>CM046000.1:72358735-74864808 GCA_025175895.1 Wurfbainia villosa | reverse complement strand
GATGAAAGGTGGTGTTGGGAATTGAAACCCTAACAACACTATGGTCCTATGATTAAGACTCCTAGCACCATAGAAATTGAACTGGTCAAGATAAATGGTGGTGCTGGGAATTTATATCCCAGTACCACCGTGGTCCTAGGATTCAAACTCCCAGCAACACCATGGTGCTAGGAGTGTAATTCCCAGCACCAGGGAGATTTAAGTTGTCGAGATGAAAGGTGGTGCTGGGAATTGAAACCCCAGCAACACTTTGGTCCTGCGATTAAGACTCCCAGCACCACGTAAATTGAACTGATCGAGATAAATGCTGGTGTTGGGAATTTATATCCCAGCACCACCATGGTCCTGGGATTAAAACTCCCAGCAACGCTGTAAGATACGAAAAAAAAGAAAAAAAATCGTGATTAAGAAATTATCTTATATAATTTTTCAAGATTCAAAAGGAGTCAATACGAGGAAGATTTAAGTTTAAATAGATGATTGGGTCAATTTGGGCTAGCTTGAACTTAACCTAGGTTTTTATAAGGCTTATAAAGGAGTTCAGATCCGTTTCATGTTGGCCCGACCCGACCCATTTTTTCTTCCTCTTCTTTTCCCAGCCGCGATCCCCTCATTCTCGATTGCGATTCTCTTCGCTCGTTGCCTTTCCTCTTCACCTCGAGCGTCGCCGAAGCAGTGGCCAACTCCAACGAACGACGGCAGTAGCCACACCTGATCATCGCTAGCCTCACCGCTCGATTGCCACCACCATCACTCTCTTGTTTTTCCCTTGCTCTTCGATCGATACTGTGCCGATATATATCGTCGTCCATCGCCGACATTCCAAGCAAGCTCATTACTGTTGATCTCCACTGCGAGCAGCAATTGGTCGGCTCTCTATTCAAGCCGTCGATCTCACCGCTGTGCCACTCCCTTCCAAGATCTCAGTGATCCCTCGCGTGGGCAGATCAACGACGTTGCTGGCGCGGTAGTGAGTTGCCATCATAGGTTCGCAATGTATGTGTACTTTGGGCGCTTATGGGTTTCTTCATAAGATTTAGCTTCGATTGAATCTGTTACTTGTAGCTTCCTGTTCTTGTTGTGGATGATTAAGTTCCAGCCGTAGTGTTCACGATTGTCGTAGCGATCAGATCGTTGTTCTTCCTATGATTTGTTCTTGTTGTGGCTATCTTTAGCCGATTGGCTCTAAAGGTAGCTCAGATTGTTGTGTGGAGAAGGGGGCAGCAGCAGATCTGGTGAACAGAATTCAATAGGTAGATAAGATTTGCCAGTGAAGTGAAATTTCGAGTATAATCTATGATTTTCCCTTTACTATTCTGTACATTGTGTTTTCTAAAGGTTCGGTGTTGTATGGGATGGTGTTGTAGAGGTGTGTTCTATTGTGTTGATGAGCTATGGGTTGAGAGCTCAGCTCTATTGAATCGGCAGTTGATGAAGTGGAGCAGAGAATCTGAATTTGGTAAACACTGCAAGGTGAGTTAGAATGAAGTTAAGAGGCTCATTGATTTAAATTTAGTTGTATGTTGTAGGATTGATGTGCTTGATTCATTTCTAGATCAGGGGAGTTGATTGGGACCTTGATGTTAGCTGTGTTGGGCAGCAGATGAATCTTCATCAGCCGTATTCGTGATGATTCAATCGGATCAAGGAGGGAGAGGTAAGGATGTGGATGCTTACAGTGTTAGTAGTTGATGTTGTAATTGATTGTTGATTATTAATTGTAAATAGGGTAAGTGTTGTGGATTTGAATAGTTTGATTTACAACTAATTACTTGTTAATGGCAGGACTCTGATTAGTGATGGATGCTCATAGTTGTGGATGGTTGATACGAGTTACATAGTAGGTGGGAAATATCTACCCTGGTCAGGTAGTTTTGACTTATTCGGGTGCATGAATTTAGATTTATGATGATACCTTTGATCTTAAATCCACTCTTATTTAATCATATACTTGTACTGCCTTTGACCTTTGAGATATATTGTTGTTACTTCATTGATTATCTATCATGGATATGAATTACAAACCCTATTGTGTGTTAGCTGATAGATGTTCAGTTAAGTACTTGTGATTAGGGTTACCATTGTGAAATCAGATTGGGTTACCGGGTTACATCACTAGGGTTAGGTGATGGATCAGATTATGAAGTCGATTGTTGTATCGTACACATATTAGTAGTGTATCTATGGTGGATCTAGTCATCGGTGCATAGATAAGTGGGTCTGGTTGTCAGTATGTGGCTAAGGACTAGAGGTCCTAGCGTGTTTATATATCCATTATGGATGGTGTGACTGCATATGGTTATATGGATGGTCGATAGTATCTCGCTACGGACTAGAGGTCTTAGCGTGGTTGATTGTCAGTTGTGTATGACTCTCTGTGTGGTAGAGAGAGTGCCTTGTGGATTAGTAGTCCTTGCATAGTTGACTTTTGGTTGACCAGGATTCTCCGTGGGATAGGGAGTGTTGCGAGGATACATGTATGGAGCTATGCATCATTACATTGCATGCATGCTGGCGATTAGGTCTCCCTTGTAGTTGAGAGGATCGCTAGTCATCCTGTCTCCCTAGTCACTCGGGGTAGTGGTAGCAGGGTTGAGTGCAGAGCATTGTTGTGCATGCCGTTCTCGGCCACTATGAATGGTGGTAGCTGGAGATGCGCACTTGGCCACTGTGCGGAGTGGTGTTAGCGCACTCACCCACTATAGACGGTGGTCGTGTGATGTGCAGTTGTCCTGAGTGCGGTACTCGTCTACTCATGGATAGGGACGGAGTGGCTAGCAGTAGGGACCCCTGTGTGAGTAGCATATAGCTTTATGGCGGCTAGCTACTATTTCATACTATCCAACTCGGTCACTTGAGAGTGGTGGCGACTAGAGTCGGGATAGTTGTCATATCGTGCCACCCAGGCCATACTGGGGTCATGGTTGGATGAGTCCGCAGACATGACCATGCATATGCATTGCTGATATATATATATGCATGTATTCGATATATGTTTTACATATGCCTGTGAGATGTTGTATTTGTTTGCTGCATATGTTTGTACATCATGATACATGTCATTTGCATATTATATATTGCTGTGTGTTGAGCATGATATATGTGTTGGTCCAGACTGTTGTATGCATTTGATTAGTATCATGTCATAGTGTGGTATCGACCGGGATGTTATTACATGTGATTGTATATTGTTCATAGTCTGAGTGTTGGTCAGGTATGAGATTGACCTTGTACATCATATGGGTTATGTTATTATATACTTGTTCAAGATGATATAGTTTATGGTGTTATAGACCGTCAAGTACGTTGGTACATTACTTCATGTTCAGTTGATCAGTTTAGTATATGCATTGAGTATGACTATACTGTGGTTACTTGTTATTAGATTTGGATAGGACTGTATGTCTATTGGACATATTCTGTATACCTGTAGATCTTCACATATATACTTGTAGATCTCTATATCCTATATGTTGTTCATGCACTTTTTACATATTACCCCTGAGTTTATACTCACCACCACAGACCCTGGGTTTCTTGCCTCCTAGGTAATAGGTAGAAGATTCCTTGGATGTTCGGAGCTCCGCTAGCCGATCCCATCTCACGCCGAAGGGTTGGATATTTATTCTTATTATTGTACTCTTGTGGATTGTTATTTTGGGATTTCCTCCTATATCATTTTCGTATTTGTGGTTACGGATGTGTTGTATGTATTCGACCTTTGGTGTGGTCTTTATTATGGTTTTTGTTTTGTCAAAGTCACTCCGGAGTGCATAGTTGGGTCTTTGTATCTTGTTTATCTGTCAGTATGTTTCCGCTGTGTTTATGGATTATGTCCATTTATATATGTTATGTGATTGTGGCTGAAAGACTTTATGTATATTAGGAAATTGTATCACGTACAGGGGAGATGCTGTTTGATTATTTTCAGCTCGACATACTCTCGGGGCATGACAATTTTATTGTTATCAGAGCCCTAGGTTGGGAAGTCCACTTTCGGATTTTATTTCGTTCGGATATCGAGTTTTGCTTTACTCAGTTTTGGTTTTGTGAGTTCTGGGATCTGGCTGTTGCGGGACATCTCTGAGCTACAAGGTTTAAGGTATGATAACTTTTATCACATTTCCTTCTGTTGGCTATGCATTTAGTTGCTTATAACAGGGATGACTTGTAGTGTGGTAGTCACTATTCGTAACCGTGGTTTGAGTTGACCACGGGAACAATATGTAGAGTCTGTGTGTCTTGGACCTACTGTCGAAAAGGTAAATTACCTTTGAGAGCCAACTGATACCGAGTCTGAAAGCAGGGGTTAGGTAGTCACATTTCTCGTGGAGATCAAAGATTACATTCCTAAGGATTTTCACTAATTATGCTTGTCAGATTATTACTGATGTGTGTGTATCATGCTACGTTTTCACTACTCTATATGCATGCATTTTATCTCATTTCATGTCCTAGGCATGTATTTTGTCATGATTCAGTTAAGTTTAGCATATTTTGGACGAAGAGACTGCTTTTGGGTGTTTTTCGTGTTAACAGGGCGAAGAAGCAGGCGAATCAAAATAACACAGGCGTGTTATCGCTGACGCCGCCGTGTCGAGTTTCAAAGACTAACACGCCCTAGTTCAAGAACCGAAACACACCCTCAAGCAAAGGATATACCCGTGTCGAGTTCCAGCAACACGCCGTTCAAAGAACCGCATGCCTCGCTCAAGCGACACGCCTGAGAAATGTGCGACACGCCTGTGCCCTCATTTGACATGGGCGTGTTGGCCTGATTCCAGACTTCCTTTTCTGCGAGCAACTCGACGAAGCCGCGATCTTCGTCTTAATTAAAGGAAAATCTTTTTTCTTAATTGAAGAGGAGGCTAAGGCTATAAAAGAGGATATATTCTAACTCTAAAGGGAGGCGACGGGCAGGAAAGAGGACGACAGAAGAACATAGATGGCACTAAGTATTGTAATTTCTTTCTCTAGCAATTCTTGTTCGACTATGGAGTAGTGTCCTGTAATCTTAGGATGGGGGAGTAGCCCTTGACGATTTATAATGGATGATGTAATCTATACTACTTGAATTATTATTTGTTTTGATCTGGTTCTTTCTTATTGATAAACCTAAGGAGCTAAGGGGAAGTACCTAACAGTGAACCCAAGTTCCCAAAACCTAGAACCAACTAGGGATTAACTCCTGTCAAGTAGCGGTAGTGTATCTATGAGGGCTTGCGGGGGTCTCGTGACAGGTCCCCTTAGCTGATTATGGTCCCGTGTGCAAACCTATTGTGAAAAGGAAATTTAGACTCTAAAGGAACTCTTATGAACTTAATGGATCTATCAAATCCAGTTTTTACCAAGTAACGGTGGTAAGACTAGGGAGGTTTGCGGGGGTCTCGTGACAGGTGCCCTTAGCTGATTATGATCCCCTACGCTCGAATACCGTGATAGGTAAATTGAGTTTGATAGGTACAGTTGGCGTAGACCTCGAAAGGGGCCGTTGATTTACCTTAGGATAGGTTCCATCAAAACAACTCTAATAGGGGTAGGAAAGAATTAAATCACCTTATAAATCGTCGACATGGTGAAACCCATATCCTGAGATTCTTCTCAACTATTGACTTTTAGCTCGTTCTTCTCATTCGTTGTTCTTGACTGCTCAGTTTCTTTGCTTAATCCACAAATTGATTGACTAGATAACTTGGTATCACGATCATTCGTTAATTGTCCCAATACCTGTGGGATCGATATTTTTATTACTTGACGACAACCATGCACTTGTGAAAAATAACACATCAAGTTTTTGGCGTCGTTGCCGGGGATTGGCACTCAATATTGAATTGAGCGTGATTTAGTTAATCTAGATTTCTATTTTTGTTCCTATTCTTTGTGTCTATTCTGAATTCTTGTTTTGGGAGCCTCTCTTGTTGTTGCATGCACATATTTAATAGGGAAATTCTCGATATTGATCCTGAGATAGAGAGAACGTTCCTTGCTAGAAGACGATTTCAGCAACGTCAGGAAGAAAATCTGACCTCCAACATGGCTGATCAGAACGAGAATAAACCTTTAAGGGATTATGCAGCACGTAGTATAAGGGGATTGAGATCGAGTATTAGAAGACCCCCTATTAAAGCGAACAATTTTGAATTGAAACCGGCTCTATTATCCATGGTCCAATAGCATCAATTCGGAGGAGCACCCACTGAAGATCCAAATCTGCACTTGGAAGTATTTTTGGAATTTTGCGAAACTTTAAAACTGAATGGAGCCTCAGCTGATGCTATTAGATTGCGCTTGTTTTCTTTCTCATTGCGGGACAAGGCTAGAGCTTGACTACACTCTCTTCTAGCAGATTGCATAACTACCTGGGATCAGCTGGAGCAAAGATTTTTAGACAAGTATTTTCCACCCAGCAAAACTGCAAGTCTTCGTCATCAAATCACTAATTTTGCGCAAAAGGATGGAGAAACATTATTCGAAGCCTGGGACAGATTTAAGGGATTACTACAGCAATGCCCTCATCATGGGCTGGAGAAGTGGCTCATTGTTCATACTTTCTACAATGGAATCTCGTATGCTACTAAAGTTTTTCTTGATTTTGCTGCAGGAGGAGCTCTTATGAACAAAACGTTGGATGAAGCATTTGAGATCATCGAGAATGTGGCAATGAATTCTCACCAATGGGCTACAGAACGAGGATATCAAATTAAAACGCCAGGTAAGTTTGAGGTAAGTACCCTTGATCTACTCAGTGCAAAAGTTGATGCGTTAACTCAAAAGCTCGAACATTTTAATGTATCAGCTGTAAACTCATCTAATGTCACTTGCGAGATTTGTGGTGTAACAGGACATGTAGCGATAAATTGCCAAATCCTACACGCACCATCATCGGGAGCTGGAATTGAGCAAGTAGATGCGCTAAATAAGTTTAATCAGAAGCCTAATGGTGGCAACCCTTATTCGAACACGTACAATCCCGGTTGGAGGAATCATCCCAATTTTTCATATAGAGCCAACCAAAATTCTTTTGGACAGAATAGTTTTGGAGCACCTTCGGGATTTCAGCCAGGACCCAAGTCAAGCTTAGAAAAGATGATGGAGAATTTTATTACGTGCCAGGGTAAGATAAATGATGAATTTCGACAGCATATTGTAGAATCAAATTGGCAACATCAAAATAATACCGAGGCAATCAAGCAATTGGGAAGCAAGGTTGATAATTTGACTAATCACATAAGAATGCTGGAAAATCAAATTTCCCAAATTCACCAAAGATCAAGGACGCCTTCAAATTTCGAAATTCGTAGTAAACCCAGCTGAGCATTGTAATTCCATAAGTTTGAGAAGTGGAAGGATTTTAGAAGGAGACAGAGCTCCACAAGCGGCCCCTGTGCTAAAGGACACGAGCGTGTCAGAGTTGGAAGAAGACAGCAGCACGCCTGGGTTGAATAGCAAAGGAAGTCGACAACACACCCTGACCCAGGGCGTGTTGTTCAACACGCCTGGGGAAGAGAATGCCCACGAGCGCGTGTCAACCGACACACCCGTGTCGGGTCACTCCAACAGCCAACACGACCAGCCTATGCCGAATGACACAGGCGTGTTGAACAAGGAACCAAGAACGTATAAGCCCCCTATCCCGTTCCCTCAGAGGCTAATTAAGGAAAAATTGGATGAACAATTTGGTAAGTTCCTTGAGGTAATTAGGAAGCTATATATCAATATACCTTTTACAGAAGCTCTTCAACAAATGCCTACATACTCCAAGTTCTTGAAGGATATCTTAACCAATAAAAGAAAAGTCGAGGAGCATGTAACAGTGGCTCTTACTGAGGAGTGCAGCGCTTTAATTAAGAACATGGTACCTCCCAAACTAAATGATCCAGGTAGCTTTTCTATCCCTTGCATAATTAATGACTCAAATTTTGATAAGGCTTTTTGCGATTTGGGCGCTAGTGTCAATCTGATACCTCTTTCCATATGCAAGAAATTAGATTTGGGAGAAATGAAACTAACTACTATGGCCTTGCAGTTAGCCGATCGCTCCATTAGATATCCTTTGGGAATCCTAGAAGATGTACCAGTGCAGGTGGGAAATTTTATTATTCCTGTCGATTTTATAGTGCTTGACATGGATGAAGACCCATGCATTCCACTCATTTTAGGGAGACCTTTCTTGGCTACTGCTGGGGCAATGATAGACGTCAAGAACCACAAACTCTCACTTGCATTTGGAAACGACAAAATTGAATTTGACCTTTCAAAAGCTGTTAAACAACCTTCTGTTTTTGATGATTGTTGTAGGATTGACAGTTTCCAGTCAATAGCACTAGAAGGAGCACAAGAACAAACTTATCTTAATAAGTTCGAAGGGGATTTTGAGGATAAAGAGCTGAAGATTTCCAACCCTAACCTAACACCACAGGTAGAACTTAAGCCTCTTCCATCAACACTCAGGTATGAATTTCTTGGCGAAAACTCTACTTATCCTGTGATCATTAATGCTAATCTGAGCAATGCAGAGACCGAAAAACTGATTGAGGTATTGAAAACACACAAGAACGTCATTGGATACAAGATTGATGACATTAGGGGAATTAGCCCATCGATCTGCATGCACAGAATTCTACTAGAAGACAATTTTAAAACCTCTATAGAGCATCAAAGAAGGCTGAACCCAGCCATGAAAGAGATAGTCAAGAAAGAGGTCATGAAATTGCTAGATGCAGGAATTATCTATCCAATATCCGATAGCGAATGGGTAAGTCCTATCCATGTTGTGCCAAAGAAAGGGAGGAAGAGGGGCAGAGCACACTCCTCGAGCCATATCCCTAAAACTAGGGAGTAATTGAGGGGTTAAGCTAACGACCTTAAACAAGCGCTTCTTGGGAGGCAACTCAAGCTATTTTCATTTTTTTTAGTTATTTTATTTTATTTTATTTTATTTTGAGTTTTACATTTTTTTTCAGGTTTACAGGACACGACATGTTAAACGTGCCACTGCATGCCCAATTGACACGACTACTTATGCCGAATCTAAAGGCGAGGTTACCCAAGACAACACAGTCGAAAGGCGTACGAGCACGCCTGTCGCGACTTTTTCTCGCCCGCGACGCTGCGGATGGAAGCACGCCTATGCCGCGCTTAAACGGGTCGGGTATTTGCGTAAGAGGATGCCCGACAAGCCTATGTTGCGGCTAACCCTCTAAAGCCAGCCTGAGCACGCCCTAATTTTCCACTCGCGTTACAAGCTTGAAGCAGCTGCCGCCGGTCTCTCTCGAGTAGCCGAGAAGCTAACCTGCTGTCTCTCCCTCCCCAACGCCATGAGTAAGCGAGTGAAGACTAGAGGAGGAGCTTCTTTCTCTTCGGCGAAGGATAAGGGAAAGAGAAAAGCTCAGGACTTGGGTAACGATCCTCCTCCGACCTCCTGCCATCCATATGGAATTGTTTTTAGGGATGAGGTTATGAAGTCTAAATTCAGTAAGCTTGAAAAAAGGAAGTTAGTATCTACAAGAACTATAGACTTCTACACGTTGACAACCCTAGGGTTAAGAGATGACATAACTTGGTTGACCAATAGGATAGGCTGGACCGAATTTGTCACGCATCATCATCTTACTTACCCTAGTATCACTCTTGAATTCCTTAGCTCCCTGTCTGCTGAAATACTGCAAGGAAAGGATTGTGAGGAAGGAAAAATAAAATTTAGATTAATGAACCATGAGTTTACTCTTTCTTTAAGTGATTTTAATACGATATTTGATTTTCCTTGCGGAGGGGAGAGGCAAATTCATACATATTTTATTGATCATCAATTTTGGAGATTAATTTCTGATGACCCTCACCCTTATGATGCATCTAGGTCTAAATCGTTTAACATCCCTAATCCTACTTTTCGTTATCTCCTTAGGTTTATGGCTAATACAATCTCTGGAAGATATGATAGTGCAGGGGTGGCTAGGCAGAGTGAGTTACAATTTTTATGGGCTATGCTAAATGAAGTTAATATTGATTCTGGAGCCTATATGGTTAGACATTTAGTTAAGATTAGTAATAGCCCATCTGGGGTCATAGTCATAGGTGGTATTATCACTAGGATTGTTGTAGCCTTAGGATGTGAATTGGATGACCTTGAATATTGTCATGCTAGCCCTAGATTGGATTTGGATGCTTGTATAAATATGAAGGTGATTGAGGCACGTGACGAGGGGTATCGTTTGGTGTTAAGAAATGGAATTAAAATACCTCTTCCAAACCCTGAGCGGATGACTGTACGTAATTCATCCAATTGGCTTTTTAGAGATGTCCAGGGACCCTTTCCTACCCCTACTGCCCATGCTCCATCACCCTCTCCTAGGGAGCCATCTCACATAACCCCTGAGCCATCACATTCGACTCCTAAACCCCCACGGTTTCCTACTGACAATGTTTCTGTAGGGTACTCTTCTTTTGATTTTTCAGAATTCCGATCATCATTCGAAGCTTTCAGGGTCGAGCATACCTCGCACATAGGTGTGTGGGATCAGTTTGCCCAAGCTACAGAGGAGCACCATCATATGGTGACACAACATTTGGATAGGGCAGCTGACTTTTACAGGAGAGTTGATGAGTATTTCACTGCTGAGTCCGCCTGGAGGGAAGATGATGATAGATTTTGATAGGAGTCCCGGGAGTTTTACCAGGAGCAGCGATGTAGGTGGGCAGAGGAGGATGCTAGTAGCGAAGACGATGACCATTGACCACCTTGAGCTATTTTGTGAGTTTCGATGCACATCCTTATCGCTTATCTTTGTCTCTACTTAGATTTTTATTTTGGTTAGTGCTATTTTTGTTTGCATCTTTTCATATATCATAACATTGCATTTTTATATCATCTAGCGGAATATAACTGAACATTGGTCGGGTCATGATATTTCTTTTTGCCTATTTTGATAAGAACCCTATTTCACTTCTAACACGGTCTATAGGTCTGAGGTATCCAAAAAGGATTTAAATCCCCCATTTCGGACGAGTACTCGATTTTTCATTGGAGACTTTCCTGTGCAATTTGGTTACTGGAGAAACACTTTCCCTAGAAGTTTTGGTTTTAAAAACAAAAAAAATTAGAATTGTTTTCAAGCACCCCTTTGAGACTAAGTAGTTACTGGGGAAACACCTAAAAGGTGCCCCTTTGAGACTAACTAGTTACTGGGGAAATGCTCTCTATAAATTCCTTCCCTTCTTTCTTCTTAGAAAGTGCTCCTTTGAGACCTTTTGTTACTAGGTAAGGATGATCCATGCATTAAGGCAGGTAAGTGCCTCTATGCCGAAAATAAGAATGTTCTACGATAGAAGGGATGTCAAATCTGGATTGGTGTCAAATGACTTTAGTTCAACTCTTCACGTGCACTATATAGGGATCTTTCAAGCTTGACAACTAGAAATGATTTGATAAGATTAAGATCAGATTGTATACCTCTGGATGGTGTCTAACATTTCCACAATTAAGTTGTCTTTTGTGTTTTCTTTGCTTGAGGACAAGCAAAAGTTTAGGACTAGGGGATTTTGATGTGTGTGTATCATGCTACGTTTTCACTACTCTATATGCATGCATTTTATCTCATTTCATGTCCTAGGCATGTATTTTGTCATGATTCAGTTAAGTTTAGCATATTTTGGACGAAGAGACTGCTTTTGGGTGTTTTTCGTGTTAATAGGCTAAGAAGCAAAGGTGATCAAAACAACACAGCGTGTTATCGCGACACGCCTGCGTCAGAGTTCCAGCCAACACACCCGTTCAAGAATCCGCATGCCCTGCTCAAGCAAAGGACGCACCTGTCGGGAGTTCCAGCCACCAACATGCCCTCGTTCAAAGAACCGACACTCCCTGCCTACCGACACGCCGCTGAGAATGTGCGACACGCCCGCGCCCTCATTCGCACGCGTGGCCTGATTCCAGACTTCCTTTTCTACGAGCAACTCGATGAAGCTGCGATCTTCGTCTCAATTAAAGGAAAATCTTTTGCCTTAATTGAAGAGGAGGCCAAGGCTATAAAAGAGGAGATATTCTAACCCTAAAGGGAGGCGACGGGCAGGAAAGTGGACGATAGAAGAACACAGATGACACTAAGTATTGTAATTTCTTTCTCTAGCAATTCTTGTTCGACTATGGAGTAGTGTCCTGTAATCTTAGGATGGGGGAGTAGCCCTTGACGATTTATGATGGATGATGTAATCTATACTACTTGAATTATTGTTTGTTTTGATTTGGTTCTTGGATTCTTATTGATAAACCTAAGGAGCTAAGGGGAAGTACCTAACAGTGAACCCAAGTTCCCGAAACCTAGAACCAACTAGGGATTAACTTTTGTCAAGTAGCGGTAGTGTATCTATGAGGGCTTGCGGGGGTCTCATGACAGGTCCCCTTAGCTGATTATGGTCCCGTGTGCAAACCTATCGTGAAAAGGAAATTTAGACTCTAAAGGAACTCTTATGGACTTAATGGATCTATCAAATCCAGTTTTTACCAAGTAACGGTGGTAAGACTAGGGAGGTTTGCGGGGGTCTCGTGAAAGGTCCCCTTAGCTGATTATGATCCCCTACGCTCGAATACTGTGATAGGTAAATTGAGTTTGATAGGTACAGTTGGCATAGACCTCGAAAGGGATCGTTGATTTACCTTAGGATAGGTTCCATCAAAACAACTCTAATAGGGGTAGGAAAGAATTAAATCACCTTATAAATCATCGACGTGGTGAAACCCATATCCTGAGATTCTTCTCAACTATTGACTTTTAGCTCGTTCTTCTCATTCGTTGTTCTTGACTGCTCAGTTTCTTTGCTTAATCCATAAATTGATTGACTAGATAACTTGGTATCACGATTATTCAGTAATTGTCCCAATCCCTATGGGATCGATATTTTTATTACTTGACGACAACCGTGCACTTGCGGAAAATAACACATCAATTACTCGAGGGGTAATGGACTAAGCGAGTATACTATTGCTGATGTAGATAGTAGAAAATTAGTGGATGATATTCATAGGGATTTTGATCCCTGGGTTGGTTGTTCTAGATTGTATAACTTTGAGAGTACTTTTGAGTACTTAACTCGTGTTATACGAAGATAGTGGAGTTGGTTGCATACCATTATCGGGATCAAGCCAATACTTGGTGGAAGATATAGGAAATAACCTTCGGGAAGTAACACATCACTTGGTCACGGTGTAGTGATGTTGTAAGAGAGTATTTTCCCGCGTCGTTTCTTTGACTCATTGTCAAGGAATTCTTGGGCATTAAGTAGGGTGATCGTTTGGTAACGGAGGTACCATGCAGAGTCGTTAGACTTGTGAGGGTTACGACCACCTAATAGCTCGAGAATGTGATCGACATGTCTTAAGCCACCTACGGTTTATCGGTTGACATCTTGATCAGGATATTTGGATTTTCTATCAGATCCTACCGGAAGGCATTAGACCGAGTCGTGTGTATAGAAATGACTCCATAGCAAGTGTTTTAAAAGTTGGAGATTTGATAAGCATATATTGCAAGTCAAATTATTGGAATCAAAAGTCTCCGAATATTTGACAAAAGGAGCAAGATTAGAGTCATGAGTCATAAGCGACTATTGGAGAGTTTTCCAACCATAGAAGACTGACTGCAGATCGACAGTATTTTCTCATGTTTATCAGTGAAATCAGAGGAAAGACTTCGAAGGGAGACTATGTGTGTGTAGTGCGGGTCATGATGACATGCAGAGTCAGATTATCCGATGGATTATTTTATCTGCTTCTACTATAAGTAGCCAGTATCTACGAGGAGAGTATGTAATTTGAAGACTCAGTTGAAGACTATGGATGATGCTTTCGAGAGGACGATCCACAACCTCGAAAGTCGAGATTATCACAGAAGAATGGATTATCACATCAGCAGCGATCTACTACCTCAGATATAGTTGAAGCTCTTTGGTACTTCCATCCGGAAGAAGCAAGTTACTCAGCAGTATCAACAGAAGACATCTTAGAAGATTCAGACATCCAAATGACAACAACTGTTACCTTCTCAGGCATGGTTATGATTTGTACAGAGGAGAGAGAGTATACGACGATGGTCATATCTATGCCATATTCTCCAGACGCAGCTATACTTTTTGCAGAGTCGGAACGTGCTACGATGTTGGCATCTATTTAGTACTTCACAGTCAATGGTGTACTCTTTACCCGTACGACAGTGTTTACCACCTCCACTACGGTCATTTTGGGTGTTGTATCTCAGTTCAACAGTTGATTTCAGTTCCTCCATGGTAGTCTTTTGTAGCTACTTGAGTTCAACCGTCAAGAGCAAAAGTTGGACGAGGTTACATGATTACTCGAGTAGAGGAGTCATAGCCGACCGAAGGATTGGTCATTTGGGGTATTATTTTAGGTTACCCTATTTGTAGATATGTCGAGAGATACGGGTAGTTACAGGTATCTTTGTCTAGAACATTCTTAGATAAGATTAGAAGGGTTCCTATTGACTTGTGGGTTGGTGATTTTTCTCTACCGTCTGGTGAGATGTTGATCAACAACCAAGAAGTTATGGGATATCCTTAGCCTTTGCTAGACAGACCTCTACTATAGACATATCCTTATGGATAATTAAATTGTTGGAATGTTAGTATACTAGATCTCTCGGACATGTGTATAATACCAAAGTATTTGGATGTGTGAATAATTCGAGAGTATTCAGATGAACTCCCGGGCTTGTCACGGTATGGGCAAGTGGAATATGCGTTTGGGGGTGATTTTGGAAATAGTTCTGATATTGGAGACCTCATGCCGGGAGATGATTTTATTGGTATCAGTGTTGCTAAACATTGTGGAGAATTGGAAGAACGTAAGTTGTGATTATAGGAGATATTGGAGGGAATATTTATCCGTCCCGGTATTTCTCTTGAGAGGATCCGGAACTCTTGGTTAAAAGAGAGATGAACATTGGAGGTTATGCATCGATTATCGATGATTGAAATGCAGTAGTTGAGAATGAATATCCTTCATTATGGATAGATGGTCTGTTTAGAACAGTTAAAGGACACATGTGTATGCTCTAAGGTTGATTATGATTGGTGTGTTGATATTGTAGTGATTTGGTGTCATACAATTATCATTGTTGGTGTGATGATTGATATATCATCAGCATAGAGTAAAAGGATGCAGGTATGTAGAAGATGACATTTCATACTTGGTATGAATTTTATGAGCTGTTGATGATGTCGTTAGACTTATTGAATGATTTAGTCGTTCAGGGAGTTGAGGAATCAAGTACTCTTGGAGTATTTAAGATCGATTGTCATCATATCTGTGGATGATATATTTTTGGGATATATGTATGATCTTAGGAGAAGTTGTGGTGTCTCTGGATTGATTTGGTTATTATGGTAGAGGTGGATAGGCTGCTCTAGCGTTACTATACCATTGACTTGATGGAGAAGGTGATGGAATTCACTAGGTTAGAAGCTTGTGAAGCTAGGTTTCAGGGCCTAGATAGTGATTGACTTTTGCATCAGTGTTAGTTAATCCTTCCGGTGTGGCTGGAAGGGTACTGTACACGGATGTATCATTTCAGGGATTAGAGCGATTTCGATGCAGTTGTATGAGACATGTTTTATGCCTATGTCAGTTGAGGAACTGCGAGATAAGCTATCATATATTTGACTTGGAGCTTAGCAGTTATTATCTTGATTTGTAGAGGTACAGAGCAAGAGTGCTCATGAAGTTTTGGCTAGCTACTAGGTAGCTGCTATAGGGTTGTTAGAACACAGATAGATGCAACTGGGGAGATT
The DNA here is from genome assembly GCA_025175895.1 of Wurfbainia villosa. Taxonomy (NCBI): domain Eukaryota; kingdom Viridiplantae; phylum Streptophyta; class Magnoliopsida; order Zingiberales; family Zingiberaceae; genus Wurfbainia; species Wurfbainia villosa. The sequence goes on along the minus strand of CM046000.1, from coordinate 74,849,010 downwards.
GGTCATTACGGTCTCCCAGTCACTTATAGTGTTGCGTGATAAAGTGGATTTTGGAACAGTAGATTGATTTCTCTTGTGAGAAAGTAATTCTTCGTCTCCGAGGAGAATAGTGGGTTACAGAGTTGCATTCAAATTAAGAAGGATTGTTCCAGGAGACTTGTTAGTCGAGATTGATGATTTATTCGGAGTGTATCCGAAAATAGTGAGTATTGGGATGTTCCTATTGGTGGAACGATATATGGGACATGGTTGATTCCGTAACTTGATGTTGGGTGTGCCAACAAGTAAAGGTGGAATATTAGTGACCGGTAGGGTTACGTACCTGGATAGAAGTGGGAGCTTATTTTGATGGACTGTGTTGGGAGATTATCTAGAATTCGGAAAGGACTTGATGTGATTTGGGTAATCGATGATCGATTAGCTAGGTCCGCTCATTTTCTTCCGAGCCGTAAGATGGACTTTGTTGGATCACTTGATGGAATTATATCCATGGAGTATCCTTGAGTATCATTTCTGATAGTGATTCATGATTCACCTTACGATTTTGGCAAAGTCTCCAACATGTCCCGGTTTAGAGCTCCATTCTGGTACAGTTATTTACCTTTTAATAGGTCAGTTGAGAGTGTATATAGGAGCTGGAATATAATATTCGAGCTCAGTACCCCCACTTAGTCAATTGAGGTGTATGCCTTTTCTCCGGATACTTGAGATAGTTATTGTGACCTCTTGTACTCGTACATGAGTCAAAAATTTGGGGACTAAATTTTTATTAATGGTGGGAGAATGTAAGATACAAAAAAAAAGAAAAAAAACCCGTGATTAAGAAATTATCTTATATAATTTCTCAGAAGTTCACATAAATTTTTTCAGATTCAAAAGGAGTTAATACGAGGAAGATTTAAGTTTAAATAGATGATGATTGGGTCAATTTGGGCTAGCTTGAACTTAACCTAGGTTTTTAGAAGCCTTATAAAGGGGTTCAGATCCATTTCATGTTGGCCCGACCCGACCCATTTTTTCTTCCTCTTCTTTTCCTAGCCGCAATCCCTCATTCCCGATTGCGATTCTCTTCTTCTCTTCGCTCGTCGCCTTTCCTCTTCACCTCGAGCGTTGCCGAAGCAGTGGCCAGCTCCAACGAACGACGACAGCAGCCCCACCTGATCGTCACTAGCCTCACCGCTCGATCGCCACCGCCATCACTCTCTTGTTTTCCCTTGCTCTTCGATCGACACTGTGCCGATCTGTGTCGTCGTCCATCGCCGACATTCCAAGCAAGCTCATTACTGTTGATCTCCACTGGAGCAACAATTGGTCGGCTCTCTGTTCAAGCCGTCGATCTCACCGCTGTGCCACTCCCTTCCAAGATCTCAGTGATCCCTCGCATGGCCAGATTGACGACGTTGCTGGCGCAGCAGTGAGTTTCCATCATAGGTTCGCAATGTATGTATATTTTGGATGCTTATGGGTTTTTTCATAAGATTTAACTTCGATTGAATCTGTTACTTGTAGCTTTCTGTTCTTGTTGTGGATGATTGAGTTCCAGCCGTAGTGTTTACGATTATCGCAGCGATCAGATCGTTGTTCTTCCTGTGATTTGTTCTTGCTGTGGCTGTCTTTGGTCGATTGTCTCCAAAGGTAGCTCAGATTGCTGTGTGGAGAAGGGGGCATCAACAGATATGGTGAAGAGAATTCAATAGGTAGATAAGATTCGCCGGTGAAGTGAAATTTTAGGTATAATCTCTGATTTTCCCTTTTCTATTCTGTACATTATGTTTTCTAAAGATCCGGTGTTGTATGGGATCAATGGTGTTACAGAGGTGTGTTCTATTGTGTTGATGAGCTATGGGTTAAGAGCTCAGCTCTATTGAATTGGCAGTTGATGAAGTGAAGCAGAGAATCTGAATTTGGTAAACAGTGCAAGGTGAGTTGGAATGAAGTTAAGAGGTTCATTGATTTAAATTTAGTTGTATGTTGTAGGATTGGTGTGCTTGATTCATTTCTAGATCAGGGGAGTTGATTGGGACCTTGATGTTAGCTGTGTTGGGCAGCAGATGAATCTTCATCAGCAGTATTGGTGATGATTCAATCGGATCAAGGAGGGAGAGGTAAGGATGTGGATGCTTACAGTGTTAGTAGTTGATGTTGTAATTGATTGTTGATTATTAGTTGTAAATAGGGTAAGTGTTGTGGATTTGAATAGTTTGATTTACAACTAATTAATTGTTAATGGAAGGACTCTGATTAGTGATGGATGCTCGTAGTTGTGGATGGCTGATATGAGTTACATAGTAGGTGGGTAATATCTACCTTGGCCAGGTAGTTTTGACTTATTCGGGTGCATGAATTTGGATTTATGATGATACCTTTGATCTTAAATCCACTCTTATTTATTCATATACTTGTACTGCTTTTGACCTTTGAGATATATTGTTATTACTTCATTGATTATCTATCATGGATATGAATTACAAACCCTATTGTGTGTTAGCTGATAGATGTTCAGTTAAGTACTTGTGATTAGGGTTACCATTGTGAACTCAGATTGGGTCACCGGGTCACATCACTAGGGTTAAGTGATGGATCAGATTATGAAGTCAATTGTTGTATCGTACACATATTAGTAGTGCATCTATGGTGGATCTAGTCATCGGTGCATAGATAAGTGGGTGTGGTTGTCAGTATGTGGCTAAGGACTAGAGGTCCTAGCTTGTTTATATATCCATTATGGATCGTGTGACTGCGTATGGTTATATGATGGTCGACAGTATCTTGCTACTGATTGGAGGTCTTAGCGTGGTTGACTGTCAGTTGTGTATGACTCTGTGTGTGGTAGAGAGAGTGCCTTGTGGATTAGTAGTCCTTGTATAGTTGACTTTTGGTTGACCAGGACTCCCCGTGGGATAGGGAGTGTTGTGAGGATACATGTATGGAGTTATGCATCATTACATTGCATGCATGCTGGCGATTAGGTCTCCCTTGTGGTTGAGAGGATCGCTAGTCATCCTGCCTCCTCGGCCACTCGGGGTAGTGGTAGCAGGGTTGAGTGTAGAGTATTGTTGTGCGTGTCGTTCTCGACCACTGTGGATGGTGGTAGATAGAAATGCACACTTGCCCATTGAGCGGAGTGGTAGTTAGCGCACTCACCCACTATAGACGGTGGTCGTGTGATGTGTAGTTGTCCTGGGTGCGGTGCTCATCTACTCATGGATAGGGACAGAGCGACTAGCAGTAGGGACCCCTGTGTGAGTAGCATATAGCTCTATGGCAGCTAGCTACTATTTCATACTACCCAACTCGGTCACTCGAGAGTGGTAGCGGTTGGAGTCGGGATAGTTGTCATGCCGTGCAACCCAGGCCATACTGGGGTCATGGTTGGATGGGTCCGCAAACATGTCCATGCATTTGCATTGCTGATATATATGTATGCATGTATTCAATATATGTTTTACATATGCCTGTGAGATGCTGCATTTGTTTGCTGCATATGTTTGTACATCATGATACATGCCATTTGCATATTATATATTGCTGTCTGTTGAACATAATATATGTGTTGGTCAAGACTGTTGTATGCATTTTATTAGTGTCATGTCATAGTGTGGTATGGACCGGGATGTTATTACATGTGATTATATACTGTTCATATATCTGAGTGTTGGTCAAGTATCGAATTGACCTTGTACGTCATATGGGTTATGTTATTATATACTTGTTCAGGATGATATAGCTTATGGTGTTGCAGATCGTCAGGTACGTTGGTACATTACTTCATATTCAGTTGATCAGTTTAGTATATGCATTGAGTATGACTATACTGTGGTTACTTGTTATTAGATTTGGATAGGACTATATGTCTATTGGACATATTCTGTATACCTGTAGATCTTCACATGTATACTTGTAGATCTCTATATCTTATATGTTGTTCATGCACTTTTTACATATTACCCCTGAGTTTATACTCACCATCATGGACCCTGGGTTTCTTGCCTCCCAGATAATAGGTAGAAGATTCCTTGGATGTTCGGAGCTCCGCCAGCTGATCCCATCTCACAACGAAGGGTTGGATATTTATTCCTATTGTTGTACTCTTGTGGATTGTTGTTTTGGGATTTCCTCCTATATCGTTTCCGTATTTGTGGTTACGGATGTGTTGTATGTATTCGACCTTTGGTGTGGTCTTTATTATGGTTTTTGTTGTGTCAAAGTCACTCCGGAGTACATAGTTGGGTCTTTGTATCTTGTTTATCTGTCAGTATGTTTCCTCTGTGTTTATGGATTATGTCCATTTATATATGTTATGTGATTGTGGCCGAAAGGCTTTATGTATATTAGGGAATTGTATCACGTACAGGGGAGATGTTGTCCGATTTGTTGGGATGTATACTGAAAGCCTAGCTCTTTTGTATGAACATTTTTATTTTGAAATAAGAATCACATGATCATTGTTTTCACTTTATATTTATTATATGTGTGCATATTGTCTAATATTTTACATTATAGATAACATGGTGCTTGGTGTGGCACAGAAGATCATGTTATCAGTCCCTTGTAGAATATAAGTAGAGGCTCACAACCAAGATGGTTTTGGACAAACCATTGGCATGGTTGTAGTGTAGCTTGGTATTGTTTTGTCTTGAACATAGAGTTACACTAGTACACTTAGGTACATCGAGCAGACTGACATAGAGGTGATTCAATTTATTGCTGACTACATAATTGAATCGGACCTCGGATATTATGTTGTACATGCTCTTAATCCCGATATAATAACGGGCACATGTACTTAGTATTTATTTCTTTGATTTACCAACGGGTGAGATTTCTATGGATTAAATCAATATGCCCGGTAAGTTGGGAAATGATATTATTTACATGGTGTGCCGTTGATTATAGGAGGAAACCGTGTCCTATATATTAGGTTGATGATGTCCCCTTGAGGAGCTCATAAGGTTCATCATGTAAACCTTGCAGGTTGACTTAGTCAACATGATGATAAGGTTGAGTGGTACTACTCGAGGAGTTAGATGTTAATTAATTGATGGTCAGTAAATCAATTAATTGATGGAGATTCGATATCTTAAACACGGGGAGACGGATGTACAAATAATATATGGAGCCCATATTAATTTATGGGGGTTGGTGAGGTAATTCAATGATGATCCTCTAGTGGAATGGAACATCATTGATGGATCAAGTTTGTGTGGTTCCGATCCATCGGGTGGCCAAGATCCAACTCCTCCTCATGGTCCCTATCATAGCCTAATATAATCCTCATGAAGTCTAGATCCAATGATGGAAAACAAATCTCTAGAACCGACAGTTGAGATTAAATCTCTAGAACCGACGGTTGAGAGTTGAGATTAAATCTCTAGATCCGACGGTTGGGATGAAACCCTAGATCCAACGGTTGGGATGAATGTTAGTAATATATGAGAGATGTCCTAAGGCAATCGCCTTATATATGAACCATTTATATGATAAATAAAGATTCACTATTTGAGTATACATGTTTCATGTATTTGATTGGATCTTAAACTCATTTACTGAATGTCCACGATACGATTCACAGCATGAGAGAATTTGTGATTGGATCATAACTAGTGAGTATCTCTACATGTGTAATTGTGATGTATCAGAATTATCCCTAGTCGATGAATTGATGGATTTGGACACCATCGATTCTATCGAGACTAGCACGAGGTATACTCCTTGGTGTATCCAAGCAGCTGATTCTCACTGGCTGGAGACATTGTGATGTTCGGAGTTGATCGTGGATGCTAGTTATGGTAACTAGTTCATTGGAGTGACCAGTCGTAAGACTTCATATGGTTCCCTGCATATATAGATATGTCAATGAAGTTCTTACTGTAGCTTAAGTGCGATGTTCCTTTAACTTGCGGTATTCAAGTCATCTTGATCATGGAGACTTATGCTTTGACATCTTAAGCAAACATCTCCAAGGAGATGTGGACCCGGGATGATTGGGTATAAGTCGAAGTGATCGAAGGTGTTTGAATAGCCTATAAAGGATTCACCACTCCTTGCGAGGAGATGTATACCCATGGCCTCTCGTCGGATTGTTACTAAAGTCTTTGGCCAAAGCATTACATGTTAAGAGTAAGGTACTCTTCGATATATGTGCAGTAACTAGATTCCGTAGGACGAGGAAATGATACTTGGGCTAGGTGTGACGAGTCACTTAGTGGGATCGATAATTATAGACCATAACCAAGTGGGTATAAGATGAGTGAAGGGAATGGGGCACGATTCATTCGAGCTGCTGAAGGGTTTCAGAAATAGTTCTGGATCAACCGTTGATCTTTTCAGTTAATTGGGGATCATGATGTACTACTAGGTGCCACTCATGATCATTCTATAATTAATGGTTAATTATAGACGGCCAACATAAATCGAGAACCTATTTAGTCACACGCACAACGAGCGTAATCCGAAGGATTTAAAACGAGCTTGAGAATGGGATTCTCAGACCGAGAGAAACTAGGTTTGGTTGGACCAAACAAGAAGCGAGCATGAAATCGTTTCAGTCGCAATGGAAGCGTGGATGGGCCGTGTCTTATGAAGACATAATAGATGAACCAAAATGGTTTGGTTCTAATCCAATGGAGGAGAATAAACCAAAGGGTTTGGTTTATTTTAAACGAATGAACCAAAAGTTGGTTCGGTTCGTTTTAACTTAAAATAAACCATCATGGTTTGGTTTATTTTAACTTATATTAATGGAGCGGGTTAACGAGCCTCATGGTTATGATCCAATAACCATTAAGAGAATTAGTTCTCTATAAAAGAGGGCTTAAGGGATTGTTAAGCCCTAATCCAAAAACTCTAGCTTGTGGTTGCCGCCCACCTCTCCATCCTCTCCTTGGATTTTCGGCGCCAACCCTAGGTTTCCGCCCAGCCCCTTGTGCCGCCGTCCAACTCCTTGCCGGCGTCCAAGCTTCAGTCGGTTATCCTACGGTGACCCTCCGGTGATCTTCCTAGGCTTCGGCGATAAGGTGAGCACTTGGCTTCCCTTGGTTGGCCGACGCCTACTCCACCAAAGCTGTCCAGTTTTCTGGACAGCTTGTTCTTCTCTCGTCGGAGCATCGTTTGGATGACGGTTAGAGCTCCGACAACGCCTAACTTACCGGGGATTCGATCTCCGGTAATTCTCATAGGTGGAGGACGAAGGATTCGTCAAACGGTTGACGAATATCTCTTCGGAGAAGCGAGTTTTGAGGACTCGTCTTTGGATTCGGATCGTGATCATCTCTCGATCACGTCGTCTTCAACACGAGGCTAGTAACCCGTACGAAGACGAAGCTCATGGCTTAGCGAAGTCATCCTAAGGATACTCGGCGTGGATACGGATAGAGACGATTCTAGCGAGGATCATTCCGGTTGATGCCGTTCCCGCTACACGTGATACGAAAGGTATAACATAGTTAAATTTCCTTTTATTGCAAATTTAAATTTACGGTTATGTCTACACATGTTGTACTATGCATGCGTGTGATGTGTGTGTTGTAATAAATGTAGATTTATTATTTTTATTTCTTCTGTTGTGCTCATGTTTATGAAACATGTTCGAACACACACTCGCCGCGGTGCCGGAAACCCAACAGTGGTATCAGAGCCCAGGTTGTGTTTCAACATAATCATAAAATGGTTTTCCGATAGTCATAATGTTATTTCTGGAAATTTTCTAATTTTGGAAATTTAGAAGTATTTATAGAAATTTTTCAATTTTGGACAGTCTAGAAGTATTTATGGAAATCTTTCACTTTTGGAAAGTTGGAAGTATTTATGGAAATTGATATTTTCCATAAATAAAATATTTGATTAGATTCTTGAAATTTATTTCCTAATTTAATCATGATTTGATTTGGGAAATCAAATCTTAAAATATTTGATTTCCATAAGTAGTTTTGATGATTTAGGAAATTGGTTTCCTAAATTGATTTTCCTTAATCAAATAATTCCATGAATAAAATATGTGATTAGATTTGGAAATTTGTTTCCTAATTTAATTATGATTTGATTTGGAGAATCAAATCTTAAACATATTTTATTTCCATAAATAGTTATGACATATAAGGAAATTATATACATGACATAATTGTATGTCATGTAATTGCATTAGATGCATAACATTATGCCATGCGTGTCGTGACATGTAGATGTATGCCATGTATGCCATGCCATGTAGATAATAGTTATTTGCATGCAAAGAGGATGAGACATTAAAAACCCTAAACAATATTAAAGCCTACACCTTCCATTAATATGGTTAGAACCAGAGTTCCGCTTTGTTCGGGTTGTTGGACTCTCTCCAAGTCCTCGAACCCGAACATGTTCAAACCATGGAATAGTTTAATACTAATATGGTAAGAGTCAGAGGTCAATCGTTAGCTTTGGTTGTTGGACTCTCTCCAAGCTGGGCTAATTGGTTGAATGCGCTCTAACCATATTCAAACTATTTCTCGATTAATGGGTTGGCTTTAACCTGGAGCATCGGCTTGTTGGACTCTCTCCAAGGTCGATGTAAAGGGAGGTGAAGTTGGGTGCTATGCATATGATGCATACTTGTTAATGTGTTAACAACCCGATGTATGTGTGAACATTCAATTAGTTGATAGCACATTGTGATAGTTGCATATACGTGATATGCAATCGGTATAGTTGATACCTACCGTCATAGTTATGAATGGCTTGTTGGACTCTCTCCAAGGTTGTTCATATTTATGATGGATATCAGCCCATTCGGAGATGGACCTACGATCTCCCGAAGTGATTTTGGGGTTTTTTGAAATTCGAAAAATGAATGGGATTTATAAATGTATATTGATGCATTTTAAAATCATTTTCTCATATATGCTCGTTTTGTATTTCTAGGTCAATAAATTGATCATGACGTCTTTGAATTTGCGCACTATTTTGGATTCAAACAAACCGACCGGGCCTAACTTCGGATCGCTTAGAAACACGAGAATTGTTCTCAAGGCGGAAAAGCTAGCATATGTCCTTGAAGAGCCTCTTCCCAATCGCTAAGGACGATGCAACCTGCACCAAATGTTGGTCTATCAGAAGCATGTGGCAGATTCTGAGCTGGCGAGTTGCATCATGCTAGCGGCGATGGTACCTGAGCTGCAAAAGCAGCATGAGCATATGGATGCTAATACCATGGTCTTCCATCTTCATGAGTTGTTCGATGACCAAGCGAGATCCGAAAGGTTCGAGGTCTCTAGGCTCCTCTTCACCACGAAGATGCAAGAAGGTTCGTCTGTAGTGCAGTTTGTGCTAAAGATGAACGGGTACATCGAGCGGCTAGCTACCCTCGGGTTTGTGATGGATCATGAGTTAAGTATTGACTTAATTCTGCATTGTTTGCCCAAGAGTTTCTCACAATTTGTGATGAACTATCGGATGAACAAATTAGAATCCACCATTCCCGAGCTCCTCAATATGCTGAAGACTGTGGAGCCTTCTGTGAAGCATGAGGAGAAGGCGGTTCTGTTAGTTGATTCCTCAAGGAAAGGTTCTAAGAGGAAGGCAAAAGAACAGAAGAAAGGGAAGAACAAAAAGGCGAAGAAGGTAGAACCAGCGCAAAAGGGCACTTGCCATCATTGTGGCAAGGAAGGCCATTGGCGAAGAAACTGCAAGATTTATCTTGAGTCCATGAAGAAGAAGAAGGCATCCGATGCCCCATCCTCTTCAGGTATCTTCGTTATTGATTGTCATTCTATTTCCTTAGACACTTGGGTATTGGATACTGGGTGTGGCTCACATATATGTAATGACATACAGGGGCTAAGGAATAGAAGAAGACTTGTCAGAGGGGAGTCAAATTTGTGAGTTGGCAATGGAGCAAAGGTTGCTGCGGTCGCCATCGGAACTTATTTGCTGAAGCTCCCTAGTGGACTAGTCTTGGAACTAGACAATTGCTATTATGTTCCTTCTCTAATAAAGAACATTGTTTCTATTTCCTGTTTAAATAGAAATGGTTTCCATTTGACGTTTAGTAACAATTGTTGTTATATAACTTTGAATGGCGTACTTTATGGAACTGGAATTTTGAGTAATGACATTTATACGTTGGACGTATCCAGTGACATTTTCAATATCGAAGCGAGCAACACGCGTGCTCGAAAGGGTAATCAATTAGACTCCTATATGTGGCATTGTCGTCTTGGCCATGTAAGCAAGAAACGCATGTCCGAATTACACCGATGTGGAATTCTGGAATCGTTTGAATTGGATTCATACGATACATGCGAATCATGCTTAAAAGGCAAGATGACTAAGTTACCTTTTACTGGAAAAGGTGAACGAGTGGGAGAGTTACTAGGTCTAATACATACTGATGTATGTGGACCTATGTCAACTCAAGCTTTAGGAGGCTATAGCTACTTCATTACCTTCACCGATGATCACTCACGGTTTGGGTATGTGTTCTTGATGAAACACAAGTCTGAAGCCTTTGAAAAGTTCAAAGAATTCAGAAATGAAGTAGAGAAACAACATGACAAGAGTATTAAAATACTTCGATCGGATCGAGGTAGTGAATACTTGAGTCAGGAGTTTCTTGATTACCTAAGAGACAATGGTATATTGTCTCAATGGACTCCGCCATATACACCACAACATAATGGTGTATCTGAGAGGCGTAACTAGACCTTGTTGGACATGGTCAGGTCAATGATGAATCATGTGAATCTTCCCAAGTCCTTTTAGGGCTATGCACTTCAGACAGCTGTTTACTTGTTAAACAGAATGCCTACCAAGGTAATCTCTACTACTTCATATGAGATATGGAATAGTAAGAAATCTCATGTATCTTACTTGAAGATATGGGGTTGTCCTGCTTATGTGAAGCGGACTGTATCAGACAAATTGGATGCTAAGTCTGATAAATGTCTATTTATTTGATACCCTAAGGAAACAAGGGGTTACCAATTCTATCATCCTATGGAACAAAAGGTGTTTGTTTCAAGGCATGCTGTGTTTCTAGAGAAAGAGTTTCTCTTGCAAGAAAACAGTGGGAGTGTCGTCGAGCTTGAGGAGGCTCGAGAAACTCAAATAGATATTGATGAGATACCTGGTGAAGCACAATAGTCGACAACTCATAGTGATGAGCAATCGGTTGGACCTATTGTAACACCACATCTTCGTAGATCTGGTAGAACACGCAACATTCCTGAGAGATATGGATTTCTCATAAGTGAATCTAACGACGTGTTACTCATTGATGATGAGGAGCCTACCAGTTATGAAGAAGTGCTGACAAGTTCAGAAAGGGATAAGTGGCTTGATGCCATGAAGTCGGAAATGGATTCCATGTATGAAAACCAAGTTTGGAACTTGGTTGACCCACCTCAAGGCATAAAGCCTATAGGGTGCAAGTGGGTTTTCAAGAAGAAAACCGACATGGATGGTAATGTGATTACCTATAAATCTAGATTAGTGGCGAAAGGATATTGTCAAAAACAAGGTGTTGATTATGACGAAACCTATTCGCCTGTAGCAATGCTTAAATCCATTCGGATGCTCCTGGCCATAGCGGCTCATTATGATTATGAGATATGACAGATGGATGTGAAAACAGCTTTCCTTAATGGAAACCTGCTCGAGGACGTGTATATGATACAACCTGAGGGTTTCACATCGGTTGATAAAACCAAGGTATGCAAATTGCGACGGTCCATTTATGGATTGAAGCAAGCATCGAGGAGCTGGAATATCCGTTTTGATGAGACAATCAAAAGGTTTGATTTCTCACAAAATCCAGACGAACCTTGTGTGTACAAGAGGGTTAGTGGGAGTGCAGTCGTGTTCCTAGTATTGTATGTCGATGACATATTACTTATAGGAAACGATATGTCAATCTTACAGTCAGTTAAGGTTTGGTTATCCAAGACATTCTCCATGAAAGACCTGGGAGAAGCAACCTACATCCTCGGGATTAAGATCTATAGAGATAGATCAAAACGGTTGCTTGGACTTTCGTAGTCTACATATATAGACCGAGTGCTAAAGAGGTTTAGCATGTCGGAATCCAAGAAAGGTTTCCTTCCCATCAGGCATGGGGTACACCGTTCGAAGTCTATGTGTCCGCGCACAGAAGACGAGAGGATTTGCATGAGTAAGATTCCCTATGCATCCGCAATAGGATCTATCATGTATGCTATGTTATATACGAGGCTCGATGTATCGTATGCTTTGAGTGTCACGAGCAGATACCACTCTGATCCAGGAATGGATCATTGGGTGGCTGACAAGACGATCCTTAAGTACTTAAGAAGAACTAAGGATGTGTTCCTAATATATGGAGAAGGGGACATGGTGATACGCGGGTATACGGATGCCAGCTTCCAGACAGACAAGGATGATTCCAGGTCTCAGTCCGGATACGTGTTCACTTTGAATAGGGGCACAGTGAGTTGGAAAAGTTCCAAACAAGACACTGTAGCGGATTCTACCACTGAGGCAGAATACATTGCAGCTTCGGAAGCAGCAAAGGAAGCGGATTGAATCAAGAAGTTCATTTATGAACTTGGTGTGATTCCTGTCATTGTTGAAGCAATACCGGTCTACTGCGACAACAATGGAGCGATTGCACAGGCGAAAGAGCCGAGGTCTCATCAACGATCCAAACATGTGCTTCGCCGCTATCATCTTATCAGAGAGATCATCAGTAGGAACGAAATACAAATCGAGAAAATTCCCACTGAAAGGAACTTAGCAGATCCTTTGACTAAAGCATTACCTCAAAGTAAGTTTGAGGGTCATGTTAGTGCTTATGGTATTGGATATCGTAGCGATTGACATTAGGCCAAGTGGGAGTCTGTTAGTAATATATGAGAGATGTCCTAAGGCAATCACCTTATGTATGAACCATTTATATGATAAATGAAGATTCACTATTTGAGTATACATGTTTCATGTATTTGATTGGATCTTAAACTCATTTACTGAATGTCCACGATACGATTCACAGCATGAGAGAATTTGTGATTGAATCACAACTAGTGAGTATCTCTACATGTGTAATTGTGATGTATCGGAATTATCCCTAGTCGATGAATTGATGGATTTGGACACCATCGATTCTATCGAGACTAGCACGAGGTATACTCCTTGGTGTATCCAAGCAGCTGATTCTCACTGGCTGGAGACATTGTGATGTCCGGAGTTGATCGTGGATGCTAGTTATGGTAACTAGTTCATTGGAGTGACCAGCCGTAAATCTTCATATGGTTCCCTACATATATAGATATGTCAATGAAGTTCTTACTGTAGATTAAGTGCGATGTTCCTTTGACTTGCGGTATTCAAGTCATCTTGATCATGGAGACTTATGCTTTGACATCTTAAGCAAACATCTCCAAGGAGATGTGGACCCGGGATGATTGGGTATAAGTCGAAGTGATCGAAGGTGTTTGAATAGCCTATAAAGGATTCACCACTCCTTGTGAGGAGATGTATACCCATGGCCTCTCGTCGGATTGTTACTAAAGTCTTTGGCTAAAGCATTACATGTTAAGAGTAAGGTACTCTTTGATACATGTGCAGTAACTAGAATCCGTAGGACGAGGAAATGATACTTGGGCTAGGTGTGACATAGTCAGCCTAGTGGGGACTGACACTATAGACCATGTCCTGAACCAAGTGGGTATAAGATGAGTGAAGGGAATGGGGCACGATTCATTCGAGCTGCTGAAGGGTTTCAGAAATAGTTCTGGATCAACCATTGATCTTTTCGGTTAATTGGGGATCATGATGTACTACTAGGTGTCACTCATGATCGTTCTATAATTAATGGTTAATTATAGACGGCCAACATAAACCGAGAACCTATTTGGTCACACGCACAACGAGCGTAATCCGAAGGATTTAAAACGAGCTTGAGAATGAGATTCTCAGACCAAGAGAAACTAGGTTTGGTTGGACCAAACAAGAAGCGAGCATGAAATCGTTTCAGTCGCAATGGAAGCATGGATGGGTCGTGTCTTATGAAGACATAATGGATGAACCAAAATGGTTTGGTTCTAATCCAATGGAGAAGAATAAACCAAAGGGTTTGGTTTATTTTAAACGAATGAACCAAAAGTTGGTTCGGTTCGTTTTAACTTAAAATAAACCATCATGGTTTGGTTTATTTTAACTTATATTAATGGAGCGAGTTAACGGGCCTCATGGTTATGATCCAATAACCATTAAGAGAATTAGTTCTCTATAAAAGAGGGCTTAAGGGATTGTTAAGCCCTAATCCAAAAACCCTAGCTTGTGGTTGCCGCCCACCTCTCCATCCTCTCCTTGGATTTTCGGCGCCAACCCTAGGTTGCCGCCCAATCCCTTGTGCCGCCGTCCAACTCCTTGCCGGCATCCAAGCTTCAGTCGGTCATCCTCCAGCGACCCTCCGGTGATCTTCCTAGGCTTCGGCGATAAGGTGAGCACTTGGCTTCCCTTGGTTGGCGGACGCCTACTCCTCCACAAAAGCTGTCCAGTTTTCTGGACAGCTTGTTCTTCTCTCGTCGGAGCATCGTTTGGACGACGGTTAGAGCTCCGACAACGCCTAACTTACTGGGGATTCGATCTCCGGTAATCCTCATAGGTGGAGGATGAAGGATTCGTCAAACGGTTGACGAATACCTCTCCGGAGAAGCGAGTTTTGAGGACTCGTCTTTGGATCCGAATTTGGATTCGGATCGTGATCATCTCTCGATCACGTCATCTTCAACACGAGGCTAGTAACCCGTACGAAGACGAAGCTCGTGGCTTAGCGAAGTCATCCTAAGGATACTCGGCGTGGATACGGATAGAGACGATTCTAGCGAGGATTGTTCCGGTTGATGCCGTTCCCGCTACACGTGATACGAAAGGTATAACGTAGTTAAATTTCCTTTTATTGCAAATTTAAATTTACGGTTATGTCTACACATGTTGTACTATGCATGCGTGTGATGTGTGTGTTGTAATAAATGTAGATTTATTATTTTTATTTCTTCCGCTGTGCACATGTTTACGAAATATGTTCGAACACACACTCGTCGCGGTGCCGGAAACCCAACAATGAAACCCTAGAACCGACGGTGGAGATTAAATCTCTAGATCCGACGGATGGGATGAAACCCTAGATCCGACGGATGGGTTGAAACCCTAGATCCGACGGTTGGGATGAAACCCTAGATCCGACGGTTGAGATTAAATCCCTAGAACCAACGGTGGAGATTAAACCAAGGCTTATCCCTAACTCTATAAAAGGGTGGCTTTGGGTTGGCGGCAAGAGTAAGTTGGATGGTTTTGGAGATTAGGGTTTTGCCAATCCTAAGGTGGGCGGCAAGAAACCCTAAGGGAGTTAGGGTTTTGCCTATCTTAAGGTGGGCGGCAAGAAACCCGAGAAGGCAAGGAGGTTGGGCGGCTAGGGTTTAGAAGCTAAGGTGGGCGGCAACTATAGGAGAGGTGTTCTTCTTCTTCCTAAGGTGTGGCCGGCTCCTACCTCTTCTTCCTTCTACCTTGGTCGGGGCTCAACCGATTTCCTCTTCTCCTCTTCTTTTCCTCTTGGCCGGCGGCACAAAGGAGCTAGGGATTGTTCCCTAGTTTGGTTCCTTGGTTGGCCATCTTGTTCTCTCCATTCTTGGGGCCGGCGGCATCAATCATTTGTGGATTGGTGGTTGGCTCAAGCAAGAAGGGAAGGAGAGTTCTTCTTTCTTTCGATTGAAGAGGATCTAGGAAGCTTCAACTTGAGGAGGATCTTCGCCCACACGAAGTCTACAAGGAGGTTAGGACATATGATAGAAGATCGAGAGGTATAAAAGTTTTACAACTTTTATTATTGATCTTTGCATGTTCTTATTAATATGTTAGCTTATGTTCTTTATGTTAGTATGTGTTGATTATACTAGTTTACATTTGTATGTATTTGTATAATCATGGACCCCAAAGATAAACACAAAAACCGGCGATCCGTCCGTCGTCTCTTCCGCAGCTAACCGACTAGAAGAGTTATGTTGCTTGAACAACTAGTTTGTTCAAGCGATCGCTCAAGTCATTAGCACGACGACGAATTGGTTGTGCTTAGGAAACTCATCCCATCCGAATTAGTTTTCATTAGTGAAAATTTTAATCCGGGGACATGGGAGCCAATGAGCCTCCGAGAAGCATGAGTTACCAACACGATTATTTTCGGCTCGGCATACTCTCGAGGCGTGACAAACACCATGGTGCTGGGAATGTAATTCCCAACAACTGGGAGATTTAAGTTGCCAAGATGAAAGGTGGTGCTGAGAATTGAAACTCCAATAACATTGTGGTCCTGCGATTAAGACTCCCAGCACCATGGAAATTGAACTGGTCGAGATAAATGGTGGTGCTGGGAATTTATATCCCAGCACCACCGTGGTCATGGGATTCAAACTCCCAGCAACACCATGGTGCTGGGAATGTAATTCCCAGCACCAGGGAGATTTAAGTTGCCGAGATGAAAGGTGATGCTGGGAATTGAAACCCCAGCAATACTGTGGTCTTGCGATTAAGACTCCCAACACCATTGAAATTAAACTAGTCGAGATAAATGGTGGTGCTGGGAGTTTATATCCCAGCACCACCGTGGTCCTGGGATTCAAACTCCCAGCAACACCATGGTGCTGGAAATTTATATTCCAGCACCACCGTGGTCCTGGGATTCAAACTCCTAGCACTATGGAGATGGAACTTGGCTGAGATAAATGGTGGTGTTGACAATTTATATCGGAGATAAATAAAGTCCTCTAGGCGAGTGGAGTGCAAGCGTGACCTAAACTATCATCCTCCACCTTTCCTTAGGCTCCCAAATCGTAATTTTAAACATTCATGCTTCGTGCCAACATTCAGACGAGTGTGCCAATTGGCATGCACCTATAACTGCTGGCAGGAATGTTGGAACTAAGTAGCCCTCTGTGCATAAACCTTCTAAATGCCTTCCTCTTCCATTCCATGTCAACTGTTCCTAATTTCAACATCTCTAGGTCCATCAATGGCTTTCGGTCAAAATCCATTGATAGCCCTATCCAGCTCAAAATTGAAGGTTAGTGAAGTGCATAATTGGGAAACCTAACCCTAAACTCTCATCCTCCACTTGTCCTTAGGCTTCTAAACCCTAGGAAAAAAATTCAGCCTACGTGCCAGTATTGTTACCACACTACACATAATTGTTTTGTTTTTAAAAACCTTTGCAGGGACGACCCACTTCCTGATGAAGTGTTCTCATTTTTGAAAACAAATTGAATCAAATTTAAAGGATAGAGAGTTAGATGATCAAAACTCCATAAATGTGTCCTCAAGTAATATTCCATCTTCATCTCAGTTTATTGATGTGGCAAATAGAATTCCCATCGATCGACACCCTGATATAAATAGAGAAGCTTCTTCCACTCGAAGAAGAGTTTGTCACTACTACTACAGTAGTTGATGAATATTTTGAAGCAACTTGGAGTGAAGAGGAGTTAAGTGATATACAAGTGATAGAATAGTTAGAATATACAAATCCTTCGGAAGAATTCTTAGTTGATGATATCCAACATGAAGAAGGTGAGTTAAACCCAGATCAGTACAGTGACTTAGAGGAAGTGTTCCCAATTGCTGATGATCCCTATGTTTTAAATCCATGAATAACACAATTGGCAGTTGTCAGTTCATCAGATCTAAATGAATTTTTCACTGGACAAGTTTTTTTCCTCCCGACAAGAGTTTAAAGATGCACTAGTAAGACATGCGATGCTAAAAAACTTCAGATACAAGCCAGTTGACACCATACTTAATAGAATTAAACTTATTTGCTTCAATCAGTCATGTTCATGGAGATTAGTTACAAGTGGAGACATGGAGTTCACTATCACAAAATATGTATAGCAGCATGAATGTGACATAGTTAGGGAAACAATATATCACCATGCATGTACATCCACATTTGTAGCAAACCAGATTGTAGGACGGTTAGCTACTTCTGATGATTACAAATCAAGTTCAATTCGAAGAGAAATTCAAGCTAGGTTTGGTGTTCACATTTCATTCAAGAAAGCATACACAGCCAAACAGAAAGCATTAAAAAAAGTGGTTGGTGATTTTGATCAGGCATATATTGATCTTTCAATGTACTTGTGTGAGTTAAGAGTTAGAGATCCTGATACCTATGTTGCAGTACTAAGAAATGGTGAAAATCAATTTCAGCAATGTTTTTGGGCATTTGGTGCTTGTGGAAGAGTATTCAGATCTCATTTACGAAAACTAATTGGAATTGATACTACACATATCACCGACAAGTATCCTGGTGTGTTGCTAATGGCAACTGTCGTTGACGGTAATGCAAAAATTCTGCCAGTTGCATTTGGAATTGTGGAAGTTGAATGTGGATCTACTTGAGAGTGGTTTTTGGATCATGCAAAGACATTCCTTGCTGTCCTTCCAGAGTCATTGAGCATTGTATCGGATAGACATCGGGGGATTATATCAGCAGTTAACAAAGTGTATCCATCTGCCCATCTGCTTTTTGTGGCTATCACTTATCTTGTAACATAGTAATAGATACCCAGGATAGATCCTCATTAGGTTTATTTTGGGCAGCAGCAAGAGCCAATACAACAGTTGAGTTTGATCGATTAATGCAGAACATGCATAAAAAACACAAGGATGCATATGTGTGGCTACAAAAGATCGATCCAAAAAGATGGGCAAATGCACACTTTCCTGGGAGGAGGTACACAATGTTAACCACTAATTGTTCTGAGATTTTAAATGTATTATTCAAGGAAACATGTGAACTCATCACTAGTTTAATTGACAATACTAGAAGAAAGGTTGCTCAATGGTTCTTTAACCGTAGGGAAGAATCTTCAAAAAGGTCAGGTTTTCTAACACCTTATGCCATTAAAGAGATTGATGAAAGGAGAGAAAGAACTCGATTATATTCAGTATTCCCATACTCACAAATAGAAATGGAAGTACAGACAATAGCTTCTTTGTATATTGTTGATTTGGAGAGACGCAATTGTATCTGCGGTGAGTTTCAAAAATCAGGAATTCCTTGCTCGCATGCTATTGCAGTCATCATATATTGGAACATGACTCCATACCATTATTGCGAGCATTATTTTCTAAGGAAAACTTGGGAGGTCACTTACATGGATCGTATTTACCCATGTCGAAGTAAGAAATTTTGGCCTAATTGTGATAAAATTTTTGGAGTTCTACCTCCTCGTAGCCTTATGCAACTGGGTCGAAGAAAAAAGGCACGCATTGAGTCTAAATATACTGGGAAGGTGAAAAATAAATGCAGCAGATGCAAACAGCTTGGCCATAATAGAAGATCCTGTAGAATACCACGGCCTACTAATTCCTAATTGTCAATAGTGGTTGTGTAAATATTTGTAAAGGACACAATGTTTATATTAGATGACTTATTTATCAAATACTTACTGTGCAATTAATTTGTGTATGGTTGTTGTATTAAATTTATGTGTGGTAGTTGTATCAAATTTTGTTCTCGCATCAATACTGACAAAACAATGTTTGCTGATTTCCCACACATCGGCACAAAAGTATGCGGGAAGGGTGTTTTGGGAATATCACAAACCAACCCTCTGACTTCCTCATTAACTCATTTTCGTTAGGCTACATAAGGTGAAAAATTGTCAAGGAGCTTCTTAACCCCTTCCTTTACAATAGATCATCTCCTTCATGGCTTCCGGAGGTGAACACAAACCTAGGGAGAAGTCTTCTTTCTCCTCGAACGTTGAGGAGGGCTCCTCGGCCCCTCCTCCGACTCAACGCATCTTCATCCCAACACTGGAGAAGCAGTGTGCAATTCTGATAAGCTGCTTGGAGAGTGCGAGGCATGACTGGGAGGAGGCCACCCAACGCTTGGAGGTTATTCTCCAGCATGAGCAAAATATACGCGCTGCTTTAGTGCTGGTGGAGAAATGGATGGCAGAACGAGAGGGCACTCGATTGAGGCAGGGGAACAAGCCTTGATTCTCTTAGATATATACCTGGATCATCTTAAATGTCTATGTCATATATATCTAAATCTGTTTTGGTTGGCCTAACTCAATGAATGTTGATCTATTTTGCATTATCGTGGGTTGCCTGAAACTTATGGCGTTATAAACTTATGGCCTAACTAATTGAAGGAAAATGATACGCTACGTACCTTATGCTATGCGAGTCGTGCGCGACTCGCGTAGCATAAGTCCGGAGTTGATCGTGGATGCTAGTTATGGTAACTAGTTCATTGGAGTGACCAGCCGTAAATCTTCATATGGTTCCCTACATATATAGATATGTCAATGAAGTTCTTACTGTAGCTTAAGTGCGATGTTCCTTTGACTTGCGGTATTCAAGTCATCTTGATCATGGAGACTTATGCTTTGACATCTTAAGCAAACATCTCCAAGGAGATGTGGACCCGGGATGATTGGGTATAAGTCGAAGTGATCGAAGGTGTTTGAATAGCCTATAAAGGATTCACCACTCCTTGTGAGGAGATGTATACCCATAGCCTCTCGTCGGATTGTTACTAAAGTCTTTGGCTAAAGCATTACATGTTAAGAGTAAGGTACTCTTTGATACATGTGCAGTAACTAGAATCCGTAGGACGAGGAAATGATACTTGGGCTAGGTGTGACATAGTCAGCCTAGTGGGGACTGACACTATAGACCATGTCCTGAACCAAGTGGGTATAAGATGAGTGAAGGGAATGGGGCACGATTCATTCGAGCTGCTGAAGGGTTTCAGAAATAGTTCTGGATCAACCATTGATCTTTTCGGTTAATTGGGGATCATGATGTACTACTAGGTGTCACTCATGATCGTTCTATAATTAATGGTTAATTATAGATGGCCAACATAAACCGAGAACCTATTTGGTCACACGCACAACGAGCGTAATCCGAAGGATTTAAAACGAGCTTGAGAATGAGATTCTCAGACCGAGAGAAACTAGGTTTGGTTGGACCAAACAAGAAGCGAGCATGAAATCGTTTCAGTCGCAATGGAAGCATGGATGGGCCATGTCTTATGAAGACATAATGGATGAACCAAAATGGTTTGGTTCTAATCCAATGGAGGAGAATAAACCAAAGGGTTTGGTTTATTTTAAACGAATGAACCAAAAGTTGGTTCGGTTCGTTTTAACTTAAAATAAACCATCATGGTTTGGTTTATTTTAACTTATATTAATGGAGCGGGTTAACGGGCCTCATGGTTATGATCCAATAACCATTAAGAGAATTAGTTCTCTATAAAAGAGGGCTTAAGGGATTGTTAAGCCCTAATCCAAAAACCCTAGCTTGTGGTTGCCGCCCACCTCTCCATCCTCTCCTTGGATTTTCGGCGCCAACCCTAGGTTGCCGCCCAGCCCCTTGTGCCGCCGTCCAACTCCTTGCCGGCATCCAAGCTTCAGTCGGTCATCCTCCAGCGACCCTCCGGTGATCTTCCTAGGCTTCGGCAATAAGGTGAGCACTTGGCTTCCCTTGGTTGGCGGACGCCTACTCCTCCACAAAAGCTGTCCAGTTTTCTGGACAGCTTGTTCTTCTCTCGTCGGAGCATCGTTTGGACGACGGTTAGAGCTCCGACAGCGCCTAACTTACCGGGGATTCGATCTCCGGTAATCCTCATAGGTGGAGGACGAAGGATTCGTCAAACGGTTGACGAATACCTCTCCGGAGAAGCGAGTTTTGAGGACTCGTCTTTGGATCCGAATTTGGATTCGGATCGTGATCATCTCTCGATCACGTCATCTTCAACACGAGGCTAGTAACCCGTACGAAGACGAAGCTCGTGGCTTAGCGAAGTCATCCTAAGGATACTCGGCGTGGATACGGATAGAGACGATTCTAGCGAGGATTGTTCCGGTTGATGCCGTTCCCGCTACACGTGATACGAAAGGTATAACGTAGTTAAATTTCCTTTTATTGCAAATTTAAATTTACGGTTATGTCTACACATGTTGTACTATGCATGCGTGTGATGTGTGTGTTGTAATAAATGTAGATTTATTATTTTTATTTCTTCCGCTGTGCACATGTTTACGAAATATGTTCGAACACACACTCGTCGCGGTGCCGGAAACCCAACAATGAAACCCTAGAACCGACGGTGGAGATTAAATCTCTAGATCCGACGGATGGGATGAAACCCTAGATCCGACGGATGGGTTGAAACCCTAGATCCGACGGTTGGGATGAAACCCTAGATCCGACGGTTGAGATTAAATCCCTAGAACCAACGGTGGAGATTAAACCAAGGCTTATCCCTAACTCTATAAAAGGGTGGCTTTGGGTTGGCGGCAAGAGTAAGTTGGATGGTTTTGGAGATTAGGGTTTTGCCAATCCTAAGGTGGGCGGCAAGAAACCCTAAGGGAGTTAGGGTTTTGCCTATCTTAAGGTGGGCGGCAAGAAACCCGAGAAGGCAAGGAGGTTGGGCGGCTAGGGTTTGGAAGCTAAGGTGGGCGGCAACTATAGGAGAGGTGTTCTTCTTCTTCCTAAGGTGTGGCCGGCTCCTACCTCTTCTTCCTTCTACCTTGGTCGGGGCTCAACCGATTTCCTCTTCTCCTCTTCTTTTCCTCTTGGCCGGCGGCACAAAGGAGCTAGGGATTGTTCCCTAGTTTGGTTCCTTGGTTGGCCATCTTGTTCTCTCCATTCTTGGGGCCGGCGGCATCAATCATTTGTGGATTGGTGGTTGGCTCAAGCAAGAAGGGAAGGAGAGTTCTTCTTTCTTTCGATTGAAGAGGATCTAGGAAGCTTCAACTTGTGGAGGATCTTCGCCCACACGAAGTCTACAAGGAGGTTAGGACATATGATAGAAGATCGAGAGGTATAAAAGTTTTACAACTTTTATTATTGATCTTTGCATGTTCTTATTAATATGTTAGCTTATGTTCTTTATGTTAGTATGTGTTGATTATACTAGTTTACATTTGTATGTATTTGTATAATCATGGACCCCAAAGATAAACACAAAAACCGGCGATCCGTCCGTCGTCTCTTCCGCAGCTAACCGACTAGAAGAGTTATGTTGCTTGAACAACTAGTTTGTTCAAGCGATCGCTCAAGTCATTAGCACGACGACGAATTGGTTGTGCTTAGGAAACTCATCCCATCCGGATTAGTTTTCATTAGTGAAAATTTTAATCCGGGGACATGGGAGCCAATGAGCCTCCGAGAAGCATGAGTTACCAACACGATTATTTTCGGCTCGGCATACTCTCGAGGCGTGACAAACACCATGGTGCTGGGAATGTAATTCCCAACAACTGGGAGATTTAAGTTGCCAAGATGAAAGGTGGTGCTGAGAATTGAAACTCCAATAACATTGTGGTCCTGCGATTAAGACTCCCAGCACCATGGAAATTGAACTGGTCGAGATAAATGGTGGTGCTGGGAATTTATATCCCAGCACCACCGTGGTCATGGGATTCAAACTCCCAGCAACACCATGGTGCTGGGAATGTAATTCCCAGCACCAGGGAGATTTAAGTTGCCGAGATGAAAGGTGATGCTGGGAATTGAAACCCCAGCAATACTGTGGTCCTGCGATTAAGACTCCCAACACCATGGAAATTAAACTAGTCGAGATAAATGGTGGTGCTGAGAGTTTATATCCCAGCACCACCGTGGTCCTGGGATTCAAACTCCTAGCAACACCATGGTGCTGGAAATTTATATTCCAGCACCACCGTGGTCCTGGGATTCAAACTCCTAGCACTATGGAGATGGAACTTGGCTGAGATAAATGGTGGTGTTGACAATTTATATCGGAGATAAATAAAGTCCTCTAGGCGAGTGGAGTGCAAGCGTGACCTAAACTATCATCCTCCACCTTTCCTTAGGCTCCCAAATCGTAATTTTAAACATTCATGCTTCGTGCCAACATTCAGACGAGTGTGCCAATTGGCATGCACCTATAACTGCTGGCAGGAATGTTGGAACTAAGTAGCCCTCTGTGCATAAACCTTCTAAATGCCTTCCTCTTCCATTCCATGTCAACTTTTCCTAATTTCAACATCTCTAGGTCCATCAATGGCTTTCGGTCAAAACCCATTGATAGCCCTATCCAGCTCAAAATTGAAGGTTAGTGAAGTGCATAATTGGGAAACCTAACCCTAAACTCTCATCCTCCACTTGTCCTTAGGCTTCTAAACCCTAGGAAAAAAATTCAGCCTACGTGCCAGTATTGTTACCACACTACACATAATTGTTTTGTTTTTAAAAACCTTTGCAGGGACGACCCACTTCCTGATGAAGTGTTCTCATTTTTGAAAACAAATTGAATCAAATTTAAAGGATAGAGAGTTAGATGATCAAAACTCCATAAATGTGTCCTCAAGTAATATTCCATCTTCATCTCAGTTTATTGATGTGGCAAATAGAATTCCCATCGATCGACACCCTGATATAAATAGAGAAGCTTCTTCCACTCGAAGAAGAGTTTGTCACTACTACTACAGTAGTTGATGAATATTTTGAAGCAACTTGGAGTGAAGAGGAGTTAAGTGATATACAAGTGATAGAATAGTTAGAATATACAAATCCTTCGGAAGAATTCTTAGTTGATGATATCCAACATGAAGAAGGTGAGTTAAACCCAGATCAGTACAGTGACTTAGAGGAAGTGATCCCAATTGTTGATGATCCCTATGTTTTAAATCCATGAATAACACAATTGGCAGTTGTCAGTTCATCAGATCTAAATGAATTTTTCACTGGACAAGTTTTTTTCCTCTCGACAAGAGTTTAAAGATGCACTAGTAAGACATGCGATGCTAAAAAACTTCAGATACAAGCCAGTTGACACCATACTTAATAGAATTAAAGTTATTTGCTTCAATCAGTCATGTTCATGGAGATTAGTTACAAGTGGAGACATGGAGTTCACTATCACAAAATATATATAGCAGCATGAATGTGACATAGTTAGGGAAACAATATATCACCATGCATGTACATCCACATTTGTAGCAAACCAGATTGTAGGACGGTTAGCTACTTCTGATGATTACAAATCAAGTTCAATTCGAAGAGAAATTCAAGCTAGGTTTGGTGTTCACATTTCATTCAAGAAAGCATACACAGCCAAATAGAAAGCATTAAAAAGAGTGGTTGGTGATTTTGATCTGGCATATATTGATCTTTCAATGTACTTGTGTGAGTTAAGAGTTAGAGATCCTGATACCTGTGTTGCAGTACTAAGAAATGGTGAAAATCAATTTCAGCAATGTTTTTGGGCATTTGGTGCTTGTGGAAGAGTATTCAGATCTCATTTATGAAAACTAATTGGAATTGATACTACACATATCACCGACAAGTATCCTGGTGTGTTGCTAATGGCAATCCGCTGAGTGATAATGCAAAAATTTCGCATTGCATTTGGAATTGTGGAAGTTGAATGTGGATCTGCTTGAGAGTGGTTTTTGGATCATGCAAAGACATTCCTTGCTGTCCTTCCAGAGTCATTGAGCATTGTATCGGATAGACATCGGGGGATTATATCAGCAGTTAACAAAGTGTATCCATCTGCCCATCTGCTTTTTGTGGCTATCACTTATCTTGTAACATAGTAATAGATACCCAGGATAGATCCTCATTAGGTTTATTTTGGGCAGCAGCAAGAGCCAATACAACAGTTGAGTTTGATCGATTAATGCAGAACATGCATAAAAAACACAAGGATGCATATGTGTGGCTACAAAAGATCGATCCAAAAAGATGGGCAAATGCACACTTTCCTGGGAGGAGGTACACAATGTTAACCACTAATTGTTCTGAGATTTTAAATGTATTATTCAAGGAAACATGTGAACTCATCACTAGTTTAATTGACAATACTAGAAGAAAGGTTGCTCAATGGTTCTTTAACCGTAGGGAAGAATCTTCGAAAAGGTTAGGTTTTCTAACACCTTATGCCATTAAAGAGATTGATGAAAGGAGAGAAAGAACTCGATTATATTCAGTATTCCCATACTCACAAATAGAAATGGAAGTACAGACAATAGCTTCTTTGTATATTGTTGATTTGGAGAGACGCAATTGTATCTGCGGTGAGTTTCAAAAATCAGGAATTCCTTGCTCGCATGCTATTGCAGTCATCATATATTGGAACATGACTCCATACCATTATTGCGAGCATTATTTTCTAAGGAAAACTTGGGAGGTCACTTACATGGATCGTATTTACCCATGTCGAAGTAAGAAATTTTGGCCTAATTGTGATAAAATTTTTGGAGTTCTACCTCCTCGTAGCCTTATGCAGCTGGGTCGAAGAAAAAAGGCACGCATTGAGTCTAAATATACTGGGAAGGTGAAAAATAAATGCAGCAGATGCAAACAGCTTGGCCATAATAGAAGATCCTGTAGAATACCACGGCCTACTAATTCCTAATTGTCAATAGTGGTTGTGTAAATATTTGTAAAGGACACAATGTTTATATTAGACGACTTATTTATCAAATACTTACTGTGCAATTAATTTGTGTGTGGTTGTTGTATTAAATTTATGTGTGGTAGTTGTATCAAATTTTGTTCTCGCATCAATACTGACAAAACAATGTTTGCTGATTTCCCACACATCGGCACAAAAGTATGCGGGAAGGGTGTTTTGGGAATATCACAAACCAACCCTCTGACTTCCTCATTAACTCGTTTTCGTTAGGCTACATAAGGTGAAAAATTGTCGAGGAGCTTCTTAACCCCTTCCTTTACAATAGATCATCTCCTTCATGGCTTCCGGAGGTGAACACAAACCTAGGGAGAAGTCTTCTTTCTCCTCGAACGTTGAGGAGGGCTCCTCGGCCCCTCCTCCGACTCAACGCATCTTCATCCCAACACTGGAGAAGCAGTGTGCAATTCTGATAAGCTGCTTGGAGAGTGTGAGGCATGACTGGGAGGAGGCCACCCAACGCTTGGAGGTTATTCTCCAGCATGAGCAAAATGTACGCGCTGCTTTAGTGCTGGTGGAGAAATGGATGGCAGAACGAGAGGGCACTCGATTGAGGCAGGGGAACAAGCCTTGATTCTCTTAGATATATACCTGGATCATCTTAAATGTCTATGTCATATATATCTAAATCTGTTTTGGTTGGCCTAACTCAATGAATGTTGATCTATTTTGCATTATCGTGGGTTGCCTGAAACTTATGGCGTTATAAACTTATGGCCTAACTAATTGAAGGAAAATGATACGCTACGTACCTTATGCTACGCGAGTCGTGCGCGACTGCGTCTCAGTGTTTTCCATGTGATTTTCACCCTTCACCGTCGATTCCCTGTCGACCAATCAGATTTTGAATGACATTGGAGTCCGCCCGAATCCCGACCGATTTCCCACTAGATTGCGGTCAGAAATAGCCGCGATTGCGGCCACCAGTGGGCGCACCACTGGCGGCCGTAATTCGGCCAAAAATCGGTCAGCATCCGACCGGATTGTAGTGCTGACGGGATCTCGGCCGGTTGCTGGCCACGATTGCGGGCGCCAGTTGCATGCCCACTGGCAGCCGTAATCACGGTCATTTTCGGCCGCCATCCGGTCGGAAACCAGTCGGGATATGACCGACACTGGAGTTCGGTCAGAACGCGGCCGGATCGCGGCCGCCAGTGGGGTGCCCACTGGCGGTCGCGATCTGACTGGACTCTGGCCATGATCCGATCAGACTCTGACAGTGATCCGGCCGAACTTCGATGCCGGCCAGATCCCGATTAGTTTTCGACCGAATCGGGGCCGAAATCTGGCCTTCCGTTGGCGAGATCGATAGTGTCCACACGGGGATACTGTGCATCGCACACAGTCGGGGAGGGAAACGATGCTCAGTATATCAAGTTTCCTAATTGAATGTTTATCAATTTTGCAAAAATATAATAAAAATCCGGCCCACCACACCTAACCTGTTAATATAAAACCTCCCATTGGCATTTTAAACGACTAAATTTCATTTATCTGTTGCTCATTTCGATCTATCTCTTGTGGAATTGTCTGACGCTTAGATTTTCGGCGTTCGTAAGTTTTCTAGATTATTTAACTTCTCTCGTTGACCATAACCTTTGTCGCAGTTCAAGGTGCATCCCATCTAGGGTTTTTCCATTTTCATCAGCGATATCATTTTAAGTCAAGCCTGATAGGGTTTAGGGTTTTAATAATTCATTTGAGCAGAGGTAACGTTTGTTTCTATCAGCACATATGTTTATGATGAATTTCATCTATTAGTTTCAAATCGCCTTATTACAATGCATTTAGTTCGTAACCTAACATAGTTTTTTCATGTCATGATAGCTTCAACTGTTGAAACATCAAGCGATAGTTCTGGAAGAACCCTTGCGTTGATGCAAGGAAGAACAAAGAGAATAAACTAGAAAAGCAACGTTTCACATTTTAAAAAATTTATTGCAAGTGTGCCGCCGACTGGGGAAGAAGTAACACTGATTCGGAGCTCCCCTTTTGCGTGGGTTTTGGACATTCCAGATATTGCCCATGTCAGACCCCTCGTTCAAAATATGTTTGATAATTGGGACTGCGAGGAGAAATGTTTTATATTCCACGATAAAAAATTACATTTCACAAAGAATGATGTCTCCCTCATCCTTGGTCTACCAGATGATGGATTCGTAGTTCCTATGAACAATGAAGCTCCCTCTGGTCAGCTATATTTGCAATATTTCATGGAAGTTGATTGCTCTAACAAGCATTTGGAGGAATTAATGAAGAGTTCCATATCTCCAGATAATTTGGGATCTAAAAAATTTTATTGTTAATTGTTCATTTTATATTTTTTCTCTTGTGTGTTTTTTACTACCACCAGTGTCACGCCCCGGGAGTATGCCATGCCGAAAAGCAAATAGACAGCACCTCCCCTGTATGTGGCAACATATCAGGTTAATACAAGGCTCGTAGGCCCACAACAACAATATAATACAAAGATATTAACATACCAAACACAGCGGAAATATACTACAGATAAAACAAGATACAAAGACCCAACTGTGCACTCCGGAGTGACTTGACACAACGAGAATCATAATAGAAACCACAACAATGGCCAAATACATACAATACATCTGTATATCACAGATACAGAAACAATACAGGCTAAAACCCAAAACAACAATACGGAATACATCAATCCACAAGAATACAACAAATCGTAAATAAACCTCCATCCGTTCGGTGTGAGATGGGATCAACTGGCAGAGCTCTGAACGTCCAAGGAATCTTCTACCTGTTACCTGGGCGACAAGAAGCCCAGGGTCCCGGGGTGGTGAGTATAAACTCAGGGGTAATATGTAGAGAGTGCATGAACATATAGGGTAAAGAGATCTACAAGTATACATGTGAATATCTACAGGTATACAACATGAGTCCAATAGACATACAGTCCTATCCAAATCTAATAGCAAGTAACTACAGTAAAGTCATACTCAATGTATATACTAAACTGATCAACTGAACATGAAGTAATGTACCAACGTATCTATCGGTCTGCAACACCATAAGCTATATCATCCTGAACAGATATACAATAACATAACCCATATAACGTACAAAGTCAATCCCATACCTGACCAATACTCAGACATATGAACAGTATATAATCACATGTAATAACATCTCGGTACATACCACACTATGACATGACGCTAATCAAGTGCATACATCAGTCTGGACCAACACATATATCATGCTCAACACATAGCAATATATAAAATGCAAATGACATGTATCATGATGAACAAACATATGTAGCAAACAAATGCAGCATCTCACAGGCATATGTAAAACATATATCGAATACATGCATACATATATATCAACAATGCATATGCATGGTCATTGTCTGCGGACCCGTCTAACCACGACCCCAGAGTGGCCAGGGTGGCACGACAATGACAACTAGCCCGACTCCAGCTACCACTACTCTCGAGTGGCCGAGTTGGGTAGTATGACTGAGTAGCGTATAAGCGTAAAGAGCTAACTACTCCTAGGGGCCCCTGTTGCAAGCCACGTCATCCCTACCCATGAGTAGACAAGTGCTGCACACAGGACAACTGCACGTCACACAACCACCGTCTATAGTGGGCGAGTGCTAACACCACTCTGCACAGTGGCCAGGTGCGCATCTCCAGCTACCACAGTCTATAGTGGCTGAGCGCGGCACATCCAATGCTCTACCCTCAACCCTGCTACCACTACCCCGAGTGGCCGGGGAGGCAGGATGATCGACGACCGCCTCAACCACAAGGAGACCTACCAACAGTATGCATGCAATGTAATGATGCATAGCTCCATACATGTATCCTCGCCACACTCCCTATCCCACGGGGAGTCCTGGTCAACCAAAAGTCAACTATGCAAGGACTACAATCCACAAGACTCTCTCTATCACACAAAGAGTCATACTCATCTGACAGTCAACCACGCTAAGACCTCTAGTCAGTAGCGATATACTATCGACCGTCCATATAACCATACACAGGCATACAATCCATAATGGATATACCATCATGCTAGGACCTCTAGTCCATGGTCACATACTGACAACCACACACTTATCTATTCATAGACAACTAGATCCACCATAGATGCACCACTAATACGGGTATGATATAACAATCGACTCCATAATCTAATCCATCACCTAACCCTAGTGATGTAACACAGTAACCCAATCTGAGGTCACAAAGATAACCCTAACCACATGTACTTACTGAACATCTATCAGCTAACACATAATAGGGTTTATAGTTCTTATCCGTGCTAGATAATCAATGAAGTAACAGAGTATATATCTCAAAGGTCAAGGTAGTACAAGCATATGATTAAATAAGAGTGGATTTAAGGTAAACAAGTATAAACATAAATCCAAGATCATGCACTAGAATTTGATCAAAACTACCGGACCAGGTAGATATTACCCACTTGATACGAAGCTCGAAATAATCCTCACGGTTGTGGACCTGCTTCGTATCCCAAACCTGCACATTAACAGTTAATTAGCTATAGATCAAGCTAACCAAATCCATAACTCCTATCCTATTCACAATCAACTACAAATACAGTAAGTATCTATATCACTTAGATATATACTTACTTCATGTTGCTTTAATCTCTCCCTACTTGCTCACCCGAAGGAAACTGCGATTCAACCAATAACATCGCAACAACAATCCTACAACATACACCAGCTTTAAATCAATAAACCTCTTAGCTACATTCCATCCAATCAATTCAATATACAAACTCACCACATGATCTGCAACCACACCAATCCAAGCTTACCTGCTCACTCCGACCTCCACAGCAATTTCAACAGCCAATACCATCAGCCTCCTCAATCCAAAGAACAAAATGATATTAATGGTAGTATTACCATAAATCAGCTAATGTACAACTTCCCTCTTCAATCAACCAATCTCCCATTTCTTCATCCAACAAAACATAACGATAATATAGCTTCTTACCACAAATCAAATGGGGAGATTCGTAAACTTTGGTGATTGGTAATAACAAAACTGTTGGTCTTACCCCCAGCAATGGATAGTGGCGACAGGTCGCTCGTGTGGGCAGGGATATCGAAATAGTAACCTGTCCCTGTGGTAAGGAGCTAGCGATCAGAGATCGAGCGATTTGAGATAGAGGTGACGGCGAGCAGGGCCGATGGCGACAGCAAGTGGAGTTCGCGGTGGCGATGACAACCGAAGGGGGTCACAACTTGAAGGTGGATGGGGTCGTTCATCTAACTTGGAGAAGAGAATGGCCGACGAAGACAAGCTTACAGCGATCCAAAGGAGACTACATATCGAAATCGGCGTCGGACAATACCTGCTGTGGCGACGAAGCAGAACAGAAGAAGCAAGGAATCGGTCATGGCAACCGCAGGCATTCGACGGAGCTGGCGACTGTTCCGACAATGCTTGAGGGAAAGGGAAGAAGTGGCGAAGTGCTCTCAGCGAGGAGCAGCTCAGATCGGGAAAATGCAGAAGGAATCGGTGCAGATCGAAGCTAGGGAAACTCGTGTAGGAGAAATGGGAAGAAGAAAACTGCGTCCAAAATGGGCCGGGTCGAGTTCGGCCTTATAAATCCACCCCTTCCGGTTAAATTAGCCTAGGTCAAGTCTAGGCTAGCCTATGTTGATCCAACCACCTATTTAAGTTTAAATCTTCCTCGTATGGACTCCTTTTGAATCTAGAAAAATTTTCATGAACCCCTGAGAAATTATATAAGATAATTTCTTAATCACAGTTTTTTTTTCGTATCTTACAACCAGCAATAAGTCTAGAATACCTATGTGATCACTTATAGATTGTGTAGACGATTTTGATAACTTAGGCAGGTACAATTGGTGTGAAGCACTTTATACCTACATGACTCCTTAAATGGAGTCAATTGGTATAGGAGTGACGTTGCAACCAAAAGCAGAGGTCGGTGGTGGATCTACGAGACCAATGCTTAAGGGTTTCACATATTTATTGGCTGTAAGTGAATATATTTTATGTTTTCCACAAAGAGTATAGATCAATATGTCTATTAACAACTAATTTTGCCATTCCAGGTATGGATGTGTGAGCATTTGTGTATCCTACCTCCACACGTCCCTCATGCTTTGCCAAGAATGTTGAGATGGAGGTGGAGTTCCACAAATGTAAGGGTTGTTAAGAAGATGGTAGATGGTCTCCTACCAGATAAAATAATTGTTGATCTAATGCCAGCACAGTCAGAGCTGCATTTAATACAGAACACTTCTCCACCTAGGATTTGTGCTTCAACTTCTCAACCCAAAACTCAACTCGAGGCAAAAGAAAAGGAGTGTCCAGTATGCTAGGAGAATGCAGAACTAGTTTCAACTCTATGCACCAAGCTAGTTGAAGCAAGGACTAACTTGGACAGCACCTCCCTACTTAAATATGTGACCATCGAAGAAAAAGAAAAGAAAATACAAGAGCTTCTTCAACAGTTAGAGGAGGTCAGAAGCAGGAAGGACAATGAGATAAGTGAAAGGGATAATATAATTTGTGAAAAAGAAGCATTAATCGCTGAAAAGGATAGTATAATATTGGAACTTCAACTGAATTTACAATTCCGAGATGTAGAGGAGGGGTTACAATCACAACCCATACAAGCTGCACATGTTAAATATGGAAAATTTAAAATACTAAATTAAATGGACAAAAATTAAGAAAAATAATCCTGGAAATTTTTCGGGATTTTTAGGAATTTTTCCAGAATTTTTTTGGATTTAAACGGAGCTTGTACGAGATAATTTCGGGGACAAAATAGATAGACTTTGGTGGAATCTATTTAAGGGAGTTAATAGGCGATGTTAACCTAAAGTTTCAAATATCTAAACCTAGGTTTAGTTTTCGCAAACGCATTTCTTTTCTCTCGCTTTCTCACGCCGCCCGACGGTTCTCCCTCGCGATAACTCTTCTCCCCGCGCGCCGCATCCCCTTTCCCAAGCCCTTCTTCCTCGCATTGCCACCCACAGCACTGGCCGCGCCTCACCCTCATTCTTTTTCCCCTCTTCACCGTTGCCGCCCGTAGCCACCGCAACCAACAACAGTGATTTTCGGTCGCCGCTGCATGCCATCTGACATCGAGGTTGCGCCGCCGTCGCTGCTCACGCAAATGTCCCTCTGCGCGCTCGTCGTCCACAGCCGTGCATGCCGGCCTCCTCGACCCAGCAGCGCGCTGCTCTTTGCCCTTCTTCTTCCCAGTCGCTTACGGAGCCCCTCTGCGTCGCTGGTGATCGTGGTATCTAGGTAAGTGTCGGTCCCTCCATGTTATCTTGGATAGAAATTAAAGACCTAGTTATTGTCCTTTCCTCATTCCAATGATCTATTGATTTGGGCAGAATTTGGTTTCGATGAACAGGTCAAAAATTGGAGATTTCTGCTGGTGAGATTCCAATCGACGGTAAGCTCGATTTGTTTCTTCTCTTCATCAGTACAGTGGTTAATTCTTGTTATTTGCAATGTTTATGTTTGGAGATTATGCTGGATGGTGGGTGTTGGGGATGTGTTCGGGCTGTGTTTGTGGTGGAACAGTGAACGAAAGATTTAAGTGATGATAATTAGTTGAGTTGGATTGTGTCTAAGTGGCTGTGAGGGTTGAGGTGTTCTATTTGGGTGGATGTCGTCGGCTGTGAACAATGTTTGAGGCAGCTGTGAATGGAGTTGGGTTGTGATGAGATTTCAATTAGGGTGGTTAGATCCCTAAATTGGTGTAATTGTGAGTTGTGAGGCTTGTGATGGTGAATTGGTGTATAGAGTTGCATGTTGTAGGTTGGCATATTTGCTAATGGTAAACGGTGGGTTTAATTGTGGCGTTAAATGTACAAGTGAGGGTTTCTAACTCGTATTCGATAAAAGGATACGAAGATAGGAGCTTTATATAGTAGTAAGTTAGCATGTTGTCGTGTGCTTGAAATTAATCATAAACGATGATGTATGCAGGTTTCGGTCATGAGGCAGGTTCACGGGCGTGACGATTTCATTATTTTCTCGAGCATTTTATCAGGCGGGTATTTTGACTTATCTTTTTGATATAGTCATGTCAATATGCTAGTTAGTTATAGCTTGCAAAAAATTTCATGTTTATCTGCCTTGCATGTTTTTGTGCCTACTTGATACATGAATTTGATCAGTTTATAGTTATACCTTCTCTATTTTACTTGGATCATTGATATGTACTTATTGGTTATGCATATTATTCGGATACGTATTTTAGTTGGTATTATATGCTTTAGTATCATGCACCATCTTGCATGATTGCATGCTGGCTGGACGGGGTTCCTTTGTAGTTGAGCCCGCAGCTAGTTACATGGTCTGCACACACTGCCACTTATGGATTAGTGGTACATCAGAAGGGTGTGTGCAGTAGCTTTGTCAGTCTCCTCTGGTCCGCTCATG
Source organism: Wurfbainia villosa (assembly GCA_025175895.1). Classification (NCBI taxonomy): domain Eukaryota; kingdom Viridiplantae; phylum Streptophyta; class Magnoliopsida; order Zingiberales; family Zingiberaceae; genus Wurfbainia; species Wurfbainia villosa. Next base: position 74,814,084 of record CM046000.1, on the reverse strand, counting down.
GGTAGCGTTGAGGCAGCGTGGTAGCGGGCAGGGATCCCTCCTCTGGTCTACGACACCGGGAAATGAGAGCTTTGCTCCCCCACTCTGTTTGGGGCAAAAGGATAGGTGTACTCCAACAACATCCTGTCCACTCGGTCACTCAGGAGCAGTGATGGCAGAGTGTACAGTTGTCATAGCCCTACCCACTCGGCTTCACCATCGCGTGTGAGGTGGCTGATTGGCGTCAGGGGTGACCATATCATTTACATCGCATGCATTTTGCATGGATAGCATTTGTATTGTGTTTGATGCATTTTGATTGCTACCTTGGATGTTGCATATGATTGCCATGCATACAGGTTACATATTTGTATTTGGTCTAACGACTTTATATTTGCTAGTATGGCACATGCTCTTATATTAGGATAGGAGATTCAGGTAAGTACAGTCCTTTCGTATTTCTTTCTTGCATATCCTATATATGAGACTGTACTGGCATGATTATTATTGTTAGTTATATCTGACTATGCATATCGACTATTATCCACTGAGTTCTTTGAACTTACCCCATTGTATTATATCTATTTCAGAATGAAGTTGTCAGGAGAGTCCAGCTGCCAAACCCCCCCTCGTTGTGATAGTTTATTAGTTATTTGATTTATGGTTTTGGATTTGGACTAGAAGATATGTTTAGGTCTGGTGTTTGATTTATGTACTCATGGATATTTGGTATGTCCTTATGGACCTATATTCAGATTTATTTTGATTGGATTCGGTTGAGTATTCCTGCCCAGATGGCAGAAGGGGTAAGTCTAGATGTGATAGACATTTGGTTATTTCCTTTGATTGTTGGCCTGAGGCCTATTTATGACCTGCGTGTGTTGTTTGGATTCCGGTCGTGTTGACCGAGGTATAGTGGCCGTGTAGGCCTTGTATGCAAGATTGGTATTGTCACGCGTACAGGGGAGATGCTGTCGGATTTTTTTCTGGCGGGGACTCCCTCGGGGCATGACAGCACAGACCCAACAACCTTCTACTGCATACACTAGATGGAAGGTTTGTGTGCGGAAGAGGGCTCTTCATGGTGTATCACCCCCTCGGGGCGTGACAATTTATTTGGTATCAGAGCCCTAGGATTTTGAGTTCTTAGGGGTTTTTGGATTTTTCGAAGTTTGCCATGTTTTGGCAGATTTTTGCAAGTCAATCTGGATTTGTACGGATTTCTGACGATTTTTATGTTTCGAAAATTCGAGGTATTATTGACGTGGTCAATTTGGGGATTTGGCGGCGACGGGACCTCTCCCGGCGGCAAAATAGGTATGATGATAAATTTTATTTGTTTTTACTTGTAGTAACATCTGTAATAATTTAACAGATATGAGACGAGGTGGGCGTGCTTCTACGCCGAGACGTGGTGTGGGGTGGCCACGCCAGAGGACATTGAGATCTCGGGCGACGGAGTTGCCAGAGAGATCTACTGAGGGTGAGCATGTTGATCAGGGTTATATTCCACATGGTGCTGCGGGTGTCGTGGATCCTCAGTCCTCGGCGGTTCCTCCTCCAGAGATACCCACTTCTGGGGTATCCGATGTACCATCGGGAGACCCTGCTGCTACACACTAGCCACCTCGCCAAGAGCTCGCCACACAGACCCGGCTGCAGACCCATCGGTGGTGCCGACGACCTCACTCTAGATCGCCTCATGCAGCGACACCATCTACAGTTATTTCGCCAGCTCCTGCGATGGTCCCTACTCATCCTACCGATGTGGTTGTGGCACAAGCTCGAATTCCCAGTTTAGCAAAGTCGATGAAAAGCCAGTTCACCTTATTCAGCGGAGAGGCCGATCCGAGTGTGGCTCAGTCTTGGATCGAGACTATGGAGCATACTTTCTACTATATGGTCTGCTCCGAGTGGGAGAAGGCAGAGTTTGCGGCATTCCATTTACGAGGCGAGGCCGAGGTTTGGTGGGACACCCAACTCTCGATCATCGACGAGCAGCTACCTGGGCGAGATTTAGAGAGGCCTTTGAGAGTCAATACTTTCCACGGGCATATCAGATGATACACCATCAGAATTTTCTGAGTCTTCGACAGAATAATTGCTCAGTGATGGAGTATAATGCATAATTTAATCGGTCAGCCAGGTTTTGTCCAGAGTTAGTCGCTGAGGACAGGTCGCGCATGATTCAATTTGTTCAGGGACTAGATGGGCATCTTCAGGTCAAGATGGTATAATTTGTCAGTTCTTCCTATTGAGAGGCATTGGATAGAGATTTGTTGATTGAGTTGGCTCAAGAGGAAACAGATGTAATCTAACTTCAGATAAACCCAGAAGAACTACGAGACCTGGACAAAGAGAGTGGCCACATCAATGAGTCAAAGTCACTCTGGGGCATCTAGCCGACCTCAAAAATCAGGACGATCTTCAGCGGGACCCTCTTGATCTTCTCAGCAGAGCCGGAGGCCGTCGACTAGTGACACCTACTGCACTCGTTGTGGATCGAGAGAGTATACCGTCTCAGCCTGCACCTTAGGATAATTAGTTTGCTATTATTGCAAACTTCCTAGACACTTGAGCCGAGATTGTTCGTTGAAGGCTCAGCATGTGACTTCCGGGGTTTCTATCTAGGGAGGACAGTTGCATCAATCTGGAACTCAGAGAGGGGGGCAAACAACCAAACCTTCGCAACATCAGCAGAGGACAACTCCCCCTACAGGAGTCACATATGGCATGGATGGACAGGAGTACTCCAGTGCCCGTACGATGTCATAGGGTTCTATTTCAGAACCGCTCGATCGATGCACCACTAATGCACTAGTACAGACGCCGCAAAGATCACCACTAATTCAAGATCGCTCGGCCCCCACCATCGGTTCAGATCACCAGCAGCCACGTGCATGCATACCGCAGCCTTTGTATCAACCTTCATATTAGCCATCGTATCAGCCTACGTATCAGTCTCAAGCCCAAACACAGCCACCTCTGACAGTGCTACCACCTCCACCTCCACCGGAGACTGGGAGGATTCATGCAATTACTAGAGAGGATGTGCAGCGAGCCAACGAATTCATTTTCCGCGGTACGGTTTCACTTTATGCATTTTGAGCTATTATGCTAATTGATACTAGCAGTTCACATTCATTTATTTCTCGTGCATTTATGAGAGAGATTGGTAGACTACCTACTATTAGGTCACAACGATTAATCGTCTCCCTACCGTCTGGTGATACGTTGGACGTTACCTAGGAGGTCCGAGGTTGTCCCTTAGATTTTGGTAACATCATACTTACTGTAGATTTATTGGTACTGGACATGGTCGAGTTTGACATTATCCTTGGCATGGATTGGTTGCCAGCATGTCATGCCACAGTTGATTGCCAGATGAGGGTGGTTACATTCCGACCTTCGAACCAACCCTCGTGGGATTTCACTAGCATCCGGGACGACAACATATCGACCATTTCTGCGATTCAGGCTCAGAAACTTTTATTGCACAGTTACCAGGGTTTTATATTATCATTGATCAATGTAGAAGACAGTGGTGACTCTCAGATCGCTGATATTCATATTGTCCGAGAATATCCGAATGTCTTTCCAGAGGAGTTATCGAGCCTGCCTCCCAGAAGGCAAGTGGAGTTCATGATTGAGTTAATTCCTGGGACGTCGTCGGCATCGAAAGCTCCTTATCGTATGGCCCCGAGAGAGTTGGACAAGTTAAAGGTTCAGCTCCAGGAACTTTTGGATAGAGGTTTTATTCGCCCTAGTGTATCACCCTGGGGTTCTTCGGTTCTTTTTGTGAAGAAGAAAGATGGTTCGATGAGATTATGCATCTACTACAGGCAATTGAATGTCGTCACCATCAAGAATAAATACCCCCTGCCATGTATTGAGGACTTGTTTGATCAGCTCAGAGGTACATCAGTATATTCTAAGATTAATCTGCAGTCCGGATATCATCAACTAAGGGTTAGAGATTCAGACATTCAGAAGACAATGTTCCGTACCAGATATGGACACTATGAGTTTTTGGTAATGCCATTTGGGCTTACCAATGCTCCAGTGGTATTCATGGATTTAATAAACCGTGAATTTATGGATTTCCTAGATCGGTTCATCATTGTCTTTATTGACGACATTCTGGTCTATTCCCATTCCGAGGAGGAACACGCGCAGCATCTTCATCTTGTTTTAGATAGGCTCCGACAGAAGCGACTATATGCGAAGTTTAGTAAATGCGCATTCTAGTTGTTCTCAGTTGGTTTTCTGGGACATGTGGTTTCTAGTAGAGGCATTTCAGTTGACCCCCAGAAGATCGAGGTTGTCACCAGTTGGGAGCCACCGAAATCAGTTCAGGAGGTTCAAAGTTTCTTAGGCTTGGTCGGTTATTATAGACGGTTCGTTAAGGGTTTCTCGAGCATCGCTATGCCATGACACGCCTTACCAGGAAGGGCGTGAAGTTCACATGGACAGAGGCGTGCGAGACTAGTTTCCAAAAGTTGAAGAAGAGATTGATGTCAGCACCGATTCTAGTATTGCCATCAGGGGACGACGGTTTTGTCCTTTATACCGATGCATCTCTGCAGGGTTTAGGCGTAGTACTGATGCAGAACGGTAGGGTAGTCTCTTACGCTTCTCGCCAGTTGAAGGATCATGAGAAAAACTACCCAGTTCATTATCTAGAGTTAGCCGCTATTATCTTTGCCTTGAAGATTTAGAGGCATCATCTATATGGTATTACATTTGAGATTGTCACTGATCATAAGAGTCTCAAATATTTATTTACGCAGAAGGAACTCAATCTCCGACAGAGGAGATGGATGGAGTTTCTGAAGGATTATGACTGTACCATTATCTTCCACCCAGGGAAAGCCAATGTGGTTGCCGATGCACTTAGTCGGAAGTCCCGAGGGACTTTAGCTTCCTACCGAGTTTTAGTCACGGATTTGATTCAGGGTTTCTCCGAGTTGGACCTTGAGAAGCAGGGACCGACAGGGAAGGGTGTTCTGGTTACCATGGTTGCTCACCGCATCTATCCGACGAGAGTCCGAGAAGGTTCAAGCCGTTATCAACACTTTATAGTTCATTGCAGCCTAGATAACCTTCCGGACAGCATCGAGTTCACCCGATGATGAGAAGGTATTATTTATTTCGGCGCATTATGATCACTCGGGCCTCACCCGATGGCCAGGAGGAGTATTTCCCGGGAGGCCCATCGCTTCTCGAGCCATTTATCACCCAGCGGAACCCGCATGTATCGAGATTTAAAGCAGTTGTATTGGTGGAACGACATGAAGAAAGACATTGCAGATTTTGTTGCAAGATGTTTCGTTTGTCATTAGGTGAAAGCTGAGCACCAGAGACCAGCCGGATTACTTCAGAGGATTCCTATTCCTGAGTGGAAGTGGGATTACATTACCATGGATTTTGTGGTGGGTTTGCCTAGGACATGTCAAGGCCATGAGGTGATTTGGGTAGTCATAGACCGACTAACCAAATCCGCGCACTTCTTAGCGATTCATAAGACCGACTCTCTGGATCGTTTGGTAGAGTTATATTGTCGGGAGATCATTAGATTACATGGTATTCCTTTGAGCATTATATCAGATAAAGATCCCCGATTCACGTCCCGGTTCTGATAGAGTCTGCAGCAGGCCTTAGGCACGCAACTTCATTTTAGTACTGCATTCCATCCGCAGACAGATGGACAGTCTGAGCGGACCATTCAGACACTTGAGGATTTGCTGAGGTCCTGTGTGAAAAATTTCAGGGGCAACTGGGAGGACCACTTGCTGTTAGTGGAATTCACCTACAATAACAGCTATTATTCGGCTATCCAAATGGCCCCGTATGAAGCATTATATGGTAGACAGTGTCGTACACCCACCCTCTGGGAGGAGGTTGGGGATGCCTAGTTGCTAGGACCCCAGAGAGCTCAGCATGAGGCAAAGTTGGCCCGTACTATCAGACGTACGATGGCAGAGGTGCAGGATCGCCAGAAGAGTTATGCAGATCGGAGACGGAGACCTCTGGAGTTCTCTATTGGTGATCATGTATTCCTTCGAGTCTCACCCACGAAAGGGGTGAAGAGATTTGACCTCCGTGGTAAGCTAGCTCCTAGATACATCGGTCCGTTTGAGATTTTGGAGAGGATCGGAGCAATCGCTTACAGGCTAGCGCTACCACCATCTTTGACGAGTATTCATGATGTGTTCCATGTGTCCATGCTGAGGAAGTATGTGCCAGACTCTACACATATTCTGTCAGATGTGTCAGGTTCCATTCAACCTGATGCTACTTACACAGAGGTTCTGGTACGAATTTTGGATCACAAGGAACGACAATTGCGGAACAAGATTGTGTGACTTGTCAAGGTCGGGTGGAGTCACCACACCGATGAGGAGGCTACTTGGGAGCTTGAGGAAAAGATCAGAGCTTAATATCCCCACCTGTTTACTTAAGGTACGTGAGAGATGTTTTCAGTACTTATGGTACTTCTTACTCATTATGCATCTGAATAGGAAATTTGAGGACCAATTTTTTATTAGTGGGGGAGAATGTTAAATACGGAAAATTTAAAATACTAAATTAAATGGCCAAAAATTAAGAAAAATAATCCTGGAAATTTTTTGGGATATTTAGGGAATTTTAGGAATTTTTCCAGAATTTTTTTGGATTTAAACGGAGCTTGTACGAGATAATTTTGGGGATAAAATAGATAGACTTTGGTGGAATCTATTTAAGGGAGTTAATAGGCGATATTAACCTAAAGTTTCAAATATCTAAACCTAGGTTTAGTTTTCGCAAACGCATTTCTTTTCTCTCACTTTCTCACGCCGCCCGACGGTTCTCCCTCGCAATAACTCTTCTCCTCGTGCGCCGCATCCCCTTTCCCGAGCCCTTCTTCCTCGCGTCGCCACACACAGCACCGGCCGTGCCTCGCCGTCATTCTTTTTCCCCTCTTCACCGTTGCCGCCCATATCCACCGCAACCAGCAGCAGCGATTTTTGATCGCCGCTGCTTGCCATCCGACATCGAGGTCGTGCCGCCGTCGTTGTTCACGTGAATGCCCCTCTGCGCACTCGCCATCCATAGCCACGCATGTCGGCCTCCTCTTCCACAGACAATGCCGCTCGAGGTTACGGCCGCCGCCGCTTCTTCTTCCCCAGCACGCCTGCAGCCATAGGACCACCGCCGCGAGCCCCTCTGCATCGTCGGTGATCGTGGTATCTAGGTAAGGGTAGGTCCCTCCATGTTATCTTGGATAGAAATTCGAGACCTATTTGTTTTCCTTTCCTCATTCCGATGATCTATTGATTTGGCCAGAATTTGGTTTCGGCGAACAGGTCAAAAATTGAGGATTTCTGCTGGTGAGATTCCAATCGGTGGTAAGCTCGATTTGTTTCTTCTCTTCGTTAGTACAGTGGTTAATTCTTGTTATTTGTGATGTTTATGTTTGGAGATTATGCTGGATGGTGGGTGTTGGGGATGTGTTCGGGCTGTGTTTGTGGTGGAACAGAGAACGAAAGATTTAAGTGATGATAATTAGTTGAGTTGGATTGTGTCTAAGTGGCTGTGAGGGTTGAGGTGTTCTATTTGGGTGGATGTGGTCGGTTGTGAACAATGTTTGAGGCGGCTGTGAATGGAGTTGGGTTGTGATGAGATTTCAATTAGGGTGGTTAGATCCCTAAATTGGTGTAATTGTGAGTTGTGAGGCTTGTGATGGTGAATTGGTGTATAGAGTTGCATGTTGTAGGTTAGCATATTTGCTAATGGTAAACGGTGGGTTTAATTGTGGCGTTAAATGTACAAGTGAGGGTTTCTAACTCGTATTCGATAAAAGGATGCGAAGATAGGAGCTTTATATAGTAGTAAGTTAGCATGTTGTTGTGTGCTTGAAATTAATCATAAACGATGATGTATGCAGGTTTCGGTCACGAGGCAGATTTGCGGGCGTGACGATTTCGTTGTTTTCTCGAGCATTTTATCAGGCGGGTATTTTGACTTATCTTTTTGATATAGTCATGTTGATATGCTAGTTAGTTATAGCTTGAAAATTTTTTCATGTTTATCTGCCTTGCATGTTTTTGTGCCTACTTGATACATGCATTTGATCAATTTATAGTTATACCTTCTCTGTTTTACTTGGATCATTGATATGTACTTATTGGTTGTGCATATTATTCGGATACGTATTTTAGTTGGTATTACATGCTTTAGTATCATGCACCATCTTGCATGATTGCATGCTGGCTGGACGGGGTTCCTTTGTAGTTGAGCCCGCAGCTAGTTACATGGTCTGCACACACTGCCACTTATGGGTTAGTGGTACATCAGGAGGGTGTGTGCAGTAGCTTTGTCAGGCTCCGCTGGTCTGCTCATGGGTAGCGTTGAGGCAGCGTGGTAGCGGACAGGGATCCCTCCTCTTGTCTATGATACCGAGAGATGAGAGCTTTGCTCCCCCACTCTGTTTGGGGCAGAAGGATAGGTGTACTCTGATAGCATCCTGTCCACTCGGTCACTCAGGAGCAGTGATGGCAGAGTGCACAGTTGTCATAGCCCTACCCACTCGGCTTCACCATCGCGTGTGAAGCGGCTGACTGGCGTCAGGGGTGACCATGTCATTTACATCGCATGGATTTTGCATGGATAGCATTTGTATTGTGTTTGCTACCTTGGATGTTGCATATGATTGTCATGCATACAGGTTACATATTTGTATTTGGTCTAACGACTTTATATTTGCTAGTATGGCACATGCTCCTATATTAGGATAGGAGATTCAGGTAAGTACAGTTCTTTCGTATTTCTTTCTTGCATATCCTATATATGAGACTGTACTGGCATGATTATTATTGTTAGTTATATCTGACTATGCATATCGACTATTATCCGCTGAGTTCTTTGAACTTACCCTGTTGTATTATATCTATTTCAGAATGAAGCTGTCAGGAGAGTCCAGCTGCCAAACCCCCCCTCGTTGTGATAGTTTATTAGTTATTTGATTTATGGTTTTGGATTTGGACTAGAAGATATGTTTAGGTATGGTGTTTGATTTATGTACTCATGGATATTTGGTATGTCCTTATGGACCTATATTCGGATTTTATTTCGATTGGATTCGGTTGAGTATTCCTACCTAGATGGCAGAAGGGGTAAGTCTAGATGTGATAGACATTTAGTTATTTCCTTTGATTGTTGGGTTGAGGCCTATTTATGACCTGCGTATGTTGTTTGGATTTCGATCGTGTTGACTGAGGTATAATGGCTGTGTAGGCCTTGTATGCAAGATTGGTATTGTCACCCATACAGGGGAGATGCTGTCGGATTTTTTTCTGGCGGGGACTCCCTCGGGGCGTGACAACACAGACCCAACAACCATGGTGTATCACCCCCTACAAGTACAATCATTTCTTCTGCATGGTTTGCTAACATTCCTAAAAGAAGGAGAGTTGAAACTCAAATAGTCCCCAACCAGGCTATTGAGTATTCCTCATCATACCTTAATATCGCTCCTGAAGAGGCAAATTTTGAGCAGGAGTCAGTCCAGGATAAAAAAGGGAAATCAACTACCGAGGAGTGTGAACCTAAAATATTATCTACTGTCACGCAAGTCTCCATGGACAAACAACAACCACTCGAAGAAGTCAAGAGAAGGATATTGGAGGTGAGCATAAGTTATCTTGTCCAGTACTATTTTTCAGAGAAAATATTTTTATTCTAACTATTTTTTTATACAACAAGCTTATAAAGAATTCACCAATAAGATGGATCCAGCAGTCGGAGAGTGTTTATTGAAACTAAAAACAATGGAGTAAGATCATACACTTTATAATAGTAATCTTATGTCTTGAGAGTTGCTAATAACCCTTTCCTTGTGTAGTGTGACAGTATCAGGACCAGTGTGGAAGACGGATGATATTAACTTATACATGGACTCTTTCCTTAGAGTATTTGATTGGAATGTTTTGACACATGGGGATTGCATCAGTGCTTATTTCTCAGCCTTAGCTAATGAGTGCAAGGAGACTGATAAGGCATACTATAGCTCAATATTCTGTGGGGCTGGATTCCCAGTAAGTTTTTTTCCCCTTTTGCATGGAATTATCAACTTTAAAGCTTCGGTATTTTGACAAGTTTTTTTATACACAGGTTATGTTTAATATAATGTATGCCCAAGCATTCCAGCAAACTTTTAAAACCCCAAGCAATGATCCAATCAGTTACATATTTTGTCCAATAATCTGTGATGACCACTACCACCTATTAGGGTCAGACTTGGAAAATGCAGAGTTTATCCACTACAACTCATTGTCCGTCAGGAAAGCTTACAATATTCAATTTGAAGAAACGGTAAGCAGTGTTATTTTATATGTTACTTAAATAAACCATTTGTGTATGGAGGATTGATAGCATTTTTTTGGGTGTAGGTTGAATTCTTTAAAAAGATCCACCCTTCATATTATGAGAACTAGCATCCTGGCCTGGCTGATAAATTTTGTAATGCAAATTTTTCCGTGCATCGAGTGCAGGGTCCCAAACAAATCTCTTTGTAAGACATTTAATATTCTTTGTAAATACCATATTTTATAAGTTAACAATGGACTAATTATTTGTATTTTATTTACAGCTATGACTATGCATTTTTTACAATCTGATACATTAAGAGTCTATTATTTGGTTGCCCTAAAAGATTCAGACAGCAAGGTATGAGAAGCTTTAGATTCTTGGTGGGGAATAGAAGAATGCGCAGCTCACACTTTTGTTTGCAATTATGACTGTGCTGTAATTTGGGATATGTTGTAATAGTATACAAAGTTGTAAATTTTTTACTGCACCAAGGTGCCTGCATGCAAAAGTTATTCTCAAGATGCAAAGTGTAAATCCAAATTGTGTAGTATCTGTACAATTATAAAAAATTTAGACGTTGTTAAATATGCGAACCACTTCAACTTTATACTTTTGTGATGAGATTTCAATCTGTACAATGTATATTTTCTTGTGACTACCATTTTACATACTTTGTGCGTGGTGCTGGGAAATCTTATCCCAGGACCACTGTATTCCTGGGAATATAATTCTCAGTACTACTTTTTTTCTTGGCCAGTTCAAAATTGTATGTGGTGTTGGGAAATCAAATCCCAGGACCACTGTGTTCTTGGGAATATAAATCCCAGCACCACCTTATTCTAGCTGAGCTAGATATTGTATGTGGTGCTGGGAATCCAAATCTCAGGACCACTGTGTTCTTAGGAATATAATTCCAAGCACCACCTTTTTTTGAATGTGGTGAATATTGTATGTGTTGCTGAGAATCCAAATCCTAAGACCATGGTGTTCCTGGGAATATAATTCCCAGCACCACCTTTTTATGAATATGGTGAATATTATACGTGGTGCTGGGAATCCAAATTCCAGGACCACTGTGTTCCTGAGAATATAATTTTCAGCACCACCTTTTTCTAGGCGAACTAAATATTATACGTGGTGCTAGGAAATCAAATCCCAGGACCACTATATTCCTGAGAATATAAATCCCAACACCACCTTATTCTAGCCAAGCTGGATATTGTACATGGTGCTGGGAATCCAAATCCCAGGACTACGGTGTTCCTGGAAATATAAGCACCACCTTTTTCTGAATGTGGTGAATATCGTATGTGGTGCTAGGAATCTAAATTCCAGGACCACTGTGTTCTTGGGAATATAATTTCCAACACCACCTTTTCTAGGCGAACTAAATATTGTACGTGGTGCTGAGAAATCAAATCCCAAGACCACTGTGTTCCTGGGAATATAAATCCCAGCACCACCTTATTCTAGCTGAGCTGGATATTGTACATGATGTTGGGAATCCAAATCCCAGGACCACAGTGTTCCTGGGAATATAATTCCCAGCACCACCTTTTTTTGAATGTGATCAATATTGTACGTGGTGCTGGGAATCCAAATCCCAGGACCACTGTGTTCCTGGGAAATCAAATCCCAAGACCATTGTGTTTCTGGGAATATAAATCTCAGCACCACCTTATTCTAGCTGAGTTGGATATTGTACGTAGTGCTGGGAATCCAAATCCTAGGATCATAGTGTTCTTGGGAATATAATTCCCAGCACCTTCTTTTTATGAATGTGGTGAATATTATATGTGGTGCTGGGAATCCAAATTCCAGGACCACTGTGTTCTTGGGAATATAATTCCTAGTGTCACCTTTTTCTAAGCGAACTAAATATTGTACGTGGTGCTAGGAAATCAAATCCCAGGACCACTGTATTTTTGAGAATATAAATCCCAGCACCACCTTATTCTAGCTAAGCAAGATATTGTACGTGGTACTGGGAATTCAAATCCCATGACCACGGTGTTCCTGAGAATATAATTCCCAACACCACCTTTTTCTAAATGAGGTGAATATTGTACGTGGTATTGGAAATCCAATTCTCATGACCACTGTGTTCCTGGAAATATAATTCCCAGCACCACCTTTTTCTAGGCGAACTAAATATTGTATGTGGTGTTGGGAAATCAAATCTCTGGACCACTATGTTCCTGGGAATATAAATCTAAGCACCACCTTATTCTAGCCGAGCAAGATATTGCACGTGGTGCTGGGAATTCAAATCCCAGGACCACGTGTTCCTGGGAATATAATTCCCAGCACCACCATTTTCTGAATGAGGTGAATATTGTACGTGGTGCTGGGAATCCAAATCTCAGGACCACTGTGTTCCTGGGAATATAATTCCCAGTGCCACCTTTTTCTAGGCGAACTAAATATTGTACGTGGTGCTGGGAATCCAAATCCCAGGACCACTGTGTTTCTAGGAATATAAATCTCAGCACCACTTTATTTCTAGGCGAGTTGTATATTGTATGTGGTGTTGGGAAATGAAATCCCAGGACCACTGTGTTCCTGGGAATATAAATGCCAGCACCACCATATTCTAGCCGAGATGTATATTGTATGTGGTGCTAGAAAATCAAATCCTATGACCACTTTGTTCCTGGAAATATAAATCCTAGCACCACCTTATTCTAGCTGACTTGATTATTGTATGTGGTGCTGGGAAGTCAAATCCCAGAACCACCTTATTGTACGTGGTGCTGGATATTGTACGTGGTGCTAGAAATTCAAATCCCAGGACCACTGTGTTCCTGGTATTAGTAATATATGAGAGATGTCCTGAGACAATCGCCTTATATTTGAACCATTTATATGATAAATGAAGATTCACTATTTGAGTATACATGTTTTCATGTATTTGATTGGATCTTAAACTCATTTACTGAATGCCCACGATACGATTCACAGCATGAGAGAATTTGTGATTAGATCACAACTAGTGAGTATCTCTACATGTGTAATTGTGATGTATCGGAATTATCCCTAGTCGATGAATTGATGGATTTGGACACCATTGATTCTGTCGAGACTAGCACGAGGTATACTCCTTGGTGTATCCAAGCAGCTGATTCTCACTAGCTGGAGACATTGTGATGTCCAGAGTTAATCGTGGATGCTAATTATGGTAACTAGTTCATTGAAGTGACCAGCCGTAAGACTTCATATGGTTCTCTGCATATATAGATATGTCAATGAAGTTCTTACTGCAGCTTAAGTGCGATGTTCCTTTGACTTATGGTATTCAAGTCATCTTGATCATAAAGACTTATGCTTTGACATCTTAAGCAAGCATCTCTAAGGAGATGTGGACCCGGGATGATTGGGTATAAGTCGAAGTGATCGAAGGTGTTTGAATAGTCTATAAAGGATTCACCACTCCTTACGAGGATATGTATACCCATGACCTCTCATCGGATTGTTACTAAAGTCTTTGGCCAAAGCATTACATGTTTAGAGTAAGGTACTCTTCGATACATGTGCAGTAACTAGAATTCGTAGGATGAGGAAATGATACTTGGGCTAGGTGTGACGTAGTCAGCCTAGTGGGGACTGACACTATAGACCATGTCCTGAACCAAGTGGGTATAAGATGAGTGAAGGGAATGGGGCACGATTCATTCGAGCTGTTGAAGGGTTTCAGAAATAGTTCTGGATCAACCGTTGGTCTTTTCGGTTAATTGGGGATCATGATGTACTACTAGGTGCCACTCATGATCGTTCTATAATTAATGGTTAATTATAGACGGACAACATAAACTGAGAACCTATTTGGTCACACGCACAACGAGCATAATCTGAAGGATTTAAAACAAGCTTGAGAATGAGATTCTCAGACCGAGAGAAACTATGTTTGGTTGAACCAAACATGGAGCGAGCATGAAATCGTTTTAGTCGCAATGGAAGCATGGATGGGCCGTGTCTTATGAAGACATGATGGATGAACCAAATTGGTTTGGTTCTAATCCAATGGAGAAGAATAAACCAAAGGGGTTTGGTTTGTTTTAAACGAATGAACCAAAGTTGGTTCGGTTCGTTTTAACTTAAAATAGACCAACATGGTTTGGTTTATTTTAACTTAAATTAATGGAGCGGGTTAACAGGCTTTTGGTTATGATCCGATAACCATTAAGAGAATTTGTTCTCTATAAAATAGGGCTTAAGGGTTTTGTTAAGCCCTAATCCTTGCAACCCTAAAGTTGCCGCCCACCCTCTCCCTCTTCTCCAAGTGGTCAATGCCAACTCCTTGCCGCAGCCCACCACCGCCCAAAGCCCCTGGCCAGTGTCCAGCAGCTGTCGTCCTCTCCCCTTGCCGGCGTCAAGCTATTGGCGGAGGAGCTCTGCTGATCTCCTTTGGGTCCGGCGACAAGGTGAGCTTCAACCTTCCTTATTTGGACGGCTCCTATTCCTCCACCAAAGCTGTCCAGTTTTCTGGACAGCTTGTTTCCTTCTTGTCAGAGCATCGTTTGGACGACGTTTGGAGCTCTGACAGTGGTAGCCTTGCCGGGGATTCGATCTCTGGTAATCCTCATAGGTGGAGGACGAAGGATTCATCAAACGGTTGACGAATACCTCTCCGGAGAAGCGAGTTTTTGAGGACTCATTTTGGATCCGAATTTTAATTTGGATCGTGATCTTCCCTCGATCACATCATCTTCAACACGAGGCTAGTAACCCGTACGAAGACGAGGCTCATGACTTTGTGAAGTCATCCCGAAGATACTCGGCGTGGATATGGATAGAGGCAATTCTAGCGAGGATCGCTCCGGTTGATGCCTTTCCCACTGCACGTGATACGTCAGATATACGTAGTATAAATTTCCTTTTATTGCAAAATTTAAATTTATGGTTATGTCTACACATGTTGTACTATGCATGCGTGTGGTGTGTGTGTTGTAATAAATTAGATTTATTATTTTATTCCTTCCGCTGTGCACATGTTTATGAAACATGTTCGAACATACATTCGCCGCGGTGCCGAAAACCCAACAGTTATATCAGAGCCCAGGTTGTGTTTCGACATAATCGTTAAATTGTTTTGCGATAGTCATAATGGTATTTCTGGAAATTTTCTACTTTTGGAAAGTTAGAAGTATTTATGGAAATTTTTAATTTTGGAAAGTCTAGAAGTATTTATGGAAATCTTCTACTTTTGGAAAGTTGGAAGTATTTATGGAAATTGATATTTTCCATAAATAAAAATATTTGATTAGATTTGGAAATTTGTTTCCTAATTTAATCTTGATTTGATTTGAGAAATCAAATCTTTTATTTCCATAAGTAGTTTTGATGATTTAGGAAATTGGTTTCCTAAATTGACTTTCCTTAATAAACTCTTTCCACAAATAAAATATGTGATTATATTTGGAAATTTATTTCCTAATTTAATCATGATTTGATTTGGAGAATCAAATCTTAAACATATTTTATTTCCATAAATAGTTATGACATATAAGGAAATTTTGTACATGACATAATTGTATGCCATGTAATTGCATTAGATGCATATCATTATGTCATGCGTGTCGTGACATGTAGATGTATGCCATGTATGTCATGCCATGTAGATAATAGTTATTTGCATGCAAAGAGGATGAGACATAAAAACCCTAACTCAATATTAAAGCCTACACCTTCCATTAATATGGTTAGAACCAGAGTTCCGTTTCTTGTTCGGGTTGTTGGACTCTCTCCAAGCCCGGCTTGAACCCGAACATGTTCAAACCATGGAATAGTTTAATACTAATATGGTAAGAGTCAGAGGTCAATCGTTAGCTTTGGTTGTTGGACTCTCTCCAAGCCGGGCTAATTGGTTGAATGTGCTCTAACCATATTAAAACTATTTCTCGATTAATGGGTTGGCTTTAACCTAGAGCATCGGCTTGTTGGACTCTCTCCAAGGTCGATGTGAAGGGAGGTGAAGTTGGGTGCTATGCATATGATGCATACTTGTTAATGTGTTAACAACCCGATGTATGTGTGAACATTCAATAAGTTGATAGCACATTGTGATAGTTGCATATATGTGATATGCAATCGGTATATTTGATACCTACCATCGTAGTTATGAATGGCTTGTTGGACTCTCTCCAAGGTTGTTCATATCTATGTTGGATATCAGCCCATTCGGAGATCGACCTACGATCTCCTGAAGTGATTTTAGGGTTTTTGAAATTCGCAAAATGAATGAGATTTATGAATGTATATTGATGCATTTTAAAATCATTTTCTCATATATGCTCGTTTTGTATTTCTAGGTTAATCGATTGATCATGACGTCTTTGAAGTTGCACACTATTTTGAATTCAAACAAATTGACTGGGCCTAACTTCCTGGACTGGCTTAGAAACTTGAGAATTGTTCTCAAGGCGGAAAAGCTAGCATATGTCCTTGAAGATCCTCTTCCCAACCATCCTAGGGACGATGCAACTCCAGACCAAATGTTGGTCTATCAGAAGCATGTGGTAGATTCTAAACTGGAGAGTTGCATCATGCTAGCTGCGATGGTACCTGAGCTGCAAAAGTAGCATGAGCATATGGATGCTAATACCATGGTCTTCCATCTTCATGAGTTGTTTGATGAGCAAGCGAGGTCCGAAAGGTTCGAAGTCTCCAGGCTCCTCTTCACCACGAAGATGCAAGAAGGTTCGTCTGTAGTACAGTTTGTGCTAAAGATGAATGAGTACATTGAGCGGCTAGCCACCCTCGGGTTTGTGATGGATCATGAATTAAGTATTGACTTAATTCTGCATTGTTTGCCTAAGAGTTTCTCATAATTTGTGATGAACTATCGGATGAACAAATTAGAATCCACTATTCCTGAGCTCCTCAATATGCTGAAGACTGTGGAGCCTTCTGTAAAGCATGAGGAGAAGGCAGTTCTGTTAGTTGATTCCTCAAAGAAAGGTTCTAAGAGGAAGGCAAAGGAACAGAAGAAAGGGAAGAACAAGAAGGCTAAGAAGGTAGAACCAGCACAAAAGGGCACTTGCCATCATTGTGGCAAGGAAGGCCACTGGCGAAGAAACTGCAAGATTTATCTTGAGTCCATGAAGAAGAAGAAGGCATCCGATGCCCCATCCTCTTCAGGTATCTTCGTTATTGATTGCCATTCTATTTCCTTAGACACTTGAGTATTGGATACTGGGTGTGGCTCACATATATGTAATGACATACAGGAGCTAAGGAATAGAAGAAGACTCGTCAGAGGGGAGTCAAATTTGCAAGTTGGCAATGGAGCAAAGGTTGTTGCGGTCGCCATCGGAACTTATTTGCTGAAGCTCCCTAGCGGACTAGTCTTGGAACTGGACAATTGCTATTGTGTTCCTTCTCTAATAAAGAACATTGTTTCTATTTCCTGTTTAAATAGAAATGGTTACCATTTGACGTTTAGTAACAATTGTTGTTATATAACTTTGAATGGCGTATTTTATGGAACTGGAACTTTGAGCAATGACATTTATACGTTGGACATATCCAGTGACATTTTCAATATCGAAGCGAGCAACAAGCGTGCTCGAAATGATAATCAATTAGACTCCTACATGTGGCATTGTCATCTTGGCCATGTAAGTAAGAAACGCATGTCCGAATAACACCGATGTGGAATTCTGGAATCGTTTAAATTGAATTCATACGATACATGCGAATCATGCTTGAAGGGAAAGATGACTAAGTTACCTTTTACAGGAAAAGGTGAACGAGTGGGAGAGTTGCTAGGTCTAATACATACTGATGTATGTGGACCTATGTCAACTCAAGCTTTAGGAGGCTATAGCTACTTCATTACCTTCACCGATGATCACTCATGGTTTGGGTATGTGTTCTTGATGAAACACAAGTCTGAAGCCTTTGAAAGGTTCAAAGAGTTCAGAAATGAAGTAGAGAAACAACATGACAAGAGTATTAAAATACTTCGATCGGATCGAGGCGGTGAATACTTAAGTCAAGAGTTTCTTGATTATCTAAGAGACAATGGTATATTGTCTCAATGGACTCCGCCATATACACCACAACATAATAGTATATCTGAGAGGCGTAATCGGACCTTGTTGGACATGGTCAGGTCAATGATGAATCATGCGAATCTTCCCAAGTCCTTTTGGGGCTATGCACTTCAGACAGCTGTTTACTTGTTAAACAGAATGTCAACCAAGGTAGTCTCTACTACTCCATATGAGATATGGAATAGTAAGAAATCTCATGTATCTTACTTGAAGATATGGGATTGTCCTGCTTATGTGAAGCAGACTGTATCAGACAAATTGGATGCTAAGTCTGATAAATGTCTATTTATTGGATATCCTAAGGAAATAAGGGGTTACCAATTCTATCATCCTGTGGAACAAAAGGTGTTTGTTTCAAGGCATGCTGTGTTTCTAGAGAAAGAGTTTCTCTTGCAAGAAAATAGTGGGAGTGTCGTCGAGCTTGAGGAGGCTCGAGAGACTCAAATAGACATTGATGAGATACCTGGTGAAGCACAACAACCGAAAACTCATAGTGATGAGCAATCGGCTGGACCTATTGAAACACCACATCTTCGTAGATCTAGTAGAACACGTAATATTCCTGAGAGATATGGATTTCTCGTAAGTGAATCGAACGACGTGTTACTCATTGATGATGAGGAGCCTACTAGTTATGAAGAAGTTCTGACAAGTTCAGAAAGGGATAAGTGGCTTGAAGCCATGAAGTCGGAAATGGATTCCATGTATGAAAACCAAGTTTGGAACTTGGTCGACCCACCTGAAGGCATAAAGCCTATAGGGTGCAAGTGGGGTTTCAAGAAGAAAACCGACATGGATGGTAATGTGATTACCTATAAGGCTAGATTAGTGGCGAAAGGATATCGTCAAAAATAAGGTGATGATTATGATGAAACCTATTTGCATGTAGCTATGCTTAAATCAATTCGGATGCTCCTGGCCATAGCGGCTCATTATGATTATGAGATATGACAGATGGATGTGAAAATAGCTTTCCTTAATGGAAACATGCTCGAGGATGTGTATATGATACAACCTGAGGGTTTCACATCGGTTGATAAAACCAAGGTATGCAAATTGCGACGGTCCATATATGGATTGAAGCAAGCATCCAGGAGCTGGAATATCCATTTTGATGAGACAATCAAAAAGTTTGATTTCTCACAAAATCCAGACGAACCTTGTGTGTACAAGAAGGTTAGTGGGAGTGCAGTCGTGTTCCTATTATTGTATGTCAATGATATATTACTTATAGGAGACGATGTTTCAGTCTTATAGTCAGTTAAGATTTGGTTATCCAAGACATTCTCCATGAAAGACCTGGGAGAAGCAACCTACATCCTCGGGATTAAAATCTATAGAGATAGATCGAAATGGTTGCTTGGTCTTTCGCAGTCTACATATATAGATCGAGTGTTAAAGAGGTTTAGCATGTCGGAATCCAAGAAAGATTTCCTACCCATCAGGCATGGGATACACCTTTTGAAGTCTATGTGTCCGTGCACAGAAGACGAGAGGATTTGCATGAGTAAGATTCCCTATGCATCCGCAATAGGATCTATCATGTATGCTATGTTATGTACGAGGCCCGATGTATCGTATGCTCTAAGTGTCACGAGTAGATACCAATCTGATCCAGGAATGGATCATTGAATGACTGTTAAGATAATCCTTAAGCACTTAAGAAGAACTAAGGATGTGTTCCTAATATATGGAGAAGGGGACATGGTGATACGCGGGTATACGGATGCGCCTTCCGCATGCATAAGGATGATTTCGTGTCTCGATCGATACGTGTTCACCTTGAATGGGGGTGCAGTGAGTTGGAAAAGTTCCAAACAAGATACTGTAGCGGATTCTACCACTAAGGCAGAATACATTGCAGCTTCGGAAGCAGCAAAGGAAGCGGTTTGGATCAAGAAGTTCATTTATGAACTTGGTGTGGTTCCAGCCATTGTTGAAGCAATACCGGTCTACTGCGACAACAATGGAGCAATTGCACAGGCGAAAGAGCCAAGGTCTCATCAACGATCCAAACATGTGCTTCGCCGCTATCATCAGATCAGAGAGATCATTAGTAGGAAGGAAATACAAATCGAGAAAATTCCCACTGAAAGGAACTTAGCGGATCCTTTGACTAAGGCATTACCTCAAAGTAAGTTTGAGGGTCATGTTAGAGCTTATGGTATTGGATACCGTAGCGATTGACATTAGGTCAAGTGAGAGTTTGTTAGTAATATATGAGAGATGTCCTAAGGCAATCGCCTTATGTTTGAACCATTTATATGATAAATGAAGATTCACTATTTGAGTATACATGTTTTCATGTATTTGATTAGATCTTAAACTTATTTACTGAATGTCCACGATACGATTCACAGCATGAAAGAATTTGTAATTGGATCACAACTAGTGAGTATCTCTACATGTGTAATTGTGATGTATCGGAATTATCTCTAGTCGATGAATTGATGGATTTGGACACCATTGATTCTGTCCAGACTAGCACGAGGTATACTCCTTGGTGTATCCAAGCAACTGCTTCTCACTAGCTGGAGACATTGTGATGTCCGGAGTTAATCGTAGATGCTAGTTATGGTAACTAGTTCATTGAAGTGACCAGCCGTAAGACTTCATATGATTCTCTGCATATATAGATATGTCAATGAAGTTCTTACTGCAGATTAAGTGCGATGTTCCTTTGACTTGCGGTATTCAAGTCATCTTGATCATAAAGACTTATGCTTTGACATCTTAAGCAAGCATCTCTAAGGAGATGTGGACCCGGGATGATTGGGTATAAGTCAAAGTGATTGAAGGTGTTTGAATAGCCTATAAAGGATTCACCACTCCTTGCGAGGAGATATATACCCATGGCCTCTCGTCGGATTGTTACTAAAGTCTTTGGCCAAAGCATTACATGTTTAGAGTAAGGTACTCTTCGATACATGTGCAGTAACTAGAATCCGTAGGACGAGGAAATGATACTTGGGCTAGGTGTGACGTAGTCAGCCTAGTGGGGACTGACACTATAGACCATGTCCTGAACCAAGTAGGTATAAGATGAGTGAAGGGAATGGGGCACGATTCATTCGAGCTGCTGAAGGGTTTCAGAAATAGTTCTGGATCAACCGTTGATCTTTTCGGTTAATTGGGGATCATGATGTACTACTAGGTGCCACTCATGATCGTTCTATAATTAATGGTTAATTATAGATGGCCAGCATAAACCAAGAACCTATTTGGTCACACGCACAACGAGCGTAATCCGAAGGATTTAAAACGAGCTTGAGAATGAGATTCTCAGACTGAGAGAAACTAGGTTTGGTTGACCCAAACATGGAGCGAGCATGAAATCGTTTTAGTCGCAATGGTAGCATGGATGGGCCGTGTCTTATGAAGACATGATGGATGAACCAAATTGGTTTGGTTCTAATCCAATGGAGGAGAATAAACCAAAGGGGTTTGGTTTGTTTTAAACGAATGAACCAAAGTTGGTTCGGTTCGTTTTAACTTAAAATAGACCAATATGGTTTGATTTATTTTAACTTAAATTAATGGAGCGGGTTAATAGGCTTTTGGTTATGATCCGATAACCATTAAGAGAATTTTTTCTCTATAAAATAGGGCTTAAGGGTTTTGTTAAGCCCTAATCCTTGCAACCCTAAAGTTGCCGCCCACCCTCTCCCTCTTCTCCAAGTGGTCGGCACCAACTCCTTGCCGCCACCACTAAAGCCCCAACTGGCGCCCAGCACCTACCATCCTCTCCCCTTCCTGCTGGCCGAGCTGTTGCCGGAGGAGCTCGGTGATCTCCTTTGGGTCCGCGACAAGGTGAGCTTCAACCTTCCTTATTTGGCCGCGCCTATTCTCCAAAGCTGTCCAGTTTTCTGACAGCTTGTTTCCTTCTTGTCGGAGCATCGCTTGCTAGCACTTACCGGGATTCGATCTCCGTAATCCTCATAGGTGGAGGACTAAGGATTCACAAATCCGCTGCGAATTCCTCTCCGGAGAAGCGAGTTTTTGAGGACTCGTTTTGGATCCGAATTTTGATTCAGATCGTGATCTTCTCTCGATCACATCGTCTTCAACATGAGGCTAGTAACCCGTACGAAGATGAGGCTCGTGACTTTGTGAAGTCATCCCGAAGATACTCAGCGTGGATACGGATAGAGGCGATTCTAGCGAGGATCGTGCCGGTTGATGCCTTTCCCGCTGCACGTGATACGCCAGGTATACGTAGTATAAATTTCCTTTTATTGCAAGATTTGAATTTACGGTTATGTCTACACATGTTGTACTATGCATGTGTGTGGTGTGTGTGTTGTAATAAATTAGATTTATTATTTTATTCCTTCCTCTGTGCACATGTTTACGAAACATGTTCGAACACACACTCACCGCGGTGTCGGAAACCCAACACCTGGGAATATAATTCCCAACATCACTTTTTTCTAGACGAGCTGAATATTGTATATGGTGTTGGGATTCCAAATCCCAGGACCACTGTGTTCCTGGGAATATAATTTCTAACACCACTGTATTCCTGGGAATATAAATCCCAGCACCACTTTTTACTAGGTTGGGAATTCAAATCCCAGAACCACGTAGTTCCTAGGAATATAAATGTGTTCATGGGAATTTAATACCCAACACCACTTTTTAGATCAGAACCAGTTTGAAATTGAAAGTGTTGCTGGAAATCTAAATCCCAGGACCACTGTGTTCCTGGGATTTTAATCCCAGCACCTTTGAAGCCCTGGGATTAAAATTCCAGTACCACCGGGGTCATGTGATTTAAATTTCCAATATGGACATTTAACCTGGCAGAGATAGTTGGTGCTAAGAATTTAAATCGCATCGACACCATGGTCTTGTATTTTGAATAAGGTGGTGCGCTGGAAATTTAAACAAAATTCAACAATAGGGAATATAAAGCCGCCAGATATAAAAAGGTCCCCTTCCATTCCATTCAATTTCACAACATCAAAACCAAACCATTGTATTGTTAGATTCAAGAATATATTCAACAATATATCAAAATTATAGCCACTGTTGATCTATAGAATGCAGTATCATTTACAAATTAACAAAATTCATAATTAACTCAAATACAAAAATGTATTGTCATACTCCCACCTAAGGTTTTCTTAAATTACATTATGAAGAACTCATCCCTTAAAATTGACACTGAGACATCTATTCTGAATTTTGCCATGTCTGTTTGTTTGAAGTTCATCTTCTCACCATACAGTAGACATCTCATGTATTGCATCACAAATAAGGCACAATCATTGCTGTAAAAATACCATGAAAAATTTTATATTTCAATTCAAAAGTAAAATTTCACGAACATGGATGAATTGTTGCAAGGTTCTTAGATGAATATCCTTTAAATTGGGATATCTATTATTACACAATGATTAAGTTAACATAACTATTCATTTACAGATAAAATGGATGGAATATCCATATTTAAAAAAATTATCTACTCACAACTACTTCAAAATCAACTTTTGATCTTCCTCCATATGAATGGGAGTTGTAATGATTGAAAGTCATTGCTTTTGTGTTAATACACAATAGGTGAAAGTGAGTTTGGTCAGTATTTAGAGGTATAAAAATATATCTAACCTCTCCATCATTCATGTTCATATTTATGATTTGTGTCGTGGCGGTCTTCCACGACATTCTTAATGCTGACTGCAATTGTGTATAGAGAAAAATATTTAAAAAGTTAGTATAACATTTTAAATCGTCAGGCTACAAGATAATTTAAATTCCTTACAATTAACCCAGATGAGTAATACATAGACTTGTTATATGACCTAGATGAGGAGGAGGCCCCCCTAAAAAGAATTGAAGAAAATGTATCGATAATCTCCCCAGCTGTGAAAACAGATCCATTAACTCCAGAGTATAAAGAATTCAGAGTTAATGAAAAAGAACCTTCCTCCCAAACATAACCTGTAATAGGCCTACAAAAAAATTTAATGATAAATACATATTTGCACTTTCTTTATTATTGTAACAAAATTTTCGAATGTAATGGTGGATGTAACTACCATACTTTATTTTTTCTAAACTTTTTAGCAAGTAGGTTACATCAGCATCTTGTTTTTGCTTCTTTGACATCTTACATTTTTTCTTAACATACTATAATAAAAAAATAGATTAGTAATTTAAAAAAATTAACAAAAACTAATTTTCTTTGTATTCTGACTTACCGCAATGGCTTCCATTCTTATTTGGTTAAGTTTATCAATTTTTGCTTCCTCTCTCTCAAGATCTTCTTCATATTCTTCTTCCACAATATAGATAGTATCCCTCGCATGCAATTCATCTATACCAATTATTTGTTTTCCCTTTTTCCCAGAAACTTCTGCTTCATTTACATCTTTCTCAGGTTTCCCTTTTAATACCTCAACATCACAAATTTCTGTCTTTTTTCTTTTCCTTTGAGATACCAATTTATCAATGGAAGTATCCCTGTAATCATAGCGGGTTCTTTCTCGTTGTCTTGTTCTGGTGGCAATTGGCTCCGGTTGAGGTTGAGGATCAACTTCAGGGTTATTTGATCCAGCCTTCATACCTTCTCTTCCTATAATTTCAATTAGTTCTTTTACCCTTTCAGATAGTGTCATGTTTTCCAGTTTTAAATCTTTGAGTTGTCTCTGATAAACTAAACACTCATGGCATTGAGTAGTAGGGTATTTTTCTTGTATAGTTTGTGATGACGATGTCTCTATTGGATGGGGAGTATTTTCAATATAATAGTCAACCTTATCAAGAAGTATAATTTCACTATGGGTACAGACTAGATCAACAATAACCTATCAAAAAAATCAACAATTATTTAGATAACGAAAACGAAAAAATGTTAAGTTGTGGTCTTCTATTTACCTGTTCAGGTGAGACTCACCTTGCTAATATGTGAAGGAGTTGTCCTCTACTTATTTATTCGTAGCCCTTCGGTATTGGATGATCTCTGGATTGGGACATGTTCTAGAAACCAAGCATGCTCATATCCAAAGTGTTACATACTTATGTGAATATAAAGGATAAAATAAATTAGTAAGAAGGAACTTACAGCCAGAAGGCCGGCAAATCACTTTAGGTAAGGAATTCGGCTGTTCT
The DNA here is from genome assembly GCA_025175895.1 of Wurfbainia villosa. NCBI lineage: Eukaryota > Viridiplantae > Streptophyta > Magnoliopsida > Zingiberales > Zingiberaceae > Wurfbainia > Wurfbainia villosa. The sequence continues at coordinate 74,788,588 of CM046000.1, read as the reverse complement.
GTGCAATTGTATTAGTAGATGAACATAGATCTCAAATAGTAGGTAATTGTGGAGCCATAAATTCATGGATGGCTTCAACCCAATTGAAATTACCTATGTTGTCAAAATCATCTACAATATCTACAAGACCTATGGGGACCTTATATGTAGTAGTACAAAATAACACACAAGTAAATATATACAAAACATACAACTTACAAAGCAACAAAATATCTTCATCTAATTCTACTCTAGCAGAATAAATTTTAAGCAAATACTCTAGTTTTGATCTAGTTGGTTCTTTTTTGGAGAATTGAGAAATGAAAAGAACACCTGATGCATTAGTTGAATTCATGGGAATAGAAGCCCCTCTATCTGTAATACCAAGCAAAAGGGAAACATCTCTTCTAGTGAAAGCAACTGACACAGTTGAAAACTTAAAGCTTTGACTTGTCGAATCCCAACTTTGAAATATATTGACCAATATGTCACGGATTTGTGGAATGTCTTGTATATTCAAAAAAATAACAAATGGGGTTTGTTTAATGATCTCTCTGTGCCTTTCATGTAAACAAACAGATGGACGTTGCTTTCCTTTAGCATTTGGACCTCCAAAAAATTCAATAAAGTGGCCTAAAACGCTAATCCATTGCAGTTTCTTCGCACACTCATTTTTTCCCTAAAAATTTGGAAATACAAAATTTTAAAAACCTGATTTGCAATAATCCTGTGAAAAAAAACTCATAGATCTATTTATCTAATTCAGATACAGATGAAAAAAATCATTCACTTGAATATTTGAAATCATTCCAAAACCATCATGAAAACACATTAAAATAAATGACGTCCTTCATATTCGACTAAAGCAAGGAATGCGAGACATACCTTGACCGATGAAGGAGAGGTTGAACCAGATTCTTGACTCATTCTGCAATAATGAATGGTAGACAGAAAGCTTATGAGATATATGACTTTCAATGGAAATCCTAAATCCGAGTAAGAAATGGGTGACACATATAGTTAAATGAGAGGACTACGCGAGATTACCTCGAAAAGTCTCGTCAAAAATCCTAAAACTCGGAAGCTCGCTCAAGAAATCACACTAGATGAAAAATGGAGTGCAAGAAGTTCGGAAGATTTAAGCCTCAAGTCTGGAAGATTTTCTCGGAAGCTAAAGAGACACTAATGTATGCTCGTTTGGAAGTGACATTTGGATGGCTCGGGATTTCGAGTTGTGGCTCGGATACCTGCCAAATCTCAACATTAAAATTTCTGTTTGGCGGGAGGGGCAAAAAGGAAATTAGGTATGCGATTTGGTAAATATGAAAGTATGGGGCGTTGTTTAGGAAATTCTAAACTTCATGTGTGTTGTTTGGGAAATTATCGTGGTATGAAAAATGATTATTTTCACTTTGTAACTATAATTGATTTTTTATAATTAGTATCACACAATATTCTATCATATTCTTAACAATCATTAGTCAAGTATCACACAATAATCATTAAAAGTTTTTCCTCATTTTTGTTCATTTGTGTGTCGCACTTTAATTTCAAAGAAATTAAATAAAGTAGTTTAGTTGTTTCTTTTGAATCATGACCTTGATATCTTCAATCAATATGATTTAGGGTATAGTGGCCAACGCATATAAATATTGGATAACGGATCAATTTTTCATAAATGTTTAGATGTCGTCCTTCTATATATTGGTTATTAATTTTAAGGGTCAAAGATTCATCTTGATTTATCTCCCTTATGATCTGAAACAGATTGATAGAGACAATTAGATTGATCGATTCCAACTTGCACAATATGATTAAGCCATTACTATTTAATTTGTAAGTTAACTTTTAGATTCATCCCAAAATAAAAGAATATTTGATCTTTAATAAATATTTAGTTAGCAAATCTTTAAGATTCCCTTCGCCTTCACACATAATTGATAAAATTTATTTCAATAGAGATCAATTATTTAATATTATTGTGTCTTTAATGAATGCATTGAGACTTATTATTAAATGTGTTATTGTGTGTATTTAAATAATATTTAGCTATTATAGTTATTACAACGGTTGGCGCGTGTTCTATGCAATTAGAAAGACCTTCCAACGCTCCCGGGTACGGTGTGTTGGTAACGATGAGTAAGAACAATTGTGCAATGGCAGTTCGATGAATTTTCACGCTACCTAAATATTCATTAATAATGCTCAAATCATTTGTCCCCGTGGGAAGGGGCTAGTGGCTAGCACATGCAGATGTTGTGCAATAGGCAATGGGTCAATTCCTCGCAAAAGCGAGTTCATCCCTCCATGCGCTGGTTACTAGTCTCAAGGGCCAAAGACCCACCGTAATTTACCTCCCTTACGATGACCTGAGGACGGGTCGATAGGGGCCGCTAGATTGGTGGTTCTAACCTTTGTGCAATAATGCTCAAACCACTCGGTGCTTCGCCATTTGTTGAAATTCAACTGTGCTTTTCGGATTTAGTTTGGTAGTCAATGAAAAATTTTCGTAGAATCAAATCTGTAACTTTCAAAATTAATTGAATTGCAAGGACTAAATATCTAGATTAAAAAAAAAAAAAAAACCTCCAAGAAGTTATAAAGAGATTTTGCCTCTTTTATTGGCTTTGTCTAAACCTATAAACTTGAATTCCATGATGAATCAGGCTATATATATTCCAAGGACGTCTAAGACATTGATCATCCTCCAATAGTAGATGCATAACCACTCGCAGATTCAAAGACTTTTGTTCGTGCAACGATAGTCCTAAGCGGTTAGGTTTGATTTGCTTATGGTATTAATGTTTGCTTAGAATTTGTAAGGACTTAACAGAGTGCACATGAAACATATAAAGCTCATGACTTGATATAGTCAAGTTAATTTGATCACTACTTGATAGCTCATGGGTCCATAATGAGGTAGATTCATAAGTTATAATGGATGGTATTGTTGGGTTACGGTCGATGAGTAGATATACTTTTGTTGTTTCACAAACGAACACGGCGGAAGAAAAATATAATAATTTTCTAAATTATTACAACACTCATATTCACGCATGCAGAATTACAATACGTACGGACATATCTGCCAAATAAAATTTTACATACAACAAAACTAAAATAAATTTTACTCTAGATATATCATTCGGATGATAGTGAGTCGGAAGGGCATCAACCGTACGACGCTCGCGGAGCTTCATCTCTACTCGTATTCATGCTGAATCTTCGGAGGGATGACTTCTCAAAGCCACGAATTTGACTTTCTCTTCACTACTAGACGATGCAAGAAGGTCGAGTGATCGAAGAGCAATCGCCGACTCATTTTGTGATACAAACGAGTCCTCGAATAACCTTCTTAAAGTTGTCGATTCGTGTCAGAATTAGCTCCTGTTTTCGAAGCATCAATCATCGACAATAACATCCCTAAAACCTAGAGTGGACGACCTCTAAAGAGGTGGAAACAACCCTTGTTTCTTTAATGGTCGGCGCAACACCAAATCCTAATTCTCCTAGGTTCAACCAAGGGCACAAAGGAAGAAACCTTTGTTCCAAGTCTTAGCCAAATGGTCAATCCACCTTGAGGAAGACTTGGCCGGAGTTGATCGGACCTAAATAAGAGGGAGCCTTGCTAGGGCCGATGGCAAAGAAGAAGGAAGAGGGTAGAGAGTTCGGCTAGGTTGAGGAAGAGAGCCTTAAGGACTTCTATTTTTAGGTTTAGCCTTTATAACCTTTTATATATGCATTACTCCTAATGGGTTATAGGTTAGTAGATCAAATCCCTAAACCCATAATCATTAAGGCTTAATCTCATCCATTAAATTCTAATTAGACACTTAATCAAAAGAGAGTCTTTTAATTAAAATCAAATGGGTTTGGTTTATAATTAAACCTTTTAAGACCCAACCCATCTTCTTAAGACATGCTCCTTTCGTATTTTCGACTTGACAAATATTTTCATATTTGTCATGTGTTTGGTCCAACCAAACTTGATCTCTCTCGATCTTGATAATCCAATTCTTAAACTCGTTTTAAATCTCTTCGAAGGATTCGTAGTATGTATGACCTAATAAGTTCTCGGTTTATGTTGGTTGTCCATAATTAACCATAAATTATGGAACGATCATGAGTGACACCTAGTAGTACATCATGATCTCCAATTAATCGAAAAATCAATGGTTGATCCCGGAACCATTTTTGAACCCTTGAACAGCTATAGTGAATCGGGTCTCGTTCCTTTCACTTATCTTATATCTATGTGTCAGTCCCCACTAAGCTGACTACGTCACACCTAGCCCAAGTCTTACTTTCTCGTCCAGTGGATTCTAATTACTTCGACATGTATCCAAGAGTATCATACTCTTGACATACAATGCTTTGCTCAAAAACTTTGAGTAACAATCCTGACAAGTGGTCATAGGATATACATCTCCTTGTAAGGAGTGATGAATCCTTTGTTGGCTATTCAATCACCTTCGGACACTTCGACTTATACCCAATCATCTTGTACCTACACCTCCGTAGAGATGTATCGACTAAGATGTCAAAGTATAAGTCTTCATGACCAAGATGACTTAAATATCTCAAGTTGAAGAAAACTCGCACTCGAACTGCAGTAAGAGTTTTACTGACATATCTTATATGCAAAGAACCATATGAAGTCTTACAGCAGGTCACTCCAACGAACTAGTTACCATAACTAGCATCCACGTTTAACTCTCAACATCTCAATATCTCTAGTCAGTGAAGAGCAGCTGCTTGGATAAATCAAGGAGTATAACCCGTGCTAATCTCCCAGAATCGATGATGCCCGAACTCATCAATTCATCGACTAGGAATTATTTCAATACATTTATAATTACACAAATAGAGATACCCACTAGTTGTGATCCAATCACAAGTTCTCTCATGCTACGAATCGTATCGCGGATATTCAGTAAATAAGTTTAAGATCCAATCAAATACATATGACATGTGCACTCAAATAGTGAATCTTTATTTATCAAATAAATAGTATAATCATAAGGCGATTGCCTTAGGACACCTCTCAAACATAACAGGTATGAGATATTAAGTGATAAAAAAAAATCTGACAAGGTCTACTCTAAGATGAGGAACACGGAGTAACCATTGATTCCATTTTTTTGACAACCACTAAAGAGGTGGCCCAAAATTTTCTTGGAGCATTCGAAAGATAAGAAATTTCTAATGAGACATACTTTTGAGAAGCCCGACAAGAAATAAACTTTGTAGATGAGCAACAAAGGATGACATGCTAGAGCAAACTTGAAGGGTCTTGTGCATCTAAAGTACTAAGGGTCTAATATGAGGTGAACTTAAGGGAAAATCATTGATAAAGTTGAAGACTTGGAATGAACAAAATTATGATAAATTACAAGTGCAATATAATTTCAGAGTTTATGCTTTTGGGCAACATCATTGGGAGATTATGTATGTAAACTAGATAAAGGCTAGTGTCTTTATAGGGAGACTTCAACCAAGGAACAACAAGTTTTGGGTTGTAGTTGGTAGTCAAGTTTAATTTTGCCCTTGTGCAGGCTCATGAGAGTGTAAGCCAAGCAAAGCCAACATCTCCAAGTAAATTTAGTTTGATTAAAGGTGTGCCTTAATCAACTATATATAGTGGTCAGTCGACTCAAGAGTCAACCTTAAATTCTTTTTTCAAATAATTGTATTGTTAACACTATTTTCATTTCCTATTATTTACATTACATTTCCTTTGTGATATAATTTGGTTGAACCAACTAAATCCACATAGACAATCACTCGTTAAATACTAATGTTTGTTGTTGCAAAGTTTTTTTTAGATATAGTTTATTCACCTTTTCCTCTAGCTAGTCAAAATCATAACAATCCTACATCTTTTTATCTAATATTTAGTTAGCATCATTATATTTTTCTAGTATAATCGGATATGAGATAGTGCAATTTGTATCTCATTGTATATTTAAAGTATCTCAGTGCTCTCAGTAATTTTTTCAATGATCACTACCTATATCACTAGTATGCTTACTCAATGTGTTGATTCTATACCAAGACAATATAGTTCACATGAAAATCAAATTATTAGTGCAATCATACTCTAAGTGATTATTTTCGATCAAGGTATTTTGATATATTTAGAAAAGAGTTTAAATTAAGATTGTCTATATAATTGATTGAGTTAATCCAAGATAAATGATGATATCCGGGATTTCTGGGCGAAGGTTTATGGTTGTCCCGAGTGTATGCTTACAACCTTTCCAAGCGACATTGAAATTGCTAAGTCCCTCCCTAAGGACTCATGGTCATTCAAGAGATTGGTCAGAGTAGTCCAGCGGCCTCCTGAGTGTCACTCGAGCACAACCTCCCACGTCGCCCAAGCACTCGTCCTCCTGAGTGTCACTCGAGAAAATCCTTCCACGTCGCCCAAGCACTCGACCTCCCGAGTGCTGCTTGAGCATGACCTCTCACGTCACCCAAGCACTCGACCTCCTGAGTGCTACCCGAGCAAAGCCTCCCGCATCACCCGAGCACTCAACCTCTCGAGTGTCGCCCGAGCACAACCTCCCATGTCGCCTGAGCACTTGGCCTACCGAGTGCCGCCCAAGCACAACCTCCTGTGTCGCCCAAGCACTTGGCCTCTTGAGTGTCGCTCGAGCATGACCTCCCGCATCGCTCGAGCACTCGACCTTCCAATTGCCACCCGAGCAAAGCCTCCCACGTCATCGAAGCACTCGACCTCCCGTGTGCCGCTTGAGCACGACCTCCCACATCACCCGAGCACTTGGGCTATAGAGTGTTGCCCGAGCACAACCTCCCGCATCACATAAGCACTTGGCCTCCCGAGTGCCGCTCGAGCATGGCCTCTCGCATCGCCCGAGCTCTCAGCCTCCCGAGTGCCCTCGAGCAAAGCCTCCTACATCACTTGAGCATTCGACCTCCCGAGTGTCGCTTGAGCATAGCCTTCTGCATCGCCTGAGCACTCGACCTCTTGAGTGACACCCGAGCAAAGTCTCCCAAGAACTCGGCCTATCGAGTGCCGCCCAAGCACAGCTTCCCATGTTTCCTGAGCACTTGGCCTCCCAAGTGTCTCTCGAGCATGACCTCCCGCATCACTTGAGCACTCACCCTCCCAAGTGCCACCCAAGCAAAGCCTCCCGCATCATCGGAATACTCGACCTTTCGAGTGTCGCTCGAGCATGGCCTCCCGTGTGCCCCCAAGCACTCGACCTATCGAGTGTCGCCCGAGCACAACCTCCCACATCGACCGAGCACTCGGCCTTCCGAGTATTGCTCAAGCATGCCCTCCCGCATTGCCCAACCACTCGACCTCCCAAATGTCGCTTGAGCAAAGCCTCCCACGTTGCCTGAGCACTTGGCCTCCCACATTTCCTAAGCACTCGGCCTCCCGAGTGTCGCTTGAGAACAGTGTCCCGCGTTGCCCGAGCACTCATCCTCCTGAGTGCTACTTGAGCAAAGTCTCCCACGCCGCCTGAGCACTCGGCCTCCCGAGTGTCGCTCGAGCACGACCTCCCACGTTGCCTGAGCACTTAGCCTCTTGAGTGCTACTCGAGCAAAGTCTCCCGCATCGTCTGAGCACTCGGGCTCCCAAGTGTCGTCTGAGCACAACCTCCCACGTCGCATGAGCACTCAACCTACCGAGTGTCACCCGAGCACAATCTCCAATGTTTCCTGAGTACTTGGCCTCCTGAATACCGCTCAAGCACAACCTCCCGCATCACCCGAGCACTCGGCCTCTTGAGTGCCACCCGAGCATAGCCTTCTGTATTGCCCGAGCACTTGGCCTCTCAAGTGCCGCTCGAGCGCGGTCTCCCATGTCGCTCGAGCACTCGACCTTCTAAGTGTTGCCTGAGCATAGCCTCCCGCATTGCCAGAGCACTCGGCTTCCCGCGTCACCTGAGTACCCACATCTCTAGAGTACTTTCTCACATGGAACTCTTTGCTCGTGCCTTCCCACATCGCCCAAGCACTTGGCCTCCCGCGTCGCCCGAGTGCACAACCTCTTGTGTCACACGAGCATGCGACCTCCCACGTTGCCCGAGCACCTTCACGCACCCGAGTTAGAACTCTCCCGAGTGTCGAACCGCTCTTCCCGAGTGATTCTCTTGAGTGCCGAGCAAGTCCTTGTAGGTGATTCTTCCCAACTCTTCTCAAGCTACTATTACCATCGCATATGTATATGACCCTTCTAAAATGCACACCTGAGATTCACATGGTGATTCCCATGGAATATTTTTGCCTCATGAATATATAGAATATGTCAGAGAGGAGGAGGATATGTGCAGTGGTTGTCCTCTAACAACATACCAAAGGACACAACTAATGGAAGGGCTGGTCGGCAAGGTGAGAGTTGGAGTATAAGAACGAATTGGGATAAAAGAGAAAAAGGACCATTTTCTTCTTGGTGGTGGTGGGGGGGGAGACCCTAAGCATTATCTCATGGGAAGGCAACTCAAGGGAGGTTTCTGTTGGTGCAGGGGCACCAGATAATCGAACCTAAATTTTGATCATGACAAAGGGTCAAAGTTAAAGTGTTATCTTTTTCTCATAAGCAATTGTTAAGTGTGTAGAAGTGTTTAAGCTGAGCTGAAGGTCAGCGACACTCGGAGAATCTCTGTTAGGGCAATCTCTTGCCATGATAAGGTTTTGATGTGTGTGGCAAAGGGTTTAAGTTAGGATGATATTGTTATTTGATATGTGTGTTGGAGTCTTGCAGGACTTAGTAATTCGCACATGGAGCCTTGGCGGGTTCACCCTCACAACCTCGGTCTTTGAGTCGGTGAAGGATGACTTTGCGGAAGCTATGCGCTTGAAGCATCCGAGGGACCGTCGGACGAGATGACTTGAAGTGAAGCCAAGGAAGCAGACTTCGGAGGCAAGAGACGCGAAGGAGCATTGCAGAGCCGTGCGCGATCTTTGTCGAGGGCGTGGCCGACGAAGAGCTTGGCGAGGACGAGTGAGATGAGAGAATGAGTGAAATGTAAGTAGCTCATTAGGTGAACTTGGCCGAATGACTGAGTGTCGGAGACTTGACCGCAAGGGTTAAGGTTTACCCGACCGCCGGAAGCTCAAACTTATGTTAAGTTTGAGTTTCACACGGCACCCGATCATTGCCATGGAATGGCGATCGGCCGCCAAGTCAGTGCATTCGACCGAATCCAATCGATGGGTTTATGCCCAGCGATGATCGCCATGGAATGAATGATCATTGCCGGAGGATATCTCGCGCGCAGAGCGCTCGTAGGCCAGGCGATCGACTACGGAGGCGGCGTGATCTGGTGAGGTCCATCAATCAAGCGCCAAGAGTTCCGTTGGACTACATCGGGATCCGGCGTGTTCAGAGGTTGTAGTAGGACGGCGATCGGCCAAGGGCGCGATCGAAGAAATCAGCCCTCTCTATAAAAAGAGAGGGTGTGAGCCTTTGAGAGGCTAATGCTTATACTCTAAGTGATCTTCCTAGTGCCCCACAAGCTCTAAACTCTTCTTACTTGTTTTTACTCCATTCTTATTGTAAGAAGAGTGATCTTGATTGTAAAGGTTACCTCCACCTAGCTTGGTGCAAAGGAGAGACCAATAGTGATTGGCTTTAGAGGAGTGATTCACCTTGGACGAATCGGACCGTGGATTAGCGGCGTAGCCGTGAACCACGTTACATCTTCTTTGTTAGCGTTTGTATTTTCATTTATTGCTTTGTCTTTATTGTTTATGCTTCCTCTTGACCTAACGATTGTGTAGACGAGCAAACGAACGAGAGAATTCCGACATCCATCGTAAGAGGACTATTCACCCCCGTCTAGCCGGCCGTTCGATCCCCTACAAGTGGTATCAGAGCCAAGGAAAGCTTGTCGAGGACTAACCGCCACAACAAGCAACTTTCAAAATGGCTGGCTCCAACATCCATCTTTCGAAGTTTGAAGGAGAATTCGCTTGGTGGAAGAAGCGAATGGAGGTATTTTTCGAAACGGATTTTGATATTATGATTACAATGGAATCCGGTTTCGTTTTGCCTAGGGATGAAGAGGGGAAGCCAATAGAGAAATCTAGGTGGACCAAAAGGCAAAGGGAAGAGCACCTTGCAAATTCAAAAGCCAAGCATCATCTCCTCAATGTTCTCCCCCAACAAGAAATCAACCGAATAGGAGAATGCCTAAGCTCCAAGGAGATGTGGGAGAAGCTAATTGAGCTTCATGAAGGCACATCCGAGGCAAAGCTAGCAAGGAGAGATCTCCTCCGCTCCCAACTATCCAACATTAAATTAGAAAAGGGAGAAAAGGTAACTTCTTTGCATTCTAGATTCAAAGAAATTTTAATTGGACTAACAAGTGTAGGAGAAAGGCTCTCCAATCGCGATATGATAATGAAGGCCATAGATGCTTTCCCCCGATCATCCAAGTGGAGTTCAATGGTGGACTCATTTTACATTTCAAAGAATCTAGAGGTAAGTACTCTAGATGAATTTTTCTCCACTATGGAATTACATGAATCTAGGCTTGAAGGAATACAAGAAGAGCCAAAAATACAACCTTCAAGGGGAGTAGAATTGTTGGCAAATAAGGGGAAGAAGAAGATAGAGATCTCCTCCTCCGATGATGATGAAGCGTCCTCCTCCATGGATAGCACCGAAGAAGCCTATATAGTAAGGAGGGTAAGACGTGCTTTAAAAGGTCTTCATTTTCATAAATCAAATGATAGGAATAGAAGACCAAGGGGGAAGGTCATATGCTACAATTGCCAAGGAGAGGGGCATATAAGGGATAATTGTCCCCTCCTAAACAAGAGCAAGGAAGAGAAGAAAAAGAAAGAAGAAAAGAAGAAGAAAAAGGGGAGCAAGAAAAAGAAGGAAGAGGAGAAGAAGACAAAAGAAAAAGGGAAGACCAAAGCTCTAAAGGCAAGGACTTGGGATGACCCATCCTCATCCTCCTCATTATCATCGGATGAGGAGAATGCCTTTGTCACCAATTTGGCCTTGATGGCCTTTGATGACTTGGATTGCTCTTCCACCGAAAATGAAGGATCAAGCTCAAGAGGAGAGAGCTCAAGTGAAGGGGGAGCTTCTACATCCTTTTCATCCGAAGAAGAAGAAGAGGATATGGAAACTATGGTAACGAATGCCTCTCCTAAGAAAATAGTTTCCATAATTTCTAGTTTAACTAAGGACTTATTTGGAATGAAAAAGAAAAATAAAAGCATGCTTAATCAAATTAAGGTATTGGAAAATAAGCTAGAAAATGCATGCTTAAATGATAATATTTCTTCTAGATTAAATGATGCATGCTCACATGATCTTTATATGCCATTAGATGTTAGTGATGCATGTATAAATGAAAATAGGGCCTTAAGGGAAAAGGTAGACTATTTAACAAAAGCCCTAGAAAAATTCACAATTGGCTCCAACACCTTGAACATGATAATTGGGAGCCAAAGAGCTAGCTTCAACAAAAAGGGCCTAGGCTATAAAGAAAAGAAAAATGAAAAGGCCTATAAATGCCTAATTGCTAGGGGACAAGATAAAAAGAAGGTAATATCTAGGAAATGGATCCCCAAGGAGTATCTAGTGAACCCAATAGGCAAGAACTTATTTTGGGTTCCAAAATTCATCCTTAAGAGTTAGAAAACCCCTAGGGTAGTCAACCATATGCAATTGACCTATATCATATTTTGGTTGACTTAAGATGACGGGACAACATTTTTAGAATAGTGTTGGGTGATGATAACGTGCCCATAAATAGATAATAATGCTTAAATCATGATGATTAATATAATTGCTATGTATATGTGCAATCATGATTTATGATTTTGATATTTGGCACATCATCATAAGAAATAGGGTTTAAATCATGCCTTAGGTGATAATTTATTTATTATCATGATATAATACCTAATGCATGAGAACAATTCAATGAATACATGTATTTTATGATCATAATGTAGAATTAATTGATATATGCTTTTATGATCATGAGGATTGTTAGGTTGATACTTAACCTTGATAGAATTGTATAAATATAATGGTTAAGTATATACAAATACCCCCTAGGATGCATCTCACACTCACCATAGGCTACTTTTATTGAAAACTTAGCATGGGTGAGATGTTAGGATGATACAAATGTCCACTAATGCCTATGACATTTAGATGGTCATTTAAGGTATCAAAATAGCAATAATAGACCAATCATGGGGAAGACTTATGTTTAATTCATAGACATATTGCCCAAAGATCATGGTTGGATATTTCATATGTTTTCAAAACAATTTCTTACTTTAAAATCCATGTATTCATGTTTTGAAACAATCCTAAGCAATACTAGGTGTTAAAATGGATACTAACATGCTCAAAAACTAGTGGTTTTTAAAGCCTTTGGATTTTTGGTAAATCTCAGAAAATATAATGATTTTTCTTAAAAAATTATTTTTCATTGATAGATATACTTAAAAGAAATATGTTCCCCAAATTTCATGATTTTTCGAATTTTTTTTGGAATTATTAATGCATTTCTAAAATTACTTGATAAATCAATTTGGAATCCATTGTGCGATCATTGCCATCGATGTGATCATTATATCTGATATGATCATTGCCATCTTGATAGCATGATCGCTCACTTGAAAAATAGCCCAATATTTTCTGATTTCAGATTTTAATCAAGTTTTTGGTATTTTCTTTATTTAACTTGATGCCATGGATTTATAACTTAGTGTTAATCTTTTTGATGGTGTCAAAGGGGGAGAAGTAATTATGTTTAAGTAAATTATGATAGGGGGAGAAAATTTGAAAATTTGCATGGGGAGTGTCATGGATTAAGGGGGAGTTGCATGTTGCTATATCATGTTTATGTTTACATGCTTTCTTACCTTAGAATTTTCATCAAATGTTTTTACCTAACTTAAACGGATTGCCACACATCAAAAAGGGGGAGATTGTTAGGGCAATCTCTTGCCATGATAAGGTTTTGATGTGTGTGGCAAAGGGTTTAAGTTAGGATGATATTGTTATTTGATATGTGCGTTGGAGTCTTGCAGGACTTAGTAATTCGCACATGGAGCCTTGGCGGGTTCACCCTCACAACCTCGATCTTTGAGTCGGTGAAGGATGACTTTGCGGAAGCCGTGCGCTTGGAGCATCCGAGGGACTACCGGATGAGATGACTTGAAGTGAAGCCAAGGAAGCAGACTTCGAAGGCAAGAGACGCGAAGGAGCATTGCAGAGCCGTGCGCCTGATGCTGCCGAGGGATGTGGCCGCGAACGAAGAGAGCTTCGGCGAGGGACTTCGAGTGAGATGAGAGAATGAGTGAAATGTAAGTAGCTCATTAGGTGAACTTGGCCGAATGGCTGAGTGTCGGAGACTTGACCGCAAGGGTTAAGGTTTACCTGACCGTCGGAAGCTCAAATGAATGTTAAGTTGATGGTTTATGCCCGATCGGCCATGGAATAATGATCGCATTGCCGGAGGATATCGCGAACCTGGAACCCGCTCGTAGCCGATGAGGCGGTCGACTACTGAGTCGCCAGCGATAGGTGAGGTCCATCAGTCGACTGCCAAGAGTTCCGTTGGACTACAACGGTCGGGATCCGACGTGTTCGGAGGCCGTTGTAGTGACGGCAGTCGACTGCCAAGGGCAGCAGTCGACTGGTGGCGGCCAACGGGAAGAAATCAGCCCTCTCTATAAAAAGAGAGGGTGTGAGCCTTTGAGAGGCTAATGCTTATACTCTAAGTGATCTTCCTAGTGCCCCACAAGCTCTAAACTCTTTTTACTTGTTTTTACTCCATTCTTATTGTAAGAAGAGTGATCTTGATTGTAAAGGTTACCTCCACCTAGCTTGGTGCAAAGGAGAGACCAATAGTGATTGGCTTTGGAGGAGTGATTCACCTTGGACGAATCGGACCGTGGATTAGCGGCGTAGCCGTGAACCACGTTACATCTTCTTTGTTAGCGTTTGTATTTTCATTTATTGCTTTGTCTTTATTGTTTATGCTTCCGCTTGCGCTAACGATTGTGTAGACAAGCAAACGAACGAGAGAATTCCGACATCCATCGTAAGAGGACTATTCACCCCCCTCTAGCCGGCCGTTCGATCCCCTACAATCTCGAGTCAACAAACTGTGGTGGTCGGGCGACACCAGGAGAACTTTAGATGAAGTCGAAGAACCCAGGTGAAGGCCAAAAGTTAAGCGACAAGTCGCAAAAGACCAGAGGTAAACACGAGTGTGAGTAATGGTGAAGTTGAGTCCTCTGTACGGGGATGACTTTAGGAAGCGATCCGACTAAGACTTCCAGAGAAGGTTAAGGTCGAGATCGGACGGTAAGTAGCCGCCAAATTTAGTATTACTTGTGTTTTCATGCTAACTCTTTCTTGAAGTTGAGAAAATAGTACAACAGTCGATTGATGGCTATTGGTAGTCAACTGATCCAAGAATCAGTCGACTGCTAAGGGTGAATAGTCGACTGCTATTCAAATGATCAGCAACAAAGAAAGTCAAGATTGTAGGATCGAGAAATTCCGAGAGAGAGGGGTGAATCTCGGAGTATAAAATTTTCTTTAGTTTTTAAAGATAATTTTTAATATTTGAAATTGTCAGAGAATATGTAGCGGAAATAAAGTGAAATAGAGACAACTTCTTTTACTTGGTTCACAACCCTAATTGGGTTGCTACTCCATGTTGGACTATCCGAGCCGCAAAAGTTGCTTTTTGCATTGCGAAAACGCCGGAAGTTGCCCACGGATCCGTGCGAAGATAAAAAAAACTACATGTACGTGTTTAAAAACCTTAGATCTACTCTAGATCTACATGTTAAGAGTTTTACCCTTGATGTGATGCCCTTCGCTTATCTCGCTCGTCTAAACGGCTTGCCGGAACTCGAGAGTGTCAAGTGTACACTCCTCTATTGGTATCCACACACGCAATAGGTGAAGAAAAGCAACCTAGAGTGTGCTAGCACCCCTTAGAGGCTCATGGCAAGATGAGGAAGAAAGAGCTTGAGGGAAGAGAGGAGGAAGAAGATGAAGTTACACAACTTAACTTCACACTTTCATAACCCACTATAAGGGGGTTACATGCATGCATGTAACTCCAAGAGCCAATGGCTCTTGGTCTCCCTCATGAGGTGGCACCCCATGATATGTCCATGATGATGTGGAGCATCATCATTGGTAAGCCCCATGCCAAGTCACCATGACATGACAATTGGTCAAGTCAAAATTGACCATTCATCTTCCCTCTCAAGTCAAGTCAAACTTGACCTCTTATCTCCCATGGTTGATCAAATCCAACCATATGATTCAAGTCAATTTGATTTAATGAATCTCAATTCATTAGTTTAAATTGACTCGATGAATCAAATCTAAATTAGACTCATTCAACACTTGAATCAACTTGAGTCCAACTCAATTAGTCTAATTTGGATTACTCTTAATCCAATTTGGTTCATCCCATGAACCTAATCCTCATGGTTCATCATATGAACCTAATCTCCATCTAATTGCCCTTTGTGTGTGACCCTATAGGTTTTTGTAACGTCGACAATGCTCCTAAACCGATTTAGGAACATAAGCAATGAGCGATATCTAGCAACACATCATTGCTACCCAAGTTACAAGAATGTTGAGATCCAACATCACCTTTGTGACTATTAATTGTGACTCTCACAATATGTGATAATATCCCTCTATCCTTGACATTTAGATTGACCAATTGAGTGTTGGGATCTTTGTAATGGCTAGAGGGGAGTGAATAGCGCGTGTTCGTTCGTTGATGGAATTTGATTGTGATCGTCTCTACAATTTCGTTAGTACGCAGTGGAAATAGAAATAATACAATAACGAAATAAACAATCACACACGAACACCATTGTTTAACGTGGTTCGGAACCGCACGGTTCCTACTCCACGGATCGGGTTCGTACAAACCCTAGCGATGCCAATCACACACCACTATAAAATACTCCTTCTCGGAACAATCCGGAGGCGAAGAAACCTCGTACAAGATGATTACAACAATAATCAAAAGCTACAAGCAAATACAATGAAATACAAAGCAAGACTAGTAAAGAAAAACACTTTACAAATGCTCTTGAATGCTTGATCGCTAGGTTGATTGAGTAGCACTTGGAGACCCTGAATTGCAGTAGCAACTCGCCCCAAATCGCCTCAAAGAACCATGCCAAATTCCTCCATCATGAGCTCTTTATAAAGCTTCAACCTGTGTTGGAAAAAGTCGATCAGTCGACTGCTCGGGACCATCAGTCGACTGATGCTACTGTTGATGTGAGACAATGGCTAGATCCACGCTGGATAAGTCCAATGGATCTACCATCAGTCGACTGATCAAACCCATCAGTCGACTGATGGTGTCCTCACTCGACTGCTGGTCCCAACAGTTGAGTGAGACTACACTGCGGTGAATTCGAGCACCGGTCCGGTGATCATGCAATCGACCGCTCGAGCCACTTCCCGATCAAACCCTAGTTGATTTCGGGTCGATCGGCCGACGCCACATGGCACCAGTCGACTGGCACACCTCAAACATGAGGTTTTATTCCAAGTATGGTGCTCCCATACTTGCTAGACCACTCTTAGCCTAGACCTAAGCCTTCTAGCCACCTCCATCAGCCTCACGCCTCTCGGATCCCTCCAAGTCATCCATGACTTGTTCATCCATCGCGTTATCCTTCAGGTGCTTCCATCGGCTATGTCATGCTAACGGTGTCTACTCCGCCAAGGCACATTGGACTTACGCCGCCAAGACTCCGCTTGGACTTTACGCTGCCAACCATTGGACTTATGCTGCCAAGACTCCCGCTTGGACTTTACGCAGCCAATATCAAACCCCTTGGACTTCTCATGCCAAGACTCAAGCTTGGACTTTCCCTTGCCAACCCATGTTGGACTTCTCAAATTCCAAGACCATGCATGGACTTTCCCTTGCCAACCAATGTTGGACTTTTACATTGCCAAGACCCATGCTTGGACTTTTCATGTGCCAAGTGTCCCACTTGGACTTTCCATGCCAAGTACTCAATTACATTGTCATATATTTTTGTCGAACATCAAAACATTACTCGAGTCAAACTCGAGTCCTGGTCAATCGTGACCTGAGCCGATTGTTTCAACAATCTCCCCCTTTTTGATGTTTGACAAAAACCAAACAAATCATTTGAGTTAGACCACTAACTCAAGTCTCTTACCAATTATTCCAAATTGGTAATCCCAAATAATTTCCCAAACATTATCCCCCTTTTTGACATACATCAAAAAGGTTATCTCTACAAGGAGATCAAAGTCTCACATCCCAATGAGATCTTACAATCTCCACCTTGGTTTAAAAATACCTAGGATGCCTACCATCTTCCTAGTGATAAGTCCCATATCACTCAAGAGAGGCAATCCTATTCACTCTCCCATTTTCCAAATTGGGTATCAAAAACCCATCAATTTTCTCAATTGATGATACTCTCCCAATAACTTCTCCTCTTCAAGGAGAAAAAACACATCCATCATCCCAAGATGGATACCTCCCCCTAAAGGCTTGCTCCCCCTTGACCATTGCACCAACAATATCCTTGGAAAGTCCCTAAGCCAATAGGAACTCTAAGCCATCAAAATTAAGGTTAGAAATTCAACATTGAACTTTCCAACACCTTAAAATTGATACAGACCCTAAACACCTCTCCTAATCCATATCCAATGGATTTTCACCCTTCGTCATGCTTCCCAAACCATATCCTAGGGTTATGAGTGGTTACGAAAGTGATTTAGAAATCGACGATCGACATGCCATCAAATCGATCGACACACCAGTGGCAATCGATCGACATCAAAATCTCGATTTTCAGTTATCAGAAATGAGATTTGGAAAATCATAACTAATTATACGTATATCGAAAAATCACAAAATTTGATACGTATAATACTTATGACCAATACAATGGGTGAAAAATGTTTGAAAAATATTTTACCCATAAAATAGTGAGTTTGATACAAAATCCAAAAGTGACTAAAAACTTCAAAGTTTAAGCTCGCTTTGTATCAATCTCATCAATGGTGATTGCTATCAAAAGATAGGCTTCACCAAGGTTTTCTAAAATGATTTTAAAATATTTTCAAAACCTTATTTTGGATCATATTCTTTGGGCTCTATGTACATGACTTGTACACAAGCTTTCCCAATGATCCACCATTGAAATAAGATGAGTTTTAGTTCATCTAGATGTAAAAACTATGCACCTTGAACTCAACTCATATCTTAGCATCTCACATGTATCTAAGGTGTATAAATACACGTACATGTCAATTGGATGTGAGATGTGGGTTTTCTTCTCCCTAATCTAGGGTTTCATGCATTTTTCTAAGGCAACCCTCTTGATTCCCTTATACATGGGACTCCAAGTCATGTCATAGTCCTTATATCAATTTTAATCAATTAAATGCATGAAATGTATGATCATGGCATAAATAATAGAATTATTAAAACATGGCCAATGATCATGATGTCATGGCATATGATAAAATCTAAAAATAGATGACATTTAAAAACTTAATCCTAAAACATGATCATGACATTTAAATGATAAAAATAAATATGATGTCATGGCATGTTATATGGCAAACAGGACATGGCAAATAAAAGGTATAGGTATAAGCATACCTAAATTTTAATATTAATTGCCATTTGATATAATTAATTATATTTTGCCATATTTCTACTTTTCTCCCAAATGTGCTAAAAACCCAAAATGGCACACTAACTTCTAATCCTAAATTGTGCCAATTTGATCATTTTATCAAACTTCTCAATTAATATTGGCACATCCTAAAATCTTTTAGGATTAAAGCTCAAATATATTCCCAAGGTAACCATAACCTTGAAAATAACCTAAAGTGCCACCTTTGCCATGGTTGAGTTAACTACCCATCCAATCAAGGTTGGCACATCCTAACCCCATCTAGCGTGAATCAATCACACTCTTTGGAACCCAAAATCGATTTGAGCTCCTAGGGTTAATTAGGTATTCCTTAGGGATTACCTCCCTAGATACCTTCCTAATGACCCTCCTAGGCTTGTTAGCCTTGGTCATTGTGGTCTTACCTAGGTTGACTCTAGGGGTAACTCCCCTTGCAGCCTTCTTAGTGGCCACCCTAGGTTTCCTAGAAACCCTAGCCACTAGGCACAAACTATGGTTACTCTTAGGGATAGCTTCCCTAGTAACCTTGGTCTTCTTAGACCTAGTTTGTGTTCCATAATCAAATGGAACACTATGGTAAGCCACCTTAGGCTTAGGTTTGTGACCCAAACCTTGCTTGCCCTTGGTTGACTTTTGACTTTGAGGTCCTAGGTGTTGACTTTGAGATCTAGACCTAGACTTTTGATCATTAGACCCTTTAAATTGAGTTTGTATATTCCTAAGGGTCTTTTCTAGTTTCTCAAGCCTTGACCTCAAGGCTTGGTTTTCCAATTCTAATTGCCCAATTTTTGAGTTTTGATTTAAACCATGGGCATTGTCCTTTTTAGGCATATGCCTAGTCCATTTAGGGTTAAAACCTAAGTGTTCTTGTATTTTCCTAATAGATTCCTTTGGTAAGGTTTTTCTAGGGACATTAGTCCCAAATTTCTCCTTATTTCCTAAGTGGACCTTTTTAGCACCTAAACAAATATGTCTATTACTTCTAGCATGCTTTTCATGTACAATAGCAAGAGAATTGAATCTTCTAGCATGCTTTTGCCTATTAACTAAGGAAGGTGCATTATTGAAATATACCTTAGGGTTTACTTTGGAAGCTCCCCCTACATGTGTAGCTCTCTCTTGAATCTTATTCTTCCCCTAGGACATTGATTCCTATAATGTCCTTTTGAATTGCACTTGAAGCATATAATATGCTCCTTGCTCTTTTGACTTGGGGAACCGGCAGCCTTTGACTTTTGTTGACTTTTGGGCGTCGGAGGAGCTTTCTTAATTTTCTTTGGGCACTTGCTTTTGTAGTGCCCGGTTTCCCTACACTCAAAGCATATTATATGAATTTTATTATTAACACATATGCTTGAGTTACCTAGGGTGATGGTAGGTGCCGGAGTTGAATTTTGAGCTTCTTCATCTTGACCGGATGTGGAAGGCTCCTCTTGAGGTTGCTCCGGTGTAGATGGTCTCTCCTCCTCAATCCTAGAAGTGGATACTTCTTCCACCTCTTCTTCTTCTTCTTGTTGGACCGATGATGAGTTTTCATGGAGCTTTGCTACTTGGCTCCATAACTCCTTAACATCCATAAAATCCCCTACCATACACACAATATCATTAGGGACCAAATCAAAAATAAAATTTACTACCTTTACGTTTTTCTCGAAGGCTTGAATTTGATCTTCACTCCATCTCTTCCTTTTGAGGAATCCACCTTTTGGTCCTCTTGGAAACTCAAATCCTTCCATTAATAGGGACCACCCCTCAAAATCTTTCATCATCAAAAAATCTTCAATCCTTTTCTTCCAAGAATTGAAGCCTTCTCGTCCATAGAATTAATAAGGAACCGGTGTGTTGATGTCCCATCCTAATTGTTCTTGGACTTCCATCTTTCCCTCTAGCGTCTTGACTCCGGGTTGTTAATTCGTAGAAGAGCCCCGGGCTCTGATACCACTTGTTGGGATCTTTGTAATGGCTAGAGGGGGGTGGATAGCGCGTGTTCGTTCGTTGATGGAATTTGATCGTGATCGTCTCTACAATTTCGTTAGTACGCAGCGGAAATAGAAATAATACAATAACGAAATAAACAATCACACACGAACACAATTGTTTAACGTGGTTCGGAACCGCACGGTTCCTACTCCATGGATCAGGTTTGTACGAACCCTAGCGATGCCAATCACACACCACTATAAAATACTCCTTCTCGGAACAATCCGGAGGCGGAGAAACCTCGTACAAGATGATTACAACAATAATCAAAAGCTACAAGCAAATACAATGAAATACAAAGCAAGACTAGTAAAGAAAAATACTTTACAAATGCTCTTGAATGCTTGATCGCTAGGTTGATTGAGTAGCACTTGGAGACTCTGAATTGCAGTAGCAACTCGCCCCAAATTGCCTCAAAGAACCATGCCAAATTCCTCCATCACGAGCTCCTTATAAAGCTTCAACCTGTGCTGGAAAAAGTCGATTAGTCGACTACTTGAGACCATCAGTCGACTGATGCCACTGTTGTCGTGAGACAACAGCTAGATCTACGCTGGATAAGTCCAACGGATCTACCATCAGTTGACTGATCAAACCCATCAGTCGACTGATGGTGTCCTCACTGACCGGTCCCAGGCCGAGTGAGACTACACTGCGCCGAATTCCGAGCACCAGACTAATCATGCAATCGATCATTGAACCATCACCGATCGCCATCCTCCGACAATGATCGCTAGGCCACTTCGCATCAAAACCCTAGTTGACTCGGTCCGATCGCACATGACACACTGACCGCGACATGTTGGTGCAACAATGCTCCAAGCATTTATATGTTTTGATGTTTGGCTAATCATCTAAGTTAGGCAATATCTTGTGATCTAATTACGAATGTGTTTAAGTGACAGGGAAATCCAAGGATGAAGTACTTGGTAAAAGGAAGTCCAAGTATGATCTTGGCAAAGGAAGTCCAAGGGATGGACTTGGCGGCATAAGACCAAGCTTGTAGTCTTGGCAGCATAAAGTCCAAAGTGAACCTTGGAAAAGGAAGTCCAAAGTAAAGTCTTGGCAGCATAAGTCCAAGCTTGTAGTCTTGGCGGCGTAAAGTCCAAAGCATTTGGCAACCCAAGACATGACGAAACCGAAGGAAGCTCTTGGAAGCAAAGCGCAAAGGATGAACAAGTCGCGGACTCGGAGGGATCCTGAAGGCGCAAGGCTTATTGAGGAGCTAGAAGGTTAAGTCTAGGTCTAGGGTATAAAATCAAGTATGAATTACTCATACTTCACGATGTATCCTCGACTAAGTCGAGAATGAAACCACGCGCCATCGGTCGAGGCTTGATCGATCGGTCGATCGATTACGTGATCACCGATCAAAATGACATCAGTCGACTGATCAAGAGAAATATCGCCACAGAATGCAGTCTCACTCGACTGCTATCTTGATCACTCGACTGATCACCCCATTAGTCGACTGATGGAGGGATCAGTCGACTGATCACCTGGCCGTTGGAAATTGTGGCTACGAATCTCCGCGGAGATCGCGTTTGGCCGTTATTGGCGTGATCGATGGCATGCATCAGTCGACTGATCGACGTCCAACGGGAAAAACAGCCCCTCTTCTATAAAAAGGGGCCATGGGGAGCTTGGTGCAGCTAGTGCTCTTGCTCCTAACTATTCTCTCGTGCTCACCAAGCTTTCCAAGTATTTTTAGTGATTTAAATCCTCCTCTTCTCTTGTTCTTGATCATCCATCATTGTAAAGAAGAGGAGAGAATTGTAAGAAAGGTTTCTCCACCTTGGTTCATCCAAAGGAGGTTCTAGTGACGGTTGATTAGGGCTAATCCACCTTACAGATTGCCGTGGAGTAGGAGCGTCATCTCCGAACCACGTTACATCGAGTGTTAGTTTTGTTTCTTGTTTTTGTTTGTGCTTATATTTGTATTGCTTCCGCTAACATTTTGTGTAGAATCAAGAAAGGCTAATCACCCCCCCTCTAGCCATTCCAAGGGTCCTAACAAGTGGTATCAGAGCCCGGATAGCTTAGAAGATCTCACCATCAACCAAGACATCAATGGCTCTTCAAGAGGGATATAGCATCGCCAAGCCACCGCTCTTCGATGGGAGTCACTTTGCGTATTGGAAAGGTAGGATGAAGTACTATCTTATGAGTAATATTGAAATTTGGCATAGTGTTGTAGATGGCTTCGAGGAACCGGTGGATGAACATGGACACCCTATTCCAAGCAAGGATTGGACAAGAGAAATAAACAAGAAATTTGAATCAAATGCAAAGGCCGTCCTCACCATCCAATGTGGCGTCACAATGGAGCAACTCAACAAGGTGGGGCCTTTTGAATCCGCCAAGGAGCTATGGGAAAAGCTCATTGAGCTAAATGAAGGTTCCAAGGAGTCAAAGAGGGCCAAGAAGGACCTATTAATTGGACAACTTCAAGCCTTCCAAATGAAGATGCATGAAACCGTAAGTCAAATGCATGGAAGGTTCAAGGAAATTGTGAACGGACTCCATATCATAGGTGAGCGAGTCGACAACCGGGATTTGGTAAGGTATATCTTATAAGCATTTCCTAGAAATTCTTTATGGACCTCTATAGTTGATGCCATTAAGGTAACTAGGGATCTATCTCAAATTAAAATTGATGAATTATTTTGTGAGTTTGAATTACATGAGCAAACTAACATGTCCTCTAAGGAAAAGGGGTTAGCTCTATTTGTTGAAAAGAAGGACAAGAAAGAAAAGAAGAAGAAGGAAAGAAAAGAAGATTCATCATCATCCGAGTCGGAGGATGAGTCAAGTAGCGATGGGGATTCATCTAGTGAAATGGCAAATTTTGTCAAGAAGCTTTATAGAAAGTCAAGAGAGTTCAAGAATAGAGAAGCAAGGAAGGGGTCTCATTCCTCAAAAGGTAAATTTAATGGTAATTCAAGTTTTAGCAATAATGTGATTTGCCATGCTTGCAACAAGAAGGGGCACATAAAGCCGAATTGCCCGGAACTAAAGAAGAAGGAAGAAAAGGAAAAGAAAAAGAAGGACAAGAAGGAAAAGAAGAAGAAGGAGGCCATGGTGGCTCAAACCACATGGGACACACCAAGTGTTGAAGACTCTTCATCCGATGATGAGCTTTGCCATATCACACGCCATGTGGCACTCATGGCATTAGAAGATGATTCCGGCACATCAAGTCAAGAAGATTCTTCAAGTGATGAATCGTCATCTAGTGACGATGAGGTAATGAATTCTCCCAAGGTTATGCTTCTCTATAAATCAATTGCGTATCTTAAAGAAGCTCTAGATAAGTCAAAATCTAAGGTTAAGAGCATGAAGGTAGAACTAAAGGCTATTAAAAATGAAAAACCTTCACATGTTGATTCTTGCATGCTTAAGGAAGAAAATGACAAACTTAAGGATGAGGTTAGTGAATTAAAAGCATGTTTAGAAAAATTTTCATATGGCTCAAAGTGTCTTGATATGATTCTTAGTAGACAAAGAGCGGTTTATAACAAGGCGGTTTAGGTTATAAGCCAAAGAAAAGAAGTTGCTTACATTTCATTAATAAATAGGAAAGCAACTATTAAGGGTAAGGTTAAGAAAGCTTGGGTACATAAGAAGTTTTTACTTAATGTTACCGGTCCAAATGTTTGGGTACCAAAAGCTTGTGTTTTTCATGTGATTTAGGTAGGAGAGCGAGGTATGTGGATTGTGGATAGCGGTTGCTCAACACATATGACCGGGGATGTGAGCAAGTTCTCCACAATTAAATATGTGAAGAAGGGAGCGGTGTCTTTTGGGAATAGTGGAAAACTCAAGATATTAGGTAGAGGAACAATTGAGGTATCCCCCAAAATTGTTATTCACAAAGTCTTGCTAGTTGAAAATATGAAATTTAATTTATTAAGTTTTAGTCAACTTTGTGATGCAAACTATCATGTCTCTTTTGAATCCTCTAAATGCATGATTAGACACAAGGAATTAAATGATTGCATGTTAGTTGGATATAGGAAATCAAATATCTATTATGTTGATCTTTCATATGCTTCTAACATTTCTACTAAGTGTTTTGTTGCAAAAGAAGGGAAAGTTGGCTATGGCATAGAAGATTGGGGCATATCAACATGAAAAACATAGCCAAGGTAGCCAAGATGGAGTTGGTCAAAGGGCTACCAAAGATCAAGTATGTCAAGAATAAATTGTGTGATGCATGCCAAGAAGGAAAACAAACAAAGGCATCACACAAAGGTAAAACCCTAACCAATACTTCTTTACCATTAGAATTATTGCATCTTGACTTATTTGATTGCCATAGTACTCCATCTTTAAATGGTAATAAATATTGTTTGGTTATAGTAGATGACTTTTCTAGGTATACTTGGGTCTATTTTATGAAACATAAGGATGATACCTTAGAAATAATCATAGGATTTAGTAAAAGGGTTGAAAATGAAAAGAGTCTCAAAATCAACCGGATCCGTAGTGATCATGGTGGTGAATTTGAAAATCTAAAATTTTCACAATTTTGTTTAGAGCAAGGGTATAAGCATGAGTTCTCTTGTCCTAGAACACCCCAACAAAATGGGGTGGTGGAAAGGAGAAATCGTGCCCTACAAGAGGCGGCTAGGACTATGCTTAATGCATATTCTCTACCTAGCTACTTGTGGCGAAGGCAGTTAATACCGCTTGCTATATCCAAAATAGGGTTCAAATCCATAGGTTTTTGGGGAAAACACCATTTGAATTATGGAATGGGACTATACCCACAATTCATTATTTCAAAGTCTTTGGGTGTAAAGTTTATATTCTAAACACCAAAGATAACTTAGGAAAATTTGAATCAAAAGCGGATGAGGGAATCCTAGTTGGATACTCATCCACAAGTAGAGGGTATAGAGTCTACAAAAGAGAACCAAAGGGATTGAGGAGTCTTCCAATGTTCAATTTGATGAAACTACTAGTACCTACCCTAGAAAGTCCTCCATTGATAAGGATATTAATGACAATAATCAAGACATTACCCAAAAACTTCAAAATTTGACCATTAGGTAATGATCAAGGGAGGAAGAGGAGACTCCGATGATGAAAGAAGGGTGGAAGATAATGATAATCAAATTGAAACCCCTTCTAGAAACCTAAGAATTCATCAAGATCATCCACTTGACCAAGTAGTAGGAGATCTATCTCAAGGAGTAAGAACTAGGTCATTTCATAGACCTCCTACTAGTCAAGTAGCTCTTATCTCACAAATTGAGCCCAAGTCGATCAATGATGCATTACATGATCCGGATTGGATTTTGGCAATGCAAGATGAATTGGCTCAATTTGAGAGAAGTCAAGTATGGAAATTAGTGCCTAGACCCAATGATAGCACCATAATTACTACAAGATGGGTCTTTAGGAATAAGCTAGATGATCAAGGAAATATCACTAGAAATAAGGCTAGGTTGGTTGCTAGGGGATTCAATCAAATTGAGGGGCTTGACTATGATGAGACTTATGCCCCGGTGGCAAGGTTAGAATCTATTAGGATTCTCTTAGGGTATGCTTCCTTCATGGGATTTAAACTTTACCAAATGGATGTTAAATCGGCATTCTTAAATGGTTTTATTAAGGAGGAAGTATATGTAGAGCAACCACCCGGATTTGAGAACATAGATTATCCAAATCATGTATGTAAGCTTAGGAAAGCATTATATGGGTTAAAACAAGCTCCCCGGGCATGGTATGAAAGATTGTCATCCTTTTTAATTTCTAAGGAGTTTAGAAGAGGCCAAGTAGATCAAACTTTGTTTATAAAGTCAACATTAAAAGATATATTCATAGCTCAAGTATATGTTGATGATATCATCTTTGGGTCAACAAATGATGATCTTCTTCAAGACTTTATAAAAAATATGGAAAATGAATTTGAAATGAGTTTGGTTGGAGAGCTTACCTTTTCCTAGGTTTATAAGTCAAACAAACCAATGAGGGTATTCATATTTATCAAACCAAATATGCAAATGAAATGATCAAGAAATTTGGTTTGGAAAATGCCAAAATTGTAACCACTCCTATGGCCACTAGCACTAGGATAGATAGTGATCATGAAGGTAAATCAATTGATCTTAAACTTTATAGGAGTATGATTGGTAGCTTACTATACCTAACCGCTAGTAGACCCGACATTTTATTTGCGGTAGGTATGTGTGCAAGATACCAATCTTGTGCCAAAGAATCACATTTGGTAGCCGTCAAAAGAATATTAAGGTATATTAAAGGCACCCTAAATGTAGGACTTTGGTATCCTAGGACTAGGTCATTTGAATTACTTGGTTATACCGATTTCGATTATGCCGGGTGCAAATTGGATAGGAAAAGTACTAGTGGTGGATGCCAATTTCTTGGGTCCTCCCTAGTTAGTTGGAGTAGTAGGAAGCAACATTGTGTTGCTTTATCAACCACCGAAGCCGAATATGTGGCTATGGGTGGTTGTGTAGCTCAATTACTTTGGATGAGGCATACTCTTGTGGACTATGAGCTACACTACTCTAACATTAAAGTTTATTGTGATAATGTGAGTACCATCAACTTGACCAAAAATCCGGTACATCACTCTAGAACCAAGCACATTGAAGTGAAACATCACTTCATAAGAGATCATGTGGCAAGAGGGGACATTGAACTTAATTATGTAGAATCTAAGTCCAATCTTGCCGATATCTTCACCAAAGCTCTTCCCGAAAATGAATTTTCATCTTTAAGGAGAGAGCTTGGTATGTGCCTTGTAGAGTAAAATTCTAGGTTTGCATGATCCCATGTTTATATGTTATCTTTATACCTTGATACATCTCACAAAAAGCCTTAAGAAACCTTGATTTTTATATTGAGACACTTAGAACCATGTGAGATGATAGGGAAGGTGTACTTGGCTCATCATGCTTGTTATGATGCATTACTATGAGCAAATGACACACCTAGAGACATAAATACCTTATGGACCAACCATTGGGAAGGCTTGTATTCAAGTAATGAGTACATAGCTCTAAGAACATGGTTGGAAATTCCAAATCATATATATTTTAAACTATGTTCATTATATTTTGGAAAACAGTTTTCAAGTGAATCACAAAAGTGATACAAAGGTTGAAAATTCTTTAGAACTTTTGTAAGTTTCCAAATTTGTATCAATCTTGGAATCTGGAAAACATATATTTTTCAAATTATTTTTCCTTAATAAAGTATGATCTCAGAAATGTGTACGCAAAATTTCGTGATTTTTCGAGATTTCTGGAATTTCTACCGCATTTACAAAATGGGTGAAAAGGTCAAATTTCGATTTCAGCGTAGTGATCAGTGGTTCGATATCAGTCGACTGATACACTGGGTTTTCTGATAATAAGCTCCATTTTCTGATATTTGGTGTATTTTTGATGTCCTAACACTCTAGTATGATACTATTGCGTATAAACGAGTTTTAGACGCTTATCTGATGGTTTAGGGGGAGTTTCAATAAATTCTATCCTTTTATCCCCAAAAACCATTGTTGGTGCAAAGTTAGGATTTAACTTTTGAATTTTAGATTATGCTTTGCTTAAAATGTAATTTACATCCTATCTTGGATTAAGGGGAAGCTTAATTTCAATCTAATACCTTAGTCCAAGATCCAACATTCTTAATTCTTTCATCCTTCTCTTTTTGATGTATGTCAAAGGGGGAGAAGGAATGCTTAAGTTAGATGATTATCTTTAAAGACCTAACTTAAATGATTGTCAAACATCAAAAAGAGGGAGATTGTTGGTGCAACAATGCTCCAAGCATTTATATGTTTTGATGTTTGGCTAATCATCTAAGTTAGGCAATATCTTGTGATCTAATTACGAATGTGTTTAAGTGACAGGGAAATCCAAGGATGAAGTACTTGGTAAAAGGAAGTCCAAGTATGATCTTGGCAAAGGAAGTCCAAGGGATGGACTTGGCGGCATAAGACCAAGCTTGTAGTCTTGGCAGCATAAAGTCCAAAGTGAACCTTGGCAAAGGAAGTCCAAAGTAAAGTCTTGGCAGCATAAGTCCAAGCTTGTAGTCTTGGCGGCGTAAAGTCCAAAGCATTTGGCAACCCAAGACATGACGAAACCGAAGGAAGCTCTTGGAAGCAAAGCGCAAAGGATGAACAAGTCGCGGACTCGGAGGGATCCTGAAGGCGCAAGGCTTATTGAGGAGCTAGAAGGTTAAGTCTAGGTCTAGGGTATAAAATCAAGTATGAATTACTCATACTTGATGAGTATCAGTCGATTGATACGATGTATCGATCGACCGTCGGCGCTCGACTAAGTCGAGAATGAAACCCCGCCATCGATCGGTGATCGTGATCGGTCGATCAAATGACATCACCGATCGATCAAGAGAAATATCGCCACGCACGCGCCTCACTCGATTGCTGTCTTGATCACTCGACTGATCACCCCATCAGTCGACTGATGGAGGGATCAGTCGACTGATCACCTGGCCGTTGGAAATTATGGCTACGAATCTCCACGGAGATCGCGTTTGGTCGTTGGCTGGCGGCAATGACCGATGGCATGCATCACCGACCGATCTAAGAAAAATAGCCCCTCTTCTATAAAAAGGGGCCATGGGGAGCTTGGTGCAGCTAGTGCTCTTGCTCCTAACTATTCTCTCGTGCTCACCAAGCTTTCCAAGTATTTTTAGTGATTTAAATCCTCCTCTTCTCTTGTTCTTGATCATCCATCATTGTAAAGAAGAGGAGAGAATTGTAAGAAAGGTTTCTCCACCTTGGTTCATCCAAAGGAGGTTCTAGTGATGGTTGATTAGGGCTAATCCACCTTACGGATTGCCGTGGAGTAGGAGCGTCATCTCCGAACCACGTTACATCGGGTGTTAGTTTTGTTTCTTGTTTTTGTTTGTGCTTATATTTGTATTGCTTCCGCTAACATTTTGTGTAGAATCAAGAAAGGCTAATCACCCCCCCCTCTAGCCATTCCAAGGGTCCTAACATGGCACACCTCAAACATGAGGTTTTATCCCAAGTATGGTGCCCCCATACTTGCTAGACCACCCTTAGCCTAGACCTAAGCCTTCTAGCCACCTCCATCAGCCTCACGCCTCTCGGATCCCTCCAAGTCATCCATGACTTATTCATCCATCACATTATCCTTCAAGTGCTTCCATCGGCTATGTCATACTAACGGTGTCTACTCCGCCAAGGCACATTGGACTTACGCCGCCAAGACTCCGCTTGGACTTATGCTGCCAAGACTCCCGCTTGGACTTTACGCAGCCAATATCAAACCCCTTGGACTTCTCATGCCAAGACTCAAGCTTGGACTTTCCCTTGCCAACCCATGTTGGACTTCTCAAATGCCAATACCATGCTTGGACTTTCCCTTGCCAACAAATGTTGGACTTTTACATTGCCAAGACCCATGCTTAGACTTTTCATGTGCCAAGCATCCCACTTGGACTTTCCATGCCAAGTACTCAATTACATTGTCATATATTTTTGTCGAACATCAAAACATCACTCGAGTCAAACTCAAGTCCTGGTCAATCGTGACCTGGGCCGATTGCACCAACATTGAGGCATAGACCGTGTCATCCTCGATACAATCTATATCTTGAACTCCAAGTAGACTCACTCTAATCAAATGAGCTCAATATCTCATATTGACCCATTTGAGCATGGCAATGCACTTAGTGATCTCACTCTATCAAGAATAACGATGTCACTCCTGTCATATAGGAGGGATAGATCCCATCTACATCACTCACATCCCTCCGCATAATTTGTTACATACCTAGTAATCGCCTTTATAGTCCACCCATTTACAAGTGACATTTGACAAAGCTAAAGTATGCAACTCCTTATGTAGGGAACCATGGTGACTTCAGGTCCAAGGACTAATAGTCATACTAATAATTGTTGGATCGAAGCGGTTCGCTAGAGGGGGGGGGGGGGGTGAATAGCGAAAAACCTTTTTTTTTTTGAGTTCGTATCAAAACAATTAAGTGCAGCGGAAAGATAAATGAAACAAAAAGAGACAAGATATTTTTTTACTTGGTTCGTAGCCTTCGGCTACTACTCCAAGGCCCTAACGGTCCTAGACCGTGTACGAAGGGCAATTCACTAAAACACTCCTCCTCGTTGGAGGTAGGAGTTTGATGATTACAAAAACCTTCGAAGCAAAAAAGATAGAGAGACAAACCCTCTCTTCTATTTAAGTAAAATGCAACGATAGAAAACCTTGATTAAAAAGAATTGCAATATTGAAAGCAATAACAAAGTAAGATTATACCAACAACTAGAAAAAAAAGAACTTAAGCTAGGGTTGTTGGAAGTACTTCGTTGTTGTAGAGTCGTCGGAGAGTCGCAACGTTGCGGAGGCTTTTGAGCACTTAGAATCGATGAAGAAACCCTAGGTTAGGACCTCCTTTTATAGCCTTTGAGCCCCTTTTCGAGAGGAACCCTAGCCAATCATATTTGAGCACCACTCCCCTTGAAATTTGGTGATAAGCCTTGACTCCTCGAAGCTGATCCTTTGACCATCAGTCGACTGATGGCCATCATCAGTCGACTGATGGCAGCATCAGTCGAGTGCTAACCTTCGGCAGTCGAGTCCTCCAAGCTGGTAGTCGACTGATGCTTGCTGCAAGTCAAAGTTAGCTCAACAAAAACATAATTTCGACAGTCGTCGACCGTTCGATCTTGACCTAGACCATCTATAGGATGTATTTGATCGGATCTACGCTTAAGATCATCCCCGTAAAGAGGATACGACCTCACTTATGCTCACACACACACGAGCTTACCTCGATACTTACTGTGTCGCTTTCGCTTTCGGCCTTCCACCCGATTCCTTCGGCTCCCTCCGAAGTCACCCGAGTGTCGCCCGACCACCATGGCTTCCTCCGGGTGTTGCTAGCCTTCATCTCTAGCTATAGCAATTTTCTGCACACTCGATTCAGCTCGTGAGATAATAACATGAGCTTAACTTTGTATCGTTTTCTATAATCAAAACTCAGGTTCGACTTAGGTGCCTACTGCACCAACAATCTCCCCCTTTTTGATTTATGGCAAACCCACATACAAAGTTAAGAAAAATAACTTAAGTGCATTAAGCAAAATGAGTAAGAGATATGCATGAATGAGCAGGAGTATAAAAACTTTTATGCATGAATGAGCAGGAGTATATAAAAACTTTTTGTTCAAGTGCTCCCCCTTGAGGAATCCTCCCCCTTGACCGAGGGTGAGTACTTGAGGAAGAGTTTTAACTCTCCCCCTTGGTGTTTGCTACTAAACAAAAGAATTAAGTAACCGAAATTACTTAATATTGGCCATAGTGTTTAAAATAAGTTTTAAGTTAAGAGATCAACCTTGGCCTTTACTTCCGTTTAACTTTAAAGAGTTTTAACCGAAATAACTTTAAGTTAACAAGTTAACAAGTTAACTTAAAGTTAGTAAATTACTTCCATTTTGTTAACAAAAACACGTTAACTGAATGTGTTTAAGTTAAGAATTCTCTTGACTTGTTTTGTTAACTTAAAGTTAAGTAAGCCTTTGCCATACAAAAAAAATGATCCCTTAACTTTGGCTTTTTTATCCCCCTTTTGCCATATATCGAAAAGAGTGAGGGTGTGTGTGAAATAAGTATTAATTTTAAAGTCCAAGCATGTTCCACATTATTTTGAAAATAATATACTGAAAATAAGTTCATCTATAAAATGTTCGACTCATATTTGGCTTGATTGATATGAAGATCGGCGATCTGGTGGGTCGTCCTGCTAGTATGTATGATTATACTCCGTGGTTCATAGCGATGCACTAGCTCTACATCTGGAACCAGGAGTAAGGTCCTAACATCTCACGCCCATCTACGTGGCTAAGTACACAAACACATTAGTCCTATGTGTTGTGAGATGTATTGACTCCTTAAATCTATAGGTGCATGATATCTAAGGTATGTCCTATGCTAGTTCCATAAAAATGAAAATTTAAGAAATAGTAGTAAGAAAATATAATTTGCAAGTTCCTATTCTACTACACATATGCCCAATTTTCGTCTTAATAGACTAAATTCGGCTTCGGGTAGGGGTTTAGTAAATAGGTCTGCTAAGTTAGACTTTGATTCGACGTATTCGAGTTGTATGACTCCGTTGGCCACATGTTCTCGAATGAAATGGTGTTTGACCTCTATATGTTTGGTCCTAGAGTGACATATCAGATTCTTTGTAAGATTAATTGAACTAATGTTATCTACGTGAAGTTTAGTATTCGTAAAGTCTAACTTAAAGTCACGGAGAGTGTGCTTCATCCAAAAAAGATGAGTGACACACTCACCCATCGCGATGTATTCGACTTCGGTGGTAGATAAGGCAACACAATGTTGCTTCCTACTGCACCAACTCACTAGACTCGAGCTGAGAAGTTGACAACAGCTACTTGTACTCTTTCTATCGAACTTACTAACGGCATAGTCCGAATCGGAGTAGTCGGTTAGTTCGAACTCAGTATATCTAGGATACCAAATACCGACATTAAGTGTACCCTTTAGATATCTAAGGATACGCTTGACTAGAGTTAGGTGAGACTCCTTGGCACAGGTTTGAAACCTTGCGCACATACTTACTGCAAATAAGATATCAGGTCGGCTTACAGTTAAGTAAAGGAGACTCCCTATTACGCTCCTATAGTATTTTAAATCAATTGGGTTTCCAATTACATCTTCTTCTATATTAACATTAGTTGTTGTTGGATCGATTTGAAACGCTAGATGGGGGGGGGGTGTGAATAGCGTTAAAACTTTATTTTTTCGTTCGTTCGTTTAAAATCCGAGTAGATAATTAATTTGCAGCGGAAAAGATAAGCAATAAGTAAAAGAGACAATTCTTTTTACTTGGTTCGTAGCCTTCGGCTACTACTCCAAGGCCCTAGTGGTCCTTGACCACGTACGGAGGGCAAAAGCACTAAAGAACTCCTCGTTAGAGGTAGGAGTTGATCGATACAAATAAGAACAAAGCTTGAGGTAGAGGGACCCTCCCCCTCTCCTCGTTACGATAAAAGCTCCGAAAAATTAAAGTAATGAACTGAAGAAAAAGCTTAAACCGACATTACAAAAAGAAAGTAATTAAGACCTAGACGTCGGAGAGGAAGCACTTCGTTGTCGAAAAGTTGCAGCTTGGCGGAGGCTTTATGGAAGCTTAGAATTGATGAAGAAACCCTAGGATTGACCCTCCTTTTATAGCCTTTGAGCCCCTTTTCGAGAGGAACCCTAGCCAATCACAATTGAGCACCAATCTCCTTGAAATGAGGTGATAAGCCTTGACTCCTCGAAGCTGATCATTGACCATCAGTCGACTGATGGCCATCATCAGTCGACTGATGGCAGCATCAGTGGAATGCTGACCTCAGGCAGTCGACTATTTGACGGCAGTCGAGTTCTCCAAGCTGGCAGTCGACTGATGCTAGCTGCAAGGCAAAGTTAGCTCAAAGAAAACATTATTTCGACGGCCTTCGACCGTCCGATCTCGACCTAGACCATCGATGGGATGTCTTTGGTCAGATCTACGCTTAAGACCATCTCTGTAAGGAGGATACGACCTCACTTACGCTCGCACACACGAGCTTACCTCGATACTTACCATGTCGCTTTTGCTTCCGGCCTTCCACTCGATTCCTTCGGCTCCCTCCGAAGTAACTCGAGTGTCGCCCGACCACCCGGCTTCCTCCGGGTGTCGCTAGCCTTCATCTCCAGCTTTAGCAATCTTCTGCACACTCGATTCAGCTCGTGAGATAACGACATGAGCTTAACTTTGTATCGTTTGCTATAATCAAAACTCAGGTTCGACTTAGGTGCCTACTGCACTAACAATCTCCCCCTTTTTGATTTATGGCAAACCCACATACAAAGTTAAGTAAATAGCAAGCATGAAGAATAATGTACATTAGAAACAAACAAAAAAAAAATAAAGAAGATTAAGTTGGAGTAGTAAGGATTTTCTTCAAGTACTCCCCCTTGAGGAAACCTCCCCCTTGACCGAGGGTGAGTCTTGAAGAAAGACCTTAATCCTCCCCTTTGAGGGTTGCTTTAAATAATTAACATTCCTTAAAGTTGGCCTTAGTAAAACGTTTAAGTTAAGATTTCTTCTTAACTTGGCCCTTTCTCCCCCTTAAGTAAAACATTAAGGGCATAATGTTTAAAAATAAGTAAAACGTTGATGGCACAAATAAGTTTGAGTTAAGAATTCTCTTAACTTGGCCTTTAATAAGTTTTCAAAACTTTAAGGAAAAGTTTGACCCCTAAACTTTGGGATAAGTAAAACGTAATTTTGACCCCTTAACTTTGGCCTTTTTTCTCCCCCTTTTGCCATATATCGAAAAGAGTGAGTGTGTGTGTGGAAAACAAAAATAAGTGTTAAATTTAAAGTCCAAGCATGTTCCACATTATTTTGAAAATAATATATTAAAAATAAGTTCATCTATAAAATGTTCGACTCATATTTGGCTTGATTGATATAAAAGATCAACCAGTCCCGGTCAGAGTCGGTTAGTATGTATGATTATACTCCATGGTTCATGGCGATGCACTAGCTCTACATCTGGAACCAGGAGTAAGGTCCTAACATCTCACGCCCATCTACGTGGCTAAGTACACAAACACATTAGTCCTATGTGTTGTGAGATGTATTGGCTCATTAAATCTATAGGTGCATGATATCTAAGGTATGTCCTATGCTAGTTCCATAAAAATGAAATTAAAGAAATAGTAGTAAGAACATATAATTTGCAAGTTCCTATTCTATTACGCACATGCCCAATTTTCATCTTAATAGACTAAATTCGGCTTCGGGTAGGGGTTTAGTAAATAGGTCTGCTAAGTTAGACTTCGATTCGACGTATTCGAGTTGTATGTCTTCGTTGGCCACATGTTCTCGAATGAAATGATGTTTGACTTCTATATGTTTGGTCCTAGAGTGACATATCGAATTCTTAGTAAGATTAATTGAACTAATGTTATCTACGTGAAGTTTAGTATTCGTAAAGTCTAACTTAAAGTCACGGAGAGTGTGCTTCATCCAAAAAAGCTGAGTGACACACTCACCCATCGTGATGTATTCGACTTCGGTGGTAGATAAGACAACACAGTGTTGCTTCCTACTGCACCAACTCACTAGACTCGAGCTGAGAAGTTGACAACAGCTACTTGTACTCTTTCTATCGAGCTTACTAACGACATAGTCCAAATCGGAGTAGCCAGTTAGTTCGAACTCAGTATATCTAGGATACCAAATACCGACATTAAGTGTACCCTTTAGATATCTAAGGATACGCTTGACTAGAGTTAGGTGAGACTCCTTGGCACATGTTTGAAACCTTGTGCACATACTTACTGCAAATAAGATATCAGGTCGGCTTACAGTTAAGTAAAGGAGACTCCCTATTATGCTCCTATAGTATTTTAAATCAATTGGGTTTCCAATTACATCTTCTTCTATATTAACATTAGTTGTTGTTGGATCGATTTGAAATGCTAGATGGGGGGGGGGTGAATAGCGTTAAAACTTTCTTTTTTCGTTCGTTCGTTTAAAATTCGAGTAGATAATTAATTTGCAGCAGAAAAGATAAGCAATAAGTAAAAGAGACAATTCTTTTTACTTGGTTCATAGCCTTCGGCTACTACTCCAAGGCCCTAGTGGTCCTTGACCACGTACGGAGGGCAAAAGCACTAAAGAACTCCTCGTTAGAGGTAGGAGTTGATCGATACAAATAAGAACAAAGCTTGAGGTAGAGGGACACTCCCCCTCTCCTCGTTACGATAAAAGCTCCAAAAAATTAAAGTAATGAACTGAAGAAAAAGCTTAAACCGACGTTACAAAAAGAAAGTAATTAAGACCTAGACGTTGGAGAGGAAGCACTTCGTTGTCGAAAAGTTGCAGCTTGGCGGAGGCTTTATGGAAGCTTAGAATTGATGAAGAAACTCTAGGATTGACCCTCCTTTTATAGCCTTTGAGCCCCTTTTCGAGAGGAACCCTAGCCAATCACAATTGAGCACCAATCTCCTTGAAATGAGGTGATAAGCCTTGACTCCTCGAAGCTGATCATTGACCATCAGTCGACTGATGGCCATCATCAGTCGACTGATGGCAGCATCAGTTGAATGCTGACCTGAGGCAGTCGACTATTTGATAGCAGTCGAGTTCTCCAAGATGGCAGTCGACTGATGCTAGCTGGAAGGCAAAGATAGCTCAAAGAAAACATTATTTCGACGACCTTCGACCATCCGATCTCGACCTAGACCATCGATGGGATGTCTTTGGTCGGATCTACGCTTAAGACCATCTCCGTAAGGAGGATACGACCTCACTTACGCTCGCACACACGAGCTTACCTCGATACTTACCATGTCGCTTTTGCTTCCGGCCTTCCACTCGATTCCTTCGGCTCCCTCCGAAGTAACTCGAGTGTCGCCCGACCACCCGGCTTCCTCCAGGTGTCGCTAGCCTTCATCTCCAGCTTTAGCAATCTTCTGCACACTCGATTCAGCTCGTGAGATAACGACATGAGCTTAACTTTGTATCATTTGCTATAATCAAAACTCAGGTTCGACTTAGGTGCCTACTGCACTAACAATCTCCCCCTTTTTGATTTATGGCAAACTCACATACAAAGTTAAGTAAATAGCAAACATGAAGAATAATGTGCATTAGAAACAAACAAAAAAAAAATAAAGAAGATTAAGTTGGAGTAGTAAGGATTTTCTTCAAGTACTCCCCCTTGAGGAAACCTCCCCCTTGACCGAGGGTGAGTCTTGAAGAAAGACCTTAATCCTCCCCTTTGAGGGTTGCTTTAAATAATTAACATTCCTTAAAGTTGGCCTTAGTAAAACATTTAAGTTAAGATTTCTTCTTAACTTGGCCCTTTCTCCCCCTTAAGTAAAACATTAAGGGCATAATGTTTTAAAATAAGTAAAACGTTGATGGCACAAATAAGTTTGAGTTAAGAATTCTCTTAACTTGGCCTTTAATAAGTTTTCAAAACTTTAAGGAAAAGTTTGACCCCTAAACTTTGGGATAAGTAAAACGTAATTTTGACCCCTTAACTTTGGTCTTTTCTCTCCCCCTTTTGCCATATATCAAAAAGAGTGAGTGTGTGTGTGGAAAACAAAAATAAGTGTTAAATTTAAAGTCCAAGCATGTTCCACATTATTTTGAAAATAATATATTGAAAATAAGTTCATCTATAAAATGTTCGACTCATATTTGGCTTGATTGATATAAAAGATCAACCAGTCCCGGTCAGAGTCGGTTAGTATGTATGATTATACTCCATGGTTCATGGCGATGCACTAGCTCTACATCTGGAACCAGGAGTAAGGTCCTAACATCTCACGCCCATCTACGTGGCTAAGTACACAAACACATTAGTCCTATGTGTTGTGAGATGTATTGGCTCCTTAAATCTATAGGTGCATGATATCTAAGGTATGTCCTATGCTAGTTTCATAAAAATGAAATTAAAGAAATAGTAGTAAGAACATATAATTTGCAAGTTCCTATTCTATTACGCACATGCCCAATTTTCGTCTTAATAGACTAAATTCGGCTTCGGGTAGGGGTTTAGTAAATAGGTCTGCTAAGTTAGACTTCAATTCGACGTATTCGAGTTGTATGGCTCCGTTGGCCACATGTTCTCGAATGAAATGGTGTTTGACTTCTATATGTTTGGTCCTAGAGTGACATATCGGATTCTTAGTAAGATTAATTGAACTAATGTTATCTACGTGAAGTTTACTATTCGTAAAGTCTAACTTAAAGTCGCGGAGAGTGTGCTTCATCCAAAGAAGTTGAGTGACACACTCACCCATCACGATGTATTCGGTTTCGGTGGTAGATAAGGCAACACAGTGTTGCTTCCTATTGCACCAACTCACTAGACTCGAGCCGAGAAGTTGACGACAACCACTCATGCTCTTTCTATCGAGCTTACTACCAGCATAGTCCAAATCAGAGTAGCCGGTTAGTTCGAACTCGATAGATCTAGGATACCAAATACCGACATTAAGTGTACCCTTTAGGTATCTAAGGATACGATTGACTAGAGTTAGGTGAGACTCCTTGGCACAGGTTTGGAACCTTGCGCACATACTCATTGCAAATAAGATATCAGGTCGGCTTACAGTTAAGTAAAGGAGACTCCCTATTATGCTCCTATAGTATTTTAAATCAATTGGGTTTCCAATTACATCTTCTTCTATATTAACATTAGTTGCCATTGGGGTATTAATAATTTTAGCGTCTTGCATTCCAAAGCGTTTAATTAATTCCCTAGTATATTTGCGTTGATGTAGATATATTCCATCTTTAGTTTGTTTAATTTGTAATCCTAAGAAGAAACTTAATTCGCCTACTAAATTCATTTCAAATTCACTTTCCATAAGTGAAATAAACTCATTTAGTAGGATTGAGTTGGTGGTTCCGAAAATAATATCATCTACGTAGATTTGGGCTATGAATATGTCTTTACCTAAGGTTTTTACGAAAAGGGTTGGGTCAACTACACCTTGGTTAAAGCCTTTGGACTTAAGATAAATCGAAAGTCTCTCGTACCAAGCTCATGAGCTTGTTTAAGTCCATAAAGCGCTTTCTTTAGTCTAAGGACATGATCGGGTTTGTCTAAACTTTCGAAACTGGGGGGTTGACTAACATAAACTTCTTCTTTAATGTATCCATTTAAGAATGTAGATTTCACATCCATTTGAAACAACTTAAATCCTCGATGTGCTGCATATGCTAATAGCATTCGAATGAACTCTAATCTTGCTACTGGGGCATAGGTCTCGTCGTAATCTAAACCTTCGACTTGACTAAACCCTTTAGCAACTAGTCTAGCTTTATTTCTAACTACTTCACCTTTATCATCAATTTTATTTCTAAACACACACCTTGTTCCAATGATTGTTTTATCTTTAGGTGGTGGTACTAATTCCCATACTTCGTTCCTAGTGAATTGAGCCAACTCTTCTTGCATTGCAATAATCCAATCGGGATCAAGAAGAGCTTGATCAATAGTTTTGGGTTCAATTTTAGAAATCAAAGATATTTGACTAAGGTTTCTGTATGAGGCTCTAGTTCGAACTCCTAGACTTGGATCACCTATCACTTGGTCGATAGGATGATTCGTTTGAGTCCTAGTTGAATTTGGATTTGAGTCTACAACTTGATCCATAGGATGGCTTGTTTGAGTTCTAGTTTGGTTGGAGTCATCTATCACTTGATCAATAGAGTGACTTGGTTGACTTAGGTTAGGATTAAAACTAGACCTGATCTCTAGATCAGAGTTAGGTCTAGTATGAATCGGCTCACTAATTGGGGTTGCCGGGGGTTTTGTAGGTTCGTGTCCTTCATCGAATACTACATTGATGGTCTCCTCGACTCTAAGGGTGTCGTGGTTATATACTCTATAAGCTCTACTTGTAGTCGAGTATCCTAGAAAGATTTCGGTCGTAGTTTTGGATGTAAATTTCCCTAGGTAATCTTTAGTGTTTAGGATATATACCTTACACCCAAATACCCTAAAGTACTTGATGTTAGGTATTTTATCTTGATAAATCTCGTATGAGGTCTTAAGGTGCCTCTTTACCATAAGGATCCTATTCTGGACATAGCATGTCGTACTCACGGCTTCGGCCCAAAACCTATCGGGTAGGTTATACTAATTAAGCATTGTTCTAGCGGCTTCTTGTAGGGTTCTATTTTTGCGTTCTACTAGGCTATTTTGTTGTGGAGTTCTAGGGCAAGAGAACTCATGGTGGTATCCATTTAGGTTACAAAATTCTGTAAACCTATGGTTTTCGAATTCACCACCATGATCAGTCCTAAGTCTTTTGATTTTAATGCTTTGTTGAATTCTATTAACTTAAATAGGTTGATTAATTGATCTAGGGTATTACTTTTGTGTTTGATGAACCTAACCCAAGTAAATCTAGAGTAGTCATCAATAATGACTAAATAGAATTTACTTTCGTTAAGTGACTTAGCTCCATGTGAATCAAATAGATCCATGTGTAGGAGCTCAAGCACACTTTTGGTTCGTTCTTGACTAGTTAGTTGATGTTGTGTCCTAGATTGTTTACCTTGTTGACAAGCATTACATATTTTATTATCGAAGTTGTTGAGGTTAGGCAAACCTCTGACTAAATCACTCTGACTCATCTTGTGGATGAGTCTTGGGTGTGAGTGACCGAGTCGTCGATGCCACAACCATGATTCCTCTTGCCGTGTCATAAGACACTTAGTTGAGGAGTTAATTAAGTTGATAGTGTAAATGTTGTTATTTCTAGTCCCTTTAAGAATTGTTTTAGAGGTTTCGTTTGTATTAATTACACATTCATTTTCTAGAAATATGACCTTATAGTTATTATCACACAATTGGCTTACACTGAGAAGATTATATTGAAAATTTTATACTAATAAAACGTTTTGAATAACAAAATTTGAGTTAAGCTCAATATCACCTGATCCGATGATTTTGAGCTTGCCGTTATTTCCGAAGGCTACCGATCCTTGTCGTTTGAATCGAAGCTTCGAAAACTTGAGTTGATCCCCGATCATGTGTCGGGAGCAACCACTGTCCAACATCCATTGATCCTACACGCAAGGTAGTTGGATCGGATATTGGATTTATTAAAAATTGGTTGAAAATTATTAACTTAAATCATCTCACCCATGTCTACATGATCAAATATGTTAATCCTATATGTTCTTATGAGATGACTTCCAATTTTAGTTGAATTAAATTTAATGACTTAAACACTTGTCAACCTTGCGTTAGATTCGGATTTGACCTTAGGCTCATCAAGTCACCTTTTCAAGATCATGGCTTCCAGGTCGTGGCGAGGCACAGAGGCCTTCTTTGATCGGAAAAATGACCACTTCCTTAGACAAAGTTATTTTTAGGAAAATAGAGACTTGACTCACCTAAGACCACTTCCTGGTCTAACTAGTCTAGGATACGGCGAGGTAGCTTCAGCTAGTTCCACTCGGTCAAGTGCACCGAACTAGATACGCCTTATCTAGCCCGAATACACAAGACTCCGCTTTCCTAGCGTACTATCATCTCGCCGTGTCCTAGTACTATGTTATCAAGTATTGACGAGTTATAGTCCTATCTAACCATTCTAAAAAGAAAAATCAAACTAAATAAAAACCTAAGCATGCAATTTCTAAGTTAAAACACAAACAAATTCCGTACTAGCTCCCCCTGGACCGTTGAATCGATTCGGTCTCTCCACATAGTGGATTTGGTCCTTGGGAACCCAGTACTGGTTTGATCCTAAGTTTGAAATCAAGGTGGTCTTAGGGACCCATGCTTGGACACGTTTTTTATGTCAACTTATGATTGATATATATGACTTATTGGTCGTGTTTGAGCTAAACCCTAGCCCGGCCTTGTTGTACACGGCCCTTTACGATCCAAGTAGGAGGTCAAGTCCTTTGGATCCCAAAGTAAACCTTTCCAACGTATTCCTAAGATCTTCGACTTGACTCTTCAAGAGTGAGTTCTCAACTTCGAGTTTCTCAACCCGAGTTGAGTCTTTCTCTTGAACTCGACTAGTCGAAGAGGTTAGGGAGACCTCGTGTTTGAGGAGTTTAACTTCCTCAACCAGGGTCTCGACCTTGGACTCGGACTTAGCTAACTTTCTATTTAAAAACTTAATTGCACTATAAAGTGTAGTAATAAGAGAGCGACTTACCTTGAGTGTATCTTTTGAACCGGATGCGTATCCGTGGCTTGTCTTGAATAGTGTTTTGCAGTCCGACTCGTCTTCGGTTTCCGATTCAGGTTCCGGTTCCGACTCCGTCTCTGATTCCATCGGTTTAGCCATAAGGACTCGATCGTTGTCTTCTTCCTCGGAAGCTTCTTCCCAAGTAGCATTGAGTGCCTTTTTATGAGATGACTTCCAATTTTAGTTGAATTAAATTTAATGACTTAAACACTTGTCAACCTTGCGTTAGATTCAGATTTGACCTTAGGCTCATCAAGTCACCTTTTCAAGATCATGGCTTCTAGGTCGTGGCGAGGCACAGAGGCCTTCTTTGATCGAAAAAATGACCACTTTCTTAGACAAAGCCATTTTCAGGAAAATAGAGACTTGACTCACCTAAGACCACTTCCTGGTCTAACTAGTCTAGGATACGGCGAGGTAGCTTCAGCTAGTTCCGCTCGGTCAAGTGCACCGAACTAGATACGCCTTATCTAGCCCGAATACACAAGACTCCGCTTTCCTAGCATACTATCATCTCACCGTGTCCTGGTACTATGTTATCAAGTATTGACGAGTTATAGTCCTATCTAACCATTCTAAAAAGAAAAATCAAACTAAATAAAAACCTAAGCATGCAATTTCTAAGTTAAAACACAAACAAATT
Source organism: Wurfbainia villosa (assembly GCA_025175895.1). Lineage (NCBI taxonomy): Eukaryota > Viridiplantae > Streptophyta > Magnoliopsida > Zingiberales > Zingiberaceae > Wurfbainia > Wurfbainia villosa. The sequence continues at coordinate 74,745,493 of CM046000.1, read as the reverse complement.
TCGTACTAGCTCCCCCTGGACCGTTGAATCGATTCGGTCTCTCCACATAGTGGATTTGGTCCTTGGGAACCCAGTACTGGTTTGATCCTAAGTTTGAAATCAAGGTGGTCTTAGGGACCCATGCTTGGACACATTTTTTATGTCGACTTACGATTGACATATATGACTTATTGGTCGTGTTTGAGCTAAACCCTAGCCCGGCCTTGTTGTACGTGGCCCTTTACGATCCAAGTAGGAGGTCAAGTCCTTTGGATCCCAAAGTAAACCTTTCCAATGTATTCCTAAGATCTTTGACTTGACTCTTCAAGAGTGAGTTCTCAACTTCGAGTTTCTCAACCCGAGTTGAGTCCTTCTCTTGAACTCGACTAGTCGAAGAGGTTAGGGAGACCTCGTGTTTGAGGAGTTTAACTTCCTCAACCAGGGTCTCGACCTTGGACTCGGACTTAGCTAACTTTCTATTTAAAAACTTAATTGCACTATAAAGTGTAGTAATAAGAGAGCGACTTAACTTGAGTGTATCTTTTGAACCGGATGCGTATCTATGGCTTGTCTTGAATAGTGTTTCAAAGTCTGACTCGTCTTCGGTTTCTGATTCAGGTTCCGGTTCTGACTCCGTCTCCGATTCCACCGGTTTAGCCATAAGGACTCGATCGTTGTCTTCTTCCTCGGAAGCTTCTTCCCAAGTAGCGTTGAGTGCCTTTTTATGTTTTAGTGCCTTGCTCTTGAGTTTTGGGCATTCGGACTTAATGTGTCTAAACCTGTTGCATTCATAACATCTTATGTTTGAACTTTTAGGCTTACCTTCGTTGGGTCGAGTGATGGCTCGTTTTCAACCCTTGACTATCCTCCGAACTAGGTTGACTAGTTCGGCTTCCATTTCCGAGTCGACCTCCGAATCTGACTCATCCTCTTCTTCCTTCGGGGGTGGCTTGCTTGTGGTTTTCTTCCTCGAACCTGCAAAAAGTGCTATACCCTTCTCAGGTTCCGAGTTAGATTGCTCATGAAGTTCGAAATCAGAAAAGAGTTCATCTAACCTAAGTTTAGAAAGATCCTTGGAGACCTTGTAGGCATCGACCATGGATGCCCACAAGGTAGTCCTCGGAAAAGAGTTTAGGACATACCTTATAAGATCGTGGTTTTCGACCTTTTGCCCGATTGCGTGTAGGTTGTTGACTATGTCTTGGACACGGGCGTGGAGTTGCGTCGCGCACTCGTGTTCCTGTATTTTTAGGTTATATAGTTTATTGAATAGAAGATCACGCTTACATACCTTGGCTTCATCGGTCCCTTCGTGTAGCTCCACTAGTTTTGTCCAAAGGTCCTTTGCGCTTATGAAGGGGCCGACGCGATTTAGCTCTTCCTTGGATAAGCCACATTGAAGGATTTGAGTTGCCTTAGCATCGGCTTCAACTTGTCTTTTTGTCGCAATGGTCCATTGGTCATAATCCAAGGATTCACCCACTTCGTTAGTTGGATGTGTGAATCCCGTTTGGATTATGATCCACATCTCGATTTGGGTTTTGAGAAAGCATTCCATCCGACCCTTCCAATAACGAAAGTCATCTCCATTGTAAAATGGAGGCCGGACGGTGCTAAAACCCTCGAGATGGGCCATTAGAACAAAAGACACAAGGAGACGAAGACGAAAAACCTAGCAACGACAAAAACACACAAGAAGGTACCAAGACTCGCATCTTGGATTAGTAGTGCGTGAGAAAAATTAACAAAACGAAATAAATCTGAAACAAACAGAATTAAAAAGAAAAAAAAATCTATAAAATGGCTAGATTGGTGGTTTCACCAAATCTTAGCAACCCCCGGCTCTGATACCAATTGTTGGATCGATTTGAAATGCTAGAGGGGGGGTGAATAGCGTTAAAACTTTATTTTTTCGTTCGTTCGTTTAAAATCCGAGTAGATAATTAATTTGCAGCAAAAAAGATAAGCAATAAGTAAAAGAGACAATTCTTTTTACTTGGTTCGTAGCCTTCGGCTACTACTCCAAGGCCCTAGTAGTCCTTGACCACGTACGGAGGGCAAAAGCACTAAAGAACTCCTCCTCGTTAGAGGTAGGAGTTGATCGATACAAATAAGAACAAAGCTTGAGGTAGAGGGACACTCCCCCTCTCCTCGTTACGATAAAAGCTCCGAAAAATTAAAGTAATGAACTGAAGAAAAAGCTTAAATCGACGTTACAAAAAGAAAGCAATTAAGACCTAGACGTCGGAGAGGAAGCACTTCGTTGTTAAAAAGTTGTAGCTTGGCGGAGGCTTTATGGAAGCTTAGAATTGATGAAGAAACCCTAGGGTTGGCCCTCCTTTTGTAGCCTTTGAGCCCCTTTTCGAGAGGAACCCTAGCCAATCACAATTGAGCACCAATCTCCTTGAAATGAGGTAATAAGCCTTGACTCCTCGAAGCTGATCATTGACCATCAGTCGACTGATGGCCATCATCATCGGGCCGATCGATGGCGAAGATCATCGAATCTTCGACTCAGCAATGATTGTTGGCGTCGAGTCCTCTGATGCTATCAAAGAAAACATTATTTCGACGGACTTCGACCGTTCGATCTCGACCTAGACCATCGATGGGATGTCTTTGGTCGGATCTACGCTTAAGACCATCCCCGTAAGGAGGATACGACCTCACTTACGCTCGCACACATGAGCTTACCTCGATACTTACCATGTCGCTTTTGCTTTCGGCCTTTCACTCGATTCCTTCGGCTCCCTCCGAAGTCACTCGAGTGTCGCTCGACCACCCGGCTTCCTCTGGGTGTCGCTAGCCTTCAGCTCCAGCTTTAGCAATCTTCTGCACACTCAATTCAGCTCGTGAGATAACGACATGAGCTTAACTTTGTATCGTTTGCTATAATCAAAACTCAGGTTCGACTTAGGTGCCTACTGCACCAACAGTTGTCATTGGGGTATTAATAATTTTAGTGTCTTGCATTCCAAAGCGTTTAATTAATTCTCTAGTATATTTGCATTGATGTAGGTATATTCCATCTTTAGTTTGTTTAATTTGTAGACCTAAGAAGAAACTTAACTCGCCTACTAAATTCATTTCAAATTCACTTTCCATAAGTGAAATGAACTCATTTAGTAGGATTGAGTTAGTGGTTCCGAAAATAATATCATCTACGTAGATTTGGGCTATGAATATGTCTTTACCTAAGGTTTTTACGAAAAGGGTTGGGTCAACTACACCTTGGTTAAAACCTTTGGACTTAAGATAAATCGAAAGTCTCTCGTACCAAACTCGAGGAGCTTGTTTAAGTCCATAGAGAGCTTTCTTTAACCTAAGGACATGGTCGGGTTTGTCTAAACTTTTGAAACCGGGGGGTTGACTAACATAAACTTCTTCTTTAATGTATCCATTTAAGAACGCAGATTTCACATCCATTTGAAACAACTTAAATCCTCGATGTGCTGCATACGCTAATAGCATTCGAATGGACTCTAATCTAGCTACTGGGGCATAGGTCTCGTCGTAATCTAAACCTTCGACTTGACTAAACCCTTTAGCAACTAGTCTAGCTTTATTTCTAACTACTTCACCTTTATCATCAATTTTATTTCTAAACACCCACCTTGTTCCAATGATTGTTTTATCTTTAGGTGGTGGTACTAATTCTCATACTTCATTCCTAGTGAATTGAGCCAACTCTTCTTGCATTGCAATAATCCAATCGGGATCAAGAAGAGCTTGGTCAATAGTTTTGGGTTCAATTTTAGAAATCAAAGATATTTGACTAAGGTTTCTGTATGAGGCTCTAGTTCGAACTCCTAGACTTGGATCACCTATCACTTGGTCGATAGGATGATTCATTTGAGTCCTAGTTGGATTTGGGTTTGAGTCTACAACTTGATCAATAGGATGACTCGTTTGAGTTCTAGTTTGGTTGGAGTCATCTATCACTTGGTCGATAGAGTGACTTGGTTGACTTAGGTTAGGATTAACACTAGACCTTATCTCTGGATCAGAGTTAGGTCTAGTATGAGTCGGCTCGCTAATTGAGGTTGCCGGGGGTTTTGTAGGTTCGTGTCCTTTATCAAATACTACATTGATAGTCTCCTCGACTCTAAGGGTGTCGTGGTTATATACTCTATAAACTCTGCTCGTAGTCGAGTATCCTAGAAAGATTCCGATCGTGGTTTTGGATGTAAATTTCCCTAGGTAATCTTTAGTGTTTAGGATATGTACCTTACACCCAAATACCCTAAAGTACTTGATGTTAGGTATTTTATCGTGATAAATCTCGTATGAGGTCTTAAGGTGCCTCTTTACCATAAGGATCCTATTTTGGACATAGCATGTCGTACTCACGGCTTCCGCCCAAAACCTATCGGGTAGGTTATACTCATTTAACATTGTCCTAGCGGCTTCTTGTAGAGTTCTATTTTTGCGTTCTACTAGGCCATTTTGTTGTGGAGTTCTAGGGCAAGAGAACTCATGGTGGTATCCATTTATGTTACAGAATTCTGTAAACCTATGGTTTTCGAATTCACCACCATGATCAGTCCTAAGTCTTTTGATTTTAATGTTTTGTTGATTTTTTATTAACTTAAATAGGTTGATTAATTGGTCTAGGGTATCACTTTTGTGTTTGATGAACCTAACCCAAGTAAATCTAGAGTAGTCATCAATAATGACTAAACAGAATTTACTTCCATTAAGTGACTTAGCTCCGTGTGAATCAAATAGATCCATGTGTAGGAGCTCAGGCACACTTTTGGTTCATTCTTGATTAGTTAGTTGATGTTGTGTCCTAGATTGTTTACCTTGTTGACAAGCATTACATATTTTATTATCCAAGTTATTGAGGTTAGGCAAACCTCTGACTAAGTCACTCTGACTCATCTTGTGGATGAGTCTTGGGTGTGAGTGACTGAGTCGTCGGTGCCACAACCATGATTCCTCTTGTCGTGTCATAAGACACTTAGTTGAGGAGTTAGTTAATTTAATAGTGTAAATGTTGTTATTTCTAGTTCCCTTAAGAATTGTTTTAGAGGTTTCGTTTGTATTAATTACGCATTCATTTTCTAGAAATATGACCTTATAGTTATTATCACACAATTGGCTTACACTAAGTAGATTATATTGAAAATTTTCTACTAATAAAACGTTTTGAATAACAAAATTTGAGTTAAGCTCAATATCACCTGATCCGATGATTTTGAGCTTGCCGTTATTTCCGAAGGCTATTGATCCTTGTCGTTTGAATCGAAGCTTCGAAAACTTGAGTTGATCCCCAGTCATGTGTCGGGAGCAACCACTATCCAACATCCATTGATCCTACACGCAAGGTAGTTGGATTGGATATTGGATTTATTAAAGATTGGTTGAAAATTATTAACCTAAATCATCTCACCCATGTCTACATGATCAAACACATTAACCCTATATGTTCTTGTGAGATGACTTCCAATTTTACTTGATTTAAATTTAATGACTTAAACACTTGTCAACCTTGTGTTAGATTTGGATTTGACCTTAGGCTTATCAAGTCACTTTTTCAAGATCATGGCTTCCAGGTCGTGGCGAGGCACAGAGGCCTTCTTTGATCGGAACAACGACCACTTCCTTAGACAAAGCCATTTTCAAGAAAATAGTAACTTGACTCACCTAAGACCACTTCCTGGTCTAACTAGTCTAGGATACGGCGAGGTAGCTTCAGCTAGTTCCACTCGGTCAAGTGAACCAAACTAGATACGCGTTATCTAGCTTGAATACACGAGACTCCATTTTCCTAGCGTACTATCATCTCGCCGCATCCTGGTACTATGTTATCAAGTGTTGACGAGTTATAGTCCTATCTAACCATTCTAAAAAGAAAAATCCAACTAAATAAAAACCTAAGCATGCAATTTCTAAGTTAAAACATAAACAAGTTTCGTACTAGCTCTCCCTGGACCATTGAATCGATTCGGTCTCTCCACATAGTGGATTTGGTCCTTGGGAACCCAGTACTGGTTTGATCCTAAGTTTGAAATCAAGGTGGTCTTAGGGACCCATGCTTGGACACGTTTTTTATGTCGACTTACAATCGACATATACGACTTATTGGTCATGTTTGAGCTAAACCCTAGCCCGACCTTGTTGTACACGACCCTTTGCGATCCAAGTAGGAGGTCAAGTCCTTTGGATCCCAAAGTAAACCTTTCCAACATATTCCTAAGATCTTTGACTTGACTCTTCAAGAGTGAGTTCTCAACTTCAAGTTTTTCAACCCGAGTTGAGTCCTTCTCTTGAACTCGACTAGTCGAAGAGGTTAGGGAGACCTCGTGTTTGAGGAGTTTAACTTCCTCAACTAGGGTCTCGACCTTGGACTCGGACTTAGCTAACTTTCTATTTAAGAACTTAATTTCACTATAAAGTGTAGTAATGAGAGACTGACTTACCTTGAGTGTATCTTTTGAACCGGATGCGTATCCGTGGCTTGTCTTGAATAGTGTTTCGTAGTCCGACTCGTCTTCGATTTCCGATTCAAGTTCCGATTCCGACTTCGTCTCCGATTCCACCGGTTTAGCCATGAGGACTCGATCATTGTCTTCTTCCTCGGAAGCTTCTTCCCATGTAGCATTGAGTGCCTTTTTGTATTTTGGTGCTTTGCTTTTGAGCTTTGGGCATTCGGACTTGATGTGTCCAAACCTGTTGCATTCATAACACCTAATATTAGAATTTTTAGGCTTACCTTCGTTGGGTCGAGTGATGGTTCACTTTCGGCCCTTGACTATCCTCCGAACTAGGTTGACTAGTTCAACCTCCATTTCCGGGTCGACCTCCGAATCAGACTCATCCTCTTCTTCCTTCGGGGGTGGCTTGCTTGCGGTTTTCTTCCTCGAACCTGCAAAAAGTGCTATACCCTTCTCGGGTTCTGAGTTAGACTGCTCATGAAGTTCGAAATCAGAAAAAAGTTCATCTAACCTAAGTTTAGAAAGATCCTTGGAGACCTTGTAGGCATCGACCATGGATACCCACAAGGTAGTCCTCGGAAAGGAGTTTAGGACATACCTTATAAGGTCACGATTTTCAACCTTTTGCCCGATTGCGTGTAGATTGTTGACTATGTCCTGGACGCGGGCGTGGAGTTGTGTCGCCGTTTCATGTTCCTACATTTTTAGATTATATAATTTATTAAATAAAAGGTCGCGCTTACATACCTTGGCTTCATCGGTCCCTTCGTGTAGCTCCACTAGCTTTGTCCAAAGGTCCATTGCGCTGATGAAGGGGCCGACGCGATTTAACTCCTCCTTGGACAAGCCGCATTGGAGGATTTGTGTTGCCTTGGCGTCGGCTTCGACTTGTCGTTTTGTCGCAATGGTCCATTGGTCATAACCCAAGGATTCACCCACTTCATTAGTCAGAAGTGTGAAATGCATTTGGATTATGATCCACATCTCGATTTGGGTTTTGAGAAAGCATTCTATCTGACCTTTCCAGTAACGGAAATAATCTCCGTTGTAAAATGGAGGTCGGACGGTGCTAAAACCCTCGAGATGGGCCATTTGGAAGGTAAACCTTGCACAAAAAATACCAAAAAAAACACAAAAAAGGTTCCAAGACTTTGCCTTGGATTAGTAATGTAGGAAATGAAAAGAAACAAAGTGAATAAACGAGAAATAACCAACTAAAATAAAAGATGAGCACTTACAACCTTCGATGTCCCAGAAATGGTACTAAACGATGGTTTTTCGGGATGAATACAGCTTGTTATGAGGGTTTACCCTCACAAGAAGTGTAGATCTTTCCGAGAGCTTCGTTTTGGTAGGTAGACCGTTTCATGGGTCAACTTGTACGAAATGTTATGCCCGTTTTACCGTCGACTACTCCAAAAGCGAATACTTGCAAAACAAAACCAAACGAAGAGTACCAAGACTTCGTCTTGGATTAGTAGTGCGGGAGAAAAATTTAAATGAACGAAAAACAAATCTGTAAAAAATGCTATATTGGTGGTTTCACCAAATCTAAGCGCCCCCGGCTCTGATACCAATTGTTGGATCGAAACGGTTCGCTAGAGGGGGGGGGTGAATAGCGAAAAACCTTTTTATTCGAGTTCGTATCAAAACAATTAAGTGCAGCGGAAAGATAAATGAAACAAAAAGAGACAAGATATTTTTTTACTTGGTTCGTAGCCTTCGGCTACTACTCCAAGGCCCTAACGGTCCTAGACCGTGTACGGAGGGCAATTCACTAAAACACTCCTCCTCGTTGGAGGTAGGAGTTTGATGATTACAAAAACCTTCGAAGCAAAAAAGATAGAGAGACAAACCCTCTCTTCTATTTAAGTAAAATGCAACGATAGAAAACCTTGATTAAAAAGAATTGCAATATTGAAAGCAATAACAAAGTAAGATTATACCAACAACTAGAAAAAAAACTTAAGCTAGGGTTGTTGGCAGCACTTTGTTGTTGTAGAGTCGTCGGAGAGTCGCAGCATTGCGGAGGCTTTTGAGCACTTAAAATTGATGAAGAAACCCTAGGTTAGGACCTCCTTTTATAGCCTTTGAGCCCCTTTTCGAGAGGAACCCTAGCCAATCATATTTGAGCACCACTCCCCTTTAAATTTGGTGATAAGCCTTGACTCCTCGAAGCTGATCCTTTGACCATCGATCGGTGATGGCCATCATCGATCGTGATGGCGATCGATCAGTGCTAACCTCCGATCGGTGATCGATCGCGGCAATGAGTCCTCCAAGTTGGCAGTCGACTGATGCTTGCTGCAAGTCAAAGTTAGCTCAACAAAAACATAATTTCGGCAGTCGTCGACCGTCCGATCTCGACCTAGACCATCTATAGGATGTCTTTGGTCGAATCTACACTTAAGATCATCCCCGTAAAGAGGATACGACCTCACTTACGCTCACACACACACGAGCTTACCTCGATACTTACTGTGTCGCTTTCCCTTCCAGCCTTCCACCCGATTCCTTCGGCTCCCTCCGAAGTCACCCGAGTGTCGCCCGACCACCACGGCTTCCTCCGGGTGTCGCTAGCCTTCAACTCTAGCTATCGCAATTTTCTGCACACTCGATTCAGCTCGTGAGATAATGACATGAGATTAACTTTGTATCGTTTGCTATAATCAAAACTCAGGTTCGACTTAGGTGCCTACTGCACCAACAATAGTCACATGAGAAAGTATATGACACTCATATAACGATCCATGATACTTTCTCATGGCGGGTCATTTAGTATACATTCTCCAATGCATACCCATGTGTCAACTTGATATCACATATCCATGACTTGTGAGATCAAGTCATCGAGTTGACCTACATGCTAGTCTCTTTGCATTAACATTGTCCCTGAATGTTAATACTTGACTAGGAATGATTAAGAGTAATGTTCTCTATATCATCTCATTATCGATTCAACCAATAGATTGATATTGATAAGAACCTTCTACTCAAGGACGTTATTATACTTAGTTATTTGGCACCAATACAAGTAAATGTAATAACCATGCCTTTATAAATAGGAATATGATACAACAAAGTCCATACAACAATCATCACATGATTGGCTGTAGGACTTTCACTAACAATCTCCCACTAGCACTAGTGTCAATCACTGTAGTATCTAATACCCAATGACCTACTGTGACCATCATACTTTTTCTGTGCCAAAGCCTTGGTCAAGGGATCTACGATGTTAGCCTATGTGGGTACTCTGCAAATCTTCACATCTCCTCTATCGATAATCTCTCGAATGAGATGGAAGCGCCGTAGTATGTGTTTGGTTCGCTAGTGTGAGCGAGGTTCCTTAGCCTGCGCAATCGCTCTATTATTGTCACAATAGAGCTCTATAGGATCTGCTATGCTAGGAACCAACCCAAGCTCAGTAATGAACTTGCAGATCTAAACTGCCTCCTTTGCTGCCTCTGATGCAGCGATATACTCGGCCTCTGTTGTAGAATCAGCAACCGTGTCCTGCTTCGAACTCTTCCAGGCTCACAGCGCCACCATTCAAGCAAAATACGAACCCTGATTGTGATCTATAATTATCCTAGTCAGTTTGGAAGCTGGCATCGTTGTAACCCTTTACAGCTAGCTCCTCATCGCCTCCAAATATCAAGAAATATTCTTTAGTCATTCTCAAGTACTTAAGAATATTCTTGACTGCTATCCAGTGACGCTCACCTAGATTTGACTGGTATCTACTCGTCATGCTCAAAGCATACGAGACATCAGGACGAGTACATAGCATGGCGTACATGATAGATCCTATGGCCGATGCATAAGGGATCTTATTCATGCGGTCTCTCTCCTCTCTAGAAGAGGGACTTTGAGTCTTCAAAAGACTCACACCATGTGACATAGACAGAAGTCCCTTCTTGGAATTCTGCATGGCAAACCGTAGTAATACCGTGTCAATATATGTACTCTGACTTAGGCCAAGCAATCTCTTAGATCTATCTCTATAAATCTTGATGCCTAGAATACATGCTGCTTCACCTAAGTCCTTCATTGAGAACCACGGCCTCAGCCAAGTCTTCACAGACTGTAGCGAAGGGATGTCATTCCCAATGAGTAGTATATCATCCACATACAATATAAGGAAGACAACTGTGTTTCTATTAACCCTTTTGTATGTTAGTAATATATGAGAGATGTCCTAAGGCAATCGCCTTATGTATGAACCATTTATATGATAAATGAAGATTCACTATTTGAGTATACATATTTTATGTATTTGATTGGATCTTAAACTCATTTACTGAATGTCCACGATACGATTCACAGCATGAGAGAATTTGTGATTGGATCACAACTAGTGAGTATCTCTACATGTGTAATTGTGATGTATCGGAATTATCCCTAGTCAATGAATTGATGGATTTGGACACCATCAATTCTGTCGAGACTAGCACGAGGTATACTCCTTGGTGTATCCAAGCAGCTGATTCTCACTGGCTGGAGACATAGTGATGTCCGAAGTTGATCGTGGATGCTAGTTATGGTAACTAGTTCATTGGAGTGACCAGCCGTAAGACTTCATATGGTTCTCTGCATATATAGATATGTCAATGAAGTTCTTACTGTGGCTTAAGTGCGATGTTCCTTTGACTTGCGGTATTCAAGTCATCTTGATCATGGAGACTTATGCTTTGACATCTTAAGCAAACATCTCTAAGGAGATGTGGACCCGGGATGATTGGGTATAAGTCGAAGTGATCGAAGGTGTTTGAATAGCCTATAAAGGATTCACCACTCCTTGCGAGGAGATGTATACCCATGGCCTCTCGTCGGATTGTTACTAAAGTCTTTGGCCAAAGCAATACATGTTTAGAGTAAGGTACTCTTCGATACATGTGGAGTAACTAGAATCCGTAGGACGAGGAAATGATACTTGGGCTAGGTGTGGCGTGAGTCGACCTAGTGAGGGGTGACACTATAGACCATGTCCTGAACCAAGTGGGTATAAGATGAGTGAAGGGAATGGGGCACGATTCATTCGAGCTGCTGAAGGGTTTCAGAAATAGTTCTGGATCAAACGTTGATCTTTTCGGTTAATTGGGGATCATGATGTACTACTAGGTGCCACTCATGATCGTTCTATAATTAATGGTTAATTATAGACGGCCAACATAAACCGAGAACCTATTTGGTCACACGCACAACGAGTGTAATCCAAAGGATTTAAAACGAGCTTGAGAATGGAATTCTCAGACCGAGAGAAACTATGTTTGGTTGGACCAAACATAAAGCGAGCATGAAATTGTTTCAGTCGCAATGGAAGCGTGGATGGGCAGTGTCTTATGAAGACATAATGGATGGACCAAAATGGTTTGGTTCTAATCCAATGGATAAGAATAAACCAAAGGGTTTGGTTTATTTTAAACGAATGAACCAAAAGTTGGTTCGGTTCGTTTTAACTTAAAATAAACCATCATGGTTTGGTTTATTTTAACTTATCTTAATGGAGCGGGTTAACGGGCTTTAATGGATATGATCCATTAACCATTAAGAGAATTAGTTCTCTATAAAATAGGGATTAAACCCTAACCCTAAACCTAATCCAAGAGTTGCCGCCCAACATCAAGAGCCCCGCCCTTGTGTTGCCGCCAGCCCCTAGCTCCTCCAACCGGCCCGTGAAGGCGGTTTCCTTCCTCCTCGCGAGCTGCTGCCGGAAGAGTTCCGGCGATCCTCCTTAGGTTTGGCATCAAGGTAAGCACTTGGCTTCCTTTGTTGGCCGGCGCCTATCTCCTCCACCAAGCTGTCCAGTTTTTCTGGACAGCTTCTTCTCCTCTCGTCGGAGCGTCGTTTGGACGACGGTTAGTGCTCCGACAGCGGCTAACATACCGGGGATTTGATCTCCGGTAATCCTCTGAGGTGGAGGACGAAGGATTCGTCAATTGGTTGTGAATACCTCTCGGAGAAGCAAGTCTTGAGGACTTGTTTTAGGTCCGAATTTGGATTCGGACCGTGATCATCTCTCGATCACGTCGTCTTCAACACGAGGCTAGTAACCCGTGCGAAGGCGAAGCTCGTGGCTTAGCGAAGTCATCGAGGAGCTCGGCGTGGATCACGGATAGAGACGATTCTTACGAGAATCGTTCCGGTTGATGCCGTTCCCGCTACACGTCATACGGAAGGTATAACGTAGTTTAAATTTCCTTTTATTGCAATTTTAATTTACGGTTATGTCTACACTTGGTGGAAAAGCATGCGTGTGTTGTGTGTGTTGTAATAAATAGGAGTATTTATTATTTTTATTGCTTCCGCTGTGCTCATGTTTGCGAAACATGATCGAACACACACACGCCGCGGTGCCGGAAACCCAACAGTGGTATCAGAGCCCAGGTTGTGTTTCGACATAATCGTAAAATTGGTTTTGCGATAGTCATAATGTATTTCTGGAAATTTTCTAATTTTGGAAATTTAGAAGTATTTATGGAAATTTTTCAATTTTGGAAAGTCTAGAAGTATTTATGGAAATCTTCCACTTTTGGAAAGTTGGAAGTATTTATGGAAATTGATATTTTCCATAAATAAAATATTTGATTAGATTCTGGAAATTTGTTTCCTAATTTAATCTTGATTTGATTTGGGAAATCAAATCTTTAAAATATTTTATTTCCATAAGTAGTTTTGAAGATTTAGGAAATTGGTTTCCTAAATAGATTTTCCTTAATCAAATAATTCCATGAATAAAATATGTGATTAGATTTGGAAATTTGTTTCCTAATTTAATTATGATTTGATTTGGAGAATCAAATCTTAAACATATTTTATTTCCATAAATAGTTATGACATATAAGGAAATATTGTACATGACATAATTGTATGACATGTAGTTGCATTAGATGCATAACATAATGCCATGCGTGTCGTGACATGTAGATGTATGCCATGTATGCCATGCCATGTAGATAATAGTTATTTGCATGCAAAGAGGATGAGACATAAAAACCTTTAAACAATATTAAAGCCTACACCTTCCATTAATATGGTTTAAACCAGAGTTCCATTTCTTGTTTGGGTTGTTGGACTCTCTCCAAGCCCGGCTCGAACCCGAACATGTTCAAACCATGGAATAGTTTAATACTAATATGGTAAGAGTCAGAGGTCAATCGTTAGCTTTGGTTGTTGGACTCTCTCCAAGCTGGGCTAATTGGTTGAATGCGCTCTAACCATATTAAAACTATTCTTGATTAATGGGTTGGCTTTAACCTGGAGCATCGGCTTGTTGGACTCTCTCCAAGGTCGATGTAAAGGGAGGTGAAGTTGGGTGCTATGCATATGATGCATACTTGTTAATGTGTTAACAACCCGATGTATGTGTGAACATTCAATTAGTTGATAGCACATTGTGATAGTTGCATATACGTGATATGCAATCGGTATAGTTGATACCTACCGTCGTAGTTATGAATGGCTTGTTGGACTCTCTCCAAGGTTGTTCATAACTATGATGGATATCAGCCCATTCGGAGATGGACCTACAATCTCCCGAAGTGATTTTGGGGTTTTTTGAAATTCGAAAAATGAATGGGATTTATAAATGTATATTGATGCATTTTAAAAATCATCTTTCTCATATATGCTCGTTTTGTATTTCTAAGTTAATATATTGATCATGATGTGTTTGAATTTGCATTCCATTTTGGATTCAAATAAATTGACTGGGCCGAACTTCTTGGACTAGCTTAGAAACTTGAGAATTGTTCTCAAGGTGGAAAAGCTTGCGTATGTCCTCGAAGCACCTCTTCCCGCCCATCCTAGTGACAATGCAACTCTGGACCAATTGTTGGCCTATCAGAAACATGTGAGTGATTCTGAACAAATGAGTTGCATCATGCTAGCCACGATGGAACCCAAGCTACGAAAGCTGCATGAGCATATGGATGCTCATATCGTAGTCCTTCATCTTTGTGAGTTGGTTGATGAGCACGTGAGATTCGAAAGGTTCGAAGTCTCAAAGCTCCTCTTCACCTCTGAGATGCTAGGAGGTTCATGCTAGTCTTGCTCAATATCTTTGAAGAGGCTGTGGAGTCTTACGAGAAGCATGGCGAGGGCGATCTTTGTTAGTTGATTCCTCGAAGAAAGGTTCTAAGAGGAAGTCAAAGGAACAGCAGAAGGGAAAGAAGAGAAAGGCTAAGAAGGTAGAACTAGCACAAAAGGAAACTTGCCATCATTATGGCAAGGAGAGCCATTGGCGAAGAAAGTGCAAGATTTATCTTGAGTCCATGAAGAAGGATAAGGCATCGGATGCCCCATCTTCTTCAGAAATCTTCTTTATTGATTGTCATTCTATTTCCCCAGACACTTGGGTATTTGATACTGGGTGTGGCTCACATATATGTAATGACATACATGGGCTAAGGAATAGAAGAAGACTCGTCAAGGGGAGAGTCAAATTTACGTGTTGGGAATGGAGCAATGGTTGCTGCACTCGCCATCGGAACGTATTTGTTGGAACTCCCTGTAGGACTTGTCTTAGAACTGGACAATTGCTTTTATGTTCCTTCGTTGATAAAGAACGTCATTTCTATTTCTTGTCTAAATAGAAATGGGTTCCATTTGACTTTTAGTAACAATTGTTGTTACATAACTTTGAATGGAGTTCTTTATGGGATTGGAACTTTAAGCAATGGTGTTTATACGTTGGACGTATCCAGTGACGATTTCAATATCGAAGCGAGCAACACGTGTGCTCGAAAGGATGATCAAATAGACTCCTATATGTGGCATTGTCATCTTGGCCATATAAGTAAGAAACGCATGTCCGAATTACACCGATGTGGAATTCTGGAATCGTTTGAATTGGATTCATACGATACATGCGAATCATGCTTAAAAGGCAAGATGACTAAGTTACCTTTTACGGGAAAAGGTGAACGAGTGGGAGAGTTACTAGGTCTAGTACATACTGATGTATGTGGACCTATGTCAACTCAAGCTTTAGGAGGCTATAGCTACTTTATTACCTTCACCGATGATCACTCACGGTTTGGGTATGTGTTCTTGATGAAACACAAGTCTGAAGCCTTTGAAAGGTTCAAAGAATTCAGAAATGAAGTAGAGAAACAACATGACAAAAGTATTAAAATACTTCGATCGGATCGAGGTGGTGAATACTTAAGTCAAGAGTTTCTTGATTATCTAAGAGACAATGGCATATTGTCTCAATGGACTCCGCCCTATACACCACAGCATAATGGTGTATCTGAGAGGCGAATGGGACCTTGTTGGACATGGTCAGTCAATGATGAATCATGCGACTCTTCCCAAGTCCTTTTGGGGCTATGCACTTGAGAAATTTGTTTACTTGTTAAGCAGAATGCCTACCAGGTAGTCTCAACTACTCCATATGAGATATGGAATAAGAAACCTCATGTATCTTACTTGAAGATATGGGGTTGTCTGCTTATGTGAAGCGAATTTGTATCGAATGGATGCTAAGTCCGATAAATGTCTATTTATTGGATACCCTAAGGAAACAAGGGGTTACCAATTCTATCATCTGTGGAACAAAAGGTGTTTGTTTGAGGCATCTTTGTGTTTCTAGAGAAAGAGTTTCTCTTGCAAGAAAAGCGAGTGGGAGTGTCGTCGAGCTTGAGGAGGCTCGAGAGACTCAAATAGACATTAATGAGATGCACGGTGAAGCATAACGTGACAACTCATAGTGATGAGCAATCAATTTGGACCTATTGTAACACCACATCTTCGTAGATCTGGTAGAACACGCATAACATTCACGAGAGATATGGATTTCTCGTAAGCGAATCGAACGACGTGTTACTCATTGATGATGAGGAGCCTACCAGTTATGAAGAAGTGCTGACAAGTTCAGAAAGGGATAAGTGGCTTGGTGCCAAGAAGTCGGAAATGGATTCCATGTATGAAAACCAAGTTTGGAACTTGGTTGACCCACCTGAAGGGATAAAGCCTATAGGGTGCAAGTGGGTTTTCAAGAAGAAAATCGACATGGATAGTAATGTGATTACCTATAAGGCTAGATTGGTGGCGAAAGGATATCGTCAAAAACAAGGTGTTGATTATGACGAAACCTATTCGCCTGTAGCTATACTTAAATCCATTCGGATGCTCCTGGCCATAGCGGCTCATTATGATTATGAGATATGACAGATGGATGTGAAAACAACTTTCCTTAATGGAAACCTGCTCGAGGACGTGTATATGATACAGCCTGAGGGTTTCACATCGGTTGATAAAACCAAGGTATGCAAATTGCGATGATCCATTTATGGATTGAAGCAAGCATCCAGGAGATGGAATATCCGTTTTGATGAGACGATCAAAAAGTTTGATTTCTCACAAAATCCAGACGAACCTTGTGTGTACAAGAAGGTTAGTGGGAGTGCAGTCGTATTCCTAGTATTGTATGTCGATGACATACTACTTATAGGAAACGATGTTTCAATCTTCTGATCGATTAAGGTTTGGTTATCCAAGACATTCTCCATGAAAGACACAGGAGAAGCAACCTACATCCTCGGGATTAAGATCTATAGAGATAGATCGAAGCAGTTTGCTTGGTCTTTCGCAGTCTACATATATAGACCGAGTGCTAAAGAGGTTTAGCATGTCGGAATCCAAGAAAGGTTATCTGCCCATCAGGCATGGGGTACACCTTTCGAAGTCTATGTGTCCGCGCACAGAAGACGAGAGGATTTGCATGAGTTAGATTCCCTATGCATCCGCAATAGGATCTATCATGTATGCTATGTTATGTACGAGGCCCGATGTATCATACGCTCTGAGTGTCACGAGCAGATACCAATCCGATCCAGGAATGGATCATTGGGCGGCTGTTAAGACGATCCTTAAGTACTTAAGAAGAACTAAGGATGCGTTCCTAATATATGGAGAAGGGTACATGGTGATACGTGGGTATACGGATGCCAGATCCAGACAGACAAGGATGACTCCATGTCTTAGTCTGGGTATGTATTCACCTAGAATGGAGGCGCAATAAGTTGGAAAGGTTCCAAGCTTGACACTATAGCGGATTCTGCCACTAAGGCAAAATACGTTGCAGCTTTGGAAGCAGCAAAGGAAGCGGTTTGGATCAAGAAGTTCATCTATGAACTTGATGAAGTCTCATCAATGATCCAAACATGTGCTTCGCCGCTATCATCTTATCAGAGAGATCATCAGTAGGAACGAAATACAAATCGAGAAAATTCCCACTGAAAGGAACTTAGCGGATCCCTTGACTAAAGCATTACCTCAAAGCAAGTTTGAGGGTCATGTTAGAGACTATGGTATTGGATACCGTAGCGATTGGCATTAGGCCAAGTGGGAGTCTGTTAGTAATATATGAGAGATGTCCTAAGGCAATCGCCTTATGTATGAACCATTTATATGATAAATGAAGATTCACTATTTGAGTATACATATTTTATGTATTTGATTGGATCTTAAACTCATTTACTGAATGTCTACGATACGATTCACAGCATGAGAGAATTTGTGATTGGATCACAACTAGTGAGTATCTCTACATGTGTAATTGTGATGTATCGGAATTATCCCTAGTCGATGAATTGATGGATTTGGACACCATCAATTCTGTTGAGACTAGCACGAGGTATACTCCTTGGTGTATCCAAGCAGCTGATTCTCACTGGCTGGAGACATAGTGATGTCCGAAGTTGATCGTGAATGCTAGTTATGGTAACTAGTTCATTGGAGTGACCAGCCGTAAGACTTCATATGGTTCTCTGCATATATAGATATGTCAATGAAGTTCTTACTGTGGCTTAAGTGCGATGTTCCTTTGACTTGCGGTATTCAAGTCATCTTGATCATGGAGACTTATGCTTTGACATCTTAAGCAAACATCTCTAAGGAGATGTGGACCCGGGATGATTGGGTATAAGTCGAAGTGATCGAAGGTGTTTGAATAGCCTATAAAGGATTCACCACTCCTTGCGAGGAGATGTATACCCATGGCCTCTCGTCGGATTGTTACTAAAGTCTTTGGCCAAAGCAATACATGTTTAGAGTAAGGTACTCTTCGATACATGTGGAGTAACTAGAATCCGTAGGACGAGGAAATGATACTTGGGCTAGGTGTGACGTAGTCAGCCTAGTGGGGACTGACACAATAGACCATGTCCTGAACCAAGTGGGTATAAGATGAGTGAAGGGAATGGGGCACGATTCATTCGAGCTGCTGAAGGGTTTCAGAAATAGTTCTGGATCAACCGTTGATCTTTTCGGTTAATTGGGGATCATGATGTACTACTAGGTGCCACTCATGATCGTTCTATAATTAATGGTTAATTATAGACGGCCAACATAAACCGAGAACCTATTTGGTCACACGCACAACGAGTGTAATCCAAAGGATTTAAAACGAGCTTGAGAATGGAATTCTCAGACCGAGAGAAACTATGTTTGGTTGGACCAAACATAAAGCGAGCTTGAAATTGTTTCAGTCGCAATGGAAGCGTGGATGGGCAGTGTCTTATGAAGACATAATGGATGGACCAAAATGGTTTGGTTCTAATCCAATGGATAAGAATAAACCAAAGGGTTTGGTTTATTTTAAACGAATGAACCAAAAGTTGGTTCGGTTCGTTTTAACTTAAAATAAACCATCATGGTTTGGTTTATTTTAACTTATCTTAATGGAGTCTGGTTAATCGGGCTTTAATGGATATGATCCATTAACCATTAAGAGAATTAGTTCTCTATAAAATAGGATTAAACCCTAACCCTAAACCTAATCCAAGAGTTGCCGCCCAACATCAAGAGTGCGCCACTTGTGTTGCCGCTACCCTAGCCTCCAGCCCCGCGTCAGGCGGTTTCCTTCCTCCTGTCGAGCTGCTGCTTAGGTTTGGCATCAAGGTAAGCACTTGGCTTCCTTTGTTGGCCGGCGCCTATCTCCTCCACCAAGCTGTCCAGTTTTTCTGGACAGCTTCTTCTCCTCTCGTCGGAGCGTCGTTTGGACGACGGTTAGTGCTCCGACAGCGGCTAACATACCGGGGATTTGATCTCCGGTAATCCTCTGAGGTGGAGGACGAAGGATTCGTCAATTGGTTGACGAATACCTCTCCGGAGAAGCAAGTCTTGAGGACTTGTTTTTAGGTCCGAATTTGGATTCGGACCGTGATCATCTCTCGATCACGTCGTCTTCAACACGAGGCTAGTAACCCGTACGAAGACGAAGCTCGTGGCTTGGCGAAGTCATCCCGAGGAGCTCGGCGTGGATACGGATAGAGACGATTCTTACGAGAATCGTTCCGGTTGATGCCGTTCCCGCTACACGTCATACGGAAGGTATAACGTAGTTTAAATTTCCTTTTATTGCAATTTTAATTTACGGTTATGTCTACACTTGGTGGAAAAGCATGCGTGTGTTGTGTGTGTTGTAATAAATAGGAGTATTTATTATTTTTATTGCTTCCGCTGTGCTCATGTTTGCGAAACATGATCGAACACACACACGCCGCGGTGCCGGAAACCCAACATTGTAGACACAAGATTCATCTTCATTCTTAATGAAACCAAACTATTTGATCGCATCATCGAATCGAAGATTCCAGCTCCGAGAAGCTTGCTTTAGCCCATAAATGGACCTTTGCAGCTTGCATACTTTCCCAGTATGTTGTGGATCTACAAAACCCTTAGACTGTGTCATGTACACATCCTCAAGCAAGTTTCCATTCAAAAATGCAGTTTTGACATCCATCTGTCATATGTCAAAATCGTGGTATGCTGCAATAGCAAGTATGATCTGAATGGACTTAAACATCGCCACTGGAGAAAAGGATTCATCATAGTCAATACCATGAATTTGCTTGAAACCTTTAGCCACCAATCGGCCCTTATAGGTATGCATAAGTCCATCCATGTCAGTATTTCTCTTAAAGACCCACTTACACCCAATGGGTTTGACGCCTTCAGGTGGATCAATCAAAGTCCATACTTGGTTGGTGTATATGGATTCCATCTCGGATCTCATGGCCTCTAGCCATTTCTCAGAATCTGGGCTCATCAGAACTTCCTGATAGGAGGTAGGCTCATTCTCAATGAGCATAACATCATCATGGTCATATAAGAGAAATGAGTATCTCTGAGGCTGACGACGTACCCTATCAGACCTGTGAAGAGGTAGGTCTACCTGAATAGGTTGTTGTTCCACAACTCTTTGTGCAACAATCTCATCACCCATAACACTTTGTGTTTCCTGTTCAACCTCCATCAAGGCCTCAGTGCTATGGTCTTTATCTTGAATTTCTTCAAGATCGAACGTACTCCCACTAGTTTTTCTAGAAACAAAGTCCCTTTATAGAAATGCCCCAATCTTTACCACAAACACTTTGTGCTGATTGGGAACGTAGAAGTAATATCCCTTTGTTTTCTTGGGATATCCAACAAAATAGCACTTATCGAATTTGGGTCCCAGTTGTTAGGATTTTTGTAATGGCTAGAGGGGGGTGAATAGCGTTTGATCGTTCATAGATGGAATTTGCTCTCGTTTGTTTCTACAATTTCGTTAGCGCAGAAGAAATAGAAAAGTAATAACGATAACGAAATGCACAACACGCTAACACAAGGATATAACGTGGTTCGAAACCACACGGTTCCTACTCCACGGATCGAACTCTAGTGATGCGCATGCAACCACTGATAAACACTCCTTCTCGGAACAATCCGGAGGCGGAGAAACCTCGTACAATAATGATTACAACAATAATCAAATGAATACAAGCAAATACAATGAAATACAAATGCAAGTAAAGGAAAAACACTTTACAAGAACTTTGGATTGCTTGATCTTTGATTGCCTTGAACTAGCTTTGAAGGACTGGAAAGCACCAACTTCCCCCTTCAATTTCGCTCAAGAAAATCACTGTCTTTTCCTCCATCACGAGCTCCTTTTATAGCTTCAACCTGTGCTAGAAAAGGTCGATCAGTCGACTGCTCGGGACCATCAGTCGACTGATCACACTGTTGCTGTGAGACAACGGTGTAATCCACGCTGGAAAAATCCAACGGCTAGGACATCAGTCGACTGATCATGAGCATCGATCGGTGATGAGCCATCACTTTCGATCGCCGTGTAGCGGTCGAGTGAGACTCCGATCGTGGTGTCAAAATCCGATCACCGATCGCACATCGATCAGCACGAAACCATCGATCGGCTGATCGTAACCATGAGGTTTTAGCCCAAATATGGTTCCCCCATACTTGCTAGACCACCCTTAGCCTAGACCTAAGCCTTCTAGCCACCTCCATCAGCCTCACGTCTCTCGGATCCCTCCAAGTCATCCATGACTTGTTCATCCATCGCGCTAGCCTTCAGGTGCTTCCATCGGCTATGTCATGCTAATAGTGTCTACACCGCCAAGGCATATTGGACTTACGCCGCCAAGACTCCACTTAGACTTTACGTCGCCAACCATTGGACTTATGCTGCCAAGACTCCCGCTTGGACTTTACGCAGCCAATATCAAATCCCTTGGACTTCTCATGTGCCAAGACTCAAGCTTGGACTTTTCCTTGCCAACCCATGTTGGACTTTTTATGCCAAGACCCATGCTTGGACTTTCCATGCCAAGACCCATGCTTGGACTTTCCCTTGCCAACCCATGTTGGACTTTTCATGCCAAGACCTATGCTTGGACTTTCCATGCCAAGACCCATGCTTGGACTTTCCCTTGACAATTACATTGTCATATGTTTTTGTCGAAACATCAAAACATCACTCGAGTCAAACTCGAGTCCTGGTCAATCGTGACCTAGGCCGATTGCACCAACAATCTCCCCCTTTTTGATGTTTGACAAAAACCAAATAAATCATTGAGTTAGAACACTAACTCAAATCCCTTACCGATTATCCCAAATTGGTAATCTTAAATATTCTCCAAAAGTTCTCCCCCAAACATTCTCCCCCTTTTTGACTAACATCAAAAAGGTCTTCTCTCCAAGGAGGTCAATGTCTCATGTCCCAATGAGATCTTACAATCTCCCCCTTGGTCTAAAAATACCTAGGATGCCTACCTAGTGATAAGTCACATATCACTCAAGAGAGGCAATCCTATTTACTCTCCCAATTTCTAAATTGGGTATCAAAAACCCATCAATTTTCCCAATTGATGATACTCTCCCAATAACTTCTCCTCTTCAAGGAGAAAAAACACATCCATCATCCCAAGATGGATACCTCCCCCTAAAGGCTTGCTCCCCCTTGACCATTGCACCAACAATGTCCTAGGGAAGTCCCTAAGCCAATAGGAACTCTAGGCCATCAAAATTAAGGTTAGAAATTCAACATTGAACTTTCCAACACCTTAAACTTGATACAAACTCTAAACACCTCTCATAATCTATATCCAATGGATTTTCACCCTTCATCATGCTTCCCAAAGCATATCCTAGGGTTAGGAATGGTTAGGGACCTTAACCGCAGCTGAAATCGAGTTAAACAACCATAGTTTTCCCGAAATCAGATAATCAGTTGAGTGGTTCAGCTACCAATCGACTGACACACTCATCAGTCGACTGCCACCCAGGGGCAGTCGACTGATAACTGAAAAATCCGATTTTTAGTTATCAGAAACAAGTTTTGTAAAATCATAAATAATTATACGTATATCGAAAAATCACGAAATTTGGTACGTATAATACTTATGACCAATACAATGGGTGAAAAATGTTTTAAAAATATTTTACCCATAAAATAGCGAAATTGATACAAAATCTAAAAGTGACCAAAAACTTTAAAGGTTAAGCTCACTTTGTATCAATCTCATCAATGGTGATTGCTATCAAAAGATAGACTTCACCAAGGTTTTTCAAAATGATTTTAAAATGTTTTCAAAATCTTATTTTGGATCATATTCCTTGGGCTCTATGTACATGACTTGTACACATGCTCTCCCAATGATCCACTAATTAAAATTAGATGAGTTTTAGTTCATCTAGATGCAAAAACTATGCACCTTGAACTTAACTCATATCCTAGCATCTCACATGTATCTAGGGTGTATAAATACACATACATGTCAATTGGATGTGAGATGTGGGTCTTGGTTCATTTAAAACTAGGGTTTCATGCATCTTCTAAGGCAACCCTACTTGATTCCCTTATAAATGGGACTTCAAGTCATGTCATAGTCCTTAATTCAATTTCAACCAAATTGTCTTAAATGCATGAATGATTATGACATTAGAAATGATATAAATAAGCATATGCTCATAATCATGATGTCATGGCATAAGATGAAATCTAAAAACACATGACATTTGAAACCTTAATCCTAAACATGAACATGACATATAAAATGATTAAAATAAACATGATGTCATGGCATGTTATATGGCAAACAAAGCATGGCATATAAAATATATAGGTATAATAATACCTAAATTTTAATATTAATTGCCATTTGTTGGGATTAATCATATTTTGCCATATTAACCTAATCTCCCTAGTGTGCCAAAAACCCAAAATGGCACACTAACCTCTAAACCTAAATTGTGCCAATTTAATTGATTTTTCTTAATTTCAAAAGTGCATTGGCACATCCTAAAATCTTTTAGGATATTGATTCAAATCCATTTCCAAGGTAACCATAACCTTGAAAATATCCTAAAGTGTCACCTTTACCATGGTTGAGTTAACTACCCATCCAATCAAGGTTGGCACACCCTAAACCCATCTTAGTGTGAATCAATCACGCTCTTAGGAACCCAAAACCGATTTGAGCTCCTAGGGTTAATTAGGTATTCCTTAGGGATAACCTCCCTAGATACCTTCCTAATGACCCTCCTAGGCTTGTTGGTCTTGGTCATTTGGGTCTTACCTAGGTTGATTCTAGGGGTAACTCCCCTTGCAACCTTCTTAGTGGCCACCCTAGGTTTCCTAGAAACCCTAGCCACTAGGTACAACCTTTGGTCAACCTTAGGGATGACTTCCCTATTGACCTTGGTCTTCCTAGACCTAGTTTGTGTTCCATAATCAAATGGAACACTATGGTAAGCCACCTTAGGCTTAGGTTTGTGACCCAAACCTTGCTTGCCCTTGGTTGACTTTTGTCTTTGAGCTCCTAGGTGTTGACTTTGAGTCCTAGACCTTTGACTTTGACTTTTGGACCCTTGATTTTGACCACTAAACCCTTGCATTTGATTTTACATAATTTTGAGGGTCTTTTCTAATTTCTCAAGCCTTGATCTCAAGGCTTGGTTCTCTAATTCTAGTTGCCCAATTTTAGAATTTTGATTAAGTTTTTGGGCATTACCATTTTCTTTAGGCATATGCCTAGTCCATTTAGGATTGAAACCTAGGTGCTCTTGCACCTTTCTAATTGTCTCCCTAGGTAAAATTGATCTTGAGTTATTTGACCTAGGTTTGTCCTTAGGTAAATTGATTTTAGGGACATTAGTCCCAAATTTCTCCCTATTATCTAAGTAAACATTCTTATCTCCTAAGCAAAAATACTTGTTCCTATTAGCATGCTTTTCATAAATTGCAAGTGAATTGAAATCCTTAGCATGCTTTTGCTTGTAAATTGAAGAAGGAGCAAAATTAGAAGTTACCCTAGGGTTTGCCTTAGCTCCCCCTACATATGATGCTCCATTTTGAGTCTTCTTGTCCCCCTTCTTGCATTGACTCCGGAAATGTCCCAGTTGTCGGCACTTGAAGCAAATCACTTGCTCCTTGCTCTTTTGTGTTGAGGCACCGGTTTCCTTGACTTTTGGCGCCGGTGGAGCTTTCTTGACCTTCTTTGGGCACTTGCTCTTGTAGTGCCCGGTTTCCCTACACTCAAAGCAAATTATATGTTTTTTATTTAAAACCAAATTGCTTGAGTTACCTAGTTCGGTGGTAGAGACCGGAATTGGACTTTGGGCTTCTTCATCTTGACCGGATGTCGAAGCTTCTTCTTGATGTTCCGGTATGGAGGTTCTCTCCTCCCCCTCAATCCTTGAGGTGGATGCTTCTTCCACTTCCTCCACCTCTTCTGATCCGGAAGTTGACTCCTCACTTTCTTGTGAGGATGATGATGATGATGATTCTTCGGTCTCCTCCTCTTCCAAGTCTTCTTGGACCGATTCGGGATTGTCGTGGAACTTGATCAACTTGTTCCACAACTCCTTGGCATCCCTATAGCTTCCTAATCTGGACAAAATGTCATTAGGTATCAAGTTAATCAACATTTTTGTTACCTTAACGGTTGTCTTGAATTTTTCCCGTTGCTCCTCGGTCCATCGCTTCATTTTGAGGATTTCACCGTTCTCCCCTCTCGGAGCATCAAAACCTATAGTCACAGCAAACCAATTTTCGATATTTGTCATTAGAAAATATTCCATCCTACCTTTCCAATACGCGAAATGTTCACGGTTGAAGGAAGGTGGAATGTTGACGTCATCACCCAATTTTTCTTGGAAATCCATATTCTTCCCTCTAGCTTCTTGACTCCGAGTTGTTAATCCGTAGAAGAGCCCCGGGCTCTGATACCACTTGTTAGGATTTTTGTAACGGCTAGAGGGGGGTGAATAGCGTTTGATCGTTCGTAGATGGAATTTGCTCTCGTTTGTTTCTACAATTTCGTTAGCGCAGCGGAAATAGAAAAGTAATAACGATAACAAAATGCACAACACGCTAACACAAGGATATAACGTGGTTCGGAACCGCACGGTTCCTACTCCACGGATCGAGCTCTACGAGCTCTAGTGATGCGCATGCAACCACTGATAAACACTCCTTCTCGGAACAATCCGGAGGCGGAGAAACCTCGTACAATAATGATTACAACAATAATCAAATGAATACAAGCAAATACAATGAAATACAAATGCAAGTAAAGAAAAAACACTTTACAAGAACTTTGGATTGCTTGATCTTTGATTGCCTTGAACTAGCTTTGAAGGACTGGAAAGCACCAACTTCCCCCTTCAATTTAAGCTCAAGAAAATCGCTGTTTCTCCATCACGAGCTCCTTTATAACTTCAACTCTGTCTTTGGAAAGATTAGTCGATCAGCCGGGACCATCGATGGCGATCACCATTCTTTGTGAGACAACGGTGTAATCCATGCTGAAAAAATCCAACGGTTAGGACATCGATCGTGATCGCGAGCATCGATCGGTGATGAGCCATCACTCAACCGCGCTTCGCGGAGTGAGACTCCATTCTGTGGGCGAAATTGAGCACCGGTCGATCACGATCGATCGGCTGCTCAGCTCATCGATCATTGCCCGCAAGCGATCGCTAGGCCACAACCCACAGTCAAACCCTAGTTGACTCGGTCCAGTCGACTGCCACATGGCACTAGTCGACTGGCACACCTCAACCATGAGGTTTTAGCCCAAATATGGTTCCCCCATACTTGCTAGACCACCCTTAGCCTAAACCTAAGCCTTCTAGCCACCTTCATCAGCCTCACGTCTCTTAGATCCCTCCAAGTCATCCATGACTTGTTCATCCATCATGCTAGCCTTCAGGTGCTTCCATCGGCTATGTCATGCTAACGGTGTCTACACTGCCAAAGCACATTGGACTTACGCCGCCAAGACTCCGCTTGGACTTTACGCCGCCAACCATTGGACTTATGCTGCCAAGACTCCCGCTTGGACTTTACGCAGCCAATATCAAACCCCTTGGACTTCTCATGTGCCAAGACTCAAGCTTGGACTTTCCCTTGCCAACCCATGTTGGACTTTTTATGCCAAGACCCATGCTTGGACTTTCCATGCCAAGACCCATGCTTGGACTTTCCCTTGCCAACCCATGTTGGAATTTTCATGCCAAGACCCATGCTTGGACTTTCCATGCCAAGACCCATGCTTGGACTTTCCCTTGACAATTACATTGTCATATGTTTTTGTTGAAACATCAAAACATCACTCGAGTCAAACTCGAGTCCTGGTCAATCATGACCTGGGCCGATTGCACCAACACCAGTTTGTCTGAGACTTGACGTCGAACGTAAGCCTCACAACCCCAAATCCTCATGAAAGACATCTTGAGATTTCTCCCTGTCCATATCGTATATGGTGTCTTTATCACAACCTTGGATGGTACACGGTTAAGTGTGAAGACTGCTGTGTCTAGAGCATATCCCCAAAAGGATATAAGAAGATCTATGTGACTCATCATAGATCGTACCATATCTAATAGGGTACGATTCCTTCTTTCGGATACACCATTCCACTGTGGTGTTCCCGGAGGAGTGAGTTGGGATAGAATCCCACACTCAGCAAGATAGTCACGAAACTCATGGCTAAGGTATTCACTACCTCGATCTGATCGAAGTATCTTAATACTCTTGCCAAGCTGGTTTTGTACTTCATTCTTGAATTCTTTGAACTTTTCAAAGGATTCTAATTTATGTGTTATTAGATACACATAACCATATCTACTGAAGTCATTAGTAAATGTAATGAAGTACCTATAACCACCTCTAGCAGCAATATTGAAAGGGCCGCATACATCACTATGTATAAGTCCTAACAAGTTTGTTGCTCTCTCACTGTGTCCACTAAAGGGAGTCTTGGTCATCTTGCCTAAAAGGCAAGACTCGCATGTCTCATATGATTCAAAATCAAATGAGTCCAGCAGCCTATCTTTATGGAGCTGGGATAAGCGACTCTCATTTATGTGACCTAAGCGACAATGCCAGAGATAGATTTAGTTCAACTCATTTGACTTAAACCTTTTGATACTTATGTTATAGATGGGGCTCTCTATGTCTAGAATGTAGAGTCCGTTCATTAGAGGTGCACTACAATAGAATATATCATTTAAATAAACTGAACAATATTTGTTCTTTATTATAAATTAAAAGCCTTTCTTGTCCAAACAAGAAACTAAAATTATGTTCTTAGTTAAAGCAGACACATAACAACATTCATCTAGTTCTAGTACAAGCCCAGAGGGCAGAGATAGAAAATAAGTTCCTACAACAACAACAGCAACCCTTGCTCCATTGCCTACTCGTAGGTCCACCTCGCCCTTCATCAATGCCCTACTATTTCTCAGTGCCTGCACATTGGTACAAATGTGAGATGCACATTCGGTATCTAATACCCATGATGAAGAAATAGATAGATTGACTTCTATGACATATATACCTGAAGTAGAAGTCTCACTTCTCTTCTTCTTAAGATCTTCCAGGTATGCTTTGCAGTTACGCTTCTAGTGTCCAGCTTCCTTACAGTGGAAGCAAGTCCCTTCCTTGGCCACCCCTCCTTTCAGTTTCAGTGCCTTGCCTCTGCCCTTGGCTTGGGACTTTCCCATACCTTTAGGCTTGCCCTTGCCTTTCTTCTTTTGCACCATCAAAATGGAGTCAGGTTTTTCCTTCTTAAGGTTGAGCTCAGCAGTTCTCAACATGCTAAGCATCTCAGGCAGTGGCTTATCAATTTCATTCATGTTGTAATTCATGACAAATTGATTGTAGCTTTGTGGCAAAGATTGCAAGATCAAGTCAATGGCCAGCTTTTGGCCAAGTGGGAATCCCAACCTCTGTAGGTTCTCTATGTACCCAATCATCTTGAGTACATATGGACCTACGGGAGTCCCATCTTTCATCTTGGACTAAAACAGTGCCTTAGAGATCTCATATCTCTCGTGCCTTGCTTGTCCTTGATACAATTGACGAAGATGTTCAACAATATCAAAAGCATTCATGAACTCATGTTGCTTCTGAAGCTCAGAGTTCATGGTCGCGAGCATGAGGCATAACACATCTAATGCATCATCTTGATGCTTCTTGTAAGCATCTCGGTCAGCTCGCGAGGCAGTGGCAGGAGGTGCCTCTGGAATGGGCTACTCCAGGACGTTCAATTTTCTTTCTTGGGTGAGAAGGATTCTCAGATTCCTGTACCAGTCCAGGAAATTAGCTCCATTGAGCTTGTCCTTCTCAAGGATAGAATGCAGGGAGAGAGTGTTCGTGTTTGTCGACATGGTAATCTACAACATACACAATGCAGAAAATTAATATCATATTCCATTCATCATTTATTTAGGCCTTTAATCAAATGATTCTCCCACTGAATTATAGAACTTTTGTAGAATCGAGTCATGGATGTGGTCAAACCACATTACTAGATTCATACAAACTAGCTATAATTCTTGTGGGACAAGATCCATATCATACTACACCTTGAGTTAGCTTTGGCTAAATCGCCCAAGACTTAGTATGATTGGTAGATAACAAATTACCGATTACATCTCTATACAACTCTTGTTTATAGGATCAAGATCCATATTTACAAAAGACCTTGAGTTAGCTTTGGCTAAATCGCCCAAGATTTAGTGTAAATGTAATCTTATCCTACCTTTCCAATGGTTAGAATATGCCTATAGTTTTACTCGATTCAATTGAGTTAACTAGTTTTACTCAATCTAATTGAGCTTATTCTCACCCAAGTTGTGATAGGTAGGACCAAGATTGTCCCTTCGCACCCTACCAAGATAATATGCGTTGCTCTGCTTTGACAGATTCAACAACAACAAATGATCGAGGTAGTGTTGGGTATCAAAACTTGGTAGGCATTTTCGAGTTGATTCGATTAAGATCTAATCTAATCGTGAATGAGTATCATATACGCATTAAGGCCTTTATTACCCTACACTAGCATGCATCACATACATACAAGAAAAATATACTAGCATGCATCATATACATACAACCACAATATCCTAGCATGCATCATATACATACAAGCAAAATTTACTAGCATGCATCACATACATACAAGAAAAAACAAAAAAAAAAAAAAAAAAAAAAAAATATATATATATATATATATATATATATATATATATATATATATATATATATATATATATAAACTCGAGTTACATTCGAGTCTAAAACTATTTACAACTAGAATATTAAAAATAGAGGCACGACGCGCAGGTCGCATACATTATACAACATGCACAATACAAAAATGACGCGCAAGCCATATTATGAATTACAACATATTTATCCAATCACATTGGGGTTCTTGGGACATGACCATCACAATATTATACATAATTCTAAATTATGTATTTTACAGAAATTTCTATAATTTTTCTTCTTTTTTTTTTTCAATTTTTATGAGTCACATCTCTGTAACGGTCCCGCTAAGCGATTTCCGGACGCGATCACGGGACAATGCCCCTTTTGGGGTTAGGGGCAGCGCCCCTACTCGCAAAATCAACCTTGTGAGTGTCCCATCTTGATCTTACAGCGACTTAAGTCGCTGTCTCAAAAACCTAAAGCGAGAATTCACCGTTCCGGAGAGTTTTTCTCAGTGGTTGAAGCCTACAAGTGTCCCAACCCCACAATGAAGGATATTTATTTCTTTCCACAACTACTGCATTCTATTATTGATAATCGATGCATAATCTCAAAGGTTCATCTCTCTTTGAACAAAGAGTTTCGAATCTTCTCTAGAAAAATACTGGGATAAATAAATATCCCATCCAACACCTCCTATAATAAGGTAAAACAATCTTTCATCGTCTTGACCAGTGTAATACACGCCTTATCCATAACAAAATCACTAATAGTAGGGACTGATATTCTCTAAGGGTTTACTCCTTGACCTCCCAATGGGTGGCTAGCGGGCCTAACCCTAGCTTCCTGATTCAACATCAGTCGATATCTATCACGCCCCGAGGGAGTCTCCGCCAGACGAAAATCCGGCAGCATCTCCCCTGCACGGGTGACAATACCAATTTTTATACAAGGCCTACACGGCCACTATACTTCGGTCAACACGACCGGAACATACCACAATACACGCAGATAATAATAAGGCCTCAGGCCAACAAATCTAGGTAAACAAAAGTCTACACTAACTAGACTTACCCCTTCTGTCATCTGGATAGGAATACCCAACCAAACCAATCAAAATAAGATCCGACCAATGGTCCACAAGGACCCCAAAAATCGACGAGTACATAAATCCAATTCCAAGCCTAAACATATCTTCTATACAAAATCTAAACCAGAATTTGCAGTAGGAATTCTGGTGATTGTAGGTGTCGGATCTTAGGTTGAATGGGTCGGTGGAAGTGTGTAATAGAGGGGCTGATCGAATTGAAGGAGTTGGTGGTATGTGATTAGTTTTAATGTTAAGCTAATATGGATTGTTCTATTTTGTTGATGGTGGATTTGTGTGTTGAACCGGCTGTGGAATCATTGAAATTCAGCTATAGGTGGAGTAGGTTAGTTGTGAGTGATTTAACTTGCAGATTTGGAATGGTAGTTGTAATGGATGTGAACAGAGGTGTTTTGTGGTTATGTTGCTATGTTCAACATGAATGAATGTCGATCTGGGAATGGCTCTGTCGTGGTGGTAAAAAAAGGGCTGTGAATAGTTGGATGTGATTTCTCCACTTGAGATCCAGAAGATGTGCAAGTGTAGATAAGGTTGGTAAGTTCGGATATGGTTGGTTATAAATGCATAATAGGTTGTTATGTGGCCTAATGGTCGATGGGGATTAATGGGGAGGATTGATTAGGTTAATTTGATAACTAGATCAATCTATTTGATCGGGATATGAAGTCAATATAGGATTTGATTTGATAATTTGTTGTATGCTTGCACTAAATCATAATGTTTGATATGTGCAGGACAGGATACGAGACAGGACCGCGACAGTGAAGATATTATTCTGAGCTTCTTAGAAGGTGGGTAATTTCCTACCTGGTCCGGGTAGATGTATTGTATTCAGATTTAGTCATAGATATTGTCACGCCCGCCCTTTCCTAGGGTCCAGAGGGGCAGCGCGACGCGATCGTACATACATACATCGTACTACTTACAACGGAAGACTTTAGACACATTTTTTTTTCTTTTAAACATAAACATGCATCATCATTTTATATATACTTCTTCTTAACATAGAGCATGCATCATTATTTCATAAGTACTTAGTGCTTAGTTCAAGTCCATAAACATCATCATCATAGGGAAAACATACATAAAGAACATAACAGATCTCCTCCACCATGCCACTACCACACACACTTTGCCCCTCCTGCTGCTCCCTTTAGTTTATCCATCCCTTACCCTTATCTGCAGTACAAGGGAAAAATAAACTATAAGCACATAGGCTTAGTAAGATCTTGTCCTACTCACAAAAACCATACATCGACATTAAGCATGACATGTAACATTCATAACATATAAGCAACATAACATGTAACATATATGACGTAAGCAAACATAACATGTAGCATAAGTAACATAAGCAAACATAACTTGTAACATATATAACATAGCAACATATCATGTACATATATGACATAATCAAACATAACATGCAACCTATATATCATAGTAACATATCATGTACATATATGGCATAGTCAAACATAACATGCAACATATATATCATAACAACATATCATGTACATATATGGCATAATCAAACATAACATGCAACCTCTATATAATAGCAACATATCATGTACATATATGGCATAATCAAACATAACATGCAACATATATATCATAGAAACATATCATGTACATATATGACATAATCAAACATAACATGCAACCTATATAACATAGTAACATATGTACATATACGGCATAATTAAACATAACAGTCAATATATATATCATAGCAATATATCATGTACATATATGGCATAATCAAACATAACATGCAACCTATATAACATAGCAACATAGCATGTAAACATAACAATCATAACATGTGAACATAACAGTCATATCATGTAAACATATGCAGGATGCTCTTTGAAAACATATATTATAGGTACGTAAACATAAATCTCAACATATTGGGCCCGGCATGGTACCACATCATCATCATCATAGCGCACATCCCTAAATAGACCCGAGGTAGCAAGTCTCGAACCTACTAGGTTACTAGGCCCGATCTTAGTCTGTCGACCTAGGGGCCATCATCATAACATAGAAGCCCATCCTAGGCCCGATCTTAGTCCGTCGGCCTAGGGAAACTTAGGAGCCCATCCCTTTGGACCTTGTTAGGGTCCAGGTACAAGCCATGCAGAAGGTAAAATACTTATATGCTTTTTATCATAACATATCTTATTTCATTTCGCAAACATATCATACTTCATTTCATAACATATCATATTTCACTTCATGAACATATCATATTTCATTTCATAACATATCATATTTCACTTCATGAACATATCATATTTCATTTCATAACATATCATATTTCACTTCATAACATATCATATTTCATTTCATAATCACATCATATTTCATTTCATAACATATCTTAAATATCACACACATATAGGGCAAGGCATAAGGCATAACAACAAGAGTAAGTAAACACTAACCTAGAGCATGTTATCTTCATCTAGCATCATTTAACATCACAAGTTATCATGAACTCACATAAAGCATAAAACACATGTTAACCTAACCTAGAGCATGTTATCTTCATCTAGCATCATTTAACATCACAAGTTATCATGAATTCACCTAAAGCATGGCATAAGGAACACATTTGGGGTCTTGGCCGAATGGTTCAATGGGTTTCATGGATCAACCACTTAACTAACTCATCTAAAAAAATCCCTCATCATCATATTAATACAAGATATAGCATGGATCATCATGGTAAGCCCTAGTTATGGTCTTGGCCGAATGTTTCATGGGGAATTTAGGGTTAAACTCTTAACCTAATCCGTCTAGCATCCTAACATCATCATATTCATACAAGATATGGTTTAGAACTTCATTGAAAACTCAAGAAAAAGGTTTGGCCGAATGGTTCATGGAGACTTTAGGGTTAAACTCTTAACCTAATCCATCTAGCATCCTAACATCATCATATTCATACAAGATATGGTTTAGAACTTCATTGAAAACTCAAGAAAAGGGTTTGGCCAAATGGTTCATGGAGAGTTTAGGGTTAAACTCTTAACCTAATCCATCTAGCATCCTAACATCATCATATTCATACAAGATATTGATGGAATTCGCTTCGGAGGCTCATTGGCTCCCATGTCCCCGGATTAAAATTTTCACTAATGAAAGGATTAATCCGGATGGGATGAGCTTCCTTAGCAACACCTATTCGTCGTCGTGCTAACAACTCGAGTGGTCGCTTGAACAAACTAGTCGTTCAAGCAACACAACTCTTCTAGTTGGTTAGCCGCGGAAGAGACGACGGACGGATCGCCGGTTTTTGTGTTTGTCTTCGGGGTCCATGATTATACAATATATATTCATATACACACATGTATAATCATCATATATAAGAACATGCTCAGATCTGAAATTAAAGTTATAAAACTTTATACCTTACGATCTTCTACCGTATGTCCTATCCTTCTCGTGGACGACGTGTGGACGAAGATCCTCCACGAGTAGAAGCCTTCTAGATCACGTTCTTCTCTTCCTTGTCCGCTGCGAACAAAGAGAAGAACCACCAAAACCTTTCCTTTCTAGAACCGCCACCAAACAAGAGAGTTTGATGCAACCACGGCCAAGGAACGATTGAATGAACGCCGCCAACTTTGAGACAAAGTTGCCGCTGCCACCAATGGATGAGCCGCCACCAAGAAGCTTGGAACCACCGCCACCAAGGATTAAGGGAGAAGAATGAGGGCCGGCCAAGGAAGAAAGGAGAGGTCTACAAGATGGACGCCGGCCAAGCCTTGATGGAGAATAATGGGCGCCGGCAACAATGTTGGAAGAAGGAAAGTTGCCGCCCAAGCTCTATCTCCAAACCCTAGCCGCCCAACTTGATAAGAGCCAAAAACCCTAACTTCAATTCAACCAACTCATATTATGCCGCCCATCCTAAGCCATATATTTATAGAATTTAGGAGAAAGTTGGTTAGCCTAAAATATAGGAACTAACTTCCTATATTCTTCTTGCCAACCCTAACTCCTCTAGGGTTTGTTGCCGCCCAACCCATGGATGAGCCAAACCCTAATTCTATAATTTAGGCTTAAGCCTCCTCTAATCTCCACCGTCGGATCTAGGATTTAATCTCCACCGCCGGTTCTAGGGATTTAATCTCCACCGTCGGTTCTAGGGATTTGATCCCAACCGTCGGATCTAGGATTTCATCCCAACCATAGGATCTAGGATTTCATCCCAACCGTCGGATCAAGGGTTTTATCCCAACCGTCGGATCTAGGGATTTAATCCCAACCGTCGATTCTGGGGTTTCATCCTAACCACCATCGGATCTATGGTCTTAATCCAACCGTTGGTTCTAGGGTTTCATCCTAACCATCGGATCTATGGATTTAATCCAACCGTTGGTTCTAGGGTTTCATCCTAACCATCGGATCTATGGACTTAATCCAACCGTTGGTTCTAGGGTTTCATCCTAACCATCGGATCTATGGATTTAATCCAACCGTTGGTTCTAGGTTGGATCTAGACTTCACAAGGATTATATTAGGCTACGATAGGGACCATAAGGAGGAGTTGGGTCTTGGCCACCCGATGGATCGGAACCACACAAACTTGATCCATCAATGATGTTCCATTCCACTAGAGGATCATCATTGAACTACCTCACCAACCCCCATAAATTAATATGGGCTCCATATATTATTTGTACATTTATCTCCCCGTGTTTAAGATATCGAATGTCCGTCAATTAATTGATTTACTGACCATCAATTAATTAACATCTAACTCCTCGAGTAGTACCACTCAACCTTATCATCATGTTGACTAAGTCAACCGGGTTTACATGATGAACCTTATGAGCTCCTCAAGGGGACATCATCAACCTAATATATAGGACCACGGTTTCCTCCTATAATCAGCGGCACACCATGTAAATAATATTATTTCCCAACTTAGGGCATATTGATTTAATCCATCTAAATCTCACCCAGGTAAATCAAAGAAATAAATACTAAGTACATGTGCCCGTTATTATATCGGGATTAAGAGCATGTACAACATAATATCCAGAGGTCAGATTCAATTATGTAGTCGGACTAAATTGAATCACCTCTATGTCGATCTGCTCAATACACCTAAGTGTACTAGTGTAACTCTATGTTCAAGATAAAACAATACCAAGCTACACTACAACCATGCCAATGGTTTGTCCAAAACCATCTTGGTTGTGAGCCTCTACTTATATCTTTACAAGGTGATAACATGATCTTACATGCCACACCAAGCACCATGTTATCTACAATGTAAAATATTAGACAATATGCACACATATAATAAATATATAAAGTGCAAACAATGATCATGTGATTCTTATTTCAAAATAAAATGTTCATACAAAAGAGCTAGGCTTTCAGTATACATTCCAACAATCTCCCACTTATACTAAAAGACTCTTTGTCATCACAGCCATACATCCGATCCCCATGTCCTCCACATGCCTATCAAAGCGCTTTATTTGGAAGGGCCTTAGTGAATGGATCCGCCAGTTATCCTCTCGATGCAATCTTGGCGACAAAGAACTTCTCCTCGCTTTACGATCTCTCGTATAAGGTGGTACTTGCGCTCTATGTGTTTACTCGCCTTATGGGCTCGTGGTTCCTTGAGTTTGCATGCTGCTTATTATCACAATAAATTGTGATAGTTCGGGCAAACCAGAATCACATCCAAGTCCATCAAGAAGTTCTGAGCCATCTGACTTCCTTGGGCCTCGGAGGCGCCACATACTCGGCTTCCATGGTAGAGTCCGCCACGCATTTACCTTGACACTCCTCCATACTATGGCTCCACCTCCAAAAGTAAACACAAACCCCGAGGTAGACTTACTCTTGTCCCTATCGATTGGAAATCCGAATCGTGTAACCCACGGGGACTAATTGATCTGCAGTAAACCATATAATCCCTAGTCCTTCTCGGTACTTCAATATATGCTTTACGCGATCCAATGTCCTGTCGGGATTACTCGATATCGCTAACCATGCCCACGGCAAGCGGATATCCGGTCTCGATACATAAGGCTTCCCTCGAAGCATAAGGAACCGCCTTCATGTCCTCTATCTCCTTTGATGTTTTGGGACACATCTCTTTAGATAAAGGAACTCCATGCCTAAAAGGTAGAAAACCTTTCTTGGAGTTCTGCATGCTAAAACGAGCAAGGATAGTGTCAATATATGAAGCTTGAGACAAGCACAACATCCTTTTCTTGCGATCCCTTATAACTTTGATCCCAAGGATGTGTCCCACTTCTCCCAAGTCCTTCATGTCAAATTGTTTGGACAACCATACCCTTACGTCTGATAACACTTTGATATTGTTGCCAACTAACAAAATGTCATCTACGTATAGTACAAGAAACACCACTACGTTTCCGTCACATCTCTTGTATACACAAGGCTCATCCGGACTTTGAATAAATCCATATGACTGGATTACCTCATCAAAGCGGATGTTCCAAGATCTAGAAGCTTGCTTCAATCCATAAATGGACCGATTAAGCTTACATACAAGATGCTCTTTGCCTTTAGCAATGAATCCCTCTGGTTGCCGCATATAGATGTTCTCCTCAAGACTTCCGTTAAGGAAAGCTGTCTTGACATCCATCTGCCATATCTCATAATCCATATGAGCAGCTATAGATAAGAGAATCCGGATAGACTTAAGCATAGCTACCGGCGAAAAGGTCTCCTCATAATCGATGCCCTCTTTCTGAGTATACCCTTTCGCAACAAGCCTAGCTTTGAAGGTCTCAACCTTCCCATCTACTCCTCTCTTTCTCTTGTAGATCCACTTGCATCCAATGGTTTTTACACCATCGGGTGGCTCTACTAGCTCCCAGACCTGATTAGAATCCATGGATTCTATCTCTGAATTCATCGCACTTTGCCAAGATATCGCATCTCTATCTTGGAGTGCCTCATCATATGTCCAGGGATCAGGTTCATGTTCACCAGGGACTAAGTCCGAAGACTCTCCCAAAAACATGAATCTGTCGGGTTGTCTAACAACCCTCCCACTACGACGAGGTGCCTCCTGTGTATGCTCTGTGACACGCGGTGCAGTGACTTGTGGTGTCTCCTCTTGTACCGGTGGTACTGAAGTCGGGACTTCTCCCGTCAACTCCTCAAGAACAATCCTACTCGTGGGCTTGTGGTTCATTACATAATCCTCCTCTAGAAATCTGGCATTCGTGCTAACGATCACCCTCTGATCTCTAGGATTATAAAATAAACCACCTTTCGTTCCCTTGGGGTAGCCAACTAACATGCATACTTCTGTACGAGGTTCCAACTTACCAGCATCAGCCTTCAGCACATGTGCTGGACTCCCCCATATCCGAATATGTCTTAGACTAGGCTTTCGCCCAGTCCACAATTCTACAGGGGTAGAAGGTACTGATTTAGATGGAACCAAGTTCAGAGTGTACATTGCCGTATCCAGTGCATACCCCCAGAATCTAAATCATCGATCTGACCATCTCCATAAGAGTCCTATTCCTTCTCGCTACACCATTCTGCTGGGGTGTGCTAGGTGCAAACAATTGGGATTGAATCCCAGCCTCTGATAAGTAACTCCTAAACTCTCCCAAGAGGTACTCGCCACCACGATCAGATCGTAGTGTCTTGATACTTTTACCTTGACGGTTCTCCACATCAGCCTTGAATTCTTTGAACTGTCAAAGCATTGGACTTGCAGCGCATCAAGTAAATGTATCCATATCTTGAATAATCGTCTATAAAAGAGACGAAATATTCAAAACCACCTCTTGCCTGGATAGACATAGGACCGCACAAATCAGAATGAACCAATTCTAACACATCTTTGGCTCTATACCCCTTGGCCTTGAAAGGCCTCTTGGTCATTTTACCTTCCAAGCAAGATTCGCAGGTTGGGAGATCCTCCACCACTAATGAACCCAAAGATCCATCAGCTATCAACCTTTGAATTCTACTTAGGTTAATATGACCAAGCCTTAGATGCCAAAGATATGTTTGGTTCATTTGCGAAGGTTCTTTTCTCTTATTAGATTTAGAAGATGAGTTATTCACTTCTATATGCATCGTGGGAGCTTTTGGTTCAAGAGTATACAAATTGCCAACCAATGTACCTGAACAGATAATCTCTCTATTTCTTTTTATAACAACTCTGTCATTAAAAGAAACAGAATATCCATCCATAAACAATTTAGAAACCGAAATCAAATTCTTTCTAAATGTTGGTACATAAAGACAATTTCTCAAAACCAAAACTTTATTTCTATCAAACGATAAATAAATGTCTCCCACTGCAATAGCCGCTACCTTAGTAGCATTGCCCATGTAGACGGTAATCTCTCCCTCAGCTAGTCGTCGGGTTTCCTGGAACCCCTGCAAAGAATTGCAGACATGATCAGTGGCTCCCGTATCTACACACCAGGTACCGGTAGATAACACCACTAAACATGTTTCAACGACTAAGGCAGAAGATATACCTTTGTTCTGCTTTAGGAAGGGGAAGTCTTTCTTCCCATGTCCAGTCTGTCTACAAGTGAAGTACTTGCCTTTCGGCTTCTTCACTCCCTGAGATCCTCCCACCACTTTTGCTCTACCTTGTTTCTTCTTCTTCTTGCCTTTCTACTTAGAAGTAGAAACCTTCTCGAGCAACCATGGCTTTGCCTTGCTCGATTCTATCCGAAAGTTCCTTTTCCCCAGAATCATCTGCATGCCTAGGAGGACACTCATCGACAGTTAAGACACTATCCATATTTCTTTTCCAATCATTATTGTTTGGGGACAGTAAGTTTGTTTCCTTTAGTACCAAAGTAAGTGGATTGAAAGCCATTTGAAAATCCTAAGAATCACAATGATCAAAATATTAGATTTCAAATATTATTGATTCCTCAAAACAATAAAATCCCGAAATCAACCAACACCTCAAATCACCGAGAATATCGCATGCCACGCTGTGTGGACGTATACGAATTCAACATTTGTAAGAGGAGGTTTTACCCATTAATTTTATTATCTTGTCAACCTTACTTTTTGACAAATAAAATTAATAGTTGGTTCCTCTTTGGCCCTACAAATAAAAGCAGTGACTCCGATGGGGAGGATACTTTTATTTGCATCTAAGTGTGCACCATCACACGATACTAAGGGAATTATTTCGGATTATGTGCCTTACCGCTGTGGAAGTACACACGCTCCTAAATAATTTCCTATAACCATTATTTGACCTAGTGATCCGCAAACAAACCCGTCCGCGGGGAGGAAGGCACTCAGAGCCAACACACAAGTTTGTTTGCATCACACGTCAAATTGTAATGGAGGCCGCGGGAATTAATTAAAATGTCCCTCTCCCACTTAGTAAATTGCAATCGAGGAATTTTAAACATACACAACATGCATATAAAACAAATAAGCAATAAATATGGAAAAATCAGAATTTTTCCAACTATTATGGCATTGTTCTCCAATATGCATCCCGTCGTGTCGCCACCTCGTCCGCTCCATCTTTTCCGTCATAAGTCACCAGAGTTCGAGCGAGATAAATCATATTAATTTACATCCATCGATCCTATACTCCACGAAGGAGTGTACAAATAATCTAGATCGAAAGTAAACTAAAATGAGCGGCTAAACAATGCCGTATTTAATTACAAAAATTAAATACTAATCTAGCCTCGTCAACACCGAGGATTCAAATAATAAATTTTTACACACATCCATTCACATACACACACATGGCCATAATAGTCGGATCTTATGCCTGCAACCATAGAGTTAAACTACGCATATCCTACTATTATCCGGCACATATAATACATGAAAATGCATAAAATTAACGAATCCTAAACACACAAAACCCGGAAACCGTGGCTCACGATACCATTTTGTTGGGATGGAATTGGAGGCTCATTGGCTCCCATGTCCCCGGATTAAAATTTTCACTAATGAAAGGATTAATCCGGATGGGATGAGCTTCCGTGGCATAACCATTTAGTCGTCGTGCTAACAACCGAGTGGTCAGCTTGAACAAACTAGTTGTTCAAGCAACACAACTCTTCTAGTTGGTTGGCGCGGGAAGAGACGACAGACGGATCGCCGGTTTTTGTGTTTGTCTTGGGGTCCATGATTATACAATATATATTCATATACACATGTATAATCATCATATATAAGAACATGCTCAGATCTGAAATTAAAGTTATAAAACTTTATACCTTACGATCTTCTACCGTATGTCCTATCCTTCTCGTGGACGTGTGGGCGAAGATCCTCCACAGTAGAAGCCTTCTAGATCACGTTCTTCTCTTCCTTGTCTGCGAACAAAGAGAAGAACCACCAAAACCTTTCCTTTCTAGAACCGGCCACCAAACAAGAGAGTTTGATGCAAACCGCCAAGTGAACGATTGAATGAGCCGCCAACTTTGAGACAAAGTTGCCGCCACCACAATGGATGAGCGCGCCACCAAGAAGCTTGGAACCACCGGCCACCAAGGATTAAGGGAGAAGAATGAGGGCGGCCAAGGAAGAAAGGAGAGGTCTACAAGATGGGCCAAGCCTTGATGGAGAATAATGGGCGCCGGCAACAATGTTGGAAGAAGGAAAGTTGCCGCTCTATCTCCAAACCCTAGCCGCCCAACTTGATAAGAGCCAAAACCCTAACGTCACTTCGAACCCACTCGTATATTATGCCGCCCATCCCTAAGCCATATATTTAGAGAATTTAGGAGAAAGTTGGTTAGCCTAAAATATAGGAACTAACTTCCTATATTCTTGCCGCCCAACCCCTAACTCCTCTAGGGTTTGTTGCCGCCCAACCCATGGATGAGCCAAACCCTAATTCTAGAATTTAGGCTTAAGCCTCCTCTAATCTCCACCGTCGGATCTAGGGATTTAATCTCCACCGTCGGTTCTAGGGATTTAATCTCCACCGTCGGGTCTAGGGCTTTTATCCCAACCCTTGGATCTAGGATTTCATCCCAACCAAAGGATCTAGGATTTAATACCAACCCTCGGATCAAGGGTTTTATACCAAACCTCGGCTCTAGGGTTTTATCCCAACCGCCGTCTCTAGGGTTTCATCCTAACCATCGGATCTATGGTCTTAATCCAACCGTTGGTTCTAGGGTTTCATCCTAACCATCGGATCTATGGATTTAATCCAACCGTTGGTTCTAGGGTTTCATCCTAACCATCGGATCTATGGACTTAATCCAACCGTTGGTTCTAGGGTTTCATCCTAACCATCGGATCTATGGATTTAATCCAACCGTTGGTTCTAGGTTTTGTTTTACATTCTTGGATCTAGACTTCACAAGGATTATATTAGGCTACGATAGGGACCATAAGGAGGAGTTGGGTCTTGGCCACCCGATGGATCGGAACCACACAAACTTGATCCATCAATGATGTTCCATTCCACTAGAGGATCATCATTGAACTACCTCACCAACCCCCATAAATTAATATGGGCTCCATATATTATTTGTACATTTATCTCCCCGTGTTTAAGATATCGAATGTCCGTCAATTAATTGATTTACTGACCATCAATTAATTAACATCTAACTCCTCGAGTAGTACCACTCAACCTTATCATCATGTTGACTAAGTCAACCAGCTGGGTTTACATGATGAACCTTATGAGCTCCTCAAGGGGACATCATCAACCTAATATATAGGACACGGTTTCCTCCTATAATCAACGGCACACCATGTAAATAATATTATTTCCCAACTTACCGGGCATATTGATTTAATCCATCTAAATCTCACCTTTGGTAAATCAAAGAAATAAATACTAAGTACATGTGCCCGTTATTATATCGGGATTAAGAGCATGTACAACATAATATCAGTCCGATTCAATTATGTAGTCGACTAAATTGAATCACCTCTATGTCGGTCCTGCTCAATACACCTAAGTGTACTAGTGTAACTCTATGTTCAAGATAAAACAATACCAAGCTACACTACAACCATGCCAATGGTTTGTCCAAAACCATCTTGGTTGTGAGCCTTTACTTATATCTTACAAGGTACTGATAACATGATCTTCTGTGCCACACCAAGCACCATGTTATCTACAATGTGAGATATTAGACAATATGCACACACATATAATAAATATATAAAGTGCAAACAATGATCATGTGATTCTTATTTCAAAATAAAATGTTCATACAAAAAGAGCTAGGCTTTCAGTATACATTCTAACAAATATGGTTTAGAACTTCATTGAAAACTCAAGAAAAAGGTTTGGCCGAAAGGTTCATGGAGGATTTGACATAACAACTTAAATCGAAAAGCTACTTGTATGCAGGTGAGGGGATACTTACATCCTTCGCTTTGCTTTTTGGTTGGATGATGACCTAAGGGAAGCAAACCTAGCCCCCTTCTTGCTTGGATGAATTTCGGACAAGGATGAAAAGGAGGAGCTCTAGGGTTCGGTGAGGAAGAAGTAGAGGAGGAGAAAAACAATTTGATCCCTTATGTCCCCTCATTCCCCCTATTTATTCACTTGAAGAGTCCCTTAGTCTCCCTTACCCCTAACTATAATTTCCCACATTCCTCTAATAATACAATCTTGTTGGGCTTCTAGTTATTGGATGCACCCTTAGGGCT
This sequence comes from Wurfbainia villosa, assembly GCA_025175895.1. NCBI lineage: Eukaryota > Viridiplantae > Streptophyta > Magnoliopsida > Zingiberales > Zingiberaceae > Wurfbainia > Wurfbainia villosa. The sequence goes on along the minus strand of CM046000.1, from coordinate 74,701,515 downwards.
TGGCTATCTCTAGAGGTTTGGGGTTCAATTCCTAGGCCTTGCATCCTTTTTGGCTCATTTTCTTTTATTTTTGAAGAGCCCACATAAAGCCCATCATAATCAAGCCAAAAATTCTTGTAAAATTACTAGAAATTTTACGGGCGTTACAGATATGAGCATGTTAGGTGTTTATATTACCTTGACCCTGCTCTTATTATCGTATGCTTGAACTTATCGTTGGATATATTTATGCTCAATTGTTGATATCACATATACCCTATCATGATTTAGGAGTTATAGATGTGATGTAAATTGGCCTAGATGTTTAGTAGGGTGTAAATGTTAGTACGGGGGATGACCCAATTTATAAATTGGAAAAAGGTCATCTATGGGTAGGTAATGCCCTAAATGTAGGATTTATTTCCAATACCTGTATGTTGCATACGGTTACCAACCATGAGTTGTGTAATGGTTAAGTGAAGGGTGATTAGAGTGTTGCTGTGGACCGGTGGTCCCAGCTTGATATGATTAGTCGAGTACGACTCTCTATCGGATAGAGAGTGCGTCGATCAGTTGAGTACGACTCTCTATTGGAGAGAGAGTTATGATCAGTTGAGTACGACTCTCTATTGGAGAGAGTTATGATCAATCGAGTACGACTCTCTACAAGATAGAGAGTGCATCGATCAGTTGAGTACAACTCTCTACAGGATAGAGAGTATTGATTAGATGGGTATGACCCTCTGCTGAACAGAGAGTCTGTGGTAGATGGCTGTACGTGTGACAACATACACATGTCATTTGCATGCATTCTGACAACATAGTCTCCCTTGGGGTTGAGAGAGTCGTCAGTCATCTTTCCTCCCAGTGCACTCCTCGAGGAGTAACTGGTGTGAGGGCAGAGCATCTATTGTGCCGTACTCTACCACTATAGACGGTGGTAGTTGGAGTTGTGTGCAGTTGTCCTGGGTGCGTGGTACTCGACCACTCATTAGTAGTGTTAGTCGGAGTGGCCAGCAGTAGGGACCCCCGTTGTGTAGCAAGCTCTTTACGCTCATATGCTACTCGATCATACTGCCCACTCGGCCACTCTAGAGCAATGGTTGGTGTTGAGTTGAGACAGTTGTCATATCGTGCCACTTAAACCACACTGGGGTCGTGGTAGCGAGTAGGTATGCACAGGCATTACCATGCATGCTGCATTGTCATATCTTATGGTATTTTGCATATTGCCATATATATATATATTATTGTGATTAGTATATATTTAGATGCAGTCTATATATATATATTTATTGTGATGTTGCATTTGATTGTACTATGCTTGCTGCACTTGGTTGTACATCATCTTCATAAATGCTACTCGCATTTGTTATATGGTTGTGTCAGATACTTGTATACTTGTTGGTCGATACCTTGGATCAGTATTTATGATGTTGTATGGTTTAGATTAAATTTTTTGTGATATATATATATATATATATATATATATATATATATATATATATATATATATATATATATATATATATATATATATATATATATATGCTCAAGTTGGATAGGTGTAGCGTAGCGGACTTTCAGGTATGTCTGCATTTTACATTGTTCATTTGGTTAGAAAGTATATGCATTTATATGATAATCATGCTGGTGTTCACCTATCGTACCTGTAGATCATATTGTTGAATTACATATAATATTTGATATATATACATGTTCTCCCTTATTACCTGCTGAGTTTTACTCACCACCATGGACCCTGGGTTTTTCTGTCGCCCAGGTAATAGGTAGCCGACTTCGTGATGGACTTGGAGCGTCGCTGGTTGCATCATCTCATCTCGTCTCCGAGGGTCCCAGCATGGATTTATGTTTTCTTTTGATTTCAGATGTTTCTTTGTTGGGCCTTCAGGTGTTCTATAGCTGATCTAAATAGATCCTCTACCCACAATGAAGGATATTTATTTCCTTCCACAACTACCGCATTCTATCGTTGATAATCGATGCATAATCTCAAAGGTTCATCTCTCTTTGAACAAAGAGTTTCGAATCTTCTCTAGAAAAATACTGAGACAGATAAATATCCCATCCAACACCTCCTATAATAAGGTAAAACGATCTTTCATCATCTTGATCAGTGTAGGTATACACGCCTTATCCATAACCAAATCACTAATAGTAGGGACTGATATTCTCTGAGGGTTTACTCCTTGACCTCCCAATGGGTGGCTAGCGGGCCTAACCCTAGCTTCCTGATTCAACATCAGTCGACATCTCAAAAGAGTCTACCTTTTCAAGCTCAAGCGTAGGTCTCGCAACATCAATAGGTCGCTTTCGAGGTCGACCTCGTCCACGACCATGAGTAAGGACAATTTCCCTAGGTCAATACTTTTCCTAACCACTAAAGTACAATAACCACTAAAGAAAATACTTTTCCTATAGCTCAGAGATATCCTTAAGCTTGCCTGGTCCCAAAACATGAGAACTCCCAAAAATCCAAGGAAAAGAAAATCCTCGAAACACAAAACCCACAAACCAAAACCGCAAACCAATAAATTGTCATGTCTTGGGGGCATATCCGTCATCCAAATGACGGAGGAGCCCCTTAGTGACAATATTCTGAAATACATGGACCAGATCAGGTAAAAAATCTCAAAATAATAATAGCAATACAAGTATTTTATTAACTGCATGCATGCACAACTAAACATATATCAATTAAAGTAAAATAGTTTTCTGAGACCAAATCAAATTGCATCAAAATCTAAAGTGCATAAACAAAATGCAATACCGATAAAGTAAATAAAGTGGCATCCCGACGATGCAGGGAGAAAAGCATGGCAAGGGACTCTCTGAGCGACATGAAGATAGGTCAACAGGACACGTCCTCCATCAGTTAACCTAGAGGATAAGTGAGGAGGGGGTAAGTACAACCACTCAGTGGATGGACAGACAATAGTGCATAATCATAATGCACATAATGGAAGTCATAGGGAACAAGCTAGAGTAACCCAACCCCCAGAGTACCAATATCAGTCTGCAATTAACTTGGTCAGCAGTATAACAGATATACCTGCAACATACAAAACCACTGCAATCTACATGCAATGCACATCCATATACCACGACAATGCCTCGTGGCTCTCGTACACAAAGGGAACTATCTATGAGCTACCGCGAACGGTACTCATGGGTCGACAATCAATATGCTAAGCACTGTCTACGCGCAACTACATGCTACCACAAATAAAACTCGTGGGTAGACAGGCAGTAGAAAGACTCAGTGTCTGTGGCAATGACATGCTACCACGAATGGGTCTCATGGGCATACCGCGTATATAGATATCTAGTTATTGACTGCTCACAACCACATGCTACCTCTAATGGGTTGCGGGGGAAGTCGATTATCCTAGGTTGTTAAGCCTAGGGTTATCCAATACATCTAGCATAGAACGACTATCAACGTCAACAAAGATCATCGATCTACTATTAACCCATTGAGGCGGTCAAGCGAGGGTTTCAACACCTCTAATACGAAATGTTTACTAATGTCGGTAAAGATCATCGACTTATAAATAAATAAGTCGAGATGGTTAAGTCTAGGGTTCCAACCCTTCTAACATGATCGGTTATCAAAGTCGATAAAAATCACTAGTCCACTAATAAAACACGTCGAGACGATTGATCATAGGGCTACCAGGAAATGCCTATCAAGGCCAATAAGGACAACAAATCTACTAACAAGCCCGGCAAGAGGGTTAAGCCTAAATTATATCATTCTACCAGTTCAATCATGCATGCTACAATATGCTACCACGAACAGATCTCGTGGGTACTTAACATGTAAATTAGCTATCTAGCTATAGGCGTCATACGAATCCGATTATCACTCACTCCGAACGAATAACGCAAGAATATAACCTTATAGTAGGTCATCTCAACCATGATTGGGAGGCATGATTGACCACAATATACAAAGCACCTATAGGGAAACACTACTGTAAACTTTTTCTCAACCACGAATGGGTCATATAGTTGGCAGCCGATAGATATGCACAACGTTATATACCCTCGAAGGATTAATCGCATCCTAATCATACGAACTCTACTGGTATGATCACCATATCACTGAAATAGTAAATGGATAAACATATACCAATATGCACATCCGGGTTATTACGCCTAGGGTTTCAACACCTAGTGTTCCACTAATGTTGTTTCATTCCTGAGATCCGCTCCTACAGAATAACCTCATCTAAGTTATTCTATCTCTACTAGTCTCAATCATGGTATCCACCGCAAAAACTCATAACCATATAAACATATAACATGTTGTCTCATAAACGACAGCATAGTCATACTAATGGCAACCAATGGCTGAAATTAATTAGGGTATAACTAAAGGGTCATGCCAGAACAAAGTCAAGGCAATACTAAATAAAGCATCAGATGCCTATATATACCCTAAACTACGCAAGCAATGTAATCATGTCATCATGCACTAGGATCTAGAGAGTCAAAGAATCTATATGTATACCTTCTATGAATTTATCCATCTTAGTCATATTATTCAACTAGTCTAATCCCAATACTAGTCCAATCCTAATACTAGTCCAAAAAGTAAGAGGTAAACATCTACCAATAATATCTAATCATTTATATCACAATGATAACTAGCTACGTATAGCAGTAATAACAATTAATAACCATATGCTAACGATAAACCATCAACCTAAAAATCTAACCGTCTAACAGATATCAGGTTAAAACAATACTAGACAAGACATGATACTACCTAAGTAAACCGCGTAACCAATATAACCAATGCAAATATGTACTAAATCTATAAAATTTTCTAGAATTTATTCATCTGTTAGCCATCTGGAGATGTCATGTCGCCGCCAAATCCCCAAATTGACCTCGTCAATAATACCTCGAATTTCCAAAACATAAAAATCGTCGGGAATCCGTACAACTCCAAAAATACCCCAGTTAACCTGATCAATAAATCTACCTTTAACCAATTTAAACAACCCTATCTAATTCAATTGTCCCTCTCAATTAACTAATTAATCCCTAATAAATTAACTTGATTCGTTACCTAAATGCAGCAATTGCACGATCCCACATCAGCTTGAAAGCTTCGACAATGCATCACAAATGGAGATCTGAATGGCTGGCAATGACAACATCGCTGAGTTGGGTACTGTCCGCGGCAACAAATCTGAGATGGTGCGGTGAAAATGGGAGCCGAGAGGAAGTCGTGATGGGGCGACAGTGATCTAGTAAAGGAGCAGGAGGTGGTGGTGGACTGCCTCGCCAAGAGGCGGCGATGAGCGATAGAGGTCGCCGCATGCATAGCGCGCAGGCGGCATGCTTGCAATGGCGGGGAAGCGGCGACCGGGAGAGGGGTGGCAGAGCAACGACCGAAGGCGAGCGCGTAAAAAACCGAGAGGGAGGAGAAGGCTGCGACGGTGTGTTAGGGTTCCGATAGACTAGCCAATTGGTGAGGGAATGCCGTGAGGGAGAAGAATGAGAGGAAACGCAAGGAGAAGATGCGGTGATGGCAAGATTTGGGTAGAAAAAAAAATCGGGGAGAAGGTGGCAGTGTCGGTGGCCTTCTCGCCGACGCGTGGGGCTCGAGCAAGCAGCAGCGGAGAGGAGGTGCGCGCGGAGAAGACGATGGCAAAGGGCATCGGGGTGGCTACAGACGCGAAGAGAAGGAAACCGCAAGGAAGAGGGCATCGGGCGTGGAGGGGAAAGAAAATCGGAGAAATTAGGAAGTTAAAACCTAGATTTATAACCTAGGTTAATTAACCCCATTAACTAGTCTAAACAAGCCCTTGAAAAGTTTGTTTTTCTTATCCCCATAATTATCTCGTACATGCCCCATTTAATTCCAAAAAAAATTCTAGAAAAATTCCTAAAATTCTCCAAAAATCTCGAAATAATTCCCGGGATTATTTTTCTTCATTCTTTGACCATTAAATTTAGTATTTTAAATTTTCCGTATTTAACACGACCCATCTGGACTTTATGTCTGGTGTCCGGTTCTCTTGATCTGTCAAGTCAACTGCCTAGTATCCAGTCAACACGATCTACTAGGACTTCCTGTTAAGTCTGCACACTCAACACTAATATTAGAACATAAGTAAGTCCTAACTTTAACTATGGTTCATACACAAAACCAAGGAGTGATGCTCTCTGCATCAACAATCTCTTCTTTTTTTATGTATGACAACACATCAGTTAAAGTTAGGAGAATCAAACTGCAATATTCAATTAAAGTATGTATCAGAAATGCATTAACTTAAAGATATATGTGCATGAAATGCTCATATGCATAAATAACTTTAAATTTCTCTTTTTTAAGTCTCTTCTCTCTAACATTAAATTTCCTCTCTCCCCCTTTGGCATACATCAAAATAAACTTTAACTTCAAAAATGTCATAAGACGAGAATTAAAACATTCAAACAATAGATCAAGCTCTAATAAAAATGCTTAATTTTTGAAAATAATTTATCAATTCTACCCTTAAATAAACTTTTTGTTTAAAGATGGGATCTCTCCCTATATTTTACGAATTCAAAATTTTTGAAAGAATAAATTTCTAAAATTTTCAAAACTCTTAATGTCTCAATTTATCAATGCTTCCCTTAATTTTTTTTTTAAATTTCAAAAAACTCTTGAAACTCCATCTTAAAATTCTTTAAAGGTTTAATTTTCAAAAATTACCCTCAATAAAAAATATTTTTCAAATTCTAAAGTTTTCAAAAATTCTAACTTTCTCTCAATGAAAAATATTTTTAAAATTTCTCAAAATTTTTTAACTCCTCCTCAATAAAAAATATTTTTATTTTCAAAATTTCTCAAAATTTTCTAACTCCCCCTCAATAAAAAATATTTTATTTTCAAAATTTCTCAAAATTTTCTAACTCCCCCTAAATAAAAAATATTTTTATTTTCAAAATATCTCAAAATTTTCTAACTCCCCCACAATAAAAAATATTTTTATTTTCAAAATATCTTCAAAATTTTTTAACTCCCCCTTAATAATAGCTAATTTAAATGAACCTTAAAATATTTAAAATTTTCAAGATGATGCATATGTGATAGAAGATTTGTCCAAGCACGAATTCCAAAATATTATATTATACTTAAAAATACACATCTAAAAATTCTTCTTAAAGTAAATATCTAACTCTTTACTAGCTCAAGTGATATAGAATTATCATCAAGCTTTGAATTAGAATTAATCACCGAAGTGATTGATTTGCTCTTGTAAACCCCGTGTTGGTTCATGTCGATGCACTGAATCTACATTTGGAACCAGGGGTGCAGTCCTAACATCTTATGCCCATCTTCATGGCTCAATACACAAACAGATAATCCTAGGTGTTTGTAAGATGCGAAGGCTTATCTAAGTCTATAGGATCATGAACTCTAAATTGACCTAGGCTAGATTAATTTTTAAATTTTCTTTTAAAAATAATATAATATTACTTTTCAAAATAAATTTTGAGTAATGAACATGAAAGCATCCTAGTCTACCAAGCATAATCCAAATCACAACCAATATTTTAGAGTTATTAAATTTATTAATTACGTTCAACTAGTAACAACTAGCATAACATTCCTAATCAGAAGAGGAAGGTGGAGGTGGAGGAGGTGGATGACCCATGCTCTAAGACCTAAGAAGCTCTATCATCTCTCGATGATCCTCTCTCTGCGCCTGCAACATCTGCATCATCTCAAAATGATGAGCCTGATGCTACTGCTCCTGGCGCTGCATCGCATCCTCCAATCCGGATAATCTCTCTGTAATAGTAGGAGATGCTAGAATCCCAAGAAATGGTGATAGACCGTCGAATCCTGGGACTTTCTGCTACTCATACTCGGAGTGGTGCTCGGGGTCAACCTCAAGCTCAGGCTCCTACTTTGGCTTAGGCTGGGGTTGGGGCTGAAGGCCATCTCTCTTCCATGCTACGACATTATTCTCATCTAAACCTATTTTAGCTAAACCAAATTGCCTAGAACCTATCATGTTATGTTGAATCGATTTGAGCGCTAGAGGGGGGTGAATAGCGCAAGGAAAATTTTTCGAATTCGTTCGTCAATTTGATACGCAAGAAGAGTAAAGTGCAGCGGAAAATAAATACAACAAATTTGTTTTTACTTGGTTCATAGCCTTCGGCTACTAATCCAAGGCCCTAATGGTCCTAGACCGTGTACGGAGGGCAAAGCACTGAAAACACTCATCCTCGTTAAAGGTAGGAGTAAGTGAGTACAATCAATATGAAAAACAATCAAGGTAGATGGACACTCTCCCTCTCTTTGTTATGATTCAAGCTCGATAAGGAAAGATGTGAACAAGATTTAAAGACGACAATTTAATAAAAGTATACCAACGACTATTGAAGAAAGGACTTGAGCTCTTGTCGTCGGAGATGTAGTAGCTCTTCATCGTCGTAAGATCATCGTAGAAGAGTAGCGTAGCAAGAGAACTTTTGAGCACTTAGAATCATAGAAATGGGGTGGAGAACAACATATTTTATAGCCTTGTGAAACCCTAATCATTGAGATAATGTTTCATGAGGTCATGCCACCTAGCCCTTGAGAAATGGTGATAAACTTTGACTCTCCTCGAGGATGATCCTTGACCGATCGATCAACCCTATCGATCATTCTTTGAGGTATCGACTGATACAAGCCATCAGTCGACTGATGGTAGGGTTTCTAGCTGCAATGAAGAGTTAGCTCGAAAATGTAATTAATATAAGTAAGCGCGATAGTCATTTACTATCCGATCTCGACTTAGACCTTCCATGGGAAGTCTTGGTCAGATCATCGCCTAAGGACATCCTTGTAAGGAGGACACGACCTTACTTACACTCACTCACATGAGCTTACCTCAACCTTTACCTTTGAAGCTTCGCTTCCGGTCTTCACCTGAGTTCTTCGGCTCTCTCCAAATTCCTCTCGGTGTTGCCCGACCACCATGGCTAACCTCCGAGTGTCACTGACCTTCAGTTTTAGCTTAGCAATTCTGCACTCTTGATTCAGCTCATGAGATAACAAATGAATTTAACTTTGTGTATTTGCTATAATTAAAACTCAGGTTCATTTCAGGTGCCTACTGCACCAACAATCTCCCTCTTTTTGATCTATAGCAAACCAACACAAAGTTAAGTAAATAAATTAAGTGCATTAAGTAAAATGAATAACATGAGTATGAAATATGCATGAATGAATAGGAGTATGAGAAGAACTCTCTTTCAAGTGCTCCCCCTTGAGGAATCCTCCCCCTTGACCGAGGGTGAGTACTTGAAAAAGTGTTTTGACCCTCCCCCTTGATGTTAGCTACTAAAGAGGATTTTTAATTAATCGAAATTACTTAACAATGACCTTAGTGTTTAGAATAAGTTCAAGTTAACCTTGGGTTGTCTCCCCCTTTATCAATTAAGAAAGTTTAACCATAAAGGTTAAGTTTAAAAAGTTAAGTAAACAAGATTAGGTTAAAAAAAGTTAAGTTAAGTAAACAAAGTTAACTTAACTTTGGGCCATAAAAGTATAAGATCTGTACTCAAGTTAAGTTATCAAAAAAAATTGATCCCTTAACTTTGTCCTTTCTCCCCCTTTTGCCATAAATCGGAAGGAGTGGGGGGTTTGAAAAACATAGTTTTGAATTTAGTTTTAAGTCCAAGCATGTTCCAAATAAAGTTTGAAAATAGTAGTTAAAACATAAGCTCATCTATTTAGATATTCAACTCTATTTGACTTGATTGATATGAAATGATCAATAAGTCTTGAGTAGAGTTGGTTAATTTATGTAATTATACTCCGTGATTCATGTCGATGCACTAAGTCTACATCTGGAACTAGGAGTAAGGTCCTAACATCTCACGTCAATCTACGTGGCTAAGTACACAAACACATTAGTCCTATGTGTTGTGAGATGTATTGGCTCCTTAAATCTATAGGTACATGATATCTAGGGTAAACCCTAAGCTAGTTCCATTAACATGAAAAGAAAAGTAAATAATAGAGTATATAAAAATATAAGTTTGTCAATCCTACTCTATTATGCACATGTCCAATTTTCATCTTAGTAGACTAAATTTGGCTTCGGGTAAAGGTTTGGTAAATAGGTCCGCTAGATTCGACTTTGATTCCACGTATTTGAGTTGTAGGTTCTATTAGCTACATGTTCTCGAATAAAGTGGTGTTTGACCTCTATATGTTTGGTCCTAGAGTGGCATATGGGATTTTTGGTTAAGTTGATTGAGCTAATATTATCTATGTGAGTTTTAATATTGTTGAAGTTTAAGTTAAAATCTTGGAGAGTGTGCTTCATCCAAAGAAGCTGAGCCACACACTCACCCATCGCGACGTATTCGATTTTGGTGGTAGATAAGGCAACACAGTGTTGCTTCCTACTGCACCAACTCACTAGACTTGAGCCGAGAAGTTGACAACAACCACTCGTGATCTTTCTATCGAGTTTACTACCGGCATAATCCGAGTCAGAGTAGTCGATTAGTTCGAACTCGATAGATCTAGGGTACCAAATACCTACGCTTAGCGTGCCCTTTAGATATCTAAGGATATGCTTAACTAATGTTAGGTGAGACTCCTTAGCACAGGTTTGGAACCTTGCGCACATACTTACTACAAATAATATATCGGATCGAATCGCAGTTAAGCAAAGGAGACTTCCTATTGCGCTCTTATAATATTTTAGGTCAATAGATTTTCCTTCTACATCTTCTCCTATATTAACATTTGTTGCCATGGGTGCATTAATGATTTTAGCATTTTGCATCCTGAATCGGTTAATTAATTTTTTAGCGTATTTTTGTTGATGTAAATATATTCCTTCCTTAGTTTGTTTAATTTGTAATCCTAGAAAGAAATATAATTCTTCTACTAAGTTCATTTCAAATTCACTTTCCATGAGTGAAATGAATTCATTTAGTAGGATTGAATTAGTTGTTTCAAAGATTATGTCATCTACATAGACTTGGGCTATAAAAATTTCTTTACCTACGGATTTTACGAAAAGGGGGGTCGACTAAGTCTTGGCTAAACCCTTTGGACTTAAGGTATATTGAAAGTCTCTCATACCAAGCCCTAGGAGCTTGTTTTAGTCCATATAAAGCTTTCTTGAGTTTAAACACATGGTCAGGTTTATCTAAGCTTTCAAATCCTGGGGGTTGACTAACATACACTTCTTCCTTAATAAGTCCATTCAAAAATGCCGACTTGACATCCATTTGAAACAATTTAAATCCTCGATGTGGAGCGTATGCCAACAACATTCGGATGGATTCTAATCTAGCTATGGGGGCATAGGTTTCATCGTAATCTAACCCTTCTACTTGACTAAACCCTTTCGTGACCAATCTAGCTTTGTTTCTAACTACTTCACCTTTGCCATCAAGTTTGTTTCGGAAGACCCACCTTGTTCCAATAATTGATTTATCTGTAGGTGGTGGTATTAATTCCCAAACTTTGTCCCTAGTAAATTGAGCTAGCTCTTCTTGCATTGCAATAATCCAATTGGAATCAAGAAGAGCTTATTCAATGGTCTTGGGTTTGATTTTTGAAATCAAAGAGATTTGACTAAGATTTCTATATGACGATCTAGTTCGAACCCCTAGGCTAGGATCACCTATCACTTGATTGATAGGATGATTCGATTGAATCCTAGACTGGCTCGGATTAGGATTAATAGTAGACTCGATTTCAAGGTCAGAGTCGAGTCTAGTACAAATCAGTTCGCTAGTTGGTTTTACTACGGGTTTTGTGGGTTCATGTCCTTCGTCGAATACTACATTAATTGTTTCCTCAATATTAAGGGTATCATTGTTATATACCTATAGGCTCTACTTGTAGTTGAGTATCCTAGGAAGATACCGGTGGAGGTTTTGGATGTGAACTTTCCTAGGTAGTCCATAGTGTTTAAGATATGTACCTTACATCCAAATACTCTAAAGTATTTAATGTTAGGTACTTTGTCATGGTAGATTTTGTATGAGGTCTTAAGGTGCCTCTTTACCATAAGAATTCTATTTTGGACATAACAAATCGTACTAATGGCTTCTGCCCAAAACCTATCGGGTAGGTTATATTCGTTCAACATGGTCCTAGCAGCTTCTTGTAGGGTTCTATTTTTCCGCTCGACTAGGCCATTTTGTTATGGGATTCTAGGATACGAGAATTCATGGTGGTATCCATTTAGATTACAGAAATCTATGAACCTTTTGTTTTCGAATTCACCACCATGATCGCTTCTAAGTCTTTAATTTTAAAGTTCTTTTGGTTTTTGATTAATTTAAACAAGTTGATGAGTTGGTCTAAGGTATCACTTTTGTGTTTAAGGAACCTAACCCAGGTAAACCTAGAATAGTCGTCAATTATGACTAGGCAAAATTGACTTCCATTAAGTGACTTGGCTCCATGTGAATCGAATAGATCCAAGTGTAGAAGCTCAAGCACACTTTTGGTTTGTTCTTGATTAGTTAGTTGATGTTGTGTCATAGGTTGTTTACCTTGTTGGCAAGCATTACATATTTTATTGTCTAAGTTATTGAGGTTGAGCAAACCTCTGACTAAGCCACTCTGACTCATCTTGTGAACGAGTCTTGGGTGCGAGTGACCGAGTCGTCGGTGCCACAACCAAGATTTCTCTTGCTGTGTCATAAGCCACTTGGTTGAGGAGTTAGGTAGATTAATAATGTAGATGTTCCTATTTCTAGTTCATTTAAGTATTGTTTTAGAGGTTTCATTTTTTTTAATTAAGCATTCATTTTCTAAGAATATAACCTTATAGTTGTTATCACATACTTGACTTACACTAAGTAAATTATATTGAAAATCTTTGACTAATAAAACATTGTGAATCGTGAAATTAAAATTTAGCTCAATATCACTTGATCCGATGATTTTGAGCTTGTCGTTGTTTCCGAACGCTACCGATCCTTGTCGTTTGAATTTAAGCTTCAAAAATTTAGGTTGGTCTCCGGTCATATGTCGGGAGTATCCACTATCCAACATCCATTGATCCTACACACAAGGTAGTTGGATCGGATATTGAAATTTAAGGGTTGGTTTGAAGATTATTAGTCTTAGATGATCTCACACATTTCTACATGATCAAACACGTTATTCTTATGTGTTCTTGTGAGATGACTTCAATTTTACTTGATTAATTTAAATGAATCGAAACTAGTCAACCTTGGGTTAGATTCGGATTTAACCCTAAGCTCACCAAGTCACCTTTTCAAGAAATTGGCTTCCAGGTCGTGGCGAGGCACAGAGGCCTTCTTTGATCGGAACAACGACTACTTCCTTAAACAAAGTCAAGTTCAAGAAAATAATAACTTGATTCACCTAAGATCACTTCCTGGTCTAACTAGTTAAGGATACGATGAGGTAGCTTCAGCTAGTTCCACTTAGTCGAGTGCACCGAGCTAGATACGCCTTACCTAACTCGGACACACAAGACTTCGCTTTCCTAGCGTACTATCATCTCGCCACGTCCTAGTACTATGTTGACAAGTTATAGTTCCTATCTAACTGTTCTAAAAAATAAAAAGAAAAAGACCTAAGCATGCAAATTCTAAGTAATAGCTTAAACAAATTTTGTACTAGCTCCTCCTGGACCATTGAATCGGTTCGGTCTTTCCACATAGTGGATTTGGTCCTTGGGAACCCAGTACTTGTTAGATTCTAATTGAGAAATCAAAGTGTTCTTAGGGATCCATGCTTGGAAATGTTTTCTATTTCGACTTACAATTGACATATACGCCTTGTTAGTCGTATTTGAGCTAAACACAAGCCCGACCTTGTTGTACACGGCCCTTTGCGATCCAAGTAAAAGGTCAAGTCTCTTGGATCCCAAAGTGAACATTTCCAACGTATGCCTAAGGTTTTTGACTTGACTTTTCAAAAGTGAGTTCTCAACTTCGAGTTTTTGAACTCGAGTTGAGTCCTCTTGAACTTGACTAGTCGAAGAGGTTAGGGAGACCTTGTGTTTAAGGAGTTTAACCTCCTCAACTAAGGTCTTGACCTTGGACTTGGACTTAGTTAACTTTCTAGTCAAGAATTTAATTGCATTGTATAAAGTGCTAAGCAAAGATCGGCTTACCTTAAGTGACTCTTTTGAACCGGATGTGTATCCGTGGCTTGTCTTGAATAGCGACTCATCGTTGGATCCAGACTCAGACTCTTCCTCAGGTTCGGACTCTTGATTAGGTTTGGTCAGTTTGGCCATAAGGATGAGATCATCATCTTCCTCTTCCGACGATTCTTCCCAAGTAGCGTTAAGTGCTTTCTTGGACTTGGGTGCTTTGTTCTTTTGTTTCGGACACTCTGACTTGATGTATCCGAACCTGTTGCATTCAAAACATCTCAAATTCAAATGACTTAGATTTACCTTGATTGATAGGTCATCTTCGGGTCTTGATCATCTTTCGAACTAGATTCACTAGTTCGGTTTCCATCTCGGGGTCTACCTCCGACTCGTACTCGTACTCATCCTCTTCCTTGGGGGGTGGTTTGTTTGAGGCCTTCTTCTTCAAACCTGCAAGTAAGACAATACCTTTCTCGGGAACCGAATTAGACTGTTCATGGAGTTCAAATTTAGAAAATAACTCATCTAATCTAATTTTAGAAAGGTCCTTAGAAACCTTGTAGGCATCGACCATGGATGCCCACAAGGTAGTCCTAGGGAAAGCATTTAAAGCATACCTTATAAGGTCTCGATTCTCGACCTTTTATCCAATGGTGTGCAGGCTATTGACAATATCTTGAATACGAGCATGTAGTTGTGTCGCCGTCTCATGTTCCTGCATTTAAGTTATACAATTTATTGAATAAAAAGTCTCATTTACAAACCTTTTCGTCGTCGGTTCCTTCATGTAACTCAACGAGTTTAGTCCACAAGTCCTTCGCACTTATGAAGGGGCCGACGCAGTTTAGCTCCTCTTTAGACAAGAAGCATTGAAGGATTTGGGTAGCCTTTGTGTTGGCTTCCACTTGTCTTTTCATGGCATTAGTCCACTGATCGTAATCCAAGGGTTCACCCACTTCATTAATAGGAAGCATGAATCCGGTTTGGATTACGATCCACATCTCGATCTGGGTCTTAAGAAAACACTCCATCTAACCCTTCCAATAACGAAAGTCGTCTCCATTGTAAAACGGAGATCGGACGGTGCTAAACCCTTTGAGATGACCCATTTAGACAAAATAAGGAAAACAAGCACCTTGCAAAACAAAAACAATCGAAATGTACCAAGACTTTCTTCGTGATTCGATGCCTCGCGCAGTTTCCCTTTCACCGCCACTGTCGCGACGCACGTACCGGTGTCGACCATTTTGCGGATGTTGCCCGTGCATCGGCGCGCACTCGGCGAACGATCGCGACCTCGCGTGCTTTCCCGCCCCTTTCCGCTCCGCATCGCGTCGTTCCTTCTGTGCATCGTGTCGCGCTTCCGGCCAATAGCGTCACCCTTGGCTTTGCGGCCTCACCACCGCAAGCGTCGACCGAGACGATCGCCCGGCGCGAGTCGCATTAAGGCATCGACTGCGGTAACCAGCGCCTTTAGTTTGTTTCCACCCGTATGCCGGCGTAGCTACTTCAGTGCCGGGGAACCTCACCGCCGACTCTCGCTCAGTTACGACCGAAAATCCGATGATCGCCGATTGAAATCGAGGAAGGAGAAGGTTTGGCTTTAGAGTATCTATAAAGTGAGTGAATTGGTAGGATGTTGTTCATTTGATTTTGGTTTATCAGATTTAATTAATTTATTTGCTATGATTAATTAATCAAAAGTAGTGATCAATTGATTTAGTGGGCGATTAATCTGTATCTATTAATTTGTTAAGGGTGGGTGATTAATCTGTTAATCGAAATCAATTAAATTAGATTAAGTTTGATTAAATAGTTCGGGTTAAATTGAATTGTTGTTTGACTAATAAAATCTGGATTTAATTAGATTTTGATTAATCGGGTGATGTGATAGAGGGGTGTTGTTAAACTGTGAGTTAAGGTAATTGATATAATTAATTAGTTAATTAAAATAGAGTAATTAATCGGTTGAATGGATTAATTATAACATAGTTCATAGATGAAGCAAAATCCTCGGATTGGAAGATAGCTGACATTCAACAGTTAGAGGTTTTGGTCACGAGATAGATCCACGAGCTTAAAGATAGTTGGTATTCTTCATAGCAGACGGGTATTTTGACTTATCTTTTTGATATAGTCATGTTGATATGCTAGTTAGTTATAGCTTACGATAATTTTCATGTTTAACTGCCTTGTATGTTATTGTGCCTACTTGATTCATGCATTTGATCAGTTTATAGTTATACCTTTCCTGTTTTACTTGGATCATTGATATGTACCTATTGGTTGTGCATATTATTCGGATATGTATTTTTAGTTGGTATTACATGCTTTAGTATCATGCACTATCTTGCATGATTGCATGCTAGTTGGACGGGGTTCCTTTGTAGTTGAGCCCGCAGCCAGTTACATGGTCTGCACACGCTGCCACTCATGGGTTAGTGGTACATCAGGAGGGTGTGTGCAGTAGCTCTGTCAGGCTCTGCTGGTCCTCTCATGGGTAGCGATGAGGCAGCGTGATAGCGGGCAGGGATCCCTCCTCTGGTCTATGACACGAGGAGATGAGAGCTTTGCTCCCCCACTCTATTTGGGGCAGGAGGATCGGTGTACTCCAACAACATCCTGTCCACTCGGTCACTCAGGAGCAGTGATGGCAGAGTGCACAGTTGTCATAGCCCTACCCACTCGACTTCACCATCGCGTGTGAGGCGACTGACTGGTGTCAGGGGTGACCATGTCATTTGCATCGCATGCATTTTGCATGGATGGCATTTCTATTGTGTTTGCTGCATTTTGATTGCTGCCTTGGATGTTGCATATGATTGCCATGTATACAGGATACATATTTGTATTTGGTCTGACGACTTTATTTCTTCTAGTAAGGCACATGCTTCTATATCAGGATAGGAGATTCAGGTAAGTAGAGTCTATTTGTATTTCTTTCTTGCATATCCTATATATGAGACTGTACGGGCATGATTATTATTGTTAGTTATATCTTACTGTGCATATCGACTATTATCCGCTGAGTTCATTGAACTTACCCCGTTGTTTTACATCTATTTCAGGTTGAAGCTGTCAGGAGAGTCCAACTGCCAAACCCCCCCTCGTTGTGATAGTTTATTAGTTATTTGATTTATGGTTTTGGATTTGGACTAGAAGATATGTTTAGGTCTGGTGTTTGATTTATGTACTTGTGGATATTTGGTATGACCTTGTGGACCTTCATTCAGATTTTTATTTGATAGGATTTGGATGTGTATTCCTTCCCAGATGGCAGAAGGGGTAAGTCTAGATGTGATAGACTTTTATTATTTCTTTTGATTGTTGGCCTGAGGCTTATTTATATCCTGCGTGTGTTGTTTGGTTCCGGTCATGTTGACCGATGTATAGTGGTCATGTAGGCCTTGTATGCAAGATTGGTATTGTCACTCGGACAGGGGAGATGCTGCCGGATTTTCGTCTGGCGGGGACTCCCCCTGGGCGTGACAATTTATTTGGTATCAGAGCTAGGTTTCGAGTTCCTTAGGGTCTTTGGGTTTTCGGAGTTTGCCACATTTGGCAGGTTAACATGAGTATTTTTGGATTTGTACGGATTTCCGATGATTTTTAGGTTTCGGAAATTCGAGGTATTATTGATGAGGTCAATTTGGGGATTTGGCAGCGACAGGACATCTCCAGACGGCTAACAGGTGAATAAATTCTAGAGATAAATTTTCTAGATTTAGTGCATATTTGTATTGGTTATATTGGTTATGCGGTTTACTTAGGTGGTATCATATTTTGTCTAGTATTGTTTTAACCTTATATCTGTTAGACTGTTAGATTTTTTTGGGTTGCTAGTTTATCATTAGCATATGGTTATTAATTGCTATTACTGCTATACGTAGCTAGTTATCATTGTGATATAAATGATTAGATATTATTGGTAGATGTTTACCTCTTAATTTTTGAACTAGTATTAGGATTGGACTAGTATTAGGATTAGACTAGTTGAATAATATGACTAAGATGGATAAATTCGTAGAAGGTATACATATAGGTTCTTTGACTCTCTAGATCCTAGTGCATGATGACATGATTACATTGCTTACGTAGTTTAGGGTATATATAGGCATCTGATGCTTTATTTAGTATTGCCTTGACTTTTGTTCTGGCATGACCTCTTTAGTTATACCCTAATTAATTTCAGCCATTGATTGCCATTAGTAGGACTATGCTGTCGTTTATTAGACAGCGTGTTATGTGTTTATATGGTTATGTGTTTTTGCGGTGGATACCATGATTAAGACTAGTAGAGATAGAATAACTTAGATGAGGTTATTCTGTAGGAGCGGATCTTAGGAATGAAATAACATTAGTAGAACTCTAGGTGTTGGAACCCTAGGCGAAATAACCCGGATGTGCATATTGGTATATGTTTATCCATTTACTATATCAGTTGATATGATGATCGGACTAGTAGAGGTCGTATGATTAGGATGTGATTAATCCTTAGAGGGTATATAACATTGTTTCATATCTCGGCTGCCAACTTTACCTCCCATCCTTGGATGAGAGAGAGTCTGCAATAGAGTCTCTCTATGGTTTCTTTTGTATATTTGTGGTCGAATATGTCTCCCATGCATGGTTGAGATAATCTACTGTAAGGTTATATTCTATTGTTATCTGCTCGGAGTTGGTGATAATCAGATTAGTATGACGTCTGTAGCTAGATAGCTACTTTACATCTTAAGTACCCATGAGATCTGTTCGTGGTAGCATGTTGGAGCATGCATGATTGAACTGGTAGAAATGGTATAATTTAGGCTTAACCCTCTTGCCGAGCTTGTTAGTAGGTTTGTTGTCCTTATTGGCCTTGATAGGCAATTCCTGTTAGCCGGGTTGAAACCCTATGATCAATCGTCTCGACGTGTTTGCTAGTGGACTTATGATTTTTATCGACCTTGATAACCGTTCAGGTTAGAAGAGTTTGAACCTCTAGACTTAACTATCTCGACTTATTTATTTATAAGTCGATGATCTTTACCGACTTTGGTAAACATTTCGTATTAGAGGTGTTGAAACCCTCGCTTGACCGCCTCAATGGGTTTAATTGTAGATCGATGATCTTAGTCGACGTTGATAGTCGTTCTATGTTGGATGTATTAGATAACCCTAGGCTTAACAACCTAGGATAATTGACTGCCCATGCGACCTATTAGTGGTAGTATGCTAGTGCGTGCAATCAATAACTAGATATCTATATACTGCTTGTCTATTCACGAGTCTCATTCGTGGTAGCATGTAGTTGCGCGTAGACAGTGCTATTGAGTGTCGGCCCACGAGTTACGTTCGCGGTAGCTCATAGACAGTTCCCTTTGTGTACGAGAGCCACGAAGCTTTGTCGTGGTATCTAAATGTGCATTGCTTGTAGATTGCAGTGGTTGTGTAGGTTACGGGTATATTTGTTATACTGCTGACCAGGTTAGTTGCAGATTGATATTGGTACTCTGAGGGTTGGATGTTTCTAGTTTGTTTCCTTTGACTTCCATTAGGTGCATTATGATTATGCACTATTGTCTATCCATCCACTGAGTGGTTGTACTCACCCCCTCCTCACTTATCCTCTAGGTTAGATGATGGAGGACGTGTCTAATTGACCTACCTTCGTGTCGCTCAGAGAGTTCCTTGCCGTGCTTGTCCCATGACATCGTCGAGATGCCGCTTTATTTACTTTATCGGTATTGCATTTTGTTTATGCACTTTGGATTTTGTTGAAATTTGATTTGGTGTCATAAAACTATTTTACTTTAATTGATATATGTTTAGTAGTGCATGCATGCAGTTAATAAAATATTTGTGTTTCTATTATTATTTCGAGGTTTTTACTAGATCTGGTTCATGTATTTCAGAATATTGTCACTAAGGGGCTCCTCCGTCATTTGGATGGCGGATATGCCCCCGGGACGTGACAATTTTATTGGTTTGCGATTTTGGTTTGTGGGTTTTGTGTTTTGAGGATTTTATTTTCCTTGGATTTTTGGGAGTTCTCGTGTTATGGGACCAGGCAAGCTGAAGGATATCTCTGAGCTATAGGAAAAGTATTGTCCTTAGTGGTTACTGTGCTTTAGTGGTTAGGAAAAAGTATTGACCTAGTGAAATTGCCCCTACTCATGGTCGGGGATGAGGTCGATACGTATTGACCTTGCGGAACCTAACAATGATTTCAGAAGTACAGACTCTTTAGAGGTGCCGACTGATGTCGAATTAGGAAGCTAGGGATTTGGCCTGCTAGCCACCAATTTGAAGGACAAGGAGTAAACCCTCAGAGAATATCAGTCCCTACTAATAGTGATTTGGTTATGGATAAGACGTGTATACCTACACTGGTCTAGACGATGAAAGATCATTTTACCTTATTATAGGAGGTGTTGGATGGGATATTTATCTGTCCCAGTATTTTTTAGAGAAGATCCGGAACTCTTTGTTAAAAGAGAGATGGACCTTTGAGATTATGCATCGATTATCGATGATAGAATGCGGTAGTTGTGGAAGGAAATGAATATCCTTCATTGTGGATAGAGGATCTATTTAGATCAGCTATAGGACACCGGTGTATACTCTAGGATTGATTTATGGCTGGTGGGTTGATATTGTAGTGACATGGTGTCATACAATTATCATTGTCGTTGTGATGATTGTTATATCATCAACCTAGAGTAAAGAGAATGCAGTTGTATAGCGACTACAATTTCATACTTGGTACGAATTGTATGAGCTTATGATTATCTTATTAGACTTATTGACAACTTAGTCGTCCAGGGATTTGGGAAGTCGTGTATTCTGTACATGATTGGATCAGTTGTGGTCATTGGAGTTGCGTAACTTGGCCACTGTTGATGGTGGTAGTTAGAGTTGCGCACTTGGCCACCGTAGATGGTGGTTTACTGGTAGTGATTTGATTATTACTATAGATATGGATAGGATGCTCTAGCGGTACTACATCGCTGACTGGTTGGACCAGGAAGGTGATGGAATTTTCTTGGTCTGAAGCTTGTGAAACTAGTTTCAGGGTTCAAACGATGGTTGACCTTTACGCCAGTGTTGATTAATCATTTTGGTGTGGATGGAAGGGTAGTGTACATGGATGTGTCATTTCGGGGATCATAGCGATTTCGATGCTATTGAATAAGACGTATCCTAAGCTTACGGCAGTTAAAGAACTGCGAGGTAAGCAGCCATTTATATGACGTGGACTTAGCAGTTATTATGTTATTTTGTAGAGGTGAGGAGCAGGAATGCTCATGGGATTTTGGCTAGCTACTGGATAGCTACTATAGAGTAGCTGGAACACAAACGGTTGTAACAAGGAAGTTTAGTCGCTATAGCCTCCCATGCACTTACAGAGTGTGTGGTGGAGTGGATTTTAGACGGTAGATGGATTTCTCTTATGAAAAGATAATTCCTCGTCTCTAACTCCGAGGAGAATAGTGGTTTTCGAAGATGCATTAGTTTAAGGAAGAGATGCTTCAGGAAATTCCGATTCCGGAATGGAGGTGGAAGCATATCATTATGGATTTTGGGGGCAGTTGGGAGGACCACTTGCCTTAGTGGAATTCGCCTACAACAACAGCCATCATTCGGCTATCCAAATGGCACTGTTTGGAGCATAGTATGGTAGACAGTGTCGGATATCCACCCTCTGGAAGGAGGTTGGGGAGGCCCAGTTGCTAGGACCCCAAAGAGCTCAACATGAGGCAGAGTTGGTCCATACTATTAGACGAAGGATGGCAGAGGCACAGGATCGTCAGAAGAGTTATACCAATCGGAGACGGAGACCTCTGGAGTTCTCTGTATAGTGACCATGTATTCCTGCGAGTCTCACCCACAAAAGGGGTGAAGAGATTTGGCCTCTATGGTAAGCTAGCTCCTAGGTACATCGGTCCGTTTGAGATTTTAGAGAGGATCGGAGCAGTCGCTTATCGCTTAGCGCTACCACCATCTTTGACGAGTATTCATGATGTGTTCCATGTGTCCATGCTGAGGAAGTATATGCCATACTCTACACATATTCTGTCAGATGTGTCAGGTTCCATTCAACCTGATGCTACTTAGGCATAGGTTCCGGTACGGATTCTGGATCACAGGGAATGACAGTTACGGAATAAGATTGTGTGACTTGTCAAGATCGGGTGGAGTCAGCACACCGATGAAGAGGCTACATGGGAGCTTGAAAAAAAGATCAGAGCTCAATACCCCCATCTGTTTACTTAAGGTGCGTGAAATATACTTTCAGTACTTGTGCTACTTGAGTGTGTTGTCTCTTACTCGAGATACATTTGAGTGGGAAATTTGGGGATCAAATTTTTATTAGTGGGAGAGAATGTTAAATACTGAAATTTAAAAATTAGGAAAATAATCTTAGAAATTATTTTTAGAATTTTAGAAATTTTTTCAGAATTTTTCGAGAATTAAACGGTGCTCGTATGAGGTATTTACGGGGATAAGGAAAAATCAATTTTTAAAGGGCCTATTTGAAATATCAATTTTTTAGGGATAAATGTATTAACTTAAACCTAGGTCGTTTCCTTAGCATGAGTCGCCGTCATTTTTATTTCGTAGCGGTTCACTTTCATGATAACTTTCTCTCCATCGTACTCGACTCCACCCCACGATCCTTTTCCTCGTCGTTTCTTCTCGCGACTCAAATTCTTCGTGATCCGATGCCTCGCGAAGTTTCCATTTCACTGTCGTCATCGCAGCATGCACCGCTGTTGGTGTCAGCCATTTTTCGGAAAGATGTTGCCCCGTACATCGAGCACACTCTATCGACAGTCGCGACCTACGCGTGCTCGCCCCCTTTCCTGCTCCGCTCCATCGTGATCGTTCCTCCCTGTGCCATCGCTGCCGTGACCGCCACCAACGGCCTCTCGCGATCTTGGCCTCACCACCGCAAAGGCCGCGATTTCACAGGATGATCGCCGACGAGTCGCAATCGCCGCGCGATCGGCGACCGCAGAATCAACCGATCGCATCGCGCTTTTCCACAATGCGTAGCTACTCGGGCGCAGCCAGAACTCGCCGCCAACTCAACTAAAATCCGTCGAGGAAGGAGAAGGTTCAGCTTTAGCGTATCTATAAAGTGAGTGAATTGGTAGGATGTTGTTCATTTGATTTTGGTTTATCAGATTTAATTAATTTATTTGCTATGATTAATTAATCAAAAGTAGTGATCAATTGATTTAGTGGGCGATTAATCTGTATCTATTAATCTGTTAAGGGTGGGTGATTAATCTGTTAATCAAAATCAATTAAATTAGCTTAAGTTTGATTAAATAGTTCGGGTTAAATTGAATTGTTGTTTGACTAATAAAATTTTGATTTAATTAGATTTTGATTAATCGGGTGATATGATAGAGGGGTGTTGTTAAACTATGAGTTAAGGTAATTGATATAATTAATTAGTTAATTAAAATAGAGTAATTAATCGGTTGAATGGATTAATTATAACAGAGTTGAAAGATGAAGCAAAATCCTCTGATTGGAAGATAGCTGGCATTCGACAGTTAGAGGTTTCGGTCACGAGACAGATTCACGAGCTTAAAGATAGTTGGTATTCTTCATAGTAGACGGGTATTTTGACTTATCTTTTTGATATAGTCATGTTGATATGCTAGTTAGTTATAGCTTGCGATAATTTTCATGTTTAACTGCCTTGTATGTTATTGTGCCTACTTGATTCATGCATTTGATCAGTTTATAGTTATACCTTTCCTGTTTTACTTGGATCATTGATATGTACCTATTGGTTGTGCATATTTTTCGGATATGTATATTTAGTTGATATTACATGTTTTAGTATCATGCACCATCTTGCATGATTGCATGTTGGCTGGACGCGGTTCCTTTGTAGTTGAGTCCGCAGCCAGTTACATGGTCTGCACACGCTGCCACTCATGGGTTAGTGGTACATCAAGAGGGTGTGTGCAGTAGCTCTGTCAGGCTCCGCTGGTCCGCTCATGGGTAGCGATGAGGCAGCGTGGTAGTGGGCAGGGATCCCTCCTCTGGTCTATGACACCGGGAGATGAGAGCTTTGCTCCCCTACTCTATTTGGGGCAGGAGGATAGGTGTACTCCAACAACATCCTGTCCACTCGGTCACTCAGGAGCAGTGATGGCAGAGTGCACAGTTGTTATATCCCTACCCACTCGGCTTCACCATCTCGTGTGAGGCGGCTGACTGGCGTCAGGGGTGACCATGTCATTTGCATCGCATGCATTTTGCATGGATGACATTTGTATTGTGTTTGCTGCATTTTGATTGTTGCCTTGGATGTTGCATATGATTGTCATGCATACATGATACATATTTATATTTGGTCTGACGACTTTATTTCTTCTAGTAAGGTACATGCTCCTATATCAGGATAGGAGATTCAGGTAAGTACAGTCTATTTGTATTTCTTTCTTGCATATCCTATATATGAGACTGTACGGGCATGATTATTATTGTTAGTTATATCTTACTGTGCATATCAACTATTATCCGCTGAGTTCATTGAACTTACCCCGTTGTTTTACATCTATTTCAGGTTGAAGCTGTCAGGAGAGTCCAACTGCCAACCCCCCCCCCCCTCGTCGTGATAGTTTATTAGTTATTTGATTTATGGTTTTGGATTTGGACTAGAAGATATGTTTAGGTCTGGTGTTTGATTTATGTACTCGTGGATATTTGGTATGACCTTATGGACCTTCATTCAGATTTTTATTCGATAGGATTTGGATGTGTATTCCTGCCCAGATGGCAGAAGGGGTAAGTCTAGATGTGATAGACTTTTATTATTTCTTTTGATTGTTGGCCTGAGGCCTATTTATATCCTGCATGTGTAGTTTGGTTCTGGTCGTGTTGACCGATGTATAGTGGTCGTGTAGGCCTTGTATGCAAGATTGGTATTGTCACCCGTACAGGGGAGATGTTGCCAGATTTTCGTCTGGCGGGGACTCCCCCGGGGCGTGACATAACAAATGAACTTAACTTAGTGTATTTGCTATAATTAAAACTCCGGTTCGATTCAGGTGCCTACTACACAAACATGTCATACTCAGTAAGCTATTTGATGTTACTTATGGTAACATCAAACCCTAATGTGGCTAGTAATGATGTGATGACATGACAGTAGGGCGAGTGTGCCTTCCTGTTAGTAACTGACCTAGAATGATGAATGACGGAATGAAATATCTGCAAACTAATGTCTAAATCTAATCTATGACTAAGTGTATAAAGTAGAAATGAATGATAGGGATGCATCATAGCGATGTCCCTTGTGGTGAGTGGCAAAATACAATTCACTATAACTCGATACAGGGCATAGTCTTGTACTCTGAGTCTAGTGGAACTAAAGAAACTCACAGATGGAGTCCTCTCCTCACCAAATAGATGCAATTGTATCCTATCTAATGTAATATTTGAGTAGGGGTCACCCTACGGTAACTCCGTAGATGGAAAGCATGCCACTGGACATGTTGAATGCATGAGACCTAAATGTTCTCTCAACATAGAGGGGGTAAAAATAAAATCCTTACCCTGTACTCTAGTCGAATATGCAAGATCATCAATTTTACTAAAGTTATTGAAAAACTCTGCATATAGATCTGTGTTAATAGAGTTTTTATAGTACACTAATTTCTCTAACCCATAATGCGCTATGACTTCCATACTAAGCATGCATGAATTACTAAAAAATAATCTACTAATGTATCTAGTAGGCATGGGAGTATAAAGCGTGTTCTCAAACCTAATCCTATGCCCCTCAGTAGGGAACCTAATGTCCATGCATGGAGTAGATGACTCAACCTCAACGGCTCATCTTTTACCCCTAATTGAATTACAATTATTCAATATTTATTGAAAGTAATTGAAATTAAAGTTTTAGACTTATTACCTCGGCATTATGAATGATGATAAAGAGATATGATGACCTAGACACTTCGGGAGGCTGAAAATAGGATTTTCGCAGTAGATTGAGGTGGTTGTGAGTCGTTTTGGTGCTGCCTCAGTGTTGTTCTTATAGACGAAATCTAGTCGACTGAAAATAATTGAATCAACTGAACATGTTTCAGTCGACTATAATTAATTTTACCATTTACTACGACGCCTAACTTTTATCTACTATTTCATTTCAGTCAACTGAATTGATTTCAGTCGACTGAAGTCGCGTTTTTATCTGCCCGAGGCTTGGAGGCAACTGAAGCTGATTTAGTCGACTCTTTTCGAGTCTATTGGAAATGATTTAGTCGACTGAAATCAATTAATTTTAATTTTTATGTTTCATTCAGTTTAGTTGATTTTATTAGTTTAATTTCATTGATTGATTTAATTTGATTAAATTGAATTGATTAAGCTGATTAAATTGGTTGGGTTGAGTTAAATTTAAGTAAATTTGTTAAATTAATTAAGTTTAGTTAAAGTAAGTTTATTTATTTTAAGTTAAGTTGAGATGAGTTTAATTATATTTATTAAGTTATGTTTAGTTAAAGTAAGTTTATTTAGTTTAAATTTGTTAAGTTACGTAAATTGTATTAAACTAATTAAGCTTAATTAAATTCTAAATTATCTCACCCAAGCTAGGTTTTCAATACACGTTACTCCTATGGATTTTGTGAGATGAGGATCTCTTTTTATCTTAATTAAATTTAATAAGCATTTTCAAAATTTTTAAACTCGTGTTAGATTCAACTTAGCTTGAGCTAGTCAAGTAGGTTTTTCCAGCATTGACTTCCAGATCATGGCGAGACACATGACCTTCTTGGATATCGGAGCAACGACCACTTCCTAGACAAAGTCAATGAAGGAATCAAGTACTTGATTCACTTTTAACTAAGCCTTGGTCTAACTAGTCAAAGACTTAGTGAGTTAGCTTCGGTCAGTTCCACTCGACTTAGTGCACTAGGTCATGGCGAGACACATGACCTTCTTGGATATCGAATCAACAACCACTTCCTGGACATGCACTTCGAAGAGCTTTCCTAATTTACTATCAGTTCACTTCGTTTTAGTACTAGGTTGTTCAACTTTAAACTACTTTGTTTCCTATCTAGTTCATTCTAAATTAAGCAAGTAAAATAAACTAAAGCATACAAGAGTTTAACTAAACAAGGAAACAAGCAAGGTGTTAGCTCCCCCTTAAGTGATAGCTAGGTTAAGTCTTGTTCACTAAGTGAACTTGAATCTTGGGAACCTAAAATTGATTTGGTCCAACTTGGTTGACTAAGCTAGACTTAGGAACATATGTTTGGACTCGATTCTTAGCATTTCGGCTAAGTAATGACATGTATGATTTATAGGAGGATTTAGCTTTATATCAGAGTCCAGACTTATTGTACACGACTCGCTGAGATCCAAGCATCATGTTGAGATACTTGGAGCCCGAAGTGAACCTTTCCAATGATCTGGATAGATCTTCTACTTGCCTTTTTAGGACTGAGTTCTCTTTCTCAAGTTTTGCAACTTGAGTTGAGTCTCTATGTCACGCCCCGAGAGCATACCGAGCCGAAAATCAAACGGACGGCACCTCCCCTGTACGTGGCAACATTTCGGGTTAATACAAGGCCTGTAGGCCCACAATAACAACACATATAAAAATATACCGAACCACCACGATATATATATATCAACACAACAACTACACACAACGGAAACGATACAACAACAACACATCCTACACATGCATACCGGTATGACTAACACCATAACATAAAGAAAACCTTGACAAAACCCGCACCAACATGTGCGTACATCACATAATACATAACATCACGAAAACTCCGAATGCAAAACAAGACATACGGAAAATCCAAAACAGACATAGGAGCCACGGAGGTGAGATGAGACGATGTCAGCCGACGGTGCTCCAATGCCATCACGAAGTCTTCTACCTGTTACTTGGGCGACAGAAAACCCAGGCACGGGGGTGGTGAGTAAAACTCAGCAGGTAATAGAAAACATGTATATATGTCATATCACATGTATTTTCAACAACCTACTCTAGAAGTATAACAAGTATATCAGCATAGTATATAAATACAAGCATATACCGACTAACCAAATAAACAACATAAAAATGCAGACATACCTTAAGTCTGCTACGCTACTCTGATCCAACCTGAACATATATCCAACATATATATATATAACAGGAAGAGTAGATCAACTCAAAATATACTCTAGCTACAGGTCAAGGTATCTAATGGTATGTCCAACACATACCAATATCCGACACAATCGTATAACAAATGCAAGAGACATGCATGAATATGATGTACACCCAAATGCAGCAAGCATAGTACAATCAAATGCAACATCACAATAATCATATATATATAGACTGTATCCATATATATATATTAATCTCAACCATTCATATATATATATACATGCATATATGTATATATATATGGTAATATGCAAAGTGCCATCAGATACGGCAATGCAACATGCATGGTCATGCCTGCTCACCCCTACTCGCTACCACGACCCCAGTGTGACCTAGGTGGCACGACATGACAACTGTCCCAACTCACACCAACCACTGCTATAGAGTGGCCGAGTGGGCAGTATGATCAAGTAGCATATGAGCGTAAAGAGCTCGCTACACAACGGGGGTCCCTGCTTCTGGCCACTCCGACTAACACTACCAATGAGTGGTCGAGTACCACGCACCCAGGACAACTGTACGCAACTCCAACTACCACCTTCTATAGTGGTAGAGTGCGGCACAACCAATGCTCTGCCCTCACACCAGTTACTCCTCGGGGAGTGCTCTGGGAGGCAAGATGAATGACGACTCTCTCAATCCCAAGGGAGACTATGTCATCAGAATGCATGCAAATGACATGTGTATGCTGTCACACGTACAACCATCTACCACAGACTCTCTGTTCAGCAAAGAGTCGTACCCATCTAATCAATACACTCTCTATCCTGTAGAGAGTCATACACAACAGATCGACGGACTCTCTATCCTGTAGAGAATCGTACTCAACTGGTCGACGCACTCTCTATCCAATAGAGAGTCGTACTCGACTGATCATAACTCTCTCTCCAATAGAGAGTCGTACTCAAACCGATTATCAAGCTAGGACCACAGGTCCGTAGCGACACACTAAGTACCATTCACTTGACCATTTACACAATATATGGTCAGTGGTCACCATGCAACCTAAGGGTACTAGAATTAACCCTAGGTTCAAAACATTATCTACCTACAGATGACCTTTTTGCCCAAGGTACAATCAGGTTGTCATCCGGACTTTACTATTTGCACTTAACTTAAATAAATTCTAAGTCACTTACATCACCTATATGTATAACTCCTAATTATGATAAAATAAACATGATATCAACAATGGAGTTAATAGCCAACGGTAAAGGATCAAGCATGCGATAATAAGAGCAGGGTCAAGGTAATATGAACACCTAACATGCTCATATCAATGACTAAATCTGAATGCAATACATCTACCGGACTAGGTAGGAAATTACCCACCTGCTATAAAGCTCGTACTGATTGTCTTCATGTCCAAATCTTTGTCGTGAATCAACATCCTGCAACCAAAGAATGCAACATATATTTAAGTTCTACCGTCAATCTAATAGTAGAACCAAAGAAATTCCTTAACCCTATTGAAACCTATAGAATACTGTCATCTCCAAAATACCCACACACTGTATATAAATCCACAATGGAACCAATAACATCATCATCTCATAAATTAGATTAGATCTGGCGGCACAACTAGAATACCCCCAACTCTAATCCCAAATCGGACTTACCCAAGCTTAGCCTCGCCTGCATAGCTTTTGATCACCTAAAGTTATCCGATTTGAATCATTCTGTTGAATAAACGCAGTTTCCATGGCCCACAACATATCCAAAAATCATTCACTAGCGATCACCTATAATAAAAAAGAACATAAGCTTCCTATTCCCCAAATCTTTAATCCATAATTAGATTTGCTCATCCTATAAGAATTTGTTAACTTAATCAACCTATGCAACCTTACCTTGCAACCAAATCCTAATCCAACTTCCCAGTTTAAGTCCAATTGTCAACACAACTCAACAATCACAACTCACACTCACAGTGTCCTTCACAGCCGGTGCTCCTTGCTCACAACCACCTCCTTGATCTCACATGGTAGCTCCCAAACTCACACGATAGAAAATTTACCCACAAAAATCGAAGTGGACAGAAAAGAAAGGAGATCAAGTCGTTATACCAAAAATTGACACCCCAACGGCGTCATCTCCATAATCACCTCTGGTCGGATCGAATAAGGGCTCCAGCAGCAGTCGCTCGATGGCGAAAAGAGCACAAAGAGGAGAAGAGGATCTGGACCGGACTACTGCTCCAAGCAACACTGCTGCTCACGACAAATGTTGGTCGGTGTCGTGAAATCGGAGATCAGACAACAGGGGAGAGGCGGCAGCAAGGAGTAGATGCGATCGGCGGCACCGATCGAAGGTGGCAGTCAACCAGGCGATGATCCGCAGGAAAGGGCATCCCATAGGGCAGTTCGCCGGTGAGGTAGTCGGTGGCGAACAGGAGAGGGGTGCACGACTGAGAGAAGGGTGACGGTTGTCGGTCCAGTCAAAGGCGACGCGATACGGTGGCAAGTGGACGTGAGATGCGCTGCCCGGGTCGCGAAGGTCGTGGCGTCGCCGCGGGCGATCGCGATGATGAGGAGGACGGCCAGTGTTCGATCGGCCACGCTCAGATGGCTCGATGAAGAGGGGAGAAGCGCCGGCGATGCGGATGAGAAGGAGACGACGATGGAATGAGGAGGGGAAAGGGAGATTGGGATCGAGTGTGGGAATGGGAAGAAGTCGATCGGGCAAAGGAGAAAATGACAAATCGAGATTTAACAAGGCTGACCTAATTTGCTTGAGCCAGTTCAAGTCTAACCTAAAGATAACCTAGGTTTAACTCAAACACCCATTTAGGCTTAAATCAAATTTTTTTTTCTGCGGTATTTTACATTCTCCCCCACTTATAAAAATTTGGTCCCCAAATTTCATACTAACTTGCCAAAATGTACTTCAAGCAAGTTTCCGAAAGGACCACATACCTTCCTCAAGTGACCAGATGAGGCCATCGAGCTCGGATAGTTTCTTCCAGCTCCCTCATAGCCTCCTCATCGGTATGATGCTATCATCCAACCTTTACAAGTCGGATGATTTTCGTCCCACTACTGTCGCTCCTTGCGACCCAGGCTCCACCCTGGAATCACCTCGTAAGTTGCATTAGACTGAGGTAGAATTGGAACCTCTTACAGAACATGGTCAGATCGCGGCACGTATTTCCTCAGCATGTAAACATGAAATACGTTATGAACACCCGCAAGTGTCGGAGGTAAAGCCAACCGATAAGCAACACCTTCATAATCCACGACACAAGATCTGAATAGATCCTCCAACGTCTAAATGATACACTCAGACTGTTCATCTATCTACGGATGAAATGTTGAACTAAGCCGAAGCTCTGTGCCCCTAATCTGGTGCAGACTCTGCCAGAATCGCGAGATAAATCACGAATATCTATTCGATATGGTACTTAAAAGTATCCCACGTAATCTGATAATCTTTCGGTAATACAACTCTACCGAATGATCCAACAAGTACGACCCACGAATAGGAAGGAAATGAGCTGATTTGGTCAGTCGATCCACAATCACCCAAATCGTATCACGACCTTTACGGGTTCTAGGCAATCTCGTAACACAATCAATAGTGATATGCTCCCACTTCCATTCCGAAATCGGAATTGTCTAGAGCAATCCAGCGAGTTTATGATGTTCAGCCTTCACCTACTGGCATACTAAACATCAAGCAGCAAAATATGCTATAACTCTCTTTATACCATTCCACCAGTATAAACGTTTCAAATCTCGGTGCATCCCAATACCACCAGGATGTATAGCAAATCTCAAATAATGTGTCTCCTATAGCAACTCTTCCTTAACTGGACGCGTGTCCAGAACACATATCCATATTAGAGATGGAAAATTATCTTCTCCCAAGATAAGTCCATCTACCATCCAAAATCCACTCCATCACACAATCTGTAAGTGCATGGGAGACTATAGCGACCAATGTCCCTTGATGCAATTGTTCGAGTTCCATCAACTCTATAGTAGCTACCCAGTAGCTAGTCAAGATCCCATGAGCATTCCTGCTCCATACAATTACAAATCCAGATAATAACTACTAAAGTCACGTCATGTATATGACAGACTATCTCGTAGTTTCTTAACTGTCGTAAGCATAAGATACGTCTCATGCAACTGTATCGGATTTGCTCCGATCCTTAAAATAACGCATCTGCGTACATCATCCTTTTATCTACTCCAGAAGGATTAACTAATACTCGTGTAAAAGTTAACCGTTGGCTAGGTCTTGTAAACTGGTTTCACCAGCTTCCGACTAAACGATTTCCAACATCACCGTTGTCAAACAAGTCTGTGGTATAGTAATGCTAAGACATTCTATCCACATCTACAGTACTAACCAAACCATACAAGGCAAACCACCATCTACGGTGGTCGAGTGCGCAACTCCAACTTCCACAATCAACAGTGGCCAGGTTACGCAACTCTAACAACTACCAACTGATCCAATCGTGTCCAGGATACACGATTCTCAAATCCAGTGGCGACTAAATCGTTAATTAGTCTAACACTTAATCAAAACTCATACAATTCATACTAAGTATGAAATTGTCATCCTCCATACACCTGCATCCTGCTTACTCCAAGTTGATGATATATCAATCATCACAACGACTATGATAATTGTATGACACCATGTCACTACAATATCAACACTCCAGTCGTAAACCAATCCTAGAGTATACACAGGTGTCTTTAACTGATCTAAATAGATCATTTATCCACAACGAAGGATATTTACTTTCAACAACTATCGCATTCTATCATCGATAATCGATGCATAATCTTAAAGATTCATCCCTCTTTCAATAAAGAGTTCTGGATCCTTCTTAAGGAGGAATACTGACATAGATAAATATCCCCTCCAACATCTCCTATAATCTCAACTTACGTTCTTCCAATTTCCATAGTGTTTAGTAACACTTATACCAGTCAAATTATCACCCGGTATAGGATCTTCGATATCGGAACTATTTCCGCAATCATTTTCGATCGCCTACTCCACTTGCCTATGCAACGGCAAACCTTGGAATTCATCAGAAACTACATCTGAATACTCTCAGATTATATGCACATCTGAGAGCATATCGTACCATACTTCCAACAATTTGACCATCCGTAAGGATATGTCTACAGTAAAAATATATCTATCAGAGTCTAAGGGCATCCCTTGACTTCTTAATTGTTGATCCTCATCTCACCTGACGGTAGAGATACCATCGACCCACAAGTCGATGTAAAGGACCCTTCTAATCCAACTGAGAATGTTCTAGACTAAGATACCCGTAAACTACAAGTATCTCTCAATATATTAACTCAGAGGGTAAACTAGAGTAATACCCTGGACGATCAAATATCTGTCGATCCGATCCAAAGGCTCCCCGCAGGTCTCCGCCTTTCTCCGAAGAGAACAAGATCAGATCCAACAGTCCGCGACAAAGCAATCACATTTCTGCGACGAATACCGCGAAGATTTTTCCTAGATCATCTGATCTCATCAATTAATCCTACGAGCTGCAACTATAGAATAATGAATAAATACGACCATCGTCGTATACTCTCTCCTCTGTACTAATCAAATCACATCTGGAGGTAACTGTTATTGTATGCTGAATCTTCTAAGATGTCTTCTGCTGATGCTGCTTCTGTGCTGATCTCTCCTGAAGGGGAGTATTGATAAACGGATATTTTGTCGTGGTACCATTTCAAATTAATTACCGAACCCTCTAACTACACTAATATAGCATAGTGGATGGCCCGGATCGTTTCCCAACGAGTGTAATCGACAGAATAGTAAACTTAGGATTACTAATTATTGCTTTGGGTTTTCTAATGATGATGGGGGTTTGGGATTTGAGATCTAACCTACAATTGCAAGGTAATTAAAAATCCTAAACTAACATGCAATAACTAAATCAAACAAGGCAGGAATTAAAGCAATATAAAATGAAAGAAAATTAATCTAATCAACACAAGATAGGCCCGGTGAATGACCAAGGTCCTTCGGCTAAGTCCAGCGAAGCTCAATCGAGACTCCGCAAGTGATAGTGGATGTGGGATGGTGCAAACTCCTGAATCCAGTAGTTTGATGGACACTCCGAACTCTCGCGGATCCGGTTGAGTTCGAAGAAATGTCGTTTGATCGGAACTTCTCCTCGAATCCGAAGGAGAAGGTGGATGAGTTGTGAGATGGAGGACGTCGCCGAAATCACTCGATGAGGCGGTTCCTCCTCGAATCCGAAGGAGAAAAGTGGGTGGAGGCAAGGTGGACACGACTGCTAAGGCTCAAGGGAAGAAAAGATTTAACTAACAATCTAATGAAAACATGATTAAAAGAAAACAATTAAAGTAAAGCATGAAACTAAATCTACCCTAATGAACTACAACCTAATTACTCTAAGAAGCATTTAACCAAACACTACGTAGGCATGTAAGAAATCAAACAAAGGGTGTGCAAATCTAAATGTGGAAGCAAATTTGATTACAAACGTTCCAAACTAAGAGTAAAGAACAATCAACAAGACATCAATGGAAGCTGGAAATAATCTGCTGAAAACTGAAAGAGGATCTGCCGGACAAAACGAAGAAGTCATCGAACTGCTGGTCTGGGGAGGCGGATGAGGTCGGTCCATGAAGGTCTTGAGGTGGTGGCTCGAGGCTAGAATGAGATGATAGGAGGTTGTGGTGGCTTTGGCAGAGGTAAAGATGGAGTCGCCGGACCAATCGGCGGCATGTAACTCGTGCGAATGAGGTGGTGTGGTTGCCAGGAAGTAGAGGAGGTGGATTGCACACCTGGCCACCGGAGAAGGAGGATCCTTCCTCTCGTGACCGCGAGGGAAGAGGTGAGCTCGGCAATGAAGAGGGCGGCGTCGGGTGGAAATCGCGGATGAAGAAGATGAAGCTGGCTAGCTCCCGAACAAGTTGTAATCTCATCCTAATTAAAACCCAAACCTAGATCTCATCCAACGGCCCAGAATGCTCTGATCTAGAATGGACATATCTGATCAATTTGAATGGACGATCACGATCAAACCGATCCGGATGAAAGGCTAGGATGTCTAGATCTAAATGTATGGACCAGATCTCTCCAGATCTGAATGGATGGCTCAGAATCAAGCTGCTTTCATCAGACGGTCCATATCGTTCAAATCTGATCTCTTGATTAAATTGCCCTCGATCATGATGAAAGGTTCAGATTGATCCAGCTTAAAATGTCCTTCTAGCCCTAGATGAATCCATATTTGATCTAACTCGAGTCTAATCCATTGGTTCATCTCGATCTCCTACAAATAATGACAAAATTTGCATATAAATCCAGAATTTAGGAGAATTTACAATAAGGTCCAAAAATATATCCAACTCATAAAATATACAAATAATCGATAATTAATCACTCGAGAGGATAAAAACAATGATATTAAGGACCAAAATAATCCGACAAAATGACAGTTATCAATTCCCCCACACTTATTCTTGCACGTCCCGAGCAAGTCGATAAAACTAAAAACAACTGAAAATATATTTCCCTAGCAATTCCCAAGCATACATAGAAAATCATGAAAGAAAGTTACCTAGGATTGTCAATTCTCAGAAACTCAAGCAATCATGGACTTAAATCTTGCACAGGTTAACAAACATGGTAACTTCAATCCATTATGAATAAACTAAGAATGATTAAGCCTCACAAGGTAAGTGGTGGTTTCTCTCGCTCTCATAAGCATGTAATAGTGGAGTTCACTCAAGCTACTCATGGTTTATGAACTACCATATGCTTGCTTTTCTTCTACCTTCACCACTATATACACATAAGAATGCACAATCACTGAAGGCTTATTAGGAATGTAAGGGAAACATGAATGCAAGGAAAATGACAATATGTGTGAAAGGAAAGAAAGGTAAAACATGAAATAGCTACAGAAATGCAAGGAGATATGGAAATACTTGAATGCTACATAGATGAGTACAAGAAAACAGTGCCCCAAAAGTTTTCATCCAAGCTAGCATTTTACCATCCACTAAACTTGTAAACAACCCCTATCACATTTACAATACAAGTCCAGATATGATATCAAATAACTCTCTCAATAGTTGTAATAAGGGATATCTATCACAAAAATACTATCAAATAGATAAAAAAAAAATTGCACAACATGTCAGTCTTTTTTTTTTTTTTTTGGAACAAATATTTTTTTTCCATTTTTTTTTCGAACTTTTTTTTTTTGGCATGCAGTACACTTTCATATACTCTAAAACATCAAGATCAGCTATAAAAATAAAAACACGGCTTGTCCATGGTGATCAAGCACGACATGCCTACGCTTATATTAAATTCTCCTGAACTACTCTCTCCCCCACACTTAAACTTTTGTCCGTCCCGGGCAAAAACTCATCATGAAACATCCAATATTCCACATCCAAGAATAGAAATGGAGAAGAAAAAATGGCATGATGAAAATGCAGGGATAGAAAGACAATAGAATGAATAATGAAAATAACATGGCGTATGATAAGGAAATTATTTAAAACTTAGTCTATCAACATAGAATCCATCACTAAGTAGCAACCACATGCAATCAAATAATCCATTCATGACAATAAATCCCAAAATTCGACAATCAGATTTAACTAGCTTTCACGACTTCTAAGTAGATATAAAGGAATGCATAGGAAATTTATTTGAAGATCCCAACAAAACAAAAACTCAACAAACGAAACCTAACAACAAAAACAAAAACAAATGAAGTAAAAGAGATATATATACAAATAAAAAAGAAAAGAGGTGAGATGGAGCAAACTCCCCTGAGGTCCTAGCGGTTGAAGAAGATTCAGTAGTAGTAGCCAGTGAGGGAGTGGAATGCTCCGAGAAAAGATCCTTCCCGACGGTTGAAGTCGGTTCAGAAGTAAAATCCACGCTGGAGGTGGAATGGATCGAGAGAAAGCGAGCACCTCCATGATGTGATCAGAATTATCCTGTGCTGCTCCCTCTAATATGATCGCCTTCTTACATGTCTTCTCTGGAGGTCGGAGGTGATTCATCAGAAGTTTCCAACCTGGGGGTTGGATTATTGCATTTTCTGTCAGGGCCTTCATCAGCAAAGGTGTTGGAGACTCTGGCTGTGATGGAAGTGTCCAGTCTGGGGGACTCCAGCTATCCACCACTTCCATGGAAATCAACTCATCAGAATTGCTTGCCGCCACTGTCTCATTTGTCTTCTGGTCTGATTAGCAAGTCTGGGCACTGGTATCTGGCAACACAAGGAGTACAACCTCATCTGCAAAAACCTCTGCACTTTCCTCTTCAATAGCATCAGAAAAAGAAACAACATCAATATTCTTATCAGCATCCGAGACATCAACAACTGCATCACCATGATATAAATCAACAGAGGAGTCCTGTAGAGCTGTAGAAGTAGAAGCAAGTGTATCGTCAACTCTGCAATCCATCTCCTCAAGCACATCACTTCCATCAGAAATGATTTCTGAGGAAAACTGGAAGGAATCTTGTGCTTGCATTTGGTTGATAGATGATGTCATTTGATTTAACTGAGTCTGCAAGTTTTGTAACCTTTGTTGTTGTTGTTGATAACTATCGTTCATTTGTTACTGATATTGATGTAGAAATGATGCTAGTTCTTCTAGTGTTTCTGTATTTTCTTGACTGGGAGCAGGGGTTTCTTCATAGTGACTTGATTGATCTCCCCAACTAGGCATGTAAGTATCAATAGACGGTGGGGGTAGATAGCACTGAGACTGCTCAGGGGTGCACTGTTGTGCGTGCCCATATCTCAAATCTAAATTGTAAGCATGTGTACCAGAAAATGAATTATACCTGTCCTGCTGATATGACTGATGATACTGAGGCATAGGCTGATTATACTGAGACTGGTACTGGAGATGTTGATAGTCAGATTGATAATACTGAGAATATACATCAGTATTACTCCTACCATAATATCCAAAGGCTTGGATAATGAATGTCATCAAGTCTTCAAATGATCGATAATATGGATCCATGCTTGCTCTGAAAAGAAATTTTCTGTTCTTGTCACAAACACCGCGAATAAAATCAAAAGATACAGGAAACATGCAAAATAGAACGCATGGATATATAAGACATAAAAGAATTAAGCCCTCAACAAAAGTTTTGAATTTTGATTTTTTTTTGTTTTTTTAGAAAAATAGGAAAACAATCCTAAGTCTATTAAGCATCATTACACTCCCCGGCAACGGCACCAAATTTGATAAACGGATATTTTGTCGTGGTACCGTTTCAAATTAATTACCGAACCCCCTAACTACACTAATATAGCATAGTGGATGGCCCGGATCGTTTCCCAACGAGTGTAATCGACAGAATAGTAAACTTAGGATTACTAATTATTGCTTTGAGTTTTCTAATGATGATGGGGGTTTGGGATTTGAGATCTAACCTACAATTGCAAGGTAATTAAAATTCTAAACTAACATGCAATAACTAAATCAAACAAGGCAGGAATTAAAGCAATATAAAATGAAAGAAAAATAATCTAATCAATCCAAGATAGGCCCGGTGAATGACCAAGGTCCTTCGGCTAAGTCCAGCAAAGCTCGATCGAGACTCCGCAAGTGATAGTGGATGTGGGATGGTACAAACTTCTGAATCTAGTAGTTTGATGGACACTCCAAACTCTCGCGGATCCGGTTGAGTTCGAAGAAATGTCGTTTGATCGGAACTTCTCCTCGAATCCGAAGGAGAAGGTGGATGAGTTGTGAGATGGAGGACGTCGCCGAAATCACTCGATGAAGCGGTTCCTCCTCGAATCCGAAGGAGAAAAGTGGGTGGAGGCAAGGTGGACGCGACTGCTAAGGCTCAAGGGAAGAAAAGATTTAACTAACAATCTAATGAAAACATGATTAAAAGAAAACAATTAAAGTAAAGCATGAAACTAAATCTACCCTATTGAACTACAACCTAATTACTCTAAGAAGCATTTAACTAAACACTACGTAGGCATGTAAGAAATCAAACAAAGGGTGTGCAAATCTAAATGTGGAAGCAAATTTGATTACAAACGTTCCAAACTAAGAGTAAAGAACAATCAACAAGACATCAATGGAAGATGGAAATAATCTGTAAAATCGAAGAGGATCTCTGACAAAATGAAGAAGTCGCTTGAATCTGTGTTGGTAGGAGGCGGATGAGGTCGGGCCGCCGTGAAGGTGCCGAGGTGGTGGTGCTGGAGTGTGGAGGCTGGAATGAGATGATACCGAGGTTGTGGTGGCTTCGGCAGAGGTAAAGATGGAGCCGGACCAATTGGCGTGACGAACTCTTACTGCGAATGAGGTGGTGTGGTTGCCGGAAGTAGAGGAGGTGGATTGGCACCGGTCACCGGAGAAGGGGGAGATCCCCTTCCTCTCCGGCGACCGGCGAGGGAAGAGGTGAGCTCGGCAATGAAGAGGGCGGCGTCGGGTGGAAATCGAGGATGAAGAACATGAAGCCGGCTAGCTCCCGAACAAGCTGTAATCTCGTCCTAATTAAAACCCAAACCTAGATCTCATCCAACGGCCTAGAATGCTCTGATCTAGAATGGACATATCTGATCAATTTGAATGGACGATCACGATCAAACCGATCCGGATGAAAGGCTAGGATGTCTAGATCTAAATGTATGGACCAGATCTCTCCAGATCTGAATGGATGGCTCAGAATCAAGCTGCTTTCATCAGACGGTCCATATCGTTCAAATCTGATCTCTTGATTAAATTGCCCTCGATCATGATGAAAGGTTCAGATTGATCCAGCTTAAAATATCCTTCTAGCCCTAGATGAAGCCATATTTAATCTAACTCGAGTCTAATCCATTGGTTCATCTCGATCTCCTACAAATAATGACAAAATTTGCATATAAATCCAGAATTTAGGAGAATTTACAATAAGGTCCAAAATTATATCCAACTCATAAAATATACAAATAATCGATAATTAATCACTCGAGAGGATAAAAACAATGATATTAAGGACCAAAATAATCCGACAAAATGACAGTTATCAAGTATCAAGGAACTCCAACCACTCCTAAGGTAGTAGGTTGATGCTGATAAGATAACCCAATCCTCTGTGCTAATTTCTGCTGTCAAGACGATGCATCTTCCTCCCGGAACACCATCGATAGTCTTCAACTGAATCTTCAAGGTACACCTCCTCCACTGTACTGGTTGCTCAACAATAGCAACAGCTAAACTGCTCCAACAGATATTCTGGCTTCACGTGTCTTCGTGATCTGCACTGCACGCACACAATCCCTTCGAAGTCTTTGTTCTGATTTTGCTGATATCCACAAGAACCTTCTGATGATCTGCGATTGGTCTTCTATAATTGAAAAGTAGCTCAAGGCTTGTGACCCTGATATTGCTCCTTTTATCCAACATTCGGAGACTTCTAACTCTGTTAAGTTGACCTGCAATATTTGCTTATCGGTCTCCAACTCTTAAACCCTTGTACGGAGTCATTTCTAAACTCCTATCTCAATCCAACGTCCTCCGGCAGGATCTGGTAGAAGATCTCGGCATCCTAATCCAACTATAAGTCAATAACCCCGGGTGGCTTAAATCATCCATTCACCTTCTTGAGCTATTAGGTGGTCGTAACCTCTGCAAGTCTCACGACTCTGCACAGTACACTATTACTAACTGATCACTCTTTCTTAAAGCTCAAGAATTCTTACAATGCGTCACTAAAAGAGACACGGGGAAATACTCTCTTTCAACATCACTAAACTATGATCAAGTGATATATATTATTTCCCGAATGTCATTTTTCTGCATTTTCCACCAAATATCGGCTTAATCCCGATAATGGAATGCAAACAACTCTTCTTTATCGGTATAACATGAGTTAAGTACTCAAAAGTACTCTCAAAGTTATACAACTCAGTATGAACAACTCAGGGATAAAATCCCTATGAAACACCGTAACCTAGCCTTCTGTTATCTTCATCACAATAGTCTACAAGTCTGTTCATTACCCACAGGTAATGATCTGACTAGCACCGTTAGTGAAAATCTCTAAGGCTGAAATCTCTGATTTCAACCAGAAATGTGACGACTTGTCCCATGTTTTTCCGACTCGGTATCAGTCGGCTCTCAGAGGTAAATCACCTCCTCGACACAGGTTAAAGACTCATAGACTCA
Organism: Wurfbainia villosa; assembly: GCA_025175895.1. Lineage (NCBI taxonomy): Eukaryota > Viridiplantae > Streptophyta > Magnoliopsida > Zingiberales > Zingiberaceae > Wurfbainia > Wurfbainia villosa. Next base: position 74,660,023 of record CM046000.1, on the reverse strand, counting down.
ACAGGTCGTTCCCGTGGTCAACTCATACCACGGTTACGAATAATAACCAACACACTACAGGTTATTCCCTGGTATAAGCATCTAAATGCATAGCCAACATAACCAAGAGTATAAACCCTAAACGTCACTCCAGTTGGTCGTCTCAGTGGACGACCCCTACAACAAGTCTGCTCAGGTGTCATAATCTTTGACGATATACACCTGTTGAACAAATTTAGATAAGTAACTATCTGAACTATGAGTTATCAGAAATACTCACTTCGTGCTGCCTGGAGCTGATGTCGCTGTCCATCTCATCTCAGAAAACCAAAACCGAATAAATCGACTCCCGAGAATCCAAGACTCGACACAAAAACAACATTGTATGACATTGCAGAACCTTGAGGTCTGATACGACTAAAGTTGTCACGCCCCGAGAGCATACTGAGCCAAAAATCAAACGGACGGCACCTCCCCTGTACGTGGCAACATTTCGGGTTAATACAAGGCCCGTAGGCCCACAATAACAACACATATAAAAATACACCAAACCACCACGATATATATATATCAACACAACAACTACACACAGCGGAAACGATACAACAACAACACATCCTACATATGCATACCGGTATGACTAACACCATAACATAAAGAAAATCTCGACAAAACCCGCACCAACATGTGCGTACATCACATAATACATAACATCACGAAAACTCCGAATGCAAAACAAGACATACGGAAAATCCAAAACAGACACGGGAGCCACAGAGGTGAGATGAGACGATGTCAGCCGACGGTGCTCCAATGCCATCACGAAGTCTTCTACCTGTTACCTGGGCGACAGAAAACCCAGGGTCCGCGGGGGCGGTGAGTAAAACTCAACAGGTAATAGAAAACATGTATATATGTCATATCACATGTATTTTCAACAACCTACTCTAGAAGTATAACAGGTATATCAACATAGTATATAAATACAAGCATATACCGACTAACCAAATAAACAACATAAAAATGCAGACATACCTGAAGTCTACTACGCTACTCTGATCCAACATAAGCTTCCTATTTTACACATGAGATGATTTTTTTCTGCGGTATTTTACACTCTATCCTTAATTTAGCAAGTCGAAGTCTTCAAGTTGACTTGCTCCTTAAATACTTATATTTCCTTAAGTAGTGAGTTGACTCGATTCTCAGACTTAGCTAACTTCCTACCTAGGCATGCAATTATATTGTACAACTTATCTTCTAAGGGAGAAGTTAGCTCATCTAGTCCTTCAGAAACGGATGTGGATCCATGGCTTCTCTCGGACTCGGGATCAGACTCATACTCAGAACTTGACTCGCTCCAGAACTTGATTCGACCATGAACGCCATGAAGCTTCTCTTCATTTCTTCTGCGTCCGACTCTTCCAATGATGACTCGTCCCAAGTTGCCTTAAGTGTTTTCTTCTTCTTTTCCTTTTTTGGCCTTTCTTCCTTTTTTAGGTTCATGCACTCCGACTTGTAGTGTCCCTTTTCGTTGCACTCGTAGCGTGTCACTTCTGATCGGGGTCTTGGCTTGTTATCAACGACTTTCTTAGCATCCTTCTTCGTAAACCTCTTTCTCCGATTGAACATCTTTTGGACCATGTTTACGATTTCCTCTTCTCCGTTTGACTCCGACCCCGACTCGTCTTCAGATTCACTTTTTTCTTTCCTTTCCTTTTTGGTCGAACCTGTCACTAAAGCAATAATACCATTCTCTTTTTTTTTTGATGAAATGTAAATATATATCATCAGGAAAAGCACGATCATACAAAAACCTGGAGTGCACACTCATGTCATGTCTGACGATGTGTCAGATCTGAGATGCCCCCAGAAGGGTGTACATGTGCTCTCATGGTTACCTTAACTCTCATGCATACCAACTGTCTCATGTTTACATAACCATTATTTATCCACTCTCGTACACACACTCATACGTCTCCTCGGTATTTGCTCATGTATGCGCTCCATCTGCATCCCTTACTCCCTGCGTACCTCCTCGCACTGTCCTTCCATGTCTCTCTTCCGCTAGTCCCGTGCGGCCATCCTCCATCGTTCGTCACTTTTGGTAAGTGACCAACCATAAACGGATTTTCCTTGTCTTTACCGCAGCCGTTTGCTACGGACTAGATAGGCCATTCGGGTGGGCCTACTCACCTCTACTAGGCTTATTGGTCACGATTTGACCCGAGTTAGCTTATTCGCGTAATTCAAGTTCGCAAAACAATTCATCTAGACTAATTGTTGAAAGATCCCTTGAAACCTTATAGGCATCGACAATGGATGTTCATTAGGCATTCCTCGGAAATGCCTTAAGTGTATACCTAATTACATCCTTATTTTCTATTTGGTGTCCTATCAAGTGTAATCCATTTAAAATGTCTTTTATTCTTATATGAAGTTGATTAGCATTTTCATTTTCGTTCATTTTACAATTAAATAATTTATTTAGTAATATATCCCATTTAGCTATCCTATTGTCATTTGTACCTTCATGTAGTTCAATTAATTCATCCCATAATTTCTTAGAGTTTTCGAATTGACCCACCCTATTGAGCTCTTCTTTGGTAAGTCCGCATTGCAAGGTGTAAAGTGCCTTGTAATCGACTTGAGCCTGTTTTCTAACATCCACGGTCCATTTCTCTAGTTCTAACAACTCACCCGAGTCGTCTACCGGAGAGACGAAACCTTTCCTAATTAAAAATCAAACCTCTAGGTCGATTTTCAGGTAGCACTTCATTCGTCTTTTCTAATAGAAAAAGTCCTCTCTGTTGAAGAGAAGAGGGCGAACAGTGCTATACCCTTCTAAGTGTGATATTCCTAAATAAATATTTTAATAATAAATTTTTAATTAAAGTTAAGAATTATTCCAAGAGTTATTTAAATTCAATAATATTGTGCAAGAATCAAATTTATACTAGGTGCACAAATTAATGAAAAATTATTCTAAGTTAAAAGCAAAAATTATTCTAGAATAAAAATTAAGCTAAGTGCAGAAATTAATTAAAAATTAATCTAATATAGAAAATTAATTTAATTATTCTAAGACGTAGAAAATTAATTTAATTAATCTAAGATGTAGAAAATTAATTTAATTATTCTAAGATGTAGAAAATTAATTTTATTAATCTAAGATGTAGAAAATTAATTTTATTATTCTAAAATATAGAAAATTAATTTAAGATGTAGAAAATTAATTTAATTAATCTAATTAATCTAAGATGAAGAAAATTAATTTAATTATTCTAAAATATAGAAAAATTAATTTAATTATTGTAAGCTGCAGAAAATTAATTTAATTATTCTAAGCAGGAAAATTATTTAAAAATTATTCTAAGCAGGAAAATTATTTAAAAATTATTCTAAGCAGGAAAAACTATTAAAAATTATTCTAATGCAGAAAAATTATTCTAAGTAGGAAAATTATTTAAAAATTATTCTAAGCAGGAAATTTTTTAAAAAATTATTCTAAGCAGGAAAAACTATTAAAAATTATTCTAATGCAGAAAAATTATTCTAAGTAGGAAAATTATTTAAAAATTATTCTAAGCAGGAAAATTATTCTAATGCTAGAAAAAATAAAGAAAATTAATATAATGCTCTCAATGGTGGTTGCACCAAATTCGGAGCACCCCTACTCTGATATCAATTGTAGGATCAAGAAATTCCAAGAGAGGGAGGTGAATCTCGGAGTATAAAATTTTCTTTAGTTTTTAAAACTAATTTTTAATATTTGAAATTGTCAGAGAATATGCAGCGAAAATAAAGTGAAATAGAGATGACTTCTTTTACTTGGTTCACAACCTTAATTGGGTTGCTACTCCAAGGCTCATAGCTCTTCCGAGAGCTTCCTCGATAGACAATCACTATATACCCTCCAATTCGAGAACTCTCAACTTTGGAGAGGTTCACTTTTTACAAAAGTAAGAGATGGGTAACATACTACCCTCTCTTTAAAGTTAAGTACACAAGCATAAAATAATTATAGAAAATTAAAAGCTACTTTATATCGACACAAATGAATGCTCTGAAATAGGCATGAGGTGTCGGAAAAGCACCTCTGTGAAGAATCGAAGCTCTTGTGAACGAGAATGTATTTTGGCAGCACTTCGGCATAATTGCAGTGTTCTCTTTGGATCTGGTCGAGCACTTATTTTATAAAACTTTTCCAGTCGACTGGAATGCCCTTTAGTCGACTCCATATCAGCCCGTCGATATGAAACTTCTGGTCTTCCAATCAACTGAAATCTCCTCAGTCGACTCCAGGTCACTTGGCTCCGCATCGAGAAATTTGGCTCTCCAGTCGACCGAACCTCCCCCAGTCGACTGAAACTTTTCCATCTGCGATGTCAAATCTTCGATCGATCACCAGCTAATCTTGCCAAGTGTGTATCTAGTCGACTGAACTTCAGTCGATTGGAATACATTCAGTCGACTGATCCCTATAAAACAAGATTAGCACAAATAGATAATACAGAACAGGATAGCAGTAGTAATACTGCTCGATCTCAACTTCTAAGTCCCACACGGACTTTCCATCAGATCAACGTCTAGCTTTGTCCCCCTACAAAGTACTCGATCTCACCTCTCCACTCGAGGCTTATCACAGCCGGTTTGCCTATCTTGACATCCGATCGACCCACGGGGCTTCCACGGCTATCGGAATGCCTAACCCGATTGGACTTTTTGCGATTGTTCAATCTCGCCCAGTGGTCTTCATACCCAAATGTCTGGTCCACACTGGCCATCTGGACTTTATGCACAGTGTGCGGTCCTCTTGATTTGTCAAGTCAACTGCCTAGTATCTGGTCAACACGACCGACTAGGACTTCCTGTTAAGTCAGCACACTTAATACTAATATTAGAACACAAGTAATTCCTAACTTTAACTATGGTTCATACATCAAAACCAAGGAGTGATGCTATCTACATCAACAAAGATAAGCTCCTCTTATCTTGGGGAGATAACACTACAACAAAAATTCTAAAAGACAACGGTGGAAAATCATTGTCTATGACAAAAAAAACCCGTGGTAAATCGACGTGTTGAGAAAGATAGGGCGCTCAAAGACAATGGTTAAAAATTATTGTCTTTTCCTTAAATCGACAATGGATTTTCAACATTGTCTTTGAGCACCCTATCTTTCTCAATGCGTCGATTTACTACAATTTTTTTGGATCATAGACAATGATTTTCACCGTTGTGTTTCTAGTGAAACTACAACAAGTTATAACTGTTGTCTTTGAATGCCCTATCTTTCTCAACACGTCGATTTACTATGGATTTGTTGGGTCATAGATAACAAATTTTCACTGTTGTGTTTCGAAACAAGAGACAACGGATTATAACCGTTGTCGTTTGTATTGTTGTTTTAACTATTGTCATTTTTCAACACACACTAGAGAGCAATAAACCGTTGTCGATTTATAGTATTGTATTTTTAATATACATCATATAACAACTTCAAAAAGAATTGTAGAAAATATATGTACAAGTGCACTTGTAGCAATATGAAGTACAAACTCATATCATCCCATTTTAAATGTTACCCTTAAAAACATATATTACAATATCACTTGTAGCAAAACAACTACACATTATATGCTCTGTACTACACCAAAAGAGTTATGAATAACCAAAACACTTATAGATTATAATATCTAATCAAAAGATTTATGGATACCTAAATTTTCTATTCATCAGATATATGCTCTTATATGCATTCAGTCCACTCTGAATGTACTTCATCAATTTCCTTGACAACTATCATAGCTTTTGCGAACTGCATGTGCATAAATGAGTGAAAATGTAAACTATTGAACACTTTGAATACTATGTGATAATCAACAAAGGATTAAGCGTCAACTATCCATTTTTAGAAGGCTTTTTATGTGCTTCAACATTTTTTCTTTGTTTGTCGTCTATTTGCTCCTCCATTTTCCCACCATTCTCCATCCATCCTTACTATTGGACAAATGTAAATAAAATGCTTGCCAAACCTTACTACTGCAGAAGGGGGAAATCGATGATTTAGCATTATATTTTTATTTATATGAAAATAATTATTTGTCTGTCGACTATATAAATCTTATACCAACTACAAAGCATGATATTTTACTTCGTGAATAAATGATTTTAATGAAGACTTTTTTTGGGTATGTAATAAGTAATCATTAGCATAGTTGAGAAAACCGTAGATTAAAGATGATGGTGAATTATTAAGTAATGATGTGCATAACACCAGATAAAATAGAACATGATAACTGAACAATCGAAAGTACTTGCTTCTATGCATCTTGAAGGGCAAAGTAACCGATGCAATTTATTTTCATCCTGTAGTTTTAAGAAAATTAAATAAAGACATCAGAAATATAAAAAAAACAAATATTTATCACCTCATTCCCCTTTAATAAATTCAAATGTGTCATTGGCAGGAGGCAACATGTGCTTTATTTTTATTTTTTATTTTTTCAACTTTCGAATTCCATATTCTAAGAACGAAGAAAGTTTTCAGAAAAAATTTACAAACCAAATATGCTCAAAGGTTCAATCCGTGGCTAATCCTAGCTAAATAACCAGAACTTTACACTTAACAAATGTAAGAAAAATAAACATCATATAATAATGAAAAAACATTAATTGTTGAGGCCCCAACAAGTTTATTCCAAGATACCGAGTGCGATTATTAATTGTCAAAGCAATAAAATAGTTGTAAAACACCGGAGAAAAAAAAATCTTGCTAATTAAGAAATTAGCTTGTGGAATTTTTCAGGAGTTTTTAGAAATTTTTCAGGATTTAAAATGAGCTTAAATCCTAGTCTAGAAGTTAATTGGGTTTATTAATCTAACCCTAAGATTAATGGGTTAATAGGAATCGGGTTAAATCTCAAACCCTATCCGCATAACCCATTTCCTCTTCGCGAACTGCGGTTTCCTTTTCTTCGCCATTTCGCGATTGCTCGCCTTCTTCACATTAATTTCGATCTGCCGCCTCTGTTTCCCTTCGCCGCTCCCCTTTCTCCTTCTCTTCGGCGTCGCCGCCGAGCCAAGCTCGATCTGCCACCGGAGTTGCAACCTTGCCGATGCCTCCTCATCTTCTCTGCAGGAGGTTCGGCCGGAAGCGAGGTCACCGAGCAGCCTCTATCGTCGCCTTTAGTTGTGCCTTCCGACCCCTTCCTCCTGCTCCATTTCCTCCGGCGATTCAGTGACTGCTGACGATCAGCCGATTTCTCTCCTCCGCGCGACCTCTTCGATTCTTGCCGCTGGAGTTGTAGGCCCCTCTGCTCGAGTGGACAACGGCAGGCAACGGTGCTTGCGGATAGACCAGAGCAACAATGAAGGAAGCTCTTGATCTGGGGGCTTGGGTCAACGGCGATGGCACTGTGCTCGGGTAGGGACAACGACGACTTGCTGCCGGAGCCGGGGTTCCCAGTGGGAGCTAGGGCAGTGCTTCGGACGCGTTGACTTCGCCGGTGAACTGAGGATCGCCGCTGGAAACTATGTAAGGGGCGATTCCTTACATTGGACTAGATTTAGGGATATGGTGCATCTTCATTGCGATGAGCTCGATCTGTGTTGGGCAGGTGTTGGTGTCGGCAAACAGGGGATAGGTAAAGGTGTGGCTGTCGGTTCTGTGGAGTTGATGCCGGTGAGGATTAACTGTCGGTGAAGCTTCAAAGTGTTGGTAAGCAAGGTCAGTTTTCCCTTTTATGCTGTGTATTCAAGTTTGATTCGTTGGATGGACAGTGAGTTGAGAGCTTGGTGAATTCCAGTCGGTTGAAGTGGCTGTGGATGGAATTTGCAGAAGGAATTCTGGTGATTGTAGGTGTCGGATCTTAGGTTGAATGGGTCGGTGGCAGTGTGTAATAGAGGGCTGGTCGAATTGAAGGAGTTGGTGGTATGTGATTAGTTTTAATGTTAAGCTAATATGGATTGTTCTGTTTTGTTGATGGTGGATTTGTGTGTTGAACCGGCTGTGGAATCATTGAAATTCAGCTATAGGTGGAGTAGGTTAGTTGTGAGTGATTTAACTTACAGATTTGGAATGGTAGTTGTAATGGATGTGAACAGAGGTGTTTTGTGGTTGTGTTGCTATGTTCAACATGAATGAATGTTGATATGGGAATGGCTCTGTCATGGTGGTAAAAAAGGGGCTGTGAATAGTTGGATGTGATTTCTCCACTTGAGATCCAGAAGATGTGCAAGTGTAGATAAGGTCGGTAAGTTCGGATATGGTTGGTTATAAATGCATAATAGGTTGTTATGTGGCCTAATGGTCGATGGGGATTAATGGGGAGGATTGATTAGGTTAATTTGATAACTAGATCAATCTAGTTAATCGGGATACGAAGTCGATATAGGATTTGATTTGATAATTTGTTGTATGCTTGCACTAAATCATAATGTTTGATATCTAGACAGACCTGACAAAGGAAGATATTATTCTGAGCTTCTTAGAAGGTGGATAATTTCCTACCTGGTCCGGGTAAATGTATTGCATTCAGATTTAGTCATAGATATTGTCACGCCCGCCCTTTCCTAGGGTCCGGAGGGGCGGCGCGACGCGATCGTACATACATACATCGTACTACTTACAGCAGAAGACTTTAGACACATTTTTTTTTCTTTTAAACATAAACATGCATCGTCATTTTATAGATACTTCTTCTTAACATAGAGCATGCATCATTATTTCATAAGTACTTAGTGCTTAGTTCAAGTCCATAAACATCATCATCATAGGGAAAACATACATAAAGAACATAACAGATTTCCTCCACCATGCCACTACCACACACACTTTGTCCCTCCTGTTGCTCCCTTTAGTTTATCCATCCCTTACCCTTATCTGCAGTACAAGGGAAAAATAAACTATAAGCACATAGGCTTAGTAAGATCCTGTCCTACTCAAAAAAACCATACATCGACATTAAGCATGACATGTAACATTCATAACATATAAGCAACATAACATGTAACATATATGACGTAAGCAAACATAACATGTAGCATAAGTAACATAAGCAAACATAACTTGTAACATATATAACATAGCAACATATCATGTACATATATGACATAATCAAACATAACATGCAACCTATATATCATAGCAACATATCATGTACATATATGACATAATCAAACATAACATGCAACATATATATCATAGCAACATATCATGTACATATATGGCATAATCAAACATAACATGCAACCTATATATCATAGCAACATATCATGTACATATATGGCATAATCAAACATAACATGCAACATATATATCATAGCAACATATCATATACATATATGGCATAATCAAACATAACATGCAACCTATATAACATAGCAACATATCATGTACATATACGGCATAATCAAACATAACATGCAATATATATATCATAGCAACATATCATGTACATATATGACATAATCAAACATAACATGCAACCTATATAACATAGCAACATAGCATGTAAACATAACAATCATAACATGTGAACATAACAGTCATATCATGTAAACATATGTAGGATGCTCTTTGAAAACATATATTATAGGTACGTAAACATAAATCTCAACATATTGGGCCCGACATTGTACCACATCATCATCATCATAGCGCGCATCCCTAAATAGACCCGAGGTAGCAAGTCTCGAACCTACTAGGTTACTAGGCCCGATCTTAGTCCGTCGACCTAGGGGCCATCATCATAACATAGAAGCCCATCCTAGGCCCGATCTTAGTCCGTCGGCCTAGGGCAACTTAGGAGTCCATCCCTTTGGACCTTGTTAGGGTCCAGGTACAAGCCATGCAGAAGGTAAAATACTTATATGTTTTTTATCATAACATATCTTATTTCATTTCGCAAACATATCATACTTCATTTCATAACATATCATATTTCACTTCATGAACATATCATATTTCATTTCATAAACATATCATACTTCATTTCATAACATATCATATTTCACTTCATGAACATATCATATTTCATTTCATAACATATCATATTTCACTTCATAACATATCATATTTCATTTCATAATCACATCATATTTCATTTCATAACATATCTTAAATATTACACACATATAGGGCAAGGCATAAGGAATAACATCAAGAGTAAGTAAACACTAACCTAGAGCATGTTATCTTCATCTAGCATCATTTAATATCACAAGTTATCATGAACTCACATAAAGCATAAAACACATGTTAACCTAACCTAGAGCATGTTATCTTCATATAGCATCATTTAACATCACAAGTTATCATGAATTCACCTAAAGCATGGCATAAGGAACACATTTAGGGTCTTGGCCGAATGGTTCAATGGGTTTCATGGATCAACCACTTAACTAACTCATCTAAAAAAATCCCTCATCATCATATTAATACAAGATATAGCATGGATCATCATGGTAAGCCCTAGTTATGGTCTTGGCCGAATGTTTCATGGGGAATTTAGGGTTAACTCTTAACCTAATCCGTCTAGCATCCTAACATCATCATATTCATACAAGATATGGTTTATAACTTCATTGAAAACTCAAGAAAAAGGTTTGGCCGAATGGTTCATGGAGAGTTTAGGGTTAAACTCTTAACCTAATCCATCTAGCATCCTAACATCATCATATTCATACAAGATATGGTTTAGAAATTCATTGAAAACTCAAGAAAAAGTTTTGGCCTAATGGTTCATGGAGAGTTTAGGGTTAAACTCTTAACCTAATCCATCTAGCATCCTAACATCATCATATTCATACAAGATATGGTTTAGAACTTCATTGAAAACTCAAGAAAAGGGTTTGGCCGAATGGTTCATGGAGAGTTTAGGGTTAAACTCTTAACCTAATCCATCTAGCATCCTAACATCATCATATTCATACAAGATATGGTTTAGAACTTCATTGAAAACTCAAGAAAAAGGTTTGGCCGAATGGTTCATGGAGAGTTTAGGGTTAAACTCTTAACCTAATCCATCTAGCATCCTAACATCATCATATTCATACAAGATATGGTTTAGAACTTCATTGAAAACTCAAGAAAAGGGTTTGGCCGAATGGTTCATGGAGAGTTTAGGGTTAAACTCTTAACCTAATCCATCTAGCATCCTAACATCATCATATTCATACAAGATATGGTTTAGAACTTCATTGAAAACTCAAGAAAAGGGTTTGGCCAAATGGTTCATTGAGAGTTTAGGGTTAAACTCTTAACCTAATCCATCTAGCATCCTAACATCATCATATTCATACAAGATATGGTTTAGAACTTCATTGAAAACTCAAGAAAAAGGTTTGGCCGAATGGTTCATGGAGGATTTGACATAACAACTTAAATCGAAAAGCTACTTGTGTGCAGGTGAGAGGATACTTACATCCTTCGCTTTGCTTTTTGTTTGGAAGATGACCTAAGGGAAGCAAACCTAGCCCCCTTCTTGCTTGGATGAATTTCGGACAAGGATGAAAAGGAGGAGCTCTAGGGTTCGGTGAGGAAGAAGAAGAGGAGGAGAAAAACAATTTGATCCCTTATGTCCCCTCATTCCCCCTATTTATTCACTTGAAGTGTCCCTTAGTCTTTCTTACCCGTAACTATAATTTCCCACATTCCTCTAATAATACAATCTTGTTGGGCTTCTGGTTATTGGATGCACCCTTAGGGCTTGGCTATCTCTAGAGGTTTGGGGTTCAATTCCTAGGTCTTGCATCCTTTTTGGCTCATTTTCTTTTATTTTTGAAGAGCCCACATAAAGCCCATCATAATCAAGCCAAAAATTCTTGTAAAATTACTAGAAATTTTACGGGCATTACAGATATGAGCATGTTAGGCGTTCATATTACCTTGACCCTGCTCTTATTATCGTATGCTTGAACTTATTGTTGGATATATTTATGCTCAATTGTTGATATCACATATACCCTATCATGATTTAGGAGTTATAGATGTGATGTAAATTGTCCTAGATGTTTAGTAGGGTGTAAATGTTAGTACGGGAGATGACCCAATTTATAAATTGGAAAAAGGTCATCTATGGGTAGGTAATGCCTTAAATGTAGGATTTATTTCCAATACCTGTATGTTGCATACGGTTACCAACCATGAGTTGTGTAATGGTTAAGTGAAGGGTGATTAGAGTGTCGCTGTGGACCAGTGGTCCCAGTTTGATATGATTAGTCGAGTACGACTCTCTATCGGATAGAGAGTGCGTCGATCAGTTGAGTACGACTCTCTATTGGAGAGAGAGTTATGATCAGTCGAGTACGACTCTCTATTGGAGAGAGTTATGATCAGTCGAGTACGACTCTCTACAAGATAGAGAGTACGTCGATCAGTTGAGTACAACTCTCTACAGGATAGAGAGTATTGATTAGATGGGTATGACTCTCTACTGAAAAGAGAGTCTGTGGTAGATGGTTGTACGTGTGACAGCATACACATGTCATTTGCATGCATTCTGACGACATAGTCTCCCTTGGGGTTGAGAGAGTCGTCAGTCATCTTGCCTCCCAGTGCACTCCTCGAGGAGTAACTGGTGTGAGGGTAGAGCATCTGTTGTGCCGCACACTACCACTATAGACGGTGGTAGTTGGAGTTGCATGCAGTTGTCCTGGGTGCGTGGTACTCGACCACTCATTAGTAGTGTTAATCGGAGTGGCCAGCAGTAGGGACCCTCGTTGTGTAGCGAGCTCTTTACGCTCATATGCTACTCGATCATACTGCCCACTCGGCCACTCTAGAGCAATGGTTGGTGTTGAGTTGAGACAGTTGTCATGTCGTGCCACTTAAACCACACTGGGGTCGTGGTAGCGAGTAGGTATGCGCAGGCATTACCATGCATGTTGCATTGTCATATCTTATGGCATTTTGCATATTGCCATATATATATATATATATATATATATATATATATATATATTATTGTGATTAGTATATATTTAGATGCAGTCTATATATATATATTTATTGTGATGTTGCATTTGATTGTACTATGCTTGCTGCATTTGGTTGTACATCATCTTCATAAATGCTACTCGCATTTGTTATATGGTTGTGTCAGATACTTGTATACTTGTTGGTTGATACCTTGGATCAGTATTTATGATGTTGTATGGTTTAGATCAAATTTCCTGTGATATATATATATATATATATATGCTCAAGTTGGATAGGTGTAGCGTAGCGGACTTTCAGGTATGTCTACATTTTACATTGTTCATTTGGTTAGAAAGTATATGCATGTATATGATAATCATGCTGGTGTTCACCTATCGTACCTGTAGATCATATTGTTGAATTACATATAATATTTGATATATATACATGTTCTCCCTTATTACCTGCTGAGTTTTACTCACCACCACGGACCCTGGATTTTTCTGTCGCCTAGGTAATAGGTAGCCGACTTCGTGATGGACTTGGAGCGTTGCTAGTTGTCATCATCTCATCTCGTCTCCGAGGGTCCTAGCATGGATTTATGTTTTCTTTTGATTTCAGATGTTCCTTTATTGGGCCTTCAGGTGTTCTATAGCTGATCTAAATAGATCCTCTACCCACAATGAAGGATATTTATTTCCTTCCACAACTACTGCATTCTATCATTGATAATCAATGCATAATCTCAAAGGTTCATCTCTCTTTGAACAAAGAGTTTCGAATCTTCTCTAGAAAAATACTGGGACAAATAAATATCCCATCCAACACCTCCTATAATAAGGTAAAACGATCTTTCATCGTCTTGACCAGTGTAGGTATACACGCCTTATCCATAACAAAATCACTAATAGTAGGGACAGATATTCTCTGAGGGTTTACTCCTTGACCTCCCAATGGGTGGCTAGCGGGCCTAACCCTAGCTTCCTGATTCAACATCAGTCGACATCTATCACGCCCCGAGGGAGTCTCCGCCAGACGAAAATCCGGCAGCATCTCCCCTGCACGGGTGACAATACCAATTTTTATACAAGGCCTACACGGCCACTATACTTCGGTCAACACGACCGGAACATACCACAACACACGCAGATAATAATAAGGCCTCAGGCCAACAAATCAAGGTAAACAAAAGTCTACACTAACTAGACTTACCCCTTCTGTCATATGGACAGGAATACCCAACCAAACCAATCAAAATAAGATCCGACCAATGGTCCACAAGGACCCCAAAAATCCACAAGTACATAAATCCAATTCCAAGCCTAAACATATATTCTATACAAAATCTAAACCATAACTCAAACAACTAATAAACTGTCACTACAAGGGGGGGGATATGCCAACTGGACTCTCCTGACAGCTTCATCCTGAAATAAAAATAAAACCACGGGGTAAGTTCAAAGAACTTAGCGGATAATAGTCGATATGCAAAGTAAGGTATAGCTAACAATACTTATCATGCCAGTACAGTCTCGTATATATGGTAAGCAAGAAATAAATGCAAAAGGACTGTACTCACCTGAATCTCCTACCCTGATATAGGAGCAAGTGCCCTACAATAAGAGTCATCACCATATACAAACATGTATCCTGTTTGCATGGCAATCATATGCAACATCCAATGCATCAATACAATAATGCAGCAAACACAATACAAATGCAATCCGTGCAAAGTGCATGTTGTGCCAATGACATGGTCACCCCTGACGCCAGTCAGCCGCCTCACACGCGATGGTGAAGCCGAGTGGGTAGGGCTATGAAAACTGTGCACTTTATCATCACTGCTCCTGAGTGACCGAGTGGATAGGATGCTGTTGGAGTACACCTATCCTCCTGCCCCCAAACAGAGTGGGGGAGCTAAGCTCTCATCTCCCGGTGTCATAGACCAGAGGAGGGATCCCTGCCCGCTACCACGCTGCCTCATCGCTACCCATGAGTGGACCAGCGGAGCCTGACAGAGCAACTGCACACACCCTCCTGATGTACCACTAACCCATGAGTGACAGTGTGTGCAGGCCATGTAACTGGCTGCGGGCTCAACAATAATGGAACCCCATCTAGCCAGCATGCAATCATGCAAAAATGATGCATGATACTAAAGCATGTAAATCCTATTCAAAATACCTATCCGAATAATATGTACATATCTAAAATCCAAGTAACTATGATCCAAATAAAACAGGGAGCATATAATCATAACCTATCATATGCATGTATCTAGTAGGCACAGAAAACATACTAGGCATATAAACATGAAAATTATTGCAAGCTATCCTAACTAGCATATCAACATTTGACTATATCTAGGAGATAAGTCAAAATACCCGCCTGATAAAATATCCGCAAAAGAACCAAATCGTTATGACCGTGAACCTGCCTAGTGACCGAAACCAAATTCTAAATCCCTGTTCATCTCACGCAGCCTAACACCAAAACCAGATTCCTCCACAGCTTGCTAAATTATAACAACATCAGTAAAACCTAGCCAAGACAATTAAATGTTACCTCTCACAATTCCCCTGCTCTAATGTAGCACGCGATGAACAACCAGCTAAGAAATAAGTTGCAGCAAGTCTGAGCACAAGAAAAACACAAACAGATCCGAGATCAAAAATCAAACTGGAATCACCGAAGCACCATCGTTGGACAGAACTCACGATGCAAGGAAGCGGTGATTACGAAGCTAACCGTGGCAACCCCGTCAGCGGCAGTGTTGATCAAATATGGCAGCACCTCAAATCCAGCACTCGTGCGAAGAAAACGGCGATGACGAAGAGACAAAAGGAAGCTGCGATCAACTAGCTGCTGCCGGCGTTCGATGGGACTAGCACCCGACGGGCACCTCCGGCAGGGTTGGAGACCAACGAGTCCCTCCGGCGACACTCGAGGGTACAACAACCTGGCTCGACGGCGATGAACGCGAGCACAAGGAAAGGAGGCGGGCGGCGAGTAGGAAAGTGGAGGAGAAAAGGGGTTGTGGCAGAAGACTAGGGTTAAAAGCAATTTGAGTTGGGAAGAAGCTTCGCCGGGCGGCGACGGTTGGGAAGAGGCGCGGAGTCGGCGGCGCGATGGGAAGGAGTGCGGTGCGCGGAGCGATCGTGAGATGGAGATCGCGAGGAGAGCGATGTGGGCGTCGGGTGCGACGACAGTTCGCGTGAGAAGAAAAAAAAACTCAAGAAAAGGAATGCGGCGGGGGAAGAAAATCGAAGAAATTAGAAAGTTTTAAAACCTAGATTTATAACTAACCTAGGTTAATTAATCCTATTAACTAGCCTAAACAGACCCCTTAAAAGCCTGTTTTTCTTATCCCCGTAAATATCCCGTATAAACTCCGTTTAAATCCAAAAAAATTCTGGAAAAATTCCTAAAATTCTCCAAAAATTCTGAAAATAATTTCTAAGATTATTTTCTTAATTTTGGCCATTTAATTTAGTGTTTTAAATTTCGGTATTTAACATTCTCCTCCACTAATAAAAATTTGGTCCCCAAATTTCCTGCTCATGTACTAGTATGAGATGTCACAACAATCATTCTCATATATCTGGAGACAAGTCACGCACCTCAAGTGGCTAAGTGGGGGTATTGAGCTCTGATCTTTTCCTCAAGCTCCCAAGTTGCATCCTCATCTGTGAGGTGACTCTACCCGACCTTGACAAATTGCACAATCTTGTTTCGCAATTGTCGTTCCTTGTGATCCAAAATCCGTACCGGAACCTCTGCATAAGTAGCATCAGGTGGAATGGAACCTGACACATCTGATAGAATATGCGTAGAGTCTGACACATACTTCCTCAGTATGGACACATGAAACACATCGTGGATACCAGCCCAAACACGGTGGTAGCGCTAGTCGATAAGCGAATGCTCTGATCCTCTCCAAAAATCTCGAAAGGTCCAATGTACCTTGGAGCTAACTTACCACGGAGGCCAAATCTCTTCACCCCTTTCGTGGGTGAGACTCGCAGGAATACCTGGTCACCAACAGAGAACTCTCGAGGTCTCCGTCTCCGATCTGCATAACTCTTCTGACGATCCTGCGTCTCGGCCATCCTTTGTCTGATAGTACGGACCAACCCTGCCTCATACTGAGCTCTATGTGTCCTAGCAACTGGTCCTCCCAGTTGCCCCCGAAATCCATAACACAGGACCCCAGCAAGTCCTCTAGTGTCTAAATGGTCCGCTCAGACTGTCCATCTATCTGCGGATGGAATGCAAGATTAAACGGTTTGCATGCCTAAGGCCTGCTGCAGACTCTGCTAAAACCCAGACGTGAACCAGGGATCTCTATCTGATATAATGCTCAAAGGAACACCATGCAATCTGATGATCTCTCGACAATATAGCTCTGCCAAATGATCCAAAGAGTCGATCTTCCGAATCGATAAAAAGTGGGCGGATTTGGTTAGTCGGTCAACGACTACCCAAATCGCGTCATGGCCTTGATGTGTCCTAGGCAAACCCACCACACAATCCATAAAAATATGCTTCCACTTCCATTCCGGAATCGGAATTTCTTGATGCAACTGTTCCTTAAACTAATGCAACTCCGGAAATCACTATCCTCCTCGGAGTCGGAGATTGGAAATTATCTTTTACAAGAGAAGTCCATCTACAGTCCAAAATCCACTCCACCACACACTCTGTAAGTGCATGGGAGGCTATTGCGACCAAACTTCCTTGTTACAACCGTTCGTGTTCCAGCTACTCAATAGTAGCTATCCAGTAGTTAGCCAAAACTCCATGAGCATTACTGCTCCTCACCTCGATAATACAACATAATCACCGCGAAGTCCACGTCATATATATGTGACTTATCTCGCAATTCTTTAACTGCCGTAAGTTTAGGATACGTCTTATTCCATAGCATCGGAATCACTCCGATCCCCGAAATGATGCATCCATGTACACTATCCTTCCTTCCACACCAGCATGATTAATCAACACTGGCGTAAAAATCAACCAGCGTCTGAGCCCTGAAACTAGTTTCACAAGCTTCAGACCAAGTAAATTCCATCACCTTCCTGGTTCCACCAGCCAGCGATGTAGTACCGCTAGAGCATCCTATCCATATCTATGGTAATAATCAAATCAATACCAGAAAACTACCATCAGCGGATGAAAGTGCAACTCCAACTACCACCCTCAACAGTGGCTAAGTTACGCAATCCAACGACCACAACTGAGCCAATCGTGTCCAGAATACACGACTTCCCAAATCCCTAGACGACTAAGTCGTCAATAAGTCTAATAAGATAAAGATAACCATAAACTCATACAATTCATACCAAGTATGAAATTGTCGTCGCTATACAACTACATTCTCTTTACTCTAGGCTGATGATATAACAATCATTTCAATGACAATGATAATTGTATGACACCGTGTCACTACAATATCAACCCACTAGCCATAGATCAATCCTAGAGTATACATAATTATCCTATAGTTGATCTAAATAAATCCTCCATCCACAATGAAGAATATTAATTTCCTTCCACAACTACCGCATTCTATCATCAATAATCGATGCCTAACCTCAAAGGTTCATCTCTCTTTTAACAAAGAGTTCCGGATCTTCTCTAGAAAAAAAAATTTCCTGGGACAAATAAATATCCCATCCAACACCTCCTATAATAAGGTATAACGACCTTTCATCGTCTTGACCAGTGTAGGTATATACGCCTTATCCATAACCAAATCACTAATAGTAGTGACTAATATTCTCTGAGGGTTTACTCCTTGTCCTTCAAATTGGTGGCTAGCAGGCCAAATCCCTAGTTTCCAAATTCAACATCAGTCGGCACCTCTAAAGAGTCCGTACTTCTGAAATCATTGTTAGGTTCCACAAGGTCAATACGTCATTGACCTCGTCCTCGACCATGAGTATGGGCAATTTCACTAAGTCGATACTTTTCCTAGCCACTAAAGTACAGTAACCACTAAAGACAACACTTTCCCTATAGCTTAGAGATATCCTTCAGATTGCTTGGTCCCAAAACACGAGAACTCCCAAAAATCCAAGGGAAAGAAAATCCTCGAAACACAAAACCCACAAACCAAATCCGCAAACCAATAAAATTGTCACGTCCTGGGGGCATATCCGTCATCCAAATGACAGAGGAGCCCCTTAGTGACCATATTCCGAAATCCATGGACCAAATCTGGTAAAAACCTCGAAATAATAATAGTATTTTATCAACTGCATGCATGCACGACTAAACACATATCACTTAAAGTAAAATAGTTTTGTGACACCAAATCAAATTGCGACCAAAAATCCAAAGTGCATAAACAAAATGCAACACTGATAAAGTAAACAAATCGGCATCTCGACGATGCAATAGAACAAGCACAGCAAGGAACTCTCTGAGCGACACGAAGGTAAGTCAACAAGACACGTCCTCCATCAGTTAACCTAGAGAATAAATGAGGTGGGGTAAGTACAACCATTCTGTGGATGTATAGACAATAGTGCATAATCATAATGCACATAATGGAAGTCACAAGGAACAAGCTAGAGTAACCCAACCCTCAGAGTACCAATATCAGTCTACTACCATCCTGGTCAGCGGTATAACAAATATACCCGCAACATACACAACCACTGCAACAAGCAGTGCACATCCGGATACCACGACAAAGCCTCGTGGTTCTCACACAAAAAGGGAACTATCTATGAGCTACCGCGAACGTAATCCATGTGTCGACAATCAATATACTCAGCACTGTCTACGTGCAACCACATGCTACCACGAATGAGACTCGTGGGTAAACAAGCAGTATATAAATATTTAGTTATTGACTGCACACACTAGCATACTACCATTAATAGGTTACGTGAGCAGTTGATTATCCTAGGTTGTTAAGCCTAGGGTTATCCAATACATCCAGCATAGAATGTCTATCACAATCGATAAGGATCATCGATCAACAATTAAACCCATTGAGGCGGTCAAGCGAGGGTTTCAACACCTCTAAAATGAAATGTTTACCAAAGTCGGTAAAGATCATCGACTAATAAATAAATTCCTCCAGATGGTTAGTCTAAGGTTCCAACCCTTCTAATATAAACGGTTATCAAGATCGATAAAAGTCATATGTCCACTAATAATCACGTCGAGACGATTAATCATAGGGTTTCGTCCCAGCTAACAGGAAACATTTATCAATGCCAATAAGGACCACAGATCTACTATCAAGCCCTTCAAGAGGGTTAAGCCTAAATTATATCATCCTACCAGTTCAATCATGCATGCCCCAACCTGCTACCACGAACATACCTCGTGGGTACTTAAGACGTAAAGTAGCTATCTAGCTACCAGCGTCATACGAATCCGATTATTACCAACTCCGAACAAATAACGCAAGAATATAACCTTACAGTAGATTATCTCAACCATGTATGGGGGACATGATTGACCACAAATATACAAAGACAACCATTGAGAGACTCTACTGCAGACTCTCTCGCAACCAAGAATGGGAGATATAGTAAGGATTAATGGCATCCTAACCATACAAACTCTACTAGTCCGATCACCATATCACTGAAATAGTAAATGGATAAACATATACCAATATGCACATCCGGGTTATTACGCCTAGGGTTTCCACACCTAGGGTTCTACTAATATTGTTTCATTCCTGAGATCTGCTCCTACCGAATAACCTTATCTAAGTTATTCTATCTCTACTAGTCGTAATCATGGTGTCCACCGCAAAAACACAGAACCATATAAACATATAACAAGTTGTCTAATAAACGACAGCATAGTCCTACTAATGGGAATCAATGGCTGAAATTAATTAGGGTATAACTAAAGGGTCATGCTAGAACAGAGTCAAGGCAATACTAAATAAAGCATCAGATGCTTACATATACTCTAAACTACATAAGCTGTAATCATGTCATCATGCCTTCTACGAATTTATCCATCTTAGTCATATCATTCAACTAGTCTAGAAAATTTATAGCCAAATGATAACAAGCTACGTATAGCAGTAATAGCAATTAGTAACCATATACTAACGATAAACCAGCAACCTAAAAATCTAACATTCTAACAGATATAATGTTAGAACAATACTAGACAAAACATGATACTACCTAAGTAAACTGCATAATGAATATAACCAATACAAATATGTACTTAATCTAGAAAATTCTAGAATTTATTTACCTGTTAGCTGTCTGGAGATGTCCTGTCGTCGCCAAATCCCCAAATTGACCTCGTCAATTATACCTCGAATTTCCGAAACATAAAAATCATCGAAAATCAGTACAACTCCGAAAATACCCCAGTTAACCTGCCAAACGTGGCAAACTCCCAAAAACCCAAAGACCCTAAGGAACTCGGAAACCTACGCTCTGATACCAAATAAATTGTCACGCCCCGAGGGAGTCTCCGCCAGACGAAAATCCGGCAGCATCTCCCCTGCACGGGTGACAATACCAATTTTTATACAAGGCCTACACGGCCACTATACTTCGGTCAACACGACCGGAACATACCACAACACACGCAGATAATAATAAGGCCTCAGGCCAACAAATCAAGGTAAACAAAAGTCTACACTAACTAGACTTACCCCTTCTGCCATCTGGACAAGAATACCCAACCAAACCAATCAAAATAAGATCCGACCAATGGTCCACAAGGACCCCAAAAATCCACGAGTACATAAATCAAATTCCAAGCCTAAACATATCTTCTATACAAAATCCAAACCATAACTCAAACAACTAATAAACTGTCACTACGAGGGGGGGGGGTATATGGCAACTGGACTCTCCTGACAGCTTCATCCTGAAATAAAAATAAAACCACGGGGTAAGTTTAAAGAACTTAGCGGATAATAGTCGATATGCAAAGTAAGGTATAGCTAACAATACTTATCATGCCAGTACAGTCTCATATATATGGTAAGCAAGAAATAAATGCAAAAGGACTGTACTCACCTGAATCTCCTACCCTGATATAGGAGGAAGTGCCCTACAATAAGAGTCATCACCATATACAAACATGTATCCTGTATGCATGGCAATCATATGCAACATCCAAGGCATCAATACAATAATGCAGTAAACACAATACAAATGCAATCCGTGCAAAGTGCATGCTGTGCCAATGACATGGTCACCCCTGACGCCAGTCAGCCGCCTCACACGCGATGGTGAAGCCGAGTGGGTAGGGCTATGACAACTGTGCATTCTACCATCACTGCTCCTAAGTGACCGAGTGGACAGGATGCTGTCGGAGTACACCTATCCTCCTGCCCCAAACAGAGTGGGGGAGCTAAGCTCTCATCTCTCGGTATCATAGACCAGAGGAGGGATCCCTGCCCCCTACCACGCTGCCTCATCGCTACCCATGAGCGGACCAGCGGAGCCTGACAGAGCAACTGCACACACCCTCCTGATGTACCACTAACCCATGAGTGGCAGTGTGTGCAGGCCATGTAACTGGCTGCGGGCTCAACAATAATGGAACCCCGTCCAGCCAGCATGCAATCATGCAAAAATGATGCATGATACTAAAGCATGTAAATCCTATTCAAAATACCTATCCGAATAATATGTACAATCAATATGTACAAATCCAAAATCCAAGTAACTATGATCCAAATAAAACAGGGAACATATAATCATAACCTATTACATGCATGTATCTAGTAGGCACAGAAAACATACTAGGCATATAAACATGAAAATTATTGCAAGCTATCCTAACTAGCATATCAACATTTGACTATATCTAGGAGATAAGTCAAAATACTCGCCTGATAAAATATCCGCAAAAGAACCAAATCGTCACGACCGTGAACCTGCCTCGTGACCGAAACCAAATTCTGAATCCCTGTTCATCTCACGCAGCCTAACACCAAAGCCAGATTCCTCCACAACTTGCTAAATTATAACAACCTCAGCAAAACCTAGCCAAGACAATTAAATGTTACCTCTCACAATTCCCCTGCTCTAATGTAGCACGCGATGAACAACCAGCTAAGAAGTAAGTTGCAGCAAGTCTGAGTACAAGAAAAACGCAAACAAATCCAAGATCAAAAATCAAACTGGAATCACCGAAGGCACCATCTCTGGACAGAACTCACGATGCAAGGAAGCGGTGATTATGAAGCTAACCGTGGAAACCCCGTCAGCGGTAGTGTTGATCAAATATGGAAGCACCTCAAATCCAGCACTCGTGCAAAGAAAATGGCGATGACGAAGAGACAAAAGGAAGCTGTGATCGACTAGCTGTTGCCGGCGTTCGATGGGACTAGCACCCGACGGGCACCTCCGGCAGGGTTAGCGACCAACGAGTCCCTCCGGTGACACTCGAGGGTACAACAACCTGGCTCGATGGCGACGAATGCGAGCACAAGGAAAGGAGGCGGGCGGCGAGTAGGAAAGTGGAGGAGAAAAGGGGTTGTGGCAGAAGACTAGGGTTAAAAGCAATTTGAGTTCGGTTGGGAAGAGGCGCAGAGTCAGCGGCGCGATGGGAAGGAGTACGGCGCACGGAGAGATCGCGAGATGGAGATCGCGAGGAGAGCGATGTGGGCGTCGGGTGCGACGACAGTTCGCGTGAGAAGAAAAAAACTCGGGAAAAGGAATGCGGCGGGGGAAGAAAATCGGGGAAATTAGAAAGTTTTAAAACCTAGATTTATAACTAACCTAGGTTAATTAATCCTATTAACTAGCCTAAACAGACCCCTTAAAAGCATGTTTTTCTTATCCCCGTAAATATCATGTATAAACTCTGTTTAAATCCAAAAAATTCTGGAAAAATTCCTAAAATTCTCCAAAAATTATGAAAATAATTTCTAAGATTATTTTCTTAATTTTGGCCATTTAATTTAGTGTTTTAAATTTCGGTATTTAACAACATCTCTAAAGAGTCTACCTTTTCAAGCTCAAGCGTAGGTCTCGCAGCATCAATAGGTCGCTTTCGAGGTCGACCTCGTCCACGACCATGAGTAAGGACAATTTCCCTAGGTCAATACTTTTCCTAACCACTAAAGTACAATAACTACTAAAGAAAATACTTTTCCTATAGCTCAGAGATATCCTTAAGCTTGCCTGGTCCCAAAACATGAGAACTCCCAAAAATCCAAGGAAAAGAAAATCCTCGAAACACAAAACCCACAAACCAAAACCGCAAACCAATAAATTGTCATGTCCTGGGGGCATATCCGTCATCCAAATGACGGAGGAGCCCCTTAGTGACAATATTCTGAAATACATGGACCAGATCAGGTAAAAAATCTCAAAATAATAATAGCAATGCAAGTATTTTATTAACTGCATGCATGCACAACTAAACATATATCAATTAAAGTAAAATAGTTTTCTGAGACCAAATCAAATTGTGTCAAAATCTAAAGTGCATAAACAAAATGCAATACCGATAAAATAAATAAAGTGGCATCCCGACGATGCAGGAAGACAAGCATGGCAAGGGACTCTCTGAGCGACATGAAGATAGGTCAACAGGACACGTCCTCTATCAGTTAACCTAGGGGATAAGTGAGGAGGGGGTAAGTACAACCACTTAGTGGATGGACAGACAATAGTGCATAATCATAATGCACATAATGGAATTCATAGGGAACAAACTAGAGTAACCCAACCCCCAGAGTACCAATATCAGTCTGCAATTAACCTGGTCAGCAGTATAACAGATATACCTGCAACATACAAAACCACTGTAATATACATGCAA
Source organism: Wurfbainia villosa (assembly GCA_025175895.1). NCBI lineage: Eukaryota > Viridiplantae > Streptophyta > Magnoliopsida > Zingiberales > Zingiberaceae > Wurfbainia > Wurfbainia villosa. The sequence goes on along the minus strand of CM046000.1, from coordinate 74,635,337 downwards.
TGCACATCCATATACCACGACAATGCCTCGTGGCTCTCGCACACAAAGGGAACTGTCTATGAGCTACCGCGAACGGTACTCATGGGTCGACAATCAATATGCTAAGTACTGTCTACGCGCAACTACATGCTACCACAAATAAAACTCATGGGTAGACAGGCAGTAGAAAGACTCAGTGTCTGTGGCAACGACATGCTACCACGATGGGTCTCATGGGCATACCGCATATATAGATATCTAGTTATTGACTGCTCACAACCACATGCTACCTCTAATGGGTTGCGGGGGCAGTCGATTATCCTAGGTTGTTAAGCCTAGGGTTATCCAATACATCTAGCATAGAACGACTATCAACGTCGACAAAGATCATCGATCTACTATTAACCCATTGAGGCGGTCAAGCGAGGGTTTCAACACCTCTAATACGAAATGTTTACCAATGTCGGTAAAGATCATCGACTTATAAATAAATAAGTCGAGATGGTTAAGTCTAGGGTTCCAACCCTTCTAACATGATCGGTTATCAAAGTCGATAAAAATCACAAGTCCACTAATAAACACGTCGAGACGATTGATCATAGGGTTTCGTCCCCAGCTACCAGGAAACGCCTATCAAGGCCAATAAGGACAATAAATCTACTAACAAGCCCGGCAAGAGGGTTAAGCCTAAATTATATCATTCTACCAGTTCAATCATGCATGCTACAATATTCTACCACGAACAGATCTCGTGGGTACTTAACATGTAAAGTAGCTATCTAGCTACAGGCGTCATACGAATCCGATTATCACTCACTCCGAACGAATAAAGCAAGAATATAACCTTACAGTAGGTCATCTCAACCATGATTGGGAGGCATGATTGACCACAATATACAAAACACCTATAGGGAAACACTACTGTAAACTTTTTCTCAACCACGAATGGGTGATATAGTTGGCAACCGATAGATATGCACAATGTTATATACCCTCGAAGGATTAATCGCATCCTAATCATACGAACTCTACTGGTCCGATCACCATATCACTGAAATAGTAAATGGATAAACATATACCAATATGCACATCCGGGTTATTACGCCTAGGGTTCCACTAATGTTGTTTCATTCCTGAGATCCGCTCCTACAGAATAACCTCATCTAAGTTATTCTATCTCTACTAGTCTCAATCATGGTATCCACCGCAAAAACTCATAACCATATAAACATATAACACGCTGTCTCATAAACGACAGCATAGTCATACTAATGGCAATCAATGACTGAAATTAATTAGGGTATAACTAAAGGGTCATGCCAGAACAAAGTCAAGGCAATACTAAATAAAGCATCAGATGCCTATATATACCCTAAACTACGCAAGTAATGTAATCATGTCATCATGCACTAGGATCTAGAGAGTCAAAGAACCTATATGTATACCTTGTATGAATTTATCCATCTTAGTCATATTATTCAACTAGTCTAATCCCAATACTAGTCCAATCCTAATACTAGTCCAAAAAGTAAGAGGTAAACATCTACCAATAATATCTAATCATTTATATCACAATGATAACTAGCTACGTATAGCAGTAATAACAATTAATAACCATATGCTAATGATAAACCATCAACCTAAAAATCTAACCATCTAATAGATATCAGGTTAAAACAATACTAGACAAGACATGATACTACCTAAGTAAACCGTGTAACCAATATAACCAATGCAAATATGTACTAAATCTAGAAAATTTTCTAGAATTTATTCACCTGTTAGCCATCTGGAGATGTCCTATCACCGCAAAATCCCCAAATTGACCTCGTCAATAATATCTCGAATTTTCGAAACATAAAAATCATCGGAAATCCGTACAACTCCAAAAATACCCTAGTTAACCTGATCAATAAATCTACCTTTAACCAATTTAAACAACCCTATCTAATTCAATTGTCCCTCTCAATTAACTAATTAATCCCTAATCAATTAACTTGATTCGTTACCTAAATGCAGCAATTGCACGATCCCACATCAGCTCGAAAGCTTCGGCAATGCATCACAAATGGAGATCTGAATGGCTGGCAATGACAACATCGCTGAGTTGGGTACTGTCCGCGGCAACAAATCTGAGATGGTGCGGTGAAAATGGGAGCCGAGAGGAAGTCGTGATGGGGCGACAGTGATCTAGTAAAGGAGCAGGAGGTGGTGGTGACTGGCCTGCCAGCAGGCATGGGCGATGAGCGCACAGAGGTCGCCGCATGCGCGCAACGCACAGAGGCGGCGGCATGCTTGCAATGGCGGGGAAGCGGCGACCGGGAGAGGGGTGGCGGAGCAACGACCGAAGGCGAGCACGCAAAAAACCGAGAGGGAGGAGAAGGCTGCGACGGTGTGTTAGGCTTCCGATAGACTAGCCAATTGGTGAGGGAATGCCGTGAGGGAGAAGAATGAGAGGAAACGCAAGGAGAAGATGCAGTGATGGCAAGATTTGGGTAGAAAAAAAATCGGGGAGAAAGTGGCAGTGCCGGTGGCCTTCCCGCCGACGCGTGGGGCTTGAGCAAGCAACAGCGGAGAGGGGGTGTGCGCGGAGAAGACGATGGCAAAGGGCATCGGGGTGGCTACAGACGCGAAGAGAAGGAAACCGCAAGGAAGAGGGCGTCGGGCGTGGAGGGGAAAGAAAATCGGGGAAATTAGGAAGTTAAAATCTAGATTTATAACCTAGGTTAATTAACCCCATTAACTAGTCTAAACAAGCCCTTTAAAAGTTTGTTTTTCTTATCCCAATAATTATCTCGTACAGACCCCATTTAATTCCAAAAAAAATTCTCCAAAAATATCGAAATAATTCCCGGGATTATTTTTCTTCATTCTTTGACCATTAAATTTAGTATTTTAAATTTTCCATATTTAACACGACCCATCTGGACTTTATGTCTGGTATCCGGTTCTCTTGATCTGTCAAGTCAACTGCCTAGTATCCAGTCAACACGATCTACTAGGACTTCCTGTTAAGTCTACACACTCAACACTAATATTAGAACACAAGTAAGTCCTAACTTTAACTATGGTTCATACACAAAATCAAGGAGTGATGCTCTCTGCATCAACAATCTCTCTCTTTTTTATGTATGACAATACATCAGTTAAAGTTAGGAGAATCAAACTGCAATATTCAATTAAAGTATGTATCAGAAATGCATTAACTTAAAGATATATGTGCATGAAATGCTCATATGCATAAATAACTTTAAATTTCTCTTTTTTAAGTCTCTTCTCTCTAACATTAAATTTCCTCTCTCCCCCTTTGGCATACATCAAAATCAACTTTAACTTCAAAAATGTCATAAGATGAGAATTAAAGCATTCAAACAATAGATCAAGCTCTAATAAAAATGCTTAATTTTTGAAAATAATTTATCAATTCTACCCTTAAATAAACTTTTTGTTTAAAGATGGGATCTCTCCCTATATTTTTCGAATTCAAAATTTTCGAAAGAATAAATTTCTAAAATTTTCAAAACTCTTAATGTCTCAATTTATCAATGCTTCCCTTAATTTTTTTTTTAAATTTCAAAAAACTTTTGAAACTCCATCTTAAAATTCTTTAAAGGTTTAATTTTCAAAAATTACCCTCAATAAAAAATATTTTTCAAATTCTAAATTTTTCAAAAATTCTAACTTTCTCTCAATGAAAAATATTTTTAAAATTTCTCAAAATTTTCTAACTCCTCCTCAATAAAAAATATTTTTATTTTCAAAATTTCTCAAAATTTTCTAACTCCCCCTCAATAAAAAATATTTTATTTTCAAAATTTCTCAAAATTTTCTAACTCCCCCTAAATAAAAAATATTTTTATTTTCAAAATATCTCAAAATTTTCTAACTCCCCCACAATAAAAAATATTTTTATTTTCAAAATATCTTCAAATATTTTTAACTCCCCCTTAATAATAGCTAATTTAAATGAACCTTAAAATATTTAAAATTTTCAAGATGATGCATATGTGATAGAAGATTTGTCCAAGCACGAATTCCAAAATATTATATTATACTTAAAAATACACATCTAAAAATTCTTCTTAAAGTAAATATCTAACTCTTTACTAGCTCAAGTGATATAGAATTATCATCAAGCTTTGAATTAGAATTAATCACCGAAGTGATTGATTTGCTCTTGTAAACCCCGTGTTGGTTCATGTCGATGTACTGAATCTACATTTGGAACCAGGGGTGCAGTCCTAACATCTCATGCCCATCTTCATGGCTCAATACACAAATAGATAATCCTAGGTGTTTGTAAGATGCGAAGGCTTATCTAGGTCTATAGGATCATGAACTCTAAATTGACCTAGGCTAGATTAATTTTTAAATTTCCTTTTAAAAATAATATAATATTACTTTTCAAAATAAATTTTGAGTAATGAACATGAAAGCATCCTAGTCTACCAAGCATAATCCAAATCACAACCAATATTTTAGAGTTATCAAATTTATTAATTACGTTCAACTAGTAACAACTAGCATAACATTCCTAATCAGAAGAGGAAGGTGGAGGTGGAGGAGGTGGATGACCCATGCTCTAAGACCTAAGAAGCTCTATCATCTCTCGATGATCCTCTCTCTGCGCCTGCAACATCTGCATCATCTCAAAATGATGAGCCTGATGCTACTGCTCCTGGCGCTGCATCGCATCCTCCAATCCGGATAATCTCTCTGCAATAGTAGGAGATGCTAGAATCCCAAGAAATGGTGATAGACCGTCGAATCCTGGCACTTTCTGCTGCTCATACTCGGAGTGGTGCTCGGGGTCAACCTCAAGCTCAGGCTCCTGCTCTGGCTCAGGCTGGGGTTGGGGCTGAAGGCCATCTCTCTTCCATGCTAGGACATTATTCTCATCTAAACCTATTTTAGCTAAACCAAATTGCCTAGAACCTATCATGTCATGTTGAATCGATTTGAGCGCTAGAGGGGGGTGAATAGAGCAAGGAAAACTTTTCGAATTCGTTCGTCAATTTGATACGCAAGAAGAGTAAAGTGCAGCGGAAAATAAATACAACAAATTTGTTTTTACTTGGTTCATAGCCTTCGGCTACTAATTCAAGGCCCTAATGGTCCTAGACCGTGTACGGAGGGCAAAGCACTAAAAACACTCATCCTCGTTAAAGGTAGGAGTAAGCAAGTACAATCAATATGAAAAACAATCAAGGTAGATGGACACTCTCCCTCTCTTTGTTATGATTCAAGCTCGATAAGGAAAGATGTGAACAAGATTTAAAGACGACAATTTAATAAAAGTATACCAACGATTATTGAAGAAAGGACTTGAGCTCTTGTCGTCGGAGATGTAGTAGCTCTTCATCGTCGTAAGATTGTCATAGAAGAGTAGCGTAGCAAGAGAACTTTTGAGCACTTAGAATCATAGAAATGGGGTGGAGAACAACTTCTTTTATAGCCTTGTGAAACCCTAATCATTGAGATAATGTTTCATGAGGTGATGCCACCTAGCCCTTGAGAAATGGTGATAAACTTTGACTCTCCTCGAGGGTGATCCTTGACCAGCAGTCGACTGATCAACCCTATCAGTCGACTGCTGGAGGTTTCAGTCGACTGATACAAGCCATCAGTCGACTGATGGTAGGGTTTCTAGCTGCAATGAAGAGTTAGCTCAAAAATGTAATTAATATAAGTAAGCGCGATAGTCATTTACTATCCAATCTCGACTTAGACCTTCCATGGGAAGTCTTGGTCGGATCATCGCCTAAGGACATCCTTGTACGGAGGACACGACCTTACTTACACTCACTCACACGAGCTTACCTCAACCTTTACCTTTGAAGCTTCACTTCTGGTCTTCACCTGAGTTCTTCGGCTCTCTCCAAAGTCCTCTCGGTGTTGCCCAACCACCACGGCTAACCTCCGAGTGTCACTGACCTTCAGTTTTAGCTTAGCAATTCTGCACACTTGATTCAGCTCGTGAGATAACAAATGAACTTAACTTTGTGTATTTGCTATAATTAAAACTCAGGTTCAATTCAGGTGCCTACTGCACCAACAATCTCCCTCTTTTTGATCTATAGAAAACCAACACAAAGTTAAGTAAATAAATTAAGTGCATTAAGTAAAATGAATAACATGAGTATGAAATATGCATGAATGAATAGGAGTATGAGAAAAACTCTCTTTCAAGTGCTCCCCCTTGAGGAATCCTCCCCCTTGACCGAGGGTGAGTACTTGAAAAAGTGTTTTGACCCTCCCCCTTGATGTTAGCTACTAAAGAGGATTTTTAATTAATCGAAATTACTTAACAATGACCTTAGTGTTTAGAATAAGTTCAAGTTAACTTTGGTCTGTCTCCCCCTTTATCAATTAAGAAAGTTTAACCATAAAGGTTAAGTTTAAAAAGTTAAGTAAACAAGATTAGGTTAAAAAAAGTTAAGTTAAGTAAACAAAGTTAACTTAACTTTGGGCCATAAAAGTATAAGATCTGTACTCAAGATTGTTGGTGCAGTGGGCACCAAAGTCGAACCGGTATTTTGATTATGGCAAAAGGCTCAATAGTTAAGGGTATATTTGTTATCTTACGAGCTCAATTAAGTGTGCAGAAATGCTAAAGTTGAGCGGAAGGTCTGCGACACCCGGTGGGAACCGAGGTGGTCGGGCAACGCCAGAGGGACTTCGGAGGAAGCCGAGGTACTCGGGTGAAGACCGGAAGCGAGGCTACAAGGTAAGCTCGTGTGAAAGCGAAGCAAGGTCGTTAAGCGTAGATCCGACCCAATACCTCCAATGGAAGGTCTAGGTCGAGATCAGATGGTTAGAACCATCGTACTTTATATTTTAAACTAACTTGTACTGCAGTCCAAAACCCTTTGACTACAGTCAACTGCTAGTCAAGTTCCAGCCTCGAGAAGAGCTCGAATTTCAAGGGGGTGAATTTGGACTTGACTCGTGTTTTGGTACAAAGGGTGATGTGGCATCAAGGTGGACATCCAAACCATCACCAAGCTTCCTTGTGGTGGACGCCCAAAATGAGGTGAGTTGGCACAAGATGGTTGGCTCCCATGATGTGGCACAAGTTGGATGGCTCCAACAAGTTGGCGCCCAAGGAGGTTGGAGGTGGCACAAGATGGTTGGCTCCCATGATGTGGCACAAGTTGGATGGCTCCAACAAGTTGGCGCCCAAGGAGGTTGGAGGTGGCACAAGGTGGTTGGATGAAACACCTCATCCTCAAGTTGGCGCCCAAGGAGGTTGGAGGTGGCACAAGGTGGTTGGATGAAACACCTCATCCTTGAGTTGGCGCACAAGGAGGTTGGAGGTGGCACAAGGTGGTTGGATGAAACACCTCATCCTTGAGTTGGCGCAAAGGAGTTGGATGAACAAGACTTGGGGGATAAGAACCTCACCTTGGACACTACCTATGTCTAAATTCATAGATCAATATCCATAAATAGACATGTTCACGCCAAGCAAAAAAGATAAGAAATCAAGAGCTCTCAACACGCCGTCGTAACGCCGCTACTACTACTCACATTTGCTACGACGAAGTGCCGCCGACAACGAAAGCTACATCTTCTACTTATAAGAGTTGTCGGTATATTTATTTAAGTTCTACTTCTTTAAATTGTCTTTGTGCTTTAATCGTAACAAGGAAAGGGGGAGTGTCCCTTTGCCTTGATTTCTTTTTGTGATCGTTGCTCCTACTTCCAACGAGGAGGAGTGGTTTTAGTGAATTGCCCTCCGTACGTGATCAAGGATCACTAGGGCCGTAGATTAGCAATCGAAAGATTGTGAACCACGTAAAAATATCTTGTCTACTTTATATTTCCGCTGTGCACTCTCTACTTGCTTTTTACTTATTGCAAAAGTTTTTTTTAACGACACCGTATCGCTATTCACCCCCCCCTCTAGCGACACTTTCGATCCAACAATTGGTATCAGAGCCGGGGGCGCTAAGATTCGGTGAAACCACCAATCTAGCTTTGTTTTTCTTTTTTTCACAGATTTTTATTTATTTATTTCTGTTTTCGTATAATTATTTCACTTGCTTATCTTCTCCTACATATAGAATTGCATTAGAGGCTTTAGGATCCGGATAAGGTTGTCCTTGGGTTAGATCCGAGTAAGGTTGTCCTCCGAACTTCAGCGACATTCGCATTTGATTGTTTATTTCTTTTGCAAGTTACATTTTATATATATTTTTTTACTTCAAGATACTAATCCAAGACGAAAGTCTTGGAATATTCTTCGTGTGTGTTTTGCAAGATTCTTTTCGCTGTTCTTTCTTCTTGTTTTTAAATGGCCCATCTCGAAGGGTTTAGCACCGCCCGACCCCCGCTTTTACAGCAGGTAATGACTTTCGTTATTGGAAGGGTCGGATGGAATGCTTTCTTAAAACCCAAATCGAGATGTGGATCGTAATCAAACCGGTTTCACACTTCCTATTAATGAAGATGGTGAATCTTTGGGTTACGATCAATGGTCAAATTCCATGAAAAACAAGTAGAAGCCGATGCCAAGGCAACTCAAATCTTGCAATGTGGGTTGTCCAAGGAAGAGCTCAACCGCGTCGGCCCCTTCATTAGTGCAAAGGACTTATGGACCAAGCTAGTGGAACTACACGAAGGCACCGACGACACGAAGGTATGTAAAAGAGATTTACTTTTGAATAAATTGTATAACTTGAAAATGCAGGAAAACGAGACCGCAACTCAACTACATGCTCGTATCCAAGACATCGTCAACCAACTCCATGCCATCGGACAAAAGGTCGAGAATCGCGACCTTATCAGGTATTCTCTTAACTCGTTTCCTAGGACCACCTTGTGGGCATCCATGGTCGATGCCTACAAGGTCTCCAAGGACCTTTCTAAAATTAGGTTAGACGAATTGTTTTCGGAACTTGAATTACATGAGCAAACTAACGTGGTCCAGGCCGAGAAGAGTATTGCGTTAGTTGCAGGTTCCAAGAAGAAGAAGCCCGCAAGCAAGCCACCCCCGAAGGAAGAAGACGAGTCCGAATCGGAAGTAGACTCCGAAATAGAATCCGAACTAGTCAATCTAGTTCGGAAGATGATCAAGAGACGAAAACGACCAACAACTCAAGGTAAGCCTAAATCTAATTCAAATACTTCTAATTTTAGATGCTATGAGTGCAACAGGTTCGGTCACATCAAGTCCGAGTGCACAAAGCTAAAGAATAACGCATCAAAGACCAAGAAAGCGCTAAACGCTACTTGGGAGGAGTTGTCGGAGGAAGAAGACGATATCCAAGCTCTAATGGCCAAGTCGACCGAGCACGACTCCGAAACCGAAGAAGAGTCCGAGTCCGAATCCGATGATGACCTTCCATTCAAGACAAGCCACGGATCCGTATCCGGTTCAAAAGAATCATTAAGGGTAAGTCGGTCGTTACTTAATACTTTATATGGTGCAATTAAATTTTTAACTAAGAAACTAGCTAAGTCCGAGTCCAAGGTCGAGACCCTAATTGAGGAGGTTAACCTTCTCAAACATGAGGTCTCCCTAACCTCTTCGACTACTCGTATTCAAGAGGAGGACTCAACTCAAGTTGAAAAGCTTGAAGTTGAGAACTCGCTTTTGAAAACACAAGTCAAGACCTTAGGAACACGTTGGAAAGGTTCACTTTGGGATCCAAGGGACTTGACCTCTTACTTGATCACAAAGGGCCGTGTACAACAAGGCCGGACTCGGGTTTAACTCAAATACAACCAATAAGTCATATATGTCTATAGTAAACCAACATAAGAAAAATGTCCAAGCATGGGTCCCTAAGACCACTTTGATTTCAACTTTAGGATCTAACATGTATTGGGTTCCCAAGGACCAAATTCACTATGTGAATAGACCCACTCGATTCAATGGTCCAGGGGAGCCAATACAAAATGTATTTTTGTTAAGTCTTAGAAATTGCATGCTTAGTTTTTCCTTTATTTTTAGAATGGTTAGATAGGACTCATAACCAACTAAAATCCTGCGAAAAGATTGAGCCTCGGGGAGCCTCTTTTCAAAAATAAACCAACTAAAATCCTACGAAAAGATTGAGCCTCGGGGAGCCTCTTTTCAAAAATAAATCAACTAAAATCCTTTAAAAGATTGAGCCTCGGGAGCCTCTTTTCAAAAATAACTAGTTAGACCAAGATGTAGTCTCAAGTAAGTCGAGTTATCAATTTCTTGAAATTAGCTTTGTCTAAGGAAGTGGTCGTTGTTCCGATCAAAGAAGGCCTCTGTGCCTCGCCACGACCTGGAAGCTAATCTCTTGAAAAGATTACTTGATGAGCTTAGACTAAATCCGAATCTAACCTAATGTTGGTTAATTTAAATTCATTAAAATTAATCAAGTAAAATTGAAAGTCATCTCACAATAACACATAGGAATAACATGTTTTGATCATGTAGATATTGGTGAGATGATTTAGGTTTAAAACTTACAAACAACCCTTTAGTAATTCCAATATCCGATCCAACTACCTTATGTGTAGGATCAATGGATGTTGGATGCTGGTTGCTCCCGACACATGACCGGGATCAACTCAAATTTTCAAGTTTGATTCGATTCAAACGACAAGGATCGTAGCCTTCGAAATAACGCAAGCTCAAAATCATCGGATCGGTGATATTGAGCTCAACTCTAACTTTACAATTCAAAATGTCTTATTAGTAGAAAACTTTCAATATAATTTACTTAGTGTAAGCCAATTGTGTGATAACAATTATAAGGTCATATTTCTAGAAAATGAATGCGTAATCAAGATAAATGCAACATCTAAAATAATACTTAAAGGAACTAGGAATAGCAACATCTACACAATAAATTTACCCAACTCCTCAACCAAGTGTCTTATGACACAGCAAGAGGAATCTTGGTTATGGCACCGAAGACTCGGACACTGCACTCCAAGACTCGCCCACAAGATGAGTCGAGTGGCTTGGTTATAGGTTTGCCTAAACTAAACAACTTGGATAATAAAATATGTAATGCTTGTCAACAAGGTAAACAATCTAGGACACAACATCAATTAACTAATCAAGAACGAACCAAAAGTGTTCTTGAGCTCCTACACCTGGATCTATTTGATTCACATGGAGCTAAGTCACTCAATGGTAGTCAATTTTGCTTAGTCATAATTGACGACTATTCTAGATTTACTTGGGTTAGGTTTATCAAACATAAAAATGATACCCTAGACCAACTAATCAATCTTTGTAGGTTAATCAAAATCAAAAGAACCTTAAGATTAAAAGACTTAGAAGTTTATCATGGTGGTGAATTCGAAACCACTGTGTTTACATTGTCAGAATCTAAACGGATACCACCATGAGTTTTCATGTCCTAGAACCCTACAACAAAATGGGTTAGTCGAACGGAAAAATAGAACCCTACAAGAAGCCGCTTAGGACAATGTTAAACGAGTATAACCTACCCGATAGATTTTGGCGAGAGGCCGTTAGTACGACTTGCTATGTCCAAAATAGGATCCTTATAGTAAAGAGGCACCAAAAGACCTGCGTCGAGATTTATCACGATAAAATACCGAACATCAAGTACTTTAGGGTATTTGGATGCAAGGTACATATCTTAAACACTAAGGATTACCTAGGAAATTCAAATCCAAAACCTCTCTGGAACCTTTCTAGGATACTCAACCACGAGAGCTTATAGGGTATACAATCACGACACTCTTAGAGTCGAAGAAACCATTAATATAGTTTTGACGAAGGACACGAACCCGTTCAATCCTTAACAAAACCAACTAGCAAATCAACTTATAGCGAACCCGACTGATCTTGAACTTGAATCTCGTCTAACCCAAGTCATCCTATCGACCAAGTGATAGATGACCCTAACCCAAGTCATCCTATCAATCAAGTTATAGGTGATCCAAATTTAGGGGTTTGAACTAGAGCTTCATACAAACATTAGTCAAATCTCGTTAATTTCCAAAATCGAACCCAAAACTATTGAACAAGCACTTCTTGATCCCGACTGGATTATTGCTATGCAAGAAGAGCTAGCTCAATTCACTAGAAATGAAGTCTGGGAATTAGTACCACCACCTAAAGAAAAATCAATTATTGGAACAAGGTGGGTATTTCGAAATAAACTTGATGATAAAGGTGAATTATTAAGAAATAAAGCTAGGTTAGTCGCAAAATGGTTTAGTCAAGTCGAAGGTTAAAATAACTATGAGACATACGCCCCCGTATCAAGACTAGAGTACATCCGAATTTTGTTAGCATATGATGAACATCGAGGTTTTAAATTGTTTAAAATTGATGTCAAGTCATCATTTTTTAATGGATACATTAAGGAAGAAGTTTACGTACAACCTCCGGATTGAAAATCTAGATAAACGACCATGTCCTTAGACTTAAGAAAGCCCTATATGGACTCAAACAAGCCCCAAGAGCTTTACGAAAGGCTTTCGATCTATCTTAAGTCCAAAGGATTCAACCAAGGTTTAGTCGACCCAACCTTATTCGTAAAAACCGTAGGAAAAGAAATCTTTATAGCCCAAATCTATGTAGATGATATAATTTTTGGAACTACCAACTCGATCCTGCTAAACGAATTCATCTCACTTATGGAAAGTGAATTTGAAATGAATTTAGTAGGAGAGTTAAGTTTCTTCTTAGGTTTACAAATTAAACAAACTAAAGATGGAATATATTTACATCAACAAAAATATACTAAGGACTTAATAAATCGATTTGGAATGCAAGATGCTAAAATAATTAATACACCTATAGCAACTAATGTTAATATAAGCGAAGATGTAGAAGGAAAACCCGTTGACCTAAAATACTATAGGAGCGCAATAGGAAGTCTCCTATACTTAACCGCGAGCCGACCCGACATTTTATTCGCGGTAAGTATGTGCGCAAGGTTACAAACCTGTGCCAAGGAGTCTCACCTAACCCTAGTCAAGCGTATCCTTAGATATCTAAAGGGCACGCTAAACGTAGGTATTTGGTACCCTAGATCTACCGAGTTTAATCTAATCGGCTACTCCGACTCCGACTATGCCGGTAGTAAACTCGATAGAAAGAGCACGAGTGGTTGTTGTCAAATCCTCGGCTCGAGTCTAGTGAGTTGGTGCAGTAGGAAGCAGCATTGCGTTGCCTTATCTACCACCGAAGCCGAATACGTTGCGATGGGTGAGTGTGTCTCTCAACTCCTGTGGATGAAGCACACTCTCCAAGACTTTAGCTTAATCTTTAACAACATTAAAACCTACATAGATAACATCAGTTCAATTAACTTAACTAAAAATCCAATATGTCATTCTAGGACAAAACATATAGAAGTTAAACACCACTTCATTAGGGAACATGTAACTAATGGAACTATACAACTAGAGTATGTTGAGTCCAAATCAAACCTAGCGGACATCTTCACCAAACCACTACCCGAAGCCGAATTTAGTTTATTAAGACGAAAGTTAGGTATGTGCGTAATAGAGTAGGATTTAAATTTTTCTATATATGTACTCTATTTTTGCTTCTTTTTATGAAATTAGCCTAAGTCTTACCTTAGAAATCATATACCTATAGATTTAAGGAGCCAACACATCTCACAACACATAGGACTAATGTGTTTGTGTACTTAGCGTGGCAGGCGTGAGATGTTAGGACCTTACTCCTAGTTCCAGATGTAGATTCAGTGCATCGATATGAACCATGGAGTATAATTATTTAAAATTAATCAATTCCTTCAAGACTTATTGATCATTCTATATCAATCAAGTCCAACCGGAGTTGTACATTTTAGATGAACATATTTTCAAGCTTATTATTATTTAAAAAAAAAAAAAATTATATATATATATATATATATATATATATATATATATATATATATATATATATATATATATATATATATATATATATATATATATATATATATATTGGGAACTTGCTTGGACTTACAAACCCTAAAATATATTTACAAACTTTTTGAGTTAAGGCAAAAGGGGGAGAAAGTCACAAAAGTAACCAAAATTAAAGGGGAAGAAAGTAAACAAAATTATTACCTTTTATATTAAGTAATTCCGATTACTTAAGCAACTATTAAGGGGGAGTAAAAATTATTTTTCATTCATATTTAATCATTATGCTAGCTCATTCATATTTAATCATTATGCTAGCTCATTCATATTTAATCTTTATGCTAGCTCATTCATGCTTAATCATTATGCTAGCTTAATTTTTCCTTAACTTTTGTGTCGGTTTGCCATGAATCAAAAAGGGGGAGATTGTTGGTGCAGTGGGCACCAAAGTCGAACCGGTATTTTGATTATGGCAAAAGGCTCAATAGTTAAGGGTATATTTGTTATCTTACGAGCTCAATTAAGTGTGCAGAAATGCTAAAGTTGAGCGGAAGGTCTGCGACACCCGGTGGGAACCGAGGTGGTCGGGCAACGCCAGAGGGACTTCAGAGGAAGCCGAGGTACTCGGGTGAAGACCGGAAGCGAGGCTACAAGGTAAGCTCGTGTGAAAGCGAAGCAAGGTCGTTAAGCGTAGATCCGACCCAATACCTCCAATGGAAGGTCTAGGTCGAGATCAGATGGTTAGAACCATCGTACTTTATATTTTAAACTAACTTGTACTGCAGTCCAAAACCCTTTGACTACAGTCAACTGCTAGTCAAGTTCCAGCCTCGAGAAGAGCTCGAATTTCAAGGGGGTGAATTTGGACTTGACTCGTGTTTTGGTACAAAGGGTGATGTGGCATCAAGGTGGACATCCAAACCATCACCAAGCTTCCTTGTGGTGGACGCCCAAAATGAGGTGAGTTGGCACAAGATGGTTGGCTCCCATGATGTGGCACAAGTTGGATGGCTCCAACAAGTTGGCGCCCAAGGAGGTTGGAGGTGGCACAAGATGGTTGGCTCCCATGATGTGGCACAAGTTGGATGGCTCCAACAAGTTGGCGCCCAAGGAGGTTGGAGGTGGCACAAGGTGGTTGGATGAAACACCTCATCCTCAAGTTGGCGCCCAAGGAGGTTGGAGGTGGCACAAGGTGGTTGGATGAAACACCTCATCCTTGAGTTGGCACAAGGAGGTTGGAGGTGGCACAAGGTGGTTGGATGAAACACCTCATCCTTGAGTTGGGATAAGAACCTCACCTTGGACACTACCTATGTCTAAATTCATAGATCAATATCCATAAATAGACATGTTCACGCCAAGCAAAAGATAAGAAATCAAGAGCTCTCAACACGCCGTCGTAACGCCGCTACTACTACTCACATTTGCTACGACGAAGTGCCGCCGACAACGAAAGCTACATCTTCTACTTATAAGAGTTGTCGGTATATTTATTTAAGTTCTACTTCTTTAAATTGTCTTTGTGCTTTAATCGTAACAAGGAAAGGGGGAGTGTCCCTTTGCCTTGATTTCTTTTTGTGATCGTTGCTCCTACTTCCAACGAGGAGGAGTGGTTTTAGTGAATTGCCCTCCGTACGTGATCAAGGATCACTAGGGCCGTGGATTAGCAATCGAAAGATTGTGAACCACGTAAAAATATCTTGTCTACTTTATATTTCCGCTGTGCACTCTCTACTTGCTTTTTACTTATTGCAAAAGTTTTTTTTAACGACACCGTATCGCTATTCACCCCCCCCCTCTAGCGACACTTTCGATCCAACAAAGTTAAGTTATAAAAAAAAATTGATCCCTTAACTTTGTCCTTTCTCCCCCTTTTGCCATAAATCGGAAGGAGTGGGGGGTTTGAAAAACATAGTTTTGAATTTAGTTTTAAGTCCAAGCATGTTCCAAATAAAGTTTGAAAATAGTAGTTTAAACATAAGCTCATCTATTTAGATATTCAACTCTATTTGACTTGATTGATATGAAATGATCAATAAGTCCTGAGTAGAGTTAGTTAATTTATGTAATTATACTCCGTGATTCATGTCGATGCACTAAGTCTACATCTGGAACCAGGAGTAAGGTCCTAACATCTCACATCAATCTACGTGGCTAAGTACACAAACACATTAGTCCTATGTGTTGTGAGATGTATTGGCTCCTTAAATCTATAGGTACATGATATCTAGGGTAAACCCTAAGCTAGTTCCATTAACATGAAAAGAAAAGTAAATAATAGAGTATATAAAAATATAAGTTTGTCAATCCTACTTTATTATGCACAAGTCCAATTTTCATCTTAGTAGACTAAATTTGGCTTCGGGTAAAGGTTTGGTAAATAGGTCCGCTAGATTCGACTTTGATTCCACGTATTTGAGTTGTAGGTTCTGTTAGCTACATGTTCTCGAATAAAGTGGTGTTTGACCTCTATATGTTTGGTCCTAGAGTGGCATATGGGATTTTTGGTTAAGTTGATTGAGCTAATATTATCTATGTGAGTTTTAATATTGTTGAAGTTTAAGTTAAAATCTTGGAGAGTGTGCTTCATCCAAAGAAGCTGAGCCACACACTCACCCATCACGACATATTCGATTTTGGTGGTAGATAAGGCAACACAATGTTGCTTCCTACTGCACCAACTCACTAGACTTGAGCCGAGAAGTTGACAACAACCACTCGTGCTCTTTCTATCGAGTTTACTACTGGCATAATCTGAGTCGGAGTAGTCGATTAGTTCGAACTCGGTAGATCTAGGGTACCAAATACCTACGCTTAGCGTTCCCTTTAGATATCTAAGGATATGCTTAACTAATGTTAGGTGAGACTCCTTAGCACAGGTTTGGAACCTTGCGCACATACTTACTACAAATAATATATCGGATCGACTCGCAGTTAAGCAAAGGAGACTTCCTATTGCGCTCTTATAATATTTTAGGTCAATAGATTTTCCTTCTACATCTTCTCCTATATTAACATTTGTTGCCATGGGTGCATTAATGATTTTAGCATTTTGCATCCTGAATCGGTTAATTAATTTTTTAGCATATTTTTGTTGATGTAAATATATTCCTTCCTTAGTTTGTTTAATTTGTAATCCTAGAAAGAAATTTAATTCTTCTACTAAGTTCATTTCAAATTCACTTTCCATGAGTGAAATGAATTCATTTAGTAGGATTGAATTAGTTGTTTCAAAGATTATGTCATCTACATAGACTTGGGCTATAAAAATTTCTTTACCTACGGATTTTACGAAAAGGGTCGGGTCGACTAAGTCTTGGCTAAATCCTTTGGACTTAAGGTATATTGAAAGTCTCTCATACCAAGCCCTAGGAGCTTGTTTTAGTCCATATAAAGCTTTCTTGAGTTTAAACACATGGTCAGGTTTATCTAAGCTTTCAAATCCTGGGGGTTGACTAACATACACTTCTTCCTTAATAAGTCCATTCAAAAATGTTGACTTGACATCCATTTGAAACAATTTAAATCCTCGATGTGGAGCATATGCCAACAACATTCGGATGGATTCTAATCTAACTATGGGGGCATAGGTTTCATCGTAATCTAACCCTTCTACTTGACTAAACCCTTTCGTGACCAATCTAGCTTTGTTTTTAACTACTTCACCTTTGCCATCAAGTTTGTTTCGGAATACCCACCTTGTTCCAATAATTGATTTATCTGTAGGTGGTGGTATTAATTCCCAAACTTTGTTCCTAGTAAATTGAGCTAGCTCTTCTTGCATTGCAATAATCCAATTGGAATCAAGAAGAGCTTATTCAATGGTCTTGGGTTCGATTTTCGAAATCAAAGAGATTTGACAAAGATTTCTATATGACGATCTAGTTCGAACCCCTAGGCTAGGATCACCTATCACTTGATCGATAGGATGATTCGATTGAATCCTAGACTGGCTCGGATTAGGATTAATAGTAGACTCGATTTCAAGGTCAGAGTCGAGTCTAGTACGAATCAGTTCGCTAGTTGGTTTTACTACGGGTTTTGTGGGTTCATGTCCTTCGTCGAATACTACATTAATTTTTTCCTCAATATTAAGGGTATCATTGTTATATACCTATAGGCTCTACTTGTAGTTGAGTATCCTAGGAAGATACCGGTGGAGGTTTTGGATGTGAACTTTCCTAGGTAGTCCTTAGTGTTTAGGATATGTACCTTACATCCAAATACTCTAAAGTATTTAATGTTAGGTACTTTGTCATGGTAGATTTCGTATGAGGTCTTAAGGTGCCTCTTTACCATAAGAATTCTATTTTAGACATAACAAATTGTACTAATGGCTTCTGCCCAAAACCTATCGGGTAGGTTGTATTCGTTCAACATGGTCCTAGCAGCTTCTTGTAGGGTTCTATTTTTCCGCTCAACTAGGTCATTTTGTTGTGGGATTCTAGGATACGAGAATTCATGGTGGTATCCATTTAGATTACAGAAATCTATGAACCTTTGGTTTTCGAATTCACCACCATGATCGCTTCTAAGTCTTTAATTTTAAAGTTCTTTTGGTTTATGATTAATTTAAACAAGTTGATGAGTTGGTCTAAGGTATCACTTTTGTGTTTAAGGAACCTAACCCAGGTAAACCTAGAATAGTCGTCAATTATGACTAGGCAAAATTGACTTCCATTAAGTGACTTGGCTCCATGTGAATCGAATAGATCCAAGTGTAGAAGCTCAAGCACACTTTTGGTTCGTTCTTGATTAGTTAGTTGATGTTGTGTCCTAGGTTGTTTACCTTGTTGGCAAGCATTACATATTTTATTGTCTAAGTTATTGAGGTTGAGCAAACCTCTGACTAAGCCACTCTGACTCATCTTGTGAACGAGTCTTGGGTGCGAGTGACCGAGTCGTCGGTGCCACAACCAAGATTCCTCTTGCTGTGTCATAAGCCACTTGGTTGAGGAGTTAGGTAGATTAATAATGTAGATGTTCCTATTTCTAGTTCATTTAAGTATTGTTTTAGAGGTTTCATTTTTTTTAATTAAGCATTCATTTTCTAAGAATATAACCTTATAGTTGTTATCACATACTTGACTTACACTAAGTAAATTATATTGAAAATCTTTGACTAATAAAACATTGTGAATCGTGAAATTAGAATTTATCTCAATATCACTTGATCCGATGATTTTTAGCTTGCCGTTGTTTCCGAACGCTACTGATCCTTGTCGTTTGAATTTAAGCTTTGAAAATTTAGGTTGGTCTCCGGTCATATGTCAGGAGTACCCACTATCCAACATCCATTGATCCTACACACAAGGTAATTGGATCGGATATTGAAATTTAAGGGTTGGTTTGAAGATTATTAGTCTTAGATCATCTCACACATTTCTACATGATCAAACACGTTATCCTTATGTGTTCTTGTGAGATGACTTCAATTTTACTTGATTAATTTAAATGAATTGAAACTAGTCAACCTTGGGTTAGATTCGGATTTAACCCTAAGCTCACCAAGTCACCTTTTCAAGAAATTGGCTTCCAGGTCGTGGCGAGGCACAGAGGCCTTCTTTGATCGGAACAACGACTACTTCCTTAAACAAAGTCAAGTTCAAGAAAATAATAACTTGATTCACCTAAGATCACTTCCTGGTCTAACTAGTTAAGGATACGATGAGGTAGCTTCAGCTAGTTCCACTTAGTCGAGTGCACCGAGCTAGATACGCCTTACCTAACTCGGACACACAAGACTTCACTTTCCTAGCATCGCAGCACGCACCGCTGTCGGTGTCAGCTATTTTTCGGCCAGATGCTGCCCCGTGCATCGAGCGCACTCGACCGACAGTCGTGACCTACGTGTGCTTGCCCCCTTTCCTGCTCTGCTCCGTCGTGATTGTTCCTCCTCGTACATCGCTGCGCGCCGCCACAACAACGCCACCTCGGGCGCTAGCCGGGCCTCACCATCAGACAAAGATCGACTTCGCAGACGATCACCGACCGCGATCGCAGACGATCGCCGACTGCGGTAACCGGCCGCATCGCACATGTTTCTTCACCAGAGCCGCCGCGAGCTACTTCCGCAGATCGCCAGAACTCGCCACGACTCTCGCCACGACCGAAAATTCGATGATCGCCGATTGAAATCGAGGAAGGAGAAGGTTTGGCTTTAGCGTATCTATAAAGTGAGTGAATTGGTAGGATGTTGTTCATTTGATTTTGGTTTATCAGATTTAATTAATTTATTTGCTATGATTAATTAATCAAAAGTAGTGATCAATTGATTTAGTGGGCGATTAATCTGTATCTATTAATTTGTTAAGGGTGGGTGATTAATCTGTTAATCGAAATCAATTAAATTAGATTAAGTTTGATTAAATAGTTCGGGTTAAATTGAATTGTTGTTTGACTAATAAAATCTGGATTTAATTAGATTTTGATTAATCGAGTGATGTGATAGAGGGGTGTTGTTAAACTATGAGTTAAGGTAATTGATATAATTAATTAGTTAATTAAAATAGAGTAATTAATCGGTTGAATGGATTAATTATAACATAGTTGAAAGATGAAGCAAAATCCTCGGATTGGAAGATAGCTGGCATTCAACAGTTAGAGGTTTCGGTCACGAGATAGATCCACGAGCTTAAAGATAGTTGGTATTCTTCATAGCAGACGAGTATTTTGACTTATCTTTTTGATATAGTCATGTTGATATGCTAGTTAGTTATAACTTACGATAATTTTCATGTTTAACTGCCTTGTATGTTATTGTGCCTACTTGATTCATGCATTTGATCAGTTTATAGTTATACATTTCCTATTTTACTTGGATCATTGATATGTACCTATTGGTTGTGAATATTATTCGGATATGTATTTTTAGTTGGTATTACATGCTTTAGTATCATGCACCATCTTGCATGATTGCATGCTGGCTGGACAGGGTTCCTTTGTAGTTGAGCCCGCAGCCATTTACATGGTCTGCACACGCTGCCACTCATGGGTTAGTGGTACATTAGGAGGGTGTGTGCAGTAGCTCTGTCAGGCTCTGCTAGTCCTCTCATGGGTAGCGATGAGGCAGCGTGATAGCGGGCAGGGATCCCTCCTCTGGTCTACGACACCAGGAGATGAGAGCTTTGCTCCCCCACTCTATTTGGGGCAGGAGGATCGGTGTACTCTGACAGCATCCTGTCCACTCGGTCACTCAGGAGCAGTGATGGCAGAGTGTACAGTTGTCATAGACCTACCCATTCGGCTTCACCATCGCGTGTGAGGCGGCTGACTGGTGTCAGGGGTGACCATGTCATTTGCATCGCATGCATTTTGCATGGATGGCATTTGTATTGTGTTTGTTGCATTTTGATTATTGCCTTAGATGTTGCATATGATTGCCATGCATACAGGATACATATTTGTATTTGGTCTGACGACTTTATTTCTTCTAGTAAGACACATGCTCCTATATTAGGATAGGAGATTCAGGTAAGTAGAGTTTATTTGTATTTCTTTCTTGCATATCCTATATATGAGACTGTACGGGCATGATTATTATTGTTAGTTATATCTTACTGTGCATATCGACTATTATCCGCTGAGTTCATTGAACTTACCCCATTGTTTTACATTTATTTCAGGTTGAAGCTGTCAGGAGAGTCCAACTGCCAAACCCCCCCTCGTTGTGATAGTTTATTAGTTATTTGATTTATGGTTTTGGATTTGGACTAGAAGATATGTTATGTCTGGTGTTTGATTTATGTACTTGTGGATATATGGTATGACCTTATGGACCTTCATTCAGATTTTTATTTGATAGGATTTGGATGTGTATTCCTTCCCAGATGGCAGAAGGGGTAAGTCTAGATGTGATAGACTTTTATTATTTCTTTTGATTGTTGGCCTGAGGCTTATTTATATCCTGCGTGTATAGTTTGGTTCCGGTCGTGTTGACCGATATATAGTGGCCGTGTAGGCCTTGTATGCAAGATTGGTATTGGCACTCGGACAGGGGAGATGCTGTCGGATTTTCATCTGGCGGGGACTCCCCCGGGGCGTGACAATTTATTTGGTATCAGAGCTAGGTTCCGAGTTCCTTAGGGTCTTTGGGTTTTCGGAGTTTGCCACATTTGGCAGGTTAACATGAGTATTTTCGGATTTGTATGGATTTTCGATGATTTTTAGGTTTCAGAAATTCGAGGTATTATTGACGAGGTCAATTTGGGGATTTGGCAGCGACAGGACATCTCCAGTCTGCTAACAGGTGAATAAATTCTAGAGATAAATTTTCTAGATTTAGTGCATATTTGTATTGGTTATGCGGTTTACTTAGGTGGTATCATATTTTGTCTAGTATTGTTTTAACCTTATATCTGTTAGACTGTTAGATTTTTTTAGGTTGCTGGTTTATCATTAGCATATGGTTATTAATTGCTATTACTGCTATACGTAGCTAGTTATCATTGTGATATAAATGATTAGATATTATTGGTAGATGTTTACCTCTTAATTTTTGAACTAGTATTAGGATTGGACTAGTATTAGGATTAGACTAGTTGAATAATATGACTAAGATGGATAAATTCGTAGAAGGTATACATATAGGTTCTTTGACTCTCTAGATCCTAGTGCATGATGACATGATTACATTGCTTACGTAGTTTAGGGTATATATAGGCATCTGATGCTTTATTTAGTATTGCCTTGACTTTGTTCTGGCATGACCTCTTTAGTTATACCCTAATTAATTTTAGCCATTGATTGCCATTAGTAGGACTATGTTGTCATTTATTAGACAGCGTGTTATGTGTTTATATGGTTATGTGTTTTTGCGGTGGATACCATGATTAAGACTAGTAGAGATAGAATAACTTAGATGAGGTTATTCTGTAGGAGCGGATCTTAGGAATGAAACAACATTAGTAGAACTCTAGGTGTTGGAACCCTAGGCGTAATAACCCGGATGTGCATATTGGTATATGTTTATCCATTTACTATATCAGTTGATATGGTGATCGGACTAGTAGAGGTCGTATAATTAGGATGCGATTAATCCTTAGAGGGTATATAATGTTGTTTCATATCTCGGCTGCCAACTATACCTCCTATCCTTGGATGAGAGAGAGTCTGCAATAGAGTCTCTCTATGGTTGCTTTTGTATATTTGTGGTCGAATATGTCTCCCATGCATGGTTGAGATAATCTACTGTAAGGTTATATTCTTGCGTTATCCGCTCGGACTTGGTGATAATCGGATTAGTATGACGTCTGTAGCTAGATAGCTACTTTACATCTTAAGTACCCACGAGATCTGTTCGTGGTAGCATGTTGGAGCATGCATGATTGAACTGGTAGAAATGGTATAATTTAGGCTTAACCCTCTTGCCGAGCTTGTTAGTAGGTTTGTTGTCCTTATTGGCCTTGATAGGCAATTCCTGTTAGCCGGGTTGAAACCCTATGATCAATCGTCTCGACGTGTTTGCTAGTGGACTTATGATTTTTATCGACCTTGATAACCGTTCAGGTTAGAAGAGTTTGAACCTCTAGACTTAACTATCTCGACTTATTTATTTATAAGTCGATGATCTTTACCGACTTTGGTAAATATTTCGTATTAGAGGTGTTGAAACCCTCGCTTGACCGCCTCAATGGTTTTAATTGTAGATCGATGATCTTAGTCGACGTTGATAGTCGTTCTATGTTGGATGTATTAGATAACCCTAGGCTTAACAACCTAGGATAATCGACTGCCCATGCGACCTATTAGTGGTAGTATGCTAGTGCGTGCAATCAATAACTCGATATCTATATACTGCCTATATATCCACGAGTCTCATTCGTGGTAGCATTATTGGAGTGTCGCCCACGAGTTACGTCATGTAGCTCATAGATAGTTCCCTTTGTGTACGAGAGCCACGAAGCTTTGTCGTGGTATCTGAATGTGCATTGCTTGTAGATTGCAGTGGTTGTGTAGGTTACGGGTATATTTGTTATACTGCTGACCAGGTTAGTTGCAGACTGATATTGGTACTCTGAGGGTTGGATTATTCTAGTTTGTTTCCTTTGACTTCCATTAGGTGCATTATGATTATGCACTATTGTCTATCCATCCACTGAGTGGTTGTACTCACCCCCTCCTCACTTATCCTCTAGGTTAGATGATGGAGGACGTGTCTAATTGACCTACCTTCGTGTCGCTCAGAGAGTTCCTTGCCGTTCTTGTCCCACGACATTGTCGAGATGCCTCTTTATTTACTTTATCGGTATTGCATTTTGTTTATGCACTTTGGATTTTGTTGAAATTTGATTTGGTGTCATAAAACTATTTTACTTTAATTGATATATGTTTAGTAGTGCATGCATGCAGTTAATAAAATATTTGTGTTTCTATTATTATTTTGAGGTTTTTACTAGATCTGGTTCATGTATTTCAGAATATTGTCACTAAGGGGCTCCTCCGTCATTTGGATGGCGGATATGCCCCCGGGATGTGACAATTTTATTGGTTTGCAATTTTGGTTTGTGGGTTTTGTGTTTCGAGGATTTTATTTTCCTTGGATTTTTGGGAGTTCTCGTGTTATGGGACCAGGCAAGCTGAAGGATATCTCTGAGCTATAGGAAAAGTATTGTCTTTAGTGGTTACTGTGCTTTAGTGGTTAGGAAAAAGTATTGACCTAGTGAAATTGCCCCTACTCATGGTCGGGGACGAGGTCGATACGTATTGACCTTGCGGAACCTAACAATGATTTTAGAAGTACGGACTCTTTAGAGGTGTCGACTGATGTCGAATTAGGAAGCTAGGGATTTGGCCTGCTAGCCACCAATTTGAAGGACAAGGAGTAAACCCTCAGAGAATATCAGTCCCTACTAATAGTGATTTGGTTATGGATAAGACGTGTATACCTACACTAGTCTAGACGATGAAAGATCATTTTACCTTATTATAGGAGGTGTTGGATGGGATATTTATCTGTCCCAGTATTTTTTAGAGAAGATCCGGAACTCTTTGTTAAAAGAGAGATAAACCTTTGAGATTATGCATCGATTATCGATGATAAAATGCGGTAGTTGTGGAAGGAAATGAATATCCTTCATTGTGGATAGAGGATCTATTTAGATCAGCTATAGGACACCAGTGTATACTCTAGGATTGATTTATGGCTGATGGGTTGATATTGTAGTGACATGGTGTCATACAATTATCATTGTCGTTGTGATGATTGTTATATCATCAGCCTAGAGTAAAGAGAATGCAGTTGTATAGCGACTACAATTTTATACTTGGTATGAATTGTATGAGCTTATGATTATCTTATTAGACTTATTGACAACTTAGTCGTCCAGGGATTTGGGAAGTCGTGTATTCTGTACATGATTGGATCAGTTGTGGTCATTGGAGTTGCGTAACTTGGTCACTGTTGATGGTGGTAGTTAGAGTTGCGCACTCGGCCACCGTAGATGGTGGTTTACTGGTAGTGATTTGATTATTACTATAGATATGGATAGGATGCTCTAGCGGTACTACATCGCTGACTGGTTGGACCAGGAAGGTGATGGAATTTTCTTGGTCTGAAGCTTGTGAAACTAGTTTCAGGGTTCAGACGATGGTTGACCTTTACGCCAGTGTTGATTAATCATTTTGGTGTGGATGGAAGGGTAGTGTACATGGATGTGTCATTTCGGGGATCATAGCGATTCCGATGTTATTGAATAAGGCGTATCCTAAGCTTACGACAGTTAAAGAACTGCGAGGTAAGCCGTCATTTATATGACGTGGACTTAGCAGTTATTATGTTATTTTGTAGAGGTGAGGAGCAGGAATGCTCATGAGATTTTGGCTAGCTACTGGATAGCTACTATAGAGTAGCTGGAACACAAACAGTTGTAACAAGGAAGTTTGGTCGCTATAGCCTCCCATGCACTTACAGAGTGTGTGGTGGAGTGGATTTTGGACGGTAGATGGACTTCTCTTGTGAAAAGATAATTCCTCATCTCTAACTCTGAGGAGAATAGTGGTTTTTGAAGATGCATTAGTTTAAGGAAGAGATGCTTCAGGAAATTCCGATTCCGGAATGGAGGTGGAAGCATATCATTATGGAATTCGGGGGCAGCTGGGAGGACCACTTGCCTTAGTGGAATTCGCCTACAATAACAGCCATCATTCGGCTATCCAAATGGCACTGTTTGGAGCATAGTATGGTAGACAGTGTCGGATATCCACCCTCTGGAAGGAGGTTGGAGAGGCCCAGTTGCTAGGACCCCAGAGAGCTCAACATGAGGCAGAGTTGGTCCATACTATTAGACGAAGGATGACAGAGGCGCAGGATCGTCAGAAGAGTTATACCAATCGGAGACGGAGACCTCTGGAGTTCTCTGTATAGTGACCATGTATTCCTGCGAGTCTCACCCACAAAAGGGGTGAAGAGATTTGGCCTCTGTGGTAAGCTAGCTCCTAGGTACATCGGTCCGTTTGAGATTTTAGAGAGGATCGAAGCAGTCACTTATCGCTTAGCGCTACCACCATCTTTGACGGGTATTCATGATGTGTTCCATGTGTCCATGATGAGGAAGTATGTGCCAGACTCTACACATATTCTGTCAGATGTGTCATGTTCCATTCAACCTGATGCTACTTACGCAGAGGTTCCGGTATGGATTCTGGATCACAGGGAACGACAGTTACAGAATAAGATTGTGCGACTTGTCAAGATCGGGTGGAGTCACCACACCGATGAGGAGGCTACATGGGAGCTTGAAAAAAAGATCAGAACTCAATACCCCCATCTGTTTACTTAAGGTACGTGAAATATACTTTCAGTACTTGTGCTACTTGAGTGTGTTGTCTCTTACTCGAGATACATTTGAGTGGGAAATTTGGGGATCAAATTTTTATTAGTGGGGGAGAATGTTAAATACTGAAATTTAAAACACTAAATTAAATGGAAAAAATTAGGAAAATAATCTTAGAAATTATTTTCATAATTTTTGAAGAATTTTAGAAATTTTTTCAGAATTTTTCGAGAATTAAACGGTGCTCGTATGGGGTATTTACGGGGATAAGGAAAAACCGATTTTTAAAGGGCCTATTTGAAATATCAATTTTTCAGGGGTAAATGTATTAACTTAAACCTAGGTCGTTTCCTTAGCATGAGTCACCGTCATTTTTATTCCGGAGCGGTTCACTTTCGCGATAACTTTCTCTCCATCGTACTCGACTCCACCCCACGATCCTTTTCCTCGCCGTTTCTTCTCGCGACTCAAATTCTTCGCGATCCGATGCCTCGCGCAGTTTCCCTTTCACCGCCGTCATCGCAGCACGCACCGCTGTCGGTGTCAGCCATTTTCCGGACAGATGTTGCCCCGTACATCGAGCGCACTCTATCGACAGTCGCGACCTACGCGTGCTCGCCCCCTTTCCTGCTCCGCTCCGTCGTGATCGTTCCTCCCTGTGCCACTGCCGTCGCACTGCCAGCCAACGGCGTCACCCTTGGCGATGCTGGCCTCACCACCAGACAGTGCCGACTTCACAGGATGATCGTCGACGGAGTCGCAATCGCGCGCGACCCGACTCGGCGTACCGCGAGCTAGGGAACCGCCAGCCCTCGCCGACTCACTTCGGCTACGATCGAAAATCCAATGATCATCGGTTGAAATCGATGAAGGAGAAGGTTCGGCTTTAGCGTATCTATAAAGTGAGTGAATTGGTAGGATGTTGTTCATTTGATTTTGGTTTATCAGATTTAATTAATTTATTTGCTATGATTAATTAATCAAAAGTAGTGAACAATTGATTTAGTGGGCGATTAATCTGTATCTATTAATCTGTTAAGGGTGGGTGATTAATTTGTTAATCAAAATCAATTAAATTAGCTTAAGTTTGATTAAATAGTTCGGGTTAAATTGAATTGTTGTTTGACTAATAAAATTTGGATTTAATTAGATTTTGATTAATCGGGTGATGTGATAGAGGGGTGTTGTTAAACTATGAGTTAAGGTAATTGATATAATTAATTAGTTAATTAAAATAGAGTAATTAATCGGTTGAATGGATTAATTATAATAGAGTTAAAAGCTGAAGCAAAATCCTCTGATTGGAGGATAGCTGGCATTCGACAGTTAGAGGTTTCGGTCACGAGACATATCCACGAGCTTAAAGATAGTTGGTATTCTTCATAGTAGGCGGGTATTTTGACTTATCTTTTTGATATAGTCATGTTGATATGCTAGTTAGTTATAGCTTGCGATAATTTTCATGTTTAACTGCCTTGTATGTTATTGTGCCTACTTGATTCATGCATTTGATCAGTTTATAGTTATACCTTTCCTGTTTTACTTGGATCATTGATATGTACTGTTGGGACCTGTGCGCCCGCTAGAGGGGGGGTGAATAGCGTGTTGTCGTACGATGATGGAATTTGATCGTGATCGTCTCTACAAATCGTGTTAGCGCAGCGGAATAATGATAATAAAAAAACAATAACACGAAATGAAACAACCACGGACACAAGGAAATAACGTGGTTCGGAACCAAAACGGTTCCTACTCCACGGATTGGGTTCGTACGAACCCTAGCGATGCCAATCACACACCACTATGACAAATACTCCTTCTCGACACAAGTCGGAGGTGGAGAAACCTCTTACAATAAGATTACAACTATAATCAAATAACAACAAACAAATAAAATGAGATACAATGCAATATAAGTAAAGAGAATGCTTTACAAATGTCTTTCGATTGCTTGCTTGTTGATCGCTTGAATCGTGGTTGAAGACCCTGATTTGTAGCAGCAAATCGCCTCAAAAACGTCCAAGAAATCGCTGCCAAAAACCCTCCCGTCGAGCTCCTTTTATCCTTGCGCGCGACCTGGATTTCCGCCTATCAGTCGACTGCCATAAGTCACACCGATCGATGCCATCGTTGTCGTGAGACAACGGCTCGATCCACGCTGTAAAAACCTCCAACGGATCTTTCGGCCGATCGCCAACATTGGCGCCGATCACAGCCGCTGTAGGTCGACCGCCTACCTACGGAGCATTCTGCGGCTCACTACCGAACTAGCAATGATCCGTCCTTGGTAGTCGATCATGCCGACATCCGATCGCTCCAATGAGCCGATCGCTAGAGCAATTTTAGTTTTAAACGGGCAATGAACTTGTCGACTCACGGCAGTTGAACCGGCCATATTGCCAGTCGACTGCCAACCTCAAAAATGAGGTTTTAACCCAAGTATGGTGCCCCCATACTTGCTAGACCACCCTTAGCCTAGACCTAAGCCTTCTATCCACCTCCATCAGCCTCACGCCTCTCGGATCCCTCCAAGTCATCCATGACTTGTTCATCCATCGCGCTAGCCTCCAGGTGCTTCCCTCGGCTATGTAATGCTAACGGTGTCTACACCGCCAAGGCACATTGGACTTACGCCGCCAAGACTCCGCTTGGACTTTACGCCGCCAATATCAATCCCCTTGGACTTCTCAAATGCCAAGACTCAATCTTGGACTTTCCATGCCGAGACCCATGCTTGGACTTTTCCTTGTGCCAAGTACTCAAGACTTGGACTTTCCCAAATGCCAAGTGTCCCACTTGGACTTTCCATGCCAAGTACCCATGACTCGGACTTTACCTTGCCAAGACCCATGCTTGGACTTTCCCTTAATCACATTGTCAACCCTAGTCAACCATCAAGATCTCCCTCGAGTCAAACTCGAGTCTGGTCAATTATAACCTGGGTCGATTGCTCCAACAATCTCCCCAACATATTAACCGACATCAATGTCCAACATCAATGTCAAACCACTTTGTCAAACATCCTATGTCAAACATCAAAACATCACTCGAGTCAAACTCGAGTATGGTCAATCGTGACCTGGGCCGATTGCACCAACAATCTCCCCCTTTTTGATGTTTGACAAAAACAAACCTTGAGTTAGGTCCCTAACTCAAATTCCTTTACCAATTATCCAAATTGGTAATTTAATCTTCTCCCCCTTTTTGACATACATCAAAAAGGTTATCTCTCCAAGGAGGTCAATGTCTCATGTCCCAATGAGATCTTACAATCTCCCCCTTGATCCAAAAATACCTAGGATGCCTACCATCTTCCTAGTGATAAGTTCCATATCACTCAAGAGAGGCAATCCTATACTCTCTCCCAATTTCCAAATTGGGTCTCTCAAAATCCCATCAATTTTCCCAATTGATGATACTCTCCCAATAACTTCTCCCCCTTCAAAAAGAGAAACACATCCATCATCCCAAGATGGATAACTCCCCCTAAAGGCTTGCTCCTCCTTGACCATTGCACCAACAATGTCCTTGGGAAGTCCCTAAGCCAATAGAAACTCTAAACCATCAAAATTAAGGTTAAAAGTTCAAACTTGAACTTTCCACACCCTAAATTTTATACTTTGACCTAACACTTCTCCTAATCCATATCCAATGAATTTTCACCCTTTATAATGCTTCCTAAAGCATATCCTAGGGTTAGGAGTGATTAGGGACCTTTACAATGGTTGAACACGGGATAAACAACCTTATTTTCCCGAAATCAGACCTGGCACGATGACTCTGGCAAGAACTCATTGCCACCCATATCGATCGGCCCGCCACCAAGCGATCGATAGCTGAAATTTCCAAATTTCAACTATCAGAATCGAGATTCAGAAAATCATAACTAATTATACGTATATCGAAAAATCACGAAATTTGATACGTATAATACCTATGACCAATACAATGGGTGAAAAATGTTTTAAAAATATTTTACCTATAAAATAGAAAAATTGATACAGAATCCAAAAATGACTAGAAACTTTAAAGTTTAAGCTCACTTTGTATCAATCTCATCAATGGTGATTGCTATCAAAAGATAGGCTTCACCAAGGTTTTTCACAATGATTTTAAAACATTTTCAAAATCTTATTTTGGATCATATTCCTTGGGCTCTATGCACATGACTTGTACACAAGCTTTCCCAATGATCCACTAATCATATAAGATGAGTTTGAGTTCATCTAGATGCAAAACCTATGCACCTTGAACTTAACTCATATCCTAGCATCTCACATGTATCTAGGGTGTATAAAATACACATACATGTCAATTTAATGTGAGATGTGGGTTTTGTTCATCCTAATCTAGGGTTTCATGCATTCTCTAAGGCAACCCTACTTGATTCCCTTATAAATGGGACTTCAAGTCATGTCATAGTCCTTAAATCAATTTCAACCAAAATGTCTTAAATTTATGAATGATTATGGCATTTAGAGATGATATAAATAAGCATATGCTCATAATCATGATGTCATGGCATAAGATGAAATCTAAAAACACATGACATTTGAAACCTTAATCCTAAACATGAACATGACATATAAAATGATTAAAATAAACATGATGTCATGGCATGTTATATGGCAAACAAAGCATGGCATATAAAATATATAGGTATAGTAATACCTAAATTTTAATATTAATTACCATTAGATATATTTTGCCATATTCTCATTAATCTCCCTAGTGTGCCAAAAACCCAAAATGGCACACTAACCTCTAAACCTAAATTGTGCCAATTTAATTGATTTTTCTTAATTTCACAAATGCATTGGCACATCCTAAAATCTTTTAGGATATTGATTCAAATCTATTTCCAAGGTAACCATAACCTTGAAAATATCCTAAAGTGCCACCTTTACCATGGTTGAATTAACTACCCATCCAATCAAGGTTGGCACACCCTAAACCCATCTAGCGTGAATCAATCACGCTCTTGGGAACCCAAAACCGATTTGAGCTCCTAGGGTTAATTAGGTATTCCTTAGGGATAACCTCCCTAGATACCTTCCTAATGACCCTCCTAGGCTTGTTAGCCTTGGTCATTTGGGTCTTACCATGGTTAACTTTAAGGATTGCCTCCCTAATAACCTTCTTAGTGGCCACCCTAGGTTTCCTAGAAACCCTAGCCACTAGGCACAACCTTTGGTCAACCTTAGGGATGACTTCCCTATTGACCTTGGTCTTCCTAGACCTAAATAGTGTTCCATAATCTAATGAAACACTATGATAAGCCACCTTAGGCTTAGGTTTGTGACCCAAACCATTCTTGCCCTTGAGTGACTTTTGCTTCTTGGGTCCTAAATGTTGACTTTGAGATTTGGACCTAGACTTTTCATCATTTGACCCTTTAAATTGGTTTTGTATATTCCTAAGGGTCTTTTCTAGTTTTTCAAGTCTTGACCTCAAGACTTGATTTTCCTTTTCTAATTGCCCAATTTTTGAGTTTTGATTTAAAACATGGGCATTGTCCTTTCTAGGCATATGCCTAGTCCATTTAGGGTTAAAACATAATTGTTCTTGTATTTTCCTAATAGATTCCTTAGGTAAGGTTTTTCTAGGGACATTAGTCCCAAATTTTTCCTCATTTTCTACATGGACTCTCTTAGCTCCTAAACAAAATTCCTTACTTCTAGCATGCTCTTTATGATAAATAGCAAGACTATTGAAATTATTCCTAGCATGCTTTTGACTATAAGAATTAGAAAGAGCATTACTAAAATATACCTTAGGGTTAGCCTTAGCTCCCCCTACATGTGTAGCTCCTTCTTGGGTCTTTTTGCTCCCCCTAGGACATTGACTCCGGTAATGCCTCTTTGAGTTGCACTTGAAGCATATGATATGCTCCTTGCTCTTTTGACTTGGGGCATCGACATCCTTGACTTTTGGTGCCGGTGGAGCTTTCCTAACCTTCTTTGGGCACTTGCTCTTGTAGTGCCCGTCTTCTCTACACTCAAAACATATGATATGATTTTTATTACAAATTGATATGTTTGAGTTACCTATGGTGGATGTGGTGATTGGAGTGGATTCTTCATTCCTCCCGGAGGTTGAGACTTCTTCTTGAATTTGTTCCGGCTCCGGTGTGGAAGTTCTCTCCTCCCCCTCAATCCTTGAGGTGGATGCTTCTTCCACCTCTTCTTTCTCTGATCCGGAAGTCGACTCCCTATCAACTTCCGACTCCTCAAGCTCTTTAGATGGGGATGTGCTTGCTTGAGCTTGAGAGGGTGAGCACTCCTCTTCTTCTTCTTCTTCTTCTTGGATTGATGATGGATTTTCATGAAGCTTGGCCAAATCGCTCCATAGCTCCTTGGCATCCACATAGTCACCTAGGCTACACAAGAGGTCATTAAGAATTAAATCAAAAATGAATTTGATTACCTTCTTGTTTTTATCGAATTGTTGGAGTTGCTCCTCACTCCACTTCTTCTTCTTGAGAAACCCTCCCTTTGGTCCCTTAGGATATTCAAATCCTTCCATCAATGCAGACCACTCCTCAAGGTCTCTCATCATCAAAAAATCTTCAATTCTCGCCTTCCAAGAATTGAAACCTTCTCGTCCATAGAAGGCATACGGAATTGGGGTGTTGATATCCCATCCCAATTGTCCTTGGACTTCCATCTTTTCCTCTAGCGTCTTGACTCTGGGTTGTTAATCCGTAGAAGAGCCTCGGGCTCTGATACCACTTGTTGGGACCTGTGCGCCCGCTAGAGGGGGGTGAATAGCGCGTTGTCGTACGATGATGGAATTTGATCGTGATCGTCTCTACAAATCGTGTTAGCGCAGCGGAATAATGATAATAAAAAAACAATAACACGAAATGAAACAACCACGAACACAAGGATATAACGTGGTTCGGAACCAAAATAGTTCCTACTCCACGGATTGGGTTCGTACGAACTCTAGCGATGCCAATCACACACCACTATGACAAATACTCCTTCTCGACACAAGTCGGAGGTGGAGAAACCTCTTACAATAAGATTACAACTATAATCAAATAATAACAAGCAAATAAAATGAGATACAATGCAATATAAGTAAAGAGAACGCTTTACAAATGCCTTTCGATTGCTTTCTTGTTGATCGCTTGAATCGTGGTTGAAGACTCTGATTTGCAGCAGCAAATCACCTAAAAAATGTCCAAGAAATCGCTGCCAAAAACCCTCCTGTCGAGCTCCTTTTATCCTTGCGCGCGACCTGAATTTCCGCCTATCAGTCGACTGCCATAAGTCACCAGTCGACTGATGTCACTGTTGTCGTGAGACAACGGCTCGATCCACGCTGGAAAAAACTCCAACGGATCTCTTGGCAGTCGACTGCCAACATTGGCAATCGATCACCCGCAGTAGTCGACCGCCTACGGCCACGGCATTTTTTTGTGCTTCAATAACTAGCAATGATCATTATCCCGGCAATGATCGCTATCGACATCACCGATCGCCCATGAGGTTTTAACCCAAGTATGGTGCCCCCATACTTGCTAGACCACCCTTAGCCTAGACCTAAGCCTTCTAGCCACCTCCATCAGCCTCACGCCTCTCGGATCCCTCCAAGTCATCCATGACTTGTTCATCCATCGCGTTAGCTTCCATGTGCTTCCCTCGGCTATGTAATGCTAACGGTGTCTACACCGCCAAGGCACATTGGACTTACGCCACCAAGACTCCGCTTGGACTTTACGCTGCCAATATCAATCCCCTTGGACTTCTCAAATGCCAAGACTCAATCTTGGACTTTCCATGCCGAGACCCATGCTTGGACTTTTCCTTGTGCCAAGTACTCAAGACTTGGACTTTCCTAAATGCCAAGTGTCCCACTTGGACTTTCCATGCCAAGTACCCATGACTCGGACTTTACCTTGCCAAGACCCATGCTTGGACTTTCCCTTAATCACATTGTCAACCCTAGTCAACCATCAAGATCTCCCTCGAGTCAAACTCGAGTCTGGTCAATTATAACCTGGGTCGATTACTCCAACAATCTCCCCAACATATTAACTGACATCAATGTCTAACATCAATGTCAAACCACTTTGTCAAACATCCTATGTCAAACATCAATGTCAAACCACTTTGTCAAACATCCTATGTCAAACATCAAAACATCACTCGAGTCAAACTCGAGTATGGTCAATCGTGACCTGGGCCGATTGCACCAACATGTACCTATTGGTTGTGCATATTTTTCGGATATGTATTTTTAGTTGATATTACATGTTTTAGTATCATGCACCATCTTGCATGATTGCATGCTGGCTGGATGCGATTCCTTTGTAGTTGAGCCCGCAGCCAGTTACATGATCTGCACACGCTGCCACTCATGGGTTAGTGGTACATCAAGAGGGTGTGTGCGAGCTCCAGTTCAGGTCCGCCTACGGGTAGCGCCGTGGTAGTGGGCAGGGATCCCTCCTCTGGTCTATGACACCGAGAAATGAGAGCTTTGCTCCCCCACTCTATTTAGGGCAGGAGGATAGGTGTACTCCGACAGTATCCTGTCCACTCAGTCATGCAGGAGTAGTGATGGCAGAGTGCACAGTTGTTATAGCCCTACCCACTCGGCTTCACCATCGCGTGTGAGGCGGCTGACTGGCGTCAGGGGTGACCATGTCATTTGCATCGCATGCATTTTGCATGGATGACATTTGTATTGTGTTTGCTGCCTTGGATGTTGCATATGATTGTCATGCATACATGATACATATTTGTATTTGGTCTGACGACTTTATTTCTTCTAGTAAGGTACATGCTCCTATATCAGGATAGGAGATTCAGGTAAGTACAGTCTATTTGTATTTCTTTCTTGCATATCCTTTATATGAGACTGTACGGGCATGATTATTATTGTTAGTTATATCTTACTGTGCATATCGACTATTATCTGCTGAGTTCATTGAACTTACCCCGTTGTTTTACATCTATTTCAGGTTGAAGCTGTCAGGAGAGTCCAACTGTCAAACCCCCCCCCCCCCTCATCGTGATAGTTTATTAGTTATTTGATTTATGGTTTTGGATTTGGACTAGAAGATATGTTTAGGTCTGGTGTTTGATTTATGTACTCATGGATATTTAGTATAACCTTATGGACCTTCATTCAGATTTTTATTCGATAGGATTTGGATGTGTATTCCTGCCCAGATGACAGAAGGGGTAAGTCTAGATGTGATAGACTTTTATTATTTCTTTTGATTGTTGGCCTGAGGCCTATTTATATCCTGCATGTGTAGTTTGGTTCCGGTCGTGTTGACTGATGTATAGTGGTCGTGTAGGCCTTGTATGCAAGATTGGTATTGTCACCCGTACAGGGGAGATGTTGCCAGATTTTCGTCTGGCGGGGACTCCCCCGGGGCGTGACATAACAAATGAACTTAACTTAGTGTATTTGCTATAATCAAAACTCAGGTTCGATTCAGGTGCCTACTACACAAACATGTCATACTCAGTAAGCTGTTTGATGTTACTTATGGTAACATCAAACCCTAATGTGGCTAGTAATGATGTGATGACATGACAGTAGGGCAAGTGTGCCTTCCTATTAGTAACTGACCTAGAATGATGAATGACGGAATGAAATATCTGCAAACTAATGTCTAAATCTAATCTATGACTAAGTGCATAAAGTAGAAATGAATGATAGGGATGCATCATAGCGATGTCCCTAGTGGTGAGTGGCAAAATACAATTCACTATAACTCGATACAGGGCATAGTCTTGTACTCTGAGTCTAGTGGAACTAAAGAAACTCACAGATGGAGTCCTCTCCTCACCAAATAGATGCAATTGTATCCTATCTAATGTAATATTTGAGTAGGGGTCACCCTACGGTAACTCCGTAGATGGAAAATATGCCACTGGACATATTGAAAGCATGAGTCCTAAATGTTCTCTCAACATAGAGGGGGTAAAAATAAAATCCTTACCCTGTACTCTAGTCGAATATGCAAGATCATCAATTTTACTGAAGTTATTGAAAAACTCTGCATATAGATCTGTGTTAATAGAGTTTTTACAGTACACTAATTTCTCTAACCCATAATGCGCTATGACTTCCATACTAAGCATGCATGAATTACTAAAAAATAATCTATGTATCTAGTAGGCATGGGAGTATAAAGCGTGTTCTCAAACCTAATCCTATGCCCCTCAGTAGGGAACCTAATGTCCATGCATGGAGTAGATGACTCAACCTCAACGACTCATCTTTTACCCCTAATTGAATTACAATTATTCAATATTTATTGAAAGTAATTGAAATTAAAGTTTTAGACTTATTACCTCGGCATTATGAATGATGATAAAGAGATATGATGACCTAGACACTTTGGGAGGCTGAAAATAGGATTTTCGCAGTAGATTGAGGTGGTTGTGAGTCGTTTTGGTGCTGCCTTGGTGTTGTTCTTATAGACGAAATCTAGTCGACTAAAAATAGTTGAATCAATTGAACATGTTTCAGTCGACTATAATTAATTTTACCATTTATGACGACGCCTAACTTTTATCTACTATTTCATTTCAGTCAACAGAATTGATTTCAGTCGACTGAAGTCGCGTTTTTATCTTCCCGAGGCTTGGAGGCAACTGAAGTTGATTTAGTCGACTCTTTTCGAGTCTATTGGAAATGATTTAGTCGACTGAAATCAATTAATTTTAATTTTTATGTTTCATTCGGTTTAGTTGATTTTATTAGTTTAATTTCATTGATTGATTTAATTTGATTAAATTGAATTGATTAAGCTGATTAAATTGGTTAAGTTGAGTTAAATTTAAGTAAATTTGTTAAATTAATTAAGTTTAGTTAAAGTAAGTTTATTTATTTTAAGTTAAGTTGAGATGAGTTTAATTATATTTATTAAGTTATGTTTAGTTAAAGTAAGTTTATTTAGTTTAAATTTGTTAAGTTACGTAAATTGTATTAAACTAATTAAGCTTAATTAAATTCTAAATTATCTCACCCAAGCTAGGTTTTCAATACACGTTACTCCTATGGATTTTGTGAGATGAGGATCTCTTTTTATCTTAATTAAATTTAATAAGCATTTTCAAAATTTTTAAACTCGTGTTAGATTCAACTTAGCTTGAGCTAGTCAAGTAGGTTTTTCCAGCATTGACTTCCAGATCATGGCGAGACACATGACCTTCTTGGATATCGGAGCAACGACCACTTCCTAGACAAAGTCAATGAAGGAATCAAGTACTTGATTCACTTGGAACTAAGCCTTGGTCTAACTAGTCAAAGACTTAGTGAGTTAGCTTCGGTCAGTTCCACTCGACTTAGTGCACTAGGTCGTGGCGAGACACATGACCTTCTTGGATATCGAATCAACAACCACTTCCTGGACATGCACTTCGAAGAGCTTTCCTAATTTACTATCAGTTCACTTCGTCTTAGTACTAGGTTGTTCAACTTTAAACTATTTTGTTTCCTATCTAGTTCATTCTAAATTAAGCAAGTAAAGTAAACTAAAGCATGCAAGAGTTTAACTAAACAAGGAAACAAGCAAGGTGTTAGCTCCCCCTAAGTGATAGCTAGGTTAAGTCTTGTTCACTAAGTGAACTTGAATCTTGGGAACCTAAAATTGATTTGGTCCAACTTGGTTGACTAAGCTAGACGTAGGAACATATGTTTGGACTCGATTCTTAGCATTTCGGCTAAGTAATGACATGTATGATTTATAGGAGGATTTAGCTTTATATCAGAGTCCAGACTTATTGTACACGACTCGCTGAGATCCAAGCATCATGTTGAGATACTTGGAGCCCGAAGTGAACCTTTCCAATGATCTGGTTAGATCTTCTACTTGCCTTTTTAGGACTGAGTTCTCTTTCTCAAGTTTTGCAAGTTGAGTTGAGTCTCTATCCTTAATTTGGCAAGTCGAAGTCTTCAAGTTGACTTGCTCCTTAAGTACTTGGATTTCCTTAAGTAGTGAGTTGACTCGATTCTCAGACTTAGCTAACTTCCTACCTAGGCATGCAATTATATTGTACAACTTATCTTCTAAGGGAGAAGTTAGCTCATCTAGTCCTTTAGAAACGGATGTGGATCCGTGGCTTCTCTCGGACTCGGGATCAGACTCATACTCGGAACTTGACTCGGCTCCGGAACTTGATTCGACCATGAACGCCATGAAGCTTCTCTTCATTTCTTCTGCGTCCGACTCTTCCAATGATGACTCGTCCCAAGTTGCCTTAAGTGCTTTCTTCTTCTTTTCCTTTTTTGGTCTTTCTTCCTTTTTTAGGTTCACGCACTCCAACTTGTAGTGTCCCTTTTCGTTGTACTCGTAGCATGTCACTTCCGATCGGGGTCTTGGCTTGTTATCAACGACTTTTTCAATTTGGTGTCCTATTAAGTGTAATCCATTTAAAATGTCTTTTATTCTTGTATGAAGTTGATTAGCATTTTCATTTTAGTTCATTTTACAATTAAATAATTTATTTAGTAATATATCCCATTTAGCTATCCTATTGTCATTTGTACCTTCATGTAGTTCAATTAATTTATCCCATAATTTCTTAGAGTTTTCGAATGGACCCACCCTATTGAGCTCTTCTTTGGTAAGTCCGCATTGCAAGGTGTAAAGCGCCCTGTAATCGACTTGAGCTTGTTTTTTAACATCCACGGTCCATTTCTCTGGTTCTAATAACTCACCGGAGTCGTCTACCGGAGAGACGAAACCTTTCCTAATTAAAAATCAAACCTCTAGGTCGATTTTCAGTTAGCACTTCATTCGTCTTTTCTAATAGAAAAAGTCCTCTTTGTTGAAGAGAAGAGGGCGAACAGTACTATACCCTTCTAAGTGTGACATTCCTAAATAAATATTTTAATAATAAATTTTTAATTAAAGTTAAGAATTATTCCAAGAGTTATTTAAATTCAACAATATTGTGCAAGAATCAAATTTATACTAGGTGCACAAATTAATGAAAAATTATTCTAAGTTAAAAGCAAAAATTATTCTAGAATAAATGTCACGCCCCGAGAGCATGCCGAACCGAAAATCAAACGGACGGCACCTCCCCTGTACGTGGCAACATTTCGGGTTAATACAAGGCCCGTAGGCCCACAATAACAACAATATATATAACCATATAACCAAACCATAACATATCAAACTACTACAACAAATACACAGCGGAAAACGATACGACAACAATAGGATATCAATCCCACACATGCATACCGGTATGACTAACACAACACAACAACACAAACCTCGACAAAATCTGAATATACATCACGAAAACTCCAAAATACAATGTACAACGGACAGCAGGCCCAAAACAAAATACGGGAGCCTCGTGAGATGAGATGACGTCGTGTGGTGCTCCAAGTATCACACGAAGTCTTCTACATTACAGGCGACAGAAAACCCGAAGTCCATGAGGGTGGTGAGTAAAACTCAGCAGGTAATAGAAAACATGTATATATGTAATATCACATGTATTTCGACAACATAATCTAGATGTACAGCAATATATATCGGCATAGTATATAAATACAAGCATATACCGTCTAATCAAATGAATAACATAAAATGCGGACATACACGAGTACGCTTTCGCTACTCGATCCAACACGAATATATATCCAACATATATATATATAACAGAAGAGTAAATCAACTCAAAATATACTCTAGCTACGGTCAAGGTACCTGGTGAGTGCATCGACACATACCAATATCCGACTCAATCATTATAACAAATGTAAGAGACATGCATGAATATGATGTCCACCCAAATCACGACAAGCATAGTACAAACAAATGCAACATCACAATAATCATATATATATGGTGTATCCGATATATATATTAATCTCAACCATCCATATATATATATATATATATATATATATATATATATATATATATATATATATATATATATATATATATATATATATATATATATATATATATATATATATATATATATATATATATATATATATATATATATATATATATATATATACATATATATGTATATATATATATAGTAATATGCTGGCGCCGCCATCGAGATCTGTGATCGGCATGCATGGTCATGTCGGCTCACCTAAAGCTACCCGACCCAGTGGCCTCGGTGGCTCGACAATCTGTCCCAACTCAACACCAACCACTACTCTCGAGCTCTCGAGTGGCCGAGTGGGCAGTATGATCGAGTAGCATATAAGCGTAAAGAGCAAGCTACACGATGGGGTCCCTATCTGGTCACTCCGACAAATACTACCCATGAGTGGTCGAGTACCACACACGCAGGACTACGACGCAAATCCAACTACCACCGCCTATAGTGGTAGAGGCGGCACAATGCTCGCTTTCACACCTGCATTCCTCCCATGAGTAACCGTGGAGGCAGGTGATGATCGACCCTCTCAACCACAAGGGAGACCTCGCCGCCAAATGTGCATGTAAATGCATGAATGCAATGTCTCACATACAGACATCCACCATAGACTCTCTATCCCGTAGAGAGTCATACCAATCTACTCGACGACTCTCTATCCCAGAGAGTCGTACTCATCTGATTATAACAAGCTAGGACCACCGGTCCGTAGCGATACCCTAAGTATCATTCCTCTGACCATTTACACAACACATGTTCGGTGGTAACATACAACCTAAGGGTACTAGAACTAACCCTAGGTTAAAGTCATTATCTACCTACGGATGACCTTTTTGCCCAATGTATAATCAGGTTGTCATCCGGACTTTACCATTTGCACTTAACTTAAACAAATTCTAAGTTACTTGCATCACCTATATGTATAACTCCTAATCATGGTAAAATAAACATGATATCAGCAATGGAGTTAATAGCCAATGGTAAAGGATCAAGCATACGATAAAAAGAACAGGGTCAAGGTAATATGAACACCTAACATGCTTATATCAATGACTAAATCTGAATGAAATACAAACTACCCGGACCAGGTAGGAAATTACCCACCTTCTAAGAAGCTCATAGTAATATCTTCACGGTCGCGGTCCTGTCTCGTATCCACGTCCTGCACATATCAAGCATTATGATTAAGTGCAAGCATACATCGAATGATTAAATCAAACCCTACATCGACTTCGTATCTCGATCAACTAGATTGATCTAATTATCTAGTTAACCTAATTAAGTCTTCACATCTATCTTTATATTTCATCACCATCCAACCATTAGATCGAACGACAAGACCACCAATGGTATACATCCATAAACATCCAAATCCATACTTACCAAGCTTAGCTTCCGACACCCAACCTCTTGATCCAAATTTGAATCCACTACCAAACTGGATTTACAAGAAACTCAATTCTTCTAATCCTCACAACTTGTCAAACACAGAAACCACTTAGCCCCCTTCAATCATGTTTAAGATATCAACTTGTTCTAATCATTTTGAGCAGGGAAACCAACCTTGCTCACCTCGCCTAAAGACCCATTACAAACCTTCATGAAACCTACTGCTGGTATCCATAATTCAAGAACAGAACAAAACATCAAAGATGTAAATACAGCTTACCTATCTTAGAAGTCTCTCGGCAGTCCCCCCCCCCTTCCTCAATTATTCAGCCTTCAGCGTCCACAGCAGCATCCAAAACCTTCTCCCCCTAGCCTTGCCTCCCCATTCACAGCTTTACACCTACACTTGAGGTCAACTTGGAAGACGATGATGAAATGGGGAATAGCGATGTCGATCGAGCACAGTGATGCCCTCGTCGATCTAAACTCACGCGAATAAGGGAGTCGAGGGGCAGCCACATAGTGAGTGGCGACCAACGCTGCTGCTTGGGGTGCGTAGTCAGCCGAAGATGCCCTGCGCTTGTTGAGATCGGGAGGTGGCGGCGTTCAGCGAGACGCTCCGAAGGCAATGGGATGGTCGTCTCTTGCAGAAGAGAAAGGGCGCAATCGTCGTGGCGACATCAGGCGGTCTGGCGCGACGAGGTGAGGTGAAGAAGCATCGGCGATAGGGCGGCGGTAAAGAGGGCGGCGGAGAGTGGGAAGGCCAGATCCGGCGAAGATCAAGCGGGGATCGGCTGGATTGGGCGGCGGCAGCAGCTAATCCAACTCACGGTGGTAGTTTGTCGCGACGGTCAGAGGGGCGACCGCGAAAGGGGCAGAGCGAAGGGCAAGATGACCGGAACAACGAACTTGCTTTGGTCGCTGGCAATCGAAGAGCAAGGAGAACTCGCGGCTGGCTTAGGGCACCGCCGATCGAAGAGCAACGAGAGCTCGCCGCTGGCTTGAGGTTTGCGTGCGTCGAGGCCACCGACTTGGCGGCTACGCGTGGCCGGGTCTTAGGCGTTAGCGATCGACGAGCAAGGCGAAGTGATGGCGTGGCCGTGCGAGGGAGAAGCCGACGGCAGAGATGAAAAGAGGGATCGCGTATAGGAGGAGGAAGAAAAGTCAATCGAGAATGAGAAAAGATTAGGGATCGGGGAAAAGAATCGACGGAGAAGAGGAAAGAAAGTCTTCACCGATCGTTCAGGACTTCGATACAGAAACGCTCGCGACGGAAGAAACGCTCGGGTTTAGCTAAACGGGTTGGATCCATTAACAGATTTATCCAATAAGACTTAGATCTAGATCCACTTAAACCCCCTTTTTATCATTAAACATGGCGTGGTTCAATTGAATCCCTCATCATGTTTTTTTTTTTTTTGGTATTTTACAATAAAAATTAAGCTAAGTGCAGAAATTAATTAAAAATTAATCTAATATAGAAAATTAATTTAATTATTCTAAGATGTAGAAAATTAATTTAATTAATCTAAGATATAGAAAATTAACTTAATTATTCTAAGATGTAGAAAATTAATTTAATTATTCTAAGATGTAGAAAATTAATTTTATTAATCTAAGATGCAGAAAATTAATTTTATTATTCTAAAATATAGAAAATTAATTTAAGATGCAGAAAATTAATTTAATTAATCTAATTAATCTAAGATGAAGAAAATTGAATTAATTATTCTAAAATATAGAAAAATTAATTTAATTATTCTAAGCAAGAAAATTATTTAAAAATTATTCTAAGCAGGAAAATTATTTAAAAATTATTCTAAGCAGGAAAAACTATTAAAAATTATTCTAATGCAGAAAAATTATTCTAAGTAGGAAAATTATTTAAAAATTATTCTAAGCAGGAAAATTTTTTAAAAATTATTCTAAGTAGGAAAAACTATTAAAAATTATTCTAATGTAGAAAAATTATTCTAAGTAGGAAAATTATTTAAAAATTATTCTAAGCAGGAAAATTATTTAAAAATTATTCTAATGCTAGAAAAAATAAAGAAAATTAATATAATGCTCTCAATGGTGGTTGCACCAAATTCGGAGCACCCCTACTCTGATATCAATTGTAGGATCAAGAAATTCCAAGAGAGGGAGGTGAATCTCGGAGTATAAAATTTTCTTTAGTTTTTAAAACTAATTTTTAATATTTGAAATTGTCAGAGAATATGCAGCGGAAATAAAGTGAAATAGAGATGACTTCTTTTACTTGGTTCACAACCTTAATTGGGTTGCTACACCAAGGCTCATAGCTCTTCCGAGAGCTACCTCGATGGGGAATCACTATATACCCTCCAATTCGAGAACTCTCAACTTTGGAGGGGTTCACATTTTACAAAAGTAAGAGACGGGTAACATACTACCCTCTCTTTAAAGTTAAGTACACAAGCATAAAATAATTATAGAAAATTAAAAGCTACTTTATATCGACACAAATGAATGCTCTGAAATAGGCATGAGGTGTCGGAAAAGCACCTCTGTGAAGAATCGAAGCTCTTGTGAATGAGAATGTATTTTGGCAACACTTCGGCATAATTGCAGTGTTCTCTTTGGATCTGGTCGAGCACTTGTTTTATGAAGCTTTTCCAGTCGACTGGAATGCCCTTCAGTCGACTCCATATCAGCCCGTCGATATGGAACTTCTGGTCTTCCAATCAACTGAAATCTCCCCAGTCGACTCTAGGTCACTTGGCTCCGCATCGAGAAATTTGGCTCTCCAGTCGACTGAACCTCCCCCAATCGACTGAAACTCTTTCCATCTGCGATGTTAAATCTTCGATCGATCACCAGCTAATCTTGCCAAGTGTGTATCTAGTCGACTGAACTTCAGTCGATTGGAATACATTCAGTCGACTGATCCCTATAAAATAAGATTAGCACAAATAGAT
Organism: Wurfbainia villosa; assembly: GCA_025175895.1. Classification (NCBI taxonomy): domain Eukaryota; kingdom Viridiplantae; phylum Streptophyta; class Magnoliopsida; order Zingiberales; family Zingiberaceae; genus Wurfbainia; species Wurfbainia villosa. Next base: position 74,590,514 of record CM046000.1, on the reverse strand, counting down.
AATACAGAACAGGATAGCAGTAGTAATACTGCTCGATCTCAACTTCTAAGTCCCACGCGGGCTTTCCATCAGATCGACGCCTAGCTTTGTCCCCCTACAAAGTACTCGGTCACACCTCTCCACTCGAGGCTTATCTGTCGGTTGCTTACCGAACTTACCACTCTTGACATCCGATCTGACCCACCAGGGCTTCCACTAGCTATCCGGAATGCCTAACCTAGTCGAATTTTTTGCCAATTGTTCAATCTTCTGACCCAACCGGTCTTCATACCCAATGTCTGGTCCACACAACCCATCTGGACTTTATGCCTGGTGTTTGGCCCTCTTGATTTGTCAAGTCAACTGCCTAGTATCTGGTCAACACGACCGACTAGGACTTCCTGTTAAGTCAACACACTTAACACTAATATTAGAACACAAGTAAGTCCTAACTTTAACTATGGTTCATACATCAAAACCAAGGAGTGATGCTATCTACATCAACAAAGATAAGCTCCTCTTATCTTAGGGAGATAACACTACAACAAAAATTCTAAAAGACAACAGTGGAAAATCGTTGTCTATGACCTAAAAAACCCGTGGTAAATCGACGCGTTGAGAAAGATAGGGCGCTCAAAGACAATGGTTAAAAATTATTATCTTTTCCTTAAATCGATAATGGATTTTCAACATTATCTTTGAGCACCCTATCTTTCTCAATGCGTCGATTTACTATAATTTTTTTGGATCATAGACAATGATTTTCACCGTTGTGTTTCTAGTGAAACTATAACAAGTTATAACTGTTGTCTTTGAATGCCCTATCTTTCTCAACACGTCGATTTACTACAGATTTGTTGGGTCATAGATAACAAATTTTCACTGTTGTGTTTCGAAACAAGAGACAACGGATTATAACCGTTGTTGTTTGTATTGTTGTTTTAACTATTGTCATTTTTCAACACACACTAGAGAACAATAAACCGTTGTCGATTTATAGTATTATATTTTTAATATACATCATAAAACAACTTCAAAAAGAATTGTAGAAAATATATGTACAAGTGCACTTGTAGCAATATGAAGTACAAACTCATATCATCCCATTTTAAATGTTACCCTTAAAAACATATATTACAATATCACTTGTAGCAAAACAGCTACACATTATATGCTCTGTACTACACCAAAAGAGTTATGAATAACCAAAACACTTATAGATTATAATATCTAATCAAAAGATTTATGGATACCTAAATTTCCTATTCATCAGATATATGCTCTTATATGCATTCAGTCCACTCTGAATGTACTTCATCAATTTCCTTTATAACTATCATAGCTTTTGTGAACTGCATGTGCATAAATGAGTGAAAATATAAATTATTGAACACTTTGAATACTATGTGATAATCAACAAAGGATTAAGCGTCAACTATCCATTTTTAGAAGGCTTTTTATGTGCTTCAACATTTTTTCTTTGTTTGTCGTCTATTTGCTCCTCCATTTTCCCACCATTCTCCATCCATCCTTACTATTGGACAAATGTAAATAAAATGCTTGCCAAACCTTACTACTGCAGAAGGGGGGAATCGATGATTTAGCATTATACTTTTATTTATATGAAAATAATTATTTGTCTGTCGACTATATAAATCTTATACCAACTACAAAGCATGATATTTTACTTCGTGAATAAATGATTTTAATGAAGACTTTTTTTGGGTATGTAATAAGTAATCATTAGCATAGTTGAGAAAACCATAGATTAAAGATGATGGTGAATTATTAAGTAATGATGTGCATAACACCAGATAAAATAGAACATGATAACTGAACAATCGAAAGTACTTGCTTCTATGCATCTTGAAGGGCAAAGTAACCGATGCAATTTATTTTCAGCCTGTAGTTTTAAGAAAATTAAATAAAGACATCAGAAATTAAAAAAAAACAAATATTTATCACCTCATTCCCCTTTAATAAATTCAAATGTGTCATTGGCAGGAGGCAACATGTGCTTTATTTTTATTTTTTATTTTTTCAACTTTCGAATTCCATATTCTAAGAACGAAGAAAGTTTTCAGAAAAAATTTACAAACCAAATAGGTTTAAGCATGCTCAAAGGTTCAATCCGTGGCTAATCCTAGCTAAATAACCAGGACTTTACACTTAACAAATGTAAGAAAAATAAACATCATATAATGATGAAAAAACATTAATTGTTGAGGCCCCAACAAGTTTATTCCAAGATACCGAGTGCGATTATTAATTGTCAAAGCAATAAAATAGTTGTAAAATACCAGAGAAAAAAAAATCTTGCTAATTAAGAAATTAGCTTGTGAAATTTTTCAGGAGTTTTTAGAAATTTTTCAGGATTTAAAATGAGCTTAAATCCTAGTCTAGAAGTTAATTGGGTTTATTAATCTAACCCTAAGATTAATGGGTTAATAGGAATCGGGTTAAATCTCAAACCCGATCCGCATAACCCATTTCCTCTTCGCGAACTGCGGTTTTCTTTTCTTCGCCGTTTCGCGATTGCTCGCCTTCTTCACATTAATTTCGATCTGCCGCCTCTGTTTTCCTTCGCCGCTCCCCTTTCTCCTTCTCTTCGCCGTCGCCGCCGAGCCAAGCTCAATCTGCCACCGGAGTTGCAACCTTGCCAATGCCTCCTCATCTTCTCTGCAGGAGGTTCGGCCGGAAGAGAGGTCACCAAGCATCCTCTATCGTCGCCTTTAGTTGTGCCTTCCGACCCCTTCCTCCTGCTCCATTTCCTCCGTGATTCGGATCGGCGATCGGTAGATTTTCTCTCCTCCGCGCGACCTCTTCGATTCTTGCCGCAGGAGTTGTCGGCCCCTCTACTCGAGTGGACAACGGCAGGTGACGGTGCTCGCGGACAGACCAGAGCAACAACGAAGGAAGCTCTTGATCTGGGGGCTTGGGTCAACGGCGATGGCGCTGTGCTCGGGTAGGGACGATGACGACTTGCTGCCAGAGCCGGGGTTCCCAGCGGGAGCTAGGGCAGTGCTTCGGACGCGTTGACTTCGTCGGTGAACAGAGGATCGCCATTGGAAACTAGGTAAGGGGTGATTCCTTACATTGGACTAGATTTAGGGCTATGGTGCATCTTCCTTGTGATGAGCTCGATCTGTGTTGGGCAGGTGTTGGTGTCGGCAAACAGGGGATAGGTAAAGGTGTGGCTGTCAGTTCTGTGGAGTTGATGCCGGTGAGGATTAACTGTCGGTGAAGCTTCAAAGTGTTGGTAAGCAAGGTCAGTTCTCCCTTTTATGTTGTGTATTCAAGTTTGATTCGTTGGATGGACAGTGAGTTGAGAGCTTGGTGAATTCCAGTCGGTTGAAGTGGTTGTGGATGGAATTTGCAGTAGGAATTCTGGTGATTGTAGGTGTCGGATCTTAGGTTGAATGGGTCGGTGGCAGTGTGTAATAGAGGGGCTGATCGAATTGAAGGAGTTGGTGGTATGTGATTAGTTTTAATGTTAAGCTAATATGGATTGTTCTGTTTTGTTGATGGTGGATTTGTGTGTTGAACCGGCTGTGGAATCATTGAAATTCAGCTATAGGTGGAGTAGGTTAGTTGTGAGTGATTTAACTTGTAGATTTGGAATGGTAGTTGTAATGGATGTGAACAGAGGTGTTTTGTGGTTGTGTTGTTATGTTCAGCATGAATGAATGTCGATCTGGGAATGGCTCTGTCGTGGTGGTAAAAAAGGGGCTGTGAATAGTTGGATGTGATTTCTCCACTTGAGATCCAGAAGATGTGCAAGTGTAGATAAGGTTGGTAAGTTCGGATATGGTTGGTTATAAATGCATAATAGGTTGTTATGTGGCCTAATGGTTGATGGGGATTAATGGGGAGGATTGATTAGGTTAATTTGATAACTTGATCAATCTAGTTTATCGGGATACGAAGTCGATATAGGATTTGATTTGATAATTTGTTGTATGCTTGCACTAAATCATAATGTTTGATATGTGCAGGACAGGATACGAGACAGGACCGCGACAGTGAAGATATTATTCTGAGCTTCTTAGAAGGTGGATAATTTCCTACCTGGTTCAGATAGATGTATTGCATTCAGATTTAGTCATAGATATTGTCACGCCCGCCCTTTCCTAGGGTCCGGAGGGGCGGCACGATGCGATCGTACATACATACATCGTACTACTTACAGCGGAAGACTTTAGACACATTTTTTTTCTTTTAAACATAAACATGCATCGTCATTTTATATTCTTAACATAGAGCGTGCATCATTATTTCATAAGTACTTAGTGCTTAGTTCAAGTCCATAAACATCATCATTATAGGGAAAACATACATAAAGAACATAACAGATCTCCTCCACCATGCCACTACCACACACACTTTGCCCCTCTGCTGCTCCCTTTAGTTTATCCATCCCTTACCCTTATCTGCAAAACAAGGGGAAAATAAACTATAAGCACATAGGCTTAGTAAGATCCTGTCCTACTCACAAAAATCATACATCGACATTAAGCATTACATGTAACATATATGACGTAAGCAAACATAACATGTAGCATAAGTAACATAAGCAAACATAACTTGTAACATATATAACATAGCAACATATCATGTACATATATAACATAATCAAACATAACATGCAACCTATATATCATAGCAACATATCATGTACATATATGGCATAATCAAACATAACATGCAACATATATATCATAGCAACATATCATGTACATATATGGCATAATCAAACATAACATGCAACCTATATATCATAGCAACATATCATGTACATATATGTCATAATCAAACATAACATGCAACATATATATCATAGCAACATATCATGTACATATATGGCATAATCAAACATAACATGCAACCTATATAACATAGCAACATATCATGTACATATACGGTGTAAAATACCGGAAAAAACAATAAATAAATAAAATAAAATAAATGTTGGGTAATTAGGAAAATACCCTATGGAATTTTTCCAGGAATTTTTAGGAATTTTTTTGGACTCAAACAAAAATTTCTAATGACCCTTTTTGTTTAAGTGTTAATGGGCTTAACGGGTCTGAAATCCAACCCGTTAAACAAAAGAAACCCGACCCGTTATCCCCCATTAACGCCAAGCCGTATTTTTCATCCGGTTACGGTTTCACCCCGCAACTTAAATCGAGCGTTCCTTCGATCACCGCCGCGACTTCGATTTTCTTTGCCTTAGCACACGACGATTCCCTTCTCCGAGCGATCTCGCCTCCACGGAACGTCGGCCGCCGGACGCCCTCTCCTCACCGGTCTTCTCGCCTCACGACTCTCCCCTCCGCAAGAAGTAGCCGGCGACCTCGACAGCCTTCCCGGGACGGCTGGAAGCACCGATTTGGACGGTGTTCTTGAAGTTTTCGGCAAACCGAGCAGTCCACTGCCGTTTGGAGTCGAGGAAAGGTAAGCATCGATCTTGGATTCTCCTTACCTCGAACAAGAATAAGATGCTCTGTGGATTTGGTGTGGCTAAGTTTGAAACCTAATTTGGGCAGTGTTTGTTTCCGGTCGACTGAGGATCTTGGAGGAATTGCTTGGCCGGTGAAGTTCCTACTATCGGTAAGCCTGGATTCTCATTAGTTTATCGTGTGTTTTTTCCCCTTGGCTGAGACCATTGCGATTTTTGGGCAGTGGTTGTTTTCGGGAACAAAGTGATTTGGGGGAGTACTGCCGGCGTTGCATAAATTCGCTGGTAAGCAAGATCCATCTCTTCCCTTTCCCTACTATCCAGTGTGTTGTTTGGCTGCCGATGGTGCTTACCGGAGAGGTGGTTGTGTGGATGTGAGCAGGGGGTTGGTGTTGGAAATGTGGTTGGCTATTCGTGAATGGAGGGTTACGGTGAGGAAGAGGCAGTAGAGGAGAACCATCTAGAGGTTCGGATTGTGCCATGTATATGGTCTGGGGGGGGTTAGTCGTGTGAGATGTGAAGTGTTGAACGACATACAAGGATGGTTGGCTGTGAGGTGTTGTGAATGGGTCTGTGTGGGTTATGAATAAGGTTAGCCGGTGGTGAGGTTTTGTTGATTGTTTAACCCGGCTGTGAAGCAGTAGCTCTGGTTGGGCTATGAAAAGAGATGTGTATCGGTGTGAATATGGGTTAGATTTATACTTAATTTTTTGGTGATCCTGTTACATCAAATTAAGTATAAAAAAATTAAATCTACATGAGATCGATTTGGTTGAATGGGTATGGAGTTGAATGAGTAGGTTAGTACTTTTGCTAATTGAAACGGTGAGTTAAATTAAATAGTCAAGCTCGACTATTTGAGCTTCTAATTCGTATTCGATAAAGGGACGCGAATATGGAAACGATAGAATAGTAAATTAAATATATCTATTGTCATGTGCTAGAACTTAATGCATATTATGGTTTGTGCAGGACGTAGATACGAGGCAGGACCGCGGCCGTGAGGATTTTTATTGTCACGAGCTTCTTATCAGGTAGGTAATTTCCTACCGGTCGGGTAGATGTAATGATTTCCAGATTTAGACAAAGATATGAACATGTTAGGTGTTCATATTACCTTGACCATGCTCTGTTTATCATATGCTTGAACTTATCATTGATATATATGTGTGCTCGATTATTGAAATCACATATTCCCTATTATGATCTAGGAGTTGCAGATGGGATGTAAGTAGGTTTAACTGTTTAGTAGGGTGTAGATGTTAGAGTACGGAGGATGACCTAAATTGTAAATTTGGCAAAAAGGTCCTCTGTGGATAAGTATGGCCCTAAATGTAGGACTCATTCCATACCTGTATGTTGCACCTTTATTTACGAACCACGGGTTATGTAAATGGTCAGGTGAGTCGTGGACAGTGTGTCGCTACGGACCGATAGTCCTAGCTTGTCATGATCAGATGAGTATGACTCTCTACAGGATAGAGAGTGTACTGATCAATTGGGTGTGACTCTCTGTTCAATAGAGAGTCTATGGTAGATGTCTGTATGTGAGACAGTACCCTCATGTCATTGCATTTATACTGACGACATCGTCTCCCCTTGGGGTTGAGAGAGAGTCGTCAGTCATCCTGCCTCCCAGGTTACTTCCAGAGGAGTAACTGGTGTGAGGGCATAGTATTTGTTGTGCCGCACTCTACCATTATTGACGATGGTTGTTGGAGTTGCGTGCAGTTGTCTTGGGTGCGTGGCACTCGACCGCTCATTAGTAGTGTCAGTCAGAGTAGCCAGTAGCAGGGACCCCCGTTGCGTAGTGAGCTCTTTACGCTCATATGCTACTTGATCATACTGCCCACTCGGCCACTCTATAGTAGTGGTTGGTGTGAGTTGGGACACTTGTCATGTCATGCCACCTAGGCCACACTGGGGTCGTGGTAGCGAGTAGGGGTGAGCAGGCATGACCATGCATGTTGCATTGCCGTATCATACGGTGCTTTGCATATGATTATATATATATACATACTTGCTTGTATATATATATATACATGGATTATGATGATTAGTATACATACAGACACCGTCTATATGTATACTCACTTTAATGATGCATTTGTATGTACTATGTTTGTTGCATTTGTTTGTACATATTCATACATGATACTGCATTTCCTGTATGGTAGTAGGATGGTACTTGTATACCTGTTGGTTATTTATGGTGATACCCTTGGATCAGATTCAGGATATTGTGTGAGTTAGTATTATTCTTTATACCCTATGATGTGGTTATATGCCCAGGTTGGATCAGGATAGAGTAACTGACGGTCAGGTATGTCAGCATCGTTGTTGTTCAATTTATTTAGAGTATGCATGCATATATACCTTTTATGCTGATGTATACCCGTTGTTCGAGTAGATTTAGACTGTTGAATGACATGTAATATTGATACATATATTCACATGTTTTCTCCGACACTAGAGTTTTACTCACCACCTCCGACCACAGGTTTTTCGTCGCCTGTGTAATGTAGACGCCTTTTGTGACGACTTGAGTCGCTGCTCGATCCATCCCATCTTCATTTTTCCGATGTCTCCCGAGGAGTTCATTTTGTTTTTCTCTCTTATGGCTTGGACTTGTTTATGTGTTATGGATTTTGGTCCTATGTCATGGACCCTTGTTTTGTTATGGACTTTGTCGTGATGTCATGGTTTTATTTACAGTTTTATTACTATGGACTTGTCAGGTGGTGTACACCTGCATGTTTTGTTATCTATGTTGTGGGTATGTGGTTTTTCATTTCTGCTGCTATTAGTATTTTCTATTATATTATTGTTGTGGGCCTACGGGCCTTGTATTAACCCGAAATGTTGCCACGTACAGGGGAGATGCCGTCCGTTTGATTTTCGGCACGGCATACTCTCGGGGCGTGACAACTTTATTGGTATCAGAGCCGAAGGTTCTGCGATGCCATATTATGATTTTGTTTTTGAGTTTTGGATTCTCGGGAGTCGGAATATTTTTTGGTTTTGGTTTTTGTAAGATGGGATTGACCGCGGCATAAGCTCCAAGCAGCACAAAGTGAGTATTTCTGATAACTCATATTTCAGATAGTTACTTATCTAAATTTGTTCCACAGGTGTATATCGTCAAAGGATTATGGCACCGATGCGGACTCGTAGTAGAGGTCGTCCATCAAGGTGATCTGTTGGAGCTGAGGAACAGGAGGCTGGTGTTAGGGCAATCTCTTGTCGTAATATGGTTTTGATGGTGTGGCAAAGGGTTTAAGTTAGTTTGATATGTTGATTTGTGATATGTGCGTTGAAGTCGTGCAGGACTTAGTAATTCGCACATGGAGTCGTGGTGAGTTTCACATCTCATGACTCGTGCCTTGAGTCGGTGAAGGATAGCTTTGCGGAAGCCGTACGCTTGGAGCATCCGAGGGACCGCCGGACGAGAAGCTTGGAGTGAAGCCGGAGGAAGTAGACTTCGAGGCAAGAGACGCGAAGGAGCATTGCAGAGTCATACGCCTGATGCTACCGAGGGACGTGGCCGAGAACGAAGAGAACTTCGAAGGCAGGGACTCCGAGAGATGAGAGTGAGCGATTGTAACCCGGGGAAGGGTAGCTCTTAGGTGAAACTTGGCCATTTGGCCAAGTGTCGGATGGTTTTTCCCGACACCAGTCGACTGCCATGTCATGGCAGTCGACTGCTTTGAGTCGAGTGAGTTCGACTGGTATACGATCGATCGATTGTGGCGTGATCAGCCATGATCGCCATACGGGCACCATCGATCAGACTCACCAAGCGGATCAATGATCGTCGATTGAGAGGATGGCGGCCAACGGGAAGAAATCAGTCCTCTCTATAAAAAGAGAGGGTGTAAGCCTTTGAGAGACTAATGCTTATGCTCTAAGTGATCTTCCTAGTGCCCCACAAGCTCTTAACTCTTCTTACTTGTTTTTACTCCATTCTTATTGTAAGAAGAGTGATCTTGATTGTAAAGGTTACCTCCACCTAGCTTGGTGCAAAGGAGAGACCAATAGTGATTGGCTTTGGAGGAGTGATTCACCTTGGACGAATCGGACCGTGGATTAGCAGCATAGCCGTGAACCACGTTACATCTTCTTGTTAACGTTTGTGTTTTCATTTATTGCTTTGTCTTTGTTGTTTATGCTTCCGCTTGCGCTAACGATTGTGTAGACGAGCAAAAGAACGAGAGAATTCCGACATCCATCGTAAGAGGGCTATTCACCCCCCTCTAGCCGGCCGTACCGATCCCCTACAAGTGGTATCAGAGCCAAGGAAAGCTTGTCGAGGACTAACCGCCACAACAAGCAACTTTCAAAATGACCGGCTCCAACATCCATCCTCCGAAGTTTGAAGGAGAATTCACTTGGTGGAAGAAGCGAATGGAGGTATTTTTCGAAACGGATTTTGACATTATGATTACAATGGAATCCGGTTTCGTTTTGCCTGGGGATGAAGAGGGGAAGCCAATAGAGAAATCTAGGTGGACCAAAAGACAAAGGGAAGAGCACCTTGCAAATTCAAAAGCCAAGCATCATCTCTTCAATGTGCTCCCCCAACAAGAAATCAACCGAATAGGAGAATGCCTAAGCGCCAAGGAGATGTGGGAGAAGCTAATTGAGCTTCATGAAGGCACATCCGAGGCAAAGCTAGCAAGGAGAGATCTCCTCCGCTCCCAATTATCCAACATTAAATTAGAAAAGGGAGTAAAGGTAACTTCTTTGCATTCTAGATTCAAAGAAATTTTAAATGGACTAACAAGTGTAGGAGAAAGGCTCTCCAATCGCGATATGATAATGAAGGCCATAGATGCTTTCCCCCGATCATCCAAGTGGAGTTCAATGGTGGACTCATTTTACATTTCAAAGAATCTAGAGGTAAGTACTCTAGATGAATTTTTCTCCACTATGGAATTACATGAATCTAGGCTTGAAGGAATACAAGAAGAGCCAAAAATACAACCTTCAAGGGGAGTAGCATTGTTGGAAAATAAGGGGAAGAAGAAGATAGAGATCCCCTCCTCCTCCGATGATGAAGCCTCCACCTCCTCCATGGATAGCACGGAAGAAGCTTACATGGTAAGGAAGGTAAGGCGTGCATTTAAGAATTTTAGATTTGATAAATCTCATGATAGGAATAGAAGACCAAGGGGGAAGATCATATGCTACAATTGCCAAGGAGAGGGGCACATAAGGGACAATTGTCCTCTCCTAAACAAGAGCAAGGAAGAGAGGAAAAAGAAAGAAGAAAAGAAGAAAAAGGGGAGCAAGAAAAAGAAGGAAGAGGAGAAGAAGACAAAAGAAAAGGGGAAGGCCAAAGCTCTAAAGGCAAGGACTTGGGATGACCCATCCTCATCCTCCTCATCATCATCGGATGAGGAGAATGCCTTTGTCACCAATTTGGCCTTGATGGCCTTTGATGACTTGGATTGCTCTTCATCCGAAAATGAAGGATCAAGCTCAAGTGGGGAGAGCTCAAATGAAGGGGGAGCTTCTACATCCTCATCATCCGAAGAAGAAGAGGACATGGAAACTATGGCAACGAAAGCCTCTCCTAAGAAAATAGTTTCCATAATTTCTAGTTTAACTAAGGACTTATTTGGAATGAAAAAGAAAAATAAAAGCATGCTTAATCAAATTAAGGCATTAGAAAATAAGCTAGAAAATGCATGCTTAAATGATAATATTTCTTCTAGCTTAAATGATGCATGCTCACATGACCTTTATGTGTCATTAGATGTTAGTGATGCATGTATAAATGAGAATAGGGTTTTAAGGGAAAAGGTAGATTATTTAACAAAAGCCCTAGAAAAATTCACAATTGGCTCCAACACATTGAACATGATCTTAGGGAGCCAAAGAGCTAGTTTCAACAAAAAGGGCCTAGGCTACAAGAAGAAGAAAAATGAAAAGGCCTATAAATGCCTAATTGCTAGGGGACAAGATAAGAAGAAAGTAATAGCTAGGAAATGGATCCCCAAGGAATACTTAGTGAACCCAATAGGAAAGAACTTATTTTGGGTTCCAAAATCCATCCTTAAGGGTTAGGAAAACCCTAGGGTAGTCAACCATATGGAATTGACCTATATCATATTTTGGTTGACTTAGGATGGCGGGACAACATTTTTAGAATAGTGTTGGGTGATGATAACATGCCCATAAATAGATAATGATGCTTAAATCATGATAATTAACGTAATTGCTATGTATGTTTGAAATCATGATTTATGATTTTAATATTTGGCACGTAATCATGAGAAATAGGGTTGAATCATGCTTTAGGTGATACCTTGATAGAATTGCATGAATATATTGGTTAAGTATACACAAATACCCCCTAGGATGCATCTCACACTCATCATAGGCTACCTTGATTGAAAACTTAGCATGAGTGAGATGTTAGGATGATACAAATGTCCACTAATGCCTATGGCATTTAGATGGTCATTCAAAGTATCAAAATAGCAATAATAGACTAATCATGGGGAAGGCTTATGTTTAATTCATAGACATATTGCCCAAAGATCATGGTTGGATATTTCATATGTTTTCAAAACAATTTCTTACCCTAAAATCTATGTATTCATGTTTTGAAACAATTGGATGCAAAACTAGGTAGTTAACTTGATACTAAAATGATCAAAAACCTAGTGGTTTTTAAAGCCTTTGGATTTTTGGCAAATCTCAGAAAATATAATGATTTTTCTTGAAAAACTATTTTTCTTTGATAGATATACTTAAAAGAAATATGTTCCTCAAATTTCATGATTTTTCGAATTTTCTGGAATTTTTAATGCATTTCTGAAATTGCGAAAATCGAATTTGAATCCTTTGTGCCGATCGACCCATATCGATAGCAATGATCCAATATTTTCTGATTTCAGATTTTAATCAAGTTTTTGGTGTTCTCTTTCTACTATACTTGATGCCATGAGTTTATAAATTAGGATTAATCTTTTTGATGGTGTCAAAGGGGGAGAAATGTATGTTTAAGTAAAGGGGAACATATTTAGGGGGAGAAATTAAGGGGGAGTTTCATGGATTAAGGGGGAGTTGCATGTTGCTATATCATGTTTATCTTTACATGCTTTCTTACCTTAGAATTTATATCAAATGTTTTTACCTAACTTAAACGGATTGCCACACATCAAAAAGGGGGAGATTGTTAGGGCAATCTCTTGCCGTAATATGGTTTTGATGGTGTGGCAAAGGGTTTAAGTTAGTTTGATATGTTGATTTGATATGTGCGTTGAAGTCGTGTAGGACTTAGTAATTCGCACATGGAGCCATGGCGAGTTTCACATCTCATGACTCGTGCCTTGAGTCGGTGAAGGATAGCTTTGCGGAAGCCGTGCGCTTGGAGCATCCGAGGGACCGCCGGACGAGAAGCTTGGAGTGAAGTCGGAGGAAGTAAACTTCGAGGCAAGAGACGCGAAGGAGCATTGCAGAGCCGTGCGCCTGATGTTGCCGAGGGACGTGGCCGAGAATGAAGAGAACTTCGAAGGCAAGGGACTCCGAGAGATGAGAGTGAGCGATTGTAACCCGGGGAAGGGTAGCTCTTAGGTGAAACTTGGCCATTTGGCCAAGTGTCGGATGGGTTTCGACACCGGGCCGATCGCCATGTCATGGTAGTCGATCGCTCTGAAGTCAGTGAGTTCGACCGTATCTGATCGATCGATTGTGGCCGCATGACTACCATACGTGGGCGCCGATCGCTAAGACCATCGATCAGCGCAGCGATCGGTGGTCAATAGGGCTTTGGCCATTAGACCGCTCGTAGCCGCGGCCGACGAGGAGCGATGATCGTGAGGTCCATCACCGATCGCCAAGAGTTCCGTTGGACTACAACGGTCGGGATCCGACGTGTTCGGAGGCCGTTGTAGTGACGGCAGTCGACTGCCAAGGGCAGCAGTCGACTGGTGGCGGCCAACGGGAAGAAATCAACCCTCTCTATAAAAAGAGAGGGTGTAAGCCTTTGAGAGGCTAATGCTTATGCTCTAAGTGATCTTCCTAGTGCCCCACAAGCTCTTAACTCTTCTTACTTGTTTTTACTTCATTCTTATTGTAAGAAGAGTGATCTTGATTGTAAAGGTTACCTCCACCTAGCTTGGTGCAAAGGAGAGACCAATAGTGATTGGCTTTGGAGGAGTGATTCACCTTGGACGAATCGGACCGTGGATTAGCAACGTAGCCGTGAACCACGTTACATCTTCTTGTTAGCGTTTGTGTTTTCATTTATTTCTTTGTCTTTGTTGTTTATGCTTCCGCTTGCGCTAACGATTGTGTAGACGAGCAAAAGAACGAGAGAATTTCGACATCCATCGTAAGAGGGCTATTCACCCCCCTCTAGCCGGCCGTACCGATCCCCTACAGTTGGTACTACTGAGCCCGTTATTCGGGAACAGCCTCAGCCACCCCCTATTGGTGATTCGGAGCCTCAGAATCCGGATGTACCACTGACTACGCCAGAGCCCACAGAATCCAGTTGGCTCAATGATAAATCACGGATACTCATGTTAGCACGATCATCCAAGGAAAAGTTCACCTTGTTTCGAGGGGAGTCTGACCCATGGATTGCCCGATCTTGGCTGAAAAATATGGAAGACACCTTCGAGTATATGAACTGTACAGATGTGGGAAGGTGGGTCTTGCTGCATATCATCTCAGAGATCAGGCTGTCACTTGGTGGAAATTGCAGAAGACTCTATCCGGGGAGCATGGGATTACTTGGGCCAGCTTTCGAGACGCTTTCTGGAGACAGTACTTTCTTTCGGCGTTTTCTACAGCACGTCGTCAGGAATTTCTAAGCCTGAAGCAAGGTGATCGTTCTGTTATGGAGTACAACACAGAGTTTACCAGACTATCAGAGTTCTTCTCTCACCTAGTAGCACAGGATGCAGATCGGATGTACCAGTTCACCCAGGGTCTCACTATCTATATACGGAGCCGGATGTCAGGATCTATTATTACCTCATACAGGAAGGCACTGGACCGCGCCCTCTTCATCGAGATGACTTCCCATCAAATTTCTAGGGAGAAGGATATAGAGAAGCAGATGACTAAGGGCAAGCAGCAGAACCAGGGTTCAGCTCAGGGGACTCAGAAGAAAGGAGAGCAAAAAGGAACTACGCAAAGTGCTGCAGAAGGGTCAACTAGATCATAGAAGGGGAAGCATCCAACATCAGAGTTTTCTGGAGGATCTCAAAGTAGCCGTAAGGGCCGAGGCAGGAATGGATGCTATAAATGTGGATATGAAAGCCACAGAGTATCAGAATGTCCTTTGGAGCAGCCGATTTGCTATTATTGCAAACAACCGGGTCATACTAGCCGTGATTGTACACTGAAAGCACAATTGGTCCTGATAGCTCCAACAAGGGGAAGAAGTCTACCCAGCAGCGGCAGCCGAGGACAGCACCGCGGACTCAGACTTATGGACAGAGGCAGCCAGTACCTCCACTAGCACACTTGTATCAGATGCAGGGAGGTGCCCATATAGTGATGCCGACAACGATCCAGTATCCTGCATCTCTGGTGATCTACTATCCAGGAGTATCCGCACCGCAGCAGTTCTTACCAGCCAGCTCTCAGGGATATCTTATTCCGACACCAGCTACTCAGCCTCCAGTACCACAGAGCCAGATCTAGTCGGAGTGGAGGCACACTACTACTGCCGTCGGGGATGCGGTAAGCGAATATCGAGGCTGGGCAGTTTTGCCATCACTAGAGATGAGGCACGGTGAAATTTGAGGATCGATTATCGCGGTATGATTTGATTTATTCTATATATCTTGTCGTTGATTGATACCGGTAGTTCTCATTCATTCGATCTAGAGTATTTAGTAGAGTTGGAAGAATCCCAAGGGTTCGTTCTTGTGGGTTAGCAGTATCCTTGCCATCAGGAGAGGTGCTAACTAGCCACCAAGAAATCAAGGGTTGCCCATTAGACTTTGACGGGCATATCCTTACAGTGGATTGTAGAGCAAGAGTGGTGACATTCCGACCACCAGATCAACCAACTTGGGAATTTGTTGGTACTAGAGACGATGGATTATCTATTATATCGGCTTTACAGGCTCAGAAGCTATTGGCTCAAGGTTGTCAGGGTTATCTGTTATCTCTAGTCAAAGTTGAGAAGCGAAGGACTACCACCCTCTCTCGATGTGCAAGTAGTCGAGAATATCGGATGTATTTCCGATGAACTTCGCTTGCCACCTCCTAGGCAAGTGGAATTTGCGATAGAGGTGATTCGAGAACCGCGCTATATCGAAACCTCCTTATCGGATGGTGCGAATGAATGAACTTAAAGTTCAAGCTGCGAGTTCTTTGGATAATGGATTCATCCACCTAGTGTTTCACCATGGGAGCACGTACTCTTTGTTAAAAGAAGGACGGATCGTTACTGCTATGTATTGACTATCTCGGCAAGAATGCGATCCGATTAAGAACAAATATCCACTGCCGAGGATAGAAGATTTGTTCGATCAGCTTAAGGATACATGTGTGTATTCTAAAATTGATCTGCATTTAGGATATCACCAGCTTCGGATAAGAGATAAGGATGTTCAGAAAATAGCTTTCCGCTCCCGTTATGGGCATTACGAGTTTCTAGTGATGCCTTTCGGTCTCACGAATGCCCCAGCTGTATTTATGGACTTAATGAACCGGGTATTCCTAAGGTATATAGATCAGTTCGTGATAGTGTTCATCGATGATATATTGATTTATTTTCGATCCGAGGAAGAGCATGAACAACATCTACGGATAGTATTAGAGACGTTGCGACAGGAGCAGTTGTATGCCAAATTTAGTAAGTGTCCGTTCTGGTTATCCTCAGTGGGTTTTCTTGGACATGTGGTGTCCAATAGAGGTATTTCTGTAGATCCCCAGAAGATTGAGGCGATTACTAGTTGGGAGCAGCCAAAATCAGTATAGGAGGTTCGTAGTTTCCTTGGTCTGGCCGGGTATTATCGGAGATTCGTGGAGGGATTCTCGAGTATCGCCATGCCACTCACTCGTCTGACTCGGAAAGTGGTCAAGTTCACCTGGTCAGAGGCCTGTGAAACTAGCTTCCAGGAGCTTAAGCGACGGCTAGTTTCTGCACCTATCTTAGTGATTCCTTCTGGTGTTGATGGGATGGTTCTCTATACGGATGCTTCTATCCTAGGGTTGGGAGCAGTTCTGATGCACTCCAACCGTATGGTATCTTATGCCTCCCGTCAACTAAAAGATCACGAGAGAAATTACCCAGTGCACGATCTGGAGTTAGCTGCCATTATTTTCGCATTGAAGATATGGAGGTACTACTTGTATGGGATTACGTTTGAGATCTACACAGACCATAAAAGTCTGAAATATCTGTTCACACAGAAAGAGCTGAATCTGAGACAAAGACGGTGGATGGAATATCTGAAGGATTATGACTGCACCATCCAGTATCATCCGAGGAAGGCTAATGTGGTAGCAGATGCTCTGAGCAGGAAGTCTCGTGGAGTTCTGGCTAGTCATCCGGCGATTCTTGACCTAGTTCGGCCGGTTTCGAGTTGGGATTGTCTGAACACGGTCAAACATCCCGGGGGATATTAGTTTCTATGGTTGCCCAGTCCGCCATTGCCGAGAGGATCAAGGAAGCACAAGTCAGTGATCAGCATCTGCAGTTCTTGAGCAGCACGATAGACTCAGAACGCCAGACGGATTTCTCGAGTGACGAGAATGGGGTACTTCGTTTCCGAGGACGACTATGTGTTCCGGACACGCACCCAGTTAAAGAAGAATTTCTACAGGAAGCACATCAGTCGAGATTTTCTATACATCCTGGTGGTACTCGCATGTACCGGGATTTGAAGCGCTTATACTGGTGGAACGGTATGAAACGAGATGTCGCGGACTATGTTGCACGATGTCTAGTATGCCAGCAAGTGAAGGTCGAACATCAGAAACCTGCTGGCTTACTTCAGAAAATTCCGATCCCGGAATGGAAATGGGAAAATATTACGATGGATTTTGTTACGAAATTACCCAGAACCCGTAAAGGACATACTGCGATTTGGGTGATCGTGGATCGATTAACCAAATCCGCTCACTTTCTTCTGATACGTGAGACGGACTCATTGGATCGTCTAGCGGAATTGTACTGCCGAGAGATCATCAGATTACATGGTGTACCGATGAGTATCATATCTGATAGAGATCCGCGATTTACTTCGCGATTCGTGAGTGCGCGAGCCATGGGCACGAGCTTGACTCGGTACCTTTCATCCGCAGAGACGAACACGGTCGAGCGTACCATTTAGACCCTGGAGGATCTATTGAGATCTTGCGTCATGGATTTCGGTGGTAGTTGGGAGGATCACATTCCTTTAGTGGAGTTTGCCTACAACAACAGCTACCACTCTTCTATCCAGATGGCTCCTTTCGGAGCATTATACGGCAGACCCTGCAGATCTCCTGTGTTATGGGAGGAGGTTGGGGAACGATAGATATTGGAGCCTCAGAGTATCCAACATGATGCAGAGTTGGTATGAGTGATTAGACGACGGTTATCTGAGGCACAGAATAGACAGAAGAGTTATACGGACCGGAGGCGAAGGCCTCTGGAATTCACAGTTGGGGACCATGTATTCTTACGAGTGTCACCCACCAAAGGAGTCAAGAGATTTGAGCTAAAAGGCAAATTTTCTCCATGTTACATTGGTCCATTTGAGATATTAGAGCGGATTGGAGGTGTAGCTTATCGGTTGGCTTTACCTCCGACACTTGCGGGTGTTCACAACGTATTCCATGTATCTATGCTGAGGAAATACGTGTCGCGATCTGACCATGTTTTGAAAGAAGTTCCGATTCCACTCCAGGCGAATGCGACTTATGAGGAGACACCGGTGCGGATTCTTGGTCGCAAGGAGCGGCAGTTGCGGAACAAAACCATCCGACTCGTAAAGGTAGGATGGCAGCATCATACGGATGAGGAGGATACATGGGAGCTGGAGGATACTATCCGAGCTCGATACCCTCATCTATTTACCTGAGGTATGTGGTTATTTCAGAATATGCTTGAATTAATTTTTGCATTTAAGTATGAAATTTGGAGACCAAATTTTAATAAGTGGGGGAGAATGTAAAATACCGTAAAAAAAATAAATAAATAAATAAAATAAAATAAATTTTGGGTAATTAGGAAAATACCCTATGGAATTTTTCCAAGAATTTTTAGGAATTTTTTTGGATTCAAATGGAAATTTCTAATGACCCTTTTTGTTTAAGTGTTAATGGGCTTAACGGGTCTGAAATCCAACCCGTTAAACAAAAGAAACCCGACCCGTTATCCCCCATTAACGCCAAGCCATATTTTTCGTCCAGTTACGGTTTCACCCCGCAACTTAAATCGAGCGTTCCTTCGATCACCGCCGCGACTTCGGTTTTCTTTGCCTTCGCACGCGACGATTCCCTTCTCCGAGCGATCTCGCCTCCACGGAACGCCGGCCGCCGGACGCCCTCTCCTCACCGGTCTTCTCGCCTCACGACTCTCCCCTCTGCAAGAAGTAGCCGGCGACCTCGCGGCCTTCGGGGCCGAGTGGAAGTCTTGGATTGAGCGGTGTTCTTGAGTTTAAGACAAACCGGCGATCCACTTTGCCCGTTTGGAGTCGAGAAAGGTAGCATCGATCTTGGATTCTCCTTACCTTGAACAAGAATAAGATGCTCTGTGGATTTGGTGTGGCTAAGCTCGAAACCTAATTTGGGCGGTTTGTTTAGACCGTGAGGATCTTGGAGGAATTGCTTGGCCAGTGAAGTTCCTACTATCGGTAAGCCTGGATTCTCATTAGTTTATCATGTGTTTTTTTCCCCTTGGCTGAGACCATTGTGATTTTTGGGCAGTGGTTGTTTCCGAGAACAGAGTGATTTGGGGGAGTACTGCCGGCGTTGCTTCAATTCGCTGGTAAGCACGATCCATCTCTTCCCTTTCCCTACTGTCCAGTGTGTTGTTTGGCTGTCGATGGTGCTTACCGGAGAGGTGGATGTGTGGATGTGAGCAGGGGGTTGGCGTTGGAAATGTGGTTGGCTATTCGTGAATGGAGGGTTACGGTGAGGAAGAGGCAGTAGAGGAGAACCGTCTAGAGGTTTGGATTGTGCCATGTATATGGTCTGGGGGGGTTAGTCGTGTGAGTTGTGAAGTGGTGAATGGCATACAAGGATGGTTGGCTGTGAGGTGTTGTGAATGGGTCTGTGTGGGTTGTGAATAAGGTTAGCCGGTGGTGAGGTTTTGTTGATTGTTTAACCCGGCTGTGAAGCAGTAGCTCTGGTTAGGCTACGAAAAGAGATGTGTATCGGTGTGAATATGGGTTAGATTTATACTTAATTTGTTGGTGATCCTGTTATATCAAATTAAGTATAAAAAGATTAAATCTACATGAGATCAATTTGGTTGAATGGGTATGGAGTTGAATGAGTAGGTTAGCACTTTTGCTAATTGAAACGGTGAGTTAAATTAAATAGTCAAGCTCGACTATTTGAGCTTCTAATTCATATTCGATAAAGGGACGCGAATATGGAAACGATAGAATAGTAAATTAAATATATCTATTGTCATGTGCTAGAATTTAATGCATATTATGGTTTGTGCAGGACGTGGATACGAGGCAGGACCGCGGCCGTGAGGATTTTTATTGTCACGAGCTTCTTATCAGGTAGGTAATTTCCTAACGGTCGGGTAGATGTAATGATTTCCAGATTTAGACATAGATATGAACATGTTAGGTGTTCATATTACCTTGACCATGCTCTGTTTATCGTATGCTTGAACTTATCATTGATATATATGTGTGCTCGATTATTGAAATCACATATTCCCTATTATAATCTAGGAGTTGCAGATGGGATGTAAGTAGGTTTAACTATTTAGTAGGGTGTAGATGTTAGAGTACGGAGGATGACCTAAATTGTAAATTTGGCAAAAAGATCCTCTGTGGATAAGTATGGCCCTAAATGTAGGACTCATTCCATACCTGTATGTTGCACCTTTATTTACCAACCACGGATTGTATAAATGGTCAGGTGAGTCGTGGACAGTGTGTCGCTACGGACCGATGGTCCTAGCTTGTCATGATCAGATGAGTATGACTCTCTACAGGATAGAGAGTGTACTGATCAATTGGGTGTGACTCTCTGTTCAATAGAGAGTCTATGGTAGATGTCTGTATGTGAGACAGTACCCTCATGTCATTGCATGCATACCGACGACATTGTCTCCCCTTGGGGTTGAGAGAGAGTCGTCAGTCATCCTGCCTCGAGTTACTTCGGAGAATGGCGGGTGTGAAGGCATAGCATTTGTTGTGCCGCACTTTGTTGGAGTTGCGTGCAGTTGTCCTGGGTGCGTGGCACTCGACCGCTCATTGGTAGTGTCAATCGGAGTAGCCAGCAGCAGGGACCCCCATTACGTAGCGAGCTCTTTAAGCTCATATGCTACTTGATCATAATGCCCACTCGGCCACTCTATAGTAGTGGTTCGTTTGAGTTGGGATAATTGTCATGTCGTGCCACCTAGGCCACACTGGGATCATGGTAGCGAGTAGGGGTGAGCAGGCATGACCATGCATGCTGCATTGCCGTATCATACGGTGCTTTGCATATGGTTATATATATATATATATATATATATATATATATATATATATATATATATATATATATACATACTTGCTTGTATATATATATATACATGGATCATGGTGATTAGTATACATACAGACACCGTCTATATGTATACTCACTTTGATGATGCATTTGTATGTACTATGCTTGTTGCATTTGTTTGTACATATTCATACATGATATTGCATTTCCTGTATGGTAGTAGGCTGGTACTTGTATACCTGTTGGTTATTTATGGTGATACCCTTGGATCAGATTCAGGATATTGTGTGAGTTAGTATTATTCTTTATACCCTATGATGTGGTTATATGCCCTGGTTGGATCAGGATAAAGTAGTGTTGGTGCAGGGGCACTAGATAATCGAACCTGTGTTTTGATTATGGTAAAGACACAAAGTTAAGTTTACATCGTTATCTCACGAGCTATCAAGTGTGCAGAAAAGTATTAAAGCTGGAGCTGAAGGCTAGCGACACCCGGAGGAAGCCGCGGTGGTTGGGCGACACTCGAGTGACTTCGGAGGGAGCCGAAGGAATCGAGTGGAAGGCCAAAAGCGAGAGATACTATCGAGGTAAGCTTGTGTGAGTGAGAGATTGTAAGGTCGTGTCCTCTTTACAGGGACGACCGTAGGCGGCGATCTGACTAAGACTTCCTGTGGAAGTTCTAGGTCGAGATTGGACGGTTAGAAACCGTCGTATTTATCATTTTCTGAGCTAACCTCTTATTGCAAGGAAGTGGCCAAGCTGGTAGTCGACTGCTGGACATGGAGCAGTCGACTGATGCCCATCAGTCGACTGATGGGAGGCATCAGTCGACTGATGGCGACGATTTAGCTTTTGCGCTAGGTCAAAACGGATAACGTTTGACGCGGCCACTTTGCGATAAAAGTTGGACAACTTCATGATCCGTTCCGAAAAAAGAGGAGACAAATTCATAGGCCAAAATCTATAAAAGGAGGGGAGGATTCCACTCCAAAGACATCAAGTTTATTCATCAAGTGCTCCTACAACGCCAATGCTCCAACATCGTCATAACGCCGACGCAACGTCAAGTTTCGATCTTCTTCGTCGGCAGCAGAATCAAGTAATATTTTTGATATTGTATTCTTTGTTTTTCTTCATAACGAGGTGAGGTAGGCTTGTTGCCTCATCCTCGTATATTCGGTTTTGTGATCGTTGTCTCCTACCTCCAACGAGGAGGTGACGTTATAGTGCTTTGCCCTCCGTACGCGGTCTAGGACCGATAGGGCCTTGGAGTAGCAACCGCTGGGTTGTGAACCAAGTAAAATAAACGTGTTCATTTATTTTCCACTGTGCTTACTTTGCGTATCGAATGAACGAAAAAGAAAAGATTTACGATCGCTATTCACCCCCCCTCTAGCGACGCTTCTCGATCCAACAATTGGTATCAGAGCGGGGGCGCTTAGATTTGGTGAAACCACCAATCTAGCACGTTTTGGTTTTCTGTTCGTATTTTTTTTTATTCGTATTTTTTTTGGTCTTTTTCCTCCCGCACTACTAATCCAAGACGAAGTCTTGGTACGTTTCTTTTGGTTGTGTGCTTGCAAGTTTTCTCTCTTGGAGTAGCCGACGGTAAAACGGTCATAACTTTTCGCACAAGTGGACTCACATAACGATCTACGTACCAAATCGAAGCTCTCAGAAAGATCTACATTTAAATAAACTGTATAATCTAAAGATGCAGAATCATGAGACCGCCACCCAACTACATGCGCGGATCCAAGATATCGTCAACGGTCTTCACTTGATCGGGCAAGCCGTAGAGAACCGGGACCTTATAAGGTACGCTTTAAATGCTTTCCCTACCTTGTGGGCATCCATGGTCGATGTCTACAAGGTCTCTAAGGACCTTTCGAAGCTTAGGTTAGACGAATTATTTTCCGAGTTTGAACTTCATGAGCAAACTAACGTGGTCCGGGCCGAGAGAGGTATTGCTCTACTTGCAGGACAAAGAAGGAAGCTACCTACTAAGCAAGTAGATGAACTCGAACCCGAAGACGAATCCGAATCCGAATCCGAAGAGGAGGCCATAATAGTCAACATTGTGCGGAGAATAGTTCGACAAGAAAGAAGGAAATTGAAGAATGAGAACCAAAAGAAAAAAGGAGCAAGGAAAGCCTTCCATGCAACTTGGGACAACAGAGAAGACATATCTTACGTGGCAAGAACAGAGGAGTCCGAGTCAGAATCCGAAGCCGAGTCCAACTACAACTCCGACTCCGACCCCGAAGATTATTTCGAGAGAAAACTCAAAGCCGGAACAAAAGGGAAAGTCAAGGTTAATCGCTCTTTAATTAGTACACTTTACAGTACAATTAAAATGCTTACTAGGAAATTGACTAAGTTCGAGTCTAGGGTTGAGTCATTACTTGAGGAGGTTGAAACCCTCAAGCAAGAGGCTACTCTAACCTCTTCAACTAGTCAAGTTCAAGAGGGAAACTCAACCCAAATTGAAAAACTTGAGGAGGAGAATTCTCTTTTGAAAGACCGAGTTCAAGAGGTTGAGGGTAGGTTGGAAAGGTTCACATTGGGATCTAAGAACCTTAATCGACTACTTGGAACCCAAAGAGCCGTGTACAACAAAGCCGAACTCGGATTTAAGTCAAAGACTACGAATAGGTCTTATATGTCTATCGTAAATCGTAGTCATCAAAGAGTCCAAGCATGGGTCCCAAAGGTTTTATTGAACTCACATATAAGGACTAATAAGTATTGGATTCCTCAGGATCAAGTTCATTATTTGAATAGACCATATTGGTTCAATGGTCCAGGGGGAGCTAACACTAAAATAGTATACCCGAGTACTGAGCAAAATCATTGAATATTTTTCTTTAATTTTTAAAATGGTTAGATAGGAAAAATAGTTAGTCAACTCTTGACAATATAGTATCAGGATGCGATGAGATGATAGTACGTTAGGGAAACAAAGTCTCGTGTATTCAGGCTAGATAAGGCGTATCTAGCTTGGTGTACTTGACAGAGTGGAACTAGCTGAAGCTACCTCGCCGTATCCTAAATTAGTTAGACCAGGAAGTAACCCTAAGTGACTTAAGTGATATTTTCTTGAATTTGGCTTTGTCTAAGGAAGTGGTCGTTGTTCCGATCAAAGAAGGCCCCTGTGCCTCGCCACGACCTGGAAGCCAGTTTCTCGAAAAGTTACTTAACGATCTAAAGGTTAAATCTGAATCTAACCCAAGGTTGACTATCTTTAATCAATTTAAAATCATCTCACAAAAGATATAAGGTGAACAAATTCTGAGACACATAGAATGGGTGAGATGTTAAGGATAATTGAAATATACTTAAAACAATCTTCAAATTACTACTTATTTTCCCAACTATTGTACTTAACAACTCTTAGGCCAAAGTTTAGCGCCCCCTACATCTCTTATACTTCATATATTTGACTAAGGGGGAGAGCAAACTAACCCTAAAGGTTATATTACAAACCTTTAGATTATTGGTGCAGAGGGACACACCTCGAACCAATCTATCTAACTACTGCTAGACGCATGCTTGGACTCATATTTGATTTATCTAGATGCATGCATAAACAATATTGTTTTTAAACCCCTATTTTATACAAAAACCCCAATTTTTTTTTATTTATGGCAAAAGGGGGAGAAGAGCGAAAGTTAAGGGGGAGTAACACAAAATTTGACTTTCAAAACTCACCTAGGGTTAAGGGGGAGTTTTGGTTAAGGGGGAATTTTTGGGAATGACATTCATCATCTCCTATACTTGTTTTATGCTTTGATTTCCCTTAACTTTGTGTTGGTTTGCCATAGATCAAAAAGGGGGAGATTGTTGGTGCAGGGGCACTAGATATTCGAACCTGTGTTTTGATTATGGAAAAGACACAAAGTTAAGTTTACATCGTTATCTCACGAGCTATCAAGTGTGCAGAAAAGTATTAAAGCTGGAGCTGAAGGCTAGCGACACCCGGAGGAAGCCGCGGTGGTCGGGCGACACTCGAGTGACTTCGGAGGGAGCCGAAGGAATCGAGTGGAAGGCCAGAAGCGAGAGCTACTATCGAGGTAAGCTCGTGTGAGTGAGAGATTGTAAGGTCGTGTCCTCTTTACGGGGACGATCGTAGGCGGCGATCCGACTAAGACTTCCTGTGGAAGGTCTAGGTCGAGATCGGACGGTTAGAAACCGTCGTATTTATCATTTTCCGAGCTAACCTCTTATTGCAGGGAAGTGGCCAAGCGATCATGCTGGACATGGAGCGATCGTGATGCCCATCGATCGTGATGGGAGGCATCAGTCGACTGATGGCGACGATTCAGCTTTTGCGCTAGGTCAAAATAGATAACGTTTGACGCGGCCACTTCGCGATAAAATTTGGACAACTTCATGATCCGTTCAGAAAAAAGAGGAGACAAATTCAGAGGCCAAAATCTATAAAAGGAGGGGAGGATTCCACTCCAAAGACATCAAGTTTATTCATCAAGTGCTCCTACAATGTCAATGCTCCAACATCGTCATAATGCCGACGCAACGTCAAGTTTCAATCTTCTTCGTCGGCAGCAGAATCAAGTAATATTTTTGATATTGTATTCTTTTTTTTTCTTCATAACGAGGTGAGGTAGGCTTGTTGCCTTATCCTCATATATTCGGTTTTGTGATCGTTGTCTCCTACCTCCAACGAGGAGGAGACGTTATAGTGTTTTGCCCTCCGTACGCGGTCTAGGACCGATAGGGCCTTGGAGTAGCAACCGCTGGGTTGTGAACCAAGTAAAATAAACGTGTTCATTTATTTTCCGCTGTGCTTACTTTGCGTATCAAACGAACGAAAAAGAAAAGATTTACGATCGCTATTCACCCACCCCCCTTCTAGCGACGCTTCTCGATCCAACAAGTAGTTGATGGTCAGGTATGTCAGCATCATTGTTGTTCAGTTTATTTAGAGTATGCATGCATATATACCTTCTATGCTGATGTATACCCGTTGTTCGAGTAGATTTAGACTGTTGAATGACATGTGATATTGATACATATATTCACATGTTTTCTCTGATTACCAGCTGAGTTTTACTCACCACCTCCGACCCTGGGTTTTTCTGTCGCCCAGGTAACAGGTATACACCTTTGTGATGACTTGGAGCTGTGCCGACCGATCCATCCCATCTCCATTTTTCCGATGTCTCCCGAGGAGTTCATTTTGTTTTTCTCTCTTATGGCTTGGACTTGTTTATGTGTTATGGATTTTGGTCCTATGTCATGGACCCTTGTTTTGTTATGGACTTTATCGTGATGTCGTGGTTTTATTTACGATTTTATTACTGTGGACTTGTCAGGTGGTGTACACCTGCATGTTTTGTTATCTATGTTGTGGGTATGTGGTTTTTCATTTCCGCTGCTATTAGTATTTTATATTATGTTGTTGTTGTGGGCCTACGGGCCTTGTATTAACCCGAAATGTTGTCACGTACAGGGGAGATGCCGTCCGTTTGATTTTCGGCACGGCATACTCTCGGGGCGTGACATACGGCATAATCAAACATAACATGCAATATATATATCATAGCAACATATCATGTACATATATGGCATAATCA
Organism: Wurfbainia villosa; assembly: GCA_025175895.1. Lineage (NCBI taxonomy): Eukaryota > Viridiplantae > Streptophyta > Magnoliopsida > Zingiberales > Zingiberaceae > Wurfbainia > Wurfbainia villosa. Next base: position 74,563,832 of record CM046000.1, on the reverse strand, counting down.
AACATAACATGCAACCTATATAACATAGCAACATAGCTTGTAAACATAACAATCATAACATGTGAACATAACAGTCATATCATGTAAACATATGCAGGATGCTCTTTGAAAACATATATCATAGGTACGTAAACATAAATCTCAACATATTGGGCCCGGCATTGTACCACATCATCATCATCATAGTGCGCATCCCTAAATAGACCCGAGGTAGCAAGTCTCGAACCTACTAGGTTACTAGGCCTGATCTTAGTCTGTCGACCTAGGGGCCATCATCATAACATAGAAGCCCATCCTAGGCCCAATCTTAGTTCATCGGCCTAGGGCAACTTAGGAGCCCATCCCTTTGGACCTTGTTAGGGTCCAGGTATAAGTCATGCAGAAGGTAAAATACTTATATGCTTTTTATCATAACATATCTTATTTCATTTCGTAAACATATCATACTTCATTTCATAACATATCATATTTCACTTCATGAACATATCATATTTCATTTTATAAACATATCATACTTCATTTCATAACATATCATATTTCACTTCATGAACATATCATATTTCATTTCATAACATATCATATTTCACTTCATAACATATCATATTTCATTTCATAATCACATCATATTTCATTTCATAACATATCTTAAATATCACACACATATAGGGCAAGGCATAAGGCATAACATCAAGAGTAAGTAAACACTAACCTAGAGCATGTTATCTTCATCTAGCATCATTTAACATCACAAGTTATCATGAACTCACATAAAGCATAAAACACATGTTAATCTAACCTAGAGCATGTTATCTTCATCTAGCATCATTTAACATCACAAGTTATAATGAATTCACCTAAAGCATGGCATAAGGAACACATTTGGGGTCTTGGCTGAATGGTTCAATGGGTTTCATGGATCAACCACTTAACTAACTCATCTAAAAAAATCCCTCATCATCATATTAATACAAGATATAGCATGGATCATCATGGTAAGCCCTAGTTATGGTCTTGGCCGAATGTTTCATGGGGAATTTAGGGTTAAACTCTTATCCTAATCTGTCTAGCATCCTAACATCATCATATTCATACAAGATATGGTTTAGAACTTCATTGAAAACTCAAGAAAAAGGTTTGGCCGAATGGTTCATGGAGAGTTTAGGGTTAAACTCTTAACCTAATCCATCTAGCATCCTAACATCATCATATTCATACAAGATATGGTTTAGAACTTCATTGAAAACTCAAGAAAAAGGTTTGGCCGAATGGTTCATGGAGAGTTTAGGGTTAAACTCTTAACCTAATCCATCTAGCATCCTAACATCATCATATTCATACAAGATATGGTTTAGAACTTCATTGAAAACTCAAGAAAAGGGTTTGGTCGAATGGTTCATGGAGAGTTTAGGGTTAAACTCTTAACCTAATCCATCTAGCATCCTAACATCATCATATTCATACAAGATATGGTTTAGAACTTCATTGAAAACTCAAGAAAAAGGTTTGGCCGAATGGTTCATGGAGAGTTTAGGGTTAAACTCTTAACCTAATCCATCTAGCATCCTAACATCATCATATTCATACAAGATATGGTTTAGAACTTCATTGAAAACTTAAGAAAAAGGTTTGGCCGAATGGTTCATGGAGAGTTTAGGGTTAAACTCTTAACCTAATCCATCTAGCATCCTAACATCATCATATTCATACAAGATATGGTTTAGAACTTCATTGAAAATTCAAGAAAAAGGCTTGGCCGAATGGTTCATGGAGAGTTTAGGGTTAAACTCTTAACCTAATCCATCTAGCATCCTAACATCATCATATTCATACAAGATATGGTTTAGAACTTCATTGAAAACTCAAGAAAAGGGTTTGGTCGAATGGTTCATGGAGAGTTTAGGGTTAAACTCTTAACCTAATCCATCTAGCATCCTAACATCATCATATTCATACAAGATATGGTTTAGAACTTCATTGAAAACTCAAGAAAAAGGTTTGGCCGAATGGTTCATGGAGAGTTTAGGGTTAAACTCTTAACCTAATCCATCTAGCATCCTAACATCATCATATTCATACAAGATATGGTTTAGAACTTCATTGAAAACTCAAGAAAAAGGTTTGGCCGAATGGTTCATGGAGAGTTTAGGGTTAAACTCTTAACCTAATCCATCTAGCATCCTAACATCATCATATTCATACAAGATATGGTTTAGAACTTCATTGAAAACTCAAGAAAAGGGTTTGGCCAAATGGTTCATGGAGAGTTTAGGGTTAAACTCTTAACCTAATCCATCTAGCATCCTAACATCATCATATTCATACAAGATATGGTTTAGAACTTCATTGAAAACTCAAGAAAAAGGTTTGGCCGAATGGTTCATGGAGGATTTGAAATAACAACTTAAATCGAAAAGCTATTTCTATGCAGGTGAGGGGATACTTACATCCTTCGCTTTGCTTTTTGGTTGGAAGATGACCTAAGGGAAGCAAACCTAGCCCCCTTCTTGCTTGGATGAATTTCGGACAAGGATGAAAAGGAGGAGCTCTAGGGTTCGGTGAGGAAGAAGAAGAGGAGGAGAAAAACAATTTGATCCCTTATGTCCCCTCATTCCCCCTATTTATTCACTTGAAGAGTCCCTTAGTCTTTCTTACCCCTAACTATAATTTCCCACATTCCTCTAATAATACAATCTTGTTGGGCTTCTGGTTATTGGATGCACCCTTAGGGCTTGGTTATCTCTAGAGGTTTGGGGTTCAATTCCTAGGCCTTGCATCCTTTTTGGCTCATTTTCTTTTATTTTTGAAGAGCCCACATAAAGCCCATCATAATCAAGCCAAAAATTCTTGTAAAATTACTAGAAATTTTACGGGCGTTACAGATATGAGCATGTTAGGTGTTCATATTACTTTGACCCTGCTCTTATTATCGTATGCTTGAACTTATCGTTGGATATATTTATGCTCAATTGTTGATATCACATATACCCTATCATGATTTAGGAGTTATAGATGTGATGTAAATTGGCCTAGATGTTTAGTAGTGTGTAAATGTTAGTACGGGGGATGACCAAATTTATAAATTGGAAAAAGGTCATCTATGGGTAGGTAATGCCCTAAATGTAGGATTTATTTCCAATACTTGTATGTTGCATACGGTTACCAACCATGAGTTGTGTAATGGTTAAGTGAAGGGCGATTAGAGTGTCGCTGTGGACTGGTGGTCCCAGCTTGATATGATTAGTCGAGTACGACTCTCTATCGGATAGAGAGTGCGTCGATCAGTTGAGTACGACTCTCTATTGGAGAGAGAGTTATGATAAGTCGAGTACGACTCTCTATTGGAGAGAGTTATGATCAGTCGAGTATGACTCTCTACAGGATAGAGAGTGCGTCGATCAGTTGAGTATAACTCTCTACAGGATAGAAAGTATTGATTAGATGGGTATGACTCTCTGCTGAACAGAGAGTCTGTGGTAGATGGTTGTACATGTGACAGCATACATATGTCATTTGTATGCATTCTGACGACATAGTCTCCCTTGGGGTTGAGAGAGTCGTTAGTCATCTTGCCTCCCAGTGCACTCCTCGAGGAGTAACTGGTGTGAGGGCAGAGCATCTGTTGTGCCGCACTCTACCACTATAGACGGTGGTAATTGGAGTTGCGTTCAGTTGTCCTGGGTGCGTGGTACTCGACCACTCATTAGTAGTGTTAGTCGGAGTGGCCAGCAGCAGGGACCCCCGTTGTGTAGCGAGCTCTTTACGCTCATATGCTACTTGATCATACTGCCCACTCGGCCACTCTATAGCAGTGGTTGGTGTGAGTTGGGACAGTTGTCATGTCGTGCCACCTAGGCCACACTGGGGTCGTGGTAGCGAGTAGGGGTGAGAAGGCATGACCATGCATGTTGCATTGTCGTATCTTATGGCGCTTTTCATATTACCATATATATATATATATATATATATATATATGGTTGAGATTAATATATATATAAATGCGGTATATATATATATGATTATTGTGATGTTGCATTTGATTGTACTATGCTTGCTGCATTTGGGTGTACATCATATTCATGCATGTCTCTTGCATTTGTTATACGATTGTGTCAGATATTGGTATGTGTTGGACATACCATTAGATACCTTGACCTGTAGCTAGAGTATATTTTAAGTTGATCTACTCTTCCTGTTATATATATATATGTTGGATATATGTTCAGGTTGGATCAGAGTAGCATGGCAGACTTCAGGTATGTCTGCATTTTTATGTTGTTTATTTGGTTAGACGGTATATGCTTGTATTTATATACTATGCTGATATACCTGTTGTACCTCTAGAGTATGTTGTTGAAAATACATGTGATATGGCATATATACATGTTTTTCTATTACCTGCTGAGTTTTACTCACCACCCCCCATGGACCCTAGGTTTTCTGTCACCCAGGTAACAGATAGAAGACTTCGTGACAGCTTGGAGCACCGCCGACTGACATCGTCTCATCTCACCTCCGAGGCTCCCGTGTTTGTTTTGTATTTTTCGTATGTCCTGTTATGTATTCGGAATTTTCGTGATGTTATGTATTATGTGATGTACGCACAATGTTGGTGCAGGTTTTGTCGAGGTTTTCTTTATGTTCTAGTGTTAGTCATACCGGTATGCATGTGTGGGATTGTATTGTTGTGGTATCGTTTCTGCTGTGTATTTGTTGTAGTAGTTTATTATGTTGTTGTGGTTTGGTGATATTGTTATATATATTGTTGTTATTGTGGGCCTACGAGCTTCGTATTAACCCGAAATGTTGTCACGTACAGGGGAGATGTCGTCCGTTTGATTTTCGGCTCAGTATGCTCTCGGGGCATGACAACTTTAGTGGTATCAGAGCCCAAGGTTCTGCGATGTCATACAATGTTGTTTTTGAGTCGAGTCTTGGATTCTCGGGAGTCGATTTATTTGGTTTTGGTTTTCTGAGATGAGATGGACAGCGGCCTGAGCTCCAAGCAACACGAGGTAAGAATTCCTGATAACTTATGGTTTAGTAGATATTTATCTAAACTTGATCAGTAGGTGTATACAATAGAGTTATGACACCTGTACAGACTTGTAGTAGGGGTCGTCCACCGAGGCGACCAACCGGAGTGACCTTTAGGGTTTATACTCTCGGTTATGTTGGCTATGCATTTAGATGCTTATACCAGGGAATAACCTGTAGTATGTTGGTTATTATTTGTAACCGTGGTATGAGTTAACCACGGGAACGACTTGTTGAGTCTGTGAGTCTTGAACCGTGTCGAAAAGGTGATTTACCTTTGAGAGCCGACTGATACCGAGTCGGAAAAACATGGGTCAAGTCGTCACATTTCTGGTTGAAATCAGAGATTTCAGCCTTAGAGATTTTCACTAACGGTGCTAGTCAGATCATTACCGGTTGGGTAATGGACAAGACAAATTGGCTATTGTAATGCAGATAGCGGAAGGCTAGGTTACGGTGTTTCATAGGGATTTTATCCCTGAGTTGTTCGTACTGAGATGTATAACTTTGAGAGTACTTTTGAGTACTTAACTCATGTTATACCGAGAAAGAAGAGTTGTTTGCATACCATTATCGGGATCAAGCCGGTATTTGGTGATAGATGCAGAAAATAATCTTCGGGAAATAATATATCACTTGATCATGGATTAGTGATGTTGAAAGAGTGTATTTCCCCGTATCACTTTTAGTGACACATTGTAAGGAATTCTTGAGCTTCAAGAAAAGGTGATCGGTTAGTGATAGTGTACTGTGCAGAGTCGTGAGACTTGCAGAGGTTACTACCACCTAATAGCTCAAGAAGATGAGTGGATGATTCAAGTCATCCAGAGTTATTGGCTTATAGTTGGATTAGGATGTCGGGATCTTCTACCAAATCCTATCGGAAGACGTTGGATTGAGATAGGAGTTTAGAAATGACTCTGTACAAGGGTTTAAGAGTTGGAGACCGATAAGCAAATATTGCAGGTCAACTTAATAGAGTCAGAAGTCTCCGACTGTTGGATAAAAGGAGCAAGATCGGAGTCATAGGCTTTGAGCTATTTTCCGATTATAGAAGACCAACAGCAGGTCATCAGGATGTTCTCGTGGATATCAGCAAAATCAGAACAAAGACTTCGAAGGGATTGTGTGCGTACAGTGCAGATCACGAAGACACGCGAAGTCAGATTATCCATTGGATCAGTTCAGTTGTTGTTATTGTGAGCAACCAGTACAGTGGAGGAGGTGTACTTGGAAGACTCAGTTGAAGACTATCGATGGTATTCCAGGAGGATGATGCACCGTCTCGACAGCAGAGATCATCACTGAAGATTGGGTTATTTCGTCAGCAGCGATCTACCACCTCAGGCGTGGTTGGAGTTCTTTGATACTTCCCTCCAGGGGAAGTGATCTATGCAGCAGCATCAGCAGAAGACATCTTAGAAGATTCAGCAGACAACAGACAGTTACCCCCAGATGTAATTGGCTTTGTACCGAGGAGAGAGTATACGACGATGGTCGTATCTATTCGGTATACTACAGTTGCAACTTGTAGGATTTAGTGATGGGATGGAATGATCTAGGAAAAATCCTCAGATCATTCATCGTAGAAATGCAATCGCTTTATCACGGACTGTTGAATCTGATCTTGTTCTCTTCGGAGAAAGGCGGAGACCTGTGGGGAGCCTTTGGATCGGATCAACAGATAATTGATCGTCCAGGGTATTACTTTAGTTTACCCTCAAGGTTAATATATTGAGAGATGCTTGTAGTTACAGGTATCTATGTCTAGAACATTCTTGGTTGGATTAGAAGGGTCCTTTACATCGACTTGTGTGTCGATGGTATCTCTACCATCAGGTGAGATGAGGATCAACGATTAAGAAGTCAAGGGATACCCTTAGACTCTGATAGACATACTTTTACTGTGGACATATCCTTACGGATGGTCAAATTGTTGGAAGTATGGTACGATATGCTCTCAGATGTGCGTATAATCTGAGAGTATTCGGATGTAGTTTCTGATGAATTCCAAGGTTTGCTGTTGCATAGGCAAGTGGAGTAGGCGATCGAAATGATTACGAAAATAGTTCCGGTATCGAAGATCCTATACCGGGTGATAATTTAACTGGTATAAGTGTTACTAAACACTATAGAAATTGGAAGAATGTGAGTTGTGATTATAGGAGATGTTGGAGGGGATATTTATCTATCCCAGTATTCCTCCTTGAGAAGATCCGGAACTCTTTGTTGAAAGAAAGATGGACCTTTGAAAGTATGCATCGATTATCGATGATAGAATCCAGTAGTTGTCGTGATGAATATCCTCCGTTGGGGGATAGATGATCTGTTTAGATCAGCAAAGAACACATGTGTATACTTTAAGGTTGATTTGCGACTGGAGCGTTGACATCGTAATGACATGGTGTCATACAATTATCATTGTCGTTGTTATGATTAATATATATCATCAGCGTAGAGTAAAGGGGATGCAGGTGTGTAAAGACAATAATTTCATACTTGGTATGAATTTTATGAGTTTTGATTAAGTTGTTAGACTAATCAACAATTTAGTCGTCACTGGATTTGAGAATCGTGTATCCTGAACACGATTAAATCCTTTTGTAGTTGTTGGAGTTGCGTAACTTGGCCACTGTTGATTGTGGTAGTTGGAGTTGCGCACTCGACCACCGTAGATGGTGGTTTTCCTTGTATGTTTTGGTTAATTCCGTAGATGTGGATAGAATGCTTGACATCACTATACCACGGACTTGTTTGACAAAGGTGATAATGGAAATCATTTAGTTGGAAGCTGGTGAAACCAGTTTACAGGACCTAGACGGCGGTTAACTTTTACACGAGTATTAGTTAATCCTTCCGGGGTGGATAAAAGGATGATGTACGCAGATGCATCATTTCAGGGATCGGAACAATTCCAATGCAGTTGAATGAGGCATATCTTATGCCTACGTCAGTTAAGAAATTACGAGATAGTCTATCATATACATGACATAACTTTAGTAGTTATTATCTGGATTTGTAGTTGTATGGAGCAGAAGTACTCATAGAATTTAACAAGCATCTGGGTAGCTACAATAGAGTTGCTGGAACGTGAACGGTTGCAATTTGCGAGATTGGGCGCTATAGTCTCCCATGCACTTACAGAGTGTGTGGTGGAGTGGATTTTGGACGGTAGATGGACTTATCTTGTGAGAAAATAATTTTCCTTCTCTAATATGGATATGTGTTCTGGACACGCATCCAGTTAAGGAAGAGTTGCTACAGGAGACACATTATTTGAGATTTACTATACATCCTGGTGGTATAGGGATGTACCGAGATTTGAAACATTTATACTGGTGGAACGGTATGAAGAGGGTTATAGCAGATGTTGTTGTTCGATGTTTAGTATGCCAGCAGGTGAAAGCTGAACATCAGAAACCTGCTGGATTGCTCTAGAAAATTCTGATTCCGAAATGGAAGTTGGAGCATATCACGATTGATTTGCGTTACGAGATTGCCTAGGACCCGTAAAGGACATGATGTGATTTGGGTGATTGTGGATCGACTGATCAAATTAGCTCATTTCCTTCCTATTCATGGATCGTACTCGTTGGACCATCCGACAACATTGTATTACTGAAAGATTATCAGATTGCGTGGGGTACTTTTAAGTACCATATCGGATAGAGATTCGCGATTTACCTCGCGATTTTTGCAGAGTCTGTACCAGACTATGGGCACAGAGCTTCGGCTTAGTGCAATATTATATCCGCAAATAGATGAATAGTCTGAATGTATCATTTAGACGTTGGAGGATCTATTCAGATCTTGTGTTGTGGATTATGGAGGTGCAGCTTATCGGTTGGCTTTACCTTCGACATTTGCGGGTGTTCACAACGTAGTTCATGTTTATATACTGAAGAAATATGTATCGCTTGTTGATCATGTTCTGAAGGAGGTAGCAATTCCACCTCAGTCTAATGCAACTTACGAGGTGATTCCAGGGTGGAGCTTGAGTCGCAAGGAGCGACAGTAGTGGGACGAAAACCATCCGACTCGTAAAGGTTGGATAACAGCATCATACCGATGAGGAGGCTATGTGGGAGTTGGAAGATACTATCCGAGCTCGATAGTCTCATCTGTCCACTTGAGGAAAGTATGTGGTCCTTTCGGAAACTTACTTGAAGTAATTTTGCTTGTTAGTATGAAATTTGAGGACCAAATTTTTACAAGTGGGGGAGAATGTAAAATACCGGAGAAAAAAAAATCTTGCTAATTAAGAAATTAGCTTGTGGAATTTTTCAGGAGTTTTAAGAAATTTTTCAAGATTTAAAATGAGCTTAAATCCTAGTCTAGAAGTTAATTGGGTTTATTAATCTAACCCTAAGATTAATGGGTTAATAGGAATCGGGTTAAATCTCAAACCCGATCCGCATAACCCATTTCCTCTTCGCGAACTGCAGTTTCCTTTTCTTCGCCGTTTCACGATTGCTCGCCTTCTTCACATTAATTTCGATCTGCCACCTCTGTTTCCCTTCGCCGCTCCCCTTTCTCCTTCTCTTCACCATCGCCGCCGAGCCAAGCTCGATCTGCCACCGGAGTTGCAACCTTGCCGATGCCTCCTCATCTTCTCTGCGGGAGGTTCGGCCAGAAGCGAGGTCACCGAGCAGCCTCTATCGTCGCCTTTAGTTGTGCCTTCCGACCCCTTCCTCCTACTCCATTTCCTCCGGCGATTCAGTGACTGCTGACGATCAGCCGATTTCTCTCCTCCGCGCGACCTCTTCTATTCTTACCGTTGGAGTTGTCAGCCCCTCTGCTCGAGTGGACGGCGGCAAGCGACGGTGCTCGCGGATAGACCAGAGCAACAACAAAGGAAGCTCTCGATCTGGGAGCTTGGGTCAACGACGACGGCGCTGTGCTAGGGTGGGGATGACGACGACTTGCTGCCGGAGCCGGGGTTCCCAGCGGGAGCTAGGGCAGTGCTTCGGATGCGTTGACTTCATCGGTGAACAGAGGATCGCCGTTGGAAACTAGGTAAGGGGTGATTCCTTACATTGGACTAGATTTAGGGCTATGGTGCATCTTCCTTGCGATGAGCTCGATCTATGTTGGGCAGGTGTTGGTGTCGGCAAACAGGGGATAGGTAAAGGTGTGGTTGTCGGTTATGTGGAGTTGATGCCGGTGAGGATTAACTGTCGGTGAAGCTTCAAAGTGTTGGTAAGCAAGGTCAGTTCTCCCTTTTATGTTGTGTATTCAAGTTTGATTCGTTGGATGGACAGTGAGTTGAGAGCTTGGTGAATTCCAGTCGGTTGAAGTGGTTGTGGATGGAATTTGCAGTAGGAATTCTGGTGATTGTAGGTGCCAGATCTTAGGTTGAATGGGTCGGTGGCAGTGTGTAATAGAGGGGTTGATTGAATTGAAGGAGTTGGTGGTATGTGATTAGTTTTAATGTTAAGCTAATATGGATTGTTCTGTTTTGTTGATGGTGGATTTGTGTGTTGAACTGGCTGTGGAATCATTGAAATTCAGCTATAGGTGGAGTAGGTTAGTTGTGAGTGATTTAACTTGCATATTTGGAATGGTAGTTATAATGGATGTGAACAGAGGTGTTTTGTGGTTGTGTTGCTATGTTCAGCATGAATGAATGTCGATCTGGGAATGGCTCTGTCGTGGTGGTAAAAAAGGGGCTGTGAATAGTTGGATGTGATTTCTCCACTTGAGATCCAGAAGATGTGCAAGTGTAGATAAGGTTGGTAAGTTCGGATATGGTTGGTTATAAATGCATAATAGGTTGTTATGTGGCCTAATGGTCGATGGGGATTAATGGGGAGTATTGATTAGGTTAATTTGATAACTAGATCAATCTAGTTGATCGGGATACGAAGTCGATATAGGATTTGATTTGATAATTTGTTGTATGCTTGCACTAAATCATAATGTTTGATATGTGCAGGACAGGATACGAGACAGGACCGCGACAGTGAAGATATTATTCTGAGCTTCTTAGAAGGTGGGTAATTTCCTACCTGGTCCGGGTAGATGTATTGCATTCAGATTTAGTCATAGATATGAGCATGTTAGGTGTTCATATTACCTTGACCCTGCTCTTATTATCGTATGCTTGAACTTATCGTTGGATATATTTATGCTCAATTGTTAATATCACATATACCCTATCATGATTTAGGAGTTATATATGTGATGTAAATTGGCCTAAATGTTTAGTAGGGTGTAAATGTTAGTACGGGGGATGACCCAATTTATAAATTAGAAAAAGGTCATCTATGGGTAGGTAATGCCCTAAATGTAGGATTTATTTCCAATACCCGTATGTTGCATACGGTTACCAACCATGAGTTGTGTAATGGTTAAGTGAAGGGTGATTAGAGTGTCGCTGCGGACCGGTGGTCCCAGCTTGATATGATTAGTCAAATACGACTCTCTATCAGATAGAGAGTGTGTCGATCAGTTGAGTACGACTCTCTATTGGAGAGAGAGTTATGATCAGTCGAGTACGACTCTCTATTGGAGAGAGTTATGATCAGTCGAGTACGACTTTCTACAGGATAGAGAGTGCATCGATCAATTGAGTACAACTCTCTACAGGATAGAGAGTATTGATTAGATGGGTATGACTCTCTGCTGAACAGAGAGTCTGTGGTAGATGGTTGTACGTGTGACAGCATACACATGTCATTTGCATGCATTCTGACGACATAGTCTCCCTTGGGGTTGAGAGAGTCGTTAGTCATCTTACCTCCCAGTGCACTCCTCGAGGAGTAACTGGTGTGAGGCAGAGCATCTGTTGTGCCGCACTCTACCACTATAGACGGTGGTAGTTGGAGTTGCGTGCAGTTGTCCTGGGTGCGTGGTACTCGACCACTCATTGGTAGTGTTAGTCGGAGTGGCCAGCAGCAGGGACCCCTGTTGTATAGCGAGCTCTTTACGTTCATATGCTACTTGATCATACTGCCCACTCAGCCACTCTATAGCAGTGGTTGGTGTGAGTTGGGACAGTTGTCATGTCATGCCACCTAGGCCACACTGGGGTCGTGGCAGCGAGTATGGGTGAGCAGGCATGACCATGCATGTTGCATTGTTGTATCTTATGACGCTTTGCATATTACCATATATATATATATATATATATATATATATGGTTGAGATTAATATATATATATATATGCGGTCTATATATATATATATATGATTATTGTGATGTTGCATTTGATTGTACTATGCTTGCTGCATTTGGGTGTACATCATATTCATGCATGTCTCTTGCATTTGTTATACGATTATGTCGGATATTGGTATATGTTGGACAGACCATTAGATACCTTGACCTGTAGCTAGAGTATATTTTGAGTTGATCTACTCTTCCTGTTATATATATATATGTTGGATATATGTTCAGGTTGGATCAGAGTAGCATGACAGACTTCAGGTATGTCTGCATTTTTATGTTGTTTATTTGGTTAGACGGTATATGCTTGTATTTACATACTATGCTGATATACCTGTTGTACCTTTAGAGTATGTTGTTGAAAATACATGTGATATGACATATATATATGTTTTTCTATTACCTGCTGAGTTTTACTCACCACCCCCACGGACCACAGGTTTCGTCGCCTAGGTAATGTGTAGAAGACTCGTGACTTGAGCACCGCCTGACATCATTGTCTCATCTCACCTCCGAGGCTCCCGTGTTTGTTTTGGATTTTTCGTATGTCTTGTTATGTATTCGGAATTTTCGTGATGTTATGTATTATGTGATGTACGCACAATGTTGGTGCGGGTTTTGTCGAGGTTTTCTTTATGTTCTAGTGTTAGTCATACCGGTATGCATGTGTGGGATTGTATTGTTGTGGTATTGTTTCCGCTGTGTATTTGTTGTAGTAGTTTATTATGTTGTTGTGGTTTGGTGATATTGTTATATATATTGTTGTTATTGTGGGCCTACGAGCCTTGTATTAACCCGAAATGTTGCCACGTACAAGGGAGATGTCGTCCGTTTGATTTTCGACTCGGTATGCTCTCGGGGCGTGACAATAGAACTATTGATCTAGTCATTATCTCACAATAAATTGGAATTGTCATTATACATAAAGATCATATGAAATGCAGAACTTAACTCAAATAATGATGGAATTCTTCTCTCAAAAGCTTGGAACCACCAAGCTAGCAACCCTCACCGACCGATCCCTCGGTCATTGTGAGAGAGATAAATCACGGATAAGTCTTTGGCCTTTGACTCAGTATTAAACACAAGGAAGGGCATTTCATTCCGGAGGAGATTTTAGACCCCTCATCTGGTTTCGAACTCGGACATCCTCTTAAACGTCACTTTGTGCTTATCATCGAGCCATCCCCGGATTCTTGCCAAGTCGCTGACTGGGCACCAATGACCTCCGATTGACTAGACAAACAGATAAAATGAAAAGAATACGTGACCAGAGAAAACATGATATGATTGGAAAGAAATATACTTAAAATAAAATACTACTAAAGCAAAAAATTTGAAAAAAAAAAAACAAATGAGACAATAGGAAAATGGAACAAAAGAGAAGCCACTGCGCTCGTAAAAACTGTATAAAAAGGGCCCGTCAAAATGTTCTTTTTAAATAAATAATGAGATTTCAAAATGCTCAATTTCTAAATTTGATACATTATCAGAGTTTACACAACAAACAGATGCAAAATCAAAGAGCACAATGATTCAAGTTGGTAGCATACACTTTCAATGTGACTATGATTGTAGAGGTCTCCATCATGAATCAATTCATTAACGAAGTTTGGTGTTGGACAACAGCCATTTGCATACAACCGATTTTCTTCTTCAACTTTTCGACAATTTGGGCATTGCATCACTCCCTTAGCATTAAATGCAGAACCAATGCAATCTGAAACAAATGATTTTAAATAGTGATAAATCTTCACCATTAGTCTACTTGGATGAGCCAACAAATGCAACTGCTCAAAAGAGATGGTACATAGGTTAACTGAAAAGAGATTATGCACAAGTTGTTGTAAGACATAAGACGAACAAAGCCAAGCTTAATTTACTGTGTGACTATAGAAGATAGAGTTGTAAAAAAAAAACTATAATTGGAGGTAAATTAAACCTATACCATGGGAATAATAATTGAGCATACCCATGAAAACTACCATAGTCCATAAAGAACAATAAAGTTTTCAAGATTTTACAAAATTACACATGAGGAATTTAATATTTCTAAACGGAAATCAGAATAAAATTTCTTATTTGAGACATATGAAACATAGACCAATTGTTATCAAAGTTCTCGTAAAATTCATCAAAAAGTTTTTAAAAAAAATTAGCATGCCAAATTATGTTAAAAAAATAAAATAAAATTAGAGAATGGAAAGACCAGGATAAATTCAATTAATTTAATTGTTTTTTCTGGGTTCATACATTTAGCCTATATATATAATTAAATCCGTTGATGTGATAGACTAGGAAAAGAAGTAATAAACTAATAATAACATTAGTGATTATTCAACTGTGGTAACAACATGAAATTTCTTACAGTAGAACTCTCAGCTTTGGAATTCATTTTTCCATGACTATCACTGAAATGGAAATAAGAAATGACATAAAGGTTAAGATAAAGTTATATGTACTTTGAGGAGAGTGAATCGCAGGAGCTTATGTTGAATGATCCATGGTGGATTTCAACCGAAGTTTAAGAAGATCCTAATGTTAACAAGGTTTGGGCTTTTTCATAAACCACGAAAGAGAGGGCAACAACAATAACAAAGATGAATGATGAAGATAACATGGGGAGCAAAAATTGCAAGTTACTAGGCTTTCACTGAATAAATGAAGCGCAAATTTTTGGGCCAACAATAGTTATCATCTTTGAAAGGTCAATTAATCAATCTATTTGTCATATTGTTGAAAAGAAATCACCATAAGTAACCCAGAAATAGCACACTCTTAAGTTAACAGTTGCAAAATCAAACCAATCAACAGTGCTGGTGTTGCTACCTTGTCAGTTTCTAGAACCATAATTCTAATGAAAATGGAATTCTACCTGGTCGAGCTCCTTTTTATCCTTGGCGACGAACGCCCGAAGTAATGGGCGGCGGATGCTTGCTGTTATCGAATTTTAAGACGGGCGACAGATCCAATCTGCATGATTGAATGAAAAAGGAAGAAATGGCAGCTGAAGGCGAATCAACGGGGCAGAAAGAGAAGGAAACAATGGCAGATTGAACTCATGGTGTGGCTAGCCCCACGACGAACAAGGACAGCGCAAGTCATGTAGAGAAGCAGCGATCCGCAAGCTACGCCGGTGATGCTCGGTGAAGAGACGGAAGGCGAATCAACGGGGCAAAAAGAGACGGAAACAATGGCAGATTGAACTCGCGGTGTGGCTAGCCCCACGATGAACAAGGACAGCGCAAGTCGTGTAGAGGAGCAGCAATCCGCAAGCTACACCGGTGATGCTCGATGAAAGGACGGAAGGCGACATCGGGTCATCGCTCGCGATGGCAGCTAACCGACAAGCGATGGTGAGGAGGAGATGGCTTTGATCGGAATCGAACGAAGAAAGGACGACGGAAGAGAAGACATAGGGCTCGCGTGATTTGAGTTGAAGAAATTGGGAGAAGAAAGGGAATCGAGAATGAGGAGTCGGGAGAAATGAGAGGAAATGAGGAAATAAGGAACTTAGTTTTTGATATTAAATCTAGTTTAATCGACATTATTAATCTCTCGTTAATTGATAACTTAAATTGGCCCTATAAAAACCTATTCATTTTATTCCCACAAAATATCATATGAATTCCGTTTAAAATCAGATTTTTTTTTTACAAAAATCCCTAATAAATTTCATAAGATAATTTCTTAATTAATTAGGGGTATTTATTGTTATTATTTTATTTTTCGATATCTCACATCTTCAATATCTTCTTGCGGCCTCGTCATCGTTCAGAAGATTATGGTAAGTCACATGACGCGTGAGCGCCGCTAAGCGATGCTAAACCTAGTGCCGCGGGAAGATGTCATAGGGTTCCTGGTCGGAAAGGAGAAAGAGGTGCTGACAGAGGAAATGAGAGGGTGGAAGGCAGAGAGCTCTTTGGCCATTGCATCGCACACAAATTGCTCGATTAATGACTGCCCACCGTGCAACTAGGCTGCAGTAGCCATGAGACTTTGGGATCACACTGATGAAGGAGTATTTTTCAGACGAAGGGTTGTGATTTCAGATGTATGCTTCTTAGGGTTAAGACCTTTTATTTATTTAATTTTTTATGATTACTAATACGAGTCATATATGTGTCCCAATTTTTGATACGAATTTAAAGGCAGGAAGAAAACAACCGTTATAATTTCATTGATAATGGTTTATAACCATTGTATTATTATCACAACGACGATGGTTTTTGACTATTGTAGTAAAGTTGTGAAAATATTCTCATTGACAATAGTTTATTTCACCGTTGTCCCAATTGTTATTAAGATAACAAAAAGTTCATAAAGACAATAGTTTTAAAAAACCGTTGTAAAATGCGTTGTTGATTTTAAAAAAATGCGCTCAAATGACAACAGATAGTGTAAAATCATTGTCTTTTGTGTTATATGAGTGCTCAAAGACAACGGTTTTGTTAAAAATCATTGTCTTTTATCAAAATCACAACAGTTTATCCTAAAATCGTTGTCTTTGTGGTGTTATCTTTTAACATTTTTATTGTATTGTAAGGAGCTTTTGACTCAGGTCTGGATCTCAACGAGCTAGGGTTTGGAGGGCTGTAAAAGAAGGGGGGTTTCACCCCTTTGGATCATCTCAATTGCTTCCTAAGTGCTCCCACAATGCCCAAGTTCTACATCAACACTACGACACCGTAACGTTGCCGTAATGCCGACGCCGCACCGAGTTTCAACCTCTTATCGTCGATAGCTCACTTTGTTTTTTATTTGTCATTTCTTTGTACTCGCAGCTTTTATCATAATGAGGTGAGGTAGACTTGTTGCCTCATCCTCGAGTTTTGATTTTATTGTAATCGTTGTCTCCTACCTCCAACGAGGAGGAGATAGTTAGTGGATTACCCTTTCATACGTGGTCTAGGATCATGGGGCTTTGGAATAGCAACTTTTTGGTCATAAACCAAGTAAAGATAAAGTGTCTCCTTGCTTTAATTCTTTTACATTACGCTGCATTACTCGAGTTTTATCATATTGAAAAGAAACGATTTCTATTGCTATTCACCCCCCTCTAGCATTCTCTCCGATCCAACAGTTTCTTCTAGGATTTTTTCTCTCTTGCATGTTTTAGCCTATAAAAGAGATAACTCTTTTTCTTCTTCTTCTAACTATACTTATTTTATTGCACTTTATCCATTTTCTTTCTTCTATATCCTGTATTACTTAGACATCAGAAGGTTATTGTTGGAATCCCGACGACGTCTTTTGACGTGTGTTCATTTGGTAGGACTTACTGCTATAACTGCAAAGTACTCACCTTTCTATGACGCTATGCGAAAGAGGATGTAAAATACGACCACATCAATTGATGTTGTCTATGAAAAACTCCTGACGTCAAAATGCAAATGCAAGGAGCTCCCTCTAGGACCTGAGAGGCATCTCTGAAAGGATGGTTAATGTCCCTCCAATAGCTCTAGGTGTTCCCCTTAGATTGACAACACCACTACCCCCGATTAGAACATCACATTATGGATTGATTCAGTGGAATGCCTCAATTGTATCAATAAACCAACGGGCCATGTAAGTGGGAGTTTAAGAAAGAAAATAGGCAAGGCTCGTGAAGAGAGTGTTTTCCTTCTTGCTGAATGCTTTGGGCTAATTCCCTTCATGATCGAAGGCTATCTGGGTGAAAGGGAAGACTTCTCTTCGAAATCTTAGATTGCCTACAACACCGAAGAGATATCAAAAAATAGCTTACAACCCTCGCAAGATGTTCTCCTTGTTCTGGCAAGTTGATCAGGAGAGGGAGATGGGGAGTTTCCACCAGGGAGTGGATTTTCTTGTCGTATCTATTGGAAAATTGATTAATTTTCTCAATTATATAAATAAGAAATTAATATAGGCTTAATCTAGATCATTAGATTAAGATAGATAAATCCGATTCATTCAAATGAAGGGGTATAAGTATCTTTTTGAACTTAATCTTGGTCACTAAAATCAAAATGAAAAACTTAGATGCATCCAAATGAAGAGACATTGTGTCTCTTGGAAAGAGATGCAATCTAGATCATCCATTTAAATTGAATAGATGAGATTTGATTGAACCAAGAGGTTCCTCTACCTCTTCACCTAGTATAAATAGGATCCCCTAGATGATGGAATTCACTCACTCAAACTCAATTAAATCAAATCCTTGCATATATTCCATATTCTGCATCTGGAGTCCAAACAACCTACGAGAATGTTCGCTGGTCTCGGAATTTGAAGTGCTACTATTTTGAGACATCGTCGTTGTATCTTGTGTTGGTGCAATCGTCCCAGGTCACAATTGACCAGGACTCGAGCTTGGCTCGAGAGATGTTTTGATGTTAGACAAAAACATGGTAAAGTCCAAGTCATGGGTACTTGGCATGGAAAGTCCAAGTGGGACACTTGGCATTTGGGAAAGTCTAAGCATGGGTCTTGGCATGAGAAGTCCAAGGGGTTTGATATTGGCAGCGTAAAGTTCAAGCGGAGTCTTGGCGGCATAAGTCCAATGTACCTTGGCGATGTAGACACCATTAGCATGACATAGCTGATGGAAGCACCTGAAAGCTAGCGCAATGGATGAAC
Organism: Wurfbainia villosa; assembly: GCA_025175895.1. Classification (NCBI taxonomy): domain Eukaryota; kingdom Viridiplantae; phylum Streptophyta; class Magnoliopsida; order Zingiberales; family Zingiberaceae; genus Wurfbainia; species Wurfbainia villosa. The sequence continues at coordinate 74,545,030 of CM046000.1, read as the reverse complement.
AAGTCATGGATGACTTGGAGGGATCTAAGAGGCGTGAGGCTGATGGAGGTGGCTAGAAGGCTTAGATCTAGGCTAAGGGTGGTCTAGCAAGTATGGGGACACCATACTTGGGTTAAAACCTCATGTTTGAGGTGTGCCAGTCGACTGATGCCATGTGGCAGTCGACTGGCATAGTCAACTAGGGTATGACTATGGGAATTGCCCTAGCATGATTTATCATAGGTGGGCGATCGATCGATTGAGCGATCGGATCGTGTGATCGATCGTGATTCTGATTTCGAGGGCAGAATGGAGTCTCACTCGACCGCTGCGACGAGCAGTCGAGTGATGCTTGATCAGTTGACTGATGCTCATGATCAGTCGACTGATGTCCTAGCCGTTGGATTTTTTCAGCGTGGATTACACCGTTGTCTCACATCAACAGTGTGATCAGTCGACTGATGGTCCCGAGCAGTCGACTGATCGACCTTTTCCAGCACAGGTTGAAGCTATAAAAGGAGATCATGATGGAGGAAAAGGCAGCGATTTTCTTGGGCGAAATTGAAGGGGAAAGTTGGTGCTTTCCAGTCCTTCAAAGCTAGTTCAAGGCAATCAAAGATCAAGCAATCAAAAGCTCTTGTAAAGTATTTTCCTTTACTTGCATTTATATTTCATTATCATATTTGCTTGTATCTATTTGATTATTGTTGTAATCATCTTGTACGAGGTTTCTTCGCCTCCGGATTGTTCCGAGAAGGAGTGTTTATTAGTGGTTGCGTGTGTATCACTAGAGCTCGTAGAGCTCGATCCGTGGAGTAGGAACCGTGCGGTTCCGAACCACGTTATATACTCGTGTTCTTATTGTGTTTGTCGTATTTCATTATTGTATTATTTCTATTTCCGCTGTGTACTAACGAAATTGTAGAGACGACTACGATCGAATTCCAACTACGAATGAATTCTACGCTATTCACCCCCCTCTAGCAGCTTCAAATATCCTACATTTGGTATCAGAGCCAGGGCTCTTCTACAGATTAACCGTCGGGAGCTAAAAGGCTAGAGGGAAGATGGAATTCCAAAACAAGCTTGGATGGGACATCAACACTCCACCGCCATATGATCAAGAAGACTTTTCGGCGTGGAGAACAAGAATGGAGACATTCTTTATGATGGATATAGAGGATTGGTTCATCCTCATAGAAAGTTTTGAACCTTCTCGGGATAGGAAGGGACAAGTCCTCAAGTTGAAGAAATGGACCCAAGAGCAACGACAAAAATTCAAAACCGAAGCCAAGGTAATAAAACTCTTAGAAGATTTAATACCTAATGATGTTTTGTCTAGGCTAGGTGAATATATTGATGCCAAGGAGCTATGGGACAAACTAGCCAAGTTCAATGACACTTGGCACAAGTAGAAGAAGATAAGGAAGAGGATGAAGAGAGTTCATCTTCCTTACGAGCAAGTGAGGAATCGGAAGTTGAAGAGGAGTCAACTTCCGGATCGGTGGAAGAAGAAGTAGAAGACACCTCCACCTCTAGGATTGAGGGGGAGGAAAGAATTTCCACTCCGGGGCAACAAGAGAAAGCTTCGACATCTAGTCAAGATGAAGAAGCTCCAATTCCGGTCTCAATTAACCTAGGTAACTCAAACACTCTAATTTCAAATAAAATCCATATATTGTGTTTTGAGTGTAGGGAGTATGGGCACTACAAGAGCAAGTTCCCAAAGAAGGTTAAGAAGACTCCTCCGGCGCCTAAAAGTCAACAAAAGTCAAAGGATGCCGGTTCCCCATCACCTAAAGACAAGGAGCACATCATTTGCTTCAGATGTCAACAACCGGGGCATTACCGAAATCAATGTCCTAGGGGGAGCAAAAAGACCCAAGAAGGAGCATCACAAGTAGGGGGAGCTACTAAGGCAAACCCTAAGGTATATTTTCATAATGCTCATTCTTTAAATTCTAAGCAAAAGCATGCTAGAATTAATTCAAATAACTTTGCTATTACTCATGAATCAAAGCATGCTAGGAATGATTACTCTAGATCTATTTCAAAGAAGGAGAAATTTGGGACTAATGTCTCTAGAAATGTCATTCCTAAGAAAGCAATTAAGAAAATCGAAAACCATTTAGGTATCAATCCCAATAATGTTGGATCGATAAGCGTCGCTAGAGAGGGGGGGGGTGAATAGCGATCGTAAATCTTTTTCGTTCGTTCGATACACAAAGTAAGAGCAGCGGAAAGTAAAGAAGACAAGTTTATTTTACTTGGTTCACAACCCAGCGGTTGCTACTCCAAGGCCCTATCGGTCCTAGACCGCGTACGGAGGGCAAAACACTATAACATCTCCTCCTCGTTGGAGGTAGGAGACAACGATCACAAAACCGAAATTACGAGGATGAGGCAACAAGCCTACCTCACCTCGTTACAAATAAAAACAAAGAATACAATATCAAAATCTATTACTTGATTCTGCTGTCGACGAAGAAGATCGAAACTTATCGTCGCGTCGGCGTTATGACGGTGTTGGAGCGTTGGCGTTGTAGGAGCACTTGATGAATAAACTTGATGTAATGTGAAGTTGGAATCCTCCCCTCCTTTTATAGATTTTGGCCTCTGAATTTGTCTCCTCTTTTTTCGGAACGGATCATGAAGTTGTCCAAATTTTATTGCGAAGTGGCCGCATCAAACGTTATCCATTTTGACCTAGCGCAAAAGCTGAATCGTCGCCATCAGTCGACTGATGCCTCCCATCAGTCGACTGATGGGCATCAGTCGACTGCTCTATGTCCAGCAGTCGACTGCCAGCTTGGCCACTTCCCTGCAATAAGAGGTTAGCTCGGAAAATGATAAATACGACGGTTTCTAACCGTCCGATCTTGACCTAGACCTTCCACAAGAAGTCTTAGTCGGATTGCCGCCTACGGTCGTCCCCGTAAAGAGGACACAACCTTACAATCTCTCACTCACACGAGCTTACCTCGATACTTACTTTGTAGCTATCGCTTCCGGCCTTCCACTCGATTCCTTCGGCTCCCTCCGAAGTCACTCGGGTGTCGCCCGACCACCGCGGCTTTCTCTGGGTGTCGCTAGCCTTCAGCTCTAGCTTTATTACTTTTCTGCACACTCGATTTAGCTCGTGAGATAACGATGTAAACTTAACTTTGTGTCTTTGCCATAATCAAAACACAGGTTCGATTATCTAGTGCCCCTGCACCAACAAATAAGGGTAGACATATGTCTAAGGTGAATGGTAATGCCCAAAAACCTAATCAAAAATCATTTGGGCAATTAGAATTAGAGAACCAAGCCTTAAGGTCAAGACTTGAAAAACTAGAAAAGACCCTAAATAAGATACAAAATCAATTTCAAGTGTCTAATGGTCAAAGTCAAGGGTCAAGATCTCAAAGTCAACATCTAGGACCCAAAAGACAAAAGTCAACCAAGGGAAATCAAGGTTTGGGTCACAAACCTAAGCCTAAGGTGGCTTACCATAGTGTTCCATTTGATTATGGAACACAAATTAAGTCTAGGAAGACCAAGGTCAATAGGGAAGTCATTCCTAGAGTTGACCAAGGTTTGTGCCTAGTGGCTAGGGTTTCTAGGACACCTAGGATGACCATTAAGAAGGTTGCAAGGGGAGTTACCTCTAGAGTCAACCTAAGTAAGACCACAATGACCAAGGCTAACAAGCCTAGGAGGGTCATTAGAAAGGTATCTAGGGAGGTTATCCCTAAGGAATACCTAATTAATTCAATGAGCTCAAATAGATTTTGGGTTCCAAAGAGCGTGATTGATTCATGTTAAATGGATTAGGATGTGCCAACCTTGATTGGATGAGTAGTGAACTCAACCATGGTAAAGATGGCATTTTAGGTTATTTTCAAGGTTATAGTTACCTTGGAAATACATTTGAGCTTTAATCCTAAAAGATCTTAGGATGTGCCAATATATTTTTGAAATCATGAAAATCAATAAAATTGGCACAATCTAGATTTAAAGGTCATAGGGTGTCACTTTGATCTTTGGCACACTTTAGGAATCAATGTATCAAGAGAAGTGTGTTTAAGGTATAGAAGTTACATCAACTCAAGTGCCACACACCTTGATGTCTTGCACTTACCATGCTTCATGTGTTTCACCATGTGTTTGCATGGAAGGAATGTCTAGGGTGGATTGCATCTCACAAAATAAGTCTTTTACCTTGATTGTGTATTTCAACACTTAGAAAGGGTGAGATGTTAGGATTTTGAAATCATTGGATGTTAATGTTTGCTAAAATAAAATAAAATATCAAAATACATTAACAAATACATGAACATAAGCATAACATCAATATATTCGATATACAAGATTAAACATGAGAAAATAAAATAAGTTGGATAAAAAAATCAAGATTTTTGAATTGAAATCAGATATCACGACCGATACAGCTTATTAGTCGATCGATCATATCAGAATAGCGATACGATGCATCCAAAGAATGAAAGTGTCGTCTGTGACTCGACTGTTTGCACATTAGTCGACTGATGGGTTACATCAGTCGACTGATGGTACTGTTCATCGAGGCAGAGGATCATCAGTCGAGTGCTCGCTGAGCAGTCGAGTGATGATCTCATCGCCGATCGATGAGCAACATCACCAACCGATGTTATCAGAGCACGCCACGAAGACTCAATGCCGATTCTTTGAGCCGAGCGATCACGGCTCGTGAACTCGCTAAGCCGCGTCGCGATCGATGTCGACATCATTCGACTGGCGTCGCAATTTTATAACGCCGAACCGCTAGGGTTCGACGTCTTCACGCGGTGACCTCTCGTTTTCTTTCTCCTCTCAGATCGCTAACTTCTTCTCCGACCAGTTTTTCTGACCGTCCCGGCCGCCCAAGTCTTAGGTTTGGTAGCTAAGCTCTTCCACTCGTGTTTTCACTCATCTCACAACCCTAATCCGCTCATTTCCAGCGGTTGTTTCCTCTTTTTCGATTAGGGTTCTGGCCCCCAAGTCCTCCGGCGACCTTTTCAGCATTCTCTCATCATCCCTCCAAATGGCGCAAAAGTAAAATTTTCATACTAAAAAAAAAACCCTAATTTTTTCCTTTCCATTGTAATCTATTATAATCTAATCGTGTATTGGTGCCCTTGCATTTCATATCATTGCATTACATTCATATAGGAGATCCCGTAGAAATGATCCACCCGAGGGTGAATCACGATTGTACCAAACCATGTTGGTTAGGTACATCGATAGGGACTTCTTTACACGTTACTGTAGTGACGTCATGGACATATTTGCATATTATCATCTTATGAAAATTATCTTATGCACACATGCCATCAATGATGATCTCCTTAAGGAGTTCTATCAGAACTTAAAGAAGGTAGACGATGGCCCTACCTACACTACTCGCGTTGCAAAATGCGATTTAGAGTTCACTCCTGCGATATTGCAAGAGTTTCTTGAGTGTAAGCCATCGGATGACACCTTCATTTTCTACCCTACCTTTGATGCCCCTTTACCCGAGCCATTTGATCATATCTCTTTGGACTCCATGCATGAGCATGTTTTTGGTCATCCTCGTCCACCAACTCAGAATTTATTTCCTATTACTGAGCTATCTGCACCTGACAATGTACTCTACAAGGTCATTGTTGGGTATTTTCTTTCGATCGTGACTCGGGGTCTGGCCAAGATTCGGCCTCCCCATCTCTTTCTACTGTACGCCATGCGTAATAGATTAGACATAAACATTGCATTAAACATGTTTCATTGCATTTTTCATTTCATATCCCCTGTACAAGGGAAAGTGCATATGCCTTATGGCCACATTATCACGGCATGGTTAGAGTCAGTAGGCATCAACATTCATAGGGGATCACTGATGGCGCTATCTGAGGTGTACGACTGCATATCAGTTCGTAACTTCTCGTTAGTGAAGCTGCGGATGGGGCGTGGGCAGATGGAGTTGGCACCTCGACCTCCGCCCAGGGCACGTGGAGAGCTGCCTCTGGTGCCTAGAGCGGCTGCAGAGGACTATGAGGATCCAGATGCTACTGATGAGGAGGATCAGATGCCAGCAGATGCATCAGCAGCGGGTCCATTAGATCGTCTTGGCCAGCTAGAGTCCAGATTCCAGAACTATCAGCAGACAGTCGACTCTCGACTGTCAGAGCTCTTAGTAGGGCAAGCCTCTATGGGCGCACATCTTAGTCGGATGGAGGAGAGATACATTCAGATTGTTGAGTCCCAGAGCCGCATCGAGCAGCGTCAGCCCGATATGTATGAGATGATGCAGGCCTGGACTTTGAACCAGCAACTTCCTCCACCTCCATCGTCTGCAGATGACTAGATCTAGAGGATGTTAAATTTTTTTTATTTTTGAGTTTTTGTAGTGAGATTGAGCATATCAAATCTCTATTTTGGATGTAAAAACTGAAATCTTCTTAAATTGAATGAAATTTCTGTTTGTGAAAATCATGTGTGTTTGATTATGTATTTGTATTAATGTATTGGTTTATGGAAAATTGCCATATCATGACATGAATTTTCATCTTATTATATAACATGTCATGCCATTGGTTATGATTATTTTAGATGTCATGTCTGTTTTTAGATTATATCATATGTCATGACATCATTGGTCATGCATTATTATTGATATCATTTATGCCATGATCATTTCATGCATTTAATTGTTTAAAATTGATTCAAGGATAATGGCATGACTTGAAGTCCCATTTATAAGGGAATCAAGTAGAGTTGCCTTAGAAAAATACATGAAACCCTAATTTAGGAAGAATAACTCCACATCTCACATCACATTGACATGTATGTGTATTTATACACCCTAGATACATGTGAGATGCTAGGATAATAAGTTAGGTTCAAGGTGCATAGGTAGTGCATCTAGATGAACACAAACTTATTTTAATCATCACCAAGAATCATAAGGAAAGCTAATATACAAGTTATGTATATTTAGCCAATAAACCATGGTTCAAAATAGGTTTTCAAAAACATTTTAAAATCAATTTAGAAAACCTTGGTGAAGTCTATCTTTTGATAGCCATCATCATTGTAGAAGTTGATACAAAGTAGATAAAAAACTTTAAAGTTTTAATAGTTTTTGAACTGTGTACCAATCTCCTATTTCAATGGTAAAAATATTTTTCCAAAATTTTTCACCGATTGTATGTGTGATAAGTAATGTACGTATCAAGTTTCGTGATTTTTTTATTTACGTAGAATTACTTATGAATTTCCAAAAGTCGAGTCTGATATTTGAAAATCAGGTTTTCGATTATCGATCGCTCTCTGAGCAAATGATCGATGGGCAAACGTTGACTCGATTGCAATGCGATCATCATCATTTGTTGCCGTCGATTGGTGATGGACACATCGATCGTAGCCGATCATTCGATCAACATCGATTTCGGGAAAACTAGGCTTGTTTAGCCCGATTTCAGCTACGGTTAAGGTCTCTAATCACTCCTAACCCTAGGATATGCATTAGGAAGCATTATAAAGGGTGAAAATCCATTGGATATGGATTTGGAGAGGTGTTTAGGGTTTGTATAAAATTTAAGGTGTTGGAAAGATCAATGTTGAACTTCTAACCTTATCTTTGATGGTTCAGAGTTCCTATTGGCTTAGGGACTTTCCAAAGACATTGTTGGTGCAATGGTTAAAGGGCAGCAAGCCTTTAGGGGGAGGTATCCATCATGGTATGATGGATGGTGGTTCATGGGAAGGAAAAATGAGTTTTTCACATACCCAATTTGAAAATTGGGAGAGTATAGGATTGTCTCTCTTGAGTGATATGAGACTTATCACTAGGAAGATGGTAGACATCCTAGGTATATTTTGGACCAATAACGAGATTGTAAGATCTCATTGGGACATGAGACATTGACCTCCTTAGAGGGTTAACCTCTTTTTGATGTATGTCAAAAAGGGGGAGAACATTAAATCACCAATTTGGGATAATTGGTAAGGAGTCCTTGAGTTAGATGGTCTAACTCAAATGGTTTGTTTTTGTTTGGTTTTTGTCAAACATCAAAAAGGGGGAGATTGTTGGTGCAATCGGCCCAGGTTACAATTGACCAGGACTCGAGCTTGGCTCGAGAGATGTTTTGATGTTAGACAAAAACATGGTAAAGTCCAAGTCATGGGTACTTGGCATGGAAAGTTCAAGTGGGACACTTGGCATTTGGGAAAGTCCAAGCATGAGTCTTGGCATGAGAAGTCCAAGGGGTTTGATATTGGCGGCGTAAAGTCCAAGCGGAGTCTTGGCGGCGTAAGTCCAATGTGCCTTGGCGGTGTAGACACCGTTAGCATGACATAGATGATGGAAGCACCTGAAGGCTAGCGCGATGGATGAACAAGTCATGGATGACTTGGAGGGATCCGAGAGGCGTGAGGCTGATGGAGGTGGCTAGAAGACTTAGGTCTAGGCTAAGGGTGGTCTAGCAAGTATGGGGACACCATACTTGGGTTAAAACCTCATGTTTGAGGTGTGCCAGTCGACTGATGCTATGTGGCAATCGACTGGCATAGTCAACTAGGGTTTATTTGGAATTGCCCTAGCGATCGATCATAGGAGTGATCGGTGATTGGCCGAGCAAATCGACTAATCGTGTGATTAGTAGACCGATTCTCGGATTTCGAGGACGCGAATGGAGTCTCACTCACTCGGCCGCGACGGCAAATGCGGTCGAGTGATCACGATCGATCGATGCTCATGATCGATCGGTGATGTCCTAGTCGTTGGATTTTTCCAGCGTGGATTACACCGTTGTCTCACATCAACAGTGTGATCAGTCGACTGATGGTCCCGAGCAGTCGACTGATCGACCTTTTCCAGCACAGGTTAAAGCTATAAAAGGAGCTCATGATGGAGGAAAAGGCAGCGATTTTCTTGGGCGAAATTGAAGGGGAAAGTTGGTGCTTTCCAGTCCTTCAAAGCTAGTTCAAGGCAATCAAAGATCAAGCAATCAAAAGCTCTTGTAAAGTATTTTCCTTTACTTGCATTTGTATTTCATTATCGTATTTGCTTGTATCTATTTGATTATTGTTGTAATCATCTTGTACGAGGTTTCTCCGCCTCCGGATTGTTCCGAGAAGGAGTGTTTATTAGTGGTTGCGTGTGCATCACTAGAGCTCGTAGAGCTCGATCCGTGGAGTAGGAATCGTGCGGTTCCGAACCACGTTACATACTCATGTTTTTGTTGTGTTTGTCGTATTTCGTTATTGTATTATTTCTATTTCCGCTGCGTACTAATGAAATTGTAGAGACGACCACGATCGAATTCCAACTATGAACGAATTCTGCGCTATTCACCTCTCTAGCGGCTTCAAATATCCTACATCTTGGAAATGAATTATTATTATTCATAAGTACCTAAGCAGAGCAATATCGTTTTATGGAGATAGTATTGAACACTAGCCTCGACGATATTATATCAACTTGCATCCTCCCCGACGACAATCTTAATCGACGGCGACAAATAATCGTAAAACGATATTTGTAAAATACCGCAAACAAATGGCTAAAAAGTGAAAAAAAAAATGATGGATGGTTAGGGATAAATCAAACCTAACCTAGGTTAAAACTTATGGGATTGATTAAACCTAACTTAGAGTTAAACCTTATTAAGTGGATACGTTACTTTCTTAAAGACCGAACCATTTCTCCCGTTTATCCCGATCGACAGTTTCTTCCTTTCTTCCCCAATCGCGCATGACCCCTCTGTTTCCTCGCGCTGCCGATCACCGAATCGGGAGACAGCCCGACGACGCCTCCTTGCCGCCGCCTTCTCCCTCGCGCGTCGCCACGTTGCTGTCGCCGCGAGCTCCTCTTCGATCGCCGATGCCTCAAGCCAGCAGCCACGCCAGTCGTTGTGGCCACGCCGTTGCCGCTGCCACCGCGAGTGGATCCATTGCCGCCCAACGCCGCATGCCTCGTCGGCAAGACGATTCACCGTCTCATTGCCTGAGCCAGCCGATCTCTGCCCGAGCCGTTGCCGCCACTGATGGCCGCCTCCTCGAGCCATTCGTCGCGCACCCTACCGCACCGCTGTCGTGCCAATCATCGTCGACCACCGCTTGTTCTCCGAATCGCGCATCACCTGGTTGACTGCCATCTCCGACTGGCACCGACCCTTTTCTTTTCCCGATCACGTGCCCTATCTCCTTAGCGTCGCCCCAGCGGCCAACGCCGACGCCGAAGCCTTTACTCCTCTGTTTAGGCCGTCAACCCTCTATTCTGCCGATCCAGCATCGTCACTGGGAATTTGGTAACCTCACCGTGAGTTTACCCTTTTTCTCTGTGCTTTGATCATGAGTTGCATCGATGTCTCCTTCTTCGATCGATCGTTTCCTTCCGCTCGTAAGACAAATTTGGATTGCCTCCGTTGAAGGCCTTGCTGTGTCCTGCTGCCACCAGAAGTGTCCTTGTCGTCAACCACATCGACGTGATCTGATCTGGCCAGTGAAGGATCGTTTCGTGTTGTTGTGATGTGTTAGTCATACCGGTATGCATGTGTGTAGCTTGTTGTATTATGTTTCCGCTGTGCTTTGAGTAGTTGTTGTATTTACTTTATATGTTATGTTGTTATTGTAGGCCTACGAGCCTTGTATTAACCCGAAATATTGTCACGTACAGGGGAGATATCGTCTGTTTGATTTTCGGCTCGGCATGCTCTCGGGGTGTGACAACTTTAGTGGTATTAGAGCCCAAATCGAACTTATCAAGATTAAATTCACTTGCACAACCTCTTGTTCCACAACTAATACTGATCATCTAAACAAATCAAATGTAACTAGCATAAATTCATCAATTACCCAGAACCAACTCACCTTTCTTAATCTCAATTACACAGCTTTTGGATCCCAAAATTGGAAGTGTCAAATTTGGAATAATCAAACTTATTCAGTCACAACCCGTGCTCCGATTGCCCTTCTTACCTACAATAAAAAATCCTCAGCTGACACCAAGCTGCCCATTAACTCCACTAATCTAGAAATGGATCAAGCACTTACCTATCCTTCACTGGCCAAATCAGATCACGTCGATGTGGTTGACGACAAGGACGCTCCTGGTGGCAGCAGGACACAGCAAGGCCTTCAACGGAGGCAATCCAAATTTGGCTTACGAGCGGAAGGAAACGACCGATCAAAGAAGGAGACATCGATGCAACTCACGATTGAAGCACAGAGAAAAAGGGTAAACTCACGGTGAAGTTACCGAATTCCCAGTGACGATGCTGGATCGGCAGAACAGAGGGACGACGGCCTGAACAGAGGAGTAAAGGCTTCGACGTCAGCGTTGGCCGCCGGGGCGGTGCTGAGGAGATAGGGCACGTGATCGGGAAAAGAAAAGGGTCGGCGTCGGTCGGAGATGGTAGTCAACCGGGCGACGCACGATCCGAAGAACAAGTGGTGGTCGACGATGATCGGCACGATGGCGGTGCGGTAGGGTTCGTGATGAACAACTCAAGGAGGCAGCCATCAGCGGCGGCAACGGCTCGGGCGGAGATCGGTTGGCTCAGGCGATGAGACGGTGAATCGTCTTGCCGACGAGGCAAGCGACAATGGATCCACTCGCGGTGGCAGCGGCAATGGCGTGGCCACAACGACTAGCATGGCGGCTGGCTTGAGGCGTCGGCAATCGAAGAGGAGATCGCGGCGGCGGCGTGGCGGCGCACGAGGGAGAAGGCGACGGCGAGGAGGCATCGTCGGGCTGCCTCCCGATTTGGCGATCAGTAGCGCGAGGAAACAAAGGGGTCACGTGTGATTGGGAAAGAAAGGAAGAAACTGTCAATCGGGATAAACGGGAGAAATGGTTCGGTCTTTAAGAAAGTAATGTATCCACTTAATAAGGTTTAACCCTAGGTTAGGTTTAATCAATCCCATAAGTTTTAACCTAGGTTAGGTTTGATTTATCCCTAACCATCCATCATTTTTTTTCACTTTTTAGCCATTTGTTTGCGGTATTTTGAGGAGCTATACTTTGAAGACTCATTTGAAGACTACCAATGGTGTTCCGAGAGGATGATGCATCGTCTCGACAGCAGAGATCAGCATAGAAGATGTGGGTTACCTTATCAACATCAACCTACTACCTCAGGCGTGGTTGGAGTTCCTTGATACTACCCTTCAGCAGATATTAGTACAGAAGCAGCATCAGCAGAAGACATCATAGAAGACTCATGCAGACAACAACAGTTACCTCCAGATATGATTTGTTATGTACAGAAAAGAGAGTATACGATGATGATCGTATCTATTTTGTATTCTACAGTTGCAGCTCGTAGAATTTAGGGATGAGATCTGATGATCTAGGAAAAATCCCCGAGGCATTCATCGTAGAAATGTGACCGTTTTGTTGCGAACTATTGGATCTGATCTGGTTCTCTTCGGAGAAAGGCCGAGACCTGCGGGGAGCCTTTTGGATCGGATCGACAGATATTTGATCATTCAGGGTATTACTCTAGGTTACTCTCTGAGTTAATATATTGAGAGATACTTGTAGTTTACAGGTATCTTTGTCTAGAACATTCTTAGTTCGGATTAGAAGGGTCCTTTACATTGACTTGTAGGTCGGTGGTATCTCTACCGTCAGGTGAGAAGTGGACCAACAATTAAGAAGTCAAGGGAGGCCCTTAGACTTTGATAGACATACTTTTACTGTAGACATATCCTTACGGATGGTCAAATTGTTGGAAGTATGGTACGATATGTCTCTCGGATATGTGTATAATCTGAGAGTATTCGGATGTAATTTTGGATGAACTCTTAGGCTTGACGCTGCATAGGCAAGTGGAGTAGGCGATCGAAATGATTGCGGAAATAGTTCTAATATCGAAGATCACAGACCGGGTGATAGTTTTGTTGGTATCAGTGTTGCTAAACACTATAGAAATTGGAAGAATGTAAGTTGTAATTATATGAGAAGTTGGAAGGGATATTTATCTATCCCAGTATTCCTCCTTGAGAAGATCCGGAACTCTTTGTTGAAAGAGAGATGAACCTTTGAGATTATGCAGCGATTATCGATGATGAATATAGTAGTTGTTGAGAATGAATATCCTTCGTTGTGGATAAATGAATTGTTTAGATCAGCTAAGGACACTTGTGTATACTCTAAGGTTGATTTACCACTGGAGCATTGATATTGTAGTGACATGGTGTCATACAATTATCATTGTCATTGTGATGATTGATATTTCATTAGTGAAGAGTAAAGAGGATGCAGGTGTGTAAAGATGGCAATTTCATATTTAGTATGAATTGTATGAGTATTGATTAAGTTGTTAGACTAATTAACGATTTAGTCGCCACTGGATTTGAGAATCGTGTATCCTGGACACGATTGGATCAGTTTGTAGTTGTTGGAGTTGCGTAACCTGGCCACTGTTGATTGTAGTAGTTGGAGTTGCGCACTCGACCACCGTAGATGGTGGGTTGCCTTGCATGGTTTGGTTAGTACTAGGATGTTTTAACATTACTATACCACGGACTTGTTTGACAAAGGTGATAATAGAAATCATTTAGTTGGAAGCTGGTGAAACTGGTTACAAAACCTAGACGGCGGTTAACTTTTACACGAGTATTAGTTAATCCATTCGGAGTGGATAAAAAGAAGGTTGTACACGGATGCATCCTTCCAAGGAACGGAGCGATCCCGATGCAGTTGAATGAGATGTATCTCTAGCTTACGTCAGTTGTGGTACTGCGAGACAAGCTGTCATATACATGACATGACTTTAGTGGTCATTATCTTGATTTGTGGATGTATGGAGCAGGAATGCTTATGGTATTTTAACTAGCTACTGGGTAGCTACTATAGAGTTGTTGGAACGCGAACAGTTGCAATTTGCGAGATTGGTCGCTATAGTCTTCTATGAACTTACAGAGTGTGTGGAGTGGATTTTTTGGTAGATGGACTTCCCTTGTGAGAAGATATTTTCTTGTCTCTAATATGGATACGTGTTCTGGACATACATCCACTTAAGAAGGAGTTGCTACATGAGGCACACCATTAGATATTTGCTATTCGTCCTGATGGTACTCGGATGTACTGAGATTTGAGATGTTTATACTGGTGGGAATGGTATGAAGAGAGATACCACAGACTTTGTTGATGGGTATTTAGTATACCAGCAGGTGAAGGTTGAACATCAGAAATCCGCTGGATTGCTCCAGGAAATTCGGATTTTGGAATGGAAGTGGGAGCATATCACTATGGATTTCGTTATGGGATTGCTTAGAACTCGTAAAAGACATGATGTGATTTGGGTGATCATTGATCGACTAACCAAATCAGCTCACTCTCTGCCTATGCGTGGAATGGACTTGTTGGATCGTCTGACAGAGTTGTATTGCGGAAAGATTATCAGACTGCGTGGAGTACTTTTAAGTACCATCGCATGGAGATCCGCGATTTACCTCGTGATTTTTGATAGAGTCTACATCAGACTATGGGCACAAAGCTTCGGCTTAGTGCAACATTTCATCTGTGGACTGATGAACTGTCTGAGCATATCATACAAACGTTGGAGGATCTATTCAGATCCTGTGTCATGGATTTCAGAGGCAGTTGAGAGGACCACGTTCATTCAGTGGAATATGACACTTTATTGGCCCATTTGAGACATTAGCATGGATTGGAAGTGTAGCGTATTGATTGGCTTTACCTCCTACACTGGCAGATATTCACAACGTATTTCCTGTTTCTATGCTGAGGAAATACATGTCGTGTTCTGATCATGTTCTGAAGGAGGTATTAATCTCACTTCAGTCTAATGCGACTTATGAGAAGATTTCAGTGCTAATTCTTTGTCGTAAGGGGGTGTCCGCTATGAAACAAGACCATCCGACTCGTAAAGGTTGGATGATAGTATCCTACTGATAAGGAGGCTACATGGGAGCTGGAAGATACTATCCGAGCTTGATATCCTTATTTGTTCACTTGAGGCATCTAGTAGTTCAAGAAATCTCTTGAGTTGGTTCTCGTATGTTAGTACGAAATTTGGGGACCAAATTTTTATTAGTGGGGGAGAGTGTAAAATACCGCAAACAAATGGCTAAAAAGTGAAAAAAAAAATAATGGATGGTTAGGGATAAATCAAACCTAACCTAGGTTAAAACTTATGGGATTGATTAAACCTAACCTAGGGTTAAACCTTATTAAGTGGATACATTACTTTCTTAAAGACCGAACCATTTCTCTCGTTTATCCCGATCAACAGTTTCTTCCTTTCTTCCCCAATCGCGCGTGACCCCTCTGTTTCCTCACGCTACCGATCACCGAGGCAGCCCAACGACGCCTCCTCGCCGCTGCCTTCTCCCTCGCGCGTCGCCACGCCACTGCCGCTGCCACCGCGAGCTTCTCTTCGATCGTCGGCGCCTCAAGCCAGTCGCCATGCCAGTTGCTGTGGCCACGCTGTTGTCGCTGCCACCGCGAGTGGATCCATTGCCGCCCAACGTCGCTTGCCTCGTCGGCAAGACGATTCACCGTCTCATGCCTGAGCCAGCCGATCTTCGCCCGAGCCGTTGCCGCCACTGATGGCTGCCTCCTTGAGTCGTTCGTCATGCACCCTACCTCACTACCGTCATGCCGATCATCGTCGACCACTGCTTGTTCTCCGGATCGCGCGTCACCCGGTTGACTGCCATCTCCGACCGACGTCGACCCTTTTCTTTTCCCGATCACGTTGTTGGATCGATATGAGCGCTAGAGGGGGGGGGTGAATAGCATTCATAAAAACTTTTCTTTTTCGACGATTAAAACCAAGTACACAGCGGAAAACTAAAAGACAAACACAAGAAAGACACAAAGCTTTTTTACTTGGTTCACAGCCCACCGGCTGCTAATCCAAGGCCCTGCGATCCTTGATCGCTTCCGAAGGGCAATCACTAAAAGTCTCTTCCTCGTTGGAGGTAAGAGACAAGACGATTACAATGATTATAAGGCCAATAACAACCTTACCGGTCCTTATACAAATTAAGTACAGAAAGATAATAATAATACCGACAATTAATTAGAAGATGGCGCACGGTCGGAGTAGCGTTGTAGAGAGCACGAGCACTTGGGAGATTCTTGAATTTGGGTGTGAGTCCTCCCCTCCTTTTATAGATTTGCGCCTTGGAATTTGTCCCGATCCAGATCCAAAACTCGTGGATCTTATCTTGAGGTGGCGGCTTATCTTATCCTGAGGTGGCGGCTTATCTTATCCTGAGGTGGTGGCATCAATCTCTATCTCTTTGACCTTGTGCACTGGGCTGATTCGTCGACATCAGTCGACTGATCCTCTTAGCAGTCAACTGCCTTGATTGACTCATCGACATCTCTCGATTGGCTACGCGCCGAGAATTCCTGCAATACAAGATTAGCACAATAGATGCATAATGCCATGCAGTGTGACAGTCCTTTGACTGTCCGATCTCAACTTCAGCATTCCTCCGGAAGCCTTAGTCGTATCGACGCCTAGGATTGTCCTCTAACCGAGGGCACGTCCTTACCACCGCTCCACACACGGAGCTTACCTTTGGTCCTCTTGACCTGTCGCTTAACTTTCGGTCACCACTGACGTTCCTCGACTCCCCGAGGTTCTCCTGGTATCGCCCGACCACCACGGTTTCTCAACTTGAGATTTTCTGGATGTCGCTCGACCTTTGACTTAGCTTAAATACTTCCTGCACACTTATCATATCACATGAGATAACAAAATAACTTAACTTTGAATCTTTACCATCATCAAAACCAAGGTTCGATTATCTAGTGCCCCTGCACCAACAATCTCCCCCTTTTTGATTTATGGCAAACCAATTCAAAGTTAAGAGAAAATAAACAGTAAGCATTGAACAATCATTTTTCAAAACCTCCCCCTTAAGGGTACCTCCCCCTTAACCCTAGGTGAGTTTTGAAAAATAATTACTTTTTGGGAAAGAAAAAGTAAGTAACCTCTTAACTTTATTCTCTCTCCCCCTTTGACATATATCAAAAATAACTTTATATTGGGTACATTGCCAAGAAATAGAATTTTTAAACATGTTAATCAAGTTGATTTAATATGTTCAACTCCCTTTAATACTTAAGAGTTTAGGAGTTTAGTTTTCTAGATCCTGCACCAACAATGTATATCCTAGGTTAGAATGTGACCCCCTAACCTTTAACATTGTTATAAAATTTTGAGAAAGAATTAAAAAAAAACATTTTAAAGGCTCATGTCTATTGGTTTTATGCCAAACTGGAGGTAGCTAGATACTAAGTTTGTCCAACTTAAGTCTTCTCTCCCCCTTGGCATATTATCAAAAGAAGGATTTAAATTGAGAAAGTATTGGTGATTTTTTTAAACAAAATATTTTTTAACAACTTCTATGATGATTATCCAATTAGAACCTCCCCCTTAACCTAACATCCTTGTTAGCCACAAGGAAGGCATATCTAGAGGGTCTCCCCTTTTGTCTGACAAACTCTTAGGACATCCTTGTTGGCCATAAGGAAGACTCACCTAAGTGTCCAGAGGGTCTAGGTATCTAAAGTTGACCTAAGGATTTATACGTTCAATATTGGTCAACTAACCATCATTTTAAGAAGTATAGTTGTTTTGAAAACTACGTATAACTACACACAATAATCATGACAACCAATAAAAATAGTTTTAAGAATCTATTTATGTGTATATAAATTTTGAAATCATTTTCAAAATCATTTTTAATTTGTTGTCCTTACCATCTCACCTATTCTACATGATCAACCAAGTTATTCTTATAGGTATTGTGAGATGAATTTAATTTAATGCCTTAGAAATTAATTAATCTTGGGTTAGATTTGGATTTCACCTTTAGTTAGTTAAGTGAACATTTCAAAAGAGGGCTTCCAGGTCGTGGCGAGGCACAGGGGCCTTCTTTGATCGGAACAACGACCACTTCCTTAGACAAAGTCAACTTAGGAAATTACACACTTAATTCACTTAGGATTACGTCCTGGTCTAACTAGTTTAGGATGTGTTGAGGTAGCTTCAGTTAGTTCCACTTAGTTAAATGCACCAAGCTAGATACTCCTTATCTAACTCGGATACACTTGACTTCGTTTCCTTAACGTACTATCATCTCACCGCATCCTGATACTATGTTGTCAAGATTAATTAATTATTTCCTATCTAACCATTCTATGAGAGTGAATTTAAAACTAGTATGTATGACATGAAAAAATAAGCATGATAATGATATGTATGCATGAGCAAGCTACATTCAATCAATTTAAAGAAACGGTTATTTTCTTGGGTAGACATTTATTTGTTCTATAGTAATAAGATACTTTATTATAATTAGGTTTACAAATTTTAGTGTCTTGATTTTTGGTTAGCTTAGACTTGTAACCCAAGTCTACATGTTTATTAGTTAAATTTTTAAAAGTTGAAGGTTTAATTACTAGATTATTAATTTGTGTATAATCAAATGGTACTCTATTATAATTAATTTTATTGGTTTGATTATCTAATTTTGAATTTTTAATTAAGTTAGATTGTGAATTATTTAAAATAGGATTATTAGAATTTTTTAAGATAAGATTATTAGACTTTTTAAAAATAGAATTATTAGAATTTTTTAAGATAAGATTATTAGACTTTTTAAAAATAGAATTATTAAAATTATTAGAATTTTTTAAGGTAGAATTATTAGAATTATTCAAGATAAGATTATTAGAAATTTTAAAGGTAGAATTATTATTAGAATTATTTAAGATAAGATTGTTAGAGTTTTTTAAGGTAGAATTATTTAAGATAAAATTATTAGAGTTTTTAAAGGTAGAATTATTATTAGAATTATTTAGATTATCTTTGGAATTTTTTAAAGTTAATTTCGATTTTTTTATGGTTGAATTTTTCAAAACAGAATTTTTTAATTCGGAATTATCTAAATTAATCAGATCTAGAATTTGATGATTCTGTCCTATGGTTTGATTATTCTGATCAAGGGTTTGATTATTCTGATTAAGTCCTAGGTTGGTTTTATCTTTGACTTGATCTAGATCTATGTTGATTAAACTAAATATTTGATTAATCTCTTTATTAATTTTATCAAATGTTAGATTAATTTGATTATTTTCTTCCATGATATTATTATTATTATTATTTAAACTAATTAAATCTGAATTAATTAATTTTTTATTAGTTGAATTATTAATTGTATTAATTAATTGACAACAATTACACAATTTATCTAAATTATCAACTATTCTAAAACTCAACTTTTCAAAATTATTAACTTTACTAACCTTTTTTTTCGGACACCGATTCTTGTAGTGACCGAATCTTCCGCACCCGAAGCACTTGATATGCTCCTTGTTCTTCCGGATTCCTGGCAATGATGTCTCCTTTGTCGGGCTGTCTTACGAGTAGGACACTTATTTTTATAGTGTCCTCTCTCCCTGCACTTAAAGCAAATAATATGAAATTTAAAATTTAAATTGACATTGTTACCTTTATGCCTTGTGGGAGACTCTTCCATGGTTGGCTCGGTCAACGATTTTCTAAAACTCGCAAAAAAAATACAAACCAAAAGGTCCCAAGACTTGGTCTTGGATTAGTAGTGCGGGAGATATTTAAAAATAAAAATAAAAATAAAGAAAAGAAAATGCTAGATCGGTGGTTGCGCCGAATCTGAGCGCCCCCGCTCTGATACCAATTGTTGGATCGATATGAGCGCTAGAGGGGGGGTGAATAGCGTTCATAAAAACTTTTCTTTTTCGACGATTAAAACCAAGTACACAGCGGAAAACTAAAAGACAAACACAAGAAAGACACAAAGCTTTTTTACTTGGTTCACAGCCCACCGGCTGCTAATCCAAGGCCCTGCGATCCTTGATCGCTTCCGAAGGGCAATCACTAAAAGTCTCTTCCTCGTTGGAGGTAAGAGACAAGACGATTACAATGATTATAAGGCCAATAACAACCTTACCGGTCCTTATACAAATTAAGTACAGAAAGATAATAATAATATCGACAATTAATTAGAAGATGGCGCACGGTCGGAGTAGCGTTGTAGAGAGCACGAGCACTTGGGAGATTCTTGAATTTGGGAGTAGCGTTGTAGCAGTCGACTGGTGTCGGGAAAACCCATCCGACACTTGGCCAAATGACCAAGTTTCACCTAAGAGCTACCCTTCCCTGGGTTACAATCGCTCACTCTCATCTCTCGGAGTCCCTCTCCTTCGAAGTTCTCTTCGTTCTCGGCCACGTCCCTCGGCAGCATCAGGCGCACGGCTCTGCAATGCTCCTTCGCGTCTCTTGCCTCGAAGTCTACTTCCTCCGGCTTCACTCCAAGCTTCTCGTCCGGCAGTCCCTCGGATGCTCCAAGCGCACGGCTTCCGCAAAGCTATCCTTCACCGACTCAAGGCACGAGTCATGAGATGTGAAACTCGCCATGGCTCCATGTGCGAATTACTAAGTCCTGCACGACTTCAACGCACATATCACATCAACATATCAAACTAACTTAAACCCTTTGCCACACCATCAAAACCATATCACGGCAAGAGATTGCCCTAACAATCTCCCCCTTTTTGATGTGTGGCAATCCGTTTAAGTTAGGTAAAACATTTGATATAAATTCTAAGGTAAGAAAGCATGTAAAGATAAACATGATATAACAACATGCAACTCCCCCTTAATCCATGAAACTCTCTATGCAAATTTTCTCCCCCTATCATATATTTCTCCCCCTAAAATATATTTCTCCCCCTAAAATAATTAACTTAAACATAATTATTTCTCCCCCTTTGACACCATCAAAAAGATTAACACTAAGTTATAAGCTCATGGCATCAAGTATAATGGAGGGAAAATACCAAAAACATGATTAAAATCTGAAATCAGAAAATTGCAGGCTGATTTTCAGGTGAGCAATGATCGCTATCGATGGCAATGATCACACAAGAAATCCGAATTTCTATTTTTCTGGATGAATTTCAGAAATGCATTATTAATTCCAGAAAATTCGAAAAATCATGAAATTTGGGGAACATATTTCTTTTAAGTATATCTATCAGTGAAAAATATGTTTTCGTGAAAAATTGTTATATTTCCACATATTTGCCAAAAATCCAAAAGCTTTAAAAACTACTAGGTTTTTGATCATAAGAGTATCCATTTTAACACCTAGTCTTGCATTGAATTATCCCAAAACATGAATACATAGATTTTAGATTAAGGAATTGTTTTGAAAACATATGAAATATCCAACCATGATCTTTGGGCAATATGTCTATGAATTAAACATAAGCCTTCCCCATGATTGGTCTATTATTGCTATTTTGATACTTTAAATGACCATCTAAATGCCATAGGCATTAGTGGACATTTGTATCATCCTAACATCTCACCCATGCTAAGTTTGCAATCAAGTTAGCCTATAGTGAGTGTGAGATGCATCCTAGGGGGGTATTTGTATATACTTAACCAATATATTCATGCAATTCTATCATGGTTAAGTATCATCCTAACAATTAACATGATCATAATGACATATATGAATGAATTCTACATTATGATCATGAAACTCATGTTTTCATCAAATTATAATCATGCATTAGGTATTATATGATGATAACAAACAAAGTATCACCTAAAACATGATTCAACCCTATTTCTCATGATAACATGCCAAATATCAAAATCATAAATCATGATTTAAAACATACATAGCAATTACATTAATCATCATGATTTAAGCATTATTACCTATTTATGGGCACGTTATCATCACCCAACACTATCTAAAAAATGTTGTCCCGTCATCCTAAGTCAACCAAAATATGATATAGGTTAGGTCCATGTGGTTGACTACCCTAGGGTTATTCTAACCCTTAAGGATGGATTTTGGAACCCAAAATAAATTCTTTCCTATTGGGTTCACTAAATACTCCTTGGGGATCCATTTCCTAGCAATTACTTTCTTTTTATCTTGTCCCCTAGCTATAAGGCATTTGTAGGCTTTTTCATTTTTCTTTTCCTTGTAGCCTAGGCCCTTCTTGTTGAAACTAGCTCTTTGGCTCCCTAAGATCATATTTAAGGTGTTGGAGCCAATTGTGAATTTTTTTAGGGCTTTGGTTAAATAATCTACCTTTTCCCTTAATGTCCTATTTTCCTTTATGCATGCATCATTAACATCCAAAAGCATATAGTCATGTGAGCATGCATCATCATGGCAAGAAGAAGTATCATTATTATTTAAACATGCATTTTCTAGCTTATTTTCCAATGCCTTAATTTGATTAAGCATGCTTTTATTTTTCTTTTTCATTCCAAATAAGTCCTTAGTTAAACTAGAAATTATGGAAACTATTTTCTTAGGAGAAGCTTTCATTACCATAGTTTCCATATCTTCTTCTTCTTCTTCGGATGAGGAGGATGTAGAAGCTCCCCCTTCATTTGAGCTCTCCCCACTTGAGCTTGATCTTTCATTTTCGGATGAAGAGCAATCCAAGTCATCAAAGGCCATCAAGGCCAAATTGGTGACAAAAGCATTCTCCTCTTCCGATGATGAGGAGGAGGATGAGGAAGGATCATCCCATGTCTTGGCCTTGAATGCTTTGGCCTTTCCCTTCTCCTTTGTCTTCTTCTCCTCTTCCTTCTTTTTCTTGCTCCCCTTTTTCTTCTTCTTTTCTTCTTTCTTTTTCCTCTCTTCCTTTCTCTTGTTTAGGAGAGGACAATTATCCCTTATGTGCCCTTCTCCTTGGCAATTGTAGCATATGACCTTTCCCCTTGGTCTTCTATTCCTATCATTAGATTTATCAAATCTAAAATTCTTAAATGCACGTCTTACCCTCCTTACCATATAGGCTTCTTCGGTGCTATCCATGGAGGAGGAGGAAGACGCTTCGTCATCAGAGGAGGAGGGGATTTCCATCTTCTTCTTTCCCTTGTTTGCCAACAAAGCTACTCCCCTTGAAGGTTGAATTCTAGGCTCCTCTAGTATTCCTTCAAGCCTAGTTTCGTGGAGTTCCATTGTTGAGAAGAACTCCTCCAAGGTGCTCACTTCTAAATTCTTTGAGATATAGAATGAGTCCACCATGGAGCTCCACTTTGAGGACCGGGGAAAAGCATCTATGGCCTTCATGAGCATGTCCCGGTTTGATAGCTTCTCACCTACACTTATTAGCCCAATTAAAATTTCTTTAAACCTAGAGTGTAGTGAGGTTACCTTTTCTCCCTTTTCTAGTTTTATATTGGATAGTTGGGAGCGGAGGAGATCTCTCCTTGCTAGCTTTGCCTCGGATGTGCCTTCATGAAGCTCAATTAGCTTCTCCCACATCTCCTTGGCGCTTAGGCATTCTCCTATTCGGTTGATTTCTTGTTGGGGGAGCACATTGAAGAGATGATGTTTGGCTTTTGAATTTGCAAGGTGCTCTTCCCTTTGCCTTTTGGTCCACCTAGATTTCTCTATTGGCTTCCCTTCTTCATCCCTAGGCAAAACGAAACCGGATTCCATTGTAATCATTATATCAAAATCCGTTTCGAAAAATACCTCCATTCGCTTCTTCCACCAAGCGAATTCTCCTTCAAACTTCGGAGGATGGATGTTGGAGCCGGCCATTTTAAAAGTTGCTTGTTGTGGCGGTTAGTCCTCGACAAGCTTTCCTCGGCTCTGATACCACTTGTAGGGGATCGATACGGCCGGCTAGAGGGGGGTGAATAGCCCTTTTCGTTTGGATGCCGGTATTTGCTCGTCTACAAAACTAATTAGCGCAAGCGGAAGACTAATAAAGACAAGCAAATAGAAATACACGAAAACAAACGCTAACAACGAATGTAACGTGGTTCACGGCTACGCCGCTAATCCACGGTCCCCGATTCGTCCTCGGTGAATCACTCCACTAAACCAATCCACTAAATGGTCTCTCCTTTGCACCAAGCTAGGTGGAGGTAACCTTTACAATCAAGATCACTCTTCTTACAAATAGAATGGAGTAAAAGCAAGTAAGAAGAGTTTAGAGCTTGTGGGGCACTAGGAAGATTACTTAGAGCATAAGCATTAGCCTCTCAAAGGCTTACACCCTCCCTTTGTATAGAGAGGTCGTTTCTTCCCGTTGTCGCCACCCCGCCTCCCTTAGCGATCGCGTTACTACAACGGCCTCCGAACACGCGATCCCGACCGCTGTAGTCCAACGGAATCTTGACCGATCGATGGACCTCATCGATCGGCCGCCTCCGTAGTCGACGCGCCGGCTACGAGTGGTTCTGCTGGCTAAAACCCTATTGACTACCGATCGGCCGCTGAACCGATCGATGACGGCAATGATCGCCCATGTATGGGGCCGATCGCTGGCACAATCCAATACTATATACTGGCTTGAACTCACTGATTAGAGCAATGATTGCCATGACATGGCAGTCGACTGGTGTCGAGAAAACCCATCCGACACTTGGCCAAATGGTCAAGTTTCACCTAAGAGCTACCCTTCCCTGGGTTACAATCGCTCACTCTCATCTCTCGGAGTCCCTCGCCTTCGAAGTTCTCTTCGTTCTCGGCCACGTCCCTCGACAGCATCAGGCGCACGACTCTGCAATGCTCCTTCGCGTCTCTTGCCTCGAAGTCTACTTCCTCCGGCTTCACTCCAAGCTTCTCGTCCGGCGGTCCCTCGGATGCTCCAAGCGCACGGCTTCCGCAAAGCTATCCTTCACCGACTCAAGGCACGAGTCATGAGATGTGAAACTCGCCATGGCTCCATGTGCGAATTACTAAGTCCTGCACTACTTCAACGCACATATCACATCAATATATCAAACTAATTTAAACCCTTTGCCACACCATCAAAACCATATTACGACAAGAGATTGCCCTAACAGCATTGTCACTGGGAATTTGGTAACCTCACCGTGAGTTTACCCTTTTTCTCTGTGCTTTGATCGCGAGTTGCATCGATGTCTCCTTCTTCGATCGGTCGTTTCCTTCTGCTAGTAAGCCAAATTTGGATTGCCTCCGTTGAAGGCCTTGCTGTGTCCTGCTGCCACCAGGAGCGTCCTTGTCGTCAACCACATCGACATGATCTGATCTGGCCAGTGAAGGATAGGTAAGTGCTTGATCCATTTCTAGATTAGTGGAGTTAATGGGCAGCTTAGTGTCAGCTGAGGATTTTTTATTGTAGGTAAGAAGGGCAATCGGAGCACGGGTGGTGACTGAATAAGTTCGATTATTCCAAATTTGACACTTCTAATTTTGGGATCCAAAAGATGTGTAATTGAGATTAAGAAAGGTGAGTTGGTTCTGGGTAATTGATGAATTTATGCTAGTTACAATTGATTTGTTTAGATGATCAGTATTAGTTGTGGAACAAGAGGTTGTGCAAGTGAATTTAAGCTTGATAAGTTCGATTTGGGTTTTGATATCATCATTGGACTTATGATAGAATTTGTCAATGTTGCATGTGATGGCAGGACTTTGATTAGTGATAGATGCTTATATGTGAGGACGTTGATATGAGGCAGGTTCGCGGACGCGAATGCAATCAGCACAATCTACTTAGCAGGTGGGTTATTCCTACCCTGGTCAGGTAGTTTTAATACATACAGATTTAGTTGCATGATCCTCTTATATGATCATGTTACCTTGACCCCGCTCTTATTATCTTATGCTTGAACTTATCGTTGGATGTATTTATGCTCAATTGTTGATATCACATATTCCCTATCATGATTTAGGAGTTATAGATGTGATGTAGATTGGCCTAGATGTTTAGTAGGGTGTAAATGTTAGTACGGGTGATGACCCAATTTATAAATTGGCAAAAATGTCATCTGTGGGTAGGTAATGTCCTAAATGTAGGATTTATTTCCAATACTCGTATATTGCATATTTGTTACCAACCATGTGTTGCGTAATGGTTAAGTGAAGGGTGATTAGTGTGTCGCTACGGACCGGTGGTCTCAGCTTGATATGATTGGTCGTGTACGACTCTCTATAGGATAGAGAGTGCGTCGATCAGTTGAGTACAACTCTCTATTGGATAGAGAGTTATGATCAGTCAAGTATGACTCTTTACAGAATAGAGAGTGCGTCGATCAGTTGAGTATGACTCTCTATAGGATAGAGAGTGTATTGATCAGATGGGTATGACTCTTCGTTGAACAGAGAGTCTGTGGTAGATGGTTGTACGTGTGACAGCATACTCATGTCATTTGTATGCATTCTGACAACATAGTCTCCCTTGGGGTTGAGAGAGTCGTTAGTCATCTTGCCTCCCAGGTTACTCCTCGAGGAGTAACTAGTGTGAGGGTAGAACATCTGTTGTGCCGCACTCTACCACTATAGACAGTGGTAGTTGGAGTTGCGTGCAATTGTCCTGGGTGCGTGGCACTCGACCGCTCATTAGTAGTGTCAGTCGGAGTGGCCAGCAGCAGGGACCCCCCTTGTGTAGCGAGCTCCTTACGCTCATATGCTACTTGATCATACTGCCCACTCGGCCACTCTATAGCAATGGTTGGTGTGAGTTGAGACAGTTGTCATGTCGTACCACCTAGGCCACACTGGAATCGTGGTAGCGAGTAGGGGTGAGCAGGCATGACCATACATGTTGCATTGTCGTATCTGATGGCGCTTTGCATATTACCATATATATATACACATATATGCATGTATATATATATATATGGATGGTTGAGATTAATATATATATATATATATATATATATATAGATGCAGTCTATATATATATGATTATTGTGATGTTGCATTTGATTGTATTATGCTTGCTGCATTTGGTTGTACATCTTATTCATGCATGCTTCTTGCATATGTTATACGGTTGTGTCGGGTACTGGTATATGTGTTGGACAGACCATTAGATACCTTGACCTGTAGCTTGAGTATATTGTGAGTTGATCTTACTCTTCCTATTATATATATATGTTGGATATATGTTCAGATTCGATCAGAATAGCGTAGCAGACTTCAGGTATGTCTGCATTTTACATTGTTCATTTGGTTAGACGGTATATGCTTGTATTTATATACTATGCTGATATACCTGTTGTACCTCTATATTATGTTGTTGAAATACATGTGATATTACATATATAAATGTTTTTCTATTACCTGCTAAATTTTACTCACCACCACCATGGACCCTGGATTTTTCTATCGCCCAGGTAACAAGTAGAAGACTTCGTGACAGCTTGGAGCACCGCTGGTTGACATCTCATCTCACCTCCGAGGCTCCCGTGTTTGTTTTGGGATTTCCGTACATTGTGTTATGTATTTGGAGTTTTCGTAATGTACTATGTTGTAGATTCGGATTTTATCGAGGTTTCGTGTTGTTGTGATGTGTTAGTCATACCGGTATGCATGTGTGTAGCTTGTTGTATTATGTTTCCGCTGTTCTTTGAGTAGTTGTTGTATTTACTTTATATTTATGTTGTTATTGTGGGCCTACGTGCCTTATATTAACTCGAAATGTTGCCACGTACAGGGGAGATGCCGTCCGTTTGATTTTCGGCTCAGCATGCTCTCGGGGCATGACAATATTGGTGCAATCTGATATGGTCGTGATCAATAATGTTCCAACTACCGTTTCACCCGGAGTCCCAACCTCCATTCCACCTGAAGAGAAGCTGGAGAAATTCAACGGAGTCGATTTCAAAAGATGGCAGTAGAAGATGATGTTTTATCTGATGACACTAAATCTCGTAAGGTTTTTGTGTGAAGACCCACCAGTCGCTATGGAAGGAGATTCCAATAGTAAGGCTGCTTGCGATGCGTGGTCACATGGAGATTTCCTGTATCGTAATTATGTTCTCAACGCATTGGACAACACGTCGTATAACATGTATAGTTTGATAGAGACAGCAAAATCTCCGTGGGAATCACTAGAGAAGAAATACAAAACTAAAAATGCCGATTTGAAGAAATTCATCATTGCCCGGTTTCTGTATTTCAAAATGGTGGATTCCAAGAGTGTGATATCTCAAGTCTAAGATATGAAATTGATATTGCATGATCTGGATGCCGAAGGCATGAAGCTGAATGAGTCGTTCAAAGTAGCCGTGGTAATTGAGAAACTCTCCCCGTCGTGGAAGGATTTCAAAAATTACCTGAAGCATAAGCAAAGGGAGATGGAGCTTGAAGACCTAATCCTGAGGCTACGAATAGAGGAGGATAATCGAAGATTCTCCGACTCTAAAGGAACGAAGGGGGATATCGACGAGATGTCTAACCTGGTTAAGCCGAACACCAAGAAGCCGAAGCAATTCAAAAAGAAGGCTCAAAGCAAGAAATTCAAGGGCTCATGCTACAACTGCGGAAAGTCCGGACACATGTCCAAGGATTACAGACACTCGAAGAAACCAACCAAGGGTCAAAGCTCTATATGGACAATTCCACGACATCCCCGATTGTCGGACTCGAAAAAGTTGTTCTGAAAATAACGTCTGGAAAGGAGCTAACACTCATTGATGTGCTCCATGTTCTTGATATCAAGAAGAACCTAGTTTCTGGATCGGCATTTAGTAAAGCCAGGTTTAGACTAGTGTTCCAGTCAAACAATTTTGTACTAACGAAGAATAGTGTCTTCATAGGTAAGGGGTACTTGGAACAGAGTCTATTCAAAATGGTTGTAATGATTGTCCACCTTGAATTTGATGGTAATAAAATAAAAGTTTTCAGCTACGTTGTTGAGTATTTTAATTTATGGTATGATCGACTTGGGCATGTCAATAATAATACTCTGAAACATCTCGTCAAATTAAATTTATTACCAAATGTCAATGTTGACAAAACACACAAATGTGAAGTGTGTATAAAAGCAAAAATGATGAGACTACCCTTTCATTCGGTGGAAAGGTCAACGACTCCTCTAGAGTTAATACACAGTGATCTATGTGACTTAAAATTCGTGCAAACTAGAGAAGGTAAAAAGAATTTTATTACTTTTATCGATGACTGCACGAGGTTCTGTTATGTATTTCTTTTAAGAAGTAAAGACGAAGCCTTAGAGGCATTTAGAACCTATAAAACAGAAGTTGAGAATCAACTTGATAAACGAATTAAAATAATTCGTAGCGATAGAGGTGGAGAATATGGTGCACCATTTGATGAGTATTGTTCATAATCTGACATTATCCATCAGACAACGGCGCCTTACTCACCTCAATCGAATGATGTTGTCGAACATAAAAATCAGACACTAAAGGAAATGATGAATGTCTTGTTGATAAATTCAGGCTTACCCCAGAACTTGTGGGGGGAAGTCATTCTCAATAAAATCCCTCATAAGAAAAATGTTAAAATATCATATGAACTATGGAAACGCCATAAGCCATCGTATAAATACTTGAAAGTATGGGGGTGCTTGACAAAGGTCGAAGTACCCAAGCCAAAGCAAATAAAGATCAGACCTAAAAAGTTCGATGCAATATTTGTTGGATATGCCCAAAGCAGTAGTGCATATCGTTTTATAGTTCACAAGTCAGACATTCCTGACATTCATGTGGGAACAACCATAGAATCTCAGAATACGATATTCTTTGAAAATGCATTCCCAAATAAGAAGGGAAACATTCAAAGTGATAGCAACGGAAGCTCTAACAACAATGACGTTTCTTAACTTAGTTGTTGTAAAAGGACTATTGACTATCAAAACGAAGAGCCACATCAAAGCAAACAGGCTAGAGTCAAGAAATCGTTCGGGCCGGACTTTATGACTTTTATGTCAGAAACGGACCCAAGAACATTGAACGAAGCTCTCTCTAGTCCCAATGCCCCATTATGGAAAGAAGTAGTGAATAGTGAAATCGAGTCCATCATGAATAACCATACTTGGGAATTAGTGGACCTTCCTTCTAGTTCTAAATCATTAGGCTATAAGTGGATACTAAAATGCAAGTATAAAGATGATGAATCGATTGACAAGTATAAGGCTAGACTTGTAGCCAAAGGGTACAAGCAAAAGGAAGACCTTGATTACTTCAATACCTACTCACTGGTGACAAGGATTACGTCCATACAAGTGTTGATAGCCATCGTAATATTGTATGACCTTGAAATACATCAAATGGATGTTAAGACTGCATTCTTAAATGGTGAGTTGGAAGAAGAAATTTATATGGAGCAACCCGAGGGGTTCGTAGTTCCAGAAAAAGAGGAAAATGTGTATCGACTTGTTAAGTCATTGTACGGACTTAAACAAACACCTAAACAATGGCACAAGAAATTTGACAAAATAATGTTGTCAAACAAGTTCAAAATAAATGAATGTGATAAATGCATTTATGTCAAAAACATACCTAAAGGCTAGATATGTTTATAATGGACAGTAACCATGAGATAATTATGAAAACAAAGAAAATGTTGACCAAAAATTTCGATATGAAAGATATGGGTCGAGAAAAAGTTATATTGGGAATTAAAATTCTCAGAACATCTGAGAGGATAGTTTTGACACAATCCTACTATGTAGAGTCGATGTTAAAGAAGTTTAATGCGTACGATCTCTCTGTAGTGAAAACACCTATGGATCTAAGTCAACACTTAGCGAACAACCAAGGTGAGCCCATATCACAATTGGAATATTCTCGGATAATAGGTAGCTTAATGTATCTCACAAACTGCACACGTTCGAATATTGCCTATGCGGTCAACAAGCTAAGTCGGTTTGCGAGTAATCCAAACGACACTCATTGGAAAGCATTGATGTGAGTTCTTAGATATTTGAAATATACTATGAACTACGGATTACATTACGTAAAATATCTCACTGTCTTGGAGGGATATTGTGATGCTAATTATATTGGATATCAGATACGAAAGATTCCAAATCCACTTATGGATATGTATTCACGATTGGTGGGGGAGCGGTATCTTGGAAATCCACTAAGTAGATGTGCATTGCTCG
The DNA here is from genome assembly GCA_025175895.1 of Wurfbainia villosa. NCBI lineage: Eukaryota > Viridiplantae > Streptophyta > Magnoliopsida > Zingiberales > Zingiberaceae > Wurfbainia > Wurfbainia villosa. The sequence goes on along the minus strand of CM046000.1, from coordinate 74,514,159 downwards.
GTCAATAATGAAATCCGAGTTTATAACACTAGACAAAGCAGCTGAAGAAGCTGAATGGCTACGAAATTTCTTGGAAGATATTCCGAGCTGGACGAAACCTGTGTCCGCCGTACTTATACACTGTGATAGTCAATCGACAATTGGAAGGGCACAGAGTAGCATGTATAATGGTAAGTCACGACATATATGTCGTAGACACAATACCATTAGACATTTGATCTCGAATGGAGTGACTGCAATCAATTATGTCAAGTCCAAAGATAATTTGACAGATCCTCTTACGAAGGGGCTAAGTCAAGATCAAGTATACTGCTCGTCAAGAGGAATGAAATTAAAAATCTACAACTAAAATGAATATAGCGGTAACCCAAACTTGTTGACTGGAGATCTCAAGATCTTGGTTCAATGGGACAACGAAGCTACAGAAGTTGTGTTATAGCACACGAGATATATTATCTCTATCCCAATCTTAGGATGAATATGTGTTGTCCTACCATATGTAGTGAGGTTAAACTTATGCTTTTAATGATTTTTATACCTTTATAAGGTGGAGTATGGTAGGATACTCTTGATAGAAGTGTCACCTATGTGAGTATGAAGACAGACCGCTTCAATGAAACACTTATGAATATAAGATGGTGTCCATGGCCGAAACGGAACCAACCATGAGAAACAAAAGTAGGTGAGATAAGTCTCTGTGTGGTGTTATTGTCTCAGTATACACAAGTAGCTGAGCAGTTCAAGACATCACGTTCACTGCACAACCTAGTATGCTCGATAGCATTCCACTACGGAAGGTTCAAAGCCACAAGCTATCTCTCCTGATGCATTGACTTATCGATTGGACTCTTGTAAAGTGTCAGCATGCATACATGCATTAATTTCCATTCACGTGGGAGATTGTTGAGAAATTGATTAATTTTTTCAATTATATAAATGAGAAATTAATATAGGCTTAATCTAGATCGTTGGATTAAGATGGATAAATCTGGTTCATTCAAATGATGGGGTATAAATACTTATTTGGATGACTTAATCTTGGTCATTAAAATCAAAATGAAAAGCTTAGATGTATCCAAATGAAGAGACATTGTGTCTCTTGGGAAGGGATACAATCTAGATCATTCATTTAAATTAAATGGATGAAATTTGATTGAAATCTGAGGTTCCTCTACCTCTTCATCTAGAATAAATAGGATCCCCTAAATGATGAAATTCACTAATTCAAACTCAATCAAATCAAATCCTTGAATACATTCCATCTTCTGCATCCGGAGTCCAAAAAATCTACGAGAATGTTCGTCGGTCTCGAAATCTAAAGTGTTACTATTCCGAGACATCGTCGTTATATCTTGGAAACGAATTATTGTTATTCGTAAGCACCTGAGTGGAGCAATATCGTTTTACAGAGATAGTATTGAACACTAACCTCGATGATATTATATCAGCTTGTATCCTCTCGACAGTAATCTTAACTGACGGCGACAAACAGTCTCTTCTCCGGCCTATGCCTATCCATCCCCCATCGGTGTTAATCTGGAAACTCTCTTCTGCCATCTTCGGCTCTTTCCCCATCCCGCATGAGCACCAGCAGAGTTGCCCTTGGTCGTGAGGGTTCCTCCAGAAGTTACTCTCAAATGCTCCAAGCGTTCACCTCGAGTAGATCCCTCACCCACGGGAAGCCCATACATAGTCGCTCGCTGAGGTTTGAATTCGATGTCGATGTGTATCTGTGGAACTGCTTGCTTCATCTATATTCACAATTTGTGTGCTTGGAAGCCGCTCGATCATTGTTCGACGAAATGCCTCACTACGATGATGTCTCGTGGACGACCCTCATGACAGCGTATGCATGTACGGGTCACGCAGAAGAATCCTTGAGATTGTTTTGTGAGATGGTGGTGGATGGAGCTCGGTTGAACGCCTTTGCTTTTGTCTCCTGCCTGAAATCTTGTTCGGCTTGTGGTGACTTGCGTTTCGGACAGCAGTGGCATGGGGTTATTGTAAAAATGCTGCCTTTTCGTGATCTATTTATTGAATCTTCCCTTGTCGATCTATATACAAAGTGTGAGTGCATGGATTTTGCTGAGAGTGCCTTCTTCAGAATTTCAGAAAAGGATGCCTCTTGTTGGAACACAATCCTAGGCAAATATGTCTTTGTGGGTGAATATATGAGAGCCTCTAAGATTTTTTGTCAGTTGATGCCGAAGGGAGAAACAATCAGTGAGTTCAGTTCGCCAACAGTTAGCAAATGCTGTCGGGCCTGGATGATATTAGACGAGGCCTGTCAGTTGTTGGTCATCAAGATTATGTCCGTTTAGTTGCTCGGTCTCAAGGATCCCTATCGGCTCCAATTTCTACTTAAGAGCTCTAACTTGTTTGAAGATAGTTGTATCAGTAATGTTCACAGATTGAGGAAAACAAACAAAGTTTGAATCTGTCTCTAAGCCTGATATGTCTTTTCTCATTATCCTCCTCATCGCTGTTGATATTGGCAGTAAAAGTAGCTGTTGGTGTGGGAAGGCAATGGTAACTCCAAGTCTCAGAGGATCTTGTATCAAGTAGTTTCTCCAGTTTTGCAAGAATCTCAATCGATGTACTTGCAATTGTTGTCTCCGAGAGCATTCAGTGAACTGTTGGTAGTTTTGACATATAATCAAGATTATCTAAGTAAAATTAAAAGGAAAACGAAGCTGTAAATAAAAATTGAAAAAACTAAAACTTACAGAATCTTCTCGCGTCCAAGTAGAAATAGAAGAAGATGACTCTCTATCTAAGGAACGATCACCGCGAAAGCTCCTTCTCCTCCACAAGCCAAGTCCCGGTCATGCCTTGGTGTTCCTATCTCTCACTCTCCGACAAAACAACCTTTCGTCGTCAAAATCCTAATCACTCCTACTCTTCTTTGGACGTACACCCCCTTATAAAGGGGGTGTTTCTTGCGCTGCATGAAGTGTGCCAACTGCACGCACTTCATGCAGCGCGTGCGCAACGTGTGCACGGCGAGGCGCTACATCTCCTACTCGTTCAAAGCATATCACATAGACAAAATAGTCACATAGACCAATAAGAGGTATTTAGTCACATAGACTAAATAGAGCCGGAGTCATTAGTCCCAAATGACTAATAGAAGTATCCAGTCATATAGACCAGAATCGTATCGGATATCATAGTCCCAAAAAACTAATAGAACAGAGATCAATAGTCACAAAGACCATTAGAACAACCAATTCATACTTAGGAAAATGACTCGTGCGACTGCAAGCACACTGAGCAATCCAATGCTAAGAAAATTGTTATACCTTACATAGCTGCTCATAGAGCGATCAATGCTAAGAAAAGTTGTTACGCCTAACTTAGCCACTCTACTAATGATACATAATCATTCTCTAAATGACACATAGTCACTCACCTGATGACCCATTGTCATCCTCCAGGTGACTCTCAGCCATTTACCAGGTGGTACTGAATCTTTCTCCTGGTGGTACTTAACCGTTTTCCTAGATATAATGTCTTGCTCTTTGCCCAGATTAAATAATCTCCACTTACCTCAATATGAACATCTCTAATCTCTCATAATGACCATCAAGTCAAGAGCATGTTACATATTTTCAATATTCACAAATATTTCCATACATAACAGAAATGGGTCGACCAGTGAACAATTATCAAAGGATATAAACTTATTTAATCTTCCTTTTTAGTGTGAATCCATTCATTTTAATTAGTCGCTTTCCTAGTCATGTTCCATAGACCGGATCATCCATAGTCAATAGATTTACATGCTAAAGTAGCAGACCCTGATTAAAACTTCAAGCAGACAACTAAATAGTCACAAAGGGCAAATGTTGAGATCAACATATAATCTCAAAGGTCTCACATAGTAGAGAAGCAGGAATCCTTTCTCCTACTACCCTTATCGTCGCTTTAGCACACGTGGTATGAATCACATGCTATGATGTCATCCTCTTTATCAATAAAGAGCGCATGTATACCATCGTACAGATCTTGATTCAGACATTCCAAATGTCTAATCCTGAATTCAACATATGAATTCTAGTCTGACTCATAAACAGGTATAGTAAATGATGGGACCATTTACTTCGATCATTTTTCTTAAATGATCTTATCTTTGTAGAAGATTTGACGCCGCTAGAGGGGGGTGAATAGCGTTTGACCGTTCGGAGATGGAATTCGTTCGCGATCGTCTCTACAAAACTCGTTATGCGCAACGGAATAGAAATAATAAAAGCAATAACGAAAAGATACAATCACGAACATAAGGATATAACGTGGTTCGGAACTGAACGGTTCCTACTCCACGGATCGAGCTTTAAAGAGCCCTAGTGATGCACACGCACTCACTAATCACAAATACTCCTTCTCGACACAAGTCGGAGGTGGAGAAAACTCTTACAATAAGATTACAACAATAATCTAAATAAACAAGCAAATATAAGAAGAAATACAACAAGAGAAGTAAAGAAAACTTTACAAAAACTCTTTAGAAGCTTGCTTGTTGATTGCCTTTCATCGACTAGCACTTTGAGTGCTGTGATATTTCGGATTGTTAAATCGCTAAAACGCCCAAGAAAATCGGCTGCAAAACCTCCCGTCGAACTCCTTTATCTCTTGCGCGACCTAGATTTCCGCCATCACCGACTACCATAAGTCACCGATCGATGCCATCGCTGTCGTCGGAGACAACGGCCGATCCACGCCGAAAAATTCCAACGGATCTATCGCGCGCCGATCGGCCGTAGTCGATCGCCTTCGGCCACGGAGCATTCTCGCGTCGCGGCAACTAGCCGATCACGACTTTGGCAATGATCGCCAGATATCGGGCCTGATCGCCTAATGAGCGCCGACCACGGCAATGAACCGCCATAATGCCGGGCTTGACCCAACCTCAAAGATGAGGTTTTAACCAAAGTATGATGCCCCCATACTTGCTAGACCACCCTTAGCCTAGACCTAAGCCTTCTAGCCACCTCCATCAGCCTCACGCCTCTCGGATCCCTCCAAGTCATCCATGACTTGTTCATCCATCGCGCTAGCCTCCAGGTGCTTCCCTCGGCTATATCATGCTAACGGTGTCTACATCGCCAAGGCACATTGGACTTACGCCGCCAAGACTCCGCTTGGACTTTACGCTGCCAAGACTCCTTGGACTTCCCAAATGCCAAGACTCAAGCTTGGACTTTCCCTTGCCAACCCATGTTGGACTTTCCATGCCAAGACCCATGCTTGGACTTCTCATTTGCCAAGACCCATGCTTGGACTTCTCATGCCAAGTACTCAAGACTTGGACTTTCCCAAATGCCAAGTACCCATGACTTGGACTTTCCATGCGCCAAGTGTCCCACTTGGACTTTCATGCCAAGTACTCAAGACTTGGACTTTACCAAATGCCAAGTGTCCCACTTGGACTTTCCATGCCAAGTACCCATGACTTGGACTTTACCTTGCCAAGACCCATGCTTGGACTTTCCCATAATCACATGGTCAACCCCAGTCAACCATCAAGGTCTTCCTCGAGTCAAACTCGAGTCCGGTCAAACATGACCCGGGTCGATTGCTCCAACAATCTCCCCAACATATTAATCGACATTAATGTCAAACATCAATGCCAAACCACTTTGTCAAATCCCTTTGTCAAACATCAAAACATCACTCGAGTCAAACTCGAGTATGGTCAATCGTGACCTGGGCCGATTGCACCAACAATCTCCCCCTTTTTGATGTTTGACAAAAACCAAACAACTCATCTGAGTTAGACCACTAACTCAAATCCCTTACCAATTATCCCAAATTAGTAAACACTCTCCAAATGTTCTCCCCCAAACATTCTCCCCCTTTTTGACTCACATCAAAAAGGTTTTCTCTCCAAGGAGGTCAATGTCTCATGTCCCAATGAGATCTTACAATCTCCCCCTTGATCCAAAAATAAATACCTAGGATGCCCACCATCTTCCTAGTGATAATTCACATATCACTCAAGAGAGACAATCCTATACTCTCTCCTAATTTCCAAATTGGGTATCAAAAACCCATCAATTTTCCCAATTGATGATACTCTCCCAATAACTTCTCCTCTTCAAGGAGAAAAACACATCCATCATCCCAAGATGGATAACTCCCCCTAAAGGCTTGCTCCCCCTTGACCATTGTACCAACAATGTCCTTGGGAAGCCCCTAAGCTAATAGGAACTCTAAACCATCAAAATTAAGGTTCTAAGTTCAAACTTGAACTTTCCATACCCTAAATTTGATACTTTGACCTAACACTTCTCTTAATCCATATTCAATGGATTTTCATCCTTTATAATGCTTCCCAAGCATATCCTAGGGTTAGAAGTGGTTAGGGACTTTTACCATGGCTGAAAATGGGCTAAACAAAACTTGTTAACCGAATCAGACTGGCAATGACTCTGACGATGTCGATCATTGCCACTCACATCGATCGATCGCCACAGGCGATCGATAATCAAAATCTCGATTTTCAACTATCAGAAATGAATTTTAGAAATTCATAAATAATTATACGTAATTCGAAAAATCGTGAAAATTCATACGTATAATACTTATGACACACACAATGGGTGAAAAATATTTGAAAATTATTTTACCCATAAAATAGTGAGTTTGATACAAAACTCAAAACCATTGAAATTTTCAATGTTTTGGCCCTATTTTGTATCAACTTCATCAATGGTGATTGCTATCAAAAGATAGACTTCACCAAGGTTTTTCAAAATGATTTTAAAATGTTTTCAAAACCTTATTTTGGATCATATTCCTTGGGCTCTATGTACATGACTTGTACACATGCTTTCCTAATGATCCACTAATTGAAATTAGATGAGTTTTAGTTCATCTAGATGCAAAAACTATGCACCTTGAACTTAACTCATATCCTAGCATCTCACATGTATCTAGGGTGTATAAATACACATACATGTCAATTGGATGTGAGATGTGGGTTTTGGTTCATTTAAAACTAGGGTTTCATGCATTTTTCTAGGCAACCCTACTTGATTCCCTTATAAATGGGACTCCAAGTCATGTCATAGTCCTTAAATCAATTTCAATTGAGATTTTCTTAAATGCATGAATGATTATGGCATTAATGATGACATAAATAAACATATGCTCATAACCATGATGTCATGACATAATATGAAATCTAAAACACATGACATTTAAATCCTTAAACCTAAGCATAATCATGACATATAAAATGATTAGAAATACACATGATGTCATGACATGACATATGGCAAATAAGACATGGCATATAAAATATATAGGTATAGTAATACCCAAATTTTAATATTAATTGTCATTTGATATAATTAGATATATTTTGCCATATTATCATTAATCTCCCTAGTGTGCCAAAAACCCAAAAATGACACACTAACCTCTAAACCTAAATTGTGTCAATTTAATTGATTTTTCTTAAATTCAAAAGTGCATTGGCACATCCTAAAATCTTTTAGGATATTGATTCAAATTTATTTCCAAGGTAACCATAACCTTGAAAACATCCTAAAGTGCCACCTTTACCATGATTGAGTTAACTACCCATCCAATCAAGGTTGGCACACCCTAAACCCATCTTAGCGTGAATCAATCACGCTCTTAGGAACCCAAAACCGATTTGAGCTCCTATGGTTAATTAGGTATTCCTTAGGGATAACCTCCCTAGATACCTTCCTAATGACCCTCCTAGGCTTGTTAGCCTTGGTCATTTGGGTCTTACCTAGGTTGACTCTAGGGGTAACTCCCCTTGCAACCTTCTTAGTGGCCACCCTAGGTTTCCTAGAAACCCTAGCCACTAGGCATACCCTTTGGTCAATTCTAGGGATGACTTCCCTATTGACCTTGGTCTTCCTAGACCTAGTTTGTGTTCCATAGTCAAATGGAACACTATGGTAAACTACCTTAGGCTTAGGTTTGTGACCCAAACCTTGCTTGCCTTTGGTTGACTTTTGACTCTTAGGTCCTTGGTGTTGACTTTGACTTTTGGACCTTTGACTTTGACCATTAGACCCTTTAAATTGGTTTTGTATATTCCTAAGAGTCTTTTCAAGTTTTTCAAGCCTTGACCTCAAGACTTGATTTTCCTTTTCTAATTGCCCGATTTTAGAATTTTGATTTAAATCTTGGGTATTGGACTTCCTAGGCATATGCCTAGTCCATTTAGGGTTTAGACCTAGGTGCTCTTGCACCTTTCCAATTGTCTCCCTAGGTAAAATTGATCTTGAGTTATTTGACCTAGGTTTGCCTTTAGGTAAAATATTTTTAGGGACATTAGTCCCAAATTTCTCCTTACTCCTAAGGTAAACATTTTTAGCACCTAAGCAAAATTCCTTACTTCTAGCATGCTCTTTATGAATTGCAAGAGAATTAAAATTTCTAGCATGCTTTTGACTTTTAAATTTAGAAGGTGCATTATTTAAATATACCTTAGGGTTAGCTATAGAGGCTCCCCCTACTTGTAATGCTCCTCCTTGCCCCTTCTTCTTCCCCCTAGGATATTGACTCCGATAATGCCCCTTTGAATTGCACTTGAAGCATATGATGTGCTCCTTGCCTTTAGGTGTTGGGGAACCGACATCCTTGACTTTTGGTGCCGGTGGAGCTTTCCTAATCTTCTTTGGGCACTTGCTCTTATAGTGCCCAAATTCCCTACACTCAAAACACATAATATTATTTTTATTTGAGATTAGAGTGTTTGAGTTACCTAGGTTAATGGAGACTGGAATTGGATTTTGGGCTTCTTCATCTTGACCGAATGTCGAAGCTTCTTCTTGATGCTCCGGTGTTGAGGAAACTCTAATCTCCTCCTCAATCCTAGAAGTGGATGCTTCTTCCACTTCCTCCACCTCTTCTGATCCAGATGTTGAATCCCTATCAACCTCCGAATCCTCAAGCTCTTTGGATGAAGATGTACTTGCTTTTTTTTTAGCTTGAGAGGATGAGCATTCTTCTTCTTCTTCTTCTTCTTCTTGGACCAATGATGAGTTTTCATGGAGTTTTGCCACTTGGCTCCACAACTCCTTAGCGTCCATATAGTCCCCTACCATACACACAATTTCATTAGGGACCAAATCAAGAATAAATTTTACTAACTTCATGTTTTTCTCGAAGGCTTGGAGTTGATCTTCACTCCACTTCTTCTTCTTGAGGAATCCTCCCTTTGGTCCTATTGGATAGCTAAAACCCTCCATCAAGATAGACCATTCTTCGAAGTCCCTCATCATTAGGAAGTCTTCAATTCTTGACTTCCAATGCTTAAACCCTTCTTGTCCATAGAAGGAGTAAGGGATCGGTGTGTTAATGTTCCATCCCAATTGTTCTTCCATCTTCACCCTCTAGCTTCTTTGTCCTAGCTCCCGGCGGTTAGTCCGTAGAAGAGCCCCGGGCTCTGATACCAATTGTAGAAGATTTGACACCGCTAGAAGGGGGTGAATAGCGTTTGACTATTCGGAGATGGAATTCGTTCGCGATCGTCTCTACAAAACTCGTTATGCGCAGCGGAATAGAAATAATAAAAGCAATAACGAAAAGATACAATCACGAACACAAGGATATAACGTGGTTCGGAATCGAACGATTCCTACTCCATGGATCGAGCTCTAAAGAGCCCTAGTGATGCACACACACTCACTAATCACAAATACTCCTTCTCGACACAAGTCGAAGGTGGAGAAACCTCTTACAATAATATTACAACAATAATCTAAATACAACAAGCAAATATAAGAAGAAATACAACAAGAGAAGTAAAGAAAACTTTACAAAAACTCTTTAGAAGCTTGCTTGTTGATTGCCTTGGACTAGCACTTGAAAATACGATTTGCGACGACAAATCGCCAAAACATCAGAAAATTGGTTGCAAAAACCCTCCCGTCGAGCTCCTTTTATCCTTGCGCGCGACTGGATTTTTAAGCCATCGATCGATTGCCATAGCTTGTCGTGAGACAACGGCTCGATCCACGCTGTAAAAATTTCAACAGATCTCTTGGCGATCGCGCCAGCGCGTAATCCGATCGGCTACGGAGCATTTCTGTGCTCGCATGGTGAACTAGCGATGATCGGCCGACCCTTGGCGATTGGCTGCCGTAGGACATCGATTCGATTTGCTCGAATGAGCGATCGCCATAGGATTCGGCTCTTAAGCGGCGATCGAACTCAAAGTCGACTCACGGCGGCCATAATGCGATGAGGTTTTAACCCAAGTATGGTGCCCCCATACTTGCTAGACCACCCTTAGCCTAGACCTAAGCCTTCTAGCCACCTCCCTCAGCCTCACGCCTCTCGGATCCCTCCAAGTCATCCATGACTTGTTCATCCATCGCGCTAGCCTCCAGGTGCTTCCCTCGGCTATGTCATGCTAACGGTGTCTACACCGCCAAGGCACATTGGACTTACGCCGCCAAGACTCTGCTTGGACTTTACGCTGCCAAGACTCCTTGGACTTCCCAAATGCCAAGACTCAAGCTTGGACTTTCCCTTGCCAACCCATGTTGGACTTTCCATGCCAAGACCCATGCTTGGACTTCTCATGCCAAGTACTCAAGACTTGGACTTTCCCAAATGACAAGTACCCATGACTTGGACTTTCCATGCGCCAAGTGTCCCACTTGGACTTTTCATGCCAAGTACTCAAGACTTGGACTTTACCAAATGCCAAGTGTCCCACTTGGACTTTCCATGCTAAGTACCCATGACTTGGACTTTACCTTGCCAAGACCCATGCTTGGACTTTCCATTTGCCAAGACCCATGCTTGGACTTTCCAAAATCACATGGTCAGCTCTAGTCAACCATTAAGGTCTTCCTCGAGTCAAACTCGAGTCCGGTCAAACATGACCCGGGTCGATTGCTCCAACAATCTCTCCAACATATTAACCGACATTAATGTCAAACATCAATGCCAAACCACTTTGTCAAATCCCTTTGTCAAACATCAAAACATCACTCGAGTCAAACTCGAGTCTGGTCAATTGTGACCTGGGCCGATTGCACCAACAATCTTGATACATATATCAAGACGACACCAACTTATAGGTATGTATCCTATACATATAGCTTTCAAAGCTATCCTATAAGCAATAATCTTACCCCTCTTCGTATATAACAAACAGAGATGATTGTCCATGTGAGAGGACCAATCACTACCTGTCAACATGCTCACCGAGATCTTATTAGAATGTAACATCACATACACTGAATAAATTGTTAGTAATATATGAGAGATATCCTAAGGCAATTGCCTTATGCTTGAATCATTTATATGATAAATGAAGATTAACTATTTGAGTATACATATTTTCATGTATTTGATTAGATCTTGAACTCATTTACTGAATGTCCATGATACGATTCACAACATGAGAGAATTTGTGATTGAATCATAACTAGTGAGTATCTCTACATGTGTAATTGTGATGTATCGAAATTATCCCTAGTCGATGAATTGATGGATTTGGACACCATCAATTCTATCGAGACTAGCACGAGGTATACTCATTGGTGTATCCAAACAGCTGATTCTCACTGGCTGGAGATATTGTGATGTCCAGAGTTAATCGTGGATGCTAGTTATGGTAACTAGTTCATTGGAATGACCAGCTGTAAGACTTCATATGGTTCTCTGCATATATAGATATGTCAATGAAGTTCTTACTGCAGCTTAAGTGTGATATTCCTTTGACTTATGGTATTCAAGTCATCTTGGTCATGAAGACTTATGCTTTGACATCTTAAGCAAGCATCTCTGAGGAGATGTGGACCTGGGATGATTGGGCATAAGTCGAAGTGATCGAAGGTGTTTGAATAGCCTATAAAGGATCCACCACTCCTTGCGAGGAGATGTATACCCATGGCCTCTCGTCGGATTGTTACTAAAGTCTTTGGCCAAAGCATTACATGTTTAGAGTAAGGTACTCTTGGATACATGTGTAGTAACTAGAATCCGTAGGACGAGGAAATGATACTTGGGCTAGGTGTGACGTAGTCAACCTAGTGGGGACTGACACTATAGACCATGTCTTGAACCAAGTGGGTATAAGATGAGTGAAGGGAATGGGGCATGATTCATTGAAGATGCTGAAGGGTTTCAGAAATAGTTCTGGATCAACCGTTGATCTTTTCGGTTAATTGGGGATCATGATGTACTACTAGGTGTCACTCATGATAGTTCTATAATTAATGGTTAATTATAGACGGCCAACATAAACCGATAATCTATTTGGTCACACGCACAACGAGCGTAATCTGAAGAATTTAAAACGAGCTTGAGAATGAGATTCTCAGACCGAGAGAAACTAGGTTTGGTTGAACCAAATAAGGATCGAGCATGAAATCGTTTCAGTCGCAATGGAAGCATGGATGGGCCGTGTCTTATGAAGACATGATGGATGAACCAAATTGGTTTGGTTCTAATCCAATGGTGGAGAATAAACCAAAGGGGATTGGTTTGTTTTAAACGAATGAACCAAAAGTTGGTTCGGTTCGTTTTAACTTAAAATAGACCAACGCGGTTTGGTTTATTTTAACTTAAGTTATTGGAGTGGGTTAACGGATTTTGGTTATGAACCAATAACCGTTAGGAGAATGTGTTCTCTATAAAAACATGGCTTAAGGGTTTTTCGTGGATAACTTTTGGTGTTGGAAAACCTAGCCACCCTCTCCCTCTCTTCTCCTTGCCGCCGCCCAAGCTCTTCATGCCGCCCAGCTTTTGTGCCGCCGTCCGCTGCCAACATCCAAGCTGCTTTCGGCCATCCTCCGGCGACTCTTCGGTGACTCACCTTGGTTCCGACGACCAAGGGTTGGCCGGCCATCCTCTTTGGCCGGCGCAACATCCTCCACCAAGTTGTCCAGTTTTCTGGACAACTTGTTTACTTACGTGTCGGAGTATCGTTTGGATGACGTTTTGAGCTCCGACAGTGGATACTTTACCGGGGATTCGATCTCCGATAATCCTCATAGGTGGAGGACGAAGGATTCGTCCAACGATTGACGAATACCTCTCCGGAGAAGCGAGTTTTGGGGACTTGATTTTGAATCCGAATTTTGATTCGAATTGTGATCTTCTCTCAATCACATCGTCTTCGACACGAGGCTAGTGACTCGTATGAAGATGAGGCTCATGGCTTTGTTAAGTCATCCCGATGATACTCTGCGTGGATATGGATAGAGGCGATTCTAGCGAGAGTCGCTCCAGTTGATGTCTTTCCCGCTACATGTGATACGTCAGGTATACGTAGAGTAATTTCCTTTTATTGCAAAATTTAAAATTACGATTATGTCTACACATGTTGTATTATGCATGCGTGTGGTGTGTGTGTTGTAATAAATTAGATTTATTGCTTTTTATTTCTTCCGCTGTGCACATGTTTACGAAACATGTTCTAACACACACTCGCAGCTGTGCCGAAAATCTAACAGTGGTATCAGAGCACAAGTTGTGTTTCGACATAATCTTAAAATTGTTTTGTGATAGTCGTAATTATATTTATGGAAATTTCCTACTTTTAGAAGTTTAGAAGTATTTACGGAAATTTTCTAATTTTGGAAAGTCTAGAAGTATTTATGGAAATCTTTTACTTTTGGAAAGTTAGAAGTATTTATGAAAATTAACACTTTCCATAAATAAAATATTTGATTAGATTTGGAAATTTGTTTCCTAATTTAATTATGATTTTATTTGAGAAATCAAATCTAAAATATATTTGATTTTCATAAATAGTTTTGACAATTTAGGAAATTTATTTCTAAATTAAATTTGACTTTCTTTAATTGAGACCTTCCATAAATAAAATATGTGATTAGATTTGAAAATTTGTTTCCTAATTTAATCATGATTTGATTTTGGGAATCAAATCTTAAACATATTTTATTTTCATAAATAGTTATGACATATAAAGAAATTAAGTACATGTCATAATTGTATGTCATGTAATTGCATTAGATGCATATCATTATGTCATGCATGTCGTGATATATAGATGTATGTCATGCCATGTAGATAATAGTTATTTGCATGCAAAGAGGATGAGACTTTAAAACCCTTATACAATATTAAAGTCTACACCTTCCATTAATATGATTAGAACCAGAGTTCTGTTTCTTATTTGGGTTGTTGGACTCACTCCAAGCCTGGCTCGAACCTGAACATATTCAAATCATTGGAATAATTTAACTCTAATATGGTAAGAGTCAGAGGTCAATCGTTAATTTGGGTTGTTGGACTCACTCCAAGCCTGACTAATTGGTTGAATGCGCTCTAACTATATTAAAACTATTTCACGATTAATGGGCCGGTTCTAACTTGGAGCATCGATTTGTTGGACTCACTCCAAGGTCGATGTGAAGAGAGGTGAAGTTGGGTGCTATGCATATGATGCATACTTGTTAATGTGTTAACAACCCAATGTATGTGTAAATATTCAATTAGTTGATAGCACATTGTGATAGTTACATATACGTGATATGTAATCGGTATACTTGATACCCATCATCATAGCTAAGAATGGCTTGTTGGACTCACTCCAAGGTTGTTCTTATCTATATTGGATATCAGCCCATTCGGAGATTGACCTACGATCTCCCGAATTGATTTTGAGGGTTTTTGAATTCGAAAAAATAAATGGGATTTTGTAAATGTATGTGGATGCATTTTAAATCATCTTTCTCATATATGCTCGTTTTGTATTTCTAGGTTAATCGCTTAATCATGATGTCTTTGAATTTGCGCTCTATTTTGAATTCGAATAAATTGACTGGGTCAAACTTCTTGGACTGACTTAGAAACTTGAGAATTATTCTCAAGGCAGAAAAGCTTAAGTATGTCCTCGAAGCGTCTCTTCCCGCCTGTCCTAGTGATGATGCAACACCGGGCCAATTGTTGGCCCATCAAAAACATGTGAGTGATTTTGAGCAACTAAGTTGCATCATGCTAGCCGCGATGGTACCCGTGCTGCGGAAGCAGCATGAGCATATGGATGCTCATACCATAGTCCTTCATCTTTATGAGTTGTTTGATGAGCAAGTGAGATTCGAAAGGTTCGAAGTCTCCAAGATCCTCTTCACCTCTGAGATACAAGAAGGTTCATCTGTGGTACTACTCAACATGCTGAAGACTGTGGAGCCTTCTGAGAAGCATGAGCAGGGAATTGTGCTGTTAGTTGATTCCTCGAAGAAAGGTTCTAAAAGGGAGTCAAAGGAACAGCAGAAGCGGAAGAAGAAAAAGGCTAAAAAGGTAGAACCAGTTCAAAAGGGCACTTGCCATCATTATGGCAAAGAGGGCCATTGGCAAAGAAACTGCAAGATTTATCTTGAGTCCGTAAAGAAGAATAAGGCATCAGATGCCCCTTCTTCAGATATCTTCGTTATTGATTGTCATTCTATTTCTTCAGACACTTGGGTATTGGATACTGGGTGTGGCTCACATATATGTAATGACATACATGGGCTAAGGAATAGAAGAAGACTTGTCAAGGGAGAGTCAAATTTACGTATTGGGAATGGAGCAAAGGTTGCTGCACTCGCCATCGGAACGTATTTATTGAAACTCCCTACAAGACTTGTCTTAGAACTGGACAATTGCTTTTATGTTCTTTCGTTGATAAAGAACATCATTTCTATTTATTATTTAAATAGAAATGGGTACCATTTAACTTTTAGTAACAATTGCCGTTACATAACTTTGAATGGCGTTCTTTATAGGACTGAAACTTTAAGCAATGGTACTTATACGTTGGACGTATCCAGTGACATTTTCAATATCGAAGCGAGCAACAAGCATGCTCGAAAAGATAATCAATTAGACTCCTACATGTGGCATTGTCATCTTGTCCATGTGAGCAAGAAACGCATGTCCGAATTACACCAATGTGGAATTCTAGAATCGTTTGAATTAGATTCATACGATACATGTGAATCATGCTTAAAAGGCAAGATGACCAAGTTACCTTTTACTGGAAAAGGTGAACCGGTGGGTGAGTTGCTTGGTCTAATATATACTGATGTATGTGGACCTATGTCAACTCAAGCCTTAGGAGGTTATAGCTACTTCATTATCTTCACCGATGATCACTCACGGTTTGGTTATGTGTTCTTGATAAAACACAAGTCTGAAGTATTTGAAAGGTTCAAAGAATTCAGAAATGAAGTAGAGAAACAACTTGTCAAGAGTATTAAAATACTTTGATCGGATCGAGGTGGTGAATACTTGAGTCAAGAGTTTCTAGATTATCTGAGGGACAATGGTATATTATCTCAATGGACTCCACCGTATACACCACAACTTAATGGTGTATCTGAGAGGTGAAACCGGACCTTGTTGGACATGGTCAGGTCAATGATGAATCACGCGAATCTTCCCAAGTCCTTTTGGGGCTATGCACTTCAGACAACTATTTACTTGTTAAATAGAGTCCCGACCAAGGTAGTCTCTACTACTCCATATGAGATATGGGCTAGTAAGAAACCTCATTTATCTTACTTGAAGATATGAGATTGTCCTGCTTATGTGAAGCGAGGGGTTACCAATTCTATCATCCTTGGAACAAAAGGTATTTGCTTCAAGGAATGCTGTGTTTCTAGAGAAAGAGTTTCTCTTACAAGAAAATAGTGGGAGTGTCGTTGAACTTGAGGAGGTTCAAGAGACTCCAGTAGACATTGAAGAGATACCTAGTCAAGCACCTCGACCGATGGCTCATAGTGATGAGACATCGACTGAACCTATTGTGACACCACATCTTCGTAGATCTGGTAGGACATGCAACATTCCTGAGAGATATGGATTTCAAATAAGTGAATCGAACGATATGTTACTCATTGATGATAAGGAGCCTACTAGTTATGAAGAAGTTCTGAAAAGTTCAGAAAGGGATAAGTGGCTTGACACCATGAAGTCGGAAATGGATTCCATGTATAAAAACCAAGTTTGGAACTTGGTTGACCCAACTGAAGGCATAAAGCCTATAGGGTGCAAGTGAGTTTTCAAGAAGAAAACCGACATGGATGGTAATGTGATTACCTATAAGGCTAGATTGGTGGCGAAAGGATATCGTCAAAAGCAAGGTGTTGATTATGACGAAACCTATTCGCTTGTTGCTATGCTTAAATCCATTCGAATGCTCCTGGCCATAGCGGCTTATTATGATTATGAGATATGACAGATAGATGTGAAAATAACTTTCCTTAATGGAAACCTACTCGAGGATGTGTATATGATACAACCTGAGGGTTTCACATCGGTTGATAAAACCAAAGTATGCAAATTGCAACGGTCCATATATGGACTGAAGCAAGCATCCAGGAGCTGGAATATCCATTTTGATGTGACAATCAAAAAGTTTGATTTCTCATAAAATTCGGACGAACCTTGTGTGTACAAGAAGGTTAGTGGGAGTGTAGTCGTGTTTCTAGTATTGTATGTCGATGACATATTACTTATAGGAAACTATATTTCTGTCTTACAGTCGGTTAAGATTTGGTTGTCCAAGACATTCTCCATGAAAGACCTGGGAGAAGCAACCTACATCCTCGGGATTAAGATCTATAGAGATAGATCGAAACGATTGCTTGGTCTTTCGCAGTCTACATATATAGATCGAGTGTTAAAGAGGTTTAGCATGTCAGAATCCAAGAAAAGTTTCCTACCCATTAGGCATGGGATACACCTTTCGAAGTCTATGTGTCCGCGCACAAAAGATGAGAGGATTTGCATGAGTAAGATTTCCTATGCATCCGCAATAAGATCTATCATGTATGCTATGTTATGTATGAGGCCTGATATATCGTATGCTCTGAGTGTCACGAGTAGATACCAGTCTGATCCAGGAATGGATCGTTGGACGGCTGTTAAGACGATCTTTAAGTACTTAAGAAGAACTAAGGGTGTGTTTCTAATATATGGAGAATGGGACATAGTGATACGCGGGTATACGGATGCCAGCTACCAGACAAATAAGGATGATTCCATGTCTCAGTCTGGGTACGTGTTCACCTTGAATAGGAGCGCAATAAGTTGGAAAGGTTCCAAGCTTGACACTATAGCGGATTCTACCACTGAGGCAGAATACATTGCAGCTTTGGAAGCAGCAAAGGAAGCGGTTTGGATTAAGAAGTTCATTTCTGAACTTGATGTGGTCTCATCAATGATCCAAACATATGCTTTATCGCTATCATTTGATCAGAGAGATCATAAGTAGGAAGGAAATACAAATCGAGAAGATTCCCACTAAAAGGAACTTAGCGGATCCTTTAACTAAGGCATTGCTTCAAAGTAAGTTTGAGGGTCATGTTAGAGCTTATGGTATTGGATATCGTAGCGATTGGCATTAGGCCAAGTGGGAGTTTGTTAGTAATATATGAGAGATTTCCTAAGGCAATCGCCTTATATTTGAACCATTTATATGATAAATGAAGATTCACTATTTGAGTATACATGTTTTCATGTATTTGATTAGATCTTAAACTCATTTACTGAATGTCCACGATACGATTCACAGCATGAGAGAATTTGTGATTGGATCACAACTAGTGAGTATCTCTACATGTGTAATTGTGATGTATCAGAATTATCCCTAGTCGATGAATTGAGAGATTTGGACACCATCAATTCTGTCGAGACTAGTACGAGGTATACTCCTTAGTGTATCCAAGCAGCTGATTCTCACTAGCTGGAGACATTGTGATGTCCGGAGTTAATCGTGGATGCTAGTTATGGTAACTAGTTCATTGGAGTGACCAGCTGTAAGACTTCATATGGTTCTCTACATATATGGATATGTCAATGAAGTTATTACTGTAGCTTAAGTGCGATGTTCCTTTGACTTGCGGTATTCAAGTCATCTTGGACATGAAGACTTATGCTTTGACATCTTAAGCAAGCATCTCTGAGGAGATGTGGACCCGGGATGATTGGGCATAAGTCGAAGTGATCGAAGGTGCTTGAATAGCCTATAAAGGATTCACCACTCATTGCGAGGAAATGTATACCCATGGCCTCTCATCGGATTGTTACTAAAGTCTTTGACCAAAGCATTACATGTTTAGAGTAAGGTACTCTTGGATACATGTGCAGTAACTAGAATTCGTAGGACGAGAAAATGATACTTGGGCTAGGTGTGACGTAGTCAACCAAGTGGGGACTGACACTATAGACCATGTCCTGAACCAAGTGGGTATAAGATGAGTGAAGGAAATGGGGCACGATTCATTTTAGATGCTGAAGGGTTTCAGAAATAGTTCTCGATCAACCGTTGCTCTTTTCGGTTAATTGGGGATCATGATGTACTACTAGGTGCAACTCATGATCATTTTATAATTAATGGTTAATTATAGATGACCAACATAAATCGAGAACTTATTTGGTCACATGCACAACGAGCGTAATCCGAAGGATTTAAAACTAACTTGAGAATGAGATTCTCAGACCGAGAGAAATTAGGTTTGGTTGGACCAAACAAGGATCGAGCATGAAATCGTTTCAGTTGCAATGGAAGCGTGGATGGGTCGTGTCTTATGAAGACATGATGGATGAACCAAATTGGTTTGGTTCTAATCAATGGTGGAGAATAAACCAAAGGGGTTTGGTTTGCTTTAAATGAATGAACCAAAAGTTGGTTCGATTCGTTTTAACTTAAAATAGACCAACACGGTTTGGTTTATTTTAACTTAAGTTATTGGAGCGGGTTAACGGATTTTGATTATGAACCAATAACCGTTAGGAGAATGTGTTCTCTATAAAAACATGGCTTAAGGGTTTTTCGTGGATAACTTTTGGTGTTGGAAAACCTAGCCACCCTCTCCCTCTCTTCTCCTTGTCGCCACCCAAGCTCTCCATGCCGCCCAGCTTTTGTGCCGCCGTCCTAGCTGCTTCTAGCATCTAAGCTGCTGTCGGCCATCCTCCGGTGACTCACCTTGGTTCCGGTGACCAAGGGTTGGCCGACCATCCTCTTTGGTCGGCGCAACATCCTCCACCAAGTTGTCCAGTTTTCTGGACAGCTTGTTTCCTTATGTGTCGGAGTGTCGTTTGGACGACGTTTTGAGCTCCGACAGTGCCTACTTTACCGAGGATTCGATCTCCGGTGTAAGATATCGAAAAAAAAATATCCGTCGGAATTTTTCCGAATATGTTTTTTTAGATTTTTCTAGAATTAAATGGAATTTATATAATAATGGATTGCGGAAAGATTTAATAGGGAATATTGATTAATGAGAGGTTAATAGGTTTCATTAACCTATAATATATAAAGGAAACCTAGGTTAGGGCTCCGGAATATCCTATTTTCTCCCGATCCTTGTTTTCTCATTTTTTTTTCCGTCGACGCCGTCTTCTTCCCCGAGCATCGCTTATGCCGGTTTCTCCACGCGAACCCCCGCCGTCACCGTTGCTTGCTCGCGTCGCACACATCACCACCCAGCCGCCGGCTGCACCCCTCAGCCACGGCGCCACCTTGGAAGAAACTGGTCGCCAGGTTGGAGGGCGTGGTCTCGCGGCTCGAGCCCTTTGCTGTCGTTGGATCTCGTGCACTGTCGCCGGGCTTCATTGACGAAGAAGCTGACGCTGTGGATCCGGCCATCGCTGCATTCGATGTGCTGGTCCAGAACTCCCTCGGGAGGCTTTCTGCCGCCGCTGATAAGATCGAGGGAAAGGTACAAGAGGCCACCAAGATCCTGGTCGAGGCTTTTCCGTGCTCAGTGATGATGTTGCTGATTCCTTCTATTTTCCCCGATCGAGCGGATCACCCTCATCTCGTCGAGTTTGATTCGTCGTCAGCCTCTGCTTGTGATCTCAACTGCAGCAAGGGAAGGGAAGTGAAGTCGGCAAAACTCCAATTTCGGGTATATGTCTTGATTTTCCCTCTTTCTTTTCTGTTTAGTGTAACTGGTATGGATTGGAGCAGGGTGCGTTGTTGAGTTCATATGAGCTGCAACAGGGTGGATTGGAGCGGTGGCAGGTTGACCAGTTGAGTAGGTTGGACGGAGGATGGCTAGATCGTGGGTTTCAGTTGGAGGATCAGAACTTTGTGTTTTGGCTGAGTGAGAAGGGATTTCTGCACAGCAACCTTGCCGACGGATTGGTGTTGGGCCGAGCTGGGTAAGCTTGGTATATCTCCTCTCTTTTTGGCTATAAATTGGTAGATTATAGGTTGTTAATTGGTTTAATGATCTATAGGGATTGATGTGAAGAATTGTTTAGGTTATATAGATAACTAGATCAATCTAGTTGATCGGGCTACGAAGTCGATGTAGGATCTGATTCGATCAGTCATTGCATGATTGTACGTAATCAAAATGTTTGTTATATGCAGGTTTCGGTCACGAGGCAGGTCCACGGGCATGAAGATTTGCATTATTTCGAGCAATTTATATAAGGCGGGTATTCTGACTTATCTCCTAGATATAGTCATGTTGATATGCTAGTTAGGATAGCTTGCAATAATTTTCATGTTTATATGCCTAGTATGTTTTTGTGCCTACTAGATATATGCATTGGATCAGTATGATTATATCTTCCCTGTTTTATTTGGATCATAGTTACTTGGATCATAGATATGCACTTATTGATTGTGCATATTATTCGGATAGGTATTTTTAGTTGGATTTATATGCTTTAGTATCATGCACCATCTTGCATGATTGCATGTTGGCTGGATGGGGTTCCTTTATAGTTGAGCCCGCAGCCAGTTACATGACCTGCACACACTGCCACTCATAGGTTAGTGGTACATCAGGAGGGTGTGTGCAGTTGCTCTGTCAGGCTCCGCTGGTCCGCTTATGGGTAGCGATGAGGCAGTGTGGTAGCGGGCAGGGATCCCTCCTCTGGTCTATGACACCGAGAGATGATAGATTAGCTCCCCCACTCTGTTTGGGGCAGAAGGATAGGTGTACTCCAACAACATCCTGTCCACTCGGTCACTCAGGAGCAGTGATGGCAGAGTGCACAGTTGTCATAGCCCTACCCACTCGGCTTCACCATCGCGTGTGAGGCGGCTGACTGGCATCAGGGGTGACCATGTCATTTGCACGGGATGCACTTTGCACGAATCGCATTTGTATTGTGTTTGCTGCATTATTTTATTGATGCCTTGGATGTTGCATATGATTGTCATGCATACAAGATTCATATTCGTATATGGTGATGACTTTATCTCTTATAGTAGGGCACATGCTCCTATATAAGGGTCGGAGATTCAGGTGAGTACAGTCCTTTTGCATTTATTTCTTGCTTACCCTATATGTGAGACTGTACTGGCATGATTTTTATTGTTAGCTATATCTTACTTTGCATATCGACTATACCCGCTGAGTTCTTTGAACTTACCCCGTTGATTTATATCTATTTCAAGATGAAGCTGTCAGGAGAGTCCAGCTGCCAAACACCACTTGTCGTGAAAGTTCTATTTGTTATTTGTGTTTACGGTTTTGGATATTTTGATTAGAATATATGTTTAGGACTGGAGTTGGATATTTGTACCTGTGGATGTTTTGGTATGTCCTTAGGGACCTTTGATCGGATTTATTTCGATTGGTTTTGGTTGGGTATTCCTGCCTAGATGGCAGAAGGGGTAAGTCTAGTTATGTAAACTGTTTACCTTTTTTTTTGATAGTTGGCCAGAGGCTTAATTTATTATCTGTGTGGGTTGTTTGGATTCCGGTCGTGTTGACCGATGTATAGTGGTCGTGTAGGCCTTATATGTAAATTGGCATTATCACCCGTACAGGGGAGTTGCTGCCGAATTTTCGTCTGGCGGGGACTCCCCCGGGGCATGACATCCAGTAATCCTCATAGGTGGAGGATGAAGGATTCGTCAAATGGTTGATGAATACCTCTTCAGAGAAGCGAGTTTTGGGGACTCGATTTTGAATCTGAATTTTGATTCGGATTGTGATCTTCTCTCGATCACATCATCTTCAACACGAGGTTAGTGACTCGTACGAAGACGAGGCTCATGGCTTTGTGAAGTCATCCTGACGATACTCAGCGTGGATACGGATAGAGGCGATTCTAGCGAGAGTCGCTCTGGTTGATGTCTTTCCCGCTACACGTGATATGTCAGGCATACGTAGAGTAATTTTTTTTTATTGCAAAATTTGAAATTATGATTATGTCTATACATGTTGTACTATGCATGAGTGTGGTGTGTGTGTTGTAATAAATTAGATTTATTGCTTTTTATTTCTTCCGCTGTGCACATATTTACGAAACATGTTCGAACACACTCGTCACGGTGCCGAAAACCCAATATAAATTATGGCTGGCATTAAAGAACAATAAAATTATAATATTCGATTGTCATTACAAAACTGTTACTTTCTACGAAGTCCCATAGACTTTACATGCTCATTAAATGACTCTCTAGTCATTGGCTTAGTAAAAGGATCTGTAAGCATAGCTCGAGTAGGGATATACTCAAGAATAACCTTCTTCGTAGCAATAATATCCCTGATAAAGTTGTACTTTATAGCAATATGCTTGCCTTTGTTGTGATATTTGGGATCCTTGAAAAAAGCTATAGTAGCTTGACTGTCACAGTAGACAGTCACTGGATTCCCACTGTCTTCAACAATTTTCAGATGCTTCAGGAACCTCCTTAACCAGACCGCTTCTTGTACATCTGTCGAACATGCCACATATTCAGCTTCCATGGTTGATAAGGCCACACAGGCCTGTTTCTTGTTGTTCCAAGAGATGGCGCCACCATTCAACAAGAATGCATAGCCCGATGTAGATTTTCTATCATCCAGTTCCCCAGCCCAATCTGCATCTGAATACCCTTCAGGCTCATATCTGATCCTTGATAACAGAGACTATAATCTATCGTCGCTTTCAGATATCTGAATATCCTTTTTACAACCTTCCAGTGTCCCGGTCCTGGGTTTAACTGGAAACGGCTGACTAAGCCAACAACATAGCTGATATCGAGATGAGTACACAATATAGTGTACATTAAATTACCAACAGCACTGGCATATGATTTTTTATTCATCTCAGCTATTTCATTAGGAGTTTTGGGACTCATACTCTTGCTTAGAATAGTACCTTTCAGAATAGGTGTTTGTTCACTGTTGTAATTAGACATGATGAAGTGTTGTAACATCTTATTTATATAAGACTCTTGAGACAAACCCAAAAGTCTCTTAGATTGATCCCTGATGATCTTTACTCCTAAGATGTATTCAGCTTCTCCCATATCTATTGTGTCAAACTGTGATGAAAGCCACTTTTTGACTTCTATCACAAAACCTATGTCATTTCCTGCAATCAGCATATCATCAACATATAATGATAAAATGACATACTTTCTTTTATCCTTCTTCAGGAAAACGCAATGATCCTCATTGATCATTGTGAAACCATAAGATAAATCCACTTCATTAAATCTTATGTTCCACTGTCTTGATGCTTGCTTTAGCCCATATATAGATTTCTTCAATCTACATACTTTATCTTCTTGGCCTTTAGCAACGAAACCTTCTGGTTGAACCATATAGATTTCCTCATCAAGCTCACCGTTAAGGAAAGCGGTTTTTACATCCATTTGATGTAACTCCAAGTCATAATACGCCACTAAAGCCAAAATGACTCGGATTGACACAAACTTTACTACGGGAGAAAATGTCTCCTCAAAGTCAATACCCTCCAATTGGGTAAATCCTTTTGTAACTAGACGAGCTTTGTATCGGTTAATCGATCTATCAGCTTTCCTCTTTATTTTGAGAATCCATTTATTCCCAATAGCCCTTCGGCCAGGAGGAAGATCGACTAACTCCCAAATATGATTCTTAATCATTGACTTCATTTCTTCAACCATTGCAACTTTCCACTTTTCTCCAGCTCTAAAGCCCAGAGCTTCCTTCATTGACTGAGGTTCCTCATCATCAACAGGGAGTGTCATCATTGCCTCATTCTCAATGTCAAACCTCTTCTTAGGTTTGATCTTACGAACACTTTTCCATAAGTTAGGCTGATGAGAAGTCACCCCGTGACTAGGCAAAGTACTCTCACTGGGTTGACTAGTTCCAGGTATCCCACTAGACACCTGTCTAGTTGATAACGACTCTTCCTCCTCAAATAGAGGAACTATCTTATCAACTTCACCTCTAGCTGGGAACTCAGTTTCAAGAAAAGTAGCATCTCTCGAATCCAATTCGGAGATCATTCCATCTGATTGCTCACCTATGAAAACATAACCTTTTGAAGCATCAAAATATCTTATAAAGATACACTTCTTACCTCGAGGTCCTAATTTTCCATACTTGTGAGAACTATCATGAACATAGGCAGCCGACCTCCAGGGTCTCAGATTTCTCAAATTTGGTTTTTTGCCTGTCCAACGTTCATATGGGGTAGATGGAACTGACTTTGAAGGCACTTTGTTAAGCATATAGGCTGCAGCTAGTAATGCATCTCCCCAATAGGAGATTGACAAATTAGCCTGCGCCATCATAGACCTAACCATTTCGAGAAGGGTCCTATTTCTTCTCTCAGCAACCCCATTTTGCTGTGGAGTTTTAGGGATCGTCAACTGTCTAATAATCTCTTTATCATTACATATTTTTTTGAACATATCAGACAAGTATTCTCTTACATGGTCAGTGTGTAAAGTCTTAACCTTACGTTCCGTTTGATTCTCAACTTCGTTTATATAACGAATGAAGCAATCCAATGCTTCAGATTTGTGAGAAATCAAATACACATGATCGAAACGAGAGAAATCATCAATAAATGTAATGAAATAGGAAGCTCCATGTCTATCCCTCACATTCATTGGACCATAAATATCCGAATGAATCAATTGCAACGGTGACTCTGCCCTAATAGCCTTATCGAATGGTTTTCTAATTGCTTTTCCAGTAAGACAATGCTCACATACAGACAAGCTAATCTTAGCTCAAGAGCCCAATAAGCTCTCTTTAGCTAACCAATTCATGCGATCTTGTCCTATATGTCCTAACCTAGCATGCCAAATATCATCAGTTATTTCTGCATCACTAGTAAGAGTAATATTTGAAAAGCAATTATCAATCGCACAATTGTCATTTGGTTTCACATCAAGAACCATAAAATCATTCGTTAAAAAATCATAACCGATTGACACTGAGTCAATCTTGAGTTCAACACATCGACTGTAAAAATTTATACAATACTCTAAATCAAGAAGACAAGTAACTGATACAAGATTCCTCCGAATCTCAGGAGCATACAAGACATCATGTAGAAACAAAGTTCTTCCACCCCGAAAGTTAAGTTTGCAAGTGCCGACTCCTTTGACTTCGACTCTTGCATTGTTTCCTACATATATCCATTTGTTGCTAGCTGGTACCCGGCGGTACTCCACATATGTAACTCGCTCTCGAGCTACATGGTTGGTTGCTCTCGAATCTATAATCCACAAAGGATAAGAATCAGCCAACAACACAGAACTAGCAACAAAATGCTCAGAAGACAGACTAGAAGTTACCTTTCTTGGCTCGGTACACTCCCGAGCATAGTGACCCTTCTTGTCACAATTAAAGCAAGTTACCTTGCTTTTAGGTTTCTTCTCCGTCTTCTTATTCTTCTTCTTCTTGATTGGGTTTGTCCCACCTACAGCAGCAACTTCTTTCTTCTTTCCCTACCCCTTCTTGAACCATCTCTTTTTCTTGGATCTAGATGATCCAGCAAAACTGGCAGCCAAATAGGCTTGGCCAGAAATCCTCGCGGATTCTACTCTCTATGCCTCTAGTTCAACATAGCGCGAGACATCAATGAAAGCCTTAATACTCTCGCTGTGAGTTAGGGTCTGCTTCATAGTCTCCCAAGAATCTGGAAGGGATCGAATGACTACCTGAACCTGTTGTTCATTTGTCAGCTCGTGACCGACAGTTTTAAGCTCCCGAATCATATTCGACATCTCTCTGAGATGTTGAACCATAGTGACATTCGGACACTTCTTGTAGCTATCGAACTTGATCGTCAGCTGTCGAAGCTTGCTCAGACTAACTCCGTTGTACTTATCCTTAAGGGCAACCCAGACAGCATGAGCTGAAGGATACAACTCATACTCAAAAATTAGGTCATCTATCATTGAACTAATCAAGATGCCCTTAGAGTGGAGTCTTTCTTCTTCCATGCCTTGTAGGCATCAATATCTCGTCGGTTTTGTGCAGTGGGACCATCTACAGGTTCTACCATGACTTGATTTACAACCTTTAGAACTTCTTGTTCCTCAAGAACATACTGTATCTCAAGGTGCCAGATTTTATAGTTATCCCCATTGAGTTTCTCACCCTTATTGAGTTCAGCTATGATATTTTTAGTTGTCATAACCTAACATAAATAAACACATTATTTGTTAGGGCAATCTCTTGCCATGATTAGGTTTTGATGTGTGTGGCAAAGGATTTAAGTTAGTTTGTTATGTTAATTTGATATGTGCGTTGAAGTCGTGCAGGACTTAGTAATTCGCACATGGAGCCGTGGCGAGTTTCACAAACTCATGACTCAGTCCTTGAGTCGGTGAAGGATGGCTTTGCGGAAGCCGTGCGCTTGGAGCATCCGAGGGACCGCCGGACGAGGAGCTTGGAGTGAAGCCGGAGGAAGTAGACTTCGAGGCAAGAGACGCGAAGGAGCATTGCGAGCCGCGTCGATCTTTGCCAGGGGCGTGGCCGTGACGAAGAACCGGCGAGGACTCAGAGATGAGAGTGAGCGAATGTAACCCGGGAAGGGGTAGCTCTTAGGTGAAACTTGGCCATTTGGATAAGTGTCGGATGGGATTTCCCGACACCAATCGACTGCCATGGAATGGAAGTCGACTGCTCCGAGTCGAACGTGGTTCGACTGGTATTCGACTGGCTATTTTGAGGCTAGCAGTCAACTTCCATATAGGCGATCAGCGCCAAGACCATCGATCATTCTGAAAGCGGCGATCAAGTGGTCGAAAGGGTTTAGCCCGAAGCGCTTGTAGATGGTGAGCGATCGACTACGGAGGCGTGATCAGCGTAGATCCATCGTCGATCGGCGCCAAGTGTTCCGTTAGACTACAACGGTCGGGATCCGACGTGTTCGGAGGCCGTTGGAGTGGCGACAGTCGACTGGTGGCGGCCAACGGGAAGAAAAGCCTCCTCTCTATAAAAAGAGAGGGTGTGGAGCTTTGAGGGGCTAATGCTTATGCTCTAAGTGATCTTCCAAGTGCCCCACAAGCTCTAAACTCTTCTTACTTGCTTTTACTCCATTCTTATTGTAAGAAGAGTGATCTTGATTGTAAAGGTTACCTCCACCTAGCTTGGTGCAAAGGAGAGACCATTAGTGGATTGGTTTTGGCGGAGTGATTCACCGAGGACGAATCGGGGACCGTAGATTAGCGGCGTAGCCGTGAACCACGTTACATCTTGCGTTAGCGTTTGGATTCTTGTCTTTTATATTTACTTGTCTTGTTTTATTATTTCTGCTTGCGCTAATCTTGGTTGTAGACGAGCAAATTACGACATCCATCATAAGAGGGCTATTCACCCCCCTCTAGCCGGCCGTTTCGATCCACAATAAGTGGTATCAGAGCCAAGTCGCTTGTCGAGGACTAACTGCCGCAACAAGCACTTCATCAAAAGATGTCCGGCTCCAATATTCATCCACCGAAGTTTGAAGGAGAATTCGCTTGGTGGAAAAAGCGAATGGAGGTATTTTTTGAAACGGATTTTGATATTATGATTACAATGGAATCCAATTTCGTTTTGCCTAGGGATGAAGAGGGAAAGCTAATAGAGAAGTCAAGGTGGACCAAGAGGCAAAGAGAGGAGCACCTTGCAAATTCAAAAGCAAAGCACCATCTCTACAATGTGCTTCCTCAACAAGAAATAAATAGAATTGGAGAATGCCTAAGTGTCAAGGAGATGTAGGAGAAGCTAATTGAGCTTCATGAAGGCACATCCGAGGTGAAGCTAGCAAGGAGAGACCTCCTCCACTCCCAACTCAACAACATTAAACTAGAAAAGGGAGAAAAGGTAATTTCCTTACATTATCGTTTCAAGGAAATTATAACCGGTTTGTCAAGTGTATGTGAGAAGCTATCAAACCGGGATATGGTTATGAAGGCTATAGATGCCTTTCCGCGATCCTCAAAGTGGAGCTCCATGGTGGACTCCTTCTATATTTTGAAGAATTTAGAAGTGAGCACCTTGGAGGAGTTCTTCTCAACAATGGAGCTCCATGAAACAAGGCTTGAAGGAATACAAGAAGAGCCTAGAATCCAACCTTCAAGGGGAGTAGCATTGATGGCAAATAAGGGGAAGAAGAAGATGGAGATCTCCTCCTCCGATGATGATGAAGCATCCTCCTCCTCCTCCATGGATAGCACGGAAGAAGCTTATATGGTAAGGAGGGTAAGACGTGATTTGAAAGGTTTTAGATTTAATAAATCTAATGATAGGAATAGAAGACAAAGGGGGAAAGTCATTTGCTACAATTGCAAAGGAGAGGGACACATAAGGGATAATTGTCCCCTCCTAAACAAGAGCAAGGAAGAAAGGAAAAAGAAGGAAGAAAAGAAGAAGAAAAAGGGGAGCAAGAAGAAAAAGGAAGAGGAGAAGAAAGCAAAGGAAAAGGGAAAGGCCAAGGCATTCAAAGCAAAGACTTAGGATGACCCTTCCTCCTCATCTTCATCATCGTCCGAGGAAGAAAATGCATTTGTCACCAACCTAGCATTGATGGCATTTGACGACTTGGATTGTGTTAGTAATATATGAGAGATGTCCTAAGGCAATCGCCTTATGTATGAACCATTTATATGATAAATGAAGATTCACTATTTGAGTATACATGTTTTATGTATTTGATTGGATCTTAAACTCATTTACTGAATGCCCACGATACGATTCACAGCATGAGAGAATTTGTGATTGGATCATAACTAGTGAGTATCTCTACATGTGTAATTGTGATGTATCAGAATTATCCCTAGTCGATGAATTGATGGATTTGGACACCATCAATTCTGTCGAGACTAGCACGAGGTATACTCCTTGGTGTATCCAAGCAGCTGATTCTCACTGGCTGGAGACATAGTGATGTCTGAAGTTAATCGTGGATGCTAGTTATGGTAACTAGTTCATTGGAGTGACTAGCCGTAAGACTTCATATGGTTCTCTGCATATATATAGATATGTCAATGAAGTTCTTACTGTGGCTTAAGTGCGATGTTCCTTTGACTTGCGGTATTCAAGTCATCTTGATCATGGAGACTTATGCTTTGACATCTTAAGCAAACATCTCTAAGGAGATGTGGACCGGGGATGATTGGGTATAAGTCGAAGTGATCGAAGGTGTTTGAATAGCCTATAAAGGATTCACCACTCCTTGCGAGGAGATGTATACCCATGGCCTCTCGTCGGATTGTTACTAAAGTCTTTGGCCAAAGCATTACATGTTTAGAGTAAGGTACTCTTCGATACATGTGGAGTAACTAAAATCCGTAGGACGAGAAAATGATACTTGGGCTAGGTGTTACGTAGTCAGCCTAGTGGGGACTGACACTATAGACCATGTCCTGAACCAAGTGGGTATAAGATGAGTGAAGGGAATGGGGCACGATTCATTCGAGCTACTGAAGGATTTCAGAAATAGTTCTGGATCAACCGTTGATCTTTTCGGTTAATTGGGGATCATGATGTACTACTAGGTGCCACTCATGATCGTTCTATAATTAATGGTTAATTATAGACGGCCAACATAAACCGAGAACCTATTTGGTCACACACACAACGAGTGTAATCCAAAGGATTTAAAACGAGCTTGAGAATGGGATTCTCAAACCGAGAGAAACTATGTTTAGTTGGACCAAACATAAAGCGAGCATAAAATTGTTTCAGTCGCAATGGAAGCGTGGATGGGCCGTGTCTTATGAAGACATAATGGATGAACCAAAATGGTTTGGTTCTAATCCAATGGATGAGAATAAACTAAAGGGTTTGGTTTATTTTAAACGAATGAACCAAAAGTTGGTTCGGTTCGTTTTAACTTAAAATAAACCATCATGGTTTGGTTTATTTTAACTTATCCTAATGGAGCGGGTTAACGGGCTTTATGGATATGATCCATTAACCATTAAGAGAATTAGTTCTCTATAAAAGAGGGCTTAAGGGATTGTTAAACCCTAACTAATCCAAACCCTAGCCCCCTTGAGTTGCCGCCCACCTCCACCCTTGAGTTAATTGGCGCCAACCCTAAAGCTGCCGCCGCCCAGCTTGTGTGCAGCCGTCCAAGTCTTTGCCGGCGTCCAAGCTTCAGCCGGAGAACCTCCGGCGACCCTCCGGCGATCTCCTTTGGGTTCGGTGATAAGGTGAGCTTCCATCTTTCCTTAGCCGGCCTCTATTCCTCCACCAAAAGCTGTCCAGTTTTTCTGGACAGCTTGTTTCTTTGTTGTCGGAGCGTCGTTTGGACGACGGTTAGTGCTCCGACAGCGGCTAACTTACCTGGGATTTGATCTCCGGTAATCCTCTGAGGTGGGGGACGAAGGATTCGTCAAACGGTTGACGAATACCTCTCCGGAGAAGCGAGTTTTGAGAACTCGTTTTAGGATCCGAATTTGGATTCAGATAGTGATCATCTCTCGATCACGTCGTCTTCAACACGAGGCTAGTAACCCGTACAAAGACGAAGCTCGTGACTTAGCGAAGTCATCCCGAGGAGCTCGGCGTGGATACGGACAGAGACGATTCTTACGAGGATCGTTCCGGTTGATGCCGTTCCCGCTACACGTCATACGGAAGGTATAACGTAGTTTAATTTCCTTTTATTGCAAATTTTAATTTACGGTTATGTCTACACTTGTTGTAATAGCATGCGTGTGTTGTGTGTGTTGTAATAAATATAGATTTATTAATTTTAATTGCTTCACGTGCTCATGTTTACTGAAACATGATCGAACACACACACGCCATGTGCTCGAAACCCAACAAAGGGTATCAGAGCCTGTGTTGTGTTTCACATAATCGTAAAATTGGTTTCGATAGTCATAATGTATTTCTGGAAATTTTCTAATTTTGGAAATTTAGAAGTATTTATGGAAATTTTTAATTTTGGAAAGTCTAGAAGTATTTATGGAAATCTTCCACTTTTGGAAAGTTGGAAGTATTTATGGAAATTGATATTTTCCATAAATAAAATATTTGATTAGATTCTGGAAATTTGTTTCATAATTTAATCATGATTTGATTTGGGAAATCAAATCTTAAAATATTTTATTTCCATAAGTAGTTTTAATGATTTAGGAAATTGGTTTCCTAAATAGATTTTCCTTAATCAAATAATTCCATGAATAAAATATATGATTAGATTTGGAAATTTGTTTCCTAATTTAATTATGATTTGATTTGGAGAATCAAATCTTAAACATATTTTATTTCCATAAATAGTTATGACATATAAGGAAATTATATACATGACATAATTGTATGCCATATAATTGCATTAGATGCATAACATTATGCCATGCGTATCGTGACATGTAGATGTATGCCATGTATGTCATGCCATGTAGATAATAGTTATTTACATGCAAAGAGGATGAGACATAAAACCCTTAAACAATATTAAAGCCTACACCTTCCATTAATATGGTTAGAACCAGAGTTCCGTTTCTTGTTTGGGTTGTTGGACTCTCTCCAAGCCCGGCTCGAACCCGAATATGTTCAAACCATGGAATAGTTTAATACTAATATGGTAAGAGTCAGAGGTCAATCATTAGCTTTGGTTGTTGGACTCTCTCCAAGCTGGGCTAATTGGTTGAATGCGCTCTAACCATATTAAAACTATTTTCCAATTAATGGGTTGGCCTTAACCTGGAGCATCGGCTTGTTAGACTCTCTCCAAGGTCGATGTAAAGGGAGGTGAAGTTGGGTGCTATGCATATGATGCATACTTGTTAATGTGTTAACAACCCGATGTATGTGTGAACATTCAATTAGTTGATAGCACATTGTGATAGTTGCATATACGTGATATGCAATCGGTATAGAAGATACCTACCGTTATAGTTATGAATGGCTTGTTGGACTCTCTCCAAGGTTGTTCATATCTATGATGGATATCAGCCCATTCGGAGATGGACCTACGATCTCCCGAAGTGATTTTGGGGTTTTTGAAATTCGAAAAATGAATGGGATTTATAAATGTATATTGATGCATTTTAAAATCATCTTTCTCATATATGCTCGTTTTGTATTTCTAAGATTGATCATGATGTCTTTGAATTGCGTTCCATTTTGGATTCGAATAAATTGACTGGGCCGAGCTTCATGGACTGGATTAGAAGCTTGAGAATTGTTCTCAAGGTTGAAAAGCTTGCAAATGTCCTCGAAGCGCATCTTCCCGCCCGTCCTAGTGACGATGCAACTCTGGACCAATTGTTGGCCTATCAGAAACATGTGAGTGATTCTGAACAAATGAGTTGCATCATGCTAGCCACGATGGAACCCAAGCTACGAAAGCAGCATGAGCATATGGATGCTCATATCGTAGTCCTTCATCTTTGTGAGTTGGTTGATGAGCAAGTGAGATTCGAAAGGTTCGAAGTCTCAAAGCTCCTCTTCACCTCTGAGATGCTAGGAGGTTCATCTGTGGTACTGCTCAATATGCTGAAGACTGTGGAGTCTTCTGAGAAGCATGAGCAAGGACGGTGCTGTTAGTTAATTCCTCGAAGAAAGGTTCTAAGAGGAAGTCAAAGGAACATCAGAAGGGAAAGAAGAGAAGGGATAAGAAGGTAGAACTAGCACAAAAGGAAACTTGCCATCATTATGGCAAGGAGAGCCATTTGCGAAGAAAGTGCAAGATTTATCTTGAGTCCATGAAGAAGGATAAGGCATCGGATGCCCCATCTTCTTCAGAAATCTTCTTTATTGATTGTCATTCTATTTCCTCAGACACTTGGGTATTTGATACTGGGTGTGGCTCAAACATATGTAATGACATACATGGGCTAAGGAATAGAAGAAGACTCGTCAAGGGAGAGTCAAATTTACGTGTTGGGAATGGAGCAACGGTTGCTACACTCGCCATCGGAACGTATTTGTTGGAACTCCCTGTAGGACTTGTCTTAGAACTGGACAATTGCTTTTATGTTCCTTCGTTGATAAAGAACATCATTTCTATTTCTTGTTTAAATAGAAATGGGTACCATTTGACTTTTAGTAACAATTGTTGTTACATAACTTTGAATGGAGTTCTTTAAGGGACTGGAACTTTAAGCAATGGTGTTTATACGTTGGACGTATCCAGTGATATTTTCAATATCGAAGCGAGCAACAAGCGTGCTCGAAAAGATAATCAATTAGACTCCTACATGTGGTATTGTCGTCTTGGCCATGTAAGCAAGAAACACATGTCCGAATTACACCGATGTGGAATTCTGGAATCGTTTGAATTGGATTCATACGATACATGCGAATCATGCTTAAAAGGCAAGATGACTAAGTTACCTTTTTACTGGAAAAGGTGAACGAGTGGGAGAGTTACTAGGTCTAATACATACTGATGTATGTAGACCTATGTCAACTCAAGCATTAGGAGGCTATAGCTACTTCATTACCTTCACCGATGATCACTCACGGTTTGGGTATGTGTTCTTGATGAAACACAAGTCTGAAGCCTTTGAAAGGTTCAAAGAATTCAGAAATGAAGTAGAGAAACAACATGACAAGAGTATTAAAATACTGATCGGATCGAGGTGGTGAATACTTAAGTCAAGAGTTTCTTGATTATCTAAGAGACAATGGCATATTGTCTCAATGGACTCCGCCTATACACCACAAAGATAATGGTGTATCCGAGAGGCGAATCGGACCTTGTTGGACATGGTCAGTCAATGATGAATCATGCAACTCTTCCCAAGTCCTTTTGGGGCTATGCACTTGCATACCGCTTACTTGTTAAATGTAATGCCTACCAAGGTAGTCTCAACTACTCCATATGAGATATGGAATAGTAAGAAACCTCATGTATCTTACTTGAAGATATGGGGTTGTCCTCGCTTATGTGAAGCTTGATCAGACGTATAAATTGGATGCTAAGTCCGATAAATGTCTATTTATTGGATACCCTAAGGAAACAAGGGGTTACTAATTCTATCATCCCGTGGAACAAAAGGTGTTTGTTTCAAGGCATGCGTGTTTCTAAAGAAAGAGTTTCTCTTGCAAGAAAACAAAGGGGAGTGTCGCGAGCTTGAGGAGGCTCGAGAGACTCAAATAGACATTGATGAGATACCGGTGAAGCACAATGACAACTCATAGTGATGAGCAATCGCTGGACCTATTGTAACACCACATCTTCGAGATCCGTAGAACACGCAATATTCCCGAGAGATATGGATTTCTCGTAAGTGAATCGAACGACGTGTTACTCATTGATGATGAGGAGCCTACCAGTTATGAAGAAGTGCTGACAAGTTCAGAAAGGGATAAGTGGCTTGGTGCCATGAAGTCGGAAATGGATTCCATGTACGAAAACCAAGTTTGGAACTTGGTTGACCCACCAAGGCATAAAGCCTATAGGGTGCAAGTGGGTTTTCAAGAAGAAAACCGACATGGATGGTAATGTGATTACCTATAAGGCTAGATTGGTGGCGAAAGGATATCGCCAAAAGCAAGGTGTTGATTATGACGAAACCTATTCGCCTCAGTAGCTATGCTTAAATCCATTCGATGCTCCCGCCATAGCGGCTCATTATGATTATGAGATATGACAGATGGATGTGAAAATGCTTTCCTTAATGGAAACCTCGCCGAGGACGTGTATATGATACCACCGAGGGTTTCACATCGCTGATAAAACCAAGACGTCCATTTATTGGATCAAGCAAGCATCCAGAGTCGAAATATCCGCTTTGATGAGACGATCAAAAGTTTGATTTCTCACAAAATCCGCATTTAACCTTGTGTACAAGAAGGTTAGTGGGAGTGCAATGTTCCTAGTATTGTATGTCGATGACATATTACTTATAGGAAACGATGTTTCAATCTTACAATCGCTTAAGGTTTGGTTATCCAAGACATTCTCCATGAAAGACTGGGAGAAGCAACCTACATCCTGGATTAAGATCTATAGAGTTGCTTGGTCTTCGCAGCACTACATATATAGACCGAAAAGCAAAGAGGTTTAGCATGTCAATCCAAGAAAGGTTTCTACCCATCGTGCATGGGGTACACCTTCAAGTCTATGTGTCCGCGCACAGAAGACGAGAGGATTTGCATGAGTAAGATTCCCTATGCATCCGCAATAGGATCTATCATGTATGCTATGTTATGTACGAGGCCCGATGTATCGTATGCTCTGAGTGTCATGAGCAGATACCAGTCTGATCCAGGAATGGATCATTGGGTGACTGTTAAGACGATCCTCAAGTACTTAAGAAGAACTAAGGATGCGTTCCTAATATATGGAGAAGGGTACATGGTGATACGCGGGTATACGGATGCCAGCTACCAGACAAATAAGGATGATTCCATGTCTCAGTCTGGGTACGTGTTCACCTTGAATAGGAGCGCAATAAGTTGGAAAGGTTCCAAGCTTGACACTATAGCGGATTCTGCCACTAAGGCAGAATACATTGCAGCTTTGGAAGCAGCAAAGGAAGCGGTTTGGATCAAGAAGTTCATCTCTAAACTTGATGTGGTCTCATCAATGATCCAAACATGTGCTTCGCCGCTATCATCTTATCAGAGAGATCATCAGTAGGAACGAAATACAAATCGAGAAAATTCCCACTGAAAGGAACTTAGCGGATCCCTTGACTAAGGCATTACCTCAAAATAAGTTTGAGGGTCATGTTCGAGCTTATGGTATTGGATATCGTGAGCGATCGCATTAGGCCAAGTGGGAGTCTGTTAGTAATATATGAGAGATGTCCTAAGGCAATCGCCTTATGTATGAACCATTTATATGATAAATGAAGATTCACTATTTGAGTATACATGTTTTATGTATTTGATTGGATCTTAAACTCATTTCTTGAATGATGCCCACGATCGATTCACGGCATGAGAGAATTTGTGATTGGATCACAACTAGTGAGTATCTCTACATGTGTAATTGTGATGTATCGGAATTATCCTAGTCGATGAATTGATGGATTTGGACACCATCAATTTACGAGACTAACGAGGTATACTCCTTGGTGTATCCAAGCAGCTGATTCTCACTGGCTGGAGACATAGTGATGTCCGGAGTTAATCGTGGATGCTAGTTATGGTAACTAGTTCATTGGAGTGACCAGCCGTAAGACTTCATATGGTTCTCTGCATATATATAGATATGTCAATGAAGTTCTTACTGTGGCTTAAGTGCGATGTTCCTTTGACTTGCGGTATTCAAGTCATCTTGATCATAGAGACTTATGCTTTGACATCTTAAGCAAACATCTCTAAGGAGATGTGGACCCGGGATGATTGGGTATAAGTCGAAGTGATCGAAGGTGTTTGAATAGCCTATAAAGGATTCACCACTCCTTGCGAGGAGATGTATACCCATGCCCTCTCGTCGGATTGTTACTAAAGTCTTTGGCCAAAGCATTACATGTTTAGAGTAAGGTACTCTTCGATACATGTGGAGTAACTAGAATCCGTAGGACGAGGAAATGATACTTGGGCTAGGTGTGACGTAGTCAGCCTAGTGGGGACTGACACTATAGACCATGTCCTGAACCAAGTGGGTATAAGATGAGTGAAGGGAATGGGGCACGATTCATTCGAGCTACTGAAGGATTTCAGAAATAGTTCTGGATCAACCGTTGATCTTTTCGGTTAATTGGGGATCATGATGTACTACTAAGTGTCACTCATGATCGTTCTATAATTAATGGTTAATTATAGACGGCCAACATAAACCGAGAACCTATTTGGTCACACGCACAACGAGTGTAATCCAAAGGATTTAAAATGAGCTTGAGAATGGGATTCTCAGACCGAGAGAAACTATGTTTGGTTGGACCAAACATAAAGCGAGCATGAAATTGTTTCAGTCGCAATGGAAGCGTGGATGGGCCGTGTCTTATGAAGACATAATGGATGAACCAAAATGGGTTGGTTCTAATCCAATGGATGAGAATAAACCAAAGGGTTTGGTTTATTTTAAACGAATGAACCAAAAGTTGGTTCGGTTCGTTTTAACTTAAAATAAACCATCATGGTTTGGTTTATTTTAACTTATCCTAATGGAGCGGGTTAACGGGCTTTATGGATATGATCCATTAACCATTAAGAGAATTAGTTCTCTATAAAAGAGAGCTTAAGGGATTGTTAAACCCTAACTAATCCAAACCCTAGCCCCCTTGAGTTGCCGCCCACCTCCACCCTGGAGTTAATTGGCGCCAACCCTAAAGCTGCCGCCGCCCAGCTTGTGTGCAGCCGTCCAAGTCTTCTTTGCGGCGTCAAGCTTCAGCCGGAGAACCTCCGCGACCCTCCGGCGATCTCCTTTGGGTTCGGTGATAAGGTGAGCTTCCATCTTTCCTTAGCCGGCCTCTATTCCTCCACCAAAAGCTGTCCAGTTTTTCTGGACAGCTTGTTTCTTTGTTGTCGGAGCGTCGTTTGGACGACGGTTAGTGCTCCGACAGAGGCTAACTTACCGGGGATTTGATCTCCGGTAATCCTCTGAGGTGGGGGACGAAGGATTCGTCAAACGGTTGACGAATACCTCTCCGGAGAAGCGAGTTTTGAGAACTCATTTTAGGATCCGAATTTGGATTCGGATCGTGATCATCTCTCGATCACGTCGTCTTCAACACGAGGCTAGTAACCCGTACGAAGACGAAGCTCGTGACTTAGCGAAGTCATCCCGAGGAGCTCAGCGTGGATACGGATAGAGACGATTCTTACGAGGATCGTTCCGGTTGATGCCGTTCCCGCTACACGTCATACGAAAGGTATAACGTAGATAAATTTCTTTTATTGCAAATTTTAATTTACGGTTATGTCTACACTTGTTGTAATATGCATGCGTGTGTTGTGTGTGTTGTAATAAATATAGATTTATTATTTTTAATTGCTTCCGCTGTGCTCATGTTTACGAAACATGATCGAACACACACACGCCGCGGTGTCGGAAACCCAACAGATTGTTCCTCCACCGAAAATGAAGAATCAAGCACAAGTGGAGAGAGCTCAAGTGAAGGGGGAGCCTCCTCTACCTCCTCATCCGAAGAAGAAGAGGATATGGAAACTATGGTAACCAATCTTTCACCTAGTAAAATAGTTTCTATGATTTCTAGCTTAACTAAGGATCTATTTAGAGTAAAGAAGAAAAATAAAACCATGCTTGATCAAATTAAGGAATTAGAGTAAAAACTAAAAAAAGCATGCTTAAATGATGATAATATTTCTTCTAGCTTAAATGATGCATGTTCACATGATAACTATATGCCCATGGATGTTAGTGATGCATGTATAGAAGAAAATAGGGCTTTAAGGGAAAAGGTAGACTATTTAACAAAAGCCCTAGAAAAATTCACGATTGGCTCCAACACATTGAATATGATAATTTGGAGCCAAAGGGCAAGTTTTAATAAGAAAGGCCTAGGTTATAAAGAAAAGAAAAATGAAAAGGCCTATAAATGCCTAATTTCTAGGGGACAAGATAAAAAGAAGGTAATAGCTAGGAAATGGGTCCCCAAGGAGTATTTAGTGAACCCAATAGGAAAGAACTTATTTTGGGTTCCTAAATCCATTCTTAAGGGTTAGGAAAACCCTAAGATAGTCAACCAAATGGAATTCACCTATATCTTATTTTTGGTTGACTTAGGATAGCGGGACAACATTTTTGAAATAGTGTTGGGTGATGATAATGTGCCCAAAAATAGATAATAATGCTTAAATCATGATATTTAATGAAATTGCTATGTATATTTGCAATCATGATTTATGATTTTGATAGTTGGCACATAATCATGAGAAATAGGACTTAAATCATGCTTTAGGTGATACTTGTTTATTATCATGATATAATACCTAATGCATGATAACAATTCAATGAATACATGTGTTTCATGATCATAATGTGAAATTAGTTCATACATGCCTTTATGATCATGAGGAGTGTTAGGATGATACTTAACCTTGATAGAATTGCATAAATATAATGGTTAAGTATATACAAATACCCTCTAGGATGCATCTCACACTCACCATAGGCTACTTTGATTGAAAACTTAGCATGGGTGAGATGTTAGGATGATACAAATATCCACTAATGCCTATGGCATTTAGATGGTCATTTAAAGTATCAAAATAGCAATAATAGACCAATCATGGGGAAGACTTATGTTTAATTCATAGACATATTGCCCAAAGATCATGGTTGGATATTTCATATGTTTTCAAAACAAATTCTTACTCTAAAATCTATGTATTCATGTTTTGAAACAATCCAAACCAAGAATTGGTGTTAAAATGGATACTAACATGCTCAAAAACTAGTGGTTTTTAAAGCTTTTGGATTTTTGACAAATCTCTAGAAATATAATGACCTTTCATGAAAAACTATTTTTCACTGATAAAGAATCTTACAAGAAATATGTTCCCCAAATTTCATGATTTTTTGAATTTTTTGGAATTTTTAATACATTTCTGAAATTCTCCAAAATCGTAAAGTTACGAAATACACGTTCATTAGTAGTCCAACGAGACTGTGGCCTGATATTCCGAACAGTAAAGGCTGATTTCAATTATTAAACCAATTTTTGGTATTTTCCTTGTATTAGACTTGATGTCATGTGTTTATAACTTAGTATTAATCTTTTTGATGGTGTCAAAGGGGGAGAAAATATTATGTTTAAGTTAATTATGATAGGGGGAGAAATATGTATGGGGAGTTTCATGGATTAAGGGGGAGTTGCATGTTGCTATATCATGTTTATGTTTACATGCTTTCTTACCTTAGAAATTTTTATCAAATGTTTTTACCTAACTTAAACGGATTGCCACACATCAAAAAGGGGCAGATTGTTAGGGCAATCTCTTGTCATGATTAGGTTTTGATGTGTGTGGCAAAGGGTTTAAGTTAGTTTGTTATGTTGATTTGATATGTGCGTTGAAGTCGTGCAGGACTTAGTAATTCGCACATGGAGTCGTGGCGAGTTTCACAAACTCATGACTCGGTCCTTGAGTCGGTGAAGGATGGCTTTGCGGAAGCCGTGCGCTTGGAGCATCTGAGAGACCGTCGGACGAGGAGCTTGGAGTGAAGCCGGAGGAAGTAGACTTCGAGGCAAGAGACGCGAAGGAGCATTGCAGAGCCGTGCGCCTGATGCTGCCGAGGGACATGGTCGCGAACGAAGAGAACTTTGAAGGCGAGGGACTCCGAGAGATGAGAGTGAGCGAATGTAACCCAAGAAGGGGTAGCTCTTAGGTGAAACTTGGTCATTTGACTAAGTGTCGGATGGGATTTCTCGACACCAGTCGACTGCCATGGAATGGCAGTCGACTGCTCCGAGTCGAACGTGGATTCTGACCGGGTATTCGACCGTTGTTTTAAGGCGAGTCGATCGCCATATATGGGCGATCACAAGACTACCCGATCGAAGGCAAATGATCGGGTCGAAAGGGTCGCCACGAACGCCGTGAGCCGATCGAGCGCGATGGAGGCGCCGATCGATGAGGTCCATCACCGATCGCATGTTCCGCTGACTACAACGGTCGGGATCTGACGTGTTCGGAGGTCGTTGGAGTGGCGGCAGTCGACTTCCAAGTGCAGCAGTCGACTGGTGGCGGCCAACGGGAAGAAAAACCTCCTCTCTATAAAAAGAGAGGGTGTGGAGCTTTGGGGGGCTAATGCTTATGCTCTAAGTGATCTTCCAAGTGCCCTACAAGCTCTAAACTCTTCTTACTTGCTTTTACTCCATTCTTATTGTAAGAAGAGTGATCTTGATTGTAAAGGTTACCTCCACCTAGCTTGGTGCAAAGGAGAGACCATTAGTGGATTGGTTTTGGTGGAGTGATTCACCGAGGACGACCTGGGATCATGGGATTAGCTACAGAGCCGAACCACGTTACATCTGTGACATGCTTTGATTCTAGGTCTTTTATATTTACTTGTCTTGTTTTATTATTTCCGCTTGCGCTAATCTTGGTTGTAGACGAGCAAATTACGACATCCATCGTAAGAGGGCTATTCACCCCCCTCTAGCCGGCCGTTTCGATCCACAATATTATTTAGTTATTCAGTGTATGATTTTATGTATGTAATCTATAAATTGACTCAATGTAAATTCGATTTGATTTACAAAATCAAGTGATAATCCAATTCTCACTCATCATTTGTATATACTAATCGAATCGACTTTGATCAATTACACTACATACATCCCATCTTAACATGATATTATTAAATGAACATTTCATTTAAATTGTACTCAATATGAACACATCAAAGAGCAAACATATCATGCATCATGTAGAGTTAACAACATAAGATGAACATATCATTAAATTAAACTTGTTGTACATCGTACGTCAACACATAACAAAGATAACTCTTCCTACTCATAACTGAAAAAAACTAAACAACTAGATAGATAATCATTACTCCCACTAGGACAAACACTAGTGCAGTAATGATCCAAACATGCCCAATATTCTTGGCCTGAACTAGGACATCCCCCGCCGAGATGCTCTCAAGATGATGCCAGGATGTAGAATCTTCCATAGGACACCTTTGAAGTGATCCAAAAGGAAAGATTTCATCAGGGTCCTCTTCCGAATCATCCTCTGGATTATCACGATGAAAGATTTCATCAGGGTCCTCTTCCGAATCATCCTCTGGATTATCACGATGCACCTCACAGTCCTCGTAGTGAAGTAGCTCAGCGCATAACTGGGTATAAGAGACGCGTCCCTCATAGCACCCCCAGATCTGATGCGCTATTTCACTCAGGTGCTGTGGTAGTGAGCGAACCAGAGCCCAAATTCTGTAATTCTCTAGAATCGAAAACTCCTACATCTCGAGTCTCCAGAACAATCTATCAAGCCTCCCGATGTGCCACCAGACTCCATGAGCTGAGTCATACTCTATCCCCTGGATAGTCTCTCTCAGTCGATTACGCAATACATCGCATCTAGTCATAGTGATAATCATCCGTGCTATCTGAAAAAATTGAAATTAATTAAGTCAGTACAAAACCGACAAACCAGTACATATACCAGCTTAATTCAATTTATATATAGACATAGATCCATCACAATAAATC
The DNA here is from genome assembly GCA_025175895.1 of Wurfbainia villosa. NCBI lineage: Eukaryota > Viridiplantae > Streptophyta > Magnoliopsida > Zingiberales > Zingiberaceae > Wurfbainia > Wurfbainia villosa. Next base: position 74,470,928 of record CM046000.1, on the reverse strand, counting down.
AAGAAAAAAATTCTTTGATTTTATGGAGAACTGTTGACAGACTTACTTAGACCAGTCAATTGGTACTTTTACCAATTGATTATCATCTAAGTTTAGTCGACTAGTATCATGAAGACTCAAAATTGACCGTGAGAGTCCAAACACCATGCAATTTGCTCTGAGTACCCCAAGCACTCAAGCAATATGCATAGTATTCTTTCTCATCGTTCCTAGGCATCAACTCTAGTTCATTTGGTCTATCTATAAGTTGTTTATATTAAGTCCTAATTATTCCAAACAATTACTTGATTATTGAGTCATGAGTTAAGTTGACCAAAGTCAACTTTAGCAAGTCAGTCAATACCGACTTCTAAGCATTGTGTTTAACTTAGTCCGATCCAAATTTGACCATGACTAACTCAGCCACAACTGATTTAGCCAATGTCAAATCATGCTAATCAACGCCAATCTGGACAAATCCAGTTCGGTCAAGCATGATTAAGTCGAACCAAATTAGAGTTGAGTTATCCAAGTCTAATTTACACTTGGTCGTGCCAGAGCACTTAACACAACACTTGTGTTGGTGCAATCGGCCCAGGTCACGATTGACCAGACTCGAGTTTGACTCGAGTGATGTTTTGATGTTTGACAAAGGGATTTGACAAAGTGGTTTGACATTGATGTTTGACATTAATGTCGGTTAATATGTTGGGAAGATTGTTGGAGCAATCGACCCGGGTCATGTTTGACCGGACTCGAGTTTGACTCGAGGAAGACCTTGATGGTTGACTGGGGTTGACCATGTGATTATGGGAAAGTCCAAGCATGGGTCTTGGCAAGGTAAAGTCCAAGTCATGGGTACTTAGCATGGAAAGTCCAAGTGGGGCACTTGGCATTTGGTAAAGTCCAAGTATTGAGTACTTGGCATGAAAAGTCCAAGTGGGACACTTGGTGCATGGAAAGTCCAAGTCATGGGTACTTGGCATTTGGGAAAGTCCAAGTCTTGAGTACTTGGCATGAGAAGTCTAAGCATGGGTCTTGGCAAATGAGAAGTCCAAGCATGGGTCTTGGCAAATGGAAAGTCCAAGCATGGGTCTTGGCATGGAAAGTCCAACATGAGTTGGCAAGGGAAAGTCCAAGGTTGAGTCTTGGCATTTGGAAGTCCAAGGGGATTGATTTTGGCAGCGTAAAGTCCAAGCGGAGTCTTGGCGACGTAAGTCCAATGTGCCTTGGCGGTGTAGACACCGTTAGCATGACATAGCCGAGGGAAGCACCTGGAGGCTAGCGCGATGGATGAACAAGTCATGGATGACTTGGAGGGATCCGAGAGGCGTGAGGCTGATGGAGGTGGCTAGAAGGCTTAGGTCTAGGCTAAGGGTGGTCTAGCAAGTATGGGGGCACCATACTTGGGTTAAAACCTCATCTTTGAGATTGGCAGTCGACTGGCATTATGGCCGGTTCGACTACCGTGAGTCGACTTGAGTTCGACTGCCGTTTAAGAGCTGGAACTGCTCTGGCAGTCGATTGCTCATGGGAGCAGTCGAACTGATGTCTACGACACGATCGGCCCGGGTCGACGATCATTGCTAGTTCACCGCGAGAGAATGCTCCGTAGCCGACCAAGGCCGATTACGCGGGGCAATGATCGCCAAGAAATCCGTTGGAATTTTTCTAGCGTGGATCGAGCCGTTGTCTCACGACAAAAGTTGCATCAGTCGACTGGTGACTTATGGCAGTCGACTGATAGGCGGAAATCCAGGTCGCACGGAAGGATAAAAGGAGCTCGACGGGAGGATTTTTGGAAATGGTTTTTTGAGCATCTTTGGGGCGATTTGTTGCTGCAAATCAGAGTCTCCAAGGCTACTCTTCAAGCAACCAAAAGCAAGCAATCCAAAGTATTTGTAAAGTGTTTTCTTTACTTGTATTGCATTATTCTTCATTGTATTTGCTTGTTGCTTTTAGATTATTATTGTAATCTTTTGTAAGAGGTTTCTCCACCTCCGACTTGTGTCGAGAAGGAGTATTTGTGATTAGTGAGTGTGTGTGCATTACTAGGGCTCTTTAGAGCTCGATCCGTGGAGTAGGAACCATTCGGTTCCGAACCACGTTATATCCTTGCGTTTGTGTGTTTGTGTTTTCGGTATTGCTTTATTATCTTTGTTTCCGCTGCGCTAACGAAAATTGTAGACAAGCACGCGAACTTTTTCCATCTACGTACGAATTCAACGCTATTCACCCCCCTCTAGCACCCTCAAATCCCCTACAATTGGTATCAGAGCCCGGGGCTCTTCTACGGACTAATCGCCGGGAGCTAGGACAAAGAAGCTAGAGGGTGAAGATGGAAGTCCAAGATACATTAGGTTGGGACATCAACACACCGGTGCCCTACACCCTATACGGACGAGAAGGATTCATTTCTTGGAAGGGAAGAATTGAGGATTTTATTATGATGAGAGACTTTGAGGAATGGTCCATTTTGATGGATGGATTTGAATATCCAAGAGGACCAAGAGGTGGATTCCTCAAAAAGAAAAGATGGACCGAAGAGCAAGTTCAAGCATCCGAGAAAAATGATAAGGTGATAAAATTTTTAATTGATTTAATGCCTAACAATATCTTGTGTATGTTAGGTAATTATGTAGATGCTAAAGAGTTATGGAGCCAAGTGGCAAAGCTCCATGAAGACTCATCATCAGTCCAAGAAGAAGAAGAAGAAGAAGAGTGCTCACCCTCTCAAGCTCAAGAAAGTTCACCATCAATTCAAGAAGATAAGGAGGGTGAAGAAGAGAGATCATCCTCACAAGGAAGTGAGGATTCGGAGGTTGATAGGGAATCAACATCCGGATCGGAAGAGGTGGAGGAAGTGGAAGAAGCATCCACTTCTAGGATTGAGGAGGAGATTAGGGCATCCTCGATACCGGAGCAACAAGAATAAACCTCTACATCCGGTAGAGAGGAAGAGCAAGCTCAAGAATCCACTCCGACCACCACAACCACCCTAGGTAACTCAAGCATGTCAATTAATAATAAAATGAATATTATATGCTTTGAGTGTAGGGAGAAAGGATACTACAAGAGTAAGTGTCCTAAAGGGTTAAGAAGACTCCACCCGTGCCAAAAGTCAAGGAGACCGGTGCCTCAATGAAAAAGAGCAAGGAGCAAGTGATTTGCTTCAAATGTCGACTACCGGGTCATTACCGGAGTCAATGCCCGAAGGGGGAGAAGAAGGGGCAAAGGGGAGCATCACAAGTAGGGGGAGCTACTAAGGCTAACCCTAAGGTATATCAAGTTAATAATGCTCTTTCTTTAGTTAATAGACAAAACCATGCTAGAAATTTCAATTCCCTAGCAATTTGCCATGAAAAGCATGCTAATAGAAATAAATACTTTTGTTTAGGAGCTAAAAATATTCACTTAGATAATAGGGAGAAATTTGGGACTAATGTCCCTAAAATTAACTTATCTAAGGACAAATCTAGGTTAAATAACTCAAGATCAATTTTACCTAGGGAGACAATTAGAAAGGTGCAAGAGCACCTAGGCCTAAACCCTAAATGGACTAGGCATATGCCTAGGAAGTCCAATGCCCAAGATTTAAATCAAAATTCTAAAATTGGGCAATTAGAAAAGGAAAATCAAGTCTTGAGGTCAAGGCTTGAAAAAATTGAAAAGACCCTAAATAAGATACAAAATCAATTTAAAGGGTCTAATGGTCAAAGTCAAAGGTCCAAAAGTCAAAGTCAACACCAAGGACCTAAGAGTCAAACGTCAACCAAAGGCAAGCAAGGTTTGGGTCACAAACCTAAGCCTAAAGTGGCTTATCATAGTGTTCCATTTGACTATGGAACACAAACTAGGTCTAGGAAGACCAAGGTCAATAGGGAAGTCATCCCTAGAATTGACCAAAGGGTGTGCCTAGTGGCTAGGGTTTCAAGGAAACCTAGGGTGACCACTAAGAAGGTTGCAAGGGGAGTTACCCCTAGAGTCAACCTAGATAAGACCCAAATTACCAAGGCTAACAAGCCTAGGAGGGTCATTAAGAAGGTATCTAGGGAGGTTATCCCTAAGGAATACCTAATTAACCCTATGAGCTCAAATCGGTTTTGGGTTCCTAAGAGCGTGATTGATTCACGCTAGATGGGTTTAGGGTGTGCCAACCTTGATTGGATGGGTAGTTAACTCAACCATGGCAAAGGTGGCATGTTAGGTTATTTTCAAGGTTATGGATACCTTGGAAATAGGGTTGAATCATAATCCTAAAAGATTTTAGGATGTGCCAATATTAGTTATGAAGTTTGATAAAATGATCAAATTGACACAATTAGGGTTTAGAGTGTTAGTGTGTCATTTTGGGTTTTTGGCACACTAGGGAGATTAATGATAATATGGCAAAATATATCTAATTATATCAAATGAAAATTAATATTAAAATTTAGGTATTACCATACCTATACATTTTATATGTCATGCTTTGATTGTCATATGCCATGTCATGACATCATGCCTAGTTCTATGATTTTATATGTCATGTTCATGTTTAGGATTAAGGTTTCAAATGTCATGTGTCCTTAGTTTTATATCTTATGCCATGACATCATGATTATGAGCATATGCTTATTTATAACATTTCTAATGCCATAATCATTCATGCATTTAAGACCATTTGGTTGAAATTGAATTAAGGACTAGGGCATGACTTGAAGTCCCATTTATAAGGGAATCAAGTAGGGTTGCCTTAGAGAATGCATGAAACCCTAGATTAGGATGAACAAAACCCACATCTCATATCCAATTGACATGTATGTGTATTTATACACCTTAGATACATGTGAGATGCTAGGATATGAGTTGAGTTCAAGGTGCATAGTTTTTGCATCTAGATGAACTAAAACTCATCTTGTTTCAATTTGTGGATCATTGGGAGAGCATGTGTACAAGTCATGTACATAGAGCCCAAGAAATATGATCCAAAATAAGGTTTTGAAAACATTTTAAAATCATTTTGAAAAACTTTGGTGAAGTCTATCTTTTGATAGCAATCACCATTGATAGAGTTGATACAAAATAGGGCCAAAACATTGAAAATTTCAATGGTTTTGAGTTTTGTATCAAACTCACTATTTTATGAGTAAAATAATTTTCAAATATTTTTCACTCATTGTGTGTGTCATAAGTATTATATGTATGAATTTTCATGATTTTTCGAATTACGTATAATTATTTATGAATTTTCAAAATTCATTTCTGATAGTTGAAAATCGAGATTTTGATTATCGATCGGCCTGCTAATGTGCGATCGATGATGTGAGTGGCAATCGATCGACATCAGGTTTGTTTAGCCCGTGTTCAGCTATGGAAAAGGTTCCTAATCACTCATAACCCTAGGATATGCTTTAGGAAGCATTATAAAGGGTGAAAATCCATTGGATATAGATTAGGAGCTGTGTTAGGTCAAAGTATCAAATTTAGGGTGAGTGAAAGTTTTATGTTGAACTTAGAACCTTAATTTTGATGGTTTAGAGTTCCTATTGGCTTAGGGGCTTCCCAAGGACATTGTTGGTGCAATGGTCAAGGGGGAGCAAGCCTTTAGGGGGAGTTATCCATCTTGGGATGATGGATGTGTTTCTCTTCTTGAAGAGGAGAAGTTATTGGAAGAGTATCATCAATTGGGAAAATTGATGGGTTTTTGATACCCAATTTGGAAATTGGGAGAGAGTATAGGATTGTCTCTCTTGAGTGATATGTGAATTATCACTAGGAAGATGGTAGGCATCCTAGGTATTTATTTTTGGATCAAGGGAGAGATTGTAAGATCTCATTGGGACATGAGACATTGACCTCCTTGGAGAGAAAACCTTTTTGATGTTAGTCAAAAAGGGGGAGAATGTTCGGGGGAGAACATTTGAGAGAGAAGTATGAATGTTTGGGGGAGAACATTTGGAGAGTGTTTACCAATTTGGGATAATTGGTAAGGGATTTGAGTTAGTGGTCTAACTCAGATGATTTGTTTGGTTTTTGTCAAACATCAAAAAGGGGGAGATTGTTGGTGCAATCGGCCCAGGTCACGATTGACCAGACTCGAGTGATGTTTTGATGTTTGACAAAGGGATTTGACAAAGTGGTTTGACATTGATGTTTGACATTAATGTCGGTTAATATGTTGGGGAGATTGTTGGAGCAATCGATCCGGGTCATGTTTGGCCGGACTCGAGTTTGACTCGAGAAAGACCTTGATGGTTGACTGGGGTTGACCATGTGATTATGGGAAAGTCCAAGCATGGGTCTTGGCAAGGTAAAGTCCAAGTCATGGGTACTTGGCATGGAAAGTCCAAGTGGGACACTTGGCATTTGGTAAAGTCCAAGTCTTGAGTACTTGACATGAAAAGTCCAAGTGGGACACTTGGCGCATGGAAAGTCCAAGTCATGGGTACTTGGCATTTGGGAAAGTCCAAGTCTTGAGTACTTGGCATGAGAAGTCCAAGCATGGGTCTTGGCAAATGAGAAGTCCAAGCATGGGTCTTGGCAAATGGAAAGTCCAAGCATGGGTCTTGGCATGGAAAGTCCAACATTGGTTGGCAAGGGAAAGTCCAAGCTTGAGTCTTGGCATTTGGAAGTCCAAGGGGATTGATTTTGGCAGCGTAAAGTCCAAGCGGAGTCTTGGCGGCGTAAGTCCAATGTGCCTTGGCGGTGTAGACACCGTTAGCATGACATACATAGCCGGGAAGCACACGGAGGCTAGCGCGATGGATGAACAATCCATGGATGACTTGGAGGGATCCGAGAGGCGTGAGGCTGATGGAGGTGGCTAGAAGGCTTAGGTCTAGGCTAAGGGTGGTCTAGCAAGTATGGGGGCACCATACTTGGGTTAAAACCTCATCTTTGAGGTTGGCAGTCGACTGACATTATGGCCGATTCGACTGCCGTGAGTCGACTTGAGTTCGACTGCCGTTTAAGAGTAGGCCGCTATGGCGTGCTTATATGGGAGCAATCGATCGATGATCTCTGACGGACAATTCATTGCTAGTTCACCACGAGCAGAGAATGCTCGTAGCGGCCATTAGGCGTCGATCTGCGGTGGCGATCGGTTGCCAATGTTGGCGATTATCGCCAAGAGATCCGTTGGAGTTTTTCCAGCGTGGATCGAGCCGTTGTCTCACGACAAAAGTGGCATCAGTCGACTGGTGACTTATGGCAGTCGACTGATAGACGGAAATTCAGGTCGCGTGGAAAGATAAAAGGAGCTCGACGGGAGGATTTTTGGAAATGGTTTTTTGAGCATCTTTGGGGCGATTTGTTGCTGCAAATCAGAGTCTCCAAGGCTACTCTTCAAGCAACCAAAAGCAAGCAATCCAAAGCATTTGTAAAATATTTTCTTTACTTGTATTGCATTATTCTTCATTGTATTTGCTTGTTGCTTTTAGATTATTGTTATAATCTATTGTAAGAGATTTCTCCACCTCCGACTTGTGTCGAGAAAGAGTATTTGTGATTAGTGAGTGCGTGTGCATCACTAGGGCTCTTTAGAGCTCGATCCGTGGAGTAGGAACTGTTTGGTTCCGAACCACGTTATATCCTTGCGTTTGTGTGTTTGTGTTTTCGGTATTGTTTTATTATCTTTGTTTCCGCTGCGCTAACGAAAATTATAGACAAGCACGCGAACGTTTTCCATCTACGTACGAATTCAACGCTATTCACCCCCCTCTAGCGCCCTTAAATCCCCTACAACTTGTTTGAGCCAATTGGGCACCTAGCTTTCATTGAAATCTAATTAATTGAACCTATGCCCAAATTAATTTGGATCTCAAATTAAAGTCTAAGTCAAATTATTCAATTAGGCCTCTCTAATTGACAACCCAATTAGAAATCTAGCCCAATTAAAAAATTGATTCTGAGCCCATCTACAATTATTTAATTTCCAATTAGACCTCTCTAATTGACAGCCCAATTAGAAATCTGATTCTGAGCTCATTTTCATTCAGCCGAATTAAAATTCAGCCCAATTACAAATTAGGCATCTTTAATTGACAACCCAATTAATTCGGCCCATAAAAAAAAACCTTGGCAGGGCGGTAAATCACCCTGGCTGGCGATAAACTACCCTGGCAAGCGATAAACCGCCCTGTCAAGCAGTAAACCGCCCCTGGTCGATGGTAAACTGCCCCTGACCGGCGGTAAATCGCCCTGCCAAGCGATAAACCACCCTGGCCAGCGATAAAACTGCCCTGCCGACAGTGATACCGCCCTTCTGGCGGTAAAACTGCCCTGGCTGGTAGTAAAACGGCCCTACCGATAGTTATACCACCCTGGCCGGTGCAAAACTACCCTGTCGGCAGTGATACCGCCCTTCCGACGGTGAAACTACCTTGGATGGCAGTAAAACCGCCCTGCCGAGCGATTAAAAGCTGCTATCTTGGCAATCGCTCGCCGGCGTTAAACCGTCCCCGCCGACGGTTAAACCGCCGCGACGGCGGCTCCGCCTCGCCCGTGCTCAAACCGCCCTGCCGGTGCTCAAACCGCCCTGCCGGTGCTCAAACTGCCTTGCCAGCGGTTATACCGCCCTGGCCGACGGTAAAACCGCTCTGCCGACAGTGATATCGCCTTGGCTGGCGGTGAAACTGCCCTGGCAAGGGTTTTACTGCCCTGGCCGACGGTGAAACCACCCTTCTAGGGTAGTTTTCCGCCAGAGCAGTTAGAGCTTCCAAACCGATCTGTTTTCTAACTGCCCGACCAGGGTATCCAAAGTGGTTTTCCACTCGACAAACCACCCTAGAATGCTTAGGTAGTTTGTCCAGAGTGGTATTCCTCTCGACAAAAACAGTGTTTCGGCACTGTTCATCGTCTTCCTCGCGCGTTTTCGCTATGAACAGTTTATTTGCAGGGAAAAAAACTTTTAAACCTCAATTAGATGCTTTCCAACTATAGCTCTGATACCATTGTTGGTAGTTTTGACATCTAATCAAGATTATCTAAGTAAAATTAAAAGGAAGACGAAGCTGTAAATAAAAATTGGAAAAACTAAAACTTACAGATCCTTCTCGCGTCCAAGTAGAAATAGAAGAAGATGACTCTCTGTCTAAGGAATGATCACCGCGAAAGCTCCTTCTCCTCCACAAGCCAAGTCTCGGCTGTGCCTCGGTGTTCATATCTCTCGCTCTCCGACAAAACAACCTTTCGACGTCAAAACTCTAATCACTCCTACTCTTCTTTGGACGCACACCCCCTTATAAAGGGGGTGTTTCTTGCGCTGCACGAAGTGCGTCAACTGCGCGCACTTCATGCAGCACGTGCTCCGCAACGTGTGCATGGCGAGGCGCTACATGAACAAAGATAGACCGCAAGTACCTCACAATGCTTTCTAAGATTCTCAGCCTCGAGCAAATCAGCAATTTCTAGCTGGGGACTTCCTCCGAACATTACCATTTTGTATGGTTTTGAGACATGAATCAACTTCTATGTCATTGAAGAAAGGTAGCCTCAGCTAGTTCTTCAGCTTCTCCATTCACATCAGAAAATGGTTTATGCACAGTAGCTTCTGATTTGGGAGGATAAACAGGATGGTGAAGCGCCCAGAGAACTACAGATGTGTTTCGCCAACACATACTGAAGTAGCTCACTTAACACCATTCAAACGGTTTGGAATTGGAAACCCATCCTTGTGTCAGTTCATCATTTTCTGATCAAGAGTGGATTTGGAACAAGAATATAAGTTGGCAATGCTATATTAAGCATGTACATGAAGAATGGGGTTGTAGGAGATGGGTGCAGGATGTTTGACACTATGTTGGGCCACGACACCATTTCCTGGAATGGCCTTCTCTCTGGATTTCACAGTGGCAATTCCTGTGACAAAGGGCTAAGAATCTTCAGACACATGCTTACAAAGAACATCATCCTTAACAGTTATACATACATCAGTGTGTTGAGATCTTGCACTAGCCTGAGAGATAGCAGTTGTGGATGCCAAGTCATGCTCATATTTTGAAGAATGATCTGGCTGGTGATTCTTTCATTGGAAGAGCTATGGTTGACATATCAAGGTGAGAAGGCTATTGATTTCTTCAGACAAATGCTTCAAAAAGGTATATGACCCCATTAATTCACAATTTCTAGTTGCCTGAGGACTTGCTCAGACTTGGCAGCATTAACTTGTGGTTGCCAGTTTCGTGCCCATGTCATAAAGCGTGGACTTATTTTGCATGTAATCTTGTCAATATGTACGAAAAATAAGGATGTTTGAGGGATGCAGAATCAGCATTCAGTGAGGCAGCTTCGCGTGATCTACTTTCATGGAATACATTAACCTATGGATACTCTTTACATGGCTTGTAGCCATGCAGGTTTACTTAATGAAGGGATGATGTACTTTGATTCTATGCCCCACATTTATGGAATCACTCCAACAATTGAGCATCAACGCTGCCTAATTGACATCCTAGGTAAAGCATCTAAGTTTGATGAAGTCGAACAGTGTATCAATCAGATGGGATTGTCACCAGACGCTTTGGTATGACAAACAGTTCTTGGAGCCTGTAGAACACATGGACATGTTGAATTTGCAGAAAAGTTGGCAAACAAACTTTTCGAATTGGATCCAAGTATGGATTCAAGTTACATCTTGATGTCCAGTATCTATGCAGTTGTAGGAAGGTGGGCAGATGTCACTATGACGAGGCAAGTTATGGCTAGTCGCGGTGTCAAAGATGAGCCAGGATGTAGCTGGATTGAGGTGAATAGCCAAATTCATATGTTTCTAGCTCAAGATCGTCTTGACTAACAGTCGTGACCATGCATATGAAGCTAAAGGATTTTATAAGGAAAGTGTTTGTAGAGGATACACTAGGTTGACACCTATCAACATGGAGGAGAAAATACTCCAGCATTCAAAGAGTGGACCTGCCATTAAGTCATCTTGGCTGCGAAGGCTCTTGGTCATTAGTTTATTGTACTCTCAAGGCAAGTGAAAATGACCAAAGTGTTGGTTTAATGCACGAGAAGAGACTTCCAAAATGTGAATAATACGAAATTCTCAGTTGACAGTTGGTAGATTCTCTCCTGATGACCTTTCCAAAGCTTGGTCACCGTGCCACTTTCTCTTCCTGAGGACTGCAAATGGAATATTTTTCATGTTATTGCTGAAACAGGGACGCACTGATGAAAAGACATATATCGAGGTATCATGATAGGACACAGATGGTAGAACTGATGCAGAAAAACGACCAAAAGTTTAACTCTAGCAATGGCAAATCTCTGAGACTGCAATGTCAAGTTCTTTAGGTTAAATCATAACGATACTACCAAAACATGGAGTGTTGGAACTGGATGGTGGTCTAGTTGCAATGGCCGCTTTGTTAGAACTGTTCTTTCCCTCGTTCACATCTTTTGGTATCTTTATGATGGAAATTTTTATCAGTTTCAAGTCAATGTTGATCAAATTTGAATGAGACTCGAGTAGTATTTTGATATTTGACAATATATATGATAGTATGATTAGTGAATAGTTTGGGACATCCAATATCATATGAGAGAGATTGTTAGAACAATCAATCTCAGGTTAAGATTGACCAAGCTCGAGTAAGACTCGAGGAGAAGACCAAGAATGAATTTTTGACAAGGAAAATTCACATATGAATACTTGGTAAGGAAAAGTTCAAGTGTGTAGTCTTGATTGTGTAAGTTCAAGTATATAGTCTTGACAACATAAATCCATATGTAACTTAACAATGAAAGTCTTGGAAGTACAACCTCTTGGCAATGGAAGATTCGTTAATATGACAAAACTGAAGAAAATACTTAGAGTCTAACGCAAAGAGTGAAAAGTCGTGAACTCAACCTGAAAGTGTGAGGCTGATAGAAGCTTGAAGACAATAAACTGTATTTTTTACTCGAGAATATTCCAACCAACCAGTAAATAACTTATACCAAGTATATAAAAACTTCCTTTGATTTTCGTCAACAAATTTAGGAGACTTATCTGGGTTTACTTAATAAGGACTGACAATCAAATTAGCCGTACGCCTAATTTCATCTCTTTGTTTAGGCAGATAACTCCATATGAATTTATGTAAAATAGGATCTTGTTCAATAGTAATATTATCATCATTATCAATCTTTCCAAATTTAGTTGGAGAAGGTTCTATAGTTACAGCTTTATCTTCAAAAATATTGAGAACCTTGGATTGAATATTACCATAAAGAATATTAGAAGAATTATCTTTCGAACACCTTTTCTTGAAGTAGGATTCAATTCTTTTCTTACTTATACTGAACCTATATGAAAAATATTAGTAAGTAATCAATTGTAATGATACTGCTGTTATTTTTTTTCTGTGAATAGGGTAAGAATATTCGCGTGTAAGATGCTATCCGAACCGAGTAACCGATTCGGCAAGGGAAGCGAGGTAGAATAGTTCGGGCACGTCAGTCTGGGATAATTGGAATGGGAGGACAATTTGAGGTAGTTGGCACGGCAGGGCGATCGCGGAGATCATTTCGGTATGAGACGGACGAGAATCAGCTCGGTCTAACTGGCCTAGAAATGGTTCGGTACGAAAAGAAGGAGAGTTGGTTCGGGCTATCAGGAAAAGCCTAAGAGCTACGCTACACGTAAGCGACAGGTTTAGGTTAGTTTCATCAAAGGCAAGTGGCTGAAAGGGATGAGCTAGTATATTTCCTGAAATGTAGATAAGAAGTTATTACACAGCAGAGAAGGGCCCCACATAATATTCAAAGGGGCCTTCACTCCTCGTGTCTGTAACAGAATGATTCTCCAAATGGGCAAGATGGCTACATGTACGATGAAGGAGGTTTGCAGTACGACAGTTGGCCAGAGGAAGAGGATAAAAGGGAGAAGCAGGGCAAGAGAAAGAGGATCCACATTATTCCAACCAGTAAGAGACGAAGGCACATTCTGAAGGGGAGAACAACCACATCGCCGGAGGAGTTAAGGAGAGTAGTAAGCTCCATCTTTCTTATACTGTTTCATGTGTATTGACCTAATTGTAAGAGGTTTTCTCCTCCACCTCCGGAAGTTCTTTCCGCGAAGGAGGAAGTTCATAATGAAAGTGTTTTGGCATAGTAGCTGGTGGGAGAGCTCACCCTCGTGGAGTAGGAATCCTTATTCCGAACCACGTTATATCCTTTTTCTTTGTTCGTTGCTTGCGTTGGCATGCGTTTCTCTTCTTCACATTTCATTTTACTGTTGCAGCCGGAGAGAACCCCCTAAGCTTCCTTTGCACCCCACCACGTTGAAAGGAAGTCAGTAAACTTTTTTTCCCCGTCACCGCATCAGTTGGCGTCGTCTGTGGGAAACTCTGAGCAAGACGTAGAGATGGAGCCAAAGGAGATACAACACCCGGTAGCCTCCGCTGCGGAGGAAAACCCCATCACGATACTACCGTCACAACTAAGAGTCATGGTGGATAACGCTGTGGCTGAGGCCCTTGCTAGAGAAAGGAGAATGATGGGGTACCTTCATCCTCATTCTGGTGAACCTTCCTCTCGTGGACTGCCACCAGAGATGCCCCCTCTACCTCGTACAACCACTAACGTTGAAGCATTACTTGGAGAGGGGTTGGGGGGGGGCCGAGTACATCAGACCACTTTGCCATTAACCCAGAATCGACGAGAAGAGCAGGGCAAAAGCCGATCGACTAGGGCTCCAGAGATTTACGAGCCCATTCCTTTCACCATGGACATCCTTTCTGAAGTCCCGTCGTCATACTTCAGAAATCCTCAAGTAGATAAGTACGACGGCATGACGGATCCTGAAGAGCACCTATCACAATTTGCTGGAGCGGCCTCACTCCATTGCTATATCGACGCCCTCAAGTGTCGGGTCTTCCAGACCACCTTAATCGGTTCGGCACAAAAATGGTTTAACACCCTGCTCCCGAGGTATATTACTTGTTTTGCTGATTTTCAGAGGATGTTCCACCAAGAGTTTGCCAGCTGCAAGGCGTACAAGCACGATGCTTCCATCCTATTGTACATTACGTAGGGGCCCTCAGAGTCACTCAGAGGGTATCTTCATCGGTTCACTTCCACCGCCAGGAGCATCCCTTCAGCAAGGTTAGATGCTTTCAGAGTGGCCATTTCGCACAGGCTAAGGTAGGGTCCTTTCTTTAGCTCACTTTTGAGGAAGCCCGCGAACAACTATGAGGAGCTGTTGAGCCGTGCGGAGAAGTATATAAATGAGGAAGAAGGACTGAAAGTTCAGAGAGGCAAACGAGCCTCCGCAATGGTCCCTACCGAAAGAAATCGCCCCGCAACCCCTCGAGCACCTCATAGACGGGAATATGTACGACCCTTTCTACCGGAGGCTCCCAGGCCTTGGTTATTGCTACAGGGCGCTCGCCCCACACATCCATTGCAGATCATGACTGTCGATGTAGTCCCTCCCCCAAGGACTTGGAAGGAGCAAGAGATGGAATTCTATGACCAGCAAGGTCTTCTACAACGGCCAACGGGGTATAGGGGAGTACCTCGCAACCCTCCTACCCCGTTCTTTTGCCAGTACCATATGGAATACGGCCATGCCAGTGGCCAATGTTTCAAATTGAAAGAGGAACTGGAGCACCTTCGAGCCGCTTACCCACAGGTGCGACCTCAGACTGGAGGACCGGCCCGGTGAGGCCAACGACCCAATATGGCTCGTCTGGGGCCATATAATCAATGGCCGAGGTTACTTTTCCTCCAAGCCCTCAAACTCCGACCCAGAAGGGTATCTCACAAGAGGGCCCATCAGGTGAGGGCCCATCATCTGATATGAATAACGTCCCCACATGGGGGGTTATTCACGTTATTGCAGGAGGACCCACTGATGGGGATTCCAACCGGGCATGAAAATCATACGCCCGTCTCATGGAGAGCTTGGCTATAATTAATGATCAGGCTATCCAGACTGCACCACCGATTTCGTTCGGGCCGGAGGATCTCCGAGGCATCCTACTGCCTCACACGGATGCTTTAGTGATCCGTATTTCCTTGGCCAACTATGAAGTGACCTGGGTACTAGTTGACTCGAAGAGTTCTATCAACATCCTCTTTCAGGAGGCCTTCGGACAGATGCAGCTGGGAAATGCCCAACGAGAAGATGTGGCCACACCCCTCTTCGGGTTTGCGGGACATATGGTCCACCCCATAGGGCAGATTTCATTGCCCCTGACTCTGGGCACAAAGCCCAGCCAAAAAACCAATATAGTTCCTTTTCTTATTGTGGATGCTCCGTCCACCTATAATGCAATTTTGGGTCGCCCCTTCCTTTCCATTTTTCAGGCGGTGGCTTCTCCGTATCATCAAAAGGTGAAATTTTCGGTCAGGCAACTGATTGGAGAGGTCAGAGGCGAGCAAAAGGCTACAAGGAGCTACTACGTGCAAATGGTTAGGGATGACCAAAAGAAGGCCTGAACCGATGACCTCAAAGGGAAAGCCATCATGATTTCTGACGTCTGCGTGCTGGAAGAATCTCCCCCTAAAGTGGAGAAAATAGAGGAAGGAGAGCTGGTGGAGATAGCTCCCGGAAAAGTCACTCGGGTAGCACAGCAGCTGGAGGCCAAAGATGAGCTGGTGGCCTGCCAAAAGAAGAATGAAGACATTTTCGCCGGAGATGTGCATGATCTTACGGGAATCGACCCTCGCATTGCTGAACATCACCTTAACCTTACCAGAGGAGTCCGACCCGTCCAATAAAAGCAGCGCCATTTTGGACCCGAAAAGGATAAAGTGATAGTTGAAGAAGTAGATAAATTGTTGAAAGTGGGTCATGTGAAAGAAATTCAATTCCCCGAGTGGATCTCCAATGTAGTCTTGGTCCCCAAGCCCTCTGGGCAGTGGAGGATGTGTATTGACTTCCGTGATTTAAATAAAGCGTGCCCTAAAGACTGCTATCCCTTGCCTTGCATTGATCAGTTGGTGGACTCTATGGTAGGATATGAGGTGGTGTCTTTAATGGATGCTTATCAGGGATATCATCAGATACCACTGGCCAAAGAAGATCAGAAGAGGGTTAGTTTTGTAACGGCAGGAGGGTTATATGCTTATGTGGTAATGCCCTTCGGCCTAAAAAATGTGGGGGCTACATACCAACGGCTCATGGATAAAATCTTCACTGAATAAAAAGGGAAAAATATGGAAGTTTATGTGGATGACATCCTGGTAAAATAAAAAACCACTCGGGATTTGGTTAAGGATCTAGATGAAACTTTCGCTACCTTGAGGTGATATAACATGAAGCTGAACCCTAAAAAATATTTGTTCGGGGTGAAAAGCAAGAAATTTTTTGGATATATAGTAACTGAGAAGGGACTGTAGGCCAATCCGGAGAAGGTACAGACATTATGCAATATGAAGTCACCCACTAATTTGTGAGAGACTCAAAAGCTAGCAGGGAGAATTGTTTCCCTGTCCCGATTTATAGCCAGATCAGCGGACAAGGGACTACCTTTCTTCAGGATTTTGCGCAAGGCTACCAAATTTCAATGGGATGATCAATGCGAGCAGGCTTTTCAAGAGCTGAAGAAGTATTTAGTTGGACTTCAGCTGTTAGCCAAGCCAGTGGCAGGAGAGCCCTTGTAGATGTACTTAGCTATTTTGGAAGGAGCATCAGTTCAGTCTTGTTGAAGCAAGAAGGTTCTCAGCAACAACCTATCTATTATACCAGCCATATCCTGAAAGGGGCTGAATCCCGTTACACAGAGCTGGAGAAGTTGGTGTATATTCTAGTCTTGACAACCCACAAGTTGAGACCATACTTTCTAGCTCATCTCATTAATGTTTTAACTCACAGTGAATTAGGCAAGGTGGTTACTAAGCCTAATTTTTCTGGGACACTAGCTAAATGGGTAGGGGAACTAAGTGAATATGACATTCACTACCAACCCCGAACCGTTATCAAGGCTCAGGCTCTCGCTGATTTTCTAGCTGAGGGCATGTTGGTTCGAAAAATAGCTCGTCGATAAAAGAAGAGGGATCGAAGGCATGGAATGTATTTGTGGATGACTCTTCTGGGTCTGCAGGTAGCGGGGTGGGAGTCCTATTAATATCCCCTGAGAAAGAAGAAACTCGCATAGTCATGCACCTGGGATATCGGGCGTCCAACAATGAGGCAGAATATGAAGCTATTTTAGCAGGGTTGCAAGCTGCCAGAGTTGTAGGAGCAACCTTCGTTATAATTCATTCGGACTCCCAATTAGCAGTATCACAACTTCAAGGCTCTTTCATGGTTCAGAAAGAAAGATTGCAAAAATATTTGAAGACTTTCAAGAAAGAAAAGGCTCATTTTCACCAAGTCCTCCTAAAGCAGATTCCAAGGGAGAACAATGGGAAGGCAGATGAGTTGGCTCGGTTGGCTAGCGCGATGGAAAGGGTGAAGCAGCTTGAAATGATTTGTGTGGAAGTCCCTACTTCTTTGGTGATATACAATGTGGAGGAAACCGTACCCGAACCTAATCTGATCCTTGATTGGAAGACTAACATTATAACATATCTACAGCAAGGAAAAGTCCCAGAAGAAAGAGGGGTGGCATCTGTTTTAATGAACAGAGCAAAACGATTCACCATCCTGAATGGAGACTTGTACAAGACATCTTTTGGACGACCCCTGTTGAAGTGTTTGGGAAAGGAAGATGTTGAATGGGTACTCCGGAAAATCCACAAAAGTTGCTGCAGCAATCATTTGGGAAGGAGAGCTTTGGCGAGGAAAGTCTTATTAGCAGGATACTTTTGGCCCACCCTCTAATAAGATGCAGCTCATATATTGCAAACTTGCTCGGCTTGTCAGAAGCATAGCAACCGGTCCGAATGACCGACTGAATTAATGAAAGTTGTTGTTGCTTCATGCCCTTTCGATCAGTGGGGATGGATATAGTGGGTCCCGGTTGTGGCACCTTTGTAGAAAAAATTCTTATTGGTGGCTGTGGATTACTTCTCCAAGTGGGTGGAAGCAGAGCCCCTTACTAAAATCACTGAGAATGCTGTGATACAATTCCTGTGGAAGAATATTATCTGCCGATATAGTATTCCCCGGAGGTTAGTTAGTGACAATGGGCGGCAGTTCTAGGGCAATAAAATGAAGGAATGGTGCCAAAGTCTTAATATCCAACAAGCTTTTACTTCGGTGGCTCATCCTCAAGCTAATGGGCAAGTTGAAGTAACTAATAGAATCCTTATCCAAGGATTGAAGACTAAACTGGGGGCTCAAAAAGAAAACTGGGTGGAGGAATTGCCAGGGATCTTGTGGGCCTACCAAACCAGGCCAAAAACTACAACAGGTGAAACTCCTTTCAGCCTGGTATACGGAACAGAGGCTGTTATTCTGGTGGAGGCCCTTTTAAGTAGCGCCCGTGTGGAAGTTTATGAGCCGGAGTAGAACCAAATTATTCGGAGCACTGAGTTGGACTTGGTGGAAGAAAAAAGGGAACAGACGCGGAGGCGAGCAGAATTTTATAAACAAAGGGTGCAACAAGCCTTCAACAAAAGGGTAATGCCCCGGAGATTTCAAGAAGGGGATTTTGTTCTGCGCAAATTTAATCCCACTGGAGATCCGAGAAAGTTAGCTCCAAATTGGGAAGGATCCTATGAAGTGACGCGTCCCGTGGCAGGATCAACATATTATCTGAAAGATGATCAGGGCAAGGAATTCCCTCGACCCTGGAACACTGTACACTTGAAACATTTTTATACTGTGTAAGGGGTGATGGATGGAAAAAGGAATTGAGAGGTTTCTTGGGGAACGTATTCGATGATTCACTATGTCATTAGATGTATGGAAAACATAAATACGATTGATGAATCATTTGCATTAACATTAAAATTCTCTCAGGTGGGTTATGAAAAGAAAAGAAGATAAAAGGAGTTATGTATAATAATCCGAATCTTTTAATGATGATTGTCCCGAGGCAATACATCAAGTTATAATCTAAAACGATCTGGAGGATAGCGTCGAAAGCCGGTTTCCCAGTGTAAGGAAAGAGTAGGGTGGTTCGCAGGGGGTAATCCCTGGTTAGTATATTGCCAAACCGCTTCATTAAATCCATCCTGGAAGGTGGCACACATCAGGGCTATTAGTCGTTCGCGTCGGCTCGAGTCGTTAGGACTTCGATTATGGTGAAGCCTACGGCAATTCTCTTGATGCTCCCGGAGATATCGGTGCATTTCGCTATAATGCCGGGATATTTCCATAATAGCATCCGCCAGGATCGAGATGTCGTCCGCTCGAGAGGTTTGGTCCCGTCAAGGAGCCCTTATCATCCATCATATTTTCGCGATCGTTTAAATTCTAAATTCCTCGTAGATCTAGTGCAATAAGCTCACCGGCCACCGAGGGACATTTCACATTTCTTGCCTGCGTATACGGGCATGAGCATGCACCCTAGAAGTTATTAAGGAGGAGTTTTCTTATATCACCTTGCACAAGCGGGTGCGGAGATCCCCTATTTTGTCCTCCGCTCTTTGGTGCCGAATCCGTAAGCTTGCAATGAGGTCAGAATCCTTTTGTTTTTCGCAGAGGAGCTTAGCTATTTGCTCCTTAAGGTTCACCAACTCTTGAGAACCTGTTGTTCTCGCTGAGTGTCCGATGGAGTGGGTATAAATTCTGTGTGGGCCCGTTGTTGTGCTTGTAATGCCGCTATGGTTTTGGCATCTTTCTGCTGTTGGCAATGAGCTGCTGCCAATTGCTCCTGACATTGTTTCAACTGTTGTGATAAGAAATGCTCCCGATTCTGGGCAGCAGTTTGATCCTCCAGTCGCTGTTGTTCCCACTTTAAAGGCTGAGCTTGATATTGTTGGAAGGAGTGGTCCAATTCTTGATAATTGGTTAAGGCCTGGAGATTATCTATCAAAAAGAAATCATCAAGCGAAGAAAATCAGAGAAGTCAATTTGAGGGACATACCAATTCCAGAGCGTGGCGCAAGCCTTCCATCAGTGGGATTAATTCTTCTAAGTTCAAGATCCGAAGGCCCCAGGGGAAAGAAGAAGAAGGGATGGATGATACCAGAGGCGAAGGTTCATTTATGGTGGGGGGATGAAAGACGGGAGCAATGGGTTGTGCCGGGGGTTTAGAAGAAAGAGAAGAAAGAGCTCTCGTTAAGAGGCTCAAAGAGATAGGAGCCGAGAGAGAAGAAGTAGAAGTGGGGGGTGGAAGACTCAACATGGTTGATTGTGGAACGGGCACCGAAGAATATGCAGGAGGGGATTGGTTCGGTGAGGGGTTTGGTGAAGAAGATATGGAGAACACTGGGATGGAAAACTCTTTTCTTGGAAGGGAAAAAGTAGAAGGGCCCTGGTTTGTATCCAAGGGAGGGGAAAGGCCTCCCAAGTTATGAGCATCGGGGGAAAGTGACGATGGGGGAATCTCAACTACCATAGGTTCAGGTGCAGGAGAATGTGTTGGGGAAAGAGAAGGAGAGGACGCAAGGACGTCTGCTGTCGACAGGTGTTGATGCGTCGCTTCTCTGTATTCAACTTTAGGTTGTAATAAGGGAGGGGGCGATTTACGAATAACCAAGGCGGAAGGGGAAAAGACGGGAGAGTTAGGGTTTGCGAGCATCATTGGGAATGAGGATAGGTCGGTTACCCTAGTCTCATCTGGAGCGGGAGAGATGGGGGTTTCGGAAGAACGAGGAGGAGAAGGGAGAGCTGAGATAGACGTGGTGGCGATGGATGAAGGTAAGAGAGGAGATGAAGGCGAAGGCACTGCTAGCTGTTGACCCTCATCTCGCCCGAATTCTGGGTAGCATTTTGTCATTTCCCGTTGAAAAAAGGAATACATCCTGCCTATAGGGGAAAGAAAAGAAGTACAGGAGTTAGTGGCTGGAACGCCGAAGGATGGCGGTGGAAGAAAAAAAGGATAAATAAGCAGAAGAAGACGGAAAGGCAAACAGAGAATATGACAATGGAGAAGAGGAAAGATGAAGCGTCTTATATAGAAGGAGTGTTGAATGGGCTTGCAATGTCAATTGGGCTACTAAGCTGTAAAATGGGCCCTGAAATGATGATTTATTCCTCTGATTGCCCGCTATCTATTAAAACCCTTGTCTTCATATGATGAAAAGAATGAGGGTATACAACTTCAAGATGAATGAAGGAATAATGACGGTATGAGGGCAGATCCTTGGGTCAAGTTAGCATATTTTTTATGCGGATTGGCATTGGTCGCAGTTATTTTATCCCCGTGCAATGGTGGAGCGGAAGAACTGAGCATCCCTCAGTTATATATTATTTCATCCCCGTGTGGTGGCGGAACAGAAGAGTTGAGTATCTCCTGAACTATGTATTATTTTATCCCCGTACGATGGTGGAACGGAAGAATTGAGCATCCCTTAGTTGTATATTATTTTTATCCCTGTGTGATGGCGAAATGGAAGAGTTGAGTATCTCTTCAACTATATATTATTTTATCCCCGTGCGATGGTGGAACGGAAGAACTGAGCATCCCTCAGTTATATATTATTTTTATCTCCGTGTGGTGGCGGAATGGAAGAACTGAGTATTCCTCAGTTATATATTATTTTATCCCCGTGCGGTGGTGGAACGGAAGAGTTGAGTGTACCTCTCAACTATATATTATGTTATCCCCGTGCGATGGTGAAATGGAAGAACTGACCATTCCTCGGTTATTTATTATTCTATTCCCGTGTGGTGGTGGAACGGAAGAGTTGAGTATCTCCTCAACTATATATTATTTTATCCCCGTGCGGTGGTGGAACAGAAGAGTTGAGCGTACCTCTCAACTATATATTATTTTATCCCCGTGCGGTGGTAGAATGGAAGAACTGAGCATCCCTCAGTTATATATCATTTTTATCCCCGTATGGTGGTGGAGCGGAAGAACTGAGCATCCCTCAGTTATATATTATTTTTATCCCCGTGCGGTGGTGGAACGAAAGAGCTGAGTATTCCCTCAGTTGTATATTGCTTTATCCTCATGCAGTGGAAGTGCATATGTAATCCTTGCGTAAGGAAAGGGTGAAGAAGTTGTATGCTTATTTAATTTGCGTATTATCTAAGAGAAGTGTAAAATTTGGCACAGCAGAAGGAAGGCCAAAAAGGAAGGATAAACAAGGAAGGATATAAACGAAAGCTTATACTGAAGAAGTTTATTACTTTGGAAGAGCTACATATCACAACTTCCCCAAAAAGAAGAAATTAACTAAAGAAACCCTTATTCATAGGGTGTTATAGTTCTTTATTGGGAGGTACTGAAGGAGCCTCTTTGTGTGGCTTGGGTTGGCGTAGTAGCTGTCGAAGGTAAGACTGTTGTATGAAGATGTGCTTGGATAAGTCCTTCTGGGACACTGGCAGTTCCTGGCGTAGGGAGTAGTTGCTAGTAGAAGCCTACCTCAAACGTCGCTGCAGATATCCAACCTGTTCCTCTAGATTGGCGATGTAGCGATGTTCCTCAGTCTTTTCCTCAGGAGAAAAAGAGCTACTGCCCTGTTCAGAAGTGTGTTCCATGGCGAGGAGGGGAAAAAGAAAGGATGAATATTAGACAAACGATGGTTTGAGGTTCTTGTAGCGGCGAAGGAAGAAGGCGCATTGACTCACGGAGGAGGTAAAAATAATAAATGCTAGTAAAGAAGGGGAAACGTAAAGATAGTAGGTGAGAGTTGTTAGTGCAGTAACTCCGAGAAGGATGGATCAAATTCCACGGAAGCAGTAAGGGGAAGTATGTTCAAATAGGGTTGCAGTCTTTTCTGGTGGCAATTGTTCTACATTTACAGGAAAGCGACAAAAATAAGTCTCAGTACCCCCCCCCCTTTTCTTTTTATTAATATTCTTGACAACAGTTCCATCATTTAAGCTAATCATTATACAAGCATTTTATAGTTATCACTAGTAGGAGGATTATCGGAGGACTCCTTCGGAGGGGAAGGTGCCAAGACGATTCTGTAGAGGTCGCCTTGAGCTGGAGGTGTGGCTGGTGGAGCTTCAACAAAAGGGGGCGGATGAACCCTCGCTGGAGGGACGGGAACGAAAGCTAGAGTCGGCGAAAGCGGAGGGAGTTCAGCAGAGGTCCGAGGATCTCCTACCGTGTATTCCCACGTCAGGGGAGAATTCCAGACCCGGTTGCAGAATGAAGGGAAGGGGGCTCGGAAGGATCTCCCTGGATTAGGAGAGGGAGCAGTGGTTGATGATGGAGTCGGAAATGGAAGAAACGTCGAAGTTGTAGTCGATTGCGTTTCAGATTCTTCAGTGTCTTCCGCAGCCCAGTCATGCAATTCAAAAGAGTCAGATTCCGAAGAGATCTCGATGGGGTGTTCCGCGGAAGCCATGAGAGTGAGATGGAAGCCCAAAGACACTTATGGTGACAATTTATAATCGATGGAGGAGGAACCACACTTGTCCTCGGGAAGGAGAAAAAGAGGAAAAGACTAACATCATAATGGCGTCAGCATAGGAAATAATCAAGATATCATTTTCGGAGCGGCCAATTAGCTTGGGAAGATCAAGAGGCAGAAGTAAGTTAATTGTTGGCCGAGCCAAAATTGGTTCGGGCCGAAAGAAGATCACTCCGGGGATATCCCGAACGGATTCCCGAGCAAAAAGTGTCATCATTCATTTAACATTATACAAGGCAGAAAATGGGCAGTAATTGTGAAAAGAAAGAAACACAGAACAGACTCAAAATTCCAGACCCACACCAAGGCATACATAAGGAATAACGAAAAGCCGTACCAATTCAAATATTCTTTAATAACGAAGGAGCAGTCATTACAAGGAGCAAATATGACAAATTACAATTCAAAGAGTTCGGGGGGGGGGGGGCATCTAGATAAAGCTGTTACGGGATTCAAGTAGCTGGTGTCCGTGCTAGGAGAAGGATACCCTCGTTCGGTGTTTAAAGCCGAAGACCCGTTGAAGCCTAGTATGAATAAGTCTACCCCCTTCTGAACGTAATGCCCCTTCAGATCTACCTCCTGTTCCTTCAGTTGGGACTGGCAGGTAGCAAGTTGGGCCTGACATTCAACTAATTGGGCTACCAAGGCATCTCTTTATGTTGCTGCTGTCATGGCCCACTGACCCAGAGCAGATAAAGCTTCAGTATATTCTTGGTGAAGCTCTTGTTGTTGCCGAGTCACAGAAGATAGGACTTCAGGGAAGGTAGCCACCAGGGAAGAGAGTTCTCCGCATCTCTCCAAGCAGGATTTTTGGGTGGCCTCCCATGTTTGACGTTCTTGCTGCAACTGCTGGATGGTGGATGAAAAATCAGTAGCCTGAATATATGCATCCGCAAGTTATCTTTTATACCCGATCAACTCGTGGGTAAGAAGGTCCACCTGCTGAAGTTGGCTAGACTGCAAGAATATTTGTTGCTCGAGGTCTTCATTTTTCTGTTGGAGCTCCTCCTTCTCACTCTGGGCCAGGGCCAATTAGGTCATGGAATCCTCGCACCGGGTAATTAAATCGGATTCCTTCTGCTCGTTTTCGTTCAGCCGGTGTGTGAGTTTCTTCTGGTGTGCCAGGGCAACGAAATGGCGAGTCTCCACACTAGACTAGAAATGGGATATGCGGGATGTCATCTTATTATAAGTGGCCGATACCTGCAACAAAAAGAGATAGATGTTAAGCATTATATATATATATATATATATATATATATATATATATATATATATATATATATATATATACACACACACACACACTAAAGATCAAGAAAGGGAATAATTACCTCTGCCAGAAGTTTGCCCATATGATCGCAGGGACCCTATACGCCTGATTGATTGAAAATTTTTACTTCTGACAGATGGAGGATTTTTAGGGAGGATCCTAGCGTGGCTAATGGAGGATTCGGGACAGGAAGATCTCTCCCCTCTGAAGGGGGAGAGGGATCTACAATCCGAGAAGGAGCGGGAGAAGGATGTGCTTCGGAAGGAACAATTACCGGGAGAGATTCAGTCGGGGAATGTGTGGGAGAGTCAAGAGGAATGGGGGATGAAACAGGGGAGTGAGAAGAAGATCTTCCCCCTTGGGGGGAAGAAGATGGGGCGACTAATGTGGTATCCCTCACCCTTGGTTCGTAGATGACTAAGCATTGGTGCTTCTCCAGTCTGGATGGGGATGGCCGAGGGGAGGAATGGGCAGAAGAAGATGCTGGAACGGACGAAGAACTGGGGGCTCCTTCCCTGACAGGACATAATCTCTTCCAAGGTGAAGAGGGGGCAGTCGCAGATTTACCTCGCTTCGTGGATGTCTTCTTTTTCCTAGCTGCATCAACCTCCTCGCCTTTTACAAAGCGTCATGCATTAGGTTATCTGTGAAATTCATTGTTACAATAGGTAGGTTGATCCAGATAACGAGTTATATCAAATATGAATACTGTCCTACCTATGGCGGCCGGGGCAGTTAGAGGAAAAGGGGATAGCCCGTTTCATCAAGTAGTCGGAGCAATAGTGGGATTCTCTCAACACTTTGTAAACCTCAGAGAAAGGACATTGGGTCCTCATTTTGTGAAAGGGAGGTAGCTTTGGAAGATCTAACTCCAGGTATCTGAGTAGGGGAGGGGCGTTGGAAGCTGAGCAAAGAAATATAATTCTTCTCATCCTTTGTGAGAAGAGGGCATATTCACTAAGAATTGGCAGTCCGTGTGGTTGGAGAGGTAGAAGAGGCCCGCCTTAGAAGATTTTAGTTGGAAGAAGCAGTGGAATATTTGGGGGATAAAGGGAGGTTTAGGTGTTGAAATACTATGGTGGCCTCCAATAAAATACGGAAGGAATTGGGGGTAAATTGATTTAAGGGCAGCCCGTAAAAATCTAGGATTTCTAAGTAGGGAGGGGGCACAGGCAAAAACAAGTCATTAAGAAATTGTTCAGAAAAGAAGCAAGTCAGGCCGGGAAGAGGACGATGTGGTCGGTAAGTCTTAGTATTGAAATGACATTGTATGGAAGGGTCATCACAGGTGCATTTATTATATTGTTGACCAAGTTAGTTATAGATTGATATTGGTACTCTGAGGTTTGGGTTACTTGAGATTATATTTCTTTGACCTACATTATATTTATATTATCATGCACTATTTTTTTATGCACCCACTGAGTGATTTGTACTCACTCCGTGTTTTCTTTGGCCTCCAAGTTAGTTGATAGAGGGCGTGTCTTGTTGACTATCTTCGTGTCGCTTAGAGATTCTCTTACCTTACCTATCCCACTGCATTGTCGAGATGTTGATTTATTTTATTTATTATTATTGCATTTTGTTTACACTTTGGATTTTGTCATAATTTAATTTGGTGTCATAAATCTATTTTACTTGAGTTATAAGTCATGCATGTATGCAGTTAATAAATAAAATTTTATATTTTGAGTATTTCAAAATTTTGTGATATCTAATTCTAGTAATGTGTTTTAAAATATTATCACTAAAGGATATCTCTATCAATTAGATGATGAATATATATATACACACAGGGCATGATGTCACGCCCCGAGAGCATGCCGAGCCGAAAATCAAACGGACGACATCCCCCTGTACGTGGCAACATTTCGGGTTAATACAAGGCTCGTAGGCCCACAATAACAACAATATATATATATATGAAAACAACAACTACACAAAACACAGCAGAAACATAATACAACAACAATACAATCCCACACAAGCATACTGGTATGACTAACACATCACAACAACACGAAACCTCGACAAAATCTGAATATACAACATAGTACATCAAAAAAACTCCAAATACAATACACAACGGACGGAAAGCTCAAAACAAACACGGGATCCTCGGAGGTGAGATGAGATGTCAGCCAACGGTGCTCCAAGCTGTCACGAAGACTTCTACCTGTTACCTGGGCGACAAAAAAACCCAGGGTCCATTGGGTTGGTGAGTAAAACTCAGCAGGTAATAGAAAACATGTATATATATAATATCACATGTATTTCAACAACATAATCTAGAGGTACAACAAGTATATCAGCATAGTATATAAATACAAGCATATACCGTCTAACCAAATGAACAACGTAAAATGCAGACATACCTGAGTCTGCTACGCTACTCTGATCCAACCTGAACATATATCCAATATATATATAACAGGAAGAGTAAGATCAACTCAATATACTTAAGCTACAGGTCAAGGTATCTAATGGTCTATCCAACACATATGCTAGTACCCGACACAACCGTATAACATATGTAAGAAGCATGCATGAATATGATGTATAACCAAATGCAGCAAGCATAATACAATCAAGTGCAACATCACAATAAGCATATATATATAGACTGCATCTATATATATATATTAATCTCAACCATCCATATATATATATATATATATATATATATACATGTATATATGTATATATATATGGTAATATGCAAAGCGCCATCAGATACGGCAATGCAGCATGCATGGTCATGCCTGCTCACCCCTACTCGCTACCACGACCCCAGTTTGGCCTAGGTGGCACGACATGACAACTATTCCAACTCACACAATCCACTGCTATAGAGTGGCCGAGTGGGCAGTATGATCAAGTAGCATATGAGCGTAAAGAGCTCGCTACACAACGGGGGTCCCTGCTGCTGGCCACTCTGACTAACACTACCAATGAGTGGTCGAGTACCACGCACCCATGACAACTTCATGCAACTCCAACTACCACCGTCTATAGTGGTAGAGTACGGCACAACAGATGCTCTACCTTCACACTAGTTACTCCTCGGGGAGTGCTCTAGGAGGCAAGATGACTGACAACTCTCTCAACCCTAAGGGAGACTATGTCATCAGAATGCATGCGAATGACATGAGTATGCTGTCACACGTACAACCATCTACCACAGACTCTCTGTTCCACAAAGAGTCGTACCCATCTGATCAATACACTCTCTACCCTGTAGAGAGTCGTACTCAACTGATCGACGGAATCTCTATCCTGTAGAGAGTCGTACTCGACTGATCATAACTCTCTCTCTAATAGAGAGTCGTACTCAACTGATCGACGCACTCTCTATCCAATAGAGAGTCGTACTCGACTAATCATATCAAGCTGGGACCACCGGTCCACAGCGACACACTAATCACCCTTCACTTAACCATTACACAACTCATGGTCGGTAACAGTATGTAACATACGGGTATTGGAAATAAATCCTACATTTAGGGCATTACCTACCCACGGATGACCTTTTTTCCAATTTATAAATTGGGTCATCCTCCGTACTAACATTTACACCCTGCTAAACATCTAGGCCAATTTATATCACATCTATAACTCCTAAATCATGATAGGGAATATGTGATATCAACAATTGAGCATAAATACATCCAATGATAAGTTCAAGCAGAAGAAAATAAGAGCAGGGTCAAGATAATATGAACACCTAACATGCTCATATTTATGACTATATCTGAATGCATTAAAACTACCTGACCAGGGTAGGAATTACCCACCTCTTTTGACGACTTGTCTGAGAATACAAGTTGTCTTCACATCCGTGAACCTGCCTCATACCAAAGTCCTCATGGCCGCGGACCTGTCTCGTATCCATGTCCTATAAATAGCATCAATTACATTTTAGTGCTAGTAGACTACAACATACGAATTAATTGCTATATCATTCTTATAGTCACATCCTTTTTATCGAATACGATTTAGGAAACTCCCTCAAATTATCCAAGGTCGATTTACTATAACCAACCTTCACTTTAGACCCTCAACTGGTACGATTAACATCATAATTAAAACCCCCCTGTTTCCAATTAGCAACTACTCAAAATCTATACATTCGATTCCCTACACCAATTTCCATATGAAACGAATGTTCTACAACCCAGAACAACTCCCTAATCATGTACTCCACCGATCACAGTTCCTGTACTGCCATTTACAGCCCATACTAACCTCCACTCACAGCCTACTCCATTCCTCCGATCACTCACAGTTGTACGATAATAGAAATTCAAATAGCAACAATCACTGATGAACATGTGATAAACTAAGCTTACCAATGGTTGGAACTTTTCCTCAATTCCTCAGTTTGCCCGATCAGTTCCTTGTTTCCCTAATTTTGACAGAGGTCACGAATCAGCCTCCAACCGCCTGCTGCAACCACAATCACAGCCACACAGTTCAATCCATCACCCATCGTTTCCTCCCAAAAAAAAAACGATAAATTCTTACCGATCTCATATCTCCACCGGCTGTGTTCCCTAGTCCTCTGTTTACCGGCACCACCGACGCTCTCGATTTTCTGCCCAAATCGATAGGTCAGCTCAACGAAGGAAACTACCACAAGAGTTCATTCACACACTTGATCCCCTTTGAAATCGAGGGAAAACAAGGTAATGGACAACCCTTACCTCGCTCCGGCGACTAACGAATAGTAGGGATCAAAAATCGCTCGGCTGCCTACCATCGGGAAGTTGCTAAATCGGAGCTTCCAGCCCGTCCCGGGGGTCATCCAAGACGATGGCCGCCGCCTGCCACGAGGAAGAAGACCGGCGGAATCTGAGCGATGGAGCAGGGAGATCGCGCAATCGGGAGAAGATCTACTGCTTGGAACCTTTGGAGCGACGGAACAGAGATCGCTTCGCTTCGAGGGAAGAAACGTGCTCCGGTCGGTGGAAAGAAATCGTTGAAGAAGGGAAGGAGTCGCGAGAAGCAATCCGCGAGGAAGGGAAAGGAAGAGCTCGGTGGGTAATTCGTCGCGAGGTGAAAACATTAAAAAGGCAGTAACTATCGCGGCTGGGAAACGCTCGCGAGGATGAAGGCTGCGTGCGTTAACGGGAGAAGAAGTGGATCGGTTTTTTTTTTAAGAATGGGTAGGTTTGGGCAGTTTAACGGGTTAAATTTCAGACCCGTTAAGCCTTTTAACTTTCTCAACCAAAGAGGGTCTTAGAAATCTCCTTTTAAATCCATAAAAATTCTTAAAAATTCCTGGAAAATTCCATAGATTATTCTCCTAGTTACCCAACAAATTTTTTTTCGTGGTATTTTACATTCTCCCCCACTTATTAAAATTTGGTCCCCAAATTTCGTACTTAAATGCAAAAATTAATTCAAGCATATTCCGAAATAACCACATACCTCCGGTAAACAGATGAGGGTATCGAGCTCGGATAGTATCTTCCAGCTCCCATGTAGCCTCCCCATCGGTATGATGTTGTCATCCAACCTTTACAAGTCGGATGGTTTTCGTCTAACTATTGTCGCTCCTTGCGACAAAAAATTCGTTTCACCCCTTTCTAAGGTGAAACACGCAGAAATACTTATTCCCCAACTGAGAATTTCTAAAGGCCTTCACCTCCGATATGCATAACTCTTTTGTTGACCCTGTGTCTCTTATAACCATCATCCCATGATGCGTACTAACCCTACATCATGTTGGATACTCTGTAGCCCCCAATAGTTGTCACTTCCCCGACTTCCTCCCACAACACGGGAGATTTTCAGAGTCTAACGTATAGGGTCTCAGAAGGATTCATCTGAATGGAAGAGTGATAACTGTCCTCATAGTTAAATTCCACTAAAGGAATGTGATCCTCCCCACTGCTCTCATAATTCATGACACAAGATCTTAATAGATCCTCCAGAGTCTGAATGTCATGCTTAGACAGTCCATCAGTTCGCGGATGAAATGTTGCACTAAGTCGAAGCTCTGTGCCCATATTCTGATGCAGACTCTGCCAAAATCGCAAGGTAATTTGCGGATCTCTATCCGATATGATACTTAAAAGTACCCCACGCAATCTGATAATCTTTCGGCGATACAACTCTGCCGGATGATCCACTGGGTACGACCCACGAATAGGAAGGAAATGAGCTGATTTGGTCAGTCGATTCACAATCACCCAAATTGCATCACGACCTTTACGGGTTCTAGGCAATCCCGTAACGCAATCAATAGTGATATGCTCCCACTTCCATTCCGGAATCGGAATTGTCTAGAGCAATCCAGCGAGTTTCTGATGTTCAGGCTTCACCTACTGGCATACTAAACATCAAGCAGCAAAATCTGCTATAACTCTCTTTATACCATTCCACCAGTATAAACATCTCAAATCTTGGTACATCCGAGTACCACCAGGATGCATAGCAAATCCCTAAATAAGGTGCCTCCGGTAGCAACTCTTCCTTAAACACTGCAACTCCGGAACCCACTATCCTTATCAGAGATGGAGAATTATTTTCTCAAAAGAGAAATCCATCAACCATCCAAGATACACTCCACACACACTGTAAGTGTATGGAAGACTATAGCGATCAATCTCCCTTGTTGCAATTGTTGCAACTGTTCGTGCTCCAGCAACTCCATTGTAGCTACCCAGTAGCTTGTTAAATTCAATGAGCACTTCTGCTCCATACAACTACAAATCCAGATAATAACTACTAAAGTCATGTCATGTATATGACAGACTATCTCGTAGTTTATTAATTGATGTAGGCATACGATATGCCTCATTCACTGCATCGGAATCGTTCCGATCCCTGAAATGATGCATTTGCATACATCATCCTTTTATCCACTCCAGAAGGATTAACTAATACTCGTGTAAAAGTTAACCGCCGTCTAGGTATTGTAAACTGGTTTCACCAGCTTCCACTAAATGATTTCCAACATCACCTTTGTCAAACAAATCTATGGTATAGTAATTCTAAGACATTCTATCCACATCTACAGTACTAACCAAACCATACAAGGCAAACCACCATCTACGGTGGGCGAGTGCGTAACTCCTGTTGGTGCAATAGGCACCTAAGTCAAACCTGAGTTTTGATTTTAGCAAACGATACAAAGTTAAGCTCATGTTGTTATCTCACGAGCTGAATCGAGTGTGCAGAAGATTGCTATAGCTGGAGCTGAAGGCTAGCGACACCCGGAGGAAGCCGCGGTGGTCGGGCGACACTCGAGTGACTTCGAAGGGAGCCGAAGGAATCGAGTGGAAGGCCGGAAGCAAAAGCGACATGGTAAGTATCGAGGTAAGCTCGTGTGTGCGAGCGTAAGTGAGGTCGTATCCTCCTTACGGGGATGGTCTTAAGCGTAGATCCGACCAAAGACATCCCATCGATGGTCTAGGTCGAGATCGGACGGTCGAAGGCCGTTGAAATAATGTTTTCTTTAAGCTAACTGGAGGACTCGACCGCCACAATCGACTGATCGCCGGAGGTCGCTAATCGACTAATCGCCATCACCGATCGATGATGGCCATCGATCATGGATGGTCAATGATCAGATTTGAGGAGTCAAGGCTTATCACCCCATTTTAAGGAGATTGGTGCTCAATTGTGATTGGCTAGGGTTCCTCTCGAAAAGGGGCTCAAAGGCTATAAAAGGAGGGTCAAACCTAGGGTTTTCCTCATCATTCTAAAGCTTCCAAAAGCCTCCGCCAAGCTACAACTTTTCGACCACGAAGTGCTTTCTCTCCGACGTCTAGGTCTTAAATTCTCTCTTATTGTAACGTCGATTTTAGTTTTTATTTAAGTTCATTTCTTTTCGGAGCTTTTATCTTATACGAGGAGACGGGCAGTGCCCCTCTACCTCAAGCTTTTTCCTTCTTGTATCGATTAACTCCTACCTCCAACGAGGAGGAGTTCCTTTAGTGCTTTTACCCTCCGTACGTGGTCAAGGACCACTAGGGCCTTGGAGTAGTAGCCGAAGGCTACGAACCAAGTAAAACTTCATTGTCTCCTTTTACTTTACATTTCCGCTGCAATTAATTATCTCTCGAGTTTTAACGAACGAAAAGAAAAGGAAAAGGTTTTTCGCTATTCACCCCCCCTCTAGCGAACCGCATCGATCCAACAATTGGTATCAGAGCCGGGGGCGCTTAGATTTGGTGAAACCACCAATCTGACATTTTTTTTTACAGATTTGTTTTTCGTTCGTTTAAATTTTTCTCTTGCACTACTAATCCAAGACGAAGTCTTGGTACTCTTCATTTGGTTTTGTTTTGCAAGTATTCGCTTTTGGAGTAGCCAACGGTCAAACGGGCATAACTTTTCGTACAAGTTGACCCATGACACGGTCTACCTACCAAATCGAAGCCCTCGCAGAGATATACACTTCTTATCAGGGTTTACCCCCGTAACAAGTTGTTTTTATCCTCAAAAATCGACGTTTAGTAGCCTTTCGGGGACATCGAAGGTTGTGAGTACTTACTTTTTATTTAGTTTCTTATTTCTTTGCTTAACTTTCTATTTTTCGTTTGTTTCTTTTTATTTCCCACACTACTAATCCAAGACGCAAGTCTTGGTACTTTCGTGTGTTTTTGTCGTTGCTAGGTCTTCTTTTTAGTCTCCTTGTTTTTTGTTCTAATGGCCCATCTCGAGGGTTTTAGCACCGTCCGACCTCCGTTTTACAACGGAGATGATTTTCGCTACTGGAAAGGTCGGATGGAATGCTTTCTCAAAACCCAAATCGAGATGTGGATCATAATCCAAACGGGTTTCACACTTCCGACTAATGAAGTGGGTGACTCCTTGGATTATGATCAATGGACCGTTGCAACAAAATGACAAGTCAAAGCCGATGCCAAGGCAACACAAATCCTCTAATGCGGCTTGTCCAAGGAGGAGTTAAATCGCGTCGGCCCCTTCATAAGCGCAAAAGATCTTTGGACAAAACTAGTGGAGCTAAACAAAGGGACCGATGAAGCCAAGGTATGTAAGCGCGACCTTTTATTCAATAAATTATATAATTTAAAAATGCAGGAACACGAGTCTGCAACGTAACTTCACGCTCGAGTCCAGGACATCATCAACAACCTACACGCAATCGGGCAAAAGGTCGAAAACCACGACCTTATAAGGTATGTTCTAAACTCTTTTCCGAGGACTACCTTATGGGCATCCATGGTCGACGCCTACAAGGTCTCCAAGGACCTTTCTAAAGTTAGAATAGACGAATTATTCTTAGATTTCGAATTACATGAGCAGTCCAACTCGGAACCCGAGAGGGGTATAGCCTTGTTTGCAGGTTCAAAGAAGAAGAAAATCGCAAGCAAGCCACCACCAACCGAGGAGGAAGACGAGTTCAAAGAAGAAGTTGACCCGGAGTTGACTGCCGAACTAATGAACCTAGCTCGAAGGATAGCCAAGGGACGAAAGCGAACCACGACTCGACCCAACCAAGGTAAGCCTAAAAGTTCTAATATTAGGTGTTATGAGTGTAACAGGTTTGGACATATCAAGTCCGAGTGCCCCAAGCTCAACCACCAAGCACCTAAGCACAAGAAGGCCCTCAACGCGACATGGGAAGAAGCGTCATCCGAAGAAGACGAAGACCACGTCTTCATGGCGAAATCGATTAAGTCAGACACGGAGACTGAACCTGAACTTGAGTCAGAACCTGAGGATGACTCGGACTACGAAGTTACCTTCAAGTCAAGCCACGGATACGCATCCGGTTCAAAAGATACCCTTAAAGTGAGTCGAACTTTATTTAATACTTTACATAATATGGTTAGTTTTTTGTCTAGGAAATTAGTTAAGTCCGAGTCCAAGGTCGAGACCCTGGTTGAGGAGGTCAAACTCCTCAAACACAAGGTCTCCCTAACCTCTTCGACTAGTCAAGTTCGAGAAGAGGACCCAACTCGAGCTGAAAAGCTCGAAGTTGAGAACTCTCTCTTGAAAAGTCAAGTTGAAGATCTTAGGAACACATTGGAAAGGTTCACTTTGGGATCTAAAGGACTTGACCTCCTACTTGGATCTCAAAGGGCCGTGTACAACAAGGCTGGACTAGGGTTTAACTCAAACACGACTAATAGGTCGTATATGTCGATTGTAAGTTGACATAGGAAACATGTCCAAGCATGGGTCCCTAAGAACTTTTTGATTTCAACTCTAGGATCCAACCCGTACTGGGTTCCCAAGGACCAAATCCACTATGTGGATAGACCGAACCGATTCAACGGTCTAGGGGGAGCCAGTACAAAACATATTTGTGCTTTAACTTAGAAATTGCATGCTTAGAATTTTTTTTAAAACTTGTGAACTCACTTAGAACACGTACATAACCAACTAAAATCCTTCGAAAAGATTGAGCCTCGGGGAGCCTCTTTTCAAAAATAACCAGTTAGACTAGGAAATAGTATTAGGTGAGTCAAGTCATCATTTTCTTGAAAATGGCTTTGTCTAAGGAAGTGGTCGATGATCCGATAAAAGAAGGCCCCTGTGCCTCGCCACGACCTGGAAGCCATGATCTTGAAAAGGTAAACTTGACAAGCCTAGGGTCAAATCCAAATTTAACATAAAATTACTTGAACCTAAATGCACTTAATCAACTTGATTGGAAGTCATCTCACAAAAAAACACATAAGTATAACATGCTTGATCATATAGACACAGGTGAGATGACCTAGGTTTAACAACTTACAACCAATTTTTTTTTTTAAAAAAAAATTCTAACATCCAATCCAACCACCTTGTGTGTAGGATCAATGGATGTTGGACAGCGGTTGCTCCCGACACATGACTAGGGATCAACTCAAATTCACGAAGCTTCGATTCAAACGACAAGGATTGGTAGCCTTTGAGAATAACGGCAAGCTCAAAATCATCGGATCAGGTGATATCGAGCTTAACTCGAATTTTGTTATTAAAAATGTATTACTTGTAGAGAATTTTGAATATAACCTGCTTAGCGTAAGCCAATTATGTGACAATAACTATAAGGTCGTATTTTTAGAAAATGAATATGTAATTAAAACAAATAAAACAGCTAAAACAATACTCAAAGGAACTAGGACAAATAACATTTATACAATTAACTTAATCAAATCCTCAGCCAAATGTCTTATGACACAGGAAGAGGAATCATGGTTGTGGCACCGACGACTCGGTCACTCGCACCCAAGACTCGTCCACAAGATGAGTCAGAGTGGCTTAGTCAGAGGCTTACCCAACCTCAACAATTTGGTTAATAAAAATCTATAATGCTTGTCAACAAGGAAAACAACCTAGGACACAACACAAGTTAACTAACCAAGAACGAACCTCAAGTGTACTTGAGCTCCTGCATATGGATCTATTCGATTCACATGGAGCCAAGTCACTCAATAGAAGTCAATATTGCTTAGTCATAATTGACGACTACTCCAGGTTTACTTGGGTTAGGTTCATCAAACATAAAAATGATACCCTAGATCAATTAATCAATCTATTCAAATTAATCGAGAATCAAAAAAACCTTAAGGTTAAAAGACTTAGAAGCGATCATGGTGGTGAATTCGAAAATCAAAGGTTCACCGACTTCTGTAACCTAAATGGATACCACCATGAATTCTCTTGCCCTAGGACCCCTCAACAAAATGGCCTAGTGGAGCGGAAAAACCGAACTCTACAAGAAGCCGCTAGGACCATGTTGAACGAATACGACCTACCCGATAGGTTTTGGGCAGAAGCCGTTAGCACGGCTTGCTATGTCCAGAATAGGATCCTTATGGTAAAAAGGCACCTTAAGACCTCCTACGAGATTTATCACAATAAAGTGCCCAACATCAAGTACTTTAGGGTATTTGGATGTAAGGTACATATCTTAAACACTAAGAACCACCTAGGGAAATTCAAATCCAAAACCTTCATCGGAATCTTCTTAGGATACTCAACCACGAGTAGGGCCTATAGGGTATATAACCACGATACCCTTAAAGTCGAAGAGACTATTAATGTAGTGTTCGATGAAGTACCCGAACCTACAAAACCCTTAATGACCCCAAGTGTTGAGCCCACTGATACCAAACTCGTCTCCGACCCTGAGATCGAGTCTAATCCACATCAACCAACTTCTCTTGTCGATCAAGTGACAAGTGATCCGAGTCAAAATAGTGTTCGACCAAGTCACCCCATTGATCAAGCATTAGGTGACACAAACCCAACCCAATCTAGGATTCAGACTAACCACCCTATCAATCAAGTGATAGGAGATCCTAATCTGGGAGTTCGAACTAGAGCATCCTATAGGAACCTTAGTCAAATTTCCTTAATTTTAAAGATAGAACCCAAATCAATTGAACAAGCTCTTCTTGATCCCGATTGGATTATTGCAATGCAAGAAGAGCTAGCTCAATTTACTAGGAATGAAGTGTGGGAATTAGTACCATCACCTAAAGACAAAACGATAATTGGAACAAGGTGGGTGTTTCGAAATAAGCTTGATGATAAAGGTGAAGTAGTTAGAAACAAGGCTAGGTTAGTCGCCAAAGGGTTTAGTCAAGTCGAAGGCTTAGATTACGACGAAACCTATGCCCCAGTAGCTAGACTCGAATCCATTCGAATGTTGCTAGCTTATGTCGCACATCGAGGATTTAAGCTGTTTCAAATGGATGTTAAGTCGACATTCCTAAATGGATACATTAAAGAAGAAGTTTATGTTAGCCAACCCCCCGGATTCGAAAATCTAGATAAACCCGACCATGTTCTAAAACTTAAGAAAGCTCTCTATGGACTTAAACAAGCTCTTCGAGCTTAGTACGAGAGACTTTCAATCCATCTTAAGTCAAAAGGGTTTAACCAAACCTTAGTTGACCCAACTCTCTTCGTAAAAACCTTAGGTAAAGAAATATTCATAGCTCAAATTTACGTAGACGATATAATTTTTGGAACCTCTAACTCAGCCTTACTAAATGAGTTCGTTTCACTTATGGAAAGTGAGTTCGAAATGAACTTGGTAGGCGAGTTAAGTTTCTTTTTAGGTCTACAAATTAAACAAACTAAGGATGGTATATACCTATATCAACAAAAATACACTAAGGAGTTAATTAAAAGATTTGGAATGCAAGACGCTAAGATAATAAACACCCCAATGACGATTAATGTTAACATAGGAGAAGACCTAGAAAGTAAGTCCATTGACTTAAACTACTATAGGAGCGCCATAGGAAGTCTCCTATACTTAACTGCGAGTCGACCCGACATCCTATTCGCAATAAGTATGTGTGCCAGGTTTCAAACCTGTGCCAAGGAGTCTCACTTAACTCTAGTCAAGCGTATCCTTAGATATCTAAAGGGTACACTTAATGTCGGTATTTGGTATCCTAGATCTACCGAGTTCGAACTAACTGGCTACTCCAATTCGGACTATGTCGGTAGTAAGCTCGATAGAAAGAGTACGAGTGGTTGTTGTCAACTTCTTGGCTCGAGTCTAGTGAGTTGGTGCAGTAGGAAGCAACACTGTGTTGCCTTATCTACCACCGAAGCCGAATACATCGCGATGGGTGAGTGTGTCACTCAACTTCTTTAGATGAAGCACACCCTCCGTGACTTTAAGTTAGACTTTACGAATACTAAACTTCACGTAGATAACATTAGTTCAATTAATCTTACTAAGAATCCAATATGTCACTCTAGGACCAAACATATAGAGGTCGAACACCATTTCATTCGAGAACATGTGGCCAACGGAGCCATACAACTCGAATACGTCGAATCAAAGTCTAACTTAGCAGACCTATTTACTAAACCCCTACCCGAAGCCGAATTTAGTCTATTAAGACGAAAATTGGGCATGTGCGTAGTAGAATAGAAACTTGCAAATTATATTTTCTTACTACTATTTCTTAATTTTCATTTTTTATAGAACTAGCATAGGACATACCTTAGATATCATGCACCTATAGATTTAAGGAGCCAGTACATTGTTAGGAATATTGTAACGGCTAGAGGGAGGGTGAATAGCGTCAATGGAATTCTTTCGTGTTCGTGTCTACAATTTCGTTAGCGCAACGGAATATAGATATAATACAATAACGAAATGGACAAGCACACACAAAGACACGAAGATTTAACGTGGTTCGGAACCGCACGGTTCCTACTCCACGGATCGGGTTCGTACGAACCCTAGCGATGCCAATCACACACCACTATGAAATAACTCCTTCTCGACACGAGTCGGAGGCGGAGAAACCTCTTACAATTGTTTACAACAATAAACAAATAGCTACAAGCAAATACAATGAAATACAAAGCAAAACTAGTAAAGAAAACACTTTACAAATGCTCTTGAATGCTTGATCGCTAGGTTGATCGAGTAGCACTTGGAGACCCTGAATTGCAGCAGCAACTCGCCCCAAATCGCCTCAAAGAACCCTTAGTTTTTCCTCCATCACGAGCTCCATATATAGCTTCAACCTGTGCTGGAAAAAGTCGATCAGTCGACTGATCGGGACCATCAGTCGACTGATGCCACTGTTGTTGTGAGACAACGGCTAGATCCACACTGGATAAGTCCAACGGAACCTTCATCAGTCGACTGATTGTGACCATCAGTTGACTGATGGAGTCCTCACTCGACCAGTCGAGTCTTGACACCATTCTGTGGCTGATTTCTCGAGCACCAGTCGACTGATTACACGATCACGATCGCTGAGCCATCATCGATCGCACAACTCGCAATGATCGCTATGCCATAACCCGCTGTCAAACCCTAGTTGACTCGGTCCAGTCGACTGCCACATGACACCAGTTGACTGGCACACCTCAAACATGAGGTTTTAACCCAAGTATGGTTCCCCCATACTTGCTAGACCACCCTTAGCCTAGACCTAAGCCTTCTAGCCACCTCCATCAGCCTCACGCCTCTCGGATCCCTCCAAGTCATCCATGACTTGTTCATCCATCGCGCTAGCCTTCAGGTGCTTCCATCGGCTATGTCATGCTAACGGTGTCTACACCGCCAAGGCACATTGGACTTACGCCGCCAAGACTCCGCTTGGACTTTACGCCGCCAACCATTGGACTTATGCTGCCAAGACTCCCGCTTGGACTTTACGCCGCCAATATCAATCCCCTTGGACTTTCTCTTGCCAATCCATGTTGGACTTTCCATGCCAAGACCATGCTTGGACTTTCCTTGCCAACCCATGTTGGACTTTCCATGCCAAGACCCATGCTTGGACTTTTCATGTGCCAAGTGTCCCACTTGGACTTTCCATGACAAGTACTCAAGACTTGGACTTTACCAAATGACAATTACATTGTCATATGTTTTTGTCGAAACATCAAAACATCACTCGAGTCAAACTCGAGTCCTGGTCAATCGTGACCTGGGCCGATTGCACCAACAATCTCCCCCTTTTTGATGTTTGACAAAAACCAAACAAATTATTGAGTTAGAACACTAACTCAAATCCCTTACCAATTATCCCAAATTGGTAAATACTCTCCAAATGTTCTCCCCCAAACATTCTCCCCCTTTTTGACTAACATCAAAAGGTTTTCTCCCCAAGAGGGTCAATGTCTCATGTCCCAATGAGATCTTACAATCTCCCCCTTGGTCCAAAAATACTTAGGATGCCTACCATCTTCCTAGTGATAAGTCCAATATCACTCAAGAGAGACAATCCCATTTACTCTCCCAATTTCCAAATTGGGTCTCTCAAAAGTCCCATCAATTTCCCAATTGATGTCATATTCTCCCAATAACTTCTCCTTTTCAAGGAGAAAAACACATCCATCATCCCAAGATGGATACCTCCCCCTAAAGGCTTGCTCCCCCTTGACCATTGCACCAACAATGTCCTTGGGCAGTCCCTAAGCCAATAGGAACTCTAAACCATCAAAATTAAGATTAGAAATTCAATATAGAACTTTACAACACCTTAAAATTGATACAAACCCTAAATACTTCTCCTAATCCATATCCAATGGATTTTCACCCTTTATAATGCTACCCAAAGCATATCCTAGGGTTAGGAGTGATTAGGGACCATAACCGTAGCTGAAATCGGGTTAAACAACCTTGTTTACCCCGAAATCAGGCTACCAGTCGAGTGATTCAGAAATCAGTCGACTGGCACCTCCATCAGTCGACTGCCACCAATGGCAGTCGACTGATAACTGAAATTTCCGAATTTCAGTTATCAGAGTTGAATTTCAGAAAATCATAAATAATTATACGTATATCAAAAAATCATGAAATTTGATACGTATAATACCTATGACCAATACAATGGGTGAAAAATGTTTGAAAATTATTTTACCCATAAAATACTGAAATTGGCACAAAGTTCAAAACCATTGAAATTTTCAATGTTTTGGTCCTACTTTGTATCAACTTCATCAATGGTGATTGCTATCAAAAGATAGACTTCACCAAGGTTTTTCAAAATGATTTTAAAATGTTTTCAAAACCTTGTTTTGGATCATACTCCTTGGGCTCTATGCACATGACTTGTACACAAGCTTTCCCAATGATCCACAAATAGAATTAGATGAGTTTTAGTTCATCTAGATGCAAAAACTATGCACCTTGAACTTAACTCATATCCTAGCATCTCACATGTATCTATGGTGTATAAATATAAATACATGTCAATTAGATGTGAGATGTGGGTTTTGGTTCATTTAATCTAGGGTTTCATGCATTTTTCTAAGGCAACCCTACTTGATTCCCTTATAAATGGGACTCCAAGTCATGTCATTGTCCTTAAATCAATTTCAATCAAATTATCTTAAATGCATGAGTGATTATGGCATTAGAGATGATATAGATAAACACATGCTCATAATCATGATGTCATGGCATAATATGAAATCTAAAAACACATGACATTTAATCCTTAATCCTAAACATGTACATGACATATAGAATGATTAAAAATAAGCATGATGTCATGACATGTTATATGACAAACAAAGCATGACATATAAAATATATAGGTATAGTAATACCTAAATTTTAATATTAATTGCCATTTCATATAATTAATTATATTTTGCCATATTTCTATTTTTCTCCCAAGTGTGCCAAAAACCCAAAATGGCGCACTAACCTCTAAACCTAAATTGTGCCAATTTTGATCATTTTATCAAACTTCTCAAGTAATATTGACACATCCTAAAACTTTTAGGATTAAGACTCAAATGTATTTCCAAGGTAACCATAACCTTGAAAATGACCTAACATGCCACCTTTGCCATGGTTGAGTTAACTACCCATCCATTTAAGGTTGGCACACCCTAACCCATCTAGCGTGCATCAATCACGCTCTTAGGAACCCAAAACCGATTTGAGCTCCTAGGGTTAATTAGGTATTCCTTAGGGATAACCTCCCTAGATACCTTCCTAATGACCCTCCTAGGCTTATTAACCTTGGTCATTTGGGTCTTACCTAGGTTGAC
Source organism: Wurfbainia villosa (assembly GCA_025175895.1). Classification (NCBI taxonomy): domain Eukaryota; kingdom Viridiplantae; phylum Streptophyta; class Magnoliopsida; order Zingiberales; family Zingiberaceae; genus Wurfbainia; species Wurfbainia villosa. The sequence continues at coordinate 74,428,882 of CM046000.1, read as the reverse complement.
TCTAGGGGTAACTCCCCTTGCAACCTTCTTAGTGGCCACCCTAGGTTTCATAGAAATCCTAGCCACTAGGCACAAACCTTGGTCAACTCTAGGGATGACTTCCCTATTGACCTTGGTCTTCCTAGACCTAGTTAGTGTTCCATAGTCAAATGGAACACTGTGATAAGTCATCTTGGACTTAGGTTTGTGACCCAAACCATTCTTGCCCTTGGTTGACTTTTGACTCTTAGGTCCTAGATGTTGACTTTGACTTTTGGACCCTTGAAATTGATTTTGGATGTTCCTAAGGGTCTTTTCAAGTTTTTCAAGCCTTGACCTCAAGGCTTGATTTTCCAACTCTAATTTCTCAATTTTTGAGTTTTGATTTAAACCATGAGCATTGTCCTTTCTAGGCATATGCCTAGTCCATTTAGGGTTAAAACCTAAGTGTTCTTGTATTTTCCTAATAGATTCCTTAGGTAAGGTTTTTCTAGGGACATTAGTCCCAAATTTTTCCTTATTTCCTAAGTGGACCTTTTTAGCACCTAAACAAATATGCCTATTACTTCTAGCATGCTTTTCATGTACAATAACAAGAGAATTAAATCTTCTAGCATGCTTTTGTCTATTAACTAAGGAAGGTGCATTATTGAAATATACCTTAGGGTTTGCCTTGGATGCTCCCCCTACATGTGTAACTCCCTTTTTGGTCTTTTTGCTCCCCCTAGGACATTGATTCCTATAATGTCCTTTTGAATTGCACTTGAAGCATATGATGTGCTCCGTGCCTTTAGATGTTGGGGAACCGACATCCTTGACTTTTGGTGCCGGTGGAGCTTTCCTAATCTTCTTTGGGCATTTGCTCTTGTAATGCCCATACTCCCTACACTCAAAGCATATTATATGATTTTTATTTGAAAATAAAGTGTTTGAGTTACCTAGGGTGGTGGTAGGTGCCGGAGTTGAATTTTGAGCTTCCTCATCTTGATCGGATGTTGAAGGCTCTTCTTGAGGTTGCTCCGGTGTAGAGGATGGTCTCTCCTCCTCAATCCTAGAAGTAGATGCTTCTTCCACCTCTTCTACTTCTTCTTTCTCCGATCCGGAAGTTGACTCCATCTCAACTTCCGATTCCTCACTTTCACTTGAGGATGAACTCTTCTCATGGAATCTTGCCAATTTTCTCCATAGCTCCTTGGCATACATGTAATCCCCTAGCTTGTACAAAACATCATTAGGGATTAAATCTTCCAAAAGTTTCATTACCTTAACTTCGGTCTTGAGCTTTTGGCATTGCTCTTGGGTCCACTTTTTCAATTTTAGGACATTCCCCTTCTTATCCCTAGGGGGTTCAAGGCTTTCAACGAGGATGAACCAATCCTCTATGTTCATCATCAAGAATGTTTCCATTCTTGCTCTCCACGCCGGAAAATCTTCTGGATCATATGGAGGTGGAGTATTGATATCCCATCCAAGCTTGTCTTGGAATTCCATCTTCACCCTCTAGCCTTTTGTCTTAGCTTCGGGCGGTTAGTCCGTAGAAGAGCCCCGGGCTCTGATACCACTTGTTAGGAATATTGTAACGGCTAGAGGGCGGGGTGAATAGCGTCAATGGAATTCTTTCGCGTTCGTGTCTACAATTTCGTTAGTGCAGCGGAATATAGATATAATATAATAACGAAATGGACAAGCACACACAAAGACACGAAGATTTAACGTGGTTCGGAACCGCACGGTTCCTACTCCACGGATCGGGTTCGTACGAACCCTAGCGATGCCAATCACACACCACTATGAAATAACTCCTTCTCGACACGAGTCGGAGGCGGAGAAACCTCTTACAATTGTTTACAACAATAAACAAATAGCTACAAGCAAATACAATGAAATACAAAGCAAAACTAGTAAAGAAAACACTTTACAAATGCTCTTAAATGCTTGATCGCTAGGTTGATCGAGTAGCACTTGGAGACCCTGAATTGCAGCAGCAACTCGCCCCAAATCGCCTCAAAGAACCCTTAGTTTTCCCTCCATCACGAGCTCCATATATAGCTTCAACTTGTGCTGGAAAAAGTCGATCAGTCGACTGATCGGGACCATCAGTCGACTGATGCCACTGTTGTCGTGAGACAACGGCTAGATCCACGCTGGATAAGTCCAACGGGAGTCCTCACTCGACTAGTCGAGTCTCGACTCCATTCTTTGGATGATTTCTCGAGCACCAGTCGACTGATTACACGATCAGTCGACTGCTCGAGCCATCAGTCGACTGCACAACTCTGGCAGTCGACTGCTAGGCCATAACCCACAGTCAAACCCTAGTTGACTCGGTCCAGTCGACTGCCACATGGCACCAGTCGACTGGCACACCTCAAACATGAGGTTTTAACCCAAGTATGGTTCCCCCATACTTGCTAGACCACCCTTAGCCTAGACCTAAGCCTTCTAGCCACCTCCATCAGCCTCACGCCTCTCGGATCCCTCCAAGTCATCCATGACTTGTTCATCCATCGTGCTAGCCTTCAGGTGCTTCCATCGGCTATGTCATGCTAACGGTGTCTAGACCGCCAAGGCATATTGGACTTACGCCGCCAAGACTTCGCTTGGACTTTACGCCGCCAACCATTGGACTTATGCTGCCAAGACTCCCGCTTGGACTTTACGCCGCCAATATCAATCCCCTTGGACTTTCTCTTGCCAATCCATGTTGGACTTTCCATGCCAAGACCATGCTTGGACTTTCCTTGCCAACCCATGTTGGACTTTCCATACCAAGACCCATGCTTGGACTTTTCATGTGCCAAGTGTCCCACTTGGACTTTCCATGCCAAGTACTCAAGACTTGGACTTTACCAAATGACAATTACATTGTCATATGTTTTTGTCGAAACATCAAAACATCACTCGAGTCAAACTCGAGTCCTGGTCAATCGTGACTTGGGCCGATTGCACCAACATACATCTCACAACACATAGGACTAATGTGTTTGTGTACTTAGCCACATAGATGGGCGTGAGATGTTAGGACCTTACTCCTGGTTCCAGATGTAGAGCTAGTGCATCGCTATGAACCACGGAGTATAATCATACATACTAACTGACTCTGACCAGGACTGGTTGATCCTTCATATCAATCAAGCTAAATATGAGTCGAACATTTTATAGATGAACTTATTTTCAGTATATTATTTTCAAAATAATGTGGAACATGCTTGGACTTTAAAATTAAAACTTATTCCACACACACCCTCACTCTTTTCGATAAATGGCAAAAGGGGGAGAAAAAGGCCAAAGTTAAGGGATCAATTTTTTTATGGCCAAGGCTTACTTAACTTTAAGTTAACAAAACAAGTTAAGGGAACTCTTAACTTAAACACATTTAGTTAACTTGTTTTCGTCAACAATACAAAAAATAATAATAATAAATAGTAATTAACTCTAAGTTAACTTGTTAACAAAATGGAAGTAAAGGCCAAGGTTAAGAAATCAATTTTTTGATTTCTTAACTTAAAACTTATTTTAAACACATTTTTTTTAGTAGCAAATATCAAGGGGGAGAGTTAAAACTCTTTCTCAAGTACTCACCCTTGGTCAAGGGGGAGGATTCCTCAAGGGTGAGCACTTGAAAAAGAGTTATTATATACTCCTACACATTCATGCATATCTCTTGCTCATTTTACTTAATGCGCTTAATTTGTCTTTCTTAACTTTGTATGTGGGTTTGCCATAAATCAAAAGGGGGAGATTGTTGGTGCAGTAGGCACCTAAGTCAAACCTAAGTTTTGATTTTAGCAAACGATACAAAGTTAAGCTCATGTTGTTATCTCACGAGCTGAATTGAGTGTGCAGAAGATTGCTATAGCTGGAGTTGAAGGCTAGCGACACCCGGAGGAAGCCGCGGTGGTCGGGCGACACTCGAGTGACTTCGAAGGGAGCCGAAGGAATCGAGTGGAAGGACGGAAGCAAAGCGACATGGTAAGTATCGAGGTAAGCTCATGTGTGCGAGCGTAAGTGAGGTCGTATCCTCCTTACGGGGATGGTCTTAAGCATAGATCCGACCAAAGACATCCCATCGATGGTCTAGGTCGAGATCGGACGGTCGAAGGCCGTTAAAATAATGTTTTCTTTAAGCTAACTTTGCCTTGCAGTAAGCATCCCGACCGCCACTTGGAGGACTCACCGCCGCCAATCGGGCCGATCACGGAGGTCAAGAATCGATCGATGTCGCCATCAGTCGACTGATGATGGCCATCAGTCGACTGATGGTCAATGATCAGATTTGAGGAGTCAAGGCTTATCACCCCATTTCAAGGAGATTGGTGCTCAATTGTGATTGGCTAGGGTTCCTCTCGAAAAGGGGCTCAAAGGCTATAAAAGGAGGGCCAAACCTAGGGTTTTCTTCATCATTCTAAAGCTTCCAAAAGCCTCCGCCAAGCTACAACTTTTCGACCACGAAGTGCTTTCTCTCCGACGTCTAGGTCTTAAATTCTCTCTTATTGTAACGTCGGTTTTAGTTTTTATTTAAGTTCATTTCTTTTCCGAGCTTTTATCGTATACGAGGAGAGGGGGAGTGTCCCTCTACCTCAAGCTTTTTCCTTCTTGTATCGATTAACTCCTACCTCCAACGAGGAGGAGTTCCTTTAGTGCTTTTTCCCTCCGTACGTGGTCAAGGACCACTAGGGCCTTGGAGTAGTAGCCGAAGGCTACGAACCAAGTAAAACTTCATTGTCTCCTTTTACTTTACATTTCCGCTGCAATTAATTATCTCTCGAGTTTTAACGAACGAAAAGAAAAGGAAAAGGTTTTTCGCTATTCACCCCCCTCTAGCGAACCGCATCGATCCAACAACTCCAACTACCACAATCAACAGTGGCCAGGTTACGTAACTCCAACAATCACAAACTGATCGAATCGTGTCCAGGATACACGATTCTCAAATCCAGTGGCGACTAAATCGTTAATTAGTCTAACAACTTAATCAAAACTCATACAATTCATGCCAAGTATGAAATTGTCATCTCTACACACCTGCATCTCCTTTACTCTAAGCCGATGATATATATTAATCATCACAATGACAATGATAATTGTATGACACCATGTCACTACAATATCAATCCTCTAGTCGTAAACCAACCTTAGAGTATACACAGGTGTCTTTGGCTGATCTCAATAGATAATCTATCCACAACGAAGGATATTCTTTACAACAACTACTGTATTCCATCATCGATAATCGATGCATACTTCCAAAGGTCCATCTCTCTTTCAACAAAGAGTTCCGGATCTTCTCAAGGAGGAATACTGGGATAGATAAATATCCCTTCTAACTTCTCATATAATTACAACTTACATTCTTCCAATTTCTATAGTGTTTAACAACACTGATACCCACAAAATTATCACCCAGTCTGTGATCTTCGATATCAGAACTATTTCCGCAATCATTTCGATCACCTACTCCACTTGCCTATGCAGCGGCAAGCCTAGGAGTTCATCCAAAATTACATCCGAATACTCTCAAATTATACGCACATTCGAGAGCATATCGTACCATACTTCTAACAATTTGACCATCCGTAAGGATATGTCTAATAAAAGTATGTCTATCAAAGTCTAAGGACCTCCCTTGACTTCTTAATTATTGGTCCACTTCTCACCTGACAGTAGAGATACCACCGATCCACAAGTCGATGTAAAGGACCCCCTTTTTAATCCAGACTAAGAATGTTCTAGATACAGATACCTATAACTACAAGCATCTCTCAACATATTAACCTAGAGAGTAAACTAAAGTAATACCCTGAACGATCAATTATCTGTCGATCCGATCCAAAGGCTCTCCGCAGGTCTCCGCCTTTCTCCAAAGAGAACAAGATCAGATCCAACAGTCCGCGACAAAGCGGTCGCATTTCTACGATGAATGATCCGAGGATCTTGCTAGATCATCTGATCACATCTCTAAATCCTACGAGCTACAACTGTAGAATATAAAATAAATACGACCACCATTGTATACTCTCTCCTCTGTACAAATCAAATTACGTCTGGAGGTAACTGTTGTTGTCTGCATGTGTCTTCTACGATGTCTTCTGCTGATACTGCTGCGTAAATCACTTCCCTTGAAGGGAAGTATCATGAAACTCCAACCACGCCTGAGGTAGTAGATTGCTGCTAATGAGATAACTCAATCTTCTGTGCCGATCTCTACTGTCGAGACGATACATCATCCTCCCGGAACACCATTGGTAGTCTTCAACTGAGTCTTCAAAGTACACCACCTCCTCTGTACTGGTTGCTCACAATAGCATCAGATGAACTGATCCAACAGATAATCTAACTTCGCGTGTCTTCGTGATCCGCACTGCACACACATAATCCCTCCGGAGTCTTTGTTCTGATTTTGCTGAATCCACGAGAACATCCTGATGATCTGCGGTTGGTCTTCTATAATCGAAAAATAGCTCAAAGCCTGTGATTCCGATCATGCTCCTTTTTATCCAACAGTCGGAGACTTCTGACTCTATTAAGTTGACCTGCAATATTTGCTTATCGGTCTCCAACTTTTAAACACTTGTACGGAGTCATTTCTAAACTCCTATCTTAATCCAACGTCTTCCGGCAGGATCTGGTAGAAGATCCCGGCATCCTTATCCAACTATAAGCCAATAACTCTTGGTGGCTTAAATCATCCATTCATCTTCTTGAGCTATTAGGTGGTCGTAACCTCTGCAAGTCTCACGACTCTGCACGGTACACTATCGCTAACCGATCACCCTTTCTTGAAGCTCAAGAATTCCTTACAATGTGTCACTAAAAGTGACATGGGGAAATACTCTCTTTCAACATCACTAAATAATGATCAAGTGATAAATTATTTCCCGAAGATTATTTTCTGCATTTATCACCAAATACTGGCTTGATCCCGATAATGGTATGCCAACAACTCTTCTTTCTCGGTAAAACATGAGTTAAGTACCCAAAAGTACTCTCAAAGTTATACAATTCAGTACGAACAACTCAGGGATAAAATCCCTATGAAACACTGTAACCTAGCCTTCCGCTATCTGCATCACAATAGTCTACAAGTCTATTCATTACCCACAGGTAATGATTTGACTAGCACAGTTAATGAAAATCTCTAAGACTGTAGTCTCTGATTTCCATAATAAATGTGACGACTTGGCCTATGTTTTTCGACTCAGTATCAGTCGGCTCTCAAAGGTAAATTACCTTTTCGATACAGGTTCAAGACTCACAGACTTAACAGGTTATTTCCGGGGTCAACTCATACCACGGTTACGAACAATAACCAACACACTACAGGTTATTCCCTGTTATATATACTAAAAGCATAGCCAACAAAACCGAGAGTATAAACCCTATCGGCACTCCGATTGGTCGCCTCGGTGGATGACCTCTACAACAAGTCTGCACAGGTGTCATAACTCTATTGTATACACCTACCGATCAAGTTTAGATAAATATCTACTAAACCATAAGTTATTAGGAATTCTTACCTCGTGCTGCTTGGAGCTCAGGCCGCTATCCATCTCATCTCAAAAACCAAAACCGAAAAAATCGACTCCCGAGAATCCAAGACTCGACACAAAAACAACATTGTATGGCATTGCAGAACCTTGGGCTCTGATACCACTAAACTACAGCCACGCCCCGAGAGCATGCCGAGCTGAAAATCAAACGGACAACATCCCCCCTGTACGTGGCAACATTTCGGGTTAATACAAGGCCCGTAGGCCCACAATAACAACAATATATATATATGAAAATAACAACTACACAAAACACAGCGGAAATATAATACAACAACAATACAATCCCACACAAGCATACCGGTATGACTAACACATCACAACAACACGAAACCTCGACAAAATCTGAATATACAACATAGTACATCACGAAAACTCCAAATACAATACACAATGGACGGAAAGCCCAAAACAAACACGGGAGCCTCGGAGGTGAGATGAGATGTCAGCCAGCGGTGCTCCAAGCCATCACGAAGACTTCTACCTGTTACCTGGGCGACAGAAAAACCCAGGGTCCATTGGGGTGGTGAGGAAAACTCAGCAGGTAATAGAAAACATGTATATAGGTAATATCACATGTATTTCAACAACATAATCTAGAGGTACAACAGGTATATCAACATAGTATATAAATACAAGCATATACCATCTAACCAAATGAACAACGTAAAATGCAGACATACCTGAGTCTGCTACGCTACTCTGATCCAACCTAAACATATATCCAATATATATATAACAGGAAGAGTAAGATCAACTCAATATACTCAAGCTACAGGTCAAGGTATCTAATGGTCTGTCCAACACATATGCCAGTACCCGACACAATCGTATAACATATGTAAGAAGCATGCATGAATATGATGTACAACCAAATGCAGCAAGCATAATACAATCAAGTGCAACATCACAATAAGCATATATATATAGACTGCATATATATATATATCAATCTTAACCATCCATATATATATATATATATATATACATGCATATATGTATATATATATGGTAATATGCAAAGCGCCATCAGATACGGCAATGCAGCATGCATGGTCATGCCTGCTCACCCCTACTCGCTACCACAACCCCAGTGTGGCCTAGGTGGCACGACATGACAACTGTCCAAACTCACACCAACCACTGCTATAGAGTGGCCGAGTGGGAAGTATGATCAAGTAGCATATGAGCGTAAAGAGTTCGCTACACAATGGGAGTCCCTGCTGCTGGCCACTCCGACTAACACTACCAATGAGTGGACGAGTACTACGCACCCAGGACAACTGCACGCAACTCCAACTACCACCGTCTATAGTGGTAGAGTGCAGCACAACAGATGCTCTGCCCTCACACCAGTTACTCCTCGGGGAGTGCTCTGGGAGGCAAGATGGCTGACAACTCTCTCAACCCTAAGGGAGACTATGTCGTCAAAATGCATGCGAATAATATGAGTATGCTGTCACACGTACAACCATCTACCACAGACTCTCTGTTCCACAAAGAGTCGTACACATATGATCGATACACTCTCTATCCTGTAGAGAGTCGTACTCAACTAATCGACGGACTCTCTATCCTGTAGAGAGTCGTACTCGACTGATCATAACTCTCTCTCCAATAGAGAGTCATACTCAACTGATCAACGCACTCTCTATCCGATAGAGAGTCGTACTCGACTAATCATATTATGCTGGGACAACCGGTCCGTAGCAACACACTAATCACCCTTCACTTAACCATTACACAACTCATGGTTGGTAACAGTATACAACATACGAGTATTGGAAATAAATCCTACATTTACGACATTACCTACCCACGGATGACCTTTTTGCCAATTTATAAACTGGGTCATCCTCCGTACTAACATTTACACCCTGCTAAACATCTAGGCCAATTTATATCACATCTATAACTCCTAAATCATGATAGGGAATATGTGATATCAACAATTGAGCATAAATACATCCAACGATAAGTTCAAGCATAAGATAATAAGAGCAGGGTCAAGATAATATGAACACCTAACATGCTCATATTTATGACTAAATCTGAATGCATTAAAACTACCTGACCAGGGTAGGAATTACCCACCTCTTTTGACGACTTACCTGAGAATACAAGTTGTCTTCACTTCCGTGAACCTGTCTCATATCAAAGTCCTCATGGTCGCGGACCTGTCTCGTATCCATGTCCTGCAAATAGCATTAATTACATTTTAGTGCAAGCAGACTACAACATACGAATTAATTACTATATCGTTCTTATAGTCGCATCCTTTTTATCGAATACGATTTAGGAAGCTCCCTCAAATTATCCAAGGTCGATTTACTATAACCAACCTTCACTTTAGACCCTCAACTGGTACGGTTAACATCATAATTAAAACCCCCCTATTTCCAATTAGCAACTACTCAAAATCTATACATTCGATTCCCTACACCAATTTCCATATGAACCGGATATTCTACAACCCAGAACAACTCTCTAATCATGTACTCCACCGATCACAGCTCCTGTACTTCCATTTACAGCCCATACTAACCTCCACTCATAGCCTACTCCATTCCTCCGATCACTCACGGCTGTACGATAATAGAAATTCAAATAGAAACAATCACTGATGAACATGTGATAAACTAAGCTTACCAATGGTTGGAACTTTCCCTCAATTGCTCAGTTTGCCCGATCAGTTCCTTGCTGCCCTAATTTCGACAGAGGTCATGAATCAGCCTCCAACCGCCTGCTGCAACCACAATCACATCCACACAGTTCAATCCATCACCCATCGTTTCCTCCCCAAAAGAAAAACGATCAATTCTTACCAATCTCATATCTCCACCGGCTGTGTTCCCTAGTCCTCTGTTCACCAGCACCACCGACGCTCCCGATTTTCTGCCTAAATCGATAGGTCATCTCAACGAAGGAAACTACCACAAGAGTTCATTCACACACTGGATCCCCTTTGAAATTGAGGTAAAACAAGGTAACGGACAGCCCTTACCTCGCTCCGGCGACTAACGGACAGTAGGGATCAGAAATCGCCCGGGCGCCTACCGTCGGGAAGTTGCCAAATCGGAGCTTCCAGCCCGTCCCAGGGGTCGTCCAAGCCGACGGCCGCCGCCTGCCACGAGGAAGAAGATCGGCGAAATCTGAGCAACAGAGCAGGGAGATCGCGCAATCGGGAGAAGATCTACTGCTCGGAACCGCTGGAGCGACGAAGCAAAGATCGCTTCGCTTCGGGGGAAGAAACGTTCTCCGGCCGGTGGAAAGAAATCGCCGAAGAAGGGAAGGAGTCACGAGAAGCGATCCGCGAGGAAGGGAAAGGAAGAGCTCGCTGGGTAATTCATCGCGAGGTGAAAACATTAAAAAGGAAGTAACTATCGCGTCTGGGAAATGCTCGCGAGGATGAAGGTTGCGTGCGTTAACGGGAGAAGAAGTGGATCGGGTTTTTTTTAAGAATGGGTAGGGTTTGGGCAGCTTAACGGGTTAGATTTCAGACCCGTTAAGCCTTTTAACTTTCTCAACCAAAGAGGGTCTTAGAAATCTCCTTTTAAATCCAGAAAAATTCTTGGAAAATTCCATAGATTATTCTCCTAGTTACCCAAGAATTTTTTTTTCATGGTATTTTACACATGACATCGGCTCCCTTCTAACTTGTTTTCAAGTCCTTCAAGCCTGAACTGATAGCTTGGGAATCTAACCCTTGGAGAAGCTCGATCTCACTAGATGCATGGACGATTGATCTCTCGAAGTCACATACATGTCCGATCTCTTTGCGGAAGGAAGGTGATCTCACTAGATCACTACACATTGAAGACTAATCTAACTTCTACCCATCCAATAGAAAATACTCGACTGTGGACATTCTACCGAGTCATTCCATCCTTTAATCTCCGACTGGATCAATCAAGATTATGTGAGTCTTGTGATTCATCGTGAGCTCTAAAAGCTAAACCTTAGAATGCACATAACTTTACAACATCAATTGAAACTTTAAGTCATAAACAATTTTTTACAACTAAATCCAAAGATTGTTTGTCCATAATATTATCAATATGTTTCAATGGGTTCATCAAATCATGGGAACTTTTTACCGTATTTTTGTGTATAGAATTAGGACCAATCTCTTCATGAATCAAAAATGAACAATTTTTATCACTATTCACTTTTTTCCAAGATTGAAATCTACCAACGATAAGACTACGTTTGGTATGAGATAATGTAATCAACCTTATAATATAATCAAGTTTATAATATAATATGTATTACATTACTGTGTTTGGTTAGTGATTGATGTGTAATCTTTGATTACAAAAGTGATTACATTCGTTTGTTTGGTATCCATATTTGTTATAAGGAATGTAATTCATATTATTATAAAATGACAAAAATACCATTATAATTTCTTCTTAAGATAATATGTCGATCATCGTAAATCGCCAACCGGTCCGTCATTGTCATCGCCGTCCGGTCGAGCCGGATTATCGGCCGTCGGTGGCCGATCGTTGCCGCCGTCGGCGATCGTCGCCAGCCGCCCGGCGATTGCCGCCGATCGTGATTGCCGATTATCGGCCGTCGATCACCGGTCGATGCGCCGATGTTCGCCGACCGCCGCGCCATGGTCGCGGCCAGCTCGGTCGACGACTAGCAAACAGCCGATGGTCGCCGAGGGTCACCGATGGACGTCGTCGATGAGCATCGGGAAGTAATGAGAAAAATAAAAGAAGAATATATTTGTCATGATAAATATTGAGTCCGTAATGTAATCAGATTACATAGTTTTTCCTTCGTAATCGAGATTACGGATCTTAATTCTTATTTTGTAATGCAATTACATTACATTACATCTTTGAAAGGTTACCAAACAAAATAAATCATCTTGTAATATAATTCTGATTATATTACAAATCTGATTATCCCGTATCAAACGTAGCCTAAATGCATTCGGCTCAAAATGTGTGTGTGGCTTAATAAAAAGAAAACATTGAAGACAATGAACTATATTTTTTACTCGAGAATATTCCAACCAATAAGTAAATAACTTATACCAAGTATATAAAAACTTTCTTTGATTTTTGTCAACAAATTTAGGAGACTTTTTTGGGATTACTTGATAAGGACTGACAATCAAATCACACGCCTAATTTCATCTGTTTTTTTAGGCAGATAACTCCATATGGATTTATGTAAAATAGGATCTTGTTCAATAGTAATATTATCATCATTATCAATCTTTCCAAATTTAGTCGGAGAAGGTTCTATAGTTAGAGCTTTATCTTCAAAAATATTGAGAACCTCGGATTGAATATTATCATAAAGAATATCAGAAGAATTATCTTTCGAACACCTTTAGGATTCAATTCTTTGCTTACTTATACTGAACCTATATAAAAAATATTAGTAAGTAATCAATTGGTATACAAAATATCACATATATGATAAATAATTAGTTAATTACATAGATAAAACATTAAAAATTACTGAGCTTACGAAGAAACTAAGGTGGAAGATTATATTGAAATTGTAACCCCACGAATTTAAGAAATAAAGATGAAAAATTTGTCCCTAGATCAAGTGGTTAGTATGGATAATAAAATTGTTTCAAAAAGTAAAGGTCAATATTCGAGAGCTGCAAAATTTTCAAGATACTTATCCTCTTGCCGTATTAATTCTTGGTTGGATAAAAATATTCTTCATGATTTACCTCCCTTTTCTAATCGTGGAATTGACGATAAAGAATGCTTGAGATGAGCACATTATTTTTTTATCCCAAAAATTGACAATAAAGAATGCTTGAGATGAGCACATTATTTTTTTATCCCAAAGATAAGAATCTCTTTGTTCTTCCATCGTCACTTCCATCAGACTCAAGGCTCGGACCATTTCAATCTCACCATTTTTAATTAATTTTTATTCTTAACTTTTATTATTTTTTAATTTTATTTGAAAATAAAAAAATTATTTAAAACTTTCATTTAAAAAATGACGATTTATCAAACAGCGCACGTGAAGTTTAGAAATGCTCAAACAACGTCCCATACTTTCATATTTACCAAACATCGCATTTAATTTCCTTTTTACCCCTCCTGTCAAACAGATCGGCACCACTGTGGTGCTGGAATTATAAATTCCAACACCACTGTGGTGCTGAGATTTGAATTCCCAGCACCACAGTGGTAGTGGTGCAATCCCAGAACCACCGCTGTGGTGTTGGAATTGTAAATCTCAGCACCACTATGGTGTTGAGATTTGAATTCCCAACACCACAGTGGTGGTACAATTCCAGCACCATAAGTGGTGGTGCTGAAATTACAACATAACTGTGGTGTTGGAATTTGAATTTTCAGCATCACGTTCGGAATTTTTACTGTGATGCAAATTTGTTTGACGGGAGGGGTAAAAAGAGAATTAAGTGTGCTATTTGATAAATATGAAAGTATGGGACGCTGTTTGGACAATTCTAAACTTTACGTGCACTGTTTGATAAATTACCGTTTAAAAAACTTAAGGGGCAAGGACGGAGTTCGACACCTTCATGTTACCTTTTTAATTATTTTTTATTTTAATTTTATATGAAGAATTGTATTAAAAAATTGAGAGGGATGACACCAATTGCATTCCTCTAAGATTGTAAATGAACTAACCGTTCATGAATAAATTTAATATTTGATTTGATAAGAATTTATTTATATTCGTTCAATATATATCAAAGTTAATTAAATGAATAAGTTTGAACAACTTAATAAATTAAATGAACAAGCTTGAATATATATGTATTCAACTTGTTAATATTTATGAATAGTATTCGTAAACAAAACTCATAAACTATGTTCATGATCAAATTTATTTATGAGTTTGTTTATATTCAATTGAATTGCTAATACTAACTAATCAAATAAATATTAAAATTTAAATCAAATAAATAAGTTTGACTTAAGAGATTGATAACATCTAAATAAGTCAATCATAAATAAATTTGACTAAGCTTTATTCAAACTTGGATTGAGCTTGATTTAGGATTCAGAAGTTTGATATCAATTAAATAACTCAAGTTCAATTCAAATTCCAATCAAGTTCAATCTCAAAGCGAAAAAAAAATCAAATTATACTTGAACAACTATTTCAATAGCTTGTTTAAACTTGGCTGCTCAACTTAATTATATTATCAAATAAATTTGAATATTATAAAATTTAATTTGACGTAGTTTGTTTACCGTTCTATTCCCCCTTGTCTCCGTCTCTGTCAATACTACTACATATTATAATAACAAAAATACTACAATATTATTAAAGGGAATTTAATTAAATTAGAATAAATTTGACTAAGTTGGAATAATTTTTGACCAGGATAAAAAATCCCTTTTAACAAATAATGCTAATTTACTTCAAACTATTATAATATGTAATAGTTTTATTTAAAACTACTTCAATCGTATACCAATTTTGTTAAACCCCACTATAACATTGATGAAAATAAATTGTCATGCAACAACTTTGACCAATACTTCTACATGTTCTAATAGTTTTCAACAAAGCTACTGGAATAATATTGAAGCTAATTTAATCGAATTAGAACAAATTTGATCAACTTGGAGTAATTTTGACCAAGATAAAAAAAATTGATATTTTGATATGCTATGTGTAACAATCTTGTATAAGAAGGAAAAGTTTTATTTTACATTCTAGTTATTGTGATACGACTATTACAACAGTGTGCTAGATATATTTTGGAATAAAAAATAGGATGCAATATTATTTTGCTGTTTTTAAAAATAAAAAATGTCCTTTTTATCATAAGAAACATCTTTTTAATTTTTACCCATTATATCTTAACTATATATATTTGAGATCCATGCTCCACACGTTTTTGGATCATTTCAATGGTTTAAATTAAAATATGCCCCTCTCATAAATAAATAATTGCATAAGCCTTGTTTAATTAAGCTGTTTTTTTTATTAGCATAAGATATGTATATTTTCGGTTTGATTAATTTTAAAGATGATTAATCTTGTAAGGGATCCTTGGATGACTAGAGAAGGGTGAATAGTCTTTTTTGATTTCTACAAAAACGTTAGCGGAAGCAAAAACAATAATACAAATACAAATGAAATAAAAAAACAATGCCAACACAAATATTTAACATGGTTTGTAGATGACACTCCTATTTTACGACAATCTGTGAGATGGATCAACCCTAGTAAGTCTTTACTAAAGTCTCCTTTTGATGATCACACCAAGATGGAGAAGTCTTCTTACAATCAACTCTTCTTCTTATAAAATGATGGAAGTGAAATTAAAGAAGAAGAGATTAAAACACACTAGAAACTTGAGAAGACTTGGTGAGCTTGAGAGTAAAGATTGGAATGAGAGCACTAGCCCTCTCAAGCTCCCCAAGGTCTCCTTTTATAGACAAGAGGCTGATTTTCCCATTGAGCCTGTAGAAGTCGACTGTTGTTGTAGTTGACCTAATCCAATGGCTTCTAACGAAGCCTAATCTGCGATTGTCACAACTCAACGAAACTCTGATTAGTCGACTGATCAAGTCATCAATCGACTAAAAATATTTTTGTGCCTGTGTCCACTTATAAAAGTCGACTGCCAGGGTATGACAGTAGATTGATGATGGACTAATTTATTGCCAAATCTTGACAGTCGACTGATGAGCCACAAAACTCAGTTGATTTCAGTTGACTAGCTGACCAGTCGACTAGGTCATAACCTGTAACACCCCCTAGTCTTTCCACTCTCTACTAGGGGAGATGTCACTACTTTACTGTCTTATTTTTAAATTCATGTAATATACTAACACTGTCACGCCCCGAGAGCATACCGAGCCGAAAATCAAACGGACGGCACCTCCCCTGTACATGGCAACATTTCGGGTTAATACAAGGCCCGTAGGCCCACAATAACAACAATATATATGTATGAAAACAAAAACTACACAAGACACAGCGGAAACATACTACAACAATACAACAATCCCACACATGCATACTGGTATGGCTAACACACACAACAACACAGAACCTCGACAAAATCCGAATATACAATATGTACATCAAGAAAACTCCAAATACAATACACGGCAGACGCAAAGCCCAAATACACACGGGAGCCTCGGAGGTGAGATGAGACGATGTCAGTCGGCGATGTTCGAATGTCATCACGAAGTCTTCTACCTGTTACCTGGGCGACAGAAAACCTAGGGTCCGCGGGGGGGGGGGGGGGTGGTGAGTAAAACTCAGCAGGTAATAGAAAACATGTATATATATGTAATATCACATGTATTTCGACAACATAATCTAGATGTACAACAGGTATATCAGCATAGTATATAAATACAAGCATATACCGTCTAACTGAAATGAATAACATATAATACAGACATACCTGAAGTCTGCTACGCTACTCTGATCCAACCTGAACATATATCCAACATATATATAACAGGAAGAGTAATACCAACACATAATCTACTCATGCTACAGGCCACGGTATCTATGGTCTATCCAACCCATACCAATATCCGACACAACTGTATAACATATGCAAGAAACATGCATGAATATGATGTACAATCAAATCTGACAAACATAATACAATCAAATGCAACATCACAATAAGCATATATATATAGACTGTATCTATATATGTATACTAATCACAATCATCCATATATATATATACATGCATATATGTATATATATGGCAATATGCAAAAATGTCATCAGTCGGCAATGCAGCATGCATGGTCATGTCGGCTCACCCTAAAGCTACCACGACCCCAGTGTGGCCTCGGTGGCTCGAGCATGACAACTGTCCCAACTTAACACCAACCACTACTCTCGAGTGGCCGAGTGGGCAGTATGATCGAGTAGCATATAAGCGTAAAGAGCAAGCTACACGATGGGGGTCCCTGCTGTTGGTCACTCCGACAGTTACTACCCATGAGTGGTCGAGTACCACAAACGCAGGACTACGACACGCAAATTCAACTACCACCGTCTATAGTGGTAGAGTGCGGCACCTCAATGCTCTGCCCTCACACCGGTTACTCCTATGAGTAACCATGGAAGCGAGATAGTGGCGACCCTCTCAACCCACAAGGGAGACCTTGTCGCCGGCGTGCATGTAAATGCATGAATGCAATGTCTCACATCGACATCCACCATAGACTCTCTATCACTGCATGCAGTCATACCAATCTACTCGACGCACTCTCTATCCTGTAGAGAGTCGTACTCAACTGATCATAATACTCTCTATCACCGAGAGTCATACTAATCTACTCGACGCACTCTCTATCCTGTAGAGAGTCGTACTCATCTGATTATAACAAGCTAGGACCACCGGTCCGTAGCGATACCCTAAGTATCATTCCTCTGACCATTTACACAACACATGTTCGGTGGTAACATACAACCTAAGGGTACTAGAACTAACCCTAGGTTAAAGACATTATCTACCTACGGATGACCTTTTTGCCCAATGTACAATCAGGTTGTCATCCGGACTTTACCATTTGCACTTAACTTAAACAAATTCTAAGTTACTTGCATCACCTATTTGTATAACTCCTAATCATGATAAAATAAACATGATATCAGCAATAGAGTTAATAGCCAACGGTAAAGGATCAAGCATACGATAAAAAGAACAGGGTCAAGGTAATATGAACACCTAACATGCTCATATCAATGACTAAATCTGAATGAAATACAACTACCCGGACTAGGTAGGAAATTACCCACCTGTTGTGTAGGCTATGCCGTTAGTCTCCACGTCCAAAAGACTATTCCGAATCAAGGTCCTGCAGTTACAAAACATAAAGAGTAACTAAATGCTAGCATAACCCTAATGCTAGAATAATTCTCTAAATCACATCCTAACCCTTGATTAGTCAATTTAATCATGTAATAGTGTACTCCTCTACACTTCATTTACTAATCATATTTGATCTATGAATATTTCACAAATAATACTACTGTAACATATCATATTGAATCAACAACCATATCCAAATCCAGGTCAACTTCTAACATCAATTATCACTAGATCAATTAAATCACAAGGATAATGGTATTTATTATAAACTAATCCAACCTAACTTATCTTGCACAATCGCAGTTGCACAACTCCTGGATCTGCTATAGGAAATCTGTTCATCCTATAGAAATATATTAACTCAATTAACATACAAAATCCTTACCTCTCTACATCAATCGACCATAGCTTCTTCTTTAATATCAGAGAAATCTGATCTATATAACATAATGGTCTTGTGGTTAAATCCAATCTCACCCTGATGTGTTTTTGTACCTGCAACAGAAGTCCAACTTATAAGTTGTGATACAAATCTGAACCTTTAGGTCATCAAGAAACAGAGTGATGCCAATATTCCCAATTACAACATCACAATCGAACCGGCCTCAATAACTATATCAACAATAAGCAATCAACATTAGACAGTGGTGACCAACCTCGATCAGAGTAGATGGAACCCAATCTATCCTCAACCTTTCTCAATGGCAGCTGCTCGGAAATGGCAAAACCAGAGCATCGCGTGATCCAGCTCACAAATCTGCCAAAACTTGAGATCTGAACGAGTAAGCTTCAGGGTAAATCCCTAGATCAGAAATCGTTCGAGATACCCAAAATAAGAAAACCTCACATCTACTGAGATCTGGTCGACCGACGATAGGTAGAGTCACGCGATCATCCATTGTTCCGGCTCGAGGTGAGTGATGGTTGTGGCAGAGGAAGGAGAAGCGACCCATGCTGCTGCAATCGCGATCGAAGAGGTCGGCAAGACTCACCCCCATCTAGATCGGCAGAGTATCTCAAGGAGGTGGCAACGCATGGAGATTCATAGCAAGGAAGAGGTTGACGCCGATCTGAGTTGGTGATGACAGCTGAAGAATCCGAGGTGCTCAAGGATGGTCGACCGTCGCGACTGCGATGGAGCGATGCCACTTGCTGTCTCCCATCGACAGAAGTGGACGCGGCAATCGGGAGAGGGCAACAGCCGTCGCTGAGCAGAGAGGGCGAGCTGGGCATGGTCGGCGCGCGGGGAGAAGGTGGCAGCGAGCGGGAAGGGTGCGGCGTGGCAGGGAATCGCGAGAGAGAGGATCGGGAGGGGAAAGAAAAGAATCGCGAGGAAGAAAGGATCGGTAGGAAGAGGAACGACGCGATGGGAAATAAGGGAAACGGAAGGAATATAGAGGGTTTAAATTAAACCCATTAATTCCTTGCAGATAGTCTAAACAGGCTTTACAAAAGCCTATCCGCTTTATCCCCATAAAATGTCCATAAGACCTCCGTTTAATTCCAGAAAAATTTCTAAAAATTTCTGAAAAATTCCACAAGATGTTTTATCAATTATCGAGGAATATTTTTTATTTTATTTTTTTTTCTCCGGTATTTTACATTCTCCCCCACTTATAAAAATTTGGTCCCCAAATTTCGTACTAACATGCAAAAATTTACTTCAAGCAAGTTTCCGAAAGGACCACATACCTTCCTCAAGTGACCAGATGAGACCATCGAGCTCGGATAGTATCTTCCAGCTCCCACATAGCCTTCTCATCAGTATGATGCTGTCATCCAACCTTTACGAGTCGGATGATTTTCGTCCCACTACTGTCGGATGACCTTACTTGAACAGGATCTGTTCTATAGGATCGTACAACTGTATCCTTGAGTGTTAAGGAGACAGGAAACACAATCTGGATAATGACGCATGGACTCGAGATCAGAGCGTGATTAACGGCTCAGGTTCTCTGGGATCGGTGGCTGTAGAGGATCGTTCTCAGCAGATCTCTACACCTGCTGAGATGATCTCGAGTCTGTCTGACAGACCCCACAATTGTTTTTTTTATTGTAACGACCTAGCCCCTATTGGTGGAATTCGGCGACCCCTATTGGTCGACGACCGTCGCCCCTGTTGACCCGTCGTTACTCACCTGGACTTCCCACCCCTGAAAGTGGGTTTTTGCCTTCCCCAGGATTCGAACTCTAGACCTCCAGGCTAAGTACTAAAGTTTATAAATCCTGGTAACCAAGTGATCCTAGGATCACTTGGTTACCAGGATTCATAAACTTTAGTACTTAACTGAATCTAGAGTTGAATCGTGAAGGCAAAAACCACTTCGAGTGGGAAATCGAGTAATGCAACACGAAGGCGACGATAAATCGACAATAAGTCGCCGATCCGCCAATAGTCTCGTTACAATAAAAGCACCCAAGATTCATAAACTTTAGTTCTTAACCTGGAGGTCTAGAGTTCGAATCTTGGGGAAGGCAAAAACCCACTTCCAGGGGTGGGAAGACCAGGTGAGTAACGACAGGCCAATAGGGGCGACGATCGTCGACCAATAAGGGTCGCTGAATTCTGTCAATAGGGGCCGGATCGTTACAGGATCACTTGGTTACCAGGATTCATAAACTTTAGTACTTAGCCTGGAGGTCTAGAGTTCGAATCCTGGGGAAGGCAAAAACCCACTTCCAGGGCTGGGAAGACCAGGAGAGTAACGACGGGCCAACAGGGGCGATGGTCGTCGACCAATAGGGGTCGCCGAATTTTGCCAATAGGGGCCGGGTCGTTACAATAAAAAGACGCCTTTTTATTGTAACGACCCGGCCCCTATTGGTGGAATTCGGCGACCCCTATTGGTCGACGACCCCAGGGGTCATCGAATTCCGCCAATAGGGGCTAGGTCGTTACAAACACAATATGCTAACAACTAAAATGATCATAAGGACCTTGACATCACTTAAATAAAACCATTTCAAGATCTTCACATGACATGCAAGTATTAAGACTAATCCAACATGACTCTAGCATTCTTTGGTCTCAGCCATAAGCAATCCAATTGAACTTCAACAATATAAAAAAAAACAACTAGAAACTTAAAATATGGGTTAGACATCTTCACTTGGGATCTTTTATTTCCACTGTTCCATCGCCACACACACCAAGCACTTCGTCCGCCATGCCACCTCACTGAAACTTTTCTTTACCTTTATCTGCAGTATAAGGAAATGCAAACTATAAGCAGTAACGCTTAGTAAGTACTTTCTATGCTCACAAAAACATGCACTGTATGAAATCATGCAACTAGTTCTCTTGTCCTGGATACATTGATACACATGCAAACATAACTGGAAATCATAACTCTGATTACATGTCTCTTGTATAAAACTATGCTCTTAAGTATTTTAAAAATTATAAACAGTGTATCTAAACTAGAATGATTAACTTTGAAAACTTTTACTTATACTTATACTGATACTTCAAAATAATAATCAGCCTGGATATGAGCTTGGCATAATACCAATGCACGCTTTCCTAATAGGTTGGGGTGGCCAACCACCGAACCTACTAGGGTAACTGAGACTGAGGGCCTTGGCCCGTGGGCGAACTGATGCCCGGTACATGCCCTTTCAAAAGTAAAATACTTCCTTTATACTTATATTCTTATACATACTGACAGAATGCTCTTAATCCCCTAAATCACGAATGGGGAGCGCCATAAAGATCATTATGCTCTTGACCCCCAAAACTGAAATGGGGAGCATACTGAAGATCGTTGTGCTTTTAATCCCAAATTTGAACGGGGAGCATCTTTAAATTTTCTTTATAAAGGAAATATTTTTACATCTTACTCTACATCATGCATATCATTGTAAGCTACAACCCATCTACAACATACATGATCATAAATCACATTCTTATCATGGATCTAAACATGATGCTGAATTACCCATAACATAATGGTAAAATCACGTAACTAAAAACACCATGCATAACTGGAAATAACATGCACATAAAAACATATCAATGACATACGATAACTACTTATACTGCAGGTGAGCAATACTTACATCCTATGCTTTTTCACCAATTTATACCGTTAGATTTCGTAAAGAGAAGACCTCCTACGTGTTCCTTTGCTTTAGCGTGATACTCTACCAAGTCCTTGAGGAGATTCCTCTTGAAAATCTCCTCTTGAATTATCCCACGATGGAGAAATTATAGAGGGTCTTTTTGTTGGGAGTATGAGGAATACAATCAAAGTCCCACATTGGTAAGACATGGAAAAGATCATGTGCTTATAAGAAAAAAGATATCTCCATTGGTGTGAGGCCTTTTGGGTAAAGCCCAAAAATAAAACCATGAGGGCTTAGACCCAAAGTGGACAATATCATGCCATTGTGGAGATATGTGGAGCTTATAAGCACTAACAATTGGTATCAGAGCCATGGTCCATGTCAAGCCATGAACCTCGAACGAAGGAAGTTGAGCTCCCACGTCCGGATCAAGAGAACCAGACATCAGGAAGGAAGTCTAGTTGGGTCGGGGGGACCGAACAACTGGCAGGAAGTCCTGGTGGGTTGAAGATCGGACATCAAGCAGAGAAAATCCTTCGAGGAGGGATAGGCTTGAGGGGGGGCCCAATGTGGTCCTTCGTTTGAGGGGGGGATTGTTGGGAGTATGAGGAATACAATCAAAGTCCCACATTGGTAAGACATGGAAAAGATCATGTGCTTATAAGAAAAAAGATATCTCCATTGGTGTGAGGCCTTTTGGGTAAAGCCCAAAAATAAAACCATGAGGGCTTAGACCCAAAGTGGACAATATCATGCCATTGTGGAGATATGTGGAGCTTATAAGCACTAACACTTTTTATTCCCTCTTTTGTTTTCCTCGGTTGCTGGAGAAAACGGAAGGGAAGCTTCTTCTCCTTTTTTTTTTTTTGTTTTGATTGGGCGACTGGAGAAAACAGGAGGGAAGGAGGCATGGTTGGTCGGCGGTTGGAGAGAAGAGGAGGAGAGTGGGCTGTTCGGCGGCTGGAGGAAAAAAAAATGAGAGAGAGAGAGCGGCTGGAACCCAAGAGGTAGAGAGGGAGAGATCGGCGTGAGGTTTAAGGGAGAGGGAAGAAAAGAAATATATATATAAATTAGGATTTTATTTTCTTAACCTAATTACCCCTTTAAATAATTAGTTAAATTAATCAATCTCTCCCTTTTTTTTGCCTATAGATATATTTTGTTATATCCTATTCATTGGTAATCTTATGACTTAGTAATAAGAAGTCTATTCCCCCAAACTAACGGTTCATGGTTCGAGCCCCGACTAACGAACCATTTATTCGATTTTTTTCCTTCCTATTCTTATTTCTATTTTTTTTCTAAATAAATAAATAAAAATATCGGAACTAAAATTTGGGATGTTACAATCCCTTATACCTTATAAAAGTTTCGTCCTCGAAACTTAGAACAGCTCGGGGTACTTTTGCTTCATGTCATCCTCACGTTCCCAGGTTGCTTCTTCGAACCTTTGACTTTGCCATAAGACTTTTGCTAACAGTATTTCTTTATCTCTTAGTTTCCTAACTGCTCGATCTATTATCTGAATAGGTCGACTTTCATAACTTAGATCTGTTTGAATCTGTACCGTCTGTGACTCAATCACTTGGTTGGTGTCTAGGACGTGCTTCTTAAGCATTGAAACATGAAATACATTGTGGATAGCTGACATTTCCTGTGGTAGCACTAGCTCATAAGATACCTTACCAACTCTCTTGGTGATCAGGTAGGGGCCTACATATCTGGGACTTAACTTGTCTTTCTTTCCAAATCTCATTACCCCTTTCATAGGAGCTACCTTAA
This sequence comes from Wurfbainia villosa, assembly GCA_025175895.1. Taxonomy (NCBI): domain Eukaryota; kingdom Viridiplantae; phylum Streptophyta; class Magnoliopsida; order Zingiberales; family Zingiberaceae; genus Wurfbainia; species Wurfbainia villosa. The sequence goes on along the minus strand of CM046000.1, from coordinate 74,404,675 downwards.
TGAACACTGAATCTCCGACTTGGAACTCTAGGGGTCTGCGTCGGACATCGGCATAACTCTTCTTCCGACTCTGGGCAGTCTGGCGTATGTTCTTTATAGCTTTGGTGGCATCATCTATAAAATTAGTCTTGAGTCCCATTTCTTTCTTTTCGCTACCCTCATACCAACAGATAGGTGATCTGCATCTCCTTCCATACAAGGCTTCATAAGGTGTCATTCCAATTGTGGTTCGATAACTATTATTATAGGCAAACTCTGCCAAACACAAATATTTGCACTAGCTTCCTTTAAAATCTAAGGCACAAGCTCTGAGCATGTCCTCCAAAATCTGATTCACTCTTTTTGTTTGCCCATCTGTTTAAGGATGAAATGCAGTGCTGAATCGTAGCTTAGTGTCGAGGGCTGTCTGAACACACTCCCAGAAGTGTGAAGTGAAGCGACTGTCTCTATCAGAGATAATGGTCTTAGGTACTCCATGCAGTCTAATCACTTCCTTGACATATAACTAGGCTAACTGTTCCATGGAGTATGATATTCTGATAGGCATGAAGTGAGCAGACTTGGTCAATCTATCGACAACTACCCAAATAGAATCCTAGCCATTGGTTGTTTTGGGCAGTCCTACTATGAAATCCATGGCTAGTTCCTCCCACTTTCATTCTAGAATCTGGAAAGGTTGTAGAACTCCTCTTGGTCTCTGGTGTTCTGCTTTCACTCTATGACATGTCAGACAAGCGCTAACATACTTAGCCACGTCCCTCTTCATACCAAGCCACCAGAATTTCCCTTTCATATCTTGATACATCTTGGTAGATCCAGGATGCATCGAATATGGGGTCCCATGAGCTTCTTCTAGGATCTTCTTTCTTAAGTCTGGATCCTTGGGGATACATAGACGTTCCCTCAAATATAATACCCCACTGTCATAGACACAGAATCCTTCATCCTTTCCTTCTTGGATCTCTTGCTTGATTCTTTGGATGCTAGGATCTTTATCCTATCTTGCTAATATATCCTTGAACAGTGTAGGTACTATGGTTAAGGCGGAGAGTTATCCAGAAATGATCTCAACTCCAAAATTCATTATCTCTTTCTCCAGTGGTTGGGATAGTGTTGCTAGGGACATCAAAGTGGCGCATGATTTTCTACTCAGCGTGTCTGCTACTTTGTTTACCTTTCCAGGATGATAGTGGATTTTACAGTCATAGTCCTTTACTAGCTCAAACCATCTGCGTTGTCGCATATTCAAATCCTTCTGAGTGAAGAAATACTTCAGACTCTGGTGATTTGTATAAATCTTGCATTGGACTCCATATAAGTAATGTCTCCAAACTTTCAAAGCAAAGACCATTCCTGCCAACTCAAGGTCATGGGTAGGGTAATTCTTTTCATAGTCCTTGAGTTGTCTAGATGCATAAGCAATGACTTTACCCTTCTGCATAAGTATTGCTCTGAGTCCCATCTTGGATGCATCACTATACAGGTCAAATCCCTCATTACTTTCTGGAAGGGTAAGCACTGGAGCACTTGTGAGTCTCCTCTTTAATTCAAGGAAGCTCTTTTCACAATCTTCGGTCCATTCGAACTTCTTGTTCTTTCTGGTAAGAATCGTCAACGGTGAAGCTATCCTTGAGAAGTTTTCCACAAACTTCCGGTAGTACTCTGCTAATCCGAGGAAACTTCTGACTTCACTGACATTCTTTGGTTGACCCCAATTACTGACCGCTTCTATCTTTGTCGGGTCTACCATAACTCCATCTTTTGAAATAACATGTCCCAGAAATGATATTTGATTAAGCCAAAACTCACACTTGGAGAACTTTGCATATAACTGTCTTTGCTGAAGGGTCTGTAAGACTGTCTTCAAGTGTTCGGCATGTTCCCCCTGAGTTCTCGAAAAGATAAGGATGTCGTCAATGAAGACGACCACAAATTTATCAAGGTACTCCCTAAATATCCGATTTATCAAGTCCATAAACATAGCGGGTGCATTTGTCACTCCGAAGGGCATGACCACGAACTCATAGTGTCCATACCTCGTTCGGAAAGTTATTTTTGGTATATCATCCTCTTTAACTCTTACTTGATGATAACTTAACTGCAAGTCAATCTTGGAGAAGACTGTGGCTCCCCTTAATTGATCAAATAAATCCTCTATCCTTGGCAGAGGATATATGTTCTTGATCGTTACTTGATTCAAGGCTCGGTAGTCTATGCACATCCTCATAGACCCATCTTTCTTTTTCACGAACAACACTGGAGCTCCTGATGGGGAATGACTAGGGCGGATGAATCCCTTGCCTAATAACTCCCGTAATTGTTCCTGAAGCTCTTTCAATTCAGCTGGAGCCATACGATAGGATGCTTTTGAGATTGGGTTGGTACCAGGAATAAGCTCAATCTCAAACTCAACTTCCCTTCTAGGTGCTAGTCCTGGTAGCTCATTAGGAAATACTTCTGGGTAGTCACATACGATTGAGACTTCTTCCAGCTTTTGACTTCTTTCTTGCTTAGTATCAACTATATGTGCTAAATACCCAGTGCATCGACTAGCTAGCATCTTCTAAGCTTCCATGGCGGACAAGAACTTCTTAGTCTTCTTCCTTGGTTCTCCAATAAACTCAAATTTGGCCTCGGTCTCGGGTTGGAATACTACCCTTCTCTTACGACACTCAATGGAAGCACCGTACTTGCTAAGAAAGTCCATTCCAAAGATGACATCAAGTCATGCATATCCAGTAAGATCAGATCACTATAAAGCTCTCTGTCTGAAATTCTGACCGACATGACACGCAACTAGTGTGTAGATGTCATTATTTCACCCGAAGGTAGGGTCGTTAAAAACTGAATATCTAAGATATCCGGAGTTATATCTATCTTCTTAACAAATGCCATAGACATGAAAGAATGGGTTGCCCCAAGATCAAACAAAGACGTAGCATGTCGACTAAGGATAGGTATCCGACTGTGACCACCGTGAGAAGCATTTGTTACCTCATCCTTGGTGAAGTAGAAGATCCTAGCAAAAGGTGTAACTGATGGCGCCTCCAATCTTCCTTGGCTGATGTAAGGACCTCCAAAGGCTCGTGATCCGATGTAGCCGGGTCTACCTCCATACCGGTAGACTGGGGCAGAGGTAGATTGGTCTTAGTGGGGCACTGCTGGCAAGTGTCCTCGACACCACATATATAACACCCGCCACGCCTCGCGCAAACTCCTCGGATGCTTCCTCCCACACTTAGAACATGTAGGATAATGAGGTCGCCATCGCCGAACCTCCCTTTGCATTATTCCATTGCTTCCTCTTGCCATTGTTGTTTCGCCTGGGCCCCATCAATTACCGGGTTTACCTCTGAACTTCCCTAGATTTTGCTTTCTACCGAGGCTAGCTTCTGGTGCTTAATACTATTCATGTAATGCTCCGTGATTAGCGCACTGCTGATTAGCTCTTCAGTAGTCTGTGGTCTATTAATTCCACCAGCCATATTCAGAGCTATCTCTGGTCTCAACATCTTTAGCATCAACCTAACTCTTTCCTTCTCAGTACTGACCAGTTCCGGGCATAGACGAGCCAACCTATTGAACTTCTTTACCGCTTCATCTACTGATAAATCCCCTTGTCGGAACTCCGTGAACTCATCATAATGCTTATTGGTGACTCGCATATGAAAGAACTCCTCGAAGAACTCCGTCTCAAAGTCCGTCCATGACATTTGGTTCACCACCCTCTTGGCCTTTACTCGCTCCCACCACATTCTGGCATCTCCGGTCAGACAGAACGAGCCGCACTTGACTTTCTCATTCTCAAGACAATCCAGCAGTTCCACTATGCTCTCTACTATCTTGAACCATGCCTGAGCATCCCATGGTTCACTGGCACCGGCAAAACTCTCTGGCTTCAACTTTTTTCCATTGAATCAGATAGGCCTCTTGCCTCACCCCTCCCACTGGAGCTGTTGGTGGGACTGGTGGGGCGGAAGATGTAGTTGGAATGGCATTTTAAGTCCCTGGCTGAGTAACAGGATTTTCTCGCTGATTTTTCATCAAGGTATTGATGACCTGATGCTGCTCTTCCACTTGCTATTGGAGCTGAGTGACTATCTACATCTAAGCAGGTGGTGGTACTTCTTCATTCATTCCTTGTCCTCTACGGGGTCTTCCTCGAGGCATTTCTTACTCTTCATAAGATGATAAAGTGAAACCACTATAAGGCTATTATCACTACTTTTTATCATCCTCACATACATATCTAGATATGCTCTATTACTTACTATCTATCATCTTCATATATATATATGCAAACATGTTTAACTCAAAGATAACATTCTAGGTGAGCAGGTTTAACTTAAAAGAAGCATTCCTTACTACTCATAAAGTAAATAAAGTAGATAAATACTTGCTTACTTGGAGGCGACAGGACTGATGCTCAATGTGTGTGTGACGGAAGGGCGAAAACTCGCTCTGATACCATCTTGTAACACCCCCTAGTCTTTCCACTCTCTGCTAGGGGAGATGTCACTACTTTACTGTCTTATTCTTAAATTCATGCAATATACTAACACAATATGCTAACAACTAAAATGATCATAAGGACCTTGACATAACTTAAATAATAACCATTTCAAGATCTTCACATGACATGCAAGTATTAAACCTAACCCAACATGACTCTAGTATTCTTTGGTCTCAACCATAAGCAATCCAATTGAACTTCAACAATATAAAAAAAAAACAACTAGAAACTTAAAATATGGGTTAGAAATCTGCACTTAGGATCTTTTATTTCCACTGTTCCATCGCCACACACATCAAACACTTCGTCCGCCATGCCACCTCACTGAAACTTTTCTTTACCTTTATCTGCAGTATAAGGAAATGCAAACTATAAGCAATAACGCTTAGTAAGTACTTTCTATGCTCACAAAAACATGCACTGTATGAAATCATGCAACTAGTTCTCTTATCTTGGATACATTGATACACATGCAAACATAACAAGAAATCATGCTCTTGTATAAAACCATGCTCTTAAGTATTTTAAAACTTGTAAACAGTGTATCTGAACTGGAATGATTAACTTTGAAAACTTTTACTTATACTTATACTGATACTTCAAAATAATAATCATCTTGGATATGGGCCCGACATAGTACCAATGTGCGCTTTCCTAATAGGCCGGGGTGGCCAACCACCGAACCTACTAGGATGGCCCGAGGGCCTTGGCCGTGGGTGGTGATGCAGTACATGCCCTTTCAAAAGTAAAATAGTTCCTTTATACTTATATTCTTATACATACTGACAAAATGCTCTTAATCCCCTAAATCACGAATGGGGAGCACCATAAAGATCATTATGCTCTTGACCCCCAAAACTGAAATGGGGAGCATACTGAAGATCGTTGTGCTCTTAATCCCTAATTCGAACGGGAAGCATCTTTAAATTTTCTTTATAAAGGAAATATTTTTACATCTTACTCTACATCATGCATATCATTGTAAGCTACAACCCATCTACAACATACATGATCATAAATCACATTCTTATCATGGATCTAAACATGATGCTGAATTACTCATAACATAATGGTAAAATCACGTAACTGAAAACACCATGCATAACTGAAAATAACATGCACATAAAAATATATCAATGATATACGATAACTACTTATACTACAGGTGAGAAATACTTACATCCTATGATTTTTCACCAATTTATACCGTTAGATTTCGTAAAGAGAAGACCTCCTATGTGTTCCTTTACTTTAGCGTGATACTCTACCAAGTCCTTGCGAAGATTCCTCTTGAAAATCTCCTCTTGAATTATCCCACGATGGAGAAATTATAGAGGGTCTTTTTATTCCCTCTTTTTTTTTCCTCGGTTGCTGGAGAAAACGGAAGGGAAGCTTCTTCTCCTTTTTTTTTTTTGATTGGGCAGCTGGAGAAAATAGGAGGGAAGGAGGCGTGGTTGGTCGGCGGTTGGAGAGAAGAGGAGGAGAGTGGGTTGTTCGGTGGTTGGAGGAAAAAAATGAGAGAGAGAGAGAGAGCGGCTAGAACCCGAGAGGTAGAGAGAGAGAGAGATCGGCGTGAGGTTTAAGGGAGAGGGAAGAAAAGAAATATATATATAAATTAGGATTTTTTTTTTCTTAACCTAATTACCCCTTTAAATAATTAGTTAAATTAATCAATCTCTCCCTTTTTTTCGCCTATAGATATATTTTATTATATCCTATTCATTGGTAATCTTATGACTTAGTGATAAGAAGCCTATTCCCCCAAACCAACGGTTCATGGTTCGAGCCCCGACTAACGAACCATTTATTAGATTTTTTTCCTTTCTATTCTGATTTCTATTTTTTTTCTAAATAAATAAATAAAAATATCGGAACTAAAATTTGGGCTATTACATAACCCCAGTCGACTGGTTAAGCCTTCTAGACCCTCGAGTACTAAGAACTCGAGACCAGTCGACTGGGACAAGACCCAGTCAACTGGCATACTTCAAGTATGATCAAATCATACTTAAAACCAACACCCTAGACCTATACTCAACCTTTTAGCTATTCCTTCAGCCTTGTACCTCCAGTATTCCTCCGAATTTGCGACTCCTTTCATCCTTGTGCTTGCCTTCAAGAGATTCCCTCGGTTTCGTCATGTTTCAGGTTTCTCTTTTGCCAAAGTCCGCTTAGACTTTACGCTGCCAAGACTACATGATTAGACTTATGCTGTCAAGACCTTGTCTTTGGACTTCCTTTGCTAAGGTCTGCTTGGACTTTACCCCGCCAAGACTACATACTTGGACTTATGCTGCCAAGACCTTCCTTAGGACTTTCCTTGCCAAGATTCACACTTGGACTTTGTTAGGGCAATCAACCCGTGATATGGTTTTGATGTGTGTGGCAAAGGGTTTAAGTTAGGATGTTTGGATTTGATATGTTCGTTGGAGTCTTGCATAACTTAGTAATTCCCACATAAAGTATTGGCGAGTTTCACCTCTCATGACTCGATCCTTGAGTCGGTGAAGGATGACTTTACGGAAGCCGTGCACTTGGAGCATCGGAGGGACCGCCGGACGAGAAGATTGGAGTGAAACTAGAGGAAGTAGACTTCAGGGCGAGACACGAAGGATGGCACTTCAGAGTCGTGCGCTTGGCGCATCCGAGGGACGTGGCCGGACGAAGACAACTTCAAAGGCGAGGGACCCCAAGGGATGAGAGTGAGCGAATGTAACCCGGGAAGGGGTAGTGCGCTTAGGTGGAACTTGGCCAATTGGCTAAGTGTCGAATGGGATTTCCCGACACCAGTCGACTGCCATGTAATGGTAGTCGACTACTCTAAGTTGACTGTGACTCGACTAGTGTTCGAGTTCGATTCATGTGCCAACAGTCGATTGCCATGGATTGGCGATTCGATTGAGATCACGATTGGCCCGATGAAGGCATCGATCGGTAGTCCTAAGCTCATGTTCAGACGCGAATAAATTATACATACGCTTTTGGCACTTTCGGTGATGATGCTGATCCAACATGGAAAGAAGTCGTTATTGGACAATGACTACAAGACCAGTTGACTGATCGGTGCATCAGTCGACGTCTCCTGTGTCAACGGGAAGAAACCCTCTTCTTCTATAAAAAGAAGAGGTGAGGGGCTTTGTGTTAGTAATATATGAGAGATGTCCTAAGGCAATCGCCTTATGTATGAACCATTTATATGATAAATGAAGATTCACTATTTGAGTATACATGTTTAATGTATTTGATTGGATCTTAAACTCATTTCAATGTCCACGATTACGATTCACATGAGAGAATTTGTGATTGGATCACAACTAGTGAGTATCTCTACATGTGTAATTGTGATGTATCGGAATTATCCTAGTCGATGAATTGATGGATTTGGACACCATCAATTTTCGAGACTAGCACGAGGTATACTCCTTGGTGTATCCAAGCGGTGATTCTCACCGGTGGAGACATAGTGATGTCGGAGTTGATCGTGGATGCTAGTTATGGTAACTAGTTCATTGGAGTGACCGGTAGTAAGACTTCATATGGTTCTCTGCATATATAGATATGTCAATGAAGTTCTTCTTGTGGCTTAAGTGCGATGTTCCTTTGACTTGCGGTATTCAAGTCATCTTGATCATGGAGACTTATGCTTTGACATCTTAAGCAAACATCTCCGAGGAGATGTGGACGGAATGATTGGGTATAAGTCGAAGTGATCGAAGGTGTTTGAATAGCCTATAAAGGATTCACCACTCCTTGCGAGGAGATGTATACCCATGGCCTCTCGTCGGATTGTTACTAAAGTCTTTGGCCAAAGCATTACATGTTTAGAGTAAGGTACTCTTGATACATGTGGAGTAACTAGAATCCGTGGGCGAGGAAATGATACTTGGGCTAGGTGTGGCGTAGTCGACCTAGTGGGAGACACAATAGACCATGTCACGAACCAAGTGGGTATAAGATGAGTGAAGGGAATGGGGCACGATTCATTCGAGCTCTTGAAGGGTTTGAGAAATAGTTACGGATCAACCGTTGATCTTTTCGTTAATTGGGGATCATGATGTACTACTAGGTGCCACTCATGATCGTTCTATAATTAATGGTTAATTATAGACGGCCAACATAAACCGAGAACCTATTTGGTCACACGCACAACGAGTGTAATCCAAAGGATTTAAAACGAGCTTGAGAATGAGATTCTCAGACCGAGAGAAACTATGTTTGGTTGGACCAAACATAAAGCGAGCATGAAATTGTTTCAGTCGCAATGGAAGCGTGGATGGGCTGCGTCTTATGAAGACATAATGGATGGACCAAAATGGTTTGGTTCTAATCAATGGATAAGAATAAACCAAAGGGTTTGGTTTATTTTAAACGAATGAACCAAAAGTTGGTTCGGTTTGTTTTAACTTAAAATAAACCATCTTGGTTTGGTTTATTTTAACTTATCTTAATGGAGCGGGTTAACGGGCCTAATGGTTATGATTTAATAACCATTAAGAGAATTGGTTCTCTATAAAATAGGGCTTAAGGGTTTTTGTAAAAACCTAATTTTTGAGGCAACCCTAATTGGCCGCCCACCCCTCTCCCTCTTGTTGTTGGCGTCAACAACAAGAGCAGCCCTTAACCTCATTGAGCTGCTGCCATCTCTTTGCCGGCGTCAAGCTTGGCCGGTGGACCTCTCGGCGACTCTCGGTGATCTCCCTTGGGTTCGGTGTAAAGGTGAGCCTCCATCTCCTCTTTAGCCGCGCCTATATCCTCCACCAAGCTGTCCAGTTTTCTGGACAGCTTCTTCTCCTCTCGTCGGAGCGTCGTTTGGACGACGGTTAGTGCTCCGACAGCGGCTAACATACCGGGGATTTGATCTCCGGTAATCCTCTGAGGTGGAGGACGAAGGATTCGTCAATCGGTTGGCGAATACCTCTCCGGAGAAGCAAGTCTTGAGGACTTGTTTTAGGTCCGAATTTGGATTGGTTGTGATCATCTCTCGATCACGTCGTCTTCAACACGAGGCTAGTAACCCGTACGAAGACGAAGCTCATGACTTAGCGAAGTCATCCCGAGGAGCTCGGCGTGGATACGGATAGAGACGATTCTTACGAGGATCGTTCCGGTTGATGCCGTTCCCGCTACACGTCATACGGAAGGTATAACGTAGTTTAATTTCCTTATATTGCAAATTTTAATTTACGGTTATGTCTACACTTGTTGTAATAGCATGCGTGTGTTGTGTGTGTTGTAATAAATATAGATTTATTATTTTTAATTGCTTCCGCTGTGCTCATGTTTACGAAACATGATCGAACACACCTGCCTTGCGATTGCGAAACCCAACAGTGGTATCAGAGCCCAGGTTGTGTTTCGACATAATCGTAAAATTGGTTTTGCGATAGTCATAATGTATTTCTGGAAATTTTCTAAATTTTGGAAATTTAGAAGTATTTATGGAAATTTTTCAATTTTGGAAAGTCTAGAAGTATTTATGGAAATCTTCCACTTTTGGAAAGTTGGAAGTATTTATGGAAATTGATATTTTCCATAAATAAAATATTTGATTAGATTCTGGAAATTTGTTTCCTAATTTAATCTTGATTTGATTTGGGAAATCAAATCTTTAAAATATTTTATTTCCATAAGTAGTTTTGAAGATTTAGGAAATTGGTTTCCTAAATAGATTTTCCTTAATCAAATAATTTCATGAATAAAATATGTGATTAGATTTGGAAATTTGTTTCCTAATTTAATTATGATTTGATTTGGAGAATCAAATCTTAAACATATTTTATTTCCATAAATAGTTATGACATATAAGGAAATATTGTACATGACATAATTGTATGACATGTAGTTGCATTAGATGCATAACATAATGCCATGCGTGTCGTGACATGTAGATGTATGCCATGTATGCCATGCCATGTAGATAATAGTTATTTGCATGCAAAGAGGATGAGACATAAAAACCTTTAAACAATATTAAAGCCTACACCTTCCATTAATATGGTTTGAACCAGAGTTCCGTTTCTTGTTTGGGTTGTTGGACTCTCTCCAAGCCCGGCTCGAACCCGAACATGTTCAAACCATGGAATAGTTTAATACTAATATGGTAAGAGTCAGAGGTCAATCGTTAGCTTTGGTTGTTGGACTCTCTCCAAGCTGGGCTAATTGGTTGAATGCGCTCTAACCATATTAAAACTATGTCTTGATTAATGGGTTGGCTTTAACCTGGAGCATCGGCTTGTTGGACTCTCTCCAAGGTCGATGTAAAGGGAGGCGAAGTTGGGTGCTATGCATATGATGCATACTTGTTAATGTGTTAACAACCCGATGTATGTGTGAACATTCAAATAGTTGATAGCACATTGTGATAGTTGCATATACGTGATATGCAATCGGTATAGATGATCCCTACCGTCGTAGTTATGAATGGCTTGTTGGACTCTCTCCAAGGTTGTTCATAACTATGATGGATATCAGCCCATTCGGAGATGGACCTACGATCTCCCGAAGTGATTTTGGGGTTTTTGAAATTCGAAAAATGAATGGGATTTATAAATGTATATTGATGCATTTTTAAAATCATCTTTCTCATATATGCTCATTTTGTATTTCTAAGTTAATATATTGATCATGATGTGTTTGAATTTGCGTTCCATTTTGGATTCAAATAAATTGACTGGGCCGAACTTCTTGGACTAGCTTAGAAACTTGAGAATTGTTCTCAAGGTGGAAAAGCTTGCGTATGTCCTCGAAGCGCCTCTTCCCGCCCATCCTAGTGACAATGCAACTCTGGACCAATTGTTGGCCTATCAGAAACATGTGAGTGATTATGAACAAATGAGTTGCATCATGCTAGCCACGATGGAACCCAAGCTACGAAAGCAGCATGAGCATATGGATGCTCATATCGTAGTCCTTCATCTTTGTGAGTTGGTTGATGAGCAAGTGAGATTCGAAAGGTTCAAAGTCTCAAAGCTCCTCTTCACCTCTGAGATGCTAGGAGGTTCATCTGTGGTACTGCTCAATATGCTGAAGATTGTGGAGTCTTCTGAGAAGCATGAGCAGGGGACGGTGCTGTTAGTTGATTCCTCGAAGAAAGGTTCTAAGAGGAAGTCAAAGGAACAGCATAAGGGAAAGAAGAGAAGGGCTAAGAAGGTAGAACTAGCACAAAAGGAAACTTGCCATCATTATGGCAAGGAGAGACATTTGCGAAGAAAGTGCAAGATTTATCTTGAGTCCATGAAGAAGGATAAGGCATCGGATGCCCCATCTTCTTCAGAAATCTTCTTTATTGATTGTCATTCTATTTCCTCAGACACTTGGGTATTGGATGCTAGGTGTGGCTCACATATATGTAATGACATACATGGGCTAAGGAATAGAAGAAGACTTGTCGAGGGAGAGTCAAATTTACGTGTTGGGAATGGAGCAAGCGGTTCTTGCACTCGCCATCGGAGCGTATTTGTTGGAACTCCTGTAGGACTTGTCTTAGAATCGACAATTGCTTTTATGTTCCTTCGTTGATAAAGAACATCATTTCTATTTCTTGTCTAAATAGAAATGGGTTCCATTTTGACTTTAGTAACAATTGTTGTTACATAACTTTGAATGGAGTTCTTTATGGGATTGGAACTTTAAGCAATGGTGTTTATCGTTGGGCGTATCCGATTTGGCGATTTCAATATCGAAGCGAGCAACACACGTGCTCGAAAGGATAATCAAATAGACTCCTATATGTGGCATTGTCGTCTTGGCCATATAAGCAAGAAACGCATGTCTGAATTACACCGATGTGGAATTCTGGAATCGTTTGAATTGGATTCATACGATACATGCGAATCATGCTTAAAAGGCAAGATGACTAAGTTACCTTTTACTGGAAAAGGTGAACGAGTGGGAGAGTTACTAGGTCTAATACATACTGATGTATGTGGACCTATGTCAACTCAAGCTTTAGGAGGCTATAGCTACTTCATTACCTTCACCCATGATCACTCATGGTTTGGGTATGTGTTCTTGATGAAACACAAGTCTGAAGCCTTTGAAAGGTTCAAAGAATTCAGAAATGAAGTAGAGAAACAACATGACAAGAGTATTAAAATACTTCGATCGGATCGAGGTGGTGAATACTTACGTCAAGAGTTTCTTGATTATCTAAGAGACAATGGCATATTGTCTCAATGGACTCCGCCCTATACACCACAGCATAATGGTGTATCTGAGAGGCGTAACCGGACCTTGTTGGACATGGTCAGGTCAATGATGAATCATGCAACTCTTCCCAAGTCCTTTTGGGGTTATGCACTTCTGACAGCTGTTTACTTGTTAAACAGAATGCCTACCAAGGTAGTCTCAACTACTCCATATGAGATATGGAATGGTAAGAAACCTCATGTATCTTACTTGAAGATATGGGGTTGTCCTGCTTATGTGAAGCGGTATCAGACGTCTGATAAATGTCTATTCATTGGATACCCTAAGGAAACAAGGGGTTACCAATTCTATCATCCTGTGGAACAAAAGGTGTTTGTTTCAAGGCATGCTGTGTTTCTAGAGAAAGAGTTTCTCTTGCAAGAAAACAGTGGGAGTGTCGTCGAGCTTGAGGAGGCTCGAGAGACTCAAATAGACATTGATGAGATACCTTGTGAAGCACAACAGCCGACAACTCATAGTGATGAGCAATCGGCTGGACCTATTGTAACACCACATCTTTATAGATATGGTAGAACACGCAATATTCCTGAGAGATATGGATTTCTCGTAAGCGAATTGAACGACGTGTTACTCATTGATGATGAGGAGCCTACCAGTTATGAAGAAGTGCTGACAAGTTCAGAAAGGGATAAGTGGCTTGGTGCCATGAAGTCGGAAATGGATTCCATGTATGAAAACCAAGTTTGGAACTTGGTTGACCCACTGAAGGATAAAGCCTATAGGGTGCAAGTGGGTTTTCAAGAAGAAAACCAACATGGATAATGTGATTACCTATAAGGCTAGATTGGTGGCGAAAGGATATCGTCAAAAACAAGGTGTTGATTATGACGAAACCTATTCGCCTGTAGCTATGCTTAAATCCATTCGGATGCTCCTGGCCATAGCGGCTCATTATGATTATGAGATATGGCAGATGGATGTGAAAAACAACTTTCCTTAATGGAAACTTGCTCGAGGACGTGTATATGATACAGCCTGAGCGTTTCACATCGGTTGATAAAACCAAGGTATGCAAATTGCGACGATCCATTTATGGATTGAAGCAAGCATCCAGGAGCTGGAATATCCGTTTTGATGAGACGATCAAAAAGTTTGATTTCTCACAAAATCCAGACGAACCTTGTGTGTACAAGAAGGTTAGTGGGAGTGCAGTCGTGTTCCTAGTATTGTATGTCGATGACATATTACTTATAGGAAACGATGTGTCAATCTTCTGATCGATGAAGGTTTGGTTATCCAAGACATTCTCCATGAAAGACCTGGGAGAAGCAACCTACATCCTTGGGATTAAGATCTATAGAGATAGATCGAAACGGTTGCTTGGTCTTTCGCAGTCTACATATATAGACCGAGTGCTAAAGAGGTTTAGCATGTCGGAATCCAAGAAAAGTTATCTGCCCAGCAGGCATGGGGTACACCTTTCGAAGTCTATGTGTCCGCGCACAGAAGACGAGAGGATTTGCATGAGTAAGATTCCCTATGCATCCGCAATAGGATCTATCATGTATGCTATGTTATGTACGAGGCCCGATGTATCGTATGCTCACGAGTGTCACGGCGGATACCGATCGATCCAGAATGGATCATTGGCATTAAGGCGATCCTTAAGTACTTAAGAAGAACTAAGGATGTGTTCCTAATATATGGAGAAGGGACATGGTGATACGCGGGTATCAGATGCGGCTTCGAGACAGACAAGGATGATTCGTGTCTCTCACCGATATCGTGTTCACCTTGAATGGGGCGCAGTGAGTTGGAAAAGTTCCAAACAAGAGATCAAGCGGATTCTACCAGGCGAGAATCGTTGCGGCTTTAGGAAAGAAAGGAAGCGGTTTGGATCAATAAGTTCATCTATGAACTTGATGTGGTCTCATCAATGATCCAAACATGTGCTTCGCCGCTATCATCTTATCAGAGAGATCATAAGTAGGAACGAAATACAAATCGAGAAAATTCCCACGGAAAGGAACTTAGCGGATCCTTTGACTAAAGCATTACCTCAAAGTAAGTTTGAGGGTCATGTTGGTGCTTATGGTATTGGATATCTGTAGCGATTGACATTAGGCCAAGTGGAGTCTGTTAGTAATATATGAGAGATGTCCTAAGGCAATCGCCTTATGTATGAACCATTTATATGATAAATGAAGATTCACTATTTGAGTATACATGTTTAATGTATTTGATTGGATCTTAAACTCATTTATCGAATGTCCACGATACGATTCACGGCATGAGAGAATTTGTGATTGGATCACAACTAGTGAGTATCTCTACATGTGTAATTGTGATGTATCGGAATTATCCTAATCGATGAATTGATGGATTTGGACACCATCAATTCATTCGAGACTAGCACGAGTATACTCCTTGGTGTATCCAAGCGGTGATTCTCCGAGACATAGTGATGTCGGAGTTGATCGTGGATGCTAGTTATGGTAACTAGTTCATTGGAGTGACCGGTAGTAAGACTTCATATGGTTCTCTGCATATATAGATATGTCAATGAAGTTCTTCTGTGGCTTAAGTGCGATGTTCCTTTGACTTGCGGTATTCAAGTCATCTTGATCATGGAGACTTATGCTTTGACATCTTAAGCAAACATCTCAGGAGATGTGGACCCGGATGATTGGGTATAAGTCAAGTGATCGAAAGGTGTTTGAATAGCCTATAAAGGATTCACCACTCCTTGCGAGGAGATGTATACCCATGGCCTCTCGTCGGATTGTTACTAAAGTCTTTGGCCAAAGCATTACATGTTTAGAGTAAGGTACTCTTGATACATGTGGAGTAACTAGAATCCGTGGGACGAGGAAATGATACTTGGGCTAGGTGTGGCGTGAGTCGACCTAGTGAGGATCGACACAATAGACCATGTCCTGAACCAAGTGGGTATAAGATGAGTGAAGGGAATGGGGCACGATTCATTCGAGCTCTTGAAGGGTTTGAGAAATAGTTACGGATCAACCAGTTGATCTTTTCTTTAATTGGGGATCATGATGTACTACTAGGTGCCACTCATGATCATTCTATAATTAATGGTTAATTATAGATGGCCAACATAAACCGAGAACCTATTTGGTCACACGCACAACGAGTGTAATCCAAAGGATTTAAAACGAGCTTGAGAATGAGATTCTCAGACCGAGAGAAACTATGTTTGGTTGGACCAAACATAAAGCGAGCATGAAATTGTTTGATCGCAATGGAAGCGTGGATGGGCAGTGTCTTATGAAGACATAATGGATGGACCAAAATGGTTTGGTTCTAATCCAATGGATAAGAATAAACCAAAGGGTTTGGTTTATTTTAAACGAATGAACCAAAAGTTGGTTCGGTTTGTTTTAACTTAAAATAAACCATCTTGGTTTGGTTTATTTTAACTTATCTTAATGGAGCGGGTTAACGGGCCTAATGGTTATGATCCAATAACCATTAAGAGAATTAGTTCTCTATAAAAGAGGGCTTAAGGGTTTTTGTAAAACCTAATTTTTGAGGCAACCCTAATTGGCGCCCACCCCTCTCTCCCTCTTGTTGTTGGCGTCAACAGCAAGAGCAGCCCTTAACCTCATTGAGCTGCTGCCATCTCTTTGCCGGCGTCAAGCTTGGCGGTGGACCTCCGGCGACCCTCCGGTGATCTCCCTTGGGTTCGGTGTAAAGGTGAGCCTCCATCTCCTCTTTAGCGGCGCCTATATCCTCCACCAAGCTGTCCAGTTTTCTGGACAGCTTCTTCTCTCGTCGGGCGTCGTTTGGGCGGCGGTTAGTGCTCCGACAGCGGCTAACATACCAGGGATTTGATCTCCGGTAATCCTCTGAGGTGGAGGACGAAGGATTCGTCAATCGGTTGACGAATACCTCTCCGGAGAAGCAAGTCTTGAGGACTTGTTTTTAGGTCCGAATTTGGATTCGGATTGTGATCATCTCTCGATCACGTCGTCTTCAACACGAGGCTAGTAACCCGTACGAAGACGAAGCTCGTGACTTAGCGAAGTCATCCCGAGGAGCTCGGCGTGGATACGGATAGAGACGATTCTTACGAGGATCGTTCCGGTTGATGCCGTTCCCGCTACACGTCATACGGAAGGTATAACGTAGTTTAATTTCCTTATATTGCAAATTTTAATTTACGGTTATGTCTACACTTGTTGTAATAGCATGCGTGTGTTGTGTGTGTTGTAATAAATATAGATTTATTATTTTTTAATTGCTTCCGCTGTGCTCATGTTTACGAAACATGATCGAACACACACACGCCGCGGTGCCGGAAACCCAACACTTTGGGGGGCTAATGCTTCAACTCATAACATCTCCCAAAGTGCTCTAAGGATTTTCCACTCTTCTACTTGTGTTAATTCTCATTCCATTGTAAGAAGAGTGAATTCTTGTAAAGAGGTTACATCCACCTAGCTTGGTGCAAAGGAGAGAATAGTGAAAGCTTGCGGAGTGATTCACCGTGGACGAATCGGAACATGGATTAGCGGCGAGGCCGTGAACCACATTACATCTTCTTGTTAGCGAATTGCTCTTTATTTTGTTTTATCTTAATTGTCTTATATTAGTATATTCCGCTTGCGCTAATAGTATTTGTAGAGAGCAACGAACGAACGACTTCCACCGTCTACGAAAGAGGGCTATTCACCCTCCTCTAGCTGGCCAACATTGACCCTACAAGTGGTATCAGAGCCAAGTCATTTGTCGAGGACTAACCACCACAACAAACACTTCATCAAGAGATGGCCGACTCTAATATTCATCCGTCGAAGTTCGAGGGGGAATTCGCTTGGTGGAAGAAGCGAATGGAGGTATTTTTCGAAACCGATTTCAAAATTCTATTAATAATGGAAAATGGCTTCGAAATACCTAGGAATGAAGAAGGGGAGCCATTGGAGAAATGAAGGTGGAGTAAGAGGCAAAGGGAAGAGTAATTGGCGAACTCAAAAGCCAAACATCACCTTTATAACGTACTCTCCCAACAAGAAGTCAACCGGATAGGAGAGTGTGCTAGCACCAAGGAGATGTGGGAGAAACTCATAGAGATTCATGAAGGCACATCCGAGGCCAAACTAGAAAGGAGAGATGTCCTTCGCTCCCAACTATCAAATATCAAACTCGAAAAGGGAGAGAAGGTAAAATCCCTACACTCTAGGTTTAAAGAAATTCTAACCGGTTTGACAAGTGTAGGGGAAAAGCTCTCCAACCAGGACATGCTCATGAAAGCAATTGATGTCTTTCCCCGGTCATCGAAATGGAGCTCGATGGTGGACTCCTATATGTCGAAGAACCTAGAAGTGAGCACCTTGGAGGAGTTCTTCTCAACCATGGAGCTCCACGAAACAAGGCTCGAAGGAGTAGTAGAAGAGCCAAAATTTCAACCATCAAGGGGAGTGGCACTATTGGCCAACAAGGGGAAGAAAAAGATGGAGATTCCCTCATCCTCCGATGACGCATCTTCTTCCTCCTCCATGGATAGCACGGAAGAAGCATACATGGTAAGGAAGGTAAGGCGTGCTTTGAAGAATTTTAAATTTAATAAATCTAATGATAGGAAGAGAAGACCAAGGGGGAAGGTAATTTGCTATAATTTTCAAGGAGAGGGACACATAAGGAATAATTGTCCCCTCTTGAACAAGAGCAAAGAGGAGAGGAAGAAGAAGGAAGAAAAGAAGAAGAAGGGGAGCAAGAAGAAGGAAGAGGAGAAGAAGGCCAAGGCACTAAAAGCAAGAACTTGGGATGACCCTTCCTCCTCCTCCTCATCATCTAAAGAAGAAAATGCCTTTGTCACAAATTTGACACTAATGACATTTGATGACCTAGACAACACCTCCTCCTCCGAACAAGAAAGATCAAGCTTAAGTGAGGAGAGCTCTAGTGAAAAGGGAGGCTCTTCATCATCCTCCTCATCCGAAGAAGAAGACATGTAAACTATGGTAACGAATCTCTCACCCAAGAAAATAGTTTCCATGATATCTAGACTCACTAAGGACTTGTTTAGGGCAAAGAAAAAGAACAAATGCATGCTAGATCAAATTAAGGACTTAGAAGAAAAATTATAAAAAGCATGCTTAACTATTAATGATAATATTTCTTCTAGTGATGATGCATGCTCACATGATCTTTATATGTCATTTGATGTTAATGATGCATGCATAGAGGAAAATAGGGCTTTAAGAGAGAAAGTAGATCATTTAACCAAGGCCCTTGAAAAATTCACAATTGGCTCCAACACCCTTAATATGATTATAGGGAGCTAAAGGGCAAGCTTCAATAAGAAAGGTCTAGGATATAAAGAAAATAGAAATGAAAAATTCTATCAATGTCTAATTGCTAGGGGTCAAGATAAAAAGAAGACAATAGCTAGAAAATGGATCCCTACGGAATTTTTAGTGAACCCAATAGGAAAGAATTTATTTTGGGTTCCTAAATCCATCCTTAAGGGTTAGAAAAACCCTAGGATAGTCAACCATAAGGATTTCACCTATATCTTATGTTTTTGGTTGACTTAGGATGGCGGGACAAAATTTTTGAAATAATGTTGGGTGATGATAATGCACCCATAAATAGTTTAGATCATGCTCAACACTTACTGTTATGTATATTGATACACATTTTTAGCATAGTTTTGGGTGATGATAATGTGCCCATAAATTGATAATAATGCTTAAATCATGATAGTTAATGTAATTGTTATACTTGTTTGCAATCATGATTTATGATCTTAATATTTGACACATAATCATGGGTGTTAGGGTTCAAATCATGCTCTAGGTGATACGTGACTTTTTATCATGACTTTATATCTAATGCATGATTATAAATTGATGAATACATGTATTTCATGATCATAATATAAAATTAATTCATATATGTCTTTATGATCATGTGGGTTCTTAGGATGATACTTAACCTTGTATAGAATTGCATGAAATTAATGGTTAAATATATACAAATACCATTAGGAACATCTCACACTCACCATAGGCTACCTTGATTGAAAACTTAGCATGAGTAAGATGATAGGATGATACTAATGGTCCACTAATGCCTATGGCATTTAGATGGTCATTTAAAGTATCAAAATAACAATAATAGACCAATCATGGGGAAGGCTTATGTTTAATTCATAGACATATTGCCCAAAGATCATGGTTGGATATTTCATATGTTTTTAAAACAATTTCTTACTTTAAAATCTGTGTGTTCATGTTTTGAAACAATCTAAAGCAAAACTAGGTGTTAAAATTGAAACAAACTTGATCAAAACCCTAGTTGTTTTTGGAGCTTTTAGATTTTTGGCAAAATTTCAAAAATATAATGATTTTTCATGAAGAACTATTTTTCACTGATAAATGGTCTTAAAGGAAATGTGTTCCCCAAATTTCATGATTTTTCGAATTTTGTAGAATTTTTAATACATTTCTGGAATTCACCCTTAAAATCAAAAAATCCGAAATCAAAGTGCTAGTCGATTGGTAGTCTGAACCAGTCGACTGATCGACTGATAACATGCCCAGTAACTTCTTTTATCCTATTTTAAGGCATGTTTTGGCTTTTATTTTCCTCTAAACTTGATGTCATGCTTATATAAACTTTGTTTAATATTTTTGATGATGTCAAAGGGGGAGAAATATATATGTTTAAGTAAGGAAAAATTGTATTTAGGGGGAGTTTCATGTATTAAGGGGGAGAGTTGATAATCATGTTTATTTACATGCTTTATTACCTTAATATTTTTATCAAATGTTTACCTAACTTAAACGGATTGTCACACATCAAAAAGGGGGAGATTGTTAGGGCAATCAACCCGTGATATGATTTTGATGTGTGTGGCAAAGGGTTTAAGTTAGGATGTTTGGATTTGATATGTTTGTTGGAGTCTTGCAGGACTTAGTAATTCGCACATGGAGCATTGGCGAGTTTCACCTCTCATGACTCGATCCTTGAGTCGGTGAAGGATGACTTTACGGAAGTCGTGCGCTTGGAGCATCTGAGGGATCACCGGACGAGGAGATTGGAGTGAAGCCGGAGGAAGTAGACTTCAGGGCGAGACGGGAAGGATGGCGTTGCAGAGCCGTGCGCTTGGCACATCCGAGGGATGTGGCCGGACGAAGACAACTTCAAAGGCGAGGGACTCCAAGGGATGAGAGTGAGCGAATGTAACCCGGGAAGGGGTAGTGCGCTTAGGTGGAACTTGGCCAATTGGCTAAGTGTCGGATGGGATTTCCCGACACCAGTCGACTGCCATGTAATGGTAGTCGACTACTCTAAGTTGACTGTGACTCGACTAGTATTCGAGTTTGGTTCATGTGCCAACAGTCGACTGCCATGGATTGTCAGTCGACTACGAGACCACCAGTCGACTGATGAAGGCATCAGTCGACTGGTCGCAAGTGTTTCGGGCATAGAATGGAGTGTCTTCTTCCGGCACTCGATTGATCGGAGCATCAATCGACTGATGTGGGAGCCGTTGGATTAAATCCAACGTGGAAAGAAGCCGTTATTGGACAACGGCTACAGGACCAGTCGACTGATCGGTGCATCAGTCGACTGCTCCTGTGTCAATGGGAAGAAACCCTCTTCTTCTATAAAAAGAAGAGGTGAGGGGCTTTGGGGGGCTAATGCTTCAACTCATAACATCTCCCAAAGTGCTCTAAGGATTTTCCACTCTTCTACTTGTGTTAATTCTCATTCCATTGTAAGAAGAGTGAATTCTTGTAAAGAGGTTACATCCACCTAGCTTGGTGCAAAGGAGAGAATAGTGAAAGCTTGCGGAGTGATTCACCGTGGACGAATCGGAACGTGGATTAGCGGCGAGGCCGTGAACCACATTACATCTTCTTGTTAGCGAATTGCTCTTTATTTTGTTTTATCTTAATTGTCTTATATTAGTATATTCCGCTTGCGCTAATAGTATTTGTAGAGAGCAACGAACGAACGACTTCCACCGTCTACGAAAGAGGGCTATTCACCCCCCTCTAGCCGGCCAACATCGACTCTACAGATTTTTCTTTTACCAAGTCTTCACACTTGGATTTTCGTGTCACTTAACACATTCATAATTAGATCACAAATATTGTTTAACTATAAATGATTATCCAAATAGTAAAATACATAAATGCTTGGGGCATTGTTGCACCAACAATCTTCCCTTTTTTGATGTTTGACAATCATTTAAGTTAGGTCTTGAAATATGCAAAAAAAAAAAGAAACATTATATATCCCAATATGAATTCTAACTTAAAGTCCCCTTCTCCCCCTTTGACACACATCAAAAAGAGGAGGACACATAAAAAAAAAGTGCATGATCAATAAGATTAATGGTATGCTTTGAACTAAGGTATGAAATATTCTTAAAGCTCCCCCTTAATCCAAGACATACTTCATGATGTTTGAAGAACATGTTGAACAAAAACATGAAACCATAGATAAGAAATATATCTTAACTTTACACCAACAATAAACATTATGCATATAGATTTTGGGATGAAAAAGATGTCATAATAACACTCCCCCTAAATCAATGCATCAATTAGTCATGCTCCCCCTTATTTGGTGTGCTTATCATACCATAGGGTTAGGACACCTACGATTGAGCTCTAGACAAGTAAACAAAACTGATATGTAGAAAAATCAGTATAGCAGTCGACTAGATACTGAGGCAGTCGACTGTTAACCCTAAGACACTCATTTCAGCTTTTCATGTCAACTTCAGAAATGCATAAATAATTTAAGAAATATCGAAAAATCACAAAATTTTGGTGGACATATTTGTAAAGTCATTGTCTATAAAAAAAATAATTTGAAAAAAAATATCTTTTCAGATTTTGAAATTGACACAAAAGTTAGCAAAAGCTTTTAAGGCTTTTCAAAACTTTGTACCACTTTTGCCTACTCGTTCAAAATTATTTTTCAAAATATGATAAATATAGTTTAAACACTATTTTGTTTGACATTTTCAATCATATTCTTAGAGCTATGTGTATATCAATTGTACACAAGCCTTCCCAATGATTGATCCAATTAAGGATCAATATCTTTAGATGTCATATTGGTTCATAGTAATGCATCATAATAAGCATGATGAACCAAATGCATCTTCCTAACATCTCACATTATGTTTAAGTGGATCAATACAAAAATCATGGATTCTTAGGTGTTTTGTGAGATGCTTGAAGGTATAGTCCTAGATTTTCTATAGGATCATGCAAACCTAAACCTCAACTTTACAAAGCACATTCCAAGTTCTCTCCTAAGTGATGAAAAATCCACTTCGGGGAGATCCTTGGTGAAAATGTCGACAAGGTTGGACTTAAATTCAATGTAATTAAGTTCAATGTTCCCTTTTTCCACATGATCTCTAATGAAGTGATACTTCACTTCAATGCGCTTGGTCCTAGAGTGACGTACCGAATTTTTAGTCAAATTAATGGTACTCACATTATCACAATAAATTTTAATGTTAGAGTATTGTAGCTCATAGTCCTCTAGAATGTGTCTCATCCAAAGAAATTGAGCTACACAACCACCCATGACTACATATTCGACCTTGGTGGTGGATAAAGCAACATGAGGTTGCTTCCTACTACCCTAACTAACTAGGGAGGATCCAAAAAATTAGCATCCACCACTAGTACTTTTCTGATCCAATTTACAATCCACATAATCGGAATCAGTATACCCAACCAAGTCAAAAGACCTAGTTATAGGGTACCAAAGTCCTACACTTAGTGTTCCTTTAATGTATCTTAAGATTATTTTAATTTCCCCTGAGTGAGACTCTTTGGTACAAGATTGGTATGTTGCACACATACCTATCGCAAATAAAATGTCGGGTCTACTAGCGGTTGGGTATAGTAGACTACCAATCATACTCCTATAAAATTTTAAGTCAATTGATTTTCCTTCAAGATCATTGTCCATTTTAGTATTAGTTGTCATTGGGGTGGTTACTACCTTAGCATTTTCCAAACCAAATTTCTTGATCATTTCCTTGGCATACTTCATTTGGTATATATGGATTCCCTCATTAGTTTGTTTAACTTGTAGTCCTAAGAAGAAACTTAATTCCCCAACTAGACTCATTTCAAACTCATTTTTCCATATTATTAATAAAGTCTTGGAGGAGATCATCATTTGTTGACCTAAAAATAATATCATCAACATAGACTTGGGCAACAAAGATGTCCTTTGACTTTGACTTTATAAATAGAGTTTGATCAACTTGACCTCTTTTAAAGTCCTTAAAGATTAAGAAAGATGATAATTTTTCATACCAAACTCGGGGAGCTTGTTTTAATCCAAATAAAGCTTTTCTTAGTTTATATATGTGGTTTGGGTAATCAACACTCTCAAATCCGGGGGGTTGTTTTATATACACCTCTTCCTTAATAAATCCGTTTAGGAATGCCGATTTCACATCCGTTTGATAAAACTTAAATCCCATGTGAGCAACATAACCAAATAGGATTCTAATTGACTCTAACCTAGCAACCGGTGCATAGGTCTCATCATAGTCAAGCCCTTCAACTTGATTGAATACTCTTGCCACTAATCTAGCCTTGTTTCTAGTTATGTTCCCTTGATCATTCAACTTATTCCTAAAGACCCATCTTGTGGTAACAATAGTGCTATCATTGGGTCTAGGGACTAGCTCCCATACTTGGCTCATCTCAAATTGAGTCAATTCTTCTTGCATTGCTAAAATCTAATCTGGATCAAGTAATGCATTATTAATTGATTTAGGCTCAATTTGTGAGATGAGAGCTACTTGACTAGTAGGAGCTCTATGAAAAGACTTAGTTCTAACTCCTTGGGATAGTTCTCCTACAACTTGATCTAGAGGATGATTTTGATGAATCCTTAATGTTCTAGGAGGTGAATCAACTTGATTTTGATCATGATTATCCTTTCTCCTTTCATCATTGGAATATTCTCTTCTTCCCCCTTGATTAATACTCTCTATACCTCCCCCTTGATCATTACCCCCTAAGGTTAGATTTTGAAGCTTTTGGGTAATGTCTTGATTTTTATCATTGATATCCTTATCAATGGAGGATTTCCTAAGGTAAGTACTAGTAGATTCATCAAATTGAACATTAGAGGATTCCTCAACCTTTTGAGTCCTCTTGTTGTAGACTCTATATCCTCTACTACTGGATGAGTATCCAACTAGGATTTTCTCATCTGCTTTGGACTCAAATTTTCTTATGTTGTCTTTGGTATTTAAAATGTAGACTTTGCATCCAAAGATCTTGAAATAATGAATTATAAGAATTATGTCATTCCATAATTCAAAAGGTGTTTTACCTATAAACCTATGGATTAACACTCGATTTTGGATATAGCAAGCGGTGTTAACCTGTAAGATATCAGAAAAATAAAATAATGTTGGATCGATCAGATCGCTAGAGGGGGGTGAATAGAGATAGAAATTTTTCGTACGAATTCGTTTTAAAAAAAACTTATATGCAGCGGAAAGATAAACAAAAAATAAAAGAGACAATAGACACAAAGGTTTTACTTGGTTCGTAGCCGAAGGCTACTACTCCAAGGCCCTAGTGGTCCTTGACCACGTACGGAGGGCAAACTACTAAAAAGCTCCTCCTCGTTGGAGGTAGGAGTTAGACGGATACACAAGATGATAAAAGCTCAAGGTAGAGGGACACTCCCCCTCTCCTTGATATGATTTAAAGCTCGAAATAAGAACAACTTATAAACTGAAATATGATTCAAACTTTCGTTACCGACGACTTCAAAGGATGGAGGTTGAAGCTCTAGTCGTCGTCTCGGCAGCGCTTTGTCGTAGGGATGTCGGAGAGTCGGAGCGTATCGGAAGCACTTGGAAGCTTTTTAATGATGAAAAACCCTAAGACAAGCCCTCCTTTTATAGCCTTTGAGCCCCTCATCGAATGGGTCTTCAACCAATCACAAATGGACACAAAAACTCCTTGAAATGGGGTGATAAGCCTTGACTCCTCGAATCTGATCATTGACCATCGATCCGATGGCCATCATCATCGATCGATGGCAACATCGATCGAGTCTTCGACCTTGGCGATCGATCGTGATTGTGGCAATCGAGTCCTCCAGTGGCGATCGATCGATGCTTGCTGCAAGTCAAAGTTAACTCAACAAAAACATAATTTTGACGGTCGTCGACCGTCTGATCTCGACCTAGACCATCTATAGGATGTCTTTGGTCAGATCTATGCTTAAGATCATCCCCGTAACGAGGATATGACCTCACTTACACTCGCACACACGATCTTACCTCGATACTTACATGTTGCTTTTGCTTCCGGCCTTCCACTCGATTCCTTCGGCTCCCTACGAAGTCACTCGAGTGTCGCCCGACCACTGCGGCTTCCTCCGGGTGTCGCTAGCCTTCAGCTCCAGCTATAGCAATTTACTATACACTCGATTCAGCTCGTGAGATAATGACATGAGCTTAACTTTGTATCATTTGCTATAATCAAAACTCAGGTTCGACTTAGGTGCCTACTGCACTAACAATCTCCCCCTTTTTGATTTATGGCAAACCCACATACAAAGTTAAGAAAAATAAATTAAGCAAAAAGAGTATGAGATATACATGAATGTGTAGGAGTATAAAAACTCTTTTTCAAGTGCTCCCCCTTGAGGAAACCTCCTCCTTGACCGAGGGTGAGTACTTGAGAAAGAGTTTTAACTCTCCCCCTTTATATTTGCTACTAAAAAAGAATTAAGTAACCGAAATTACTTAATATTGGCCATAGTGTTTAAAATAAGTTTTAAGTAAAGAAATAAAAAAAAAATGATTTCTTAACCTTGGCCTTTACTTCCATTTTGTTAACAAGTTAAAGTTAAGTAAATTACTTTTTGTTAACAAGTTAACTAAAAGTTAAGTAAATTACTTTTTGTTAACAAGTTAACTAAAAGTTAAGTAAATTATTCTCATAATGTTAACTAAGTAAGCCTTAAAAAAAATATTGATCCCTTAACTTTGGCCTTTTTCTCCCCCTTTTGCCATATATCGAAAAGAGTGAGAGTGTGTCTGGAATAAAAACAAGTTTTAATTTTAAAGTCCAAGCATGTTCCACATTATTTTGAAAATAATATACTGAAAATAAGTTCATCTATAAAATGTTCGACTCATATTTGGCTTGATTGATGTGGAAGATCAATCAGTCCTGGTCAGAGTCGGTTAGTATGTATGATTATACTCCGTGGTTCATAGCGATGCACTAGCTCTACATCTGGAACTAGGAGTAAGGTCCTAACATCTCACGCCCATCTACATGGCTAAGTACACAAACACATTAGTCCTATGTGTTGTGAGATGTACTGGCTCCTTAAATCTATAGGTGCATGATATCTAAGGTATGTCCTATGCTAGTTCCATGAAATTAAAGAAATAGTAGTAAGAACATATAATTTGCAAGTACCTATTCTATTACGCACATGCCCAATTTTCGTCTTAATAGACTAAATTACGGCGGGTAGGGGTTTAGTAAATGGAGTGCGCCATTAGACTTCGATTCGACGTATTTGAGTTGTATGGCTCCGTTGGCCACATGTTCTCGAATAAAATGGTGTTTGACCTCTATATGTTTGGTCCTAGAGTGACATATCGAATTCTTTGTAAGATTAATTGAACTAATGTTATCTACGTGAAGTTTAGTATTCGTAAAGTCTAACTTAAAGTCGCGGAGAGTGTGCTTCATCCAAAGAAGCTGCGTGACACACTCACCCATCGCGATGTATTCGGCTTCGGTGGTAGATAAAGCAACACAGTGTTGCTTCCTACTGCACCAACTCACTAGACTCGAGCCGAGAAGTTGACAACAACCACTCGTGCTCTTTCTATCGAGCTTACTACCGGCATAGTCCGAATCGGAGTAGCCGGTTAGTTCGAACTCGGTAGATCTAGGATACCAAATATCGACATTAAGTGTACCCTTTAGATATCTAAGGATACGCTTAACTAGGGTTAGGTGAGACTCCTTAGCACAGGTTTGAAACCTCGCGCACATACTTACTGCGAATAGGATGTCGGGTCGACTCGCAGTTAAGTATAGGAGACTTTCTATCGCGCTCCTATAGTACTTTAAGTCAATGGACTTACTTTCTAGGTCTTCTCCTATGTTAACATTAATCGCCATTGGGGTGTTTATTACCTTAGCGTCTTGCATTCCAAATCTTTTAATTAACTCCTTAGTGTATTTTTGTTGATATAGGTATATACCATCCTTAGTTTGTTTAATTTGTAGACCTAAAAAGAAACTTAACTCGCCTACCAAGTTCATTTCGAACTCACTTTCCATGAGTGAAACGAACTCATTTAGTAAAAATTTGAGTTAGAGGTTCCAAAATTATATAAATCTCGTAAATTTGAGCTATGAATATTTCTTTACCTAAGGTTTTTACGAAGAGAGTTGGGTCAACTAAGCCTTGGTTAAACCCTTTTGACTTAAGATGGATTGAAAGTCTCTCGTACCAAGCTCGAGGAGCTTGTTTAAGTCCATAGAGTGCTTTCTTAAGTTTTAGAACATGGTCGGGTTTATCTAGATTTTCGAATCCGGGGGGTTGGCTAACATAAACTTCTTATTTAATGTATCCATTTAGGAATGCCAACTTAACATCCATTTGAAACAGCTTAAATCCTCGATGTGCGGCATAAGCTAGCAACATTCGAATGGATTCGAGTCTAGCTACTGGGTCATAGATTTCGTCGTAATCTAAGCCTTCGACTTGACTAAACCCTTTGGCGACTAACCTAGCCTTGTTTCTAACTACTTCACCTTTATCATCAAGCTTATTTCGAAACACCCACCTTGTTCCAATTATCGTTTTGTCTTTAGGTGGTGGTACTAATTCCCACACTTCATTCCTAGTAAATTGAGCTAGCTCTTCTTGGATTGCAATAATCCAATCGGGATCAAGAAGAGCTTGTTCAATTGATTTGGGTTCTATCTTTGAAATTAAGGAAATTTGACTAAGGTTCCTATAGGATGCTCTAGTTCGAACTCCTAGATTAGGATCTCCTATTACTTGATTGATAGGGTGGTTAGTCTGAATCCTAGATTGGGTTGGGTTTGTGTCACCTAATGCTTGATCAATGGGGTGACTTGGTTGAACACTAGTTTGACTTAGATCACTTGTCACTTGATCGACAAGAGAAGTTGGTTGATGTGGATTAGACTCGATCTCAGGGTCGGAGACGAGTTTGGTATCAGTGGGCTCAACACTTGGGGTCATTAAGGGTTTTGTAGGTTCGGGTACTTCATCGAACACTACATTAATAGTCTCTTCGACTTTAAGGGTATCGTGGTTATATACCCTATAGGCCCTACTCGTGGTTGAGTATCCTAAGAAGATTCCGGTGGAGGTTTTGGATTTGAATTTCCCTAGGTGGTTCTTAGTGTTTAAGATATGTACTTTACATCCAAATACCCTAAAGTACTTGATGTTGGGTACTTTATTGTGATAAATTTCGTACGAGGTCTTAAGGTGCCTCTTTACCATAAGGATCCTATTCTGGACATAGCAAGCCGTGCTAACGGCTTCTGCCCAAAACCTATCAGGTAGGTCGTATTCGTTCAACATGGTCCTAGCGGCTTCTTGTAGAGTTCGGTTTTTCCGCTCCACTAGGCCATTTTGTTGAGGGGTCCTAGGGCAAGAGAATTCATGGTGGTATCCGTTTAGGTTCTGAACCTTTGATTTTCGAATTCACCACCATGATCGCTTCTAAGTATTTTAACCTTAAGGTTTTTTTGATTCTCGATTAATTTGAATAGATTGATTAATTGATCTAGGGTATCATTTTTATATTTGATGA
The DNA here is from genome assembly GCA_025175895.1 of Wurfbainia villosa. Lineage (NCBI taxonomy): Eukaryota > Viridiplantae > Streptophyta > Magnoliopsida > Zingiberales > Zingiberaceae > Wurfbainia > Wurfbainia villosa. Next base: position 74,375,144 of record CM046000.1, on the reverse strand, counting down.
ACCTGACCCAGGTAAACCTGGAGTAGTCGTCAATTATGACTAAGCAATATTGACTTCTATTGAGTGACTTGGCTCCATGTGAATCGAATAGATCCATATGCAGGAGCTCAAGTACACTTGAGGTTCGTTCTTGGTTAGTTAACTTGTGTTGTGTCCTAGGTTGTTTTCCTTGTTGACAAGCATTACAGATTTTATTAACCAAATTGTTGAGGTTGGGTAAGCCTCTAACTAAGCCACTCTGACTCATCTTGTGGACGAGTCTTGGGTGCGAGTGACCGAGTCGTCGGTGCCACAACCATGATTCCTCTTCCTGTGTCATAAGACATTTGGCTGAGGATTTGATTAAGTTAATTGTATAAATGTTATTTGTCCTAGTTCCTTTGAGTATTGTTTTAGCTGTTTTATTTGTTTTAATTACACATTCATTTTCTAAAAATATGACCTTATAGTTATTGTCACATAATTGGCTTACGCTAAGCAGGTTATATTCAAAATTCTCTACAAGTAATACATTTTTAATAACAAAATTCGAGTTAAGCTCGATATCACCTGATCCGATGATTTTGAGCTTGCCGTTATTCCCAAAGGCTACCGATCCTTGTCGTTTGAATCGAAGCTTCGTGAATTTGAGTTGATCCCCGGTCATGTGTCGGGAGCAACCACTGTCCAACATCCATTGATCCTACACACAAGGTGGTTGGATTGGATGTTAGATTTTTTTTTTAAAAAAAAAATTGGTTGTAAGTTGTTAAACCTAGGTCATCTCACCTGTGTCTATATGATCAAGCATGTTATACTTATGTGTTTTTTGTGAGATGACTTCCAATTAAGTTGATTAAGTGCATTTAGGTTCAAGTAATTTTATGTTAGATTTGGATTTGACCCTAGGCTTGTCAAGTTTACCTTTTCAAGATCATGGCTTCTAGGTCGTGGCGAGGCACAGGGGCCTTCTTTTATCGGATCATCGACCACTTCCTTAGACAAAGCCATTTTCAAGAAAATGATGACTTGACTCACCTAAGACTATTTCCTAGGCTAACTGGTTATTTTTGAAAAGAGGCTCCCCAAGGCTCAATCTTTTCGAACGATTTTAGTTGGTTATGTACGTGTTCTAAGTGAGTTCACAAGTTTTTGAAAAAAATTCTAAGCATGCAATTTCTAAGTTAAAGCACAAACATGTTTTGTACTGGCTCCCCCTAGACCGTTGAATCAGTTCGGTCTATCCACATAGTGGATTTGGTCCTTGGGAACCCAGTACGGGTTGGATCCTAGAGTTGAAATCAAAAAGTTCTTAGGGACCCATGCTTGGACATGTTTCCTATGTCGACTTATAATCGACATATACGACCTATTAGTCGTGTTAGAGTTAAACCCTAGTCCAGCCTTGTTGTACACGGCCCTTTGAGATCCAAGTAGGAGGTCAAGTCCTTTGGATCCCGAAGTAAACCTTTCCAACGTGTTCCTAAGATCTTCAACTTGACTTTTCAAGAGAGAGTTCTCAACTTCGAGCTTTTCAGCTCGAGTTGGGTCCTCTTCTCGAACTTGACTAGTCGAAGAGTTTAGGGAGACCTTGTGTTTGAGGAGTTTGACCTCCTCAACCGAGTCTCGACCTTGGACTCGGACTTAACTAATTTCCTAGACAAAAACCTAACCGTATTATGTAAAGTATTAAATAAAGTTCGACTCATTTTAAGGGTATCTTTTGAACCGGATGCGTATCCGTGGCTTGACTTGAAGGTAGCTTCGTAGTCCGAGTCATCCTCAGGTTCTGACTCAAGTTCAGGTTCGGTCTCCGTGTCTGACTCAATCAATTTCGCCATGAAGACGTGGTCTTCGTCTTCTTCGGATGACGCTTCTTCCCATGTCGCGTTGAGGGCCTTCTTGTGCTTAGGTGCTTGGTGGTTGAGCTTGGGGCACTCAGACTTGATATGTCCAAACCTATTACACTCATAACACCTAATATTAGAACTTTTAGGCTTACCTTGGTTGGGTCGAGTCGTGGTTCGCTTTCGTCCCTTGGCTATCCTTCAAGCTAGGTTCATTAGTTCGGCAGTCAACTCCGGGTCAACTTCTTCTTCGGACTCGTCTTCCTCCTCGGTTGGTGGTGGCTTGCTTGCGATTTTCTTCTTCTTTGAACCTGCAAACAAGGCTATACCCCTCTCGGGTTCCGAGTTGGACTGCTCATGTAATTCAAAATCTGAGAATAATTCGTCTATTCTAACTTTAGAAAGGTCCTTGGAGACCTTGTAGGCGTCGACCATGGATACCCACAAGGTAGTCCTCGGAAAAGAGTTTAGAACATACCTTATAAGGTCGCGATTTTTGACCTTTTGCCCGATTGCGTGTAGGTTGTTGACGATGTCCTGGACTCGGGCGTGAAGTTGCGTTGCAGACTCGTGTTCCTGCATTTTTAGATTATATAATTTATTGAATAAAAGGTCGCACTTACATACCTTGGCTTCATTGGTCCCTTCGTGTAGCTCCACTAGTTTTGTCCAAAGATCTTTTGCGCTTATGAAGGGGCTGACGCGATTTAACTCCTCCTTGGACAAGCCGCATTGGAGGATTTGTGTTGCCTTGGCATCGGCTTCGACTTGTCGTTTTGTTGCAATGGTCCATTGATCATAATCCAAGGAGTCACCCACTTCATTAGTCGGAAGTGTGAAACCCGTTTGGATTATGATCCACATCTCGATTTGGGTTTTGAGAAAGCATTCCATCCGACCTTTCCAGTAGCGGAAATCATCTCCGTTGTAAAACGGAGATCGGACGGTGCTAAAACCCTCGAGATGGGCCATTAGAACAAAAAACAAGGAGACTAAAAAGAAGACCTAGCAACGACAAAAACACACGAAAGTACCAAGACTTGCGTCTTGGATTAGTAGTGTGGGAAAGAAACAAATGAAAAATAGAAAGTTAAGCAAAGAAATAAGAAACTAAATAAAAAGTAAGTACTCACAACCTTCGATGTCCCTGAAAGGCTACTAAACGTCGATTTTTGAGGATGAAAACAACTTGTTACGGGGGTAAACCTCAATAAGAAGTGTAGATCTCTGTGAGGGCTTCGATTTGGTAGGTAGACCGTGTCGTGGGTCAACTTGTACGAAAAGTTATGCCCGTTTGACCGTCGGCTACTCCAAAAGCGAATACTTGCAAAACAAAACCAAACGAAGAACACCAAGACTTCGCCTTGGATTAGTAGTGCGGGAGAAAAATTTAAACGAACGAAAAACAAATCTGTAAAAAATGTTAGATTGGTGGTTTCACCAAATCTAAGCGCCCCCGGGTCTGATACCAATTGTTGGATCGATCGGATCGCTAGAGGGGGGTGAATAGCGATAGAAATTTTTCGTACGAATTCGTTTTAAAAAAACTTATATGCAGCGGAAAGATAAATAAAAAATAAAAGATACAATAGACACAAAGGTTTTACTTGGTTCGTAGCCGAAGGCTACTACTCCAAGGCCCTAGTGGTCCTTGACCACGTACGGAGGGCAAACTACTAAAAAGCTCCTCCTCGTTGGAGGTAGGAGTTAGACGGATACACAAGATGATAAAAGCTCAAGGTAGAGGGACACTCCCCCTCTCCTTGATATGATTTAAAGCTCGAAATAAGAACAACTTATAAACTGAAATATGATTCAAACTTTCGTTACCGACGACTTCAAAGGATGGAGGTTGAAGCTCTAGTCGTCGTCTCGGCAGCGCTTCATCATAGGGATGTCGGAGAGTCGGAGCGTATCGGAAGCACTTGGAAGCTTTTTAATGATGAAAAACCCTAAGACAAGCCCTCCTTTTATAGCCTTTGAGCCTCTCATCGAATGGGTCTTCAACCAATCACAAATGGACGCAAAAACTCCTTGAAATGTGGTGATAAGCCTTGACTCCTTGAATCTGATCATTGACCATCAGTCGACTGATGGCCATCATCGATCGGATGGCGACATCGATCGAGTCTTGCGACCTTGGCGATCAGCGATTGGCGGTCGAGTCCTTCAAGGCGATCGGTGATGCTTCAGTCAAAGTTAGCTCAACAAAAACATAATTTCGACGGTCATCGACCGTCCGATCTCGACCTAGACCATCTATAGGATGTCTTTGGTCGGATCTACGCTTAAAATCATCCCCGTAACGAGGATACGACCTCACTTACGCTCGCACACACGAGCTTACCTCGATACTTACATGTTGCTTTTGCTTCCGGCCTTCCACTCGATTCCTTCGGCTCCCTACGAAGTCACTCGAGTGTCGCTCGACCACCGCGGCTTCCTCCGGGTGTCGCTAGCCTTCAGCTCTAGCTATAGCAATTTACTGCACACTCGATTCAGCTCGTGAGATAATGACATGAGCTTAACTTTGTATCATTTGCTATAATCAAAACTCAGGTTCGACTTAGGTGCCTATTGCACCAACAAATAATACATGTTAATTAGGAAAAATAAGCATTGGAATTTTCAGAAATTTTAGAAATTTATTTGGATTTAAAAGGAATTTGTTTTATGACATTGTATGGAGAAATATTTAATAGGCTTTGATAAAGCCTGTTTGGATTATCAATTATTAGGAAAATTGATTAATTAACCTAAGTTATAATTATCTAACCTAGGTTTCATTTCCTATCTCTCCCGATGCCTCCTATTCCTCATTTCCTCCACGATTTCTTCTTCTCCTCCTCTCGATCTTGGTCTCCTCAAATCTCGATTGCATTTTCCTCTTTCTCTTCATCGATCGGCAGCGCTCCCCTCATTTCCATCGCTCAATGGACATCGCTGCCACCTGAGCTCTTCATCGTCGTCGCTCGTGCTCTCACTGCCGCCAGTCACCGTCGCCATGTCGTTGCCACTGCGGGTTGGATCTACTGCTGTCACCACCTTTTCTTCCTCTCCCGATGCACAACCCTTTTCTTCCCGCTCGTCGACCATCGCGAGCCCTCCATCCGATGTGATCACCGTGGCTCGATCTCAGCTCGTCGGTGCCTTTCTTTCTCGTCGTCGGTGCTCTTCTTCCCTTGTGCTCGATCGATCGCCGTCACTTCCCTCTGCAATGTGTGCGACGTGACTGACCTCTTCAATCATCACCCTCTTCGCTGCCTTCACCGCGAGTAGATCTGCAACCGATCATCTCTGCCGTGGGTTTGATTCTGCCACCTACATCTAGCTCCTCCGGCCACCCTAATTTGTCGCACATGATTCTCACAGCCATCACCAGTCTCGATCGGTGTCGCCTCCCACCGTCAGTGCCCGAGCCAGCCCACAACGTCGCTCCATCGCCATCACCATCGCATCAAGTCATTACCATGGTGATTGATCAGCTGGTAGACATTCTTCCATGGATGGGTAATGGTTTGATTCAGGCATAGATTAGGGAAGTTAATCAAGAGTTTGATGTGAGCTGTGATGTTGTGATTGCTAGGTGGAGAAGAGCAATCTGAGTGATGGTTTTGGCTAATGAATCTGGTAATTGCAGATTTGAACTTTTTAAAGTGGAACGATGCGAGGTAAGCATGGACTTGGGTGTTCATTGAATTACAGTTGTGGTATGATAATTATAGCTGATGTTATTATTAAATCGATGATTAATAGTTAGTGAATGAAGTTGTTCTATTGGGGGTTACATGATATGGATTGTGTTGAGGATTGATTAGGTAAATTATAAAATTAGACCAGTTTGCTAGATAAGATATTGGTTGGAGAATGTTGAATTAGTTAGATATAAAGATCGATGTAGGATTCGATTCAATCATTCGATGTAAGATAGAACTTAGTTATGTTCTATGTTTTCTTTTGCAGGACCTTGATTGGTGATAGATGCTGGTACGCATGGACAACTAGCGGAGCTATTTAACAGGTGAGTAATATTCTACCCTGGTCAGGTAGTTGAATATTCTTAGTGCGTGAGTTTTTATATAGTTGATATTGTACCTTGACTCCACTCATGTTATTCTGTGCTTGATACTTAAGTCTTTGCACTTTGAGATATACTGTTGTTGTTATTGTATTTCGTTCATCGTTGCTATAAATTACTGATGCTATGGTATGTAGGTCTTTAGATGCTTAACCATGGGGGGTGTAGCTGAGTATATATGTCGATTTTACTCATGTAATCAGGAACAATCATCCGGGGGTGGATGATGTGTTTAATATAGAGTTTGTGGTTGTATCACCTTACTTTTCATTGTATAACTATTACGGATCATATGTCTGTACATGGTAGTGTGGGTTGTCGATGGTGTGTCACTACGGACTAGAAGTCCTAGCATGGTCGATGGTTAGTTGTATACGACTCTCTGAGGGATAGAGAGTGTGTTGTGGATGTACGTATGTGTGGTTGTGCATTTATTCCATTTGCATGCATGCTGGCGACTTGGTCTCCCTTATGGTTGAGAGGGTCATCAGTCGTCCTGCCTCCACGGTTACTCGTGGTAGTAGTAATTGGTGTGAGGGCAGTTCATTTATTGTGCCACACTCGGACACTATTAATAGTGGTAGTTGGAGTTGCATGCAGTTGTCCTGGGTGTATGACACTCGACCACTCATAGGTAGTGTCAGTCGTAGTGACCAGCAGCAGTGACCCCCGTTGTATAGCTTATAGCTCTTTGTTGGGGATCTTTGGAAGGCTAGAGGGGGGTGAATAGCCTCTCTTGAATTCTACAAACAAAGTTAGCAGAAGAAAAATCGAATACTAAAAAAAAACAAGAGACAAGAATGCAAGTGCTAACAAAAACAATTTAACGTGGTTCGAAGATTATGCTCCTACTCCACGGTGATCCTTAAGGTGGATCAATCCAAGAAAATCTCCACCAAGAAAGCTTCTTTACAACACACTCCTCTTCTTACAAATGATGAAGATGAAGATTAGAGAAGAGGAGGATTGAAAACACTTAGAAAGCTTAAGAAAACGTGGGGAGCTTGAGAGTATGTTTGGAAAATAAGCACTAGCCTCTTCAAGAACCCCCATGCCCTCTTTTTATAGAGAGAAGGTTGATTTTCTCGTTGAGCCTCCATTAGTCGACTGATGTACAATATCGATCGGCCAGTATAGTGACGCCATCCAACGGCTTGACGAAATTTGGATCCATGATCGTCACTACCTAACGATCGATCGATCGATCATACCATCGATCCGATGATTGAGTAATTAGTCGAGTGCTTCAAGTGATCACTCGACTGGAAAACCTTTTGTGCCGATGTCCACTATTAACAGTAGACTACTAGGGTATAGTAGTCAACTGATGGTGGACCAGTCGATTGCCAAACTCTATCAGTCGACTGATGATCATAGAACTCACTTATCTTCAGTCGAGTGACTGATCAGTCGACTGAGACAAAGCTCCCAGTTGACTGACACTTCAAGTATGATTAAATCATACTTGAAATCAACTCCCTAGACCTAAACTCAACCTTCTAGCTCTTCCTTCAGCCTTGCGCCTCCAAGATCCCTCTGAGTCTGCGACTCCTTCATCCTTGCGCTTGCTTCTAAGAGCTTCCCTCAGTTTCGTTATGTCTTGGGTTTCTCTTTTGCCAAAGGACCGCTTGGACTTTACGTTGCCAATACTACATGCTTGGACTTACGCTGCCAAGACCTTGCCTTTGGTCTTCCTTTGCCAAGGTTCACTTGGTCTTACGCCGCCAAGACCTTCCCTTGGACTTCCCTTGCCAAGTTCATACTTGGACTTTCCTTTACCAAGTCTTTTGGATTTTCCTGTCACTTGACATATTCATAGTTAGATAACAAAATATTGCCTAACTATAAATGATTATCCAAACATCAAAAGACATAAATGCTTGGGGCATTGTTGCACCAACAATCTCCACCTTTTTGATATTTGACAATTATTTAAGTTAGGTCTTAAAATATGCACATAATGAAAACATCATATTTCCAATATGAATTATAACTTAAAGTTCCCTTCTCCCCCTTTGACATACATCAAAAAGAGAACGATTCATACAAAATAGTTTCATGAAAAAATTAAATTGGTTATGTCTTGAACTAAGATATAAGATAGATATAAGGCTCCCCCTTAATCCAAGACATGGTTCATGATGTGTAAAGAACATGTTGAGCAAAGCATGAAACAATAGATAGGAAGTATAGCCTAACTTTATACCAACAATAAACATGATATAGACTTAGGGAATGAAAAGTTTGCACAATGAAACTCCCCCTAAAACAATGCATCAATCAGTCCTAAACCCTCTTAATTACTTGAATTACCATACCATAGGGTTAGGACACTTAAGATTATACTCAAGACAAAGAAATAGGGCTGATATATAGAAAAATCAGAGTGGCAGTCGACTAAAATCTGAATCAGTCGACTACCAAGCTTGAAATGCCAATTTCAACCTTTTCAGCCTAACTTCAGAAATGCACAAAAAAATTTAGAATCATCAAAAAATCATGAAATTTTGTATACACATTTCTGAAATCATTCTTTATCAAGGAAATATAATTTAAAAAATATATATTTTCCAAATTTTGAAAATGATACAAATTTGAAAACTAGCAAAAGCTTTATGGATTTTGCAAACTTTGTATCACTTTTGCTTAGCAATTGAAAACTATTTTTCAAAGTATGATAACCATAGTTTAAATTATGTGTTATTTGACATTTCCAATCATGTTCTTATATCTATATGCACATCAATTGTACATAAGTCTTCCCAATGATTGGTCAAATTTAGGATTAATGTCTCTAGATGTCACCTTAGTTCATAGTAATGTATCAAAACAAGCATGATGAACCAAGTGCATCTTCCTAACATCTCACATGATGTCTAAGTGGCTCAATACAAAAATCATGGTTTTTTAGGTATTTTGTGAGAGGTATAATCCTAGGGTTTCTATAGGATCATGCAAGACTAAACCTCTACTCTACCAAGCACATTCCAAGTTCTCTCCTAAGTGATGAATAATCCACTTCGGGGAGAGCCTTGGTGAAAATTTTGGCTAGGTTGGACTTGGATTCTATGTAATTGAGTTCAATGCCCCCCTTGGCCACATGATCTCTAATGAAGTGATGCTTCACTTCAATGTGCTTTGTCCTAGAGTGATGTACTGAATTTTTGGTCAAATTTATGGTACTCACATTATCACAATAAACTTTGACATTGGAGTATTGTAGCTCATAGTCCTCTAGAGTGTGTCTCATCCAAAGTAATTGAGCCACACAACCACCCATAGCCACATATTCGGCCACGGTGGTGGACAAAGCAACACAAGGTTGCTTTTTACTACTCCAACTAACTAGGGAGGATCCAAGAAATAGGCATCCACCACTAGTACTCTTTCGATCCAACTTGCAACTAGCATAGTCGGAATCGGTGTACCCAATCAAATTAAAATATTTTGTCCTAGGGTACCAAAGTCCTACATTTAGTGTGCATTTGATATATCTTAAAATTCTTTTAATGACCACTAAATGGGATTCTTTGGCACATGATTGGTATCTAACACACATACCTACCGCAAATAAAATATCGAGTCTACTAGTGGTTAAGTATAAAAGGTTACCAATCATGCTTCTATAAAGCTTTAGGTCAATTGATTTACCTTTTTGATCATTATCTATCTTTGTGTTGGTTTCCATAGGAGTTGATACTACCTTAGCATTTTTCAAACTAAATTTCTTAATCATTTCTTTAGCATATTGATGTGAGCAAAACATATAGGGTTTTAGGAGTAGTTTTCGCTCATATCTTATTACATTTTATGTTTATTTCATGCATATTTTACTTTATTTTGCATGCATTTCCTATTTTCTAGTGCGGAGATTTGCTTTTTGTACTTTTGTGTGCAGGATAGCATTTCATGGGGAAAACGGCGAACTTTCGAAGCAAAAAAAGGGAATTTTGTAGCTAGACGCAAAAGGGGATACGACCAGGGCATATGGCTACCCACGACCGTGTCCAAGGGACGAAATTGGCCACCCCAGCGCCACACACGGCTTGGCCATGTGGAAACACACAGCCATGTGGCACTGTGCGATTCCAACGCAAGTTGGTTATTTTTCAGGTTTTAGAGAGATCCAGGTTGATGTCTATATAAAGGAGGCTACGTCAAAACCCTAGGGGGGAGGCACGACGGTCGGGACAACACTCCAATGCCCTACAATGTTTCGGGAACTCACATCGGGGAGGAAAAAAGTCATCGGAGATCCAAATTTTGCACTTCAATGCCGGAGAGAAGAATCACATTGCATTGTAATTTCTGTTCCTTGCTTAATTTCTATTGTTTATATGAACATGATCGTGTTTTGTGTTTCTCCTCTCCTATCTATGGAGTAGACTTTCCGATTCTAGGATTAGGGAGTAGTTTGTGTGTGTAGAATATGTTATTCCAAATTTAAATTCTGTTCTTGAATTTATATTTGCAATTGGCATTTGGTTTTAGCGCTATAGTTATTGTTTTAGTTTTCTATCTACTGTTCTAGCCGATACGAGGGGTGACAACCCTTGTATCTAAGATTTAGGAGAATCAAGGAGGTACCTAGGGGTTGACCTCGTCTCCCATAATCATGGGTAGAAGGATGCGATAGAGTAGGAAATGCGCTCCATTTTTGACTCGTCGTAGGGATTGATTCGACATCCTCGTATCGACTATCCTGTCCTAAGTCTAGGGGTCAACCTGGTAATGGCAGAGGTAGCTTCCGATAGATGCGAAGGCTCATCGGGGGAGTGTATGATGTCCTTTCTACAAAACCGTAGCTAGAACCCTAGACGAAACCCAATTGACAATGTGTTCTACGATACACACACGAAATCGAAATCCTAGAATCCTTTCCAAAATCTCACAACATAGTTTCTTTCTTCTTCCGTGTGACGCCGTATTGAGTTGAGACTGTCGTCAACCCTCGCATTTACAACCCTTAAATCTGAATTCCGAACAATAACCTCCACTTACCAAATCGGTACTCGAATCTCAGTCCTTGTGGGATCGATAATATTTTTATTACTTGACGACATCCATGCACTTGCGGGCATTGAGCACGAGCGCATGCTTCGAGTCCCCGACGGTCTTCGTAGCGAGATTTGAGGTCACGTTCGCGTGCATCACATATTTGGTTTGATATACATAAATTCCTTCATTTGTTTGTTTGACTTATAAACCTAGGAAGAAATTTAGTTCTCCAACTAAACTCATTTCAAACTCATTCTCCATATTTTTGATGAAGTCTTGAAGGTGCTCATCATTTGTTGACCCAAAAATAATGTCATCAACATATATTTGGGCAACAAAGATATCCTTTGATTTTGACTTTATGAAGAGAGTTTGATCTACTTGACCTCTTCTAAAACCCTTAGAGACTAAGAAAGATGATAATCTTTCATACCAAGTCCAGAGAGCTTGTTTTAACCCGTATAACGCTTTTCTAAGCTTGTATACATGGTTTGAATAGTCTATATTCACAAACTCGGGAGATTGTTCTACATATACCTCTTCCTAAATGAACCCATTTTGGAATGCCGATTTTACATCCATTTGATGGAGTTTAAAACCCATGTAAGAGGCATATCTTAATAGGATTCTAATCGATTCTAACCTAGCAACCGGGGCATAAGTTTCATCATAGTCAAGTCCTTCAACTTGATTAAAGCCCCTTGCAACTAACTTAGCCTTATTTCTTGTTATATTTCCTTGATCATCTAACTTGTTTCTAAAGACCCATCTTGTAGTAATAATGGTGTTCCCAAACTTGACTCCTCTCAAATTGAGCCAATTCATCTTGCATTGCTAAAATCCAATCCGGATCAAGTAATGCATTATTGATTGATTTGGGCTCAATTTGGGAGATGAGAGCTATTTGACTAGAGGGAGTTCTATGAAAAGACCTAGTTCTAACACCTTGAGATAATTCTCCTATAACTTGGTCTAGAGGATAATTTTGATGAACTCTTATTGTTCTAGGAGGTGTATCAAGTTGATTTTGATCATGACTATCCTCAATCCTTCTCTCATCATCAGAATCTCCTCTTACTCCCCCTTGATTATTACTCACTAATCCTCCCCCTTGATCATTACCCCCTAAGGTCAAGGTTTGAAGCTTATGGGTAATGTCTTGATTTTTGTCATTGATATCATTATCAATAGGGGATTTTCTAGGGTAAGTAGTAGAGTTTTCATCAAATTGAACATTTGAAGATTCCTCAACTATGTGTTCTCTTGTTGTAGACTCTATAACCTCTACTAGTGGATGAGTATCCAACTAGAATTCCCTCATATGCTTTGGACTCAAATTTTTCTAAATTGTCCTTGGTGTTTAAGATGTAAGCTTTGCATCCAAAGGTTTTAAAGTAATGAATTATTGGAATTGTATCATTCCATAATTCAAATGGAGTTTTACCTAGAAACCTATGGATTTGGACTCTATTTTGGATATAGCAAGTGGTATTAGTCGCTTCCACCCACAAGTAGCTAGGTAATGAGTATGCATTAAGCATAGTCCTAGATGCCTCTTGTAGCGTACGATTTCTCCTTTCCACCATCCCATTTTGTTGGGGTGTTCTAGGACAAGAGAATTCATACTTGTACCCTTATTCTAAGCAAAATTTGGAGAAATTAGAATTCTCAAATTCTCCACCATGATCACTACGGATCTGGTTGATTTTGAGATTTCTTTCATTCTCTACTCTTTTGCTAAAACCTATGATTATTTCTAGGGTATTATCCTTATGTTTCATAAAATACACCCAAGTATATCTAGAAAAATCATCAACTATAACTAAGCAATATTTACTACCATTCAAGGAAGGAGTACTATGACAATCAAATAAATTTAAATGAATAAGCTCTAAAGGTAAGGAAGTACTAGTTAAAGTGTTACCCTTGTGTGATGACTTTGATTATTTTTCTTCTTGGCATACATCACACATCTTGTCTTTGATGTACTTCACTTTAGGCAATCCCTTTACTAGCTCCAATTTAGCTACCTTGGCTATGTTTTTCATGTTGATATGCCCTAATCTCCTATGTCATAGCCAACTTTCTTCTTCTTTTGCCATAAGACACTTAGGAGAAATGTTAGAAGCATAGGATAAATCAACATAATAAATATTTGATTTCTTATATCCTACTAACATGCAATCATTAATTCCTTGTGTCTAATAAAGCACTTTGTGGAACTAAATTCAACATTAAAATTTGCATCACAAAGTTGACTAACACTAAGTAAGTTAAATTTCATGTTGTTGACTAAAAGGACTTTATAAATAATAAGGTTTGGGGATACCTCAATTGTGCCTTTACCTAGGATTTTGAGTTTACCACTATTCCCAAAAGACACGGTCCCCTTGCTAATGTAGTTGATTGTGGAAAACTTGCTCACATCTCCGATCATATGTCTTGAGCATCCGCTATCCACAATCCACATACCCGATCCACCTACCTATACAACATGAAAAACACAAGCCTTAGGTACCCAAATTTTAGGACCAATAGCGTCAACTAGAAATTTCTTTGGAACCCAAGCCTTTCTAAACTTGCTCCTAAGTGTTTCTTTTCTACTAATTAGGGAGGCAAAGGCTACTTCCTTTTTCTTAAGTCTATATCCTATTCTGGCTTTGTTGTAAATAGCCCTTTGGTCCCTAAGTATTATGTCTAGGTATTTTGAGCCATTTGTAAATTTCTCTAAACATGCTCTTAATTCACCTATTTTCTTTTTAAGTTCATCATTTTCATCTTTAAGTGAACATGCATCATTACAAGAAGGTTCTACATTTCTTATTTCCTCGATTTCTATTTTCAAATCCTTAATCCTAGATTTTGATCTATTTAATGCATTTTGAAGACATGCAATGGTTTTGTACAATAATTCTATCCTAGGAGAGTCTTTTACCTCATCGTCACTAGAGAACGATTTGTCGTTTGATGATGATGATGACTCCTCACTTGAGCTTCCGGCTTCATCTTCCAAAGCTATGAGTGCCAAGTTGCGTGTGACATGGAAAAACTCCTCCTCATCCGATGAATTTCCTAGTCTTTGTGTATCCCACGTTTATGCTACCATGGCCTCCTTCTTTTTCTTCTCCTTCTTGTCTTCTTCTTCTTTTCCTTTTCCTCCTTCTTCTTTAGATCTGGGCAATTCGGCTTGATGTGCCTCTTTTTATTGCAACCATAGAAAGTAACATTAGGAGTAGAAATTGAAATACTAGAGGGTTTACCTTTTGAGGATTGGAACATCCTTCTCACATCCTTCTTGGTGAGCTTCCTTGATCTCTCACCAAATCTCTTCACATAGTGAGCCACCTCACTAGCCGATAGCTCCTCATCACTACTTGAAGACTCTTCCTCCGACTCGGATGATGAAGAGACTGCCTTCTTCTCCTTCTTACCTACAACAAGAGCTATACCTTTTTCTTTCGAAGAAGTGTTAGCTTGCTCATGCAACTCAAATTCACAAAAAAGTTCATCTAACTTAACTAACGAAAGGTCCCTAGAAACCTTATAAGCATCTACCATTGATGCCCATAGAGTTGTTCTAGGGAAAGCTTGAAGCACATACCTTACAAGGTCTCGGTTTTCGACCTTTTCACCTACATGTAGTCCGTTGACTATCTCCTTGAATCGACCGTGCATTTGGCTCACGGTCTCGTTGGTCTTCATGGTGAAGCTTTAGAGTTGACCTATCAATAGGTATCTTTTGGCTCTTCTTGTCTCCTTTGACCCTTCGTTGAGTTCGATGAGCTTCTCCCAAAGCTCTTTTGCGGATTTGAAGGGCCCGACCTTGGATAGTTGCTCCTTGGATAGACCACATTGAAGTGTGGTCGTTGCTTTTGCGTTGGCTTGCACTTTCTTTGCCATCTCCCTAGTCCAATCCTTTGTTAGTATTGGCGCTCCATATTCATCGACTGGCTTCTCGAATCCATCTACAATGCTAAACCAAATTTCAATATCGTTCATAAGATAGTATTCCATCCTACCTTTCCGATAGCCGAAGTTGTTGCCGTCGAAGAATGGAGGTCTCGCCGTGCTATATCCCTCTTGAAATGCTATCGTGCTCCGGTTGATTGTTAGATCTTCCGACGTGATCCGGGCTCTGATACTACTTGTTGGGGATCTTTGGAAGGCTAGAGGGGGGTGAATAGCCTCTCTTGAATTCTACAAACAAAGTTAGCAGAAGAAAAATCGAATACTAAAGAAAATAAGAGACAAGAATGCAAGCGCTAACAAAAACAATTTAACGTGGTTCGGAGATTATGCTCTTACTCCACGGTGATCCTTAAGGTGGATCAATCCAAGCAAATCTCCACTAAGAAAGCTTCTTTACAACACACTCCTCGGGGGCGTTTGGTTCGTAGAGAATTTTCTATTTTCTATTTTCATTCTCTCTTTTTTCATAAAACAGAAAACGAATTTTTTTTTGTTTTCCAGTTTTCCAGAAAATGCTCTTTTATTTTTTGGAAAATGAAAATGGAAATAAAAAATGATTATTTCTCATTTTCTAGTTTTCCAAAAAATGCTCCTTTATTTTCTGGAAAATGGAGATGGAAAACGTGAACCAAACGTATTTTCTCATTTTCACAGAAAATGAAAATGGAAAATGGAGAAGAAAATGCCTACCAAACGCCCTAAGAAAATGTGGGGAGCTTGAGAGTATGTTTGGAAAATAAGCACTAGCCTCCTCAAGCACCCCATGCCCTCTTTTTATAGAGAGAGGGATGATTTTCCCATTGAGCCTCCATCAGTCGACTGATGTACAACATCAGTCGACTGCTGCTGTAGCTAACGCCATCCAACGGCTTCTAACGAGCTAGATCTATGATCATCACTACCCAACGGGACTCTGATCAGTAGACTGATTGAGTAATCAGTTGAGTGCTCCAAGTGATCACTCAACTGGAAAACCTTTTGTGCCAATGTCCACTATTAACAATCGACTGCTAAGGTATAGCAGTTGACTGATGGTCACAGAATTCAGTCATTCAGTCGAGTGACTGATCAGTCGACTGAGACAAAGCTCCCAGTCGACTGATACTTCAAGTATGATTAAATCACACTTGAAATCAACTCCCTAGACCTAGACTCAAACTTCTAGCTCTTCCTTCAACCTTGCGCCTCCAGGATCCCTCTGAGTTTGTGACTCTTTCATCCTTGCCCTTGCTTCCAAGAGCTTCCCTCGGTTTCATCATGCCTTGGGTTTCTCTTTTGCCAAAGAATCGCTTGGACTTTACGCTGCCAAGACTACATGCTTGGACTTATGCTACCAAGACCTTGCCTTTGGTCTTCCTTTGTCAAGGTCCGCTTGGACTTTACGCCACCAAGACTATATGCTTGGTCTTACGTCGCCAAGACCTTCCCTTGCCAAGTTCATACTTGGACTTTCCTTTACCAAGTCTTCACACTTGGATTTTCTTGTCACTTGACATATTCATAATTAGATCACAAAATATTGCCTAACTATAAATGATTATCCAAACATCAAAAGACATAAATTCTTGAAGTATTGTTGCACCAACACTCTCTAGCTTACCGCTACTTATTCATACTGTCCACTCGACCACTCGAGAGAAGTGGTTATTGTTGAGCTGGGACAGTTGTCATGTCGTGCCACCTAGGCCACACTGGGGTCGTGGTAGCAAGTGGGGTGAGCAAGCATGACTATGCATTTGCATTGCCATGTGTGAGGGCATTTGCATATATATACATATATATATTTATGTATATATATGTGTGTGAGTGTGAGAAGTATATATAGATACAGTCTATATATATATGCTTGTTGTGATGTTGCATTTGTTTGAGCTATGCTTGCTGCATATGTTTGTTCATCATTTTGCATATTATTTGCTTATTCTATACTGTTGTGTGTGGAGTACAGTGTATGAGTTAGATCAGACTATTGTACGCATTTGATCAGCGTCATGTTGTGGTATAGGATGGACCAGGTTCGTTTATGTACTTATTTATATGTTGTTTATATAGTAGTATGTTGATTACAGATATAGTATTATTCCTTTATATTGTATGTGTTATAGTGTGGTATATGTGTTCAGGGTGTATTAGTTGTATCGTTGCAGATCCTCAGGTATGTCAATACCTTACATTACGTTATGTACGATTGATCAGTTGGTTTGGTATATGTACTGATTAGTATTATACTGATAGTTTCGTTGTTTCCTTTAAGACTGTATGTACGTTGATCTCCCTAAGTATACCTGTTGATCTTCATTTGTATACCTGTTACTCTACATATGTTATTTGTTCATGCACTATCTTTTATATTACCACTGAATTTTATACTCACCACCACAAACCCTGGATTTTCTTGTTGCCCAGGTAACAAGTAGAAGATTCCTTGGATGCTCGGAGCACCGCTAGCTGATCCCATCTCACCTTGAGTATTTGGATTGAAATCCATATTGGTGTTGTATATTTTGGATTTTTATCCTATATTATTTCCGATGTTTGGCAATCGGTTATGTTGTTATGTATTTGGTTTTGATCATGTTTTCTTATTGTGTTAAAGTCGTACCGGTACGCATGTATTTGAGTCTTTGTATTTTTATTAATGTTGGTGTATTCCGGTGGCCGGCTAGAGGGGGGTGAATAGCCCTCAATCGTTGTACGGTGAAAATGCTTGTCTACAAACAATATTAGTGCAACGGAAACAAAACTAAACAAGCAATTAAGACAAAGTAAAGAAAGAATAGACGCAAACTCTAACACTGCGATGTAACATGGTTCACGGCCTTGCCGCTAATCCATGACCCGATTCATCCAAAGTGAATCACGCCTAAAACTTTCCACTAGTCTCTCCTTTGCACCAAGCTAGGTGGAGGTAACCTTTTCTTACAAAATCACTCCTCTTACAATAAGATGAATATAAGCACAAGGAAGAGGAGGAAATTCGTTTGGGCACTTTGGAAGATGATTAGAGTAGAAGCATTAGGCTCCCCAAGTGTCCAAAGACCCCATTTTATAGAGAATAACTCATTCTTCCCGTTGGACACCTGGCAGTCGACTGATGCCCTGATCAGTCGACTGCTCCTGTAGTCGTTGCCCAATAACGACTTCTTCCACGTTGGATTTCATCCAACGACTCCCACATCAGTTGTCACGCCCTGAAGGAGACCCCGCCAGACGAAAATCCGGCAACATCTCCCCTGTACAGGTGACAATCCCGATTTACATACAAGGCCTACACGGCCACAATACATCGGTCAACATGACCGGAATCCAAACTCACACGCAGTTAATAAAATAGGCCTCTGGCCATCAACTAAAATAAATGCATAATATCTATCGCAACTATACTTACCCGTTCTGTCATCTGGGCAAGAATACCCACCAAAACTAATCCAACAAAATCGAATAAAAGTCCAAAAGGACACCAAAAATCCACAAATACAAATATCAACCACAATCCTAAACATGTCTCTAATCAAAATCCAAATACCATAAAACAAATATCCAAATCAGACATTTACGACGAGTGGGGTCTGACAGCTGCACTCTCCTGACAGCTTCATCCTGAAATAGATATAAATCAACGGGGTAAGTTCAAAGAACTCAGCGGGTATAGTCGATATGCAAGTAAGATATAGCTAACAATAAAAATCATGCCAGTACAGTCTCACATATAGGGTAAGCAAGAAATAAATGCAAGAAGGACTGTACTCACCTGAATCTCCTACCCTGATATAGGAGCATGTGCCCTACTATAAGAGATAAAGTCATCACCATATATAAACATGTATCATGTATGCATGGCAATCATATGCACATCCAAGGCATCAATAAAATAATGTAGCAAACATAGTACAAATGCAATCCGTGCAAATGACATGGTCACCCCTAGCGCCAGTCAGCCGCCTCACACGCGATGGTGAAGCCGAGTGGGTAGGGCTATGACAACTATGCACTCTGCCATCACTGCTCCTGAGTGACCGAGTGGACAGGATACTGTCGGAGTACACCTATCCTCCCGCCCCAAACAGAGTGGGCGAGCTAAGCTCTCATCTCTCGGTGTCATAGACCATAGGAGGGATCCCTGCCCGCTACCACGCTGCCTCATCGCTACCCATGAGCGGACCAATGGAGCCTGACAGAGCAACTGCACACACCCTCCTGATGTACCACTAACCCATGAGTGGCAGTGTGTGCGGGCCATGTAACTAGCTGCGGGCTCAACAATAATGGAACCCCATCCAGCCAGCATGCAATCATGCAAAAATGGTGCATGATACTAAAACATGTAAATCCTACTCAAAATACCTATCCGAATAATATGTACAATCAGTATGTACATATCCCTAATCCAAATACTATGATCCAAATCACATGCATGTATCAAGTAGGCACCAAAAGCATACCAGGCATATAAACATGAAAAATTATTGTAAGCTATCCTAACTAGCATATCAACAATGACTATATCTAAAAGATAAGTCAAAATACCTACCTGAATATATATCCGCAAAAAGAAAACATCACGATCGGGGACCTGCCTCGTGACCGAAACCTGCATATAGCATAACCTTTGTTAAGCACAAAAATGTAATTCACCGACAAATCGAATAATTAATCGATTTCCTTCATAACCCAATTAACCCAAACTATTTCTAATTTTCCTTGTCCACAAATATCCATACAATTAATTTAGCCCACTAAATCAATTGATAAAAAATTTGATTAATTAATGATAAGCTAATTAATCAATTAAACCTGGAATAACTTGTATCTTAACAACCTAAGCCAAATAAATAAAACTTAATGACTTTTAATTTATCCAATAATTGTACCAATCAATTTACCCAATTAATTCCTAATCAATTAACCTAATTCATCACCTACAAAAATCCTCAAGATCAAACAATATCACCTCACCATCCCATATCCTCCGAATACAATAAAATCAATCGAATAATCCCATTCTAAACCACTCCTCGCTCACATAACATACCAATATAGTCGTACAGCCGACACCAACCCAATCGCAGCCAACCAAAAACCCCAAATTCAACCCAAATGGACCACCACTCCGGCTAACAGCCACACAACAACACACACTCTACCATACCTTCGTTACAACCCCTAATAATCCTCCACCAACAGAACACAGTGTCAAATCCACCAAATCAAACCACCGTCCAACAGAAGATAACTCAAAATATACCTGCGATTGAAACCTCCTAGCCGCTTGGTTCACCGGAGAAACGAATCTGCCGCTACCCTAACTCTTGCTACGACGAACCTCCATCCAGAAATCACGGTGAAGGGGAAAAACGGCGGCAGTCCGGTGGCTGCAGGTGTGGAAAAGGAGTGGCGGCTGACACAGGAAAGGGTGATGTTGCCGGCGCTTGCGGAGGGACGACCGGCCTCTGCGCGCATGGAGGGGAGCCCGCGATACCGCAGGCGGACGCGAGCTCGCCGCGTGGCGGCGCTCGTGGGATCGCAAACAAGGGTCGCTACTGCGGACTGCGCCACCGAGGAAGAAAGATGTCGGCCGGAAGAAGGCGCTAAGATGAAACCGCAGGAGAAGAGGTCGAAAAATAATAATAATTAGAAAACTTAGGTTTTCCGGTTTAGGTTAATACCCCTTAAATAAAGCCTATCTATTTTATCCCCGTAAAAATCTCGTACGGACTCCGTTTAAATCCAGAAAAATTCCTAAAATTCCCTAAAATTCCCGAAAAATTTCCAGGATTATTTTTTTAATTCTTTGGCCATTAATTTTACATTTTTAAATTTTCAGTATTTAACATCAGTCAACTGATCGTCCCATCAGTCGACTGATGGAGCTATCAGTCGAGTGCCAGAAGCGAGCACTCGACTGATCAACATTCTGTGCCTGAAACCCTTACGACCAGTCGACTGATGTCATCATCAGTCGACTGGTGGTTTCATCAGTCGATTGTCAATCCTTGGTAGTCGACTAATGTGACACTGAACTGCACTAGAACACCACGAGTCACATTGACTGATGATACCGACCATGATATAGCAAACCTCAAACTTTACATCCATTTGAGCGTCCGACAGTCGGGTAAACCTCAACCCTCTCGGTCGAGCCTCCGACACTTAGCCATTTCGCCCAAGTTCACCTAATGAGCTACTTACATTTCACTCATTCTCTCATCTCACTTGAAGTCCCTCGTCGAAGCTCTCTTCGTTCACGACCACGTCCCTCGGCAGCACCAAGCACACGACTTCGCAATGCTCCTTCGCGTCTCTTGCCCTTGAAGTATGCTTCCTTGGCTTCGCTTCAAGTCATCTCGTCCGACGGTCCCTCGGATGCATCAAGCGCACGGCTTCGCAATGCTTCTTCGCTGACTCAAGCACGAGGTTGTGAGTTGGTGAAACTTGCCAAAGCTCCATGTGCAAATTACTAAGTCCTACAAGACTCCAACGCACATATCAAATCCATATCAAACCTAACTTAAACCCTTTGCCACACACATCAAAATCATATCACATGGGTTGATTGCCCTAAAAATCTCCCCTTTTTGATGTGTGACAATCCATTTAAGTTAGGTAAAAATAATAACATAAACATAAGTCAAGAAAGCATGTAAATCATATGAGTATCAAACTCCCCCTTAAGACATGCTAAATTTTCCCCCTTAGCATGATTAACCTTAAACCTATCAATTCTCCCCCTTTGACACCATCAAAAATATTATCCAAATGTTATAATCCAAGGCATCAAAGTCTAAGGGTCGAAACACCATCAAAACAGCCTGAAAACACTGAAATCAGGCTGTGAACAGTGCCAACAGTCGACTGAATCAGACATCAGTCGACTGGCACACTGGTTTCAGCAATTTCTGATTTTCGGACCGAAATTCAGAAATGCACCAGAAATTCCAAAAAATTCAAAAAATTGTGAAATTTTGAAAACAAATTCCTTTTAAAGTCCTTTATCAGTGAAAAATGAGTTTTCATAAAAATTACTTATATTTTCAATGATTTACCAAAAATCCAAAAGTTTCAAAAACAACTAGTATTTGATCAAGTTTATATCAATTTTAACACCTAGTTTTGCTTTGGATTGTTTCAAAATATGAAAACACAGATTTTAAAGTAAGGAATAGTTTTGTAAACATATGAAATATCCAACCATGATCTTTGGGCAAAATGTCTATGAATTAAACATAAGTCTTCCCCATGATTGGTCTATTATTACTATTTTGATACTTTAAATGACCATCTAAATACCATAGGCATTAGTGGACCATTAGTATCATCCTAACATCTCACCCATGCTAAGTTTTCAATCAAGGTTATCCTTATGGTGAGTGTGAGATATTCCTAAAGGTATTTATATACTTAACCTTCAATATTCATGCAATTCTACACAAGGTTAAGTATCATCCTAAAAATCCAATCATGAACATGCATCAAGAACTATCAATCATGATCATAAATCATCAATTATTGCATATCATGATTATAAATTATAAAATTGAGCATGAAACATGATTCAACCATTTAATTTATGGGTTATGCATTATCATCACCCAACACTATTTAAAAATTTATAACCTATACCATCCTAAGTCAACCAAAAATATGATATAAATAAAGTCCTTATGGTTGACTAACCTAGGGTTTTCCTAACCCTTAAGGATGGATTTAGAAACCCAATATAAGTTCTTTCTTATGGGGTTCACGAAATATTCTTTAGGGATCCATTTTCTATCTATTGTTTTGTTCTTGGCTTGACCCCTAGCAATTAGGCAATGATAGGCCTTTTCATTTTTATTTCCCTTGTAACCTAGGCCTTTTCTATTAAAGCTTGCCCTTTGGCTCCCAATTATCATGTTCAAAGTATTGGAGCCTATTGTGAATTTTTCTAAGGCTTTAGTTAGGTGATCTACCTTTTCCCTTAAAGCTTTATTTTCTTCAATGCATGCATCATTCACATCAAAAGTCATATAATCATTAACATTAACGCATGCATTTTCTAATTTTTCTTCTAGGGCCTTAATCTCATTTTGCATGCATTTATTTATATTTTCATCTTAAATAAGTCCCTAGTTAAACTTGAAATCATGGAAACTATTTTCTTAGGATAAAGATTCGTTACCATAGTTTCCATGTCTTCTTCCTCTGATTCCGATGAGGATGAGGATGAAGCTCCCCCTTCACTTGAGCTCTCCTCACTTGTTCTTCTTTCTTCTTGCTCAGAGGAGGAGGTATCTAAATATTCTATTGCCATTAGAGCTAGATTTGAGACAAAATCATTTTCTTCCTCCGATGATGAAGATGAAGGATCATCCCATGTCCTTGCTTTGAGTGTTTTTGCCTTCCCTTTCTCCTTGGCTTTCTTCTCTTCTTCCTTCTTCTTGCTCCCCTTCTTCTTTTCTTCTTTTCTCCTCCTTTCTTCTTTGCTCTTGTTCAAGAGGGGACAATCATCTCTTATATGCCTCTCTCCTTGACAATTGTAGCAAATTATCTTCCTCTTGTGCCTTCTCCTATCATAAGATTTGTTAAATTTTAAATTTTTTAAAGCACGCCTTACCTTCCTTACCATATAAGCATCTTCATTGCTATTCATGGAGGATGAGGAGGATGCTTCATCGGAGGAGGAAGGTGGTGTCTCCTTCTTCTTCTTCTTCCCCTTTTCGGCTATCAAGGCTACTCCTCTTGATGGTTGAATTCTTGGCTCTTCTACTACTCCTTCAAGCCTTGTTTCGTGGAGCTCCATGGTTGAGAAGAACTCCTATAAGGTGCTAACTTCTAGGTTCTTTGAGATGTAGAAGGAGTCTACCATTGATCTCCATTTCAATGACCGGGGAAAGGCGTCGATTGCTTTCATAATCATATCCCGGTTTGAAAGTTTTTCTCCTACACTCGTTAGTCCATTTAAAATTTCTTTAAAACGAGAGTGTAATGAAGTTACCTTTTCTCCCTTTTCAAGTTTGATATTAGTTAGTTGGGAGCAGAGGAGGTCTCTTCTTGCAAGCTTGGCCTCCGAGGTACCTTCATGAAGCTCTACTAGCTTCTCCCATATCTCTTTAGCACTTGCACACTCTCCAATCTGGTTGATCTCTTGTTGGGAGAGTACGTTGTATAAGTGATGCTTGGCCTTCGAATTCGCCAAGTACTCCTCTTTTTGTCTCTTTGTCCTTCTTGTCTTCTCTATTTGCTCCCCATCTTCATCCCTAGGTATCTCGAAACCATTTTCCATTATCAATAAAATTTCGAAGTCGGTTTTGAAGAATACCTCCATTCGCTTTTTCCACCAAGTGAATTCTCCTCCAAACTTTGGCGAATGAATGTTAGAGCCGACCATCCTTGATGTAGTGCTTGTTGCGACGGTGAGTCTGTTGACAAGCGACCTTGCTCTGATACCACTTGTAGGAATGTAGGTGGCCGGCTAAAGGGGGGTGAATAGCCCTCAATCGTCGTACAGTGGAAATGCTTGTCTACAAACAATATTAGAGCAACGGAAACAAAACTAAACAAGAAATTAAGACAAAGTAAAGAAAGAATAGATGCAAACACTAACACCGTGATGTAACGTGGTTCACGACCTTGTCGCTAATCCACGACCCAATTCGTCTAAGGTGAATCACGCCTAAAACTTTCCACTAGTCTCTCCTTTGCACCAAGCTAGGTGGAGGTAACCTTTTCTTACAAAATCACTCCTCTTACAATAAGATGAATATAAGCACAAGAAAGAGGAGGAAATTCGTTTGGGCACTTTGGGAGATGTTTAGAGTAGAAGCATTAGGCTCCCCAAGTGTCCAAAGGTCCCATTTTATAGAGAAGAACTCATTCTTCCCGTTGGGCGCCTAACAGTCGACTGCTCCTATAGCCATTGCCCAATAATGACTTCTTCCACATTGGATTTAATTCAACGACTCCCACATCAGTCGACTGATTATCCCATTAGTCGACTGATGGAGCTATCAGTCGAGTGCCGGAAGCGAGCACTCGACTGATCAACATTTTGTGCCCGAAACCCTTGTGACCAGTCGACTAATGCCATCATCAGTCGACTGGTGGTGTCGTCAGTCGACTACCAATCCTTGGCAGTCCACTGATGTGACATAGACCAGACTTGAACACCAATCGAGTCACAGTCGACTTGGAGCAGTTGATTGTCATGACATGGTAATCGACTGATGCCGAGTAAACCTAAAACTTTACATCTGTTTGAGCGTCCGACAGTCGGGTAAACCTCAACCCTCTCGGTTGAGCCTCCGACACTTAGCCATTTCAGCCAAGTTCACCTAATGAGCTACTTACATTTCACTCATTCTCTCATCTCACTTGAAGTCCCTCGCCGAAGCTCTCTTCATTCGCGGCCACATCCCTCGGCAGCACCAAGCGCACGGCTTCGCAATGCTCCTTCGCGTCTCTTGCCCTCAAAGTCTACTTCCTTAGCTTCGCTTCAAGTCATCTCGTCCGGCGGTCCCTCAGATGCATCAAGCGCACGGCTTCGCAATGCTCCTTTGTTGACTCAAGCACGAGGTTGTGAGTTGGTGAAACTTGCCAAAGCTTCATGTGCGAATTACTAAGTCCTGCAAAACTCCAATGCACATATCAAATCCATATCAAACCTAACTTAAACCCTTTGCCTCACACATCAAAACCATATCACATGGGTTGATTGCCCTAACAGTGAGCCACTTCACTAGCCGACAACTCTTCATCGCTACTTGATGGCTTATCCTCCGACTAGGATGATGAATAGAATAGACCTCCTCCTTCTCCTTCTTCTTATTCTCCTTCTTTACTACAATAAGAGCTAGACCTTTCTCTTTTGATGAAGTGTTAGCTTGTTCATGCAATTCAAATTCACAAAAAAAAATCATCTAATTTAACTAAGGAAAGATCCCTAGAGACCTTATAAGCATCTATCATTGATGCCCATAACATTGTTCTAGGAAAAGTTTGAAGAATATACCTTACTAAATCTCAGTTGTCCACCTTCTCACCTATGACGTGTAGCCCATTTACCACCTCCTTGAATCTACCATGCATTTGGCTCACGGTCTCATTGGTCGTCATGCTAAAATTTTGAAGTTGACCTATCAATAGGTCCCCCTTGGCTCTCCTTGTCTCCTTGGATCCTTCATTGAGCTCAATGAGTTTCTCCCAAAGCTCTTTTGGGAGTCAAAAGGCCCAACCTTGCTCAATTTCTCTTTGGATAAACCACATTGGAGTGTGGTTGTTGCTTTTCCATTTGCTTGAGTTTTCTTCACCATCTCTCTAGTCCAATCTTTGGTTGGTAGTGGCACTCCAAATTCTTTAACGGGCTTCTCAAATCCATCCACTATGCTAAACCAATTTTCAATGTCATTCATTAAGTAATACTCCGTCCTACCTTTCCAATAGGCGAAGTCGTTTTCATTGAAGAAAGGTGGTCGCACCGTGCTATAACCCTCTTGGAATGTCATCTTCCTCCGGTTGATTGTTAGATCCTTCGATGTGATCCAAGCTCTGATACCACTTGTAGGGGATCCTTGGATAGCAAGAGGGGGTGAATAACCTCTTTTGATTTCTACAAAAACATTAGCAGAAGCAAAAGCAATAATAAAAGTACAAATGAAATCAAAAGACAATTCTAACATAAATATTTAACGTGGTTCGGAGATGACACTCCTACTCCATGACAATCCGTAAGGTGGATCAACTCTAGTAAGTCTTCACTAAAGTCTCCTTTTGATGATCACACCAAGATGAAGAAACCTTCTTACAATCAACTCTTCTTCTTACAAAATGATGGAAGTGAAATTAGAGAAGAAGAGATTAAAACACATTAGAAAGCTTGAGAAGACTTGGTGAACTTGAAAGTAAAGTTCGGAAGGAGAGCACTAGCCCTCTCAAGCTCCCCAAGGCCTCCTTTTATAGAGAAGATGTTGATTTTCCCATTGAGCCTACAATAGTCGACTGCTGTTGTAGCTGACCTAATCCAATGGCTTCTGATGAAGCCTGATTTGCAGTCATCACAGCTCAACGAAACTCTAATCAGTTGACTGATCATGCCATCAGTCGACTGATCAAGTTATCAGTCGACTGCTCCAAGCAATCAGTCGACTAACTATGTTTCTATGCCCGTATTCACTTATAACATTCGACTGCCAGGGTATGGCAATTGACTGATGATGGACCAATCGACTGCCAAACCCTGGCAGATGACTGATGGGCCACAAAACTCAGCCGACTTTAGTTGATTGACTAATCAGTCGACTGGGTCATAATCCCAATCGATTGATTAAACCTTCTCGACCCTTGAGTACTAAGAACTCGAGACCAGTCGACTGGGACAAGACCCAGTCGATTGACATACTTCAAGTATGATCAAATCATACTTGAAACAAACACCCTAGACCTATACCCAACCTTCTAGCTTTTCCTTTATCCTTGCGCCTCCAGGATCCCTCCGAGTCCGCGACTCCTTTCTTACTTGTGCTTGCATTCACGAGCTTCCCTCGGTTTCGTCATGTTTTGGATTTCTCCTATGCCAAAGTCCGCTTGGACTTTACGCCGCCAAGACTAAATGCTTGGACTTACGCTGCTAAGACCTTGCCTTTGGACTTCCTTTGTCAAGGTCCGCTTGAACTTTATACCACAAAGACTATATGCTTAGACTTATGCTGCCAAGACCTTCCCTTGGACTTTCCTTGTCAAGATTCATACTTGGACTTATCTTTTATCAAGTCTTCACACTTGAATTTTCCTATCACTTAACACATTCATAATTAGATCACAAATTATGATATACCAGAAAAAAAATTAAATTAAAATTAATTTAATATAATATGATAATAATATAATTTAAAATGCGATAAATAAAATAAATTTATTTATTTATTAAAAGAAAATTTGTTATTTATTAGTATTTTAGTTGATAATTTGGGGATAAGATTTTATTGTGTTGGACTAAATCTAATCACCATGTTGATTAAGTCAATTAAGCCTAAGGTTATATAAATCAAACCCTAAGTTAGGAAAACATATGTTTTATTTTTGCCCTTTTCCTCTCCCTCGTGCACTCTCCTCCTTTCCGCCGCTCGAGTTCCCATTGTCGCCTCCACCTGTTTCCTCTTGCATCGCCCATCCATGCACCGCCGCATTCCCCATGCCACCCACACCAATGCGCTGCTGCTGTCGCCTTCAGCCTTGCCTTCGGTCACCTCAAACCATCACCGACCCTTGTCAGCATGCATAGAAGCGTCATGCCCGAAGGATCATGCTGCTACCGCTCCCGCTTCGTCGTCAATGCACGCACCGCCCATGCACACAACGTCGACTTCAGCCGCCTCAGTTTGCCTCGCACACGATCGAGTTTGGTCACCGCTCCCCTTTGCATGATCTAGCTCGACGACGTCGTCGCAGCGCCCGATCGATGCTATCATCGGTATCAGCGATAGCTCTTTTTGGTGCCTAGCTCGGTCGACCACCTACCGATCTGTGCCACCTCCTAGCGTTGATACCCTGAGCTCAATTTGTCACTGCCGATAAACCCTTCTTATTCTCTTCCTCAGCCGAGATTGCCAAATCTCCTTCCCTATGCACAGGGTGTTGTTAAAAGAAAAGGGGTGACAATTTTGCAACGACTAGTTCCGGTGACCTACTCTTCTACTGTGGGTAATTTCTTTAACCATCTCACTATTCTTTGGATTTTGAATCTGTTGAATAGTGGTTTCTAGGAGAGGTTGTGA
This sequence comes from Wurfbainia villosa, assembly GCA_025175895.1. Classification (NCBI taxonomy): domain Eukaryota; kingdom Viridiplantae; phylum Streptophyta; class Magnoliopsida; order Zingiberales; family Zingiberaceae; genus Wurfbainia; species Wurfbainia villosa. Next base: position 74,346,525 of record CM046000.1, on the reverse strand, counting down.
TACGTTGATTTCGAGGATTAGGATTATTGGAATTGGATGTGGTTTGTAGTTTAATTGGTTGATTCAAATTGTAGTATTATAGTTGCCATTAGATGACTAATAGGTGAAGAAGTTGATCTAGGGTTTGATGGACTAAGACCTGTGATCAGTGGAGGAATTCCTACGGTTTACCTATCTAATTTGTGAGCTAGTTTAGAGGTGGATTGTTCTATATATGCTAGGGATGAGTGAACCGTGCAAGTGAATTGATTTGGAGAATTGATGAAGGTTGTTATAGCTGTGACATCTTGCGGATTGATAGGTAGTGAAGTTTATAGGAGAGGTTATCAAATTGGATTTTTGCGTTGTTCCTAATTGGGTTGTTAGTTAAGTCAGATCTGTGATTTACATTTTGAATCAGGGAATGAATGTGTGTTTCAGATAAGCTGAGGTTGATTGGAACGGTGGGAGGACCTTGATTCAGGATTGTCTTTTGAACGTGGAGATTCTCAGATAAGTCTTCATATCAGGTGGGTGGTTCCTTCTTTGACCTCTTTGGATTTTAGTGTATGATTATTTTGGTTACGTTGTTTACTTAGGTTATGTTATATTTACACTTTACATTGTCTGCAATATTTTAGTGTTTGATTGATATTACGATTATGTGCTTATTTATTGCTTCGGTAAATTTGTAGATGTTACTGGTATATGTTTATTTAGTTATTATTTCGGTTGATATTTTGATTGAGACTAGTAGAGATAGTATAATTTAGATGAGGTTATTCCGTAGGAGCGAATCTAAGGAATGAAACAACATTAATAGAATCCTAGGTGTTGGAACCCTATGCGTAATAAGCCGGACGTGCTTACTGGTAGATGCTACTTGGTATATACTTATCTATTATTTCAATTTATATTGTGATTGGACTAGTAGAGGTAGTATGATTAAGATGAGATTAATCCTTAGAGGATATAAAACGTTTCTCATATCTCGACTGTCAACTATGCCTTCCATTCATGGTTGAGAGAGTCTGCAGTAGAGGTTCCCTACCTTTGAACTATGATTGCTTTGTATACCTATGGTTGATTAGGTCTCTCATTCTGGTTGAGAGAATTTACTGTAGAGTAATAATACTCTTGGACTACCCATTCAGAGTTAGTGATAATTGGTTTCGTGTGTCACCTGTAGCTAGGTAGCTACCTTACATCTTAACTGCCCTTGACATTCATTTGTGGTAGTATGTTGTTGTATGCATGATTGAACTGATAGAAATAGTATAATTTAGATGAGATTATTTTTTAGAAGGGAATGTAAGGAATGAAACATCATTTTATGAAACACATGCTTATTAGTAGATTGATGATCTTTAACGACCTTGATAGGCATTTCATATTAGATGTGTTGGAACCCTCACTTAACCACCTCGATGGATTTATTGGTAGATTGATGATCATTATCGATTTTGATAGACGTTTCTTGATAGATGTGTTGGATAACCCTAGGCTTAACGTCCTAGGATAATCGATTGCCCACGAGATCCATTCGTGGTAGCATGTTGTTGTGTGCAGTTGATAGCTAGATAGCTATTATACTCTATTTGCCTACGAGGCCCATTCATGGTAGCATGTCGTTACTAATAGACACTGAGTCTTTATATTGCCTGTCTACTCACGAGTCTCATTTGTGGTTGCATGTGGTTGCGCATAGACAGTGCTTTGTATATTGCCTATTTGCCCACGAGTCCCGTTCGTGGTAGCATGTTGTTGCCCGCAGATAATGCCCTTTGGTATTACCTCGAGAGCCACAAGGCTTTGTCGTGGTATTTTGATGTGTATTGCTTACAGATTGCAGTTGGTTGTGTATGTTGCAGGTGTATTTATTATACTACTGACCAGGTTAGTTGTAGACTGATATTGGTATTTTGAGGTTTGGGTTACTCTAGTTTGTTTCCTTTGACCTCCATTATGTTTATATGATCATGCATTATCTTCTATCCACCCACTGAGTGGTTTGTACTCACTCCCTCTTCTCTTATCCTCCCGGTTAGCTGATAGAGAATGTGTCCTGTTGACCTACCTTCGCGTCGCTCAGAGAGTCTCTTGCCATGCTGGTCCCACTGCATCATCGAGATGTCATTTTATTTTTCTTTATTGTTATCATATTTTGTGTACTCCCTTTGGACTTTGGTCGCAATGCGATTTGGTGTCATAAATCTATTTTACTTTCAATTGATTGGTACTTTAGTTGTGCATGCATGCGTATAATATAATAATTGTATTCTATTATTATTTTGAAGTTTTACCATATCTAGTTCCAGCGATATATTTTGAAATATTGTCACTAAGGGGCCCCTCCATATTTTGATGATGAATATGCCCCCGATGCATGCCAATTTTCTTGGTATCAGAGCCAGATTTGCGATTTCAATTTGTGAGTTTTGTGTTTCGTGATTTTCTTTTCCTTTGTTTTTGGAGTTCTAATGTTTTGGGACCCAATAAGCTGAAGGACATCTCTGAGCTATAGGAAATGTTATTGTCTTTAATGGTCATTGTACTTTTCTCGAGTAATAGAAAGTTATCACTATGTTCTTTTGTTGGGAACTCACTTAATTGGTTACAATAGGAAATGCCTAGTGAAATTGCCCATACTTATGGTTGTGGACGAGGTCGACTTCGAAAGAGACCTATTGATGCTATGGGACCTACCCTCGATGTTGAAAATGTAGACTCTTTAGAGGTGTCGACTGCTGTCGAATTAGGAAGCTAGGGTTAGGCCCGCTAGCCACCCATTTGGAGGTCAAGGAGTAACTCCTCAGAGAGTACCACTACAGATTGGGTCATGGACAAGGCACGTATACCTACACTGACCAATACGATGAAAGATCATTTTACCTTATGTTTAGGGGATATCGGTCCATGGATTGCTTGTGCATGGATGGACAATGTAGAAGACTCATTTGGATACATAACCTACATGGATGCAGAGAAGGTGGAGCTTGTTTTGTATCACTTACAAGATCAGGCCATCACGTGGTAGAAATGTAGATAGTCTTAGATGTAGGACAAGCAGCGCGGTGGTCAGAAAGCGCAAAATCGTACTTAAAGGTCACGATCTAGTACTGAAGGAGCCTCTCAACTAGTGAGGTTAGCTCGAACATCCTCCGAGTCGACCAACAGAAGCGATCATATGATATTAGTTTGGCAAGATGTTAGTATTGTAGATTAGTTATAATGGCACTACCAAGGAAGACTTTAACATCCCGCTACGAAGTAAAGGAGTAGCCCTTGGATTTAGATAGATGTATCTTGACATGAGATTAGACTACCATTCACTTAGAGTAAGAGAGTCTGATATATAAAAACTCAACACAAATGCACTAGATCTCACACTTGCTGAAGATGAGAAGACTAGTAACCAATTTAGGATATGGATCAGAGTGGCGCAGCGGAAGCATGGTGGGCCCATACCCCACAGAGAAGTTTATGATATGAAAATTGGAATATTAAGGTATTAGAATAAGTTGGAAGAGTGATAAAATACTTAGGGTTACCTAACCGTAGGAGTACATAATGACTTTCATATATATAGGAGGATGTACTCAATTTATTTACATTGTGAAGGTTTAGAATGAGCTAGAAGAGTAACATAAGAGTTAGGGTTAACTAACCATGGAAGTACATAAGGACTTTCATATTTCATTAGTATGGAAGTATGTACATAACTTATTCATATTGTGAAGGTTATAGTTGGAGTTCTAGATCATATTCCATATACAAAGAATGTTGATCATTTGTTGGATTGAGGTTGGATAGTAATGAGATTCTGATAAAGAAACTACTTAGAGTAGAAGAACGATATACAGAAAGGATACCTTTATTAGGGTATATCTAGTACAAAATTTAGGGACCAAATTTTTATTAGTGGGGGAGAATGTGATATATTAGAAAAAAAAATAAATTAAAATTAATTTAATATAATATGATAATAATATTTTTAAAATGTGATAAATAAAATAAATTTATTTATTTATTAAAAGAAAATTAGTTATTTATTAGTATTTTAGTTGATAATTTCAGGAAAAGATTTTATTAGGTTGGACTAAATCTAATCACCATGTCGATTAAGTCAATTAAGCCTAAGGTTATATAAATCAAACCCTAAGTTAGGAAAACCTATGTTTTATTTTTGCCCTTTTCCTCTCCCCTGTGCACTCTCCTTTCTGTCGCCCGAGTTCCCATTGCCACCTCCACCCATTTTTCCTACGTCGCCCATCCACATGTTGTCGTACTCCCTGTGCCACCCACACCAATGCACTGCTGCTGCCGCCTTCAGCCACCTCGGACCACCGTCGACCCTTGCCGGCGTGCATAGAAGCGTCACACTCGAAGGATCACGCCACTACCGCTCTCGCTTTGCCATCTATACATGCACTGCCCACGCACACAATGCTGACTTCTGCCGCCTCAGGCTGCCTCACACGCGATCGATTTTCGTCGTCACTCCCCTTTGCGCGATCCAGCTCGACGACGTCGTCACAGTGCCCGATCGACGCTGTCATCGGGCTTCTCCCTCAGCGGCTGCTCTTTTCGGTGCCTAGCTCGGTCGACCACCTACCGATCTATGCCACCTCCTAGCGTCGGTGCCCTGAGCTTGAATTGTCACTGTTGATCAACCCTTCTTGTTCTCTTCCTTAATTGAGATCGTCAGATCTCCTTCCCTTTGTGCAGGGTGTCGTTAAAAGAAAAGGGGTGACAGTTTTGCATCGACTAGTTCCGATGGCCTACTCTTCTATCGTGGGTAATTTCTTTAACCATCTCACTATTCTTTGGATTTCGAATTTGTTGAGTAGTGGTTTCTAGGAGAGGTTGTGATATGTTGATTTCGGGGATTAGGATTATTGGAATTGGATGTGGTTTGCAGTTTAACTGGTTGATTCAAATTGGAGTATTATAGCTGCCATTAGATAACTAATAGATGAAGAAGTCGATCTAGGGTTTGATGGACTAAGACCTGTGATCAGTGGAGGAATTCCTACCGTTTACCTATCTAATTTGTGAGCTATTTTAGAGGTGGATTGTTCTATATATGTTGGGGATGAGTGAACCGTGCAAGTGAATTGATTTGGAGAATTGATGAAGGTTGTTATAGTTGTGACATCTTGCGGATTGATAGGTAGTGAAGTTTATACGAGAGGTTATCAAATTGGATTTTTGCGTTGTTCCTAATTGGGTTGTTAGTTAAGTCAGATCTGTGATTTACATTTTGAATCAGGGAATGGATGTGTGTTTCAGATAAGTTGTGGTTGATTGGAACGGTGGGAGAACCTTGATTCAAGACTGTCTTTTGGAAGTGGAGATTCTTAGTTAAGTCTTCATATCAAGTGGGTGGTTCCTTCTTTGAACTCTTTAGATTTTAGTGCATGATTATTTTGGTTACATTGTTTAGTTAGGTTATGTTATATTTACACTTTACGTTGTCTACAATATTTTAGTGTTTGATTGATATTACGATTATGTGCTTATTTATTGCTTCGGTAAATTTGTAGATATTACTGATATATGTTTATTTAATTATTATTTCGGTTGATATTTTGATTGAGACTAGTAGAGATAGCATAATTTAGATGAGGTTATTCCTTAGAAGTGAATCTAAGGAGTGAAACAGCATTAATAGAACCCTAGGTGTTGGAACCCTAGGCGTAATAAGTCGGACGTGCTTACTGGTAGATGTTATTACTTATCTATTATTTCGATTTATATTGTGATTGGACTAGTAGAGGTAGTATGATTAAGATGAGATTAATCCTTAGAGGATATATAACGTTTCTCATATCTCGGCTACCAACTATGTCTCTCATTCATGGTTGAGAGAGTCTGCAGTAGAGGTTCCTTACCTTTGAACTATGGTTGCTTTGTATACCTGTGGTTGATCAGGTCTCTCATTCATGGTTGAGAGAATTTACCGTAGAGTAATAATACTCTTGGACTACCCATTCGGAGTTAGTGATAATTGGTTTCGTGTGTCACCTATGTTGGTGATCATTTGGAAGCTAGAGGGGGGGGGTGAATAGCGCTTTTCGGTTTCTACAAAATTGATTAGCGGAAGCAAGCACAAATAATATATGTAAAAACACAAAAACAATGCTAACAAGGCCTTTACGTGGTTCGGAGATAACGCTCCTACTCCACGGCGATCCTTAAGGTGGATCAACCCAAACAATTCCACTAAGAAGCTTTCTCTTTACAAAGACCTCCTCTTCTTACAAAAGATGACAATGAAGATTTGAGAGGAGGAGGGAGATTAATACACTTAGAAAGCTTGGAAAACTTGTGGGAGCTTAGAAGAATGATCAGAATATAAGCATTAGCCCCTTCTTGCTCCCCTGTGGCTCTTTTTATAGGAAAGAGCCTCTTTTTCCCGTTGGAGGTCTATCAGTCGACTGATGACTTACATCAGTCGATTGCCGCCGATTCTAACGGCTTCTGAACAGCCGGATTCACGGAATTTGCAGTCGTCATTGTCAACGGAAAGACTATCACCGATCGCCAACAGCGGGGCTCGATCGATATTGCGTAGCCGATCGCCTCGGCCACGGCCATTTCGCTTGTGGCGCGATCGCCAATAATGGAAGTCGATCCGGCTTGTATCGGCGGCAGTGCCGAGTCGACTCACCACCGCCGATCGGATAACCCACCGATCGCTAATGCCTTCCAACCTCTAATGCTGCATTTTAAGGGCCAGTTTGACCGACACCATGTTCCAGTCGACTGGCACACCCCAAGTATGACTAATTCATACTTGAAAACATAACCTAAGCCTAGACTTAACCTTCTAGCTTCTCCATCAGCCTTGCGCCTCCAGGATTTCTTTGAGTCCACGACTCCATCCATGCGCTTGCCTTCAAAAGCTTCCTTCGGTTTCGTCATGCTTTGGTTTTCTTCTTTGTCAAAGTACGCTTGGACTTTACGCCGCCAAGACTACATGCTTGGACTTATGCCGCCAAGACTTTCCTTTGGTCTTTCTTTTCCAAGGACTGCTTGGACTTTACGCCGCCAAGACTACATGCTTCTCATATCTCGGCTACCAACTATGTCTCTCATTCATGGTTGAGAGAGTCTACAGTAGAGGTTCCTTACCTTTGAACTATGGTTGCTTTGTATACCTGTGGTTGATCAGGTCTCTCATTCATGGTTGAGAGAATTTACCGTAGAGTAATAATATTCTTGGACTACCCATTCGGAGTTAGTGATAATTGGTTTCGTGTGTCACCTATAGCTACCTTACATCTTAACTACCCACGAGATTTGTTCGTGGTAGCATGTTATTGCATGCACGATTGAACTGGTAGAAATAATATAATTTAGATGAGATTATTCCTTAAAAGGGAATGTAAGGAGTGAAACATCATTTTATGGAACACATGCTTATTAGTAGATTGATGATCTTTAATGACCTTGATAGGCGTTTCATATTAGATGTGTTGGAACCCTCGCTTAACAACCTCGACGGGCTTATTGATAGATTGATGATTTTTATCGACTTTGATAGACGTTTCATGCTAGATGTGTTTGATAACCCTAGGCTTAATGTCCTAGGATAATCAACTGCTCATGAGACCCTTCGTGGTAGTATGTTGTTGCTTGCAGACGATAGCTAGATAGCTATATATACTCTTTCTGCCCACGAGACTCATTCATGGTAGCATGTCGTTGCCCGCAGACATTGAGTCTTTATATTGTCTGTCTACCCACAAGTCTCGTTCGTGGTAGCATGTGGTTGCGCATAGACAGTGCTCTGTATATTGCTTATCTGTCCACGAGTCCCGTTCGTGGTAGCATGTTGCTGCCCACATCTAGTGGCCTTTGGTATTACCTCAAGAGCCAAGAGAATTTGTCGCGGTATCTTGATGTATATTCCTTGCAGATTGCAGTTGGTTGTGTATGTTGCAGGTGTATTTGTTATACTGCTGACCAGGTTAGTTGCGGACTGATATTGGTACTTTGAGATTTGGATTACTCTAGTTTGTTTCATTTGACCTCCATTATGTTTATATGATCATGCACTATCTTCTATCCACCCACTGGGTGGTTTGTACTCACTCCCTCTTCTCTTATCCTCCCGGTTAGCTGATAGAGGACGTGTCATGTTGACCTACCTTCGTGTCGCTCAAAGAGTCCCTTGTCGTGCTGGTCCCACTGCATCGTCGAGATGTCATTTTATTTTTCTTTATTATTATCGTATTTTTGTGTACTCCCTTTGGATTTTGGTCGCAATGTGATTTGGTGTTATAAATCTATTTTACTTTCAATTGATTGGTACTTTAATCGTGCATGCATGCGTATAATATAATAATTATATTCTATTATTATTTCGAAGTTTTACCATATTTGGTTCCAGCAATGTATTTCGGAATATTGTCACTAAGGGGCTCCTCCGTCTTTTGATGACGAATATGGCTCCGGAGCGTGACACAAATATTGCCTAACTATAAATGATTATTCAAGCATCAAAATACATAAATGTTTGGAGCATTGTTGCACCAACAAATCCAATCTCTTAGATATCTGATAAAGTATTAAGTAATCTCTACATGAGATATATTTCATCAACCACCAGAGTATCTCAAAGTACTTGTAGTTCAACAGCGAAGTCTGATACTGTAGTCGTATCATTCTTGTAAGATATATCCAACATCAAAATGCACTCTCCGTCCAAAAAAAATAAACTTTTGATCCACACTCGGTTCAGAGTCATATGTTTAAGTTTTTTAAAAAAATTCAAAATTAAAGTTGTTTCAATAAATAATCGAATTGTATTAATTTATGAGATACCGTCTTACTTTACAGTTGCATCATACCCATATACGAGAAATAACTATTTAGAAATGAAAAAAAAATTCATGGAAGCCAAGTACTAAGTATCGCTACTATGATGCAAAAGGGTGGAATCCGTCAACCTAACGACCCCTATCAATCTGTTTTCGGATCATCGTAAGGGAGGTAAATCACGATAGACCTTTGATCCTTGAAACCATTAATTAATACATGGAGAGACGGTATCATTTTATTTGTGAGGAATCAACTCATTATCCTAGTATCGCCACTAAATCTACGGTCAATTACATGCATAGTACAATGTACCGTACGGTATGACTACGGCAATATTAAAGTTGGCAATTAGCTGGAACGTGTATGCATGGTTTCACATGAACGCGTGCGGCAGAGATCGACTAGTCAAACACTCAGAGGGCGACTTTTTATCAAAGTCAAATTGCGACAGGAATTGTAGTCAGAGGGTGAAACCCCGCCGAAGGGCACGATTCCAAGAGTGACGTCGCTATCCGATCGTGTTGACCAAAAACATCAAGTCGAAATTAAGCAATACTAATCAAGCAGGCAGCGATTGCTTTATGAAAATAGCTTGTTAATTATTGAATTAGCAGCAAATAAAAGAAATTATTACTAAATTTCTTCATCTTTCTCGGTCAAACAATAAGTTCTCTATTAGATACGGTCTTCACCGTAACGCGCTATTTCGATACGAAATCTACGTCATCAAATTTTGACTCAGTCATGAGGCCTTTGAATGAGTCTCTTTAGTTAATGTTCGTTGATCACATGCTCAAAGAGTGGCCACCTAGCTGCGACTTTTTTTTAAAAAATTTATTAATTTATTTATTTTTGGCACCTAACTCAGCTAAGATTTCACGGCCAGCTTATTTGCAATTTCACAATTAAATTTTTTGTGTGACTTTTGACAATAAAATTGCAGCTTAATTGGCTGATGAGAACTTGTAGCCGCGTGGTCGGATAGCCACTTGGATGCGATTTCACAGTCAACTTAGTTGTTTGTTCTTGATTTCATAGCTAATTTTGCAACTACCTTGGCTACCTATTCAAGTGTCCATTGCAGTTATAAAAGTGTGCAATTAATAGGCATTGCGGTTCAGTTTCTATATAGAACATAATAATTTTTACTGTTAGTATTGAATATATTATTAACCGATTTAGATTTAGTATATTTTATATGGTATGATCTCTGTGGCAGAAGAAGGAGAGACTTAACGACTATCTTATTTTTCCTATCAAATCAAGGATGCAGTGTCATCGTCTTTGTACAAAGATCATGCTCATGTAGTTGCTCATGCATTTTAATCTTCAAGTTCCTCCGATGATAATTAAGAGGATAATATCTCTAGATTCAAGTGTGATTTAAAATTTTATTTTTGTTTCCGTATTCAATTATTATTTTATTATTATCTAGTTACTATAGATCTGTGAAAAAAATCCTATTTTTATTTCTCTTCATCTACCTGTGGAATCGACAATGAAGGATATCTAGAGTAAACACATCATCTTTTACACCAAGTGATAAAATCCTTTATCAAATCATTTAAATTTTTATGTCAATTTATATACGGTGTACGATTCTTAGATTATTTCATCAATTAGTATTAGAGCTACAAATTATATTGTCGTTGATATTATAGCATCAGTGTGTGAATTTTTTTTTTTATGATTTTTGTCAAAATATATATGGTAAATATGCATATTTATTCAATCTAGGGGCTAGCAAATCTAGCATTTGCACTAGTTTCGGTTTCTTGCAATTTTCCATAAAGAATATATAGAGAAGAATAACTAGTTTTCACATAAATTATCATGTTTAATCCTCATAAAATGAATTGCATTGACATTAGTTGATTGTTGCAGGAGTCGATTGTCGTATGTAAAATCATGCATAGAATATTTACAGTTTGACAGTGACACTCAATTAACTTGATCAATCAATTGATATGAGTAAAATTACAAAAAAAATATTTATAGTTCAAATATGAGACTTGACTGATCGAACCAGTTGACTATCAATTAAGGCTAGTCAACTAATATGCGTGAAATTGCAATTGATAATTTACGGTTTGACAGAGATACTCGACTGACTTGATCAATTGACTACCATTCAGAGCCAATTGACTATTGTATTTGAGGTTGCACACAAAATATTTTGGATCAACTAGCTCACTCGACTGTTGATAGTACGTAATCGACTACCATTTAAGGCCAGTTAATTATTGTTCACAGGATTAGGCATGGTATGTTTAATAGTTGATCAAGTCACTCGACTATTGGCAATAGACAAGCACAACACTCGACATACCAAGATAAATCGAGCAAAGTAGCTAGCCTTAGTAGTTGACTGCTACGACAACACTCAATTATCATTAAGGATCAGCCAACTATTATTATTCAGTTGATTTTCATAGGATTTCTTTTTTATCTATTTGTACATATGTTGCTAAGTTAAACTAATACTATCACCAAAGTGTGAACTATTTGGAAGACTTAGTATATTTTGTTGGAACTTTGATGAGCGCTAGAGGGGGAGGGGAGGGGAAGGGGGGGGGGTGAATGACGCTTTCTCATTTGATGATGGAATTCGTTTGTGTTTGTCTACGATTGTTAGTACGCAGCGGAATATAAAAATACAATATAAAAACTATTGGTGCAATCGACCCAGATCACGATTGATCAGACTCGAGTTTGACTCGAGTAGTGGTTTGATGTTAGTATTTTGATGTTTGACAATGAGTTGACCATTGTTTGACAATGGATTGACTATATGGTTGATATGGGGTTGACCATATGATTGAGAAGTCCAAGTGGGACACTTGGCAATGGAAAGTTCAAGTCTTGTGTACTTGGTATGGAAAGTCCAAGTCTTGGGTATTTGACATGGAAAGTCCAAGCATGGGTCTTAGCAAGGGAAAGTCCAAGCTTGAGTCTTAACAAATGAAAAGTCCAACATGGGTTGACAAGGAAAGTTCAAGTCATGGGTACTTGGCAATTGGGAAGTCCAAGGGTTGACATTAGCGACGTAAAGTCCAAGTGGAAGTCTTGGCAGCATAAGTCCAATAGTTTGGCGGTGTAAAGTCCAAGTGGTAGTCTTGGCAACGTAAGCCCAAATATGTCTTGGCGGTATAGACCAGCTTAGCATGACAATAGCCGATGGAAGCACATGAAGGCTAGCGTATGGATGAAGAAGTCATGGATGACTTGGAGGGATCCGATAGCGTGAGGCTGATGGAGGTGGCTAAAATGTTTAGGTCTAGGCTAAGGGTGGTTTAGCAAGTACGAGGACATCATACTTGGGGTTAAACCTCATGGTTGAGATTATCAGTCAATTGGGGCTTTGGACCAGTCGATTGGTCAAATATTTTGACACTTGGCAGCCGAGTTGACTCTGGGCAGTCGACAGGGCTTATGACCAGTCGACTGCTGTGAGTCAACTAGGGTTAGACCGTGGTAAATAGCCTTGGTAGTCGATTGCCAAGATTGGGCAGTCGACTGATGGCTTGAGTAGTCGACTGTCATGGATGACAGTCGACTGTTGGTACTCTGAAAGCTCAGTAACCGACTGATTAGTCGGCTATGAGGTTGGCAGTCGATTGATAGTGCATCCATTGGCTTAAATGTTGACGTGGATTAAGTCTATTATGAGATAATGCCCCTGTTGGCAATCCACTGGGCCCTTATGGCAGTCGATTGCGACGCGCTGAATCAACCTTAAAAGGAGCTCGAGGAGAAGATTTTTGGCATGGTTCTTTGGGGCGATTTGTTGGTACAATTCAAGGTCTCCAAGTGCAGCTCAAGCAACCAAACAAGCAAGCATCCAAAAGTGCATTTGTAAAGATTTCTTTATGTGTTTTTGTATATTTCACTTGTAATTGCTTGTATTTCTTTTGTATTACTTTTGTAATCCTTGTACGAGGTTTCTCCGCCTCCGACTTGTTGTCGAGAAGGAGTGTATTGGTTTAGTGGTGGTATTTGCATCACTAGGGCTCATTCGAGCCCAACTCATGGAGTAGGAATCCTAAGATTCCAAACCACATTATATTGCCGTGTTCGTGTGATTGTGTTGTTTGTCTTTGTTTTAGTTTGTGCTTTTATTTTCCACTGCACACTAATCATTTTTTAAAGACAAACACGTTCGATTTTCGTCATCAATCGAGAATGCTCCATTCACCCCCTTTAGCGACATCCTATTCCTAACAAGTGGTATCAGAGTGAGGTCGCTCTTTAAGGTTTAACAACTAAGGGAGCACACTAGAGGAAGGAAAATGACGGTTGAAGAAAGATTGGGGGATGATATCAACGTGTCGCCATCATACGAACTCTATGGAGCAACAGATTTTGAGCTATGGGCAGTAAGGATGAAATATTTCCTTATGTACGATTATGATAATTGGATTAGTGTGACAGTAGGGTTCGACGCTCAAAAGGACAAAGAAGGAAAAAGGCTTAAGAAGAAGAAGTGGAGCAAAGAACAACTCCGATACTACAACATAAATAACAAGGTAATTGGTATATTACTTAGTGTAATCCCTAATAATATTTTGTGTAGATTAGGAGATTGTAAGGATGCCAATGAGCTTTGGAGCAAGCTTGCTAAGCTCCATGAAGAACCCTCAATGGCTTAAGAAATATAGGAGCCCAAGGAACAAGAACCATCATCAGCTTAATTAGAGGAAGAGGCCGAAGAAGCAAGCTCATCCTCACAAGAAAGTGAGGATTCGAAAGTTGAGAAGGAGTCAACATTTGGATCTGTGGTCAAAGAGTGTTCGACATCCAAGGAGGAAGAAGAGGTGGAAGAAGTAGGAGAAGTCTCCACCTCTAGGATTGAGGGGGAGGAGAGAATTTCCACACTGGAGCAACCTCAAGAGGAACCATCTACCTCTAGTCGAGAAGATGAAGGAGTCCAAATTTCCACCACTATTGACCTAGGTAACTCAAGCAATTTAGTTAAAAATAAAAATCAGATAATTTATTTTGAGTGTAGGGAATATGAGTACTATAAGAGCAAGTGCCCTAAGAAGGTCAAGAAGGATTCTCCGACACCAAAAGTTAACAAAAATTCAAAGGATGTCGGTGCCCCAATTACGAAGAGCAAGGATCATATGATGTGCTTCAAGTGCCAACAACCGGGGCATTATAGGAGTCAATGCCCTAGAGGGAGGAAGAAAGTCCAAGAAGGAGCATCATATGTAGGGGGAGCTTCTAAAGCAAACTCTAAGGTAAAATTTAGTAATGCACCTTTCCTATTTTATAATGAAAAGCATGCTAGGAGTAATTTTGCTATTGTTCATAAGGAGCATACTAAAAATAGACTCTATTGTTTAGGTGCTAAACATGTCAATTTTAGAAATAAGAAGAAATTTTAGACTACCCTAGAAAAATCCTATTTAGGGAGTCCATTAAGAAGGTAGAAAACCATTTAGGCATTATCCCTCAGAAGGTAAGCATATGCCTAGAAGAAATGGTAATGCCTAAAGACCAACTGAAAAATCAAAGATTGGGCAATTAGAATTGGAAAATCAAGTCTTGAGGTCAAGACTTGAGAAATTAAAAAATACCCTTAGGAAAATGCAAAATTAAATGCAAGGGTCAAATGGTCAAGATTTAGGATCTAGGAGTCAAAACCTAGGGTCTAGGAGGCAAGGTCCACCCAATGGCAAGAAAGGTTTGAGTCACAAACCTACGCCCAAGAAGACCTATCATAGTGTTCCATTTGATTATGGAACCACCCATAGGTCTAGGAAGACTAAGGTTACTAGGGAAGTCATCCCTAAGGGTAACCAAGGTAGGTGCCTAGTGGCCAAGGTTTCCATGAAACCTAGGGAGGTCACTAAGAAGGTTACAAGGGGAGTCACCCTAGAGTTAACCTAGGCAAGACCACAATGACCAAGGTTACAAAGCCTAGGAGGGTCATTAGGAGGGTATCTAGAGAAGTCATCCCTAAGGAATACCTAGTAAATCCAAGGAGCTCCAATAGGTATTGGGTTCCTAAGAGCGTGATCGATTCACGCTAAATGAGTTAGGATGTGTCAACCTTGATTGGATGGGTAGTTAACCCAACCATAGCAAAGTTGACACTTTAGGTCATTTCCAAGGTAATGGAATACTTTGGAAATGTGGTTTGAATTCAATTTTAAAAGATTTTAGGATGTGCCAATATTATTTAAGAAGTTTGATAAATTGATCAAATTGGTATAAACTAGGTTTAGAGGTCATGGTGTGCCATTTTGGATTTTGGCACACTTGGAAGATAGGTGGTAATATGACAAATTGAACTTAATTCTAACAAATGACAACTAATATTAAAATTTAGGTATTCTTATGCATTATATTTTATTTGTCATGCTTTGATTGCCATTTACCATGTCATAACATCATGTTTAGTTTTATCATATAAAATGTCATGATATCTTAGATTTATTTTTTTATGTCATGTGCATTTAGATTTAATCATATGCCATGACATCATGATTATTGACACATATTTCACTTATGTTATCATTTATGCCATAATCATCATTCATGCATTTAGAATTTATGAAAATTGATTTAAGGACAATTGGCATGACTTGAAGTCTCATGTATAAGGGAATCAAGTAGTGTTGCCTTAGAAAAATGCATGAGGCCTTAGATTAGGATGAACAAAACCCACATCTTACATCACATTGACATGTGTGTGTATTGATACACCCTAGACACATATGAGATGATAGAAAATGAGTTAAGTTCAAGGTGCATAGTTTTTGCATCTAGATGAACTAAAACTTATCTTATACTATGGATGAATCATGAGGAAAGTTTATGTACAAGTCATGTGTATTAAGCCCATAGATCATGGTTCAATATAAGGTTTTAAAAATATTTTAAAATCATTTTAGAAAACCTTGGTGAAGTCTATCTTTTGATAACAATCACCATTGATAGAGTTGATACAAAGTAGGGTCAAAACTTTGAACTTTTCAATAGTTTTGAACTTTATGTCAATCTCATTATTTCATGAGTATTTTATTTTTTCAATATTTTTCACCCATAATGATTGTTATAAGTAGTATACGTATGAAGTTTCAAGATTTTTCAAAATATGTATATTTACTTATGTATTTCTTAATCTCATTTTCTGAACTCTGATTTTTGCATTTGCAGAAATCAATCGACTGCCATGGATGACAGTCGATTGGCGTCAAGTACAGTCGATGTTGACTGAATGAGTCGACTGCCATACCTGATTTTGGGTAAACAAGATTTGTTTAGCTGGATTTCAGCTGTGTTAGGCTACCTTAACTTCTCCTAACCCTAGGATATGCTTTGGAAAGCATTGGAAAGGGTGAAAATCTATTGGATATAGATTAGGAGAGTTGTTTGGGCGTGTATCAAGTTTAAGGTGTGTGAAAGTTCAAGGTTGAACTTTTAATCTTACTTTTGATGGTTTAGTGTTCCTATAGGCTTAGGGACTATCCAAGGACATTGTTGGTGCAATGGTCAATGGGGAGCAAGCCTTTAGGGGGAGGTTATCCATCATGGGATGATGGATGTGTTCTTCCGCATGAGAGGGAGAATTTGGAGAATTTGGGAGAGAATGAGGATTGCCTCTCTTTAGTGATATGAGACTTATCACTAGGAAGAGTGAATGCATCCTAGATATTTTTGGACCAAGGGGGAGATTGTAAGATCTTATTGGGATGTGAGACATTGATACCCTTAGTGAGAGTACCTTTTTGATGTATGTCAAAAAGGGGGAGAATTGATGTGGGAGAATTTGGGAACTCCCAATTTGGAAAATTGGGAGGATTGAATTGAGTTAGTGTTCTAACTCAAAGATATTGGTTTTTGTTAAACATCAAAAAGGGAGAGATTGTTGGTGCAATCTGCCCAGGTCACGATTGACCAGACTCGAGTTTGACTCGAGTAGTGGTTTGATGTTAGTGTTTTGATATTTGACATTGATGTTTGACAATGAGTTGACCATTATTTTACAATGAGTTTACTATATGGTTGACATGGGATTGACCATATGATTGAGAAGTCCAAGTGGAACACTTGGCAATAGAAAGTCCAAGTCTTGTGTACTTGGCATGGAAAGTCCAAGTCTTGGATATTTGGCATGGAAAGTTCAAGTATGGGTCTTGGCAAGAAAAAGTCCAAGCTTGAGTCTTAGCAAATGGAAAGTCCAACATGGGTTGGCAAGGAAAGTCCAAGTCATGGGGACTTGGCAATTGGGAAGTCCAAGGGTTGATATTGGTGGCGTAAAGTCTAAGCGGGAGTCTTGGCAGGATAAGTCCAATGGTTTGGCTGTGTAAAGTCCAAGCGGTAGTCTTGACAGCGTAAGCCCAAATATGCTTTAACGGTATAGACCAGCTTAGCATGACAATAGCCAATGGAAGCACCTAAAGGTTAGCGTATGGATGAACATATCATGGATGACTTGGAGGGATCCGATAGGCGTGAGGCTGATGGAGGTGGCTAGAAGATTTAGGTCTAGGCTAAGGGTGGTCTAGTAGGTATGAGGGCATTATACTTGGGGTTAAACCTCATGGTTGAGGTTATCAGTCGACTGGGGCTTTGGACCAATCGATTGGTCAAGTGTTTTGACACTTGCCAGTCGAGTTGACTTTGGATAGTTGGTAGGATTATGATCGATCATTCGAGCCGTGAGTCGGTGTTCGATTGCGATAAATAGTCTTGGCGATCGCCAAGATTGGGCAATGATCGATAAGCGAGCGATCGACTATCATGAATAAATCGACTCATCGGTACCGAGCGTTGATAGCCGGTGATTAGTCGGCTACGAGGTTGGCAGTCAACTGATGGTAATTGATAGTCAACTGGCAGTGTATCTGTTGGCTTGAATGCCGATGTGGATTAAGTCCGTTGTGAGACAATGACACTGTTGGCAGTCAACTGGGGCCTTACGATAGTCGACTGCCAGGCACGGAATTAACGTTAAAAGATGCTCAAGGAGAAGATTTTTGGCATGGTTCTTTGTAGCGATTTGGGACAATTTGCTGGTGCAATTCACGGTCTCCAAGTGCAGCTCAAGCAGCCAAACAAGCAAGCATCCAAAAGTGCATTTGTAAAGTTTTCTTTACATGTTTTTGTATATTTCACTTGTAATTGCTTGTATTTCTTTTGTATTACCTTTGTAATCCTTGTACGAGGTTTCTCTGCCTCCGACTTGTTGTCGAGAAGGAGTGTATTGGTTTAGTGATGATGTTTGCATCGCTAGGGCTCATTCGAGCCCAACCGTGGAGTAGGAACCCTAAGGTTCCGAACCATGTTATATTGTTGTGTTCGTGTGATTGTGTTGTTTGTCTTTGTTTTAGTTTGTGCTTTTATTTTCCACTGCGCACTAATCATTTTATAGAGACAAGCACGATCGATTTTCGTCATCAAACAAGAACGCGCCATTCACCCCCCTCTAGCGACACCCAATTCCTAACAAAAAAAATACAAATACACAAGAACAATCCACAAAATAAGATATAACATGGTTTGAAATCATAAGATTTCTACTCCACGGGTTGAGCTCAAATGAGCTCTAGTGATGTATACACCACCACTAATCAATAACAGTCCTTCTCGATGACACACCGGAGGTGGAGAAATCTCTTACAATGATTACACAAGTAATATAAGGAAATACAAGCAATTACAAATGAAATACACAAAACAACGTAAAGAAAATTTTACAACAATTGGTTTGGATGCTTGTTTATTTGATTGCTTGAACCACACTTGATGACCTTGATTTGCACTAGCAAATCGCCTCAAATCGTTTAAGAAATCACTGCCAAAAACTTTCCCTTCGAGATCCCTTTAAAGATGCAACTTAGACTAATTTCTGCCTAGCAGTCGACTACTTATACCCATCAGTTGACTGCTCCTGTAGCCGTTGTCTCACAACGACTTAATCTATGTCGGAAATGTTCCAATAGATACCTAGCAGTTGACTAATCAGACCCATCAGTCGACTGGTCATAGCCTCTAGTCGACTGCCCTTACTCAGCAGTCGACTCGGAAATATTCTATGCCAGTGTCCTCGACCAGCAGTCGACTGCCCTCCATGCTAGTCGATTGATCAAGGCCAGTCGACTGATAAACCCTAGCAGTCTACTGATGAACCATAGAATAGCAGTCGAATGTCAATCGACTCCCATCAGTTGACTGGTCATAATCCCAATCGATGGTCAAGTGTCAAAACACTTGACCAGTCAAATGGTCCATAACTCCAATTGACTACTACACCTCAACCATGAGGTTTATCCCAAGTATGATGCCCTCATACTTGCTAGACCACCCTTAGCCTAGACCTAAGTCTTCTAGCCACCTCCATCAGCCTCACACCTATTGGATCCCTACAAATCATCCATGACTTGTTCATCCATACGCTAGCCTTCAGGTGCTTTCATCGGCTATTGTTATGCTAAGCTGGTCTACACCCTAAGACATATTGGGCTTACGCTGCCAAGACACACACTTGGACTTTATACCGCTAACCATTAGACTTATGCTGCCAAGACTCCACCCTTGGACTTTATGCTGCCAATATCAATCCTTGGATTTCTCTTGCCAACCCATGTTGGACTTTTCAATTACCAATGTTAGTGAAATCCCTAGAGCTAATCATGTGATGATTGTTGTATGGATTTTATTGTATCATATTCCTATTTATAAAGGCATGGTTATTATATTTACTTGTATTGGTGCCAAATAACTAAATATAATAATGTTCTTGAGTAGTAGGTTCTTATCTATATCAATTGATTGGTTGAATCGATAATGAGATGATACAGAGAACACTACTCTTAATCATTCCTAGTCGAGTATTAACATTCAGGGACAATGTTAATGCGTAGAGACTAACATGTAGGTCAACACGATGACTTGATCTCACAAGTCATGGATATGAGATATCAAGTTGACACATGGATATGCATTGGAGAATGTATACTGAATGACCCGCCATGAGAAAGTATGATGGATCGTTATATGAGTGTCATATACTTTCTCATGTGGTTATTAGTATGACTATTAGTCCTTAGACCTGAAGTCACCATGGTTCCCTACATAAGGAGTTGCATACTTTGGCTTCGTCAAACGTCACCTGTAAATGGGTAGACTATAAAGGCGATTACTGGGTATGTAAAAAATTATGCGGAGGGATGTGAGTGATGTAGATGGGATCTATCCCTCCTATATGATGGGGGTGACATCGATATTCTTGATAGAGTGAGACCACGAAGTGCATGGTCATGCCCAAATGAGTCAATATGAGATATTGAGCTCATTTGATTAGAGTGAGTCTACTTGGAGTTCAAGATATAGATTGTACCGAGGATGACATGGTCTATGTCTCAATTGGTCAATCTAGATGTCAAGGATAGAGGAACATTGTCACATATTGTGAGAGTCACAATTAGTAGTCACAAAGGTGATGTTGGAGCTCAACATTCTTGTAACTTGGATAGCAATGATGTGTTGCTAGATACCGCTCATTGCTTATGTTCATAAATCGGTTTAGGGACATTGCCAATGTTACGAGAACCTATAGGGTCACACACAAAGGGCAATTAGATGGAGATTAGGCTCATATGATGAACCAGGAGGATTAGGTTCATGGGATCAACCAAATTGGATTAAGAGTAATCCTAATTAGACTAATTGAGTTGGACTTAATTTGATTCAAGTGTTGAATGAGTCTAATTTAGATTTGATTCATCAAATCAATTTAAATTAATGAATAGAGATTCATTAAATTAAAATTGACTTGAATCAAATGGTTGGATTTGATCAACCATGGGAGATAAGAGGTCAAGTTTGACTTGACTTGAGAGGGAAGATGAAAGGTCAAGTTTGACTTGACCAAATGCCATGTCATGATGATGACTTGACATGGCCGACCAATGATGATGCTCCACATCATCATTGACTTATCATGTGGTGCCACCTCATGAGGGAGACCAAGAGCCATTGGCTCTTGGAGTTACATGCATGCATGTAACCCCCCAAGGTTAAAGTGGCCGGCCACTTCTTGATGAGGAGTGAATTGTTTTTGGGTAACTCCATCTTCTTCTTCCTTGGATCATCTTCTTCCTTGGCTCTCTTCCTCTCTTGCTCTCCCAATCCTCCATTGCCGAGACCTTCAAGGAGTGCTAGCACACTCAAGATTGTCTTTTCTCCACCTATTGCTTGTGTGGATACCAATAGAGGAGTGTGCACTTGACACTCTCGAGTTCCGGCAATCCATTTGGACGAGCGGGATAAGCGAAGGGCATCGCTTCAAGGGTAACTTCTTATCATGTAGATCTAGAGCATATCTAAAGGTATTAAACACATAAATGTTAGTTTTATTTTTTATACTTTGCACGGATCCGTTTCCGGGGCTTCCGAGATTTCCGCAACGCAAAAAGCGGTTTTTTGCGGCTCGGAAAACCCAACAGTGGTATCAGAGCAACGTGCGAAGCATGTATGTGTTTTGGTTTTGTAGTTTTTATATTAGATATAAAAATTACATATTTTTATATTTCTGTAAATTTCCTATTTTTATAGAATTTTTGGGTATTTTTCTCGAAGAGTCGAAGCAACGAGTGTTGGGACACTTGTAGGCTTCCACCATCGAGAAAAACTCTCCGAAACGGCGAGTTCTCGCTTTTTGTTTTTGGGAGAGCGACTTAAGTCGCTGTAAGATCGTAGTAGAGACACTCGCAAAGTTTATTTTGCGAATAGGGGCGCTGCCCCTATCCCCGAAAGGGGCCTTGTCCCGCGATCGCACCCGGAAATCGCTTAGCGGGACCGTTACGGAGAGGTGACTCATAAAATTGAAAGAAAATAGGAAAAATTATAGAAATTTTCTGTAAAAATACATAATTTAGAATTATATATAATTCTGTTATTTTCATGGCCCAAGAACCCCAATTTGATTGGACGTTAATGTATTGTAATTCATAATACGGCCTGCGTGCCGTTTTTGTGGTTGTGCGTGTTGTATAGTGTGTTAGTGAAAGCCCTAGAGCCAATCATGTGATGATTGTTGTATGGACTTTATTGTATCATATTCCTATTTATAAAGGCATGGTTATTATATTTACTTGTATTGGTGCCAAATAACTAAATATAATAATGTCCTTGAGTAGTAGGTTCTTATCTATATCAATCGATTGGTTGAATCGATAATGAGATGATATAGAGAACACTACTCTTAATCATTCCTAGTCGAGTATTAACATTCAGGGACAATGTTAATGCGTAGAGACTAGCATGTAGGTCAACAAGATGACTTGATCTCACAAGTCATAGATATGAGATATCAAGTTGACACATGGGTATGCATTGGAGAATGTATACTGAATGACCCGCCATGAGAAAGTATCATGGATCGTTATATGAGTGTCATATACTTTCTCATGTGGCTATTAGTATGACTATTAGTCCTTAGACCTGAAGTCACCATGGTTCCCTACATAACGAGTTGCATACTTTGGCTTCGTCAAACGTCACCCGTAAATGGGTGGACTATAAAGGCGATTACTGGGTATGTAACGAATTATGCGGAGGGATGTGAGTGATGTAGATGGGATCTATCCCTCCTATATGACGGGGTGACATCGATATTCTTGATAGAGTGAGACCACGAAGTGCATGGCCATGCCCAAATGAGTCAATATGAGATATTGAGCTCATTTGATTAGAGTGAGTCTACTTGGAGTTCAAGATTTAGATTGTACGCAGGGATGACACGGTCTATGCCTCGATTGGTCAATCTAGATGTCAAGGATAGAGGGACATTGTCACATATTGTGAGAGTCACAATTAGTAGTCACAAAGGTGATGTTGGAGCTCAACATTCTTGTAACTTGGGTAGCAATGATGTGTTGTTAGATACCGCTCATTGCTTATGTTCCTAAATCGGTTTAGGGACATTGCCAATGTTACAAGAACCTATAGGGTCACACACATAAGAGTAATTAGATGGAGATTAGGTTCATATGATGAACCATGAGGATTAGGTTCATGGGATGAACCAAATTAGATTAAGAGTAATCCAAATTAGACTAATTGAGTTAGACTCAAGTTGATTCAAGTGTTGAATGAGTCTAATTGAGATTTGATTCATCAAATCAATTTAAATTAATGAATAGAGATTCATTATATTAAATTGACTTGAGTCAAGTGGTTAGATTTGATCAACCATGGGAGATTAGAGGTCAAGTTTGACTTGACTTGAGAGGGAAGATGAAAGGTCAAGTTTGACTTGACCAAATGCCATGTCATGATGATGACTAGGCATAGCCGGCCAATGATGATGCTCCACATCATCATTGACTTTGTCAATTGGTGCCACCTCATGAGGGAGACCAAGGGACATGGGAGTTACATGCATGCATGTAACTCCCTCTCCTTGAAGTGGCCGGCCACTTTAGGGGTTTCATGTGGTGAATTCATTTGATGAGTTACTCTCATTTTACTTCATCTTCAACCTTGGAACCTTTCCTCTCAAGCTCTCCCTCTCCCATCCCTCTCTTTGGCCGAAATTCCTAAGGGAGTGCTAGCACACTCTAAGGCATTTCTCTCCACCTATTGCTTGTGTGGATACCATAGAGGAGTGTGCACTTGACACTCTCGAGTTCCGGCGAACTTTTGGACGAGCGGGATAAGCGAAGGGCGTCGCTACGAGGGTAACATTCTAACCTCTTAGATCTAAGGTAGATCTAGGATTTCTGTAAGCACATACATGTAATTATAATTTTTATACTTCGCACGGATCCGTGGCCGGGGGCTTCCGAGGTTTCCGCAACGCAAAAAACGGTTTTTGCGGCTCGGAAAAACCCAACAGTGGTATCAGAGCCACGTGCGAAGCATGTATGTGTTTCGTTTTTGTAGTTTTTATATTAGATATAAAAATTACAGATTTATATGTTTCTGTAAATTTTCTTATTTTATAGAATTTTTGGATATTTTTCTCGTAGAGTCGAAGCAACGAGTGTTGGGACACTCGTAGGCTTCAACCGTCGAGAAAAACTCTCTGAATCGGCGAGTTCTCGCTTTAGGTTTTTGGGACAGCGACTTAAGTCGCTGTAAGATCATTGTAGGGACACTCGCGAAGTTTATTTTTGCGGTAGGGCGCTGCCCTATCCCGAAGGGCCATGTCCTTGATCGCGCGGAAACCGCTTAAGCGGACCGTTGGACGGGTGACTCATAAATTCAAAATAAATTAGGAAAAATTATAGAAATTTTCTGTAAAAATACATAATTTAGAATTATGTATAATTCTGTGATTGTCATGGCCCAATAACCCAATTGGATTGGATTATGTGTGTTGTAATTCATAATATGGCCTGCGTCTTAGTTTTGTAGTTGTCGCGTGTTAAGTGTTTGCGACTGCGCGTCGCACCTATTCTTTAATATTCTAGTTGTAAATAGTTTTAGACTCGAATGTAACTCGAGTTTCAGATTTGTAATGTACAAAAATGGAGCGGTGGAAAGTCCACTTGAAGACGAGCTTACGAGAAGGGTGACGACACATGGCGGTCAAAGGAAGCGCTTGGAGAAGCCGCTAGCCTTAGGTTGACCGTCCGATCTTCTCATTGGCTTGAGAAGATCGTAGTAGGGCCATGACTATATCACATTTAATGATATATATATATGTTGATATATATATATGTATATTTAATTGATTTTGCTTGTATGTATGTGATGCATGCTAGTAGAAAAATGTTTGTATGTATATGATGCATGCTAGGTTAATTTTCTTGTATGTATATGATGCATGCTAGAATAATTAATGTATGTATATGATGCATGCTAATATAGGATAATAAAGGCCTAAATGCATACAAGATACACATTACGATTAGATTAGATCATAATCGAATCAACTCGAAAATGCCTACCGAGCCTTGATACCCATCACTACCTCGATCATTTGTTGTTGTTGAATCTGCCAAAGCAGAGCAACACATATTATCTTGGTAGGGTGCGGAGGGACAATCTTGGTCCCGCCTATCACGACTCGGGTTAGAGTAAGCTCAATTAGATTGAGCAAAACTAGTTAACTCAATTGGATCGAGTAGAACTATAGGCATATTCCAATCGTTGGAAAGATAGGTTAAGATCGCATTTACACTAAACCTTGGGTGATTTAGCCAAAGCTAACTCAAGGTCTTTTGTAAATGTGGGTCTTAATCCTATAAACAAGAGTTGCATAGAGATGTAATCGGTAATGTGTTACCCACCGATCGTACTAAGTCTTGGGCGATTTAGACAAAGCTAACTCAAGGCTTAGTATGATGTGGATCTTGTCCTGCAAGAATTATAGCTAGTTTGTTTGAATCTAATAATGTGGTTTGACCACATCCATAACTCGATTCTACAAAATTCCTATAATTCAGTGGGAGCATCATTTGATTAAAGGCCTAATTAAATGATAAAAGGAATATGATATTAATCCTCTGCATTGTATGTTGTAGATTACTATGTCAACAAACACGAACACTCTCTCTCTGCGATCTGTCCTTGAGAAGGACAAGCTCAATGGAGCAAATTTCCTGGACTGGTACAGGAACCTGAGAATTGTTCTCACCCAAGAAAGGAAGGAGCAGCCCATTCCGAGGCACCTCCGCCAATGCCTCGCGGTGACAAAGATGCTTACAAGAAGCATCAAGATGATGCATTAGATGTGTCATGTCTAATGCTCGCGACCATGAACTCTGAGCTTCAGAAACAACACGAGTTCATGAATGCTTATGATATGGTTGGACATCTTCGTCAACTATATCAAGGACAAGCTAGGCATGAGAGATATGAAGTCTCTAAGGCATTATTTGGGTCCAAAATGCAAGAAGGGACTCCCGTAGGTACATATGTACTCAAGATGATTGGGTACGTAGAAAACCTACAAAGGCTGGGATTCCCACTTGGCCAAGAGCTGGCCACTGACCTAATCTTGCAATCTTTGCCACAAGCCTTCAATCAATTTGTCATGAATTATAACATGAATGAAATTGATAAGCCATTGCCTGAAATGCTCAGCATGTTGAGAACTGCAGAGCTTAACCTTAAGAAGGGTAAATCTGACACCATTTTGATGGTGCAGAAGAAGAAAGGCAAGGGCAAGCCTAAAGGTAATGGAAAGTCCCAAGCCAAGGGCAAAGGCAAAGAACTTAAACCCAAAGGAGGGGTAGCCAAGGAAGGGGCTTGCTTCTTCGCATGAAGCGAGGACACGGGAAGCGAATCGCAAGGCATACCTGGAAGATCTTAAGAAGAAGAGAAGTGAGACTTCTACTTCAGGTATAAATGTTATAGAAGTCAATCTATCTATTTCTTCATCATGGGTATTAGATACCGGATGTGCATCTCACATTTGTACCAATGTGCAGGGGCTGAGAAATAGCAGGGCATTGACAAAGGGCGAGGTGGACCTACGAGTAGGCAATGGAGCAAGGGTTGTCAGCCATTCTTTGTAGGGAACTTATGATCTATCTCTCGCCTCCGGGCTTGTACTAGAATTAGATGAATGTTGTTATGTGCCCGCCTTTAACTAAGAACATCATTTCGCTTTCTTGTTTGGACAAGAAAGGTTTTTCATTTATAATAAAGAACAAATGTTGTTCAGTTTATTTAAATGATATGTTCTATTGTAGTGCACCTCTAATGAACGGACTCTACTTTCTAGACTTAGAGAGCCCTATCTATAACATAAGTACCAAGAGGTTCAAGTCAAATGAGTTGAACCAAACCTATCTCTGGCATTGTCGCTTAGGTCACATAAATGAGAGTCGCTTATCTCAGCTCCATAAGGATGGGCTGCTAGACTCATTTGATTTTGAATCATATGAGACATGCGAGTCTTGCCTTTTAGGCAAGATGACCAAGACTCCCTTTAGTGGACATAGCGAAAGAGCAACAGATTTGTTAGGACTTATACATAGTGATGTATGTGGTCCTTTCAATGTTGCTGCTAGAGGTGGTTACAGGTACTTCATTACATTTACTGATGACTTCAGTAGATATGGTTATGTGTATCTTATGACACATAAATCTGAATCCTTTGAAAAGTTCAAAGAATTCAAGAATGAAGTACAAAACCAGCTTGGCAAGAGTATTAAGATACTTCGATCAGATCGAGGTGGTGAATACCTTAGCCATGAGTTTCGTGACTATCTAGCTGAGTGTGGGATTCTATCCCAACTCACTCCTCCTGGAACACCACAGTGGAATGGTGTATCCGAAAGGAGGAATCATACCCTATTGGATATGGTACGATCTATGATGAGTCACACAGATCTTCTTATATCCTTTTGGGACTATGCTCTGGACACAGCAGCCTTTACCCTTAATCGTGTACCATCTAAGGCTGTGGTAAAGACACCATATACGATATGGACAGGGAAAAATCCCAAGATGTCTTTTATGAGGATTTGGGGTTGTGAGGCTTACGCTCGACGCCAAGTCTCGCATAAACCGGAGACCCAAACCGATAGGTGCTATTTTGTTGGATATCCCAAGGATACAAAGGATATTATTTCTACATTCCCACCAAAGACAAAGTGTTTGTAAAAGACCGGGTTTTTCTAGAAAGGGATTTTGTTTCTAGAAAAACTAGTGGGAGTACCTTCGATCTTGAAGAAATTCAAGATAAGGACCATAGCATGAGGCCTTGATGGAGGTTGAACAGAACCACAAAGTGTTGTGGGTGATGAGGTTGTTGCACAAAGAGTTGTGGAACAACCAATGCTCAAGTAGACCTACCTCTTCGCAGTCCGATAGGGTACGCCGTCACCGAGAGATACTCATTTCTCTTGTCGACCATGATGACGTTATGCTCATTGAGAATGAGCCTACCTCCCATCGTAGAAGCGATGAGCCCAGATTCTCGAGAAATGGCTAGACGCCATGAGATCCGAGATGGAATCCATGTACACTAACCAAGTATGGACTTTGGTGATCCACCAAGGGTCAAACCCATTGGGTGTAAGTGGGTCTTTAAGAGAAAGACTGACATGGATGGACTTACGCATACCTATAAGGGCCGATTGGTGGCTAAAGGTTTCAAGCAAATTCATGGTATTAACTATGATGAAACCTTTTCTCCAGTGGCGATGTTTAAGTCCATTCGGATCTTGCTTGCTATTGCAGCATACTACGATTATGAGATCTGGCAGATGGATGTCAAAACCGCGTTTCTGAATGGAAACTTGCTCGAGGATGTGTACATGACACAACCTGAGGGTTTTGTAGATCCACAGCATACTGGGAAGGTATGCAAGCTGCAAAGGTCCATTTTTGTGCTAAAGCAAGCTTATCTGAGCTGGAATCTTCGTTTCGTTGATGCGATCAAGCTTTGGTTTCATCAAGAATGAAGATGAACCCCGTGGTCTACAAGAGGGTTAATGGGAACACAATTGTGTTCCTTGTATTGTATGTGGATGACATACTACTCATTGGGAATGACATCCCTTCGCCACACCGGAAGACTGGTCGGGACGTGCTTCTCAATGAAGGACTTAGGTGAAGAAGCCAGTATTCTAGGCATAAAGATCTATAGAGATAGATCTAAGAGATTGCTTGGCCTAAGTCGAGTACATACATCGACACGGTATTACTTTGGTTTGCCATGCAATTCCAAGAAAGGACTTCTCGATGTCACATGGTGTGAGTCTTTCAAGACTCAAAGTCCCTCTTCTAGAGAGGAGAGAGACCGCATGGATAAGATCCCTTACGACCGCTATAGGATCTATCATGTACGCCTATGCCGTGTTCTCGATGTCTCGTATGCTTTGAGCATGACGAGTAGATACTACGATCCGTGAGCGCCATCGATAGTAGCCAAGAATATTCTTAAGTACTTGAGAAGGACTAAAGAATATTTCTTGATATTCGAGGCGATGAGGAGCTAGTCAGAAGGGTTACAAACGATGCCAGCTTCCAAACCCACTGTGATGATTATAGATCGCAATGTGGTTCGTGTTTTGCTTGAATAGGTAGCACTGTGAGCTGGAAGAGTTCCAAGCAGGACACAGTTATTGATTCTACAACAGAGGCCGAATATATATCGGTGCTTCCATCTCATTCGTGAGATTGTCGATCGAGGAGATGTGAAGATTTGCAGAGTACCCACAGAGGCTAACATCGCAGATCCTCGACCAAGGCTTTGGCACGTAAAAGCATGATGGTCACACTAGGTCATTGGGTATTAGATACTACGGTGATTGGCACTAGTGCTAGTGGGAGATTGTTAGTGAAAGCCCTAGAGCCAATCATGTGATGATTGTTGTATGGACTTTATTGTATCATATTCCTATTTATAAAGGCATGGTTATTATATTTACTTGTATTGGTGCCAAATAACTAAATATAATAATGTCCTGGAGTAGTAGGTTCTTATCTATATCAATCGATTGGTTGAATCTATAATGAGATGATATAGAGAACACTACTCTTAATCATTCCTAGTCGAGTATTAACATTCAGGGACAATGTTAATGCGTAGAGACTAGCATGTAGGTCAACAAGATGACTTGATCTCACAAGTCATGGATATGAGATATCAAGTCGATACATGGGTATGCATCGAGAATGTATACTGAATGACCCGCCATGAGAAAGTATCATGGATCGTTATATGAGTGTCATATACTTTCTCATGTGGCTATTAGTATGACTATTAGTCCTTAGACCTGAAGTCACCATGGTTCCCTACATAAGGAGTTGCATACTTTGGCTTCGTCAAACGTTACCCGTAAATGGGTGGACTATAAAGGCGATTACTGGGTATGTAACAAATTATGCGGAGGGATGTGAGTGATGTAGATGGGATCTATCCCTCCTATCTGACGGGGGTGACATCGATATTCTTGAGAGAGTGAGACCACGAAGTGCATGGCCAGGCCCAAATGAGTCAATATGAGATATTGAGCTCATTTGATTAGAGTGAGTCTACTTGGAGTTCAAGATTTAGATTGTACCGAGGATGACACGGTCTATGCCTCGATTGGTCAATCTAGATGTCAAGGATAGAGGACATTGTCACATGTGAGAGTCACAATTAGTAGTCACAAAGGTGATGTTGGAGCTCAACATTCTTGTAACTTGGGTAGCAATGATGTGTTGCTAGATACCGCTCATTGCTTATGTTCCTAAATCGGTTTAGGGACATTGCCAACGTTACAAGAACCTATAGGGTCACACACATAAGAGTAATTAGATGGAGATTAGGTTCATATGATGAACCATGAGGATTAGGTTCATGGGATGAACCAAATTAGATTAAGAGTAATCCAAATTAGACTAATTGAGTTAGACTCAAGTTGATTCAAGTGTTGAATGAGTCTAATTGAGATTTGATTCATCAAATCAATTTAAATTAATGAATAGAGATTCATTATATTAAATTGACTTGAGTCAAGTGGTTAGATTTGATTAACCATGGGAGATTAGAGGTCAAGTTTGACTTGACTTGAGAGGGAAGATGAAAGGTCAAGTTTGACTTGACCAAATGCCATGTCATGATGATGACTAGGCATGGCCGGCCAATGATGATGCTCCACATCATCATTGACTTTGTCAATTGGTGCCACCTCATGAGGGAGACCAAGGGACATGGGAGTTACATGCATGCATGTAACTCCCTCTCCTTGAAGTGGCCGACCACTTTAGGGGTTTCATGTGGTGAATTCATTTGATGAGTTACTCTCATTTTACTTCATCTTCAACCTTGGAACCTTTCCTCTCAAGCTCTCCCTCTCCCATCCCTCTCTTTGGCCGAAATTCCTAACGGAGTGCTAGCACACTCTAAGGCATTTCTCTCCACCTATTGCTTGTGTGGATACCATAGAGGAGTGTGCACTTGACACTCTCGAGTTCCGGCGAACTTTTGGACGAGCGGGATAAGCGAAGGGCGTCGCTACGAGGGTAACGTTCTAACCTCTTAGATCTAAGGTAGATCTAGGATTTCTGTAAGCACATACATGTAATTATAATTTTTATACTTCGCACGGATCCGTGGCTGGGGGCTTCCGAGGTTTCCGCAACGCAAAAAGCGGTTTTTGCGGCTCGGAAAAACCCAACATAGTGTATGCGACCTGCGCATCGTGCCTCTTCTTTTGAAATTCTAGTTGTAAATAGTTTTAGACTCGAATGTAACTCGGGTTTCATATTTGTAATGTACAAAATGGAGCGGTGGAAAGTCCACTTGTAGACGAAGTTACGAGAAGGGTGCCGACGACACATGGTGGTCAAAGGAAGCGCTTGGAGAAGCCATTAGCCCTAGGTTGACCGTCCGATCTTCTCATTGGCTTGAGAAGATCGTAGTAGGGCCATGACCACATCACAGTTGATTATATATATATATATATATATATATATATATATATATATATATATATATATGATTTTTCTTGTATGTATGTGATGCATGCTAGTAGAATAATGCTTGTATGTATATGATGCATGCTAGGATATTTTTCTTGTATGTATATGATGCATGCTAGAATAATGCTTGTATGTATGTGATGCATGAATAATATAGGATAAAAAGGCCTTAATGCGTATATGATACACATTACGATTAGATTAGATCTTAATCGAATCAACTCGTAAATGCCTACCAGGTCTTTGATACCCATCACTACCTCGATCATTTGTAGTTGTTGAATCTGCCAAAGCAGAGCAATGCATATTATCTTGGTAGGGTGCGGAGAGATAATCTTGGTCCTGCCTATCACGGCTTGAGTTAGAATAAGCTCAATTAGATTGAGTAAAACTAGTTAAATCAATTGGATCGAGTAGAACTATATACATATTCCAACCGTTGGAAAGATAGGATAAGATCGCATTTACACTAAATCTTGGGCGATTTAGCCAAAGCTAACTCAAGGTCTTTTGTAAATGTGGGTCTTGATCCTATAAATAAGAGTTGCATAGAGATGTAATCGGTAATGTGTTACCCACCGATCGTACTAAGTCTTGGGCGATTTAGCCAAAGCTAACTCAAGACTTAGTATGATGTGGATCTTGTCCCGTAAGAATTATAGCTAGTTTGTATGAATCTAGTAATATGGTTTGACCACATCCATAACTCGATTCTACAAAATTCCTATAATTCAGTGGGACCATCATTTGATTAAATGCCTAATTAAATGATAAAAGGAAAATGATATTAATTCTCTGCATTATATGTTGTAGATTACTATGTCGACAAACACGAACACTCTTTCTCTGCGTTCTGTCCTTGAAAAGGACAAGCTCAATGGAGCAAATTTCCTGGACTGGTACAAGAACCTGAGAATCATTCTCACCCAAGAAAGAAAACTGTATGTCCTGGAGCAGCCCATTCCGGAGGCACCTCTTGCCACTGCCTCGCGAGCTGACAAAGATGCTTACAAGAAGCATCAAGATGATGCATTAGATGTGTCATGTCTAATGCTCGCGACCAAGAACTCTGAGCTTCAGAAGCAACACGAGTTCATGAATGCTTATGATATGGTTGGATATCTTCGTCAACTATATCAAGGACAAGCAAGGCATGAGAGATATGAAGTCTCTAAGGCATTATTTGGGTCCAAAATGCAAGATGGGACTCCCGTAGGTCTATATGTACTCAAGATGATTTGGTACGTAGAAAACCTACAAAGGCTGGGATTCCCACTTGGCCAAGAGTTGGCCACTGACCTGATCTTGCAATCTTTTCCATAAGCCTACAATCAATTTGTCATGAATTACAACATGAATGAAATTGATAAGCCACTGCCTGAGATGCTCATCATATTGAGAACTGTTGAGCTCAACCTTAAGAAAGGAAAATCTGACTCCATTATGATGGTGCAAAAGAAGAAAGGCAAGGGCAAACCTAAAGGTAAGGGAAAGTCCCAAGCCAAGGGCAAAGGCAAAGAACTTAAACCCAAAGGAGGGGTGGCCAAGGAAGGGGCTTGCTTCCACTGCAAGGAAGCTGGACACTGGAAGTGTAACTACAAGGCATACCTAGAAGATCTTAAGAAGAAGAGAAGTGAGACTTCTACTTCAGGTATAAATGTTATAGAAGTCAATCTATCTATTTCTTCATCATGGGTATTAGATATCGGATGTGCATCTCACATTTGTACCAATGTGCAGGCGCTGAGAAATAGCAGAGCATTGACAAAGGGCGAGGTGGACCTACGAGTAAGCAATGGAGCAAGAGTTGCTGTTGTTGCTGTAGGAACTTATGATCTATCTCTGCCCACTGGGCTTGTACTAGAATTAGATGAATGTTGTTATATGCCTGCTTTGACTAAGAACATAATTTCGGTTTCTTGTTTGGACAAGGAAGGATTTACATTTATAATAAAGAACAAATATTGTTCAGTTTATTTAAATGATATGTTATATTGTAGTGCACCTCTAATGAACGGACTCTACTTTCTAGACTTAGAGAGCCCTATCTATAACATAAGTACCAAAAGGTTCAAGTCAAATGAGTTGAACCAAACTTATCTCTGACATTGTCGCTTAGGTCACATAAATGAGAGTCGTTTATCTCAGCTCCATAAGGATGGGCTGCTAGACTCATTTGATTTTGAATCATATGAGACATATGAGTCTTGCCTTTTAGGCAAGATGACCAAGACTCCCTTTAGTGGACACAGCGAAAGAACAACGGACTTGTTAGGACTTATACATAGTGATGTATGTGGCCCTTTCAATGTTGCAGCTAGAGGTGGTTACAAGTACTTCATTACATTTACTGATGACTACAGTAGATATGGTTATGTGTATCTTATGACACATAAATCAGAATCCTTTGAAAAGGTCAAAGAATTCAAGAATGAAGTACAAAACCAGCTTGGCAAGAGTATTAAGATACTTCGATAAGATTGAGGTGGTGAATACCTTAGCCATGAGTTTCGTGACTATCTAGCTGAGTGTGAGATTCTATCCCAACTCACTCCTCCTGGAACACCACAGTGGAATGGTGTATCCGAAAGGAGGAATCATACCCTATTAGATATGGTATGATCTATGATGAGTCACACAGATCTTCCTGTTGGCAACGTGCTATTCCTCGGAGGCTCATTGGCTCCCATGTCCCCGGATTAAAATTTTCACTAATGAAAATTAATCTGGATGGGATGAGTTTCCTAAGCACAACCAATTCTTCGTCGTGCTAACGACTTGAGCGATCGCTTGAACAAACTAGTTGTTCAAGCAACACAACTCTTCTAGTCGGTTAGCCGCGGAAGAGACGACGGACGGATCGCCGGTTTTTGTGTTTATCTTCGGGGTCTATGATTATACAAATACATACAAATGTAAACTAGTATAATCAATACATACTAACATAAAGAACATAAGCTAGCATATCAATAAGAACATGCAAAGAACAATAATAAAAGTTGTAAAACTTTTATATCTCTTGATCTTCTATCGTATGTCCTAACCTCCTTGTAGACTTCGTGTGGGCGAAGATCCTCCACAAGTTGAAGCTTCCTAGATCTTCTTCAATCCAAAGAAAGAAGAACTCTCTTTCCCTTCTTGCTTGAGCCAACCACCAATCCACAAAGGATTGATGCCGCCGGCCCCA
Organism: Wurfbainia villosa; assembly: GCA_025175895.1. Lineage (NCBI taxonomy): Eukaryota > Viridiplantae > Streptophyta > Magnoliopsida > Zingiberales > Zingiberaceae > Wurfbainia > Wurfbainia villosa. Next base: position 74,312,141 of record CM046000.1, on the reverse strand, counting down.
AGAATAGAGAGAACAAAATGGAAACCACCAAGGAACCAAACTAGGGACAAACCCTAGCTTCTAGTGCCGCCGGCCAAGATGGAGTAAAGAGGTGAAAGGGAACATGTTGGGCTCCGACCAAGGTGGAGGGAATAGAGGAAGGAGCCGGCCACACCCTAGGAAGAAGAAGAGCTCCTCTCCTATAGATGTCGCCCACCTTCTTGCAAACCCTAGCCACCCAACCATAGGAGCCAAACCCTAGTTAGGGTTTCCTCCTTAGGCTTACTTGCCGCCCAACAAAGGTGGAGGGAAGAGATCTAGGAGCCGGCCACCATCTTGGAAGAAGAAGAGATCCTCCATAAGTTGCCGCCCACTCTCCCTTCCAAAACTTGCCGCCCAACCAAAGAACCAAACCCTAATCCAATTAGGGTTTCCTCCTTAGGGTTTCTTGCCGCCCAAGCAATGAGAGGCTAAACCCTAATTTCAATCATCCATCATCTCCTGATTTGCCACTCACCTTAAGCCTATATATATAGAGTTAGGTTTAGGCCTTGGTTTAATCTCCACCGTCGGTTCTAGGGTTTTAATCTCAACCGTCGGATCTAGAGATTTAATCTCAACCGTCGGTTCTAGGGTTTTAATCCCAACCGTCGGATCTAGAGATTTAATCTCCACCGTCAGTTCTAGGTTTTTAATCCCAACCGTTGGATCTAGAGATTTAATCTCCACCGTCGGTTCTAGGGATTTAATCCCAACCGTCGGATCTAGAGATTTAATCTCCACCGTCGGTTCTAGGGATTTAATCCCAACCGTCGGATCTAGAGGTTTGTTTTCCATCATTTGATCTAGACTTCATGAGGTTTATATTAGGCTATGATAGGGACCATGAGGAGGAGTTGAGTTTTGGCCACCCGATGGATCAGAACCACACAAACTTGATCCATCAATGATGTTCCATTCCACTAGAGGATCATCATTGAACTACCTCACCAACCCCCATAAATTAATATGGGCTCCATATATTATTTGTACATCCATCTCCTCGTGTTTAAGATATCAAATGTCCGTCAATTAATTGATTTACTAACCATCAATTAATTAACATCTAACTCCTCGAGTAGTACCACTCAACATTATCATCATGTTGACAAGTCAACCTGCAGGGTTTACATGATGAACCTTATGAGCTCCTCAAGGGGACATCATCAACCTAATATATAGGACACGGTTTCCTCCTATAATCAACGACACACCATGTAAATAATATCATTTCCCAATTTACTGGGCATATTGATTTAATCCATCTAAATCTCACCCTTTGGTAAATCAAAGAAATAAATACTAAGTACATGTGCCCGTTATTATATCGGGATTAAGAGCATGTATAACATAATATCCGAGGTCCGATTTAATTATGTAGTCAGCAATAAATTGAATCACCTCTATATCGGTCCTGCTCAATACACCGAGGTGTACTAGTGTAACTCTATGTTCAAGATAAAACAATACCAAGCTACACTACAACCATGCCAATGGTTTATCCAAAACCATCTTGGTTGTGAGCCTCTACTTATATTCTACAAGGGAATGATAACATGATCTTCTGTGCCACACCAAGTACCATGTTATCTATAATGTAAAATATTTAGACAATTTTGCATAACTATAAAAATATGCAAACAATGATCATGTGATTCTTATTTCAAAATAAAGATGTTCATACAAAAGAGCTAGACTTTCAGTATACATCCCAATAATCTCCCACTTATACTAAAAGACTATGCTGTCATCATACTGCCATACATCTGATTCCCCTTCCCTCCACATGCTTATCAAAGCTCTCGCCAGAAGGGCCTTAGTGAAAGGGTCTACCAGGTCATCCTCTGATGCAATCTAGGCGACAGCAACTTCTACCTCCTTTACGATTTCTAGTATCAGGTGGTACTTGCACTCTATGTGTTTACTAGCCTTATGGGCTCGTGGTTCCTTCGAGTTTGCAACTGCACCATTATTATCACAATAAATTGTGATATTTCTGGGCAAACTAGGAATCACATCCAAGTCCATCAGAAAGTTCCTGAGCCACACAACTTCTTTTGGCCGCCTTTTATGCTGCCACATACTCAGCTTCCATGGTGGAGTCCGCCATGCATTTCTGCTGGACACTCTTCCATACAATGGCTCCACCTCCCTAAGTAAATACAAAACCTGAGGTAGACTTACTGTTATCCCTATATGATTGGAAATCAGAATCCGTGTAACCCACAGAGAGTAATTGGTCTGCCCGATAAACTAGCATATAATCCCTAGTCCTTCTCAGGCACTACAATATATGCTTTACCGTAGTCCAATATCCCTGTCTTGGATTACTCTGATATCTGCTGACCATGCCCACGGCAAAGCAGATATCTGGTCTCGTACAGAGCATCGCATACATGAGGCTTCCTAATGCCCAAGCATAAGGAACCTCCTTCATCTCCTCTATCACCTCAGATGATCTAGAACACATCTCCTTAGATAAAGGAACTCCATGCCTGAAAGGTAGAAAACCCTTCTTGGAGTTTTGCATAATAAAATGCTCCATAATCGTGTCTATGTATGAAGCTTGGGATAAGCACAACATCCTTTTCCAGCGATCCCTTGATCCCAAGGATGTGTCTCACCTCTCCCAAGTCCTTCATATCAAACTCATTGGACAACCATACCCTTACGTCCGATAACACTTCGATGTTGTCGCCAACCACCAAAATGTCATCTACGTATAGTACAAGAAATTCCACTACGTTTCCGTCACATCTCTTGTATACACAAGACTCATCCGGACTTTGAATAAATCCATAAGACTAATTTATCTCCTCAAAGCGGATGTTCCAAGACCTCGAAGCTTGCTTCAATCCATAAATGGACCGATCAAGCTTACATTCAAGATGCTCTTTTCCCTTAGCAATGAATCCCTCTGGTTGCTCCATATAGATGGTTTCCTCAAGACTTCCATTAAGGAAAGCTGTCTTGACATCCATATGCCACACCTCATAATCCATATGAGTTACTATGCATAAGAGCTCTCAGATCTGACTTGAATCCATAGATTCAATCTCAGTATTCATTGCACTTTGCCAAGATGTTGCATCTATATCTTGGATTGCCTCGTCATATGTCCAGGGATCAGGATCATGTTCGCCAGGGACCAAATCAGAAGATTCTCCCAAGAACATGAATCTATCAGGCTATCTAACAACCCTACCACTACGACGAGGTATCATTTGCGTATCCTCTGTGACACGCGGTGCAGTGACATGTGGTATATCCTCTTGTACCGATGGTACTAAAGAAGTGACTTCCCTTTTAACTCCTCCAGAACAATTTTTACCCTTGGGCTTGTGGCTCATCACATAGTCTTCCTCTAGAAATCTGGCGTTCATGTTAACGATCACCCTCTGATCTCTAGGACTATAAAACAATCCACTCTTCATTCCCCTGGGATAGCCAATGAACATGCGTACTTCTGTACAAGGTTCCAACTTACCAGTATCTACCTTCAGCACATGTGCTGGACTCCCATATCTGAATATGTCTTAGACTAGGCTTTCGTCCAGTCCACAATTCTGTGGGAGTAGAAGGCACTGATTTAGATGGAACCAGGTTCGGAATGTACACTGCCGTATCTAGAGCATATCCCCAGAACGAATCTGGCAAGTCAGAATAACTCGTCATCAATCTAACCATCTCCATAAGAGTCCTATTCCTTCGCTTTGCTACACCGTTCTGCTGGGGTGTGCCAGGTGCAGACAATTTGGATTAAATCCCAACCTCTGATAAGTAGTTCCTGAACTCTCCCAAGAGGTACTTACCACCACGATCAATCGTAGTGTCATCTTGAATAATTGTCTATGAAAGAGACGAAATATTCAAAACTACCTCTTGCCTGGATAGACATAGGACCATACAAATCAGAATGAACCAATTCCAACACATCTTTGGATCTATACCCCTTGGCCTTGAAAGGCCTCTTGGTCATCTCACCCTCCAAGCAAGATTCGCAGGTTGGGAGATGCTCCACCACTTATGAACCCAAAGGTCCATCAGCTATCAACCTTTGAATTCTACTTAGGTTAATATGACCAAGCCTAAGATCCCAAAGATATGTTTGGTTTATCTTCGAAGGTTCTTTTCTCTTATTAGACTTAGAAGATGAGTTAATAACTTTTATTTGCATCGTGGGAGCTCGTGGTTCAAGTTATAAATTTCCTATCTATGTACCTGAATAGATAATGTCCCTATTCCTTTTATAACATATCTGTCATCAAAAGAAATAGATTATCCATCCATAATTTAGAAATCGAAATCAATTCTTTCTAAATAAAGGTACATAAAGAAAATTTCTAAAAACCAAAAACTTTATTTTTCTCAAAAGATAAATATCTCCCACTGCAATAGCCGCCATCTTCATGGCATTGCCCAAGTAAATGGTAATATCTCCTTTAGCTAGTCGTAGGGTTTCCTGGAACCCCTGCAAAGTATTGCAGACATGATTAGCGGCCCTCGTATCTACACACCAGGTGCCGGTAGATAACACCGCTAACCATGTTTCAACGACTAGACCAAAGGATATACTTTTGTTCTACTTCGGATTGGGACAGTTCTCCTTCCAATGTCCATCCTGCTTGCAAGTGAAGTACTTGCCTTTTGGCTTCTTCACTCTTCCCTGAGATCCTCCCACCATCTTTGCTCCACCTTGTTTCTTCTTCTTCTTGCCTTTCGGCTTAGAAGTAGAAACCCTTTTTTGAGCAACGATGGCTTGAGGACACTATTTGAAGAGCGCATACTTGTACTCCTTAGCAGATAAGACAATATCTAGAATCTTTTCCAATCAACATTATTTAGGTACAGTAAGTTTATTTCCTTTAGTATCACAATAAGTGGTCTGAAAGTCATTTTGAAAATCCTAAGAATCACATGGATCATTATTTTAGATTTCAAATATTATTGATTCCTCAAAACAATAAAATTCCGAAATCAACCAACACCTCAAAACACCGAGAATATCGCATGCCACGCAGTGTGGACGTATACGAATTCTACATTTGTAAGAGGAGGTTTTACCCATTAATTTTATTATCTTGTCAACCTTACTTTTTGACAAATAAAATTAATAGTTGGTTCCTCTTTGGCCCTACAAATAAAAGCAGTGACTCCGATGGGGAGGATACTTTATATTTGCATCTAAGTGTGCACCATTACACGATACTAAGGGAATTATTTCGAATTATGTGCTTTACCACTGTGGAAGTACACACGCTCCTAGATAATTTCCTATAACCATTATTTGACCTAGTGATCCGCAAACAAACCCATCCGCAGGGAGAAAGGCACTCAGAGCCGACACGCAAGTTTGTTGCATCACACATCAAATTGTAATGGAGGCCGCGGGAATTAATTAAAATATCTATCTCCCACTTAGTAAATTAAAAATGAGGAATTTTCAAGCACACACAACATGCATATAAAACAAATCAGCAATAAATATAGAAAAATCAGAATTTTTCCAACTATTATGGCATTGTTCTCCAATATGAGTCCCGTTGTGTCGCCACCTCGTCCACTCCTCCTACGCCATGTACGAGTCATCCAGAGATCCGAGCCGAGAATAAAACCTATTTTATTTTACATCCATCGATCCTATACTCCACGAGGGAGTGTACATGAAATCTAGATCGAAAGTAAAATAAAATAAAGAGTGGCTAAACAATGCCGTATTTAATTACAAAAATTAAATACTAATCTAGCCTCGTCAACCCCGAGGATTCAAATAATTTACATACAATCACACACAAACAACCACATACACACATATAGCCATAATAGTCGGATCTTATGCCTGCAACCAAAAAGTTAACCTGTGCACATCCTACTATTATCCGACATACTCAATATATGATATGTGCATGAAAGTAACTGAATCCTAAACACACAAAACCAGAAACCGTGGCTCTGATACCAATTGTTGGCAACGTGCTATTCCTCGGAGGCTCATTGGCTCCCATGTCCCCAGATTAAAATTTTCACTAATGAAAATTAATCCGGATGGGATGAGTTTCCTAAGCACAACCAATTCGTCGTCGTGCTAACGACTTGAGCGATCGCTTGAACAAACTAGTTGTTCAAGCAACACAACTCTTCTAGTCGGTTAGCCGCGGAAGAGACGACGGACGGATCGCCGATTTTTGTGTTTATCTTCGGGGTCCATGATTATACAAATACATACAAATGTAAACTAGTATAATCAATACATACTAACATAAAGAACATAAGCTAGCATATCAATAAGAACATGCAAAGAACAATAATAAAAGTTGTAAAACTTTTATACCTCTTGATCTTCTATCGTATGTCCTAACCTCCTTGTAGACTTCGTGTGGGCGAAGATCCTCCACAAGTTGAAGCTTCCTAGATCTTCTTCAATCCAAAGAAAGAAGAACTCTCTTTCCCTTCTTTCTTGAGCCAACCACCAATCCACAAAGGATTGATGCCGTCGGCCCCAAGAATAGAGAGAACAAAATGGAAACCACCAAGGAACCAAACTAGGGACAAACCCTAGCTTCTAGTGCCGTCGGCCAAGATGGAGTAAAGAGGTGAAAGGGAACATGTTGGGATCCGACCAAGGTGGAGGGAATAGAGGAAGGAGCCGACCACACCCTAGGAAGAAGAAGAGCTCCTCTCCTATAGATGTCGCCCACCTTCTTGCAAACCCTAGCCACCCAACCATAGGAGCCAAACCCTAGTTAGGGTTTCCTCCTTAGGCTTACTTGCCACCCAACCAAGGTGGAGGGAAGAGATCTAGGAGCCGGCCACCATCTTGGAAGAAGAAGAGATCCTCCACAAGTTGCCGCCCACTCTCCCTTCCAAAACTTGCCGCCCAACCAAAGAACCAAACCCTAATCCAATTAGGGTTTCCTCCTTAGGGTTTCTTGCCGCCCAAGTAATGAGAGGCTAAACCCTAATTTCAATCATCCATCATCTCCTGATTTGCCACCCACCTTAAGCCTATATATATAGAGTTAGGTTTAGGCCTTGGTTTAATCTCCACCGTTGGTTCTAGGGTTTTAATCTCAACCGTCGGATCTAGAGATTTAATCTCAACCGTCGGTTCTAGGGTTTTAATCCCAACCGTCGGATCTAGAGATTTAATCTCCACCGTCGGTTCTAGGGTTTTAATCCCAACCGTTGGATCTAGAGATTTAATCTCCACCGTCGGTTCTAGGGATTTAATCCCAACCGTCGGATCTAGAGATTTAATATCCACCGTCGGTTCTAGGGATTTAATCCCAACCGTCGGATCTAGAGATTTGTTTTCCATCATTTGATCTAGACTTCATGAGGTTTATATTAGGCTACGATAGGGACCATGAGGAGGAGTTGGGTTTTGGCCACCCGATGTATCGGAACCACACAAACTTGATCCATCAATGATGTTCCATTCCACTAGAGGATCATCATTGAACTACCTCACCAACCCCCATAAATTAATATGGGCTCCATATATTATTTGTACATCCATCTCCCCGTGTTTAAGATATCGAATGTCCGTCAATTAATTGATTTACTAACCATCAATTAATTAACATCTAACTCCTCGAGTTGTACCACTCAACCTTATCATCATGTTGACTAAGTCAACCTGCAGGGTTTACATGATGAACCTTATAAGCTCCTCAAGGGGACATCATCAACCTAATATATAGGACACAGTTTCCTCCTATAATCAACGACACACCATGTAAATAATATCATTTTCCAACTTACCGGGCATATTGATTTAATCCATCTAAATCTCACCCTTTGGTAAATCAAAGAAATAAATACTAAGTACATATGCCCGTTATTATATCGGGATTAAGAGCATGTACAACATAATATCCGAGGTCCGATTCAATTATGTAGTCAGCAATTGTAACGCCCGTAAAATTTTTAGCAATTTTACGAGAGTTTTTGGCTTTACAATAATGGGCTTGATGTGGGCTTTTTTCAAAAAATAAAAGAAAATAGCCAAAAAGAGATGCAAGGCCTAGGAATTGAACCCCAAACCTCTAGAGATAGCCAAGCCCTATAGATGCACCCACTAACCAGAAGCCCAATAGGATTATATCATTAGAAGAAGAGGGGAAAATTATAGATAAGTGTGATGAGGGTAAATGAAGGGGCATGGAAAAGAGAAGAGAAACTTCTCTTCCTCCCTTTATAAAGAAGAAGGAAGTTTCCACTTGGCCACTTCTTCTTCCCTTCTTCTTCCTCACCGAAAACCATCTCTCCCCCTCTCCATTTTCACCTTTGGCCGAACCCCATCCAAGCAAGGAGAAGCTAGTTCTTGGCTTCCATAAGGTCAACTACCCACTAAAAGCAAGCGAAGGATGTAAGATTCCCTCACCTGCAGTATATTAGTTTTGTAAGATAGGTTACATGAAAGAAATATGAAGTTTGTAGCCCTATATGTTCCAGCCAACTAAGTTTATGGGCTAGGATTCATGAAAATGCTACTAGGGAAATTTTTATAGGTTGTATGCTTCAAGTAGGAATCTTTAGGTGTCAAAAGTCCAAAGATTATAGCCCTACATGTTTCGGCCAACCCAAGCTTTTGGGGTTAGGGTTGCATGAACTTGATTCTAAGGTTATGTTAATAGATGGTATGCTTCAAGTAGGATTTTTAGGTGTCAACAATCCAAGATAATGGCCCTATATGTTTCGGCCACCAATGGTTTTAGGGTTAGGGTTTCATGAAAATACCCCTTATGAAGTTATGCTATGATATATGCCTACATGAATAAATTTAGGTGACAAAATCCAAGCCTTGTGCCCCTATAAGTTTCGGCCACCAATGGTTTTAGGGTTAGGGTTTCATGAAAATACCCATTATGAAGTTATGCTATGATATATGCCTACATGAATAAATTTAGGTGACAAAATCCAAGACTTGTGCCCCTATATGTTTTGGCCCCCCAATGGTTTTAGGGTTAGGGTTTCATGAAATACCCCTTATGAAGTTATGTTATGATATATGCCTACATGAATAAATTTAGGTGACAAAATCCAAGCTTTGTGCCCCTATATGTTTCGGCCAACCTTGGGTTTAGGGTTAGGGTTTCATGAAAACACCCCCTTATGAAGTTATGTTAGGTGGATGACTTTAATATGCCTATGTGATGAACATGTTTTATGATTTAATATGTCAAGAAATATGTTTATGAAATATGCCTATGTGATGAACATGTTTATGATGTAATATGCCATGAAATATGCCTATGTGATGAACATGTTTTATGATTTAATATGCCAAGAAATATGTTTATGAAATATGCCTATGTGATGAACATGTTTATGATGTAATATGCCATGAAATATGCCTATATGATGAACATGTTTTATGATTTAATATGCCATGAATATGTCTATGAATTATGCTTATGTGATAAACATGTTTATGCTTTAGGACCCCTTTAGGGTACTCTTATGTTATGAATGCATGTATGCTATGAAATGTCTAAGATGGAGATGCTTCCCTTTCAAGTAGGGATTAAGAGCTCTCCTTATGATAAGATAAGATGGAGATGCTTCCCTTTCAAGTAGGGATTAAGAGCTCTCCTTATGATAAGATAAGATGGAGATGCTTCCCTTTCAAGTAGGGATTAAGAGCTCTCCTTATGATAAGACAAGAAAGAAAGGAATTAAGTATTTTACTTTGTAAGAGGTTAAGTACCCGACCCATCAGGTGGTCGTTAATCAAATCCATAGGGACATAAGAAGATGTAAGAGGCCTTGCCCTGGTAAGACGTAAGAGGTCTTGCTCTAGTAGGTCTGGTGGCTCGCTACCCCAGCCTATTAGGGAACGCGCATTATGTGGTACTTAACCTAGGGCCCCCCATGCAAGTTATGATTATGTTGAAGTATCTATATGTATATGTTTTGAAAGAAAAGCCCCTTAAGAAATTATGAATGTTAGGTTCAAGTTTAAGAATGCTTATGATTATGTCTTTGATGCATGTTTAGGATTTATGTAATTATGAATGCTTATGTTCAAGTTTAAGAATGCTTATGATTATGTCTTTGATGCATGTTTAGGATTTAAGGAATTATGAATGCTTATATTCAAGTTTAAAAATGCTTATGATTATGTCTTTGATGCATGTTTAGGATTTATGTAATTATGAATGCTTATGTTCAAGTTTAAGAATGCTTATGATTATGTCTTTGATGCATGTTTAGGATTTATGTAATTATGAATGCTTATGTTCAAGTTTAAGAATGCTTATGATTATGTCTTTGATGCATGTTTAGGATTTAAGGAATTATGAATGCTTATATTCAAGTTTAAGAATGCTTATGATTATGTCTTTGATGCATGTTTAGGATTTATGTAATTATGAATGCTTATGTTCAAGTTTAAGAATGCTTATGATTATGTCTTTGATGCATGTTTAGGATTTAAGAAATTATGAATGCTTATATTCAAGTTTAAGAATGCTTATGATTATGTCTTTGATGCATGTTTAGGATTTAAGGAATTATGAATGCTTATATTCAAGTTTAAGAATGCTTATGATTATGTCTTTGATGCATGTTTAGGATTTATGTAATTATGAATGCTTATGTTCAAGTTTAAGAATGCTTATGATTATGTCTTTGATGCATGTTTAGGATTTATGTAATTATGAATGCTTATGTTCAAGTTTAAGAATGCTTATGATTATGTCTTTGATGCATGTTTAGGATATATGTAATTATGAATGCTTATGTTCAAGTTTAAGAATGCTTATGATTATGTCTTTGATGCATGTTTAGGATTTAAGGAATTATGAATGCTTATATTCAAGTTTAAGAATGCTTATGATTATGTCTTTGATGCATGTTTAGGATTTATGTAATTATGAATGCTTATGTTCAAGTTTAAGAATGCTTATGATTATGTCTTTGATGCATGTTTAGGATTTAAGAAATTATGAATGCTTATATTCAAGTTTAAGAATGCTTATGATTATGTCTTTGATGCATGTTTAGGATTTAAGGAATTATGAATGCTTATATTCAAGTTTAAGAATGCTTATGATTATGTCTTTGATGCATGTTTAGGATTTATGTAATTATGAATGCTTATGTTCAAGTTTAAGAATACTTATGATTATGTCTTTGATGCATGTTTAGGATTTATGTAATTATGAATGCTTATGTTCAAGTTTAAGAATGCTTATGATTATGTCTTTGATGCATGTTTAGGATTTAAGGAATTATGAATGCTTATATTCAAGTTTAAGAATGCTTATGATTATGTCTTTGATGCATGTTTAGGATTTATGTAATTATGAATGCTTATGTTCAAGTTTAAGAATGCTTATGATTATGTCTTTGATGCATGTTTAGGATTTAAGAAATTATGAATGCTTATATTCAAGTTTAAGAATGCTTATGATTATGTCTTTGATGCATGTTTAGGATTTAAGAAATTATGAATGCTTATGTTCAAGTTTAAGAATGCTTATGATTATGTCTTTGATGCATGTTTAGGATTTATGCAATTAAGAATGCTTATGTTTAATTTATGCCTTGCTTAGAGTTAATTATGTTTAGCATGCTTATGTAAATTGTATGCCATGCTTATGTTTTCATTACGTTGGTATGTTGATGAATAGTGTTGCTATGAAATACTTATGCTATTTTTGCTAGTATGCTCCTGTTTTCTAATTGTTTGATGAAGTTTGTGGCTTTTGTGAGTAGGCAAGAATCTTACTAAGCTATATGCTTATAGTTTATGTTGTCCATATACTGCAGATAAAGGAAACCTGAACTAAGAGGAAGTAGCAGGAGGGGCCAAGTGTGTGTGATAGTGGCATGGTGGAAAGAGACCCTATTACTATCTGCTTATATTTATATGCTCAGTGAACACCTTAAGACATGTGCTTCCGCTTATAAGACCTATGATTTATTAGTACCATGATTGGATGTTGCTTAGTTATGTTACTGTTCAATTTCTTATGAAAGTTTGGTATGTTAGAACTCATGGATGAATCTTGATGTTATGCATGTTATAAAATGAGATAAGATGAGACAACATGCTAATTATGAATATGATATGTGATGCATGTATAAAAGAAGGTTTAAGCCATGATAACATGTTTAAGTATGTAGAAGGAGAAATGATCCATATATGTTATGTTATAAGGAAAAAGAAAAAAAAAAGTAGCGCCGCCCTGAGAGCAGATAAGGGCGGGCGTTACAGTAATAAATTGAATCACCTCTATATCGGTCCTGCTCAATACACCGAGGTGTACTAGTGTAACTCTATGTTCAAGATAAAACAATACCAAGTTACACTACAACCATGCCAATGGTTTGTCCAAAACCATCTTGGTTGTGAGCCTCTACTTATATTTTACAAGGGACTGATAACATGATCTTCTGTGTCACACCAAGCACCATGTTATCTACAATGTAAAATATTTAGACAATTTTGCATAACTATAAAAATATGCAAACAATGATCATGTGATTCTTATTTCAAAATAAAGATGTTCATACAAAAGAGCTAGGCTTTCAGTATACATCCCAACACTTCCTATATCCTTTTGGGGATATGCTCTAGACACAGCAACCATTACCCTTAATCGTGTACCATCTAAGGCTGTGATAAAGACACCATATACGATATGGACAGGGAGAAATCCTAAGATGTCTTTCATGAGGATTTGGGATTGTGAGGCTTATGTTCGACGTCAAGTCTCAGACAAACTGGGACCCAAATCCGATAGGTGATATTTTGTTGGATATCCCAAGGATACAAAGGGATATTACTTCTACATTCCCAGTCAGCACAAAGTGTTTGTAGCAAAGACTTGGGTTTTTCTAGAAAGGGATTTTGTTTCTAGAAAAACTAGTGGGAGTACGTTCGATCTTGAAGAAATTCAAGATAAGCACCATAGCACTGAGGCCTTTATGGAGGTTGAACAGGAACCACAAAGTATTGTGGGTGATGAGATTGTTGCACAAAGAGTTGTGGAACAACCACCTATTCATGTAGACCTACCTCTTCGCAGGTCTGATAGGGTACGTCGTCAACCTGAGAGATATTCATTTCTCTTGTCTAACCATGATGACGTTATGCTCATTGAGAATGAGCCTACCTCCTATCAGGAAGTTGTGATGAGCTCAGATTCTGAGAAATGGATAGAGGCCATGAGGTCCGAGATGGAATCCATGTATACCAACCAAGTATGGACTTTGGTTGATCCACCTGAAGGGGTTAAACCCATTGGGTGTAAGTGGGTCTTTAGGAGAAAGATTGACATGGATGGACTTACGCATACCTATAAGGGCCGATTGGTGGCTTAAAGTTTCAAGCAAATTCATGGTATTGACTATGATGAAACCTTTTCTCTAGTGGCGATGTTTAAGTCCATTCGGATCTTGCTTGCTATTGCAGCATACCACGATTATGAGATCTGGCAAATGGATGTCAAAACCGCGTTTCTGAATGGAAACTTACTCGAGGATGTGTACATGACACAACCTGAGGGTTTTGAAGATCCACAGTATACTGGGAAAGTATGTAAGCTGTAAAGGTCCATTTATGGGCTAAAGCAAGCCTCTCGGAGCTGGAATCTTCGATTCGATGATGCAATCAAACATTTTGGTTTCATCAAGAATGAAGATGAACCCTGTGTCTATAAGAGGGTTAATGGGAACACAGTTGTCTTCCTTGTATTGTATATGGATGACATACTACTCATTGGGAATGACATCCCTTCTCTACAGTCTGTGAAGACTTGGCTGGGGACGTGCTTCTCAATGAAGGACTTAGGTGAAGAAGCCTGTATTCTAGGCATCAAGATCTATAGAGATAGATCTAAGAGATTGCTTGGCCTAAGTCAGAGTACATACATTGACACGGTATTACTACGGTTTGTCATGCAGAATTCCAAGAAGTGACTTCTGTCGATGTCACATGGTGTGAGTCTTTCGAAGACTCAAAGTCCCTCTTCTAGAGAGGAGAGAGACCGCATGGATAAGATCCCTTACGCATCTGCTATAGAATCTATCATGTACGCCATGCTGTGTACTCATCCTGATGTCTCGTATGCTTTGAGCATGACGAGTAGGTACCAGTCAGATCCAGGTGAGCGTCACTAGATAGCAGTCAAGAATATTCTTAAGTACTTGAGAAGGACTAAAGAATATTTCTTGATATTTGGAGGCAATGAGGAGCTAGCTGTAAAGGGTTACAGTGATGCCAGCTTCCAAACTGACCAGGATGATTATAGATTACAGTTAGGGTTCATGTTTTGCTTGAATGATGGCGCTGTGAGATGGAAGAGTTTGAAGCAGGATACAATTGCTGATTCTACAACAGAAGCCGAGTATATTGCTGCATCTGAGGCAGCAAAGGAGGCAGTTTGGATCCGCAAGTTCATTACTGAGCTTGGGGTGGTTCCTAGCATTGCAAATCCTATAGAGCTCTATTGTGACAACAATGGAGCGATTGTACAGGCTAAGGAACCTCGCTTACACCAGCGGACCAAACACATACTACAACGCTTCCATATAATTCGAGAGATTATCGATAGAGGAGATGTGAAGATTTGCAGAGTACCCACAGAGGCTAACATCGCAGATCCCTTGACCAAGGCTTTGACACAGAAAAAGGATGATAGTCATACTAGGTCATTGGGTATTAGATACTACGGTGATTGACACTAGTGTTAGTGGGAGATTGTTAGTGAAAGCCCTAGAGTCAATCATGTGATGATTGTTGTATGGACTTTATTGTATCATATTCCTATTTAAAAAGGCATGGTTATTATATTTACTTGTATTGGTGCCAAATAACTAAATATAATAATGTGTTTGAGTAGTAGGTTCTTATCTATATCAATCGATTAGTTGAATCGATAATGAGATGATATAGAGAACACTACTCTTAATCATTCATAGTCGAGTATTAACATTCAGGGACAATGTTAATGCGTAGAGACTAGCATGTAGGTCAACACGATGACTTGATCTCACAAGTCATGGATATGAGATATCAAGTTGACACATGGGTATGCATTGGAGAATGTATACTGAATGACCCGCCATGAGAAAGTATCATGGATCGTTATATGAGTGTCATATACTTTCTCATGTGGCTATTAGTATGACTATTAGTCCTTAGACCTGAAGTCACCATGGTTCCCTACATAAGGAGTTGCATACTTTGGCTTCGTCAAACGTCACCTGTAAATGGGTGGACTATAAAGGCGATTACTGGGTATGTAACAAATTATGCGGAGGGATGTGAGTGATGTAGATGGGATCTATCCCTCCTATATGACGGGGGTGACATCGATATTCTTGATAGAGTTAGACCACGAAGTGCATGACCATGCCCAAATGAGTCAATATGAGATATTGAGCTCATTTTATTAGAGTGAGTCTACTTGGAGTTCAAGATATAGATTGTACCGAGGATGACACGGTCTATGCCTCAATTGGTCAATATAGATGTCAAGGATAGTGGGACATTGTCACATATTGTGAGAGTCACAATTAGTAGTCATAAAGGTGATTTTGGAGCTCAACATTCTTGTAACTTGGGTAGCAATGATGTGTTGCTAGATACCACTCATTGCTTATGTTCCTAAATCAGTTTAGGGACATTACCAACGTTACAAGAACCTATAGGGTCACACACAAAGGGCAATTAGATGGAGATTAGGTTCATATGATGAACCATGAGGATTAGGTTCATGGGATGAACCAAATTGGATTAAGAGGAATCCTAATTAGACTAATTGAGTTGGACTCAATTTGATTCAAGTGTTGAATGAGTCTAATTTAGATTTGATTCATCAAATCAATTTAAATTAATGAATAGAGATTCATTAAATTAAAATTGACTTGAATCAAATGGTTGGATTTGATCAACCATGAGAGATAAGAGGTCAAGTTTGACTTGACTTGAGAGGGAAGATGAAAGGTCAAGTTTGACTTGACCAAATGCCATGTCATGATGATGACTTGGCATGGCCGGCCAATGATGATGCTCCACATCATCATTGACTTATCATGTGGTGCCACCTCATGAGGGAGACCAAGAGCCATTGGCTCTTGGAGTTACATGCATGCATGTAACCTCCCAAGGTTAAAGTGGCCGGCCACTTCTTGACGAGGAGGGAATTGTTTTTGGGTAACTTCATCTTCTTCTTCCTTGGATCATCTTCTTCCTTGGCTCTCTTCCTCTCTTGCTCTCCCAATCCTCCATTGCTGAGATCTTCAAGGAGTGCTAGCACACTCAAGATTGTCTTTTCTCTACCTATTGCTAGTGTGGATACCATAGAGGAGTGTGCACTTGACACTCTCGAGTTCCGGCAATCCATTTGGACGAGCGGGATAAGTGAAGGGCATTGCTTCAAGGGTAACTTCTTATCATGTAGATCTAGAGTATATCTAAATGTATTAAACACATACATGTTAGTTTTATTTTTTATACTTCGCACGGATCCGTGGTCGGGGCTTCCGAGGTTTCCGCAATGCAAAAAGCGGTTTTTTGCGGCTCGGAAAACCCAACAACCAAGACTCAAGCTTGGACTTTCCCTTGCCAATCCATGTTGGTCTTTCCAATTGCCAAGACTCAAGCTTGGACTTTTTCTTGCCAAGACCCATGCTTGGACTTTCCTTGCCAAGACCCATGCTTGGACTTTCCATGCCAAGTACTAAAGACTTGGACTTTCCCATTGCCAAGACCCACTTTCCATGCTATGTGTCCAACACTAACTCAACCCAAACCTCCCAATTTTCCAAATTGAGAATTCCAACTTCTCACTCAATTTTCTGAAAATTCTCTCCCTTTTTGACATACATCAAAAAGGCTCTCTCCAAGAGTATCAATGTCTCATATCCTAATGAGATTTTACAATATCTCCCTTGACCAAAAAAAAAATATCTAGGATGCCTTCACTCTTCCTAGTGATAAGTCCTATATCACTAAAGAGAGGCAATCCTCACTTTTCCAAAAACTCAAAATTCTCCCCTTCATGAGGAAGAACACATCCATCATCCCATTGATGGATAACCTCCCCCTAAAGACTTGCTCCCCCTTAACTATTGCACTAACAATGTCCTTGGATAGTCCCTAAGCCTATAGGAATACTAAACCATCAAAATTAAGGTTAAAAATTCAAGCTTAATTCACACACCTTAAAATTGATACACAACCTAGACAACTCTCCTAATCCATATCCAATGGATTTTCACCCTTTATAATGCTTTCCAAAGCATATCCTAGGGTTAGGAGTTGTTAGGGAACCCTAACATAGTTGAAACATGAGCTAAACATCCTTGTTTATCCGAAATCAGCAATGACAATCGACTTTGTCAACTACCAGTCGACTGCCCTTGATGCCAGTCGACTGTCATCTATGGCAGTCGACTGATTTCTGTACTTTGAATAAATCAGACTTCATAAACAAATTTTGAAATTCATAAGTAAAAATATATATTTTAAAAAATCTAAAAAATTCATATGTATATTACTTGTAACAAATATTATAGGTGAAAAATAGTTAGAAAATAAAATTCCCATAAAATAGTGAGATTGACACAAAGTTCAAAACCATTGAAATTTTTAATATTTGACCCTACTTTGTATCACCTCCTTCAATGGTGATTGCTATCAAAAGATAGACTTTACCAAGGTTTTTCAAAATTGTTTTGAAATGCTTTTAAAGACTTTAATTTCTTTTCCTAACATCTCACTTGTATCTAAGTGTATGAAACACATACAAGTCAAGTGTTCTTGTGAGATATGGGTTTTGATTATTTAGGTTTTCATGTATTTTTCTAGGAAACACTATTTGATTCCTTTATGCATGGGACTTCAAATCATGCCATTGTCTTTATCTCAATTTTAATTAATGCTTGAATGATGATTATGACATAATTGATAACATTAATAGCCATGTGTCAATAATCATGATGTCATGACATGTGCTTCTAATTTAAGCATAACATGACACTAAAAATAAAACCTAAATATCATCATGACATTTTATACGATATAAATAAATATGATGTCATGGTATGACGAGGCAAATAAAGCATGACAAGTATAAAATACTAAGGTATAAAATACTTAAGTGTCAATCCCAAATTGTCATTATTAGAATTAAATCCATTTTGCCTTAATAACACTTATCCCCCAAGTGTGCCAAAAACCCAAAATGACACATCATAACTTCTAAGACCTAATTGTGTCAATTTGATCAATTTTTCATAATTCTTAAAATATATTGGCACATCCTAAAACATTTTAAGATAAAAATTCATACTTATTTCCAAAGTATCCCATTACTTTGGAAATGTCATAAAGTGTCAACTTTGCTATGGTTGAGTTAACTACTCATCCAATTAAGGTTGACACATCCTAACCCATTTAGCGTGAATCGATCATGCTCCTAGGAACCCAATACCTATTGGAGCTCCTTGGGTTTACTAGGTATTCCTTATGGATGACCTCCCTTGATACCTTCCTAATGACCCTCCTAGGCTTAGAAGCCTTGGTCATTTGGGTCTTGCCTAGGTTAACTCTAGGGGTGACTCTCCTTGTAACCTTCTTAGTGGCTTCCTTGAAACCTTAGTCACTAGGCACTTACCTTGGTTAACCTTAGGAATGACTTCCCATTAACTTTGGTTTTCCTAGACCTAGGTTGTGTTCCATAATTGAATGGAACACTATGGTAAGTCTCCTTGGGCTTAGGTTTGTGACCCAAACCTTTCTTGCTCTTGGTTGGACCTTGCCTCCTAGATCCTAGATTTTGACTATTTGACCTATAATCATATTTTCCATCTTCCTTAGGGTCCTTTCCATTTTCTCAAGCTTTGACCTCAAAGCTTGATTTTCAAATTCTAATTTTTCTAATTTGGTGGCCCTATTATTTCTTTGAGTAGAGTTGTTCTTTCTAGGCATATGTCTATGGTTCTTGAGATTAATGCCTAGATGATCCTCTACTTTCCTAATACTTTCCTTAGGTAGAATTGTTTTAGAGTTATTGTATCTACATTTATCTTTAGCCCTAAAATTATAAGATTTTGCACCTAAGAAATAAAATCTATTATTTCTAGTATGCTCCTTATGATTATGCACAATTGCAAGAGTATTAAAATTATTTCTAGCATACTTTTTGACATTAAAATTTGAAGGTGCATTATTAAAATATACCTTAGGGTTTTCTTTTAAAGTTCCCCCTACATGTGATGCTCTTTTTTGTCCCTTGGTTTGCTTTCTCCTAGGGTATTGGCTTCTATAGTGCCCCTTTTGATGGCATTTGAAGCAAATGATATGCTCCTTGTTCTTTTGACTTTGGGCACCGATTTCCTTGGTCTTTGGCACGACTTGTGTTGTCTTCTTGACCCGTTTAGGACATTTACTTTTGTACTGTCCTTGCTCCCTACACTCAAAACATATTATATGATTCTTAATTTTAACTACAATGTTTGAGTTACCTTCCATGGTAGGGGGGTTTCGAACTTTCTCTTCTTCTTGACCGGAGGTAGATGGTTTTTCTTGGTCTTACTCCGGAATGGGGAATGGTCTCTCCTCCCCTCCATTCTAGAGGTAGAGGCTTCCTCCAATTCTACTTCTTCCATCGATCCGGATGTTGACTCCTTCTCAACTTTCGAATCCTCACTTTCTTGTGAGGAAGAGCTTGTTTCTTTTGTCTCCTTGTCCAATTGAACCGAAGAGCATTCTTGTTCCTTGGGCTCCTCTATCTCTTGAGCCATTGAGGGTTCTTCATGGAGCTTAGCAAGCTTGCTCCAAAGCTCCTTAGCATCCTTACAATCTCCTAATCTACACAAAATATCATTAGGGATTACACTAAGTAATATACCCATTAGCTTGTTATTTATGTTGTAGTATCAGAGTTGTTCTTTGTTCCACTTCTTCTTCTTAAGCCTTTTTCCTTCTTCGTCCTTTGGAGTGTCGAACCCTACCATCACAATAATCCAATTATCATAATCGCATATAAGGAAATATTTCATCCTTACCGCCCATAGCTCAAAATCTTTTGTTCCATAGAGTTCGTATAGTGGCGGTGCATTGATATCATCCCCCAATCTTTCTTCAATCACCATCTTCTTCCTCTAGCATGCTCCCTCGGATGTGAAGTTGGTGAAGAGCATCCTCACTTTGATACCACTTGTTGGAACTTTGATGAGCACTAGAGGGGGGGGGGGGGGTGAATGGTGCTTTCTCATTTGATGACGGAATTCATTCGTGTTTGTCTATGATTATTAGTACATAGTGGAATATAGAAATATAATATGAAAACAAATACAAATACATAAGCACAATCCACAAAATAAGATATAACGTGATTTGGAACCTTAGGGTTCCTACTCCACGGGTTGAGCTCAAACGAGCTCTAGTGATGCATACACCACCACTAATCAATAACACTTCTCGGTGACACACTGGAGGTGGAGAAACCTCTTACAATGATTACACAAGTAATACAAGGAAATACAAGCAATTACAAATGAAATACAAAAAATAATGTAAAAAATATTTATAATAATTTCTTTGGATGCTTGCTTGTTTGATTGCTTGAACCGCACTTGAAGATCCTGATTTGCACCAGTAAATCGCCTAAGAAATCGCTGTCAAAAACCTTCCCTTCGAGCTTCCTTTAAAGCTGCAACTCGGGATGATTTTCACCTAGCAGTCGACTGCTCATACCCATTAGTCGATTGCTCCTGTAGCCGTTGTCTTACACCGATTTTATCCACATCGAAAAGGTTCCAATGGATACTTAGCGATCGTGATCGGACCCATCGATCAAATCGCCATAGCCTCAATCGAATCGCGCCTTACTTAACAATCGACTGAAATATTGCGTGTGTCCTCGACCGATCGCCCTCCCTCCATGGCGATGATCGATCAAACGATCATTGCTAAACCCTAGCAGTCGATTGATGGACCACAAAATAGCATTCAAATGCCATTCAACTCCCATCAGTCGACTGATCATAATCCTAGTTGACTGGCCAGAGTCGACTCAGTCGCCAAGTGTCAAAACACTTGACCAGTCGACTGGTCCATAACCCCAGTCAACTGCTATACCTCTGTTGGTGCAATCGGCTCAGGTTGACTCGAGTTTGACTCGAGCAGTATTTTGATGATAGAAAAAACTTATGACGTGGCATTGTCATAGGAGAGTCCAACATGGAGTTGGCATGGAAAATCCAAGCTTAGGGCTTGGTGTGGGAAAGTCCAAAGCATTGCGAAGCCATGCGCTTGGTGCTTGGTGAGAAATGCATTGCGAAGCCGTGCGCTTGATGCATTTAGGAAGTCTTGAGAACTTGGCAAGTTCACTAGGCTCGGGGTCCTTGAGTCGGTGAAGGATGGTATTGTGAAGTTGTATGCTTGGTGCATCCGAGGGACCATCGGACGGGGAGCGAATGGAGTGAAGCCCAAAGGGGAAGCATACTTCGAGGGAAAAACAAGAAGGATGACATTGCGAAGCCGTGCACTTGGTGCATCTGAGGGATGTAGGGCCAGAGGGAGAGAGCTTCAGTGGGGAACTCCATGAGGGATGAGGTGGACTTGGCCAAGTGGCTAAGACTGAGTGTCGAATGGCATAGGTGCTAGTCGACTGCTCCAAGTCGACTAGGGTTCGATTGGTGTTTGACTGACCAGGGTTTGGCTAATCAGTCGACTGCCGAGGGATGACAGTCGACTGATAATACGATTAGTCGACTGATGAGGGAGATCAGTCGACTGATCGAGGTGTTTTTAGCCACAGAATGGTTTCCAGCCGAGTGCTCACGCTAACACTCGACTGATGGTGTTACCAGTCGACTGATGGGTATCATCAGTCGACTGATGATGGATCCATTGGAGTTTTGCCAATGTGGATCAAGTCGTTGTGAGACAACGGCTACAGGACCAGTCGACTGATGGTCACGATCAGTCGACTGATGGGCGCGAAATCATCTTGATGCAGGTTATAAATGGAGCTCAAGATGGAGGATTTCACCAAGACTTTAAGGGTAACTTTGGAGGGGAATTGCTGCTGCATTCCAGACCTTCAAGAGCCAACCAAAGCAAGCAACAAACAAGTGATCAAAAGCAGTCGGTGAAAAGTGTTCTTTTGTATTGTATTTGTATTCTTGTTTGTATTTCTATATTACTGTTCTAATTGCTTATGAGAGGTTTCTCCACCTCCAACGTATTGTCGAGAAGGAGTTTAGTTAGTGTCGTGCACATAACTAGAGCTCGGTGAGCTCGCCCGTGGAGTAGGAACCATTCGGTTCTGAACCACGTATATCTTTGTGTTTTGCGTGTGATTGTATTGTTGTTGTTACCTCTATTTGTTTCCGCTGTGTATATTAACGACAATTGTAGACAAGCACGCAAGAACGATCGTATTCCACCATACAACGATTGATGGCTATTCACCCCCCTCTAGCCGGCCACCATCGATCTTACAAGTGGTATCAGAGCCAAGTCACTTGTAGTGGACTAACCGCCGACACAAGCACTACAAGATGGCCGACTACAACATCCATCCACCGAAATTCGATAGAGACTTTTCTTGGTGAAAGAAAAGGATGGAGGTATATTTCGAAACTGATTTCGATATTATGCTTATTATAGAAAATAATTTCGAATTGCCTAGGGATGAAAGCAATAGGAAAATTTAGAAGTCAAGGTGGACCCAAGACCAAATCAAGGACTTCAAGACAAATCTCAAGGTAATCGAATTACTTAGTGATTTGATTCCTAACCATATTTAGTCTAGGCTAGGTAATTTTAGGGATGCAAGGGAGTTATGGAATAAGGTAATCAAATTCCAAGAAATTCCTGAACCGACACAAGTAGATGAAGATGCTGTGGAAGAGAGCCCCACCACATTCGAAGATGTTGATGATTTGGTGGAGACCTCCACCTCTAGCATTGAGGGGGAGGAGAGGCAATCTTCCATCCCGGAGCAAGTTCAACAAGAAACATCAACATCTGGGAGAAATGAAGAGCAAGAAGAAAATTCTCTAGGTAACTCAAGTATTTTGATTTTAAATAAAGATCATATAATATGCTTTGAGTGTAGGGAGAAAGGGCATTACAAGAGTAAATGTCCAAAACTGGATAAGGAAAAGGCATCGACACCAAAAGTCAACTAAAAGTCAAAGGATGCCAGAGTCCCCACAACTATAAGCAAAGGGCACATTGTGTGCTTCAAATGCAACCAACGGGGACACTACCGAAGTCAATGTCCTAGGGGGAGCAAGAAAGGGCAAGAAGGTGTATCTCATGTTGGTGCAGGGGCACTAGATAATCGAACCTGTGTTTTGATTATGGTAAAGACTCAAAGTTAAGTTTACATTGTTATCTCACGAGCTAAATCGAGTGTGTAGAAAAGTACTAAAGCTGGAGATGAAGGCTAGCGACACCTAGAGGAAGCCGCGGTGGTCGGGCGACACTCGAGTGACTTCGGAGGGAGCCGAAGGAATCGAGTGGAAGGCCAGAAGCAAGAGCTACTATCAAGGTAAGCTCGTGTGAGTGAGAGATTGTAAGGTCGTGTCCTCTTTATGGGGACGACCGTAGGCGGCGATCCGATTAAGACTTCCCGTGGAAGGTCTAGGTCGAGATCGGACGGTCAGAAACCGTCGCATTTATCATTTTCTGAGCTAACCTCTTATTGCAGGGAAGTGGCCAGGCTGGCAGTCGACTGCTGAACATCAAGCAATCGACTGATACTCATCAGTCGACTGATGGGAGGCATCAGTCGACTGATGGCGACGAATCAGCCTTTGCGCTAGGTCAAAACGGATAAGATTTGACGCGGCCACTTTGCGATAAAATTTGGACAACTTCGTGATCTGTTCCGAAAAAAGAAGAGACATATTCAGAGGCCAAAATCTATAAAAGGAGGGGAGGATTCTAACTCCAAGCATCATCAAGTTTATTCATCAATTGCTCCTACAACGCCAACGCTCCAACGCCGTCATAACGCCGACGCGACGACAAGTTCAAATCTCCTTCGTCGGCAACAGTATCAAGTAATTATTTTTATTGTATTCTTTATTTTAATCATAACGAGGTGAGTTAGGCTTGTTGTCTCATCCTCGTACATTCGGTTTTTGTGATCGTTGTCTCCTACCTCCAACGAGGAGGAGACGTTATAGTGCTTTGCCCTCCGTACGCAGTCTAGGATCGATAGGGCCTTGGAGTAGCAACCGCTGAGTTGTGAACCAAGTAAAAATAAACGTGTTCTTTTATTTTCCGCTGCTCTTACTCGTTTAATTGTCTACTCGAACGAAATGTCGAAAAGATTTACGATCGCTATTCACCCCCCCCTCTAGTGACGCTTCTCGATCCAACAATTGGTATCAGAGCGGGGGCGCTAAGATTTGGTGAAACCACCAATCTAGCACGTTTTGGTTTTCTTTTCATATTTTTCGATTCGTATCTTTCTTAGGTTTTTATTCCTCCCGCACTATTAATCCAAGACGAAGTCTTGGTACGTTTCTTTTGGTTTTGTGCTTGCAAGTATTCTCCCTTGGAGTAGCCGACGGTAAAACGGCCATAACTTTTCGCACAAGTGGACTCACGTAATGATCTACCTATCAAATCGAAGCCCTCTAAGAGATCTATATTTCAGTAGCCTTTCGGGGACACCAAAGGTCGTAACAAGCTGTTTCCAGCCCCAAAATCTAACATTTAGTAGCCTTTCGGGGACACCGAAGGTCGTAAGTTTCTAGTTTTTGTTAGTTTCTTATTCTTCTTATTTATTTCTGTTTATTTCCTATTATTTCCCGCACTACTAATCCAAGACCAAGTCTTGGAATTCTCTTTGGTTTTTATTCGTGTTTTTGCAAGAGACTTAATGGCTCACATTGAGGGGTATAGCACCACCCGACCTCCGTTCTTTAACGGAAATGATTTCCGTTATTGGAAAAGTCGGATGGAGTGTTTCTTGAAAACACAAGTCGAGACTTAGATAATAATCCAAAACGGCTTTGCTCTACCCACCAATGATCAAGGAGAGCCCTTGGATTTCAATAAGTGGACAAATACAACCAAGAGGCAAATCGAAGCCGATGCAAGAGCAACTCAAATATTACAATGTGGCTTGTCCAAGGAGGAGCTCAACCGCATCGGTCCATTCATTAGCGCCAAAAACCTCTGAAACAAATTGATTGATCTACACGAAGGGACGCCCGATGCTAAGGTATGTAAAAGAGATTTACTTTTAAATAAATTGTACAATCTAAAGATGCAGGATTACGAGTCCGCCACCCAATTACATGTGCGGATCCAAGACATCGTCAATGGTCTTCACTCGATCGGGCAAGCCGTAGAGAACCGGGACCTTATAAGGTACGCTTTAAATGCTTTCCCTAGGACTACCTTGTGGGCATCCATTGTCGATGTCTACAAGGTCTCTAAGGACCTTTCAAAGCTTAGGTTAGACGAATTATTTTCCGAGTATGAACTTCACGAGCAAACTAATGTGGTTCGGGCCGAGAGAGGTATTGCTCTACTTGCAGGACAAAGAAGCAAGTCACCTACTAGGCAAGTAGATGAACTCGAACCCGAAGATGAATCAGAGTCCAAATCAGAAGAGGTGGAAGCAATAGTAAACGTTGTACGGAGAATAGTTCGAAGAGAAAGAAGGAAATTGAAGTACTATAATCAAAAGAAAAAGGGAGCAAGGAAAGCTTTCCATGCAACTTGGGACAACAAAGAAGACATAGCTTACATGGCAAGACCGGAGGAGTCCGAGTCAGAATCCGAAGCTGAGTCCAACTATAACACCGACTCCGAACTCGAGGACTACTTTGAGAAGCAACTCAAAGCCGGACCAAAAGAGAAAATTAAGGTTAGCCGCTCACTAATTCATACGCTTTACAATACAATTAAAATGCTTAATAGGAAATTAACTAAGTTCGAGTCTAGGGTTGAGTCGTTACTTGAGGAGGTTGAAACCCTCAAGCAAGAGGCTACTCTAACCTCTTCAACTAGTCAAGTTCAAGAGAGAAACTCAACCCAAATTGAAAAACTTGAGGAGGAGAATTCTCTCTTGAAAGACCGAGTTCAAGAGGTTGAGGCTAGGTTGGAAAGGTTCACATTGGGATCTAAGAACCTTAATCGACTACTTGGAACCCAAAGAGCCGTGTACAACAAAGTCGGACTCGGATTTAAGTCAAAGACTACGAATAGGTCTTATATGTCTATCGTAAATCGTAGTCATCAAAGAGTCCAAGCATGGGTCCCAAAGGTTTTATTGAACTCACATATAAGGACTAATAAGGTTTGGATTCCCCAGGATCAAGTTCATTATTTGAATAGACCATATTGGTTCAATGGTCCAGGGGGAGCTAACACTAAAATAGTATACCCACTTACTTAGCAAAACCATTGCATATTTTACTTTAATTTTTAGAATGGATAGATAGGGTAAATGGTTAGTCAACTCTTGACAACATAGTATCAGGACGCGGCGAGATGATAGTACGTTAGGGAAACAAAGTCTCGTGTATTCGAGCTAGATAAGGCGTATCTAGCTTGGTGCACTTGACCGAGTGGAACTAGCTGAAGCTACCTCGCCGTATCCTAAACTAGTTAGACCAGGAAGTAACCCTAAGTGACTTAAGTGATATTTTTTTGAATTTGGCTTTGTCTAAGGAAGTGGTCATTGTTCCGATCAAAAAAGGCCCCTGTGCCTCGCCACGACCTGGAAGCCAATTTCTCGAAAAGTTACTTAATGATCTAAAGGTTAAATCCGAATCTAACCCAAGGTTGACTATCTTTAATCAATTTAAAATCATCTCACAAAACATATAAGGTGAACAAATTCTGAGACACATAGAATGGGTGAGATGTTAAGGATAATTGAAATATACTTAAAACAATCTCTTCAAAATACTACTTATTTTCTCAACTATTGTACTTAACAACTCTTAGGCCAAAGTTTAGCGCCCCCTACATCTCTTATACTTCATATATTTGACTAAGGGGGAGAGCAAACTAACCCTAAGGGTTATATTATAAACCTTTAGATTATTGGTGTAGAGGGACACACCTCGAACCAATCTATCTAACTACTGCTAGACGCATGCTTGGACTCATATTTGATTTATCTAGATGCATGCATATACGATATTGTTTTCAAAACCCTATTTTATACAAAAACCCCAAATCTTTTTGATTTATGGCAAAAGGGGGAGAAGAGCGAAAGTTAAGGGGGAGTAACACAAAATTTGAAAACTAAAGTATCTCTTTCAAAACTCACCTAGGGTTAAGGGGGAATTTTGGTTAAAGGGAAGCTTTTGGGAATGACATTCATCATCTACTATACTTGTTTTATGCTTTAATTTCCTTAACTTTGTGTTGGTTTGCCATAGATAAAAAAGGGGGAGATTGTTGGTGCAAGGGCACTAGATAATCGAACCTGTGTTTTGATTATGGTAAAGACACAAAGTTAAGTTTACATCGTTATCTCATGAGCTAAATCGAGTGTGCAGAAAAGTACTAAAGCTGGAGCTGAAGGCTAGCGACACCCGGAGGAAGCCGCGGTGGTCGGGCGACACTCGAGTGACTTCGGAGGGAGCCGAAGGAATCGAGTGGAAGGCCGGAAGCAAGAGCTACTATCGAGGTAAGCTCGTGTGAGTGAGAGATTGTAAGGTCGTGTCCTCTTTATGGGGACGACCGTAGGTGACGATCCGATTAAGACTTCCCGTGGAAGGTCTAGGTCGAGATCAGACGGTCAGAAATCGTCGTATTCATCATTTTCCTAGCTAACCTCTTATTGCAGGGAAGTGGCCAGGCTGGCAGTCGACTGCTGGACATCAAGTAGTTGACTGATGCTCATCAGTCGACTGATGGGAGGCATCAGTCGACTGATGGCGACGAATCAGCCTTTACGCTAGGTCAAAACGGATAAGATTTGATGCGGTCACTTCGCGATAAAATTTGGACAACTTTGTGATCTATTTCGAAAAAAGAGGAGACATATTCAGAGGCCAAAATCTATAAAAGGAGGGGAGGATTCCAACTCCAAGCATCATCAAGTTTATTCATCAATTGCTCCTACAACGCCAACGCTCCAACGCCGTCATAACGCCGACGCGACGACAAGTTCAAATCTCCTTCGTCGGCAGCAGTAGCAAGTAATTATTTTTATTGTATTCTTTATTTTAATCGTAACTAGGTGAGGTAGGTTTGTTGCCTCATCCTCGTACATTCGGTTTTTGTGATCGTTGTGTCCTACCTCCAACGAGGAGGAGACGTTATAGTGCTTTGCCCTCCGTACGTGGTCTAGGACCGATAGGGCCTTGGAATAGCAACCGCTGGGTTGTGAACCAAGTAAAAATAAACGTGTTCCTTTATTTTCTGCTGCTCTTACTCCTTTAATTGTCTACTCGAACGAAACATCGAAAAGATTTACGATCGCTATTCACCCCCCCCCTCTAGCGACGCTTCTCGATCCAACATCTCATGTAGGGGGAGCTTCCAAAGCTAACCCTAAGGTAAATTTAATTAATGTACCTTCAATTCCTAGGGTTAACAAGCATGCTAAAAATTGTTTTAGTTCTCTTGCAATTATTAATGAAAAGCATGCTAGTAGAAATAATAAGATTTATTGTTTAGGTGCTAAGCATGTAAATTTATCTAAGGATAAACCTAGGACCAATAACACTAGAACTATTTTAACTAGGGAATCAATTAAGAGAGTAGAGGAAAATTTGGGTATTAATCCCAAAATGTCTAGGCACATGCCTAAGAAGAAGAGGTCTTCCCAAAAATCTAATGAAAAATCAAAATTGGGAAAATTAGAATTAGAAAACCAAGTCTTGAGGTCAAGACTTGAAAGAATGGAAAAGACCCTTAGGATTATAGAAAATTCTATTCAATGGTCAAATGCCCAAAAGTCAAGACCTAGGAAACAAGAAATGTCTAAGGGCAAGAAAGGTTTTGGTCACAAACCTATGTCCTACCATAATGTCCCATTTAATTATGGAATAATTTCTAGGTCTAGAAAAACCAAGGCTAATAGGGAAGCTATCCCTAAGACTGGCCATGGTGTTTGCTTAGTGTCTAAGGACTTAAGAAAAACCAAGAAAGCCACTAAGAAGGTCATTGGAGGAGTTACCTCTAGAGTTGACCTAGGAAAGACCCAAAAGATTATGACTTCAAAGCCTAAAAGGGTCATTAGGAAGGTATCTAGAGAAGTTATCCCTAGTGAATACCTTGTTAACCCAAGGAGCTCCAATAGATATTGGGTTCCTAGGAGCGTGATCGATTCATGCTAAATGGGTTAGGGTGTGTCAACCCTAAGTAGATGGGTAGTTAACCTAGCCATGGTAAGTTGACACATTAGGATGTGCCAATATGCTTGAGAAGTTGAAAAATGATTAAATTGGCACAAATAGGTCTTAGAGGTATTAGTGTGCTATTTTGGGTTTATGGTACACTTGGGAGATAATGGTATTAAGGCAAAATAGAATTAACTCCTAGAAATGGCAATTTGGATTTAACACTTAGATATTTTATACCTTAGTATATTTTACTTGTCATGATTTATTTGCCTTGCCATGACATGACATCATTTTCATTTTTATCTCTAAAAATGTCATGATCATGTTTAGACTTATTTTTATATGTCATGTATGCTAACATTTCATTCACATGTCATGACATCATGATTTTGGCACATGCTTAGTTATATCATATATATGTCATAATCATATCATGCATAAAATAAAATTGATTTAAGGACCATTGGCATGACCTGAAGTCCCATGCATAAGGGAATCAAGTAGAGTTGCCTTAGAATATGCATGAGACCATTAAAGAACAAAAACCCACATCTCACTAGAATATTTGACTTGAATGTGTTTTGCACATTTAGATACAAGTGAGATGTTTAGGAAAAAGGAATTAAAGGTTTCAAAAATATTTTGAAAAACCTTGGTGAAGTCTATTTTTTGATAGTTATCATCATTGAATGGGATGATACAAAGAGGGCTTAATATTGAAGCTTTTCTTAACTTTTTGAACTTTGTATCAATCTCGCTAATTTATGGGTAAAATAATTTTCCAATATTTTTCACACATAATGATTGTAATAAGTAATATACATATAAAATTTCAAGATTTTTCAACTTATGTATATTTACTTACGAATTTTAAAAATTTGTTTCTGAAAATCAGAAAACTACAAATGCAGTTATCAGTCGACTGCCAGGGAGGCCAGTCGACTGATGTGGGAAGGAGTCGACTGATATATGATTCAATCGACTGCCACTGCTGATTTCGGGTAAACCTTGGTGGTTAGGCCCATGTTCAGCTAGGTTTTGGTCCCCTAACCACTCCTAACCCTAGGACATGCTTGGGAGAGCATTAGAAATGGTGGAAATCCATTGGATATGGATTAGGAGAAGTGTTTAGGAAGAGTATCAATTTTAAGGTGGATGGGAGTTCATTGTTGAACTTTGCCTCAATTTTAATTGTTTAATATTCCTATTGGCTTAGGGAGTCTCCAAATACATTGTTCGTGCAATGGTCAAGGGGGAGCAAGCCTCTAGGGGGAGGTATCCATCATGGGAAGATGGATGTGTATTTTTCCTCATGGGAGGAAAATTAGGTTGCCTCTCTTAAGTGATATGGAACTTATCACTAGAAAGATGGTAGGCATGTGTGTTCCTCCAAGGGAGAGATTGTAAGATCTCATTGGGATATGAGACATTCATACCCTTGGGAAGGACCTTTTTGATTTATGTCAAAAAGGGGGAGAAGTTACCAAGTTACCAATTGAGTTTGGAATTCTCATTGGGATGTGAGAATTAGGGATAATTGGTAGACTTGAGGGATAGTTTTGTCAATCATCAAAAAGGGGGAGATTGTTGGTGCAATCGGCCCGGGTTGACTCAAGTTTGACTCGAGCAGTATTTTGATGATAGACAAAACTTATGACATGGGATTGTCATAGGAGAGTCCAACATGGAGTTGGCATGGAAAATCCAAGCTTGGGGCTTGGTGTGGGAAAGTCCAAAGCATTGTGAAGCCGTGCGCCTGGTGCATTTGGGAAGTCTTGAGAACTTGACAAGTTCACTAGGCTCGGGGTCCTTGAGTCGGTGAAGGATGACATTGCGAAGCCGTATGCTTGGTGCATCCAAGGGACCGCCGGACGGGGAGCGAATGGAGTGAAGCCCAAAGGGGAAGCAGACTTCGAGAGCAAAATGAGAAGGATGACATTGCGAAGCTGTGCGCTTGGTGCATCCGAGGGACGTAGGCCAGAGGGAGAGAGTTTCAGTGGGGAACTCCATGAGGGATGAGGTGGACTTGGCTAAGTGGCTAAGACTGAGTTTCGGATGGCATAGGTTCCAGTCGACTGCTCCAAGTCGACTAGGGTTCGACTAGTGTTTGACTAACCAGGGTTTGGCTGATCAGTCGACTATCGAGGGATGGCAGTCGACTGATAACATGATCAGTCGACTGATCGGGGTGTTTTTAGCCACAGAATGGTTTCCAGTCGAGTGCTCGCGCCAGCACTCGACTGATGGTGTTACCAGTCGACTGATGGGTATCATCAATTAACTGATGATGGATCCGTTGGAGTTTTGCCAACGTGGATCAAGTCATTGTGAGACAAAGACTACAGGACCAGTCGACTGATCATCACGATTAGTCGACTGATGGGCACGAAATCAGCTTGATGCAAGTTATAAATGGAGCTCAAGATGGAGGATTTAGCCAATACTTTAAGGGTGACTTTGGAGGGGAATTATTGTTGCATTCCAGACTTTCAAGAGCCAACCAAAGCAAGCAACAAATAAGTGATCAAAAGCAATTGGCGAAAAATGTTCTTTTGTATTATATTTGTATTCTTATTTGTATTTCTATATTACTGTTGTAATTGCTTGTGAGAGGTTTCTCCACCTCCGACGTGTTATCGAGAAGGAGTTTAGTTAGTGTCGTGCGCATAACTAGAGCTCGGTGAGCTCGCCCGTGGAGTAGGAACCATTTGGTTCCGAACCATGTATATCTTTGTGTATTGCGTGTGATTGTATTATTGTTGTTATTTCTATTTGTTTCCGCTGCGTATATTAACGACAATTGTAGACAAGCATGCAAGAACGATCGTATTCCATCATACGACGATTGAGGGCTATTCACCCCCCTCTAGCCGGCCACCATCGATCCTAAAACCTCAACTATGAGGTTTACCCCAAGTATGATGCCCTCATACTTGCTAGACCAACCTTAGCCTAGACCTAAGCTTTCTAGCCACATCCATCAGCCTCATGCCTATTGGATCTCTCCAAGTCATCCATGAATTGTTCATCCATACACTAGACTTTAGGTGCTTCTATCGGCTATTGTTATGCTAAGCTGGTGTATACCGCCAAGGCACATTGGGCTTACGCTGTCAAGACACACGCTTGGACTTTATGCCGCCAACCATTGGACTTTACGCCGCCAATATCAACCCTTGGACTTCCCTTGCCAACCCATGTTGGACTTTCCAATTGCTAAGACTCAAGCTTGGACTTTCCCTAGCCAACCCATGTTGGACTTTCCAATTGCCAAGACTCAAGCTTAGACTTTTCCTTGCCAAGATCCATGCTTAGACTTTCCCATTGCCAAGACCCATGCTTGGACTTTCCATGCAAAGTGTCCCACTTGGACTTCTCTATCATATGGTCAACCCCATGTCAACCATACAGTCAACCCATTGTTAAACAATGGTCAACTCATCGTTAAACATCAAAACACTACTCGAGTCAAACTCGAGTCTGGTCAATCGTGACCTGGGCAGATTGCACCAACATTTTTTATATGAATGGATTTATATATATACTAAGAATGATTGATTCAAAGGAAAATCAATCTTATTTATATTAGATATATGTTTAAGATAGCTCACTATAAATATGTTATTGTGTGGATCACGCATGATATGTGGGTTCAAAGGAAGACATATTATATGATTAATTAAGGTAATAATGAACTATGACTATAATTCATATAACACAACCTACCTTATATTTGGTAACATTTATGAATTATGTGCATAATATTTTATGCCTAAAGAAAAATGCATTATGTGGCTAACTGTGATGGTATTGAGGTAAAATTAGAGAGTATCACTACAATTTAATCCAAAGATTAATTGTAATATTATATTTGATATCTCATAAGGGCTCATTTATATGCAATAGTTGAGTGACGTAGTAGACTAGCACTGCTTATAGTGTTGAAATCACTATTAATGTTGAACTTTCTTATGTCAATTCACCTCTAAGTCTTCAATACTTCCTTGTATGACTGGTATATGTTATCCTTTACTTACTAAGGCCTCATCCTTGCTTAATATTCAGTCGACATCGACATACTAAGACTTTCTATCTTTGTCTAAAGACTTATGATCTTTAAAACTTCATTGCCCAATATTTAGTCACTCATGATCTGTCAGAACTTTATCAACATCAAACATCTGATCCTCTCTAATTTGTTTAGACTTTTATTCTCGTGCTTAGTATTTAGTCAACTTTGACCTACTGAGACTTCTCTAATGCCAAACTATTATGAATTATGCACATAATATGTTAGCCTAAAGGAAGATGCATTATGTGGTTGACTATGATGGTTTTGAATTAGAAGTAGAGAATACTACTAATAAGTTACAATTTAATCTAAAGATTAATTGTAATATTATGTTTGATATCTCATAAGGGTCCATTAATATGCAATAGTCAAGTGTCATAGTCGACTACTATTGTTTATAATGCTAAATCACTATTCATGTCAAATTATCTTATGTCAATTGACTCTTAAGTCTCATATACTTACCCATTTAGACTTTGTCTTTCATGTTAAGTGTTCAATCAACTATGACCTACTTGGACTTTTCACTCGTCAACACCTATTAGACTTTCGATTGTCAAATGTCTGATCCTCTATGACCTACTTGAACTTCACTATTTGTTGTATCTAAACAATATTGACCTACTTAACTTCTCACTCAACTGTCTTCCATCAAAACTTATATTCATCATGGTTATCTTGATCCAAGATCGATTGCACCAATAATTTCCCTCTTCAACAAACTCCATCATAATCAATCCAAGCTTGGTCATCCTTGACCAACAACTTCCCTCTTAAGAAGTATCATTGATCACATACTATTCAAATATCAAAACTCAACTTGAGCTTGATTAATCTTAGCTAAAGATCGATTGCACCAACATAGTATAGGTACAAAATACAATTTGAATGATGAAAAATTATTCATGTTGTGCCATAGATGTTTATGACATATACCCAAACAATGTTTAGAAAAGTTAATATTATAAGGAATTTTTTATTCCCTTGACTTACCAGACTTTGATATTTGCAGAGTGTGTAAAGGAAAAACAACTAACAAAAAGGGTAAAGGTACAAATCGATGTAGTAGTGTCTTGGAACTTATTTATGCTGATATATGTGGATTATTCCCTAAGGCATCTTGGAATTGACACACATATTTTATTAGTTTCATAGATAATTACTCATAATATGGATACTCTTGTACTTCTTGTCTGAGAAGTTACAATCATTAGATGTGTTTAAAGTTTTTAAAGCTGAAGTTGAAAACCAACTAGTCAAAAAGATTAAGGCAGTCAAATCCAACCATGGTAATGAATACTATGACAAATATGATGAATTAGATGAATAACATCTTAAGCCTTTTACAGATTACCTTATTGGGTGTGGGATAGTAGCTTAGTACACCATATCTAATACTACTCATTGATTAGTATGATATAGTAGAGCGATAAAATCAAACTCCAAAAGATATGGTAAGAAGTATGATGACATTTTCTTTTTTACCAGAATCTTTATGAAAGGAATCACTCAAGACTACAGTATATTTACTCAATAGAGTATCTAGTAAGGAAGTGAATAAAACCTTATATGAGTTGTGGACAGGTAAGAATCCTAATATTACGCATTTACACATCTGGAATCGTCCAACTCAGACGAGGTCTTATAGGCTTAATGAAAAAAATTAGACTCAAGGATAGTAAATTGTCATTTTGTGGGTTACTCAGAAAGGTCAAGAGGTTTTAAATTCTATGACCCTTGAAATAGATCCTTTTTGAGATGAATAATATCAAATTTATTGAGGACAGTGGGAACACTAAACTTAAGAACATATATTTCGAGGAGGAGAACATTGGTGATACTACTATAGTTCCTACTAGTATAACTTGTAATGGTCTGGTAATCTTACTCTATTCTATTAGAGTTGCACATCCATTGGAAGTAGTGTTGATACAATCGACCCAGGTTACGATTAACTAGACTCGAGTGAGACTCGAGTAGGGTTTTGATATTTGATAATGGGATTGACAATGAGTTTGACAATATGATTTGACCATATATTGATTATATGACTAGTGGATGATTGAGATATCCAAAGTCATATGAGGGAGATTATCATGGACGAGATTATTGAAGCAATCGGCCTCAGGTCAAGGTTAATCAAGCTCGAGTGAGACTCGAGTGGAAGTCCAAGATTAGATTCTTGGCAATGGAGAAGTTCAAGTATGGATACTTAGCAAGGTAAGTCTGATATTGGATTCTTGTTAATAGAGAAGTCCAAGTATGGATACTTGACAAGGAAAAGTCTAAGGGTGGAGTCTTGACAAGGAAAATTTCAAATATGAATATTTGGCAAAGGAAAAAGTCCAAGGGTGTAATCTTGGTCATGTAAGTCCAAGTGTGTAGTCTTGGTGGTAAAAGTTCAAGTATGAATACTTAGCAAAAGAAAAGTCCAAGGGTATAGTCTTGGTCGTGTAAGTCCAAGGGTGTAGTCTTGACAGCGAAAGTTCAAGCATTGAGGCTTGGCAATGGAGAAGTCTTGAAGGTGTTAACACTTGGCAAAGGAGACCTGTTAGCATGACAAAGCTGATGGACGCACTTGAAGGCTAGGGCCAAGGGTGAGAAGTCGTGAACTTGAACCAAGGGCTTGAGATTGATAGAAGTGACTTGAAGGCTTAGGTTTAGGCTAAGGGTACTGGATGACATGACAAAGCCGATAGAAGCACTTGAAGGCTAGCGTGAAGGGTGAAGGAGTCGTGGATGACTCGGATGGACCTTGAGGGCATGAAACTGATGGAGGTGGCTCGAAGGCTTAGGTCTAGGCCAATGATGGGGGATTATACTTGAGTAAAATCTCAGTTTTGAGATTTAACAGTCGACTTGGGCTCTGGACCAGTCGACTAGTCGAGTGCACTACACTCGGGAGGCTTAGTTAACTCAAGCATCGACTGGAGTTATGACTCAGTGACTGGTCGAGTAGTCGACTGAGGCTAAACTACTAACCTGTGGATCTAACAGTCGACTAGTGGCTTGCACCAGTTGATTGTCCACTGGCACTGCTAGAGTAGAGCAGTCGACTGACCTTAAGTGGACATGGTACAAAATGTCTCATAGTCGACTGCCGACTTATGATAATCGATTGATGGCTATGACAATCGACTACTGGGGCAGGGAAGTCGACTAGTCGGTCAAAATAAGACATGAATTAGTCTATTGTGAGATAACAAATAGGTGAGCAGTCGACTTCTAAGTAAAGGTAACCGACTGCTAGGTGAAAAATCATCCCGAGCAGAGGCTTTAAAAGGAGATCGCGATGGGGGATTTCTATAGGATCCTTGAGGATTGCCTAGAGGGGGGATGAATAACACTTCTTTGATTTCTACAAGTTCGTTAGCGGAAACAATACAAGCAGAACAATAATTAAAATGAAAATCAAAGAAAACAATGTTAACAAAGTCGATGTAATGTGGTTTGGAGATGATGCTCC
Source organism: Wurfbainia villosa (assembly GCA_025175895.1). Taxonomy (NCBI): domain Eukaryota; kingdom Viridiplantae; phylum Streptophyta; class Magnoliopsida; order Zingiberales; family Zingiberaceae; genus Wurfbainia; species Wurfbainia villosa. Next base: position 74,275,281 of record CM046000.1, on the reverse strand, counting down.
TACTTCACAATAATCCATAAGATGGATCACTCCTAGCAAGCTTTCACTAGAACCTCCTTTTGATGAAAACACTAAAGTGGAGAAACCTTCTTTACAATCACACTCTTCTTCTTACAAGATGATGGAGTTAATTTTGAGAAGAAGAGGTTAAGAACACTTGAAAGCTTAGAGGACGACTTGGTGAGCTCGAGAGTAAAAATCTGAATAAGAGCACTAGCCCTCTCAAGCTTCCCAGGTCCTCTCTTTATAGAACAAGATTGTTTTTGCCCATTGAATTCGACATTAGTCGACTGCTACTACTGCTGATCAAATCCAACAGCTTCTGACGAAACCTGATTTGTAGTCGTCACAGCTCAATGTCCACTTAATCAGTCAACTACTCATATCATCAATCGACTAGTCAAGTCAATAGTCGATTGCTCCAAGCAATCAGTTGACTAAAAATGTTTCTATGCTCGTGTCCACTTAAAATAGTCTACTGCCCATACATGACAGTCGACTGCTAAATCCTAATAGTCGACTGATAGAGCTACAGACAACAATCAACTTCAGTTGACTGCTTGACAAGTCGACTGGGTCATAACCCCAGTCGATTGTTCAAGCCTTTTGGACCCTCAAGTGATGAACACTCAAGACTAGTCGATTGGTATAGCCACCAGTCGATTGTTACACTTCAAATATGACTAATTCATATTTGAAAATATACCCTAAGCCTGGACTTAACCTTCTAGCTTCTCCATCAGTCTTGCGCTTCTAGGATCCCTCTGAGTCCATGACTCCTTCATCCTTGCGCTTGCCTTCAAAAGCTTCCCTCAGTTGCATCATGCTTTGGGTTTCTCCTTTACCAAAGTCCGCTTGAACTTTACGCCACCAAAACTACATACTTAGACTTACACTACCAAGACCTTGCCTTTGGACTTCCTTTGGCAAGGTCCGCTTGGACTTTACGCCGCCAAAACTATATATTTGGACTTATGCTGCCAAGACCTTACCCTAAACTTCCCTTGCCAAGATTCACACTTGGACTTTCTCTTTACCAAGTCTTCATACTTGGATTTTCCTATCACTTAAACATTCATGGTTAGATCACAATTATTGCCTAACTTTAAATGATTATCCAAACATCAAAATACATTAATGATTGGGGCATTCTTGCACCAACAATTTTGACAGCGATTCTTGGGCAATTTTGTGGCAAAGTGCTACTGTATTTCAGGTCTTCAAAAGCCATCCAAAGCAACCAAAGGAGTGCACAAGCAAGATTTATTGTGTAAAGTGGTCTTTACTTGTATTTGCTTTTGTATTTCATTTTTAGTTGTATTATTCTTGGAAACTCATTGAAAGAGGTTTATCCACCTCCAGATTGGTTCTGAGAAGGAGAAGATTTAGTGGCGGTGTTCATCACTAGAGCTCGATCGTGGAGTAGGAATTAGGATTCTGAACCACATAAAATACTTGTGTAGTGGTTGTATTTTTTATCTTGTATTTTATTTGTGTTATCTTTGTATATTCCACTGTACACTAACGGTTATAGACAAGCATGACAATAAGTGAAATCGAGGATCGCTATTTACCCCCCCCCCTCCCTCTAGTGCACCAAATGGTCCCCAAAAAGTGGTATCGGAGTGAGGTCGCTCTTCAAGGACTAATCGTCTGAAGGAGAAAAAATGCTAGAGGAGTAGAAGAATGGAGCTACCAAATGATGGACTAGGATATAACACCGTAGTTCCACCTTCCTTCGACCATGAAGGTTTTGCATATTGGAAAGGTATGATGAAATATTTTATAATATGTGAAATAGAAAATTGGATTGTTTTGATGCAAGGTTTCGAAGTTCCAACGGACAAGAAAAGGAAAATTCTCAAGAAGAAGAAATAAACGGAGGATCAAGTCTAAAAATCTGAGACAAACAACAAGGTAACAAAGATGTTAGTAAATTTATTACCTGACAATATTTTGTCAAAATTATGAGAGTTTAGGGATGATAAGGAATTATGGAGTAAATTGATCGAGCTCCATGAGAACCTCTCACCAATAAAAGTTGAGGAGGAGTCTAAGGAAGAAACCCCAATGGCATAAGAGTTTGAAAAGTCAGAAGTTGATAGTTGAACATTCGAAATAGAGGAAATAGAAGAAGCCTCCCCTTCTAGGATTGAGGGGGAGCATAGGTCTTCAATGCAGGAGCAAGAGGAGGAACCAAAATAAAAATCATATAATATGCTTTGAGTTTAAGGAACAAGGATACTCTAAGAGAAAGTGTCCAAAAAGAATAAAGAAGAAAACTCAAATAGTTCCAAAGGGGAAGGAGAAGCCTAAGGAGGCCGGAGCTCCAATTCGCAAGAGCAAGGAGCACATAGTATGATTCCGGTGCCAACAAAAGGACCACTATAGAAACCAATGTCTTAGGGGTAGTCACCCTAGAAAGGACAAGGGAGAGAGCTCATATGTAGGGAGAGCTAAGGGAAACCCTAAGACATATTTTAATAATGTTTTTCTTTATGTCATGATAAAAGGTATGTTAGTAATAAGGTTTATTGTCTAAATTCTAGATATCATGAAAGTAAGCCTAAGGATCAATTTATAAATAAATATTTTTATTTAGGTGCTAAACATCATAAATTTAGGGTTAAGCACAAGTCATCATCTAAGGAGAACACTAGAGATAACCATGATAAAAACAATTTAGGTATTAACCCTGAGAAGGGTAGACATATACCTAGAAGAAAGAAATATGTCCAAGAAATTAATAAAAATCAAAATTGGATAAGTTAGAAATGGAAAAAATCAAGTTTTGAGGTCAAAACTTGAAAAATTAGAAAAGACCCTTAATAAGATGGCAAATTCGATTCAAGGGTTTAATGGTCAAAATTTAGGGTTTAAGAAGCAAGGTGCATCTATGGACAAGAAGGGCTTGAGTCACAAGCCTAAGTCTAAGGTAGATAAGCCTTCTTACCATAGTATTCCATATAGTTATAGAACTAGCTCTAGATCTTGAAGTGTTAACGTCACAAGGGAGACCATCCCTAGAGTTGACTGTGAAAGAACTCAAATGACTAATACTTCCAAGACTAAGAAAGTCATTAGTAAAGTTACAAGGGAGGCAATCCCTAGAGTTAACCTGTAGGATCGAGAAATGCTAGAGGGGGGGGGAGTGAATAGCATTTCAAAAACTTTCTTTTCTTTGAGTTAAAACCAAAGTATGCAATAAAATAATAAAAAACAAAATACAATAAATAAGTTTGTTTTTACTTGGTTCACAATCAACCGGTTGCTAGTCCAAGGCACCGCGATCCTTGATCGCTTCCGATAGGAAATCCATTAAAACAATCTCTTCCTCATTGGAGGTAAGAGATAAGCGATTACAAGAATGTAGAGGAGAAGGTAACAAGTCTACCTCTCCTCTTAAGCAACAATAAGTACAAAAAGATTTAACAATTAAATGAGTATACCGACTAAGAAGTAGATGTGTGTGGTGTTGTCGGCGTTACGACGTTGTTGCATATCGAAGAGTACTTGGATTTGATGGAGCACTTTGAAAGCCTTTCAAGATGATTGAAATGAGTGATTTGCCTCTCTTTTTATAGCCATTTGAACCCTATCTCAATGAGATCCAGATCTGGGTCAAACCTCCACATCACCCCTTGTTTGGTGGATCTTATCTTGACTCTCCTTGAAGTGATCAACTTGACCAGTAGTCGACTGATGCCATATAGCAGTCGACTGTCATTTCTCTCTAGTTGACTGATAGCTTGATAACTCACTTGCAATATATGGTTAGCACAATAAGTCTTTATTGATGGTAAATCTGACGGTCCTTTACCGTCTGACCTCGACTTATACCTTCCTCTAAAAGTCCTAGTCGGATCGTCACTTACGATCATCCTCGTACGGAGGGCACGTCCTTACCATCACTCCACACTCAGAACTTACCTTTGGTCATTCTGACCTGTCGCTTAGCTTCCGGTCACCACCGAGGTTCCTCAACTTCCCGAGGTTCTCCTGGTATCACCCGACCACTAAAGTTTCTTGTCCCGAGATTCTCCTGGCATCGTTGACCTTAGCAAAACCTAATACATTACCTGCACACTCAACACAACATATGAGAAAATAAGAATAACTTAACTTTGAATTCTTGCCATCATCAAAACCTAGGTTCGATTATCTGGTGCCCCTGCACCAACAATCTCTCCCTTTTTGATATATGACAAAGCAATTCAAAGTTAAGAAAATAGTAAACATTAAACAACTTATTTTTCAAAGCCTCTCCCTCAACCCTAGGTGAGTTTTGAAAAACTAAGGTAAGTGGATATTTCGAAGAAAAAGTTAACCTTTTCTCCCCCTTAACTTTTACCTTTTCTTCCCCTTTTGCCATATATAAAAAATGATTTTTATATATGGCAAATTTTCTTAAAGTTAATATGTTAAACATATATATATAAAAGAATAACTTTTCGAAAGAGCATTATTAAATCAAATGCTAGAAGAAATGAGTCCAAGCATGGCCCCTTTTTATAAAATAATAGTTTCAACATAACTCATCTAATAAGAATGTGCAACTCTGTTTGATTCAATTGATATAAGATGATCAATAAGTCTTTATTAGAGTTAGTTATTTTGAAAAAAAATATACTCCATGATTCATGTTGATGAACTTGTTCTACATCTGGAATCAGAAGTAAGGTCTTAACATCTCACACCCATCTACATGACTCAGTACACAATCACATTTAACCTATGTGTTGTGAGATGTGTTGGCTCCTTAAAACTATAGGTTCATGCTTTCTAAGGTAAGTCTTAATCTAGTTCCATGTAGAACAAAAAATAAGTAAAAATAGGTCCTACTCTACTACGCACATTTCTAATCTTCGACTAAGCAAACTGAACTCTGCTTCAGGTAATGGTTTGGTAAAGATGTCCGCTAGGTTTGATTTTGATTCTACGTATTCAAGTTTTACATTCACATTAGCTACATGTTCTCTTATAAAATGGTGTTTTACTTCTATATGTTTAGTTCTAGAATGATATATAGGATTTTTAGTTAAGTTAATCGAGCTAATGTTATCAATCAAGATTTTAGTATTACTAAAATTTAATTGGAAGTCTTTTAGAGTGTGCTTCATCTAAAGAAGTTGAGCTACACACTCACCCATGACTACATATTCGACTTCGGTAGTAGACAAAGCAACACAATATTGTTTTCTACTGCACCAGCTGACTAGACTCGATCTTAGGAGTTGACAACAACCACTTGTACTCTTCCTATCGAGTTTACTACCGGCATAATCTGAGTCAGAGTAGTCGATTAGTTCGAACTCACTTGACCTAGGGTACTAGATCCTTACATTTTGTGTTCCTTTTAAGTATCTAAAGATTATTTTAATTAAGATTAGGTGCGACTCTTTGGCACAAGACTGAAATTTTGCACACATACTTACTGCAAAGAGTATATCAGGTCGGCTTACAGTTAAGTATAGAAGGCTACCTATTGCACTCCTATAGTATTTTAAGTCTATAATTTTTCCTTCTAAGTCTTCTCTAATGTTTACATTGGTAGCCATATGTGTATTAATTTCTTTAGCATTTTGCATATCAAATTTACTAATTAACTCCTTAGCATATTTATGTTGATGCATATAGATTCCTTCTCTTGTTTGTTTTATTTGTAACCCTAAGAAGAAAGTAAGTTCATCTACTAAGCTCATTTCAAACTCACTTTCCATTAGTGAAATGAACTCGTTTAAAAGTGTTGTGTTTGTTGTCCCAAAAATTATATCATCTACATAGATTTGTGCAATAAAAATTTCTTTTCCTATGGTTTTTACAAATAAAGTTGGGTCAACTAATCCTTGATTGAATCCTTTAGACTTCAGATAGATGGATAGCCTTTCATACTAAGCTCTAGGAGCTTGCTTTAATCCATATAAGACCTTTCTAAGTTTAAGTACATGGTTAGGTTGGTCTAAGCTTTCAAATCCTGGTGGTTGACTAACATAGACTTCCTCTTTGATGAATCCATTTAGAAATACTGACTTGACATCCATTTAAAGTAATTTAAATCCTTAATGTGTAGCGTAGGCTAATAATATTCTAATTGATTCAAGTCTAGCTAAGGGTGTATATGTTTCATCATGATCTAATCCCTCTACTTGACTAAACTCTTTAGCTACTAACCTAGCTTTTTTCTTTACAAATTCACCTTTGTCATCAATTTTATTTCGAAATACCCACCTTATTCCAATGATCATTTTTCCTTTAGGTGGGGATACTAATTCCCAAACTTGACTCCTAGTGAATTGAGCCAATTCTTCTTGCATAGCAATGACCCAATCTGGGTCAAGAAGAGCTTGCTCTATGGGTTTGGGTTCAATTTTAGATATAAGTGAGATTTGACTTAGATTCCTATAGGATGCTCTAGTTCAAACCCTTAAATTTGGATCACCTATCACTTGGTCAATTGGATGATTAGCTTGTAGTCTAGATTGATTTGGATTAAGGTTTATACTAGACTCATTTTGTGGGTTAGGTTCAGGCCTAACTTCATTTTCATTGTTCAATTTAATGTTTACTTCAGGTTTAGTAGACTTATTTTCTTCATCAAAAACTACATGAATTGTTTCTTCAATTTTTAGGATTTCATTCTTATATACCCTATAGGCTTTACTAGTAGCTGAATATCCTAGAAAACTATCGGTAATTGTTTTAGAGGTAAATTTTCCTAAGTAGTCTTTTGTGTTTAGTATGTATACCTTACATCCAAAGACTCTAAAGTACTTAATATTAGGTAAATTTTTGTAATAAATTTCATAGGAAGTTTTTTGGTGTCGTTTAACTATTAAAGTTCTATTCTGGACATAGCAGACAATATTGACTGCTTCTGCCAAAAACTTATTAGGTAGATTATATTCGTTTAGCATGATCCTAGCAACTTCTTGTAGGGTTCTATTTTTTCGTTCAACTAATCCGTTTTGTTGAGGGGTCCTAAGGCAAGAGAATTTATGGTGGTATCCGTTTTGATTACAAAAATCGGTAAACTTATGACTTTCGAATTCTCCACCATGATCACTTCTAATTCTCTTAATCCTTAGCTTCTTTTCATTTTCTATTAGTTTACATAAATTAGTAAGTTGATCAAGGTTTCATTTTTATGTTTAAAAATTTTACCCAAGTGAACCTAGAGTAGTCATCTACTATTACTAAGCAATACTGACTTCCGTTTAGTAACTTGGCTTTATGTGAGTCAAATAAGTCTAAGTGTAGGAGCTCAAGCACATTTTTAGTTTTTTCTTGATTAGTTAGTTTATGTGGAGCCCTAATTTATTTTCCTTGTTGACAAGCATTACATATCTTATTTTCTAGGTTACCTAGTTTGGGTAGACCTCTAACTAGACCATTTTGACTTATATGTATGGGCCTTGGATGGGAGTGGCCGAGTTGTCGGTGGTACAACCACGATTCCTCTTGTTGTGTCATTAGATACTTGGTTGAGAAGTTAGGTAGATCTATTGTGTAAATATTATTATTCCTAATTCCCTTAAGTATAGTTTTTGAGCAATCATTATTTTTAATTAAACATTCATTTGGCAAGAATATAACCTTATAACTATTATCACATAATTGACTAATACTTAGAAGACTAAACTCGAAATTTTCAACTAATAGTACTTGGCGTATTATAAAGTTAAAGTTTAGCTCAATATCACCTGATCTGATGATTTTGAGCTTTCAGTTGTTTCCAAAGGCTATCAATCCTTGATTTTTGAATTTGAGCTTCGTAAACTTCAATCGGTCTTCGGTCATATGTCGGGAGCACCCACTGTCCAACATCCATTGATCATACACATATAATAGTTGGATCGGATATTAGAATTTAAAATAAGATGGAAATTTTTAACCTAAGATTCATCTCACCCTTTCTACATGATCAACCATGTTATCCTTATATGTTTTGTGAGATGACTTCAATTTTACTTAGTAAAATTTAATGATTTGAAGACTAATTAACCTTGGGTTAGATTCGGATTTAACTTTTAGTTAGTTAAGTGAACCTTTCAAAAGATGACTTCTATGTCATGGCGAGGCACAGAGGTCTTCTTTGATTGGAACAATGACCACTTCCTTAGACAAAGCCAATCTTAAGAAATTGTACACTTAAATCACTTTAGAGTTACGTCATGGTCTAACTAGTTTAGGATGTGGTGAGGTAGCTTCAGCTAGTTTTACTTAGCTAAGTGCACCAAGCTAGATACTCCTTATCTAACTCTGATACACAAGACCTTGTTTCCCTAACATACTATCATCTCACCGTGTCCTGATACTATGTTGTCAAGTTTGATTAATCATTAGTCCTATCTAACCATTCTAAAAAATTAAAAAAAAAAAACTAAGCATGCAAAGCTACACTAATCAAGAAATAGAGCACACAAGTTTAGTATTACCTTCCCCTAGATCACTGAACCGATATGGTCTATCCACATAGTGGATTTGATCCTTGGGAATCCAATACTTAGTAGCACCTTGGACTCTTCGATTGTTATCATTAACAATTGACATGTAAGATTTATTCAATTTTGTTGTTCTAAACCCGAGCCCGACCTTGTTGTACACAGCTCTTTGCGATCCAAGAAGTAGGTCAAGACCCTTGGATCCCAATGTGAATCTTTCAAACGACTTCCTAAGCTCTTGAACTTATCCTTTCAAGAGAGAATTCTCTTCCTCAAGTTTTTCAACTTGAGTTGAGTTTCCCTCTCAAACTTGACTAGTTGAAGAGGTTAGGGTAGCCTCATGCTTGAGGAGTTTAACCTCCTAAAGCAATGACTCGACTTTAGACTTGGACTTCGCTAACTTCTTATTTAAGAACTTAATGGCATTGTATAAAGTATTAATTAAATACGGACTCACCTTAATTGACTATTTTGAACTGGATGTGGATCCGTGACTTGTCTTGAATTATAGCTCGGTGTCAGATCCGGAGTTGGACTCGGACTCAGACTCAGACTCGTAGTTAGCTTCGGGTTCAGACTTGGACTCGGTTGGTCTTGCCATGAATGATAAATTGGTGAGTTGATCTTCTTCTTCCTTCGAGGATTCTTCTCAAGTTGCGTTGAGTGCCTTCTTGGTTTGTGGTTGCTTGTTCTTTAGCCTCGAACACTCGGATTTGAAGTGACTTCTCTTATTGCACTCGTAGCACTTGTAGTTTTGATTTTTATCAGGTCTCTTTTCCTTAGTTGGCTTGATGGGTCTCTTTCTATTCTTGATCATCTTCCGAACTAGGTTGACTAGCTCGGTCTCCATCTCTTCGTGTACCTTCGATTCGTATTCATCTTCTTTGGGAGGAGGCTTGCTTTTTTCCCTTTCTTCTTCCTGCATACAAAGCAATACCTTTCTCGACCATGGCTGAATTAGATTACTCATGAAGTTCGAATTCGGAAAACAATTCATCTAACCTAATTTTTGAAAGATCTCTAGAAACTTTGTAAGCATCAACCATGGATGCCCACAAAGTTATCCTAGGAAAGGCCCTTAGAGTGTACCTTATTACATCGCGGTTGTCCACCTTTTGTCCGATGGCATGTAGGCTATTTAGAATGTCTTGAATACGAGCATGAAGTTGCCTCGCGATCTTGTTTTCCTGCATCTTTAGATTATACAATTTATTAACTAGTAAATCTCTTTTACATACCTTCGCATCGTACGTCCCTTCATGAAGCTCAGTTAGCTTGTTCCAGAGGTCCTTGGCACTAATGAACGGTCCAATTCGATTGAGCTCCCCTTAGACAAGCAACATTGCAAAATTTGGGTCGCTTTTGCATCGACTTCGATTTACCTCTTGGTTGCATTGGTCCATTTGTCGAAGTCCAATGACCTTGATCGTTGGTGGGTAGAGCAAAACCGATTTGGATTATTATCCATATCTCGACTTATGTTTTCAAGAAACACTCCATCCGACCCTTCCAATAATGGAAGTCATCTCTGTTAAAGAATGGAGGTCGGGCGGTGCTATTGTTAAATACTGAAATTTAAAACACTAAATTAAATGGTCAAAGAATTAAGAAAAATAATCCTGGGAATTATTTTGAGATTTTTGGAGAATTTTAGGAATTTTTCCAGAATTTTTCTAGATTTAAATGGGGCATGTACAAGATAATTACGGGGATAAAAAAAATAGGCTTTTAAAGGGGCTTGTTTAGACTAGTTAATAGGATTAATTAACCTAGGTTACAAATCTAGGTTTTAACTTCCTAATTCCCTGATTTTCTTTCCCCACTGCACCTGACGCCCTCTTCCTCTCGCGACCACACCTCTCCCTTACGGTTTCCTTCTCGCGATCTTTCTTCTCGCGTCATTCTCCCTTGATCGCGAGCACTATCACCGCCAAGACGCCGGCTCGACGCTTTCGCCTCTCGTGGCGAAGCGTTGACTGCGCGCGCACACGCGGCAATCACCGTAGTTTCTATACGCCGCGTTGCCCTCGCCTTCCAAAGACCGCCAAAGATCCACAATTTCTGCACGTCCGCCGCCCATTTCCTCTTCGTCGCTCGCGTTGCCAACCCTAAGTGTCGTCGACGCCTCTACTTCACACCGCCGCTGTGTGCACACCGCCATGCACCCCGCCCAACAGCGCCAACTTGGTTGTCGTCGTCGCCTCAATCGATGGAGCCGCCGCTGCTCTTGTCTTCGCCGCCAGGCGATTTGTCTCCAGCCACCAGGACAGTCCCCGCGCCCGACTTTCCTTGAGGTTCCCTGATCTTGCGGCGGTCATCACCAACTCGGATTGACACCGATCCTTCTACTCGTTGTCGACGTTCTCTCGGTGGGAAACCCATCAGTGGGGAAGTGCACCGATTGAAGCTCTACCGGGCATGATCTGGTCGAGTGCTCACCTGGAGCAGGGGGATCGACAGCGATTTCATTGTTGCTTGGTTGGGAGTTGTCTCTGCCCGATTGTCTGGGAGCTAGGTAAGTGGAATCTCTCCTTGATCTTGGAAGAAAACTATACCTAGCTGTAAATTTCTGTGGTTGAGCGTGGGTTCTTGTTCGGCAGAGATCGTGAATGCCAGTTGAGTCGGTGAGCAAAGGATAGGAGGAAGAGTGCTGCCGAGAGACTTCTAAGATAGGTAAGTAGCAATTATAACATGATTTTCAGGTGTTATTCAATTTATTTTAATTGTATTGGGTGGAGTCGGCTGTGTTGAATGGAGGGTGTAGGCGAGGACTGTGAAGGGTTGTGGGGTGGTTGTGTTTGGGTTTGATGTCGGTTGTACGATCGTAATTGGTAGGTTAAGTGAGCGGTGAATGGTTTAGGTATGTAGCTATTTGGAGTTTTGGCTGGTTGTGTGGTGGTGAACAGGGGTGAGGTGTGTGATATGTGGAGTTGGCTGTGAATTGGAGGATTGGTCATTTGAGACGGTTGTGAGGTTTTGCCGACTGTGAAGGGTTGTAAATGGGCTTTGATGAAGTGGGTAAAAATGGATTTGTGATGGGGATATCAATTAGGGAGTTAGATCCCTAATTTGGTGTAATAGTAGGTTATGAAGGGGCTATGAACGGTTGTGACAGCTGTGCATGGTTGTGGATGAGTGTGTTCATGTAGGATCTGATTTGATCGAGGTCGTGTGCTTGGACTTAATGAAAATTATGTTATATGCAGGTTTCGGTCACGAGACAGGTCCATGGGCGTGAAGATTGCATTGTTTTGAGCATTATATCAGGCGGGTATTTTGACTTATCTTTTAGATAATGTCATATTGATATGCTTAGTTGGTTAAAGCTTGCAATAATTTTTATGTTTAACTACCTTGTATGTTATTGTGCCTACTTGATACATGCATTTGATCAGCTTTTAGTTATACCTTCCCTATTTTACTTAGGTCATTGATATGTACCTATTTGTTATGCATTTTATTCGGATACATATTTTAGTTGGTATTTCATGTTTTAGTGTCATGCACCATCTTGCATGATTGCATGCTGACTGGACAGGGTTCCTTTATAGTTGAGTCCGCAGCCAGTTACATGATCTGCACACGCTGCCACTCATGGGTTAGTGGTACATCAGAAGGGTGTGTGCAGTAACTCTGTCAGGATCCGCTGGTCCGCTCATGGGTAGCGATGAGGTAGCGTGGTAGCGGGCAGGGATCCCTCCTCTGGTCTACGGCACTGGGAGATGACAACTTTGCTCCGCCACTCTGTTTGGGGCAGGAGGATAGGTGTACTCCGACAGCATCCTGTCCACTCGATCACTCAGGAGTAGTGATGGCAGAGTGCACAGTTGTCATAGCCCTACCCACTCGGCTTCACCATCGCGTGTGAGGCGGCTGACTGACGTCAGGGGTGACCATGTCATTTGCATCGCATGCATTTTGCATGGATGACATTTGTATTGTGTTTGCTGCATTTTGATTGCTGCCTTAGATGTTGCATATGATTGTCATGCATATAGGATACATTTTTGTATTTGGTCTGACGACTTTATTTCTGCTAGTATGGCACATGCTCCTATATCAGGATAGGAGATTCAGGTAAGTATAGTCTTTTCACATTTCTTTCTTGCATATCCTATATATGAGACTGTACGGGCATGCTTATTATTGTTAGTTATATCTTACTATGCATATCGACTATTATCCGCTGAGTTCATTGAACTTACCCCGTTGCTTTATATTTATTTCAGAATAAAACTGCCAGGAGGTTCCAGCTGCCAAACCCCCTCATCATGATAGTTGTCTTGTTATTTGATTTATGGTTTTGGTATTGACTAGAAGATATGTTTAGGACTGGTGCTTGATTTATGTACTCGTGGATGTTTTGGTGATATTTGGTATGTCCTTATGGACTTCTATTCAAATTTTTATTCGATTTGATTTGGTTGTGTATTCCTGCCCAGATGGCAGAAGGGGTAAGTCTAGATATGATAGACTTTTGTTATTTACTTGTATTGTTGGCCTGAGGCCTATATATGATTTGCATGTGTAGTTTTGTTCTGGTCATGTTGACCAATGTATAGTAGGCCGTGTGAGCCTTGTATGTAAGTTTCATATTGTCACCCGTATAGGGGAGATGCTGTCGAATTTTTGTCTGGCGGGGACTCCCTCGGGGCGTGACAATTTATTTGGTATCAGAGCCAGGTTTCGAGTTCCTTAGGGTCTTTGGGTTTTTGGAGTTCGCCACGTTTGTCAGGTTAACTCGAGTATTTTTTTATTTGTACGGATTTTCGATGATTTTTATGCTTCAAAAATTCGAGGTATTATTGACAAGGTCAATTTGGGGATTTGGCGATGACAGGACATCTCTAGACGGCTAACAGGCGAATAAATTCTAGAGATTTAGTGCATGATGATATGATTACGTTGCTTACGTGGTTTAGGGTATATTTGCACTTGATGCTCTATAGCATATTGCTTTGACTTTGTACTAGCATGACCCCTTTAGTTATACCCTAATTAATTTCATCCATTGATTACCATTAGTATGACTATGATGTCGTTTATTAGACAGCGTGTTATGTGTTTATTTGGCTATGTGTTATTGCGGTGGATACCATGATTGAGACTAGTAGGGATAGAATAACTTAGATGAGGTTATTCCGTAGGAGTGGATCTCAAGAATGAAACATTAGTAAAACTCTAGGTGTTGGAACCCTAGGTGTAATAACCCAGATGTGTTTATTGGTGTATGGTTATCCATTTACTATTTCAGTTGATATGGTGATCGGACTAGTAGAGGTCGTATGATTAGGATGCGATTAATCCTTAAAGGGTATATAATGTTGTTCATATCTATCGGCTGCCAACTATATCACCCATTCATGGTTAAGAAAATTTTACAGTAGTGTTTCCCTATAGGTGCTTTGTATATTTATGGTCAATCATGCCTCCCAAACATGGTTGAGATGACCTACCATCAAGTTATACTTTTGCGTTATTCGTTCGGAGTTAATGATATTCGTATGACGTCTGTAGCTAGATAGCTACTTTACATCTTATGTACCCACGAGATTTGTTTGTCGTAGCATGTTATAACATGCATGATTAAACTGGTAGAAATGATATAATTTAGGCTTAACCCTCTTGCCATGCTTGTTAGTAGAGGGGTTGTTCTTATTGGCCTTGATAGGTGTTTCCTGTTAGCTGGGATGAAACCTTATGATTAATCGTCTCGACATGATTATTAGTGGACTTATGATTTTTATCGACCTTGATAACCGTTCATTTTAGAAGGGTTGGAACCCTAGACTTAACCATCTCGACATATTTATTTATAAGTTGATGATCTTTACCGACTTTGGTAAATATTTCGTATTAGAGGTGTTGAAACCCTCACTTGACCACCTCAATGGGTTTAATTGTAGATCGATGATCTTGGTTGACGTTGATAGACGTTCTATGCTAGATGTTTTGGATAATCCTAGGCTTAACAACCTAGGATAATCGACTGCTTACGCGACCCATTAGTGGTAGCATGTTGTTGCGTGCAGTCAATAACTAGATATCTATATACGCTGTCTACCCACGAGATCCATTCGTGATAGCATGTCGTTGCTCACAGACATTGCATCTTTCTACTGTCTGTCTATCCACGAGTCCCATTCGTGGTAGCATGTAGTTGCTCGTAGACAGTGCTGAGTATATTGATTGTCGACCCACGAGTTCTGTTCGCGGTAGCTCATAGATAGTTCCCTTTGTATTACCACCTCACGAGCCACGAGGCTTTATCGTGGTATCTGGATATGCATTACTTGTAGATTGCAGTGGTTGTGTATGTTATGGGTATATTTGTTATACTGCTGACCAGATTAGTTGCAGACTAATATTGGTACTTTGAGGGTTGGGTTACTCTAGTTTGTTCCTTTGACTTCCATTCTGTGCATTATGATTATGTACTATTGTCTATCCATCCACTGAGTGGTTGTACTCACCCCCTCCTCACTTATCCTCTAGCCTAACTGATGGAGGACGTGTCTTGTTGACCTACCTTCGTGTCTCTTAGAGAGTCCCTTGCCGTGCTTATCCCACTTTATTTACTTATTCGGTATTGTATTTTGTTTATGCACTTTGGATTTTGTCGCAATTTGATTTGGTGTCATAAAACTATTTTACTTTAATTGATTTATGTTTAATCGTGCATGCATGCAGTTAATAAAATACTAGTATTTCTATTATTATT
Source organism: Wurfbainia villosa (assembly GCA_025175895.1). NCBI lineage: Eukaryota > Viridiplantae > Streptophyta > Magnoliopsida > Zingiberales > Zingiberaceae > Wurfbainia > Wurfbainia villosa. The sequence goes on along the minus strand of CM046000.1, from coordinate 74,260,119 downwards.
TCGAGGTTTTTACCAGATCTGGTCCATGTATTTTTGAATATTGTCACTAAGGGGCTCTTCCATCATTTGGATGACGGATATGCCCCCGAGACGTGACAATTTTATTGGTTTGCAATTTTGGTTTGTGGGTTTTGTGTTTCGAGGATTTTCTTTTCCTTGGATTTTTGGAGTTCTCGTGTTTTGGGACCAGGCAAGATGAAGGATATCTCTGAGCTATAGGAAAAGTAGTTGCCTTTAGTGGTCATTTTAATTTCTTATGTAATAGGAAGTTGTCATTATGTTCTTGTTAGATACTTACTCATTGTAGGAAATGCTACCTAGTGAAATTGCCCCTACTCATGGTCGTGGATGAGGTCGACGACGTATTGACTTTGCGGAACCTAACGATGATTTTAGAAGTACGGACTCTTTAGAGGTGACGACTGATGTCGAATTAGGAAGCTAGGGATTTGGTCTGCTAGTCACCCATTGGAAGGTCAAGGAGAAAACCCTCAAAGAATATCAGTCCCTACTATTAGTGATTTGATTATGGATAAGCCGTGTATACCTACACTGGTCAAGACGATGAAAGATCGTTTTACCTTATTATAGGAGGTGTTGGATGGGATATTTATCTGTCCCAGTATTTCTTCCAGAGAAGATCCAGAACTCTTTGTTAAAAGAGAGATGGACCTTTGAAATTATGCATCGATTATCGATGATAGAATGTGGTAGTTGTGGAAGGAAATTAATATCCTTCATTGTGGATAGAGGATCTATTTAGATCAGTTATAGGACACCTGTGTATACTCTAGGATTGATTTATGACTGGTGTGATGATATTGTAGTGACATAGTGTCATACAATTATCATTGTCATTGTGATGATTGTTATATCATCAGCCTAGAGTAAAGAGAATGCAGGTGTGTAGCGACGACAATGTCATACTTGGTATGAATTGTATGAGCTTTTGAATATCTTATTAGACTTATTGACGACTTAGTCGTCCAGGGATTTGGGAAGTCGTGTATTTTGGACACGATTGGATCAGTTGTGGTCGTTGGAGTTGCGTAACTTGGCCACTATTGATGGTGGTAGTTGGAGTTGCGCACTCGACCACCGTAGATGGTGGTTTCCTGGTATTGATTTGATTATTACCATAGATATGGATAGAATACTCTAGCGGTATTACATCGCTGACTGGTTGGACCAGGAAGGTGATGGAATTTACTTGGTCTGAAGCTTGTGAAACTAGTTTTAGAGCTCAGACGATGGTTGAATTTTGCATCAGTGTTAGTTAATCATTCTGGTGTGGATGGAAGGGTAGTGTACATGGATGCATCATTTCGGGGATCGGAGCGATTCCAATGCTATTGAATAAGACGTATCCTAAGCTCACGGTAGTTAAAGAACTGTGAGATAAGCCGTCATATATATGACGTGGACTTAACAGTGATTATGTTGTTTTATAGAGGTGAGGAGCAGGAATGCTCATGGGGTTTTGGGCTAGCTACTGGATAGCTATTATAGAGTAGTTGGAACACGAATGATTGTAACAAGGAAGTTTGGTCGCGATAGCCTCCCATGCACTTACAGAGTGTGTGGTTGAGTAGATTTTGGACGGTAGATGGACTTCTCTTGTGAAAAGATAATTCCTCATCTCTGACTCCGAGGAGGATAGTGGTTTCCAGAGTTGCATTAGTTTAATGAAGAGATGCTTCAGGAAATTCCGATTCCGGAATGGAAGTGGAAGCATATCATTATGGATTTTGGGGGCAACTGGGAGGACCACTTGCCCTTAATGGAATTTGTATACAACAAGAACCATCATTCGGCTATCCAAATGGTACTGTTTGAAGCATTATATGGTAGTCGGTGTTGAACACCCACCCTCTGGGGGGGGGGGGGGTTGGGGAGGACCAGTTGCTAGGACCCCATAGAGCTCAGCATGAGGCAGGGTTGGTCCGTACTAGCAGACAAAGGATGGAAGAGGTGCAAGATCGTCAGAAGAGTTATGCAGATTGGAGATGGAGACCTCTGGAGTTCTCTATTGGTGACCATGTATTCCTGCGAGTCTCACACACGAAAGGGGTGAAGAGATTTGGCCTTCGTGGTAAGTTAGCTCCAAGGTACATTGTGCCTTTCCAGATTTTAGAGAGGATCGGAGCAGTCGCTTACCGCCTAGCGCTACCATCGTCTTTGGCTGGTATCCATGATGTGTTTCATATGTCCATGCTGAGGAAGTATGTGCCAGACCCTACACATATTCTGTCAGATGTGTCAGGTTCCATTCAACCTGATGCTACTTACGAAGAGGTTCCGGTACGAATTTTGGATCACAAAGAATGACAGTTACGGAACAAGATCGTGCGACTTGTCAAGGTCAGATGGAGTCACCACACCAATGAGGAGGCTCCTTGGGAGCTTGAGAAAAAGATCAGGTCTCAGTACCCCCACCTAGTTGTTTGAGGTGTGCGATTTTCTTCAAATACTTGAGTTGAGAAGTGTGGTATTACTTTCTCATCGTACTTGAGTAGGAAATTTGGAGACCAAATTTTTATTAGTGGGGGAGAATGTTAAATACTAAAATTTAAAATATTAAATTAAATGGTCAAAGAATTAAGAAAAATAATCCTGGGCATTGTTTCGGGATTTTTGGAGAATTTTAGGAATTTTTCCAGAATTTTTTGGATTTAAACGGGGCATGTACAAGATAATTACGGGGATAAGAAAAACAGACTTTTAAAGGGGCTTGTTTAGACTAGTTAATAGGATTAATTAACCTAGGTTACAAATCTAGGTTTTAACTTCCTAATTCCCCGATTTTCTTTCCCCACTGCGCCCGACGCCCTCTTCCTCTCGCGACCACACCTCTCCCTTGCGGTTTCCTTCTCGCATCTTTCTCCCTCGATCGCAAGCACTGTCGCCGCACGAACACTTGAAGTCGGCCACGCTGCCTCCCGTGGTGAGCGTCGACCGCGCGTGCGCACGACACGCCAATGATCATAGTTTCGCATGATGCTCACGACCTTAGTCTTCCAAAGACGGCCGAAGTCATAGTTTCAAGGCCCGCCACCCATTTCCTCTCCGTCGCTTGCATCGCCAACCCTAAGCATCGTCGATGCCTCTGCTTCAACTTTGCATCACACCGCCGCTATGTGCACACCGCTGTGCACCCCGCCCGACAGCGCCGACTTGGTTGCCGTCATCACCTTGATCGATGGAGTCGTCGTTGCTCTTGTCTTCGCCGGCAGGCGATTTGTCTCCGACCAGTAGGACAGTCTCGGCGCTCGACTTTCCTTGAGGTTCCCTGATCTTGCGGCGGCCATCACCAACTCGGATCGACGCCGATCCTTCTGCTCGCTGCCAATGTTCTCTCGGTGGGAAACCCATCAGTGGCGAAGAGCACCGATTGAAGCTCTACTGGGCATGATCTGGTCGAGTGCTCACCTGGAGCAGGGGGATCGACAGCAATTTCGTTGTTGCTTGGTTGGGAGTTGTCTCTGCTCGATTGTCCGGGAGCTAGGTAAGTGGAATCTCTCCTTTATCTTGGAAGAAAACTATACCTAGCTATAAATTTCTATGGTTGAGTGTGGGTTCTTGTTCGGCAGAGATCGTGAAGGCCAGTTGAGCCGATGAGCAGAGGATAGGAGGAAGAGGGCTGCCAAGAGACTTCCAAGGCAGGTAAGCAGCAATTATAGCATGATTTTCAGGTGTTATTCAATTTATTTTAATTGTATTGGGTGGAGTCGGTTGTGTTGAATGGAGGGTGTAGGCGAGGACTGTGAAGGGTTGTGGGGTGGCTGTGTTTGGGATTGATGTCGGTTGTACGATCGTAATTGGTAGGTTAAGTGAGCGGTGAATGGTTTAGGTATGTAGCTATTTGGGGTTTTGGCTGGTCGTGTGGCGGTGAACAGGGGTGAGGTGTGTGATATGTGGAGTTGGCTGTGAATTGGAGGTTTGGTCGTTTGAGACGACTGTGAGGTTTTGTCGACTGTGAAGGGTTGTAAATGGGCTTTGATGAAGTGGATAAAAATGGATTTGTGACGGGGATGTTAATTAGGGAGTTAGATCCCTAATTTGGTGTAACAGTAGGTTATGAAGGGGCTATGAACGGCTATGACGGCTGTGAATGGCTGTGGAAGAGTGTGTTCATGTAGGATCTAATTTAATCGAGGTCATGTGCTTGGACTTAATGATAATTATGTTATATGTAGGTTTCGGTCATGAGACAGGTCCATGAGCGTGAAGATTGCATTGTTTCGAGCATTATATCAGGTGGGTATTTTGACTTATCTTTTAGATAATGACATATTGATATGCTTAGTTGGTTATGGCTTGCAATAATTTTTATGTTTAACTGCCTTGTATGTTATTGTGCCTACTTGATACATGCATTTGACCTGCTTTTAGTTATACCTTCCCTATTTTACTTAGGTCATTGATATGTACCTATTTGTTCTGCATTTTATTCGGAGACATATTTTAGTTGGTATTTCATGTTTTAGTGTCATGCACCATCTTGCGTGATTGCATGCTGACTGGACGGGGTTCCTTTGTAGTTGAGCCCGCAGCCAATTACATGATCTGCACATGCTTCCACTCATGGGTTAGTGGTACATCAGGAGGGTGTATGCAGTAGCTCTGTTAGGCTCCGCTGGTCCGCTCATGGGTAGCGATGAGGCAGTGTGGTAGCGGGCAGGGATCCCTCCTCTGGTCTACGACACCGGGAGATGAGAGCTTTACTCCCCCACTCTGTTTGGGGCAGGAGGATAGGTGTACTCCGACGTCATTGTTAGGGCAATCAACTCGTGATATGGTTTTGATGTGTGTGGCAAATGATTTAAGTTAGGTTGTTATTGTGATTTGATATGTGCATTGGAGTCTTGCGGTATTTAGTAATTCTCACATGGAGCCTTGGCGAGTTTCACATCTCATGACTCGGTCCTTGATTCGGTGAAGGATGGCTTTGCGGAAGCCGTGCGCTTGGAGCATCTGACGGATCGCCGGACGAGGAGCATGGAGTGAAGCCGAAGGAAGTAGACTTCAGGGCGAGATGCGAAGGATGGCGCTGTAGAGCCGTGCACTTGGCACATTCGAGGGACGTGGCCGTACGAAGACAACTTCAAAGGCGAGGGACTCCAAGGGATGAGAGTGAGCGAATGTAACCCGAGAAGGGGTAGTGCTCTTAGGTGAAACTTGGCCATTTGACTAAGTGTCGGATGATATTTTCTGACACCAGTCGACTGCCATGAAATGGCAGTCGACTGCTCTGAGTCAAACGGGGTTCGACTAGTATCCGACTGATGGGTTTTTGGCCCAGCAGTCAACTGCCAAGACCATCAGTCGACTGCTGATGGCAGCAATCGACTGGTCGAGAGAGTTTTGGGCACAGAACCTCTCATAGCCGACTGGGTAGTCGACTACGAGGCATCAGTCGACTGACGGATACATCAATCGACTGTCAAAGGTTCCGTTGGACTACAACAGTCAGGATCTGACGTGTTCAGAGGCCGTTGTAGTGGCGGCAGTCGACTGCCAAGGGCAGCAGTCGACTGGTGGCGGCCAATGGGAAGAAATCAGCCCTCTCTATAAAAAGAGAGGGTGTTGAGCTTTGGGAGGCTAATGCTTCTATTCTAAACATCTCCCAAAGTGCCCAAACGAATTTCCTCCTCTTCCTTGTGCTTATATTCATCTTATTTCAAGAGGAGTGATTTTGTAAGAAAAGGTTACCTCCACCTAACTTTGTGCAAAGGAGAGAATAGTGAAAGCTTGCGGAGTGATTCACCGTGGACAAATCGGACCGTGGACTAGCGGCGCAGTCGTGAACCACGTTATATTATCTTGTTAGCATTGTTTGTTTCCTTCGCTTTGTCTTTCTTTGTTTGTATTTGCATATTCCGCTTGCGCTAATATTCTTTGTAGACGAGCAAATTCCATCATCGTACGAAGAGGGCTATTCACCCCCTCTAGCCGGCCAACACATACACATCGATCGACCCTACACGTGGTATCAGAGCCAAGTCGCTTGTCGAGGACTAACCACCGCAACAAGCACTTCATCAAAAGATGGCCGGCTCCAACATTCACCCACCGAAATTTGAAGGAGAATTCGCTTGGTGGAAGAAGCGAATGGAGGTTTTCTTTGAAACTGATTTCGATATTATGCTTATAATGGAGAACGGTTTTGAGATGCCTAGGGATGAAGAGGGGAGAATACTAGACAAGTCAAGGTGGACTAAAAAGCAAAGAGAGGAACACCTTGTAAATTCAAAGGCTAAATATCATCTCCTCAACGTACTTCCCCAACAAGAGATCAACCGAATTGGGGATTTCTCTAGTGCCAAAGATATGTGGGAGAAGCTAGTGGAGCTTCATGAAGGCACATCCGAGGCAAAGCTAGCAAGGAGAGATGTTCTTTTCTCCCAACTCAACAATATCAAACTCGATAAAAGGGAGAAGGTAACATCTCTACATTCAAGATTTAAAGAAATCCTTAACGGTTTATCTAGTGTAGGGGAGAAGCTCTCCAATAGGGACATGCTCATGAAGGCAATAGATGCTTTTCCCCGATCATCCAAGTGGAGTTTAATGGTGGACTCATTCTATATTTCAAAGAATCTAGAGGTAAGTACTCTAGATGAATTTTTCTTCACTATGGAATTGCATGAATCTAGGCTTGAAGGAGTAGTAGAAGAGCCAAGACTTCAACCATCAAGGGGAGTGACACTATTAGCCAACAAAGGGAAGAAGAAGATGGAGACTCCCTCCTCCTCCGACGAAGCTTCCTCCTCCTCCTCCATGGATAGCACGGAAGAATCTTATATGGTAAGGAGGGTAAGGCGTGCATTAAAAAGTTTTAAATTTAATAAATCTAATGATAGGAGAAGAAGACCAAGGGGGAAGGTGATTTGCTACAATTGCCAACAAGAGGGACATATAAGGGATAATTGTCTCCTCTTGAACAAGAGCAAGGAGGAGAAGAGAAAGAAAGAAGAAAAGAAGAAGAAGAAGAAGAAGAAGGGGAGCAAAAAGAAGGAAGAGAAGAAGGACAAGGAAAAGGGGAAGGCAAAGGTACTAAAAGCAAGGACATGGGATGATCCCTCTTCTTCGTCATCCTCATCCGAAGAAGAGGAAGAACATGTCTACCCAAACCTTGCCCTAATGGCATTTGACGACCTAGACTCCTCCTCCTCCGAAAATGAAGAAGCAAGTTCTAGTGAGGAGAGCTCGAGTGAAGGGGGAGCTTCTTCTACATCCTCATCATCGGAAGAGGATTTGGTAAGTGAGGTAACAAATCTTTCCCCTAAGAAAATTATGTCAATTATTTCTAGCCTCACTAAGGATTTGTTTAGGGCAAAGAAGAAAAATAAATGCATGCTTGATCAAATTAAGGACTTAGAAAATAAACTAGAAAAAGCATGCTTAAATATTAATGATGACATTTCTTCTAGCCTAAATGATGCATGCTCACATGACTATATACCGTTTGATGTTAATGATGCATACATTGAAGAAAATAGGGTCCTAAGGGAAAATGTAGATCATTTGACCAAGGCCCTAGAAAATTTTACAATTGGCTCCAACACTCTTAACATGATCATAGGGAGCCAAAGAGCAAGCTTCAATAAGAAAGGCCTAGGATATAAAGAAAATAAAAATGAAAAGGCCTATAAATGTTTAATTGCTAGGGGCCAAAGAAAAAATAAGACAATTGCTAGAAAATGGATCCCTAAGGAGTATTTAGTGAACCCAATAGGAAAGAACTTATTTTGGGTTCCTAAATCCATCCTTAAGGGTTAGGAAAACCCTAGGATAGTCAACCATATGCAATTTACCTATATCATATTTTTGGTTGACTTAGGATGGTGGGACTTCATTTTTAGCATAGTGTTGGGTGATGATAATGTGCCCATAAATTGATAATAATGCTTAAATCATGATGATTAATGTAATTGTTATAAATGTTTGCAATCATCATTTATGATCTTGATATTTGGCACATAATCATGGGAATAGTTTTTAAATCATGCTTTAGGTGATATTTGCCTTATTATCATGATGTAATACCTAATGCATGATCACAATTTGATGAATACATTTGTTTCATGGTCATAATATGAAATTCATTCATATATGTCTTTATGATCATGTGGGATGTTAGGATGATACTAAACCATCGATAGAAATGCATGAAATTAATGGTTAAGTGTATACAAATACTTTTAGGATGCATCTCACACTCACCATAGGCTACCTTGATTGAAAACTTAGCATGAGTAAGATGTTAGGATGATACAAATGTCCACTAATGCCTATGACATTTAGATGATTATTTAAAGTATCAAAATAGCAATAATAGACCAATCATGGGGAAGACTTATGTTTAATTCATAGACATATTTTCCAAAGATCATGGTTGGATATTTCATATGTTTTCAAAACAATTTGTTACTTTAAAATCTGCATGTTCATGTTTTGAAACAATCCAAAGCAAAACTAGGTGTTAAAATGGATACAAACTTGATTAAAACACTAGTTGTTTTTAAAGCTTTTGGATTTTTGGTAAATCTTTGAAAATATAATGTTTTTTCATGGAAAACTATTTTTCATTGATAAAGAACCCTAAAAGAAATATGTTCCCCAAATTTCACTATTTTTCGAATTTTCTGAAATTTATAGTGCATTTCTGAATTTCATCCAAAAATCGAATGATTTTGCGATCATTGCCATACTGAGAAGAAGCGATCGGTGATGTCTTGTCTGCAAACGATAACCTGATTTTATCAGGATTTTGAGTGTTTTTGATTGTTGCTTCTCTCTAGACTTGATGTCATGCCATATAAACCCTGTTTAATCTTTTTGATGGTGTCAAAGGGGGAGAAAGATATATGTTTAAGTAAAGGGGGAATGCATTTAGGGGGAGTTTCATGTATTAAGGGGGAGAGTTGCTAATCATGTTATTCACATGCTTTCTTTCCTTAATATTTTATCAAATGTTTTTACCTAACTTAAACGGATTATCACACATCAAAAAGGGGGAGATTGTTAGGGCAATCAACCCGTGATATGGTTTTGATGTGTGTGGCAAAGGGTTTAAGTTAGGTTGTTATTGTGATTTGATATGTGCATTGGAGTCTTGCAGGACTTAGTAATTCACACATGGAGCCTTGGCGAGTTTCACATCTCATGACTCGGTCCTTGAGTCGGTGAAGGATGACTTTGCGGAAGCCATGCGCTTGGAGGATCCGAGGGACCGCCGGACAAGGAGCTTGGATTGAAGCCGGAGGAAGTAGACTTCAGGGCGAGATGCGAAGGATGGTGCTGTAGAGTCGTGCGCTTGGCGCATCCGAGGGACGTGGCCGGACGAAGACAACTTCAAAGGCGAGGGACTCCAAGGGATGAGAGTGAGCGAATGTAACCTGGGAAGGGGTAGTGCTCTTAGGTGAAACTTAGCCATTTGGCTAAGTGTCGGATGAGATTTCGACACGATCGCCATGAAATGGCAATGATCCTGAGTCGAACGGGTTCATTGGTATCCAAATGATGGGTTTTTTATATATTGGCGATCATTGCTAAGACCATCGATCGATGGCAATGATCGGTAGTCGAGAGGGTTTTGGGCACGCAGAATCTCGTAGCCAGCTAGACGATCGACTATGAGGAATCAATCGAGCGGATACATCATCGACTACCAAGGGTTACATTAGACTATAACGGTCGGGATCGACATGTTCGGATCTTTGTTGTAGTGGCGACATTCATGCCAAGGCGTGATCATTAGTGGCGGTCAACGGGAAGAAATTAGCCCTCTCTATAAAAAGAGAGGGTGTTGGGCTTTTGGAGGCTAATGCTTCTATTCTAAACATCTCCCAAAGTGCCCAAACGAATTTCCTCCTCTTCCTTGTGCTTATATTCATCTTATTGCAAGAGGAGTGATTTTGTAAGAAAAGGTTACCTCCACCTAGCTTTGTGCAAAGGAGAGAATAGTGAAAGCTTGCGGAGTGATTCACCGTGGACAAATCGGACCGTGGACTAGCGGTGCAGCCGTGAACCACGTTATATTCTCTTGTTAGCAATGTTTGTTTTCTTTGCTTTGTCTTTCTTTGTTTGTATTTGCATATTCCGCTTGCGCTAATATTCTTTGTAGACGAGCAAATTCCATCATCGTACGAAGAGGGCTATTCACCCCCCTCTAGCCGGCCAACACATACACATCGATCGACCCTACAAGCATCCTGTCCACTCGGTCACTCAGGAGTAGTGATGGCAGAGTGCACAGTTGTCATAGTCCTACTCACTCGGCTTCACCATTGCGTGTGAGGCGGCTGAGTGGCATCAGGGGTGACCATGTCATTTGCATTGCATGCATTTTGCATGGATGACATTTGTATTGTGTTTGCTGCATTTTAATTGGTGCCTTGGATGTTGCATATGATTGCCATGCATACATGATACATTTTTGTATTTGGTCTGACGACTTTATTTCTGCTAGTAAGGCACATGCTTCTATATCAGGATAGGAGATTCAGGTAAGTACAGTCTTTTCGCATTTCTTTCTTGCATATCCTATATATGAGACTGTACGGGCATGATTATTATTGTTAGTTATATCTTACTATGCATATCGACTATTATCCACTGAGTTTATTGAACTTACCCTGTTGCTTTATATTTATATCAAGATAAAACTACCAGGAGAGTCCAGCTGCCAAACCCCCTCGTCATGATAGTTGTCTTGTTATTTGATTTATGGTTTTGGTATTGACTAGAAGATATGTTTAGGACTGGTGTTTGATTTATGTACTCGTGGATGTTTTGGTGATATTTAGTATTTTCTTATGGACTTCCATTCGGATATTTATTCGATTAGATTTGGTTGTGTATTCTTGCCCAGATGGCAGAAGGGGTAAGTCTAGATATGATAGACTTTTGTTATTTACTTTGATTGTTGGCCTGAGGCCTATATATGATTTGCATGTGTAGTTTTGTTCCGGTAATGTTGACCGATGTATAGTAGGCCATGTGGGCCTTGTATGTAAGTTTCATATTGTCACCTGTACAGGGGAGATGCTATTGGATTTTTGTCTAGCAGGGACTCCCTCGGGGCGTGATAGCTATACCTCTCAAGATGGACCATTTTGAAATTCTAGCAAAAACATGAAAAACAAAAATTTTTAAGACTTTGCCTTGGATTAGTAGTGTGAGAAGAAAACTTGAATTAAATCAAAAAGAAAAAATAAGAAAAAAAAATTGTTTGACTGGTGGTTGCACCGAATCTGAGTGCTCCCACTCTAGAGATGTGAATAGCATTTCAAAAAATTTCTTTTCTTCGAGTTAAAACCAAAGTATGCATCGGAATAATAAAATACAAAACACAAGAAACAAGTTTGTTTTTACTTGGTTCATAACCAACCGGTTGCTAGTCCAAGGCCCCACGATCCTTGATCACTTCCGATGTGCAATCCACTAAAATAATCTCTTCCTCATTGGAGGTAAGAGATAAGTGATTACAAGAATGTAGAGGAGGAGGTAACAAGTCTACCTCTCCTCTTAAGCAACAATAAGTACAAAAAGATTTAACAATTAAATGAGTATACCGACTAAGAAGTAGATGCATGCGGTGTTGTCGGTGTTACGACGTCGTTACGTATTGAAGAGCACTTGGATTTGATGGAGCACTTTGAAAGCCTTACAAGATGATTGAAATGAGTGATTTGCCTCTCCTTTAATAGCCATTTGAACCCTATCTCGTTAAGATTCAGATCTGGGTCAAACATCCACATCATCCTTTTTTTGGTGGATCTTATCTTGACTCTCCTTGAAGTGATCAGCTTGACCAACAGTCGACTGATGGTGGTTCAGTCGACTGACAACTTGATAACTCACCTACAATATATGATTATCACAACAAATCTTTATTGATGGTAAATCCGACGGTCTTTTACCATCCTACCTCGACGTAGACCTTCCTCCGAAAGTCCTAGCCGGATCGTCGCCTACAGTCATGCCCATATAGAGGACACGTCCTTACCATCACTTCACACCTAGAGTTGACATTTGGTCCTTCTGACCTATTGCTTATCTTCTAGTCACCACCAAGGTTCCTCGACTTCTCGAGGTTCTCCTAGTGTCACCAAACCACCGAGGTTTCTCGTCCCGAGATTTTCGTAGCATCGTTGACCATAGCAAATCCTAATACATTACCTGCACACTCAACACAACATATGAGAAAATAAGAATGACTTAACTTTGAATCTTTGTCATCATCAAATTCTTGGTTCGATTATCTAGTGCTCCTGCACTAACATTAACCTAGATGAGACCAAAATGGCCAAGGCTTCCAAGCCTAGGAGGGTCATTAAAAAGGTACTAAGAGAGGTTATCCCTAGTGATACCTTGTAAACCCAAGGAGCTTTAATAGATTTTGAGTTCCTAGGAGCGTGATCCCTTCACGCAAGATGGGCTTAGGGTGTGTCAACCTTAAATGGATGAGTAGTTAACTTAACCATGATAGAGTAGACACTTTAGGATATTTTCATGGAAATGTGATATCTTGAAAATGAGATAAAAAATTTATCCTAAAAGATTTTAGGATGTGTCAATAGAAATTATGAAGATTGAAAATTGATACAATTAGGTAAGATGTATGATGTGCCAAATTTGGGGATTTGGCATACTCAAGGGTTAAATTGTTATTATGATAAATTGAGTATAATTCTAGAAAATGACAATTAAGTGGAAGACTTAGGTATTTTTATGCCTTGATATTATAAAATTTGTCATGTCATGACATCATGCTTCATATGATTATTTAAAATATCATGATAATACTTAAGAGTGATAAACGCCATGATAACACTTAGATTTATTTCTATTATGTCATGATATCATGTATCATGTGCAAATATTTTTAGTTATGCAAATCATTTATGCCATGATCATATTCATGCATTAAAATTCACTTTACAGATAAATGACATTATTTGATGTCCTAGATAAATGAATCAAATGGATATGCCTAGACAATAATGCATGAACCCTTAGATTTAGGGAAAAATCAAATTCACATCTCACAAAGATGATAAGGAGAAATGTGTGTGTATTGATATACCCTAGACACATGTGAGATGCTAGGAAATTGAGTTAAGTTCAATGTGATTATATAGTACATAAATATGAACTTTAACTCCTTCAATCATATGATAAATCATGAGGAAAGCTAATATACAAGTCATGCACATCTTGCCCATAGACCATGATTGAAAATGGGTTTTTAAAAATATTTTTAAAAATGTTGGTGAAGTCTATCTTTTGATAACAATCACCATTGATAAGATTGACACAAATTTAGGTAAAATATTGAAGTTTCAATGGTTTTAAACTTTGTATCAATTCCTTAAAATAATGAATATTTTAATATAAAACTATTTTTCATTCATTTTACTTGACATAAGCAATGTACGTATGCAATTGTTGGTGCAACAATGCTCCAAGTATTTATATGTTTTGATGTTTAGATAATCATCTAAGTTAGACAATATTTATGATCTAATTGTGAACATGTTTAAGTGATAGGAAAATCCAAGTATCAAGACTTGAAAAGTTCAAGTATAATCTTGAGAAGTCCAAGGAAAAGTCTTGGCGGCGTAAGTCTAAGCATGTAGTCTTGGCGGCGTAAAGTCCAAGTGGACCTTGGCAAAGGAAGTCCAAAGGCAAGTCTTGGCAGCGTAAGTCCAAGCATGTAGTCTTGGCGGTGTAAAGTCCAAGCATAATTTGGCAAAGGGAAACCCAAGACATGATGAAACCTAAGGAAGCTCTTGAAAGCAAGCACAAAGGATGAACAAGTCGCAGACTCAGAGGGATCCTGGAGGTGCAAGGCTAAAGGAAGAGCTAGAAGATTGAGTCTAGGTCTAGGGAGTCAATTCAAGTATGAATTACTCATACTTGACGAGTATCAATCGACTGATAATAACGAGCAAATGATCGATAGGATACTCGATCGATGCAATGAGAAAGCAAGCCATCGATTGGATCGCCTAGAGTTGGCAATGATCGATGTCGCCATCAGTCGACTGCCAAGCCTAGGCAGTCAACTGTTCAAGTTGGCATCGGGCACAAAATGGAGTCGGACTCGACTCCTCACGGGGATCACTCGACTAATCGCTTAATTAGTTGATTGATAAAGTGATCAGTCGACTTATCAGCCTGCCGTTGGAAATGGCAGTTGCGAATCCCCGTGGATCTACCTTGTTAGAAGCCGCTTGGATCGCGTATGAATATCTAACCATCAACCGGAGCACAATGGCTTTTCAAGAGGGGTATAGCACGGCGCGGCCTCCATTCTTCAACGGCAACGATTTCGGCTATTGGAAAGGTAGAATGGAATACTACCTTATGAACGATATTGATAATTGGTTTAGTGTTGTAGATGGGTTCGAGAAGCCGATCGACGAGTTTGGAGCGCCACTACCACCCAAGGATTGGACAAGGAAAATGGCAAAGAAGGTGCAAGCAAATGCAAAGGCAACAACCACACTTCAATATGGTCTATCAAAGGAGAAACTATCCAAGGTAGGACCCTTCGAATCCACAGGAGCTTTGGGAGAAGCTCATTGAACTAAATGAAGGGTCAAAGGAGACAAGAAGAGCAAAGAGGGACCTCTTGATAGACCAACTCCAAAGCTTCGCCATGAAGACCAACGATACCATGAGCCAAATGCACGGTCGCTTCAAGGAGGTAGTCAATGGACTACATGTGATAGGTGAAAAGGTCGAAAACCGAGACCTTGTGAGGTATGTACTTCAAGCTTTCCCTAGAACAACCTTGTGGGCATCAATGGTAGATGCCTATAAGGTCTATAGGGATCTTTCTTTAATTAAGATAGATGAACTTTTTTGTGAATTTGAGTTACATGACCACGCTAACACTTCTTCAAAAGAAAAAGGTATAGCTCTTTTTGTAGGTAAGAAGGATAAGAAGAAGAAGGAGAAGAAAGAAGTCTCTTCTTCATCCGAATCCGAGGAGGAGCCATCTAGTAGTGATGAAGAGCTATCGGCAAGTGAGGTGGCTCATTATGTAAAGAAGTTTGGTGGGAGGTCAAGGAAACTCACCAAGAATGATGTGAGGAGGATGTTCTAATCCTCCAAAGGTAAAAATTCTAGTAGTTCAATTTCTACATCTAATGTAACTTGTTATGGTTGCAACAAGAAAGGGCACATCAAGCCGAATTGCCCAGATTTAAAGAAGGAGGAAAAGGAAAAGAAGAAGAAAGAAAAGAAGGAGAAGAAGAAGAAGGAGGCCATGGTGGCACAAACATGGGATACGCAAAGCTTAGAAGACTCATCGGATGAGGAGAAGCTTTGCCATGTCACCCACAATTTTACACTCATGGCCATGGAGGATGAAGTCGGAAGCTCAAGCGAGTCATCATCATCATCCTCAAGTGATGAATCGTCCTCTAGTGACGATGAGGTAAAAGACTCCCCTAGGATAGAATTGCTTTATAAAACTATTGCATGTCTTCAAAATGCTTTAAATAGATCAAAATCTAGGATTAAGGAATTAAAAGTAGAAATTAGGAAAATTAGAGATGTAGAACCTTCTTGTGATGATGAATGTTCACTTAGGAATGAAAATGATGAACTAAGAAGAGAAATAGGTGAACTAAGAGCATGCTTAGAAAAATTTACAAATGACTCTAAATACCTAGATATGATAATTAAGGATTAAAGGGCTATTTACAACAAGGGCGGAATAGGATATAAACCTAAGAAGAAGGAAGTAGCCTTTACATCCCTTGTTAGTAGAAAATCAACCATTAGAAGCAAGGTTAGAAAGGCATGGGTTCCTAAGAGCTATATAGTTAATGCTACCGGTCCTAATATTTGGGTGCCTAAGACTTGTATTTTTCATATTGTATAGGTAGGATGACCAAGCTTGTGGATTGTTGATAGTGGTTGCTCAAAACACATGACCAGTGATGAGAGCAAATTTTCAACAATCAACCACATTAGCAAGGGGAAAGTGTCTTTTGGAAATAGTGGAAAACTTAGGATTCTAGGAAAAGGCACAATTGAGGTATCCCCAAATCTTGTTATTCATAAAGTACTATTAGTTGAAAATATGAAGTTTAACTTGCTTAGTGTAAGTCAATTATGTGATGCAAATTTTGATGTTCAATTTGATTCTTCTAAATGCCTTATAAGACATAAGAAATTAAATGATTGCATGTTAGTTGGATATAGGAAATCAAATATTTATTATATTGATTTATCATATGTCACTAACATTTCCCCTAAGTGTCTCATGGCAAAAGAAGAAGAGAGTTGGCTATGGCATAGGAGATTAGAGCATACCAACATGAAGAACATAGCCAAATTATTAAAATTGAAGCTAGTGAAGGGATTGCCAAAAGTGAAGTATATGAAGAATAAGATGTGTGATGCATGTCAAGAAGGGAAACAATCAAGGTCATCACACAAAGGTAAAAATTTAATTAGTACTTCATTACCTTTAGAACTCATTCATTTAGATTTATTTGATTGTCATAGTACTCCTTCATTAAATGGAAGCAAATATTGCTTAGTTATAGTAAATGACTTTTCTAGATATACTTGGGTGTATTTCATAAAACATAAGGACAATACCCTAGAAACAATCATAGGCTTTAGCAAAAGAGTAGAGAATGAGAGAAGTCTCAAAATCAACCAGATTCGTAGTGATCACGGTGGAGAATTTGAGAATTCTAACTTCTCTAAATTTTACTTAGAATATGGGTACAATCACGAATTTTCTTGTCCAAGAACACCTCAACAAAATGGGGTAGTGGAAAGGAAAAATCGTGCCCTACAAGAAGCCACTAGGACTATGCTTAATGCATACTTTTTACCTAGATATTTGTGGATGGAAGCAGTTAATACCGCTTTCAATATCCAAAATAGAGTCCAAATCCATAGATTTTTAGGAAAAAACTCCATTTGAATTATGGAAAGGCTAAATTTGAACAATTCACTACTTTAGGGTCTTTGGATGTAAAACCTATATCTTAAACACCAAAGACAGTTTGGGGAAATTCGAGTCTAAAGCGGATGAGGGAATCCTAGTTGGATACTCATCCACTAGTAGAGGCTATAGAGTATATAACAAAAGAACTCAAATAGTTGAGGAGTCTTCAAATGTTCAATTTGATGAAACCTCTACTACTTACCCTAGGAAATCTTCCATTGATGATGATATCAATGACAAAAATCAAGAAATTACCCAAAAATTTCAAAATATGACCTTAGGGGATAATAATCAAGGGGGAGGATTAGAGAGTAATAATCAAGGGGGAGCAAGAGGAGATTCAGATGATGAAAGGACGATTGAGGAAAATCATGATCAAAATCAATTTAATACACCTCCTAGAACAATAAGAGTTCATCAAAATCACCCTCTAGATCAAGTTGTAGGGGAATTATCTCAAGGTGTTAAAACTAGGTCATTCCATAGAGCTTCCTCTAGTCATATAACCCTCATCTCCCAAATTGAGCCTCAAATAATCAATGATGCATTACTGGATCCGGATTAGATCTTAGCAATGCAAGATGAATTGGCTCAATTTGAAAGGAGTCAAGTATGGGAGTTAGTTCCTAGACCTAATGATAGTACCATCATTACTACAAGATGGATTTTTAGGAACAAACTAGATGATCAAGGCAATATAACTAGGAATAAGGCAAGGTTAGTTGCAAGGGGCTTCAATCAAGTTGAAGAACTTGATTATGATGAAACATATGCCCCGGTTGCTAGGTTAGAGTCCATTAGAATCCTATTAAGATATGTCTCCTACATGGGTTTTAAACTCCATCAAATGGATGTAAAATCGTCATTCCTAAATGGGTTTATTAAGGAAGAGGTATATGTAGACCAACCTCTCGGGTTTGAAAATATAGATTACCCTAACCATATATACAAGCTTAGAAAAGTCTTATACGGGTTAAAACAAGCTCCCCGGGCTTGGTATGAAATATTTTCATCTTTCTTAGTGTCTAAAGGATTTAAAAGGGGTAAAATAGATCCAACTCTTTTTATTAAATCAAAATCAAAGGACATATTTGTAGCCCAAGTATATGTAGATGACATAATTTTGGGGTCAACCAATAATGAACTCCTTCAAGATTTCATCAAAAATATGATAAATGAATTTGAAATAAGTCTAGTTGGAGAATTAAAATTCTTCTTAGGATTACAAGTCAAACAAACAAATGAAGGAAACTATATATACCAAACCAAATATGCCAAAGAAATGATCAAAAAATTTGGTTTGGAAAATGCTAAGGTAGTTTCAAGCCCTATGACAACCAATACAAAAATAGATAATGATCATGAAGGAAAATCAATTGACCTTAAGCTATATAGGAGCATGATTGGTAGTCTTTTATACTTAACCGCTAGTAGACCCGACATTTTATTTGCGGTAGGTATGTGTGCAAGATACCAATCTTGTGCCAAAGAGTCTCATTTAGTGGTCGTTAAGAGAATTCTAAGATATATCAAAGGTACACTAAATGTAGGACTTTGGTACCCTAGGACTAAGTCTTTCGATTTGGTTGGGTACACCAATTCCGACTATGTGGGTTGCAAGTTGAATCGAAAGAGTACTAGCGGTGGAGGCCAATTTCTTGGATGCTCCCTAGTGAGTTGGAGTAGTAGAAAGCAACCTTGTGTTGCTTTGTCAACCACCGAGGCCAAATATGTGGCTATGGGTAGTTGTATGGCTCAATTACTTTGGATGAGGCACACATTAGAGGATTATGAGATACACTACTCCAATGTAAAAGTTTATTGTGATAATGTGAGTACCATAAATTTGACCAAAAATTCGGTACATCACTCTAGGACTAAGCACATTAAAGTGAAACATCACTTCATTAGAGATCATGTGGCTAAGGGGAATATTGAACTTAATTACATAGAATCTAAGTCCAACTTAGTCGACATATTCACCAAGGCTCTCCCCGAAGCGGAATATTCATCACTAAGGAGAGAACTTGGGATGTGCTTAGTAGAATAGAGGTCTAGGTTTGCATGATCCTATAGAAACTTTATGATTTATACCTCTAAGCATCTCACAAAAGCCCTAAGAAACTATGATTTTTGTATTGAGCCACTTAGACAATATGTGAAATGTTAGGAAGATGCATTTGGTTCATCATGCTTGTTATGATGCATTACTATGAACCAAAATATCATCTAGAGACATTGATCCTTTATTGAACCAATTATTGAGAAGACTTATGTACAATTGATGTGCATATAGCTCTAAGAATATGATTGAAAATGTCAAACAAAATATATTTTAAACTATGTTTATCATACTTTGAAAAATAGTTTTCAATTGCTAAGCAAAAGTGATACAAAGTTTGCAAAATACTTAAAGCTTTTGTTAGTTTTCAAAATTGTATCATTTTCAAAATATGGAAAACATATATTTTTCAAATTATTTTTCCTTGATAAAAAATTATTTCAGAAATGTGTACGCAAAATTTCGTGATTTTTTGATGTTTCTTGAATTTTTGGCGCATTTTTGAGGTTGGGTTGAAAATGTTAAAAATAGCATTTCGAGTGTGGCAGTCGACTGCGTCAGATTTCAGTCAACTGCCACCTTGATTTTTCTGATAATCATCCCTGTTTCTTGGTCTTAAGTGTCCTAATCCAATGGTATGTTAACTTAAGTAATTAAAAGGGTATAGGACTGATTGATGCATTGTTTTAGGGGGAGCTTCATAGTAAAATCTTTTCATCTCCTAAAATTATATTGTTGGTGCAAAGTTAGGGCATAGTTTCATTCTTCTTGTTTATCCTTTGCTCCACATGCCATGTCTTGAAATAAAGTTTAGGATTAGAAGCTTAAATGTACGCAAAACTAGTCTAGTGAGGCCCGCTTCCGCTAAAATCGCCTTCAAAAAACGGCCCTCGCCGCAAATCGCTCAGCAAGCAAAGCTGTTCAAGCCGCCGCTTGCGCAACGCTTGCCTTGCAAATCGCCTGGCAAAGCTACCCTGGCAAAAACTACCTTGGCTAAACTACCCTGACTTAACTTCCCTGGAAACGTGATAAACCTTGGTAGAGTCCTTTTATGTGTATCAAAAAGGGGGAGTCCCATATCTTTCTTATACCTTAGTTCAAGACATAATCAATTCAATTTTTTCATGAATGTGAATCCTTCTCTTTTTGATGTATGTCAAAGGGGGAGAAGGAAGATTTAAGTTAGAATTTACATTGATATATGATGATGATTATTTTTTAGAATATTTGAAGGCCTAATTTAAATGATTGCCAAACATCAAAAAGGGGAAGATTGTTGGTGAACACTGCCCCAAGCATTTATATGTTTTGATGTTTGGATAATCATCTAAGTTAGGCAATATTTGTGATCCAATTGTGAACATGTTTAAGTGACAGGAAAATCCAAGTATGAAGACTTGAAAAGTCCAAGTGTAATCTCGAGAAGTCCAAGGAAAGGTCTTGGCGGCATAAGTCCAAGCATGTAGTCTTGGCGGCGTAAAGTCCAAGCGAACATTGGCAAAGGAAGTCCAAAGGCAAGTCTTGGCAGGTAAGTCCAAGCATGTAATCTTGGCGGCATAAAGTCCAAGCGTACTTTGGCAAAAGGAAACTCAAGACATGACGAAACTGAAGGAAACTCTTGGAAGCAAGCGCAAAGGATGAACAAGTCGCGGACTCGGAGGGATCCTAGAGGCGCAAGGTTTAAGGAAGAGCTAGAAGGTTGAGTTTAGGTCTAGGGAGTCAATTCAAGTATGAATTACTCATACTTGACGAGTATCAGTCGACTGATACGATGTAGCAGTTGACTGATAAGATACTCAACTAATGCAGCTGAGAAAGCAAGCCATCAGTCGACTGCCTAGAGTTGGCAATCGACTGATGTCGCCATCAGTCGAGTGCCAAGCCTAGGTAGTCGACTGATCAAGTTGGCATCAGGCACAAAATGGAGTCGGACTCGACTCCTCGCGGGGATCACTCGACTGGTCACTTAATCAGTAGACTGATCAACCTGCCGTTGAAAATGTGTTAGTAATATATGAGAGATGTCCTAAGGCAATCGCCTTATGTATGAACCATTTATATGATAAATGAAGATTCACTATTTGAGTATACATGTTTCATGTATTTGATTGGATCTTAAACTCATTTACTGAATGTCCACGATACGATTCACAGCATGAGAGAATTTGTGATTGGATCACAACTAGTGAGTATCTCTACATGTGTAATTGTGATGTATCGGAATTATCCCTAGTCGATGAATTGATGGATTTGGACACCATCAATTCTGTCGAGACTAGCACGAGATATACTCCTTGGTGTATCCAAGCAGATGATTCTCACTGGCTGGAGACATTGTGATGTCCGGAGTTAATCGTGGATGCTAGTTATGGTAACTAGTTCATTGGAGTGACCAGCCGTAAGACTTCATATGGTTCTCTGCATATATAGATATGTCAATGAAGTTCTTAATGGCTTAAGTGCGATGTTCCTTTGACTTGCGGTATTCAAGTCATCTTGATCATGGAGACTTATGCTTTGACATCTTAAGCAAACATCTCGAGGAGATGTGGACCCGGGATGATTGGGTATAAGTCGAAGTGATCGAAGGTGTTTGAATAGCCTATAAAGGATTCACCACTCCTTGCGAGGAGATGTATACCCATGGCCTCTCGTCGGATTGTTACTAAAGTCTTTGGCCAAAACATTACATGTTTAGAGTAAGGTACTCTTCGATACATGTGCAATAACTAGAATCCGTAGGACGAGGAAATGATACTTGGGCTAGGTGTGACGTAGTCAGCCTAGTGGGGACTGACACAATAGACCATGTCCTGAACCAAGTGGGTATAAGATGAGTGAAGGGAATGGGGCACGATTCATTCGAGCCATCAAGGGTTTCAGAAATAGTTCTGGATCAACCGTTGATCTTTTCGGTTAATTGGGGATCATGATGTACTACTAGGTGCCACTCATGATCGTTCTATAATTAATGGTTAATTATAGACGACCAACATAAACCGAGAACCTATTTGGTCACACGCACAACGAGTGTAATCCAAAGGATTTAAAACGAGCTTGAGAATGGGATTCTCAGACCGAGAGAAACTATGTTTGGTTGGACCAAACATAAAGCGAGCATGAAATTGTTTCAGTCCCAATGGAAGCGTGGATGGGCCGTGTCTTATGAAGACATAATGGATGGACCAAAATGGTTTGGTTCTAATCTAATGGATGAGAATAAACCAAAGGGTTTGATTTATATTAAACGAATGAACCAAAGGTTGGTTCGGTTCGTTTTAACTTAAAATAAACCATCATGGTTTGGTTTATTTTAACTTATCTTAATGGAGCGGGTTAACGGGCTTTATGGATATGATCCATTAACCATTAAGAGAATTAGTTCTCTATAAAATAGGGCTTAAACCCTAATCCAAGCACCCTAATTAGAGTTGCCGCCCAACCTAATTGTGCCGCCCCCTCCATCTTCTCTCCTAGTCGGCGCCAACCCTAGGTGTGCCGCCGCCCAGCTTTTGTGCCGCCGTCCAAGTCATTGCCGGCGACCAAGCTTCAGCCGGTGAACACTCCGGCGACCCTCCGGTGATCTCTTGTGGGTTCGGTGATAAGGTGAGCTCCACATCTCCTTTGGCCGGCCTCTATTCCTCCACCAAAAGCTGTCCAGTTTTTCTGGACAGCTTGTTTCTTTGTTGTCGGAGCGTTGTTTGGACGACGGTTAGTGCTCCGACAGCGGCTAACTTACCGTGGATTTGATCTCCGGTAATCCTCTGAGGTGGGGGACGAAGGATTCGTCAAACGGTTGACGAATACCTCTCCGGAGAAGCGAGTTTTGAGAACTCATTTTAGGATCCGAATTTGGATTCGGATCGTGATCATCTCTCGATCACGTCGTCTTCAACACGAGGCTAGTAACCCATACAAAGACGAAGCTCGTGACTTAGCGAAGTCATCCCGAGGAGCTCGGCGTGGATACGGATAGAGATGATTCTTACGAGGATCGTTCCGGTTGATGCCATTCCCGCTACACGTCATACGAAAGGTATAACGTAGATAAATTTCTTTTATTGCAAATTTTAATTTACGGTTATGTCTACACTTGTTGTAATATGAATGCGTGTGTTGTGTGTGTTGTAATAAATATAGATTTATTATATTTAATTGCTTCCGCTGTGCTCATGTTTACGAAACATGATCGAACACACACATGCCGCGGTGCCGGAAACCCAACAGTGGTATCAGAGCCCAGGTTGTGTTTCGACATAATCGTAAAAATGGTTTTGCGATAGTCATAATGTATTTCTGGAAATTTTCTAAATTTTGGAAATTTAGAAGTATTTATGGAAATTTTTCAATTTTGGAAAGTCTAGAAGTATTTATGGAAATCTTCCACTTTTGGAAAGTTGGAAGTATTTATGGAAATTGATATTTTCCATAAATAAAATATTTGATTAGATTCTAGAAATTTGTTTCCTAATTTAATCATGATTTGATTTGGGAAATCAAATCTTAAAATATTTTATTTCCATAAGTAGTTTTAATGATTTAGGAAATTGGTTTCCTAAATAGATTTTCCTTAATCAAATAATTCCATGAATAAAATATGTGATTAGATTTGGAAATTTGTTTCCTAATTTAATTATGATTTGATTTGGAGAATCAAATCTTAAACATATTTTATTTCCATAAATAGTTATGACATATAAGGAAATTATATACATGACATAATTGTATGTCATGTAATTGCATTAGATGCATAACATTATGCCATGCGTGTCGTGACATGTAGATGTATGTCATGTATGCCATGCCATGTAGATAATAGTTATTTGCATGCAAAGAGGATGAGACATAAAACCCTTAAATAATATTAAAGCCTACACCTTCCATTAATATGGTTAGAACCAGAGTTCCGTTTCTTGTTTGGGTTGTTGGACTCTCTCCAAGCCCGGCTCGAACCTGAATATGTTCAAACCATGGAATAGTTTAATACTAATATGGTATGAGTCAGAGGTCAATCGTTAGCTTTGGTTGTTGGACTCTCTCCAAGCTGGGCTAATTGGTTGAATGCGCTCTAACCATATTAAAACTATGTCCCGATTAATGGGTTGGCTTTAACCTGGAGCATCGGCTTGTTGGACTCTCTCCAAGGTCGATGTAAAGGGAGGTGAAGTTGGGTGCTATGCATATGATGCATACTTGTTAATGTGTTAACAACCCGATGTATATGTGAACATTCAATTAGTTGATAGCACATTGTGATAGTTGCATATACGTGATATGCAATCGGTATAGAAGATACCTACCGTCGTAGTTATGAATGGCTTGTTGGACTCTCTCCAAGGTTGTTCATAACTATGATGGATATCAGCCCATTCGGAGATGGACCTACAATCTCCCGAAGTGATTTTGGGGTTTTTGAAATTCGAAAAATGAATGAGATTTATAAATGTATATTGATGCATTTTAAAATCATCTTTCTCATATATGCTCGTTTTGTATTTCTAGGTCAATAAATTGATCATGACGTCTTTGAATTTGCGCACTATTTTGGATTGAACAAACCGACCGGGCCTAACTTCTGGATCGCTTAGAAACACGAGAATTGTTCTCAAGGCGAAAAGCTTGCAAATGTCTCGGCGCCTCTTCCCGCCCGTCCTAGTGACGATGCAACTCTGGACCAATTGTTGGCCTATCAGAAACATGTGAGTGATTCTGAACAAATGAGTTGCATCATGCTAGCCACGATGGAACCCAAGCTACGAAAGCAGCATGAGCATATGGATGCTCATATCGTAGTCCTTCATCTTTGTGAGTTGGTTGATAAGCAAGTGAGATTCGAAAGGTTCGAAGTCTCAAAGCTCCTCTTCACCTCTGAGATGCTAGGAGGTTCATCTGTGGTACTGCTCAATATGCTGAAGACTGTGGAGTCTTCTGAGAAGCATGAGCAGGGGACGGTGTTGTTAGTTGATTCCTCGAAGAAAGGTTCTAAGAGGAAGTCAAAGGAACAGCAGAAGGGAAAGAAGAGAAGGGCTAAGAAGGTAGAACTAGCATAAAAGGAAACTTGCCGTCATTATGGCAAGGAGAGCCATTTGCGAAGAAAGTACAAGATTTATCTTGAGTTCGTGAAGAAGGATAAGGCATCGGATGCCCCATCTTCTTCAGAAATCTTCTTTATTGATTGTCATTCTATTTCCTCAGACACTTGGGTATTTGATACTGGGTGTGGCTCACATATATGTAATGACATACATGGGCTAAGGAATAGAAGAAGACTCGTCAAGGGAGAGTCAAATTTACGTGTTGGGAATGGAGCAACGGTTGCTGCACTCGCCATCGGAACGTATTTGTTGGAACTCCCTGTAGGACTTGTCTTAGAACTAGACAATTGCTTTTATGTTCCTTCGTTGATAAAGAACATCATTTCTATTTCTTGTCTAAATAGAAATGGGTTCCATTTGACTTTTAGTAACAATTGTTGTTACATAACTTTGAATGGAGTTCTTTATGGGATTGGAACTTTAAGCAATGGTGTTTATACGTTGGACGTATCCAGTGACGATTTCAATATCGAAGCGAGCAACACTAGTGCTCGAAAGGATAATCAAATAGACTCCTATATGTGGCATTGTCGTCTTGGCCATATAAGCAAGAAACGCATGTCCGAATTACACCGATGTGGAATTCTGGAATCGTTTGAATTGGATTCATACGATACATGCGAATCATGCTTAAAAGGCAAGATGACTAAGTTACCTTTTACTGGAAAAGGTGAACGAGTGGGAGAGTTACTAGGTCTAATACATACTGATGCATGTGGACCTATGTCAACTCAAGCATTAGGAGGCTATAGCTACTTCATTACCTTCACCGATGACCACTCACGGTTTGGGTATGTGTTCTTGATGAAACACAAGTCTGAAGCCTTTGAAAGGTTCAAAGAATTCAGAAATGAAGTAGAGAAACAACATGACAAGAGTATTAAAATACTTCGATCGGATCGAGGTGGTGAATACTTAAGTCAAGAGTTTCTTGATTATCTAAGAGACAATGGCATATTGTCTCAATGGACTCCGCCCTATACACCACAGCATAATGGTGTATCTGAGAGGCATAATCGGACCTTGTTGGACATGGTCAGGTCAATGATGAATCATGCAACTCTTCCCAAGTCCTTTTGGGGCTATGCACTTGCATATGTTTACTTGTTAAACAGAATGCCTACCAAGGTAGTCTCAACTACTCCATATGAGATATGGAATGGTAAGAAACCTCATGTATCTTACTTGAAGATATGGGGTTGTCCTGCTTATGTGAAGCGGACTGTATCAGATAAACTGGATGCTAAGTCTGATAAATGTCTATTTATTGGATACCCTAAGGAAACAAGGGGTTACCAATTCTATCATCCTGTGGAACAAAAGGTGTTTGTTTCAAGGCATGCTGTGTTTCTAGAGAAAGAGTTTCTCTTGCAAGAAAATAGTGGGAGTGTCGTCGAGCTTGAGGAGGCTCGAGAGACTCAAATAGACATTGATGAGATACCTGGTGAAGCACAACAGCCGACAACTCATAGTGATGAGCAATCGGCTGGACCTATTGTAACACCACATCTTCGTAGATCTGGTAGAACACGCAATATTCCTGAGAGATATGGATTTCTCGTAAGTGAATCGAACGACGTGTTACTCATTGATGATGAGGAGCCTACCAGTTATGAAGAAGTGCTGACAAGTTCAGAAAGGGATAAGTGGCTTGGTGCCATGAAGTCGGAAATGGATTCCATGTATGAAAACCAAGTTTGGAACTTGGTTGACCCACCTGAAGGGATAAAGCCTATAGGGTGCAAGTGGGTTTTCAAGAAGAAAACCGACATGGATGGTAATGTGATTACTTATAAGGATAGATTGGTGGCGAAAGGATATCGTCAAAAACAAGGTGTTGATTATGACGAAACCTATTCGCCTGTAGCTATGCTTAAATCCATTCGGATGCTCCTGGCCATAGCGGCTCATTATGATTATGAGATATGGCAGATGGATGTGAAAACAACTTTCCTTAATGGAAACCTGCTCGAGGATGTGTATATGATACAGCCTGAGGGTTTCACATCGGTTGATAAAACCAAGGTATGCAAATTGCGACGGTCCATTTATGGATTGAAGCAAGCATCCAGGAGCTGGAATATCCGTTTTGATGAGACAATCATTTAGTTTGATTTCTCACAAAATCCAGACGAACCTTGTGTGTACAAGAAGGTTAGTGGGAGTGCAGTCGTATTCCTAGTATTGTATGTCGATGACATACTACTTATAGGAAACGATGTTTCAATCTTACAGTCAGTGAAGGTTTGGTTATCCAAGACATTCTCCATGAAAGACCTGGGAGAAGCAACCTACATCCTCGGGATTAAGATCTATAGAGATAGATCGAAACGGTTGCTTGGTCTTTCGCAGTCTACATATATAGACCGAGTGCTAAAGAGGTTTAGCATGTCGGAATCCAAGAAAGGTTTCTTACCCATCAGGCATGGGGTACACCTTTCGAAGTCTATGTGTCCGCGCACAGAAGACGAGAGGATTTGCATGAGTAAGATACCCTATGCATCCGCAATAGGATCTATCATGTATGCTATATTATGTACGAGGCCCGATGTATCGTATGCTCTGAGTGTCACAAGCAGATACCAGTCTGATCTAGGATTGGATCATTGGGTGACTGTTAAGACGATCCTTAAGTACTTAAGAAGAACTAAGGATACGTTCCTAATATATGGAGAAGGGTACATGGTGATACGTGGGTATACGGATGCCAGCTCCAGACAGACAAGGATGATTCCATGTCTCAGTCTGGGTATGTATTCACCTGGAATGGAGGCGCAATAAGTTGGAAAGGTTCCAAGCTTGACACTTGAAGCAAAGAAAGGAAGCGGTTTGGATCAAGTAGTTCATCTATGAACTTGATGTGGTCTCATCAATGATCCAAACATGTGCTTCGCCGCTATCATCTTATCAGAGAGATCATCAGTAGGAACGAAATACAAATCGAGAAAATTCCCACTGAAAGGAACTTAGCGGATCCTTTGACTAAAGCATTACCTCAAAGTAAGTTTGAGGGTCATGTTAGAGCTTATGGTATTGGATATCGTAGCGATTGGCATTAGGCCAAGTGGGAGTCTGTTAGTAATATATGAGAGATGTCCTAAGGCAATCACCTTATGTATGAACCATTTATATGATAAATGAAGATTCACTATTTGAGTATACATGTTTAATGTATTTGATTGGATCTTAAACTCATTTACTGAATGTCCACGATACGATTCACAGCATGAGAGAATTTGTGATTGGATCACAACTAGTGAGTATCTCTACATGTGTAATTGTGATGTATCGGAATTATCCCTAGTCGATGAATTGATGGATTTGGACACCATCAATTCTGTCGAGACTAGCACGAGGTATACTCCTTGGTGTATCCAAGCAGCTGATTCTCTCTGGCTGGAGACATTGTGATGTCCGGAGTTAATCGTGGATGCTAGTTATGGTAACTAGTTCATTGGAGTGACCAGCCGTAAGACTTCATATGGTTCTCTGCATATATAGATATGTCAATGAAGTTCTTACTGTGGCTTAAGTGCGATGTTCCTTTGACTTGCGGTATTCAAGTCATCTTGATCATGGAGACTTATGCTTTGACATCTTAAGCAAACATCTCTAAGGAGATGTGGACCCGGGATGATTGGGTCTAAGTCGAAGTGATCGAAGGTGTTTGAATAGCCTATAAAGGATTCACCACTCCTTGCGAGGAGATGTATACCCATGGCCTCTCGTCGGATTGTTACTAAAGTCTTTGGCCAAAGCATTACATGTTTAGAGTAAGGTACTCTTCGATACATGTGCAGTAACTAGAATCCGTAGGACGAGGAAATGATACTTGGGCTAGGTGTGACGTAGTCAGCATAGTGGGGACTGACACAATAGACCATGTCCTGAACCAAGTAGGTATAAGATGAGTGAAGGGAATGGGGCACGATTCATTCGAGCTACTGAAGGGTTTCAGAAATAGTTCTGGATCAACCGTTGATCTTTTCGGTTAATTGGGGATCATGATGTACTACTAGGTGCCACTCATGATCATTCTATAATTAATGGTTAATTATAGACGACCAACATAAACCGAGAACCTATTTGGTCACACGCACAACGAGTGTAATCCAAAGGATTTAAAACAAGCTTGAGAATGGGATTCTCAGACCGAGAGAAACTATGTTTGGTTGGACCAAACATAAAGCGAGCATGAAATTGTTTCAGTCACAATGGAAGCGTGGATGGGCCGTGTCTTATGAAGACATAATGGATGGACCAAAATGGTTTGGTTCTAATCTAATGGATGAGAATAAACCAAAGGGTTTGGTTTATATTAAACGAATGAACCAAAGGTTGGTTCGGTTCGTTTTAACTTAAAATAAACCATCATGGTTTGGTTTATTTTAACTTATCTTAATGGAGCGGGTTAACGGGCTTTATGGATATGATCCATTAACCATTAAGAGAATTAGTTCTCTATAAAATAGGGCTTAAACCCTAATCCAAGCACCCTAATTAGAGTTGCCGCCCAACCTAATTGTGCCGCCCCCTCCATCTTCTCTCCTAGTCAGCGCCAACCCTAGGTGTGCCGCCTTTGTGCCGCCGTCAAGTCATTGCCGGCGACCAAGCTTCAGCCGTGAACACTCCGGCGACCTCCGTGATCTCTTGTGGGTTCGGTGATAAGGTGAGCTCCACATCTCCTTTGGCCGGCCTCTATTCCTCCACCAAAAGCTGTCCAGTTTTTCTGGACAGCTTGTTTCTTTGTTGTCGGAGCGTCATTTGGACGACGGTTAGTGCTCCGACAGCGGCTAACTTACCGGGGATTTGATCTCCGGTAATCCTCTGAGGTGGGGGACGAAGGATTCGTCAAACGGTTGACGAATACCTCTCCGGAGAAGCGAGTTTTGAGAACTCGTTTTAGGATCCGAATTTGGATTCGGATCGTGATCATCTCTCGATCACGTCGTCTTCAACACGAGGCTAGTAACCTGTATGAAGACGAAGCTCGTGACTTAGCGAAGTCATCCCGAGGAGCTCGGCGTGGATACGGATAGAGACGATTCTTACGAGGATCGTTCCGGTTGATGCCGTTCCCGCTACACGTCATACGAAAGGTATAACGTAGATAAATTTCTTTTATTGCAAATTTTAATTTACGGTTATGTCTACACTTGTTGTAATATGCATGCGTGTGTTGTGTGTGTTGTAATAAATATAGATTTATTATATTTAATTGCTTCCGCTGTGCTCATGTTTACGAAACATGATCGAACACACACATGCCGCGGTGCCGAAAACCCAACAAAATGGTGACTGCGAATCCCCGCGGATCTGCCTCATCAGAAGTCGTTGGCTACGGTGGCAGTCGACTGATGGAGACCATCAGTCGACTGATCGAGGCCCAACGGGAAAAATAGCCCTCTCTCTATAAAAAGAGAGCATGGGGTGCTTGAGGAGGCTAGTGCTTACATTCCAACCATACTCTCAAGCTCCCATGTTTTTTCCTAAGATTTCTAAGTGCTTTTAATTTCCCTCCTCTCTAATCTTCATCTTCATCTTTTGTAAGAAGAGGAGGGTCTTGTAAGAGAAAGTTTTTAGTGGAGAATTACTTGGATTGATCCTCCTTAAGGATCGCCGTAGAGTATGAGATTAATCTTCGAACCACGTAAACTCCTTTGTTAGCGATTGTATTTGTTTGCTTCTTAATTTCTTTTAGTTTCTTGTTTTGATTCCTTTAACCTTACTTGTAGAAACGAAAAGAGGCTATTCACCTCCTCTAGTCTTCCAAGGATCCCCAACATCAATTTCATGATTGTTTGAAAACATATAATTACTTTTGATTTTTTAAATTTCATTCTGAAATTTGATTTCGGCAATCTGCAGAAACTAGTCGACTGCCTCATGGAGCAGTCGACTGGAGGTAGTGATAGTTGATTGACTACTGACACATTCAACTTCTGATGTTGATTTTGGTTGAATAATGATTGTTTGGCTATTTATCAACATCCTTAAGTACCCTAACTGCTCCTACCCTTATGATATGCTTAGAGAAGCATTATAAGGGGAAATATTCATTGAAAATGAATTGGAGAGTTAATTAGGATAAGGATCAAAGTTTAAATGGATGTTAAAGTTTAAGTTTGAACTTTTACCCTTATTTTTGTTGATTTAGAATTCTTATAGGCTTAGGAACTCTCCAAGGACATTGTTGGTATAATGGTTAGGGGGAGCAAGCCTTTAGGGGGAGTTTATCCATCAAGGGATGATGGATGTTAAAAAGGAGGAGAATGAAACATTATCTCTCATTTAGTGATAAAGGTTTTGTCACTAAGAAGAGTGAAGACATTTAAGATGATTTTGGACCAAGGGGGAGAATGAATGATCTTATTAGTAGATGAGACATTGAAAAACTTGGTAGACTTTTTGATATATGCCAAAGGAGAAGAAATGTAAGGTTTAAGTTAGGTAAACCTTCATTATGCTTTGGCATAAAAGAGTCAAGTTGGGCTTTTGGGTTTGCCTAACTTAAAGGTATTTTCAAACATCAAAAAGAGGGAGATTGTTGGTGCAATCAACCTAGGTCACGATTGATTAGACTCGAGTGAGACTCAAGTAGGGTTTTAATATTTGACAATGGATTTGACAATATGGTTTGACCTTATGTTGATCATATAACTAGTGGATGATTGGAATATTCAAGGTCATATGAGGGAGATTATCATGAAGGAGATTGTTGGAGCAATCGACCTCAGGTCAAGGTTGACCAAGCTTGAGTGAAACTTGAGTAGAAGTCAAAGATTGGATTCTTAGCAATGGAGAAGTCCAAGTATGGATACTTGGCAAGGGAAGTCTAAAATCGAATGCTTGGCAATGAAGAAGTATAAGTATGAATACTTGAAAAGGAAAAGTCCAAGGATAGAGTCTTGGCTAGGAAAAGTCCAAATATGGATAGTTGGCAAAGGAAAAAAGTCCAAGGGTGTTATCTTGGTCGTGTAAGTTTAAGTGTGTAGTTTTGGTGGCGAAAGTCCAAGTATGGATACTTAGCAAAGAAAAAGTCCAAGGGTGTAGTCTTGGTCATGTAATTCCAAGGGTGTAGTCTTGGCGGTAAAAGTTCAAGCCTTGAGGCTTGGCAATGGAGAAGTCCCGGAGATGCGACCTCTTGGAAAAAGAGACTTGTTAGCATAACAAAGCCGATGAAAGCACTTAAAGGCTAGGGATAAAGGTGAGGAGTCGTGGACTTAAACCAAGGGCTTGAGGCTGATGGAAGTGGCTTTAAGGCTTAGGTCTAGGCTAAGGGTACTCAATGGCATAATAAAATCGATGGAATCACTTAAAGGCTAGCACGAATGGTGAAGGAGTCATGGAGGACTCAGATGGACCTTAAGGGCATGAGGCTTCTGGAGGTGGCTTGAAGGCTTTGGTCTAGGCCTGGGTGAGTGTCAAGTATGAGGGGATCATACTTGGATTAAACCTCATCTTTGAGATTTAGTAGTCGACTGGGGCTTTGGACTAGTCAACTGGTTGAGTGCATTTCACTCGGGAGGCTTAGTTCACTCGAGCATCTAGTCGACTGGTCGAGTAGTTGACTAAGACTCGATTGTTGTGATCGGTGGTGGCTCGCAACCGATCGCCACCGCAATGATCGCTAGGGTATAATAGTTGACTTGTCTTAAGTGGACAGGGCACAGAATATCTTATAGTCGACTACTGGCTTATGATAGTCGATTGATGGCTATGACAATCGACTATTGGGTCAGGGAAGTTGACTGGCTGATCAAAATCTGATCTGGATTAGTCAATTGTGAGACAACGGATAGGTGAGTTGTCGGCTACTGGGTAAGGGAAGTTGACTGCTAGGTAGAAAATCAACCTGAGCGGAGGCTTTAAAAGGAGATCATGATGGGGTATTTCAATAGCGGTTCTTGGGTCATTTTGAGGCTAAGTGCTGCTGTATTTCAGGTCTTCAAAAGTCATCCAAAACAACTAAAAGAGTGCTCAAGCAAGATTTGTTGTGTAAAGTGTTCTTTACTTGTATTTGTTTTATATTTCATTTTTGGTTGTATTATTCTTGTAAACTCATTGAAAGAGATTTCTCTACCTCTGGATTGGTTCCGAGGAAGAGAAGATTTAGTGGTGGTGTGCATCACTAAAGTTCAAGTAAAGCTTGGTTGTGGAGTAGGAACTAAGGTTCCGAACCATGTAAAATACTTGTGTAGTGGTTGTGTTTTTTGTCTTATATTTTGTTTGTATTATCTTTGTATATTCCACTGTGCACTAACGATTGCAGACAAGCACAACGACTAGTGAAATCGAGGATCGCTACTCACCCCCTTCTAGTGCACCAAACGATCCCCAACAACTAGTACATCGTGATATTCCTATGCCCCTTTTCAATACAAATAAAGGAACCATCTATTCAAGTTTAGGGATTCCCTCCTATGATCGAGTAAGTGACCCAATCACCTCAAATACAAGTATCATTAAAAAGATCTACTAGGGAAAGAGTAGGTACCTATAAGATTCATATATCTTTACAATGATATGATATTGTCCACTTTGGTCCTAAGCCCTCATGGTTTTATTTTTAGGATATATCTAAAAGATTGTTAGGGAGATTGTTGGTGCAATCAACCTCATATCAAGGTTGACCAAGCTCAAGTTGGACTTGAGTAGAGTTTGATGTTTGACAATACGTTTGATAATATGACTAGATGGTATGGGACATCCGTAGTCATATGGAGTTGTAGACCGAGAAGTTAAGTAGGTTAAGATTGACCAGAGACTTGACAGGTAAAGTCCAATTGAGAGTTGGCAAAAGTGAAGTCCAGACAGATTGAAGAGATCGTGCTTGGCAAGGAAAGTCCCGATAGGTCGAGGAGACCATGCTTGACAAGTGAAGTCCCAACAGATCGAGGAGATCGTTATTGGCAAGTGAAGTCTTGGTAAGTCGAGGAGATCGTACTTGACAAGTGAAGTCCCGACAGGTCAAGGAGACCATGTTTGGCAAGTGAAGTCCCAGCAGATCGAGGAGATCATGCTCAACAAGGAAAAGTCCAAGTATGGACACTTGGCAATGAAAGTCTAAGTATGGAGACTTTGCAATGAAAGTTTAAGTATGATACTTGGTAAGAAAAAGTTCAAGTATGGAGACTTGGTAAGGAAAGTCTAAGTGTAAATTAGCAATGGAAGTCCCAGAGCATGACTCTTGGCGGAGAAGACTCTTAGCAAAGAAAGATTCGATAGCATGACAAAGTCAAAGGAAGCATTTGAAAGTTAGCACAAAGGGCGAGGAGTCGTGGAGGACTCGAATTCATCCTAAAGGCATGAGGCTGATGGAAGAAGCTTGAAAGTTTAGATCTAGGTTAAGGGTAAGTATCAAGTATAAGAGGATCATACTTGATGAGTTAAACCTCAGTTTTGAGGTGTACCAGTTGATTGGTCATGTGCTCGGGTGAGTGAGGAACTCGCGACACTCAGGAAGGTGCTCAGGTAGTCGACTGGTGGTTTGGACCAGTCGACTAGTCGAGTGCTCAGGCAATGAGGGAAAGGACGAGGGAAAGCCACTCGGGCGATAAACACTCTGGAGTTGAGGAAGTGGCACTCGGGAGGCTCAGAAGAGTACTCGGGCAGTCGACGAGTGGTTTGGACTAGTACACTAGTCCAGTGCTTGGGCACTGGGAGTTGAGTGCTCAGGTAATTAGACTCGGGAAATCCCGAGCAATGCTTGGGAATCCTGAACGGTGCTCTGTGTTGGTGCAGTAGGCACCTAAGTTGAACCTGAGTTTTGATTATAGCAAACGATACAAAGTTAAGCTCATGTCGTTATCTCACGAGCTGAATCGAGTGTGCAAAAAATTGCTATAACTGGAACTGAAGGCTAGCGACACCCGGAGGAAGCCGCGGTGGTCGGGCAACACTCAAGTGACTTCGGAGGGAGCCGAAGGAATCAAGTGGAAGGCCGGAAGCAAAAGAGACATAGTGAGTATCGAGGTAAGCTCGAGTGAGTAAAGTAAAGTGAGGTCATGTCCTTTGTACGGGGACGTCCTTAGGCGACGATCCGACCCAAGACTTCCCATGGAAGGTCTATGTTGAGATCGGACGGCAAGTGGTCGTCGAATTCACTTATATTTTGAGCTAACTCTTTATTGTAGTAAAAATTCCTGGCCATCAGTTCAACCAGCCAGTTCAACCGGGCCAGTTCAACCGGCCAGTTCAACCGATGGTCAAAAATCAGCCTCGAGGAGTCAAGCTTTATCACCATTTTTCAAGGAGTTTTGTGCCCAATTCCTATTGGTTGAAGACTCATTCGATGAGGGGCTTAAAGGCTATAAAAGGAGGGCTTCTCCTAGGATTTTTCATCATCTCTAAGTGCTCACAAACCTCCACAACTCTGCGATTTTCTGACAACTCTACGATGAAGTGCTGTCAACAATCCTAGTTTACTTTCTACTCTTTTAGTTGTTGATATTCTTATTTTGTCGTCTCTTTAAATATTGCAATTCCTTTTATTAATCAAGATTTTCTATCGTTGCACTTTACATTAATAGAAAAGAGGGTTTGTCTCTCTATCTTTTCTTTCGAAGATTTTTTTGTAATCGTCAAACTCCTACCTCCAACGAGGAGGAGTATTTTTAGTGAATTGCCCTCCGTGCATGATCAAGGATCACTAGGGTCTTGGAGTAGTAGCCGAAGGCTACGAACCAAGTAAAAAAACATTTGTCTCATTTATTTATAGTTTATCTTTCCGCTGTAATTAACTGTCTACTCGAATTTTAACGAACGAATTAAAAAAAAAAGGTTTATCGCTATTCACCCCCCCCCCCTCTAGCGATCCGCTTCGATCCAACAATTGGTATCAGAGCCGGGGGCGCTTAGATTTGGTGAAACCACCAATATAGCATTTTTTACAGATTTATTTTTCGTTCATTTTAATTTTTCTCCCGCACTACTAATCCAAGACGAAGTCTTGGTACTCTTCGTTTGGTTTTGTTTCGCAAGTATTCGCTTTTGGAGTAGCCGACGGTAAAACGGGCATAACTTTTCGTACAAGTTGATCCACGAAACGGTCTACCTACCAAAACGAATCTCTCGGAAAGATCTACACTTCTTATGAGGGTAAACCCTCGTAACAAGCTGTATTCATCCCGAAAAACCATCATTTAGTACCATTTCCGGGACATCGAAGGTTGTAAGTGCTCATCTTTTATTTTAGTTGGTTATTTCTCGTTTATTCCTTTTGTTTCTTTTCATTTCCTACATTACTAATCTAAGGCGAAGTCTTGGAACCTTCTTTTTGTGTTTTTTTTTTTTGGTATTTTTTGTGCAAGGTTTCCCTTCCAAATGGCCCATCTCGAGGGTTTTAGCACCGTCCGACCTCTGTTTTACAACGGAGATTATTTTCGTTACTGGAAAGGTCGGATGGAATGCTTTCTCAAAACCCAAATCGAGATGTGGATCATAATCCAAACGGGTTTCACACTTCCGACTAACGAAGTGGGTGAATCCTTGGGTTATGACCAATGGACCATTGCGACAAAATGACAAGTCGAAGCCGACGCCAAGGCAACACAAATCCTCCAATGCGGCTTGTCCAAGGAGAAGTTAAATCGCCTCGGCCCCTTCATAAGCGCAAAGGACCTTTGGACAAAGCTAGTGGAGCTACACGAAGGGACCGATGAAGCCAAGGTATGTAAGCGCGACCTTTTATTTAATAAATTATATAATCTAAAAATGCAGGAACATGAAACGGCGACACAACTCCACACCCGCATCCAGGACATAGTCAACAATCTACACGCAATCGGGCAAAAGGTCGAAAACCGTGACCTTATAAGGTATGTCCTAAACTCCTTTCCGAGGACTACCTTGTGGGCATCCATGGTCGATACCTACAAGGTCTCCAAGGATCTTTCTAAACTTAGGTTAGATGAACTTTTTTCTGATTTTGAACTTCATGAGCAGTCTAACTCGGAACCCGAGAAAGGTATAGCACTATTTGCAGGTTCAAAGAAGAAAATCGCTAGCAAGCCACCCCCGAAGGAAGAAGAGGATGAGTCGGATTCGGAGGTCGACTCGGAAATGGAGGCCGAACTAGTCAACCTAGTTCGGAGGATAGTCAAGGGCCGAAAATGAACCTTCACTCGACCCAACGAAGGTAAGCCTAAAAGTTCAAATATTAGATGTTATGAATGCAACAGGTTTGGGCAAATCAAGTCCGAATGCCCAAAACTCAAGAGCAAGGCACCAAAACACAAAAAGGCACTCAACGCTACTTGGGAAGAAGCTTCCGAGGAAGAAGACGATGATCGAGTCCTCATGGCTAAACCGGTGGAATCGGAGATGGAGTCGGAACCGGAACTTGAATCAGAAACCGAAGACGAGTCGGACTGCGAAGCACTATTCAAGACAAGCCACGGATACGCATCCGGTTCAAAAGATACACTCGAGGTAAGTCGGTCTCTCATTACTGCACTTTATAGTGAAATTAAGTTTTTAAATAGAAAGTTAGCTAAGTCCGAGTCCAAGGTCGAGACCCTGATTGAGGAAGTTAAACTCTTCAAACACGAGGTCTCCCTAACCTCTTCGACTAGTCGAGTTCAAGAGAAGGACTCAACTCGGGTTGAAAAACTCGAAGTTGAGAACTCACTCTTGAAGAGTCAAGTCGAAGATCTTAGGAATACATTGGAAAGGTTTACTTTGGGATCCAAAGGACTTGACCTCCTACTTGGATCGCAAAGGGTCGTGTACAACAAGGCCGGGCTAGGGGTTAGCTCAAACATGACCAATAAGTCGTATATGTCGATTGTAAGTCGACATAAAAAACATGTCCAAGCATGGGTCCCTAAGACCACCTTGATTTCAAACTTAGGATCAAATCAGTACTGGGTTCCCAAGGACCAAATCCACTATGTGGAGAGACCGAATTGATTCAATGGTCCAGGGGGAGCTAGTACGAAACTTGTTTATGTTTTAACTTAGAAATTGCATGCTTAGGTTTTTATTTAGTTGGATTTTTCTTTTTAGAATGGTTAGATAGGACTATAACTCGTCAACACTTGATAACATAGTACCAGGATGCGGCGAGATGATAGTACTCTAGGAAAACGGAGTCTCGTGTATTCGAGCTAGATAAGGCGTATCTAGTTCGGTTCACTTGACCGAGTGGAACTAGCTGAAGCTACCTCGCTGTATCCTAGACTAGTTAGACCAGGAAGTGGTCTTAGGTGAGTCAAGTTACTATTTTCTTGAAAATGGCTTTGTCTAAGGAAGTGGTCGTTGTTCCGATCAAAGAAGGCCTCTGTGCCTCGCCACGACCTGGAAGCCATGATCTTGAAAAGGTGACTTGATAAGCCTAAGGTCAAATCCGAATCTAACGCAAGGTTGACAAGTGTTTAAGTCATTAAATTTAAATCAAGTAAAATTTGAAGTCATCTCACAAGAACATATAGGGTTAACGTGTTTGATCATATAGACATGGGTGAGATGATTTAGGTTAATAATTTTCAGCCAATCTTTAATAAATCCAATATCCGATCCAACTACCTTGTGTGTAGGATCAATGGATGTTGGAAAGTGGTTGCTCCCGACACATGACCGGGGATCAACTCAAGTTTTCGAAGCTTTGATTCAAACGATAAGGATCGGTAGCCTTCGGAAATAACGGCAAACTCAAAATTATCGGATCAGGTGATATTGAGCTTAACTCAAATTTTGTTATTCAAAATGTTTTATTAGTAGAAAATTTTCAATATAATCTACTTAGTGTAAGCCAATTGTGTGATAATAACTATAAGGTCATATTTCTAGAAAATGAATGCGTAATTAATACAAACGAAACCTCTAAAACAATTCTTAAGGGAACTAGAAATAACAACATTTACACTATTAACTTAACTAACTCCTCAACTAAGTGTCTTATGACACGACAAGAGGAATCATGGTTGTGGCACCGACGACTCGGTCACTCACACCTAAAACTCATCCACAAGATGAGTCAGAGTGACTTAGTCAGAGGTTTGCCTAACCTCAATAACTTGGATAATAATGCTTGTCAACAAGGTAAACAATCTAGGACACAACATCAACTAACTAATCAAGAACGAACCAAAAGTGTGCTTGAGCTCCTACACATGGATCTATTTGATTCACACGGAGCTAAGTCACTTAATGGAAGTAAATTCTGTTTAGTCATTATTGATGACTACTCTAGATTTACTTGGGTTAAATTCATCAAACACAAAAGTGATACCCTAGATCAATTAATCAACCTATTTAAGTTAATAGAAAATCAACAAAACATTAAAATCAAAAGACTTAGGACTGATCATGGTGGTGAATTCAAAAACCATAGGTTTATAGAATTCTGTAACCTAAATGGATACCACCATGAGTTCTCTTGTCCTAGAACTCCACAACAAAATGGCCTAGTAGAACGCAAAAATAGAACCCTACAAGAAGCCGCTAGGATAATGTTAAATGAGTATAACTTACCCGATAGGTTTTGGGCGGAAGCCGTGAGTACGGTATGCTATGTCCAAAATAGGATCCTTATGGTAAAGAGGCACCTTAAGACCTCATACGAGATTTATCATGATAAAATACCTAACATCAAGTACTTTAGGGTATTTGGGTGTAAGGTACATATCCTAAACACTAAGGATTACCTACGGAAATTTACATCCAAAACCACGATCGGAATCTTTCTAGGATACTCGACTACAAGCAGAGCTTATAGAGTATATAACCACGACACCCTTAGAGTCGAGGAGACTATCAATGTAGTATTTGATGAAGGATACGAACCTACAAAACCCCCGGCAACCCCAATTAGCGAGCTGACTCATACTAGACCTAACTCTGATCCGGAGATCAGGTCTAGTGTTAATCCTAACCTAAGTCAACCAAGTCACTCTATCGACCAAGTGATAGATGACTCCAACCAAACTAGAACTCAAACGAGTCATCTATGGATCAAGTTGTAGACTCAAACTCAAATCCAACTAGGACTCAAACGAATCATCCTATCGACCAAGTGATAAGTGATCCAAGTCTAGGAGTTCGAACTAGAGCCTCATACAGAAACCTTAGTCAAATATCTTTGATTTCTAAAATTGAACCCAAAACTATTGTCCAAGCTCTTCTTGATCCCGATTGGATTATTGCAATGCAAGAAGAGTTGGCTCAATTCACTAGGAACGAAGTATGGGAATTAGTACCACCACCTAAAGATAAAACAATCATTGGAACAAGGTGGGTGTTTAGAAATAAAATTGATGATAAAGGTGAAGTAGTTAGAAATAAAGCTAGACTAGTTGCTAAAGGGTTTAGTCAAGTCGAAGGTTTAGATTACGATGAGACCTATGCCCCAGTAGCTAGATTAGAGTCCATTCGAATGCTATTAGCATATGCAGCACATCGAGGATTTAAGTTGTTTCAAATGGATGTGAAATCTGCATTCTTAAATGGATACATTAAAGAAGAAGTTTATGTTAGTCAACCCTCCGGTTTTGAAAGTTTAGACAAACCCGATCATGTCCTTAGGTTAAAGAAAGCTCTTTATGGACTTAAACAAGCTCCTCGAGCTTAGTACGAGAGACTTTCGATTTATCTTAAGTCCAAAGATTTTAACCAAGGTGTAGTTGACCCAACCCTTTTCGTAAAAACCTTAGGTAAAGACATATTCATAGCCCAAATCTACGAAGATGATATTATTTTCGAAACCACCAACTCAATCCTACTAAATGAGTTCATTTCACTTATGGAAAGTGAATTTGAAATGAATTTAGTAGGCGAGTTATGTTTCTTCTTTGGTCTACAAATTAAACAAACTAAAGATGGAATATACCTACATCAACGCAAATATACTAGGGAATTAATTAAATGCTTTGGAATGCAAGACGCTAAAATTATTAATACCCCAATGGCAACTAATGTTAATATAGAAGAAGATTTAATCGGAAACTCAATTGATTTAAAATACTATAGGAGCATAATAGGGAGTCTCCTTTACTTAACTGCAAGCCGACCTGATATCCTATTTGCAGTAAGTATGTGCGCAAGGTTCCAAACCTGTGCCAAGGAGTCTCACCTAACTCTAGTCAAGCGTATCCTTAGATATCTAAAGGGTACACTTAATGTCGGTATTTGGTACCCTAGATCTACTAAGTTTGAACTAACCAGCTACTCCGATTCGGACTATGCCGGTAGTAAGCTCGATAGAAAGAGTATGAGTGGTTGTTGTCAACTTCTCGGCTCGAGTCTAGTGAGTTGGTGCAGTAGGAAGCAACACTGTGTTGCCTTATCTACCACCGAAGCCGAATACATCGCGATGGGTGAGTGTGTCACTCAGCTTCTTTGGATGAAGCACACTCTCCGCGACTTTAAGTTAGACTTTATGAACACGAAACTCCAC
Organism: Wurfbainia villosa; assembly: GCA_025175895.1. Classification (NCBI taxonomy): domain Eukaryota; kingdom Viridiplantae; phylum Streptophyta; class Magnoliopsida; order Zingiberales; family Zingiberaceae; genus Wurfbainia; species Wurfbainia villosa. The sequence goes on along the minus strand of CM046000.1, from coordinate 74,218,579 downwards.
GTAGATAACATTAGTTCAATTAATCTTACTAAGAATCCGATATGTCACTCTAGGACCAAACATATAGAGGTCAAACACCATTTCATTCGAGAACATGTGGCCAACGGAGCCATACAACTCGAATACGTCGAATCGAAGTCTAACTTAGCAGTCCTATTTACTAAACCCCTACCCGAAGCCGAATTTAATCTATTAAGACAAAAATTAGGCATGTGCGTAGTAGAATAGGAACTTGCAAATTATATTTTCTTACTACTATTTCTTAATTTTCATTTTTATGGAACTAGCATAGGACATACCTTAGATATCATGCACCTATAGATTTAAGGAGCCAGTACATCTCACAACACATAGGACTAATGTGTTTGTGTACTTAGCCACGTAGATGGGTGTGAGATGTTAGGACCTTACTCCTGGTTCCAGATGTAGAGCTAGTGCATCGCTATGAACCACGAAGTATAATCATACATACTAACCGACTCTGACCAGGACTGGTTGATCTTTCATATCAATCAAGCCAAATATGAGTCGAACATTTTATAGATGAACTTATTTTCAGTATATTATTTTCAAAATAATGTGGAACATTTTCAAATTAATACTTATTTTTTATTCCACACACACCCTTTCTCTTTTCGATATATGGCAAAAGGGGGAGAAAAAGGCCAAAGTTAAGGGATAATTTTTTTATGGCCAAGGCTTAGTTAACTTGTTCGTGTTAACAAAATGGAAAGGTTTACTTAACTTTAAGTTAACTTGTTAACAAAATGGAAGTAAAGGCCAAGGTTAAGAAATCAGTTTTTTGATTTCTTAACTTAAAACTTATTTTAAACACTATGGCCAATATTAAGTAATTGTGGTTACTTAATTCTTTTGTTTAGTAGAAAACATCAAGGGGGAGAGTTAAAACTCTTTCTCAAGTACTCACCCTCGGTCAAGGGGGAGGAGTCGACTCTTTCTCAAGTACTGCTGTGGGAAGCAGTCGACTAGCTGAAAGGAAGAGTCGGGGACTTGGGTGCTCGAGCAGTCGTAGTGCTCTGGCGATGGGAATTCGATGCTCAGGAGATCTGCGACCTAGTAATCGATTGTTATGTTAGAGCAGTCGACTGGCTTCAGCTGTCAAGCACACAGAGAGTCATGGAATCGACTTGCTAGTTGATTGATAGTTCAAGCAGTCAACTGATGGCTATGATCATTCGACTGTTCAACTATTTCCAACATGGATCGAGTCATTGTGAGACAATAGTCAAGTCACCAATCGACTGGGGGTAAGACCAATCGATTGATGGGCAGAAATCAACCGATGCAAAGCTTATAAAAGGAAAATGCAGAGGAGTTCTTCGACGTCGATTCTTGGAGTCTTTGAAGAGGAATTGCTGCTGCATTCCAGATCTTCAAACTCCATTCCACATCAACCAATAAGCATTCAAGAAAAATCAAACTTGTAAAGTGTTTTTGTAACCCCCCCCCTAGTCTTTCCATTCTCTACTAGGGGAGATGTCACTACTTTACTATCTTTCTCGTTAATTCATGCAATATACTAACACACTATGCTAACAACTAAAATGATCATAAGGACCCTGACATCACTTAACAATATCCATTTCAAGATCTTCACATAACATGCAAGTATTAAGACTAACCCAACATGACTCTAGCATTCTTTGGTCTCAACCATAAGCAATCCAGTTGAACTTCAATAATATCAAAAGAAAACAATCAGGAATTAAAAATCTGGTTTAGACATCTGCACTTAGGATCTTTTACTTCCACTGTTCCGTTGACACACACACCAAGCACTTCGTCCGCCATGCCACCTTACTAAAACTTTTCTTTACCTTTATCTGCAGTATAAGGAAATGTAAACTGTAAGCAATAACGCTTAGTAAGTACTTCCTATCCTCACAAAAAAAAACATGCAACGTATGAAAATCATGCAACTAGTTCTCTTACCCTTGATACATTGATACACATGCAAGCATAACTGGAAATCATAACTCTAAATATATGTCTCTTGTATAAACCATGCTCTTAAGTATTTTAAAACTTGTAAACAGTGTATCTGAACTGAAATAATTAACTTTGAAAACTTTTAATTGTACTTATACTGATACTTCAAATTAATAATCATCCTGGATATGAGCCCAGCATAGTACCAATGTGTGCTTTCCTAATAGGCCGGGGTGGCCAACCACCGAACCTATTAGGGTAACTGAGACTGAGGGCCTTGGTCCGTGGGCGAAACTGATGCTCGGTACATGTTATCTCAAAAGTAAAATACTTTCTTTATACTTATATTCTTCTACATACTAAAAGAATGCTCTTAATCCCCTAAATCACGAATGGGGAGCACCATAAAGATCATTATGCTCTTGACCCCCAAAACTGAAATAGGGAGCATACTGAAGATCGTTGTGCTCTTAATCCCCAATTCGAACGGGGGCATCCTTAAATTTTCCTTATAAAGGAAATATTTTTACATCTTACTCTACATCATGCATATAATTGTAAGCTATAACTTATCTACAACATGCATGATCATAAATCACATTTTTATCATGGATCTAAACATGATACTGAATCAAACATGGCATATGGGTAAAAATCATGTAACTGGAAATAACATGTACATAAAAACATATCAATGACATACGATAACTACTTATATTGCAGATGAGCAATACTTACTTTCTATGCTTTTCACCAATTTATACCGCTAGATTTCGTAAAGAGAAAACCTCCTACGTGTTCCTTGCCTTTAGCATTATCCTCTACCAAGTCCTTGAGGAGATCCCACTTGAAAAATCCCCTTTTGAATTATCCAAAGAGCATACAAGCTTCTCCCTTGCTTCAACGGCTGGAAAAACGAGAGGGAGAGAGAGAGAGGTGGTTGGAAAAAAAATGAGAGGGAGAGAGAGAGAAAAACAAAAACTATATATAAACTAGGGTTTCTCTAATTTAATTACCCCTTTAAATGCTTAGGTAAATTAACCAACTTCTCTCTTTTTTTTCGCCTATAGATATATTCTGTTATACCCTACTCATTGATAATCTTATGACTAAGTGGTAGGAAGCCTATTCCCCCAAACCAACGGTTCATGGTTCGAGCCTCGGCTAACGAACCATTTATTCGAATTTTTTTCCTTTTTTTTTCTTCCTATTCTTATTTCTATATTTTATTTTTCTAAATAAATAAATAAAATTATAGGAACTAAAATTTGGGTTGTTACAATCCCTTATACCTTATAAAAGTTTCGTCCTCGAAACTTAGAACAACTCGGGGTACTTTTGCTTCATGTCATCCTCACGTTCCCAGGTTGCTTCTTCAAACCTTTGACTTTGCCATAAGACTTTTACTAACAGTATTTCTTTATTTCTTAGTTTCCTGACTGCTCAATCTATTATCTGAATAGGTCGACTTTCATAACTTAGATCTGTCTAAATTTGTACCGTCTGTGGCTCAATCACTTGGTTGGTGTCTGGGACGTGCTTCTTAAGCATTGAAACATTAAATACATCGTGGATAGCTGACATTTCCTGTGGTAGATCTAGCTCATAAGCTACCTTCCCAACTCTCTTGGTGATCAGGTAGGGGCCTACATATCTAGGACTTAACTTGCCTTTCTTCCCAAACCTCATTACCCCTTTCATAAGAGCTACCTTAATGAACACTGAATCTCCGACTTGGAACTCTAGGGGTCTGCGTCGGACATCGGCGTAACTCTTCTGCCAATTCTGGGCAGTCTCTATCCTTTGGCATATGTTCTTTATAGCTTTGGTGGCGTCATCTATAAAATCAGTCTTGAGTCCCATTTCTTTCTTCTCGTCACCCTCATAACAACAGATAGGTGATCTACATCTCCTTTCATACAAGGCTTCATAAGGTGTCATTCCAATTGTGGTTTGATAACTATTATTATAGGCAAACTCTGCCAAACACAAATATTTTAACCAACTTCCTTTAAAATCTAAGGCACAAGCTCTTAGCATATCCTCCAGAATCTGATTCACTCTTTCTGTTTGCCCATCTGCCTGAGGATGAAATGCAGTGTTGAATCATAGCTTAGTGTCGAGGGCTATCTGAACACACTCCTAGAAGTGTGAAGTGAAGCGACTGTCTCTATCAGAGATAATGGTCTTAGGTACTCCATGCAGTCTAATCACTTCCTTGATGTATAACTGGGCTAACTGCTCTATGGAGTATGATATTCTGATAGGCATGAAGTGAATAGACTTTGTCAATCTATCGACAACTACCCAAATATAATTGTAGTCATTGGTTGTTTTGGGTAGTCCTATTATGAAATCCATGGCTAGTTCATCCCACTTCCATTTTGGAATCTGGATAGGCTATAGAACTCCTCCTGGTCTCTGGTGTTCGACTTTCACTCTCTGACATGTCAGACAAGTGCTAACATACTTAGCCACTTCCCTCTTCATACCAAGCCACCAGAATTTCCCTTTCATATCTTGATACATCTTGGTGGATCTAGGATGCATCGAAAATGGGGTCCCATGAGCTTCTTCTAGGATCTTCTTTCTTAAGTCTAGGTCCTTGGGGACACATAAGCGTTCACCTAGATATAATACTCCACTGTCAGAGACACGAAATCCTTCATCCTTTCCTTCTTGGATCTCTTGCTTGATCCTTTGGATGCTAGGATATTTGTCCTGTCTCACTAATATATCCTCGAACAGTGTAGGTACTATGGTCAAGGTGGAGAGTGTCCAGAAATGATCTCAACCCCAAAATTCATTATCTCTTTCTCCAGTGGTTGGGATAGTCTTGCTAGGGACATCAAAGTAATGCATGATTTTCTACTCAGCGTGTCTGCTACTTTGTTTGCCTTTCCAGGATGGTAGTGGATTTCACAGTCATAGTCCTTTACTAGCTCAAGTCATCTACGCTGTCGCATATTCAGATCCTTCTGAGTGAAGAAATACTTTAGACTCTGGTGATCTGTGTAAATCTTGCATTGGACTCCATATAAGTAATGTCTCCAAACTTTCAGAGCAAAAACCACTATTGCCAACTCAAAGTCATGAGTGGGGTAATTCTTTTCGTAGTCCTTGAGTTGTCTAGATGCATAAGCAATGACTTTACCCTTCTGCATAAGTACTACTCCGAGTCCCATCTTGGATGCATCACTATACAGGTCAAATCTCTCATTACTTTCAGGAAGGGTAAGCACTGAAGCACTTGTGAGTCTTCTCTTTAATTCAAGGAATCTCTTTTCACAATCTTCGGTCCATTCGAACTTCTTGTTCTTTCTGGTAAGAACTGTCAACGGTGAAGCTATCCTTGAGAAGTTTTCCACAAACTTCCGGTAGTACCTTGCTAATCCGAGGAAACTTCTAACTTCACTGGCATTCTTTGGTTGACCCCAATTACTGACCACTTCTAACTTTGTCGGGTCTACCATAACTCCATCTTTTGAAATAACATGTCCCAGAAACGATATTTGATCAAGCTAAAACTCACACTTGGAGAACTTTGCATATAACTGTCTTTGCTGAAGGGTCTGTAAGACTATCTTCAAGTGTTCGGCATGTTCCCCCTGGGTTCTCGAGAAGATAAGGATGTCGTCAATGAAGACGACCACAAACTTGTCAAGGAACTCCTTAAATACCCGATTCATCAAGTCCATAAACATAGCGGGTGCATTTGTCACTCTGAAGGGCATGACCATGAACTCATAGTGTCCATACCTCGTTCGGAAGGCTATTTTCGGTATATCATCCTCTTTAACTCTTACCTGATGATAACCGGACCGCAAGTCAATCTTGGAGAAGACTATGACTCCCATCAATTGATCAAATAAATCCTTTATCCTTGGCAGAGGATATCTGTTCTTGATTGTCACTTGATTCAAGGCTCGGTAGTCTATGCACATTCTCATAGACCCATCTTTCTTTTTCATGAACAACACTGGAGCTCCCCATGGGGAATGACTAGGGCGGATGAATCTCTTATCTAATAACTCCCGTAATTGTTCCTGAAGCTCTTTCAATTCAGCTGGAGCCATACGATAGGGTGCTTTTGAGATTGGGTTGGTACTAGGAATAAGCTCAATCTCAAACTCAACTTCCCTTCTAGGTGCTAGTCCTGATAGCTCGTCAGGAAATACTTCCGGGTAGTCACATACAATTGGGACTTCTTCTAGCTTTTGGCTTCTTTCTTACTTAGTATCAACTATATGTGCTAAATACTCAGTGCATCCACTAGCTAGCATCTTCTGAGCTTCCATGGCAGACAAGAACTTCTTAGTCTTCTTCCTTGGTTCTCCAATAAACTCAAATTTGGCCTCGGTCTCGGGTTGGAATACTACTCTTCGCTTATGACACTCAATGGAAGAACCGTACTTGCTAAGAAAGTTCATTCCAAAGATGACATCATAGTCATGCATGTCCAGCAAGATCAGATCACTATAAAGCTCTCTATCTGAAATTTTGACTGGTACAACACGCAACCAGTGTGTAGATGTCATTATTTCACCCGAAGATAGGGTCATTAAAAATTGAATATCTAAGATATCCGGAGTTATATCTATCTTCTTAGCAAATGCCATAGACATGAAAGAATGGGTTACCCCAATATCAAACAGTACGGTAGCATGCTGACTAAGGATAGGTATCTGACATGTGACCATCATAGAAGCATTTACTACCTCTTCCTTGGAGAGGGAGAAGATCCGGGCATTATGTGTAACTGATGGGGCCTCCAATCTTCCTTGGCCGATGTAAGGACCCTCCAGTGCTCCCTACATCTGATGTAGCTGGGCTGGTCTACCTCCATACTGAATAGACTATGGCGGAGGCAGATTGGTCTTGGTGGGGCACTGTTTGGCGAAGTGTCCCTCGACACCACATATATAACACCCGCTCACGCCCTGGCGGCAAACTCCTGGATGCTTCCTCCCACACTTAGAACATGTAGGATACGTAGGCTGCTTACTGCTGAACCTCCCTTTGCATTATTCCATTGTTTCCTCTTGCCATTATTGTTTCGCTTCCAGTTCGAATTACCGCTCTAAGGTTTCTGATCTCCTGAACTTCCCTGACTTTTGCTTTCTATCGAGGCTAGCTTCTGGTGCTTGATACTATTCATGTAATGCTCTGTGATTAGCGCACTGCTGATTAGCTCTTCAGTAGTCTATGGTCTATTAATTCCACCAGCCACATTCAGAGCTATCTTCGGTCTCAACATCTTTAGCATCAACCTAACTCTTTCCTTCTCAGTACTGACCAGTTCCGGGCATAGACGAGCCAACCTATTGAACTTCTTTACCGCTTCATCTACTGATAAATCCCCTTGTCGGAACTCCATGAACTCATCATAATGCTTATTGGTGAATCGCATATGGAAGAACTCCTCGAAGAACTCCATCTCAAAGTCCATCCATGACATTTGGTTCACCACCCTCTTGGCATTTACTCGCTCCCACCACATTCTGGCATCTCCGGTCAGATAGAACGAGGCACACTTGATTTTCTCATTCTCAGGCCAGTCCAGCAATTCCACTATGCTCTCTACTATCTTGAACCATGCCTAAGCATCCCATGGTTCACTGGCACCGGCAAAACTTTCTGGCTTCAGCTTTTGCCATTGAATCAGATAGGCCTCTTGCCTCACCCCTCCCATTGGAGCTGTTGGTGGGACTGGTGGGGCGGAAGATGTAGTTGGAATGACATTCTGAGTCCCTGGCTGAGTAACAGGATTTTCTCGCTGATTCGTCATCAAGGTATTGATGACCTGCTGCTGCTCTGCCACTTGTTGTTGGAGCTGAGTGACTATCTGCATCCAGGCAGGTGGTGGTACTTCTTCATTCATTCCTTGTCCTCTACGGGGTCTTCCTCGAGGCATTTCTTTCTCTTCATAAGATGATAAAGTGAAACCACTATAAAGCTATTATCACTACTTTTTATCATCTTCACATACATATCTAGATATGCTGTATTACTTACTTTCTATCATCTTCATATATATATATATGCAAGCATGTTTAACTCAAAGAGAACATTCTTGGAGAGCGTGTTTAACTTAAAAGAAGCATTTCTTACTACTCATAAAGTAAATAAAGAAGATAAATACTTGTTTACTTGGAGGCGACAGGATTGATGCTCGATGTGTGTGTGACGGAAGGGCGGAACCCGCTCTGATACCATCTTGTAACCCCCCCCCCCCCCCGTCTTTTCACTCTCTACTAGGGGAGATGTCACTACTTTACTGTCTTTCTCGTTAATTCATGCAATATGTTGGATCGAGCGGATCGCTAGAGGGGGGGTTTGAATAGCGATAGAAATTTTTCGTTCAAAATCGTTCATTAAAATGCGAGTAGACACAGCGGAAGATAAAAACAAAACAAGCGAGACAATAGACACAAGGGTTTTACTTGGTTCATAGCCGAAGGCTACTACTCCAAGGCCCTAGTGGTCCTTGACCACGTACGGAGGGCAAACTACTAAAGAACTCCTCCTCGTTGGAGGTAGGAGTTAGATGGATACACATAATAACAAAAGCTCGAGGTAGAGGGACACTCCCCCTCTCCTCGTTATAATGAAAGCTTTACTAAAAAATAAACTGAAATACAATTTAAACTTTCGTTACCGACGACTTCAAAGGTTGGAGGTTGAAGCTCTAGTCGTCGTCTCGGCAGCACTTCGTCGTAGGGATGTCGGAGAGTCGGAGCGTATCGGAAGCACTTGGAAGCCTTTTTTAATTGATGAAAAACCCTAAGACAAGCCCTCCTTTTATAGCCTTTGAGCCCCTCATCGAATGAGTCTTCAACCAATCACAAATGGACACAAAACCTCCTTGAAATGGGATGATAAGCCTTGACTCCTTGAAGTTGATCATTGACCATCACGATCGGTGATGGCCATCATCACGATCGATGGTAGCATCAATGAGTCTTGACAGAGATGATCGATGAAGGGCGTCGAGTCCTCCAAGTCGGCAATGATCGATGCTAGCTGCAAGGCAAAGTTAGCTCAAAGAAAACATTATTTCGACGGCCTTCGACCGTCCGATCTCGACCTAGACCATCGATGGGATGTCTTTGGTCGGATCTACGCTTAAGACCATCCCCGTAAGGAGGATACGACCTCACTTACGCTCGCACACACGAGCTTACCTCGATACTTACCATGTCTCTTTTGCTTCCGACCTTCCACTCGATTCCTTCGGCTCCCTCCGAAGTCACTCGAGTGTCGCCCGACCACCCGACTTCCTCCGGGTGTCGCTAGCCTTCAGCTCCAGCTTTAGCAATCTTCTGCACACTCGATTCAGCTCGTGAGATAACGACATAAGTTTAACTTTGTATCGTTTACTATAATCAAAACTCAGGTTCGACTTAGGTGCCTACTGCACCAACACAATATACTAACGCACTATGCTAACAACTAAAATGATCATAAGGACCCTGACATCACTTAACAATATTCATTTCAAGATCTTCACATAACATGCAAGTATTAAGACTAACCCAACATGACTCTTGCATTCTTTGGTCTCAACCATAAGTAATCCAGTTGAACTTCAACAATATAAAAAAAACAACTAGAAACTTAAAATATGGGTTAGACATCTGCACTTGGGATCTTCTATTTCCACTGTTCCGTCGCCACACACACCAAGCACTTCGTCCGCCATGCCACCTCACTGAAACTTTTCTTTACCTTTATCTGCAGTATAAGGAAATGTAAACTGTAAGCAATAACGCTTAGTAAGTACTTCCTAAGCTCACAAAAAACATGTTACGTATGAAAATCATGCAACTAGTTCTCTTACCCTTGATACATTGATACACATGCAAACATAACTGGAAATCATAACTCTGAATACATGTCTCTTGTATAAACCATGCTCTTAAGTATTTTAAAACTTGTAAACAGTGTATCTGAAATGAAATAATTAACTTTGAAAACTTTTACTTGTACTTATACTTATACTTCAAATTAATAATCATTCTGGATATGGGCCCGACATAGTACAAATTTGCGCTTTCCTAATAGGTTGGGGTGGCCAACCACCGAACCTACTAGGGTAACTGAGACTAAGGGCCTTGGCCCGTGGGCGAAACTGATGCCCGGTACATGTCATCTCAAAAGTAAAATATTTTGTTTATACTTATATTCTTATACATACTGAAAGAATGCTCTTAATCCCCTAAATCATGAATGAGAAGCACCATAAAGATCATTATGCTCTTGACCCCCAAAACTGAAATGGGGAGCATACTGAAGTTCGTTGTGCTCTTAATCCCCAATTCGAACGGGGAGCATCTTTAAATTTTCCTTATAAAGGAAATATTTTTACATCTTACTCTACATCATACATATAATTGTAAGCTACAACTTATCTACAACATGCATGATCATAAATCACATTCTTATCATGGATCTAAACATGATACTGAATCAAATATGACATACGGGTAAAAATCATGTAACTGGAAACAACATGTACATAAAAATATATCAATGACATACGATAACTACTTATACTGCAGGTGAGCAATACTTACTTCCTATGTTTTTCACCAATTTATACCGCTAGATTTCGTAAAGAGAAAACCTCCTACGTGTTCCTTGACTTTAGCATGATCCTCTACCAAGTCCTTGAGGAGATCCCTCTTGAAAAATCCCCTTTTGAATTATTCAAAGAGCAGACAAACTTCTTCCTCACTTCGGCGGCTGGAAAAACGAGAGGGAGAGAGAGAGAGGCGGCTGGAAAAAAAAAGAGAGGGAGAGAGAGAAAAACAAAAACTATATATAAACTAGGGTTTCTCTAATTTAATTACCCCTTTAAATGCTTAGCTAAATTAACCAACTTCTCCCTTTTTTTCGCCTATAGATGTATTCTGTTATACCCTACTCATTGGTAATCTTATGACTTAGTGGTAGGAAGTCTATTCCCCCAAACCAATGGTTCATGGTTTGAGTCTCGGCTAACGAACTATTTATTCGAATTTTTTTTTCTTTTTTTTCTTCCTATTCTTATTTCTATATTTTTTCTAAATAAATAAATAAAAGTATAGGAACTAAAATTTGAGTTGTTACAGTTTTTCTTTTATTTCTTTGATTCATTCTTGTATTTGGTTGTGGTACTGTATAAGCTTTAAGTTGTAAGAGGTTTCTTTATCTCTGGTGTGATTCCGAGAAGGAGAAAGTTTTAGTGGTGGTGCATCACTAGAGCTAGGTCATGGAGTAGAAATCAGGGATTCGAACCACGTAAAATCCCAGTGTCATGGATGTGAATTGTTTTTGTCTTATGTATTTGTTTATGTTGTTTTGTTTCCATTGTGCTAATCTTTGTAGACAAGCAATCACAAATGCAATCAAGAAAGGAATCAGAGAGAGATTGAATCACCACTATTCACCCCCCTCTAGCACTACACAATGGTCCCAATAAAGATCTCATACCAATAGAGATATCTTTTAATCTTGTAAGCACAAGATCTTTTCCATGTCTTACCAATGTGTGATTTTGATTGTATTCTCAATTCTCCCAACGATCCCTCCTCAAACGAAGGACCACATTGGGCCCCCCTCAAGTCTATCCGTCCTCAAAGGACTTCCTTTGTTTGATGCTCGATCCTCAACCCACCAGACCTTCCTATTAACTGTCTGGTCCTTCTGACCCAGCTGAACTTCCTACTAGTTATCTGGTCCTTCTGATCCAACTAGACTTCCTGCTAGTTGTCCAGTCCTTCTGACCCAACTAGACTTCCTGTTAGTTATCCGGTCCTCCTAATCCAACTGGACTTCTTTTCTAGTATCTAGTTCTCTTGATCAAGACATGGGAGCCCAACTTAATATAGACCACAGATCTGATACCAATTGTTAGTGTCTATAAGATTCATATATCTTCACAATGACATGATATTTTCCACTTTGGGTCTATGTCCTCATGGTTTTATTTTTGTGTTATACCCAAAAGTCCTCATGCCAATGGATTGAGATATCTTTTCATCTTATAAGTACATGAGCTTTTCCATATCTTACCAATGTGGTCTTTTATTTGAGGAGGGATTGTTAGGAGTATTGGAATACAATCAAAGTCTCACATTGGTAAGACATAGAAAATATCATGTACTTATAAGATGAAAAGATATCTCCATTGACACGAGACCTTTTGGGTATAGTCCAAAAATAAAACCATGAGAGCTTAGACCTAAAGTGGATAATATCATGTCATTGTGGAGATATATGAATCTTATAGGCACTAAGAGAAAGAAAATTAATAGTTTTACATATTTAAGCTAATCTCTAGGAGCATTAGTTTGACATAGAGTTGAAAGTGATCCTAAATTTTTCTAAGAAGTAAAACAATGTTCAACCCTCGGAAGGTGGATCGAAGCCATGAAGGAAGAGATGAAATTCATGGAAGATAATAGCGTGGAAACTTGAAGAATTGCCTAAAAAATGAGACCTATGTTGGTGCAACAATGCCCCAAGCATTTATATATTTTGATGTTTGGATAATCATCTAAGTTAGGCAATGTTTTGTGATCTAATTGTAAACATGTTTAAGTGACAGGAAAATCCAAGTATGAAGACTTGGTAAAAGACAAGTCCAAGTGTGATCTTGGCAAAGAGAAGTCAAAGGAAAGGTCTTGGTCTTGGCAGCGTAAGTCCAAGCATGTAGTCTTGGCGGCGTAATGTCCAAGCAGTCCTTGGAAAAGAAAGACCAAAGGAAAGTCTTGGCAGCATAAGTCCAAGCATGTAGTCTTGGCGGCGTAAAGTCCAAGCGTACTTTGGCAAAGAAGAAAACCAAAGCATGACGAAACCGAAGGAAGCTTTTGAAGGCAAGCGCATGGATGGAGTCGTGGACTCAAAGAAATCCTGGAGGCGCAAGGCTGATGGAGAAGCTAGAAGGTTAAGTCTAGGCTTAGGTTATGTTTTCAAGTATGAATTAGTCATACTTGGGGTGTGCCAGTCGACTGGAACATGGTGTCGGTCGAACTGGCCCTTAAAATGCAGCATTAGAGGTTGGAAGGCATTAGCGATCGATCGGGTTATCGGTCCGAATGGTGAGAGTCGACTCAAACCCGATCGCGCATACAAGCCGGCAATCATTGCCATTATTGTGATCGATCGCCTAAACAATATATGGCCGTGGCGATCGCTCTGGCGATTTAGCAAGATTCGAATCGCCATTGTTGCGATCGGCCGATGATAGTCTTCCGTTAGCGATGGCATTGCAAATCCCGCGAATTCGGCTGTTCAAAAGCCATTAGAATCGGTGGCAGTCGACTGATGTAAGTCATCAGTTGATTGATAGACCTCCAACGGAAAAAAGAGGCTCTTTCCTATAAAAAGATCCCAAGGGGAGCAAGAAGGGGTTAATGCTTATATTTTGATCATTCTTCTAAGCTCCCACAAGTTTTCCAAGCTTTCTAAGTGCATTAATCTCCCTCCTCCTCTCAAATCTTCATTGTCATCTTTTGTAAGAAGAGGAGGTCTTTGTAAAGAGAAAGCTTCTTAGTGGAATTGCTTGGGTTGATCCACCTTAAGGATCGCCGTAGAGTAGGAGTGTTATCTCTGAACCACATAAAGACCTTGTTAGCATTATTTTTGTGTTTTTACATATATTATTTGTGCTTGCTTCCGCTAATTACTCTTGTAGAAACGAAAAGTGCTATTCACCCCCCCCCCCTCTAGCTTCCAAACGATCACCAACAAGTGGTATCAGAGCCCGGATCGCATCGGAAGATCTAACCATCAACCGGAGCATGACATTTCAAGAGGGATATAGCACGGCGAGGCCTCCATTTTTCGACGGCAACGACTTCGGTTATTGGAAAGGTAGGATGGAATACTATCTCATGAATGACATAGAAAATTGGTTTAGTATTGTAGATGGATTCGAAAAGTCGGTCGACGAATTCGGAGCACCACTACCGACAAAAGATTGGACAAGAGAGATGGCCAAGAAAGCACAAGCAAATGCAAAAGCAACTATCACACTTCAATGTGGTCTATCCAAGGAGCAACTCTCTAAGGTCGGGCCTTTCAACTCCGCAAATGAGCTTTGGGAGAAGCTCATCGAACTCAATGAAGGATCCAAAGAGACAAGAAGAGCCAAGAGGGATCTTTTGATTGGCCAACTCCAAAGCTTCACTATGAAGACAAACGAGACCGTGAGCCAAATGCACGGGCGTTTCAAGGAAGTAGTCAACGGACTACACGTTATAGGTGAAAAGGTCTACAATCGTGACCTTGTAAGGTATGTATTACAAGCTTTCCCTAGGACCACCTTATGGGCCTCAATGGTAGATGCTTATAAGGTCTCTAGGGATCTTTCATTAGTCAAGCTAGATGAACTTTTTTGTGAATTTCAATTACATGAACAAGATAAAACTTCATCCAAAGAGAAGGGTATAGCTCTTTTTGTAGGAAAGAAGGAGAAGAAGAAGAAGGAGAAGAAGGAAGTGTCCTCCTCATCCGAATCCGAGGAAGACTCATCAAGTAGTGAAAATGATTTATCGGCAAGCGAGGTGGCACATTACGTCAAGAAGTTTGGTGGGAAGTCAAGGAGACTCACCAAGAAAGATGTGAAGAGGATGTTCCAATCCTCAAGAGGTAAATCTTCAAATAATTCAAATTCTTCATCTAATGTAACTTGTTATGGTTGCAATAAGAAAGGGCACATCAAACCAAATTGCCCGGAACTAAAGAAGAAAGAGGAGAAAGAAAAGAAGCATAAGGAGAAGAAGGAAAAGAAGAAGAAAGAAGCAATGGTGGCACAAACATGGGACACTCTAAGTATGGAGGAGTCTTCCGATGATGAGGAAGTATGTCATGCCACCCGGAACCTAGCTCTTATGGCATTAGAGGAAGAAGCCACGAGCTCAAGCGAGGAGTCCTCCTCCTCTTCAAGTGATGAATCATCATCAAGTGATGATGATGAGGTAAACAACTCACCTAAAATAGATTTACTTTATAAGACTATTGCATGTTTACAAAATGCTTTAAATAGATCAAAAATTAGGGTTAAGGATCTAAAATTAGAAATCAAATCACTCAAAAGTGTAGATTCATCATGCTACAAACAATCTAGTGATATTGATGAATGTACTCTTAGAGATGAAAATGATGAGTTAAGAAAAGAAATAGGTAAATTAAGAGCATGCCTAGAAAAATTCACTAATGGTTCTAAATATCTAGATATGATTATTAAAAATCAAAGGGCAATTTACAATAAGGCTGGATTAGGATATAGACCTAAGGAGAAAGAGGTAGCATTTGCATCCCTTGTTAGTAGAAAAACAATGATTAAAAGCAAGGGGAGAAAGGCATGGGTACCAAAGAAATTTATAATTGATGCTAGTGGTCCTAAGATTTGGGTACCTAAGGATTGTGTTTTTCATGTGACATAGGTAGAAGAACCAAGCTTGTGGATAGTTGATAGTGGGTGCTCAAAGCATATGACCGGGGATGAGAGAAAATTCTCCACTATCAACCACACTAGCAAAGGAAAAGTGTCATTTGGTAATAGCGGAAAACTTAAAATTTTAGGAAAGGGCACCATTGAGGTATCTCCCAATCTTGCCATTCATAAAGTTCTATTAGTTAAAAATATGAAATTTAATTTACTTAGTGTAAGTCAATTATGTGATGCAAACTTTGATGTTAAATTTGATTCCTCAAAATGTTTTATAAGACACAAAATTATAAATGATTGCATGTTAGTAGGCTTTAGGAAATCAAATATATATTATGTTGATTTATCCTATGCTACTAATCCTTCCACTAAGTGTCTTATTGCAAAAGAGGAAGAAAGTTGGCTTTGGCATAGGAGGCTAGGACACATAAACATGAAGAATATAGCCAAAATAGAAAAATTGAAGCTAGTCAAAGGATTGCCTAGAGTCAAATTTCTCAAGGACAAGATGTGTGATGCTTGCCAAGAAGGGAAACAATCAAAAACATCACACAAAGGTAAAAATTTACTTAGTACCGCTTTACCGTTAGAATTATTACATATGGATTTATTTGATTGCCATAGTACCCCATCTATAATTGGTAGTAAATATTGCTTGGTAATAGTAGATGATTTTTCTAGATTTACTTGGGTGTTTTTCTTGAAAAATAAAGATGAAACCTTAGGAATAATCATAGGATTTAGCAAAAGAGTAGAAAATGAAAGAAAACTCAAAATCAACCGGATCCGTAGTGATCATGGTGGAGAATTTGAGAATTCTAATTTTTCAAATTTTTGCTTAGAACAAGGGTACAAGCATGAATTTTCTTGTCCTAGAACACCCCAACAAAATGGGGTTGTGGAAAGAAAAAATCGTGCCCTACAAGAAGCAGCTAGGACAATGCTTAATGCATATTCCTTACCTAGCTACTTGTGGGCGGAAGCGGTTAATACCGCTTGCTATATCCAAAATAGGGTATTGATTCATAGGTTTTTAGGAAAAACTCCATTTGAATTGTGGAATGGTACAATTCCAACAATTCATTATTTTAAGGTCTTTGGATGTAAAGTTTATATCTTAAATACCAAAGACAACCTAAGTAAGTTTGAGTCCAAAGCGGATGAAGGAATCCTAGTTGGATACTCATCCACTAGTGTAGGATATAGAGTTTACAATAAAAGGACTCAAAAGATTGAAGAATCTTTAAATGTTCAATTTGATGAAACTTCCAATACATACCCTAGGAAATCCCCTATTGATGATGATATAAATATTGAAAATCAAGAAATTACCAAACAATTTCAAGACTTAGACTTAGGGGGTAATGATCAAGGGGGAGGATTGAATCAAGGGGGAGTAAGGGATGATTCCGATGATGAGCATAGGATTGAGGTTGATCATGATCAAACTCCATCTAACACACCTCCTAGAACCATAAGATTTCATCAAAGTCACCCCTTAGATCAAATTGTGGGTGAATTATCTCAAGGAGTTAGGACTAGGTCATTCCATAGGGATCCTACTAGTCATATTGCTCTAATCTCTCAAATTGAGCCCAAAACAATTAAAGATGCATTACTTGATCCGGATTGGATCTTAGCAATGCAAGATGAATTAGCTCAATTTGAAAGGAGTCAAGTATGGGAGTTAGTTCCTAGACCAAGTGAAAACACTATTATTACTACAAGATGGGTCTTTAGGAACAAACTAGATGACCAAGGGAATATCACTAGAAATAAAGCACGATTAGTTGCAAGGGGTTTTAATCAAGTTGAAGGACTTGATTATGATGAAACATATGCCCCGGTTGCTAGGTTAGAGTCCATTAGAATACTTTTAGCATATGCCTCCTATATGGGTTTCAAACTCCATCAAATGGATGTCAAATCGGCATTCCTAAATGGGTTTATTAAGGAAGAGGTGTATGTAGAACAACCTCCCGGGTTTGAAAATATGGACTACCCAAACCATGTATACAAGCTTAGGAAAGCCTTATATGGTTTGAAACAAGCTCCCCGGGCTTGGTATGAAAGATTGTCATCTTTTCTAATCTCTAAGGATTTCAAAAGGGGTAGTATAGATCAAACTCTCTTTATAAAATCAACATCTAAGGACATCTTTGTAGCTCAAGTGTATGTTGATGACATTATCTTTGGGTCAACAAATGATGAACTTCTTCAAGACTTCATTCAAAATATGGAAAAAGAGTTTGAGATGAGTCTAGTTGGAGAATTAAATTTCTTTCTAGGATTGCAAGTTAAACAAACAAGTGAAGGAATTTACATTTATCAAACCAAATATGCTAAGGAAATGATTAAGAAATTTGGTTTGGAAAATGCTAAGGTAGTGTCAACTCCAATGGAAACCAATACTAAAATAGATAGTGATAGTGAAGGAAAACAAATAGATCTTACCCTTTATAGGAGCATGATTGGTAGCCTCTTGTATTTAACCGCTAGTAGACCCGACATATTATTTGTGGTTGGTATGTGTGCTAGTTATCAATCATGTGCTAAGGAATCTCATTTAGTTGCCGTTAAGAGAATTTTAAGATATGTTAAAGGCACACTAAATGTAGGTCTATGGTACCCTAGGACTAGGTCCTTTGATTTGATTGGGTACACCGATTCCGATTATGCCAGTTGCAAATTGGATCGGAAGAGTACTAGTGGTGGATGTCAATTCCTTGGGTCCTCCCTAGTGAGTTGGAGTAGTAGGAAGTAACCTTGTGTTGCTTTATCCACCACCGAGGCCGAATATGTGGCTATGGGTGGTTGTGTAGCTCAATTATTATGGATGAAACATACCTTAGAAGATTATGAGCTATCTTACTCCAACATGAAAGTATTTTGTGATAATGTGAGCACCATTAACTTGACCAAGAATCCGGTGCATCACTCTAGGACCAAGCACATTGAAGTGAAACATCACTTCATTAGAGACCATGTGGCTAAGGGGGACATTGAGCTTAATTACATTGAATCTAAGTCCAACCTAGCCGACATCTTTACCAAGCCTCTCCCCGAAATAGAATTTTCATCACTTAGGAGAGAACTTGGAATGTGCTTTGTAGAATAGAAATGTAGGTTTGTATGATCCTATAGAAATACTAGGATTTATACCTTTAACCATCTCACAAAATACTTAGGAAACCATGATTTTTGTATTGAGCCACCTAGACAACATGTGAGATGTTAGGAAGATGCACTTGGATCATCATGCTTGTTATGATGCATTGCTATGAACCAAAGTGTCATCTAGAGACATTAATCCTTCATTGGACCAATCGTTGGGAAGGCCTATGTAAAATTAATGTGCATATAGCTCCAAGAATATGATTGGAAATGTCAAATAAAATAAAATTTAAACTATGTCTATCAAACCTTGAGAAACAATTTCCTATTGATAAGCCAAAGTGATACAAAGTTTTGCAAAAATATCATAACTTTTGCAAAATCTCAAGATTGTGTCAATATCAAAATCTAGAGGTGATATAATTTTAAAATAATTTTTCCTTGATAGGAAATGATCTAACAATATTACCCATAAAATTTCGTGATTTTTTGATCTTTATTGAATTAATTATGATTTTTTTTTAATCTGACCGAAAAATTTATCGGTGATATCGATCGGTACCTAACCGCCGATTCGATACGTCGGCGATATCGAACCAGCTTACCCGGTTCGTTATCAGTTCGACTGCCATTTATGAAGTCATTGCAGGTACAGAATCGTTGTATCGGCATTTGATTCATTGCCATTATAGCGATCACGCTATCTGAAATCGTTCGTATCGCTGATTCGTGATCCCCATCGATTCATTGCCGACTAAAGCGATCGATTGATGTCACATTTTTAGGGCTTTCCACGGTTCGACTAAACCATCGATTTTCTCTCCTCTTCCTCTTCCGACGAACCTCCACCGCGCCAGTTTCTCCTCCTCGCTTCCGACTTCATTTGGAGTGCTCTCCGACTCGAGGACCTCCTCTTGTCACTCCGTTCGCGCCCTAGTTTCTAGTCACTCGGCTAGGGTTCCGTGGTCCGGCACTGTTCTTTGTTCACCATGCCGCCTAGGTAAATTCTCATTCCTGATCAATGTTTGTTTGTTCCTATGATTGTATTTCACTAATCCGTGCTTGTTTTGTTGTCTTTGTCCATGCATCATCCTTAACCTACATTGTGCATACTTTTTTTTGTTGTCTTTTCACACATTTAGACTTACGCACTTTGCTACTAAGCGTACCCGGGCACCTCCGACCAACGAGGGCCCGTCAAACCCTCGACCCTCTGTCGGTCCTCGATTTCCAAACTCCACACTAGAAAGTGCTTTCAATAAAAACAAATTTTAACTTATTCCACCTAGATCAATGGATCCCAATTTTCTTAAAGACTACTGTTTTGACATTGTTCAAATCATTCAACATTACAAACTCGAGTCTTTAGTTTTTTGTGAACATCATGTTAATATCACTCTTCTCTCTGAATTTTTCAACAACCTGCGACCGGCTGGAGATGGGCTGAGATACTGGACTCACGTTGCTCAGCGCGATCTGGATTTCAGTCCCCAGATCTGGACCGATTTTCTCGGTTGTCTCTCTTCCGAGAATGATTTCATTTTATATCCATCTTGGAGTGAACCTCTTCCACCTCCTTTTGAGGAGATTTCTTTGGATTTCCTTCACACTACTTTCTATCATTCTCCTCGACCTTTGAACACCAATCTATTTCAATCACAAGAACTTTCTGCCTCTGACAATGTCCTTTATAAGGTCATTGCTCATTGTCTTCTCCCTATAGTTACCCGTGGTTTGGCCTTGGTTCGCCCTCCACACTTACTTCTCATGCATATCTTTCGTCAATACTTAGACATCAATATTGGCCTCAATACCTTCCATTGCATCACTCATTTCATAAGGCCAAACAATGGGAAGGTTCATATTCCTTTTGGAAATGTCCTTACTCAATGGCTCAGCTTCGTAGGCATTGATGTCAATATAGGAGTCATTAAAGTCATGAATAGAAAATATGATCAGATGACTCGACGGAGCTTCTCCTTGGCGGGCCTGAAGGCCGACAGAGGATCTGCTCAGGACCCAGACGGCGGCTAGCGGTGGCGCCGGCACCGAGAGGATCGGTATGGAAGGAGTTCTTGAGGGTGTTCTTGCCGAGGGAGCGGATCTGGGAGGCTAGCTGCGGCGATCGTTATGCGGATACATCCTTCATTGCCGCCGCCGATGCTTTGCGGGCCCGGGTAGACCTGCGTTTGAGGAGCTGCGCTTAGAGCATCAGGAGTTTCGCCGGGAGCATCAGGAGCTCCTCTCCCTCGTGAGAGGGGTGCATCGGCAGCAGCAGGACATCTTGGCGATTCTCCGCCCTGCTGCACCTGGACACCCACCTCACGATGGATCGTCATCTGCACCGATGGATGCTGAGGACGACGATCGTTAGCTCGCTTTTTTTTATATTCTTTTTGGCCGTATGTACGGCATAAACTCCTACTTGTGTCATAACTTTTGATTAATGAAATGAAATTGTGTCTTTGTTTTAATTCATTTCTATTAGTGTCTACAACTTGTTATTTGTCAAGTTTAGAAGTTGAGCATATAGTACGAAGTTATGAATATTGATACGATACAATTACACTTTTTGTGTCATAATTTTGTTATTTTGAATATCGTATCAATCCATTAATATGATGAGCATATTTTTCGTCTAATATTTTTCATATGTTATATTAGTCGAATAAAATGTGTATGACGAGTTTCGTGATTTTTGGACACCCACGGAATTTTCTACGCATTTTCAAACCTTGACTGAAAAATTTGATTTTCAGATTTGTCTGATATCAGTCGACTGCCAAGGCCGGCAGTTGACTGATGCCTATTCCAGTCGAACCGGTGACACTGTTTTGGAATAGAAAACAGTTTTTTCATCGGTTAAAAGGTTCAATTTTGAACATTATATGATTTCCACAGTATATACATGATAACTTGTATGGAAAGGCGGATTTTCTTGGTGCACTGGTTTAGGGGGAGCTACATCCTTAATTTCTATAATTGTTGGTGCAAGGCTAGGACATATTTACTTATTCTATTGCTTATGCCTTGCTTCACATGTTATTTCCCCATCATGAAACATGTCTTGGATTTAGGGGGAGCTTCATATCAATTTTATACCTTTGTTCAAGATATGTCAATTCTTCCTGCACTTATTGGATAAACTCTTCTCTTTTTGTTGTATGTCAAAGGGGGAGAAGGGATATTTAAGTTAGAATTCATATTGAAATATGTTTATATGTATAGAAGAAGACCTAACTTAAATGATTGCCAAACATCAAAGGGGAGATTGTGCAACAATGCCCCAAGCATTTATATATTTTGATGTTTGGATAATCATCTAAGTTAGGCAATGTTTTGTGATCTAATTGTAAACATGTTTAAGTGACAGGAAAATCCAAGTATGAAGACTTGGTAAAAGACAAGTCCAAGTGTGATCTTGGCAAAGAGAAGTCAAAGGAAAGGTCTTGGTCTTGGCAGCGTAAGTCCAAGCATGTAGTCTTGGTGGCGTAAAGTCCAAGCAGTCCTTGGAAAAGAAAGACCAAAGGAAAGTCTTGGCAGCATAAGTCCAAGCATGTAGTCTTGGTGGCGTAAAGTCCAAGCGTACTTTGGCAAAGAAGAAAACCAAAGCATGACGAAACCGAAGGAAGCTTTTGAAGGCAAGCGCATGGATGGAGTCGTGGACTCAAAGAAATCCTAGAGGCGCAAGGCTGATGGAGAAGCTAGAAGGTTAAGTCTAGGCTTAGGTTATGTTTTCAAGTATGAGGGTGTGCAGCTACCGACCGAACATGGTGCTCGCCGAACCGCCTTTAAAATGCAGCATTAGAGGTCGAAGACTGCTAGCAATGACCGGGGTTATGGGGTTATCGTCAGTGTCGACTTCGACCAGCACGCATACAAGTTAGCGATCGACTACCATTATTGGCAATCGACGCCACCGCATGGCACAATAATGGCTCGCGATCGCTGGCGATATCGGTCGGACGAATCGCCACTATTGGCGATCGATAGTCTTCCGTTAGCGATGCACGCAAATCCCGCGAATCCGGCTGTTCAGAAGCCGTTAAAATCGGCGGCAGTCGACTGATGTAAGTCATCAGTCGACTGATAGACCTCCAATAAGAAAAAGAGGCTCTTTCCTATAAAAAGAGCCCAAGGGGAGCAAGAAGGGGTTAATGCTTATATTCTGATCATTCTTCTAAGCTCCCACAAGTTTTCCAAGCTTTCTAAGTGTATTAATCTCCCTCCTCCTCTCAAATCTTCATTGTCATCTTTTGTAAGAAGAGGAGGTCTTTGTAAAGAGAAAGCTTCTTAGTGGAATTGCTTGGGTTGATCCACCTTAAGAATCGCCGTGGAGTAGGAGCGTTATCTCCGAACCACGTAAAGGCCTTGTTAGCATTGTTTTTGTATTTTTACATATATTATTTGTGCTTGCTTCCGCTAATTACTCTTGTAGAAACAAAAAGCGCTATTCACCCCCCCCCCCTCTAGCTTCCAAACGATCACCAACAACCTATTAGTTTTAAATGATATTTAAAATCAAATGAAATTTGAAGGACAATGTAAAAAAGTATAAGACTCATCTTGTTGCTAAGAGATTCACTCAGAATTATAACATTGATTAAAAAAGACTTTCTTACCTATAACCATGAAAGACTCTCTATATGTAATAATGATATTTGTAATTCATTATGATTTAGAGTTATATCAAATAGACGATAAGATTGCATTCCTCAATGGTGGCATTGAGTAAAACTATAAATATGGTACAGTTAAAGAATTTTGAATATGAAAATTTAAAACATCTAGTATGTAAATTGAAAAAATTCATTTATAGTCTGAAATAGGCATCCCATCAATGATACAAGAAATTTGATTTCATTTAGTTTCAAGGAGAATTAGCAGATCAATGTATATATGTCAAGTTTAGTATGAGTAAGTTTATTATTCTTATCCTATATGTGGATGATATTTTACTTGCAAGCAATAATAAAAAATTACTATATGAAACTAAGTTATTTCTATTAGAAAATTCTGAATAAAAGACTATAGTGAATTATCTTTTGTATTAAGCATAAAGATATATTGTGATCGTTCAAGGGGTATTGTTTGTAACGCTCGCCCTTATCTGCTCTCAGGGCGGCGCTACTTTTTCTTTCTTTTTTTTTATAACATGACATATAGGGATCATTTCACAATCTACGTACTTAACGTGTTTTCATGGCATAAACCTTCTCTTATACATGCATTACCTATCATATTCGTAATAAGCATGTTAACATCTCTTATCTCTTTTTATAACATGCATAACATAAAATATCCATTCATGAGTTCTAGCATATCAAACTTTTATAAGTAACTGAACAGTAACATAACTAAGCAACATTCAACATGGTACTAATAAATCTCAAGTCTTATAAGCGGAAGCAAATGTCTTAAGGTGTTCACTGAGCATATAAATATAAGCAGATAGTAATAGGGTCTTTTTCCACCATGCCACTATCACACCCACTTGGCCCCTCCTGCTACTTCCTCTTAGTTCATGTTTCCTTTATCTGCAGTATATGGACAACATGAACTATAAGCATATAGCTTAGTAAGATTCTTGCCTACTCACAAAAGCCACAAACCTCATCGAACAATTAGAAAAACAGGAGCATACTAGCATAAGTATTTCATAACAACACTATGTATCAACTTACCAACGCAATGAAAACATAAGCATGGCATACAATTTACATAAGCATGCTAAACATAATTAAATCTAAGCAGGGCATAAATTAAACATAAGCATTCATGATATCATCAACCCTAACATGCATAAAGGACATAGTCCTAAGCATTCTTAAACTTAACATAAGCATTCATAATTTCATAAATCATAGACAAGCATCAAGGACATAATCATAAGCATTCTTAAACTTGACATAAGCATTCATAATTTCATAAATCATAGACAAGCATCAAGGACATAATCATAAGAATTCTTAAACTTGACATAAGCATTCATAATTTCATAAATCATAGACAAGCATCAAGGACATAATCATAAGCTTTCTTAAACTTGACATGAGCATTCATAATTTCATAAATCATAGACAAGCATCAAGGACATAATCATAAGCATTCTTAAACTTGACATAAGCATTCATAATTTCATAAATCAAAGACAAGCATCAAGGACATAATCATAAGCATTCTTAAACTTGACTTAAGCATTCATAATTTCATAAATCATAGACAAGCATCTAGGACATAATCATAAGCATTCTTAAACTTGACTTAAGCATTCATAATTTCATACAAGTCCTTTCTTTTCAAAACATATACATATAGGTACTTCAACATAATCATAACTTGAATGGGGGGCCCCAGGTTAAGTACCACATAATGCGCGTTCCCTAATAGGCTGGGGTAGCGAGCCACCAGACCTACTAGAGCAAGACCTCTTACGTCTTACCAGGGCAAGACCTCTTACGTCTTCTTATGTCCCTATGGATTTGATTAACGACCACCTGACGGGTCGGGTACTTAACCTCTTACAAAGTAAAATACTTAATTCCTTTCTTTCTTGTCATATCATAAAGAATGCTCTTAATCCCCAACATAAAAAGGGAAGCATCTCAATCTTATCTTACCATAAGGAGAGCTCTTAATCCCTACTTGAAAGGGAAGCATCTCCATCTTATCTCATTATAAGGAGAGCTCTTAATCCCTACTTGAAAGGGAAGCATCTCCATCTTATCTTATCATAAGGAGAGCTCTTAATCCCTACTTGAAAGGGAAGCATCTCCATCTTAGGCATTTCATAGCATACATGCATTCATAACATAAGAGTACCCTAAAGGGGTCCTAAAGCATAAACATGTTTATCACATAAGCATATTTCATAGGCATATTCATGGCATATTAAATCATAAAACATGTTCATCTCAAAGGCATATTTCATGGCATATTACATCATAAACATGTTCATCACATAGGCATGTTTCATAAACATATTTCTTGGCATATTAAATCATACAACATGTTCATCACATAGGCATATTTCATAAACATATTTCTTGGCATATTAAATCATAAAACATGTTCATCTCATAGGCATATTTCATAAACATATTTCTTGGCATATTAAATCATAAAACATGTTCATCTCATAGGCATATTTCATGGCATATTACATCATAAACATGTACATCACATAAGCATAATTCATGGCATATTATAATCATCCACATAACATAACTTCATAATGGGTGTTTTCATGAAACCCTAGCCCCTAACCCCAAGGTTGGCCGAAACATGTAGGGGGTACTAAAATTTGATTCTTGTCACATAAATTCATTCGTGAAGGCATACTACATAACATAACTTCATAAGGGGGTATTTTCATGGAACCCTAACCCTAACCCCAAGGTTGGCCGAAACATGTATGGCTATAAACTTGGATTTTTGACACCTAAAATCTCCTACATGAAGCTTACAACCTACAAAAATTTCCTTAGTAGCATTTTCATGAAACCCTAGCCCAAAAACTTGGTTGGCCGAAACATGTAGGGCTCAAAGCTTGGATTTTTGTCACCTAAAAATTCCTACATGAAGCTTACAACCTACAAAAATTTCCATAGTAGCATTTTCATGAAACCCTAGCCCAAAAACTTGGTTGGCCGAAACATGTAGGGCTCAAAGCTTGGATTTTTGTCACCTAAAAATTCCTACATGAAGCTTACAACCTACAAAAATTTCCTTAGTAGCATTTTCATGAAACCCTAGCCCAAAAACATGGTTGGCCGAAACATGTAGGGCTCAAAGCTTGGATTTTTGTCACCTAAAAATTCCTACATGAAGCTTACAACCTACAAAAATTTCCTTAGTAGCATTTTCATGAAACCCTAGCCCAAAAACTTGGTTGGCCGAAACATGTAGGGCTCAAAGCTTCATATTTCTTTCATGTAACATGTCCTACAAAACTAATATACTGCAGGTGAGGGAATCTTACTTCCTTCGCTTTGCTCTGAGGGGGAAGATGACCTAAGGAAACAAAAACCTAGCCTTCTCCTTGCTTAACTCTCTAGGGTGGAACCCTATTTTGTTTTGGCCGAAACTTCAAGGAAGGAGGCTTAGGGTTTCGGTGGAAGGAGGAAGAAGGAAGAAGAAGTGGCCAAGTGGAACCTTCCCTCTTCTTTATATAGGGAGGAAGAGAAGTGTCTCTTCTCTTTTCATGCCTCTTCATTTACCCTCATCATACTTATCTACAATTTCCCCTCTTTCTCCAACAGTAAGCTACTGCTGAGCACTTGGTCATCACATGCATGGTAAGAGTTAACTCTTACCAAGAGGTTTAAGGTTCAAACCTCACCTCTCCACTTTTTTTATCCTTTTATCATTTTTTTCCAAGATTCCATATATAATTTCCTAGACATGAAATTAAATTTTATGCAAAAATTATTATAAAATTTCTAGAGTTTGGGATGAAAAGGGAGGAAAGGGAAATGGGGAATTCGGCCAAGGATGAGGAAGAAGGAGAATGAAGAAGGAAGGTGGGGTTTTACTTCTTCTCTTTTCTTAATTCTCTTCTTTAATACTTAGGGAATGAACACTCTCCATCCTTTCATGGGAGGGGATGAACCCACTCCTCATCTTCCCATCTATATTCTTTGTATATTCTTTATATATCTTATCCATAAATTATCCTAGGGTCTAGTGGTGTCAAGGCTACCTCCCTATTAGTGGGTTCATGGTTCAAATCCTACCTATGACCATCTTTTATTTTATTTTATGTTAAACCTTTTATAGCCTTAAAACCTATATAATTACTTTGCATAGTTTAGAATTTCACGGGCGTTACAATCCTTCATACCTATAAAAGTTTCGTCCTCGAAACTTAGAACAACTCCAGATACTTTTATTTCGTGTCATCCTCGCGTTCCTAAGTTGCTTCTTCAAACTTTTGATTTGCCATATGGCTTTCCCTAAGGGTACTTCTTTGGTTCTCTATTTCTTGATTTCTCGATCTATTATCTGAATAGGTCGACTTTCATAACTTAAATCTTCTTGAACTCGTACCATTTGTGGCTCGATCACATGGTCTTATGAACTCTATGCAATTTGATCACTTCCTCAACATACAACTGAGCTAGTTGTTCCATTGAGTATGATACTTGATTGCTAGAATTCACATTTGGAGATTTTTGCATACAGCTGCTTTTTCTGAAGAATCTACAACACCGTATTCAGGTGTTCGGTGTGCTCTTCTTGGGTTCTCGATTATATCAGTATATCGTCGATGAAGACGATCACAAATTTGTCGAGAGATGCCGAGAAGACCCAATTCATCAGATCCATAAACCTCGCAGGTGCATTCGTCACTCCGAATGGCATAACTACGAACTCATAATGTCCGTATCTCATCCGGAAGGCCGTCTTCGGAATATCACCTGGCTTTACTTTTACCTGATGATAGTCAGACCTGAGATCGATCCTTGAAAGGACAGTAGCTCCCTTCAGTTGGTCGAACAGGTCATCGTTCCTGGGGAGGGGTGTAAAATACCGGAAAAAAAAAATCCCTTGGTAAGTGAGAATTATCTTGTGGAATTTTCTGGAGTTTTTAGAAATTTTTCTAGTATTGAATGGAGTTCATATGATCGATTAGGAGGATTGGGTTAAACTTGAGCTAGCTCAATCAATTGGCCAGTTTTAAACAAAATGCTCGAACCCGATAACCCATTTTCTTTTTCCGTTCGTTTTCTCCCCGTGCCCCAAATCGCGACTTTCCTTCTCCCGCACCGCCGCTCCCTTTTCTTCTTCTCTCCATCGTCGCCGCCCGAGCCCTAACTCGCAGACGCCGCACCGCACGCCGCTGCTGCTCCATCGCCGCCGCTGCCACTCCATCGCCGCCGCGAGAGAAGGAGCGATTGTCGCAGGCGCTGATCTCCGCACTGGGCTTGTCGCCGCCGCAGTTCCCTTCTCTGCTCGCGTGGATCTTTGCGCGTGAGCCGATCGGCGGTGTTAGCACCGCGACGGAGAGTTGCTATCACAGATCTCACGATGGTCGCCGGAGCAAGGTAAGGGCACAGTTATTTGTAGGGTTCAGTCGATCCCTTCTTCACGACTTGCTATTTCTCATGCGAGTAGCACGATGATGCCGTCAATCGCGTTAGGTCGTTCGGCGGAAGAGAGCTTTCCGGCGAATTGGTGGATTGGGGGAGCAGTACCATCGGAGTAGCTTCAAGTGCTGGTATATCTCGAGCTTTCCTTTCTTTTCTGTCCACTTTAATTCCTGTGGATCGTTGTTGTAGGTAGATTGACGATTCTTGGATTCAAAGAGGGGTCGGTGGTAGTGTGGATGGGAATAATGGATCGAGGTTGAGGTGAGGTTTGTGTTGAACCATGATTTTATCATGTTTGTACACTGCAGCATGGTTGTTTATGGTGATTTGGTTGTGTGTTGGTTGTGATTTGGAGGGTTGCTCAGTTATGATTTAGTGGGAAGGGATTGATACGGAGTGGAGTGTTCCAATTAGGGTGTTAGATCCCTAATTGGGTGTTGGGAGTAGCTGTGAACAAGGTTGTGTCTGTGATGCTCTGTTAGGCTTTGTGTAGATGTAAATGAGGCGGAGATGCTCTGTTTGGGGATACTCGAGTGTGGAGCCAAGAACGGTGAGTTGAATGAATGCTATTCGTGTGAATAAGTTAGGAGTTAAATAGAAAGAGCTAAATTGGTGTGAATTGACCATGAGTGATTAGGGGGTTTCTAATTTGTGTTTAATAAAAGGATGCAAATATAGAAACAATACACTAGTAAATTAGTATGTTGTCGTGTGCTGGAAATTAATCGTAATTGATGATATTTGCAGGACATGGATACAAGGCAGATATTCACGGACGTGAAGACGATTGGTGTCTACATAGCAGGTGGGTAATTTCCTACAGTCCGTAGTTGTTTTTCATTCAGATTTAGTCATTGATATGAGCATGTTAGGTGTTCATGTTACCTTGACCATGTTCTTTTTATCGTATGCTTGATCTTCTACCGTCGGCTATTAACTCCATTGTTGATATCATGTTTATTTTATCATGATTAGGAGTTATACATATAGATGATGTAAATAACTTAGAATTTGTTTAAGTTAAGTGCAAATAGTAAGGTCCGGATGACAACCTGATTGTACTTTGGGTAAAAAGGTCATCCGTAGGTAGATAATGTCTTTAACCTAGGATTAGTTCTAGTACCCTTAGGTTGTATGTTACCACGGAACATGTATTGTGTAAATGGTCAGAGGAATGATACTTAGGGTATCGCTACGGACCGATGGTAATAGCTTGTTATAATCAGATAATTACGAATCTCTACAGGATAGAGAGTGTGTCCATTAGATGAGTACAAATCTCTCTGAGGATAGAGTGTATCGCTTAGATTGGTATGACTCTCTACGGGATAGAGTATTATGATCGATTAGTCTGACTCTCTGCGGGATAGAGTCGTAGATCTGGTTAGTATGATTCTCAGTAGAGCAGAGAGTCTATGGTGGATGTCGGTATGTGAGACATTTGCATTCATGCATTTACATGCCGGTCTCCCTTGTGGTTGAGAGTGTCGCATGGTCATCCTGCCTCCACGGTTACTCATGGAGGAGTCACCCGTGTGAGGCGAGCATTGAGGTGCCGCACTCTATCACTATAGGCGGTGGTAGTTGGATTTGCATGTCGTAGTCTGCGTGTGTGGTACTCGACCACTCATGGGTAGTATTTGTCGGGTGACCAAGCAAGCGAGGACCCCATCGTGTAGCTTGCTCTTCCTTATATGCTACTCGATCATCACGCCCACTCGGCCACTCGAGAGTAGTGGTTGGTGTTGAGTTGGGACAGTTGTCATGCTCGAGCCACCGAGGCCACTGCTGGGGTCGTGGTAGCTTTAGGGTGGTAGACATGACCATGCATCTTTGCATTGCCGTATATCGATGGCGTTTTGCATATTACCATATATATATACATATATGCATGTATATATATATATATGGATAGTTGAGATTAATATATATATATGGATCTGATCTATATATATATATATATCGATTATTGTGATGTTGCATTTGTTTGTACTATGCTTGCTGCATTTGGGTGGACATCATATTCATGCATGTTTCTTGCATATGTTATACAATTGTGTCAGATAGTGGTATGTGTTGGATAGACCATAGATACCTTGACCTGTAGATAGAGTTTATTTTAGTTGATCTACTCTTCCTGTTATATATATATATATATATGTTGGATATATGTTCAGTTGGATCGAGTAGCGTACTTGAACTTGGTATATATACGCATTTTATGTTGTTCATTGAGTTAGGCGGTATATGCTTGTATTTATATACTATCGATATACTGTTGTACATCTAGATTATGTTGTCGAAATACATGTGATATTACATATATACATGTTTTCTATTACCTCTTGAGTTTTACTCACCACCCCGGACCACAGGTTTTCGTAAGTAAGTAGAAGACTTCGTGGCGACTTGGAGCATCGCCGGTGGCGTCATCTCATCTCACGAGGCTTAGTATTTTGTTTTTGGGCCTTTGCCCGTGTGTGACATTGTATGGTTGTTGTATCGTTTCCGCTGTGTATTTGTCGTAGTAGTTTTGTTATGTTGTTGGGGTGTGTTAGTCATACCGGTATGCATGTGTGAGATTGTGGTATTGTTGTGGTTTGTTTCCGCTGTGTCTTGTGTAGTTTTGTTTTCATACATATATATTGTTGTTATTGTGGGCCTACGGGCCTTGTATTAACCCGAAATGTTGCCACGTACAGGGGAGGTGCCGTCCGTTTGATTTTCGGTTCGGCATGCTCTCGGGGCGTGACAACTTTAGTGGTATCAGAGCCCAAGGTTCTGCAATGCCATGTTATGTTGTTTTTGAGTCGAGTCTTGGATTCTCGGGAGTCGATTTATTCGGTTTTGGTTTTTTTGAGATGAGATGGACAGTGGCCTGAGCTCCAAGCAGCACGAGGTAAGAATTCCTGAAAAAACTTATGGTTTAGTAGATATCTATCTAAACTTGATCAGTAGGTGTATATAATAGAGTTATGACACCTGTGTAGACTTTTAGTAGGGGTCGTCCACCGAGACGATCAACCGGAGTTACCTTAGTGTTTATACTCCCAGTTTTATTACCTATGCATTTAGATGCTTATAACAGGGAATAACCTGTAGTTTGTTGGTTATTGTTCGTAACCGTGGTATGTATTGACCCCGGAAACGACCTGTTAAGTTTGTGAGTCTTGAACCTGTGTCGAAAAGGTGATTTACCTTTGAGGGCCGGTAATCTGAGTCGGAAGCGAGGGGCCAAGTCGTCACATTTATTATGGAAATCAGAGACTACAGTCTTAGAGATTTCCACTAACTGTGCTAGTCGGATCATTACCTGTGGGTAATGAACAGACTTGTAGACTATTATTGATGCAGATAGCGGAAGGTTAGGTTATGGAGTTTCATAGGGATTTTATCCCTGAGTTGTTCGTACTGAGTTGTATAACTTTGAGAGTACTTCTAAGTACTTACTCATGTTATACCGAGAAAGTAGAGTAATTTGCATACCATTATCGGGGTTAAGCCGGTATTTGGTGATAAATGCAGAAAATAATCTTCGGGAAATAATATATCACTTGATCATGGATTAGTGATGTTGAAAGAGTGTATTTCCCCGTGTCACTTGTAGTGACACATTATAAGAACTTCTTGAGCTTCAAGAAAGGGTAATCGGTTAGTAATTAGTGTACTGTGTAGAGTCGTGAGACTTGCAGAGGTTACGACCACCTAATAGCTCAAGAAGATGAATGGATATTTTAAGTCACCTACGATTGTTGGCTTATAGTTGGATTAGGATGCCGGGATCTTCTATCAGATCCTACCGGAAGATGTTGGATTGAGACGGGAGTTTAAAAATGACTCCGTACAAGAGTTTAAGAGTTGGAGACCGGTAGACAACTATTGCAGGTCAACTGATTAGAGTCAGAAGTCTCCGACTATTGGATAGAAGGAGGAAGATCGGAGTTATAGGCTTTGAGCTATTTTCCGATTATAGAAGACCAATCGCAGATCATCAGAAGGTTCTTGTGGATATCGAAAATCGAACAAAGACTCGAAGGGATTGTGTGCGTCGGTCAGCATCATGAAGGCCGCGTGAAGCGATTATCTGTTGGAAGCGATTCAGTGTTGCTATGGTGAGCAACGATGCTGATGGAGGAGGTGTACTTTGAAGACTCAGTTGAAGACTATCCGGGATATTTCGGGAAGATGATACACCGTCTCGACAGCAGAGATCGACACCGAAGATTGGGTTATTTCGTCAGCAGCGACCTACTACCTCAGGCGTGGTTGAAGTTCCGTAATACTCCCCTTCAGCAGAGATCGGCCGCGAAGATCGCGTGAAGACATCTTAGAAGATTCACGGACAACAAGCGATTACCTCCATATGTGATTTGATTAGTACGGAGGAGAGAGTATCGGCGATGGTCGTATTTATTGATATTCTATAGTTGTAGCTTGTAGGATTAAGGGATGGATCGGATGATCTAGGAAAAATCTCGAGGCATTCGTCATGAAATCGACCGCTTTATCGTGATTTGTTGAATCTGATCTTTTCTCTTCGGAGAAAGGCCGAGACCTGTGTAGAGCCTTTTTGGATCGGATCAACAGATATTTGATCGTTCAGGGTATTACTCTAGTTTTACCCTCTGGATTAATATATTGAGAGATACTTGTAGTTTACAGGTATCTGTGTCCAGAACATTATTAGTTCGGATTAGAAGGGTTCCTATACATCGACTTGTAGGTCGGTGGTATCTCTACCATGAGGTGAGAAATGGACTAACAAGTAAGAAGTCAAGGGAGACCCTTAGACTTTGATATACATACTTTTACTGTAGACATATCCTTATGGATGGTCAAATTGTTGGAAGTATGGTACGATATGTCTTTCGGATGTGCGTATAATCCGAGAGCAATCGGAAGTAGTTTCGGATGAACTCCTAGCCTTGTTGTTGCTTAGGCAAGTGGAGTAGGCGATCGAAATGATTGCGAAATTAGTTCTCGATCAATATCACATATGAGTGATAATTTTGTTGGTATCTGTTGCAAAAACACTATTGAAATTGGAAGAATGTAAATTGTAATTATAGGAGATGTTGGAAGGGATATTTATCTATCCCAGTATCCCTCCTTGAGAAGGATCCAACTCTTCGATAAAGAGAGATGAACCTTCAAAATTATGCATCGATTATCGGTGATGGAATGCGATAGTTGAAAGTAAATATCCTTCGCTGGATAAATGATCTATTTAGATCAGCTAAGACACCGTATACTTTAGGTTGATTTAATCGAGTATCGATATCAGTGACATGATGTCATACAATTATCATTGTCGCGATGATTAATATATATCATCGCACCTAGAGTAAAAGGATGCGTGTGTGGAGATGACAATTTCATACTTGGTATGAATTGTTATGAGTTTTGATTAAGTTGTTAGACTAATTAACGATTTAGTCACCATCGATTTGAGAATCGTGTATCAACACGATTAGATCCTGGTAGTTGTTGGAGTTATGAATCGGCCACCGCTGATCGTGGGTAGTTGGAGTTGCGCACTGACCACCATCGAGATGGTGATTTTCCTTGTATGTTTTGGTTAAGTCAGAGATGTGATAGAATGCTTGACATTACTATACCACAAACTTGTTTGACAAAGGTGATGATGGAAATCATTTAGGTCTAAGCCGGGTCGCGAAACCAGCCATAGGTGACCTAGATGGCTGCTAACTTTACGCAAGTATTGGTTAAACCCCACGGGAGAGTGGATAAAAAGGGAGGTGCTGTACGCGATTTATCGCTTCGATCGGAGGCGAATCCGTCTGATTGCATGAGACGTATCTTATGCTTACAACAGTTAAGGAACTACGAGATAGTTTGTCATATACATAATGTGACTTTAGTAGTTATTGTCTGGATTTGTAGTTGAATGGAGCAGAATTGCTCATGGAGTTTTGACTAGCTACTGGGTAGCTACTATAGAGTTGCTGGTACGCAAACAATTGTAACAAGTGAGATTGATCGCTATAGTCTTCCATGCACTTACAGAGTGGATTTTGAATGGTTGATGGACTCCTCTTTTGAGAAGATAATTCCCCATCTCTGATAAGGATAGTGTGTTCCGGACACGCGTCCAGTCAAGGAAGAGTCGCTACAGGAAGCATATCATTGGAGATTTGCTATTCACCTTGAGGGTACTCAGATGTACCGAGAGTTGAACGTTTATACTGGTGGTATGGTATAAAGAGAGTTATAGCAGATTTTGCTGCTCGATGTTTAGTATGCCAGTAGGTGAAGGTTGAACATCAGAAACTCGCTGGATTGCTCTAGAAAATTTCGATTCCGGATTGAAAGTGAGAGCATATCACGATTGATTGTGTTACGGGATTGTCTAGAACCCGTAAGGGACGTGATGCGATTTGAGTGATTGTGGATCGACTGACCAAATCAGCTCACTTCTTTCCTATTCGTGGGTCGTACTCGTTGGACCGTCCGACAGAGTTGAACTGTCGAGGAATTATCAGACTGCATGGGGTACTTCTGAGTATTATATCTGATAGAGATTCGCGATTTACCTCGCGATTTTGGTAGAGTTTGCACCAGACTGGGCACAGAGCTTCGGTTTAGTGCAACGTTTCATCCGCAGACAAATGAACAGTCTGAGTGTATCATTTAGACGTTGGAGAATCTATTCAGATCGTGTGTCGTGGATTATGGAGGGGTAGCTTATCGGTTAGCTTTACCTCCGACACTTGCAGATGCTCACAACGTATTTCTTGTTTTTATACTGAGGAAATACGTGTCACATGTTGATCATGTTCTGTAAGAGGTTCCGATTCTACCTCAGTCAAATGCGACTTACGAGGTGATTCCAGGGTGGATCCTGGGTCGCAAGGAGCGACAATAGCGGAACAAGACCATCTGAGCTCGACATCCTCATTTGTTCACTTGAGGCATGTAGTAGTTGAAGAAATTTCTTAAGTCGGTTCTCATATTTAAGTACGAAATTTGGGGACCAAATTTTTATAAGTGGGGGAGAATGTAAAATACCGGAAAAAAAAATCCCTTGGTAAGTGAGAATTATCTTGTGGAATTTTCTGGAGTTTTTAGAAATTTTTCTAGTATTGAATGGAGTTCATATGATCGATTAGGAGGATTGGGTTAAACTTGAGCTAGCTCAATCAATTGGCCAATTTTAAACAAAACGCTCGAACCCGATAACCCATTTTCTTTTTCCGTTCGTTTTCTCCCCGTGCCCCCAAATCGCGACTTTCCTTCTCCCGCACCGCCGCTCCCTTTTCTTCTTCTCTCCACCGTCGCCGCCCGAGCCCTAACTCGCAGACGCCGCGCCGCACGCCGCTGCTGCTCCATCGCCGCCGCTGCCACTCCATCGCCGCCGCGAGAGAAGGAGCGATTGTCGCAGGCGCTGATCTCCGCACTGGGCTTGTCGCCGCCGCGGTTCCCTTCTCTGCTCGCTGGCAACTCATCGTTCCGGTGGAAGATCCGGTTGAGGGCAACCCTGACTCTTCTTCTCCGGGCTCGCGTGGATCTTTGCGCGTGAGCCGATCGGCGGTGTTAGCACCGCGACGGAGAGTTGCTATCACAGATCTCACGATGGTCGCCGGAGCAAGGTAAGGGCACAGTTATTTGTAGGGTTCAGTCGATCCCTTCTTCACGACTTGCTATTTCTCATGCGAGTAGCACGATGATGCCGTCAATGCAGTGGGTCGTTCCGGCCAGAAGGGGGAGCTTTCCGGCGAATTGGTGGATTGGGGGAGCAGTACCATCGGAGTAGCTTCAAGTGCTGGTATATCTCGAGCTTTCCTTTCTTTTCTGTCCACTTTAATTCCTGTGGATCGCTGTTGTAGGTAGATTGACGATTCTTGGATTCAAAGAGGGGTCGGTGGTAGTGTGGATGGGAATAATGGATCGAGGTTGAGGTGAGGTTTGTGTTGAACCATGATTTTATCATGTTTGTACACTGCAGCATGGTTGTTTATGGTGATTTGGTTGTGTGTTGGCTGTGATTTGGAGGGTTGCTCGGTTATGATTTAGTGGGAAGGGATTGATACGGAGTGGAGTGTTCCAATTAGGGTGTTAGATCCCTAATTGGGTGTTGGGAGTAGCTGTGAACAAGGTTGTGTCTGTGATGCTCTGTTAGGCTTTGTGTAGGGGCTGTAAATGAGGCGGAGATGCTCTGTTTGGGGATACTCGAGTGTGGAGCCAAGAACGGTGAGTTGAATGAATGCTATTCGTGTGAATAAGTTAGGAGTTCAATAGAAAGAGCTAAATTGGTGTGAATTGACCATGAGTGATTAGGGGGTTTCTAATTTGTGTTTAATAAAAGGATGCAAATATAGAAACAATACACTAGTAAATTAGTATGTTGTCGTGTGCTGGAAATTAATCGTAATTGATGATATTTGCAGGACATGGATACAAGGCAGATATTCACAGACGTGAAGACGATTGGTGTCTACATAGCAGGTGGGTAATTTCCTACCTGGTCTGGGTAGTTGTTTTTCATTCAGATTTAGTCATTGATATGAGCATGTTAGGTGTTCATGTTACCTTGACCATGTTCTTTTTATCGTATGCTTGATCTTCTACCGTCGGCTATTAACTCCATTGTTGATATCATGTTTATTTTATCATGATTAGGAGTTATACATATAGTTGATGTAAATAACTTAGAATTTGTTTAAGTTAAGTGCAAATAGTAAGGTCCGGATGACAACCTGATTGTACTTTGGGTAAAAAGGTCATCCGTAGGTAGATAATGTCTTTAACCTAGGATTAGTTCTAGTACCCTTAGGTTGTATGTTACCACGGAACATGTATTGTGTAAATGGTCAGAGGAATGATACTTAGGTTATCGCTACGGACCGATGGTCCTAGCTTGTTATAATCAGATAAGTACGACTCTACGGGATGTAGAGAGTGTGTCCATTAGTTGAGTACAACTCTCTACAGGATAGAGAGTGTGTCGCTTAGATTGGTATGACTCTCTACAGGATAGAGAGTATTATGATCGATTGAGTACGACTCTCTACAGGATAGAGAGTGCGTAGATCTGGTTAGTATGATTCTCTGTAGAACAGAGAGTCTATGGTGGATGTCGGTATGTGAGACATTTGCATTCATGCATTTACATGCGTTGGCGGCAAGGTCTCCTTGTGGTTGAGAGTGTCGCATCATCCCGCCTCCACTGCTTACTCAGGGAGGAGTCACCCGTGTGAGGGCGAGCATTGAGGTGCCGCACTCTATCACTATAGACGGTGGTAGTTGGATTTGCGTCGTAGTCTGCGTGTGGTACTCGACCACTCATGGGTAGTATTTGTCGGAGTGACCAACAGCAGGGACCCCATCGTGTAGCTTGCTCTTTACGCTTATATGCTACTCGATCATACTGCCCACTCGGCCACTCGAGAGTAGTGGTTGGTGTTGAGTTGGGACAGTTGTCATGCTCGAGCCACCGAGGCCACACTGGGGTCGTGGTAGCTTTAGGGTGAGCCGACATGACCATGCATGCTGCATTGCCGTATCTGATGGCGTTTTGCATATTACCATATATATATACATATATGCATGTATATATATATATATGGATGGTTGAGATTAATATATATATATGGATACAGTCTATATATATATATATATCTGATTATTGTGATGTTGCATTTGTTTGTACTATGCTTGCTGCATTTGGGTGGACATCATATTCATGCATGTTTCTTGCATATGTTATACAATTGTGTCAGATATTGGTATGTGTTGGATAGACCATAGATACCTTAACCTGTAGATAGAGTTTATTTTGAGTTGATCTACTCTTCCTGTTATATATATATATATATATATGTTGGATATATGTTCAGGTTGGATCAGAGTAGCGTAGCAGACTTCAGGTATGTCTGCATTTTATGTTGTTCATTCAGTTAGACGGTATATGCTTGTATTTATATACTATGCTGATATACCTGTTGTACATCTAGATTATGTTGTCGAAATACATGTGATATTACATATATACATGTTTTCTATTACCTGCTGAGTTTTACTCACCACCCATGGACCACAGGTTTTCATGCCGCCTGAATGGTAGAAGACTTCGTGGCAACTTGGAGCATCGCCGGCTGACGTCATCTCATCTCACGAGGCTTCCGTATTTTGTTTTGGGCCTGCTGCCCGTGTGTGACATTGTATGGTTGTTGTATCGTTTCCGCTGTGTATTTGTCATAGTAGTTTTGTTATGTTGTTGGGGTGTGTTAGTCATACCGGTATGCATGTGTGAGATTGTGGTATTGTTGTGGTTTGTTTCCGCTGTGTCTTGTGTAGTTTTGTTTTCATACATATATATTGTTGTTATTGTGGGCCTACGGGCTTGTATTAACCCGAAATGTTGCCACGTACAGGGGAGGTGCCGTCCGTTTGATTTTCGGTTCGGCATGCTCTCGGGGCTAGATATGGATGGTTGAGATTAATATATATATAGATACAGTCTATATATATATGATTATTGTGATGTTGCATTTGTTTGTACTATGCTTGCTGCATTTGGGTGGACATCATATTCATGCATGTTTCTTGCATATGTTATACAGTTGTGTCAGATATTGATATATGTTGGATAGACCATAGATACCTTGACCTGTAGCTAGAGTATATTTTGAGTTGATCTACTATTCCTGTTATATATATATATATATGTTGGATATATGTTCAGGTTGGATCAGAGTAGCGTAGCAGACTTTAGGTATGTCTGCATTTTATGTCGTTCATTCAGTTAGACGGTATATGCTTGTATTTATATACTATGCTGATATACCTGTTGTACATCTAGATTATGTTGTCGAAATACATGTGATATTACATATATACATGTTTTCTATTACCTGCTGAGTTTTACTCACCACCCCCGCGGACCCTGGGTTTTCTGTCGCCCAGGTAACAGGTAGAAGACTTGGTGATAGCTTGGAGCACCGCCGGCTGACGTCATCTCATCTCACGAGGCTCCCGTATTTTGTTTTGGGCCTGCTGCCCGGGTGTGACATTGTATTGTTGTTGTATCGTTTCCGCTGTGTATTTGTCGTAGTAGTTTTGTTATGTTGTTGGGGTGTGTTAGTCATACCGGTATGCATGTGTGAGATTGTTGTATTGTTGTGGTTTGTTTCCACTGTGTCTTGTGTAGTTTTGTTTTCATACATATATATTGTTGTTATTGTGGGCCTACGGGCCTTGTATTAACCCGAAATGTTGCCGCGTACAGGGGAGGTGTCGTCCGTTTGATTTTCGGTTCGGCATGCTCTCGGGGCGTGACAAGGGGGTACCTATTCTTGATGGTCACGTTGTTCAGTGCCTGATAGTCTATACACATTCGCATAGACCCATCCTTTTTCTTTATGAACAGCACGGGAGCTCCCCATGGTGAGTGACTAGGGCGGATAAATCCCTGGTCGAGTAACTCTTGTAGCTGTTTCTGAAGTTCTTTCAACTCAGTCGGCGCCATACGGTAAGGTGCCTTAGAGATCGGGTTTATCTAGGCTTTCGAATCCTGGGGGTTGGCCAACGTACCCCTCTTCTTTAATAAGTCCATTTAAAAAAAAATGCTGGCTTGACATCCATTTGACATAACTTAAATCCTCGATGTGCAGCGTAGGCTAACAACATTCAGTTGGATTCTAGTCTAGCTACGGGGGCATAGGTTTCATCGTAATCTAATCCTTCGACTTGACTAAAACCCTTGGCAACTAACCTTGCTTTATTTCTAACTACTGGTTTCCTCGCTGGTTCATTAAAGCATTTATTACTTGTTGTTGTGACTTGTGACTGTAGCTCGGTAACCACATGCATTAAATCTGGTGGGGGTGCTGATTCCTTCCCTCTAGTACTACGTCTCCCAGCCATGTTATCTAAGTGATAAATAAATAATTAAGGTATTATTATAATTTCTACTCATATTAATGCATCTAAACATTCCTTATCATAAACAAGGTAAGGTGTCCTTTCTAGTGGTATTTCTAGGTTAGAAACATGTTTCCATCATATAAAGCATGGTAAGGTATCATTACTATCTGAGTCACAAGTATGATTCCATTCTACCAAAACAGGATGAGGTATTATTTCTATCTAAGTCACAAGTATGGTTCCATTCTACTAAAACATGATGAGGTAGTATTTCTATCTAAGTCACAAGTATGGTTCCGTTCTACTAAAACATGATGAGGTATTATTTCTATCTAAGTCACAAGTATGGTTCCATTCTACTAAAACATGGTGAGGTATTATTTCTATCTAAGTCACAAGTATGGTTCCATTCTACTAAAACATGGTGATGTTGGATCGAAAGTGTCGCTAGAGGGGGGGGTGAATAGCGATACGGTGTCGTTAAAAACTTTTGCAATAAGTAAAAAGCAAGTAGAGAATGCACAGCGGAAATATAAAGTAGACAAGATATTTTTACGTGGTTCACAATCTTTCGATTGCTAATCCACGGCCCTAGTGATCCTTGATCACGTACGGAGGGCAATTCACTAAAACCACTCCTCCTCGTTGGAGGTAGGAGCAACGATTACAAAAAGAAATCAAGGCAAAGGGACACTCCCCCTTTCCTTGTTACGATTAAAGCACAAAGACAATTTAAAGAAGTAGAACTTAAATAAATATACCGACAACTCTTATAAGTAGAAGATGTAGCTTTCGCTGTCATTTGGCACTTCGTCAGCAAATGTGAGTAGTAGAGCGGCTGCTACGGCCACGTGTTGAGAGCTCTTGATTTCTGTCTTTGCTTGGGAGGAACATGTTCATTTATATGGATATTGATCTATGAATTTAGACATAGGTAGTGTCAAGGTGAGGTTCTTATCCCAACTCAAGGATGAGGTGTTTCATCCTACCACCTTGTGCCACCTCCAACCTCCTTGGGCGCCAACTCAAGGATGAGGTGTTTCATCCAACCACCTTGTGCCACCTCCAACCTCCTTGGGCACCAACTTGAGGATGAGGTGTTTCATCCAACCACCTTGTGCCACCTCCAACCTTCTTGTGCGCCAACTCAAGGATGAGGTGTTTCATCCAACCACCTTGTGCCACCTCCAACCTCCTTGGGCGCCAACTTGTTGGAGCCATTCAACTTGTGCCACATCATGGGAGCCAACCATCTTGTGCCAACTCACCTTATTTTGGGCGTCCACCACAAGGAAGCTTGGTGATGGTTTGGATGTCCACCTTGATGCCACATCACCCTTTGTACCAAAACACGAGTCAAGTCCAAATTCACCCCTTGAAATTCGAGCTCTTCTCGAGGAAATTTGGAACTTGACTAGCGATTGGTAGTCAAAGGGTTTTGGGCTGATACAAGTTAGCTTAAAATATAAAGTACGATGGTTCTAACCATCGATCTCGACCTAGACCTTCCATTGGAGGTATTGGGTCGGATCTACGCTAACGACCTTGCCGCTTTCACACGAGCTTACCTTGTAGCCTCGCTTAGGTCTTCACCCGAGTACCTCGGCTTCCTCGAAGTCCCTCGGCGTTGCCCGACCACCTCGGTTCCCACCGAGTGTCATGAACCTTCCGCTCAACTTTAGCATTTACGCACATAGGTGAGCTCGTAAGATAACAAATATACCCTTAACTATTGAGCCTTTTGCCATAATCAAAATACGGTTCGACTTTGGTGCCCACTTTGCACCAACAATCTCCCTTTTGATTCATGGCAAACCACACAAAAGTTAAGGAAAAATTAAACATAACGATGGCTAGCATAATGATTAAGCATGAATGAGCTAGCATAAAGATTAAATATGAATGAGCTAGCATAATGATTAAGCATGAATGAGCTAGCATAAAGATTAAATATGAATGAGCTAGCATAATGATTAAGCATGAATGAGCTAGCATAAAGATTAAATATGAGTGAGAAAAATTATTGTTTCAAGTTCTCCCTTTGAGGTAACCTCCCCTTGACCCGAAGGTGAGTTCTTGAAAAATAATTTTACTCCCCTTAATAGTTGCTTAAGTAAACGGAATTACTTAATATAAAAGGTAATAATTTTGTTTACTTTCTTCCTTACTTTTGTGACTTTCTCCCCTTTTGCCTTAACTCAAAAAGTTTGTAAATATATTTTAGGGTTTGTAAGTCCAAGCAAGTTCCCAATATAAATATATATATATATATATATATATATATATATATATATATATATATATATTTTTTTTTAAATAATAATAAGATTGAAAATATGTTCATATAAAATGTACAACTCCGGTTGGACTTGATTGATATATAATTATCAATAAGTCTTGAAGGAGTTGATTAATTTTAAATAATTATACTACATGGTTGATATCGATGCACCGAATCTACATCTGGAACTGGGAGTAAGGTCCTAACATCTCACGCCCGTCTCACGTAAGTACACAAACACATTAGTCCTATGTGTTGTGAGATGTGTTGGCTCCTTAAATCTATAGGTATATGATTTCTAAGGTAAGACTTAGGCTAATTTCATAAAAAGAAGCAAAAGTAGAGTACATATATAGAAAAATTTAAATCCTACTCTATTACGCACATACCTAACTTTCGTCTTAATAAACTAAATTCGGCTTCGGGTAGTGGTTTGGTGAAGATGTCCGCTAGGTTTGATTTGGACTCAACATACTCTAGTTGTATAGTTCCATTAGTTACATGTTCCCTAATGAAGTGGTGTTTAACTTCTATATGTTTTGTCCTAGAATGACATATTGGATTTTTAGTTAAGTTAATTGAACTAATGTTATCTATGTAGGTTTTAATGTTGTTAAAGATTAAGCTAAAGTCTTGGAGAGTGTGCTTCATCCACAGGAGCTGAGAGACACACTCACCCATCGCAACGTGTTAAACCCGGTGGTAGATAAGGCAACGCAATGTCGCTTCCGCACACTAACTTACTAGACTCGAGCCGAGGATTTGACAACAACCACTCGTGCTCTTTCTATCGAGTTTACAACATGCATAGTCGGAGTCGGAGTAGCCGATTAGATTAAACTCGGTAGATATAGGGTACCAAATACCTACGTTTAGCGTGCCCTTTAGATATCTAAGGATACGCTTGACTAGGGTTAGGTGAGACTCCTTGGCACAGGTTTGTAACCTTGCGCACATACTTACCCAATAAAATGTCGGGCGGTTAAGTATAGGAGACTTCCTATTGCGCTCTATAGTATTTTAGGTCAACGGGTTTTCCTTCTACATCTTCGTTTATATTAACATTAGTTGCCATAGGTGTATTGATTATTTTAGCATCTTGCATTCCAAATCGATTTATTAAGTCCTTAGTATATTTTTGTTGATGTAAATATATTCCATCTTTAGTTTGTTTAATTTGTAAACCTAAGAAGAAACTTAACTCTCCCACTAAATTCATTTCAAATTCACTTTCCATAAGTGAGATGAATTCGTTTAGCGAGGATCGAGTTGGTAGTTCCAAAATTATATCATCTACATAGATTTAGGCTATAAAGATTTCTTTTCCTACGGTTTTACGAATAAGGTTGGGTCGACTAAACCTTGGTTGAATCCTTTGGACTTAAGATAGATCGAAAGCCTTCGTACCAAGCTCTTGGGGCTTGTTTGAGTCCATATAGGGCTTTCTTAAGTCTAAGGACATGGTCGAGTT
Source organism: Wurfbainia villosa (assembly GCA_025175895.1). Taxonomy (NCBI): domain Eukaryota; kingdom Viridiplantae; phylum Streptophyta; class Magnoliopsida; order Zingiberales; family Zingiberaceae; genus Wurfbainia; species Wurfbainia villosa. Next base: position 74,174,348 of record CM046000.1, on the reverse strand, counting down.
TATCTAGATTTTTGAATCCGGGAGGTTGGTAGCGTAAACTTCTTCCTTAATGTATCCATTCAAAAATGCTGACTTGACATCCATTTGAAACAATTTAAAACCTCGATGTGGCATATGCTAACAACATTCGGATGGACTCTGAGTAAGCTCACAGGCGTAGGTCTCATCGTAATCTAAACCTTCGACTTGACTAAACCCTTTTGCGACTAACCTAGCTTTATTTCTAACTACTTCACCTTTATCATCAAGTTTATTTGAAATACCCACCTTGTTCCAATAATTGATTTTTCTTTAGGTGGTGGTACTAATTCCCGGACTTCATTTCTAGTGAATTGAGCTAGCTCTTCTTGCATAGCAATAATCCGATCGGGATCAGAAGTGCTTGTTCAATAGTTTTGGGTTCGATTTTGGAAATTAACGAGATTTGACTAAGGTTTCGATATGAAGCTCTAGTTCGAACCCCTAAATTTGGATCACCTATAACTTGATTGATAGGATGATTTGTTTGAGTCTTAGTGTGACTCGGGTTAGGGTCATCTATCACTTGGTCGATAGGATGACTTGGGTGAGTTCTAGTTTGACTTGGGTTAGAGTCATCTATCACTTGGTCGATAGGATGACTTGGGTTAGACGAGATTCAAGTTCAAGATCAGTCGGGTTCGTAAGTTGATTTGCTAGTTGGTTTTGTTAAGGATTGAGCGGGTTCGTGTCCCTTAAATCGAAAACTATATTAATGGTTTCTTCGACTCTAAGAGTGTCGTGATTGTATACCCTATAAGCTCTCTTGGTGGTTGAGTATCCTAGAAAGGTTCGAGTAGAGGTTTTGGATTTGAATTTCCCTAGGTAATACTTAGTGTTTAAGATATGTACCTTGCATCCAAATACCCTAAAGTACTTGATGTTCGGTATTTTATCGTGATAAATCTCGTACGAGGTCTTTTGGTGCCTCTTTACCATAAGGATCCTATTTTGGACATAGCAAGCCGTACTAACGGCCTCTACCCAAAATCTATCGGGTAGGTTATACTCGTTTAACATTGTCCTAGCGGCTTCTTGTAGGGTTCTATTTTTCCTTTCGACTAACACACTGTGTTGTGGGTTTCTAGGACATGAAAACTCATGTTGATAACCGTTTAGGTTAAAAAATTCTTTAAACCTCAGTTTTTCGAATTCACCACCATGATAGCTTCTAAGTCTTTTAATCTTAAGGTTCTTTTGATTTTCGATTAACCTACAAAGATTGATTAGTTGGTCTAGGGTATCATTTTTATGTTTGATAAACCTAACCCAAGTAAATCTAGAATAGTCGTCAATTATGACTAAGCAAAATTGACTACCATTGAGTGACTTAGCTCCATGTAGATCAAATAGATCCATGTGTAGGAGCTCAAGAACACTTTTGGTTCGTTCTTGATTAGTTAATTGATGTTGTGTCCTAGATTGTTTACCTTGTTGACAAGCATTACATATTTTATTATCCAAGTTGTTTAGTTTAGGCAAACCTATAACCAAGCCACTCGACTCATCTTGTGGGCCGAGTCTTGGGTGCAGTGTCCGAGTCTTGATTGCCATAACCAAGATTCCTCTTGTGTCATAAGACTCTTGGTTGAGGAGTTGGGTAAATTTATTGTGTAGATGTTGCTACTCCTAGTTCCTTTAAGTATTATTTTAGATGTTGCATTTATTTTGATTACGCATTCATTTTCTAGAAATATGACCTTATAATTGTTATCACACAATTGGCTTACACTAAGTAAATTATATTGAAAGTTTTCTACTAATAAGACATTTTGAATTGTAAAGTTAGAGTTGAGCTCAATATCACGATCCGATGATTTTGAGCTTGCGTTATTTCAAGGCTACCGATCCTTGTCGTTTGAATCGTAACCCGAAAATTTGAGTTGATCCCGGTCATGTGCCGGGAGCAACCAGCATCCAACATCCATTGATCCTACACATAAGGTAGTTGGATCGGATATTGGAATTACTAAAGGGTTGTTTGTAAGTTTTAAACCTAAATCATCTCACCAATATCTACATGATCAAAACATGTTATTCCTATGTGTTATTGTGAGATGACTTTCAATTTTACTTGATTAATTTTAATGAATTTAAATTAACCAACATTAGGTTAGATTCGGATTTAGTCTAAGCTCATCAAGTAATCTTTTCAAGAGATTAGCTTCCATGTCGTGGCGAGGCACAGAGGCCTTCTTTGATCGGAACAACGACCACTTCCTTAGACAAAGCTAATTTCAAGAAATTGATAACTCGACTTACTTGAGACTACGTCTTGGTCTAACTAGTTATTTTTGAAAAGAGGCTCCCCGAGGCTCAATCTTTTCGTAGGATTTTAGTTGGTTTATTTTTGAAAAGAGGCTCCCCGAGGCTCAATCTTTTCGCAGGATTTTAGTTGGTTATGAGTCCTATCTAACCATTCTAAAAATAAAGGAAAAACTAAGCATGCAATTTCTAAGACTTAACAAAATACATTTTGTATTGGCTCACTGGACCATTGAATCGAGTGGGTCTATTCACATAGTGAATTTGGTCCTTGGGAACCCAATACATGTTAGATCCTAAAGTTGAAATCAAAGTGGTCTTAGGGACCCATGCTTGGACATTTTTCTTATGTTGGTTTACTATAGACATATATGACTTATTGGTTGTATTTGAGTTAAACCCGAGTCCGGCCTTGTTGTACACGGCCCTTTGTGATCCAAGTAAGAGGTCAAGTCCCTTGGATCCCAAAGTGAACCTTTCCAACGTGTTCCTAAGGTCTTCGACTTGTGTTTTCAAAAGCGAGTTCTCAACTTCAAGCTTTTCAACTTGAGTTGAGTCCTCCTCTTGAATACGAGTAGTCGAAGAGGTTAGGGAGACCTCATGTTTGAGGAGGTTAAGCTCCTCAATTAGGGTCTCGACCTTGGACTCGGACTTAGCTAGTTTCTTAGTTAAAAATTTAATTGCACCATATAAAGTATTAAGTAACGACCGACTTACCCTTAATGATTCTTTTGAACCGGATATGGATCCGTGGCTTGTCTTGAATGGAAGGTCATCATCGGATTCGGACTCGGACTCTTCTTCGGTTTCGGAGTCGTGCTCGGTCGACTTGGCCATTAGAGCTTGGATATCGTCTTCTTCCTCCGACAACTCCTCCCAAGTAGCGTTTAGCGCTTTCTTGGTCTTTGATGCGTTATTCTTTAGCTTTGGGCACTCGGACTTGATGTGGCCAGAACTGTTGCACTCATAGCATCTAAAATTAGAAGTATTTGAATTAGGTTTAGGCTTACCTTGAGTTGTTGGTCGTTTTCGTCTCTTGATCATCTTGAACTAGATTGACTAGTTCGGATTCTATTCGAGTCTACTTCGATTCGGACTCGTCTTCTTCCCTTGGGGTGGCTTGCTTACGGGCTTCTTCTTCTTGGAACACGCAACTAGCAATACTCTTCTCGGCTTTGGACCACGTTAGTTTGCTCATGTAATTCAAGTTCGAAAACAATTCGTCTAACCTAATTTTAGAAAGGTCCTTGGAGACCTTGTAGGCATCGACCATGGATGCCCACAAGGTGGTCCTAGGAAAGCGAGTTAAGAGAATACACGATAAGGTCGCGATTCTCGACCTTTTGTCGATGGCATGGAGTTGGTTGTGATGTCTTGGATCTGAGCATGTAGTTGAGTTGCGGTCTCGTTTTCCTGCATTTTCAAGTTATACAATTTATTTAAAGTAAATCTCTTTTACATACCTTCGTGTCGTCGGTGCCTTCGTGTAGTACCACTAGCTTGGTCCATAAGTCCTTTGCACTAATGAAGGGGCCGACGCGGTTGAGCTCTTCCTTGGACAACCCACATTTCAAGATTTGAGTTGCCTTGGCATCGGCTTCTACTTGTTTTTTCATGGAATTTGACCATTGATCGTAACCCAAAGATTCACCATCTTCATTAATAGGAAGTGTGAAACCGGTTTGGATTACGATCCACATCTCGATTTGGGTTTTAAGAAAGCATTCCATCCGACCCTTCCAATAACGAAAGTCATTACCGTTGTAAAAGCGGGGGTCGAGGCGCTAAACCCTTCGAGATGGGCCATTTAAAAACAAGAAGAAGAACGACGAAAAGAATCTTGCAAAACACACACGAAAAGAATATTCCAAGACTTTCGTCTTGGATTAGTAGTGCGGGAAGTAAAAAAGATATATATAAAATGTAACTTGCAAAAAGAAATAAACAATCAAATGCGAATGTCGTTGAAGTTCCGGAGGACAACCTTACTCGGGATCTAACCCGAAGGACAACCTTATCCGGATCCTAAAGCCTCTAATGCAATTCTATATGTAGGAGAAGATAAGCAAGTGAAATAATTATACGAAAACAGAAATAAATAAATAAAAAATCTGTAAAAAAAAGAAAAACAAAGCTAGATTGGTGGTTTCACCGAATCTTAGCGCCCCCGGCTCTGATACCAATTGTTGGATCGAAAGTGTCGCTAGAGGGGGGGGGTGAATAGCGATACGGTGTCGTTAAAAACTTTTGCAATAAGTAAAAAGCAAGTAGAGAATGCACAGCGGAAATATAAAGTAGACAAGATATTTTACGTGGTTCACAATCTTTCGATTGCTAATCCACGGCCCTAGTGATCCTTGATCACGTACGGAGGGCAATTCACTAAAACCACTCCTCCTCGTTGGAGGTAGGAGCAACGATTACAAAAAGAAATCAAGGCAAAGGTACACTCCCCCTTTCCTTGTTACGATTAAAGCACAAAGACAATTTAAAGAAGTAGAACTTAAATAAATATACCGACAACTCTTATAAGTAGAAGATGTAGCTTTCGTTGTCGGCGGCACTTCGTCGTAGCAAATGTGAGTAGTAGTAGCGGCGTTACGACGGCGTGTTGAGAGCTCTTGATTTCTTGTCTTTGCTTGGAGTGAACATGTCTATTTATGGATATTGATCTATGAATTTAGACATAGGTAGTGTCCAAGGTGAGGTTCTTATCCCAACTCAAGGATGAGGTGTTTCATCCAACCACCTTGTGCCACCTCCAACCTTCTTGTGCGCCAACTCAAGGATGAGGTGTTTCATCCAACCACCTTGTGCCACCTCCAACCTCCTTGGGCGCCAACTTGAGGATGAGGTGTTTCATCCAACCACCTTGTGCCACCTCCAACCTTCTTGTGCGCCAACTCAAGGATGAGGTGTTTCATCCAACCACCTTGTGCCACCTCCAACCTCCTTGGGCGCCAACTTGTTGGAGCCATTCAACTTGTGCCACATCATGGGAGCCAACCATCTTGTGCCAACTCACCTTATTTTGGGCGTCCACCACAAGGAAGCTTGGTGATGGTTTGGATGTCCACCTTGATGCCACATCACCCTTTGTACCAAAACACGAGTCAAGTCCAAATTCACCCCCTTGAAATTCGAGCTCTTCTCGAGGCTGGAACTTGACTAGCAGTTGACTGTAGTCAAAGGGTTTTGGACTGCAGTACAAGTTAGCTTAAAATATAAAGTACGATGGTTCTAACCATCTGATCTCGACCTAGACCTTCCATTGGAGGTATTGGGTCGGATCTACGCTTAACGACCTTGCTTCGCTTTCACACGAGCTTACCTTGTAGCCTCGCTTCCGGTCTTCACCCGAGTACCTCGGCTTCCTCCGAAGTCCCTCTGGCGTTGCCCGACCACCTCGGTTCCCACCGGGTGTCGCAGACCTTCCGCTCAACTTTAGCATTTCTGCACACTTAATTGAGCTCGTAAGATAACAAATATACCCTTAACTATTGAGCCTTTTGCCATAATCAAAATACCGGTTCGACTTTGGTGCCCACTGCACCAACAGGTGAGGCATTATTTCTATCTAAGTCACAAGTATGGTTCCATTCTACTTAAAACATGATGAGGCATTATTTCTATCTAAGTCACAAGTATGGTTCCATTCTACTTAAAACATGATGAGGCATTATCTCTATCTAAGTCACAAGTATGGTTCCATTCTACTTAAAACATGATGAGGCATTATCTCTATCTAAGTCACAAGTATGGTTCCATTCTACTTAAAACATGATGAGGCATTATTTCTATCTAAGTCACAAGTATGGTTCCATTCTACTTAAAACATGATGAGGCATTATTTCTATCTAGATAGAAGACGCTCTTAATTATAAAAGAAACTTAGGTATGCATAAAGTTACTTACTTGGAAATAGCAGGATGGAGGCTTGATGTGTGATAGTGGAAAGGTGAACCCGCTCTGATACCAACCTGTAACGCCCGCCCTTATCTGCTCTCAGGGCGGCGCTACTTTTTTTTTTATATATAACATGACATATAAGGATCATTTCACAATCTACGTACTTAACGTGTTTTCATGGCATAAACCTTCTCTTATACATGCATTACCTATCATATTCGTAATAAGCATGTTAACATCTCTTATCTCTTTTTATAACATGCATAACATAAAATATCCATTCATGAGTTCTAGCATATCAAACTTTTATAAGTAATCAAACAAAGAACATAACTAAGCAACATTCAACATGGTACTAATAAATCTCAAGTCTTATAAGCGGAAGCAAATGTCTTAAGGTGTTCACTGAGCATATAAATATAAGCAGATAGTAATAGGGTCTTTTTCCACCATGCCACTATCACACCCACTTGGCCCCTCCTGCTACTTCCTCTTAGTTCATGTTTCCTTTATCTGCAGTATATGGACAACATGAACTATAAGCATATAGCTTAGTAAGATTCTTGCCTACTCACAAAAGCCACAAACCTCATTGAACAATTAGAAAAACAGGAGCATACTAGCATAAATAACATAAGTATTTCATAACAACACTATGTATCAACTTACCAACGCAATGAAAACATAAGCATGACATACAATTTACATAAGCATGCTAAACATAATTAAATCTAAGCAGGGCATAAATTAAACATAAGCATTCATGATATCATCAACCCTAACATGCATAAAGGACATAGTCCTAAGCATTCTTAAACTTAACGTAAGCATTCATAATTTCATAAATCATAGACAAGCATCAAGGACATAATCATAAGCATTCTTAAACTTGACATAAGCATTCATAATTTCATAAATCATAGACAAGCATCAAAGACATAATCATAAGCATTCTTAAACTTGACATAAGCATTCATAATTTCATAAATCATAGACAAGCATCAAGGACATAATCATAAGCTTTCTTAAACTTGACATGAGCATTCATAATTTCATAAATCATAGACAAGCATCAAGGACATAATCATAAGCATTCTTAAACTTGACATAAGCATTCATAATTTCATAAATCAAAGACAAGCATCAAGGACATAATCATAAGCATTCTTAAACTTGACTTAAGCATTCATAATTTCATAAATCATAGACAAGCATCTAGGACATAATCATAAGCATTCTTAAACTTGACTTAAGCATTCATAATCTCATACAAGTCCTTTCTTTTCAAAACATATACATATAGGTACTTCAACATAATCATAACTTGAATGGGGGGCCCTAGGTTAAGTACCACATAATGCGCGTTCCCTAATAGGTTGGGGTAGCGAGCCACCATACCTACTAGAGCAAGACCTCTTACGTCTTACCAGGGCAAGACCTCTTACGTCTTCTTATGTCCCTATGGATTTGATTAACGACCACCTGACGGGTCGGGTACTTAACCTCTTACAAAGTAAAATACTTAATTCCTTTCTTTCTTGTCATATCATAAAGAATGCTCTTAATCCCCAACATAAAAAGGGAAGCATCTCAATCTTATCTTACCATAAGGAGAGCTCTTAATCCCTACTTGAAAGGGAAGCATCTCCATCTTATCTCATTATAAGGAGAGCTCTTAATCCCTACTTGAAAGGGAAGCATCTCCATCTTATCTTATCATAAGGAGAGCTCTTAATCCCTACTTGAAAGGGAAGCATCTCCATCTTAGGCATTTCATAGCATACATGCATTCATAACATAAGAGTACCCTAAAGGGGTCCTAAAGCATAAACATGTTTATCACATAAGCATATTTCATAGGCATATTCATGGCATATTAAATCATAAAACATGTTCATCTCAAAGGCATATTTCATGGCATATTACATCATAAACATGTTCATCACATAGGCATGTTTCATAAACATATTTCTTGGCATATTAAATCATACAACATGTTCATCACATAGGCATATTTCATAAACATATTTCTTGGCATATTAAATCATAAAACATGTTCATCTCATAGGCATATTTCATAAACATATTTCTTGGCATATTAAATCATAAAACATGTTCATCTCATAGGCATATTTCATGGCATATTACATCATAAACATGTACATCACATAAGCATAATTCATGGCATATTATAATCATCCACATAACATAACTTCATAAGGGGGTGTTTTCATGAAACCCTAGCCCCTAACCCCAAGGTTGGCCGAAACATGTAGGGGGTACTAAAATTTGATTCTTGTCACATAAATTCATTCATGAAGGCATACTACATAACATAACTTCATAAGGGGGTATTTTCATGGAACCCTAACCCCAAGGTTGGCCGAAACATGTATGGCTATAAACTTGGATTTTTGACACCTAAAATCTCCTACATGAAGCTTACAACCTACAAAAATTTCCTTAGTAGCATTTTCATGAAACCCTAGCCCAAAAACTTGGTTGGCCGAAACATGTAGGGCTCAAAGCTTGGATTTTTGTCACCTAAAAATTCCTACATGAAGCTTACAACCTACAAAAATTTCCATAGTAGCATTTTCATGAAACCCTAGCCCAAAAACTTGGTTGGCCGAAACATGTAGGGCTCAAAGCTTGGATTTTTGTCACCTAAAAATTCCTACATGAAGCTTACAACCTACAAAAATTTCCTTAGTAGCATTTTCATGAAACCCTAGCCCAAAAACATGGTTGGCCGAAACATGTAGGGCTCAAAGCTTGAATTTTTGTCACCTAAAAATTCCTACATGAAGCTTACAACCTACAAAAATTTCCTTAGTAGCATTTTCATGAAACCCTAGCCCAAAAACTTGGTTGGCCGAAACATGTAGGGCTCAAAGCTTCATATTTCTTTCATGTAACATGTCCTACAAAACTAATATACTTCAGGTGAGGGAATCTTACTTCCTTCGCTTTGCTCTGAGGGGGAAGATGACCTAAGGAAACAAAAACCTAGCCTTCTCCTTGCTTAACTCTCTAGGGTGGAACCCTATTTTGTTTTGGCCGAAACTTCAAGGAAGGAGGCTTAGGGTTTCGGTGGAAGGAGGAAGAAGGAAGAAGAAGTGGCCAAGTGGAACCTTCCCTCTTCTTTATAAAGGGAGGAAGAGAAGTGTCTCTTCTCTTTTCATGCCTCTTCATTTATCCTCATCACACTTATCTATAATTTCTCCTCTTTCTTCAATAGTAAGCTACTGCTGAGCACTTGGTCATCACATGCATTGTAAGAGTTAACTCTTACCAAGAGGTTTAAGGTTCAAACCTCACCTCTCCACTTTTTTTATCCTTTTATCATTTTTTTCCAAGATTCCATATATAATTTCCTCGACATGAAATTAAATTTTATACAAAAATTATTATAAAATTTCTAGAGCTTGGGATGAAAAGGGAGGAAAAGGAAATGGGGAATTCGGCCAAGGATGAGGAAGAAGGAGAATGAAGAAGGAAGGTGGGGTTTTACTTTTTCTCTTTTCTTAATTCTCCTCTTTAATACTTAGGGAATGAACACTCTCCATCCTTTCATGGGAGGGGATGAACCCACTCCTCATCTTCTCATCTATATTCTTTGTATATTCTTTATATATCTTATCCATAAATTATCCTAGGGTCTAGTGGTGTCAAGGCTACCTCCCTATTAGTGGGTTCATGGTTCAAATCCTACCTATGACCATCTTTTATTTTATTTTATGTTAAACCTTTTATAGCCTTAAAACCTATATAATTATTTTGCATAGTTTAGAATTTCACGGGCGTTACATTGTTGGACTTTCATAAAAGGTCTATATTAAAAAGGTGCTCATTCGATATGGTATATATAACTATATATCTGTCGACACGCTTGTGTCTAGAGGTGACAGATTTAGTTCGCAACAATATCCACAACGTGAACTTAAAATAAATGAAATGTAGAAAATCATCTCTGGAAAGTATCATATATATTCAAGTGTGTATGTGTCTGAATATTATGTACACAGTAGGAATATAATATTAGGCAGATGTTTGAGTAACCCTAAACTAGTATATTGGAAAATAGTAAAGAGAGTTATATGGTATATTCAAAAAACCAAAAAGTATATGTTCACATATCGGAGGTCCATTCAACTAGAGATGATTGGATATTCAAACTCTGAGTTTGTTGGATGCTTGGATAGTAAGAGGTTTACCTCAGTTTTTATATTTTTATGTTTGTTAAAGGAGTTATCTAATGGAAATACTTCAAACAAATACTTATAACAACTTCCACGATGGAGATAAGGTTTATAATCTACTATGAAATATCAAATCAGAAGATCTGACTATGGAATTTCATCATAATATTGTAGATCATTGATAAACCATTAAGGATCAACTATGATAATAAAGTTTTAGAACTCTATTACAAGAACAATCGCATCTCGCCAAAATAAAATCACATCGACATTAAATTTCTAACAGTTAAGAAAAGAATTCAAAGTGGTCAAGTTGCTATAAAGTATATCAATACAAATTTCATATTGACAGATTTGCTCACTAAGGACTCATTGACCAAGGTGTTTCATCAACATGTGATGAATATGGAGTTCCGTCTTAATTTTAAATGAAATATCTTTTTAGTGAGAGTCTATATTTAATCTTAGATGCTCTATATTAATGAATACATCTATATTTTTTTGTTTGTTATATGAACTAAAGGTTCACAAATATGTGCATTTTATTTTGACACTCTGAAATAAAGACATCATAATTTACTAATGTAATTTTACATATAATATTTGTAAGTATAATGTAAGATTTTAGTTTAAATCATAAAGGTGTAATTATGATTTACTATTATAATTTGGCATAAGATATTTGTAAATGAAATTAGGATCTTTTTGGGTAAAAAAAAAAAATCAATTGATAATAGACTTGTGCATATCATATTTTATGTAATTTTCATATTAAATATCCACGTCAAATCTATATCATTGATGAATTGATATTAATTAATGTTAAGACTTATTACAAGTTAAATAACTATGTCCTCTTTAGTCTAGATGAACTAGACTATTCTAAAGGGGTATTTAATTTATAAGTTTAGCTTTGTTGAACTCAATTAAAATTTTAATTGTGTATTATATACAAAATAACATATAATTCAAATAGGAGATTATTGAATTTTATTTTTCATTTGATGGATTTATATATGACTGTGGGTGCACAACACAACATCCTCGTGATTAATCACAATTCAAATAATTAATCATGATATGTTGTGTTGCGTGCCCATAGTCATGCACACGATAGACGTGCAACATAAACAAGTATATATGACTTATTAATTTATATGGTGTGACTCCCATTGGAGGAGAGGTTTGATGGCTATCTTATTTTTTCTATCTGTAAAAGATTGAAATCGTCAATCTAGCGACCTCTACCGATTTATTCTATGACCATTGTAAAGGAGGTAAATCACGAAAGATTCTATGAATTTTGACGTTATGATCAAAATACATATAGGGATCATCTGAATTCAAGAAAGAACTTTATACCTTATTCAAAATCGATTCATATCACTTCTATAAGTATCATCATATCTTAATCATCATACTATCTCGGTGGATTTATCTTATTTTCTCAATCGAGCTAAGGTTTTGATGTCGTCACCTTTGTACTTACGGAAAATTAAATCCTGCAGTTGCTCAAGCATTTTGATCTTTAAATTCCTCTGACGACCTTATACTTTATTCTCTTTCATAAACCTTGAGCCAACTTACCCGTAAGAAAAATATTCTATCTCCATACGATAAATAAAGATATTTATTCTTTATGAAAAGTTATCATGCAATAATTTCTAAAAAAAAATATTAATTAAAAATTAAAAAGTGTCCTAATTTATTTTTTTATTTGTCAATACTGTTGTAATAGTTACATTATATAACTGCTACACCGTGTTAAACCAAATCGATTCAATATTATTTTAATTTAATTTAATCAAATTATTGCACAGGAAGCACTTGTATATTAATATATTTTTCACCAACTTAATTAAAACAATTTTAATTAAATCAAAAACACTGCAACGGATCAAAATCACTTTTAAAATTACTGTAACAACTACTTTTACAACAGTTATAAAATACTAACTCGATTAAAATTATTCAAATTTGATTAGAATTATTTCAATTTAATCAAAATTATTTTGAAATTTGAAATCGGTGCAGCAGTTAATTTAAAAATGTCATAATAACTAAAAAATCATTTAATGTATAATAATTTTGAATAAATTTGTAAAAAATATTTTATATTCATGTATACTAATTCAATTATAGCAGACCCAATTAGATATGACAGTTCGAAATGGATGATTTAACAGTTCATAATCAACAATTCGACATTTCAAAAATATCAATCCTTAATTTTAATCTTATAAGACTATTAGGATTTACAATTTGATTTATGATTTACAATTCAAAATTATTATTTATATTTTATTTATTTTTAAATATTTATAATTTATAATTTTAAAAATAAAAATAAAATTTTTAAAAAATAAACTAATTATAGTTATTTATTTATTCAATTAAAAGAATTAAAACCATGTAACTCATTGATTATTTCTGTATCAAAATTGTATATTTTCGACTATAAAAATTATGTTTTTTTAGTAATTTTCATTGAAGTAATGCTTTTTAAATGTCAAAAGTTAAAATAGATTAAAATGAGTATTATATTAAACAGTAAACGTTTTTTTATATCAATATAATTTTAATATTAACATTTACACTTCAATGTGAATAATAATAATAATAATAATAATAATAATAATAATAATAAATCTCAAATAAATTATATTTTTGATTAATTTTATATATTTGACAATAATTTTCACTACATATATAATTTATTGTTAAATAAATTATATTTTTTAAATAATTTTATTATTAAAATATATTACACAAGTCTAATAATCTTATAAATTCGATGTTGAATGAATTAAAAATAAAATAAAATAATATATTAAAGGAGTGAAATGAAAATAATAAATTTAATAAATTAAAATATTTCAACACATGAATTGACCCATTCATTTGAAAACCAATTCTTAATAAGCCCATTGACCCGATTCAAATTCCAGCCCGTCTACAAGTCTAGATACAAAACTTGTAGCTTTGCTTGCAAACCTACGGGCAGATCCAAAACTAGAGCCGTCAAGTTGGATCAAATCTATTGGGTTGACCCATCTCCCTAAATAATTTAAACGGATTAAGTTAAATTTTATCAATCCGCTATTTTGACGGACTTAAACGAATCAATCCACACGGGTTCCAGATCTAGACGGATTAATCCGCGGGTTGAAAAATATTAAAAGAAAATAAAACTTATGGAAGAAAAATTATTTAAGATTTTTTTAATAATATTCTAATATTAACAAAGTAATTTTTCATAATCACAATATTCTTCTATCACACATACACATCGACAAAGTATAAAAGAAATTAGAGAAAATAATAAAAGAATATTTGATTTAAGTATTCTAATAAATTTTTTTTGGTATATTTTAATTAGTTTATAATTATTTTTCTCACTATTATTTCAATTAATATTGAAAATGATGATATGAGTCAATCAAAATTCATAATTAAATCTCTATTGGAAGGAGTCAAAACTTAAATTTGTATATTATTAAGATTTGGATATTTTAGAGTATTGGAAGAATAAAAAATATCGGTACCTAATATTATCAATCGATAATTGAATCTCAGTTACAAGATTTTATTTGCTTCAAATGTATATTTTCTCATCATGGTTTTCTATCCGTCTTATCTATTATCGCCTCAAACCCTCAACACCTCAATAATTTTGGATTTTTTTTTTGCCCGCAGGATTTGTCAGTCTAATCCGCAACCCACCTTGAGTTGGGTTGAGTTGAGTTAAAGATTTCTCAACCTATCGGGACCCTTCCTGTTAAATGTTGCATTTGCAACGAGTTGATCCACCCCGTTTGACAACTCTATTCAAAACTCATTCAAGTTGTAACCAGAACGTACATGAATATAGAGTTAGCTGTCAAACAGATCGACCCATAGCAGAACGGATTAATTCGTTATAAATGGGGCAACCTGTCATTCTGATAGATTGAGAAATTTCAAACTCAATCTAAGACGAATTGTGAAATATGCAAGCCAATCACATACCACAACAAATAAAAAAATCTCTAAAATTATTAAGGCACTGGAAACTTTAGACAGCGATCGACTTGATAAGTAAGCAAGCATTTGAAATAACTAAAATATTATAATTTAGATTCAATTATCGACCGACAAGATTGGATAGCGATACTTTTGATTTTTCCAATACTCCAAAATATATAAATCTTGATAATATACAAATTCAAGTTTTGACTCCTCCAAATAGAGATTCAATTGAGATTTTTCAACACTTGTAATTATTTGACTTTGATATTGTTGAGGAATTGATCATTGCTAGAGGGGGGGGTGAATAGCAATTACGTCGGATGATGGAATTTAATCATTCATTTCTACAAATCGTGTTAGTGCAGCGGAAATAATAATAACACGAATAAAACACGATAATCACAAGATCAATACACCAAGATATAACGTGGTTTGGAACCTCAAGGTTCCTACTCCATGGGTTGGGCTTGAATGAACTCTAGCGATGCCAAACACCACTAAACAATAAACACTTCTTCTCGGAACAATGCGGAGGTGGAAGAAACCATTTACAACAGTTCTTACAACAATAAGAAATGAATACAAACTAATACAAGTAAACTACACAAATATAAGTAAAGAAAACTTTACACAATGTGAACTTGAGTGCTTGCTTTTGGTTGTTTGAGAGTAGCCTTGAAGGTCTGGATTGCAACAGCAAATCCCCTCCAAATCGCCTCAAAGAACGATGGCAAAAACCTTCTCCACGAGTCATTTTTATAACCTACATTCGGGCTGGATTTCACCTAGCAATCGACTGATCGAGACCATCAGTCGACTGCTCTTGTAGCCGTTATCTCACAACGGCCTGAGCCACGTTGGATAAGTTCCAACGATCAAGCCCTAACGATCGATCGGCTTTACATTCCGAAAACTTCGATCATCGATCATTGCTTCAATACATTGATACATGCCCAATGTTGTCAGTCGATTGCCAGGCCATTTGTCACGCCCCGAGGGAGTCTCCGCCAGACGAAAATCCGGCAGCACCTCCCCTGTACGGGTGACAATACCAATTTTTAATACAAGGCCTACACGGCCACTATACATCGGTCAACACGACCGAAACATACCACAGCACAATATACATAATATGCGGCCTCAGGCCATCAACCAAAATAAGTAAAAGATCTAAAACATCAAGACCTACCCCTTCTGCCATCTAAGCAGGAACATACAATCAAAACGAACCGAATATAAGTCCACAAGGACATAACAAATATAACCAAAACATCCACCGGTATACAATCCAAACATAAATCCTAAACATATCCTCTACTAAAATCCCAATCCATAAAACTAATAACCAAAACTATAAGACCAATAAAACCTATCCAGATTTCCCGATACCTTCATCCTGAAAGAAATATAAAACCACGGGGTAAGTTCAAAGAACTTAGTGGATATTAGTCGATATGAATAGCAAGATATAACTAACAATACTAATCATGCCAGTACAGTCTCATATATATGGTAAGCAAGAAATAAATGCAAAAGGACTATACTCACCTGAATCTCCTACCCTGATATAGGAGCAAGTGCCCTACAATAAGAGTCATCACCCTATACAAACATGTATCCTGTATGCATGACAATCATATGCAACATCCAAGGCATCAATACAATAATGCAGCAAACACAATACAAATGCAATCCGTGCAAATGACATGCCGTGCCAATGACATGGTCACCCCTGACGCCAGTCAGCCACCTCACACGCGATGGTGAAGCCGAGTGGGTAGGGCTATGACAACTGTGCACTCTGCCATCACTGCTCCTGAGTGATCGAGTGGACAGGATGCTGTCGGAGTACACATATCCTCTTGCCCCAAACAGAGTGGGGGAGCTAAGCTCTCATCTCCCGGTGTCATAGACCAGAGGAGGGATCCCTGCCCACTACCACGCTGCCTCATCGCTTCCCATGAGCGGACCAGCGGAGCCTGACAGAGCAACTGCACACACCCTCCTGATGTACCACTAACCCATGAGTGGCAGTGTGTGCAGGCCATGTAACTGGCTACGGGCTCAACAATAATGGAACCCCG
The DNA here is from genome assembly GCA_025175895.1 of Wurfbainia villosa. Classification (NCBI taxonomy): domain Eukaryota; kingdom Viridiplantae; phylum Streptophyta; class Magnoliopsida; order Zingiberales; family Zingiberaceae; genus Wurfbainia; species Wurfbainia villosa. The sequence continues at coordinate 74,157,862 of CM046000.1, read as the reverse complement.
TCCAGCCAGCATGCAATCATGCAAAAATAATGCATGATACTAAAGCATGTAAATCCTGCTCAAAATACCTATCCGAATAATATGTACAATCAATATGTACATATCCAAAATCCAAGTAACTATGATCTAAATAAAACAGGGAAGATATAATCATAACCTATCACATGCATGTATCTAGTAGGCACAGAAAACATACTAGGCATATAAACATGAAAATTATTGCAAGCTATCCTAACTAGCATATCAACATTTGACTATATCTAGGAGATAAGTCAAAATACCCGCCTGATAAAATGTCCGCAAAAGAACCAAATCGTCATGACCGTGAACCTACCTCGTGATCGAAACCTGCATACAACATAACTATTGTTAAGCACTAAGATACGATTCATCGTCAAATCGAATCCTAAGCCAATTTCGGACATAAACCAATTAACCCAAATGCTTAATAAAATTCCGGTCACATCCCACCTAATATAACTATCGTTTCATCCAATTAAGCAAATATGATTTTACAACCCCTATAATCATGTATATCATATCCAAACAAAATCGCACAACCTGTTCTATTCAGCAAAACAGCCCAAACGAGTCCTCTCCTCTCATTCACAGTAACTTAAACGACCAAACCAACTCAAACTCATAGTCAACTTCACAGATCAAGAATCCAACCACATATAACCAAAATTAACCACCATATGCACAAAGAAAAGGAGCAGATCATGCTTACCAGCGGTTGAAACCTCGCTGGCAGTAACCCCCCCTCCTAAAATCCACCCTGTTAGCCGGAAAACCACTGCTCAAACACCATCCCTGTTCAACCAAAGGAAAATCACAGTAGGGATTTCAATTCCATCCAAAATTGAGGGAAAGAGCAGCCTCACCTTTGCTCCGGCGACCACCGGATAGGGCAGCACACTTGTTTCCGAAGAAGGGCCTTCACCCGACTGCACAAACGGCGTTCTTCCCTCAAGCCGAACCTCCCACCGGATAGATGTCAGCAGCAGCGAAGATGAGGAGGCGGTTGCAAGCTCAAGCGGCGGCGTCGATGGCTGGTAGTAGCGAGGCCGCCGGCGCTTGTAGAGGAAGAGGGGCGTCAGCGGTTCTGTGGCAGAGGAGGTCGGCACGTGCGACGGTGGACGATGCAAGGCGTACGCGCGATGCGTTCGCGTGAACAGTGATGGCGGCGCGGCCTCGTGTCAGACAGCGAAGTGGAGAGCGATGTCGGAGAACGCTGCCTGTGAGCAGCGACCACGCCATTGGGCAGCGAAGGGAAAGAGGCGATTGCTGTGGTGGATGCTTGCTGCGGCACGGTGGTCCTGGGCTCAAGGAAGGGCGGCGGCCTGGTCGTCGGCGAGGGCGGCTCGGGCGGCAACGACAGAGAGGGGATCGCGTTTCCGACGCGCGGGGAGGAGAAGACTCGGCCGCGAGGAAGGTGTCACGAATCGCGAAGGAGTAAAAGTTAGGGATTTTCGGGTCGCGAGGGGGAAAGAAAACCGGCGCATGGGGAAAACCGGGATCGTTCCCTAATAATCCGAACTACCCCTTTATAAATACATAAAAACCTAGGTTTTATTTTTATTAACCCCTTAGAAGTTTTATTATCCCTGTAATTATCTCGTACGAGCTCTATTTAAATTCAGAAAAATTCCGAAAAAATTCCCAAAATTTCCTAAAAATCCTGAAAAAATTCTAGGATTATTTTCTTAATTCTTTGGCCATTTTATTTTAAGATTTTAAAATTTTCATATTTAACATTCTCCCCCACTAATAAAAATTTGGTTCCCAAATTTCCTACTCAGATGCCTAATGAGTAAGAGATTACCACAAGTACCAAAATATATCTCACGTACCTTAGGTAAACAGGTAGGGTATTGAACTCTGATCTTTTCCTCAAGATCCCAAGTAACCTTCTCATCGGTGTGGTGACTCCACCCGACCTTGACAAGTCACACAATCTTGTTTCGCAACTGTCGTTCATTGTGATCCAAAATCCGTACTGAAACCTCTGCATAAGTAGCATCAGGTTGAATGGAACCTGACACATCTGATAGAATATATGTAAAGTCTGGCACATACTTCCTCAATATGGACACATGAAACGCATCATGGATACCAACCAAAGACGGTGGTAGCGCTAGTCGGTAAGCGACTGCTCCGATCCTCTCCAAAATCTCGAAAGGCCCAATGTACCTTGGAGCTAACTTACCACGGAGGTCAAATCTCTTTACCCCTTTCGTGGGTGAGATTTGCAAGAATACCTGGTCACCAATAGAGAACTCCCGAGGTCTCCGTCTCCGATCTGCATAACTCTTCTGACGATCCTACGTCTCGGTCATCCTTTGTCTGATAGTACAGACCAACTCTGCCTCAGCTGAGCTTTCTGGGGTCCTAGCAACTGGTCCTCCCAGTTGGCCCCGAAACCCATAACACAGGACCTCAGCAAGTCCTCTAGTGTCTAATTGGTCCGCTAAGATTGTCCATCTGTATGCGGATGGAATGCAATACCAAAACGAAACTGTGTGCCTAAGATCTGATGCAGACTCTGCCAGAACCGGAATGTGAACCAGGGATCTCTATCTGATATAATGCTCAAAGGAACATCATACAATCTGACGATCTCTCGACAATATAACTCTGCCAAACGATCCCAAGAGTCGGTCTTCCGAATCGCTAAGAAATGCGCAAATATGGTTAGTCGGTCAACGACTTCCCAAATGGCGTTATGGCCTTGATGTGTCCTAGGCAACCCACTACAAAATCTATAATAATATGCTTCCACTTCCATTCCGGAATCGGAATTTCCTGAAGCATCTGTTCCTTAAACTCATGCAACTCTGAAAACCATTATCCTCCTCAGAGTCAGAGACGGTAGTCCATCTATCATCCTAAATCCACTCCACCACACACTCTATAAGTGCATGGAAGACTATCGCGACCAAACTTCCTTGTTACAACCGTTTGTGTTCCAGCTACTCTATAGTAGCTATCCAGTAGCTAACCAAAACTCCATGAGCATTTCTGCTCCTCACCTCTACAAAACAACATAATCACTGCTAGGTCCATGTCATATATATGACGGCTTACCTCGCAATTCTTTAACTGCCGTAAGATTAGGATACGTCCTATTCTATAGCATCGGAATTGCTCCGATCCCCGAAAGGTTGCATCCATATACACTACCCTTCCATCCACACCAGAATAATTAATTAACACTGGCGTAAAAGTCAACCATCGTCTGAGCCCTGAAACTAGTTTCATAAGCTACAGACCAAGTAAATTCCATCACCTTCCTAGTCCAACCAGTCAGCGATGTAGTACCGCTAGAGCATCCTATCCATATCTATGGTAATAACCAAATCAATACCAAGAAAACTACCATCAACAGTGACCGAGTGCGTAACTCCAACTACCACCCTCAGCAGTGGCCAAGTTACGCAATCCAACAACAACAACTGAGACAATCGTGTCCAGAATACACGACTTCCCAAATCCCTGGACGACTAAGTCGTCATTAAGTCTAATAAGATAATCATAAGCTCATACAATTCATACTAAGTATGAAATTGTCGTCGCTACACACCTGCATTCTCTTTACTCTAGGTTAATGATATAACAATCATCACAATGACCATGATAATTGTATGACACCATGTCACTACAATATCAACCCATCAGTCATAAATCAATCCTAGAGCATACACCGATGCCCTATAGCTGATCTAAATAGATCCTCTATCCACAATGAAGGATATTCATTTCCTTCCACAACTACCGCATTCTATCATCGAAAATCGACGCATAAATCTAAAAGGTCTATCTCTCTTTTAACAAAGAGTTTCGGATCTTCTCTGGAAGAAATACTGGGACAGATAAATATCCCATCCAACACCTCCTATAATAAAGTAAAACGATCTTTCATCGTCTTGACCAGTGTAAGTATACACGTCTTATCCATAACCAAATCACTTTTAGTAGGGACTGATATTTTCTGAGGATTTACTCCTTGCCCTTCAAATTAGTGGCTATAGGCCAAATACCTAGCTTTCTAATTCGACATCAGTCAGCACCTCTAAAAAGTTCGTACTTCTGAAATCATCGTTAGGTTCCACAAGGTCAATACGTCATCGACCTCATCCCCAACCATGAGTAGGGGCAATTTCACTATGTCTATACTTTTCCTAACCACTAAAGTACAATACTTTTCCTATAGCTCAGAGATATCCTTAAGTTTGCCTGTTCCCAAAACCCGAGAAGTCCCAAAAATCCAAGGAAAAGAAAATCCTTAAAATACAAAACCCACAAACCAAAACCGCATACCAATAAAATTGTCACGTCATGGGGCATATCCGTCATCCAAATGACAGAAAAGCCCCTTAGTGAAAATATTCAGAAATCCATGGACCAAATCTGGTAAAAACCTCGAAATATTAATAGATATACAAATATTTTAATTAACTGCATGCATGCACGACTAAACATATATCACTTAAAGTAAAATAGTTTTGTGACACCAAATCAAATTGCGACCAAAAATCCAAAGTGCATAATCAAAATGCAACACCGATAAAGTAAACAAAGCGGCATCCCGACGATGCAGGGAGATAAGCACGGCAAAGAACTCTCTGAGCGACACCAAGGTAGGTCAACATGACACGTCCTCCATCAATTAACCTAGAGGATAAGTGAGGAGGGGATAAGTACAACCACTCAGTGAATGGATATACAATAGTGCATAATCATAATGCACATAATAGAAGTCATCGGGAACAAGCTAGTGTAACCCTGTTAGTAATATATGAGAGATGTCCTAAGGCAATCGCCTTATGTATGAACCATTTATATGATAAATGAAGATTCACTATTTGAGTATACATGTTTTATGTATTTGATTGGATCTTAAACTCATTTACTGAATGACCACGATACGATTCACAGCATGAGAGAATTTGTGATTGGATCACAACTAGTGAGTATCTCTACATGTGTAATTGTGATGTATCGGAATTATCCCTAGTCGATGAATTGATGGATTTGGACACCATCAATTCTGTCGAGACTAGCACGAGGTATACTCCTTGGTGTATCCAAGCAGCTGATTCTCACTGGCTGGAGACATAGTGATGTCCAAAGTTAATCGTGGATGCTAGTTATGGTAACTAGTTCATTGGAGTGACCAGCCGTAAGACTTCATATGGTTCTCTGCATATATAGATATGTCAATGAAGTTCTTACTGTGGCTTAAGTGCGATGTTCCTTTGACTTGCGATATTCAAGTCATCTTGATCATGGAGACTTATGCTTTGACATCTTAAGCAAACATCTCCGAGGAGATGTGGACCCGGGATGATTGGGTATAAGTCGAAGTGATCGAAGGTGTTTGAATAGCCTATAAAGGATTCACCACTCCTTGCGAGGAGATGTATACCCATGGCCTCTCGTCGGATTGTTACTAAAGTCTTTGGCCAAAGCATTACATGTTTAGAGTAAAGTACTCTTCGATACATGTGGAGTAACTAGAATCCGTAGGACGAGGAAATGATACTTGGGCTAGGTGTGACGTAGTCAGCCTAGTGGGGACTGACACAATAGACCATGTCCTGAACCAAGTGGGTATAAGATGAGTGAAGAGAATGGGGCACGATTCATTCGAGCTACTGAAGGGTTTCAGAAATAGTTCTGGATCAACCGTTGATCTTTTCGGTTAATTGGGGATCATGATGTACTACTAGGTGCCACTCATGATCGTTCTATAATTAATGGTTAATTATAGACGGCCAACATAAACCGAGAACCTATTTGGTCACACGCACAACGAGCATAATCCAAAGGATTTAAAACGAGCTTGAGAATGGGATTCTCAGACCGAGAGAAACTATGTTTGGTTGGACCAAACATAAAGCGAGCATGAAATTGTTTCAGTCGCAATGGAAGCGTGGATGGGCAGTGTCTTATGAAGACATAATGGATGGACCAAAATGGTTTGGTTCTAATCCAATGGATAAGAATAAACCAAAGGGTTTGGTTTATTTTAAACGAATGAACAAAAAGTTGGTTCGGTTCGTTTTAACTTAAAATAAACCATCATGGTTTGGTTTATTTTAACTTATCTTAATGGAGCGGGTTAACGGACTTTATGGATATGATCCATTAACCATTAAGAGAATTAGTTCTCTATAAAAGTGGGCTTAAGGGATTGTTAAACCCAAACTAAACTAATCCAAACCCTAGCCCCCCCTTGAGTTGCCGCCCACTCCTTGGAGGAGTTAATCGGCGCCAACCCTAAAGCTGCCGCCGCCCAGCTTTGTGCCGCCGTCCAAGACCCTTGCCGGCGTCCAAGCTCCAGCCGGTGAACCTCCGGCGACCCTCCGGTGATCTCCTAAAGGTTCGGCATCAAGGTGAGCTTTTTCTCTCCTTGTTTTGGCCGGCGCCTACTCCTCCACCAAGCTGTCCAGTTTTCTGGACAGCTTCTTCTCCTCTCGTCGGAGCGTCGTTTGGACGACGGTTAGTGCTCCGACAGCGGCTAACTTACCGGGGATTTGATCTCCGGTAATCCTCTGAGGTGGAGGACGAAGGATTCGTCAAACGGTTGACGAATACCTCTCCGGAGAAGCGAGTTTTGAGAACTCGTTTTAGGATCCGAATTTGGATTCGGATCGTGATCATCTCTCGATCACGTTGTCTTCAACACGAGGCTAGTAACCCGTACGAAGACGAAGCTCGTGACTTAGTGAAGTCATCCCAAGGAGCTCGGCGTGGATACGGATAGAGACGATTCTTACGAGGATCGTTCCGATTGATGCCGTTCCCGCTACACGTCATACGGAAGGTATAACGTAGTTTAATTTTCTTTTATTGCAAATTTTAATTTACGGTTATGTCTACACTTGTTGTAATAGCATGCGTGTGTTGTGTGTGTTGTAATAAATATAGATTTATTATTTTTAATTGCTTCCGCTGTGCTCATGTTTACGAAACATGATCGAACACACACACGCCGCGGTGCCGAAAACCCAACAAACCCAACCCTCAGAGTATCAATATCAGTCTGCTACTAACCTGGTCAGCAGTATAACAAATATACCCGCAACATACACAACCACTGCAACAAGCAATGCTCGTTCGGATACCACGACAAAGCCTCGTGGCTCTCGCACACAAAGGGAACTGTCTATGAACTACCGCGAACGGTACTCATGGGTCGACAATCAATATGCTAAGCACTATCTACGTGCAACTACATGCTACCACGAATGAAACTCGTGGGTAGACAGACAGTAGAAAGACTCGGTGTCTACGACAACGACATGCTACCACAAATGGGTCTCATGGGCAGACCGCGTATATAGATATCTAGTTATTGACTGCTCACTACCGCATGCTACCTCTAACGGGTTACGGGGGCAGTCGATTATCCTAGGTTGTTAAGCCTAGGGTTATCCAATACATCTAGCATAAATCGTCTATCAAAATCGATAAAGATCATCGATCTACAATTAAACCCATTGAGGCGGTCAAGCGAGGGTTTCAACACCTCTAAAACGAAATGTTTACCAAAGTCGGTAAAGATCATCGACTAATAAATAAATAAGTCGAGATGGGTAATTCTAGGGCTCCAACCCTTCTAACATGATCCAGTTATCCAGGTCAATAAAAATCATAAGTCCAGTCCACTCATAAACACGTCGAGACGATTAATCATAGGGTTTCATCCCAGCTAACAGAAAGCATCTATCAAGGCCAATAAGGACCACAAATCTACTATCAAGCCCTTCAAGAGGGTTAAGCCTAAATTATATCATTCTACCAGTTCAATCATGCATGTCGTAACATGCAACCACGAACAGATCTCGTGGGTACTTAAGATGTAAAGTAGCTATCTTGCTATAGACATCATACGAATCCGATTATCACCAACTCTGAACGAATAACGCAAGAGTATAACATTACAGTAGATTATCTCAACTATACATGGGAGACCTATTCGACCTCAAATACACAAAAGCCCCTTTAGGGAAACTCTACTGTAACTTTCCTTAACCACGAATGGGTGATATTATTGGCAGCCGATAAATATGAACAACGTTATATACCCTCTAAGGATTAATCGCATCCTAATCATATGAACTCTACTAGTCCGATCACCATATCACTGAAACAGTAAATGGATAAACATTTATCATTAAGAACATCCGGATTATTATGCCTAGGGTTTCCACTCCTAGCGTTCTACTAATATTGTTTCATTCCTGAGATCAGCTCCTATCGAATAACCTTATCTAAGTTATTCTATCTCTACTAGTCTTAATCATGGTGTCCACCGCAAAAATACAGAACCATATAAATATATAACAAGCTGTCTAATAAACGACAGCATAGTCCTACTAATGGGAATCACTGGCTAAAATTAATTAGGGTATAACTAAAGGGTCATGCCAGAACAAAGTCAAGGCAATAATAAATAAAGTATCAGATGCCTGTATATACCCTAAACTGTTGGTGCAATAATGCTCCAAGCATTTATATGTTTTGATGTTTGGCTAATCATCTAAGTTAGGCAATATCTTGTGATCTAATTAATCATGTGTTTAAGTGACAGGGAAATTCAAGGATGAAGACTTGGTAAAAGGAAGTCCAAGTATGATCTTGGCAAAGGAAGTCCAAGGGATGGACTTGGCGGCATAAGACCAAGCTTGTAGTCTTGGCAGCATAAAGTCCAAGTGAACCTTGGCAAAGGAAGTCCAAAGTAAAGTCTTGGCAGCATAAGTCCAAGCTTGTAGTCTTGGCGGCGTAAAGTCCAAGCATTTGGCAACCCAAGACATGACGAAACCGAAGGAAGCTCTTGGAAGCAAAGCGCAAAGGATGAACAAGTCGCGGACTCGGAGGGATCCTGAAGGCGCAAGGCTTATTGAGGAGCTAGAAGGTTGAGTCTAGGTCTAGGGTATAAAATCAAGTATGAATTACTCATACGATGTATCAGTCGACTGGTCAGGCGTTCGACTGAGTCAGGATGAAACCCTGACCATCAGTCGACTGCCTTGGTCAGAGCAGTCGACTGATGCTGCGATCAGTCGACTGCCAAGGGCATCAGTCGACTGATCAAGGGAAATATCGCCACAGAATGCAGTCTCACTCGACTGCTGCCTTGATCACTCGACTGATCACCCCATCAGTCGACTGATGGAGGGATCAGTCGACTGATCACCTGGCCGTTGGAAATTACGGCTACGAATCTCCGCGGAGATCGTGTTTGGCCGTTAGCCGTGGCGATCGTGATGGTATGCATCAGTCGACTGATCGACGCCCAACGGGAAAAACAGCCCCTCTTCTATAAAAAGGGGCCATGGGGAGCTTGGTGAAGCTAGTGCTCTTGCTCCTAACTATACTCTCGTGCTCACCAAGCCTTCCAAGTGTTTTTAGTGATTTAAATCCTCCTCTTCTCTTGTTCTTGATCATCCATCATTGTAAAGAAGAGGAGAGCATTGTAAGAAAGGTTTCTCCACCTTGGTTCATCCAAAGGAGGTTCTAGTGAAGGTTGATTAGGGCTAATCCACCTTACGGATTGCCGTGGAGTAGGAGCGTCATCTCCGAACCACGTACATCGGGTGTTAGCTTTGTTCTTGCTTTGATTTGTGTTTTTATTTTGTATTGCTTCCGCTAACATTGTTGTAGAAAAGAAGAAAGGCTAATCACCCCCCTCTAGCCGTTCCAAGGGTCCTAACAAGTGGTATCAGAGCCCTGTTAGCTTGGAAGATCTCACCATCAACCAAGACATCAATGGCTCTTCAAGAGGGATATAGCATCGCCAAGCCACCGCTCTTCGATGGGAGTCACTTTGCATATTGGAAAGGTAGGATGAAGTACTATCTTATGAGTAATATTGAAATTTGGCATAGTGTTGTAGATGGCTTCGAGGAACCGGTGGATGAACATGGATATCCTATTCCAAGCAAGGATTGGACAAGAGAAATAAACAAGAAATTTGAATCAAATGCAAAGGCCGTCCTCACCATCCAATGCGGCGTCACAATGGAGCAACTCAACAAGGTGGGGCCTTTTGAATCTGCCAAGGAGCTATGGGAAAAGCTCATTGAGCTAAATGAAGGTTACAAGGAGTCAAAGAGGGCCAAGAAGGACCTACTAATTGGACAACTTCAAGCCTTCCAAATGAAGATGCATGAAACCGTAAGTCAAATGCATGGAAGGTTCAAAGAAATTGTTAACGGACTCCATATCATAGGTGAGCGAGTTGACAACCGGGATTTGGTAAGGTATATTTTACAAGCATTTCCTAGAAATTCTTTATGGACTTCTATAGTTGATGCCATTAAGGTAACTAGGGATTTATCTCAAATTAAAATTGATGAATTATTTTGTGAGTTTGAATTACATGAGCAAACTAACATGTCCTCTAAGGAAAAGGGGTTAGCTCTATTTGTTGAAAAGGACAAGAAAGAAAAGAAGAAGAAGGAAAGAAAAGAAGCATCATCATCATCCGAGTCAGAGGATGAGTCAAGTAGCGATGGGGACTCATCTAGTGAAATGGCAAATTTCGTCAAGAAGCTTTATAGAAAGTCAAGAGAGTTCAAGAATAGAGAAGCAAGGAAGGGGTCTCATTCCTCAAAAGGTAAATTTAATGGTAATTCAAGTTTTAGCAATAATGTGATTTGCCATGCTTGCAATAAGAAGGGGCATATAAAGCCGAATTGCCCGGAGCTAAAGAAGAAGGAGGAAAAGGAAAAGAAAAAGAAGTACAAGAAGGAAAAGAAGAAGAAGGAGGCCATGGTGGCTCAAACCACATGGGACACACCAAGTGTTGAAGACTCTTCATCCGATGAGGAGCTTTGCCACATCACACGCCATGTGGCACTCATGGCATTAGAAGATGATTCTGGCACATCAAGTCAAGAAGATTCTTCAAGTGATGAATCGTCATCTAGTGACGATGAGGTAATGAATTCTCCCAAGGTTATGCTTCTCTATAAATCAATTGCTTATCTTAAAGAAGCTCTAGATAAGTCAAAATCTAAGGTTAAGAGCATGAAGGTAGAACTAAAGGCCATTAGGGATGAAAAACCTTCACTTATTGACTCTTGCATGCTTAGGGAAGAAAATGACAAACTTAAGGATGAGGTTAGTGAATTGAAAGTATGTTTAGAAAAATTTTCAAATGGCTCAAAGTGTCTTGATATGATTCTAAGTAGGCAAAGAGCGGTTTATAACAAGGCCGGTTTAGGATATAAGCCAAAAGAAAAAGAAGTTGCTTATATTTCATTAATAAATAGGAAAGCAACTATTAAGGGTAAGGTTAAGAAAGCTTGGGTACCTAAGAAGTTTTTGCTTAATGTTACCGGTCCAAATGTTTGGGTACCAAAAGCTTGTGTTTTTCATGTGATTTAGGTAGGAGAGCGAGGGATGTGGATTGTGGATAGCGGTTGCTCAACACATATGACCGGGGATGTGAGCAAGTTCTCCACAATTAAATATGTGAAGAAGGAGCGGTGTCCTTTGGGAATAGTGGAAAACTCAAGATATTAGGTAGAGGAACAATTGAGGTATCCCCCAAAATTGTTATTCACAAAGTCTTGCTAGTTGAAAATATGAAATTTAATTTATTAAGTGTTAGTCAACTTTGTGATGCAAACTATCATGTATCTTTTGAATCCTCTAAATGCATGATTAGACACAAGGAATTAAATGATTGCATGTTAGTTGGATATAGGAAATCAAATATCTATTATGTTGATCTTTCATATGCTTCTAACATTTCTACTAAGTGTTTTGTTGCAAAAGAAGAGGAAAGTTGGCTATGACATAGAAGATTGGGGCACATCAACATGAAAAACATAGCCAAGGTAGCCAAGATGGAGTTGGTCAAAGGGCTACCAAAGATCAAGTATGTCAAGAACAAATTGTGTGATGCATGCCAAGAAGGAAAACAAACAAAGGCATCACACAAAGGTAAAACTCTAACCAATACTTCTTTACCACTAGAATTATTGCATCTTGATTTATTTGATTGCCATAGTACTCCATCTTTAAATGGTAATAAATATTGTTTGGTTATAGTAGATGATTTTTCTAGGTATACTTGGGTCTATTTTATGAAACATAAGGATGATACCTTAGAAATAATCATAGGATTTAGTAAAAGGGTTGAAAATGAAAAGAGTCTCAAAATCAACCGGATCCGTAGTGATCATGGTGGTGAATTTGAAAACCTAAAATTTTCATAATTTTGTTTAGAGCAAGGGTACAAGCATGAGTTCTCTTGTCCTAGAACACCCCAACAAAATGGGGTGGTGGAAAGGAGAAATCGTGCCCTACAAGAGGCGTCTAGGACTATGCTTAATGCATATTCTCTACCTAGCTACTTGTGGGCGGAAGCGGTTAATACCGCTTGCTATATCCAAAATAGGGTTCAAATCCATAGGTTTTTAGGAAAAACACCATTTGAATTATGGAATGGGACTATACCCACAATTCATTATTTCAAAGTCTTTGGATGTAAATTTTATATTCTAAACACCAAAGATAACTTAGGAAAATTTGAATCAAAAGCGGATGAGGGAATCCTAGTTGGATACTCATCCACAAGTAGAGGGTATAGAGTCTACAATAAGAGAACCAAAGAGATTGAGGAGTCTTCCAATGTTCAATTTGATGAAACTACTAGTACCTACCCTAGAAAGTCCTCCATTGATAAGGATATTAATGACAACAATCAAGACATTACCCAAAAACTTCAAAATTTGACCATTAGGGGTAATGATCATGGGGGAGGAAGAGGAGACTCCGATGATGAAAGAAGGGTGGAAGATAACAATGATCAAATTGAAACCCCTTCTAGAAACCTAAGAATTCATCAAGATCATCCACTTGACCAAGTAGTAGGAGATCTATCTCAAGGAGTAAGAACTAGGTCATTTCATAGACCTCCTACTAGTCAAGTTGCTCTTATCTCACAAATTGAGCCCAAATCGATCAATGATGCATTACATGATCCGGATTGGATTTTGGCAATGCAAGATGAATTGGCTCAATTTGAGAGAAGTCAAGTGTGGGAATTAGTACCTAGACCCGATGATAGCACCATAATTACTACAAGGTGGGTCTTTAGGAATAAGCTAGATGATCAAGGAAATATCATTAGAAATAAAGCTAGGTTGGTTGCTAGGGGATTCGATCAAGTTGAGGAGCTTGACTATGATGAGACTTATGCCCCGGTTGCAAGGTTAGAATCTATTAGGATTCTCTTAGGGTATGCTTCCTACATGGGATTTAAACTTTACCAAATGGATGTTAAATCGGCATTCTTAAATGGTTTTATTAAGGAGGAAGTATATGTAGAACAACCACCCGGATTTGAGAACATAGATTATCCAAATCATGTATGTAAGCTTAGGAAAGCATTATATGGGTTAAAACAAGCTCCCCGGGCATGGTATGAAAGATTGTCATCCTTCTTAATTTCTAAGGATTTTAGAAGAGGCCAAGTAGATCAAACTTTGTTTATAAAGTCAACGTTAAAAGATATATTCATAGCTCAAGTATATGTTGATGATATCATCTTTGGGTCAACAAATGATGATCTTCTTCAAGACTTTATAAAAAATATGGAAAATGAATTTGAAATGAGTTTGGTTGGAGAGCTTACCTTTTTCCTAGGCTTACAAGTCAAACAAACCAATGAGGGTATTCATATTTATCAAACCAAATATGCAAATGAAATGATCAAGAAATTTGGTTTGGAAAATGCCAAAATTGTAACCACTCCTATGGCCATTTGCACTAGGATAGATAGTGATCATGAAGGTAAATCAATTGATCTTAAACTTTATAGGAGTATGATTGGTAGCTTACTATACCTAACCGCTAGTAGACCCGACATTTTATTTGCTGTAGGTATGTGTGCAAGATACCAATCTTGTGCCAAAGAATCACATTTGGTAGCCATCAAAAGAATATTAAGGTATGTTAAAGGCACCCTAAATGTAGGACTTTGGTATCCTAGGACTAGGTCATTTGAATTACTTGGATATACCGATTCCGATTATGCCGGGTACAAATTGGATAGGAAAAGTACTAGTGGTGGATGCCAATTTCTTGGGTCCTCCCTAGTTAGTTGGAGTAGTAGGAAGCAACATTGTGTGGCTTTATCAACCACCGAAGCTGAATATGTGGCTATGGGTGGTTGTGTAGCTCAATTACTTTGGATGAGGCATACTCTTGTGGACTATGAGCTACACTACTCTAACATTAAAGTTTATTGTGATAATGTGAGTACCATCAACTTGACCAAAAATCCGGTACATCACTCTAGGACCAAGCACATTGAAGTGAAACATCACTTCATAAGAGATCATGTGGCAAGAGGGGACATTGAACTTAATTATGTAGAATCTAAGTCCAACCTTGCCGATATCTTCACCAAAGCTCTTCCCGAAAATGAATTTTCATCTTTAAGGAGAGAGCTTGGTATGTGCTTTGTAGAGTAAAATTCTAGGTTTGCATGATCCCATGTTTATATGTTATCTTTATACCTTGATACATCTCACAAAAAGCCTTAAGAAACCTTGATTTTTGTATTGAGACACTTAGAACCATGTGAGATGATAGGGAAGGTGTACTTGGCTCATCATGCTTGTTATGATGCATTACTATGAGCCAATGACACACCTAGAGACATAAATACCTTATGGACCAACCATTGGGAAGGCTTGTATTCAAGTAATGAGTACATAGCTCTAAGAACATGGTTGGAAATTCCAAATAATATATATTTTAAACTATGTTCATTATATTTTGGAAAACAGTTTTTAAGTGAATCACAAAAGTGATACAAAGTTTGAAAATTCTTTAGAACTTTTGTAAGTTTCCAAATTTGTATCAATCTTGAAATCTGGAAAACATATATTTTTCAAATTATTTTTCCTTAATAAAGTATGATTAAAGTGTGCATAAAATTTCGTGATTTTTTGAGATTTCTGGAATTTCTACCGCATTTCTGAAAATGGGCTGAAAAGGCTGAAATTTCGATTTCAGGCATAGCAGTCGATTGGTTCAGATACCAGTCGACTGATACACTGGGTTTTCTGATAATAAGCTCCATTTTCTGATATTTGGTGTATTTTTGATGTCCTAAAACTCTAGTATGATAATATTGCGTTTTAGGACTGCTTAATACAGTGGTTTAGGGGGAGTTTCAATAAATTCTATCTTTTTATCCCCAAAATCATTGTTAGTGCAAAGTTAGGATTTAACTTTTAAATTTTAGATTATGCTTTGCTTCAAATGTAATTTACATCCTATCTTGGATTAAGGGGGAGCTTTATTTCAATCAAATACCTTAGTCCAAGATCCAACACTCTCAATTCTTTCATCCTTCTCTTTTTGATGTATGTCAAAGGGAGAGAAGGAATGCTTAAGTTAGATGATTATGCGTGTATCTTTAAAGACCTAACTTAAATGATTGTCAAACATCAAAAAGGGGGAGATTGTTGGTGCAACAATGCTCCAAGCATTTATATGTTTTGATGTTTGGCTAATCATCTAAGTTAGGCAATATCTTGTGATCTAATTAAGCATGTGTTTAAGTGACAGGGAAATCCAAGGATGAAGACTTGGTAAAAGTGTTAAATACTACAAAATTTAAAATATTAAATTAAATGGCCAAAGAATTAAGAAAATAATCCTGGAAATTTTTCGGGATTTTTAGGAATTTTTTCGGAATTTTTCTGGATTTAAACGGACTCCGTATGAGATTTCTACGGGGATAAAATAACTAGGCTTTATTTAAGGGGTATTAACCTAAACCGGAAACCTAAAATTTTATTTTCCCTTATTTCAGCAATACGTAATCGCACTTCTTTCGGCAGTTCCATCACGCGCCCGACGCCCTCCTTTGCTCCTCCGCCGACGCCCTTTTCTCCGTCGACGATCTCTGCTTCGCCGACAACCGTCGCCGCCGCCCAGGCGCGAGCACCCCACCGTCGACAACGTCGTCCGACGCCACTACCTTCCCTCCGCGGCCACAGAACTGCCCGACGCCCCTCCTCCGCACGCATCGGCCTCCACGGCCACGGAATTCGTCGCCACGTACCGCAGCGAGGATCGCGCCAGCAGATCGCTCGCCTCGACCGTCGCTTTTCGGTGCCGTGTCGTCGACCCCACCAAGGCCGCCGACCTCCACCGCCACAGCCTCGCTGTCGGTTTCCTCTACCCTAGACGACGAGCGCCGAGCCTCCTTTTCCCCATTACGCCTGCAACCACCGGACCGCTGCTGTTTTTCCCCCTTTGCTGTGATTCTGGACGGAGGTTCGCCGTAGCAAGAGTTAGGGCAGCGGCATATTCATTTCTCCGGTGAACCAAGCGGCTAGGAGGTTTCAATCGCAGGTATATTTTGGGTTATTTACTGTTGGTATGTTGGTTAATTTGGTTTGGGTAGATGGTGGTTGTGGGAGGATGTGGTCGGCTGCGAAACAGAGATTTAGTCTCCGATAAAGGCTGTGAACAGTTGGAGGTGGGTATAGAAGGTGTTTTGGGACGTTCATAGGGTGTAAAAGGCTGTGGACCTGATTTGTGGTCGACTTGGGCTGATTTTGGTGTTATTCAATTGATCGGTATGGATATTTGTGGTAGGAAAAGGATTATTAAGACGATTGGAAAATTTGGGAGAATTGGAAATTGATTTGGGGCAATTGGGTTATAAGGGAAATCGATTAAGTATTCGATTTGTTGTTGAATTGTATATTTTGTGCTTGACTATAATTATGCTATATGCAGGTTTCGGTCACGAGGTAGGTTCCCAGTCATGACGATTTGGTTCTTGTGGATATATATTCAGGTGGATATTTTGACTTAACTTTTAGATTAAGTCAAATTGATATGCTAGTAGGATAGCTTACAATAACTTTTTCATGTTTATATGCCTGGTATACTTTTGGTGCCTACTAGATACATGCATATGATAGGATATGATTATATTTTCCTGTTTGATTTGGATCATAGTATATGGATTAGGGATATGTACATATTGATTGTACATATTATTCGGATAGGTATTTTGAGTAGGATTTACATGTTTTAGTATCATGCACCATTTTTGCATGATTGCATGCTAGCTGGACGGGGTTCCATTATTGTTGAGCCCGCAGCTAGTTACATGGCCTGCACACACTGCCACTCATGGGTTAGTGGTACATCAGGAGGGTGTGTGCAGTTGCTCTGTCAGGCTCCGCTGGTCCGCTCATGGGTAGCGACGAGGCAGCGTGGTAGCGGGCAGGGATCCCTCCTCTGGTCTATGACACCGGGAGATGAGAGCTTAGCTCCCCCACTATGTTTGGGGCAGGAGGATAGGTGTACTCCGATAGCATCCTGTCCACTCGGTCACTCAGGAGCAGTGATGGCAGAGTGCACAGTTGTCATAGCCCTACCCACTCGGCTTCACCATTGCGTGTGAGGCGGCTGACTGGCGTCAGGGGTGACCATGTCATTGGCACGGCATGCATTTTGAATGGATTGCATTTTGTATTGTGTTTGCTGCATTATTGTATTGATGCCTTGGATGTGCATATGATTGTCATGCATACAGGATACATGTTTATATATTGTCAGGACTCTATTACTTCTAGTCAGGCACATGCTCCTATATCAGGGTAGGAGATTCAGGTAAGTACAGTCATTTTGTATTTCTTGCTTGCATACCCTATTTATGTGAGACTGTACTGGCATGATATTTTTATTGTTAGCTATACTTTATTTTGCATATCTACTATACCTGTAGAGTTCTTTGAACTCACCCCGTTGATTTATATCTATTTCAGGATGAAGCTGTCAGGAGAGTCCAGCTGCCAAACCCCCTCGTTGTGAAAGTTTTGATTGGTTATTTGTTTCTAGGGTTTGGATATTTTGGTTAGAGGACATGTATAGGTTTGGAGATTGATTTTGTATTTGGATTTTTGGTGTCCGTATGGACCTTATTCGGATTTTGGTTTGATTGGATTTTGGTGAGTATTCCTGCCCAGATGGCAGAAGGGGTAAGTCGATTTATGGTAGACTGGTTATCATTTATTTTGGTTGATGGCCTGAGGCCAAATTATATAACTGCGTGTGAGTTTGGATTCCGGTCGTGTTGACCGATGTATAGTGGTCGTGTAGGCCTTGTATGTAAATTGAGATTGTCACCCGTATAGGGGAGATGCTGCCGGATTTTCGTCTGGCGGGGTCTCCTTCGGGGCGTGACAATTTATTTGGTATCAGAGTGCCTAGGTTTTCGAGTTCCTAGGGGTTTTTGGATTTTTCGAAGTTCCCCACGTTTGGCAGGTTTTACGAGGTAATTTGGAAAAATTTTGGATTGGTATGGATTTCCAATGATTTTTATATTTCGGAATTCGAGGATTTATGACGAGGTCAATATGGGGATTTGGCAGCGACAGAACCTCTCCTGCGGAAAAATAGGTATGATGAAAATTTTATATATTTTTACTTCTAGTAACATCTGTTCTAGTAGCATCTGTAATAATTTAACAGATATAAGATGAGGTGGGCGTACTCCTGCACCGAGACGTGGTGAAGGGTAACCACGCAAGAGGACAGTGAGATCTCTGGTTATGGAGTTGTCAGAAAGGGTCTATTGAGTTTTGACTCATGTGCAGACTCGTAGTAGGGGTCGCCCACCACGGTGACCAGCCGGAGTTGCCGTAGTGTTTATACTCCAGGTTAGATTTGGCTATGTGTTTAGTGGATAACCGGAAATAACATTTCGTGTGTTGGTCACTATTCGTAATCGTAGATGGAGTTGACCACGTGAACAACCTGTTCAGTTTGTCAGTCTTGGACCTGTGACGAAAAGATGTATTGCCTTTTTGAGAGCTGACTGATACCGAGTCCGAAAAGTAGGGGTCAAGTCGTCACATTGGTTGTGGAAATCAAGGACTACAGTGTCAGAGATTTTCACTGATTATGCTAGGCAGATTATTACTCTGTGGGGCAATGGACAAAGAATATATACTATTGTTGATACAGTCCTTGGAGGTTTAAGTTACGAAGTTCCATAGGGATTTTGATCCTTGAGCGGCTTGAGCCTTAGATTGATAACATTGAAGGTACTGTTAAGTACCTAACTGGTATTTATATAGGAGTGGAGATAGTTTCTTACTATTGCAATGATCAAGTTGTTACTTGGTGGAATATGTAGGAGAATTTTGGGAAAATAACCCATTACGGGATCATGGGTTCAGGATGTTTTCGGAAGACAATATTTCCTTATGCTATTGTTGTATGACTCATTGTTGAGGAATTCTTGAGCCTTTAGTTGAGTGATAAATTGTTAATGGATTTCACTATAGAGTTTACTAGAATTACAGAGTTTACCCCCACTTAAGGGCTCAAGATAGTGATTGAGTTGTTTTCAATCACCCACGATTTATTGGTTTACATTTGGATTAAGATAGTTGGATTTTCCATCAGTTCCTATCGGGAGGCCTTAGGGTGAGTCATATTTATAAAAATGACTGCAACAAGGGTCTCAAGAGAATAGTGTAGTCAATCTAGTGATAATAACCTACACTTCGGATAAGGTAACGGTAGGAGACGTGAACGTGCTTTTCTAGCTGAATTCACGTGACATTATTGTGTTCCCATGTTGATGTTCGATATTGATCAAGGCTCTGTCCCGGGAATAAAAGATTGATGAAACAACTCATTTCCCAGTGGAAAACAGGAATATGGATTTAAGTTTTCTCCTCAGATATATGTCGCTATCAGAAGTAGTTTGTACACTTGTGGAGATATGAGGCTGGTTGTATGGTTCTTGAAGAAAATGATAGGAAGAGGTGTATACACTTAGATTCATTGAGTTATCGAATTCTTTTTCTAGATCACTGTGAAATAGGGAATCCATTAAGAGCAGAAGTTGGATGAGTTTACATCTTTACTCGAAAGGAGTTGTAGATGATTGAAGGATTGATCATTGAGGTATTACTATAGTTTACCTTACTTGAGGATATATTGAGAGGTACAGGTGTTTACAAATATCTATGGTTAAAACATGTACAGATAGGATTAAAAGGATTTTTATATTTGGATCATGTGGATTAATAGTGTTTCCACTGATAGGTGAGATGTTGAGATGATTACTGTGATGATTATCACAGGGGTATGAAAATGATTTTGGATGATTAGAGGTTGATTGATGGAAATGTTATATTATGGTGAGAGAGTTGACTTAATTGTTTTATAGTTGACTTGGTTGATATAATGTGAATATCTGGATATTAACTTGGAGGTTATGCTTGTGACATGATGATATAAGAAGGTCTCTCGGATGCCAGTATAATTCGAGAGTAATCAGATGTAGTGTTGTTGGAACTTCTAGGCTTGCCGCTGTATAGGCAAGTAGAGTAGGCGATCGGAGTGATTTCGAAAATAGTTTCGATATCAAAGATCCCCTACTGTGAGATAATTTATTTGGTACTGAGGTAATGTTATTTTTACGAGCCTAATATTTTTACTTATGGTGCGTTGGTTGAGGGCTAGTGTAAAGCGCACAAGGTTGTTAAAGCTCGTGATATACTCAAAGCAATGTCATTAAATTAGCTGTAATCCAATCGAGTTGCTTAGATACCGTCATCGATCGGTCTTTCAGAATTGGCAAGGTTGATGATGCCAAGAGGTATTTGTTAGAATGACGATTTTTCAGGGGATAATTTAGTTGGTATCAGTGTTGCTTAACACTATGGGAATTGGAAGAATCTAAGTTCCAATTAAAGGAGGTATTGGATGGGATATTTGTTGTCCCAGTATTTTATTTCTTGAGAAGCTCTGGAACTTATTGTTCAAAGAGATATGAACCTTTGAGGTTATACATCAATTATTGATGATGGAATGCGGTAGTGGTAGAAGGAAAAGAATATCCTTCATGGTGGATCGAGGATCTATTTAGATCAACTATAGGACACCTGTGTATACTCTAGGAATGATTTATGATTGATGTGTTGATATTGTAGTGACAGGGAGTCATACAATTATCAAAGTCGTAGGGATGATTGATATATCATCAGCCTAGAATAAAGAGGATGCAGGTGTGTAGCGATGACAATTTCATACTTGGTATGAATTGTATGAGCTTTTGGATTATCTTATTTGACTTATTGACGACTTTGTCGTCCAGGGATTTAGGAAATCGTGTATTCTAGACACGATTGGATCATTTGTGATGGTGGCAGTTGGAGTTGAGCACTCGGCCACTGTAGATGGTGATTTTTTTTGGTATTTAGTTTGATTATTACCATAGATATGGATAGGATGCTCTAGTGGTACTACACCGCTGACGGGTGATGGAATTTATTTAGTCTGAAGCTTGTGAACCTAGTTTCAAGACTCAGACGATAGTTGACTTTTACACCAGTGTTGTGTGATCATTCTCGGGTGAAAGGAAAGTTAATTTATATGCGGATGCGATGTTTCAGAGAATGGAGCGTTTCTGATTTAGTTGATTGAGATGTATCCCATGGTTACGTCAAATGAGGAACTACGAGATGGGTTGTCATATATATTTATGACGTGGACCTAGTAGGAGTTGTTATGTTGTTTTGTAGAGGTGAGGAGCAGATTTGCTTATGAGGTTTTAGCTAGCTACTGTGTAGTTGCATTTGAATTTAGGAAGAGTTACTATTGATTCGGGATCAACAGATAGATTCCTGTTGTGATGATAGAGAGCATCTACCATAGAGTTGTACTTTTGCTCTACCGGTTCGGAATTAGTGATATTGGAATTTATATGTAGTAGGTGGCTAGATAGCTACCTGGCATCTTGACTGGCTATGAGTCCCGATCGTGGTAGCATGTCGTTGCCCGTAAGTAGTGCCTTTTGCATTACTCTGAGAGCCACGAGACTTGGTCATGATATTTTGATAAGTATTGCTAAAGATTGCAATAGGTTCTATATGTTGCAGATGTATAGGATTGTATCCGGAAAATAGTAAGTATTGAAATGTTCTCCGTGGTGGAACGACATGCGGAACATAGTTGATTTGGAAGTCTGGTAAAGGTGGTATATAAATAATCAGTAAGGTTCTGTACCAAGAGGAAAGTGGGAGCCTAGTATGATGGACAGCGTTGGGAGATTATTTGGAATTCGGAAAGGACTTAGTAGGATTAGCTAAGTCCGCTCATTTTTGTTCGATCCATACGATGAGTTTGTTGGATCGCTGGATAGGTTATACTGTGGCGATTTTCCGTTCATGAAGTATCTGTGAGTATTGTATGAGCTAGCGATTCAGGATTTACCTTAGGATTTTGGTAAAGTCTTTAACAGGTCACGGATAAAGAGCTCCACTCAGGTACAGTTAGGTACATATGATAGATGGGTAGATATGAAGATACTATTCATATTTTGGAAGGGCTACTAGAAGCAGGTGTGATTTGATTTTAAGGGATATCAGCAACCCCACTTGGTCACTTGAGGTATGACTTGTCTACAGATGCTTGAGATGGTTGTTGGGACATCTTGTACTAATATACGAGTAGGAAATTTGGGGACCAAATTTTTATTAGTGGGGGAGAATGTTAAATACTGCAAAATTTAAAATATTAAATTAAATGGTCAAAGAATTAAGAAAATAATCCTGGAAATTTTTCGGGATTTTTAGGGAATTTTAGGAATTTTTTCGGAATTTTTCTGGATTTAAACGGACTCCGTACGAGATTTCTACGGGGATAAAATAACTAGGCTTTATTTAAGGGGTATTAACCTAAACCAGAAACCTAAAATTTTATTTTCCCTTTTATTTCTTTTCCCCCGCCGCGACACTTCTTTCGGCAGTTCCATCACGCGCCCGACGCCCTCCTTTGCTCCTCCGCCGGCGCCCTTTTCTCCGTCGACGATCTCTGCTTCGCCGACAACCGCCGCCGCCGCCCAGGCGCGAGCACCCCGCCGTCGACAACGCCGTTCGACGCCACTACCTTCCCTCCGCGGCCACAGAACTGCTCGACGCCCCTCCTCCGCACGCATCGACCTCCACGGCCACGGAATTCGTCGCCGACCACAGCCGCAGCGACAGGATCGCGCAAACGTGTTCGCCTCGACCGCGCGCTTTCCCGGTGCCCAGGTCGTCGACCCCAGCCGCGCTCGTCGACCTCCACCGCCACAGCCTCGCTGTCGGTTTCCTCTACCCTAGACGACGAGCGCCGAGCCTCCTTTTCCCCATTACACCTGCAACCACCGGACCGCCGCTGTTTTTCCCCCTTTGCTGTGATTCTGGACGAAGGTTCGCCGTAGCAAGAGTTAGGGCAGCGGCAGATTCGTTTCTCCGGTGAACCAAGCGGCTAGGAGGTTTCAATCGCAGGTATATTTTGGGTTGTTTACTGTTGGTATGTTGGTTAATTTGGTTTGGGTAGATGGTGGTTGTGGGAGGATGTGGTAAATTTCTTGAAAGCAATTTAGTCTCAAGGCGCGAATTGGAGGTGGGTATAGAAGGTGTTTTGGGACGTTCATAGGGTGTAAAAGGCTGTGGACCTGATTTGTGGTCGACTTGGGCTGATTTTGGTGTTATTCGATTGATCGGTATGGATATTTGTGGTAGGAAAAGGATTATTAAGACGATTGGAAAATTTGGGAGAATTGGAAATTGATTTGGGGCAATTGGGTTATAAGGGAAATCGATTAAGTATTCGATTTGTTGTTGAATTGTATATTTTGTGCTTGACTATAATTATGCTATATACGAGTTTCACACGCAGTTCCCAAATGTGACGATTTGGTTCTTGTGGATATATAGTCAGGCGGGTATTTTGACTTAACTTTTAGATTAAGTCAAATTGATATGCTAGTAGGATAGCTTACAATAACTTTTTCATGTTTATATGCCTGGTATACTTTTGGTGCCTACTAGATACATGCATATGATAGGATATGATTATATTTTCCTGTTTGATTTGGATCATAGTATATGGATTAGGGATATGTACATATTGATTGTACATATTATTCGATAGGTATTTTGAGTAGGATTTACATGTTTTAGTATCATGCACCATTTTTGCATGATTGCATGCTACTAATGGGCCGGGTTCCATTATTGTTGAGCCTGACTAGTTACATAACTGCCACACCGCCACTCATGGGTTAGTGGTACATCGAGGAGGTGTGCGTTGCTCTGTTAAACTCGGTCCGCTCATGGGTAGCGACAGGCGGCGTGGTAGGCGAGGATCCCTCCTCCGGTCTATGACACCGGAGATGAGAGCTTAGCTCCCCACTATGTTTGGGGCGGGAGGATAGGTGTACTCAGATCCTGTCCACTCGGCCACTCGAGCAAAGCGATGATGGCAGAGTGCACAGTTGTCATAGCCCTACCCACTCGGCTTCACCATTGCGTGTGAGGCGGTTGACTGGCGTCAGGGGTGACCATGTCATTGGCACGGCATGCATTTTGAACGGATTGCATTTTGTATTGTGTTTGCTGCATTATTGTATTGATGCCTTGGATGTGCATATGATTGTCATGCATACAGGATACATGTGTATAGATGGTCAAAACTCTATTACTTCTAGTCGCACATGCTCCTATATCGTGTAGGAGATCTGTAAGTACAGTCATTTTGTATTTCTTGCTTGCATACCCTATTTATGTGAGACTGTACTGGCATGATATTTTTATTGTTAGCTATACTTTATTTTGCATATCTACTATACCCGCAGAGTTCTTTGAACTCACCCCGTTGATTTATATCTATTTCAGGATGAAGCTGTCAGGAGAGTCCAGCTGCCAAACCCCCTCGTTGCGAAAGTTTTGATTGGTTATTTGTTTCTAGGGTTTGGATATTTTGGTTAGAGGACATGTATAGGTTTGGAGATTGATTTTGTATTTGGATTTTTGGTGTCCGTATGGACCTTATTCGGATTTTGGTTTGATTGGATTTTGGTGAGTATTCCTGCCCAGATGGCAGAAGGGGTAAGTCGATTTATGGTAGACTGGTTATTATTTATTTTGGTTGATGGCCTGAGGCCAAATTATATAACTGCGTGTGAGTTTGGATTCCGATCGTGTTGACCGATGTATAGTGGCCGTGTAGGCCTTGTATGTAAATTGGGATTGTCACCCGTACAGGGGAGATGCTGTCGGATTTTCGTCTGGCGGGGTCTCCTTCGGGGCATGACAAAAAGGAAGTCCAAGTATGATCTTGGCAAAGGAAGTCCAAGGGATGGACTTGGCGGCATAAGACCAAGCTTGTAGTCTTGGCAGCATAAAGTCCAAGTGAACCTTGGCAAAGGAAGTCCAAAGTAAAGTCTTGGCAGCATAAGTCCAAGCTTGTAGTCTTGGCGGCGTAAAGTCCAAGCATTTGGCAACCCAAGACATGACGAAACCGAAGGAAGCTCTTGGAAAAAAAGCGCAAAGGATGAACAAGTCGCGAACTCGGAGGGATCCTGAAGGTCCAAGGCTTATTGAGGAGCTAGAAGGTTGAGTCTAGGTCTAGGGTATAAAATCAAGTATGAATTACTCATACTTGATGAGTATCAGTCGACTGATACGATGTATCAGTCGACTGGTCAGGCGTTCGACTGAGTCAGGATGAAACCCTGACCATCAGTCGACTGCCTTGGTCAGAGCAGTCGACTGATACTGCGATCAGTCGACTGCCAAGGGCATCAGTCGACTGATCAAGGGAAATATCGCAATAGAATGCAGTCTCACTCAACTGCTGCCTTGATCATTTGACTGATCACCCCATCAGTCGACTGATGGAGGGATCAGTCGACTGATCACCTGGCCGTTGGAAATTGCGGCTACGAATCTCCGCGGAGATCGTGAGCCAGGCCGTTGGCCGGTGGCGCGATCGTGATGGTATGCATCACCATCGACGACGCCCAACGGGAAAAACAGCCCCTCTTCTATAAAAAGGGGCCATGGGGAGCTTGGTGAAGCTAGTGCTCTTGCTCCTAACTATACTCTCGTGCTCACCAAGCCTTCCAAGTGTTTTTAGTGATTTAAATCCTCCTCTTCTCTTGTTCTTGATCATCCATCATTGTAAAGAAGAGGAGAGCATTGTAAGAAAGGTTTCTCCACCTTGGTTCATCCAAAGGAGGTTCTAGTGAAGGTTGATTAGGGCTAATCCACCTTATGGATTGCCATGGAGTAGGAGCGTCATCTCCGAACCACGTACATCAGGTGTTAGCTTTGTTCTTGCTTTGATTTGTGTTTTTATTTTGTATTGCTTCCGCTAACATTGTTGTAGAAAAGAAGAAAGGCTAATCACCCCCCCCCCTCTAGCCGTTCCAAGGGTCCTAACATAAACTACGTAAGCAATGTAATCATCTCATCATACCCTAGGATCTCGAAAGTTAAAGAACCTATATGTATACCTTCTACGAATTTATCCATCTTATTCATATTATTCAACTAGTCCAATCCTAGTACTAGTCCAATCCTAATACTAGTCCAATCCTAATACTAAAAGTAAGAGGTATACACCTACCAATAATATCTAATCATTTATATCACCCTAATAACTAGCTACGAATAGCAGTAATAGAAATTAATAACCATATGCTAACTATAAACCAGCAACCTAAAAATCTAACAGTCCAATAGATATCAGGTTAAAACAATACTAGATAAAACATGATATCACCGCATAACCAAATATAACCAATATAAATATGCACTAAATCTAGAAAATTTTCTAGAAATTATTTACCTGTTAGTCGTCTGGAGATGTCATGTTGCCGCCAATTCCCCCATATTGACCTCGTCAATAATACCTCGAATTTTCGAAACATAACAATCGTCGGAAATCCGTACCAATCCGAAAATACCCCAGTTAACCTGCCAAACGTGGCAAACTCCAAAAAAAAAATCCCAAAGACCCTAAGGAACTCGGAACCTACGCTCTGATACCAAATAAATTGTCACGCCCCAAGGGAGTCTTCGCCAGACGAAAATCCGGCAGCACCTCCCCTGTACGGGTGACAATACTAATTTTTAATACAAGGCCTACACGACCACTATACATCGGTCAACACGACTGGAACATACCACAGCACAATATACATAATATGCGGCCTTAGGCCATCAACCAAAATAAGTAAAAGATCTAAAACATCAAGACCTACCCCTTCTTCCATCTGAGCAGGAACATATAACCAAAACGAACCGAATATAAGTCCACAAGGACATAACAAATATAACCAAAACATCCACCGGTATACAATCCAAACATAAATACTAAACATATCCTCTACTAAAATCCCAATCCATAAAACTAATAACCAAAACCATAAGACCAATAAAACCTATCCACTTGATTTAGGGGTTGGCAACTGGACTCTCCTGACAGCTTCATCCTGAAATAAATATAAAACCACGGGGTAAGTTCAAAGAACTTAGCGGATATTAGTCGATATGAATAGCAAGATATAGCTAACA
The DNA here is from genome assembly GCA_025175895.1 of Wurfbainia villosa. Taxonomy (NCBI): domain Eukaryota; kingdom Viridiplantae; phylum Streptophyta; class Magnoliopsida; order Zingiberales; family Zingiberaceae; genus Wurfbainia; species Wurfbainia villosa. The sequence continues at coordinate 74,130,437 of CM046000.1, read as the reverse complement.
ATACTAATCATGCTAGTACAATCTCATATATATGGTAAGCAAGAAATAAATGCAAAAGAACTGTACTCACTTGAATCTCCTACCCTGATATAGGAGCAAGTGCCCTACAATAAGAGTCATCACCCTATACAAACATGTATCCTGTATGCATGACAATCATATGCAACATCCAAGGCATCAATACAATAATGCAGCAAACACAATACAAATGCAATCCGTGCAAATGACATGCCGTGCCAATGACATGGTCACCCCTGACGCCAGTAAGCCGCCTCACACGCGATGGTGAAGCCGAGTGGGTAGGGCTATGACAACTGTGCACTCTGCCATCACTGCTCCTGAGTGACCAAGTGGACAGGATGCTGTCGGAGTACACCTATCCTCCTGCCCCAAACAGAGTGGGGGAGCTAAGCTCTCATCTCCCGGTGTCATAGTTCAGAGGAGGGATCCCTGCTCGCTACCACGCTGCCTTATCGCTACCCATGAGCGGACCAGCGGAGCCTAACATAGCAACTGCACACACCCTCCTGATGTACCACTAACCCATGAGTGGTAGTGTGTACAGGCCATGTAACTGGCTACGGGCTCAACAATAATGGAACCCCGTCCAGCCAGCATGCAATCATACAAAAATGGTGTATGATACTAAAGCATGTAAATCCTACTCAAAATACCTATCCGAATAATATGTACAATCAATATGTACATATCCAAAATCCAAGTAACTATGATCCAAATAAAACAGGGAAGATATAATCATAACCTATCACATGCATGTATCTAGTAGGCACAGAAAACATACTAGGCATATAAACATGAAAATTATTGCAAGCTATCCTAACTAGCATATCAACATTTGACTATATCTAGGAGATAAGTCAAAATACCCGTCTGATAAAATGTCCGCAAAAGAACAAAATCGTCATGACCGTGAACCTGCCTCGTGACCGAAACCTGCATACAACATAACTATTGTTAAGCACTAAGATATGATCCATCATCAAATCGAATCCTAAGCCGATTTCGAACATAAACCAATTAACCCAAATGCTTAATAAAATCCCGGTCACATCCCACCTAATATAACTATCGTTTCATCCAATTAAGCAAATATGATTTTACAACCCCTATAATCATGTATATCATATCCAAACAAAATCGCACAGCCTGTTCTATTCACCAAAACAACCCAAACGAGTCCTCTCCTCTCATTCACAACAACTTAAACGACCAAACCAACTCAAACTCGTAGTCAACTCAAAAGATCAAGAATCCAACCACATATAACCAAAATTAACCACCATATGCACAAAGAAAAGGAGCAGATCATGCTTACCAGCGGTTGAAACCTCGCCGGCAGTAACCCCCCCTCCTAAAATCCACCCTGTTAGCCGGAAAACCACTGCTCAAACACCATCCCTGTTCAACCAAAGGAAAATCGTAGTAGGGATTTCAATTCCATCCAAAATTGAGGGAAAGAGCAGCCTCACCTTTGCTCCGGCGACCACCGGACAGGGCAGCACACTTGTTTCCGAAGAAGGGCCTTCACCCGACTGCACAAACGGCGTTCTGCCCTCTAGTCGAACCTCCCACCGGATAGATATCAGCATTAACGAAGATGAGGAGGCAGTTGCAAGCTCAAGCGGCGGCGTCGATGGCAGGTAGTAGCGAGGCCGCCGACGCTTGCAGAGGAAGAGGGGCGTCGGCGGTTCTGTGGCAGAGGAGGCTGGCACGTGCGGCGGTGGCGACGCAAGGCGTGTGCGTGATGCGTTCGCGTGAAAAGTGATGGCAGCGCGGCCTCGTGTCGGACGGCGAAGTGGAGAGCGACGCCGGCGAATGCTGCCTATGAGCAGCGACCACGGCGTCGGGCAGCGAAGGGAAAGAGGTGATTGTTGTGGCGGACGCTTGCTGCGGCGCGGTGGTCCTGGGCTCAGGGAAGGGTGGCGGCATGGTCGTCGGCGAGGGTGGCTCGGGCGGCAACGACAGAGAGGGGAGGAGAAGACTCGGCCGCGAGGAAGGTGTCGCGAATCGCGAAGCAGTAGAAGTTAGGGATTTTCGGGTCGCGAGGGGGAAAGAAAAATCGGCGCTTGGGGAAAACCGGGATCATTCCCTAATAATCCGAACTACCCCTTTAAATACATAAAAACCTAGGTTTTATTTTTATTAACCCCTTAGAAGTTTAATTATCTCGTACGAGCTCCATTTAAATTCAGAAAAATTCCGAAAAAATTCCCAAAATTTCCTAAAAATTCTAAAAAATTTCCAGGATTATTTTCTTAATTCTTTGGCCATTTTATTTTAGTATTTTAAATTTTCCATATTTAACACCATTTCCTACAGTCGAACTCCAGTCGACTCCCATCAATCGACATAGCATAATATCAGTCGACTGATAACCTCAAACATGAGGTTTTACCACCAAGTATTATGCCCTCATACTTGCTAGACCACCCTTGCCTAGACCTAAGCCTTCTAGCCACCTCTGTTAGCCTCATGCCTATCGGATCCCTCCAAGTCATCCATGACTTGTTCATCTATACACTAGCTTTTAGGTGCTTCCTGTTAGGACCTATGCGCCCACTAGAGGGGGGGGGGGGGGGAGGAGGGGTGAATAGCATTTTGATGTTGCATGATGAAACTCGATCGTGCTTGCTACAAAATGTGTTATACGCAGCGGAAATAGAAATAATACAATACAAAAACACAAACACAAACACACGACAAGACGATGTAACATGGTTCGGAACTGTATAGTTCATACTCCATGGATTGAGCTCAAATGTGCTCTAGCGATGCCAACACACATCACTACTCCAATAAACTCCTTCTCGACAACAAGTTGAAGGCGGAGAAACCTCATACAAAGATTACACTAAGTAATATAATAAAAACAAGCAAATACAAGTATGAATACAACAATCTATGTAAAGAGAACTTTACAAATGAGCTTTTTGATGCTTGCTTGTTTGGTTGCTTGAGTTGCACTTGGAGACCCTGAATTGTAGCAGTAAATCGCCCTAAAACTCCTCAAGAAACCTTAGCCAAAATCTTTCCTTCGTTCTCCTTTTAAACCTGTAACTCGGGCTAATTTTCGTATAGCAGTCGACTGATCGGGACCATCAGTCGACTGCTTCTGTAGCCGTTGTGTCACAACGACATGAGCCACGTTGGATAAGTTCCAACAGATAGACCATCAGTCAACTGATCATGCCCATCAGTCGACTGATCGAGCCATCACTTGACTATCAAACCCTAACAATCGACTCAGAAATATTCTATCCTTGAAAACCCGACTAGAAATCGACTAATCTCCAGATCAGTCGACTGCCTAATGCTAGCAGTCGACTTCTAGGCCATTTCCTGCAGTTGAACTCTAGTCGACTCACATCAGTCGACTGACCATGTCCCAATCGACTGATACACCTTAAACATGAGATTTTAACCTCAAGTATGGTGCCCCCATACTTGCTAGACCACTCTTAGCCTAGACCTAAGCCTTCTAGCCACCTCCATCAGCCTCACGTCTATCGAATTCCTCCAAGTCATCCATGACTTGTTCATCCATATGCTAGCCTTCAGGTGCTTCTATCAGCTATTGTCATGCTACTGTGGTCTACACCGCCAAGGCACATTGGACTTACGCTGCCAAGACTCCACTTAGACTTTACGTCAACAACCATTGAACTTATGCTGCCAAGACTCCACCCTTGGACTTTACACCGCCAATATTCCCCTTGAACTTCTCAATTGCCAAGACTCAAGCTTGCACTTTTCCCTTGCCAACCCATGTTAGACTTTCCATGCCAAGACCCATGCTTGGACTTTTCCTTACCAAGACCCATGCTTGGACTTTCCTTTGCCAAGACCCATGCTTGAACTTTCCTTGACAACTCATGTTGGACTTTCCATGCCAAGACTCAAGCTTGGACTTTTCATACCAAGTACACAAGACTAGAACTTTTCCCATGACAATGGTCAAACCATCGTCAAACATCAAAATCATAACCTGGGTCGATTGCACCAACAATCTCCCCAATATATTGTCAGACATCAATGTCAAATATCAAAACACTACTCGAGTCAAACTCGAGTATGGTCAATCATGACCTGGGCCGATTGCACAAATAATCTCTCCCTTTTTGATGTTTGACAAAAACTAAACACCTTTGAGTTAGGCCCCTAACTCAAATTCCCCTATCAATTTTCCCAAATTGGTAATTCTAACATTCTCCCCCTTTTTGACATACATCAAAAAGGTTCTTCCAAGGAGGTCAATGTCTCATATCCCAATGAGATCTTACAATCTCCCCCTTGGTCCAAAAGCACCTAGGATGTCTTCACTCTTCCTAGTGATAAGTCCCATATCACTTAAGAGAGGCAATTCTAACTTCTCCAAAATTCTCCACATTCTCCCCTTTACAAGGAAGAATATACATCCATCATCCCAAGATGGATACCACCCCCTAAAGGCTTACTCTCCCTTGACCATTGCACCAACAATGTTCTTAGAGAGTCCCTAAGCCTATAGGAATACTAAACCATCAAAAATTAAGATCCAAAGTTCAACATTGAACTTTCATATACCTTAAATTAATACACACCCTAAACAACTCTCCTAATCAATATCCAATGGATTTTCACTCTTCTAATACTTTCCAAAGCATTTCCTAAGGCTAGGAGTGGTTAGGGAACCTTACCATAGCTGAAATTAGGCTAAACTAACCTTATTTACTCGAAATCAGACCTAACAGTCGACTACTTATAGTAACCAGTTGATTACCGTTGATGCTAGTCTACTACCAATAATGACAGTCGACTGATAACTGTAAAATGCAGTTTTCAGCTTTCAGAAATGAGATTTGAAAATTCAAAATAAAAATACGTATTTTGAAAAAATAGTGAAACTTCATTCGTACATTACTTATAAGAAATACAATGGGTGAAAAATATGTGAAAAATGATTTACCCATAAAATAGTGAGTTTAATACAAAATTCAAAAAAGAGAAAAAAACTCCATTGTTTTGGGCTCACTTTGTATCAACATCATTAATGGTGATTGCTATCAAAATATAGACTTCACTAAGATTTTTCAACATAATTTTGAAATAGTTTTAAAATCTTATATCAAACCATGGTCTATGAGCTTAATGCACATGACTTGTACACAAGTTATCCTCATAATCTATCAATAATATAGGATGAGTTTGAGTTCATCTAGATGCAAAAATTATTCACCTTGAACTTAACTCATTTTCAATCATCTCACATATGTCTAGGGTGTTTCAATACACACACATGTCAATGTGATGTGAGATGTGAGTTTTGTTTATCCTAAACTAAGGTTTCATGTATTTTCTAAGGCAACACTACTTGATTCCCTTATACATGGGACTTCAAGTCAAGTCATAGTCCTTAAATCATTTTTCATAAATGCATGAATGATTATGACATTAATGATGATATAAATAAGCATGTGCTCATAATCATGATGTCATGGCATAAAATGGAATCTAAGCATACATGACATTATTTAATAACCTAGACATAATCATGACATTTAAATAATAAAATTAGATATGATATCATGACATGACATATGTCAATCAAGATATGACAAATAAAATATAAAGGTATATAATACCTAAATTAGATATTCGTCGCTAACACTAGATATTTACGATGAATTTATCAATCATCGTAAATAATTTTATATTTGCGATGAAATAATAAAATTTCGTCGCCAATATAGTATATATTAACGACGATATAAAAATATTCATCATAAATTTCTTTTAGCGACGAATAAATATATATTCGTCGTAAATTATTTGCGACAAAATATTAAATTTCGTCGTAAATTTTTCAGTCGAGTAAAATGAATTCTGTGGTTGGCCAAATGTCTGGCAGTCGAGTCATCAATCCTGCCAGTCGACTGAACTTTAGCGACGATAATGAAATATTTCGTTGCAAACAATTCAGTCAAGGTGCCAATCGAGTTAACTCGATTCTATACCTGCGGCCAAATTACTACCAGACGAGTCGTAAATCAATATTAGCGACGAATTATTAAATTTGCATCGCTAATAAAATAAATATTAGCGACAAATAAATCTTATTTCGTCGCAAATTTTTAGTTGATCCACCAGTCGGGTAAATATTTAATTATGTGGCCAGCCAAATGTCATGCAGTCGAGTCGTCAATCCCACAAATCGACTGAAGTTTAGCAACGAAAGATTTCAATTTCGTCGCAAATAGTTAACTCGATTCTGTATCTGGGGCCAAATTACTGTCGGACGAGTCGTAAATCAATATTAGCGATGAATTATTGAATTTTCATCATCAATTAATCAGACAGTCGAGTCCTTAATCGTGCTAGTCGACTGAATTTCAGCAACAATATATTTAAATTTCATCGCTAACATATCAGTCGAGGCGTCAGTCGAGTTAACTTGATTCTGTGGTTCGGCTTTTTAGGGTTTAGCGACGAAAAGTATTGTTCGTCGGCAATATGCCATATATTAGCTATGAAAATTATATGTTTCGTCCTAAGATCATAAATATTAATGACGAAATAATATATTTCATCGCTAAGATACGTAAAAAAAACCCTCTCCGCCGTCGATTTCCCCCAAAACTTCGCGCACTACTCCTCTCTTCCTCCTCTCCGGCGATTCCCGCTCTCGGTATTTCTTTCACTCCGACTGCCCTACTCTGGCAATTCCTCCACTTCCAACCGCTCTGACTCCGATGTCCTCCCGCTCCGACTCCGACGTCATGCTGCTTTCTCCGTTACAACCTTCGGCTTGTCTTTAGCTCCGACTCTGATGTCCTGCAGCTCGTCTCCACCTCCGACGTCCTGCGGCTCGTGCGACTCGTCTCTAGCTCGATCGGCCTTCGTCTCAGCTTCGACGTTCGACTTAGGTTTTCGACTCGACTAAGTAATTTTCTTAAACAAATATATAAGCTTAAGTTTATGAATTGTGCCTAAGTTGATATCTAGTTAGTGATAGATTTGTTCAAAAGTGAATAGATGTATGCAATAATTTTAGAATTTGCTATACATTCCTTCATATACACAAATCCATTATAGATATGTTGATGATTACTTTACTAAGTTAGCTCATATATAGTTATATCTATCTACCTTTTCATCTCTATAGTTTTAGCTAGAAGCAAAAGGGCATTAGGATGCTAGCAATTCTCCATGGGTGCAATTTTTTTTGTATATATGCACATACTCTTTATATTTCATTTGTCGGTATACTAAGATATATTAAGTTTATTGGATAATGGTATGGTATTTTGATTCTCAGATTAAATAATTTGACAATTAATATATGTTTAACCAGGGTTCAAAAATATGGATAAAAGTTGGATAACGAATCAGAATCGGATTAGTCCTGAATATATAAATGGGTTGAATCAATTTATGAGTATTGTAGAAAATTACATGATCAGTCTGAATTTATCGAAAATTCATTGTCCATGTCGACGGTGTGGTAATTTGTTTTAGTTTGAATTGGATTATGTGCGAGGACATCTGTATAGGTGGGGATTCGATAGACTATATAAAGTTTGGAACTTTCATGGAGAAGCTTCTACATCATCCGATAGTATAAATATTATCAATTAAGATGAGAATGATTTTGATGTTGAAGTAGATGAGTTTGAAGACGATTTTGAAGACATGTTTACTGATTTACAAAATGCAGAAAATATAACCAACAACGAGCCTCGAGCAGATGATATAAATGTAAACACAAATGCAAATGATTGTAGACGAAGTTATATTTCAATGTTGGAAGAAGCACAAAAAGAACTCTATCCCAATTGTACTGTTTTTTTTGTTTTCAATTTTGTGGTGAAGCTAATGCATGTGAAGGTGTTAAATGGCTGGAGCAATAAATCTTTTGATATGTTACTTCAGTTATTGCAAGATGCATTTCCTAAACTGAATGTGATTCCAAACTCTTATTATGAAGGAAAAAATTTATTAAAGGAGTTAGGATTGACATATGAGAAGATACACGTTTATAAGAATGATTGTATATTATTTTGGGAAGAGCATGAGAATAAGGATGCATGTCCATTGTGCAAGGAGCCCAGATACAAGTACGAAGGGATGAATAAGAAAAAGAATCACAAAATTCTTCGATATTTTCCTCTGAAACCGAGACTTAAGAGGTTGTTTATTTCGAAGCATACGACCAAAGAGATGAGATGGCATAAAGAAAAGCGAGTTGAAACAGATGGTGTATTAAGACACCCAGCTGATAGTGAAGCTTGTAAAGAATTTGCCAATGCAAATGAAGTATTTACATGTGATCCACGAAATATTCACTTAGGGTTGGCTACTGATGGGTTTAATCCATTTGGAAACATGTTAAATGCTTATAGTATGTGTCCTGTTATACTTGTGAATTATAATTTGCCACCATAGAAAATGATGAAGCCACCATATATGATTATGTCTCTTTTAATTCCTGGGCTTAAATCACCTAGCAAAGAGATTGATGTATACTTACGACCTCTGATTAAGGAACTGAAGGAGCTCTGGGATGACGGAGTGGAAGCATATGATGCATCAACTGAACAAGTATTTCAATTATATGCTGTTGTGATATGGACTATTCATGACTTTCCAACATACGGAACAGTTTCTGGATGGAGCACAAAGGGTTATAAGGCATGTCCAGTATGTTTGAATGAAACCAAATCTCAAGGATTAAGGAGTAAAATATGCTACACATGTCACCGTCGATTCTTGGATGTGCACCACCCATGGCGTAGAAATAAAGATTTCAATGGAAAGGTTGAAAAAGAAGGACCACCACACGTAATGAATGGATATGAGATTTTAGCACAGTTAGAAGCGTTGCCCCAAGTGATATTCAGTAAGCATCCATTATTCAATAAAAAATGACAGCGATCTTCGGAAGATACAAATTGGGTAAAGAAGTCAATATTTTTTGAGTTACCATATTGGTCAGGTTTAAAGTTGAGACACAATTTAGATGTGATGCATATTGAAAAGAATGTTTGTGATGCTTTAATTGGTACATTATTAAATATAGACGAAAAGTCAAAGGACACTCTCTGTTAAATATGAAAAATTTAACATACTAAATTAAATGGACAAATAATTAAGAAAAATAATGTAGGAAATTTTTCGGGATTTTTAGGGAATTTTAGGAATTTTTTCAGAATTTTTCTGGATTTAAACGGAGCCTATATGAGATAATTACGGGGATAAAATAAATAGGCTTTGGGGGAATCTATTTAAGGGAGTTAATAGGCGATATTAACCTAAAGTTTCAAATACTTAAATCTAGGTTAAGTTTTCTCGATTTGTGCCGCACCCCTCCTTTCTCCGCGATTTTTCCCCTTCGCGGCGATTTCCGCGATAACTTCTTTTTCCCCGCCGCGCCTGCCCTTTTCCTCGTGCCTTTCTCTCGCGATTTCCTCTTCCTTGCGCCCATAGACACTGCAATCAGCAGCCACGATTTTCAATCGCCGTTGCTTGTCGTCCGACACCGAGGTCGCGCCACCGTCGCTACTCACGCGAACGCCCCTCTGCGTGCTCGTCGCCCACGAGCACAGCCATCGAGACGTGTCCGCAGCCACAGGACAGTCACCGCGGGTGACCTCTTCCCCGCTGTTCGCCGCAGCCGATCGGCCTCCCATACGCTCAACACTATGCACCCTCCTTTGCCAGTGTCGGCCGTCCTCCGGCCAGCCTCCGCCGCCCTGATCGACCGCACCGAGGAAATATTGTCGAGGGGAGCTTCCCATTTCCGGTATATATACCTAGTTTTCCTCTTGTTTCCTTTTTGTTCAGTGATTCCATGGGTTGTGGTGATTAAGAGTGGGCATTGGGTTCGGGTAGTGAGACATGGGCAGTGGTCGGCAGGTGGAATGGAGGGATGAAGATGGGGTTGGCTGTGAGGTTCCGTTTAGGGATGTAAATGGCCTGATTTTGGAGTTTGGGCCGGTTGTGAAGAAGGGGTGATTATGGAAGGTGTTTTGGGTTGTTCATGGGCTGTGAAGGTTGTTCACAGGTTGTGAACGGCTGCAACAGCTAGGAATAAGGTTGCGATTGGGTTGATGTCTATTGTACGATCATAAATGGTATGTTAAGTGAGCTATGAATGGTTCCGAATGTGTTTTGATCTGTGAGGTAGCTATTTGGGTTTTGGCTCCGTCCCGCAGATGGTGAATTTGAGTAAAGAGGTGTTGTACGAGTGTGATTGGAGGGATGGTTATGGGTCCTATTATTGTGTGGATATATGACAGCAGTGAGTGGTCAGCTAAGGGGATAGTTTAATCCATTAGGTTTTGGACTTGATATTAGGGTTGGCAACATAATCTAATTATATTATATTTTATGTAGGTTTCGGTCACGAGGCAGGTCCACGGGCGTGACGATTTCATTTTTCAGGCATTTTATCAGGTGGGTATTTTGACTTATCTTTTTGAAATAGTCATGTTGATATGCTAGTTAGTTATAGCTTGCAATAACTTTCATATTTATCTGCCTTGTACGTTATTGTGCCTACTTGATACATGCATTTGATCAGATTATAGTTATACCTTCCTTGTTTTACTTGGATCATTGATATGTAACTATGGGTTGTGCATATTATTCGGATATGTATTTTAGTTGGTATTACATGCTTTAGTATCATGCACCATCTTGCATGATTTCATGCTGACTGGACGGGGTTCCTTTGTAGTTTAGCCCGCAGCCAGTTACATGGTCTGCACACACTGCCACTCATGGGTTAGTGGTACATCAGGAGGGTGTGTGCAATAGCTCTATCAAGCTCCGCTGGTTCGCTCATGGGTAGCGTTGAGGCAGCGTGGTAGCGGGCAGGGATCCCTCCTCTGGTCTACGACACCGGGAGATGAGAGCTTTGCTCCCCCACTCTGTTTGGGGCAGGAGGATAGGTGTACTCTGACAGCATCCTGTCTACTCGGTCACTCCGGAGCAGTAATGACAGAGTGCACAGTTGTCATAGCCCTACCCACTCGACTTCACCATCGCGTGTGAGGCAGCTGACTGGCGTCAGGGGTGACCATGTCATTTGCATCGCATGCATTTTGTATGGATGGAATTTGTATTGTGATTGCTGACTTGGATGTTGCATATGATTGTCATGCATACATGATACATATTTGTATTTGGTTTGACGACTTTATTTCTTCTAGTATGGCACATGCTCCTATATCAGGATAGGAGATTCAGGTAAGTACAATCCTTTTGTATTTCTTTCTTGCATATCCTATATATGAGACTGTACTAGCATGATTGTTTTTGTTAGTTATATCTTACTATGCATATCGACTTTTATCCGCTGAGTTCATTGAACTTACCCCATTGTTTTATATCTATTTCAGGATGAAGCTGTCAGGAGAGTCCAGCTGCCAAACCCCCCCCCCCCCCTCATTGTGATAGTATATTATTTATTTGATTTATGGTTTTGGATTTGGACTAGAAGATATATTTAGGTCTCGTGTTTGATTTATGTACTCGTGGATATTTGGTATGCCCTTATGGACCTTTATTCGGATTTTTATTCGATAGGATTTGGTTGTGTATTCATGCCCAGATGGCAAAAGCGGTAAGTCTAGATGTGATAGACTTTTATTATTTCTTTTGATTGTTGGCCTGAGGCCTATTTATGACCTGCGTGTGTAGTTTGGTTCCGGTCGTGTTGACCGATGTATAGTGGTCGTATAGGCCTTGTATGCAAGATTGGTATTGTCACCCGTACAGGGGAGATGCTGTCGGATTTTCGTCTGGCGAGGACTCTCCCGGGGCGTGACACTCTCAAAGCAAGATTAGACTTGCAAGATATGGGGATAAGGAGTGAGTTGCATTTACAGGCGGTAGGAGACAAATTCAGGAAGCCGTATGCAAGTTACACATTGACATTGGAAGAAAGGCGTGAATTTTGTCAATTTTTGAAATCAGTTAAGTTTCCAAATGGGTATGATGCTAATATATCTAGACATGTCAATGTAAATAAAGGAAATATATATGGACAGAAATCACATGATTGTCATGTATTGTTGCAAAGAATACTTCCAGTTGTTGTACGTAAATTTTTCCCAAAAGACATATGTAGCCCACTGATTGAGCTATGTGATTTCTTCAAAAAGATCACTGCAAGATCTTTACACACAGCGGGCATATGTAAAATGGAGGAGCAAATAGTCCTAATACTATGTATGTCACGCCCGGAGAGTATGCCATGCCGAAAAGCAAACGGACGACGTCTCCCCTGTACGTGGCAACATCTCGTGTTAATACAAGGCCCTTGGGCCCACAATAACATAACATATAACAATGTAACCATAATAACACATCCAAACACAGCGGAAACAACACAACAACAATACAATCCCACACACATGCATACCGGTATGACTAACACCAAAACTAAGAACCACCATAACAAAACCAGAAAAGAAAGATACAACAACAATAGTCACAGACTACAATCATCACACAAAAACCAAAGACATATCGAAACACCAACGATAACCCAAAAACCCAGACTCTCGGAGTTGAGATGAGACGATGCCAGCCAGCGGTGCTCCAAGTCCATCATGAAGTCGGCTACCTGTTACTTAGGTGACAAAAAAACTCAAGGTCCGTGGTGGTGAGTAAAACTCAGCAGGTAATAGGAAAACATGTATATATCCATATCACATGTAATTCGATAGAAAAATCTACAAGTATATCAGGTAACACTAACATGATAACATGTCCATGTATATACCTTCTAATCAAAAGCCAATATAAAATACAGACATACCTGAACGTCTGCTACGCTACACCTATTTAACCTGAGCACATATCCACAATATATACATATACAGGAAGTATGCTCTAAACTATATAATGACATAAATAAAAGTCAAAGAATGCAATAGACAATCCAACAACTATACAAGTATCCTACACGACCGTATAAGCGATGCGGGTAGCATGTATGAAGATGATGTACAACCAAATGAAATAAGCATAGTACAATCAAATGCAGCATCACAATAAGCATATATATATAGACTGCATCTATATATGTATACTAATCACAATCATCCATATATATATATATATATATATATATATATATATATACATGCATATATGTATATATATGACAATATGCAAAAATGCCATAAGTCACGGCAATGCAGCATGCATGGTCATGTCGGCTCACCCTAAAGCTATCACGACCCTAGTGTGACCTCGGTGGCTCGAGCATGACAACTGTCCCAACTCAACACCAACCACTACTCTCGAGCGGCCGAGTCGGCAATATGATCGAGTAGCATATAAGCATGAAGAGCAAGCTACACGATGGGGGTCCCTGCTGTTGGCCACTCTGATAGTCACTACCCATGAGTGGTCGAGTGTCACACACACAGAATTACAACACGCAAATCTCACTACCACTGTCTATATTGGTAGAGTGCGGCACCACAATGCTTTGCCCTCACACCGGTTACTCCTCTTATGAGTAATCGTGGAGGCAAGATGACTGACGACCCTCTCAACCACAAGGGAGACCACGTCGCCAGCGTGCATGCAAATGACATGAATGCAATGTCTCACATACAGACATCCACCATAGACTCTCTATTCTACAAAGAGTCATAACAATATGATCTACGCACTCTCTATCCTGCAGAGAGTCGTACTCAACTGATCATAACACTCTCTATCCTATAGAGAGTCGTACTCACTGATCAACGCACTCTCTATCCTGTAGAGAGTCGTACTCAACTAATTATAATAAGCTAGGACCATCGGTCCGTAGCGACACACTAAGTACCATTCACCTGACCATTTATAGAATACATGGTCGGTGGTAAACATACAACCTAAGGGTACTAGAATAACCCTAGGTTCGAAACATTATCTACTTACAGATGACCTTTTTGCCCAATTTACAATCAGGTCGTCATCCAGACTTTACTATTTGCACATAACTAAACAAATTCTAGGTTACTTACATCACCTATATATATAACTCCTAATCATGATAAAATGAAACATGATAACAACAATGGAGTTAACAGCCAAAGGTAATGTATCAAGCGCAACAGTAAATAAGAATAGAGTCAAGGTAACATGATCATATAAGATTATCATGCATCTAAATCTGCATGCATTTAAAACTACCTGACCAGGGTAGGAATTACCCACCAGATATGTAGCTCGTGCTGATTGTATTTGCGTCCGCGAACCTGCCTCGTATCAAAGTCCTACAACCAAAGATATAACATATAACCAAGTTTTTAACATACACTCGGTAATAGAGTTAATACCGATATCAATTTATTATATCTAATTTCACAACACTAAACCTCTACTCCCAACAGAATAACCTCATTCACTAATTATAAATCATGGAACCGACTACAAAGTCAACTATAACAATACATACATTCCTATAATATCCCAATCTGGACTCACCTAGCTTAGTTCCAATTGCTAAATAGCTCGATCCAAAATTGTGGTATCAAATCTCAGTCGACTAAGAGAAAATCGATTCTTATTCTAATCACCTCATCACCTAAAATCTATCAATAATTCAAGAAATAGAATAGGACAATATAACCAACTATATCACATCTAGATCAGGGCTTAACTCACATTGTTTATCCTGATCCGCATTTCCCCAACTCAGTTTCCAATCACCACTGAAAATTCTGGGAGCAGAGCCTACTGCCAACCACCCCGGACCATCACCAAAAAGGGGAAATGACAATTCCTATCCGACCCCTTTCAAATTCGCAGCAGTGGTGTTAGCGTTTGCTTCCCTTAAGATGATGGTGTAACTTGAAATCCTCTAGATCACATATCATCAACAGAAAGGGAACATTTGGAATCATCACAGAGGAAACAAAATTTTCAGCCATAGCAACTAACCAACGCGAATCTATCACCCATAGCCAAGGCAAGCTAGGTAGATGGTAGAAGGAAGGCGATCCAATGATTTCAGTTGTCGGCAAAGGTGTCTAATCACTCCCATGGTCGGAGGCAAACCAAGCTCTCACCACTCGATCACGTTGCACGAACAAAGAGGAAATCGATGATTGTTGTTGTCAATTTCAGATTGCGACAGGGATCATGCAAGGAAGAGAAATCAGGATTACGTTCAGCAACAGTACTCCGAATCTGTGACAGTGCAAATGAAGCACAAGTGGAGAAACAGGATCGACGATAAGCCGATTGGAGCACGATTAGGGCATGGTGGAGGTGAGCTGGTACCTAGGATGGAGATCGAAAGATTGCTCGTCGTGGCTAACGCTGCTTATGGTCGACGACGTCGCTTGCAGTATCAAGGCTCGAGCAGTGATCATGGATGCAGAGAAGAAGAAGAACACGATTTGGCCGACACCGATCGAAGATGGTAGTTGATCGAGCGACACACGATCCGGAGAAACGAGCGGTGATCGGCTCACCGACGAGATAGGCGATGACCGAACATGGTGGTGAGCACATGACGCACTGAGGCGACGGTGAGAAATCAGAAGGGAGAAAGAGGCGGATCAGGAAGAGATGTCGATCATCTCGCTGCTCCGATGAGGCTCGATGAAGAGGAGCAGAGGGTTGCACGATCGAGAATGTGGAAGAGAAGAACTGCGTGTTGGGAGAGAAACCGCTGCGGTGGAGAAGGAAGTTTGGGAGAAATAGGGATCGGGCAGAGAACGGGAATTGGCGCAGAAACGCTCGCGGAGAGGAAATGGAAGAATAGCTGCGGGTCGGATTTGCGAAATAAACGGGTCGGATTTAAGACCCGTTAAGCCCTTTTTTTAAAAAACCCTTCTCCGTAAATGGTCTTAGAAATTTCTATTTAAGTCCAAGAAAATTTCTAAAAATTCCTGAAAAATTCCATAGGGTATTCTCCTAATTACCCAACATTTCATTTATTTTTTTTTTCTGTGGTATTTTATATTCTCCCCCACTTAATAAAATTTGGTCCCCAAATTTCGTGCTAACATGCAAACATTTAATTCAAGCAGGTTTCTGAAATGACCATATACCTCAAGTGAACAGGTGAGGGTACCGAGCTCGGATAGTATCTTCCATCTCCCACGTAACCTCCTCATCAGTATAATGCTGCAATCCAACTTTTTCGAGTCGGATGGTCTTGTTCCGGAACTGTCTCTCCTTGCGACCAAGAATCCGCACTGAGATCTCCTCATAGGTCGCATTAGGCTAGAGGGGACTTGCTACCTCCTTCAGAACATGATCAACATGCGACACGTATTTCCTCAGCACAGAAATAGGAAATACGTTGTGAACACCCGCCAGTGTCGGAGGTAAAGACAACCGGTAAGCTACACCTCCAATCCACGCTAATATCTCAAATGGGCCAATATAGCGTGGGACTAATTTCCCTTTTTGCCCAAATTGTTTCGTCCCCTTTCGTAGGTGAAACACACATAAATACCTGTTCCCCAACTGAGAACTCCAAAGGCCTTCACCTTTGGTCTGCGTAACTCTTCTGTCGATCCTATACCTCCAATAACCATCGTCTGATGTAGCCCACCAACTCTGCATCATGTTGGATACTCGGTGGCCCCAATAGCTATCGTTCCTTGACTTCCTTCCACAACACAGGAGATCTGCAGGGTCTACCGTATAAGGCCTCGAATGGTGCCATCAGAATAGATGAGTTCTCCTAACTGCCTCTGAAATCCATGACACAGGATCTCAATAGATTTTCCAATGTCTGAATGATACGCTCAGATTGTCCATCTGTCAGCGAATGAAACGTTGTACTGAGTCGAAGCTCTATGCCCATGGTCTGATCCAGACTCTACTAGAATCGCGAGGAAAATCGTGGAATCTCTATCAGATATAATACTCAACGGTACTCAAAGGTGACCTGCATGAGGGCACCAAATCTGATAATCTTCGACAGTATCACTCTGCTAGATGATCCAACGAGTTCGTTCCACGAATAGGCAGAAAGTAAGCTGATTTGGTTAGTCGATCCACGATCACCCAAATTGCATCATATCCCTTACGGGTTCTAGGTAATCCCGTAACCAAATCTATCATGACTTGCTCCCACTTCCATTCCAGAATCGGAATTTTCTAGAGCAATCCAGCGGGTTTCTGATGTTCAGCCTTCACCTCTGGCATACTAAACATCGAGCAGCAAAATCTGCTATACCTCTCTTAATACCGTTCCAACCAGTATCAATGTTTCAAATCTTGGTACATACGAGTACCACCAGGATGTATAACACTTCTCAAATGATGTGCTTCCTGTAGTAACTCTTCCTTAAGTGGATGCATGTCCAGAACATATATCCATATTAGAGACGGGAAATTATCTTCTCACAGGAGAAGTTAATCTACCGTCAAAAATCCACTATGTCCACGTTATGTATATGACAACTTATCTCGCAGTTCCTCAACTGTCGTAAGCTCAAGATATGCCTCATTTAATTGCATCGGGATCGTTCCGTTCCTTGGAACGATGCATCTGCATACAACATCCTTCCATCCTCATTGGAAGGATTAACTAATACTCACATAAAAGTTAACCGCCATCTAGGTCCTGTAACCGGTTTCACCAGCTTCTGACTAAATGATTTCCATCATCACCTTTGTCAAACAAGTCCGTGGTATAGTAATGTCAAACATTCTATCCACATCTACAGAATTAACCAAAACATAAAAAGAAAACCACCTTTTACGGTGGTCGAGTACGCAACTCCAACTACCACAATCAACAGTGGCCAGGTTACGCAACTCCAACAATCACAAACTGATCCAATCGTGTCTAGGATACACGATTCTCAAATCCAGTGGCGACTAAATCATTAATTAGTCTAACAACTTAATCACAACTCATAAAATTCATACCAAGTATGAAATTGTCGTCTTTACACACCTGCATTCTCTTTACTCTACACTGATGATATATCAATCATCACAACGACAATGATAATTGTATGACACCATGTCACTACAATATCAATACTTGGTATACACAAGTGTCCTTAACTAATCTAAATATATCATCTATCCACAACGAAGGATATTTTCTTTCAACAACTATCGAATTCCATCATCAATAATCGATGCATAATTTCAAAGGTCCATCCCTCTTTTAACAAAGAGTTCGGGATCCTTCTCAAGGAGAAATACTGGGATAGATAAATATCCCCTCCAACATCTCCTATAATCGCAACTCACATTCTTCTAATTTCCATAGTGTTTAGTAACACTGATATCAACAAAATTATCACTCGTATGAGGAATTCAATATCGACACTATCTTCGAAAACACTCTGATCACCTACTCCACTTGCCTATGCAACGACAAGCCTTGGAGTTCATCCGAAACTACATCTGAATACTCTCATATTATACGCACATCCGAGAGACATATCATACTATACTTCTAACAATTTAACCATCCGTAAGGACATGTCTACAGTGAAAGTATGTCTATCAAAGTCTAAGGGCATCCCTTGACTTCTTAATTGTTGATCCCCCATCTCACCTGACGGTAGAGATACCACCGACCCACAAGTCGATGTAAAGGACCCTTCTAATCCAAACTAAGAATGTTCTAGACAAAGATACCTGTAAACTACAAGTATCTTCCAATATATTAACCTAGAGAGTAAACTAAAGTAATACCCTTAACAGTTAATTATCTGCCGATCCGATCCAAAGGCTCCCACCAGGTCTCAGCCTTTCTTCGAAGAGAACCAGATTAGATCCAACAGTTCGCGACAAAGCGGTCGTATTTCTGTGATGAATGATCTGAGGATTTTTCCTAGATCATCCAATCCTATCACTTAATCCTATGAGCTACAACTGTAGAATACCGTATAGATACGACCATCGTCGTATACTCTCTCCTCTATACTAAGCAAATCACATCTGAGGGTAATTGTTGTTGTCTGCATGAGTCTTCTGTGATGTCTTCTACTGATGTTGCTTCTGTGCTGATCTCTGCTGAAAGGAAGTATCAAGGAAACTCCAACCACGCCTGATGTAGTAGGTTGCTGTTGATGAGATAACCCAATCTTCGGTACTGATCTCCGCTGTTGAGACGGTGCATCATCCTCCCGGAACACCATTGATAGTCTTCAACTGAGTCTTCAAAGTATAGCTCCTCAAATGTACTGGTTGCTTACAATAGCAACATATGAACTGATCCAACGGATAATCTGACTTCGCATGTCTTCGTGATCCGCACTGCACGCACATAATCCCTTCGGAGTCTTTTTTCTAATTTCGCTGATGTGCACGAGAACATCCTGATGATCTGCGGTTGGTCTTCTATAATCAGAAAGTAGCTCAAAGCCTATGACTCTGATCTTGCTCCTTTTATCCAACAGTCGGAGACTTATGACTCTAATAAGTTGACCTGAAATATCTGCTTATAGGTCTCCAACTCTTAAACATTTGTACGGAGTCATTTCTAAACTCCTGACTCAATCCAATATCTTCCGGCAGGATCTGATAGAAGATCCTGTCATCTTAATCCAATAGTAAGCCAACAACCGCGGGTGGCTTAAAACATCCATTCACCTTCTAGAGCTATTAGGTGGTTGTAACCTCTGCAAATCTAATGACCCTGCATGGTAATCCCGTTACCGATGATCACCCTACTTGAAGATCAAGAATTCCTTACAATGTGTCACTAAAAGTGACACAGGGAAATACTCTCTTTCAACATCACTAAACCATGATCAAGTGCTATATTATTTCTCGAAGATTATTTTTTGCATTTACCACCAAATACCAACTTAATCCCGATAATGGCATGTAAACAACTCTACTTTCTCTGTATAACACGAGTCGAGTACTAAAAAGTACCTTCAAAGTTATACAACCCAGTACAAACAACTCAGGGATAAAAATCCCTATGAAACACCGTAATCTAGCCTTCCGCTATCTGCATCAACAATAGCCTACTTGTCTTATCCATTACTCATCAGGTACTGATCTGACTAGTACCGTTAGTGAAAATCCCTAAGACTATAGTCTTTGATTTTTCACAAGAAATGTGACGACTTGCCCCTGTTTTCCGACTCCGTATCAGTCGACTCTCAAAGGAAATCCACCTTTTTGACACAGGTTCAAGACTCACAGACTCAACAAGTCGTTCCCGTGGTCAACTCAAACCACGATTACAAATAATAACCAACATACTATAGGTTATTCCCTGTTATATACACTAACTGCATAGCCAACAAAATCGGGACTATAAACACTAAGGTAACTCCGGTTGGTCGCCTCGATGGATGACCCCTACTACGAGTCTGCACAAGTGTCATAACTCTACTGTATACACCTATTGATCAAGTTTAGATAAATATCTACTAAACTATAAATTATTAGGAATTCTTACCTCGTGCTGCTTGGAGCTCAGGCCGCTGTCCATCTCATCTCAGAAAACCAAAACTGAAACAAATCGACTCCCGAGAATCCAAGACTCGACACAAAATATTGTATGGCATCGCAAAACCTAGGGCTCTGATACCACTAAAGTTGTCATACCCCGAGAGTATGCCATGCCAAAAAGCAAACGGACGGCATCTCCCCTGTACGTGGCAACATCTCATGTTAATACAAGGCCCTTGGGCCCACAATAACATAACATATAACAATGTAACCATAATAACACATCAAAATACAGCGGAAACAACACAACAACAATACAATCCCACACACATGCATACCGGTATGATTAACACCAAAACTAAGAACCACCATAATAAAACCAGAAAAGAAAGATACAACAACAATAGTCACAAACTACAATCATCACACAAAAACCAAAGACATATCGAAACACCAACGATAACCCAAAAACCCGGACTCTCGGAGTTGAGATGAGACGATGCCAGCCAGCGGTGCTTCAAGTCCATCACGAAGTCGGCTACCTGTTACCTGGGCGATAGAAAAACTCAGGGTCCATGGTGGTGAGTAAAACTCAGCAGGTAATAGGAAAACATGTATATATCCATATCACATGTAATTCGATAGAAAAATCTATAGGTATATCAGGTAAAACTAACATGATAACATGTCCATGTATATACCTTCTAACCAAAAGCCAATATAAAATACAGACATGCCTGAACGTCTTCTACCCTACACCTATCCAACCTGAGCACATATCCACAATATATACATATATAGGAAGTCTGCTCTAAACCATATAACGACATAAATACAAGTCAAAGAATGCAATAGACAATCCAACTATACAGGTATCCTACACGACCGTATAAGCGATGCGGGTAGCATGTATAAAGATGATGTACAACCAAATGCAACAAGCATAGTACAATCAAATGCAGCATCACAATAAGCATATATATATAGACTGCATCTATATATGTATACTAATCACAATCATCCATATATATATATATATATATATATATATATATGGCAATATGCAAAAATGTCATAAGTCACGGCAATGCAGCATGCATGGTCATGTCGGCTCACCCTAAAGCTACCATGACCCTAGTGTGGCCTCGGTGGCTCGAGCATGACAACTGTCCCAACTCAACACCAACCACTACTCTCAAGCGGCTGATAGCTGCATTTTTTATTGTGCTATTTTTACTTGTGGATTAGATATTTTAGGCTCTTTGATGAGATAAATATTGTTATTTGGGATGTTTTTACATATTGAGCCTATTTATGATTAATTGTGTTAATTCCTATAATTTCAGTATTTTTCATGAATTTCATGTGATTTTGTAGGAAACATATAATGAGGGTTTGATTGGAGCAATCGTAGTCGTCGATCCGGATCAGATCTGAGCATTATGGACAGTCCAATGAATGTAGCTGATTCTGAGCCATTTATTCAGATCTGGAAAGATCTAGTCCATACATTTCGATCTGAACATCTGAGCCCTTCCTCCAGATTCGACCGATCGTAATTATCCCTTCAGATGGATCAGATCCATCCATTCAAAATCGGAGGAATCACAGCCATTGGATCACAACCTTCTTAATGGATTAATTGCTTAATCAAGCCCTAGCTTCAATTGGATGGCTGAGATCATGGGCGAAATGATCGAATGGTTCAGAAAAATCCTTTAATCAACCTATTTTCCCAAATCGGCGCAGACACAGAATCGGCAGAAGGCGTAGAAAAGAAATCGCGACAAACGGCAGAAGGTCTTCTTCCTCGCGAGCGACGGCGGCGTCCTCTTCCGCTTCTGCGTGAGCGACGACGGGATCGCACAGGCAGCCGGTGGCGAAGCAGGAAGAAGATCCTCAACATTGCGAAGAAGGCACAAAAAAAGAAATCGCGACGAGCGCAGACGGTCTTCTTCCTCGCGAGCGATGGCGGTGTCCTCTTCCGCTTCCGCACGAGCGGCGGTGGGATCGCACAGGAGTCATCGGCTACGCGCAGAAGGAGGTCCTTCAATATCACGACGAGTAGCAGCAACTCAAGCCGAGGCATTTTCCCCCCTTTTCACGCGCGGCGGAGTGGTCTTCTTCCCCACGAGCAGCGGCGACTGTCCAGCAGCTTCTTTCTGGCGACCTTCCCTCCGACAGCCGGCGACAATCCCATCTGATCCTCGATGGAAGATCCAGATGCACTGATTGGGGCAGCTGATCAGAAGCGGGGCGAGGAAGGATTCCAGCAAGTACATCCTTCACCGACATTCCACTTCATTCCGGTGACTGGGATAGGCCTTTCCATCTCGCCGGAGTCACCCACAAGCTATGCCAGGATTAGGACAGCTCCATCTCCATTGCCGGTGAAGATTCCCTCCACTGTCCGGCAATCCTAGTCGCCAGAACAATGATCGCATTCCTCCATTTCTCCTTCCTTCCTGCTGCACTGATTGGGGCAGCTTTGCATTCACCGTCGGAATGGTTGTTCAGTTTATTGTCGCCATCGTGGGGTTACCAATTGCTTATATTTGAATTTAGTCCATTTAATTGGATAGTTTGTTTTGCTTTGTTTGTTTGCTTACGGTTAATTTGTTATGTTATGTTTATCATGTTTAGTTTTGTCTATTATGTTTGCTTTAGTTGTTAGCTTAGTTTTGATTTACATTCGACCAGCGTGTCGTATAGTGACACTGCAGTGCTTGGTTGAATTGCTTTCGTTATTAGTTTAGTTTTCATTTACATTCGACCAGCATGTCGTATAGTGACAGTGCAGTGCTTGGTTGAATTGCTTTTGTTATTAGTTTAGATTTCATTTACATTTGGCCAGTGTACCGTATAGTGATAGTGCGGTGCCTGGTTGAATTGCTTACTTCCCTTGCATTTAGTTTTTAGTTAGTCTTCGACCACTGTGCCGTATAGTGACAGTGCGGTGCTTGGTTGAATTATTTTATGTCTGTTAGTTTAGTTTTTTAGTGACTGTTTGATCATTGTGTCGTATAGTGATAGTGCGGTGCTTGGTTGGATTGTTCACATTTGTTTCTTAATCATTGTACCGTATAGTGACAGTGCGGTACGTGATTACTTACTTTTGCACATTATGTTAGCTTCCCGGGAATTAATAATTGGTAGTTAGGTTTACTTTTTGCATGTTTAATTCTCATGTTTGCTTTTGATTTTGCATTTTAATTATTTTGATAATTGTAAAAACCCCCAGTGTTTACTTCTGTTTAAAAACAAACGTCCAGCCATTAGGTTCGTTGAGAGACGATCCGAGTCAGTCCTGTACTAGATTAGTGTAGTTAGGGGGTTCGGTAAATAATTTTGTAACGGTACCATGATATAATTTACCGTGCATATCAGCGGCCGAGTGGGCAGTATGATCGAGTAACATATAAGCATGAAGAGCAACCTACACGATAGGGGTCCCTGCTGTTGGCCACTTCGACAGTCACTACCCATGAGTGGTCAAGTGCCACACACGTAGGAATACGACACGCAAATCCCACTACCACCATCTATAATGGTAGAGTGTGGCACCACAATGCTTTGCCCTCACACCAGTTACTCCTCCTAGGAGTAATCGTGGAGGCAG
Source organism: Wurfbainia villosa (assembly GCA_025175895.1). Classification (NCBI taxonomy): domain Eukaryota; kingdom Viridiplantae; phylum Streptophyta; class Magnoliopsida; order Zingiberales; family Zingiberaceae; genus Wurfbainia; species Wurfbainia villosa. The sequence goes on along the minus strand of CM046000.1, from coordinate 74,106,418 downwards.
GATGACTGGCGACCCTCTCAACCACAAGGGAGACCACGTCGTCAGCTTGCATGCAAATGACATGAATGCAATGTCTCACATACAAATATCTACCATAGACTCTCTATTCTACAGAGAGTCATAACAATATGATCTACCCACTCTCTATCCTGCAGAGAGTCATACTCAACTGATCATAACACTCTCTATCCTCTAGAGAGTCATACTCACTGATCAACGCACTCTCTATCCTGTAGAGAGTCGTACTCAATTGATTATAATAAGCTAGGACCATCGGTCCGTAGCGACACACTAAGTATCATTCACCTGACCATTTACACAATACATGGTCGGTGGTAAACATGCAACCTAAGGGTACTAGAATAACCCTAGGTTCAAAACATTATCTACCTACAGATGACCTTTTTACTCAATTTACAGTCAGGTCATCATCCGGACTTTACTATTTGCACATAACTAAACAAATTCTAGGTTACTTACATCACCTATATATATAACTCCTAATCATGATAAAATGAAACATGATAACAGCAACGGAGTCAACAACCAAAGGTAATGTATCAAGTGCAAGAGTAAATAAAAACAACATCAAGGTAACATGATCATATAAGATGATCATGCATCTAAATCTACATGCATTTAAAACTACCTGACCAGGGTAGAAATTACCCACCAGATATGTAGCTCGTGCTGATTGTATTTGCGTCCGCGAACCTGCCTCGTATCAAAGTCCTACAACCAAAGATACAACATATAACCAAGTTTTTAACATACACTCGGTAATAGAGTTAATACCCATATCAATTTATTATATCTAATTTCACAACAACTAAACCTCTACTCCCAACAGAATAACCTCATTCACTAATTATAAATCATGGAACCGACTACAAAGTCAACTATAACAATACATATATTACTATAATATCCCAATCCGGACTCACCTAGGTTAGTTCCAATTGCTAAATAGCTCGATCCAAAATTGTGGTATCAAATCTCAGCTGACTAAGAGGAAATCGATTCTAATTCCAATCACCTCATCACCTGAAATCTATCAATAATTCAAGAAATAGAACAGGACAATATCACCAACTATATCACATCTAGATCAGGGCTTAACTCACATTGTTTATCCTGATCCACATTTCCCCAGCTCAGTTTCCAATCACCACTGAAAATTCTAGGAGCAGAGCCTACTGCCGACCACCCCGGACCATCACCAATAAGGGGAAAATGACAATTCCTATCCGACCCCTTTCAAATTCGCAGCAGTGGTGTTAGCGTTTGCTTCCCTTAAGATGATGGTGTAACCTGAAATCCTCTAGATCACATATCGTCAATAGAAAGGGAACATTTGGAATCATCACAGAGGAAACAAAATTTTCTGCCATAGCAACTAACCAACGCGAATCTATCACCCATAGCCAAGGCGAGCTAGGTAGATGGTAGAAGGAAAGAGATCCAATGATTTCAGTTGTCGGCAAAGGTGTCTGATCACTCCCATGGTCGGAGGCAAACCAAGCTCTCACCACTCGATCACGTTGCATGAACAAAGAGGAAACCGACGATTACTGTTGTCAATTTCAGATTGCGACAGAGATCATGCAAGGAAGAGAAATCAGGATTACGTTCGGCAACAGCGCTCCGAATCTGTGACAGTGCAAATGAAGCGCAAGTGGAGAAACAGGATCAACGATAAGCCGATTGGAGCACGATTAGGGCATGGTGGAGGCGAGTTGGTACCTAGGACGGAGATCGAAAGATTGCTCGTCATGGCTAACGCTGCTTGTTGCCGGCGACACCGCTTGCAATATCAAGGCTCGAGCAGTGATCATGGGTGCGGAGAAGAAGAAGAACATGATTTGGCCGACACCGATCAAAGATGGCAGTTGATCGAGCGACACACGATCCGGAGAAACGAGTGGTGATCGGCTCACCGACGAGATAGGCGGCGATCGAACATGGTGGCGAGCACACGACGCACCGAGGCGACGGTGAGAAATCGGAAGGGAGAAAGAGGCGGATCGGGAAGAGATGCCAATCAGCTCGCTGCTCCGGTGAGGCTCGATGAAGAGAAGCAGAGGGTTGCGCGATCGGGAATGTGAAAGAGAAGAACTGCGCATTGGGAGAGAAACCGCTGCGGTGGAGAAGGAAGTTCGAAAGAAATAGGGATCGGGCGAAGAACGGGAATCGGCGCAGAAACGCTCGCGGAGAGGAAATGGAAGAATAGCTACGGGTCGGATTTGGGAAATAAACGGGTCGAATTTAAGACCCGTTAAGCCCTTTTTTTTTAAACCCTTCTCCGTAAATGGTCTTAGAAATTTCTATTTAAGTCCAAGAAATTTTCTAAAAATTCCTGGAAAATTCCATAGGGTATTCTCCTAATTACCCAACATTTCATTTATTTTATTTTTTTCCTGTGGTATTTTAAGTGTAAGATGGAACAAATATTTCCTCCGACATTTTTTGACATTATGGTCCATTTGACAGTTCATTTACCTCGTGAAGCTATGTTGGCTGGGCCAGTTTCGTCACGATGGATGTATCCCTTTGAGTGATATTTGGGAAGGCTAAAAAAATATGTTCATAATAAAGCACGACCTGAAGGATCTATTGCAGAGGGGTATATTGTAAATGAGGCCTTGACTTTCAGTTCGTTATATATGAGTCAGATTGAGACAAGTTTTTCTAGGTCGGAATGGAATAAAGATGTCCAACCATCAAAATGAAAATTAAGTATTTTCTCACAGGAAACAAGAGTCTTTGGCAACCAACAAAGTTTGAAATTGCCATTGTCATTGTTTAAGAAAGCACATTGGTACATTCTGAACAATTATAAAGAAGTCGATCGATATCGAAAGTAAGTGTTTACATTAAGTTATTACTTTAATTCTATTCCATTCACAGAGTTTAAATTAATTAAGTTTTATACAGTGAGCATCTACAACTTGTGTCCCAAAAGGTTCATGCTGATCAAGTGATGCAATATCACGAGCGAGATTTTCCACTATGATTTAGGGATAAAATTGTCTCGCTAAAAAATATTACACATTTAGAGATCACAGATGAGTTGCATTATTTAGCAATGAGATCCGATGTTGAAGTTCAATTGTATGATGCATGCATAGTAAATGGGATTCGATATCATACGACGTCCCGTGATTCACGCAGAACTACTCAGAATAGTGGGGTCAGTGTACCATCCTCTGATGATGGAGACAATTTGGATTTTTTTGGTGTGTTGAAGAATGTGGTCCAAATATTTTACTTTTTTAGGTATAAAGTTCAATTATTTTGGTGTGAATGGTTCCAATGTAATCCAAAAAAAAAATCTATGGTGGAAGAGTATAGTCTCTTGTGTATTGACACTTCTAAAAAATGGTATGATGATGATCCATTCATTTTGGCTAGCCAAGCAAATCAAGTGTATTATTTGAATGATATCAAACGTGGAGGTCATTGGAAGGTCGTGCAAAGGGTTCACCACCGCGATATATACGAAGTAACTGAAGTTGAGGAGGTATCTGAAGATTTTGAGGGTGGTAATATCTTGATCATGGAGCCAAACCAAGAAATTTCATCCAATGATTCAACTTTAGTAGTCGGTGAAGACTTAGCAATAACTCTTCTTTGTCGATTAGATGTTGAGCATCACCAAATTAATATGGCAAATGCACAAGTGGATCTAGATATGGGCGTTCAAAGTAATCGTATTGCTGATGGTGAAGATAGTGAAAGTGACAGTGAGGCAGATGATTATTTATCCTTTTCAGATGATGATAGTGATTAGATGTATTTACACAGTATTTATATTGTTCTTTATTTATATTACATGTATTTAATATAATCTTTCTTTTATACATCGATCTGTATATAATGCTTTTGTTACAGCTATGCCGCCTAAAAGAATTGAGCCCCCTCTAGTTGTGCCTACGCCAGACGATGATAGTGCTCATGCTCATACGGGTTAGTTATGTGCTTTTAAGTATGTATATATATTTGTTTCGTATATATTTAACTTGGTAATTATTAACATTCTTTTATTTACAGGTCATCCAGCACGTAAAGAGACAAAGGGCACACACTCGGATCGGCTCTGACGGCAAATAGAGGAATGGGATAGATTACCCATTACCTTCCATAAGAGCGATGGTCACCCTATAGGAACGAATGCAGCTGCTTTTATGACCGAGTTAAGTCTGTCAATTAAGAAGTTCGCCCTCCTACAAGCTAAGAGCTGGAAGCATATCCCTGGGGATAATAAATATATGATATATGATCGATTATCAGTAAGTACGAGTATTTTGCTATTTAAAGAATCAACCATCATTCATTATTAAATTTCAATATTGGAATTTTTTTCAGGCTGCTTTTGATATCAGTTTTGCCAAGGAGGCAACGTCGGTGAGGAAGGAAACCGAAAGATTAATGAGTGCACGGTACAGAGATAATCGAAACAAGATGTACACTCATTATAAGAGTCTACTACATCTTCCCCCCATCGAGCGGCGACATCATATGCCGAGGGAGTTTTGTGAGACGCAGGAAGATTGGGACTATATGTGCGATCTGTTTGAATCAGAAAAATTTCAGGTAACTAATCTATACCAATTATCTGAGTTATATATAAATTAAAATATGTGCAACTCATGTTTTAAGTTTTATCTTAACAAATTTTGATATTATAGACATGATCGGCAATAAATGCCCAAAATCGAGCACAACTACCCTTTACCCATCGAGGTGGCTCAAAATCATTCATCCAGTACAGTTATGACAGTGTAAGTATAAATTTTATAGTTACAGTATATTGGTTGGTATTTTTAATATTAACACATTATATTATTTTTCAGCCCGATCAGTCTCAGAGAAAAGATCGGATTACCGTCTTTAATACAACCCACTGTACCTCGTCAAAAGGATGGAGTGGGGAGAGAGCCGAGGTTGCATACGTAAGATATACTCCATAAAATTTAGTAAAGTTTTTTTTTAAATATTAGTAATTCTTGGTAAAATTATTGATAATGTGTTTGTTATTCTTAGGGTGATATGGTGAGACTGCGAGATGAACACATCCAGTCTCAAGAAATCGGAGATGATATCGATGCAGTTCAGATTACAGATCAAGTGTATGATCAAGTCCTAGGTGTTCGCTCAGGATATATTAGAGGACTTGGAAGTGGGTCAAAACCAGTTAGATCCACTTCTTCAGATGCCAGTTCCTCATCTAGAACAACTAATGCAGCACTGCGTGAAGAACTTCAGTCCACCAAATAGGAGCTAGCAAACACTAAAGCTCAATTAGCTAGCAACGAAGAAGAGTTGACATCAATGAGATCGAGACAAGATATGTTTGAAGCAATTCTGAATCAGCTTGCACCTGGAGCATTACATTCATTGATGCATGAGTCATCTTCAGCTCCATCTCCTCCTCCATCTTAGAGTTAGTGAACTTGTGAATTTGAGTGTGTGTTTGCAAATTAATACTATGAATTTATTAAATTTCGTGTTATGGACTTTAAATTTGATGTTATGTTAGTTGCCTTTAAATGTATATGTAGGTTTTATTGTTTTAGTTGTATGTTGGTAAGTTATATTGTATGGTTGATATTGTATTACGGGATTTTGAATACAAATAAAATAGATTCTGGATTTTTTTTTGATGGTTAGCGACGAAATTATAAAAATTCATCGCTAACTTTCGATATACGACTTCAGGATTTTTAGGTTTAGTGACGAAACTTGTCAAATTCGTCACTAACTGTCGATATTTGGAGTATCGATCGACTCGCCAGTCGAGGAGTTCGACTGTTGTAGGATTTAGCGACGAAAATTATATATTTTCGTCGCAAAAGTACATCCAGTCGAGGTGCCAGTCGAGGAGCTCCTATTTCTGTGGCTGGCCCAAGATTAGACATTAGCCAAGAAAATTTTAATATCGTCGCAAATGTGTCTCCAGTCGAGGAGCTAATCGCCTAGGCAAAAATAAGCAGTTAGGAACAATTTTTATATATTTCGTCGCTAATATATATGATTTTCCTATTTTTCGATGTCGAGGTTTTGCGACGAAATAATTTTTTTTAGCGACGTTTTTATTTCCGTCGGTAAAATTAACAACGAATATATTCTAAATCGTCGCTAATGTGTCTTAGCGACAATCTTATTATGACGAGTCTAGCGACGAAAGTTTTTCGTCGTAAACATTATTTAGCGGCGAAGTTTTTCTATTATCGATGAAAAAGTTTCGTCGCTAATTTCCTTTTTTCTTATAGTGACTACTTGATTCCCTTATACATGGGACTTCAAGTCAAGCCATAGTCCTTAAATCATTTTTCATAAATGCATGAATGATTATGACATTAATGATGATATAAATAAGCATGTGCTCATAATCATGATGTCATGACATAAAATGAAATCTAAGCATATATGACATTATTTAATAACCTAGACATAATCATGACATTTAAATAATAAAATTAGATATGATGTCATGATATGACATATGACAATCAAGATATGACAAATAAAATATAAAGGAATATAATACCTAATTTTTAATATTAGTTGTCATTTATTAGAATTAAATTCATCTTGTCATATTATTAGTTTATCTCCCAAGTGTGCCAAAAACTCAAAATGACACACTATGACCTCTAACCCTAATTGTGTCAATTTGATTGATTTTTCAACTTCTATAAATTATATTGACACATCCTAAAAATCTTTAGGATAATAATCATCCTTATTTCCAAAGTACCCCATTACCTTGGAAATGACTTAAAGTGCCACCTTTACCATGGTTAGGTTAACTACCTATCTATTCAAAAGTTGGCACACCTAAATCCATTTAGCATGAATCGATCACGCTCCTAGAAACCCAATACCTATTGGAGCTCCTTAGGTTAACTAGGTATTCCTTAGAGATGACCTCCTTAGATAGCCTTCTAATAACCCTCCTAGGATTAGAAGCCTTGGTCATTTGGGTCTTACCTAGGTCAACTCTAAAGGTAACTCCCCCTTTGACCTTCTTAGTGGCTTCCCTAGGTTTTCTTGAAACCCAAGCTACTCGGCATTTACCTTGGTCAACCTTAGGGATGACTTCCCCATTGACCTTGGTTTTCCTAGACCTAACTTGAGTTCCATAATCGAATGGAACATTGTGATAGGTCTTTTTTGTTGGGGGATCGAAACGGCCAGCTAGAGGGGGGTGAATAGCCCTCAATCGTTGGATGTCGTAAATCGTTCGTTCTCGTTGCGTTGCTTGTCTACGATTGTCGTTAGTGCAGCGGAAACAATAAAACAATAATAATACTAACAACAAATAAGCACACGCAAACACACACGATATACGTGGTTCGGAACCGAATGGTTCCTACTCCACGGGCGAGCTCCTCGAGCTCTAGAGATGCACACGACAATACTCAAACTCCTTCTCGACTACACGTCGGAGGTGGAGAAATCTCTCACAAGCAATTACAACAGTAATATACAAATACAATACAAAAGAAACACTTTTCACCGATTGCTTTTGATCACTTGTTTGTTGCTTGCTTTGATTGGCTCTTGAAGGACTGGAATGCAGCAGCAATTCCCCTCCAATAGCTCCACAAAAACCATTGCAAAATCCTCCAACTCGAGCTCCTTTTATAACCTGCATCAAGCTGTTTTCGCGCCCATCAGTCGACTGACCATGACCATCAGTCGACTGGTCCCGTAGTCATTGTCTCACAACGGCAAGATCCACGTTGGTTAAGTTCCAACGGATCACACATCAGTCGACTGATCATCCATCAGTCGAGTGCTGGCAAGCTCGACTCCATTCTCGCGTGCAGAGCATGTCATCATCCATCACATCCCTTAGCGATCGATCGATTCTCAACAATGACGCCTCTCCTCGGCGATCGATCGGCCGACTTGGTTCATCGAACACCGGTCGAACCCATACGATTTAGAGCAATGATCGGGCACCTATGCCAGTCGACTAATGTCGGCTAAAACCTCAAACACAAAGTTGTTTGAGCGTCCGACACTCAGTCTTAGCCACTTGGCCGAGTCCACCTTATCCCTCATGGAGTTTCCCACCGAAGCTCTCTTCCCTCGGCCTACGTCCCTCGGATGCGCCAAGCACACGGCTTCGCAGCGCCATCCTTCGCGTCTCATGCCCTAGAAGTATGCTTCCCTTTGGGCTCACTCCATTCACTCCCCGTCCGGCGGTCCCTCGGATGCACCAAGCGCACGACTTCGCAATGCCATCCTTCACCGACTCAAAGACCCGAGCCTAGTGAACTTGCCAAGTTCTCAAGACTTCCCAAATTCACCAAGCGCACGGCTTCGCAATGCATTTCTCACCAAGCACCAAGCGCACGACTTCGCAATGCTTTGGATTTCCCATGCCAAGCACCAAGCGCACGGCTTCGCAATGCTTTGGACTTTCCCATGCCAAGGCTTCCCCCTTGGACTTCCACACTAAGCTTCATGCTTGGATTTTCCATGCCAACCCCATGTTGGACTTTTCCATGACAATCCCATGTCATGAGTTTTGTTTATCATCAAAATACTATCAAGGTACTGCTCTGGGCCGATTGCACCAACAATCTCCCCCTTTTTGATGATTGACAAAACTACCATCTCAAGTCTACCAATTCTCCCATATTGGCAATTCTCATATCCCAATGAGAATTCCAACGAGCCCTAATTGGTAACTTGGTAACTTCTCCCCCTTTTTGACATTACATCAAAAATGTCCTCTCCAAGGGTATGAATGTCTCATATCCCAATGAGATCTTACAATCTCTCCCTTGGAGGAACACATGCCTACAATCTTTCTAGTGATCCCATATCACTTAAAGAGAGGCAATCCAATTTTCCTCCCATGAGGAAATACACATCCATCTTCCCATGATGGATACCTCCCCCTAGAGGCTTGCTCCCCCTTGACCATTGCACCAACAATGTCCTTGGAGAGTCCCTAAGCCAATAGGAACATTAAACCAAACAAAATTAAGGCAAAGTTCAACAATGAACTCTCATCCACCTTAAAATTGATACTCACCCTCAACCCAACTCCTAATCCATATCCAATGGATTTCCACCCTCTCGAATGCTCTCCCAAGCATATCCTAGGGTTAGGAGTGGTTAGGGGACCAAAACATGGCTAAACATGGGCCTAACTATCAAGTTTACCCGAAATCACCAGGCTACGACTACGATACTCCGATCGACTTGGACTTACCGCCGATTATTTGCCATTACAGAGCGATCGATAATCAGATTCTCAGCTTTTTTATGGATTTTCGAAATCCATAAGTAAATATACGTAATTTTAAAAATCTTGAAAATGCATACGTATAATACTTATCCTAAACACTATGGGTGAAAAATATTGAAAATTTATTTTACCCATTAAATTAGGAGATTGATACAAAGTCCAAAATTTAAGAAAAGCTTCAATAAAGAGCCCTCTTTGTATCATCCCATTCAATGGTGATAGCTATCAAAAGATAGGCTTCACCAAGGTTTTTCAAAATGTTTTCAAAATGTTTTTCAAACCTTTATTTTCTTTTTCCTAAACATCTCACCAATATCTAGATGTGTAAAACACATACAAGTCAAATTTTTTGTGAGATGTGGGTTTTGTTTTGTTTATGTTCTCATGCATATTTCTAGGAAACATTAATTTGATTCCCTTCAAGTTGTGCCATAGTCCTTAACTCCATTTTAAACTATGCATGATATGATTATGACATAAATATGATTTAGATAAAAACATATGCCAATATCATGATGTCATGGCATGTGAATGAGAACTAAGCATACATGACATCTAAAGATAATTCTAAACATGATCATGATATTTTATAGATAAAAATGAAAATGATGTCATGACATGGTAAGGCAAACAAATCATGGCAAGTAAAATATACTAAGGTATAGAATACCTAAGTGTGAAAATCAATTTGCCATTTTTAGGGATTAAATACATTTTTCCTTAATGCCATTATTTCCTTAGTGTGCCAAACACCCAAAATGGCACACCAATACCTCTAAAACCTAATTGTTCCAATTTGAATCATTTAAGACTTCTCAAACTATATTGGCACATCCTAATATGTCAACTCTACTATGGTTAGGTTAACTACCCATCCATTTAGGGTTGACACACCCTAACCCATCTAGCGTGAGTCAATCACGCTTTTAGGAACCCAATACCTATTGGAGCTCCTTGGGTTAACAAGGTATTCCCTAGGGATAACTTCACTAGATACCTTTCTAATGACCCTTTTTGGCTTTGAAGCCTTAGTCAAATGGGTCTTACTTGGGTCAACTCTAGAGGTGACTCCTCCATTGACCTTCTTAGTGGTTACATTTGATTTCTTTGAGGTGTTAGCCACTAAACACATACCATGGCTAGACTTAGGAATGACTTCCCTATTAGCCTTGGTTTTCCTAGACCTAGATGTGGTTCCATAATTAAATGGAACATTATGGTAGGACATAGGTTTGTGACCCAAACCCTTCTTGCCCTTAGACATTTCTTGTTTTCTATGTCTTGACTTTTGTACATTAGACCCCTTAACCGAATTTGATATTATTGCTAGGGTCTTCTCCAATTTTTCTAGCCTTGACCTCAAGGATTGGTTTTCTAACTCTAATTTTCCCAATTTTGAATTTTCATTTATCTTTTGGGAAATGTTTTTCTTTTTAGGCATATGCCTAGATTTCTTGGGATTAACACCCAAGTTTTCTTCAATTCTCCTAATTGACTCCCTAGGTAAAATAGGTCTAGAATTATGAGTCCTAGGTTTATCCTTAGTTATATGAACATGGTTTGCACCTAAGCAATAAACCTTATTATTTCTCTTAGCATGCTTTTCATTTATAATTGCAAGAGAACTAAAATAATTCTTAGCATGCTTTTTGACTCTAGAAATTAAAGGTGCATTAAATGAATTTACCTTAGGGTTAGCTTTAGGAGCTCCCCCAACATAAGTCACACCTTCTTGCCCTTTCTTCCTCCCCCTAGGGCATTGGCTTCGGTAGTGCCCCTTTTGATTGCATTTAAAGCACACAATGTGCTCTTTGCTCTTGATTTTTGGAACACCGGCATCCTTTGACTTTGGGTTGACTTTTGGTGTTGATGCCTTTTCCTTAGCCAATTTAGGGCATTTACTCTTGTAGTGCCCTTTCTCCCTACACTCAAAGCATATTATGTGATTTTTATTTAAAATAACAACACTTGAGTTACCTAGGGAGTTGGTGGAGGCCTCTTCACTTCTTCCGGAGGTAGAAGCTGTTAGGAATCGTTGGAATGGCTAGAGGGGGGGTGATTAGCCTTTCTTTCTTTCTACAAGAATGTTAGCGGAAGCAATACAAATATAAGCACAAACAAAAACAAGAAACAAAACTAACACCCGATGTAACGTGGTTCGGAGATGACGCTCCTACTCCACGGCAATCCGTAAGGTGGATTAGCCCTAATCAACCTTCACTAGAACCTCCTTTGGATGAACCAAGGTGGAGAAACCTTTCTTACAATGCTCTCCTCTTCTTTACAATGATGGATGATCAAGAACAAGAGAAGAGGAGGATTTAAATCACTAAAAACACTTGGAAGGCTTGGTGAGCACGAGAGTATAGTTAAGAGCAAGAACACTAGCTTCACCAAGCTCCCCATGGCCCCTTTTTATAGAAGAGGGGCTGTTTTTCCCGTTGGGCGTCGATCAGTCGACTGATGCATGCCATCAGTCGACTGCCGCCGAAGCCAACGGCTTCTGAAACGCGATCTCCGTGGAGATTCATAGCCGCAATCTCCAACGGCCAGGTGATCAGTCGACTGATCCCTCCATCAGTCGACTGATGGGGTGATCAGTCGAGTGATCAAGGCGATGAGTGAGGCGCGTGCATTGGCGATATTTCCCTCGATCGGTCGATCGATGCCTTTGTCGGTCGATCGATCGCAGAATCGATCGCTCGACTAAGGCAATCGATGGTCGTGGTTTCATCCCGACTTAGTCGAGCGCGACGATCGGCCGATCGATACATCGTATCAGTCGACTGATACTTATCAAGTATGAGTAATTCATACTTGATTTTATACCCTAGACCTAGACTCAACCTTCTAACTCCTCAATAAGCCTTGCGCCTTCAGTATCCCTCCGAGTCCGCGACTTGTTCATCCTTTGCGCTTTGCTTCCAAGAGCTTCCTTCGGTTTCGTCATGTCTTGGGTTGCCAAATGCTTGGACTTTACGCCGCCAAGACTACAAGCTTGGACTTATGCTGCCAAGACTTTACTTTGGACTTCCTTTGCCAAGGTTCACTTTGGACTTTATGCTGCCAAGACTACAAGCTTGGTTTTATGCCGCCAAGTCCATCCCTTGGACTTCCTTTGCCAAGATCATACTTGGACTTCCTTTTACCAAGTACTTCATCCTTGGATTTCCCTGTCACTTAAATACATTCGTAATTAGATCACAAGATATTGCCTAACTTAGATGATTAGCCAAACATCAAAACATATAAATGCTTGGAGCATTGTTGCACCAACAATCTCCCCCTTTTTGATGTTTGACAATCATTTAAGTTAGGTCTTTAAAGATACACACATAATCATCTAACTTAAGCATTCCTTCTCCCCCTTTGACATACATCAAAAAGAGAAGGATGAAAGAATTAAGAATGTTGGATCTTGGACTAAGGTATTAGATTGAAATTAAGCTCCCCCTTAATCCAAGATAGGATGTAAATTACATTTGAAGCAAAGCATAATCTAAAATTCAAAAGTTAAATCCTAACTTTGCACCAACAATGGTTTTGGGGATAAAAGGATAGAATTTATTGAAACTCCCCCTAAACAATCAGATTAGCGATCCTAAAACTCGTTTATCGCAATATTATCATACTAGAGTGTTAGGACATCAAAAATACACCAAATATCAGAAAATGGAGCTTATTATCAGAAAACCCAGTGTATCAGTCGACTGGTATCTGAACCAGTCGACTGCTACGCCTGAAATCGAAATTTCAGCCTTTTCAGCCCATTTTCAGAAATGCGGTAGAAATTCCAGAAATCTCGAAAAATCACGAAATTTTGCGTACACATTTCTTAAATCATACTTTATTAAGAAAAAATAATTTGAAAAATATATGTTTTCCAGATTTCAAGATTGATACAAACTTGGAAACTTACAAAGGTTCTAAAGAATTTTCAAACTTTGTATCACTTTTGTGATTCACTTGAAAACTGTTTTCCAAAATATAATGAACATAGTTTAAAATATATATGATTTGGAATTTCCAACCATGTTCTTAGAGCTATGTACTCATTACTTGAATACAAGTCTTCCCAATGGTTGGTCCATAAGGTATTTATGTCTCTAGGTGTGTCATTGGCTCATAGTAATGCATCATAACAAGCATGATGAGCCAAGTACACCTTCCCTATCATCTCACATGGTTCTAAGTATTTCAATACACAAATCAAGGTTTCTTAAGGCTTTTTGTGAGATGTATCAAGGTATAAAGATAACATATAAACATGGGATCATGCAAACCTAGAATTTTACTCTACAAAGCACATACCAAGCTCTCTCCTTAAGGATGAAAATTCATTTTCGGGAAGAGCTTTGGTAAAGATATCGGCAAGGTTGGACTTAGATTCTACATAATTAAGTTCAATGTCCCCTCTTGCCACATGATCTCTTATGAAGTGATGTTTCACTTCAATGTGCTTGGTCCTAGAGTGATGTACCGAATTTTTGGTCAAGTTGATGGTACTCACATTATCGCAATAAACTTTAATGTTAGAGTAGTGTAGCTCATAGTCCACAAGAGTATGCCTCATCCAAAGTAATTGAGCTACACAACCACCCATAGACACATATTCGGCTTCGGTGGTTGATAAAGCCATACAATGTTGTTTCCTACTACTCCAACTAACTAGGGAGGACCCAAGAAATTGGCATCCACCACTAGTACTCTTCCTATCCAATTTGCACCCGGCATAATCGGAATCGGTATAACCAAGTAATTCAAATGACTTAGTCCTAGGATACCAAAGTCCTACATTTAGGGTGCCTTTAATATATCTTAATATTCTTTTGACGGCTACCAAATGTGACTCTTTGGCACAAGATTGGTATCTTGCACACATACCTACCGCAAATAAAATGTCAGGTCTACTAGCGGTTAAGTATAGTAAGCTACCAATCATACTCCTATACAATTTAAGATCAATTGATTTACCTTCATGATCACTATCTATTCTAGTGCTAGTGGCCATAGGAGTGGTTACAATTTTGGCATTTTTCAAACCAAATTTCTTGATCATTTCATTTGCATATTTGGTTTGATAAATATGAATACCCTCATTGGTTTGTTTGACTTGTAAACCTAGGAAAAAGGTAAGCTCTCCAACCAAACTCATTTCAAATTCATTTTCCATATTTTTTATAAAGTCTTGAAGAAGATCATCATTTGTTGACCCAAAGATGATATCATCAACATATACTTGGGCTATGAATATATCTTTTAACGTTGACTTTATAAACAAAGTTTGATCTACTTGGCCTCTTCTAAAATCCTTAGAAATTAAGAAGGATGACAATCTTTCATACCATGCCCGGGGAGCTTGTTTTAACCCATATAATGCTTTCCTAAGCTTACATACATGATTTGGATAATCTATGTTCTCAAATCCGGGTGGTTGCTCTACATATACTTCCTCCTTAATAAAACCATTTAAGAATGCCGATTTAACATCCATTTGGTAAAGTTTAAATCCCATGAAGGAAGCATACCCCAAGAGAATCCTAATAGATTCTAACCTTGCAACCGGGGCATAAGTCTCATCATAGTCAAGCCCCTCAACTTGATTGAATCCCCTAGCAACCAACCTAGCCTTATTTCTAGTGATAGTTCCTTGATCATCTAGCTTATTCCTAAAGACCCATCTTGTAGTAATTATGGTGCTATCATTGGGTCTAGGCACTAATTCCCACACTTGACTTCTCTCAAATTGAGCCAATTCATCTTGCATTGCCAAAATCCAATCCGGATCATGTAATGCATCATTGATCGACTTGGGCTCAATTTATGAGATAAGAGCTACTTGACTAGTAGGAGGTCTATGAAATGACCTCGTTCTTACTCCTTGAGATAGATCTCCTACTACTTGGTCAAGTGGATGGTCTTGATGAATTCTTAGGTTTCTAGAAGGGGTTTCAATTTGATTATTGTTATCTTCCACCCTTCTTTCATCATCGGAGTCTCCTCTTCCTCCCCCTTGATCATTACCCCTAATGGTCAAATTTTGAAGTTTTTGGGTAATGTCTTGATTATTGTCATTAATATCCTTATCAATGGAGGACTTTCTAGGGTAGGTACTAGTAGTTTCATCAAATTGAACATTGGAAGACTCCTCAATCCCTTTGGTTCTCTTATTGTAGACTCTATACCCTCTACTTGTGGATGAGTATCCAACTAGGATTCCCTCATCCGCTTTTGATTCAAATTTTCCTAAGTTATCTTTGGTGTTTAGAATATAAACTTTACATCCAAAGACTTTGAAATAATGAATTGTGGGTATAGTCCCATTCCATAATTCAAATGGTGTTTTTCCTAAAAACCTATGGATTTGAACCCTATTTTGGATATAGCAAGCGGTATTAACCGCTTCCGCCCACAAGTAGCTAGGTAGAGAATATGCATTAAGCATAGTCCTAGCCGCCTCTTGTAGGGCACGATTTCTCCTTTCCACCACCCCATTTTGTTGGGGTGTTCTAGGACAAGAGAACTCATGCTTGTACCCTTGCTCTAAACAAAATTGTGAAAATTTTAGGTTTTCAAATTCACCACCATGATCACTACGGATCCGGTTGATTTTGAGACTCTTTTCATTTTCAACCCTTTTACTAAATCCTATGATTATTTCTAAGGTATCATCCTTATGTTTCATAAAATAGACCCAAGTATACCTAGAAAAATCATCTACTATAACCAAACAATATTTATTACCATTTAAAGATGGAGTACTATGGCAATCAAATAAGTCAAGATGCAATAATTCTAATGGTAAAGAGGTATTGGTTAGGGTTTTACCTTTGTGTGATGCCTTTGTTTGTTTTCCTTCTTGGCATGCATCACACAATTTGTTCTTGACATACTTGATCTTTGGTAGCCCTTTGACCAACTCCATCTTGGCTACCTTGGCTATGTTTTTCATGTTGATATGTCCCAATCTTCTATGTCATAGCCAACTTTCCTCTTCTTTTGCAACCAAACACTTAGTAGAAATGTTAGAAGCATATGAAAGATCAACATAATAGATGTTTGATTTCCTATATCCAACTAACATACAATCATTTAATTCCTTGTGTCTAATCATGCATTTAGAGGATTCAAAAGAAACATGATAGTTTGCATCACAAAGTTGACTAACACTTAACAAATTAAATTTCATATTTTCAACTAGCAATACTTTGTGAATAACAATTTTAGGGGATACCTCAATTGTACCTCTACCTAATATCTTGAGTTTTCCACTATTCCCAAAAGACACCGCTCCCTTCTTCACATATTTAATTGTGGAGAACTTGCTCACATCCCCGGTCATATGTGTTGAGCAACCGCTATCCACAATCCACATACCTCGCTCTCCTACCTAAATCACATGAAAAACACAAGCTTTTGGTACCCAAACATTTGGACCGGTAACATTAAGTAAAAACTTCTTAGGTACCCAAGCTTTCTTAACCTTACCCTTAATGGTTGCTCTCCTATTAATTAATAAAATATAAGCAACTTCTTTTTCTTTTGGCTTATATCCTAACCCGGCCTTGTTATAAACCACTCTTTGTCTACTAAGAATCATATCAAGACATTTTGAGCCATTTGAAAATTTTTCTAAACATGCTTTCAATTCACTAACCCTCATCCTTAAGTTTTTCATTTTCTTCCCTAAGCATGCAAGAGTCAATATGTGAAGGCTTTTCATTCCTAATGGCCTTTAGTTCTACCTTCATGCTCTTAACCTTAGATTTTGACTTATCTAGAGCTTCTTTAAGATAAGCAATTGATTTATAGAGAAGCATAACCTTGGGAGAATTCATTACCTCATCGTCACTAGATGACGATTCATCACTTGAAGAATCTTCTTGACTTGATGTGTCGGAATCATCTTCTAATGCCATGAGTGCTACATGGCGTGTGATGTGGCAAAGCTCCTCATCGGATGACGAGTCTTCAACACTTGGTGTGTTCCATGTGGTTTGAGCCACCATGGCCTCCTTCTTCTTCTTTTCCTTCTTGTCCTTCTTTTTCTTTTCCTTTTCCTCCTTCTTCTTTAGCTCCGGGCAATTTGGCTTTATATGCCCCTTCTTATTGCAAGCATGGCAAATCACATTATTACTAAAACTTGAATTACCATTAAATTTACCTTTTGAGGAATGAGACCCCTTCCTTGCTTCTCTATTCTTGAACTCTCTTGACTATCTATAAAGCTTCTTGACGAAATTTGCCATTTCACTAGATGAGTCCCCATCACTACTTGACTCATCCTCCGACTCGGATGATGATGATGCTTCTTTTCTTTCCTTCTTCTTCTTTTCTTTCTTGTCCTTCTTTTCAACGAATAGAGCTAAACCCTTTTCCTTAGAGGACATGTTAGTTTGCTCATGTAATTCAAACTCACAAAATAATTCATCAATTTTAATTTGAGATAAATCCCTAGTTACCTTAATGGCATCAACTATTGAAGTCCATAAAGAGTTTCTAGGAAATGCTTGTAAAATATACCTTACCAAATCCCGGTTGTCAACCCGCTCACCTATGATATGGAGTCCGTTTATAATTTCCTTGAACCTTCCATGCATTTGACTTACGGTTTCATGCATCTTCATTTGGAAGTCTTGAAGTTGTCCAATTAATAGGTCCTTCTTGGCCCTCTTTGATTCCTTGGAACCTTCATTTAGCTCAATGAGCTTTTCCCATAGCTCCTTGGCGGATTCAAAAGGCCCCACCTTGTTGAGTTGCTCCATTGTGACGCCGCATTGGATGGTGAGGACGGCCTTTGCATTTGATTCAAATTTCTTGTTTATTTCTCTTGTCCAATCCTTGCTTGGAATAGGATGTCCATGTTCATCCACCGGTTCCTCGAAGCCATCTACAACACTATGCCAAATTTCGATATTACTCATAAGATAGTACTTCATCCTACCTTTCCAATACGCAAAATGACTCCCATCGAAGAGCGGTGGCTTGGCGATGCTATATCCCTCTTGAAGAGTCATTGATGTCTTGGTTGATGGTGAGATCTTCCAAGCTATCCGGGCTCTGATACCACTTGTTAGGAATCGTTGGAATGGCTAGAGGGGGGGTGATTAGCCTTTCTTTCTTTCTACAAGAATGTTAGCGGAAGCAATAAAAATATAAGCACAAACAAAAACAAGAAACAAAACTAACACCCGATGTAACGTGGTTCGGAGATGACGCTCCTACTCCACGGCAATCCGTAAGGTGGATTAGCCCTAATCAACCTTCACTAGAACCTCCTTTGGATGAACCAAGGTGGAGAAACCTTTCTTACAATGCTCTCCTCTTCTTTACAATGATGGATGATCAAGAACAAGAGAAGAGGAGGATTTAAATCACTAAAAACACTTGGAAGGCTTGGTGAGCACGAGAGTATAGTTAAGAGCAAGAACACTAGCTTCACCAAGCTCCCCATGGCCCCTTTTTATAGAAGAGGGGCTGTTTTTCCCGTTGGGCGTCGATCAGTCGACTGATGCATGCCATCAGTCGACTGCCACCAAAGCCAACGGCTTCTGAAACGCGATCTCCGTGGAGATTCGTAGCCGCAATCTCCAACGGCCAGGTGATCAGTCGACTGATCCCTCCATCAGTCGACTGATGGGGTGATCAGTCGAGTGATCAAGGCAGCAGTCGAGTGAGACTGCATTCTGTGGCGATATTTCCCTTGATCAGTCGACTGATGCCATTTTCAGTCGACTGATCGCAGAATCGCCGATCGCTCGACAAGGCTCGATGGTCGTGGTTTCATCCTCGACTTAGTCGAACGCCCCGATCGATACGTAATTCATACTTGATTTTATACCCTAGACCTAGACTCAATCTTCTAGCTCCTCAATAAGCCTTGCGCCTTCAGGATCCCTCCGAGTCCGCGACTTGTTCATCCTTTGCGCTTTGCTTCCAAGAGCTTCCTTTGGTTTCGTCATGTCTTGGGTTGCCAAATGCTTGGACTTTACGCCGCCAAGACTACAAGCTTGGACTT
Source organism: Wurfbainia villosa (assembly GCA_025175895.1). Classification (NCBI taxonomy): domain Eukaryota; kingdom Viridiplantae; phylum Streptophyta; class Magnoliopsida; order Zingiberales; family Zingiberaceae; genus Wurfbainia; species Wurfbainia villosa. The sequence goes on along the minus strand of CM046000.1, from coordinate 74,087,129 downwards.
ATGCTGCCAAGACTTTACTTTGGACTTCCTTTGCCAAGGTTCACTTTGGACTTTATGCTGCCAAGACTACAAGCTTGGTCTTATGCCGCCAAGTCCATCCCTTGGACTTCCTTTGCCAAGATCATACTTGGACTCCCTTTTACCAAGTACTTCATCCTTGGATTTCCCTGTCACTTAAACACATTCGTAATTAGATCACAAGATATTGCCTAACTTAGATGATTAGCCAAACATCAAAACATATAAATGCTTGGAGCATTGTTGCACCAACAAAAGCTTCATTTTGATCTTGCTCCGGAATTTAAATCCTTTCCTCCCCCTCAACGCTAGAGGTGGAGGTCTCCACCAAATCATCAACATCTTCAAATGTTGTGGGTTCTTCTTCCTCGGCATTTTTTCTACTTGTGCCGGTTGGGAATTTTCTTGGAAATTTATTATCTTATTCCATAGTTCCCTTGCGTCCCTATAATCACCCAATCTAGACCAAATAGTGTTAGGTAACAAATCACTAATCAATTTAATTACCTCGAGATTTGTCTTGAAGTTCTTGATTTGGTCTTGGGTCCACTTTGATTTTTCAATGGGCTTGTTGTGTTTGTCCCTAGGCATCTCAAAACCATTTTCTACAATTAACATAGAATCAAAATCGGTTTCAAGATATACCTCCATCCGTTTCCTCCACCAAGCAAAATCTCCATCGAATTTCGGTGGATGGATGAAGCCGGCCATTTTGTAGTGCTCTCGCGGCGGTTAGTCCTTGAAGAGCGACCTCGGCTCTGATACCACTTGTTGGGGGATCGAAACGGCCAGCTAGAGGGGGGTGAATAGCCCTCAATCGTTGGATGTCGTAAATCGTTCGTTCTCGTTGCGTTGCTTGTCTACGATTGTCGTTAGTGCAGAGGAAACAATAAAACAATAATAATACTAACAACAAATAAGCACACGCAAACACACACGATATACGTTGTTCGGAACCAAATGGTTCCTACTCCACGGGCGAGCTCCTCGAGCTCTAGAGATGTATACGACAATACTCAAACTCCTTCTCGACTACACGTCGGAGGTGGAGAAATCTCTCACAAGTAATTACAACAGTAATATACAAATACAAACAAGAATACAAATACAATACAAAAGAAACCCTTTTCACCGATTTCTTTTGATCACTTGTTTGTTGCTTGCTTTGATTGGCTCTTGAAGGACTGGAATGCAGCAGCAATTCCCCTCCAATAGCTCCACAAAAACCATTGCGAAATCCTCCAACTCGAGCTCCTTTTATAACCTGCATCAAGCTATTTTCGCGCCCATCAGTCGACTGATCGTGACCATCAGTCGACTGGTCCCGTAGCCGTTGTCTCACAACGGCCAGATCCACATTGGTTAAGTTCCAACGGATCACACATCAGTCGACTGATGGCACCCATCAGTCGACTGATCATCCATCAGTCGAGTGCTAGCGAGCTCGACTCCATTCTGTGCCCGTATACAATGTCATCAGTCGACTGCCATCCCTCGGCAGTCGACTGTTGGGAGAATCATTCGACTGATCATCTAGACTTGGTTCAGTCGAACACTGGTCGAACCCATACGACCTAGAGCAGTCGACTGACACCTATGCCAGTCGACTAATGTCAGCTAAAACCTCAAACACAAAGTTGTTTGAGCATCCGACACTCAGTCTTAGCCACTTGGCCAAGTCCACCTTATCCCTCATGGAGTTTCCCACCGAAGCTCTCTTCCCTCGGCCTACGTCCCTCGGATGCGCCAAGCGCATGGCTTCGCAGCGCCATCCTTCGCATTCCCTTTGGGCTCACTCCATTCACTCCCCGTCCGGCGGTCCCTCGGATGCACCAAGCGCACGGCTTCGCAATGTCATCCTTCACCGACTCAAAGACCCGAGCCTAGTGAACTTGCCAAGTTCTCAAGACTTCCCAAATGCACCAAGCGCACGGCTTCGCAATGCATTTCTCACTAAGCACCAAGCGCACAGCTTCGCAATGCTTTGGATTTCCCATGCCAAGCACCAAGCGCACGACTTCGCAATGCTTTGGACTTTCCCATGCCAAGGCTTCCCCCTTGGACTTCCACACCATGCTCCATGCTTGGATTTTCCATGCCAACCCCATGTTGGACTTTCCCATGACAATCCCATGTCATGAGTTTTGTCTATCATCAAAATACTATCAAGGTACTGCTCTGGGCCGATTGCACCAACATTTTTGGGCTTAAGCTTGCCCTTTGATGGTTCTTGCTTTCTAAATCCTAAGTTTTGACTCTTAGACCTAGATTTTTGATCCTTTGACCCTTGTATTTGATTTTGCATTTTTGCAAGGGTCTTTTCTAACTTCTCAAACCTTGACCTCAAGACTCAATTTTCTAATTCTAATCTTTCCAATTTTGAATTTTCATATGTCCTTTAAGAATTGTTTTTCGTAGGCATATGTCTAGTCTATTTAGGGTTAAGACCTAGGTGCTCTTTTACCTTTCTAATGGTCTCCCTAGGTAGAATAGTTTCAGGGGCATTAGTCCCAAATTTCACCTTATTACTAAAATGGACATGCTTAGCTCCTAAACAATAAAACCTATTATTTCTACTAGCATGCTTTTCATGATGAATAGCAAGTGTATTAAGATTATCTCTAGCATACTTTTTACTATAAAATTTAGAAGGTGCATTATTAAATTTTACCTTAGGGATTGCTTTAGAAGCTCCCCCTACTTGTGATGCTCCTTCTTGGCTCTTTTTCTTCCCCCTAGGGCATTGACTCCTATAATGCCACTTTTGTTGACATTTGAAGCAAATAATGTGCTCCTTGCTTTTTTGTGTTGGGGGATCGGCATCCTTAGTCTTTTCTTGAGGTTTTGGTGGCGGTTGACTTTTCTTGACTTTCTTAGGGCACTTACTCTTGTAATGCCCATACTCCCTACACTCAAAACATAATATATGATTTTTAATTTTAACCGAAATGCTTGAGTTACCTAGGGTGGTGGTGGCTGGAGTGGGTTCTTCATCTCTCCCGGAGGTAGACGTCACTTCTTGATTTTATTCCGACTCCGAAGTGAATGGTCTAACTTCCTCGCCCTCAATCCTAGAGGTTGAGGTTTCTTCCAATTCTACCTCTTCGTTGGATGTTGATGGTCTTTCAACCTCCAATTCTTCGACTTCTTCTTCCTCCTCGGATGTCAAGCACTCTTCGACTTCTATATCCTCACTTTCTTATGAGAATGAGCTCTCTTCCTCCTCTTCCTTATCTTCTTGGATTGAGTGAGGGTCTTCATGGAATTTTGCCAATTTGTTCCATATCTCCTTGGCATCTTTGCAATCTCCTATCTTGATCAAAAAATCATTTGGAATTACATTAAGCAATATACCCATTACCTTATTATTGAAGTTGTAATATCGAAGTTGGTATTGGCTCCAATTATTCTTCTTGATTTTTCTTCCTTCTTCGTCTTTTGGAGTGTCGAAACCTACTAAGACACTAATCCAATTGTCAAAGTCACACATTAGAAAATGCATCATTCTACCTTTCCAATATGCGAAATCTTCGCGGTCGAAGGAAGGTAGAACGTTGATGTCATCACCCAATCTTTCATTGAGCTCCATCTCCTCTACTGCTTTTGCTCTCGGGTGTTAGTCCATTGAAAAGCTCCTAGCTCTGATACTAGTTGTTAGGACCTGTGCGCCCGCTAGAGGGGGGGTGAATAACGTTTCGATGTTGCTTGATGGAACTCAATCGTGTTTGCTACAAAATGTGTTATACACAGCGAAAATAGAAATAATACAATACAAAACCACAAACACAATCACAAGACAAGACGATATAATGTGGTTCGGAACCGTATGGTTCTTACTCCACGGATTGAGCTCAAATGAGCTCTAGCGATGCCAACGAACACCACTACTCTAATAAACTCTTTTTCGACAACAAGTCAGAGGTGGAGAAATCTCGTACAAAGATTACACTAAGTAATACAATTAAAACAAGAAAATACAAGTATGAATACAACAATCTATGTAAAGAGAACTTTGCAAATGAGCTTTTTGATGCTTGCTTGTTTGGTTGCTTGAGTTGCACTTGGAGACTCTGAATTGCAGTAGCAAATCACCCTAAAACTCCTCAAGAAACCTTAGCCAAAATCTTCCCTTCGTGCTCCTTTTAAACCTATAACTCAGACTGATTTTTGCCTAGCAGTCGACTGATTGGGACCATCAGTCGACTACTCCTATAGCCGTTGTCTCACAACGACATGAGCCATGTTGGATAAATTCCAACAGATAGACCATCAGTCGACTGATCGAGTCATCACTCGACTGTCAAACCCTAACAATTGACTCAGAAACATTCTATCCCCGAAAACCCAACCAACAGTCGATTGATCTCCAGATCAGTCGACTGCCCAGGCCATCAGTCGATTGCCCAATGCTGGTAGTCAACTGCTAGGTCATTTCCTACAGTCGAACTTTAGTTGACTCACATCAGTCGACTGACCATAGTCCCAGTCGACTGATACACCTCAAAAATGAGGTTTTAACCCCAAGTATGATGTCCCCATACTTGCTAGACCACCCTTAGCCTAGACTTAAGCCTTCTAGCCACCTCCATCAGCCTCATGCCTATCAGATCCCTCCAAGTCATCCATGTCTTGTTCATCCATACGCTAGCCTTCAAGTGATTCCATCAGCTATTGTCATGCTACTGTGGTCTACACCGCCAAGACATATTGGACTTACGCTGCCAAGACTCCTCTTGGACTTTACGCTGTCAACCATTGGACTTATACTGCCAAAACTCCAGCCTTTGACTTTATGCCGCCAATATTCCCCTTGGACTTCTCAATTGCCAAGACTGAAGCTTGGACTTTTCCCTTGCCAACCCATGTTCGACTTTCCATGTCAAGACCCATGCTTGGACTTTTCCTTGCCAAGACCCATGCTTGGACTTTCCTTTGCCAAGACTCATGCCTGGACTTTCTTTGCCAACCTATGTTGGACTTTCCATGCCAAGACTCAAGCTTGGACTTTTCATGTCAAGTACACAAGACTTGGATTTTTCCCATGATAATGGTTAAACCATCATCAAACATCAAAATCATAACCTGGGTCGATTGCACCAATAATCTCCCCAATACATTGTCAGACATCAATGTCAAACATCAAAATACTACTCGAGTCAAACTCGAGTCTGGTCAATCATGACCTGGGTCGATTGCACCAACAATCTCCCCCTTTTTGATGTTTAACAAAAACCAAACACCTTTAAGTTAGGCCCCTAACTCAAATTCCCCTACCAATTTTTTCAAATTGGCAATTCTAACATTATCCCCCTTTTTGACATACAACAAAAACGTTCTCCCAAGGAGGTCAATGTGTCATATTCCAATGAAATCTTACAATCTCCCCCTTGGTCTAAAAGAACCTAGGATGCCTTCACTCTTCTTAATGATAAGTCTCATATCACTTAAGAAAGGTAATCCTAACTTCTCCAAAATTCTCCACATTCTCCCCCTTATAAGGAAGAATATACATCCATCATTCCAAGATGGATACCTCCCCCTAAAGGCTTGCTCCCATTTAACCATTGCACTAATAATATCCTTGGAGAGTCCCTAAGCCTATAGGAACACTAAACCATCAAAAATTAAGATTCAAAGTTCAACATTGAACTTTCACATACCTTAAATTGATACACACCCTAAACAACTCTCCTAATCCATATCTAATTGATTTTCACCCTTCTTATGCTTTCCAAAGCATATTCTAGGGTTAGGAGTGGTTAGGGAATCTTACCATAGCTGAAATTGGGCTAAACAAACCTTGTTTATCCGAAATCAAACCTGGCAGTCGACTACTTACAATAACCAATCGATTGTTGTTGACGCCAGTCGACTGCCAACAATGGCAGTTGACTGATAACTGCAAAATGCAATTTTCAACTTTCAGAAATGAGATTCGAAAATTCATAAGTAAAAATAGATATTTTGAAAAATATTGAAACTTCATACGTGCATTACTTATAAGGAATACAATGGGTGAAAAATATGTGAAAAATGATTTACCCAAAAAATAGTGAGTTTGATACAAAGTTCAAAAATGAGAAAAAAAAAACTCCATTATTTTGGGCTCACTTTGTATCAACATCATTAATGGTGATTGCTATCAAAAGATAGACTTCACCATGATTTTTCAACATGATTTTGAAATAGTTTTAAAACCTTATATCAAACCATGGTCTATGAGCTTAATGCACATGACTTTTACACAAGCTTTCCTCATGACCCATCAATAATATAGGATGAGTTTGAGTTCATCTAAATGAAAAAACTATGCACTATGAACTTAACTCATTTCCTATCATCTCACATGTGTCTAGGGTGTTTCAATACACACACGTCAATGTGGTGTGAGATGTGGATTTTGTTCATCCTAAACCAGGGTTAAGTTTCATGTATTTTCTAAGGTAATACTACTTGATTCCCTTATACATGGGACTTCAAGTCATGTCATAGTCCCTAAATCAATTTTCATAAATGCATGAATGATTATGGCATTAATGATGATATAAATAAGCATGTGCTCATAATCATGATGTCATGGCATAAAATGGAATCTAAGCATACATGACATTATTTAATAACCTAGACATAATCATGACATTTAAATGATAGAAATAGATATGATGTCATGACATGACATATGACAATCAAGACATGACAAATAAAATATAAAGGTATATAATACCTAAATTTTAATATTTGTTGTCATTTGTTAGAATTAAATTCATTTTTCCATATTATTAGTTTATCTCCCAAGTGTGCCAAAAACTCAAAATGTCACACTATGACCTCTAATCCTAATTGTGTCAATTTGATAGATTTTTCAACTTCTATAAATTATATTGGCACATCCAAAAATTCTTTAGGATAATAATCATCCTTATTTTCAAAGTACCCCATTACCTTGGAAATGACCTAAAGTGTCACATTTACCATGGTTAGGTTAATTACCTATCCATTCAAAAGTTGACACACCTAAACTCATTTAGCATGAATCGATCACACTCCTAGAAACTCGATACCTATTGGAGCTCCTTGGATTAACTAGGTATTTCTTAGGGATGACCTCCCTAGATACCCTCCTAATGACCCTCCTAGGCTTAGAAGCCTTGGTCATTTGGGTCTTGCTTAGGTCAACTCTAGAGGTAACTCCCCCTTTGACCTTGTTAGTGGCTTCCCTTGGTTTCCTTGAAACCCTAGCCACTAGGTATTTACCTTAGTCAACCTTAGGAATGACTTCCCCATTGACCTTGGTTTTCCTAGACCTAACTTGAGTTCTATAATCGAATGGAACATTGTGATAGGTTTTTTTGGGCTTAAGCTTGCCCTTTGATAGTTCTTGCTTTCTAAATCCTAGGTTTTGACTCTTATACCTAGATTTTTGATCCTTTGACTCTTGTATTTGATTTTGCTAGGGTCTTTTCTAACTTCTCAAGCATTGACCTCAAGGTTCGATTTTCTAATTCTAATCTTCTCAATTTTGAATTTTCATATGTCCTTTGGGAATTATTTTTCCTAGGCATATGCCTAGTCCATTTAGGGTTAAAACCTAGGTACCCTTCTACCTTTCTAATAGTCTCCCTAGGTAGAATAGTTTTAGGGGCATTAGTCCGAAATTTCTCCTTGTTACTAAAATGGACATGCTTAGCTACTAAACAATAAAACCTATTATTTCTACTAGCATGCTTTTCATGATGAATAGCAAGTGTATTAAGATTATCTCTAGCATGCTTTTTACTATAAAATTTAGAAAGTGCATTATTAAATTTTACTTTAGGGATTGCTTTAGAAGCTCCCCCTACTTGTAATGCTCCTTCTTGGCTCTTTTTCTTCCCCCTAAGACATTGACTCCTATAATGCCCCTTTTATTGACATTTGAAGCAAATAATGTGCTCCTTGCTTTTATGTGTTTGGGGACCAACATCCTTGGTCTTTTCTTGAGGTTTTGATGGAGGTTGACTTTTCTTGACTTTCTTAGGGCACTTACTCTTGTAATGCCTATACTCCATACACTCAAAACATAATATAAGATTTTTAATTTTAATCAAAATACTTGAGTTATCTAGGGTGGTGGTGGTCGGATTAGGTTCTTCATCTCTCCCGGAGGTAGACGTCACTTCTTGATTTTGTTCCGACTCCGGAGTGAATGGTCTAACTTCCTCCCCCTCAATCCTAGAGGTTGAGGTTTCTTCCAATTCTACCTCTTCCTTGGATGTTGATGGTCTTTCTATTAGTGAAAGCCCTAGAGTCAATCATGTGATAATTATTGTATGGACTTTATTGTATCATATTCCTATTTATAAAGGCATTGTTATTATATTTACTTGTATTGGTGCCAAATAACTAAGTATAATAACATCCTTGAGTAGAAGGTTCTTATCTATATCAATCGATTAGTTGAATCGATAATGAGATGATATAGAGAACACTACTCTTGATCATTCCTAATCAAGTATTAATATTCAGGGACAATGTTAATGCATAGAGACTGACATGTAAGTCAACACGATGACTTGATCTCACAAGTCATGGATATGAGATATCAAGTTGACACATGGGTATGCATTGGAGAATGTATACTGAATGACCCGCCATGAGAAAGTATCATGGATCGTTATATGAGTGGCATATACTTTCTCATGTGACTATTAGTATAACTATTAGTCCTTGGACTTGAAGTCACCATGGTTCCCTACATAAGGAGTTGCATACTTTGGCTTCGTCAAACGTCACCCGTAAATGGGTGGACTATAAAGGCAATTACTGGGTATGTAACAAATTTTACGGAGGGATGTGAGTGATGTATATGGGATCTATCCCTCCTATATAACGGGAGTGATATCGTTATTCTTGATAGAGTGAGACCACGAGGTGCATGGCCATGCCCAAATGAGTCAATATGAGATATTGAGCTCATTTGATTAGAGTGAGTCTACTTGGAGTTCAAGATATAGATTGTACCAAGGATGACACGGTCTATGCATCAATTGGTTAATCTAGATGTCAATGATAGAGGGACATTGTCACATATTGTGAGAGTCACAATTAGTAGTCACAAAGGTGATGTTGGATCTCAACATTCTTGTAACTTGGGTAGCAATGATGTGTTGCTAGATACCGCTCATTGCTTATGTTCCTAAATCAGTTTAGAAGCATTGCCAACGTTACAAGAACCTATAGGGTCACACACAAAGGGAAATTAGATGGAGATTAGGTTCATATGATAAACCATGAGGATTAGGTTCATGGGATGAACCAAATTGGATTAAGAGTAATCCAAATTAGACTAATTGAGTTAGACTTAATTTGATTCAAGTGTTGAATGAGTCTAATTTAGATTTGATTCATTGAGTCAATTTAAATTAATGAATAAAGATCCATTAAATCAAATTGACTTGAATCAAGTGGTTAGATTTGATCAACCATGGGAGATAATAGGTCAAGTTTGACTTGACTTGAGAGGGAAGATGAATGATCAATTTTGACTTGACCAATTATCATGTCATGGTGACTTGGCATGGGGGTCGGCCAATGATGTTGTTCCACATCATCATAGACTTATCATGTAGTGCCACCTCATGAGGGAGACCAAGAGCTATTGACTCTTGGAGTTACATGCATGCATGTAACCTCCCAACTTGGCCACTTTTATTCATTGTGTGAAGTTATTTTGTGATTAATTCCATCTTCTTCTTCCTTGGTTCTTCCTCTCAAGCTCTCCCAATCCTCCTTGGCCGAAACTTCCATGAGTTCTAGCACACTCTAGGTTGATTTTCTCCACCATTTGTCCATGTGGATACCAATAGAGGAGTGTACACTTGACACTTTTGAGTTCCGACAAAGCGTTTGGACGAGTGGGATAAGCGAAGGGCGTCGCTACGAGGGTAACACTCTCATCATATAGATCTAAGGTAGATCTAGGTTTCCATAACACATAAATGAATTTAATTTTTGTTATACTTCGCACGGATCCATGGCCGGGCTTCCGAGGTTTCGGCAATGCAAAAAGTGATTTTTGTGGCTCGGAAAGTCCAATAGTGGTATCAGAGCCACGTGCGAAGCATGTATGTGTTTTAAATTTGTAGTTTTTATATTAGATATAAAAATTATAGATTTTTAAGTTTTTGTAAATTTCCTATTTTTATAGATTTTTTGGGTATTTTTCTCGAAGAGTCGAAGCAACAAGTGTTGGGACACTTGTAGGCTTCAACCACCGAGAAAAACTCTCCGAAACGGTGAGTTCTCGCTTTAGGCTTTTGGGACAGCGACTTAAGTCGTTGTAAGATCAAGTAGCGACACTTGCAAAGTTTATTTTTGCAAGTAGGGGCACTGCCCCTATCCCCGAAAGGGGCCTTATCCCGCGATCGCACCTAGAAACCTCTTAGCGGGCCCGTTACGGAGAGGTGACTCATAAAATTGAAAAAAAAAAGGAAAAATTATAAATTTTTTTGTAATATACATAATTTAGAATTATGTATAATTCTGTGATGGTCATGGCCCAAGAACCCCAATATGATTGGATGATAAATGTGTTATAATTCATAATATGGCATGCGTGCCATTTTTGTAGTTGTGCATGTTGTATAGGATATGCGACCTGCGCGTCGTGCCTCTTCTTTTAAAATTCTAATTGTAAATACTTTTATACTCGAATGTAACTCGAGTTTCATGTTTGTAATATACAAAATGGAGCAGTGGAAGGTCCACTAGTAGACGGAGTTACGAGAAGGGTGCCGACGACACATGGCGGTCAAAGGAGGTGCTTGGAGAAGCCGCTAACCCTAGGTTGACCGTCCGATCTTCTTATTGGCTTGAGAAGATCGTAGTAGGGCCATGACCACATCACAATTAATTTATATATATATATATATATATATATTTGTTTTTCCTTGTATGTATGTGATGCATGCTAGTAAATTTTGCTTGTATGTATATGATGCATGCTAGGATATTTTTCTTGTATGTATATGATGCATGCTAGAATAATGCTTGTATGTATGTGATGCATGCTAGTGTAGGATAATAAAGGCCTTGATGCGTATATGATACATATTCACGATTAGATTAGATCCTAATCGAATCAACTCGAAAAATGCCTACCAAGTCTTGATACCCACACTACCTCGATCATTTGTAGTTGTTGAATCTGTCAAAGCAGAGCAACGCATATTATCTTGGTAGGGTGAGGAGGGACAATCTTGGTCCTGCCTATCACGGCTTGAGTTAGAGTAAGCTCAATTAGATTGAGTAAAACTAGTTAACTCAATTGGATCGAGTAGAACTATAGGCATATTCCAACCGTTGGAAAGATAGGATAAGATCGCATTTACACTAAATCTTGGGCGATTTAGCCAAAGATAACTCAAGGTCTTTTGTAAATGTGGGTCTTGATCCTATAAACAAGAGTTGCATAGAGATGTAATCGGTAATGTGTTACCTACCGATCATACTAAGTCTTGGGCAATTTAGCCAAAGCTAACTCAAGGCGTAGTATGATGTAGATCATGTCCCGCAAGAATTATAGTATGTTTGTATGAATCTAGTAATGTGGTTTGACCACATCCATAACTCGATTCTACAAAAGTCCTATAATTCAGTGGGAGCATCATTTGATTAAAGGCTTAATTAAATGATAAATGGAATATGATATTAATTTTATGCATTGTGTATGTAGTAGATTACTATGTCGACAAACACGAACACTCTCTCCCTGCGTTCTGTCCTTGAGAAGGACAAGCTCAATGGAGCAAATTTCCTGGACTGATATAGGAACCTGAGAATTGTTCTCACCCAAGAAAGGAAATTGTACGTCCTGGAGAAACTCATTCCGGAGCCACCTCCTGCCACTGGCTCGTGAACTGACAAAGATGCTTACAAGAAGCATGAAGATGATGCATTAGATGTGTCATGTCTCATGCTCGCGACCATGAACTCTGAGCTTCAGAAGCAACACGAGTTCATGAATGCTCATGATATGGTTGAATATCTTTGTCAACTATATCAAGGACAAGCAAGGCATGAGAGATATGAGATCTCTAAGGCATTATTTCAGTCCAAGATGCAAGATGGGACTCCCGTAGGTCCATATGTACTCAAGATGATTGGGTACATCGAGAACCTACAAAGGTTGGGATTCCCACTTGGCCAAGAGCTGGCCACTGACTTGATCTTGCAATCTTTGCCACAAACCTACAATCAATTTGTCATGAATTACAACATGAATGAAATTGATAAGCCACTGCCTAAGATGCTCAGCATGTTGAGAACTACTGAGCTCAACCTTAAGAAGGGAAAATCTGACTCCATTTTGATGGTACAAAAGAAGAAAGGCAAGGGCAAGCCTAAAGGTAAGGGAAAGTCCCAAGCCAAGGGCAAAGGCAAAGAACTGAAACTCAAAGGAGGGGTGGCCAAAGAAGGGACTTGCTTCCCTTGGAGAAGCTGGACCTTTGGGCGTAAGCATAGAAGATCTTAAGAAGAGAAGTGAGACTTCTACTTCAGGTATAAATGTTATAGAAGTCAATCTATCTATTTCTTCATCATGGGTATTAGATACCGGATATGCATCTCACATTTGTACCAATGTGCAGGCGCTGAGAAATAGTAGGGCATTGACAAAAGGACGAGGTGGACCTACAAGTAGATAATTGAGCAAGAGTTGTTGCTGTTGCTGTAGGAACTTATGATCTATCTCTGCCCTCTGGGCTTGTACTAGAACTAGATGAATGTTGTTATGTGTCTGCTTTAACTAAGAACATAATTTCGATTTCTTGTTTGGACAAGAAAGGATTTACATTTATAATAAAGAACAAATGTTGTTCAGTTTATTTAAATGATATGTTCTATTGTAGTGCACCTCTAATGAACGGACTCTACTTTCTAGACTTAGAGAGCCTCATCTATAACACAAGTACCAAAAGGTTCAAGTCAAATGAATTGAACCAAACTTATCTCTGGCATTGTTGCTTAGGTCATATAAATGAGAGTCGCTTATCTTAGCTCCATAAGGATGGGCTGCTGGACTCATTTAATTTTGAATTATATGAGACATGCAAGTCTTGCCTTTTAGGCAAGATGACCAAGACTCCCTTTAGTGGACACAACGAAAGAGCAATAGACTTGTTAGGACTTATACATAGTGATGTATGTGGCCCTTTCAATGTTGCTTTTAGAGGTGGTTACAGGTACTTCATTACATTTACTGATGACTTCAGTAGATATAATTATGTGTATCTGATGACACATAAATCTGAATCCTTTGAAAAATTCAAAGAATTCAAGAATGAAGTACAAAACCAGCTTGGTAAGAGTATTAAGATACTTCGATCAGATCGAGGTGGTGAATACCTTAGCCATGAGTTTCGTGACTATCTAGCTGAGTGTGGGATTCTATCCTAACTCACTCCTCCTGGAACACCACAGTGGAATGGTGTATCCGAAAAGAGGAACCGTACCCTATTAGATATGGTACGATCTATGATGAGTCACACAGATCTTCCTATATCCTTTTGGGGATATGCTCTAGACACAGCAGCCTTCACACTTAACCGTGTACCATCCAAGGCTGTGATAAAGACACCATATACGATATGGACAAGGAGAAATTCCAAGATGTTTTTCATGAGGATTTGGGGTTGTGAGGCTTACGTTCGACGTCAAGTCTCAGACAAACTGGGACCCAAATTCGATAAGTGTTATTTTGTTGGATATCCCAAGGAGATTAAGGGATATTACTTCTATATTCCCAGTTAGCACAAAGTGTTTGTGTTAAAGACTGGGGTTTTTCTAGAAAGAAATTTTGTTTCTAGAAAAACTAGTGGGAGTACATTCGATCTTGAAGAAATTCAAGAGAAGGACCATAACACTGAGGCCTTGATAGAGGTTGAACAGGAACCACAAAGTGTTATGGGTGATGAGATTGTTGCACAAAGAGTTATGGAACAACCACCTGTTCAGGTAGACCTACCTCTTCGTAGGTTTGATTGGGTATGTTGTCAGCCTGAGAGATACTCATTTCTCTTGTCTGACCATGATGACGTTATGCTCATTGAGAATGAGCCTACCTCCTATCAGGAAGCTGTGATGAGCCCAGATTCTGAGAAATGGCTAGAGGTCATAAGATCCGAGATGGAATCCATGTACACCAACCAAGTATGGGCTTTGGTTGATCCACCTGAAGGGGTCAAACCCATTGGGTGTAAGTGGGTCTTTAAGAGAAAGACTGACATGGATGGACTTACGTATACTTATAAGGGTCGATTGGTGGCTAAAGGTTTCAAGTAAATTCATGGTATTGACTATGATGAAACATTTTCTCCAGTGGCAATGTTTAAGTCCATTCGGATCATGCTTGCTATTGTAGCATACCACGATTATGAGATCTGGCAGATGGATGTCAAAATCACATTTCTGAATGGAAACTTGCTTGAGGATGTGTACATGACACAGCCTGAGGGTTTTGTGGATCCACAGCATACTGGGAAAGTATGCAAGCTGCAAAGGTTCATTTATGGGCTGAAGCAAGCTTCTCGGAGCTAGAATCTTCGATTCGATGATGCGATCAAACAGTTTGGTTTCATCAAGAATGAAGATGAATCCTGTGTCTACAAGAGGGTTAATGGGAACACAGTTGTCTTCCTTGTATTGTATGTGGATGACATACTACTCATTGGGAATGACATCCCTTCGCTATAGTCTGTGAAGACATGGCTGGGGACGTGCTTCTCAATGAAGGACTTAGGTGAAGCAACCTATATTCTAGGCATCAAGATCTATAGAGATAGATCTAAGAGATTGTTTGGCCTAAGTCAGAGTATATATATTGACATAGTATTACTACGGTTTGCCATGCAGAATTCCAAGAAGGGACTTCTGCCGATGTCACATGGTGTGAGTCTTTCGAAGACTCAAAGTCCCTCTTCTAGAGAGGAGAGAGACTGCATGGATAAGATCCCTTATGCATCTGTTATAGGATCTATCATGTATGTCATGCTATGTACTCATCCTGATATCTCGTATACTTTGAGCATGACGAGTAGATACCAGTCAGATCCAGGTGAGCGTCACTGGATAATAGTCAAGAATATTCTTAAGTACTTAAGAAGGACTAAAGAATATTTCTTGATATTTGGAGGCGATGAGGAGCTAGCTGTAAAGGGTTACAGCGATGTCAACTTCCAAACTGACCAGGATGATTATAGATCATAGTCAGGGTTCGTGTTTTGCTTGAATGGTGGCACTATGAGCTGGAAGAGTTCAAAGCAGGACATAGTTGCTGATTCTACAACATGAGCCGAGTATATCGCTGCATCAGAGGCAGCAAAGGAGGCAGTTTGGATCCGCAAGTTCATTACTGAGCTTGGGGTGGTTCCTAGCATAGTAGATCCTATAGAGCTCTATTGCGACAGCAATGGAGCGATTTCACAGGCTAAGGAACCTCGCTCACACCAGCGGACCAAACACATACTACGGCGCTTCCATCTCATTCGAGAGATTATCGATAGAGGAGATGTGAAGATTTGCAGAGTACCCATAGAGGGTAACATCGCAGATCCCTTGACCAAGGCTTTGGCACAGAAAAAGCATGATGGTCACACTAGGTCATTGGGTATTAGATACTAAGATGATTGACACTAGTGCTAGTGGGAGATTATTAGTGAAATCCCTAGAGTCAATCATGTGATGATTGTTGTATGAACTTTATTGTATCATATTCCTATTTATAAAGGCATGGTTATTATATTTACTTGTATTGGTGCCAAATAACTAAGTATAATAACGTCCTTGAGTAGAAGGTTCTTATCTATATCAATCGATTGGTTGAATCGATAATGAGATGATATAGAGAACACTAATCTTAATCATTCCTAGTCAAGTATTAACATTCAGGGACAATGTTAATGCGTAGAGACTAGCATGTAGGTCAACACGATGACTTGATCTCACAAGTCATGGATATGAGATATCAAGTTGACACATGGGTATGCATTGGAGAATATATACTGAATGACCCGCCATGAGAAAGTATCATGGATCGTTATATGAGTGTCATATACTTTCTCATGTGACTATTAGTCCTTGGACCTGAAGTCACCATGATTCCCTACATAAGGAGTTGCATACTTTGGCTTCGTCAAACGTCACCCGTAAATGGGTGGACTATAAAGGCGATTACTAGGTATGTAACAAATTATGCGGAGGGATGTGAGTAATGTAGATGGGATATATCCCTCCTATATGACGGGAGTGACATCGTTATTCTTGATATAGTGAGATCACGAGGTGCATGACCATGCCCAAATGAGTCAATATGAGATATTCAGCTCATTTGATTAGAGTGAGTCTACTTGGAGTTCAAGATATAGATTGTACCGAAGATGACACAGTCTATGCCTCAATTAGTCAATCTAGATGTCAAGGATAGAGGAACATTGTCATATATTGTGAGAGTCACAAAGGTGATGTTGGATCTCAACATTCTTGTAACTTGGGTAGCAATGATGTGTTGCTAGATACCGCTCATTGCTTATGTTCCTAAATCGGTTTAGGAGCATTGCCAACGTTACAAGAACCTATAGGGTCACACACAAAGGGCAATTAGATGGTGATTAAGTTCATATGATGAACCATGAGGATTAGGTTCATGGGATGAACCAAATTGGATTAAGAGTAATCCAAATTAGACTAATTGAGTTAGACTCAATTTGATTCAAGTGTTAAAAGAGTCTAATTTAGATTTGATTCAGTGTGTCAATTTAAATTAATGAATAGAGATTCATTAAATCAAATTAACTTGAATCAAGTTGTTAGATTTGATCAACCATGGGAGATAATAGGTCAAGTTTGACTTGACTTGAGAGGGAAGATGAATGGTCAATTTTGACTTGACCAATTGTCATGTCATGGTGACTTGACATGGGTGTCGGCCAATAATGATGTTCCACATCATCATGGACTTATCATGTGTTGGTGCAATCAGCCCAGGTCACGATTGACCAGGACTCGAGTTTGACTCGAGTGATGTTTTGATGTTTCGACAAAAACATATGACAATGTAATTGTCATGGGAAAGTCCAAGTCATGGGTACTTGGCATGGGAAGTCCAAGAGGGACACGTGGCATTTGAGAAAAGTCCAAGCATGAGTCTTGGCAAATGGAAAGTCCAACATAGGTTGGCAAGGGAAAGTCCAAGCATGGGTCTTGGCATGGAAAGTCCAAGCATGGGTCTTGGCATGAAAAGTCCAACATGGGTTGGCAAGGGAAAGTCCAATCTTGAGTCTTGGCATTTGAGAAGTCCAAGGGTTTAATATTGGCGGCGTAAAGTCCAAGCGGGAGTCTTGGCAGCATAAGTCCAATGATTGGCGGCATAAAGTCCAGGCGGAGTCTTGGCGGTGTAAGTCCAATATGCCTTGGCGGTGTAGACACCGTTAGCATGACATAGCCGATGGAAGCATCTGAAGGCTAGCGCGATGGATGAACAAGTCATGGATGACTTGGAGGGATCCGAGAGACGTGAGGCTGATGGAGGTGGCTAGAAGGCTTAGGTCTAGGCTAAGGGTGGCCTAGCAAGTATGGGGGAACCATACTTGGGCTAAAACCTCATGTTTGAGGTGTGCGGTCGGCCCGGTATCATGTGGCGATCGGTCGGTATGGTGTGGCCTAGCGATCATTTGCCCGAAGTGGGCGGTCGGTGATGGCTCAGCGATCGGATCGATCGTGATCGATCGGTCGGTGCTCTCAATCGGACCACGAGATGGAGTCGAGACTCGTGGTCAGTGAGGACTCCATCGGATCTGATGGATCGAGCGGTCGGTGATCGTGTGATCGATCGACAAGTGCTCGAAATCGACCCGAGAATGGTCGAGACTCGGTCGGTCGAGTGAGGACTCCATCAGTCGACTGATGGGTATGATCAGTCGACTGATGGTAGATCCGTTGGACTTATCCAACGTGGATCTAGCCGTTGTCTCACGACAACAGTGGCATCAGTCGACTGATGGTCCCGATCAGTCGACTGATCGACTTTTTCCAGCACAGGTTGAAGCTTTATAAGGAGCTCGTGATGGAGGAAAATGGTATGGTTCTTTGAGACGATTTGGGGCGAGTTGCTGCTGCAATTCAAGGTCTCCAAGTGCTACTCGATCAACCAAGTGATCAAGCATTCAAAGAGCATTTGTAAAGTGTTTTCTTTACTTGTATTGCTTTGTATTTCATTATAGTGCTTGTATTCATCTTGTATTATTGTTTTATACATTGTACGAGGTTTCTCCACCTCCGGATTGTTCCAAGAAGGAGTTATTTTATAGTGGTGTGTGATTGGCATCACTAGGGCTCGTTTGAGCCCGATCCGTGGAGTAGGAACCGTGCGGTTCCGAACCACGTTACATACTCGTGTTCATGTGTAATTGTCTATTTCGTTATTGTTATCATTATCTATATTCCGCTGCGCTAACAAAATTGTAGACACGATCACGATTGAATTCCATCGACGCTATTCACCCCCCCCCCCTCTAGCCGTTACAAAGATCCTAACAAGTGGTATCAGAACCCGGGGCTCTTCTACGGATTAACAACCCGGAGTCAAGAAGCTAGAGGGAAGAATATGGATTTCCAAGAAAAATTGGGTGATGACGTCAACATTCCACCTTCCTTCAACCGTGAACATTTCGCGTATTGGAAAGGTAGGATGGAATATTTTCTAATGACAAATATCGAAAATTGGTTTGCCGTGACTATAGGTTTTGAGGCTCTGAGAGGAGAGAACGGCGAAATCCTCAAAATGAAGCGATGGACCGAGGAGCAACGGGAAAAATTCAAGACAACCATTAAGGTAACAAAAATGTTGATTAACTTGATACCTAACGACATTTTGTCCAGATTATGAAGCTATAGGGATGCCAAGGAGTTGTAGAACAAGTTGATTAAGTTCCACGACAATCCCGAATCGGTCCAAGAAGACTTGGAAGAGGAGGAGACCGAAGAAGAATCATCATCATCCTCACAAGATAGTGAGGAGTCAACGTCCGGACCGGAAGAGGTGAAGGAAGTGGAAGAAGCATCCACCTCAAGGATTGAGGGGGAGGAGAGAACCTCCATACCGGAACATCAAGAAGAAGCTTCGACATCCGGTCAAGATGAAGAAGCCCAAAGTCCAATTCCGGTCCTCATTAACCTAGGTAACTCAAGCAACTTAAGTTTAAATAAAAATCATATAATTTGCTTTGAGTGTAGGGAAATCGGGCACTATAAGAGCAAGTGCCCAAAGAAGATCAGAAAAGCTCCTCCGGCACCAAAACCTCAAGAAAGATCAAAGGATGCCGGTCCCCAAAGTCAAAAGAGCAAGGAGCATATCATATGCTTCAAGTGCAACTCAAAGGGGCATTACCGGAGTCATTGCCCAAGGAGGAAGAAGAAAGGGTAAGAAGGAGCAACACAAGTAGGGGGAGTCTCCAAGGCAAACCCTAAGGTAAAATTTATTAATGCGCCTTCAATTTCTAGGGATAAGAAGCATGCTAGGAATAATTTTAATAGTCTTGCTATTGTACATGAAAAGCATACTAGAAATAATAGACATATTTGTTTAGGTGCTAAGAGTGTCCACTTAGGAAATAAGAAGAAATTTGGGACTAATGTCCCTAAAAATATTTTACCTAGGGAATCTATCAAGAAAATAGGAGAACACCTAGGGTTTAACCCTAAATGGACTAGGCATATGCCTAGAAAGGACAATGCCCATGGTTTAAATCAAAACTCAAAAATTGGGCATTTAGAATTGGAGAACCAAGCCTTGAGGTCAAGGCTTGAGAAACTAGAAAAGACCCTTAGGAATATACAAACTCAATTTAAAGGGTCTAATGATCAAAAGTCTAAGTCTAGATCTCAAAGTCAACATCTAGGACCTCAAAGTCGAAAGTCAACCAAGGGCAAGCAAGGTTTGGGTCACAAACCTAAGCCTAAGGTGGCTTACCATAGTGTTCCATTTGATTATGGAACACAAACTAAATCTAAGAAGACCAAAGTTACTAGGGAAGCTATCCCTAAGAGTAACCATAGTTTGTGCCTAGTGGCTAAGGTTTCTAGGAAACCTAGGGTGGCCACTAAGAAGGTTGCAAGGGGAGTTACCCCTAGAGTCAACCTAGGTAAGACCAAAATGACCAAGACTAATAAGCCTAGGAGAGTCATTAGGAAGGTATCTAGGGAGGTTATCCCTAAGGAATACCTAATTAACCCTAGGAGCTCAAATAGGTTTTGGGTTCCTAAGAGCGTGATTGATTCACGCTAGATGGGGTTAGGGTGTGTCAACCTTGATTGGATGGGTAGTTAACTCAATCATGATAAAGGTGGCACTTTAGGATATTTTCAAGGTTATGGTTACCTTGAAAATACATTCGAGCTTTAATCCTAAAAGATTTTAGGATGTGCCAATATTATTTGAGAAGTTTGATAAAATGATTAAATTGACACAATTTAGTTTTAGAGATTAGTTTGCCATTTTGGGTTTTTGGCACACTAGGAAGATTAGTGATAATATGGCAAAATATAATTAATTATATGAAATAGAAATTAATATTAAAATTTAGGTATTATTATACCTATATATTTTATATGCCATGTTTGCCATATAACATGTCATGACATCATGCTTACTCTTATTCATTGTATATGTCATGTTCATGTTTTAGGATTAATGTGTTAAATGTTATGTGTTTTTAGACTTTATCATATGTCATAACATCATGATCATTGGCCATGCTTAATTATTGCTATCTTTATGTCATGATCATTTCATGCATTAAATTGATTAAAATTGAACTAAGGACAATGGCATGACTTGAAGTCCCATTTATAAGGGAATCAAGTAGGGTTGCCTAGGAAATGCATGAAACCCTAGATTAAATGAACCAAAACCCACATCTCACATCCAATTGACATGTATGTATATTTATACACCCTAGATACATGTGAGATGCTAGGATATGAGTTAAGTTCAAGGTGCATAGTTTTTGCATCTAGTTGAACCCAAACTCATCTTAACTCAACAGGTGGATCATTGGGAGAGCATGTGTACAAGTCATGTACATAGAGCCCAAGGAATATGATCCAAAATAAGGTTTTGAAAACATTTTAAAATCATTTTAGAAAACCTTGGTGAAGCCTATCTTTTGATAGCAATCACCATTGATGAGATTGATACAAAGTGAGCTTAAACTTTAAAGTTTTTAGTCACTTTTGGATTTTGTATCAATTTCGCTATTTTATGGGTAAAATATTTTTCAAACATTTTTCACCCATTGTATTGGTCATAAGTATTATACGTATCAAATTTCGTGATTTTTCAATATACGTATAATTAGTTATGATTTTCTAAAACTCGTTTCTGATAATTGAAAATCGGATTTTTCAGTTATCAGTCGACTGCCCTGGGTGGCAGTCGACTGATGAGCGTGTCAGTCGACTGATTTCTGAATCACTCGACTGATAGCCTGATTTCGGGGTAACCAAGGTTGTTTAACCCGATTTCAGCTGCGGTTAAGGTCCCTAACCACTCCTAACCCTAGGATATGCTTTGGGAAGCATGATAAAGGGTGAAAATCCATTAGATATGGATTAGGAAAGGTGTTTAGGGTTTGTATCAATTTTAAGGTGTTGGAAAGTTCAATGTTGAATTTCTAACCTTAATTTTGATGGCTTAGAGTTCCTATTGGCTTAGGGACTTCCCAAGGACATTGTTGGTGCAATGGTCAAGGGGGAGCAAGCCTTTAGGGGGAGGTATCCATCTTGGGATGATGGATGTGTTTTTCTCCTTGAAGAGGAGAAGTTATTGGGAAAATTAATGGGTTTTTGATACCCAATTTGGAAATTAGGAGAGAGTATAGGATTGCCTCTCTTGAGTGATATGTGAATTATCACTAGGAAGATGGTAGGCATCCTAGGTATTTATTTTTGGATCAAGGGGGAGATTGTAAGATCTCATTGGGACATGAGACATTGACCTCCTTGGAGAGAAAACCTTTTTGATGTTAGTCAAAAAGGGGGAGAATGTTTGGGGGAGAACATTTGGAGAATGTTTAAGATTACCAATTTGGGATAATTGGTAAGGGATTTGAGTTAGTATTCTAACTCAATGTGTTGTTTGGTTTTTGTCAAACATCAAAAAGGGAGAGATTGTTGGTGCAATCGGCCCAGGTCACGATTGACCAGGACTCGAGTTTGACTCGAGTGATGTTTTGATGTTTCGACAAAAAATATGACAATGTAATTGTCATGGGAAAGTCCAAGTCATGGGTACTTGGCATGGGAAGTCCAAGAGGGACACTTGGCATTTGAGAAAAGTCTAAGCATGAGTCTTGGCAAATGGAAAGTCCAACATAGGTTGGCAAGGGAAAGTCCAAGCATGGGTCTTGGCATGGAAAGTCCAAGCATGGGTCTTGGCATGAAAAGTCCAACATGGGTTGGCAAGGGAAAGTCCAATCTTGAGTCTTGGCATTTGAGAAGTCCAAGGGTTTGATATTGGCGGCGTAAAGTCCAAGCGGGAGTCTTGGCAGCATAAGTCCAATGATTGGCGGCGTAAAGTCCAAGCGGAGTCTTGGCGGCGTAAGTCCAATGTGCCTTGGCGGTGTAGACAACGTTAGCATGACATAGCCGATGGAAGCATCTGAAGGCTAGCGCGATGGATGAACAAGTCATGGATGACATGGAGGGATCTGAGAGACGTGAGGCTGATGGAGGTGGCTAGAAGGCTTAGGTCTAGGCTAAGGGTGGTCTAGCAAGTATGGGGGAACCATACTTGGGCTAAAACCTCATGTTTGAGGTGTGCCAGTCGACTAGTGACATGTGACGGATCGGTATTGCGGGTTAGTGGCCTAGCGATCATGCCATAAGTGGCGATCGTGATGGCTCAGCGATCGGCGATCGTGTGATCACCAACGATGCTCGAAATCGGCCGCGAATGGAGTCGAAACTTCGGTCAGTGAGGACTCCATCGATCGGCCGATCGATGATGCTCGGCGGTCGTGATCGTGTGATCGATCGCGGTGCTCGAGAAATCGACCGCGAGAATGAGTCGAGACTCATGTTAGTGAGGACTCCATCAGTCGATTGATGGGTATGATCAGTTGACTGATGGTAGATCCGTTGGACTTATCCAGCGTGGATCTAGCCGTTGTCTCACGACAACAGTGACATCAGTCGACTTATGGTCCCGATCAGTCGACTGATCAACTTTTTCCAGCACAGGTTGAAGCTTTATAAGGAGCTCGTGATGGAGGAAAATGGTATGGTTCTTTGAGGCGATTTGGGGCGAGTTGCTGCTGCAATTCAGGGTCTCCAAGTGCTACTCGATCAACCAAGTGATCAAGCATTCAAAGAGCATTTGTAAAGTGTTTTCTTTACTTGTAATGCTTTGTATTTCATTATAGTGCTTGTATTCATCTTTTATTATTGTTGTATACATTGTACGAGGTTTCTCCACCTCCGGATTGTTCCGAAAAGGAGTTATTTTATAGTGGTGTGTGATTGGCATCACTAGGGCTCGTTTGAGCCCGATCCGTGGAGTAGGAACCGTGCGGTTCCGAACCACGTTACATACTCGTGTTCGTGTGTAATTGTCTATTTTGTTATTGTTATCATTATCTATATTCCGCTGTGCTAACAAAATTGTAGACACGATCATGATCGAATTCCATCGACGCTATTCACCCCCCCTCTAGCCGTTACAAAGATCCTAACATCATGTAGTGTCATCTCATGAGGGAGACCAAGAGTCATTGGCTCTTAGAGTTACATGTAAAATATCACGAAAAAAAAATAGTATGGTTAGGAGTTAATTACAGCTTAAGGAATTTTATTAGTTTAATTAACCTAGATTTAATTAAATCTAAGGTTAATGGTTTATTGGGTTTAAAGCCTAACCCATTTAAAAGCCCGACCTGTTAACCCATTAAACGCCGCCGCTTCTTCCTTCCGTTTTTTTTTCTCGCCGACGTAGTCTCCAGTCTCCTCGCACGAGCGTTTCGCGCATCAGCGTAATCGCCGCCGTCTTCGCCGAAAAATCCCTTCTTTTCTCCTCTGTCGCACCCAAACGCCCCGCGATTCCCTTCTTCCCGACCCTCAATCTCCCTCGGCTCTCCCGTAATCTCTCTGTGCCGTCGTCTCCACCACATCTCAGTCGCGGTAGACGCATTTTCGGTGGGAGATCCGGCTGTAGGAGAAGAGGCCGACAAGCATTGACAAGTGTGGCCAGGAATTCGGGACGGCAGCAGGTCGACCAGGAGCCGAACGTCTCAAGCACTGTCGGAGCCGAAAGTTCCAGCATGAGCTAGGGCTGTGCCTCGGGGGTGTTGATTTCACCGGTGAGCAGAGTCATCGATTGGAGGCTTGGACCGACGACTGTGCTCGATTTCATGCTGTCGAAGGTGGGTTCTGGTCCGATCGAAGTGGAGACTACGCTGGTGGTCACCGGAGCAAGAGCCGTTGGTTGGGGTTCTCACTGTCGATCAGCGCCGGAGCTAGGGCACTGGAGTTCTTGGCAGGCGAATAGGGTAGGTGAGCTTGGATCTCTCCAACAGTAGGTTTCTTTTCCCCATCTACGATGAGTTGCATCTCCGACCAATTTCGTTCATTTACTGGAGATTATTTTGGGGAGTGGTTTGATTCTAGTCGGCTGAGGATTTGGGAAGGATCATTCTGCCGGTGAAGTTCTACTATCGGTAAGCCTAGTTTTTCCTTAGGTTAATGTGATGATCTTTTCCTTAGCTGACACCATTGCGAAATTGGAACAGGGTTGCCGGTAAGGATTAATTGTCGGTGAAGTCTAATTTCGGGAAAGGATTTCATGGGTGATGCTGTTAGGGTTTGAGCAGTGGGTTCGATCAGTGAACGTAGGGCTGCCAGGATTAGGACTATACTGCCGGTGGAGGTTCCAAAACTTGCCTATAAGCAAGCCATTTTCTGTTTTGGTTTTGACAGTGTAGGTCAATTCATTATTGCCCATGATTTAGCTAGTTAACAATGGTTAAATAGTTAGGTATCTAATTGGTGGAACTGGGTTTGAATTAATAATAAGGGTTGGTCGATGGTGAGGTTTTGTTGGGTGTTTGACCGGTTGTGAAATAGTAGCTGTGTTTGGGCTACAAATAGAGATGTGTATCGGTGTGAATATAGGTTAGATTAATACTTAATTTGTTAGTGATCCTATTACATCAAATTAAGTATAAAAAGATTAAATCTTCATGAGATTGACTTTGTTAAGTTGGATATAGAATTGGATGAGGGAGTTGGCACTTTTGCTAATTGAAACCGATGAATTTAAAAATAAATGGTCAAGTCTGGCTCATCGGGGTTTCTAAATCGTATTCGATAAGGGATACGGATATGTGGATAACGTAGTAGCTAATCATATTATTATTGTATGCTTTCACTGAATGATAATTGATGTTATTTGCAGGACGTGGATACGAGACTGGTCCGTGGACGTGAGGACTCTATTACCACGCACCTTGACAGCAGGTAGGTAATTTTCTACCGGTCAGGTAGATGTAATGACTTTCAGATTTAGACATAGATATGAGCATGCTGGGTGTTCATATTATCTTGATCCTGCTCTGTTTATCGTATGCTTGAACTTACCGTTGATATATATGTGTTCTCGATTATTGATATCACATATTCCCTATCATGATCTAGGAGTTACAGATGTGATGTAAGTAGGTCTAACTGTTTAGTAGGGTGTAGATATTAGAGTACTGAGGATGACCTAAATTGTAAATTTGGCAAAAAGGTCCTCTGTGGATGAGTATGGCCCTAAATGTAGGACTCATTCCATACTTGTATGATGCACATTTATTTACCAACCACGGGTTATGTAAATGGTCAAGTGAGTCGTGGACAGTGTGTCGCTACGGACCGATGGTCCTAGCTTGTCATGATCAGATGAGTATGAATCTCTACAGGATAGAGAGTGTATTGATCAATTGGGTGCGACTCTTTGTTGAACAGAGAGTCTATGGTAGATGCCTGTATGTGAGACAGTACCCTCATGTCATTGCATGCATACTGACGACATCGTCTCCCCTTGGGGTTGAGAGAGAGTCGTCAGTCATCCTGCCTCCCAGGTTACTCCCAGAGGAGTAACTGGTGTGAGGGCATAACATTTGTTGTGCCGCACTCTGCCATTATAGACGATGGTAGTTGGAGTTGCGTGCAGATGTTCTGGGTGCGTGGCACTCGACCACTCATTTGTAGTGTCAGTCGGAGTAGCCAGCAGCAGGGACCCCCGTTGCATAGCGAGCTGTTTACGCTCATATGCTACTTGATCATACTGCCCACTCGGCCACTCTATAGTAGTGGTTGGTGTGAGTTGGGACAGTTGTCATGTCGTGCCACCTAGGCCACACTGGGGTCGTGGTAGCGAGTAGGGGTGGCGAGCATGACCATGCATCTTTGCATTCTTGGTATCATCTGATGTTTGCATATGGTTATATATATATATATATATATATATATACATGGATGATGGTGATTAGTATACATACAGATACAGTCTATATGTATACTCACTTTGATGATGCATTTGTATGTACTATGCTTGTTGCATTTGTTTGTACATATTCATACATGCTACTGCATTTCCTGTATGGTAGTAGGCTAGTACTTGTATACCTGTTGGTTATTCACGGTGATACCCTTGGATCATATTCAGGATATTGTGTGAGTTAGTACTATTCTTTTATACCCTATGATGTGGTTATATGCTCAGGTTGAATCAGGATAGAATAGTTGACTGTCAGGTATGTCAGCATCGTTGTTGTTCAGTTTATTTAGTGTATGCATGCATATATACCTTTTATGCTGATGTATACCGATTTAAACTGTTGAATGACATGTAATATTGATACATATATTTACATGTTTTCTCTGATTACTTGCTGAGTTTTACTCACCACCACCAACCCTGGGTTTTTCTGTCGCGCAGGTAACAGGTAGACGCCTTTGTGATGACTTGGAGCTGCGCTGACCGATCATCCCATCTCCTTTTCCGAGTCTCCCGAGGAGTTCGTTTTTTTCTTATGGCTTGGACTTTGTTTATGTGTTATGGATTTTGGTCCTATGTCATGGACCCTAGTTTGTTATGGACTTTATCGTGATGTTGTGGACTTGTTTTGTTATGGACTTTGTCGTGATGTTGTTGTTTTATTTACGATTTTATTACTGTGGACTTGTCAGGTGGTGTACACCTGTATGTTTTGTTATTTATGTTGTGGGTATGGGGTTTTTCATTTCCGCTGCTATTAGTATATTATATTATGTTGTTGTTGTGGGCCTACGGGCCTTGTATTAATCCGAAATGTTGCCACGTACAGGGGAGATATCGTTCGTCTGATTTTCGACACGGTATACTCTCGGGGCGTGACAACTTTATTGGTATCAGAGCCGAAGGTTCTGTGATGCCATACAATGATTTTTGTTTTGAGTCTTGGATTCTCGGGAGTCGGTATATTTTTCGATTTTGGTTTTTGTGAGATGGGATTGACCGCGGCATCAGCTCCAGGCAGCACGAAGTGAGTATTCCTGATAACTCATATTTCAGATAGTTACTTATCTAAATTTGTTCAACAGGTGTATATCGTCAAAGGTTATGACACCTATGCGGACTCGTAGTAGAGGTCGTCCATCAAGGCGATCATCTGTGGAGCCGAGGACAAGAGGTCGCTACTCTCGAGCCCGCTATTCGGAACGACCTCGCTTTTCCCTATTGGTGATTCGGAGCCTCAGAATCTGGATGTACCACTGACTATGCCAGAGCCTACAGAGTCCAGTTGGCTCAATGATAAGGCACGGATACTCGTGTTAGCACGATCGGCCAAGGAAAAGTTCACCTTGTTCCGAGGGGAGTCCGACCCATGGATTGCCCGATCTTGGCTGGAAAATATTGAAGACACCTTCGAGTATATGAACTGTACAGATGTGGAGAAGGTGGGCCTTGCTGCATATCATCTCAGAGATCAGGCTGTCACTTGGTGGAAATTGCAGAAGACTTTATTTGGGGAGCGTGGAATTACTTGGGCCATCTTTCGAGACGTTTTCTGGAGGCAGTACTTTCCTTCGGCGTTTTCTACAGCACGTCGTCAGGAATTTCTAAGCCTGAAGCAAGGTGATCATTCTGTTATGGAGTACAATGCAGAGTTTACCAGACTATCAGAGTTCTGCTCTCACCTAGTAGCACAAGATGCAAATCGGATGTACCAGTTCACCCAGGGTCTTGCTACCTATATACGGAGCCGGATGTCAGGATATATCATTACCTCATACAGGGAGGCATTAGACCGCGCCCTCTTCATCGAGATGACTTCCCAATAAATTTCCAGGGAGAAAGATATCGAGAAGCAGATGACTAAGGGCAAGCAGCAGAACCAGGGTTCAGCTCAGGGGACTCAGAAGAAAGGGGAGCAAAAAGGAACTACGCGAAGTCTTTGCGGAAGGTCGGACTAGATCATAGAAGGGGAAGCGTCCAGCATCAGAGTTTTCTGGAGGATCTCAGAGTAGCCGTAAGGGACGAGGCAGGAATGGATGCTATAAATGTGGATCTGAAAGCCACAGAGTATCTGAGTGTCCTTTGGAGCAACCGGTTTGCTATTATTGCAAACAACCAGGTCATACTAGCCATGATTGTACACTGAAAGCACAGTTGGAGTTTCCTGATAGCTCCAACAAGGGGAAGAAGTCTACCCAGCAGCGGCAGTAGAGGACAGAACCGCGGACTCAGACATATGGACAGAGGCATCCAGTACCTCCACCCGCACACTTGTATCAGATGCAGGGAGGTGACCCTACAGTGATGCCGACAGCGATCCAGTATCCTGCATCTCCGGTGATCTACTATCCAGGAGTATCCGCACTGCCGATGCCTTACCACCAACTCTCGGGGATATCTTATATGCACCGGCTACTCGGCCTCGATTACCACAGAGCGGATCCACGGTAGGAGTGGAGGCACACTACTACTTCGTCAGGGATGCAGCCGACGAATATAGAGACTGGACGAGTTTTTGCCATCACTAAAGATGAGGCACAGCGGGCTGAGGGATCAGTCATACGCGGTATGGTTTCAGTTTATTCTATATATGTTGATACTTTGATTGATACTGGTAGTTCTCATTCATTCGTATCTAGAGTATTTCTGGGTAGAGTTGGAAGAATCCCTATGGTTAGTTCTTGTGGGTTAGCAGTGTCCTTGCCATCAGGAGAGGTGCTGACTAGCCACTAAGAAATCAAGGGTTGCCTATTAGACTTTGACGGGCATATCCTTACAGTGGACCTTCAGATGTTGGAAATGATAGAGTTTGATATTATTCTCGGTATGGACTGGTTGGCCGCTTATCACGCTACAGTGGATTGTAGAGCAAGAGTGGTGACATTCCGACCACCAGATCAACTAGCTTGGGAATTTGTTGGTACCAGAGATGATGGATTATCTATTATATCGGCTCTACAGGCTTAGAAGCTATTGGCTCAGGATTGTCAAGGTTATTTGTTATCTCTAGTCAAAGTTGAGAACGAAGGACTACCACCCCTCTCTGATGTGCAAGTAGTCCGAGAATATTCAGATGTATTTCCCGATGAACTTCCAGGCTTGCTACCTCCTAGGCAAGTGGAATTTGCGATAGAGGTGATTCCAGGAACTGCACCTATATCGAAACCTCCTTATCGGATGGCGCCAAAGGAGCTGAATGAACTTAAAGTTCAACTGCAGGAGTTGCTGGATAATGGATTCATCCGCCCTAGTGTTTCACCATGGGGAGCACCGGTACTCTTTGTCAAAAAGAAGGATGGATCATTGCGGTTATGTATTGACTATCGGCAACTGAATGCAGTCACAGTTAAGAACAAATATCCACTGTCGAGGATAGAAGATTTGTTCGATCAGCTTAAGGATACATGTGTGTATTCTAAAATTGATCTGCGCTCAGGATATCATCAGCTTCGGATAAGAGATGAGGATGTTCAGAAAATAGCTTTTCGCACCCGTTATGGGCATTACGAGTTTCTGGTGATGTCATTCGGTCTCACGAATGCCCCAGCTGCATTTATGGACTTGATGAACCGGGTATTCCTGAGGTATATAGACCAGTTCGTGATAGTGTTCATCGATGACATATTGATTTATTCTCGATCCGAGCAGGAGCATGAACAACATCTACGGATAGTATTAAAGACGTTGCGACAGGAACAGTTGTATGCCAAATTTAGCAAGTGTGCGTTCTGGTTATCCTCAGTGGGTTTTCTTGGACATGTGGTGTCCAACAGAGGTATTTCTGTAGATCCCCAGAAGATTGAGGCGATTACCAGTTGGGAGCAGCCAAAATCAGTGCAGGAGGTTCATAGTTTCCTTGGTCTGGCCGAGTATTATCGGAGATTCGTGGAGGGATTCTCGAGTATCGTCATGCCACTCACTCGCCTGACTCGGAAAGGGGTCAAGTTCACAGTCGAGGCACAGTGAAACTAGCTTCCAGGAGCTTAAGCGACGGCTAGTTTCTGCGCCCATCTTAGTGATTCCTTCTGATGTTGATGGGATGGTTCTCTATACGGATGCTTCTATCCAAGGGTTGGGAGCAGTTCTGATGCAGTCCAACCGTGTGGTATCTTATGCCTCCCGTCAACTAAAAGATCACGAGAGAAATTACCCAGTGCACGATCTGGAGTTAGCCACCATTATTTTCGCATTGAAGATATGGAGGCACTACTTGTATGAGATTACCTTTGAGATCTACACAGACCATAAAAGTCTGAAGTATCTGTTCACACGTAAGAGTGAATGAGGCAGAGTGGATGGAATATCGAAGATTACGATCGCACCATCCAAGATCATCATCCGGAAGGCTAATGTGGTAGCGGATGCTCCGGCGGAAGTCTCGTGGAGTTCTCGGCGCATCCGATAGCGCGATTCGACCTAGTTCGACAGTTCTCAGAGTTGGGATTGTCTGAACACGGTCAAACATCCCGGGGGATATTAGTTTCTATGGTTGCCTAGTCCACCATTGCCGAGAGGATCAAGGAAGCACAAGTCAGTGATCAACATCTGCAGTTCTTGAGCAGCACGATAGACTCAGAACGTCAGACGGATTTCTCGAGTGACGAGAATGGTGTACTTCGTTTCCGAGGACGACTATGTGTTCCGGACACACACCCAGTTAAAGAATAATTGCTACAGGAAGCACATCAGTCGAGATTTGCTATACATCCTGGTGGTACTCGGATGTACCGTGATTTGAAGCGTTTATACTGGTGGAACGGTATGAAACGGGATATTGCAGACTTTGTTGCACGATGCCTAGTATGCCAGCAAGTGAAGGCTGAACATCAGAAACCTGCTGGCTTACTTCAGGAAATTCCGATCCCGGAATGGAAATGGGAAAATATCACGATGGATTTCGTTACGGGATTACCCCGAACCCGTAAAGGACATACTGCGATTTGGGTGATCGTGGATCGATTAACCAAATCAGCTCACTTCCTTCCAATTCGTGAGACGGATTCATTAGATCGTCTAGCGAAATTGTACTGCTAAGAGATCATCAGATTGCATGGAGTACCATTGAGTATCATATCTGATAGAGATCCGCGATTTACTTTGCGATTCTGGCAGAGTCTGCAGCAGGCCATGGGCACAGAGCTTCGACTCAGTACAACCTTCCATCCGCAGACAGACGGACAGTCCGAACGTACCATTCAGACTCTGGAGGATCTATTGAGATCTTGCGTCATGAATTTCGATGGCAGTTGGGAGGATCACATTCCTTTAGTGGAGTTTGCTTACAATAACAACTATCACTCTTCTATCCAGATGACTCCTTTCGAGGCATTATACGGCAGACCCTGTAGATCTCCTGTGTTATGGGAGGAGGTTGGGGAACGATAGATATTGGGGCCTCAGAGTATCCAGCAGGATGCAGAGTTGGTGCGAGTGATCGAGCAGCAGTTATCGAGGCAGCCTGAGACGAGCGGAAGAGTTATGCGGACCGGAGGCGAAGGCCTCTGGAATTTTCAGTCGGGGACCATGTTTTCCTACGAGTGTCACCCACCAAAGGAGTCAAGAGATTTTGGCAAAAATGGAAATTAGCTTCACGCTACATTGGTCCATTTGAGATATTAGAGCGGATTGGAGGTGTAGCTTATCGGTTGGCTTTACCTCCAACACTTGCGAGTGTTCACAACGTATTCCATGTATCTATGCTGAGGAAATACATGCCGCGATCTGACCATGTTCTGAAGGAGGTTTCGATACCACTCCAGGCGAATGCGACTTACGAGGAGACTCCGGTGCGGATTCTTGGTCACAAGGAGCGACAGTTGCGGAATAAAATCATCCGACTTGTAAAGGTGGGATGGCAGCATCATACAGATGAGGAGACTACATGGGAGCTGGAAGATACTATCCGAGCTCGATACCCTCATCTATTTACCTGAGGTATGTGGTTATTTCGGAATATGTTCGACCTAATTTTAGCATTTAGGTACGAAATTTGGGGACCAAATTTTAATAAGTGGGGGAGAATGTAAAATACCACGAAAAAAAAATAGTATGGTTAGGAGTTAATTACAGCTTAAGGAATTTTATTAGTTTAATTAACCTAGATTTAATTAAATCTAAGGTTAATGGTTTATTGGGTTTAAAGCCTAACCCATTTAAAACCCCGACCCGTTAACCCATTAAACGACGCCGCTTCTTCCTTCCGTTTTTTTTTCTCGCCGATGCAGTCTCCAGTCTCCTCGCGCGAGCGTTTCGCGCATCAGCGTAATCGTCGCCGACTTCGCCGAAAAATCCCTTCTTTTCTCCTCTGCCGCACCCAAACGCCCTGCGATTCCCTTCTTCCTGACCCTCGATCTCCCTCGCCTCTCCCGCAATCTCTCTGTGTCGTCGTCTCCACCACATCTCAGTCGCGGCAGACGCATTTCCGATGGGAGATCCGGCTGTAGGAGAAGAGGCCGACAAGCATTGACGTGTGTGGCGTGGAATTCGAGACGAAAGCAGGTCGACCAGGAGCCGAACGTCTCAAGCACTGTCGGAGCCGGAAGTTCCAGCAGGAGCTAGGGCTGTGCCTCGGGGGTGTTGATTTCGTCGGTGAGCAGAGTCATCGATTGGAGGCTTGGACCAACGACTGTGCTCGATTTCACACTGTCGAAGGTGGGTTCTGGTCCGATTGAAGTGGAGACTACGCTGGTGGTCGCCGAAGCAAGAACCGTTGGTTGGGGTTCTCACTGCCGATCAACACCGGAGCTAGGGCACTGGAGTTCTTGGCAGGCGAATAGGGCAGGTGAGCTTGGATCTCTCCAACAGTAGGTTTCTTTTCCCCATCTACGATGAGTTGCATCTCCGACCAATTTCGTTCATTTACTGGAGATTATTTTGGGCAGTGGTTTGATTCTAGTGGGCTGAGGATTTGGGAAGGATCATTCTGCCGGTGAAGTTCTACTATCGGTAAGCCTAGTTTTTCCTTAGGTTACTATGATGATCTTTTCCTTAGCTGACACCATTGCGAAATTGGAACAGGGCTGCCGGTAAGGATTAATTGCCGGTGAAGTCTAATTTCGGGTAAGAATTTCATGGGTGATGCTGTTAGGGTTTGAACAGTGGGTTCGATAAGTGAACGGAGGGCTGCCAGGATTAGGACTATACTGCCGGTGGAGGTTCCAAAACTTGCCGGTAAGCAAGCCATTTTCTGTTTTGGTTTTGACAGTGTAGGTCAATTCATTATTGCCCTTGATTTAGCTAGTTAATAATGGTTAAATAGTTAGGTATCTAATTGGTGGAACTGGGTTTGAATTAATAATAAGGGTTGGTCGATGGTGAGGTTTTGTTGGGTGTTTGACCGGTTGTGAAATAGTAGCTGTGTTTGGGCTACAAATAGAGATGTGTATCGGTGTGAATATAGGTTAGATTAATACTTAATTTGTTAGTGATCCTATTACATCAAATTAAGTATAAAAAGATTAAATCTTCATGAGATTGACTTTGTTAAGTCGGATATAGAATTGGATGAGGGAGTTAGCACTTTTGTTAATTGAAACTGATGGATTTAAAAATAAATGGTCAAGTCTGGCTTATCGGGGTTTCTAAATCGTATTCGATAAGGGATACGGATATGTGGATAACGTAGTAGCTAATCATATTATTGTTGTATGCTTTCACTGAATGATAATTGATGTTATTTGCAGGACGTGGATACGAGACTAGTCCGCGGACGTGAGGACTCTATTACCACTCGCATTGACAGCAAGTAGATAATTTCCTACCGGTCGGGTAGATGTAATGACTTTCAGATTTAGACATAGATATGAGCATGCTAGGTGTTCATATTATCTTGATCCTGCTCTGTTTATCATATGCTTGAACTTACCGTTGATATATATGTGTGTTCGATTATTGATATCACATATTCCCTATCATGATCTAGGAGTTACAGATGTGATGTAAGTAGGTCTAACTATTTAGTAGGGTGTAGATGTTAGAGTACGAAGGATGACCTAAATTGTAAATTTGGCAAAAAGGTCCTCTGTGGATGAGTATGACCCTAAATGTAGGACTCATTCCATACTTGTATGTTGCACATTTATTTACCAGCCACGGATTGTGTAAATGGTCAGGTGAGTCATTGGGTCGAATGGTCCTAGCTTGTCATGATCAGATGAGTATGACTCTCTACAGGATAGAGAGTGTACTGATCAATTGGGTGTGACTCTCTGTTGAACAGAGAGTCTATGGTAGATGCTTGTATGTGAGACAGTACCCTCATGTCATTGCATGCATACTGACGACATTGTCTCCCCTTGGGGTTGAGAGAGAGTCGTCAGTCATCCTGTCTCCCAGGTTACTCCCAGAGGAGTAACTGGTGTGAGGGCACAACATTTGTTGTGTCGCACTCTACCATTATAGACGATGGTAGTTGGAGTTGCGTGCAGATGTCCTGGGTGCGTGACACTCGACCATTCATTTGTAGTGTCAGTCGGAGTAGCCAGCAGCAGGGACCCCCGTTGCGTAGCGAGCTGTTTACGCTCATATACTACTTGATCATACTGCCCACTCGGCCACTCTATAGTAGTAGTTGGTGTGAGTTGGAACAGTTGTCATGTCGTGCCACCTAGGCCACACTGGGGTTATGGTAGCGAGTAGGGGGTGAGTAGGCATGACCATGCATGCTGCATTGCCGTATCATACGGTATTTTGCATTTGGTTATATATATATACACACCTGCTTGTATATATATATACATGGATGATGGCGATTAGTATACATACAGATACAGTCTATATGTATACTCACTTTGACGATGCATTTGTATGTACTATGCTTGTTGCATTTGTTTGTAAATATTCATACATGCTACTGCATTTCCTGTATGGTAGTAGACTGGTACTTGTATACCTGTTGGTTATTCACGGTGATACCCTTGGATCATATTCAGGATATTGTGTGAGTTAGTACTATTCTTTTATACCCTATGATGTGGTTATATGCGAGTTGGATCGAGGATAGAGTAGTGGTATCGGTATGTCAGCATCGTTGTTGTTCAGTTTATTTAGTGTATGCATGCATATATACCTTTTATGTTGATGTATACCCATTGTTCGAGTAGATTTAAACTGTTGAATGACATGTAATATTGATACATATATTTACATGTTTTCTCTGATTACCTGCTGAGTTTTACTCACCACCACCGACCCTGGGTTTTTCTGTCGCCCAGGTAACAGGTAGACGCCTTTGTGACGACTTGGAGCTGCACCAACCGATCCATCCCATCTCCTTTTCCGAGTCTCCCGAGGAGTTCGTTTTTTTCTTATGGCTTGGACTTTGTTTATGTGTTATGGATTTTGGTCCTATGTCATGGACCCTAGTTTGTTATGGACTTTATCGTGATGTTGTGGACTTGTTTTGTTATGGACTTTGTCGTGATGTCATTGTTTTATTTACGGTTTAATTACTGTGGACTTGTCAGGTGGTGTACACCTGTATGTTTTGTTATTTATGTTGTGGGTATGGGGTTTTTTATTTCCGCTGCTATTAGTATATTATATTATGTTGTTGTTATGGGCCTACGGGCCTTGTATTAACCCGAAATGTTGCCACGTACAGGGAAGATGTCGTCCGTTTGATTTTCGGCACGGTATACTCTCAGGGCATGACATTACATGTATGCATGTAACCTCCCAACTTGAAGTGGCCGACCACTTTTATTCATTGTGTGAAGTTATTTTGTGATTAACTCCATCTTCTTCTTCCTTGGTTCTTCCTCTCAAGCTCTCCCAATCCTCCTTGGCCGAAACTTCCATGAGTGCTAGCACACTCTAGGTTGATTTTCTCCACCATTTGTCCATGTGGATACCAATAGAGGAGTGTACACTTGACACTCTTGAATTCCGACAAAGCGTTTGGACGAGCGGGATAAGCGAAGGGCGTCGCTACGAGGGTAACACTCTCATAATGTAGATCTAAGGTAGATCTAGGTTTCCATAACACATACATGAATTTAATTTTTGTTATACTTCGCACGGATCCGTGGCCGGGCTTCCGAGGTTTCCGCAAACCCAAAAAATGATTTTTGCGACTCGGAAAGTACAACACTTTTAACCTCCAATTCTTCCACTTCTTCTTCCTCCTTGAATGTCGAGCACTCTTTGACTTCCGAATCCTTACTTTCTTGTGAGAATGAGCTCTCTTCCTCCTCTTCCTTATCTTCTTGGATTGAGTGAGGGTCTTCATGAAATTTTGCCAATTTGTTCCATATCTCCTTGGCATCTTTGCAATCTCCTATCTTGATCAAAATATCATTAGGAATTACATTAAGCAATATACTCATTACCTTATTATTGATGTTGTAATATCGGAGTTGGTCTTGACTCCAATTCTTCTTCTTGATTTCTCTTCCTTCTTCGTCTTTTAGAGTGTTGAAACCTACTAAGACACTAATCCAATTGTCAAAGTCACACATTAGAAAATGCATCATTATACCTTTCCAATATGCGAAATCTTCGCGATCGAAGGAAGGCGGAACGTTGATGTCATCACCCAATCTTTCATTGAGCTCCATCTCCTCTAGCGCTTTTGCTCTCGGGTGTTAGTCCGTTGAAGAGCTCATAGCTTTGATACTACTTATTAGGACTTGTGCGTCCGCTAGAGGGGGGTGAATAGCGTTTTGACATTGCTTGATAGAACTCGATCGTGCTTGCTACAAAATATGTTATACGCAACAGAAATAGAGATAATACAATACAAAAACACAAACACAATTACACGACAAGACGATGTAACGTGGTTCGGAATTGTATGGTTCATACTCCATGGATTGAGCTTAAATGAGCTCTAGCGATGCCAACACACACCACTACTCCAATAAACTCCTATTCGACAACAAGTCGGAAGTAGAGAAACCTCGTACAAAGATTACACTAAGTAATACAATAAAAACAAGCAAATACAAGTATGAATACAACAATCTATGTAAAGAGAACTTTACAAATGAGCTTTTTGATGCTTGCTTGAGTTGCACTTAGAGACCCTGAATTGCAGCAGCAAATCGCCCTAAAACTCCTCAAGAAACCTTAGCCAAAATCTTCCCTTCGTGCTCCTTTTTAACCTGCAACTCGGGCTGATTTTCGCTTGGTAGTCGACTGATCGGGACCATCAGTCGACTGCTCATGTAGTCGTTGTCTCACAACGACATGAGCCACGTTGGATAAGTTCCAACGGATAGACCATCAGTCGACTGATCGAGTCATCACTCGACTGTCAAACCCTAATAATCGACTCGGAAACATTCTATCCCCGAAAACTTGACCATCAGTCGACTGCTCTCCAAATCAGTAGACTGCTTAGGCCATCAGTCAACTGCCCAATGCCGGTAGTCGACTTCTAGGCCATTTCCTACAGTTGAACTCTAGTCGACTCACATCAGTCGACTGACCATAGTCCCAGTTGGCTGATACATCTCAAACATGAGGTTTTAACCCAAAGTATGGTGCCCCCATACTTGCTAGACCACCCTTAGCCTAGATCTAAGCCTTCTAGCCACCTCTATCAGCCTCACGCCTATCAGATCCCTTCAAGTCATTCATGACTTGTTCACCATACGCTAGCATCTAGGTGCTTCCATCAGCCATTGTCATGCTACTGTGGTTTACACCGCCAAGGCACATTGGACTTACACTGTCAAGACTCCGCTTGGACTTTACACCGTCAACCATTAGACTTATGCTGCAAAGACTCCACCCTTGGACATTATGCCGCCAATATTCCCCTTGAACTTCTCAATTGCCAAGACTCAAGCTTGGACTTTTCCCTTGCCAACTCATGTTGGACTTTCCATGCCAAGACTCATGCTTGGACTTTTCCTTGCCAAGACCTATGCTTGAACTTTCCTTTGCCAAGACCCATGCTTGGACTTTCCTTGCCAACCCATGTTGGACTTTCCATGCAAAGACTCAAGCTTGGACTTCTAATGCTAAGTACACAAGACTTAGACTTTTTCCATGACAATGGTTAAACCATCGTCAAATATTAAAATCATAACTGGATCGATTGCACGAACAATCTCCCTAATACATTGTCCGATATCAATGTCAAACATCAAAACATTACTCGAGTCAAACTCGAGTATGGTCAATCGTGACCTAAGTCGATTACAGCAACACTTCCATCGGTTATTGTCATGCTAAGTTGGTCTACACCGCCAAAGCACATTGGGCTTATGCTGTCAAGACTACCGCTTGGACTTTACGCCGCCAACCATTGAACTTATGCTGTCAAGACTCCACCCTTGGACTTTACGCCGCCAATATCACCCCTTGGACTGCCCTTGCCAACTCATGTTGGACTTTCCAATTGCTAAGACTCAAACTTGGACTTTCCCTTTCTAAGACCCATGCTTGGACTTTCCATGCCAAGTGCACAAGACTTGGACTTCTCCATCATATGATCAACCCATGTCAACCATATAGTCAAACATTGGCCAAACCATCGTCAAATATCAAAATACCCCTCGAGTCAAACTCGAGTTCGATTAATCATGACCCGGATCGATTGCACCAACAATCTCTCCAAAATATTGTCAAACATTAAAATACTACTCGAGTCTGGTCAATCATGACCTAGAACGATTGCACCAATAGATATATCATCATTTACTATATTAATTGGAATAGTAATAACAAGATAATATAAATCAATTAGAATATATAAGAAAAAAATATTAGAATACTTACATTAAACTTTTTCTACACTTTATCGAAGTTAATATATATTAGTAGATTGTAGCTGTGAAGAATTTATTTTATTAGTATTAGAATATTGATAAAAAATTTGTATAATTTTGTTTTTGTAAATTCTATATTTTTTTTATATTTCTCAACTTGCGAACCAACTAAATCTATCACAAATCAATCCGTTTAGATCCGTAATCTTAATCTATTTGATAAGTCAAAATGATAGATTTATAAAATTTTAATCTATTCTATTTAAATTATTTATTTGACGAGATGGACAATTTCTATCCAATTCGACGAATCTAAATGCACGGACAGGCGACGGTAAAGTTGTTGTTGAATGTTGTGCTTGACTTTTACTGATGCAGACGTGCGACTTCTTTGAAACTTCTTTTCCTTATTTAGACGCTTCAACCCCATAGCCATTCCTGCCCGGCGTTGGAAGGCTAACTTGTCAAAGAAGGAGAAGAACATGACAGCAAGGTGTTTGCATTAAACAATGGAGCAGATTCCTACATTATATACACGCACGACCTGCAACATAGCAAAGCCCTCCTTCACACGTATCAGAAAATCAAGCACAGAGCCTTGATCGCCGTTCTTGTCGCCATGACCAATCAGACCTTTTGTTTGGCCGAGAGATCGCTGAGCTTCAAGAACTGGGAAGTGACCAAGCCCGACGCAGAAGCAAACCCTCCGGAAAAGCGAGCCGCGGATGACCACAAGCTACAGCCACCATCTCTCAGGATCCCGGGGAACTTTCCGGCGCCGCACCTCGAGCTTCCGCAGAAGCAGGTGTTTGAGTTCCAGTCGCCGCGGCCGGTGTGCGAGCTCAATGCGGCGGCAACCAAGCTGCAGAAGGTCTACAAGAGTTACAGAACGAGGAGAAATCTTGCCGACTGCGCAGTTGTGGTGGAAGAATTCTGGTTTGTAAACCCAACGCACAACCAATGAGAATTAAATTCCGCAGTATTTCTTCATCTAGATGATAAAGTGAACACAAAAAACATTGTGCTGTGCTTTTGTCTGATTCAGAATCATAAACTCCGCAAACTGCAGGTGGAAGGCACTCGATTATGCATCTCTCAGGCGTACCTCCGTGTCATTCTTCAACGTTGAGAAGCCAGAACCTGCAGTTTCTAAATGGGCGAGGGCAAAGAAGAGACTAGCCAGGGTAGAAATTTTATCAATGCCATTTAGATTGTATTTTTCAAATTAAGCATCAACAATATTTTATTGATTGCGTTCGTCTTTTCAGGTCGGCAATGGTCTCTCCAAAAATGAGAAAGCCCAGAAATTAGCACTGAGACATTGGCTGGAAGCTGTAAGCATCCACACACAACTTTCTCTCCCCTTTTCTGCTGAAGAATTTCCTTTTAGAAACTTAATTGAAACGATATTGGCATTGCAGATCGATCCAAGACATAGGTATGGGCACAACTTGCACTTATACTATGATGTCTGGTTTGCAAGCGAAAGCATTCAGCCATTTTTTTACTGGTAAGCCATAAAAATTATACTTTGTTGCTGGATGTTTTCTTTTTTATCTTTAAATTTGGGGAAACGTTTAGGTTGGATGTTGGAGATGGAAGAGAAGTAAACCTTGAGGAGTGCCCAAGATGCAAGCTTCAAAAGCAGTGCATCGCCTATCTTGGTCCTGTAAGCTCCTTGTTTCTCAATTTACTATAGTTCATATTTTACCCTAACTTGCGATTTAAAAGCAAGTGTGTTCAATCAACTTGCAGAAAGAGAGGGAAGCATATGAGGTCATAGTTGAGGATGGAAAGCTTGTGTACAAAAAGAGTGAAACGCTAGTGAACACCACAGAGGGTTCCAAGTGGATATTTGTTCTCAGCACGTCTAGATCATTATATGTGGGGAAGGTAAATCATTAAACAGAGGAACTAAAATATTCAGGTCTAAATTGAACAAACAAATTCTCAAATGAAAAGCTACAAAATCTCTCCTAAATGTGTTATTTTAATCTATGAGCAGAAGATGAAGGGCACATTCCAGCACTCCAGCTTTTTAGCTGGGGGAGCTACAACAGCAGCAGGAAGACTGGTGGCACAAGAAGGCACACTCCAGGTTAGAATTCAATCCAAGATATAGTTTTTGCACAACTACCTAAAAAGTTCAAAACTTCGAAGTAGAATTGATCTTAGTACAAATGTATGATCCTGTTTTAAGTGCTTGTGAATTGGTGATTGCATGTCTCAGGCTATATGGCCATACAGTGGCCATTACCTTCCCACGGAGGATAATTTTAACGAATTCATCAGTTTCCTGGAGGACAATGAAGTGGACCTCACGACTGTCAAGGTAATTGAATTGTTTTCTTCAGAAGGGAAAGAAATTAACAATTTCGAGAGGATTGCCAGAAAGAAGAGTTCAGAAATTTGGATATGCGTAGTGCAATTCTACTTCATTCACGAAAAATTTCAACTTACCTTCCATTCCACAGAGATGCTCCGTCGACGACGACGACTACAATTCAGCCAGTAAGAACCTCGCCGGAGACCACCTCGAGGGTGCCGCAGAGCCCGTAGTCGAGTCGGAGACCGAACCCAGAGTCGACGTGAGGGCGGCCACATTGGACCCGCGAAACGACACTGCCGCCGAGAAGAAGGCGACGCCGTCGCCGCTCGCCAGGCGGGCGTCGATCAAGTGGACGACGCCCGCTGGCGCTCGCATCAGCTGCGTCCGAGATTACCCGGCGGACCTCCAGTCGCTGGCGCTCGAGCAGGTCAACCTCTCGCCGCGGGTGGCCCTCTCCCCCGCTGCTGACAAATTCAAGGCCCCGATCCCGTCCCCGCGGCCGAGCCCCAAATTGCTGCTCTCACCGAGACTCCAGTGCATGGCCATCCTCACGCCGGCCGCACCGCCATCGCCGCGGCGAAGTCCTAAGGTTCGGCACTCGCCGCGGGAACCCTACATGGGATTGGCTTAGAGGATGGAGATTTTTTTTTTTTCTTTCCTTTTTTTTTTTTAATTGTTCATTTATTACCCAAGCACAGGAAAAATAACAGGTGTCTTCCTTTGTTGGCATCTATTATTAGATAAGAGGAATAGAAAAGGATAACAGTATAGTTTGTAGGATCGTGATTCTATACCGAATCGATTTGGAGTCAGGATCAGATCGATTCGGATTAGATTGTAGAATCATAAGATCCTATCAAAAATTTTTAAATTAATAATTTTATATTTACACGAGAACAATTATTACCATCAAATAACTATCTTTAAAATTGAAGGGAGTCGAGAGTCAATAAAATAAAAAAAATTATAACAAAATGAAAAAAAAATACATAATAAAATTGTATGAAAAATAAATTATTATAATCAAATTACACAATCCAACTTAAAAATATCTAAAACACACACCAGAATATTTTAAATAATTCTACAACTGATTAGTCGTCTAATTATCTATGGTGATTTACCAAACAGTGCACGTGAAGTTTAGAAATGCTCAAACAGCGCCCCATACTTTCATATTTATCAAATAGCGCATTTAATTTTCTTTTTACCCCTTCTGCCAAAAAAATCATCTGCGCTGTGATCTTTGGAATTACAAATCCGAACATTGTGATCTTTGGGATTTGAATTCAAAGACCATGGTGGTGCAATCCCAAAGACACCACTGTGGTGTTGGAATTGTAAATCCCAACACCACTATAGTGTTAGGAATTGAATTCCCAGTAGCACCACCACTATGATGCTGAAATTTACAATTCCAATACCACAGTGGTGTTGGAAGTTGTAATTCCAACACCACTATGGTGCTGGGATTTCAGCACCACAGTGGTGGTGGTGCTGGGATTGCAAATTCTGGCACCACGGTGGTGGTGCTTGGATTACAATACAACTGTGGTGCTGAGATTTGAATTTTCAGCACCGTATTCGAGAATTTTACTATGCTGCAGGTCTGTTTGATGGGAGGGATAAAAAAGAAATTAAGTGTGTTATTTTGTAAATATGAAAGTATGGGACACTGTTTGGGCAATTCTAAATTTTATATGCGATGTTCGGTAAATTACCGAATTATCTATCTATTTCTTTTTCTCTTTATAAAAATAAATATGAACGAGAAAACATATAATCATATTAATTTACTTTCCACTAAAATAAAAGTATCAAAAATTAATTTATTATTTTCATATCATAATTATAAATTATATTCTCATTTTGTTTATTTTCCTTTAACTGTCTTTTTCTATGAATTAAATTTCTAAAAATTATGATCCAACTTAGATGTTTCCTGTTTTCAATCCAAGACAAACTCGCCGCCTTCCTTTCTCATTCCTTTTCCCTTGTATCTTCTAAACTTCATCAGCGGTCTTAAATCAGTTCGTCTATATGTTTCTTGCTATTTCGTTTACTTTGTCTTTTTTCGGTTATTTTTCTTCATTATTATCATTTTAAAAGTTGTTTGATTGTTTCGACTTGAAATTGACGGATTAGGGTGTCGTGATCAATTTATTTTTTTGACATTGGTTTGTCTTTGTGTGCGTAGATTGAAATATTCAGAAAGGGATAACCCGGACTCTCCGGAGGATAGTATATGATTCTGAACAATCCTACCTCTACGATCCTATATGATTCTATACTGGTTTCTGAACGATCTTGTACGATACCATTGATTTCTGAACGATTCTATACGATCCTACCGATCCTGTACGATCCTGTATGATCCTACCGATCCTGTACGATCCTGTACGATCCTATACGATCTGGGAACATTTTGGGATTTCGGATCGTAGAATCGTGCGATCCTACGATCCAGGATCGTAGAATCGTGCGATCCTACGATCCAGGATCGCAATTTTGCAAACCA
This sequence comes from Wurfbainia villosa, assembly GCA_025175895.1. Classification (NCBI taxonomy): domain Eukaryota; kingdom Viridiplantae; phylum Streptophyta; class Magnoliopsida; order Zingiberales; family Zingiberaceae; genus Wurfbainia; species Wurfbainia villosa. The sequence goes on along the minus strand of CM046000.1, from coordinate 74,042,982 downwards.
TAGATAGCAGTCTTTCCGCAAAAGGTAATGTGATCATTAATTGTTGATGCAAAAGTAGTGCTTCACCTTTAGCTCTCGTAGGTCTATCTCACGGTCCATACAAAAAAAAATCAATTATAATAAATATTTATTGTCACGCCCCGAGAGCATGCCGAGCCGAAAATCAAACGGACAACATCTCCCCTGTACGTGGCAACATTTCGAGTTAATACAAGGCCCGTAGGCCCACAATAACAACAATATATATATATATATATATATATATATATATATATATATATATATATATGAAAACAAAAACTACACAAGACACAGCGGAAACATACTACAATCTCACAAACGACAACACACATGCATACCGGTATGACTAACACCGACTCAGGACACCATAATAAAACCAGAAAGGAAGAAAAGGGGTACAACATCAATAGTCACAACTACAATCATCACATAAAACAAATCCATAACGGAATACAAATGAGAACACCAAAAATTCGGACTCTCGGAGTTGAGATGAGATGATGTCAGCCAGCGGTGCTCCAAGTCCATCACGAAGTCGACTACCTGTTACCTGGGCGATAGAAAACCCAGGGTCCGTGGGGGTGGTGAGTAAAACTCAGTAGGTAATAGAAAACATGTATATATGTAATATCACATGTATTTCGACAACATAATCTAGATGTACAATAGGTATATCAGCATAGTATATAAATACAAGCATATATCGTCTAACTGAATGAACAACATAAAAATGCAGACATACCTAAAGTCTGCTACGCTACTCTGATCCAACCTGAACATATATCCAACATATATATATATATATATATATATATATATATATATATATATATATATATATGCAGAAGAGTAGATCAACTCACAATATACTCTTGTGTCAAGGTATCTATTACTCCATTCCAACACATACCAGTATCCAACACAACTGTATAACATATGCAAGAAACATGCATGAATATGATGTCCACCCAAATGTAGCAAGCATAGTACAAACAAATGCAACATCACAATAATCATATATATATAGACTGTATCCATATATATATTAATCTCAACCATCTATATATATATATATATATATATATATATATATATATATATATATATATATATATAGTAATATGCAAAGCGCCATCAGATACGGCAATGCAGCATGCATGGTCATGTCGGCTCACCCTAAAGCTACCACGACCCCAGTGTGGCCTCGGTGGCTCGAGCATGACAACTGTCCCAACTCAACACCAACAACTACTCTCGAGTGGCCAAGTGGGCAGTATGATCGAGTAGCATATAAGCGTAAAGAGCAAGCTACACGATGGGGGTCCCTGCTGTTGGCCACTCCGACAGTCACTACCCATGAGTGGTCGAGTGCCACACACGCAGGACTACGACACGCAAATCCAACTACCACCGTCTATAGTGGTAGAGTGCGGCACCACAATGCTCTGCCCTCACACTGGTTACTCCTCCTATGAGTAACTGTGGAGGCAGGATGACTGGCGACACTCTCAACCACAAGGGAGACCTCGTCGCCAGCGTGCATGCAAATGACATGAATGTAATGTCTCACATACAGACATCCACCATAGACTCTCTATTCTACAGAGAATCATACTAACCAGATCAACGCACTCTCTATCCTGCAGAGAGTCGTACTCAACTGATCATAATACTCTCTATCCTGTAGAGAGTCATACCAATCTAATCGACGCACTCTCTATTCTGTAGAAAGTCGTACTCAACTGATGGACACACTCTCTATCCTGTAGAGAGTCGTACCTAACTGATCGACGCACTCTCTATCCTGTAGAGAGTCGTACTCAAACCGATTATCAAGCTAGGACCACAGGTTCGTAGCGACACATTAAGTACCATTCACTTGACCATTTATACAATACATAGTCAGTGGTAAACATGCAACCTAGGGGTACTAGGATTTACCATAGGTTCTAGACCTTATCTACCCACGGATGACCTTTTTGCCCAATTTACAATCAGGTTGTCATCCGGACTTTACTACTTGCACCTAACTTAAACAAATTCTAAGTTACTTACATCACCTATATATATAACTCCTAATCATGGTAAAATAAACATGATAGCAGCAATGGAGTTAATAGCCAACGGTAAAGTATCAAGCATACGATAAAAAGAGCAGGGTCAAGGTAATATTAACACCTAACATGCTCATATCTATGACTAAATCTGAAGACAATACATCTACCCGGACCAGGTAGGAAATTACCCACCTGTTAATTAGCTCCGCTAGCTGTCCATGCGTACACGCCTCTGTCACTTACCAAAGTCCTACAAGACCACATGAACTATGATTAAGTTCTAACATGACCAAAACGAATCCTACATCGATCTCTTATTCAACTAATTCAACATTCTCCAATCTTACTCAGATTAAAATCACCGTATCGTTCATAAGTCAACTTTAGCATTAACTATAAAGATAACACATCCTACTTCATAACAAAACCAAATGAATGCTTACCTTACAATTGTTGCAATCCCCATAGATTTTCTGGAAAAACAATCCGGTGTCAATCACCTATAATCCATTTCCATGATTACACAACCAATCTATACAAGCATCCACACAAATTCATCAACTATTCTAAATCAAAACAGGGACAGGACAAGGATTACCCAACTTAGCCTTGCTTCCATCGCTCCTTGATCCCTGGTTTGCAGTCACAGATCGAGCTCCATCACTGACTTCAAGTCAACAAAGCCCAATACCATGAAGCTTCCACAGCCAACAACTTATCTGGCAGATAAACCTATTGTCAATCTCCCGTAATCACAATTATATCAATTTCCCTACCCTGTGAACACATTAAGCCTATATTTCCAATTGATCCATTGATTAATGCATTCTTAATTCATAGCAACAAAAAGGGTGAACGAGATTACCAGACATCAATTAGGGTTGATCCGTGGATCTTATCTCGAACCCTCGCAAACTACATCGAAGCTTGCTGCGGCGGAGATCGGCAGAACACAGCCAACTTCGACTATTGGAGCTTACCGCAGCTAAGATCTTCCACACACAACCAAGGAAATTGTCGGATGAGATGGAACCGATCCAGATCAGAAACACGGCAGAGAAGAAAGGTCGTTGGACGGTGATCGCAGGATGCTGGTTGAAGGCGGTAGATAGAAATTCGTCGAGTGCCCTAGGACTGCAAGGAACACCACAATGCTGGGATCTTGGTGCCGGACAAGATGGGGAAGGCGGCGGTGGGCTGGCTCGGGCGTCGACAGTGGCAGATCACCCTAAGTTGCAGTCAATCGTCGGGAAGAGGTGCGCGATCCGGCGTCGGCGACGAGTGGGAAGAGACGGTGAGTGTGCGAAGGTCGCGGCTGTCGTGCGAAGGTCGCGGCTACCAGTCGACGCGCAAGGGCGGCGGTGCGTGGGCGATGGCTGCAACAGAGGCAACCGGCGGATGGACTTGGTCGGCCGCGTGAAGAGCAACGACCATCAGATTGCTCCGGCAGGGCTCGATGCAGAGGCGGCTGCTGCTAATGGATCGAACGAGGAGAAGGCGAAGAGCCGAAATAGGGAAAAGGAGAGGAGGAGTCGGCGACGACGATGACTTTATGGCGCGGCGACTAAGAACGGGTGGAAGAGGAAGAGAAATCGACGATTAAAGAGCGACGGCGAGAGTGGGAAGAAGAATCGGGGAAAATGAAGTCGCTCGGTGGATAAATGGGGAGAAAACGCTCGGGAAAGGAATCGAATTTTTTGAGAAATTTAACACCTCATTATAGTCTAAACAGGCTTTATAAAAGCCTGTTTACTTTATCCCCATGAATTATCTATAGAACCTCCATTTAAATCCAGAAAAATTTCTAAAAATTTCTGAAAAATTCTATAAGACAATTTATTAATTAACAAGGGTATTAATTTTTTTTTTCGGTATTTTATATTCTCCCCCACTTATAAAAAATTTGGTCCCCAAATTTCATACTAACATGCAAAATTACTTCAAGCAGATTTCCGAAAGGACCACATACCTTCCTCAAGTGAACAGCTGAGGCTATCGAGCTCGGATAGTATCTTCCAGCTCCCACGTAGCCTCCTCATCGGTATGATGTTGTTATCCAACTTTTTCGAGTCGGATGGTTTCATTCTGCAACTAATGCTCGTTGCGACCAGGAATATGCACTGGAATCTCCTCGTAAGTCGCATTAGACTGAGGTAGAATCGGAACCTCCTTCAGAACATGATTAACAAGCATCACGTATTTCCTCAGTATAGAAATAGGAAAATACGTTGTGAACACCCGCAAGTGTCGGAGGTAAAGTCAACCGATAAGCTGCACCTCAATAATCCACGACACAAGATTTGAATAGATCCTCCAATGTCTAAATGATACACTCAGACTGTTCATCTGTTTGCGGACAAAACGTTGCACTAAGCCGAAGCTCTGTGCCCATAGTCTGGTGCAGACTCTATCAAAATCGCGAGGTAAATCGCGAATCTCTATCCGATATGGTACTTAAAAGTACCCCACGCAATCTGATAATCTTTCGGTAATACAACTCTACCGAATGATCCAACAAGTACGACCCACGAATAGAAAGGAAATGAGCTGATTTGATCAGTCGATCCACACTCACCCAAATCGCATCATGTCCTTTACGGGTCCTAGGCAATCCCGCAACACAATCAATCGTGATATGCTCCCACTTCCATTCCGAAATCGGAATTGTCTAGAGCAATCTAGCGAGTTTCTGATGTTCAACCTTCACCTACTGGCATACTAAACATCGAGCAGCAAAATCTACTATAACTCTCTTTATACCGTTCCACCAGTATAAACATTTCCAATCTCAGTACCTCCAAGTACCACCAAGGTATATAGCCCATCACAAATGATGTGCTTTCTATAGCAACTCTTCCTTAAACACTGCAACTCTGAAACCCACTATCCTTATCAGAGACGGGGAATTATTTTCTCAAAAGAGAAATCCATCAACCATTTAAAATCCACTCTACCACACACTCTGTAAGTGCATGGAAGACTATAACGATCAATCTCCCTTGTTGCCATTGTTGCAACTGTTCGCGTACCAGCAACTCTATAGTGGCTACCAGTAGCTAGTCAAAACTCCATGAGCACTTCTGCTCCATATCACTACAAATGCAAATAATAACTACTAAAGTCACGTCATGTATATGACAGACTATCTCGTAGTTTCTTAACTGACGTAGGCATAAGATACGCCTCATTCAACTGCATCGGAATCGTTTTGATCCCTGAAACGATACATCCCCGTACAACCTCCTTTTATCCACTCCGGACGGATTAACTAATACTCGTGTAAAAGTTAACCACCGTCTAGGTCTTGTAACCCATTTCACCAGTTTTCGACTAAATGATTTCCATCATCATCTTTGTCAAACAAGTTCGTGGTATAGTAATGTTAAAACATTCTATCCACATCTACAGTAATATCTAAACCATACAAGGAAAAACCACCATCTACGGTGGTCGAGTGCGTAACTCCATCTACCACAATCAACAGTGGCCAAGTTACGCAACTCCAACAACCCCAAAAGGATCTAATCGTGTTCAGGATACACGATTCTCAAATCCAGTGGCGACTAAATCGTTAATTAGTCTAACAACTTAATCAAAACTCATACAATTCATACCAAGTATGAAATTGGCGTATCTACACACCTGCATCCCCTTTACTCTACACTGATGATATATATTAATCATCATAACAACCATGATAATCGTATGACATCATGTCACTACAATACTCCAGTCATAAATCAACCTTAGAGTATACACAGGTGTCTTTGGCTGATCTCAATAGATCATCTATTCCCAATGAAGGATATTTACTTTCAACAACTATCGCATTCCATCATCGATAATCGATGCATAATTTCAAAGCTTCATCCCTCTTTTATCAAAGAGTTCTGGATCTTTCTCAAGGAGAAATACTGGGATAGATAAATATCTCCTTCCAACATCTCCTATAATCACAACTTACGTTCTTCCAATTTCCCTAGTGTTTAGTAACACTATACCAGTCAAATTATCACCCGGTATAGGATCTTCGATATCAGAACTATTTTCGCAATCATTTCAATCGCCTACTCCACTTGCCTATGCAACGACAAGGCTAGGAGTTCATCCGAACTACATCCGCTGGCTCTCGGATTATACGCACATCCGAGAAACATATCATACCATACTTTCAACAATTGACCATCCGTAAGGATACGTCTACAGTAAAGATATGTCTATCCAAGTCTAAGGGCATCCCTTAACTTTTTAATTGTTTGTCCACTTCTTACCAGATGGTAGAGATACCACCGACCTACAAGTCGATGTAAAGAACCCTTCTAATCCAAACAAATAATGTTCTAGACACAGATACCTGTAACTACAAGCATCTCTTAATATATTAACCTAGAGGGTAAACTAAAGTAATATCCTGAATGATCAAATATTTGTCGATCCGATCCAAAAGCTCCCCGCAGGTCTCGGTCTTTCTCCGAAGAAAACAGATCAGATCCAACAGTTCGCGACAAAGCGGTCGCATTTCTACGATGAATGCCTTGGGGATTTTTCCCTGGATCATCTGATCACATCCCTAAATCCTACGAGCTGCAACTGAAGATTACCGAATAGATACGACCATCGTCGTATACTCTCTCCTCTGTACCAAGCCAATCCACATCTGAGGGTAACTGTTTGTTGTTGTATGCTAAGTCTTCAACAATGTCTTCTACTGATGTTGCTTCTTGCTGATCTCTGCTGAAGGGGAGTATCAAGGAACTCCAACCACTCCTGAGGTAGTAGGTTGATGCTGATAAGGTAACCCACATCTTCTGTGCTGATCTCTGTTGTCGAGATGATGCATCTTCCTCCCGGAACACCATCGATAGTCTTCAACTGAATCTTTAAGGTACACCTCCTCCACTATACTGGTTGCTCAACAATAGAAACAGCTGAACTGCTCCAACGGATAATCTGGCTTCGCGTGTCTTCATGATCTGCACTGCATGCCCACAATCCCTTCGGAGTCTTTGTTCTGATTTTGCTGATATCCACGAGAACATCCTGATGATCCGCGACTGGTCTTCTATAATCGGAAAATAGCTCAACGTCTATGACTCCGATCTTACTCCTTTATCCAACAGTCGGAGACTTCTGACTCTAATAAGTTGACCTGCAATATATGCTTATCAGTCTCCAACTCTTAAACCCTTGTACAGAGTCATTTCTAAACTCCTGTCTCATTCAACGTCTTCCGGCAGATCTGGTAGAAGATCCCGACATCCTTATCCAACTATAAGTCAATAACTCTGGGTGGCTTAAATCATCCATTCATCTTCTTGAGCTATTAGGTGGTAGTAACCTCTGCAAGTCTCACGACTCTGCACAGTACACTATTACTAACTAATCACTCTACTTGAAGCTCAAGAATTCCCTACAATGTGTCACTGAAAGTGACACAGGGAAATACTCTCTTTCTACATCACTAGACCATGATCAAGTGATATATTATTTCCCCGAAGATTATTTTCTACATTTACCACCAAATACCGGCTTGACCCCGATAATGGTATGCAAATAACTCTTCTTTCTCGGTATAACATGAGTTAAGTACTCAAAAGTACTCTTAAAGTTATACAACTCAGTACGAACAACTCAGGGATAAAATCCCTATGAAACTCCATAACCTAGCCTTCCGCTATCTGTATCAACAATAGACAATTTGTCTTATCCATTACTCAATAGGTAATGATCTGACTAGCACCGTTAGTGAAAATCTCTAAGGCTAAAATCTCTGATTTCAACCAGAAATGTGACGACTTGACCCATGTTTTTCCGACTCGGTATCAGTTGGCTCTCAAAGGTAAATCACCTTTTCGACACGGTTCAAGACTCACAGACTCAACAGGTCATTCCCGTGGTCAACTCATACCATGGTTACGAATAATAACCAACACACTACAGGTTATTCCCTGGTATAAGCATCTAAATGCATATCCAACATAACTGGGAGTATAAACCCTAAAGGTCACTCCGGTTGGTCGCCTCGGTGGACGACCCCTACTACAAGTCTGCACAGGTGTCATAATTCTGTTGTATACACCTACTGATCAAATTTAGATAAATATCTACTAAACTATAAGTTATCAGGAATTCTTACCTCGTGCTGCTTGGAGCTTAGGCCGCTGTCCATCTTATCTCAGAAAACCCAAAACCGAATAAATCGACTCCCGAGAATCCAAGACTCGACTCAAAAACAACATTGTATGACATCGCAGAACCTTGGGCTCTGATACCACTAAAGTTGTCACGCCCCGAGAGCATGCCGAGCCGAAAATCAAACGGACGACATCTCCCCTGTACGTGGCAACATTTCGGGTTAATACAAGGCCCGTAGGCCCACAATAACAACAATATATATATATATATGAAAACAAAAACTACACAAGACACAGTGGAAACATACTACAATCTAACAAACGACAACACACATGCATACCGGTATGACTAACACCGACTCAGGACACCATAATAAAACCAGAAAGGAAGAAAAGGGGGTACAACATCAATAGTCACAACTACAATCATCACATAAAACAAATCCATAATGGAATACAAATGAGAACACCAAAAATCCGGACTCTCAGAGTTGAGATGAGATGATGCCAACGGTGCTCCAAGTCCATCACGAAGTCGGCTACCTATTACCTGGGCGACAGAAAACCCAGGGTCCACGGGGGTGGTGAGTAAAACTTAGCAGGTAATAGAAAACATGTATATATGTAATATCACATGTATTTCGACAACATAATCTAGATGTACAACAGGTATATCAGCATAGTATATAAATACAAGCATATACCGTCTAACTGAATGAACAACATAAAAATGCAGACATACCTGAAGTCTGCTACGCTACTCTGATACAACCTGAACATATATCCAACACACACATATATATATATATATATATATATATATATAAAACAGGAAGAGTAGATCAACTCACAATATACTCTTGCTACAGGTCAAGGTATCTATGGTCTGTCCAACACATACTAGTATTCGACACAACTGTATAACATATGCAAGAAACATGCATGAATATGATGTCCACCCAAATGCAGCAAGCATAGTACAAACAAATGCAACATCACAATAATCATATATATATAGACTGTATCCATATATATATTAATCTCAACCATCTATATATATATATATACATGCATATATGTATATATATATGGTAATATGCAAAGCGCCATCAGATACGGCAATGCAGCATGCATGGTCATGTCGGCTCACCCTAAAGCTACCACGACCCCAGTGTGGCCTCGGTGGCTCGAGCATGACAACTGTCCCAACTCAACACCAACCACTACTCTCGAGTGGCCGAGTGGGCAGTATGATCGAGTAGCATATAAGCGTAAAGAGCAAGCTACACGATGGCCACTCGATACTACCCATGAGTGGTCGAGTGCCACACACGCAGGACTACGACACGCAAATCCAACTACCACTGTCTATAGTGGTAGAGTGCGGCACCACAATGCTCTGCCCTCACACTGGTTACTCCTCCTATGAGTAACCATGGAGGCAGGATGACTGACGACACTCTCAACCATAAGGGAGACCTCGTCGCCAGCGTGCATGCAAATGACATGAATGTAATGTCTCACATACAGACATCCACTATAGATTCTCTATTCTACAGAGAATCATACTAACCAGATCAACGCACTCTCTATCCTACAGAGAGTCGTACTCAACTGATCATAATACTCTCTATCCTGTAGAGAGTCTTACCAATCTAATCGACGCACTCTCTATCCTGTAGAGAGTCGTACTCAACTGATGGACACACTCTCTATCCTGTAGAGAGTCGTACCTAACTGATCGACGCACTCTCTATCTTGTAGAGAGTCATACTCAAACCGATTATCAAGCTAGGACCACAGGTTTGTAGCGACACATTAAGTACCATTCACTTGACCATTTATACAATACATAGTCAGTGGTAAACATGCAACCTAGGGGTACTAGGATTTACCGTAGGTTCAAGACCTTATCTACCCACGGATGACCTTTTTGCCCAATTTACAATCAGGTTGTCATCCGAACTTTACTACTTGCACCTAACTTAAACAAATTCTAAGTTACTTACATCACCTATATATATAACTCCTAATCATGGTAAAATAAATATGATAGCAGCAATGGAGTTAATAGCCAACGGTAAAGTATCAAGCATACGATAAAAAGAGCAGGGTCAAGGTAATATGAACACCTAACATGCTTATATCTATGACTAAATCTGAAGACAATACATCTACTCGGACCAAGTAGGAAATTACCCACCTGTTAATTAGCTCCGCTAGCTGTCCATGCGTACAAGCCTCTGTCACTTACCAAAGTCCTGCAAGACCACATGAACTACGATTAAGTTCTAACATGACCAAAACGAATCCTACATCGATCTCTTATTCAACTAATTCAACATTCTCCAATCTTACTCAGATTAAAATCAACGTATCGTTCATAAGTCAACTTTAGCATTAACCATAAAGATAACACATCCTACTTCATAACAAAACCAAATGAACGCTTACCTTACAATTGTTGCAATCCCCATAGCTTTTCTGGAAGAACAATCCGGTGTCAATCACCTATAATCCATTTCCATGATTACACAACCAATCTATACAAGCATCCACTCAAATTCATCAACTATTCTAAATCAAAATAGGGACAGGACAAGGATTACCCAACTTAGCCTTGCTTCCATCGCTCCTTGATCCCTGGTTTGCAGTCACAGATCGAGCTCCATCACTGACTTCAAGTCAACAAAGCCCAATACCATGAAGCTTCCACAACCCACAACTTATCTGGTAGATAAACCTATTGTCAATCTCCCGTAATCACAATCATATCAATTTCCCTACCTTGTGAACACATTAAGCCTATATTTCCAATTGATCCATTGATTAATGCATTCTTAATTCATAGCAACAAAAAGGGTGAACGAGATTACCAGACATCAATTAGGGTTGATCCGTGGATCTTATCTCGAACCCTTGCAAACCGCATCGAAGCTTGCTGCGGCGGAGATCGGCAGAACACAGCCAACTTCGACTATTGGAGCTTACCGCAGCTAAGATCTTCCACACACAACCAAGGAAATCGTCGGATGAGATGGCACCGATCCAGATCAGAAACACGGCAGAGAAGAAAGGCCGTTGGACGGTGATCGCAGGCTGCTGGTTGAAGGCGATTGATAGAAATTCGTCGAGCGCCCTAGGACTACAAGGAACACCACAATGCTGGGATCTTGGTGCCGGACAAGATGGGGAAGGTGGCGGTGGGCTGGCTCGGGCGTCGGCAGTGGTAGATCACCCTATGTTGCAGTCAATCATCGGGAAGAGGTGTGCGATCCGGTGTCACGACGAGTAGGAAGAGACGGAGAGTGTGCGAAGGTCGCGGCTACCGGTCGATGCGCAAGGGCGGCGGTGCGTGGACGATGGCTGTAGCAGAGGCAACCGATGGCTGGGCTTGGTTGGCCGCGCCAAGAGCAACGACCATCAGATTGCTCCGGCAGGGCTCAATGTAGAGGCGGCTGCTGCTAATGAATCCGACGAGGAGAAGGCGAAGAACCGAAATAGGGAAAAGGAGAGGAGTCGGCAACGGCGACGACTTTATGGTGCGGCGACGAAGAACGGGTGGAAGAGGAAGAGAAATCGACGATTAAAGAGCGACGGCGAGAGTGGGAAGAAGAATTGGAGAAAATGAAGTCGCTCGGTGGATAAATGGGGAGAAAACGCTCGGGGAAGGAATCAAATTTATTGAGAAATTTAACACCTCATTATAGTCTAAACAGGCTTTATAAAAGCCTGTTTACTTTATCCCCATGAATTATTTATAGAACCTCCATTTAAATTCAGAAAAATTTCTAAAAATTTATGAAAAATTCTATAAGACAATTTATTAATTAACAAGGGTATTAATTTTTTTCGGTATTTTACATTTATCTTATCAATGCTTGGATGTGGTGGAGGGTTGGTACTTTACACTTGGCGGAGATTGACCTTTGTCCAAAATGATGGCACAGTAAGTTTAGATCTACAACTGCTCGATACGATGGAATACTAGAAAAAACCTACAATTAGCGTGCACATTTTATATAGAATTTTAGCTATTATTTTAGTGCACATCTTACCTCGTTTTTAGGATATTCATTGTATATTATCTTTGTTTACTTCACTTTTCTATTATCTTCGTTCGGAGATTGACTTTTGTTAATTTTATGTATAGGATGACATTTTTGATGTAAAAATGAAATATTTTATGGAGCATGGACTTTAGGGAACACGCTCAAAACATGTCCCAAGACATGGGCATGTTCCCGAAGCGAAAGGGATCAAAACGGAGGCTCCAAAGTGACACACGATCGACCGTGTGAATTTCACACAACCATGTGTTTTTTTGAGCCTGATTTTTAGCCTAGTTTTCAACAATTTCTAGGCTTGCACACAGGCGACCGTGTGAAATTTACACGATCATGTGGCGGCGCTGCAAATTCAAGGAAAAATAATTTTTTTCGAGCATTTATGGAAAGCCGGAGCCGCCTCTATATATAACAAACTCGTCCAAGAGGTTAGGGATCGAAAGGATCACGAAGGGAGCTGCCCTAGGGCTCCCAAGCCCTAAAAGGGGGTTGTCCAAGGGCCCCCAAGTCGATAAAGGCTGCCGTTCAAGTTCCTCTCCACTGCCCAATGAGAAGATTACATTAACGCCGCAACTCCAAACTTGGGTATAAGCTAAGGTCGAAGATAATCCCGATCAAGACTAAGCCCCTCTCTTTTCTTCTCTGCAATTCCTTTAATTTGGGTTTTATCTTGTTTTGTTGAACGTCTTGTGGTTGTATCTCTTTCTATGGAGTTGATTCCTTGATTATAGGATTAGGGAGTAACCTATACATGTTGAACTTTGTCTTGCAATGGATTCTAAGTTTATCTTATATTTATTTGCAACTTATGATTTCTAATTTGATGAAGAAGTTTGTGTTTGCTTTTATTCTACTATGCTTAGTTGACGTGGGTGCCCTAAGAATTCACATCGAAATTTAGGAGAATCAAGGAGGAACCGAACAGTCGTCCTCCCTCCCAAAATCATAGATCCTAAGACGTGAAAGAGTAGGGCATGAAATATGGTTCACCTGTTCATGGGGATAACATAGGACATCTTAGAACTCCATGAATTTCTTCTAGCAGAAGGCCCAAAGTAGGAGAAATCAACTCAGTGGGTGTGGGACCTGTGGTAGGGGCAACCTAGTGACAACAACCTCCTGAGCTCTGTTGATCCAAAAGAAAAACTTGGCTAAGAATAGGTAATTCCCGATAGAAGCAAAAGTTCATCGAGATTAAACTTGATAATCCTTCTATAAGACAAATCTTGGAGAACTTAGGAATATAAGTAGGGGGCGTATTCAACATAACATAGGTGAAACTGAAACCCTAGAATCATCCTCGGTGATCACAATAGGGACCCAATGATAGTGGTGTCCTTGTGAAAGTGATCTCTCAACCTTCTCGCTCTCTAATTATCTCACTTTTAATTATCTGTTTTATCATTCAATTGATTCGGTCTAGACAATCTTAATTCACTTAGTAAACCAGTACTTGATTATTAGTCTCTATGAGATCGATATTTTATTATTTAACGATAACCGTGCACTTGCGGGCATTGAGCGCAAGCGCATGCATTAAGTCTTTGGCGATCTTGGTTGGAGATTTGAGGTCGTGCTTGCGTGCATCAAGTTCATAGTGCCGTTGCTAGGGATTTGTCCTAATTGGTATTGGTTGAAAAGTGAATTGATTGGATTAGACCACCTTATATTCAGTTTTTCACTTATTATTGCAATTTCCTTTTCAACTTTTATTGTTTTCGTTTATTATTTTTTTCAGGAGACTAATGGAGCATGAAAATGTATAACTGCTTTAATTGCCATATTTTCCTCCTCGACCTATTCAATTGCTTCACCTACAAAAGTATGCTTTAATGTTAGTCGGGGGGAGGGGGAAGAAATTTCATTTTAATATAATTGTTCGTGTGTTCATTTAGTTTTCTTACTTGGTAGTTTAGTTGTTTCTTTAATAATTCTTAGATTTAGTTTTCGTTATTTTTTCAACCTGCATTAGGTTTATGAATTTACTTATTTTCAAGCATCGTTATTCTTATTATGAGTTCATGCATCTACTTGTCCTTTAAGTAGGCTTCAATGTGTACTATTTTGATGGTATCATGTTGATATGCTTAATTATTTTTAGCAATTCAAATTTTTCTATCTTGTGGTGCAAAATTTTATAAAAGTTATATGAGTATTTACTTAGTTCTGCTGGCTAGTTTTTATTTTTCACTTACACTTAAATTGAATTCCGAAAAGTTGATTTAGTATATAATTAGTCATGATTCATCTCATTGGATTAATACTTTGAAATTCATAGGTAACTTTCAATTATCATTTTAGTTACTAGAGATGCTCGGATTGTGTAAGCCCATTCAGACAAATCAAAATCCCTGTGAACACGAGGGGAAAAAAGGTTCTTTGAAAAGAAAAAAAATGTTGAGACTATTGGGAATACAATCAAAGTCCCACATTAGTAAGATATGAAAAAGATCATGTGCTTATAAGATGAAATGATATCTCTATTGGCATGAGACCTTTTGGGTAAAATCCAGAAATAAAACCACGAGGACTTAGGCCCAAAGTGGACAATATCATACCATTGTAGAGATATGTAAATCTTATAGGCACTAACAATTGGTATTAGAGCCATGATCCATGTCAAGCCATACACCTCGAATGAAGGAAGTGAGGCTCCCATGGCTAGATCGAGAGAACCAGACACTAGGCAGGAAGTCTAGTTGGGTCAGGAGGATCGAACAACTAGCAGGAAGTCTAGTTGGGCTAGAGGGTCGGACAAATGGTAGAAAGTCCAGTTGGGTTAGGAGGACCAGACAATTGACATGAAGTCATAGTGGATTGAGGATTTGACATCAAGCAGAGGAAATCCTTTGAGGACGAATAGACTTGAGGGGGCCAATGCGGACCTTCATTTGAGGGGGAGATTTTTAAGAGTATTGAGAATACAATCAAAGTCTCACATTTGTAGGACATGAAAAAGATCATGTACTTATAAGATAAAATGATATCTCCATTGGCATGAGACCTTTTTGGTAAAGTCCAAAAATAAAATCATGAGGACTTAGGCCCAAAGTGGACAATATCATACCATTGTGGAGATATGTGAATCTTATAGACACTAACAAAAAAAAAGAGAAAAAAAAGAGATTTTTTTTAGGGATAGAAAATAGTTGTCATGGGTAGAAATGGTTTGGTGCCCTTTTGACCCCTAGTTAGGTTAATGGGGAAACACCTACCAATTTCTCTCAATACCGAGCACGCCTTTGAGGCTTTGTGTTAGTTTGAGAGGATGATCCTCGCTTAGGGCAGGTAAGTGTCCAGAGCTAGAAACCTTAGGAACACAATGAGATGACGACATGACTTAACATGGAATTTGAAAACTCTAGGATAAAATTTTTCACTTGAACGAAAAACTTTCTTTGTAGACTTGGTAAACTTATTTATTTGATTTAATAGTAGCACCAGTTGATAGGATTAGATGAACATACTAGATAATGAAACTATTCATTTATATGCATTGACCTGAACACGGAAGTTTGCTTGAGGGCAAGCAAAATTTAAGTTTGGGGGATTTTGATGTGCACATTTTATATAGGATTTTAGCTATCATTTTAGTGTACATCTTACCTCGTTTTTAGGGTATTCATTGCATATTATCTTTGGTTTACTCCACTTTTCTATTATCTTCATTTGGAGATATGCTTTTGTTAATTTTATGTGTAGGACGATATTTTTGGAGCAAAAATGAAGCAATTTATGGAGCACAGACTTTAGGGAACTTGCTCTGGTCATGTCCCAAGAACCGAACATGTTCCCGAAGCGAAAGGGATTAAAACATAGGCTCTAGAGTGACACACAATTGGTTGTGTGAATTTCACATGGCCGTGTGTTTTTTCCAGCTCAATTTTTAGCCTAGATTTCAGTAGTTTCCAGCCTTGTACACGTTCAACCATGTGAAATTTACACGGCCATGTGGCGGTGCCACAAATTCGAGGAAATAGAATTTTTTGGAGCATTTATGGAAAGTCGGAACCACCTATATATATAGGAAATTCATTCAAGAGGTTGGGGATTAGAAGGATCACAAGGGGAGCCACCCTAGGGCTCCCAAGCCCCGAAAGGGGGCCGTCAAAGGGCCCCTCAAGCTGCCAGAGGCCGCCATTTGAGTTCCTCTCCACCACCAATGAAAAGATCACAACGCCGCAACTCCAAACGTGGGTACAAGCTGAGGCCGAAGACAATCTTGATCAAAACTAAGCCCCTCTCTTTTTCTTCTATGCAATTCCTTTAGGTTTGATGTTGTTTTGTCGAATGTCTTATGGTTGTATCTCTTTCTATGAAGTTGATTCCTTGATTATAGGATTAGGGAGTAACCTATACATGTTGAACTTTGTCTTGCAATGAATTCTAAGTTTATCTTATATTTATTTGTAACTTATGATTTCTAGTTTGATGAAGAAGTTTGTGTTTGCTCTTATTCTACTATGCTTAGTCGATGTGGGTGCCCTAAGCATTCACATCGAAATTTAGGAGAATCAAGGAGGAATCGAACGGTCGTCCTCCCTCCCAAAACTGTAGACCCTAAGACGTGAAAGAGTAGGGCATGAAATATGGTCCATCTATTCATGGGGATAACATAAGACATCCTAGAACTCCATAACTTATTCCAGTAGAAGGCCTGAAGTAGGAGAAATCAACTCAGTGGTTGTGGGACCTGTGACAGGGGCAACCCAGTGACAACAACCTCCTGAGCTCTGTCGATCTAAAAGGAAAACTTGGTTAGGAATAGGTAATTCCAGATAGAAGCAAAAGTTCATCGAGATTAAACTTGATGATCCTCCTGCAAGACAAATCTTAGAGAACTTAGGAATATAAGTAGGTGGGTAGGGGGAGTATTTAATATAACATAGGTGAAATCGAAACCCTAGAATCATCCTTGACGATCACAATAGGGACCCAATGACAGTGGTATCCTTCTGAAAGTGATCTCTCAACCTTCTCGGTCCCTAATTAGGAAATCGATCCCTAATTAGATATTAATTTTGAGCCGGTCTCTAAATTAGAGATTGATTTTAAAATCGATCTCTAATTAGAGATTGATTTTAAAATTGATCTCTAATTAGAGACCAATGTTGAGTCAGTCTTTAAATTAGAGATCGATTTTAGAATCGGTCTCTAATTAGAAATCAATTTTTGGGATAAGTCTCTAATTGTTTTGGATCATTAGTTTTTTTTTATCGTTCCTTAATCCTTAATATTGGACAATTATTTTATGGAATCTTTTTCTGACATGTAATTCTTTATTTTTTTTATTGACATAGGGTATCCGAACCTTCAATCCGACTAATCCTTGGGATTGACCATCTCTGTCCCACAAATCTTCGGGATGCCTCGCCAATAGTTGAGCCGAGTAAGGTTGGAGCTCAAGTGGCCTCCACTAGCCACCAAGAGTAAATCAGGGAAGCGCTCGTAGTTTTTTTATGGTTCAGCCCAGACTCCGTAGTTGTGCCATACCTGAATGACGGTCCAATGTCAAAGTCATACTCCATTCACCAGACAAACTCCTAGGTCTGAGGGCCGCCTAAATAGATTTTTTCTAAATTCATCGTCGAACGATATTGCAGTAGAGGATTGAACTACGTTCTCCTATGAGATACCTCTCTGCTTTTATCATTGCACCGTGCCTTTATACTACATGCAAACCAAGGGATTTGTGATGATATCTTATTATTCCATTCGATCTGCTCGAAATGCTATGCATGCATTATTATGACAAAATAGAACCTTAAGGAAGAGGAAGTTGGACATCCATTTTTCACTCCCAAAGGTCTCGCTATGTATATATACTTCATTCTACCTCTTTTTTCTTTTTGTTTTTATTTCCTATCACTTGTTGATTATCATTTCTATTATTTGTCTTCAGGATAACCCTTTTGACAAAGATGTGAATCAAGGAACTCTTATGATATTTAATTTGGATCCTTCAGTTTCTAATGATGACCTTAGGTACATTTTTGGTGCATATAGCGAAGTTAAGGAGGCGATTTTTTTTTCCTTCTACGAGTTTGCTTTAAGTATAGTGTTTTATAGGTCTATACTAAATGCTTGATATTTGTTGTGGAAAGTAGATAAGGGAGACACCTCACAAGATCCATGTATAAACAAGTTTCAACAACTATTTGGTTTTACTTATTTCGGATAAATAGTTAGACAAGTTTCAACAACTTTTAGTTTGACATACATTAGTTGATTGACATTAATGGAGTAGTAAAATGAAATTTTATTCAGTTTCATATGCTTTAAAACCTCTTCCATTGCTTAATTAAAGACTTTATAGCACAGGTACATTATTTTTTCTTCCACCTGATTTATGGACTTGTGAAGTTATAAATGTTGTTGTTTTTTTAACAACCCTTGTTTAAGTTGTTGTCAAATGGTTAATGATTATTCTTAAGATATTTTTTTGTAGTCTACATGAAATGTTTCTTTCATATTAACCTTGTTCATGTACTCTTTCCATTGAATTTTATTTTTAGATGGTGCTTGATATGATGGGGATGTAGCAGGGTCTACAATCTGACCGTGGAGCTCACCACGACTTTGGACCCCACTAGATGTGCTCCGGAAACATAACTGCTCATCCTTACTAGCGATGACATGTGGAAGGCTATTTAATATTATTCAAGCATCTTGTAATCATATTTGTTTAATTGTGTACATTTGAATATTAATAAAATTAAATTTGATTAATCTTTATATTGTAATTTTGTACATTTGGATATTAATAAAATTAAATTTGACTAGTCTTTAATTGTATTGTAATTGTGTACATTTGGATATTAATAAAATTAAATTTGTTTAGTATTTATATTGTAATTGTATGTGTTTAGATGTCATTAGTAAATATTGATGTTATATTGATTCTTGAAAAAATATATAGATTTCTTATAAATTTAAAAATTCAATTATTTAAATTTAGAGATTGATTTTTAAGTCGGTCTCTAAATTTAGAGACCAATTTTTAAGTTTGTCTCTAATTTATAGATCGATTTCTAAATCGAACTCTAAATTTAGAGATCGATTTTTAAGTCGATTTCTAAATTAGAGATCAAATATTAATTCAGTCTCTAATTTAGAAACCCAATATTTAGAGACTCAAATATTCAGTTTCTAATGAATTTAGAGACGGAAAATCGATCTTTAATTTGGATTCTTCTTGTAGTGGAAATGTCGACGCAAAACAGAACGTAATGCCTTGGACACCAATGCACCCGGTTCCGACGAAGAGGCTTTGGACATCAATGAACTGGCACGCTCAATGCTAAAGGAGTCAGAGCAGCCGGAGGAGGTCAATGAAGAGACTCCAATCTCGATGAGAAATACCTCGAACACCAATGCATCAATGCTTTCGTGGCTCGAGGAGGTCAACCCAACGTTGGAAGAGATCAACAAAGGGGCTCCAGTCTCGACGAGCAATACTCCAGACACCAATGCACCCCATTTCATCAAGCCTATGCAAAGAGGAACCATATGAGATGAAGCCTGCGGTGGAGGAGATGAAGCATGCGCCAGAGGAGAAGAAGCCTGCGCCGGAGGAGCCAGAGGAGATGAATCTATTGGTGCAATCAACCTTATGTCAAGGTTGACCAAACTCGAGTGAGAATCAAGTGAAAGTCTAAGTATGGATACTTGGCAATGAAAAAGTCCAAGGGTGCAGTCATGGCAAGGAAAGTCCAAGTATGGATACTTGGCAAAGGGAAAGTCCAAGTGTATAGTCTTGGTCATGTAAGTCCAAGTGCGTAGTCTTGACGACATAAGTCCATGTATGGAGACTTAGTAAAGGAACAATCCAAGTGTGTAGTCTTGGTCGTGTCAGTTCAAGTGTGTAGTCTTGGCAGCGAAAGTCCAAATATAGAGACTTGAGAATGGAAGTCCCGGAGGCACGATCTCTTGGCAAAGGTAGACCCATTAGCATGACAAAGCCGACGGAAGTGATGTGTGCATATCATATAGGTTTTTAGGATTAGTCTTAGCACACATTTAGTTGCATTTCATACTTGTTTCATGCATATTTTCCTTATCTTGGACTTATTTACCATTTTCTAGTTCGGAGATATGCTTTTACTACTTTTGTATATAGGACGACATTTTTGGAGCTAAAATGGCTCGACAAAGGGAGCTCAAAGGAGGTGAGCATGCTTTGTCGTGCCCCTAAGACACAGGCACGCTTTGGGACAAAAAAACAACATCCATGCACAGTTCCAGAGGAAGACATAGTCGACCATGTGAATTTCACATGACCATGCCTTTTGTCGGACGCAGATTCCAGGGAGCGATTTCTAGACTTCCACATGGCCAACCATGTGGAATCCATACGGTTGTGTGGAAACAACGCAACTTAAAGAGATCCATTTTCGTGGGCAACTAAGGAAAGCTGGTTTTACCCCTATAAAAAGGAAGGCACACCTAAACCTAAGGGGGGATGCTTGATGACTGTGACAAGTCATGGGTGCCCTAAACATCACCGAAGGCTTGCAACGGGGAGAAGGAAAGGGACAAAAGGGTAGGATTACACTCCAACACGCAAAAAAGTGGCCTAGACACCTCCAAAAAGCATTAAGGGTGTATATTCTATTATTTAATTTCTGTTTGAATTGTAATGCTTAAAGATTCAATGTCTTGTGTGTATTTTCATATCTATGAAGTAGAATTCTCGATTCTAGGATTAGAGAGTAACTTGTGCAAGTTGGACATGCTATTTCAAATATATGTCAACTTTCCTTGATTATATTTATAGTTTATGATATCTAAGTGTAATGATAATTGCATCTTGGTTCTATTCCTATTATGCTTAGTAGATATAGAGGACGAAAGCCTTTATATTGAAACCTAGGAAAATCAAGGAGGAACCTTGATGAACAGGTATTTTATCGTGGTACCGTTACAAATTAATTTCCGAACTCCCTAACTACACTAATATAGCAAAGTGAATGACCCAGATCGTTTCCCAATGAGTGTAATTGATAAAATAGTAAACTTAGGATTTCTGATTATTGCTTTGAATTTTCTAATGTAAATAGGGGGTTTGGTTTGTAAAAGACTAATCATACTGAATGAAAATACAATGCACGTAATCAAACTCTAATCTAACTAAACTACGATTGCGATGAAATTAAAAGAAACTTAAACTAAGCATTCAAATAAGAAAGTGCAGGAATTTAAATAACAAGTCAAATGCAAAATAACATGGAAGTAAAGTAAAGCATTAAACTAATCTAATCTAATGAACTACAACCTAATTACTCAAAGAAACATTTCATCAAACACTAAATATGCATGAAACAAATTAAACAAAATACGTGCAATTCAAAACGTGGAAGTAATCTTGATTACAAACAATAAGCAAACATGATAAGCAATCAACACATCAATGAAATACTTAAAGCACAGCTTGCGTGGAATTTGAAATTGAAGTTGGAATTGGCGTCGGAGGGAAGATGCAATCGGCACTGCCGTGAAGGTGTTGGCCGCAAAAGTGGAGCGTTGACGGAGTTGTGGATCGGCTGCCGGAGCTGGTGGTGGTCGGAGCGATAACGGAGGGGAATCCCCACTCCGGTGGCTATGGTGGCTGGACCGATCGGAGGAGAATCCTCACTCTGATTGGTCGACGACAGAAATGGAGCTACCGACGGTTGGAAATTGCTGGCGGAGCTATGACTGGCACCTCCGATAAGAGGTGGAAACTTAGAGCTAGAGGAGCTGTAAGATGCTGCCGGATGGAGATGGCTGTAGAGGATCGATGATCGGTGGTTGGCTGGCTAGAGGGAGGTGAATAGCCTTTATCGTAGACGGTGGAAGTAGTTCGTTCGTTGCTCATCTACAAACACTATTAGCGCAAGAGGAATATACTAATACAAACAATTAAAGACAAAGCAAAGGAATAATAGAAACATAAATGCTAACACCACAATGTAACGTGATTCACGACTTCGCCGCTAATCCACGGTCTGATTCGTCCAAGGTGAATCACGCCTCAAGCTTTCACTATTCTCTCCTTTGCACCAAGCTAGGTGGAGGTAACCTCTTTACAATCCCTCTTCTTACAATAGAATGGAATAATAGCAAGTAAGAAGAGTGGGAATCCTTTAGGGCACTTTGAGAGTTTTTAGGAGTTAAAGCATTAGGCTCCCAAACGCCCTCACCCCTTCTTTTTATAGAAGAAGAGGGTTTATTCCCATTAACACAGGATCAGTCGACTGATGCCCCGATCAGTCGATTGGTCCTGTAGCCATTTCCCAATAACGACTTCTTTCCACGTTGGATTTCATCCAACGGCTCCCACATCAGTCGACTGATCTTACCATCAGTCGACTGATGGAGCTATCAGTCGAGTGTTGGAAGCGAACACTCCATTCTATGCCCGAAACCCTTGCGACCAATTGACTGATGCCTTCATCAGTCGACTGGTGGTCTCAGCAGTCGACTGCCAATCCATGGCAGTCGACTGTTGGCACATGAACCGGACTCGAACACTAGTCGAGTCACAGTCAACTTAGAGTAGTCGACTGCCATGACATGACAGTCGACTGATGTCGGGAAATCCCATCCGACACTTAGCCAATTGGCCAAGTTTCACCTAAGCGCACTACCCCTTCCCGGGTTACATTCGCTCACTCTCATTCCTTGAAGTCCCTCGCCTTTGAAGTTGTCTTCATCCGACCACGTCCCTCGGATGCGCCAACTGCATGACTCTGCAATGCCATCCTTCGCGTCTCACCCTGAAGTCTACTTCCTTTGGCTTCACTCCAATCTCCTCGTATGACAGTCCCTCGGATGCTCCAAGCGCACGACTTCCGTAAAGCTATCCTTCACTGACTCAAGGACTGAGTCATGAGAGGTGAAACTCACCAATGCTCCATGTGTGAATTACTAAGTCCTGCAAGACTCCAACGCACATATCAAATCCAATCATCCTAACTTAAACCCTTTGCCACACACATCAAAATCATATCACAGATTGATTGCCCTAACAATCTCCCCCTTTTTGATGTGTGGCAATCTGTTTAAGCTAGGTAAACATTTGATAAAAATATTAAGGTAAGAAAGCATGTAAATAAATATGATTATCAACTCTCCCCCTTAATACATGAAACTCCCCCTAAATGCAATTCTCCCCTTACTTAAACATGCATATTTCTCCCCCTTTGACACCATCAAAAATATCAAACAAAGTTTATACAAGCATGACATTAACTCTAGGGAATAAAAATTACCAAAACATGCCTTAAAATTTGATAAATGAAGGTTACTGGGCATGTTATCAGTCGATCGATCATTGGTTCGGACTACGAATGATCGACACTCGATTTGTGTTTTTCGATTTTAGGTGAATTTCAGAAATGCATTAAAAATTCTATAAAAATCAAAAAATCATGAAATTTGGGGAACATATTTCTTGTAAGTATCTTTATCAATGAAAAATAAATTTTCATGAAAAATCATTATATTTTTGAAGATTTACTAAAAATCCAAAAGTTTCAAAATCAACTAGGTTTTTGATCAAGTTTGCATCAATTTTAACACCTAGTTTTGCTTTGGATTGTTTCAAAACATGAACACACAAATTTTAAAATAAGAAAATGTTTTGAAAACATATGAAATATTCAACCATGATCTTTGGGCAATATGTCTATGAATTAAACATAAGCCTTCCCTATGATTGGTCTATTATTGCTATTTTGATACTTAAAATGACCATCTAAATGCCATAGGCATTAGTGAACCATTTGTATCATCCTAACATCTCACTCATGCTAAGTTTTCAATCAAGGTAGCCTATGGTGAGTGTGAGATATTCCTAAAGGTATTTGTATATACTTAACCATTAATTTCATGCAATTTTACACAAGGTTAAGTATCATCCTAACATACTACATGATCATAAAAATATATATGAATTAATTTCACATTATGATCATGAAACACATGTATCACTTGTTGGTGCAGGGGCACTAGATAATCGAACCTGTGTTTTGATTATGGCAAAGACACAAAGTTAAGTTTATATTGTTATCTCACGAGCTAAATCAAGTGTGCAGAAAAGTACTAAAGCTGGAGCTGAAGGCTAGCGACACCCGGAGGAAGCCGTGGTGGTCGGGCGACACTTGAGTGAATTCGGAGGGAGCCGAAGGAATCGAGTGGAAGGCCGGAAGCGAGAGCTACTATCGAGGTAAGCTCGTGTGAGTGAGAGATTGTAAGGTCGTGTCCTCTTTACAGGGATGACCGTAGGCGACGATTCGACTAAGACTTCCTGTGGAAGGTCTAGGTCGAGATCGGACGGTTAGAAACCGTCGTATTTATCATTTTCCGAGCTAATGTCTTCTTTGCAGGAAGTGGCGGTGGCGATCATTCTGGACATTAGGCGATCGTATTATCGATTGGTGATGAGATGCATCGATCGTATCATCGATCGCCCGATGAGAGGCATCGATCGTGATGGCGGCGATCGGCTTTGCGCTAGGTCAAAGCGGATAACGTTTGGCGCCGCCAGCGATAAAAATTTGGAAAAATTCATGATCCGTTCCAAAGAAATAGGAGACAAATTCAGAGGCTAAAGTCTATAAAAGGAGGGGAGGATTCATCTCCAAATCACATCAATTATTCATCAAGTGCTCCTGCGCAACGCTTCAACACCGTCATGCTTGAAGCCGAGCGGCATCAAGTTTTGATCTTCTTCGTCGGAAGTAGATTCAAGTAATATTTTTGATATTAACTTCTTTATTATTATCTTCATAACGATGTGAGGTAGGCTTGTTGCCTCATCCTCGTATATTCGGTTTTTGTAATCGTTGTCTCCTACCTCCAACGAGGAGGAGACGTTTTAGTGCTTTACCCTCCGTACGCGGTCTAGGACCGATAGGGCCTTGGAGTAGCAACCACTGGGTTGTGAACCAAGTAAAATAAACGTGTTCATTTATTTTCCGCTGTGCTTACTTTGCATATCGAACGAACGAAAAGAAAAGATTTACGATCGCTATTCACCCTCTAGCGGCGCTTCTCGATCCAACCATTGGTAACAGAGCGGGGGCGCTAAGATTTGGTGAAACCACCAATCTAGCACGTTTTGGTTTTCTTTTCGTATTTTTCGATTCGTATATTTCTTAGGTTTTGTTTCCCGCACTACTAATCCAAGACCAAGTCTTGGTACATAGTTTTTGGTTGTGTTTTTGCTAGTACTAATCTCCTTCGGAGTACCTCACGATCAAGAGCATAACTTTTGCTAAAGTGGACTCACGAAGCGATCTACCCACCAAATCGAAGCTCTCTGAAAGATCTACACTTTTTACAGGCGGTTTACCCCCGTAACAAGCTGTTTCCAGCCCCAAAATCCAGCGTTTAGTACCCTTTCGGGGACATCGAAGGTCGTAAGTTTCAAATTTTTTTAGTTTTTTATCCTCCTTATTTATTTCTGTTTTTTTTCTATTATTTCCCGCATTACTAATCCAAGACCAAGTCTTGGAATTCTCTTTGATTTTTATTTGTGTTTTGCAAGATACTTAATGGCTCACATTGAGGGATATAGCACCCGACCTCCGTTCTTAACGGAGATGATTTCCGTTATTGGAAAGGTCGGATGGAGTGTTTCTTGAAAACACAAGTCGAGACTTGGATAATAATCCAAACCGGCTTTGCTTTACCCACCAATGATCAAGGAGAGCCCTTGGATTTCAACAAGTGGACAAATGCAACCAAGAGGCAAATCGAAGCCGATGCAAGAGCAACCCAAATATTGCAATGCGGCTTGTCCAAGGAGGAACTCAACCGCATCGGACCATTCATTAGCGCCAAGGACCTATGGAATAAATTAATTGAGCTACACGAAGGAACACCCGATGCTAAGGTATGTAAACGTGACCTTCTTTTCAATAAGTTGTATAACCTCAAGATGCAGGAACACGAGACGGCAACACAACTACACGCCCGCGTCCAGGACATTGTCAACGGCCTACACACCATCGGACACAAGGTCGAAAACCGTGACCTATTAAGGTACGTTCTTAATTCATTTCCTAGGACTACCTTGTGGGCATCCATGGTCGATGCCTACAAGGTCTCTAAGGACCTATCGAAGCTTAGGTTAGATGAATTATTTTCCGAGTTTGAACTTCATGAGCAAACTAACGTGATCCGGGCCGAGAGAGGTATTGCTCTACTTGCAGGACAAAGAAGCAAGCCACCTACTAGGCAAGTAGATGAACTCGAACCCGAAGACGAATCCGAATCCGAAGAGGAGGCCATAATAGTCAATATTGTGCGGAGAATAGTTCGACAAGAAAGAAGGAAATTGAAGAATGAGAACCAAAAGAAAAAGGGAGCAAGGAAAGCCTTCCATGCAACTTGGGACAACAGAGAAGACATAGCTTACATGGCAAGAACGGAGGAGTCGAGAATCCGGCCGAGTCCAACTACAACTCCGACTCACCCAGAAGATTATTTGAGAGAAAACTCAAAGCGGACCAAAGGGAAAGTTAAGGTTGATTTCTCTTTAATTAGTACACTTTACAGTACAATTAAAATGCTTAATAGGAAATTAACTAAGTCCGAGTCTAGGGTTGAGTCGTTACTTGAGGAGGTTGAAACCCTCAAGCAAGAGGCTACTCTAACCTCTTCAACTAGTCAAGTTCAAGAGAGAAACTCAACCCAAATTGAAAAACTTGAGAAGGAGAATTCTTTCTTGAAAGACCAAGTTCAAGAGGTCGAGGCTAAGTTGGAAAAGTTCACGTTGGGATCTAAGCACCTTAAACGACTACTTGGAACCCAAAGAGCCGTGTACAACAAAGCCGGACTCGGATTTAAGTCAAAGACTACGAATAGGTCTTATATGTCTATCGTAAATCGTAGTCATCAAAGAGTCCAAGCATGGGTCCCAAAGGTTTTATTAAATTCACATATTAGGACTAATAAGTATTGGATTCCTCGGATCAAGTTCATTATTTGAATAGACCTTATTGGTTCAATGGTCTAGGGAGCTAACACTAAAATAGTATACCCGCTTACTTAGCAAAACCATTGCATGCTTAGAATTTACATTAACTTGTGAACTTACTTAGAATACGTACATAACCAACTAAAATCCTTGAAAAGATTGAGCCTCGGGAGCCTCTTTTCATAAATAACTAGTTAGTCAACTCTTGATAATATAGTATCAGGATGCGGCGAGATGATAGTATGTTAGAGAAACAAAGTCTCGTGTATTCGAGCTAGATAAGGCATATCTAGCTTGGTGCACTTGACCGAATGGATCTAGCTGAAGTTACCTCATCGTATCCTAAATTAGTTAGACCAGGAAGTAACCCTAAGTGACTTAAGTAATATTTTCTTGAATTTGGCTTTGTCTAAGGAAGTGGTCGTTGTTCCGATCAAAGAAGGCCCTGTGCCTCGCCACACGACTGAAGCCGATTTCTCGAAAAGTTACTTAACGATCTAAAGGTTAAATCTGAATCTAACCCAAGGTTGACTATCTTTAATCAATTTAAAATCATCTCACAAAACATATAAGGTGAACAAATTATGAGACACATAGAATGGGTGAGATGTTAAGGATAATTGAAATATACTTGAAACAATCCCTTCAAAATACTACTTATTTTCTCAACTATTGTACTTAACAACTCGAGGCCAAAGTTTAGCGCCCCTACATCTCTTATACTTCATATATTTGACTAAGGGGAGAGCAAACTAATCTTAAGGGTTATATTATAAATCTTTAGATTATTGGTGCGAGAGGACACACCTCGAACCAATCTATCTAACTATTGCTAGCATGCTTGGACTCATATTTGATTTATCTAGATGCATTCATAAGCGACATTGTTTTAAACCCCTATTTTATACAAAAACCCCAACACTCTCTTTTGATTTCTGTCAAAAGGGGGAGAAGAGCGACAGTTAAGGGCGAGTAACACAAAATTTCATTTTAAAACACAAAATTTGTGTATGAAAACTAAAGTATCTCTTTCAAAACTCACCTAAGGTTAAGGGGGAGTTTTGGTTAAGGGCGGGTTTTTGGGAATGACATTCATCAGCTACGAGAGGTGTTTTATGCTTTAATTTCCTTAACTTTGTGTTGGTTTGCCATAGATCAAAAGGGGAGATTGTTGGTGCAGGGGCACTAGATAATCGAACCTGTGTTTTGATTATGGCAAAGACACAAAGTTAAGTTTATATTGTTATCTCACGAGCTAAATCAAGTGTGCGAGAAAAGTACTAAAGGCTGGAGTGAAGGCTAGCGACACCGGAGGAAGCCGTGGTGGTCGGCGGCGACACTTGAGTGGTCGGAGGGAGCCAGAAGGAATCAGTGGAAGGCGGAGCGAGAGCTACTATCGAGGTAAGCTCGTGTGAGTGAGAGATTGTAAGGTCGTGTCCTCTTCTGAGGGATGACCGTGGCGACGATTCGACTAAGACTTCTGTGGAAGGTCTAGGTCGAGATCGGACGGTTAGAAACCGTCGTATTTATCATTTAGAGCTAATGACTTACTGCGAGAAGTGGCGGTGTGATCATTCGGACATTAGGCGATCATTATTATCGATTGGTGATGAGATACATCGATCATTATCATCGATCGGTGATGAGGCATCGATCGGTGATGGCGACGATCGACTTTGCGCTAGGTCAAAGCGGATAACGTTTCGCGGCCGCCAGCGATAAAAATTTGGAAAAATTCATGATCCGTTCCAAAGAAATAGGAGACAAATTCAGAGGCTAAAGTCTATAAAAGGAGGGGAGGATTCATCTCCAAATCACATCAATTATTCATCAAGTGCTCCTACAACGCCAACGCTTCAACACCGTCATAACGCCGACGCGACGCCAAGTTTTGATCTTCTTCGTCGGCAGCAGATTCAAGTAATATTTTTGATATTATATTCTGTATTTTTATCTTCATAACGAGGTGAGGTAGGCTTGTTGCCTCATCCTCGTGTATTCGGTTTTTGTAATCGTTGTCTCCTACCTCCAACGAGGAGGAGACGTTTTAGTGCTTTGCCCTCCGTACGCGGTCTAGGACCGATAGGGCCTTGGAGTAGCAACCGCTGGGTTGTGAACCAAGTAAAATAAATGTGTTCATTTATTTTCCGCTGTGCTTACTTTGCGTATTGAACGAACGAAAAAGAAAAGATTTACGATCGCTATTCACCCCCCCCCCCTCTAGCGACGCTTCTCGATCCAACATCACTGAAATTGTAATCATGCATTAGGTATGAATTATGATAATAAGTAAAGTATCACCCAAGGCATGATTTAAACCCTATTGCCCATGACTATGTGTCAAATATCAAGATCATAAATCATGATTGTAAACATATATAACAATTACATTAACTATCATGATTTAAGCATTATTATCAATTTATGGGTACATTATCATCACCCAACACTATGCTAAAAATGTATAGGTCATGAGTATCAAACATATATAACACTAAGTGTTGAGCATGATCTAAACTATTTATGAGTGCATTATCATCACCCAACACTATTTCTAAAATTAGTCCCGCCATCCTAAGTCAACCAAAAATATGATATAGGTAAATTCCATATGGTTGACTATCCTAGGGTTTTCCTAACCCTTAAGGAATGATTTAGGAACCCAAAACAAATTAGTTCCTATGGGGTTCACTAAAAATTCCTTAGGGATCCATTTTCTAGCTATTGTTTTCTTTTTATCTTGACCCCTAGCAATTAGACATTTATAGGCATTTTCATTTTTATTTTCCTTATATCCTAGGCCTTTCTTATTGAAACTTGCTCTTTGGCTCCCTATGATCATGTTAAGGGTGTTGGAGCCAATTGTGAATTTTTCTAGGGCCTTGGTCAAATGATCTACCTTTTCCCTTAAAGCCCTATTTTCTTCAATGCATTCATCATTAACATCAAAAGGCATATAGTCATGTGAGCATGCATCATCATTATTAACATTTAGACATGCTTATTCTAATTTATTTTCTAAGGCCTTAATTTGATCAAGCATGCACTTGTTCTTTTTCTTAGCCCTAAATAAATCCTTAGTAAGGCTAGAAATCATGGAAACTATTTTATTGGGTGAGAGATTCGTTACCATAGTCTCCATGTCTTCCTCTTCGGATTCGGATGAGGATGAGGATGAAGCTCCCCTTTCACTTGAGCTCTCCTCACTAGTGCTTCTTTCTTCTTGCTCTGAGGAGGAGGTGTCTAGGTCATCAAATGTCATTAGTGCCAAATTTGTGACAAAGGAATTTTCTTCTTCTTCGGATGATGATGAAGAAGAAGAGGGATCATCCCATGTCCTTGCTTTTAGTGTCTTGGCCTTCCCTTTTTCCTTGGCCTTCTTCTCCTCTTCCTTTTTCTTCTTGCTCCCCTTTTTCTTTTCTTCTTTCTTTCTCCTCTCCTCTTTACTCTTGTTCAGGAGGGGACAATTATCCCTTATGTGTCCCTCTTATTGGCAATTGTAGCAAATTACCTTCCCTCTTGGTCTTCTCCTCTTATCATTAGATTTATTAAATTTAAAATTTTTCAAAGCACGCCTTACCTTCCTTACCATATAAGCTTCTTCCATGCTATCCATGGAGGAGGAGGAGGCTTCATCGGAGGAGGAGGGAGTCTCCATCTTCTTCTTCCCCTTGTTGGCCAATAGTGCCACTCCCCTTGATGGTTGAAATTTTGGCTCTTCTACTACTCCTTCGAGCCTTGTTTCGTGGAGCTCCATGGTTGAGAAGAATTCCTCCAAGGTGATAACTTCTATGTTCTTGGAGATCTAGAAGGAATCCACAATTGAGCTCCATCTTGAGGACTGGGGAAAGCCATCTATAGCCTTCATTACTATATCCCGGTTGGAGAGCTTTTCCCCTACACTTGTCAAACCTATTAGAATTTCTTTAAACCTAGAGTGTAGAGATTTTACCTTCTCTCCCTTTTCGAGTTTGATATTGGTTAGTTGGGAGCGAAGGACATCTCTCCTTGCTAGCTTGGCCTCGGATGTGCCTTCATGAATCTCTATGAGTTTCTCCCACATTTCCTTGGCGCTAGCATATTCTCCTATTCGGTTGACTTCTTGTTGGGGGAGTACATTGTAGAGGTGGTGCTTTGCCTTTGAGTTTGCCAAGTACTCCTCCCTTTGCCTCTTACTCCACCTTGATTTTTCCAATGGCTCTCCTTCTTCATCCCTAGGAATCTCAAAACCGTTTTCCATAATTAATAAAATTTTGAAGTCGGTTTCGAAAAATACCTCCATTCACTTTTTCCACCAAGTGAATTCCCCCTCGAACTTCGGTGGATGAATATTAGAGCCGGCCATCTCGTGATGTAGTGCTTGTTGCGACGATTAGTCCAGTGACAAGCGCCTTGGCTCTGATACCACTTGTAGGGGATCGATGATCGGTGGTTGGCGGCTAGAGGGGGGTGAATAGCCTTTATCATAGACGGTGGAAGTCGTTCGTTCGTTGCTCATCTACAAACACTATTAGCGCAAGCGGAATATACTAATACAAACAATTAAAGACAAAGAAAAGGAAGAATAGAACACAAACGCTAACACTACAATGTAACGTGGTTCACGGCTTCACCGCTAATCCACAGTTCGATTCGTCCAAGGTGAATCATGCCTCAAGCTTTCACTATTCTCTCCTTTGCACCAAGCTAGGTGGAGGTAACCTCTTTACAATCCCTCTTCTTACAATAGAATGGAATAATAGCAAGTAAGAAGAGTGGGAATCCTTTAGGGCACTTTGAGAGTTGTTAGGAGTTAAAGCATTAGGCTCCCAAATGCCCTCACCCCTTCTTTTGTTAGAAGAAGAGGGTTTCTTCCCGTTAACATAGGATCAGTCGACTGATGCCCCGATCAGTCGACTGGTCCTATAGTCGTTGCCCAATAATGACTTCTTTTCATGTTGGATTCCATCCAACGGCTCCCACATCAGTCGACTGATCTTACCATCAGTCGACTGATGGAGCTATCAGTCGAGTGCTGGAAGTGAACACTCCATTTTGTGCTCGAAACCCTTGCGATCAGTCAACTGATGGCTTCATCAATCGACTGGTGGTCTCGACATTCGACTGTCAATCCATGGCAGTCGACTGTTGGCACATGAACTGGACTCGAACACTAGTCGAGTCATAGTCAACTTAGAGTAGTCGACTCCCATGACATGGCAGTCAACTGATGTCGGGAAATCCCATCCGACACTTAGCCAATTGGCCAACTTTCACCTAAGCGCACTACCCCTTCTCGGGTTACATTTGCTCACTCTCATTCCTTGAAGTCCCTTGCCTTTGAAGTTGTCTTCGTCCGGCCACGTCCCTCAGATGCGCCAAGCGCATGGCTCTGCAGCGCCATCCTTCGTGTCTCACCCTGAAGTCTACTTCCTCCGGCTTCACTCTAATCTCCTCGTCCGACGGTCCCTCAGATGCTCCAAGTGCACGGCTTCCGCAAAGCTATCCTTCACCAACTCAAGGACCGAGTCATGAGAGGTGAAACTCGCCAATGCTCCATGTGCAAATTACTAAGTCCTGCAAGACTCCAACGAACATATCAAATCCAATCATCCTGTCACGCCCCGAGGGAGTCCCCGCCAGACAAAAATCCGACAGCATCTCCCCTGTACGGGTGACAATATCAATTTTTATACAAGGCCTACACGGCCACTAAACATCGGTCAACACGACCGGAACAAAAACATCTACACACGCAAATCATAAGGCCTTAGGCCAACCATCATAGTAAATAAATGAAGTCTATAACATCTAGACTTACCCCTTCTGCCATCTGAGCAGGAACATACAACCAAACTACTTGAATAGTCCATAAGGACACCACAATTATTCCCAAACTTCCATAAGTACATAACCACAACATCAGGACCTATACATATCCTCTATACAAAATCCAAAAACCAATAGACCAATAAAACCTATTTATTTCGACGAGGGGGATTGGCAGCTAGACTCTCCTGACAGCATCATCCTGAAATAAATATAAAACCACGGGATAAGTTCAAAGAACTTAGCGGATATTTATCGATATGAATAGAAAGAAATAGCTAACAATACTAATCATGTCAGTACAGTCTCATATATATGGTAAGCAAGAACTAAATGCAAAAGGACTGTACTCACCTGAATCTCCTACTCTGATATAGGAGCATGTGCCCTACTATAAGAGATAAAGTCATCACCATAAATGAATATGAATCCTGTATGCATGACAATCATATGCAACATCCAAGGCATCAATACAATAATGCAGCAAACACAATACAAATGCAATCCGTGCAAAAATGCATGTCGTGCATATGACATGGTCACCCCAGGCCTTGATCGGCCACGCCTCATGATGGTGAAGCCGAGTGGGTAGGGCTATGACAACTGTGCACTCTGTCATCACTGCTCCTGAGTGACCGAGTGGACAGGATGCTGTCGGAGTACACCTATCCTCCTGCCCCAAACATAGTGGGGGAGCTAAGCTCTCATCTCCCGGTGTCATAGGCCAGAGGAGGGATCCCTGCCCGCTACCACGCTGCCTCGTCGCTACCCATGAGCGGACCAGCGGAGCCTGACAGAGCAACTGCACACACCCTCCTGATGTACCACTAACCCATGAGTGGCAGTGTGTGCAGGCCATGTAACTGGCTGCGGGCTCAACAATAATGGAACCCCGTCCAGCCAGCATGCAATCATGCAAGATGGTGCATGACACTAAAGCATGTAATACCAACTAACGTACGTATCCGAATAATATGCACAATAAAAAGGTACATATACATGATCCAAGTAAAACAGGGAAGGTATAACTATAAACTGATCAAATGCATGTGTCAAATAGGCATAATAACATGCAAGGTAGATAAACATGAAAACTATTGCAAGCTATAACTATCTAGCATATCAACATGACTATATCAAAAGACAAGTCAAAATACCACTTTGATAAAATATCCGCAAAGAACCGGATCGTCACACGTAGAACTCGCCTGCGATCAAAACTCGCATACAACATAACTATAGTTACGCACAAAAAGCAATTCAACGACAAATCGAATAATTAATCGATTTCCTTCATAACCCAATTAATTCCTAATCCTCCAAATATCATACCGATCAACCGAATAACTCCGGAATCAACCCAAATCAACCAATCAAGCTCACCCGCCCTAGGAATTTCATCGACAGCCGATACCCCCAACTCGCAGCCCACTACGGGTCGAGAACTCCACAACCGACTCCCTCGACAGTAACCTCCAAACACTGATCATAACTCCGACTCACAACTATTTACAACGTTATGTGAGCGGAATAAAAGGAAAAACAGAGATTATATCGAAATTTCACTTTACCGGCGAATCTGTTCATCGGCTCTGCTGTTGCCCCCTTTCCCACACCATGATCTAAGCTTCCTATGGAGAAGGTCGGTCGAAGACAACCACTAACAGAAGACAAACAGGAAGACCAGCGATCCGATCGCTGCGACAATCGTGAACCTCACCTAGAATCTGATCAACCATCGCAAGAACAGGAGCTTTGAAGGGCATACACGATCGTAGCTAGATCTCATGAAGAAACCAATAATCGAACTCTTACCTAGCTTCGGCAGAGGTTGCGGCTTCAGTCAGGACAATAGAGTAGCCGTCGTCGGTAAATTTTCCCGGCCACACGCAGAACCTCTAGCTCCGACGTAGATGGTGGAGAACAGCCTCCAATCGAACCTCTGCCGACGCAGACTCCCTGCTGTGTGCCCCTTCACCGCCGACGCATCCGTGGCACCGTCAAGGCGGGTCGTTGCCGCTTGCCATAAGGAAGGAAAAGGCCGTTCAGCCACTTGCGTCTCGGAAGAGAAGATGGTCGCGAGAAGCAGCAGCAAGGGCGAGAAGAAGATGCGATCT
Organism: Wurfbainia villosa; assembly: GCA_025175895.1. Lineage (NCBI taxonomy): Eukaryota > Viridiplantae > Streptophyta > Magnoliopsida > Zingiberales > Zingiberaceae > Wurfbainia > Wurfbainia villosa. Next base: position 74,007,813 of record CM046000.1, on the reverse strand, counting down.
GAGAAGGAAATCGCACCGTGGAGAAATAAGAAGAAGGGGAATCGCGGATGGGAAGCTGCGTCGGGTAGAATTGGGGAAATAAGAGAAATTAAAACCTAGGTTTAGCTATTTAAACCTAGAGTTAACTAAACCCATTAATCCCTCAATTATAGATAATCTAAACATGCCTTATAAAAGCCTATTAAATCTTTCCCCATAAGTTCATAGAAATTCCATCTAAATCCAGGAAAATTCCTAAAAAAATTCCTGAAAAATTTTATGCGGTAATTTCCTCCTAAACCAGTATTTTATTTTATTTTTATATATATATTTTTTTCCTGGTATTTTACATTCTCCCCTACTAATAAAAATTTGGTCCCCAAATTTCATGCTCATGTATGAGTACGAGATGTCATAACAACCATCTCAGATATCTGGAGACAAGTCACACACCTCAAGTGACTAAGTGGGGTATTGAGCTCTGATCTTTTCCTCAAGCTCCCAAGTAGCCTCTTCATCTGTGAGGTGACCCCATCCAACCTTGACAAGTCGGACAATCTTATTCCGCAACTGTCGTTCCTTGAAATCCAAAATCCGTACCGGAACCTCTGCGTAAGTAGCATCAGGTTGAATGGAACCTGACACATCTGATAGAATATGTGTAAAATCTGACACATACTTCCTCAGCATGAACACATGAAACACATCCTGGATACCAGCCAAAAACGGTGGTAGCCCTAGACGGTAAGCGACTACTCCGATCCTCTCAAAAATCTCGAAAGGCCCAATGTACCTTGGAGCTAACTTACCACGGAGGTCAAATCTCTTCACCCCTTCCGTGGGTGAGACTCGCAAGAAAACATGATCACCAATAGAGAACTCCCGAGGTCTCCGTCTCCGATCTGCATAATTCTTCTGACGATCCTGCGCCTCTGCCATCCTACGTCTGATAGTACGGACCAACCCTGTCTCATACTGAGCTCTATGGGTCCTAACAACTGGTCCTCCCAGTTGGCCCTGAAATCCATAACACAGGACCCCAGCAAATCCTCTAGTATCTAAATGGTCCGCTCAGACTATCCATCTATCTGCAGATGGAATGCAGTACTAAAACGAAGCTGCATGCCTAAGGCCTACTGCAGACTCTGCCAAAACCGAGACGTGAACCAGGGATCTCTATCTGATATAATGCTCAAGGAACACCATGCAATCTGATGATATCCCGACAATATATAACTCTATCAAACGATCCAAGAGTTCGTCTTCCAAATCACTAAGAAGTCTTGCGGTTGGTTAGTCGGTCAACGACTACCCAAATTGCGTCATGGCCTTGATGTGTCCTAGGCAACCCACTACAAAAATCTATAATAATATGCTTTCACTTCCATTCCGGAATCGGAATTTTCTGAAGCATCTGTTCCTTAAACTAATACAACTTCAGAAACCATTTTCCTCCTCGAGTCGAGACGATAGTCCATCTACCGTCCAACATCCACTCCACCACACACTCTGTAAGTGCATGGGAGGCTATCACGACCAAACTTCCTTGTTACAACCGTTCGTGTTCCAGCTACTCTATAGTAGTTGTCCAGTAACTAGCCAAAACCCCATGAGCATTACGGCTCCTCACCTCTACCAAACAACATAATCAAGCTAAGTCCACGTCGATATATATGGCGGCTTATTTCAGCGATTCTTTAAGCTAGTAAGATTAGAATATATCTTAGTCAATAACATCGGAATCGCTCCGATCTCCAAAATGATGCATCCATGTACACCACCCTTCCATCCATACCAGAATGATTAATCAACACTGGCGTAAAAGTCAATCATCGTCTGAGCCCTGAAACTAGTTTCACAAGCTTCAGACCAAGTAAATTTCCTCACCTTCTTGGTCCAACCAGTCAGCGATGTAGTACTGCTAGAGCATCCTATCCATATATATAGTAACAATTAAACCAATACCAAGAAAACTACCATCTATGGTGGTCGAGTCGCAACTCAACTACCACCCTCATCGGTGGTCAAGTTCGCAATCCAACGCGACCACAACCGAGCCAAATCGTGTGCAGAATACACGACTTCCCAAATCCCTGGATGACTAAGTCGTCAATAAGTCTAATAAAATAATCATAAGCTCATACAATTCATATCAAGTATGAAATTGTCATCGCTATACAACTGCATTCTCTTTACTCTAGCCTGATGATATAACAATCATCACAACGACCATGATAATTGTATGACATCATGTCACTACAATATCAACCCATCAGTCATAAATCAATCATAGAGCATACACCGATGCCCTATAGCTGATCTAAATAGATCTTCTATCCACAATGAAGGATATTCATTTCCTTCCACAACTACTGCATTCTATCATCGTTAATCGATGCATAATCTCAAAGGTCCATCTCTCTTTTAACAAAGAGTTCCGGATCTTCTCTAGAAGAAAATACTGGGACAGATAAATATCCCATCCAACACCTCCTATAATAAGGTAAAACGATCTTTCATCGTCTTGACCAGTGTAAGTATACACGCCTTATCCATAACCAAACCACTAATAGTAGGGACTGATATTTTCTGAGGGTTTACTCCTTGACCTTCAAATGGATGACTAGCAGGCCATATTCCTAGCTTCCTAATTCGACATCAGTCAACACCTCTAAAGAATTCGTACCTTTGAAATCATCATTAGATTCCGCAAGGTCAATACGTCATCGACCTCGTCCCCGACCATGAGTAGGGACAATTTCACTAAGTCAATACTTTTCCTAACCATTAAAGTACAGTAACCACTAAAGACAATATTTTTCCTATAGCTCAGAGATATCCTTCAGCTCGTCTGGTCCCAAAACCCGAGAACTCCCAAAAATCCAAGGGAAATCAAATCCTCGAAACACAAAACCCACAAACCAAAACCGTAAACCAATAAAATTGTCACGTCCTGGGGGCATAGTCGTCATCCAAATGACAAAAGAGCCCCTTAGTGACAATATTCCGAAATCCATGGACCAAATCTGGTAAAAACCTCGAAATAATTATAGAAATATAAGTATTTCAATAACTGCATGCATGCACGACTAAACATATATCAAACAAAGTAAAATAGTTTTGTGACACCAAATCAAATTGCGACCAAAAATTCAAAGTGCATAATCAAAATGCAACACCGATAAAGTAAACAAAGCGGCATCCCGACGATGCAGGGAGACAAGCACGGCAACGAACTCTCTGAGCGACACCAAGGTAGGTCAACAGAACACATCCTCCATCAGTTAACCTAGAGGATAAGCGAGGAGGGGATAAGTACAACCACTCTGTGGATGTATAGACAATAGTGCATAATCATAATGCACATAATGGAAGTCATAGGGAACAAGCTAGAGTAACCCAACCCTCAGAGTACCAATATCAGTCTGCAACCAACCTAATCAGCAGTATAATAAATATACCTGCAACATACACAACCACTGCAACAAGCAGTGCACATCCAGATACCACGATAAAGTCTCGTGGCTCTCACACAAAAAGGAAACTATCTATGAGCTACCTCGAACGTAACCCATGGGCCGAAAATCAATAGCACGGTCTACGCGCAACTATATGCTACCACGAATGAGACTCGTGGATAGACAGACTGTATATAAATATCTAATTATTGACTGCACGCTCTGGCGTACTACCACCAATAGGTCGCGTGAGCAGTCGATTATCCTAGGTTGTTAAGCCTAGGGTTACCCAATGCATCCAGTATAAAACGACCATTGACGTCGACAAAGATCATCGATCTATAATTAAGCCCGTTGAGGCGGTCAAGTGAGGGTTTCAACACCTCTAATACCAAATGTTTACCAAAGTCGGTAAAGATCATTGACTTATAAATAAATAAGTCGAGATGGTTAATTCTAGGGTTCCAACCCTTCCAACATGCTCGGTTATCAAGGTCGATAAAAATCATAAGTCCCCTAATAATCACGTCGAGACGATTAATCATAGGGTTTCGTCCCAACTAACAGAAACCGCCTATCAAGGCCAATAAGGACAACAAATCGCCCGGCAAGAGGGTTAAGCCTAAATTATATCATTCTACCAGTTCAATCCTGCATGCTACAACATGCTTCCACGAACAGATCTCGTGGGTACTTAACCTGTAAAGTAGCTATCTAGCTACAGGCGTCATACGAATCCGATTATCACCAACTCTGAACGAATAACGCAAGAGTATAACCTTACAGTAGACTATCTCAACCATACATGGGAGACCTATTCGACCTCAAATACACAAAAGCCCCTTTAGGGAAACTCTACTTTAACTTTCCTCAACCACGGATGGGTGATATTGTTGGCAGCCGATAAATATGAACAACGTTATATACCCTCTAAGGATTTAATCGCATCCTAATCATATGACCTCTACTAATCCCAATCATGGTATCCACCGCAAAACACATAATCATATAATCACATAACACACTGTCTAATAAATGACAGCATAGTCATACGAATGGGAATCAATGGCTGAAATTAATAAGGGTATAACTAAAGGGTCATGCCAGATCAAAATCAAGGCAATACTAAATACAGCATCAGATGCTTATATATACTCTAAACTACATAAGCTGTAATCATGTCATCATGCCTTCTACGAATTTATCCATCTTAGTCATATTATTCAACTAGTCTAATAATCCTAATGCTAGTCAAATCCTAAGAGGTAAACATCTACCAATAATATCTTATCATTTATATCACAATGATAACTAGCTATGTATAGCAGTAATAGTAATTAATAACCAAATGCTATCTATAAACCAGCAACCTAAAAATATAATTGTCCAACAGATATTAAGGTTAAAACAATACTAGATAAAACATGATATCACCGCATAACCAAATATAAATATGTACTAAATCTAGAAAATTTTCTAGGATGTATTTACCTGTTAGGTCATGCGGAGATGTCCTGTGCCGAATCCCCATATTGACCTCGTCGATAATACCTCAATTTCAAACATAAAAATGCGTGAATCCGTACAACTCCAAAAATACCCAGTTAACCTGCCAAACTTGGCGAACTCCATAAACCCAAAAACCCTAAGGAACTCGGAAACCTACGCTCTGATACCAAATAAATTGTCACTCCCCGAGGGAGTCCCCGCCAGACAAAAATCCGACAGCATCTCCCCTGTACGGGTGACAATATCAATTTTTATACAAGGCCTACACGGCCACTAAACATCGGTCAACACGACCGGAACAAAAACATCTACACACGCAAATCATAAGGCCTCAGGCCAACCATCATAGTAAATAAATGAAGTCTATAACATCTAGACTTACCCCTTCTGCCATCTGAGCAGGAACATACAACCAAACTACTTGAATAGTCCATAAGGACACCACAATTATTCCCAAACTTCCATAAGTACATAACCACAACATCAGGACCTATACATATCCTCTATACAAAATCCAAAAACCAATAGACCAATAAAACCTATTTATTTTTGAGGGGATTGGCGGTGGACTCTCTGACAAACGATCATCCTGAAATAAATATAAAACCACGGGATAAGTTCAAAGAACTTAGCGGATATTTATCGATATGAATAGAAAGAAATAGCTAACAATACTAATCATGTCAGTACAGTCTCATATATATGGTAAGCAAGAACTAAATGCAAAAGGACTGTACTCACCTGAATCTCCTACTCTGATATAGGAGCATGTGCCCTACTATAAGAGATAAAGTCATCACCATAAATGAATATGAATCCTGTATGCATGACAATCATATGCAACATCCAAGGCATCAATACAATAATGCAGCAAACACAATACAAATGCAATCCGTGCAAAAATGCATGTCGTGCATATGACATGGTCACCCCTGACGCCAGTCAGCCGCCTCACACGCAATGGTGAAGCCGAGTGGGTAGGGCTATGACAACTGTGCACTCTGTCATCACTGCTCCTGAGTGACCGAGTGGACAGGATGCTGTCGGAGTACACCTATCCTCCTGCCCCAAACATAGTGGGGGAGCTAAGCTCTCATCTCCCGGTGTCATAGGCCAGAGGAGGGATCCCTGCCCGCTACCACGCTGCCTCGCTACCATGGCGGACTAAGCTGAGTCGACAGAGCAATCGATGTACCACTAACCCATGAGTGGCAGTGTGTGCAGGCCATGTAACTGGCTGCGGGCTCAACAATAATGGAACCCCGTCCAGCCAGCATGCAATCATGCAAGATGGTGCATGACACTAAAGCATGTAATACCAACTAACGTACGTATCCGAATAATATGCACAATAAAAAGGTACATATACATGATCCAAGTAAAACAGGGAAGGTATAACTATAAACTGATCAAATGCATGTGTCAAATAGGCATAATAACATGCAAGGTAGATAAACATGAAAACTATTGCAAGCTATAACTATCTAGCATATCAACATGACTATATCAAAAAGACAAGTCAAAATACCCGCCTGATAAAATATCCGCAAAAAGAACCAGATCGTCACGACCGTGAACCTGCCTCGTGACCGAAACCTGCATACAGCATAACTATAGTTACGCACAAAAAGCAATTCAACGACAAATCGAATAATTAATTGATTTCCTTCATAACCCAATTAATTCCTAATCCTCCAAATATCATACCGATCAACCGAATAACTCCGGAATCAACCCAAATCAACCAATCAAGCTCACCCGCCCTAGGAATTTCATCGACAGTCGATACCCCCAACTCGCAGCCCACTACGGGTCGAGAACTCCACAACCGACTCCCTCGACAGTAACCTCCAAACACTGATCATAACTCCGACTCACAACTATTTACAGCCCTTACAGTCGTGAACAGAATAAAAAAGGAAAAACAGAGATTATATCGAAATTTCACTTTACCGGCGAATCTGTTCATCGGCTCTGCTGTTGCCCCCTTTCCCACACCATGATCTAAGCTTCCTATGGAGAAGGTCGGTCGAAGACAACCACTAACAGAAGACAAACAGGAAGACCAGCGATCCGATCGCTGCGACAATCGTGAACCTCACCTAGAATCTGATCAACCATCGCAAGAACAGGAGCTTTGAAGGGCATACACGATCGTAGCTAGATCTCATGAAGAAACCAATAATCGAACTCTTACCTAGCTTCGGCAGAGGTTGCGGCTTCAGTCAGGACAATAGAGTAGCCGTCGTCGGTAAATTTTCCCGGCCACACGCAGAACCTCTAGCTCCGACGTAGATGGTGGAGAACAGCCTCCAATCGAACCTCTGCCGACGCAGACTCCCTGCTGTGTGCCCCTTCACCGCCGACGCATCCGTGGCACCGTCAAGGCGGGTCGTTGCCGCTTGCCATAAGGAAGGAAAAGGCCGTTCAGCCACTTGCGTCTCGGAAGAGAAGATGGTCGCGAGAAGCAGCAGCAAGGGCGAGAAGAAGATGCGATCTGAGAAGGAAATCGCACCGTGGAGAAATAAGAAGAAGGGGAATCGCGGATGGGAAGCTGCGTCGGGTAGAATTGGGGAAATAAGAGAAATTAAAACCTAGGTTTAGCTATTTAAACCTAGAGTTAACTAAACCCATTAATCCCTCAATTATAGATAATCTAAACATGCCTTATAAAAGCCTATTAAATCTTTCCCCATAAGTTCATAGAAATTCCATCTAAATCCAGGAAAATTCCTAAAAAAATTCCTGAAAAATTTTATGCGGTAATTTCCTCCTAAACCAGTATTTTATTTTATTTTTTATATATTTTTTTTTCTGGTATTTTACACATCCTAACTTAAACCCTTTGCCACACACATCAAAACTATATCACGGGCTGATTGCCCTAACAATGGCTGGAGGAGCTGGCCAGATCGATCGGAGAGGAATCCCATTTCTAATTGGTCGACAGCGACAGAGCTCGGAACGAAGAAGATGGAGTCTGGCGGTGGTATGGAGGCGGGGTGGCATCGATCACCGGAGAAGGAGGGAATCCCCTTTCCTCTCTGGCGACCGATGGGGAAGGTAGAGAGTGCGACGGCGTGCGATGTAAGGAGGAGGCATCGACGTCGCACGATTGAAGGGGGAAGAAGATGTGCCGGCTGCGAGATTTGGGAGATTGTTAGATTTTTAAGCTTCATTTTGGTAGCCATCCAATCAAAGCAAGATCTAATCCCAGCCTTCCAATTGAAGCTAGGTTAATTGCCTTGATTAATTGATTTAAGGGTTGTGCATCCAACGACTGAGAATTCTCCGACTTTGAATGGATGGATCTGATCAATCTGAATGGATAATCATGATCGGTCGAATCTGGAGGAAGGGCTCAGATGTCCAGATCTAAATGTATGGATTGGATCTCTCCAGATTTAGATGGATGGCTTAAATCAATCAGATCTCATCAGACGGTTAGGATTAAATAGATTTGAACCCTTTGATTAAATTGCTTCTAATCTGGATGAAGGGCTCAGATTCTTCCAGCTTAAAATATCCTTTATGCCCTTAGATAAAGCCATAATTGATCCAATTCAAGTCTAATCCATTGGCTCGTCTTGATCTCCTACAATTAAGATGTAAAATTTGCATTTAAGTCCAAAATTTAGGAGAATTTATAATAAGGTCCAAAAGATGATCCAACTCATAAAATATTCAAATAATCAATAATTAAACACATGAGAGGATTAAAAACATTAAGATTAAAGACCAAAATAATACGACAAAATGACAGTTATCAATTCCCCCATACTTATTCTTGCACGTCTCGAGAAAGTAAAAAAAACTAAAAGTAAATTGAAAGTATATTTTCCTAGCAATTCCCAATCATACATAGAAAATCGTGAAAGAAAGTTACCTAAGATTGTCAATTCTTGGAAATTCAAGCAATCATGGACTCAAATCTTACACAGGTTAACAAAAATGTGTTAGGGCAATCTCTTGCCATGATTAGGTTTTGATGTGTGTGACAAAGGGTTTAAGTTAGTTTGTTATGTTGATTTGATATGTGCGTTGAAGTCGTGCAGGACTTAGTAATTCGCACATGGAGCCGTGACGAGTTTCACATCTCATGACTCGGGCCTTGAGTCGGTGAAGGATAGCTTTTTGGAAGTCGTGCGCTTGGAGCATCCGAGGGACCACCGAACGAGGAGCTTGGAGTGAAGCCGGAGGAAGTAGACTTTGAGGCAAGAGACGCGAAGGAGCATTGCAGAGCCGTGCGCCTGATGCTGCCGAGGGACATGGCCGCGAACGAAGAGAACTTCGAAGGCGAGGGACTCTGAGAGATGAGAGTGAGCGAATGTAACCCGGGAAGGGGTAGCTCTTAGATGAAACTTGGCCATTTGGCTAAGTGTTGGATGGGATTTCCCGACACCAGTCGACTACCATGTCATGGCAGTCGACTGCTCTGAGTCGATGGTTCGATCGACTGGTTTAAGTTAGCTGAATCAAGTTGATCGACCGTCGGTGATGGGCATAGGCGGATCGGTGATCGATCACCGATCGGCCAAGGGCGCGATCGTGATGGCACCGGTATGCATAAACCGGAGTCGACCTCGTTGAGGACTCGACTGATCGAGCACCAGTCGACTGATGGTAATATTAGTCGACTGATGCCAATACCGTTGGATGGAATCCAACGTGGAAAGTGGCCGTTATTGGGCAACGACTACGGGATCAGTCGACTGATCGAGGGCATCAGTCGACTGATCCTGTGTCAACGGGAAGAAACCCTCTTCCTCTATAAAAAGGAATGGGATGGGGCTTTGGGAGGCTAATGCTTATGCTCTAATATTCTCCCAAAGTTCCCTAAAGCTTTTCATCCTCTTACTTGAGCTTATTTCCATTATATTTGTAAGAGGAGTGTTTTTGTGTAAAGAGGTTACCTCCACCTAGCTTTGTGCAAAGGAGAGATCTAGTGGATAGATTGTGGAGTGATTCACCGTGGACGAATCGGACCGTGGATTAGCGGCGTAGCCGTGAACCACGTTACATCTCGTGTTTGTATTGTTTTGTTTATCTTTTGCTTTGTCTATTTGTATTTCTATATTCCGCTTGCGCTAATCTTTTGTAGACGAGAAAAATACGACATCCAACGAACGAGGGCTATTCACCCCCCTCTAGCCGGCTGTATCGATCTCCCAACAAGTGGTATCAGAGCAAGGTTGCTTGTCACCGGACTAACCGCCGCAACAAGCTCTTTATCAAAAGATGGCCGGCTCGAACATTCATCCGCCGAAGTTTGAAGGGGAATTCACTTGGTGGAAGAAGCGAATGGAGGTATTCTTCGAAACCGACTTTGAAATCCTTTTAATAATGGAAAATGGTTTTGAGTTGCCTAGGAACGAAGATGGGGAGCCATTGGAGAAATCGAGATGGAGCAAAAAACAAAGAGAGGAGTATTTGGAAAATTCAAAGGCCAAGCACCACCTATATAATGTACTCCCTCAACAAGAAGTCAACCGGATAGGAGAGTGTGCTAGCACCAAGGAAATGTGGGAGAAATTAATAGAGATCCATGAAGGCACATCCGAGGCGAAGCTAGCAAGGAGAGATGTCCTTCGCTCCCAATTGTCCAATATCAAACTTGAAAAGGGAGAGAAGGTAAAATCCCTACACTCTAGATTTAAGGAAATTCTAACCGGTTTGACAAGTGTAGGTGAAAAGCTCTCCAACCGGGATATGGTAATGAAGGCCATAGATGCCTTTCCTCGGTCCTCAAGATGGAGCTCCATGGTGGATTCGTTTTACATCTCCAAGAACTTGGAAGTAAGTACCTTGGAGGAGTTTTTCTCAACAATGGAGCTCCACGAAACGAGGCTTGAAGGAATACAAGAAGAGCCAAAGTTTCAACCTTCAAGGGGAGTGGCACTAATAGCAAACAAGGGGAAGAAGAAGATAGAGATCCCCTCCTCCTCCGATGACGAAGCGTCTTCCTCCTCCTCCATGGATAGCACCGAAGAAGCCTATATGGTAAGGAGGGTAAGACGTGCTTTAAAAGGTTTTAGATTTAATAAATCTAATGATAGGAATAGTAGACAAAGGGGGAAAATCATTTGCTACAATTGCCAAGGAGAGGGACACATAAGGGATAATTGTCCTCTCCTAAAAAAGAGCAAAGAAGAGAGGAAGAAGAAAGAAGAAAAGAAAAAGAAAAAGGGGAGTAAAAAGAAGGAAGAAGAAAAGAAGGCCAAGGAAAAAGGAAAGGCCATGGCTCTCAAAGCAAAGACATGGGATTGTTAAGGCAATCTCTTGTCGTAATATGGTTTTGATGGTATGGCAAAGGGTTTAAGTTAGGTTGTTATTGTGATTTGATATGTGCATTGAAGTCGTGCAGGGCTTAGTAATTCGCACATGGAGCCGTGGCGAGTTTCACATCTCATGACTCGTGCCTTGAGTCGGTGAAGGATAGCTTTGTGGAAGCCGTGTGCTTGGAGCATCCGAGGGACCGTCGGACGAGGAGCTTGGAGTGAAGCCGGAGGAAGTAGACTTCGAGGCAAGAGATGCAAAGGAGCATTGCAGAGTCGTGCGCCTGATGCTGCCGAGGGACGTGGCCGCGAACGAAGAGAACTTCGAAGGCGAGGGACTCCGAGGGATGAGAGTGAGCTATTGTAAACCGGGAAGGGTAGCTCTTAGGTGAAACTTGGCCATTTTGGCCAAGTGTCGGATGGGTTTTCCCGACACCAGTCGACTGCCATGTCATGGCGGTGATCGCTTCGAGTCGATGGGTCGATCGACCGTATAAAACCGCTTTAGTGCTTGGTAGTCGATCACATGGATCGGCAATGATCGATGTCGATACAACGATCGCGCCAGAGAATGGCGAGGTCGATGGCATGCGCAGACGCACGTAATGGAGTCGACTCCATTGAGCACTCGACTGATCGAGTATCAGTCGACAGATGGTAAGATCAGTCGACTGATGCAAATACCGTTAGATGGAATCCAACGTGGAAAGCAGCCGTTATTGGGCAACGGCTACCGGATCAGTCGACTGATTGAGGGCATCAGTCGACTGATCCTGTGTCAACGGGAAGAAACCCTCTTCCTCTATAAAAAGGAAGGGGGTGGGGGTTTGGGAGGCTAATGCTTATGCTCTAATACTCTCCCAAGTTCCCTAAAGCTTTCCATCCTCTTACTCAAGCTTATTTCCATTATATTTTTAAGAGGAGTGTTTTTGTGTAAAGAGGTTACCTCCACCTAGCTTTGTGCAAAGGAGAGATCTAGTGGATAGATTTGGAGGAGTGATTCACCTTGGACGAATCGGACCGTGGATTAGCGGCGTAGCCATGAACCACGTTACATCTCGTGTTTGTATTGCTTGTTTATATTTTGCTTGTCTTTATTTATATTTGCATATTCTTCTTGCGCTAACGTTTTGTAGACGAGCAAAATACGACATACATTGTAAGAGGGCTATTCACCCCCCTCTAGCCGGCCAACTGATCCCCCAACAAGTGGTATCAGAGCAAGGTTGCTTGTCACCGGACTAACCGCCGCAACAAGCTCTACATCTCAAATGGCCGGCTGAAACATCCACCCACCGAAGTTCGACGGCGAATTCTCTTGGTGGAAAAAGAGAATGGAGGTATTCTTCGAAACCGACTTTGAAATATTATTAATTATGGAAAACGGTTTCGAGTTGGTTAGGAACGAAGATGGGGAGCCATTGGAAAAATCGAGATGGAGCAAAAGACAAAGAGAGGAGTATTTGGCAAATTCAAAGGCCAAGCACCACCTCTACAATGTGCTCCCTCAACAAGAAGTCAATAGGATAGGGGAGTGTGCTAGTGCCAAGGAAATGTGGGAGAAATTAATAGAGATTCATGAAGGCACATCCGAGGCAAAGCTAGCAAGGAGAGATGTCCTTCGCTCCCAATTGTCCAATATCAAACTCGAAAAGGGAGAGAAGGTAAAATCCCTACACTCTAGATTTAAGAAAATTCTAACCGGTTTAACAAGTGTAGGTGAAAAGCTTTCCAACCGGGATATGGTAATGAAGGCCATAGATGCCTTTCCCCGGTCCTCAAGATGGAGTTCCATGGTGGATTCATTTTACATCTCCAAGAACTTGGAAGTAAATACCTTGGAGGAGTTTTTCTCAACAATGGAGCTCCACGAAACGAGGCTTGAAGGAATACAAGAAGAGCCTAGAATCCAACCTTCAAGAGGAGTAGCATTGATGGCAAATAAGGGGAAGAAGAAGATAGAGATCCCCTCCTCCTCCTCCGATGATGATGAAGCTTCTACCTCCTCCATGGATAGCACGGAAGAAGCCTACATGGTAAGGAAGGTAAGGCGTGCATTTAAGAATTTTAGATTTGATAAATCTCATGATAGGAATAGAAGACCAAGGGGGAAGATCATTTGTTACAATTGTCAAGGGGAGGGACACATAAGGGACAATTGTCCCCTCCTAAACAAGAGCAAAGAGGAAAGGAAAAAGAAGGAAGAAAAGAAGAAGAAGGGGAGCAAGAAGAAAAAGGAAGAAGAAAAGAAGGCCAAGGAAAAAGGAAAGGCCATGGCTCTCAAAGCAAAGACATGGGATGACCTTGCTTCCTCATCCTCATCCGAAGAAGAAGAGCATGTCTATTCCAACCTTGCATTGATGGCCTTCGACGACTTGGATTGCTCCTCCTCCTCAAATGAAGAGAGCTCAAGTGAAGGGGGAGCTTCTACATCCTCCTCATCCGAAGAAGAAGAGGACATGGAAATTATGGTAACGAATGCCTCTCCTAAGAAAATAGTTTCCATATTTTCTAGTTTAACTAAGGACTTATTTGGAATGAAAAATAAAAATAAAAGCATTCTAGATCAAATTAAGGCATTAGAAAATAAGCTAGGAAATGTATGCTTAAATGAAAATGATAATATCTCTTCTAGGTTAAATGATGCATGCTCACATGATAATTATGTGCCATTAGATGTTAGTGATGCATGCATAGAAGAAAATAGGGCATTAAAGGAAAAGGTAGATTATTTAACAAAAGCCCTAGAAAAATTCACTATTGGCTCCAACACCCTTAACATGATAATTGGGAGCCAAAGAGCTAGTTTCAATAAGAAAGGCCTAGGATACAAAGAAAAGAAAAATGAAAAGGCCTATAAATGCCTAATAGCTAGGGGACAAGATAAGAAGAAAGTAATAGCTAAGAAATGGATCCCCAAGGAGTACTTAGTGAACCCAATAGGAAAGAACTTATTTTGGGTTCCAAAATCCATCCTTAAGGGTTAGGATAACCCCTAGGGTAGGCAACCATATGCAATTGACCTATATCATATTTTGGTTGACTTAGGATGACGGGACAACATTTTTAAATAGTGTTGGGTGATGATAACGTGCCCATAAATAGATAATAATGCATAAATCATGATGATTAATGTAATTGTTACACATGTTTGCAATCATGATTTATGATTTTGATATTTGGCACGTAATCATGAGAAATAGGGTTAAATCATGCTTTAGGTGATAATTTGCTTATTATCATGATATAATACCTAATGCATGATTATTATTTGATGAAAACATGTGCTTCATGATCATAATGTAGAATTAATTCATATATATCTTTATGATCATGAGGATTGTTTGGTTGATACTTAACCTTGATAGAATTGTATGAATATGATGGTTAAGTATATACAAATACCCCCTAGGATGCATCTCACACTCACCATAGGCTACTTTGATTGAAAACTTAGCATGAGTGAGATGTTAGGATGATACAAATGTCCACTAATGCCTATGGCATTTAGATGGTCATTTAAGGTATCAAAATAGCAATAATAGACCAATCATAGGGAAGGCTTATGTTTAATTCATAGACATATTGCCCAAAGATCATGGTTGGATATTTCATATGTTTTCAAAATAATTTCTTAATCTAAAATCCATGTATTCATGTTTTGAAACAATTGGAACCAAAACTAGGTGTTAAACTTGATACTAGAATGGTCAAAAACCTAGTGATTTTTAAACCTTTTGGATTTTTGGCAAAAACGTGAAAATATGATGATTTTTCATGAAAACCTATTTTTCACTGATAGATATACTTAAAAGAAATGTGTTCCCCAAATTTCATGATTTTTTAAATTTTCTGGAATTTTTAACGCATTTCTGAATTTCGGTCCGAAAATCAGGAAATCTTGAAAATCATGTGCCAGTCGACTGGTATCTGAACCAGTCGACTGATGGCCTGTAAATCAGACTAGTTGAAGCCGAATTCAGGTTTTAGAGCAATTTTTTGTATTTTTCCTTCTAATATACTTGATGCCATGAGTTTTTAACTTAGTGTTAATCTTTTTGATGGTGTCAAAGGGGGAGAGATAATTATGTTTAAGTAAATTATGATAGGGGGAGGGAGAAATTGTTAAAAAGTGATAGGGGGAGAAATTTAAATTGTATGGGGAGTTTCATGGATTAAGGGGGAGTTGCATGTTGTTATATCATGTTTTATGTTTACATGCTTTCTTACCTTAGAAATTTTTATCAAAGGTTTTTACCTAACTTAAACGGATTGCCACACATCAAAAAGGGGGAGATTGTTAAGGCAATCTCTTGCCGTAATATGATTTTGATGGTATGGCAAAGGGTTTAAGTTAGGTTGTTATTGTGATTTGATATGTGCGTTGAAGTCGTGCAGGGCTTAGTAATTCGCACATGGAGCCGTGGCGAGTTTCACATCTCATGACTCGTGCCTTGAGTCGGTGAAGGATAGCTTTGCGGAAGTCGTGTGCTTGGAGCATCCGAGGGACCGTCGGACGAGGAGCTTGGAGTGAAGCCGGAGGAAGTAGACTTCGAGGCAAGAGACACGAAGGAGCATTGCAGAGCCGTGCATCTGATGCTGCCGAGGGACGTGGACGCGAACGAAGAGAACTTCGAAGGCGAGGAACTCCGAGGGATGAGAGTGACCGATTGTAACCCAGGAAGGGTAGCTCTTTGGTGAAACTTGGTCATTTTGGCCAAGTGTCGGATGGGTTTTCCCAACATCAGTGGACTGCCATGTCATGGCAGTCGACTGCTCTGAGTCGATGGGTCGATCGACTGGTATAAAACCAGTTTAGTTCTTAGCAATCGACTATGAAGTGATCGGTGATGATCGATAAATGATTCAGCCGAGGAATGGCGGATCGGTGATAACCTTGTCGCAGACGCAGAATGGAGTCGACTCCATTGAGCACTCGACTGATCGAGTCTCAGTCGACTGATGGTAAGATCAGTCGACTGATGCCAATACCGTTGGATGGAATCCAATGTGGAAAGTGGCCGTTATTGGGCAACGGCTACGGGATCAGTCGACTGATCGAGGGCATCAGTCGACTGATCCTGTGTCAACGGGAAGAAACCCTCTTCCTCTATAAAAAGGAAGGGGGTGGGGGTTTGGGAGGCTAATGCTTATGCTCTAATACTCTCCCAAGTTCCCTAAAGCTTTCCATCCTCTTACTCAAGGTTATTTCCATTATATTTGTAAGAGGAGTGTTTTTGTGTAAAGAGGTTACCTCCACCTAGCTTTGTGCAAAGGAGAGATCTAGTGGATAGATTTGGAGGAGTGATTCACCTTGGACGAATCAGACCGTGGATTAGCAGCGTAGCCGTGAACCACGTTATATCTCGTGTTTGTATTGCTTGTTTATATTTTGCTTGTCTTTATTTATATTTGCATATTCCGCTTGCGCGAACGTTTTGTAGACGAGCAAAATACGACATACATCGTAAGAGGGCTATTCACCCCCCTCTAGCCGGCCAACCGATCCCCCAACAGGGATGACCTTGCTTCCTCATCCTCATCAGAAGAAGAAGAGCATGTCTACTCCAACCTTGCATTGATGGCTTTCGATGACTTGGATTGCTCCTCCACCGAAAATGAAGAATCAAGCTCAAGTGGAGAGAGCTCAAGTGAAGGGGAGCCTCTACATGCTCCTCATCCGAAGAAGAAGAAGAGGACATGGAAACTATGGTAACGAATCTAACTCCTAAGAAAATAGTTTCCATGGTTTCTAGCTTAACTAGGGATTTATTTAGAGCTAAGAAGAAGAACAAAAGCATGCTAGATCAAATTAAGGACTTAGAAAATAAGTTAAAAAAAAGCATGCTTAAATGAAAATGAAAATATTTCTTCTTGCCATGATGATGCATGCTCACATGAATATATGCCATTTAATGTTAGTGATGCATGCATGGATGAAAATAGGGCTCTAAGGGAAAAGGTAGATTACATGACAAAAGCCCTAGAAAACTTCACTATAGGCTCCAACACCTTGAACATGATCATAGGGAGCAAAAGAGCTAGCTTTAACAAGAAAGGCCTAGGTAATAAAGAAAAGAAAAATGAAAAGGCCTACAAATGCCTAATTGCTAGGGGACAAGATAAGAAGAATGTAATAGCTAGGAAATGGATTCCTAAGGAGTATCTAGTGAACCCCATAGGCAAGAACTTATTTTGGGTTCCAAAATCCATCCTTAAGGGTTAGAAAACCCCTAGGGTAGTCAACCATATGCAATTGACCTATATCATATTTTGGTTGACTTAGGATGGCGGGACAACATTTTTAAATAGTGTTAGGTGATGATAACGTGCCTATAAATATTTAATAATGCTTAAATCATGATGATTAATGTAATTGCTATGTATGTTTGCAATCATGATTTATGATTTTGAAATTTGGCACATCATCATGAGAAATAGGGTCTAAATCATGATTTAGGTGATACTTTGTTTATAATCATGATATAATACCTAATGCATGATAACAATTCAATGAATACATGTGTTTCATGATCATAATGTAGAATTAATTGATATATGCCTTAATGATCATGAGGAGTGTTAGGTTGATACTTAACCTTGATAGAATTGTATGAATATAATGGTTAAGTATATACAAATACCCCCTAGGATGCATCTCACACTCACCGTAGGCTACTTTGATTGAAAACTTAGCATGGGTGAGATGTTAGGATGATACAAATGTCCACTAATGCCTATGTCATTTAGATGGTCATTTAAAGTATCAAAATAGCAATAATAGACCAATCACGGGGAAGGCTTATGTTTAATTCATAGACATATTGCCCAAAGATCATGGTTGGATATTTCATATGTTTTCAAAATAATTTCTTAATCTAAAATCTATGTATTCATGTTTTGAAACAATTGGAACCAAAACTAGGTGTTAAACTTGATACTCACATGATCAAAAACCTAGTGGTTTTTAAACCTTTTGGATTTTTGGCAAATACGTGAAAATATAATGATTTTTCATGAAGACCTATTTTTCACTGATAAAGAATCTTACCAGAAATATGTTCCCCAAATTTCATGATTTTTTGAATTTTCTAGAATTTTTAATGCATTTCTGAATTTCGGTCCGAAAATCAGAAAGTTCTGAAAACCGCGTGCCAGTCGACTGGTAGTCTGAACCAGTCGACTGATGGCCTAAAAATCAAAACAGTAAAGGCCAAATTCAGGTTTTAGAATAATTTTTGGTATTTTCCTTCTATTAGACTTGATGCCATGATTTTATAACTTAGTGTTAATCTTTTTGATGGTGTCAAAGGGGGAGAAAATATTATGTTTAAGTTAATTATGATAGGGGGAGAATTTGTAGAGAGAGTTTCATGGATTAAGGGGGAGTTGCATGTTGCTATATCATGTTTATGTTTACATGCTTTCTTTCCTTTAAAATTTTTATCAAATGTTTTTACCTAACTTAAACGGATTGCCACACATCAAAAAGGGGGAGATTGTTAGGGTAATCTCTTGCCATGATTAGGTTTTGATGTGTGTGGCAAAGGGTTTAAGTTAGTTTGTTATGTTGATTTAATATGTGCGTTGAAGTCATGCAGGACTTAGTAATTCGCATATGGAGCCGTGGTGAGTTTAACATCTCATGACTCGGGCCTTGAGTCGGTGAAGGATAGCTTTTCGGAAGTCGTGCGCTTGGAGCATCCGAGGGACCGTCGGACGAGGAGCTTGGAGTGAAGCTGGAGGAAGTAGACTTCGAGGCAAGAGACGCGAAGGAGCATTGCAGAGTCGTGCGCCTGATGCTGCCGAGGGACGTGTCCGCGAACGAAAAGAACTTCGAAGGTGAGGGACTCCGAGAGATGAGAGTGAGCGAATGTAACCCGGGAAGGGGTAGCTCTTAGGTGAAACTTGGCCATTTGGCTAAGTGTCGGATGGGATTTCGACGACACCGGTCATTGCCATGTCGTGTGATCGCTCTAATCGATGGTTCGATCGTGGTTTAAGTCGGTGAATCAAGTTGATCACCGATCGGTAGTGGCATGGGCGATCGGTGATGGCAATCGATCGGGCCAAGGGACGATCGACTAATGGCACCGCGGCACGCGGAGTCGACCTCGTTGAGGACTCATTGATCGAGCACCCGGTCGGTGATGGTAATATCGGTCGTGATGCCAATCTTGTTGGATGAAATCCAGCGTGGAAAGTGGTCGTTATTGGGAAGCGGCTAGGATCACCGGTGATCGAGGGCATCGATCGGTGATCCTGTGTCAACGGGAAGAAACCCTCTTCCTCTATAAAAAGGAAGGGGATGTGGCTTTGGGAGGCTAATGCTTATGCTATAATATTCTCCCAAAGTTCCCTAAAGCTTTTCATCCTCTTACTTGAGCTAATTTCCATTATATTTGTAAGAGGAGTGTTTTTGTGTAAAGATGTTACCTCCACCTAGCTTTGTGCAAAGGAGAGATCTAGTGGATAGATTGTGGAGTGATTCACCGTGGACGAATCGGACCATGGATTAGCGGCGTAGCCGTGAACCACGTTACATCTCGTGTTTGTATTATTTTGTTTATCTTTTTCTTTGTCTATTTGTATTTGTATATTCCGCTTGTGCTAATCTTTTGTAGACGAGCAAAATACGACATCCAACGAACGAGGGTTATTCACCCCCCTCTAGCCGGCCGTATCGATCTCCCAACAACATGGTGACTTCAATCCATCATGAATAGACTAAGAATGATTAAGCCTCACAAGGTAAGTGGTGGTTTCTCTCGCTCTCATAAGCATGTAATAGTGGAGTTCACTCAAGCTACTCATGATGTTACAATACTATATGCTTGCTTATTTCCTACTCTCCACCACTTCATCTACATGAATGCATGATTCAGAAGGACTTCAAGAATCGCAATGAAGAACAAGCACAAGATATAAGAATGGCACCAAATATAGGAGTAGAAAGCAATAAAGACAAGAGACAATTGAAATTCTATCATGTTGTATTCAATGAAACAATGCCCATGCACGTCTCCTTCCATTCTCAAAACTAACAACGTTTATTGTTCCCTACATCCATGTTTGTCCATAAGAAACACACACTTGTCCATCTCATGCAAGAAAGAAAGAAATAAATAAAGCTCATCAACACGAAGTATTCTCCATTCAAGAAAATAGCACGTCATCTAAAAATATCTACTTTTTTTTCTTTTTCTAGTTAGTTTTTTTTTCTTTTTTTTTATTATTGGCTCCCTATCTTCAAGAATTCTTCTTTTTGTTTTTCAATTTAAATCAGTTTTTTTTACAATGAGGTGCTCTTTTCTTAATGGCTTTTCAATGCAAATACACACTCATAGGCAAATAAGACATGGTCCAACCATGGTGATCAAGCATGGTTCACTCATGCACCATTTAAATCTAGCCTTTCTACAATAAATCCTCAACTATGACTCTCCCAATCATTTCCTCCCCCACACTTAGATTTGACCATCTCGGGCAATAGATACAACATGATATAGTTTAAATGTCTCAACAACGAAAAGAATAACAAGACATGTCATAGCAGAAGGAGAAATGAAAAAGGACAAGCAATGTCTATCTACATGGAAGAGTATATTCATTAAGAGCACATGTATCAACAACAATATCAATAAGAACTAACAAAATGACCTTCATCATAATCATGCAACATATGGTAATGTGATCTCAATAAGAAGCAAAGCAAGTTCTAAAGTGTTAACAAGCATGAGTGCTACCCACATACAAGGAGAATAATAATCATGAAGGCTCAAATCCTCACTGAGTATGAAAAAAAATATCATCTCAATCTATCAACATAGAATCCATCACCAAGAAGTAACCACATGCAATCAAATAATCCATTCAAGTCAATAAATCTCAAAATTCGACAATCAAATTTAACTAGCTTTCACAACTTCTAAGAAGGTATAAAGGAATGCATACGAAATTTATTTCAAAACACAAAAAAAAGTAAAAACTCAACACTAAAAGATTGACAACCAAAATAACTAACTAAAACAAGAACAACAAAAGCAAGGAAATGTATATATACAAAGAAAAAGAAAAGAGATGGGAATAGAAATGAACTCCCTTGGGGTCCTGGCGGTTGGAGGCGGTTCAGGAGTAGTAGCCAGGTTGGGAGTGGAGTGGATCAAGAGGAAGTGAGCATCTTCTTTATGTGGTCTATGTCGTAAAGTCTAGCTCCCTCCATCATCATCGCCGTGAAGGTTCTTCTAGGTGGATGAGATTAATTCCAGTGTAAAATTCAACCCAGAAGTAGAATAATAAGAGCTAAGATGAACTCCACTCCTTTCACTATCGTCTTCTTAAAGGTTATCTCAGGCGATCGGAGATGATTTATTTGGAGCAACCAGTGTGGAAGATGGACTGCTATATTTAGAGTTGGGGCCTTGTTAAGCAGAAATATTGGAGGCTTAGGTTGTAAGAGGAGTGTCTAGTCTAGGGCGCTCCAGCTATCCATCACTCCTATAGAAATCATCTTGATATCTTCAGAGCAATTCTGGTCAGGCTTATCGGGTAGTTGCACATCTGAACATAACAATTCTACAGACACTGCCTCATTTACAACATCATCAACCTCAATATAAGTAACAATATCTGCTACATCTGAAATATCATGTGCAACATTAACAATATCACAAGTAGGAGTAACAGTATCATCTACAATAATATCTGCACTCTTATCAACAATAAAATCCACATCATCCTCAGCTTCATTATCATAGCACATAGAAATATTGGAGTCCTATAGAGTAGCAAGATCATAAACTTGACTATCACATACTCCACAATCCATCTCCTCTAGCGCATCGATATCCAGAGAAATGGTCTCTGACAAAGGCTGAATAACTCCTTGTGCTTGTATTTGCTGGGACTGTTGTGGGATATTAAACATTGGATTAATTTGGAACTCAGGCGACAACCTCTGAAATGCATATGGAGGCTAATAAGAATGTTGTGAGTTCGCAGCCATGACCTCAATAATTTCTCTAGCATGAGCAGGAGTCTTGTTGACTAGGGCCCCTCCATTAGCTACATCAAGCATACACCTATCCATAGGAAATAATCCATCATAGAAGTGCAGGATGAGCATGTGATCGCTAATCTGGTGTTGAGGGCAACTAGCACACAACCTTTTGAATCTCTCCCAATACTCATGTAGAGTTTCTCCTATCATTTGCTCTATGCCACAAATGCTCTTCTGAATTGTTATTGTCCTGGATGCAGGAAATTTTTTTTCCAAAAAGGCTTTCTTCATTTCACTCCAACATGTAATAGAGCCAGGAGGAAGATTATAGATCTAATCCTTTGTCCTGTCTGATAAAGAGAATAGAAATACTCTGAGCATAATGTCCTCCTGTGATATACCTCATGGCTTCATTGCTAAGCATACCATATAAAATTCTTGCAAGTGCCTAATTGGATCTTCGCTAGCATAACCATGGAATTTTGGAAGCAAATGTACATTTTCAAAGAGTTCAACATCCACATTTAATTCAGGAAATTGAATGCAAAAATATTAACAAACAACATCTGGTCCGGTGAGTTCCCTGATAGTTCTATTAATCCCTGAATCATAAGCCTAATGAAAGCCTCCTAATCTCTAATAATAGGGATCCATGATCAAAGAAATTTCCTATTTTTATCCTGAAACACTGGCAACCAAAATCAAAAGATACAGGAAACAAACAAAATATAACACATGGATATACAAGACATAAAAGAATTAAGCCCTCAGTAAAAGTTTTGAATTTTGTTTTTTTTAGAACAATGGAAAAACAATCATAAATCTACTAAGCATCATTACACTCCCCGGCAATGGTGCCAAAATTTAATGAACAAGTATTTTATCGTGGTACTGTTACAAATTAATTACTGAACCCCCTAACTACACTAATATAGCATAGTGAATGGCTCGGATCATTTCCCAACGAGTGAAATTCCCAGTCGGACAATTGATTGGGGAAGCACGGGGAGAACAAAAAGTGTCTTGGAGTTGCTATGTGCAAATGGTATGGGACGATAAGAAGAAGGCAAGGGTGGGTAATGTAGGGGATCGATCGGCCGGCTAGAGGGGGGTGAATAGCCCTCTTTCGTTGGATAACGAAATTTGCTCGTCTACAAACAAGATTAGCGCAAGCGAAAAAACAAAACAAGACAAGAAAATAGAAATGACAAGAATACAAACGCTAACACAATATGTAACGTGGTTCACGGCTACGCCGCTAATCCACGGTCCGATTCGTCCACGGTGAATCACTCCGCAAGCTTCCACTAGATCTCTCCTTTGCACAAAGCTAGGTGGAGGTAACCTCTTTTACAGAAGGATCACTCTTCTACAATAGAATGAAGTTTAACACTAGTAGAAGAGTGGAAAACCGTTTAGGGCACTTTGGGAGTAGTTGGGAGTTTAAGCATTAGGTTCCCAAAGCCCCACACCCGTCCTCTTTATAGAGGAAGAGGGTTTCTTCCCATTGACAGAGCGATCGGTGATGTCCCTATCGATCGGCCCAGCTAGCCATTGCCCAATAATGGTACGCTTTCCACGCTGGATTTCATCCAGCGACAACCGCATCGATCGACCGATATTGCAATCGATCGGTGATGCTCGATCGATCGAGTGCTCATGCAAGCTCGACTCCATTCTGCTCCATGCGCGTCTATCGATCGATTGCCATCCCTTGGCGATCGATCGATGTCGGCTCATTGCGATCCACACCATGGCGATCATCGCTTGCAAAAGCCCATCGATCGGATACCAATCGAACCTATTCGACTCGGCGCGACCGGCCATTCCATGGCAGTCGACTGATGTCGAGAAATCTCATCCGACACTTAGCCAAATGGCTAAGTTTCACCTAGGAGCTCTACCCCCTCCCGGGTTACATTCACTCACTCTCATCCTTCGGAGTCTCTTGCCTTTGAAGTTATCTTGGTCCGGACACGTCCCTCGGATACGCCAAGCGCACGGCTCTACAGCGCAATCCTTCGCATCTCTCCCTGAAGTCTACTTCCTCCGACTTCACTCTAAGCTCCTCGTCCGGCGGTCCTTCAGATGCTCCAAGCACACGGCTTCCGCAAAGCCATCCTTCACCGACTCAAGGACCGAGTCATGAGAGGTGAAACTCACCAAGGCTCCATGTGCGAATTACTAAGCCCTGCAAGACTCCGACGCACATATTAAATCATAATAACACTCTAACTTAAACCCTTTGCCACACACATTAAAACCTTATCATGACAAGAGATTGCCCTAACAATCTCCCTCTTTTTGATGTGTGGCAATCCGTTTAAGTTAGGTAAAACATTTGATAAAATATTAAGAAAGGAAAGCATGTGAATAACATGATTAGCAACTCTCCCCCTTAATACATGAAACTCCCCCTACATATATTCCCCCTTACTTAAACATAACATTTCTCCCCCTTTGACACCATCAAAAATAATTAACAAGGTTTATGTAGCATGACATCAAGTCTAGATAGAAACAAAAACTAAAACATGCCTTAAAAATTGGATAAAAGAAATTACTGGGCATGTTATCAGGCTACCAGTCGACTAGTTCAGACTACTAGTCGACTGGCACATGGATTTCAGGATTTCAGGGTGAATTTCAGAAATGCGTAAAAAATTCTATAAAATTTGAAAAATCACGAAATTTTGGGAACACATTTCTTGTAAGTATAATTATCCATGAAAAATAGTTGTTCATGAAAAAACATTATATTTTCAAGTATTTGCCAAAAATCCAAAAGCTTTAAAAATACTAGGTTTTTGATCATGTTAGTATCCATTTTAACACCTAGTCTTGCTTTAGATTGTTTCAAAACATGAATATACAGATTTTAAGGTAAGAAATTGTTTTGAAAACATATGAAATATCCAACCATGATCTTTGGGCAATATGTATATGAATTAAACATAAGTCTTCCCCATGATTGGTTTATTATTGCTATTTTGATACTTTAAATGACCATCTAAATGCCATAGGCATTAGTGGACATTTGTATCATCCTAACACCTCACTCATGCTAAGTTTTCAATCAAAGTAGCCTATGGTGAGTGTGAGATGTATCCTAAAGGTATTTGTATGTACTTAACCATTATTTTAATGCAATTCTATCAAGGTTAAGTATCATCTTATCATTCCACATGATCATAAAGATGTATATGAATTAATTTCATGTTATGATCATGAAACAAATGTATTCATCAAATTGTTATCATGCATTAGGTATTACATGATGATAATAAAGCAAATATCACCTAAAGCATGATTTATCTATTTATAGGTGCATGATCATCACCTAACACTATTTCAAAAATATTGTCCCGACATCCTAAGTCAACCAAAAATATGATATAGGTGAATTCCATATGGTTGACTATCCTAGGGTTTTTCTAACCCTTTGGGATGGATTTTGGAACCCAAAATAAGTTCTTTCCTATAGGGTTCACTAAAAATTCCTTAGGGATCCATTTTCTAGCTATTACCTTCTTTTTATCTTGATCCCTAGCAATTAGACACTTATAGGCCTTTTCATTTTTCTTTTCCTTATAACCTAGGCCTTTCTTATTGAAGCTTGCTCTTTGGCTCCCAATTATCATGTTAAGGGTATTGGAGCCTATTGTGAACTTTTCTAGGGCTTTTGTCAAATAGTCTACCTTTTCCCTTAGAGCCCTATTTTCTTCTATGCATGCATCATTAACATCCAAAGGCATATAGTTATTATGTGAGCATGCATCATTATCATAATCATTTAAGCATGCTTTTTCTAGCTTATTTTCTAAATCCTTAATTTGATCTATCATGTCTTATTTTTCTTCTTTGTTCTAAATAGATCCTTAGTGAGACTAGAAATCATGGACATTATTTGCTTAGGGGGTAGATTCGTTACCTCACTTACCAAATCCTCTTCCGATGATGAGGATGTAGAAGAGGCTCCCCCTTCACTCGAGCTCTGCTCACTTGAGCTTGCTTCTTCATTTTCGGAGGAGGAGCAATCTAGGTCGTTAAAGGCCATTAGGGCAAGGTTGGAGTAGACATGTTCTTCCTCTTCGGATGATGATGAGGAAGAAGGATCATCTCATGTCTTTGCTTTGAATGTCTTGGCCTTCCCTTTTTCTTTGGCCTTCTTTTCTTCTTCCTTTTTCTTCTTTCTCCCCTTCTTCTTCTTTTCTTCCTTCTTTCTCTTCTCCTCCTTGCTTTTGTTCAAGAGGGGATAATTGTCCCTTGTATGTCCCTCTCCTTGGCAATTATAGCAAATCACCTTCCCCCTTGGTCTTCTCCTCCTATCATTAGATTTATTAAATTGAAAACCTTTTAAAGCACGCCTTACCCTCCTTACCATATAGGCTTCTTTCGTGCTATCCATGGAGGAGGAGGAGGATGGGATATCCATCTTCTTCTTCCCCTTATTGGCCAATAGTGCCACTCCCCTTGAAGGTTGAATTCTTGGCTCTTCATTTATTCCTTCAAGTCTTGTTTCATGGAGCTCCATGGTTGAGAAGAACTCCTCCAAGGTGCTCACTTCTAAATTCTTGGACATGTAGAAGGAGTCCATCATTGAGCTCCATTTCGATGATCGGGGAAAAGCATCAATTGCTTTCATGAGCATGTCTCGGTTCGAGAGTCTTTCTCCTACACTTGTTAGTCCAATCAAAATTTCTTTAAACCTAGAATGCAATGAAGTTACCTCTTCTCCCTTTTCTAATTTTATGTTGGATAGTTGGGAGCGGAAGAGGTCTATTCTTGCAAGTTTGGCCTCCGAGGTGCCTTCATGAAGCTCTACTAGCTTCTCCCACATCTCCTTTGCACTAGAGCATTCCCCTATCCTATTCACCTCTTGTTGGGGGAGTACATTGTAGAGGTGGTGTTTGGCCTTTGAATTCGCCAAGTACTCCTCTCTTTGTCTTTTACTCCATCTTGATTTCTCCAATAGCTCCCCTTCTTCATTCGTAGGCAATTCAAAACTGTTTTCCATAATCAAAAGAATTTCAAAATCGGTCTCGAAAAATACCTCCATTCTCTTTTTCCACCATGAGAATTCTCCCTCGAACTTTGGTGGATGAATATTAGAGCCGACCATTCTTGAATGTGCTTGTTGTGGCGGTTAGTCCTCGACAAACTTTCCTTGGCTCTGATACCACTTGTAGGGGATCGATCGGCCGGCTAGAGGGGGGTGAATAGCCCTCTTTCGTTGGATAATGGAATTTGCTCGTCTACAAACAAGATTAGCGCAAGCGAAAAAATAAAACAAGACAAGCAAATAGAAATGACAAGAATACAAACGCTAATACAATATGTAACGTGGTTCACGGCTACGCCGCTAATCCATGGTCCGATTCGTCCACGGTGAATCACTCCGTAAGCTTCCACTAGATCTCTCCTTTGCACAAAGCTAGGTGGAGGTAACCTCTTTTACGCAAGGATCACTCTTCTACAATAGAATGAAGTTTAGCACTAGTAGAAGAGTGGAAAACCATTTAGGGCACTTTGGGAGTAGTTGGGAGTTCAAGCATTAGGTTCCCAAAGCCCCACACCCTTCCTCTTTATAAAGGAAGAGGGTTTCTTTCCGTTGATACAGGAGTAATCAACTGATGTCCCTATCAGTCGACTGGTCCTGTAGCCATTGCCCAATAATGGCTGCTTTCCACGTTGGATTTCATCCAACGACACTGGCATTAGTCGACTAATATTGCCATCAGTCGACTGATGCTCGATCAGTCGAGTGCTCCGCAAGCTCGACTCCATTCTGTGCCCGTGAACAGTGCTATCGGTCGACTGCCATCCCTTGGGAGTTGACTGATGTCGACAACAGTCGACTGCCAGTCCATGGCAGTCGACTACTTGGGCCAAAAGCCTATCAGTCGGATACCAGTCGAACCCATTCGACTCAGAGTAGTCGACTGTCATTCCATGGCAGTCGACTGATGTCGGGAAATCTCATTCGACACTTAGCCAAATGGCCAAGTTTCACCTAGGAGCTCTACCCCTTCCCGGGTTACATTCGCGCACTCTCATCCCTCAGAGTCCCTCGTCTTTGAAGTTATCTTCATCCGACCACATCCCTCGGATGCGCCAAGCGCACGGCTCTACAGCGCCATCCTTCACGTCTCGCCCTGAAGTTTACTTCATCCGACTTCACTCCAAGCTCCTTGTCCGGCGGTCCCTCGGATGCTCCAAGTGCACGACTTCCGCAAAGCCATCCTTCACCGACTCAAGGACCGAGTCATGAGAGGTGAAACTCGCCAAGGCTCCATGTGCGAATTACTAAGCCCTGCAAGACTCTGACGCACATATCAAATCATAATAACACTCTAACTTAAACCCTTTGTCACACACATCAAAACCTTATCATGGCAAGAGATTGCCCTAACAGGTAACCCTAAGGGAAAAGTTGTCATGATCTCTGATGTCTACGTGCTAGAAGAGTCCCCACCCAGAGCTGAAAAAAATAGAGGAAGGTGAACCTGTGGAGATAGCTCCTAGAAAGGTCACTCGGGTGGCCCAACAATTGGAGACGAAGGAAAAACTTGTGAACTGCCTGTGCAAGAATGAAGATATCTTCGCCAAGGATGTACATGATCTCACAAGGATAGACCCTAGAGTTGCTGAGCACCATCTTAACATCACTCAGGGAGTCTGGCCCATCCAGCTAAAAAGGCAACACTTTAGGCCCGAGAAGGATAAAGTCATTGCTAAAGAAGTAGATAAATTACTATAAGCTGGTCATATTAAAGAAATTCAATTCCCCGAGTGAGTTTCTAATGTAGTTTTGGTCCCCAAGCCCTCTGGGCAGTGGAGGATGTGTATTGATTTTTGTGATTTGAATAAAGCGTGCCCTAAAGACTGCTACCCCTTGCCTCATATTAATCGGTTAGTCAACTCTACTGTGGGGTATGAAGTTGTATCTCTTATGGATGCCTACCAAGGGTATCATCAAATCCCACTAGCAAAGGATCATCATAAGTGTGTCAGTTTCGTAACGGAAGGAGGGTTGTATGCTTATGTAGTCATGCCCTTTGGGTTGAAAAATGCAAGAGCTACTTATCAACAGCTCATGGATAAAATTTTTGTAGAACAAAAAGGCAAGAATGTGGAAGTATATGTTGATGACATTCTCATCAAATTAAAAATCACTCGGGATCTAGTTACAAATCTGGAAGAGACCTTTGCTACACTTAGGCAGTACAACATGAAGTTAAATCCCAAGAAGTGTCTGTTCGGGGTGAAGAGTGAGAAATTTTTGGGATATATTATGACAGAAAAGGGATTGCAAGCCAACCCGGAGAAAGTGCAAGTATTGTGTAACATGAAATCACCTACTAATCTACGGAAGGCTCAAAAGTTAGTGGGAAGAATAGTTTCCTTGTCTCATTTTATAGTCAGATCGACAAACAAAGGGCTACCTTTCTTTCACGTTTTGCGCAAGGCCACTCGATTTTAGTGGGATGATTAGTGTGAGCAAGCTTTCCAAGAACTAAAGAAGTATTTAGCTGAACTACCTCTGCTAGCCAAACTAGTCTCAGGAGAACCATTGTGGATGTATTTAGAAGTTTCAAAAGGAGCTATCAGTTCAGTGTTGTTGAAGCAGTAAGGTTCTCAATAGCAACCCATTTATTATACCAGTCATACCTTAAAAGGAGCAGAATCACAATACACTGAGTTGGAGAAATTGACATACATCCTAGTTTTGATGGCTCGTAAATTGAGGTTCTATTTCCTAGCCCATCCGGTCAACGTCTTGACTCACAGTGAATTAGGTAAAGTAGTTACTAAACCTAATTTTTCAAGAAGATTAGCTAAGTGAGCCGTGGAGCTAAGTGAATATGACATCCACTATCATCCCTGAACTACTGTCAAGGCCCAGTCGTTAATTGATTTCCTAGCAGAGGTACCCGTAGGGTTGGAGAATAGTTCGACCGAAGAAGAAGAAGGGAAGAAGGTATGTAATGTTTTTGTGGACGGGTCTTCTGGATCTATAGGCAACGAAGTAGGGGTGTTGTTGGTATCGCCCGAAGAGGAAGAAACCAGCATAGTCGTTCGCCTCGGATACCAAGCATCCAACAATGAGGCAGAGTATGAGGTCATCCTGATCGGATTGCAGGTAGCCAAAGCTATTGGGGCAACTTCAATCATTATGCATTCAGATTCCCAGTTAGTTGTATCGCAACTCCAAGGTACTTTTATTGTTTGGGAAGAGAGATTGAAAAAATATTTGATAGCTTTTGAAAAGGAAAAAACTCATTTCCAAGAGATCATCCTGCAGCAGATTCCAAGAGAAAACAACTGAAAGGAAGATGAATTGGCTCGACTAGCTAGTGCCCTAGAAGGGATAAGGCAGCAAGGCTCTATTTGCATAGAAGTCCCCAATTCCTTGGCAATATGTAATGTAGAAGAGGTGACACCAGAAATTGATTCGATCCTCGATTGGAGAACTGCTATTATGGCATATTTACAGCAAGGGAAGGTCCTTGAGGAAAGAGGAACGACATCTATCTTGGTGACCAGGGAGAAACGGTTCACAATTGTCGATGGGATTCTATATAAGACATCTTTTGGGCACCCTCTATTGAAATTCTTGGGGAAGGAAGATGTCGAGTGGGTGCTTATCCCTAACTCTATAAAAGGAGAGGAGGGGGTGGGCGGCAAAGGAATCCCATTAGAGATAGGATTAGGGTTAAGGTGGGCGGCAAGCTTGAGGGTTAGGGTTTGGAGTTGGCGGCACCAAATAAGGAAACTTATTCCTTATCTTCTTCTTCCTCAAGGTGGCCGGCGCCCATACAACCCTTTCCTGCCCTTGCTCGGCATCAAAAGCATCCCTTCTCCCTCTCTTTGGCCGGTGGAAACATAGCTTAAGGTCTTCCCTTGGAGCTTGTGGCCAGAATCCATCTTTCTCCTTCTCCTTGTTGGTCGGTGGCAAGCAATTTGCTTGTTGCTTGTTGGTTGGCTAAAGGAAGGAGAAGGGTCTTGTTTCTATTCTTCCTCTTGCTCAGAACGAGAAAGGAAGGAAGATTGGTGATCTAGGAGCTTCAACTTTTGGTAGATCGTCGCCCACATGACGTCCGAAAGGAGGAAGGTCATACAATTGAAGATCGAGAGGTATATCACTTATCTATCTTCATGTGTAACATGTTTATATTTGTTTTTCAATTATATGAATGTTATATTCTATTTTGTGGCTAATATAACTTGGACCCCGAACATAAACACAAAAGCCGATGATCCGTATGTCGTCTATTCTGTAGCTATTCGTAAAATAGAGGTTGGTCGCTTGAACAACAAGTTTGTTCAAGTGACTACTCTAATCGAATAACATGACGATGACAAGGTTGCTTGGGCAATCCCTCTTATCAAGGATAAATTTTTTTTATCCGGGGACGTAGAAGGGATCGCCATGAACAAGCGACCGAGTTGAAGTGGGAAGCAAAGTTTTCTACCTTCAAGTGGTATCAGAGCCACGGTTTCCGGTTTTGTGTGTTTAGGATTCGGTTACTTTTATGCACTTTTCATATATTATATGTGCTGGATAATAGTAGGATATGTGTAGGTTAACTCTTTGATTGCAGGCATAGGATCCAACTATTATGGCCATATGTGTGTATGTGATTGTATGTATGTAAATGTATAGTTTGTTGAATCCTCGGGGTTGACGAGGCTAGTATTTGATTTTTTGTAAATTAGATACGACATTGTTTAGCCACTCTTTTTATTTTAGTTTACTTTCGATCTAGATTTCATGTACACTCCCTCATGGAGTATAGGATCGATGGATCTAAATTAAAATAGAATTTAGTCTCGGCTCGGATCTCCGGATGGCTCGTACATGGCATACGAGGAGCGGACGAGAAGGCGATACGACGGGAGACATATTGAAGACAAAAGCCATAATAGTTGGAAAAATTTTATTTTTCATATTTATTGCTTATTATTTGATATGCATGTCGTAGGCTAGAAAATTCCTCAATTTCAAATTACTAAGTGGGAGAGAGAAATTTTTATAAATTCCCACGGCCTCCATTACGATTTGACAAGTGATGCAAACAAACTTGCGCGTCGGCTCTGAGTGCCTTCCTCCCCATCGGATGAGTTTGTTTGCGGATCACAAGGTCGAATATGGTTATAGGAAATTATTAAGGAGCGTGTATACTTCCCCATCGGAAGGCATATAACCCGAGATAATTACCTTGGTACTGAGTAATGGTGAACACTTAGATACAAATATAAGTATCCTCTCCATCGGAGTCACTGCTTTTATTTGTAGGGCCAAAGAGGAACCAACTATTAATTTTACTTGTCAAAAAGTTGGGTTGACAAGATAGTAAAATTAATGGGTAAAACCTCCTCTTACAAATGTAGAATTCGTATACGTCCACACTATCGTGGCATACGATATTCCCGGTGTTTTGAGGTGTTGGTTGATTTTAAAATATTATTGTTTGAGGAATCAATAATTTTTTTTTGAAATCTAATGTTTTGATCTATGTGATTCTTAGGTTTTCTTTCAAAATGACTTTCAACCCGCTTGCTGTGATACTGAAAGAGAATAAACTTATTGGACCCAACTATGTTGATTGGAAGAGGAATCTTGACATTGTCTTGACTGCTGAGGAATACAAATATGTACTCCTCGAAGAGTGCCCTCCTAAGCCTGCAGATGATTCTGGGGAAAAGGAGAAAGAGAGTTATAAGTAGTGGATTAAGGCCAATGAGATGGCGCGGTGTTACATTTTGGCATCTATGTCAAATGTACTACAACATCAGCATAGAGCCATGCCCACTACTTATGATATGATGGTCAATCTCAAAGATCTTTTTGGACACCAGAATCGAGCTACAAGGCAGGAAGCCATGAGGAACTTGATGACGGCCACCATGATTGAGGGAACACCCGTAAGGGATAATGTTCTCAAGATGATGGCTCATTTGAATGAGTTGGAAGTCCTCAGAGCTGAGATCGATGGGGAAACCCAGGTCGATATCATTCTCCAGTCTCTACCTAGGAGTTTTGAGCAGTTTCGCCTAAACTACAACATGAACAAGAGGTTGTATTCATTGGCGAAGCTTCTGACAGAACTCTAGGCGGCAAAGGGGCTATTTCGTCAGAGTGCTCAGGCGCATGCCATGGTGACCCAAAAGGTTTCTACTTCTAAGACGAAAGGTAAGAAGAAGAAGAAACAAACTGGGGCAAAGGCGGTGGGAGGAACTTAATGAGGAGTGAAGAAGCTGAAAGGCAAGTGCTTCACTTGTAAGCAGACTGGACACTGGAAGAAGGACTGCCCCAACCGCAAGCAGAACAAAGGTATATCTTTTGGTCTAGTCATGGAAACATGTTTAGCGGTGTTATCTACCAGCATCTGGTGTGTAGATACGGGAGCCACTGATCATGTCTGCAATACTTTACAGGGGTTCTAGGAAACCAGACGACTGGCTGAGGGGGAGATTACCGTATACTTGAGCAATGCCACGAAGGTTGCGGCTGTTGCAATGGGAGACGTTTATTTATCTTTTGAGAAAAATAAAGTTTTGGTTCTTAAGAATTGCCTTTATATACCTTTATTTAGAAAGAATTTAATTTCGGTTTCTAAATTGTTTATGGATGGATATTCTATTTCTTTTAATGACAGAGTTGTTATAAAAAGGAATAGGGACATTATCTGTTCGGGTGCATTGATAAGAAATTTATACACACTTGAACCAAAAGCTCCCACGATGCAAATAGAAGCTAATAACTCATCTTCTAATTCCAATAAGAGAAAAGAACCTTCGAAGATGAACCAAACATATCTTTGGCATCTTAGGCTTGGTCATATTAACCTAAGCAGAATTCAAAGGTTGATAGTTGATGGACCTTTGGGTTCATTAGTGGTGGAAGATTTCCCAACCAGCGAATCTTGTTTGGAGGGTAAAATGATCAAGAGGTCTTTTAAGGCCAAGGGGTATAGAGCCAAAGATGTGTTAGAATTGGTTCATTCTGATTTGTGTGGTCCTATGTCTATCCAGGCTAGAGGTGGTTTTGAGTATTTTGTCTCTTTTATAGATGATTATTCAAGATATGGATACATTTACTTGATGCACCGCAAGTCTGAATGCTTTGACAAGTTCAAAGAATTCAAGGGTGATGTGGAGAAACGTCAAGGTAAAAGTATCAAGACACTACAATTTAATCGTGGTGGTGAGTATCTCTTTGGAGAGTTTAGGAATTACTTATCAGAGGCTGGGATTCAATCCCAATTGTCTGCACCTGGCACACCTCAGTAGAATGGTGTAGCAGAGCGAAGGAATAGGACTCTTATGGAGATGGTTAGATCGATGATGAGTTATTCTGAGTTGCCAGATTCGTTCTGGGGATATGCTCTATATACGGGTGTGTACATTCTGAACTTGGTTCCATCTAAATTAGTGCCTTCTACTCCCATAGAATTGTGGACTGGGTGAAAGCCTAGTCTAAGACATATTCAGATTTGGGGGAGTCCAGCACATGTGCTGAAGGCGAATGCTGGTAAGTTGGAACCTCATACAGAAGTACGCATGTTCGTTGGCTATCCTAGAGGAACAAAGGGTGGTTTATTTTATAGTCCTAGAGATCAGAGGGTGATTGTTAGCACGAACGCCAGATTTCTAGAGGAAGACTATATGATGAACCACAAGCCCATGAGTAAAATTGCTCTGGAGGAATTAAAAGGGGAAGTCACTTCTTCAGTACCACCAGTACAAGAGGATATACCACAAGTCACTGCACCACGTGTCACAGAGGATACACAGGTGATACCTCATCGTAGTGGGAGTGTTATGAGACAGCCTGATAGATTCATGTTCTTGGGAGAATCTTCTGATTTGGTCCCTGGCGAACATGAACCTGATCCCTGGACATATGACGAGGCAATCCAAGATAAAGATACAGTATCTTGGCAAAGTGCAATGAATACTGAGATTGAATCTATGGATTCAAATCAGGTCTGGGAGCTAGTGGAACCACCCGATGGTGTAAAAACCATTGGATGCAAGTGGATCTACAAAAGAAAGGGAGGAATAGATGGGAAGGTTGAGACCTTCAAAGCGAGGCTTATTGCGAAGGGGTATACTCAGAAAGAGGGTATCGATTATGAGGAGACCTTTTTGCCGGTAGTCATGCTTAAGTCTATCCAGATTCTCTTATGCATTGCAGCTCATATGGATTATGAGGTGTGGCAGATGGATGTCAAGACAACTTTCCTTAATGGAAGTCTTGAGGAAAACATCTATATGAAGCAACCAGAGGGATTCATTGCGAAGGTCAAAGAGCATCTTGTATATAAGCTTAATCGGTCCATTTATGGATTGAAGCAAGCTTCGAGGTCTTGGAACATCCAATTTGATGAGGTAATCCGGTCTTATGGATTTATTCAAAGCCCGAATGAGTCTTGTGTATACAAGAGATGTGACGGAAACGTAGAGGTATTTCTTGTACTATACGTAGATGACATTTTATTGATTGGCAACAATATCAAGATGTTATCGGACGTAAGGGTATGGTTATCCAAACAGTTTGATATGAAGGACTTGGGAGAAGTAGGACACATCCTTGGGATCAAGGTTATAAGGGATCGTAGGAAAAGGATATTGTGCTTATCCCAAGCTTCATACATAGACACGATTATGGATCGTTTTAGCATGCAGAACTCCAAGAAGGGTTTTCTACCTTTCAGGCATGGAGTTCCTTTATCTAAGGAGATGTGTCCTAGAACATCTGAGGAGATAGAGGAGATGAAGGCGGTTCCTTATGCTTCGGCGGTAGGAAGCCTCATGTATGCGATGCTATTTACGAGACCAGATATCTGCTTTGCCGTGGGCATGGTCAGTAGATATCAGAGTAATCCAGGACAGGGACATTGGACTACGGTAAAGCATATATTGAAGTATCTGAGAAGGACTAGGGATTATATGCTAGTTTACCAGGAAGACCAATTACTCCCTATGGGTTACACAGATTCCGACTTCCAATAAGATAGGGATAACAGTAAGTCTACCTCAGGTTTTGTGTTTACTTTGGGAGGTGGAGCCATAGTATGGAGGAGTGTCAAGCAGAAATGCGTGGCGGACTCCACCATAGAAGCTGAGTATGTGGCAGCCTCTAAGGCGGCCAAAGAAGCTATGTGGCTCAGGAACTTCCTGATGGACTTGGATGTGAATCCTGGTTTGCCCAGAACTATTACAATTTATTGTGATAATAGTGGTGCAGTTGCAAACTCGAAGGAACCACGAGCCCATAAGGCAAGTAAACACATAGAGCACAAGTACCACCTGATACGAGAAATCATAAAGAGAGGAGAAGTTGCTGTGGCCAAGATTGCATCAGAGGATAACCTTGCAGATCCTTTCACTAAGGCCCTTCCGGCGAGAGCTTTTGATAGGCATGTGGAGGGAATGGGGATCAGATGTATGACAGTTTGAGGACAACATAGTCTTTTAGTATAAGTGGGAGATTATTGGGATGTATACTGAAAAGTCTATCTTTTGTATGAACATCTTTATTTTGAAATAAGAATCACATGATCATTGTTTGCATATTTTTATGGTTATGCATATTGTCTAATACATTACATTGTAGATAACATGGTGTGTGGTGTCACATGGGAGATCATGTTATCGGCTCCTTGTAAAGTATAAGTATAGGCTCACAACCGAGATGGCTTTGGACAAACCATTGGTATGGTTGTAGTGTGATTTGGTATTGGTTTGTCTTGACCATAAAATCACACTAGTACACTTTGTGTGTATTGAGCAGGACCGACTTAGAGGTGATTCGATTTATTGCTGACTAAATAATCGAATCGGACCTCATATATTATATTGTACATACTCTTAATCCCGATATAATAACGGGCACATATACTTAGTATTCATTTCTTTGATTTACCAATGGGCGAGATTTATAGATTAAATTGATAGGCTCGGTAAGTTGGGAAATGATATTATTTATATGGTGTGTCGTTGATTATAGGAGGAAACCGTGTACTATATATTAGGATGATGATGTCCCGTTTAGGAGCTCATAAGGTTCATCATGTAAACCCTGCAGGTGGACTTGGTCCGGCATGTTGAAAAGGTTGAGTGGTACTACTCACGGAGTTAGATGTTGATTAATTAATGGTCAGTAAATTAATTAATCGACGGACATTAGAGATCTTAAACACGGAGAGAAAATGTACAAATAATATATGGAACCCATATTAACTTATGGGGGTTGGTGAGGTAGATCAATGATAATCCTTTAGTGGATTGGATTATCATTAATGGATCGGACTTTATGTGGGCTTGATCCATTGGGTGGCCAAGATCCAACTCCTCCTCATGGTCCCTATTATAGCCTATTAATATCTCATGAAGCCTAGATCCAATGGATGGAAACAAAACTCTAGATCCAAAGGTAGAGATTAAATCTCTAGATTCGACGGTTGAGATTAAATCTCTAGATCCGACGGTTGAGATTAAATCCCTAGAACCAATGGTGGAGATTAAAACAAGGCTTATCCCTAACTCTATAAAAGAAGAGGAGGGGGTGGGCGGCAAAGGAATCTCATTAGAGATAGGATTAGGGTTAAGGTGGGCGGCAAGCTTGAGGGTTAGGGTTTGGAGTTGGCGGCACCAAATAAGGAAACTTATTCCTTATCTTCTTCTTCCTCAAGGTGGCCGGCGCCCATACAGCCCTTTCCAGCCCTTGCTCGGCATCAAAAGCATCCCTTCTCCCTCTCTTTGGCCGGTGGTAACATAGCTTAAGGTCTTCCCTTGGAGCTTGTGGCCGGAATCCATCTTTCACCTTCTCCTTGTTGGCCGGCGGCAAGCAATTTGCTTGTTGCTTGTTGGTTGGCTAAAGGAAGGAGAAGGGTCTTGTTTCTATTCTTCCTCTTGCTCGGAACGAGCAAGGAAGGAAGATTGGTGATCTAGGAGCTTCAACTTTTGGTAGATCGTCGCCCACATGACGTCCGAAAGGAGGAAGGTCATACAATAGAAGATCAAGAGGTATATCACTTATCTATCTTCATGTGTAACATGTTTATATTTGTTTTTCAATTATATGAATGTTATATTCTATTTTGTGGCTAATATAACTTGGACCCCGAACATAAACACAAAAGCCGACGATCCGTACGACGTCTATTCTGTAGCTATTCGTAAAATAGAGGTTGGTCGCTTGAACAACAAGTTTGTTCAAGTGACTACTATAATCGAATAGCACGACGATGACAAGGTTGTTTGGACAATCCCTCTTATCAAGGATAATTTTTTTTATCCAGGGACGTAGAAGGGATCGCCATGAACAAGCGACCGAATTGAAGTGGGAAGCGAAGTTTCCTACCTTCAAGTGGTATCAGAGCCACGGTTTCCGGTTTTGTGTGTTTAGGATTCGGTTACTTTTATGCACTTTTTATATATTATATGTGCTGGATAATAGTAGGATTTGTGTAGGTTAACTCTTTGGTTGCAGGCATAGGATCCAACTATTATGGTCATATGTGTGTATGTGATTGTATGTGTGTAAATGTATAGTTTGTTGAATCCTCGGGGTTGACGAGGCTAGTATTTGATTTTTTGTAAATTAGATACGATATTGTTTAGTCACTCTTTTTTATTTTAGTTTACTTTCGATCTAGATTTCATGTATACTCCCTCATGGAGTATAGGATCGATGGATCTAAATTAAAATAGAATTTAGTCTCGGCTCGGATCTCCGGATGGCTCGTACATGGCGTAGGAGGAGCGGACGAGATGGCGATACGACGGGAGACCTATTGAAGACAAAAGCCATAATAGTTGGAAAATTTTTATTTTTCATATTTATTGCTTATTGTTTGATATGCATGTCGTAGGATAGAAAATTCCTCAATTTCAAATTACTAAGTGGGAGAGGGAAATTTTTATAAATTCCCACGGCCTCCATTACGATTTGACAAGTGATACAAACAAACTTGCGCATCGGCTCTGAGTGCCTTCCTCCCCATCGGATGAGTTTTTTTGCGGATCACAAGGTCGAATATGGTTATAGTAAATTGTTAAGGAGCGTGTGTACTTCCCCATTGGAATGCGCATAACCCGAGATAATTACCTTGGTACCGAGTAATAGTGAACACTTAGATACAAATATAAGTATCCTCCCCATCGGAGTCACTGTTTTTATTTGTAGGGTCAAAGAGGAACCAACTATTAATTTTACTTGTCAAAAAGTTAGGTTGACAAGATAGTAAAATTAATGGGTAAAACCTCCTCTTACAAATGTAGAATTCATATACGTCCACACTATCGTGGCATACGATATTTCCGGTGTTTTGAGGTGTTGGTTAATTTTAAAATATTATTGTTTGAGGAATCAATAATTTTTTTTTAAATCTAATGTTTTGATTTATGTGATTCTTAGGTTTTCTTTCAAAATGACTTTCAACCCGCTTGGTGTGATACTGAAAGAGAATAAACTTACTGGACCCAATTATGTTGATTGGAAGAGGAATCTTGACATTATCTTGACTGCTGAGGAATACAAATATGTACTCCTCGAAGAGTGCCCTCCTAAGCCTACAGATGATTCTGGGGAAAAGGAGAAAGAGAGTTATAAGAAGTAGATTAAGGCCGATGAGATCGCGCGGTGTTACATTTTGGCATCTATGTCAAATGTACTACAACATCAGCATCAAGCCATGCCCACTGCTTATGACATGATGCTCAATCTCAAAGAGCTTTTCGAACACCAGAATTAGGCTACAAGGCAGGAAGCCATGAGGAACTTGATGACAACCACTATGATCGAGGGAACACCCGTAAGGGATTATGTTCTCAAGATGATGACTCATTTGAATGAGTTGGAAGTCCTCGGAGTTGAGATCGATGGGGAAACCTAGGTCGATATCATTCTCCAGTCTCTACCTAGGAGTTTTGAGCAGTTTCGCCTAAACTACAACATGAACAAGAGGTTGTATTCATTGGCGGAGCTTCTGATGTAACTCCGCGCAGAGAGGGGCTATTTCGTCAGAGAGTGCTCAAAGATGCCATGGTGACCCAAAAGGTTTCTACTTCTAAGCCGAAAGGAAAGAAGAAGAAGAAACAAACTGGGGCAAAGGCGGTGGGAGGAACTCAGGGAGGAGTGAAGAAGCTGAAAGGCAAGTGCTTCACTTGTAAGCAGACTGGACACTGGAAGAAGTACTGCCCAAACCGTAAGCAGAACAAAGGTATATCTTTTGGTCTAGTCGTTGAAACATGTTTAGCGGTGTTATCTACCGGCACCTGGTGTGTAGATACGGGAGCCACTGATCATATCTGCAATACTTTACAAGGGTTCGAGGAAACCAGATGACTGGCTGAGGGTGAGATTACCATATACTTTGGTGATGCCACGAAGGTGGAGGCTGTTGCAGTGGGAGACGTTTATTTATCTTTTGAGAAAAATAAAGTTTTGGTTCTTAAGAATTGCCTTTATGTACCTTTATTTAGAAAGAATTTAATTTCGGTTTCTAAATTGTTTATGGATGGATATTCTATTTCTTTTAATGACAGAGTTGTTATAAAAAGGAATAGGGACATTATCTGTTCGGGTGCATTGATAGGAAATTTATACACACTTGAACCAAAAACTCCCAGGATGCAAATAGAAGCTAATAACTCATCTTCTAATTCCAATAAGAGAAAAGAACCTTCGAAGATGAACCAAATATATCTTTGGCATCTTAGGCATCTTAGGCTTGGTCATATTAACCTAAGAAGAATTCAAAGGTTGATAGTTGATGGACCTCTGGGTTCATTAGTGGTGGAAGATTTCCCAACCTGCGAATCTTGCTTGGAGGGAAAAATGACCAAGGGACCTTTTAAGGCCAAGGGGTATAGAGCCAAAGATGTGTTAGAATTGGTTCATTCTGATTTGTGTGGTCCTATGTCTATCCAGGATAGAGGTGGTTTTGAGTATTTCATCTCTTTTATAGATGATTATTCAAGATATGAATACATTTACTTGATGCGCCACAAGTCTGAATGCTTTGACAAGTTCAAAGAATTCAAGGCTAATGTGGAGAAACGTCAAGGTAAAAGTATCAAGACACTATGATCTAATCGTGGTGGTGAGTACCTCTTGGGAGAGTTTAGGAATTACTTATCAGAGGTTGGGATTCAATCCCAATTGTCTGCACCTGACACACCCCAACAGAATGGTGTAGCAGAGCGAAGGAATAGGATTCTTATGAAGATGGTTAGATCGATGATGAGTTATTCTGAGTTTCCAGATTCATTCTGGGGATATGCTCTAGATACGGGTGTGTACATTCTGAACTTGGTTCCATCTAAATCAGTGCCTTCTACTCCCACAGAATTGTGGACTGGGCGAAAGCCTAGTCTAAGACATATTCGGATTTGGGGGAGTCCAGCACATGTGCTGAAGGCGGATGCTGGTAAGTTGGAACCTCGTACAGAAGCACACATGTTCGTTGGCTATCCTAGAGGAACGAAGGGTGTTTTGTTTTATAGTCCTAGAGATCATAGGGTGATTGTTAGCACGAACGCCAGATTTCTAGAGGAAGACTATATGATGAACCACAAGCCCATGAGTAAAATTGCTCCGGAGGAATTAAAAGGGGAAGTCACTTCTTCAGTACCACCGGTATAAGAGGATATACCAAAAGTCACTGCACCGCGTGTCACAGAGGATACATAGGTGATACCTCGTCGTAGTGGGAGGGTTGTGAGATAGCCTAATAGATTCATGTTCTTGGGAGAATCTTCTGATTTGGTCCCTGGCGAACATGAACCTGATCCCTGGACATATGACGAGGCAATCCAAGATAAAGATGCAATATCTTGGCAAAGTGCAATGAATACTGAGATTGAATCTTTGGATTCAAATCAGGTCTAGAAGCTAGTGGAACCACCCGATGGTGTAAAAACCATTGGATGCAAGTGGATCTACAAAAGAAAGCGAGGAATAGATGGGAAGGTTGAGACCTTCAAAGCGAGGCTTGTTGCGAA
Source organism: Wurfbainia villosa (assembly GCA_025175895.1). Lineage (NCBI taxonomy): Eukaryota > Viridiplantae > Streptophyta > Magnoliopsida > Zingiberales > Zingiberaceae > Wurfbainia > Wurfbainia villosa. The sequence continues at coordinate 73,965,574 of CM046000.1, read as the reverse complement.
GGGGTATACTCAGAAAGAGGGTATCGATTATGAGGAGACCTTTTCGCCGGTAGCCATGCTTAAGTCTATCCGGATTCTCTTATGCATTGCAGCTCATATGGATTATGAGGTGTGGCAGATGGATGTCAAGACAACTTTCCTTAATGGAAGTCTTGAGGAAAACATCTATATGAAGCAACCAGAGGGATTTATTGCGAAGGGCAAAGAGCATCTTGTATGTAAGCTTAATTGGTCCATTTATGGATTGAAGCAAGCTTCGAGGTCTTGGAACATCCGATTTGATGAGGTAATCCAGTCTTATGGATTTATTCAAAGCTCGAATGAGTCTTGTATATACAAGAGATGTGACGGAAACGTAGTGGTATTTCTTGTACTATACGTAGATGACATTTTGTTGATTGGCAACAATATCAAGGTGTTATCGGACGTAAGGGTATGGTTGTCCAAACAGTTTGATATGAAGGACTTGGGAGAAGTGGGACACATCCTTGGGATCAAGGTTATAAGGGATCGTAGGAAAAGGATATTGTGCTTATCCCAAGATTCATACATAGACACGATTATGGATCGTTTTAGCATGCAGAACTCCAAGAAGGGTTTTCTACCTTTCAGGCATGGAGTTCCTTTATCTAAGGAGATGTGTCCTAGAACATCTGAGGAGATAGAGAGATGAAGGTGGTTCCTTATGCTTCGGCGGTAGGAAGCCTCATGTATGTGATGCTATGTACGAGACCAGATATCTGCTTTGTCGTGGGCATGGTCAGCAGATATCAGAGTAATCTAGGACAGGGACATTGGACTGTGGTAAAGCATATATTGAAGTATCTGAGAAGGACTAGGGATTATATGCTAGTTTACCAGGCAGACCAATTACTCCCTGTGGGTTACATAGATTCCGACTTCCAATAAGATAGGGATAACAGTAAGTCTACGTTAGATTTTGTGTTTACTTTGGGAGGTGGAGCCATAGTATGGAGAAGTGTCAAGCAGAAATGCATGGCGGACTCCACAATGGAAGCTGAGTATGTGGCAGCCTCTGAGGCGGCCGAAGAAGTTGTGTGGCTCAGGAACTTCCTGACGGACTTGGATGTGATTCCTGGTTTGCCCACAACTATCATAATTTATTGTGATAATAGTGGTGCTGTTGTAAACTTGAAGGAACCACGAGCCCATAAGACAAGTAAACACATAGAGCGCAAGTACCACCTGATACGAGAAATAGTAAAGAAAGGAGAAGTTGCTGTGGCCAAGATTGCATCAGAGGATAACCTGGCAGATCCTTTCACTAAGTCCCTTTCGACGAGAGCTTTTGATAGGAATATGGAGGGAATGGGGATCAGATGTATGGCAGTTTGAGGACAACATAGTCTTTTAGTATAAGTGGGAGATTGTTGGGATGTATACTGAAAAGTCTATCTTTTGTATGAACATTTTTATTTTGAAATAAGAATCACATGATCATTGTTTGTATATTTTTATGGTTATGCATATTGTCTAATACATTACATTGTAGATAACATGGTGTGTGGTGCCACACGGGAGATCATGTTATCGGCTCCTTGTAAAGTATAAGTATAGGCTCACAACCGAGATGGCTTTGGACAAACCATTGGTATGGTTGTAGTGTGATTTGGTATTGGTTTGTCTTGACCATAAAATCACACTAGTATACTTTGTGTGTATTGAGCAGGACCAACTTAGAGGTGATTCGATTTATTGCTGACTACATAATCAAATCGGACCTCAGATATTATATTGTACATACTCTTAATCCCGATATAATAATGGGCACATATACTTAGTATTCATTTCTTTGATTTACCAATGGGCGAGATTTATAGATTAAATCGATAGGCTCGGTAAGTTGGGAAATGCTATTATTTATATGGTGTGTCGTTGATTATAGGAGCAAACCGTGTCCTATATATCAGGATGATGATGTCTCCTTGAGGAGCTCATAAGGTTCATCATGTAAACCCTGTAGGTGGACTTAGTCCGGCATGATGAAAAGGCTGAGTGGTACTACTCATGGAGTTAGATGTCGAATAATTAATGGTCAGTAAATTAATTAATCGACGGACATTCGAGATCTTAAACATGGGGAGAAAATGTACAAATAATATATGGAGCCCATATTAACTTATGGGGGTTGGTGAGGTAGATTAATGATAATCCTTTAGTGGATTGGATTATCATTAATGGATCGGACTTTATGTGGGCTTGATCCATTGGGTGGCCAAGATCCAACTCCTCCTCATGGTCCCTATTGTAGCCTATTAATATCTCATGAAGCCTAGATCCAATGGATGGAAACAAAACTCTAGATCCAAAGGTAGAGATTAAATCTCTAGATCCGACGGTTGAGATTAAATCTCTAGATCCGACGGTTGAGATTAAATCCCTAGAACCAATGGTGGAGATTAAAACAAGGCTTATCCCTAACTCTATAAAAGGAGAGGAGGGGGTGGGCGGCAAAGGAATCCCATTAGAGATAGGATTAGGGTTAAGGTGGGCAGCAAGCTTGAGGGTTAGGGTTTGGAGTTGGCAACACCAAATAAGGAAACTTATTCCTTATCTTCTTCTTCCTCAAGGTGGCTGGCGCCCATACAGTCCTTTCCAGCCCTTGGTTGGCATCAAAAGCATCCCTTCTCCCTCTCTTTGGCCGGTGGAAACATAGCTTAAGGTCTTCCCTTGGAGCTTGTGGCCGGAATCCATCTTTCTCCTTCTCCTTGTTGGCCGGTGGCAAGCAATTTGCTTGTTGCTTGTTGGTTGGCTAAAGGAAGGAGAAGGGTCTTGTTTCTATTCTTCCTCTTGCTCGGAACGAGCAAGGAAGGAAGATTGGTGATCTAGGAGCTTTAACTTTTGGTAGATCGTCGCCCACACGACGTCCAAAAGGAGGAAGGTCATACAATAGAAGATCGAGAGGTATATCACTTATCTATCTTCATGTGTAACATGTTTATATTTGTTTTTCAATTATATGAATGTTATATTCTGTTTTATGGCTAATATAACTTGGACCCCCAACATAAACACAAAAGTCGGTGATCCGTACGTCGTCTATTCCATGGCTATTCGTAAAATAGAGGTTGGTCGCTTGAACAACAAGTTTGTTCAAGTGACTACTCTAATCGAATAGCACGACGATGACAAGGTTGCTTGGGCAATCCCTCTTGTCAAGGATAATTTTTTTTATCCAGGGACGTAGAAGGGATCGCCATGAACAAGCGACCGAGTTGAAGTGGGAAGTGAAGTTTCCTACCTTCATAGGGTTAGGACTAGAGAAGAACTTTGCTAGGAAAAAATAAAATCCATATTAGCCTACACGGCGAAGAGTATGAGAAAATTCAGACCGTGGTGCATAAATGGGCAAAAAATGGGGACACACGGCCTGGTCGTGTGTTTTCCCACGGTCGTAGCACGCGAGGTTAAAAGGGTCGAGCCGTCTATTTTCACCCCATTTGCACCGTGTGCTTTGAAAGCTCTTGCCCTAGCCGTGTGATTTCGTCTTCCTCACCATCTATAAGCACTTTGAACCTCTTAGGAAGCCAAAGGGAGAAAGGATTAGGACGACCAAGCATGTAGCACCTTGATCCGGCGCCTCGGAGCGACGAACATGGAGAGCCAATGCCCCTCAAGCTCCGGAGGATGGTAACGCCCTACCCACTCTTTTTTTCGCAATAATGAACATAGAGATAGATATAATATGCTCTCTACTCGTAAGCTCACTGCTACTAGGTACTTAGATGAAGATTTGCTACAGTCTTTAGGGTTGTTGGGTGATATTCAAGCCCTATTTACAAAAATGGGGTGGGAAGAGATAATGGGAATAAGACACCTAACCTACCCTAGGATAGTTCTAGAATTTTTGAGTTCATTAGAGGCGGAAATTTTAATGGGTAGAGAGAGCGAGGAGGGTAGGATAACTTTTAGGCTTTTTAACATTGAGCATGAGTGGACCCTTCACCAATGGAACTCATGCTTTGGCTTGCTGAGTGGGGGAGAGAGAAGAACCCCTATTGGGTTCAACTCTCGAGAATGTTGGACCGAGTTGATGGGGGAGCATGCTTATGATCCATCTAGGGCCAAAGCATCGTGCCTCCAAAACCCCATCTTTCGATACCTCCACCGCATCATGGCCAGTACTATATTTGGTCGTGGGGAGAGTGACGATGTAGTTAGAGCTAGTGAGCTGCTTTGCCTATGGGATATACTACAAGAAAGGAGTAGCATAGATGTAGGGTCTCACTTCATCAGACACTTAGTGAAGATGGGAAAAGCAGCACGAGGAGAGATTAATGTGGAAGGCCTACTTACCCACATTTGCCATAGGATGGGGTACGATTACACAACATTAGAGAGTATAGAGGGGAGCCTAGGATCGACCTAGGAGTGTGAATGGCCATGAAAATGATTGTGATAGAAGGAGACTCTTTATGCTTTGTAAGGAAAAATCTGACGACCCTTAGGCTCCCCGACCCGGATCGTACCACCATTGCTATACGCGCCAACTGGCGCTTAGACTTGATAGTGGAGTCCCCTCAACATGAGGGACCTTCCACATCGGCACCCATCTCTCCACCTTTATATCACTCTCCCTCCAGTCCACATGTGCATAAGAGCACACCTAGTCCACACTAACATGAGCCTGCACTTGCACCACCACCTTTTTCTACTTTTGAGCAGGATGCAGGTACGTCGGCCTATGATTTCTCGGAGTTCTGATCGCATCTCGAAGATATTTACACTGAGAAGCAGATGTAGAGGCAGCGATGGAAGGAGCAGAGCGCTTACCAGCAGGCGAAGTTCTAGGGATTCCGGGAGCACTTCCAGCGGGCTGAGGAGTTCTACGATGAGGCCCACTTGTACTTCCCGGAGGAGGTTGCTCGTCGCCTAGATGAAGTCGCCTACTGCAGGGAGATGCAGCAGCACATGCATGCCCAGCAGGAGCAGTGGGCTAGGGAGGAGGAGCACCAAGCATTCGCTGCATCCACCAGCTCCCAGATAGACCACATGTACATGTGGCATCAGCGGCTCAGCAGCAGGTTCTCCCAGGATCCAGAGATGCCGAGGCTCCCAGACTTTCCACCTCGTCCACATATTAGAGGTATATTTTCATTTAAGTTTGGGGGGGGGGGAGACCCCAAAGTTTATTTTTTTTTATTTCCTAGCAGTAGTTTCTTTTCTAGTATTTTCATTCATTTATTCATGCATGGGTTGTTGAGTTTCTTTTAGTACTTAATTTTTGTTATCTATAAAGCTACCTCAGTAGTATTTTTGAAAGTTGCTTGCATGAGTTGTTCCCGTAGGTAGCTTAACTTCATTTATCTCATGGTATTTTATTTTATTTGCTTTATTGAATGTTCTAGACTTACACTGATTAGCTTTATTTTTACACTTACACATGTCGAACGTTCTGAAAGGGAGAATCTAGTACATAAAGAATTATGATTCATCTCAGTAGTCTAGTACTTTGGAATCCATAGGTGACTCTAGGTTTAGCATTTTAGTTACTGAAGATGCTCGGATTGTGTAAGCCCATTCAGAAAAATCAAAATTCTAGTGAGCCAAAAAATAAAAGAAAAGAGAAAAAAAAAGAGAAAAAAAAGGGAGATGAAAAAGAAAACAAAGAAAATAAAAAAAAGAGAAGATTATGATGGATAAAAAACAGTTGTCATGGGTGGAAATGGCTAGGTGCCCCTTTGAGACCGAGTTAGGTTACAGGGGAAACACCTACGAATTTCTCTCAATACCGAGCATGCCTTTGAGACTTTATGCTAGATCTAGGGAACAACTCTCACTTTGGGAAGGTAAGTGCCTAAGAGCTGGAAACCTTAAGAAAGCTATGGGATGACGACTTAACTCACCATGGAACGGGTAGCCCCTAAGAATGATTCGCCTAGCACAAGCACGAGGAGCTAACTTAGTGAATTTCTAGAACATATTTATTTTGCTTTGATTGCAAATACCACTTGATAAATTTAGTTGACATGCTAATTATGGAACAATATCCTTTTAAAATTTCATGGCACTGAGGTTTGCTTGAGAACAAGCAAAGATTTAAGTCAGGGGGAAGTGATGTGAGAAAAACATATAGGGTTTTAGGAGTAGTTTTCGCTCACATCTTATTACATTTTGTGTTAGTTTCATGCATATGTTACTCCGTTTTGGACGCATTTCCTATTTTCTGGTTCGGAGGTTTGCTCATTGTACTTTTGTGTGTAGGTTAGCATTTCGGGTGAAAAGATGCGCTTTTTGAGCAAAAGGACATTTCGCAGCTAGACGCAGAGTGGGACACGGCCAGGGCATGTGGATTCACACGGCCATGTCCAATGGGCGAGATCAACACACCAGGGCCGCACATGGCCTGGCCATGTTGAAACATACGGCCGTGTGGCGGCCCGCTAGATTTGCGCGACTAGAGCTTTTTCCGGATTTTGCAGTGGTCCGAGGCGATGTCTATATAAGGATGGCTCCGCCCAAACCCTAGGGGGAGGCACGACGACTAGGATGGCACGCCGAAGCCCTAAAAAGCTTTGGTAACTCACAACGGGGAGGAGGAACACCGTCGAAGGTCCACGCCTTGCACTTCAACGCCAGAGAGAAGACCATGAAAGCATTGTAATTCTTTGTTCTTGCATTTTATTCCTTATGTATTCGAACATAGACATGCTTTGTGATTCTTCCTTCATATACATGGAGTAGTACTTTCGATTCTAGGATTAGAGAGTAGCTTGTGTACACATACAATGTTGGTTCATGTTAAATTCTGCCTATGAGTTTGGTTTGACAATTGGTAGTTGTTTTTACTATGTCTATGCGTGTTTGGTTTTCTATCTGTTGTGCTTAGGTGATATGAGGGGTGGCAACCCTCATATTTAAGATTTAAGGGATTTTATATAAGGAACCTAGGGGTAAACCTGATCTCCTGTAACTGTGGGTAGAAGGGTGCAGTGGAATTGGAAACGGTTCACCGCAGGGATTGATTTGGCATCCTCGTACCATTTATCCCGTCCTTTTAGGCAGGGAAAGCTCCCGGTAGATGCGGCGGCTCTGCGGGAGAGTGTATGATGTCCCTTCCACAAAACCATAGCTAAACGTCTAGACAACGCCAATTGACAACATTGTTCTGTGATACACAAGTGAAACTGAAGTCCTAGAATCACCTTTGAAGACCTCGGCACACTCATTTCCTCCTCCGTGTGACACCATATAGAGTTAAGTCCACCGAAAGCCCTCACCAATCGAAACCTCTTGGAGTTACATCCGAGCAATTACAACCACTCAATATATTGGTATTCGAATCCCAGTCCCTGTGGGATCGATAATCTTTATTACTTGACGACATCCGTGCACTTGTAGGCGTTGAGCGTGAGTGCACGCTTTGAGTCCTCAATGGTCTCCGTTGCAAGATTTGAGGTTGCATTCATGCACATCAAGTTTTTGGCGCCGTTGCTGGGGACTGATCGATTCGATATCGAATCGAGAAGTGGATAATTGGATCGGACTTAGGATAGATTTACTTTTCTTGTTTTATTTTATTTTATTTTGTTTTTGTTTTGTTTATTCAGTTGCTCTTTCCTTATTTATAATTTCCTGCATATAACGATGCATGCTTTCACTCATGATTATGGTCAATTTAATGCTGTAAGTTTTGGTAATATTTATTGTGAACATTGTGGTGAAACTTGGCATACAATTAATGATTGTCCGGATATATTCGTACCTTCACAATTTGAACAAGAAGATGTCACCTACAATTACAACTAGTGGCCACAAGATGATTTCTATTCATATAGTTATGGCCCTGGGTACTTAAACCCTCAATATTGTCCACCTAAATCCCAACTTGAGCAGATGATGGAAGATTTCATTCGAACAGAACAAGCGTGAGCGAGCAATTTGGCGGCATTCATTGTTTCCAAAATGAGAATGAGAGCTATGAGTCACCATGCAAATTTTATCTAGAACCAAGCCCCCACTTAGAAGCCCCTCTAGATAATTTTACTAGGGAATGCAAAGAGCATAGCCAACAATTTGTAAAGATGATGGAACGGGATCTAGCTAGAAAGAAACCAAACGACTAGAAGGTGGCTTTAATGACTGGATCACACCGAATAGGGTGGAGGCTCACTTTGAGCAAATGAATGAGGAGGACGTAGATGACATTGGAAGTAAAGAAGGACAATCCATTCAATCACCACTAGAAGGAGAACTTGAGGATTATATTGATACTTTAATCGAGGAGTGCATTGCTTCAATCAAAACACCTCCTAACCTCAAGGGTCTAGAAGAGCTTGCCTTAACCCTCACCAAAACTTTAGTTACCAACAACAAAGCCCACCCAGTGATTTGTAATGATAAAATTTCATTCGACATGATAGAATCTACTAATAAATCTTTTGGTGAGAATATTTGTGGTGAGTTACATTACTTACAGCATATGAATGAAACAGAATATTATGAACAAATTCCTAATGATTCTTTAAAGATAAGCATGTTAAACCTCGAGTCAAGGAAAGCAGTGCCCAAGTATCTTGCTCCTCCATGAGAAAGATTTAAAAGATATAGTAATGGAGGACCAAAAGGCAAGAAGCGAAAGGTGAGAAAGTATCTGGCCCCTCCACGAGTAAGATTTAAGGGATATGGTGATAAGGGATCACAAGGGAGGAGGCATATGGTGAGCAAATATCTTGCTCCCTCACGAGCAAGATTCAAACACCTCAAATGAAACCTAGGAATAAGGTCGAGCTAAATGACTTAAATAAAGCGCTTCTTGGGAGGCAACCCAAGTTTAGTTTTAGATTTCCCTTTTTGATTGTATTGCATGCATTTGTTTGATTTTAGTTTTGATTTCCATCCCATTTAGGGTTAGGACTAGAGAAGAACTTTGCTAGGCAAAAATAAAATCCATATTAGCCTACACGGCGAAGAGTATGAGAAAATTTGGATCGTGGTGCATAAATGGGTGAAAAATGGGGGTACACGGCCTGCCCATGTGTTTTCCCATGGCCGTGCCGGATCGACCCGAGGCGCACACGGCCTGGCCGTGTGTTTTCACACGGTCATGGATCGTGAGGTTAAAAGGGGCGAGCCGTGTGTTTTCACCCCATTTGCGCTCTGTGCTTCGAAAGCTCTTACCCTAGCCGTGTGATTTCGTCTTCCCCACCATCTAGAAGCACTTTGAACCTCTTAGGAAGACAAAGGGAGCAAGGATGAAGAGGACCAAGCATGTAGCACCTCGAACCGGCACCTTGGAGCGATGAACAAGGAGAGCCGATGCCCCTCAAGCTCCGGAGGATGGTAACGCCCTACCCACTCTTCATTTTCGAAATAATGAACATAGAGATAGATATAATATGCTCTCTACTCGTAAATGTTAGAGCAATCTCTTGCCGTAATATGATTTTGATGGTGTGGCAAAGGGTTTAAGTTAGTGTGTTATGTTGATTTGATATGTGCATTGAAGTCGTGCAGGACTTAGTAATTCGCACATGGAGCCGTGACGAGTTTCACATCTCATGACTCGTGCCCTGAGTTGGTGAAGGATAGCTTTGCGGAAGTCGTGCGCTTGGAGCATCTGAGGGACCGCCGGACGAGGAGCTTGGAGTAAAGCCGGAGGAAGTAGACTTCGAGGCAAGAGACGCGAAGGAGCATTGCAGAGTCGTGCGCCTGATGCTGCCGAGGGACGTGGCCGAGAATGAAGAGAACTTCGAAGGCGAGGGACTCCGAGAGATGAGAGTGAGCGATTGTAACACGGGGAGGGGTAGCTCTTAGGTGAAACTTGGCCATTTGGCCAAGTGTCCACCGATCACGCTGAAGACAACAAATGATCGGTGGTCAATAGGGTTTAGCCGCAACCGATCGGAGTTCGGCGTTAGGATCGACTACGAGCGATGTCGATCGATGAGGTCCATCGACCGATCGCCAAGAGTTCCATTGGACTACAACGGTCGGGATCCGACGTGTTCGGAGGCCGTTGTAGTGCCGTGATCGATTGCCAAGTGATCGTGGTGGTCGGAAGAAATCAGCCCTCTCTATAAAAAGAGAGGGTGTGAGCCTTTGAGAGGCTAATGCTTATGCTCTAAGTGATCTTCCTAGTGCCCCACAAGCTCTAAACTCTTCTTACTTGTTTTTACTTCATTCTATTTGTAAGAAGAGTGATCTTGATCGTAAAGGTTACCTCCACCTAGCTTGGTGCAAAGGAGAGACCAATAGTGATTGGCTTTGGAGGAGTGATTCACCTCGGACGAATCGGGATCGTGGATTAGCGGCGTAGCCGTGAACCACGTTACATCTTATTGTTAGTGTTTGTATTTTCATTTATTGCTTTGTCTTTATTGTTTATGCTTCCGCTTGCGCTAACGATTGTGTAGACGAGCAAACGAACGCGAGAATTCCAACATCCATTGGAAGAGGGCTATTCACCCCGATCGATCCCTACAAGTGGTATCGAGCAGGAAAGCTTGTTGAGGACTAACCGCCACAACAAAAAAATGGCTCAACATCCATCCTCCGAAGTTCGACAACGAATTCTCTTGGTGGAAAAAGAGAATGGAGGTATTCTTCGAGACCGATTTTGATATTATGCTTATAATGGAAAATGGTTTCGAGTTGCCTAGGGATGAAAGGGGTGACCCAATTGAAAAATCACGTTGGACAAAGAAGCAAAGAGAGGAGCACCTTGCAAACTCAAAGGCAAAACATCATCTTCTCAATGTGCTCCCTCAACAAGAGATCAACCGGATCGGAGAGTGTGCTAGCGCCAAAGAGATGTGGGAAAAGCTTGTAGAACTCCATGAAGGCACATCCGAGGCCAAGCTAGCTAGGAGAGACCTCCTCCGCTCCCAACTCTCAAACATCAAATTAGAAAAGGGAGAAAAGGTAACTTACCTACATTCTAGATTTAAAGAAATATTAATTGGGCTAACAAGTGTAAGAGAAAAGCTCTCCAACCGGGATATGGTAATGAAGGCCATAGATGCCTTTCCCCGGTCCTCAAGATGGAGCTCCATGGTGGATTCGTTTTACATCTCCAAGAACTTGGAAGTAAGTACCTTGGAGGAATTTTTCTCAACAATGGAGCTCCACGAAACTAGGCTTGAAGGAATACAAGAAGAGCCAAAAATACAACCTTCAAGGGGAGTAGCATTGTTGGCAAATAAGGGGAAGAAGAAGATAGAGATCCCCTCCTCCGATGATGATGAAGCCTCCACCTCCTCCATGGATAGCACGGAAGAAGCCTACATGGTAAGGAAGGTAAGGCGTGCATTTAAGAATTTTAGATTTGATAAATCTCATGATAGGAATAGAAGACCAAGGGGGAAGGTCATATGCTACAATTGCCAAGGAGAAGGGCACATAAGGGACAATTGTCCTCTCTTAAACAAGAGCAAGGAAGAGAGGAAAAAGAAAGAAGAAAAGAAGAAGAAAAAGGGGAGCAACAAAAAGAAGGAAGAGGAGAAGAAGACAAAGGAAAAGGGAAAGGCTAAAGCTCTAAGGCAAGGACTTGGGATGATCCATCCTCATCCTCCTCATCATCATCGGATGAGAAGAATGCCTTTGTCACCAATTTGGCCTTGATGGCCTTTGATGACTTGGATTGCTCTTCATCCGAAAATGAAGGATCAAGCTCAAGTGGGGAGAGCTCAAATGAAGGGGGACCTTCTACATCCTCATCATCCGAAGAAGAAGAGGACATGGAAACTATGGTAACGAAAGCTTCTCCTAAGAAAATAGTTTCCATAGTTTCTAGCTTAACTAGGGATTTATTTAGAGCTAAGAAGAAGAACAAAAGCATGCTAGATCAAATTAAGGATTTAGAAAATAAACTAGAAAATGCATGCTTAAATGATAATGTTTATTCTAGCCTAAATGATGCATGCTCACATGACCTTTATGTGCCATTAGATGTTAGTGATGCATGTATAAATGAAAATAGGGTCTTAAGGGAAAAGGTAGATTATTTAACAAAAGCCCTAGAAAAATTCACAATTGGCTCCAACACATTGAACATGATCTTAGGGAGCCAAAGAGCTAGTTTCAACAAAAAGGGCCTAGGCTATAAGGAAAAGAAAATTGAAAAGGCTTACAAATGCCTAATAGCTAGGGGACAAGATAAGAAGAAAGTAATAGCTAGGAAATGGATCCCCAAGGAATACTTAGTGAACCCAATAGGAAAGAACTTATTTTGGGTTCCAAAATCCATCCTTAAGGGTTAGGATAACCCTAGGGTAGTCAACCATATGCAATTGACCTATATCATATTTTGGTTGACTTAGGATGGCGGGACAACATTTTTAGAATAGTGTTGGGTGATGATAACGTGCCCATAAATAGATAATAATGCTTAAATCATGATAATTAACATAATTGCTATGTATGTTTGAAATCATGATTTATGATTTTAATATTTGGCACGTAATCATGAGAAATAGGGTTGAATCATGCTTTAGGTGATACTTTGTTTATTATCATCTTATAATACCTAAGGCATGACTATTATTTGATCAATACATGAGTTTCATGATCATAGTGTAGAATTCACCCATATATGCCTTTATGATCATGAGGATTATTAGTTTGATACTTAACCTTGATAGAATTGCATGAATATATTGGTTAAGTATACACAAATACCCCCTAGGATACATCTCACACTCACCATAGGCTACCTTGATTGAAAACTTAGCATGAGTGAGATGTTAGGATGATACAAATGTCCACTAATGCCTATGGCATTTAGATGGTCATTTAAAGTATCAAAATAGCAATAATAGACCAATCATGGGGAAGACTTATGTTTAATTCATAGACATATTGCCCAAAGATCATGGTTGAATATTTCATATGCTTTCAAAACCATTTCTTACTTTAAAATACATGTATTCATGTTTTGAAACAATTGGATGCAAGACTAGGTGTTAAAATGGATACTCTTATGATAAAAAACCTAGTAGTTTTTAAAGCCTTTAGAATTTTGGCAAATCTCGGAAAATATAATGATTTTTCATGAAAACATATTTTTCACTGATAGATATACTTAAAAGAAATGTGTTCCCCAAATTTCATGATTTTTCGAATTTTCTGGAATTTTAATGCATTTCAAATTCATCCGTAAAATCAAATTTCGATTTTTGTGCTACGTATACCGCCATACCGAATGATCGATGATCCAAAATCAGAATAAGTCTGAATTCAATTTTATCTTTTGATTGATTTTAATATATGTTTTCTATTATACTTGATGCCATGATTTATAACTTAGTATTAATATTTTTGATGGTGTCAAAGGGGAGAAATAATTATGTTTAAGTAATTATGATAGGGGAGAAATTTATGGGAGAGTTTCATGGATTAAGGGGAGTTGCATGTTGCTATATCATGTTTATGTTTTTTACCTAACTTAACCGGATTGCCACACATCAAAAAGGGGGAGATTGTTAGGGCAATCTCTTGTCGTAATATGGTTTTGATGGTGTGGCAAAGGGTTTAAGTTAGTGTGTTATGTTGATTTGATATGTGCGTTGAAGTCGTGCAGGACATAGTAATTCGCACATGGAGCCGTGGCGAGTTTCACATCTCATGACTCGTGCCCTGAGTCGGTGAAGGATAGCTTTGCGGAAGCCGTGCGCTTGGAGCATCCGAGGGACCGCCGGACGAGAAGCTTGGAGTAAAGCCGGAGGAAGTAGACTTCGAGGCAAGAGACGCGAAGGAGCATTGCAGAGCCGTGCGCCTGATGCTGCCGAGGGACGTGGCCGAGAATGAAGAGAACTTCGAAGGCGAGTGACTCCGAGAGATGAGAGTGAGCGATTGTAACCCGGGGAGGGGTAGCTCTTAGGTGAAACTTGGCCATTTGGCCAAGTGTCGGATGGGTTTTCGACACCGGTCATTGCCATGTTATGGCGGATCGCTAATCGAATGAAGTTCGACCGGTATCTGATCGATCGAGTGTGCGGCGTGATCACCATACGTGCGCCGATCAGAGAAGACCGATCGGCAAGACAAAGAATGATCGTCAATAGGGTTTCGGCCACAGAACCATTCGTAGCCGACTGGGCCGATTACGGAGAGATCGATGAGGTCCATCAGTCGACTGCCAAGAGTTCCGTTGGACTACAACGGTCGGGATCCGACGTGTTCGAAGGCCGTTGTAGTGACGGCAGTCGACTTCCAAGGGCGGCAGTCGACTGGTGGCGGCCAACGGGAAGAAATCAGCCCTCTCTATAAAAAGAGAGGGTGTGAGCCTTTGAGAGGCTAATGCTTATGCTCTAAGTGATCTTCCTAGTGCCCCACAAGCTCTAAACTCTTCTTTCTTGTTTTTACTTCATTCTATTTGTAAGAAGAGTGATCTTGATTGTAAAGGTTACCTCCACCTAGCTTGGTGCAAAGGAGAGACCAATAGTGATTGGCTTTGGAGGAGTGATTAACCTCGGACGAATCAGGATCGTGGATTAGCGGCGTAGCCGTGAACCACGTTACATCTTATTGTTAGCATTTGTATTTTCATTTATTGCTTTGTCTTTATTGTTTATGCTTCCTCTTGCGCTAACGATTGTGTAGACGAGCAAACGAATGCGAGAATTCCAACATCCATTGGAAGAGGGCTATTCACCCCCCTCTAGCCGGCCGTACCGATCCCCTACAGTAAACTCACTGCTACTAGGTATTTATATGAAGATTTGCTAGAGTCTTTAGGGTTGTTGGGTAACATTCATGCCCTATTTGCAAAAATGGGGCAGGAAGAGATAATGAGAATAAGGCACCTAACCTACCCTAGGATAGTTCTAGAATTTTTGAGTTCATTAGAGGCAGAAATTTTAATGGGTAGAGAGAGCGAGGAGGGTAGGATAACTTTTAGGCTTTTTAACATTGAGCATGAGTGGACCCTTCACCAATGGAACTCATGCTTTGGCACGCCGAGAGGGGGAGAGAGAAGAACCCCTATTGGGTTTAACTCTCGGGAATGTTGGACCGAGTTGACGGGGAAGCACACTTATGACTCATCTAGGGCCAAAGCGTCGCGCCTTCAAAACCCCGTCTTTCGATACCTCCACCGCATCATGGCCAGTACTATATTTGGTCGTGGGGAGAGTGACGGTGTAGTTAGAGCTAGCGAGCTGCTTTGCCTATGGGATATGCTACAAGAAAGAGTAGCATCGATGTAGGGTCCCACTTCATCAGACACTTAGTGAAGATGGGAAAAGTAGCACGAGGAGAGATTAATGTGGGAGGCCTACTTATCCACATTTGCCATAGGATGGGGTACGATTACACAGCATTAGAGAGTATAGAGGAGAGCCTAGGATCAACCTAGGAGTGTGCATGGCCATGAAAATGATTGTGATAGAAGGAGACTCCTTATGCTTTGTAAAGAAAAATCTGACGGCCCTTAGGCTCCCCGACTCGGATCATACCACCATCGCTATACGTGCCAACTGGAGCTTGGACCTGATAGTGGAGTCCCCTCCACATGAGGGACCATCCACATCGGCACCCATCTCTCCACCTTTATATCACTCTCCCTTCAGTCCACATGTGCATAGGAGCCCAGCTAGTCCACGCCAACATGAGCCTGCACCTGCACCACCACCTTTTTCTACTTTTGAGCAGGATGCAGGTACATCGGCCTATGATTTCTCGGAGTTCTGATCGTGCCTCGAAGATATTTACACTGAGCAGCAGACGAAGAGGTAGCGATGGGAGGAGCAATGTGCTTACCAGCAGGCGGAGTTCTAGCGATTCCAGGAGCACTTCCAGCGGGCTGAGGAGTTCTACGACGAGGCTCGCATGTACTTCTAGGAGGAGGCTGTTCGTCGCTAGGATGAAGCCGCCTACTGCAGGTAGATACAGCAGCACATGCACGCCCAACAGACACAGTGGGCTAGGGAGGAGGAGCATCGAGCATCCGTTGCATACACCAGCTCTCAGATCGACCACAAGTACATGTGGCATCAGCGGCTCAGTGGCAAGTTCTCCCAGGATCCAGAGATGCCGAGGCTCCCAGACTTTCCACCTCGTCCACCATATTAGAGGTATATTTTCATTTAAGTCGAGGGGGGGGGGGGAGAGACCCCAAAGTTTATTTTGTTTTATTTCCTAGCAGTAGTTTCTTTTATGGTATTTTCATTCATTTATTCATGCATGGGTTATTGAGTTTCTTTCAGTACTTAATTTTTGTTATCTATAAAACTACCTCAGTAGTATTTTTGAAAGTTGCTTGCATGAGTTGTTCCCGTAGGTAGCTTAACTTCATTTATCTCGTGGTATTTTATTTTATTCGCTCTATTGAATGTTCTAGACTTACACTGGTTATCTTTATTTTTACACTTACACATATCGAACGTTCTGAAAGGGAGAATCTAGTATATAATGAGTTATGATTCATCTCAGTAGTCTAGTACTTTGGAATTCATAGGTGACTCTAGGTTTAGCATTTTAGTTACTGAAGATGCTCGGATTGTGTAAGCCCATTCAGAAAAATCAAATCCCAGTGAGCCGAAAAATAAAAGAAAAGAGAAAAAAAAGGGAGATGAAAAAGAAAACAAAGAAAAGAAAAAAAAGAGAATATTAAGAGGGATAAAAAACAGTTGTTGTGGATGGAAATGGCTAGGTGCCCCTTTGAGACCGAGTTAGGTTACTGGGGAAACACCTACCAATTTTTCTCAATACCGAGCACACCTTTGAGACTTTATGCTAGATCTAGGGAACGACCCTCGCTTTGGGCAGGTAAGTGCCTAAGAGCCGAAAACCTTAAGAAAGCTATGGGATGATGACTTAACTCATCAAAGAATGGGTAGCCCCTAAGAATGATTCGCCTAGCACGAGCACGAGGAGCTAACTTAGTGAATTTATAGAACATATTTATTTTCCTTTGATTGCAAATACCACTTGATAAATTTAGTTGACATGCTAATTATGGAACAATATCCTATTAAAATTTCATGGCACTGAGGTTTGCTTGAGGACAAGCAAAGATTTAAGTTTGGGGGAAGTGATGTGAGCAAAACATATAGAGTTTTAGGAGTAGTTTTTGCTCACATCTCATTACATTTTGTGTTAGTTTCATGCATATGTTACTCTGTTTTGCATGCATTTCCTATTTTCTGGTTCGGAGGTCTGCTTGTTGTACTTTTGTGTGCAGGTTAGCATTTTGAGTGAAAAAGACGCGCTTTCGGAGCAAAAGAAGGTCATTTCGAAGCTAGATGTAGAGTGGGACACGACCATGGCGTGTGGATTCACATGACCATGTCCAATGGGCGAGATCAGCGCAGGTCGCGTAACGACTGGCCTTGTGAAACACACTAGGGCTTTTTTCGAATTTTGCATCGGTCCGAGGCGATGTCTATATAAGGATGGCTCTGCCCAAACCCTACGGGGGAGTTACGACAGCTAGGATGGCACACCGAAGCCCTAAAAAGCTTCGATAACTCACAACGGGGAGGAGGAACGCCGTCGGAGGTCCTTGCCTTGCACTTCAACGCCGGAGAGAAGACAACGAAAGCATTGTAATTCTTTGTTCCTGCGTTTTATTCCTTATGTATTCAAACATAGACATGCTTTGTGATTCTTCCTTCATATACATGGAGTAGTACTTTCGATTCTAGGATTATAGAGTAGCTTGTGTACACATACAATGTTGGTTCATGTAAAATTCTACCTATGAGTTTGGTTTGACAATTGGTAGTTGTTTTTACTATATCTATGCATGTTTGGTTTTCTATCTGTTGTGCTTAGGCGATACAAGGGGTGACAGCCCTCGTATTTAAGATTTAGGAGATTTTATATAAGGAACCTAGGGGTAAACACGATCTCTTGTAATTGTGGGTAGAAGGGTATAGTGGAATCGGAAATGGTTCACCGTAGGAATTGATTTGGCATCCTTGTACCGTCTATCCCATCCTTTTAGGCAGAGATAGCTTCCGGTAGATGCAGCGGCTCTACGGGAGAGTGTATGATGTCCCTTCCATAAAACCATAGCTAAACGTCTAGACAACTCCAATTGACAACATTGTTCTGTGATACACAAGCGAAACCGAAGTCCTAGAATCACCTTTGAAGACCTCGGCACACTCCTTTTCTCCTCCGTGTGACACCATATAGAGTTAAGTCCACCGACAACCCTCACCAATCGAAACCTCTTAGAGTTACGTCCGAATAATTACAACCATTGAATATATTGGTATTCAAATCCCAGTCCCTGTGGGATTGATAATCTTTATTACTTGATGACACCCGTGCACTTGTGGGCATTGAGCGCGAGCACGCACTTTGAGTCCTCGATGTTCTCTGTCATGAGATTTGAGGTCGCGTTCATGTGCATCATTTAGCGAGCTCTTTACGCTCATATGCTACTCGATCTACTGTCCACTCGGCCACTCTAGAGCAGTGGTTGGTATGAGTTGGGACAGTTGTCATGTCATGCCACCTAGGCCACACTTGGGTCGTGGTAGCGAGTAGGGGTGCACAGGCATGACCATGCATGCTGTATTACCGTATTATATAGCATTTTGCATATTGCTATATATATATGTAAGTGCAATCAACCCTTGATATGGTTTTGATGTGTGTGGCAAAGGGTTTAAGTTAGGATGTTTGGATTTGATATGTGCGTTGGAGTCTTGCAGGACTTAGTAATTTGCACATGGAGTCTTGGCAAGTTTCACATCTCATGACTTGGTCCTTAAGTCGGTGAAGGATGGCTTTGCGGAAGCCGTGCGCTTGGAGCATCCGAGGAACCGCCGGACGAGGAGCTTGGAGTGAAGACGAAGGAAGTAGACTTCAGGGCAAGACACGAAGGATGGCGCTGTAGAGTCGTGCGCTTGGTGCATCCGAGGGACGTGGTCGGACAAAAATAACTTCAAAGGTGAGGGACTCCAAGGGATGAGAGTGAGCGAATGTAACCCGGGAAGGGGTAGTGCTCTTAGGTGAAACTTGCCCATTTAGCTAAGTGTCGGATGGGATTTCCCAACATCAGTTGACTACCATGTTATGGTAGTCGACTACTCTAAGTCAATTGTGACTCGACTAGTGTTCGAGTCTGGTTCAAGTGCCAACAATCAACTGCCATGGATTGGCAGTTGACTGCGAGACCACTAGTCGACTGATGAAGGCATCAGTCGACTGGTCGCAAGTGTTTCGGGCACAGAATAGAGTCAAGCTCGTGAGCACTCGACTGATCGGAGCATCAGTCGACTGATGATGGTGTCGTTGGATGAAATCCAACATAGAAAGCAACCGTTATTGGACAATGACTACAGGATCAGTCGACTGATCAGGGGCGTCAGTCGACTGGTCCTATGTCAACGAGAAGAAACCCTCTTCCTCTATAAAGAGGAAGGGTGTGGGGCTTTGGGGGCCTAATGTTCATACTCTAATCTTCTCCCAAAGTGCCCTAAATCTTTTCCATCCTCTTACTTGTTTTTATTTACATTATATTTGTAAGAGGAGTGAATTCTTGTAAAGAGGTTACCTCTACCTAGCTTGGTGCAAAGGAGAGAATAGTGGAAGCTTGCAGAGTGATTCACCGTGGATGAATCGGACCGTGGATTAGCGAGGTAGTCGTGAACCACGTTACATCCTTTTTTAGCATTTGTATTCTTGTTATTGCTTTGTCTTTATTATTTATACTTTCCGCTTGCGCTAACGAACTTGTAGATGAGCAATCAATGAGAAAATTCCACCGTCTACGTATTAAGCTATTCACCCCCCCCCCCACCCTCTAGCCGACCAACATCTACACATCGATCGATCCCCTACAAGTGGTATCAGAGCCAAGTCGCTTGTCGAGGACTAACCGCCGCAACAAGCACTTCATCAAGAGATGGTCGGCTCTAATATTCATCCGCCGAAGTTCGAGGGGGAATTCTCTTGGTGGAAAAAGAGAATGGAGGTATTTTTCGAAACCGATTTTGAAATTCTTTTAATTATGGAAAACGGTTTCGAAATGCCTAGGGATGAAGAAGGAGAGCCATTGGAAAAATCAAGGTGGAGCAAGAGGCAAAGGGAAGAGTACTTGGCAAACTCAAAAGCCAAACATCACCTCTACAATGTGCTCCCCCAACAAGAAGTAAACCAGATAGGAGAGTGTGCTAGCGCCAAGGAGATGTGGGAGAAACTAATAGAGATTCATGAAGGTACATCCGAGGCGAAGCTAGCAAGGAGAGATGTCCTTCGCTCCCAATTATCCAATATCAAACTCGAAAAGGGAGAGAAGGTAAAATCCCTACACTCTAGATTTAAGAAAATTCTAACCGGTTTGACAAGTGTAGGTGAAAAACTCTCCAACCGGGATATGGTAATGAAGGCCATAGATGTCTTTCCCCGGTCCTCAAGATGGAGCTCTATGATGGACTCGTTCTACATCTCCAAGAACTTAGAAGTTAGCACCTTGGAGGAATTTTTCTCAACCATGGAGCTCCACGAAACAAGGTTTGAAGGAATAGTAGAAGAGCCTAGAATTCAACCCTCAAGAGGAGTAGCCTTGATGGCCAACAAAGGGAAAAAGAAGATGGAGAATTCCTCCTCCTCCGATGAAGCATCCTCCTCCTCCTCCATGGATAGCACGGAAGAAGCTTATATGGTAAGGAGGGTAAGGTGTGCATTAAAAGGTTTTAAATTTAATAAATCTAATGATAGGAGAAGAAGACCAAGGGGGAAGGTGATTTGCTACAATTGCCAACAAGAGGGACATATAAGGGATAATTGTCCCCTATTGAACAAAAGCAAGGAGGAGAAGAGAAAGAAGGAAGAAAAGAAGAAGAAGAAGAAGAAGAAAGGGGACAAGAAGAAGGAAGAAGAGAAGAAGGCCAAAGAAAAAGGGAAGGCCAAGACACTAAAAGCAAGGACATGGGATGACCCCTCTTCATCATCTTCATCATCATCGGAAGAGAAGAATGCCTTTGTCATCAACCTTGCTTTGATGACATTTGACGACCTAGACTCATCCTCCTTCGAAAATGAAGAATCAAGCACAAGTGAGGAGAGCTCTAGTGAAGGGGGAGCTTCTTCACCATCATCGGAATCGGAGGAAGAGGACATGGAGACTATGGTAACGAACCTCTCACCAAGTAAAATAGTTTCCATGATTTCTAGTCTTACTAAGGATTTATTTAGGGCCAAAAAGAAAAATAAGAGCATGCTAGATCAAATTAAGGATTTAGAAAATAAGCTAGAAAAAGCATGCTTAAATATTAATAATGATACTTCTTCTAGTCATGATGACGCATGCTCACATGAATATATGTCCTTTGATGTCAATGATGCATGCATTGAAGAAAATAGGGCCTTAAGGGAAAAGGTAAACCACTTGACCAAGGCTCTAGAAAAATTCACAATAGGCTCCAACACCCTTAACATGATAATTGGGAGCCAAAGAGCAAGCTTCAATAAGAAAGGCCTAGGATATAAAGAAAATAAAAATGAAAAGGCCTACAAATGTTTAATTGCTAGGGGTCAAGACAAAAAGAAGGTAATAGCTAGAAAATGGATCCCTAAGGAGTATTTAGTGAACCCCATGGGCAAGAATTTGTTTTGGGTTCCTAAATCCATCCTAAAGGGTTAGGAAAACCCTAGGATAGTCAACCATATGGAATTTATCTATATCATATATTGGTTGACTTAGGATGGCGGGACAATATTTTTGAAATAGTGTTAGGTGATGATAATGCACCTATAAATAGATAAATCATGCTTTAGGTGATATTTGCCTTATTATCATGATGTAATACCTAATGCATGATTATTAATTGATGAATACATTTGTTTCATGGTCATAATATGAAATCAATGCATATGTATATTTATGATCATGTGGGATGTTAGGATGATACTTAACCTTGATAGAATTGCATGAAAATAATGGTTAAGTATATACAAATACCGTTAGGATACATCTCACACTTACCATAGGCTACCTTGATTGAAAACTTAGCATGAGTGAGATGTTAGGATGATACAAATGTCCACTAATGCCTATGGCATTTAGATGGTCATTTAAGGTATCAAAATAGCAATAATAGACCAATCATGGGGAAGGCTTATATTTAATTCATAGACATATTGCCCAAAGATCATGGTTGGATATTTCATATTGTTTTCAAAATAATTTCTTACTTTAAAATCTGTGTGTTCATGCTTTGAAACAATTTAAAGCAAAACTAGTGCTAAACTTGATACTAACTTGATAAAAAACCTAGTTACTTTTGAAACTTTTGGATTTTTGGAAAATACTTGAAAATATAATGATTTTTCATTGACAACTATTTTTCATTGATAAATATACTTACAATAAATGTGTTCCCCAAATTTCATGATTTTTTGAATTTTATAAAAATTTTAATGCATTTTTGAAATTCAGCCCGAAAATCAGAAAAAACCTGAAATGCATGTGCTAGTCGACTGGTAGTCTGAACCAGTCGACTGGTCGCCTGATAACATGCCCAGTAACTTCTTTTATCCAATTTTAAGGCATGTTTTGGTTTTTTTTCTCTAAACTTGATGTCATGCTTGTATAAACTTTGTTTAATATTTTTTATGGTGTCAAAGGGGGAGAAATGTATATGTTTAAGTAAGGGGAAATTGTATTTAGGGGGAGTTTCATGTATTAAGGGGGAGAGTTGCTAATCATGTTATTTACATGCTTTCTTTCCTTAATATTTTATCAAATGTTTTACCTAACTTAAACGGATTGCCACACATCAAAAAGGGGGAGATTTTAAGTGCAATCAACCCTTGATATGGTTTTGATGTGTGTGGCAAAGGGTTTAAGTTAGGATGTTTGGATTTGACATGTGCGTTGAAGTCTTGCAGAACTTAGTAATTCGCACATGGAGCCTTGGCGAGTTTCACATCTCATGACTCGGTCCTTGAGTCGGTGAAGGATGGCTTTGTGGAAGCCGTGCGCTTGGAGCATCCGAGGGACCGCCGGACAAGGAGCTTGGAGTGAAGCCAGAGGAAGTAGACTTCAGGGCGAGATACGAAGGATGGAGCTGCAGAGCCGTGTGCTTGGCGCATCCGAGGAACGTGGACAGATGAAGATAACTTCAAAGGCGAGGGACTCCAAGGGATGAGAGTGAGCGAATGTAACCCGGGAAGGGGTAGTGCTCTTAGGTGAAACTTGACCATTTGTCTAAGTGTCAGATAGGATTTCCCGACATCAGTTGACTACCATGTTATGGTAGTTGACTACTCTAAGTCGATTGTTACTCGACTAGTGTTTGAGTCCAGTTCAAGTGCCAACAATCGACTGCCATGGATTGGAAATCAACTATGAGACCACTAGTCGACTGATGAAGGCATCAGTCGACTGGTCGCAAGTTTTTCGGGCACAGAATGGAGTCGAGCTCGCGAGCACTCGACTGATCGGAGCATCAGTCGACTGATGGAAATATCAGTCGACTGATGATGGTGCCGTTGGATGAAATCCAACGTGGAAAGCAGCCGTTATTGGGCAACGGCTATAGGATCAGTTGACTGATCAGGGGCATCAGTCGACTGGTGTTGTGTCAACGGGAAGAAACCCTCTTCCTCTATAAAGAGGAAGGGTGTGGGGCTTTGGAGGTCTAATGTTCATGCTCTAATCTTCTCCCAAAGTGCCCTAAAGCTTTTCCATCCTCTTACTTGTTTTTATTTACATCATATTTGTAAGAGGAGTGAATTCTTGTAAAGAGGTTACCTCCACCTAGCTTGGTGCAAAGGAGATAATAGTGGAAGCTTGCGGAGTGATTCACCGTGGACGAATCGGACCGTGGATTAGCGGCGTAGCCGTGAACCACGTTACATCCTTTGTTAGCATTTGTATTCTTGTTATTGCTTTGTCGTTATTATTTATACTTTCCGCTTGCACTAACGAACTTGTAGACGAGCAATCGACGAGAAAATTCCACCGTCTACGTATTAGGCTATTCACCCCCCCTCTAGCCGGCCAACATCTACACATCGATCGATCCCCTACAATATATATATATATATATATATATATATATATATATATATATATATATATATATACATGGATGATTGTGATTAGTATACATACAGATGCAGTCTATATGTATACTCACTCTGATGATGCAATTGTATGTACTATGCTTGTTGTATTTTTTTGTACATATTCATATATGCTATTGCATTTTTCTGTATAGTAGTAGGCCGGGAAACTGTATACTTGTTGGTCGATCACTGTGATATCCTCGACCCGTATCATGACGTAGTGTAAGTTAGTATTACTCTTCATATCTTATGTTGTCGATATATGCTCAGGTTGGATGAGTGTAGAGTAGCTGACTGTCAGGTATGTCAGCATCTTTTGTTGTTCAGATTGTTTAGTGGTATGCATGTATGTATATTATTATGCTGGTGTATACCTATCATACCTGTAGATTATACTGTTGAATTACATGTGATATTTGATATATTTACATGTTCTCTCTTATTACTTGCTAAGTTTTTACTCACCACCATAGACCCTGGGTTTTTCTGTCGCCCAGGTAACAGGTAGAAGTCTTCGTGGTGGCTTGGAGCTTTGCCAGCAATCCATCCCATCTCCATTTTTCTGAGCCTCCCGTGGATTTTTGGTTTATGTTGTGGACTTTATGTTTGTGTCCGAAGTTTTATGAACTGTTTGGTTCTGTGGATTTTGTTAGCTGGTATGCACTTATGTTGGTTATGGATTTGTATGTCAGTATGTGTGATTATGGGTATGTGGTTTTATATTTTCCGCTGTGTTTGATATATATATATTTGCTTATTATGTTGTGGTTGTAGTCCTACGGGCCTTGTATTAACAGGATATGTTGCCACGTACAGAGGAGATGTCGTCCGTTTGTTTTTCGGCACGGCATACTCTCGGGGTGTGACAACTTTATTGGTATCAGAGTCCTAGGTTCTGCGATGCCATACAATGTTGTTTTTGTGTTGAGTCTTGGATTCTTGAGAGTCGATTTGTTTCGGTTTTGGTGTTCTGAGATGAGATGGATAGCGGCCTTAGCTCCAAGCAGCACGAGGTAAGAATTTTTGATAACTTATATCCTAGTTAGATACTTATCTAAACTTGTTCGATAGGTGTATACAATCAGAGTTATGACACCTGTATAGACTTGTAGTAGGGGTCGTCCATCGAGGCGACCAGCCGGAGTTGATTTTAGGGTTTATAAACTCGGTTTTATTGGCTATGCAGTTAGTGTTTATAACAGGGAATAACATGTAATGCATTAGTTATTCTTCGTAATCGTGGTTGAGTTGACCACGGGAATGACTTGTTGAGTCTGTGAGTCTTGAATCTGTGTCGAAAAGGTGATTTACCTTTGAGAGCCGATTGATACCAAGTCAGAAAATAGGGGTCAAGTCGTCACATTCCTTGTGGAAATCAAAGACTACAGTCTTAGGGATTTTCACTGTTTATGCTAGTCAAATCATTACCTGTTGCGTAATGGACAAGACGAGTAGGCTATTGTTGATGCAGATAGCGGAAGGCTAGTTTACGATGTTTCATAGGGATTTTGATCCCTGAGTTGTGTTAGGGCAATCTCTTGCCATGATAAGGTTTTGATGTGTGTGGCAAAGGGTTTAAGTTAGTGTGTTATGTTGATTTGATATGTGCGTTGAAGTCGTGCAGGACTTAGTAATTCGCACATGGAGCCGTGGCGAGTTTCACATCTCATGGCTCGTGCCTTGAGTCGGTGAAGGATAGCTTTGCGGAAGCCGTGCGCTTGGAGCATCCGAGGGACCGCCGGACGAGAAGCTTAGAGTGAAGTCGGAGGAAGTAGACTTCGAGGCAAGAGACGCGAAAGAGTATTGCAGAGCCATGCGCCTGATGCTGCCGAGGGACGTGGCCGAGAACGAAGAGAACCGGCGAGGACTCAGAGATGAGTGATGTAACCGGAAGGGGTAGCTCTTAGGTGAAACTTGGCCATTTGGCCAAGTGTCGGATGGGTTTTCGACACGATCATTGCCAGGAATGGCGATCGGTCGATCTAATCGATGGTCGATCGACCGTATAATACCGCTTAATGCTTGCGTCGACAACGATCGATGATGTCGACAACGATCATTGCCAGGAATGGCGATCGGTGATGGCCTGCAGCACGAGAATGGAGTCGACTCCGTTGAGCACTCGACTGATCGAGCATCAGTCGACTGATGGTAGGATCAGTCGACTGATGCCAGTACCGTTGGATGGTATCCAACGTGGAAAGCGGTCGTTATTGGGCAACGGCTACAGGACCAGTCGACTGATCCTGTGTCAACGGGAAGAAACCCTCTTCCTCTATAAAAAGGAAGGGGATGGGGCTTTGGGAGGTTAATTCTTGAACGCCCAACTACTCCCAAAGTGCCCTAAATGATTTGCCACTCTTCTACTTGCTCTAATCTTCATTCCATTGCAGAAGAGTGATCTTTTTGTAAAAGAGGTTACCTCCACCTAGCTTTGTGCAAAGGAGAGATCTAGTGGATAGATTGCGGAGTGATTCACCGTGGACGAATCG
This sequence comes from Wurfbainia villosa, assembly GCA_025175895.1. NCBI lineage: Eukaryota > Viridiplantae > Streptophyta > Magnoliopsida > Zingiberales > Zingiberaceae > Wurfbainia > Wurfbainia villosa. Next base: position 73,939,091 of record CM046000.1, on the reverse strand, counting down.
GACCGTGGATTAGCGGCGTAGCCGTGAACCACGTTACATCTCGTGTTTGTATTGCTTGTCTATCTTTTGTGTTGTCTTTATTTGTATTTGTATATTCCGCTTGCGCTAACGTTTTGTAGACGAGTAAAATACGACATGAAACGAACGAGGGCTATTCACCCCCCTCTAGTCGGCCGTTCGATCCCCTACAAGTGATATCAGAGCAAGGTTACTTGTCACCGGACTAACCGCCGCAACAAGCTCTACATCTCAAATGGCCAGCTCAAACATCCACCCACCGAAGTTCGACGGCGAATTCTCTTAGTGGAAAAAGAGAATGGAGGTATTCTTCGAAACCGACTTTGAAATATTATTAATTATGGAAAACGGTTTCGAGTTGCCTAGGAACGAAGATGGGGAGCCATTGAAAAAATCGAGATGGAGCAAAAGACAAAGAGAGGAGTATTTGGCAAATTCAAAGGCCAAGCATCTGTAGGGAATTCTTTATGCCAAATGGCATATGCGCAACGGAAAAATTAGGATCCCTTCCAAGTGATCCATGCGAAAGTAAACTCGTATAAAATAAATTTCTCTAAACCAAGCCTATCTTATAGGAGAGTTCTACCTTTGTTGCGTGCCCTTTGCAATCCCGCTTTTCCTTTCGGTTTGTTGGATCTTTAGCACGTTCAAGTGTCCGTGCCTCTATACGTATCCACACGAGCACGCTCTTGTCTCACAAAAGGAAAACTAGAAGAGCTCTCCTTTACTTCTTGCTAGAGAAGTCCCTAAAGGAGAGGAAGAGAGGGAAAAGGAGAAAGGAAGAAGAAGACTCCTCTTCTTGCTAGCCTACACTCACAAACCCACACAACTAAAGCTTCCACCAAGCTTTCTCACCACTAACACAACCAAAGCTTCCACCAACAACAAAAGCCAATGCTATATTTGGCCGGCCACTTGAGGTGTCTTTTATAGGGTTGGAAAAACCCTTTCACCTCCACACATTCAATGCAATCCATTGCATTGAGACATATCCTTGTTTGGCCGGCCACTTAAGGAGACAAAACCATTTTGTTTCCTTCCACCTTAACTAGCTTAGGTGGATGCTTAGGTGGCATGCTTATGTGGCATGCTTATGTGGCATTCTTATGTGGCATTCATGCATGTTGAATTAATCTTATTAATTCAATTAAGCTTATGTTATCATATTGAACTAATCTTATTAATTCAATTAAGCTTATGTTATCATATTGAATTAATCTTATTAATTCAATAAGGTAACATATTGAATTAATCTCATTAAATCAATTAGCTAAAATTCTCATTAAGCTTAAAGTCCAAACACCATTTTGTACTTAAGCTTATTCCCAAATTATTCTAGTCAAACTAGAATACTCTAATTCCTCTAATTATCATGCTCTTTGTGTGTGACCCTATAGGCTCTCATAACGTTGGCAGTGGACCTAAACTCTTTTAGATACACAAGCAATGAGCGGCATCTAGCAATACATCATTGCTACCCAAGTTACGAGATAAGTCAAGATCCGACTAACCTTTCCGTGACTACTATAATGTATGACCGTGTCCTTCTATCCTTGATATCAGATTGATCAATGAGGCATAGACCGTGTCATCCTTGATCAATCTATGTGTTTCTTGATCCCTGAGTAAACTAACTCAAACAAATGAGCTCAATATCTCATATTGACTCATTCGAGCATGGCCATGCATTTTAGTAGTTCTACTCAATCAAGGGGCCCACCGATATCACTCTCGTCATATGAGAGGGATAGATCCCATCTATATCACTCACATCCCTCCGCATAATTTGTTATATACCCAGTAATCGCCTTTATGGTCCACCCTGTTACGGGTGACGTTTGATGATACCAAAGTACACAACTCCTTATGTAGGGAACCGTAGTGACTTCAGGTCTGAGGACTATTCATACCAATAGTCACATGAGAAAGTTTATGACACTCATATAACGATCCATGAAACTTTCTCATGGCGGGTCAGTTCAATATATATTCTCTAATATATACCCATGTGTCAACTTGATATCATATATCCATGACTTGTGAGATCAAGTCATCAATTGACCTACATGCTAGTCTTTATGTATTAATATTGCCCTTGCATATTAATACTTGACTAGGAACATTTAGAAAGTGTTCTCTACAGCCTCTCATAATCAATTCTGCCAATTGATGTGCTGTAGATAAGAACCTACTTTTCTAGGGCATTACTATATTTAATTTAGCTGGCACAAGCAAGACTTAAATATAATAACCAATCCTTTGCCTTTATAGAATATGATACAAAATGTTCCCTATTCAACCATCACATGATTGGTTCTTAGGGCTATAACTAACAGCATCACCTCTACAATGTGCTCCCCCAACAAGAAGTCAATAGGATAGGGGAATGTTCTAGTGCTAAGGAGATGTGGGAGAAGCTAGTTGAACTTCATGAAGGCACTTCGGAAGCCAAGCTAGCAAGAAGGGATCTCCTTCGCTCCCAACTATCAAATATTAAGCTTGAAAAGGGAGAAAAGGTAACTTCCCTACATTCTAGATTTAAAGAAATATTAATTGGGCTAACAAGTGTAGGAGAAAAGCTCTCCAACCGGGATATGGTAATGAAGGCCATAGATGTCTTTCCCCGGTCCTCAAGATGGAGCTCCATGGTGGATTCATTTTACATCTCCAAGAACTTGGAAGTAAGTACCTTGGAGGAATTTTTCTCAACAATGGAGCTCCACGAAACTAGGCTTGAAGGAATACAAGAAGAGCCTAGAATTCAACCCTCAAGAGGAGTAGCCTTGATGGCAAATAAGGGGAAGAAGAAGATAGAGATCCCCTCCTCCGATGATGATGAAGCCTCTACCTCTTCCATGGATAGCACGGAAGAAGCCTACATGGTAAGGAAGGTAAGGCGTGCATTTAAGAATTTTAGATTTGATAAATCTCATGATAGGAATAGAAGACCAAGGGGGAAGATCATTTGTTACAATTGTCAAGGGGAGGGACACATAAGGGACAATTGTCCCCTCCTAAACAAGAGCAAAGAGGAAAGGAAAAAGAAGGAAGAAAAGAAGAAGAAGAAGGGGAGCAAGAAGAAAAAGGAAGAAGAAAAGAAGGCCAAGGCAAGAGGAAAAGCCATGGCTCTCAAAGCAAAGACATGGGATGACCTTGCTTCCTCATCCTCATCCGAAGAAGAAGAGCATGTCTATTTCCAACCTAGCACTAATGGCTCTTCATGACTCGGATTGCTCCTCCTCCTCCTCAAATGAAGAATCAAGCTCAAGTGGAGAGAGCTCAAGTGAAGGGGGAGCTTCTACATCCTCCTCATCCGAAGAAGAAGAAGAAGACATGGAAACTATGGTAACGAATGCCTCTCCTAAGAAAATAGTTTCCATAATTTCTAGTTTAACTAGGGACTTATTTGGAATGAAAAAGAAAAATAAAAGCATGCTTGATCAAATTAAGACATTAGAAAATAAGCTAGAAAATGCATGCTTAAATAATAATGATATTTCTTCTAGCTTAAATGATGCATGTTCACATGACTATATGCCTTTGGATGTTAATGATGCATGCATAGAGGAAAATAGGGCTTTAAGGGAAAAGGTAGACTATTTGACAAAAGCCCTAGAGAAATTCACTATTGGCTCCAACACATTGAACATGATTATAGGGAGCCAAAGGGCAAGCTTCAACAAAAAGGGCCTAGGATACAAAGAAAAGAAAAATGAAAAGGCCTATAAATGCCTAATTGCTAGGGGACAAGATAAGAAGAAAGTAATAGCTAGGAAATGGATCCCCAAGGAATACTTAGTGAACCCAATAGGAAAGAACTTATTTTGGGTTCCAAAATCCATCCTTAAGGGTTAGGAAAACCCTAGGGTAGTCAACCATATGGAATTTACCTATATCATATTTTGGTTGACTTAGGACGGCGGGACAACATTTTTAGAATAGTGTTGGGTGATGATAACGTGCCCATAAATAGATAATAATGCTTAAATCATGATGATTAATGTAATTTCTATGTATGTTTGAAATCATGATTTATGATTTTAATATTTGGCACGTAATCATGAGAAATAGGGTTGAATCATGCTTTAAGTGATACTTTGTTTATTATCATCATATAATACCTAATGCATGATTATTATTTAATGAATACATGTATTTCATGATCATAATGTGAAATTAATTCATATATGTCATTATGATCATGTAGGTTGTTGGGTTGATACTTAACCATGATAGAATTGCATGAATACAAGGGTTAAGTATATACAAATACCCCCTAGGATGCATCTCATACTCACTATAGGCTAACTTGATTGTAAACTTAGCATGGGTGAGATGTTAGGATGATACAAATGTCCACTAGTGCCTATAGCATTTAGATGGTCATTTAAAGTATCAAAATAGCAATAATAGACTAATCATGGGGAAGGCTTATGTTTAATTCATAGACATATTGCCCAAAGATCATGGTTGGATATTTCATATGTTTTCAAAACAATTTCTTAATCTAAAATCTATGTATTCATGTTTTGAAACAATTCAAAGCAAGACTAGGTGCTAAAATGGATACTCTTATGATCAAAAACCTAGTAGTTTTTAAAGTTTATGGATTTTTGGCAAATACGTGGAAATATAATGATTTTTCATGAAAACCTATTTTTCACTGATAGATATACTTAAAAGAAATGTGTTCCCCAAATTTCATGATTTTTTGAATTTTTTTGGAATTTTTAACACATTTCTGAAATTCGGATCGAATCGAAATCCGCATGCGTGCATCGGTCATTAGTAATCTGAACGGTCGTGATGACTGAATATCTTTAAATCGACTTGTGGTATTTTCTTTCTATTAGACTTGATGCCATGTGTTTTTAACTTAGTGTTAATCTTTTTGATGGTGTCAAAGGGGGAGAAATAATTATGTTTAAGTAAATTGTGATAGAGGGAGAAAATTTGTATGAGGAGTTTCATGGGTTAAGGGGGAGTTGCATGTTGCTATATCATGTTTATGTTTACATGCTTTCTTTCCTTTAAAATTTATATCAAATATTTTTACCTAACTTAAACGGATTGCCACACATCAAAAAGGGGGAGATTGTTAGGGCCATCTCTTGCCATGATAAGGTTTTGATGTGTGTGGCAAAGGGTTTAAGTTAGTGTGTTATGTTGATTTGATATGTGCGTTGAAGTTGTGCAGGACTTAGTAATTCGCACATGGAGCCATGGCGAGTTTCACATCTCATGACTCGTGCCTTGAGTCGGTGAAGGATAGCTTTGTGGAAGTCGTGCGCTTGGAGCATCTGAGGGACCGCCGGACGAGAAGCTTGGAGTGAAGCCGGAGGAAGTAGACTTTGAGGCAAGAGACGCGAAGGAGCATTGCAGAGTCATGCGCCTGATCGAGGATGTGGCCAGAACGAGAGAACTTTGAAGGCGAGGACTCAGGAGATGAGAGTGATGTAACCGGGAAGGGTAGCTCTTAGGTGAAACTTGGCCATTTGGCCAAGTGTCGGATGGGTTTTCAGACACGGTCATTGCCAGAGAATGGCGGATCGGTGATCTGAGTCGATGGGTCGATCGAATGGTATAATACCAGTTTAATGCTTGGCAGTCGACTGCCATGGGTGGCGGTCGGTGATGTCGACTAACAGATTGGTGCCGGGAATGATCGGTGATGGCACGTGCGAGACGCGAGAATCAGTCGACTCGTTGAGCACTCAAGCGATCGAGCATCGATCGTGATGGTAGGATCGATCGTGATGCGATCTTGTTGGATGGTATCCAGCGTGGAAGCGGTCGTTATTGGGCAATGGCTCGAGGACCCGGTCCCGGTGTCGAGGCATCGGATCGGCCCGATCCTGTGTCAACGGGAAGAAACCCTCTTCCTCTATAAAAAGGAAGGGGATGGGGCTTTGGGAGGTTAATGCTTGAACGCCCAACTACTCCCAAAGTGCCCTAAACGATTTCCCACTCTTCTACTTGCTCTAATCTTCATTCCATTGTAGAAGAGTGATCTTTGTGTAAAAGAGGTTACCTCCACCTAGCTTTGTGCAAAGGAGAGATCTAGTGGATAGATTGCGGAGTGATTCACCGTGGACGAATCAGACCGTGGATTAGCGGCGTAGCCGTGAACCACGTTACATCTCGTGTTTGTATTGCTTGTCTATCTTTTGTGTTGTCTTTATTTGTATTTGTATATTCCGCTTGCGCTAACATTTTGTAGACAAGTAAAATACGACATCAAACGAACGAGGGCTATTCACCCCCTCTAGCCGGCCGTTCGATCCCCTACAAGTTGTTCGTACTAAGTTGTATAACTTTGAAAGTACTTTTGAGTACTTAACTTGGGTTATACAAAGGAAGTAGAGTTAGTTGCATACCATTATCGAGATTAAGCCGGTACTTGGTCGAAGATGTAGAAAATAATCGTCGGGGAATAAGATATCACTTATCATGGTTAGTGATGTGTGAGAGAGTAATTTTCCGTGTCACTTTCTGTGACACATTGTAGGGAATTCTTGAGCTTCAAGTAGGGTGATCGTCGGTAATAGGAATACCATGCAGAGTTGTTAGACTTGCAAAGTTTATGCTCACCTAATAGCTCAAGAATGTGAATGGATGTTTTAAGTCACCCACAGTTATTGGCTTACTATTGGATTAAGATGACTGGATCTTCTATCAGATCCTGCCGAAAGACATTGGGTTGAGTCAGGAGTTTAGAAATGACTCCGTACAAGTGTTTAAGAGTTGGAGACCGATAAGCAGATATTGTAGGTCAACTCATTAGAGTCAAAAGTCTCTGACTGTTGGATAAAAGGAGCAAGATCAGAGTCATAGGCCTTGAGCTACTTTTCGATTATAGAAGACCAACCGCAGATCGTCAGAACTGTCTGATGTTATCAGCGAAATCAGAACAAAGACTCTGAAGGGATTATGTGCGTGCAGTGCGGATCATGAAGATACGCAAAGTCAGATTATCCATTGGATCAGTTCATTTGTTGATATTGTGAGCAACCAGTACAGTTGAGGAGGTGTATTTTGAAGACTCAGTTGAAGACTATCGATGGTGTTCCGGGAGGATGATGCACCGTCTCGACAGCAGAGATTAGCACAGAAGATTGGGTTATCTAATCAGCAACGATCTACTACCTCAGGTGTGGTTGGAGTTCCTTGATACTTCTCTTCAATGGAAGTGATTTACTCAGTAGTATCAGCAGAAGACATCTTAGAAGATTCATGCAGATAACAACAACAGTTATGACGATGGTTGTATCTATTCTGTATTCTACAGTTGCATCTCGTAGGATTAAGTGATGGGATCAGATGATCTAGGAAAAATCCCCGGTTCATTTTCACAGAAATGTGACCGCTTTGTCGCATACTGTTGGATTTGATCCCATTCTCTTCGGAGAAAGACCGAGACCTGCGGGGAGCCTTTGGATCGGATTGGCAGATAATTGATCGTTCAGGGTATTACTTTAGTTTATCCTCTGGGTTAATATATTGAGAGATGCTTGTAGTTTACAGGTATCTTTGTCTAGAACATTCTTAGTTCGGATCAAATGGATTACATCAACTTATGGGTCGGTGGTATCTCTACCGTCTAGTGAGATGTGGATCAACAATTAAGAAGTAAAGGGATGCCCTTAGACTCTGATAGACATACCTTTACTGTAGACATATCCTTACGGATGGTCAAATTGTTGAGATTATGGTATGATTATGTATCTCAGATGTGCGTATAAATCGAGAGCATTTGGATGTAGTTTTGGATGAACTCCCAGGCTTACCATGGTATAGGCAAGTGGAGTAGGCGATCGGAGTGATTTCGAAGATAGTGTCGATATTGAATTCCTCATACGAGTGATAATTTTTATTGGTATCAATGTTGTTAAACACCATGGAAATTGGAAGAATGTAAGTTGCAATTATAGGAGATGTTAGAGGGGATATTTATCTGTCCCAGTATTTCTCCTTGGAAGATTCAAAACTCTTCATTGAAAGAGAGATGGACCTTTGAGATTATGGATCGATTATCGATGATGGAATGCGATAGTTGTTGAAAGTGAATATCCTTCGTTGTGGATAGATGATCTGTTTAGATCAGCTAAGGACACCTGTGTATACTCTAGGGTTGATTTACGACTGGAGTATTGATATTGTAGTGACATGATGTCATATAATTATCATTGTCGTTGTGATGATTGATATATCATTAGTGTAGAGTAAAGAGGATGCAGGTGTGTAAAGACGATAATTTCATACTTGGTATAAATTTTATGAGTTTTGATTATGTTGCTGGACTATTAAACGATTTAGTCATCCATGGATTTGAGAAATCGTGTACTCGGGACACGATTGGATCAGATTGTGGTTGTTGGAGTTGCTTAACTTGGCCATTGTTGATTGTGGTAGTTTGAGTTGCGCACTCGACCACCGTAGTTGTTGTTTCCTTATATGATTTGATTATTACTATAGATATGGATAGAATGTGTGGCATTACTATACCACGGATTTGTTTGACCAAGGAGGTGATGGAAATCACTTGGTCAGAAGCTTGTGAAACTAGGTTTCAGGGCTTAGATGATGATTGAAGATTGCATTAGTGTTAGTTAATCCTTCCATTGTGAATGGAAGGGTATTGTGTTGGTGCAATCGGCCCAGGTCACGATTGACTAGGACTCGAGCTTGGCTCGAGAGATGTTTTGATATTCGACAAAAATGTATGACAATGTGATTGTCATGGGAAAGTCAAAGTCTTGAGTCTTGGCATTTGGAAAGTCCAAGGGGTTTGATATTGGCGGCATAAAGTCCAAGGGTGAAGTCTTGGCAGCATAAGTCCAATGGTTGGCGGCATAAAGTCCAAGCGGAGTCTTGGCGGCGTTAGTCCAATGTGCCTTGGCGGTGTAGACACCGTTAGCATGACATAGTTGATGGAAGCACCTGAGGGTTAGTGTGATGGATGAACAAGTTATGGATGACTTGGAGGGATCCGAGAGGTGTGAGGCTGATGGAGGTGGCTAGAAGGCTTAGGTCTAGGCTAAGGGTGGTCTAGCAAGTATGGGGGAACCATACTTGGGCTAAAACCTCATGTTTGAGGTGTGCCAATCGACTGGTGCCATATGGCAATCGACTGGTAAGAGTCAACTAGGGTTTGACTACGGGAATTGACCTAGCAGTCGACTGCCATAGGTGGCCAGTCGACTGCTGGCTCGAGCAGTCGATTGATCATGTGATCAGTCGACTGATGCTCGAGGAATTGGGCACAGAATGGAGTCTCACTCGACCGCTGCGGTCAACAGTCGAGTGATGGCTTGATCAGTCAACTGATGGTCATGATCAGTCGACTGATGATGGATTCGTTGGATTTTTTCAGCGTGGATCTAGCCATTGTCTCACGACAATAGTGGCATCAGTTGACAGATGGTCCCGATCAGTCGACTGATCGATTTTTCCAGCACAGGTAAAAGCTTTAAAAGGAGCTCGTGGAGGAGGAAAAAGGCAGCGATTTTCTTGGGCAAATTGAAGGGGAGAGTTGGTGCTTTCCAGTCCTTCAAGGCTAGTCCAAGGCAATCAAAGATCAAGCAACCAAAATGCTCTTGTAAAGTATTTTTCTTTACTTGCATTGTATTTCTCATTTGTATTAGCTTGTATCTTTTGCATTGCTTAGTGTAATCATTGTACAAGGTTTCTCCACCTCCGACTTGTGTTGAGAAGGAGTTATTTGTGATTAGTGGTTGCGTGTGCATCACTAGAGCTCATCCGAGCTCGATCCATGGAGTAGGAACCATTCGGTTCCGAACCATGTTATATTCTTGTGTTTGTGTGTTTATGTTTTCGTTATTTCTTTATTATCTTTGTTTCCGCTGTGCTAACGAAAATTGTAGACAAGCACACGAACGATTTCCATCATCGGTACTAGCACGCGCTATTCACCCCCCTCTAGTGTTCCAACGATCCCCTACATATTGTACGCAGATGCATCGCTTTAGTGAATAGAGCGATCCCGATGCAGTTGAATGAGGCGTATCTTATGCTTACGATAGTTAAGAAACTACGAGATAAGTTGTTATACATGTGACGTGGTTTTAACAGTTATGATCTTGTGTAGTAGTGGTATGGAGTAGAAGTGCTTATGGAGTTTTGACTAGCTACTGGGTAGCTACTATAGAGTTGCTGGAACGCGAACAGTTGCAACAAGTGAGATTGATTGTCATAGTGTCCCATGCACTTACAGAGTGTGTGGTGGAGTGGATTTTGGATAGTAGATGGACTTCTCTTATGAGAAGATAATTTTTCGTCTCTAATATAGATTTGTGTTCCGGACACACATCCAGTTAAGAAAGAGCTACTACAGAAGGCACATTATTTGAGATTTGCTATACATCCTGATGGTACTTGGATGTACCAAGATTTGAAATGCTTATACTGGTGGAACAATATAGAAGAGATAGTGCAGACTTGGTTGCTCGATGTTCATTATGCCAACGGATAAAGGCTAAATAGCAGAAACCCGCTGGGTTGCTCCAGGAAATTTTGATTTCGGAGTGGAAGTGGGAGCATATCACTATTGATTTCATTACGGGATTGCCCAGAACTCGTAAAGGACATGATACGATTTGGGTGATCATGGATCGACTAACCAAATCAGCTCACTTTCTGTCTATGCGTGGAATGGACTTTGCATCGTCTGGCAGAGTTGTACTGCCGTGAGATTATCAGATTGTATGGGGTACTTTTGAGTATCATATCTGATAGAGATCCATGATTTACCTCGCGATTTTGGTAGAGTCTGTAGCAAGCTATGGGCATAGAGTTTCGACTCAGTACTGCATTTCATCTGCAGACAGATGGACAGTCTGAGCGTACCATTCAGACATTGGAGGATTTGCTGAGATCTTGTGTCATGGATTTCGGTGGTAGTTGGGAGGATCACATTCCTTTAGTGGAATTTGCCTACTATAATAGTTACCACTCCTCCATCCAGATGGCTCCGTTCGAGGCCTTATATGGCAGACCCTACATATCTCCTGTGTTGTGGGAGGAGGTTGGGGGGAACAACAACTATTGGAGCCATAGAGTATCTAACATGATGCAGAGCTAGTACGCATCATCAGATGATGGTTATTATAGGTACCGGGTCGATAGAAGAGTTACGCAGACCAGAGGCGAAGGCCTTTGGAATTCTCAATTGGGGATTAGATATTTCTGCGTGTTTCACCTGCGAAAGGGGTGAAACGATTTGGGATAAAAGGGAAATTAGTTCCACATTATATTGGCCCATTTGAGATATAAGTGTGGATTGGAGGTGTAGCTTATCGGTTGGCTTTACCTCTGACACCGGCGGGTGTTCATAATGTATTTCCTATTTCTATTCTGATGAAATACGTGTCGCGATCTGATCATGATCTGAATGGGGTACCGATTCCACTTCAGCAGAATGTGACCTATGAGGAGATTCCAGTACGGATTCTTGGTCGCAAGGAGTGACAGTTGTGGAACAAAACCATCTGACTCGTAAAGGTTGGATGGCAGCATGATACCGATGAGAATGCTACATGAGAGCTGGAAGATACTATCCAAGCTCGATACCCTCATCTTTTCACTTGAGGTATGTAATAGTTCAAGAAATTTCTTGAATGTATTATCGCATTTAAGTATGAAATTTGGGGACCAAATTTTTATTAGTGGGGGAGAATGTAAGATACCGAGAAAAATAATAATAATAATAATAAAATGTCCCTTGTTAATTAAGAAATTATCTTGTGGAATTTTTCAGGAGTTTTTAGAAATTTTCCTGGAATTGAATAGAGTTCATATAATTGATTAGGAGGAAGATTCGGTTTAAATAGATGATTGGGTTAGACTTGAGCAAGCTCAATCAATTGGCCAGTTAAAAAAATGCTCGAACCCGATTTCCATTATTTTCTCGGCCCGATCGACTTCTTCTTTATTTTTCCCGATCGCGACTTTTCCTTCTCATTCGCGATTTCTCCCCATTTTTTTCCTCTCTACCCTTGCATCTTCTTCTTCTCCGCGACGCAGCCGATCGCCTCCTCTTTGTCTCCGAAGTGACCAAAGGCCAAGCTCCTTCTTTCGATTGAAGATCCGGTTGGAGGGTAGGCCGATCGTTCTTCCGATCGTGCGCCTCACCACATTGCCACTGTCACGCCAGTTGATCTTCCATCGCCGATGCCGAGACAACTCGTCGCCGCCTTTTCCCCTACACCACCGCGCCGCGAGTTGGATCCACAATCGTCCCATCGCCGCCTGCCTCATTGGTTGGCCAATCCGCCCTTTCGACTGTCGCCCTACCTCCAGCCGCCTTCTACTGCAGGCTACTGTTGATTCCTATGGATGAGAGTTCGTGTTGGCGGTAGCTTCTCTGTGTCTTCGTCAATGTCCACGGACTCAGTAAACAACATGTGGGTGCATGGCAAGGGGTTTGGGTCAGCGGCAGCTTCATCGTGTCTTGATCGGAAGTGCTCTTCGCGATCTCTGTCAAAGCTTGGTAAGCCAAATTTCTGTTCATCTTGGACAAAATCAACTCTTGCGGTGATCTTCCTTGGTTGACCGTAGGTTGTGTTGGGTAGAGGGTTCATGGAAGCCAATTACTCCAGTGAACAGGGATTTGGGGAAGAGTGGAACGAAACAGTGAAGTCACATTGAGGTGAGTTTCATTACGGATCTGTGATTTTGGTAGTATAGGTAAAGATGTGGATGTTTTATGTGTGATCTTTAGAAATGTTCTTGTTAATTGATTGAGGATTATTTAATTTGATCAGTGGATGGAAAATTTGTATACCATATGTTACAGCTGCTAGATTGTAGAGTTCAGCTTCGATTCATCTGGATTGAGCAAATTGGACTCATCGAAAGGAATGGAGAAGCTATGCAAGCGTGGATAAGCTTGGTAAGTTCTGATTTGAATTGTTGTAGATGAGATGCTAGATCTATAGTTAGGTCATTATTGGTTGCTAATTATGAGTTAATGGAGGTAGATGTTCAGTTAGTTGGTCGAAATATAAAGTTGATGTAGGATTAGGATTTGATCCTAATATTAGAATTGACAGCATAATCGGATCATACATGTTTTGTACAAGACATTGATTCGAGATAAAGTCTTGGACAGGGAGATTTATTTGGATATTCAACATATCAAGTGGGTAATTTTCTACCCTAGTCAGGTAGTTGTAGTTGCATTCAGATTTAGATATAGATATGTTCATATTATCTTGACCCTGCTCTTATTTATTCTTATGCTTGATACTTGTCGTTGGCTATATATGCTCAAATGTTGATATCACATTTTCCTTTATCATGATTGAGGAGTTATAGATGTGATGTAAGTAGATCTATAAATGTTTAGTAGGGTGTAGATGTTGGAGTACGGATGATGACCTGATTTATAAATTGGGTAAAAGGTCATCCGTGGGTAGGTAATTCCCTAAATATAAGATTTATTCCAATACCCGTATGTTGTATATTTATTACCAACCATGTGTTGTATAAATGGTCAGGTGAGTTGTGAATAGTGTGTCGCTACGGACCGATAGTCCTAGCTTGTTATGATCAATTGAGTACGACTCTCTACAGGATAGAGAGGGTATTGATCAAATGGGTATGACTCTCTGTTGAACAGAGAGTCTGTGGTAGATGTCTGTATATGTGATAGTACATTCATGTCATTTGCATGCATACTGACGACATAGTCTCCCTTGGGATTGAGAGAGTTGTCAGTCATCCTGTCTCCCAGGTTACTCCCAGAGGAGTAACTAGTGTGAGGGCAGAGCATTTGTTGTGCCACACTCTACCACTATAGATGATGGTAGTTGGAGTTGCATGCAGTTATCCTGGGTGCGTGGCACTCGACCACTCATAGGTAGTGTCAGTCGGAGTGGCCAGTAGTAGGGACCCCCGTTGTGTAGCGAGCACTTTACGCTCATATGATACTCGATCATACTGCCCACTCGGCCACTCTAGAGTAGTGGTTGGTGTGAGTTGGGACGGTTATCATGTCATGCCACCTAGGCCACACTAGGGTCGTGGTAGTGAGTAGGGGTGCCCAAGCATGACTATGCATGTTGCATTGCCATATTATATGACATTTTGCATATTGCTATATATATATATATATATATATATATATATATATATGTAGTCTATATGTATACTCACTCTGATGATGCATTTGTATATACTATGCTTGTTGCATTTGTTTGTACATATTCATACATGCTATTGCATTTTTCTGTATGGTAGTAGACCGAGTAACTGTATTCTTGTTGGTCGATCACTGTGATACCCTTGACCCGTATCATGACGTAGTGTAAGTTAGTATTACTCTTCATATCTTATGTTGTCGATATATGCTCAGGTTGGATGAGTGTAGAGTAGCTGACTGTCAGGTATGTCAGCATCTTTTGTTGTTCAGATTGTTTAGTGGTATGCATGTATGTATATTATTATGCTAGTGTATATCTGTTGTACCTGTAGATTATATTGTTGAATTACATGTGATATTTGATATATTTACATGTTCTCTCTTATTACCTGCTGAGTTTTTACTCACCACCATAGACCCTGGGTTTTTCTGTCTCCCAGATAACAGGTAGAAGTCTTCGTGGCGGCTTAGAGCTTTGTCGGTGATCCATCCCATCTCCATTTTTCCTAGCCTCCCGTGGATTTTTGGTTTATGTTGTGGACTTTATGTTTGTGTCCGAAGTTTTATGAACTGTTTGGTACTGTGGATTTTGTCAGTTGGCATGCACTTATATTGGTTATGGATTTGTATGTCAGTATGTGTGGTTATGGGTATGTGGTTTTATATTTTCCGCTGTGATATATATATATATATATATATTTGCTTATTATGTTGTGGTTGTGGGCCTACGAGCCTTGTATTAACAGGATATGTTGTCATGTACAGAGGAGATGTTGTCCGTTTACTTTTCATCACGGCATACTCTCAGGCATGACACGGGGGAAACTCCGTTTAGCTTGGTGTATGGAAGCAAAGAAGTTATTCCAGAAGAAGCCATCCTGAGCAGTGCTCGAATCGAAGCCTATGAGCCAGAGCAGAATCAGATAATCAAAAGAACTGAGCTGGATTTGCTAGAAGAGAAGCGAGAGCAAGCCCGAATGCGAGCTAGATTTTACAAGCAAAGAATACAGCAAGCCTTTAACAAAAAGGTGGCGCCCAGGAGGTTTCAAGAAGGTGACCTAGTCTGACGCAAGGTCAACCCGGCAGGAGATCCTGAAAAGCTAGCTCCTAATTGGGAAGGGTCTTACATTGTTACTCGCCGAGTGGCTCGGTCAACTTATTACCTAAAAGACGATAACGACAAAGAGTTACCTCGACCCTGGAATGTTGTACACTTGAAATATTTCTATACTATGTAGAAAATGGCTATGGAAAGGAGAAATGTGGCCTACTTCCTATGGGTTTTATGTGACCCTCAGTATATAACATCATGAGTAATAAACATGAGTAGGGGTGAGAAAGAAGCATCATTGAAAAATAGCTTCTCATTTGTAGGGTAAAGAAAGTTAAGAACAATGTCAAAGATTGATAATTCGTTGATGCAATTTTCCACAAGTAATGACAGTTCTAAAATGTCAAAGTCCACCTAAAAATTACAATTTAAAATGATATGAGGGATAACGCCTGAAGCCAGTTTTCCAATGTAGAAAAAGAGTAGGACGATCGGCCGGAGGGAGTCCCTAGTCAGTATACTGTCGAACCGCTTCATTGAATCTGTTCTGATATGTAGCTCGCATTAAACATAGTAGACACTCTTGTTGGTTCGGGTCAGTCGTGCGTGTATCCTGATGAAACTTGGCACAATACTTCTGATGATCCCTAAGAGCTTGATGGATTTGACAATATCGCTGGGATACCTGAATGATAGTGTCGACCAGAGTGGATATATCATCAGAGCGGGAAGTCTGACCCTGCTGCAGGATCATTGACATTTTCATCATATCTCGGTGTATGGAAGCCAAAATTCTCTCCACCACCTCAATATAAGTCTTGGTCGGAACAATTTCGCTACTTAGCTACTGCAAGGAGGTTTCTTGGCGATGGAGTCGAGAATGAGCATGAGCTCTAGAGGTTATTAAAGTTAAATTTTCGTGTACCTCCTTAATTGAGTCTAGAGGTCGGATATGGTATTCTCATCTTTTTGTTCCTCGCACCGAAGAATGGATATAGTCTCTGTATCCTTCTCTTGCTGGCGCTAAAGTGCTGCTATTGTTTTGACATCTTCTTGCTTTTGTCGCTGAAGCTCAGTTATTTGATTCTGGTAGCCTGCCACTTCTTGTAAGATGGAATTCTCTATGTCAATAGGGTCAGGGCATTTACAGTTTCTTGTTGGACGCCTTGAAGAGCGGATATGGTTTTAGCATCCCTCCGTTGCTAATCTTGGAGGACAACGATAGTCTTCGCATCCTTCTGCTTTTGACAAAGGGCTTCGACCATTTGATTCTTGCAATGAGCCAGTTCTTGCAATAAAAAGCTCTCTCTTTCTTGGGAAGCAGTGTAGTCCTCCATCTATTGTTGAATCTGTTGCCGCAATTGAGGTATATCATGGCCTGAAATTATAGGAGCAGTTTAGCTTCTGATAATTCACCAAAGCCTGAAAACAGAAAATAGGGAGGGATATCATGGCTATAAATATATGCCAATGTAACTGATAGGCTTACCAGCTCCAGGGTATGATGCAGACTCTCCATCCTCGGAAGGATCTCTTTTAAGTTGGGAGTGGAGGCAACTAGGGGAGTGGACTCACTCATGATGGGTATGAAGGGGGAGGGGGGTAGCTCGGAGGATTGTTCTAATAATCCCAGAGGGGGAATGATGACACTTTGGGAAATCGAGGGGGTTCCTGAGGAGAAGGGAGATATCGAAGGAGAAGAAAAAAGAGTCGTCACCAGAGGGCTCAGGGAAGCAGGAGAGGAAGAGGTGGAGGTTGATGGTGGTGGCAGAATGTTAGAAACCACCTGATGGATGATGGAGGACGGTGAACCACCAGGACAAGGAAAGGAAGGGAAGATAGGGGAATAAATGCATCTGATGATGTGGGCACAGGTAGAGGAGATGAAGTTGAAGGAAGATTGGTGGCTGAAGGGGGCACGTTATTAGTGGTTCTTCATTGGTAGGGGGGAAGGTGCCAGAGTCAAGTTCTAAACTAGGCTAGGGAGAAAGACTTTTTGTGTTAGGGGTCGATGGGGAAGATGATAGGAACATAGTCAGAATTTGTAATGGCGAAGATGGAAGAGATGTAGCTGAAATTGGTTGTAATTCTGGGGGGAGCTCAGAAGAAGAAGCAGAATTGAGGGAAGTGATATTCTCTACCTGCAGCCATTGGCACGCGACTCCTCTCAATTTGACTTGGCTCTGTAAAAAAGTAAGGGGTGATCTATGGCCACCCAAAATTGAAGGTGGAGAGGTGGACAGGCTAGGGTTTGTTGATAATGGTGAAGAAGGGCGGGGAGAAGAATGTAATGATTGAGGGTTTACATGGGGCGAAGTTGAAACAATTGGAGATGACGATGCAGAGGAACGAGGAGAGGAGGTGGATGTTGGAGCAAGGGCAGGGGGTATCAAAGAAGCTGAAACTAGAGGTAGGGATGTTGTGGTAGAAGATGGTTGATTTCTACTTTGCCTGAGCTCCTGACGGTACTCCGCCATCAGTTGTTGAAGGAGAGAGTGCAACTTGTCTCTCCAGAAGCAAGGAGAATAAGGAGGTTGTTTGAAGGATGCAAGGAAGTTTTTGCCAGTGGAGAAAGAAGGAAAAGGTTTGAAAACTAAAGGGGGGCGAAGATGAAGATTGGGGAAGGTGCAAAGTCTTATATAGGGTTCAGGGTATGCTTATGGTGCTAATTGGGCTTCAGAGCAGAGATGTGGGCATCAAGGAGATTCAGAATCACGACTTGTCTTTTTCACAACCCATTATCAGATAAAGGCATCATTCCCGTGCAGTGGCGGAACGGAGGAGTAGCGTTTAAGATAAAAACACCTGTGAAGAGCGGCGGAGTAAAATATTTATTTCGACCTAATTGAGCAACGCCATAGATCAGGTCGTCACATTTCTTATGGCCTGTTATTACCCAAGGCTATCATCCCCATGCAGTAGTGGAACAGAGGAGTAGGGTTTAAGGTAAATACACCTGTGAAGAGCGACGGAGTAAAATATTTATTCCAACCTGATTGAGCAATATCCTAGATCAGGTCGTCACATTTCTTATGGCCTAGTATTACCCAGGGCTATCATCCCCGTGTGGTAGAGGAACAGAGGAGTAGGGTTTAAGGTAAATACACCCGTGAAGAGCGACGGAGTAAAATATTTATTCCGACCTGATTGGGCAATGCTCTAGATCAGGTCATCACATTTCTTATGGCCTGGTGTTACCCAGGGCTATCATTCCCGTGCAGTGGCAGAACGAGGAGTAGGGTTTAAGGTAAATACACCTGTGAAGAGCAGCGGAGTAAAATATTTATTCTGACTGATTGGGCAATGCCCTAGATCAGGTCATCACATTTCTTATGGCCTGGTGTTACCCAAGGCTATTATCCCCCTGTAGTGGCAGAACAGAGGAGTAGGGTTTAAGGTAAATACACCTGTGAAGAGTGGTGGAGTAAAATATTTATTCCGACTTGATTGGGCAACGCCCTAGATTAGGTCGTCACATTTCTTATGGCCAGGTATTACCTAGGGCTATCATCTCCATGCACTGGAGGAATGGAGGAGTTGGGGTTCGAAGCTAATGCACTAATGACAAACGGCGGAGTAAAAAATTGTTCCAATTTGATCAAGCGAAGCCCTAAATCTAGTTGTCACAATTCTTTTTGCTTGCCTATAAGTCTAGCAATTATCCCCGTATGGTGACAGAACGGAGGAGTTGGGTTTAAGGTAGATGCACTGTTGAAGAACAAACAACAGAGTAAAATTTTTTGACCTGACTAGGCGAAGCCCTAAGTCAGGTCATCACAATTTTTTCTTCTTGCCTATAAGTCAAGTAATCATCCCCATATGACGGTGGAACGGAGGAGTTGGGTTCAAGGTAGATACACAGTTGAAGAACAAACGGCAGAGTAAAAATTCTGACCTGACTAGGCGAAGCCCTAAGTCAAGTCATCACAATTCTTTCTGCTTGCCTATAAGTCAAGCAATTATCCCTGTATGGTGGTGGAACGAAGAAGTTGGGTTCAAGGTAGATGCACTGTTCAAGTAGCGGAGTAAAAAATTCTGACCTAACTAGGCGAAGCCCTAAGTCAGGTCATCACAATTCTTTTTGCTTGCCTATACGTCAAGCAATCATCCCCGTATAATGGCGGAACGGAGGAGTTGGGTTCAAGGTAGATGCACTGTTGAAGAACAAACGACGGAGTAAAAAATTCTGACTTGACTAGGCAAAGCCCTATTTTAGGTCATCATAATTCTTTCTGCTTGCCTATAAGTCAAGCAATTATTCCCGTATGGTCGCGGAACGGAGGAGTTGGGTTTAAGGTAGATGTACTATTGAAGAACAAGCGACGGAGTAAAAAATTCTGACCTGACTAGGCAAAGCCCTAAGTCTGGTCCTCATAATTCTTTTGACTTGCCTATAAGTCAAGCAATTGTCCTCGTATGGTGGCGGAACAGAGGAGCTGGATTCAAGGTAGATGCACTGTTGAAGAACAAATGGTGGAGTAAAATTTTTTAACCTGACTAGGTGAAGCCCTAAATCAGTCATCACAATTCTTTCTGCTTACCTTAAGGTCAAGCAATTATCCCCGTGTGATGGTGGATCAGAAGAGTTGAGTCTTTACTCAACTATATTATTATTATCCTCATGTGGTGGTGGATCGGAAGAGTTGAGTCTTCACTCAGCTATATTATTATTATCTCCGTGTGGTGGCAGATCGGAAGAGTTGAGTCTTCACTCAACTGTATTATTATTATCCCCGTGTGGTGGTGGATCGGAAGAATTGAGTCTTCACTCAACTGCATTATTATTATCTTCGTGTGGTGGTGGATTGGAAGAGTTGAGTCTTTACTCAACTATATTCTTATTATCCCTATGTGGTGGTGGATCGGAAGAGTTGAGTCTTCACTCAACTATATTCTTATTATCCCCATGTGGTGGTGGATCGGAAGAGTTGAGTCTTCACTCAACTGTATTATTATTATCCTCGTATGGTGGTGAATCAGAAGAGTTGAGTCTTCACTCAGCTATGTTATTATTATCTCCGTGTGGTGGTGGATCTGAAGAGTTGAGTCTTCACTCAACTATGTTATTATTATCCCCATGTGGTGGTGGATCAGAAGAGTCGAGTCTTCACTTAATGTTATTATTATCCCCGTATAGTGAGGGGTCAGAAGATATGATGATAGATTGGAAGAGCTAAGTAATTACCTATATGTGTTATTATTACCCTCATATGGGGGTGGATTGAAGGAAGGGGGTTTAAAGTTTATCCCTCCGATATCATACGCAAGAGGGATGGCAGCTAAGTTGATAAAGGAAGCGAAGGGGACATTAATATGGCATTGGTATGTTTTTGTTTACCACTAATGCTGGGATACTTTATCCATTTTAGAAGGATCTTCGTTTAGTAAGGAGGGACATATGCAGTTTCTAAAAAGAAGATTTTTATTAACAAATAGAAGGATTACAAAATGCATTCTTTTACAAGAAATATGACGAAAGTTCACTTTGAGCAGAGCTAAGGTGTTTCACAGATGATCTTCTCTAGAAGTGATACTGGGGCTTGTCGGCCACCAGACTTGACGTTGAGAAGTTGTTTATGGTAGGATTGTTGCATGAAGTAGTGTTTTAACAAGGCCCTTTGGCTACAGCCAACTCTTGGCGTAGGGTATAGTTGCGAGTGAAAGTTGATTATAAGCGCTACCTCAAGTCCATGACCTGCTCTTTCAATTCTTCTATGTGGCGTTGCTCTTTGGTCTTTCCAGCGGGAGAAGGAGAGTTGCTGCCCTGCTCTGACATGCCTTCCATGGTGAAGGAGGAGGAAGGGAGAAGCACACTGGAGGAAGTAGGAGAATAGAGGGGTGTGTTGGATGAAGGTAGTGTCGAGTGTTTTTATAGGAAGAAAGGGAGGTATTAATTACTCTTCTTGAGAAACAAAGGTAGTAAATATAGATAAGATGAGAAGATGTAAGAATGATAGCAAGGGTAGTTGGATGCATTAATGCTGAAGAGACTAGTCATATTCCATAGAGAGAAGCGGATATGAAGCGGATCTTGTTTGATTCATATCTAATGATTTTCTAGCCCCATTCGTTAATATTGCTATGTGGGGTCAACCCTAGGGAGCAGGTCAAGTATTATCCAAGGTGTCTTGATCATAATACCTGAAGTAAGCAAAAGGAAAATCAACAAGACACGTTCAAATATTTCATTCTTTTTATATATGAAAAACTGTAGTTATATTAGTGAAATTGTTGTTCATACAGGTTTGTTATTATTATTAGTATTATTAGAGCCGATGGAGGATTCCTCTGCAGGAGGAGGCGCCAAGATAACCCTGTGGAAGCTACCCCGCGCCCGGGGTGAAGGAGGGGGAGCTCCAGCGGGGTGGAGTGCAGGAACCTCAACCGGGGGACTGGAAGGAAGGTGATGGCTAGGGGAAGAGGAGGAAGTTCGATTGAGGCCTGGGGATCTCTTACGGTGTACTCCTAGGTCATCGGAGGGTTCCAGACCCGATTATCGAAGGAGGGGAAAGGAGCTCGAAATGACCTTCTCGCGTTGGGAGCTGGTGTACCGGCTGGAGCCAGAGGAAAGGGAGTTCGATACACGGACGTGGCTATAGATTGAATATTAGAATCGTCGGAGAAGTTAGTGCCAGAATAACGTAAGTTAAGGGAATCGGAGCCCGAGCTTACGTCGATGGGGTGTCCTTCAGAAGCTATGAAGATAAGATAGGAATGAATAAGGCTCGTAGCGGTAATTTATAGAAGGGTACAATGATTCCTAGCCCTCCTGGGGAAATAAAGGAGAAGGTGAAGGGTTCAAAGGATATAATTGCATTAGTATGGGGAATAATAGAGGTATTAATCCCGAAGTAGGTGATTGCCTCCCTATCTAGGCGAGGAGAGGTGATTTGACTCAGTAAATCATAACTCATCTCTACCACACGGGAGGTGACTCTGAGTTATGAGGAATAGTGGCTATTGTAGCCCGAATGAATCCCCGAGTGGAAGGAAATGGCAGTCGACTGACACTATAAAGGATAGGTGATCCTGGGTGATAGAAAAGATAAGTTCCATTCGTTTTAAGAAAAAAGGAAGAACACCAGAGTGGCCCTTGAATGCTTCTCATTTGTAATAATTGTTCATACATCACCGAGAGTGTTAAACATTATAGCTTGAAGATTCTTGTTAATAACAATTGGTCAATACATCAAGGGAAGTATAAAAATTACAATTCAAAGATGTCTGGGGGTAATTGGCTAGGGCAACCTCAGGGTCTAAGTGGTTTGTATCCGCACCTGGTGGAGGGGTAGCCCTTGGCAGCATCCAGAGTAGAAGACCCTTCAAAGCCCAGAATGAATAGTTGCACTCCTTTCTGAGTGTATTACATCTTCAGATTCTCTTCTTTACACTAGGCCTGATGTTCAGATAGTTGGGCAGCCACGGTGTCTCTATCCTTAGCAACTGCTATAGCTTGCTGGCCCAAGGAAGTCAGGGCCTCAGACTGCTCCCTCTGAAGTTCCTGTTGTCATTCTGCAATTGTAGCCAGCATCCCAAGAAGTGTGGTGATAGTCAGAGAGAAGTTCTCCAATAGTTGTCGGTAGGACGTCAAAGTAGCCTCCAAGGCTTGGTTCTTTTCTTGAATTTGATGAAGAGTCGTTGAAGATTGGGATTCTTGGGTCTCTACCTCTTTAAGCTACATTCTCTACTCCACTAGTTCCTCAGTAAGGAGGTCAACCTATTGGAGCTGAATGGATTGCAGAAATAGTCGCTTGTGGAGGTCAGCATTCTTCTTTAAAAGTTCTTCTTTTTTACTCCAAGCCATCGCTAGTTGCGCCATCTAGTCCTTGCATTGTGTGGTCAGAGTGGCCTCCTTTTGTTTACTCTCAGCCAATTATTGAGTCAATTTTTTCTACTAAGCGAGAGAGGCAGTGTGGCAGGCAGCCATGGTGGACTGATAGTTTACTATGTTAGGTGTTGTCTCGTTACAAGCAGTAACTATCTGGGGAGGAAAACAAGGTGTTACAAGAATAAGCTCTAGCATATATTAAATGTGAAGAAAAGGAGAACTTACCTCAGTCAAGAACTTGCACATGCATTCATAGGGGCCTTGTAGATGAGATTGATTAAAGAGTCATACTTCCTTTGTGCTGCAGATCCTAAGAAAGGATCCTAAGGAAGTAGACGGAGGGTTTAAGGGGGGATATCCCCCCAATCAAAAAAGGCTCTTCTGCAGATATGTGCAAAGCATAAGAGTCCATGGTAGGAATAGGAGGATGTGAAGAAGGTAAGTCTGTACAATCAAGCAAAGAAGGAGAAGAGGTAGGAGAGTCAATTCTCCTACTAGGTGGAGCTGGGAATGAAGGAAGAAAATGGGAAGGAGAAAATTATTCTTGAGGGGAAGGAGTAGGGTTTAAAGGAGCAACCTTATGCTATGGGGGCTCAGAGATGATTAGGCGTCAATGCCTATTTAGTTTTAGAGGAGGAGGAGGAGGAGAAGAGTTGAGGAAGAAGATACAAGAAGGGTAGAGGAACTAGGGGCATCCTCCCTATGAGGGCGAAGCCTCTTGCGGGGAGAAGGAATAAAAAGGGATTTGCCCTTAGTTCGCTTCTTGGAAGGTTTCTTCTTGGCTACCACAATCTTCTCCCCTCTGACCCTGGCATCTTGCATCATACCATTTGCGATACCAAATAGTGAGAACAATGGTTAACAGTAGTAAAAGATGTGTTATGTAATATATTCGGACAAGAGCAGCCCCTACCTATGACACCCGAGTCGATCAAGGGGAAAGGAGATAACCCATAGCGGCTTAAGAGAGGGGGCTTCAGTAGGTAATCTGAATCATAGTGGCACTCCCTCAGCACCTGGTAAATCTCTTGAAAGGGGCATTGAGTCCTACTCTCTTGAAAGGGAGGTAGGTCTGGAAGAGTGGTTTTCCAGGTCTCTGAGTGGGGTAGCGAGGCAAGCAGTTGGGTGAAAAAGTAGGAATCCTCCCAGCCCTTGTGGGAGGATGGCATATTCACCAGAAATTGACAATCCTATTGGTTGGCAAAGTAGAAAATGTTCTCTTTGGAAGACTTTAACTGGAATAAGCAATCAAATAGTAAGGGGAATAGGACGAGATCTATGTGTCTAAAAACTATTACCGCCCCTGTTAGTATGTGAAAGGCATTAGGGGCTAGTTGGTTGATGGGTAGTTTGTAAAAATTTAGTTTAGAAAAGTATACGGGAGGAATAGGTAGATGCAGACCATTTATCAGTTGTTTGGAGAAGAAACAGTGGTAATTAGGAGGGGGTTTGTGCGGTCTGAAAGAAGCGGCGGCGAAGCGACATTTGATGGAAGAACCTATGTACTCACTCTTCCTAGCAAAGAAAGGGCTTTGAACATTTAGGTGAGTAATGATTTTCTCATACCAGGGGATCCGCTTAGGGCTTTTCGAGGCCATAACCATGGAAGGGAAGGACAACTAGGGCGGAAGGAAAGGGAAATAAGATAAGCTGGGGAGGATGAACTCACTTGGGGTCCAGGAGAGACACTTGAGAAGGAAAGGGAACTCCTAGGTGCTGGGAGTTAGAGGTGAAGAGTCGTCGTCAACAGGAGTCACCGAAGAGAGAACAAGAGGAGTCAAAGCTGAGAAGTTAAAGGGGTTGCAGGGAAAATAGGTTAGGTAGGGTTTTCATCTTTTAAACTTTCCTTGGAAGGCAAGGAAGCTGGGTCCATGGGCCCAATAAGCTACTCTATGCGAATATGATAAAGGGAATGAGGACGACGGCTTAGATTTAGTGGGATTGATGGGGAGGAAGATAGAGTGAAGTGTTCCACTTGGAAAGTCAAACTCAACACTTCGTTTGACTATTTTTAGTGGGTGGCTAATGATACCGCTGTGACCTAATTTAAGGATTAAGAGGAAGAAAGTCATGTGTGAAACACTGACTGAACCGGTGGAACCCGACCCGGGAGGGGATCGACCGGGCCAACAGGGTGAAGATATAGGATTGGAAAGATAAGGTCTAGGGTTAAGAGGAGACCAGAGGAGCAATCTGGGATACAAGTCGGGGATCCGACTCGTAAGTGAGTCGAGGATTGACTCGGGGAGTCATGAAAAGCAGGGGGCACTGGGTATCATAGTTAGAATGAGTCTAGATATTAGCATGGCAAGGTAAAATGGGTAGTATATACCTTGGTCTGGATGAATGAGGAGAGTCTAGTTAAGGCGGCCCGACAGAGTGAAGATTTGATTCAGCGAGGGAAGAGAAAATGAAAAGTGGGGGTAGAATGTTTTCTGAGGCAGTAGTTTACGAGAGTTTGTTGCATGATATAATAAATTGGGACCCCAAAGAATATTTGGAGGAGTTTTCATTCCTTATTTCCTCAATAGAATACAAGAGGAGGGAGCCTTCCATGTAGATGGTGATCAAGGCAGTTTGTTACAACACTAGCGGCAAGGAAAGACGAGGAGGATAAAAGGGGGGCCTTCTTCATTTTCAGGGAGATCTTCCGAGAGTTTATTTTCTATGACTTCCTCTTTTCAGGATTGGGACAAGACATCACCCTCACTAGGATTTCCACAACAAGAAGGGGAACATGTCGTCATCGGAGGAGTAGAAGATTAAGAGAAGAAGAAGAAAATAGAGGGGAAGCTGGGGAAGCTCATACTCTAGCTCTCTGTATTGTACATCATTAAAGTTGTAAGGGGTTTCCTCCACCTCTGGAAATATTTTCAAGAAGGAGAAGTTTTATAGTAAAAGTGCTTTGCCACTGCAACTCATTATAGAGCTCACCCTGTGGAGCAGAAATTAAGATTCCTAACCACATTAAACCTTGTGTCTCTATTCTCTGTATTTTTTTCCTTATCATCTATTCATTTTCTATCACTGTTGCGGCCAGAGAGAACCCTGAGCATCTTGGACGCTCTTTCGCATTAAAAGGAGGTGAGAAAATCCGCATACACCCGCATCACTATCAATGGGTTACCCCTATCATGTGGTCCCACACTCCTCCGAGTTGATTTCTCCAACTTCATGACCTCTAGATGGAATAGGTTCAAGAAACTCTAGGATGTCCTATGTTATCTCCACGAGAGCAAACCTTCTTTCCTATCATACTCTTTCCCGTCTTAGATTTCAACGATTTCAAGGGAAAAGTCACCTTTCGATTCTTTCTAAGTTCCCCTAGATTTCGGTATGAATGCTTTTGACACCCACATCGACTATGCATAGTAGAATAAGAGCAAACCCAAACATCTTCATCAAACTAGGAAACATAAGTTGCAATTAATAATAAGAAAAACTCAGAATACTTTGCATGGCAATGTTCAACATTCATACGATTACTCTCTAATCCTAGAATCAAGAGATATGCTCCATACGTAATAATGAACAAACACAAGACATTGAAATTAACGGATTACAACCAAAGATATCTGAGTTTGTAAGATAATACACCCTTCTTTGGTTGAAGCAGAGTCTTGATTGCTCCTTGATGGATGAACTCTCTCCTCATTGACCTTGAATCTCCTTGCTCTTCTCCTCAAATTCATAAGCTTTTGATGCTTTTTAGGGCACCTTCTATCCTCTGCCCTCCTCCTATTCTCCTTGTGCTCCTTCCTTATTATAGAGGCAACCCTGACTTTCCATAAATGTGCAAAAAATACCTAACGCCTCAAATTTTTCGACAGCGTGACACAACCTTATGAATTCACACGCCCAGGTCATGTGTCATGCTGGAGGTTCATTTTGAAAAAAAAACATGGCCATGTGAATTCCACACAATCGATGTGCTTCTCTCGAGAGAAACATCTATGTCGTGCCAAAAACATGACCCATCACCTTTGCCTCAAATTGAGGCACGGTCGTGTGTAAAACACACGACTAGTTGTGCGTCTTGCTGGAACAATACTTAGTTTTAATTCTTTTCGTCCTAGAACATGCCCGTGTCTTGAAAACACGGCCAGAGTATGCTCTTCCTTCATTTCGTACTTCGCTAGGATCTTCATTATACTTCGAAACTCCATCTTGTAAAGAGGAAAACAACAAAAGCATATCTCCAAACAAGAAAGTAACTTTATGGTGCAAAGTAAAACAAATATGCAACAAATACTAACAAAACACAATTAGATGTGTGCCAAAATAATTATTAAAACTCTATGTAAATTGCACACGTCAATAAGGTGTTGAACCACTACAGTGCTAGTCTGACCAAGGTGGTGAGAAATACATAACATTTGACCCCCTCTGAGTATTGGTGCAAGAGGGTCAAGTTTTCATAATGACCTAAGTGTTGCTTTGGATCCATAGTGTCGTTATATTTGTTAATATGTGGTGGACGAAAATGAGAAGGCAGCTCCTTCCTCAAGACATCATTTGAAAATGACATCCAGTGTGAGATCACTCTTTTTGAAGGAAGTCATCAAGGACTAGTCATCTTCTTCTTTACACAACAAATGGAAGTAACTTCTCTTGAGCTTTAAGTCATGAGCTCACGAGCAATTGTGACTTTCATTGGAGCTATCTCCAATTCCTCGTCCACTTAGGAGGCTCATTCTTGCTAGAAAATCTCCCTGACTACTATCACTACCATCTGGGAGAGTTGTTCGAAAGAAACAAGACCATAAATGGTCTCCACCACCTTCGAGAGAAGAGGTTGTTGTTGCTCTTCCAATTCTTCTATGTGAGGGATTGTAGTTGTTCTTTATAAGTTTATCATCATAACTTTTTACTCATTTCCCATAGACTAAGGCAATTTGATGGTTCTCCCTTCATGCCTGAACACTTTCTTTCCTCTCTTCTGGTGATTTTACCTATACCACAAACGACTTAACAACTCGAGTGGTTCAACGACCTTGAATGTTAACAAGTGATCTAGTTTGCACCTTAAGTAGATAAATGATCCTGCATGTTAATGTTGGACTATCCGAGCCGCAAAAATCGCTTTTTGCGTTGCAGAAACCTCGGAAGTCGGCCACGGATCTGTGCAAAGATTAATAAAATAAAATACATGTACATGTTTAGAAAACCTAGATCTACCTTAGATCTACATGAAAAAGAGTGTTACCCTAGTAGCGACGCCCTTCGTTTATCCCACTCATCCAAACAGTTTACCGGATCTCATAGAGTGTCAAGTGTACACTCCTCTACACATATTTACATGGACAATAGGTAGAGAGAACCACCTTGAGTGTGCTAGCACTCTTGGAGGTCACGGCAAGGAGGATGAGGGAGAGAGCTAGAGAGGAGAGGAGGAAGAAGATGGAGTTAATTCACTTCAATTCACCACTTGCACCTTCATTCGTTTGGCCGGCCACATTATGGGGATTAAAAACCTCCATGTAACACCAAGAGCCATGGCTCTTGGTCTCCCTCATGAGGTGGCACACCATGATGTGTCCATGATGATGTAGAACATAATCATTGGTCGGCCCCTTTGCCAAGTCATCAAGAAGTGACATTTGGTCAAGTCAAACTTAATCTTTCATCTTCCCTCTCAAGTCAAGTCAAACTTGACCTCTTATCTCCCATAGTTGATCAAATCCAACCATTTGATTCAAGTAAATTTAATTTAAGGAATCTCTATTCATTAGTTTAAATTGACTCAATGAATCAAATCTAAATTAGACTCATTCAACACTTGAATCAAATTGAGTCCAACTCAATTAGTCTAATTTGGATTACTCTTAATCCAATTTGGTTCATCACATGAACCTAATCCTCTTGGTCCATCATATGAACCTAATCTCCATCTAATTATCCTTCGTGTGTGACCCTATAGATTCTTGTAATGCTGGCAATGTTCCTAAACCGATTTAGAAACATAAGCAATGAGTGGTATCTAGCAACACATCATTGCTACCCAAGTTACAAGAATGTTGAGATCCAACATCACCTTTGTGACTACTAATTGTGACTCTCACAATATGTGACAATGTCCCTCTATCCATGACATCTAGATTGACCAATTGAGACATAGACTGTGTCATCCTCTGTACAATCTATATCTTGAACTCCAAGTAGACTCACTCTAATCAAATGAGCTCAATATCTCATATTGACTCATTTGAGCAGATCATGCACTTAGCGGTCTCACTCTATCAAGAATCATGATATCACTCCCGTCATATAGGAGGGATAGATCCCATCTACATCACTCGCATTCCTCCGCATAATTTGTTACATACCCAGTAATCGCCTTTATAGTCCACCCATTTACGAGTGACATTTAACGAAGCCAAAGTGTGCAACTCCTTATGTAGGGAACCATGGTGACTTCAGGTCCAAGGACTAATAATCATACTAATAGTCACATGAGAAAGTATATGACACTCATATAACGATCCTTGATACTTTCTCATGGCAGGTCATTCAGTATACATTCTCCAATGCATACTCATGTATCAACTTGATATCTCATATCCATGACTTGTGAGATCAAGTCATCGAGTTGACCTACATGCTAGTGTCTTCGCATTAACATTGTCCCTGAATGTTAAAACTTGACTAGGAATGATTAAGAGTAGTATTCTCTATATCATCTCATTATCGATTCAACCAATCAATTGATATAGATAAGAATCTTCTACTCAAGGACGCTATTATACTTAGTTATTTGACACCAATACAAGTAAGTATAATAACCATAAAGAAATGCCTTTATATATATAGGAATATGATACAACAAGTTCATGCAACAATCATCACATGATTAGCTCTAGGGCTTTCACTAATAATCTCCCACTAGCACTAGTGTCAATCACTGTAGTATCTAATACCCAATGACCTAGTGTAACCATCATGTTTTTTCTATGCCAAAGCCTTGGTCAAGGGATCTGTGACGTTAGCCTCTGTGGGTACTCTTCAAATCTTCACATCTCCTTTATCGATAATCTCTCGAATGAGATGGAAGCGCCGTAGTATGTGTTTGGTCCGCTGGTGTGAGCGAGGTTCCTTAGCCTGCACAATCGCTCCATTGTTGTCACAATAGAGCTCTATAGGATCTACTATGCTAGGAACCACCCCAAGCTCAGTAATGAACTTACAGATCCAAACTGGCTCTTTTGCTGCCTCTGATGTAGCAATATACTCACCTCTGTTGTAGAATCAGCAATTGTGTCCTGCTTCGAACTCTTCAAGCTTACAGCGCCACCATTCAAGCAAAACACGAACCCTGACTATGATCTATAATCATCCTGGTCAGTTTGGAAGCTGGCATCGTTGTAACCCTTTACAGCTAGCTCCTCATCACCTCCAAATATCAAGAAATATTCTTTAGTCCTTCTTAAGTACTTAAGAATATTCTTGACTGCTATCCAGTGACGCTCACCTAGATCTGACTGGTATCTGCTCATCATGCTCAAAGTATACGAGACATCAGGATGAGTACATAGCATGGCGTACATGATAGATCCTATGGCAGATGCATAAGGGATCTTATCCATGTGGTCTCTCTCCTCTCTAGAAGAGGGACTTTGAGTCTTCGAAAAACTCACACCATGTGACATTGGCAGAAGTCCCTTCTTGGAATTCTACATGGCAAACTGTAGTAATACCATGTCAATATATGTACTCTGACTTAGGCTAAGCAATCTCATAGATCTATCTCTATAGATCTTGATGCCTAGAATACAGGCTGCTTCACCTAAGTCCTTCATTGAGAAACACTTCCCCAGCCAAGTCTTCACAGACTGTAGCGAAGGGATGTCATTCCCAATGAGTAGTATGTCATCCACATACAATACAAGAAAGACAACTATGTTCCCATTAACCCTCTTGTAGACACAGGGTTCATCTTCATTCTTGATAAAACCAAACTATTTGATCGCATCATCGAATCGAAGATTCCAACTCCGAGAAGCTTGTTTTAGCCCATAAATGGACCTTTGTAGCTTGCATACATTGCCAGTATGCTTTGGATCTACAAAACCCTTAGGTTGTGTCATGTACACATCCTCGAGCAAGTTTCCATTCAGAAATATGGTTTTGACATCCATCTGCCAGATCTCAAAATCGTGGTACGCTGCAATAGCAAGCATGATCCGAATGGACTTAAACATTGCAACTGGGGAAAAGGTTTCATCATAGTCAATACCATGAATTTTCTTGAAACCTTTAGCTACCAATCGGCCCTTATAGGTATGCGTAAGTCCATCCATGTCAGTCTTTCTCTTAAAGACCCACTTACACCCAATGGGTTTGACGCCTTCAGAAGGATCAACCAAAGTCCATACTTGGTTGGTGTACATGGATTCCATCTCGGATCTCATGGCCTCTAGCCATTTCTCAGAATCTGGGCTCATCACAGCTTCCTGATAGGAGGTAGGCTCATTCTCAATAAGCATAACGTCATCATGGTCAGACAAGAGAAATGAGTATCTCTCAGGCTGACGACGTACTCTATCAAACCTACGAAGAGGTAGGTCTACCTGAATAGGTTGTTGTTCCACAACTCTTTGTGCAACAATCTCATCACCCACAACACTTTGCGGTTCCTATTCAACCTCCATCAAGGCCTCAATGCTATGGTCCTTATCTTGAATTTCTTCAAGATCGAACATACTCCCACTAGTTTTTCTAGAAACAAAATCCTTTTCTAGAAATACCCCAGTTTTTGCCACAAACATTTTGTGCTGACTGGGAATGTAGAAGTAATATCCCTTCGTTTCCTTGGGATATCCAACAAAATAGCACTTATCAGATTTGGGTCTCAGTTTTTCTGAGACTTGACGTCGAACGTAAGCCTCACAACCCCAAATCCTCATGAAAGACATCTTGGGGTTTTTCCCTGTCCATATCGTATATGGTGTCTTTATCACAACTTTGGATGGAACACGGTTAAGTGTGAAGGCTGCTGTGTCTAGAGCATATCCCCAAAAGATATAGGAAGATTTGTGTGACTCATCATAGATCATACCATATCTAATAGGGTACAATTCCTTCTTTCGGATACATCATTCCACTGTGGTGTTCCAGGAGGAGTGAGTTGGGATAGAATTCCACACTCAGCTAGATAATCACAAAACTCATGGCTAAGGTATTCACCACCTCGATATGATCGAAGTATCTTAATACTCTTGTCAAGCTGGTTTTGTACTTAATTCTTGAATTCTTTGAAGTTTTCAAAGAATTCTGACTTATGTGTCATCAGATACACATAACCATATCTACTGAACTCATCAGTAAATGTAATGAAGCACCTATAACCACCTCTAGCAGCAACATTGAAAGGGCCACATACATCACTATGTATAAGTCCTAACAAGTCTATTGCTCTTTCGCTGTGTCCACTAAAGGGAGTCTTGGTCATCTTTCCTAGAAGGCAAGACTCACATGTCTCATATGATTCAAAATCAAATGTGTCCAGCAATCCATCCTTATGGAGCTGGGATAAGCGACTCTCATTTATGTGACCTAAGCGACAATATCAGAGATAGGTTTGGTTCAACTCATTTGACTTGAACCTTTTCGTACTTATGTTATAGATGGGGTTCTCTAAGTCTAGAATGTAGAGTCCGTTCATCAGAGGTGCACTATAATAGAACATATCATTTAAATAAACTGAAC
Organism: Wurfbainia villosa; assembly: GCA_025175895.1. Lineage (NCBI taxonomy): Eukaryota > Viridiplantae > Streptophyta > Magnoliopsida > Zingiberales > Zingiberaceae > Wurfbainia > Wurfbainia villosa. Next base: position 73,906,328 of record CM046000.1, on the reverse strand, counting down.
AACATTTATTCTTTATTATAAATGAAAAGCCTTTCTTGTCTAAACAAGAAACTGAAATTATGTTCTTCGTATGAGCAGGCACATAACAACATTCATCTAATTCTAGTACAATCCCAGAGGGCAAAGATAGAAAATAAGTTCCTACAGCAACAGTAGCAACCCTTACTTCATTGCCTACTCGTAGGTCTACCTCTCCCTTCATCAATGTTCTGCTATTTCTCAGTGTATGTACATTAGTACAAATGTGAGAAGCACATCCGGTATCAAATACCCACGATGAAGAAATAGATAGATTGACTTCTATAACATATATACCTGAAGTAGAAGTCTTACTTCTCTTCTTCTTAAGATCTTCCAGGCATCCTTTGCAGTTACGCTTCTAGTGACCGATCTGACCGTAGTGGTAGCATTCACCATCCTTGGGAACCCCCTCCTTTAGGTTTCAGTGCCTCGCCTTTGTCCTTGGCTTGGGACTTTCCCTTACCTTTAGGCTTACCCTTGCCTTTCTTCTTTTGCACCATCAAAATGAAGTTGGGCTTTCCCTTCTTAAGGTTGAGCTCAGCAGTTCTCAACATGCTAAGCATCTTAGGCAGTGGCTTATCAATTTCATTCATGTTGTAATTCATGACAAATTGATTATAGTTTTCTGGCAAGGATTGCAAGATCCAGTCAGTGGCCAATTCTTGTCCAAGTGGGAATCCCAATCTCTGTAGGTTTTCTATGTACCCAATCATCTTGAATACATATGGACCTACGGGAGTCCCATCTTGCATCTTGCATTGAAATAGTGCCTTAGATATCTCGTATCTCTCGTGCCTTGCTTGTCCTTGATACAGTTGATGAAGATGTTCAACCATATCAAAAGCATTGATGAACTCGTGTTGCTTCTGAAGCTCAGAGTTCATGGTTGCGAGCATGAGGCATAACACATCTAATGCATCATCTTGATGCTTCTTGTAAGCATCTCGGTCGGCTCACGAGGCAGTAGGCAGGAGGTGCTTTCAGAATGGGCTGCTCCAGGATGTACAATTTTCTTTCTTATGTGAGAACAATTATCAGATTCCTGTACCAGTCCAGGAAATTAGCTCCATTGAGCTTGTCCTTCTCAAGGACAGAACGCAGGGAGAGAGTGTTCGTGTTTGACGACATGACAATCTATAATATAAAAATGCAGAAAGTAAATATCATATTCTATTTATCATTTAATTAGACCTTTAATTAAATGATGCTCCCACTAAATTATAGGCCTTTTGTAGAATCGAGTCATGGATGTGGTCAAACCACATTACTAGATTTATACAAACTAGCTATAATTCTCGTGGGACAAGATCCACATCATACTACGCCTTGAGTTAGCTTTGGCTAAATCGCCCAAGACTTAGTATGATCAGTAGGTAACAAATTGCCAATTACATCTCTATGTAACTCTTGTTTATAGGATCAATATCCACATTTACAAAAGAACTTGAGTTAGCTTTGGCTAAATCGCCCAAGATTTAGTGTAAATGTAATCTTATCCTATATTTCCAACCGTTGGAATATGCTTATAGTTTTACCTGATCCAATTGAGTTAATTAGTTTCACTCAATCTAATTGAGCTTATTCTCACCCAAGCATTGATAGGCGAGACCAAGATTGTCCCTACACAACCTACCAAGATAATATGCGTTGCTCTGCTTTGGCAGATTCAACAACAACAAATGATCGAGGTAGTGATGGGTATCAAAACATGGTAGGCATTTCGAGTTTGTTGGTGCAGTAGGCACCTAAGTCGAACCTGAGTTTTGATTATAGCAAACGATACAAAGTTAAGCTCATGTCATTATCTCACAAGTTGAATCAAGTATGCAGAAATGCTAAGCTAAGCCGAAGGTCAGCGACACTCGGAGAGAACCGTAGTGGTCGGGCAACACCGGGAGGACTTCGGAGGGAGCCGAAGGAATTAGGTGGAGACCGAAAGCAAGGCTTCAAAGGTAAATGTTGAGGTAAGCTCGTGTGAGTGAGCATAAGTAAGGTCGAGTCCTCCATATGGGGACATCCTTAGGCGACGATCCGACCAAGACTTCCCTAGGAAGGTCTATGTTGAGATCGGATGGCAAGTGGCCGTCGAATTCACTTATATTTCGAGCTAACTCTTTATTACAGTCAAAAAGTCTAAAAATCAGTTCAACCGGCCAAGGATCAATTTAACTACTAAGCCATCAGTTCAACCGGCCAAGGATCAGTTCAACTGCTGAGCCATCAGTTCAACCGGCCAAGAAATCAATTCAACCGATGGTTAAAAATTAGCCTCGAGAAGTCAAGCTTTATCACCATTTTTCAAGGAGTTTTGTGCCCAATTCCTATTGGTTGAAGACCCATTCGATGAGGGGATTAAAGGCTATAAAAGGAGAGCTTCTCCTAGGGTTTTTCATCATCTCTAAGTGCTCAAAAACCTTTGCAACCCTGCGATTCTCTGACGACACTACGACGAAGTGCTGTCAACAACCCTAACTTAGTTTCTACTCTTTAGTTGTTGATATTTTAATTTGTCGTCTCTTTAAATATTGCAATTCCTTTTATTAATCGAGGTTTTCTATCATTGCACTTTACATTAATAGAAGAGAGGGTTTGTCTCTCTATCTTTTCTTTCGAAGGTTTTTTTTGTAATCGTTAAACTCCTACCTCCAACGAGGAGTGTTTTTAGTGAATTGGCCTCCGTGCATGATCAAGGATCACTAGGGCCTTGGAGTAGTAGCCGAAGGCTACGAACCAAGTAAAAATATTTGTCTCATTTTATTTATTGCTTATCTTTCTGCTGCAAATTAATTATCTACTCGAGTTTTAACGAACGAACAAAAAAAAAGTTTTATCGCTATTCACCCCCCCCTCTAGCGATCCGCTTCGATCCAACAATTGGTATCAGAGCCGGGGGCGCTTAGATTTGGTGAAACCATCAATCTAATATTTTTTACAGATTTGTTTTTCGTTCGTTTAAATTTTTCTCCCGCACTACTAATCCAAGACGAAGTCTTGGTACTCTTCGTTTGATTTTGTTTTGCAAGTATTCGCTTTTGGAGTAGCCGACGGTCAAACGGGCATAACTTTTTGTACAAGTTGACCCACGACACGGGCTACCTACCAAAACGAAGCTCTCGGAGAGATCCACACTTCTTACCAAGGTAAACCCTCGTAACAAGCTGTCTTCATCCCCAAAAACCATCGTTTAGTACCATTTCTGGGACATCGAATGTTGTAAGTGCTCATCTTTTATTTTAGTTGGTTATTTCTCGTTTATTCCTTTTGTTTCTTTTCATTTCCTACATTACTAATCCAAGGCGAAGTCTTGGAACCTTTTTCGTGTTTTTTTTTGTATTTTTTGTGCAAGGTTTCCCTTCCAAATGGCCCATCTCGAGGGTTTTAGCACCGTCCGACCTCTGTTTTACAACGGAGATGATTTCTGTTACTGAAAAGGTCGGATGGAATGCTTTCTCAAAACCCAAATCGAGATGTGGATCATAATCCAAACGGGTTTCACACTTTCGACTAACGAAGTGGGTGAATCCTTGGGTTATGACCAATGGACCATTGCGACAAAACAACAAGTCGAAGCCGACGCCAAGGCAACTCAAATTCTCCAATGCGGTTTGTCCAAGGAGGAGCTAAATCACGTCGGCCCCTTCATAAGCGCAAAGGACCTTTGGACAAAGCTAGTGGAGCTACACGAAGGGACCGATGAAGCCAAGGTATGTAAGCGTGATCTTTTATTTAATAAACTATATAATCTAAAAATCACGAGGGAACACAAGTCTGCGGCACGTGACTTCATGTCGCGATCCAAGACATAGTCAACAATCTACTATACAGCGATCGGGCAAAGGTCAAAAACCAGCGGAACCTTATAAGGTATGTCCTAAACTCCTTTCAGAGACTACCTTGTGGGCATCCATGGTCGATACAAGGTCAACAGGATCTCGAATCTTCAAGCTAGGTTAGATGAACTATTTTCTGATTTTGAACTTCATGAGCAGTCTAACTCAGAACCCAAGAAGGGTATAGCACTTTTTGCAGGTTCAAGGAAGAAAACCACAAGCAAGCCACCCCCGAAAGAAGAAGAGGATGAGTCCGATTCGGAGGTCGACCCGAAAATGGAGGCCAAACTAGTCAACCTAGTTCGGAGGATAGTCAAGGGCCGAAAGCGAACCATCACTCGACCCAACGAAGGTAAGCCTAAAAGTTCTAATATTAGGTGTTACGAATGCAACAGGTTTGGACACATCAAGTCCGAATGCCCAAAGCTCAAAAGCAAAGCACCAAAATACAAAAAGGCACTCAAAGCTACATGGGAAGAAGCGTCCGAGGAAGAAGACGATGATCGAGTCCTCATGGCTAAACCGGTTGAATCAAAGACGGAGTCGGAATCGGAACACGAATCGAAAACCGAAGATGAGTCGGACTGCGAAGCGCTATTCAAGACAAGCCAAGGATACGCATCCGGTTCAAAAGATACACTCAAGGTAAGTCGATCTCTAATTAGTACGCTTTATAGTGCAATTAAGTTTTTAACTAGAAAGTTAGCTAAGTCTCAGTCCAAGGTCGAGACCCTGATTGAGGAAGTTAAACTCCTCAAACACGAGGTCTCCCTAACCTCTTCGACTAGTCGAGTTCAAGAGGAGGACTCAACTCGAGTTGAAAAACTCGAAGTTGAGAAATCACTCTTGAAGAGTCAAGTCGAAGATCTTAGGAATATGTTGGAAAGTTTTACTTTGGGATCCAAAGGACTTGACCTCCTACTTGGATCGCAAAGGGCCGTGTACAACAAGGTCGGGCTAGGGTTTAGCTCAAATACGACCAACAAGTCGTATATGTCAATTGTAAGTCGACATAAAAAACATGTCCAAGCATTGGTCCCTAAGACCACCTTAATTTCAAACTTAGGATCGAATCAGTACTGGGTTCCCAAGGACCAAATCCACTATGTGGAGAGACCGAATCGATTCAACGGTCCAGGGGGAGCTAGTACGAAACTTGTTTGTGTTTTAACCTAGAAATTGCATGCTTAGGTTTTTTATTTAGTTTGATTTTCCTTTTTAGAATGGTTAGATAGGACTATAACTCGTCAATACTTGATAACATAGTACCAGGATGCGGTGAGATGATAGTATGCTAGGAAAGCGGAGTCTTGTGTATTAGGGCTAGATAAGGCGTATCTAGTTTGGTGCACTTGACCGAGCGGAACTAGCTGAAACTACCTCGCCGTATCCTAGACTAGTTAGACCAGGAAGTAGTCTTAGGTAAGTCAAGTCTCTATTTTCTTGAAAATGTCTTTGTCTAAGAAAGTGGTCGTTGTTCCGATCAAAGAAGGCCTCTGTGCCTCGCCACGACCTGGAAGTCATGATCTTGAAAAGGTGACTTGATGATCCTAAGGTCAAATCCGAATCTAATGCAAGGTTGACAAGTGTTTAAGTCATTAAATTTAAATCAAGTAAAATTGGAAGTCATCTCACAAGAACATATAGGGTTAACGTGTTCGATCATATAGACATGGGTGAGATGATTTAGGTTAATAATCTTCAACCAATCTTTAATAAATCCAATATCCGATCCAACTACCTTGCATGTAGGATCAATGGATGTTGGACAGTGGTTACTCCCGACACATGACCGAGGATCAACTCAAGTTTTCGAAGCTTCGATTCAAACGACGAGGATTGGTAGCCTTCGAAAATAACGGCAAGCTCAAAATCATCGGATCAGGTTATATTGAGCTCAACTCAAATTTTGTTATTCAAAATGTTTTATTAGTAGAAAATTTTCAATATAATTTACTTAGTGTAAGCCAATTGTGTGATAATAACTATAAGGTCATATTTCTAGAAAATGAATGCATAATTAATACAATTGAAACTTCTAAAACAATTCTTAAGGGAACTAGAAATAACAACATTTACACTATTAACTTAACTAACTCCTCAACTAAGTGTCTTATGACACGGCAAGAGGAATCATGGTTGTGGCACCGACGACTCGGTCACTCACACCCAAGACTCATCCACAAGATGAGTCAGAGTGACTTAGTCAGGGGTTTGCCTAACCTCAATAACTTGAACAATAAAATATGTAATGCGTGTCAACAAGGTAAACAATCTAGGACACAACATCAACTAACTAATCAAGAACGAACCAAAAGTGTGCTTGAGCTCCTACACATGGATCTATTTGATTCACATGGAGCTAAGTCACTTAATGGAAGTAAATTCTGCTTAGTCATAATTGATGACTATTCTAGATTTACTTGGGTTAGGTTCATCAAACACAAAAGTGATACCCTAGATCAATTAATCAAACTATTTAAATTAATAGAAAATCAACAAAGCATTAAAATAAAAAGACTTAGGACTGATCATGGTGGTGAATTCGAGAACCATAGGTTTACAGAATTCTGTAACCTAAATGGATACCACCATGAGTTCTCTTGCCCTAGAACTCCACAACAAAATGACCTAGTAGAACGCAAAAATAGAACCCTACAAGAAGCCGCTAGGACAATGTTAAATGAGTATAACCTACCCGATAGGTTTTGGGCGGAAGCCATGAGTATGACATGCTATGTCCAAAATAGGATTCTTATGGTAAAGAGGCACCTTAAGACCTCATACGAGATTTATCAAGATAAAATACCTAACATCAAGTACTTTAGGGTATTTGGGTGTAAGGTACATATCCTAAACACTAAGGATTACCTAGGGAAATTTACATCCAAAACCACGACCGGAATCTTTCTAGGATACTCGACTACAAGTAGAGCTTATAGAGTATATAACCATGACACCCTTAGAGTCGAGGAGACTACCAATGTAGTATTTGATGAAGGACACGAACCTACAAAACCCCCGGAAACCCCAATTAGTGAGCCGATTCATACTAGACCTAACTCTGATCCGGAGATCAGGTCTAGTGTTAATCCTAACCTAAGTCAACCAAGTCACTCTATCGACCAAGTGATAGATGACTCCAACCAAACTATAACTCAAACGAGTCATCCTACGGATCAAGTTGTAGACTCAAACCCAAATCCAACTAGGACTCAAACAAATCATCCTATCGACCAAGTGATAGGTGATCCAAGTCTAGGAGTTTGAACTAGAGCCTCATACAGAAACCTTAGTCAAATCTCCTTGATTTCTAAAATTGAACCCAAGACTATTGACCAAGCTCTTCTTGATCCCGATTGGATTATTGCAATGCAAGAAGAGTTGGCTCAATTCACTAGGAACGAAGTATGGGAATTAGTACCACCACCTAAAGATAAAACAATCATTGGAACAAGGTGGGTGTTTAGAAATAAACTTGATGATAAAGGTGAAGTGGTTAGAAATAAAGCTAGACTAGTCGCTAAAGGGTTTAGATTACGACGAGACCTATTCCCCAGTAGCTAGATTAGAGTCCATTCGAATGTTATTAGCATATGCAGCACATCGAGGATTTAAGTTATTTCAAATGGATGTGAAATCTGCATTCTTAAATGGATACATTAAAGAAGAAGTTTATGTTAGTCAACCCCCCGGTTTCGAAAGTTTAGACAAACCTGACCATGTCCTTAGGTTAAAGAAAGCTCTCTATGGACTTAAACAAGCTCCTCGAGCTTGGTACGAGAGACTTTCGATTTATCTTAAGTCCAAAGGTTTTAACCAAGGTGTAGTTGACCCAACCCTTTTCGTAAAAACCTTAGGTAAAGACATATTCATAGCCCAAATCTACGTAGATGATATTATTTTCGGAACCACCAACTCAATCCTACTAAATGAGTTCATTTCACTTATGGAAAGTGAATTTGAAATGAATTTAGTAGGCGAGTTAAGTTTCTTCTTAGGTTTACAAATTAAACAAACTAAAGATGGAATATACCTACATCAACGCAAATATACTAGGGAATTAATCAAACGCTTTGGAATGCAAGACGCTAAAATTATTAATACCCCAATGACAACTAATGTGAATATAGAAGAAGATTTAATCGGAAACTCAATTGATTTAAAATACTATAGGAGCATAATAGGGAGTCTCCTTTACTTAACTGCAAGATGACCTGATATCCTATTTGCAGTAAGTATGTGCGCAAGGTTCCAAACCTGTGCCAAGGAGTCTCATCTAACTCTAGTCAAGCGTATCCTTAGATATCTAAAGGGTACACTTAATGTCAGTATTTGGTACCCTAGATCTACCGAGTTTGAACTAACCGGCTACTCCGATTTGGACTATGCCGGTAGTAAGCTCGATAGAAAGAGTACGAGTGGTTGTTGTCAACTTCTCAGCTCGAGTCTAGTGAGTTGGTGCAGTAAGAAGAAACACTGTGTTGCCTTATCTACCACCTAAGCCGAATACATCGCGATGGGTGAGTGTGTCACTCAGCTTCTTTGGATGAAGCACACTCTCCGTGATTTTAAGTTAGACTTTACGAATACAAAACTTCACGTAGATAACATTAGTTCAATTAACCTTACTAAGAATCCGATATGTCACTCTAGGACCAAACATATAGAGGTCAAACACCATTTCATTCGAGAACATGTGGCCAACGGAGCCATACAACTCGAATATGTCGAATCGAAGTCTAACTTGGCAGACCTATTTACTAAACCCCTACCCGAAGCCGAATTCAGTCTATTAAGACGAAAATTGGGCATGTGCGTAGTAGAATAGGAACTTACAAATTATATTTTCGTACTACTATTTCTTACTTTTCATTTTCATGGAACTAGCATAGGACATACCTTAGATATCATGCACCTATAGATTTAAGGAGCCAGTACATCTCACAATACATAGGACTAATGTATTTGTGTACTTAGCCACGTAGATGGGCGTGAGATATTAGGACCTTACTCCTGGTTCCAGATGTAGAGCTAGTGCATCGCCATGAACCACGGAGTATAATCATACATACTAACCGACTCTGTCCAGGACTGGTTGATCTTTCATATCAATTAAGCTAAATATGAGTCGAACATTTTATAGATGAACTTATTTTCAGTATATGATTTTCAAAATAATGTGGAACATGCTTGGACTTTAAAATTAATACTTATTTTTTATTCCACACACACCCTCACTCTTTTCGATATATGGCAAAAGGGGGAGAAAAGACCAAAGTTAAGGGATCAATTTTTTTATGGCCAAGGCTTACTTAACTTTAAGTTAACAAAACAAGTTAAGAGAATTCTTAACTTAAACACATTTAGTTAACTTGTTAACAAAAAGGTAAATTACTTAACTTTAAGTTAACTTGTTAACAAAAAGGAAGTAAAGGCCAAGGTTAAGAAATCAATTTTTTGATTTCTTAACTTAAAACTTATTTCAAACACTATGGCCAATATTAAGTAATTTCGGTTACTTAAGTCTTTTTTAGTAGCAAACATCAAGGGGGAGAGTTAAAACTCTTTCTCAAGTACTCACCCTCGGTCAAGGGGGAGGATTCCTCAAGGGAGAGCACTTGAAAAAGAGTTTTTATATACTCCTGCTCATTGATGCATATCTCATACTCATTTTGCTTAATGCACTTAATTTATTTTTCTTAACCTTGTATGTGGGTTTTCCATAAATCAAAAAGAGGGAGATTGTTGGTGCAGTAGGCACCTAAGTCGAACCTGAGTTTTGATTATAGTAAATGATACAAAGTTAAGCTCATGTCATTATCTCACGAGCTGAATCAAGTATGCAGAAATGCTAAGCTAAGCCGAAGGTCAGCAATACTCGGAGAGAACCGTAGTGGTCAGGCAACACCGGGAGGACTTCGGAGGGAGCCGAAGGAATCAGGTGGAGACCGAAAGCAAGGCTTCAAAGGTAAATGTTGAGGTAAGCTCGTGTGAGTGAGCGTAAGTAAGGTCGAGTCCTCCATACGGGGACATCCTTAGGCGACGATCCGACCAAGACTTCCCTAGGAAGGTCTATGTTGAGATCGGATGGCAAGTGACCGTCGAATTCACTAATATTTCGAGCTAACTCTTTATTACAGTCAAAAAGTCTAAAAATCAGTTCAACCAGCCAAGGATCAGTTCAACTGCTAAGCCATCAGTTCAACCGGCCAAGGATCAGTTCAACTGCTGAGCCATCAGTTCAACCGGCCAAGAAATCAGTTCAACCGATGGTCAAAAATTAGCCTCGAGGAGTCAAGATTTATCACCATTTTTCAAGGAGTTTTGTGCCCAATTCCTATTGGTTGAAGACCCATTCGATGAGGGGCTTAAAGGCTATAAAAGGAGGGCTTCTCCTAGAGTTTTTCATCATCTCTAAGTGCTCAAAAACCTTTGCAACTCCGCGATTCTCCGACGACTCTACTGTTGGCGATTTGACGCCGCTAGAGGGGGGGTGAATAGCGTTGTGACCGTACGAGGATGGAATTCAATCGTGATCGTGTCTACAATTTCGTTAGCGCAGCGGAATATATATAATAATAAAAGCAATAACGAAATGGACACAACACAAATTACAACAAGAGCATATAACGTGGTTCGGAACCGAACCGGTTCCTACTCCACGGATTGGGTTCGTACGAACCCTAGCGATGCCACAAACACCACTAACCAATAAAACTCCTTCTTGACACAAGTCAAGGGTGGAGAAACCCCTTACAAGTAATCTTACAACAATAAGATACAAATACAAGCAATTACAATAATGAAATACAATGCAAGTAAAGAAAACTACTTTACAATTGCCTTTAGATTGCTTGAACTTTGATTGCCTTGAACTAGCTTTGAAGAACTGGAAAGCACCAACTTTCCTCTTCAATTTCTCCCAAGAAAATCTCTTAAAAAACCCTCCTTCCGAGCTGCCTTTATAACCTGCGTTGGGCTGGATTTCCGCCTATCAATCGACTGCCATAAGTCACCAGTCGACTGATGCCACTGTTGTCGTGAGAAAACGGCTCGATCCACGCTGGAAAAACTCCAACGGATCTCTTGGCGCCGATCGCCAACATTGGTACGATCGACACCGCGTAGTCGATCGCTCACGGCCACTGAGCATTCTCGGCTCATGGTGAACTAGCGATGCACGACCCTTGGCATCGACTTCATCAGAGACATCACCGATCGCTCCCATGAGCGGATCGCCAGAGCATTCGGCTCTTAAATGGCAGTCGAACTCAAGTCGACTCACGGCAGTCGAACCGGCCATAATGCCAGTCGACTGCCAACCTCAAAGATGAGGTTTTAACCCAAGTATGGTGCCCCCATACTTGCTAGACCACCCTTAGCCTAGACCTAAGCCTTCTAGCCACCTCCATCAGCCTCACGTATCTCGGATCCCTCCAAGTCATCCATGACTTGTTCATCCATCGCGCTAGCCTCCAGGTGCTTCCCTCGGCTATGTCATGCTAACGGTGTCTACACTGCCAAGGCATATTGGACTTACGCCGCCAAGACTCCGCTTAGACTTTACACCGCCAATATCAATCCCCTTGGACTTCCAAATGCCAAGACTCAAGCTTGGACTTTCCCTTGTCAACCCATGTTGGACTTTCCATGCCAAGACCCATGCTTGGACTTTCCATTTGCCAAGACCCATGCTTGGACTTCTCATTTGCCAAGACCCATGCTTGGACTTCTCATGCCAAGTACTCAAGACTTGGACTTTCCCAAATGCCAAGTACCCATGACTTGGACTTTCCATGCGCCAAGTGTCCCACTTGGACTTTTCATGCCAAGTACTCAAAACTTGGACTTTACCAAATGCCAAGTGTCCCACTTGGACTTTCCATGCCAAGTACCCATGACTTGGACTTTACCTTGCCAAGACCCATGCTTGGACTTTCCCATAATCACATGGTCAACCCCAGTCAACCATCAAGGTCTTCCTCGAGTCAAACTCGAGTTCGGTCAAACATGACCCTGGTCGATTGCTCCAACAACCTCCCCAACATATTAACCGACATTAATGTCAAACATCAAAGCCAAACCACTTTGCCAAATTCCTTTGTCAAATCCCTTTGTCAAACATCAAAACATCACTCGAGTCAAACTCGAGTCTGGTCAATCGTGACCTGGGCCGATTGCACCAACAATCTCCCCCTTTTTGTTGTTTGACAAAAATCAAACAAATCATCTGAGTTAGACCACTAACTTAAATCCCTTACCAATTATCCCAAATTGGTAAACACTCTCCAAATGTTCTCCCCCAAACATTCATACTTCTCTCCAAATGTTCTCCCCCAAACATTCTCCCCCTTTTTGACTAACATCAAAAAGGTTTTCTCTCCAAGGAGGTCAATGTCTCATGTCCCAATGAGATCTTACAATCTCCCCCTTGATCCAAAAATAAATACCTAGGATGCCTACCATCTTCCTAGTGATAATTCACATATCACTCAAGAGAGACAATCCTATACTCTCTCCCAATTTCCAAATTGGGTCTCTCAAAAGCCCCATCGATTTCCCAATTGATGTCATATTCTCCCAATAACTTCTCCTTTTCAAGGAGAAAAACACATCCATCATCCCAAGATGGATACCTCCCCCTAAAGGCTTGCTCCCCCTTGACTATTGCACCAACAATGTCCTTGGAAAGCCCCTAAGCCAATAGGAACTCTAAACTATCAAAATTAAGGTTCTAAGTTCAACATAGAACTTTCACTCACCCTAAATTTGATACTTTGACCTAACATAGCTCCTAATCCATATCCAATGGATTTTCACCCTTTATAATGCTTCCTAAAGCATATCCTAGGGTTAGGAGTGATTAGGAACCTTTTCCATAGCTGAACACGGGCTAAACAAACCTTGTTAATCCGTAATCAGACCTAGCAGTCGACTCTTGACAAGAATCACGATCGACACTTATATCGATCACGATCACACACTTTTCAACTATCAGAAATGAATTTTGAAAATTCATAAATAATTATACGTAATTCTAAAAATCGTGAAAATTCATACGTATAATACTTATGACACACAAAATGGGTGAAAAATATTTGAAAATTATTTTACCCATAAAATAGTGAGTTTGATACAAAACTCAAAACCATTGAAATTTTCAATGTTTTGGCCCTATTTTGTATCAACTCTATCAATGGTGATTTCTATCAGAAGATAAACTTCACCAAGGTTTTTCAAAATGATTTTAAAATGTTTTCAAAACCTTATTTTGGATCATATTCCTTGGGCTCTATGTACATGACTTGTACACATGCTCTCCCAATGATCCACATTTGAAACAAGATGAGTTTTAGTTCATCTAGATGCAAAAACTATGCACCTTGAACTCAACTCATATCCTAGCATCTCACATGTATCTAAGGTGTATAAAATATACATACATGTCAATTTAATGTGAGATGTGGGTTTTATTCATCCTAATCTAGGGTTTCATGCATTCTCTAAGGCAACCCTACTTGATTCCCTTATAAATGGGACTTCAAGTCATGCCATAGTCCTTAAATCAATTTCAATCACATTAATGCATGAAATGATCATGGCATAATGATAGCAAAAATTAAAACATGGCCAATGATCATGATGTCATGATATATGATATAAACTAAAAACTCATGACATTAACCTAAACCCTAAACATGATCATGACATTTTATATGATTAAAACTAAGCATGATGTCATGGCATGTTATATGGCAAACAAAGCATGGCATATAAAATATATAGGTATAGTAATACCTAAATTTTAATATTAATTGCCATTTCATATAATTAATTATATCTTGCCATATTATCATTAATCTCCCTAGTGTGCCAAAAGCTCAAAATAGCACACTAACACTCTAAACCCTAATTGTGCCAATTTGATCATTTTATCAAACTTCATAACTAACATTGGCACATCCTAAAATCTTTTAGGATTATAATTCAACCCTATTTCCAAGGTATCCATAACCTTGAAAATAACCTAAAATGTCACCTTTATCATGGTTGAGTTAACTACCCATCCACTCAAGGTTGGCACATCCTAAACCCATCTAGCGTGAATCAATCACGCTCTTAGGAACCCAAAACCGATTTGAGCTCCTAGGGTTAATTAGGTATTCCTTAGGGATAACCTCCCTAGATACCTTCCTAATGACCCTCCTAGGCTTGTTAGCCTTGGTCATTTGGGTTTTACCTAGGTTGACTCTAGGGGTAACTCCCCTTGCAACCTTCTTAGTGGCCACCCTAGGTTTCCTTGAAACCCTAGCCACTAGGCACACCCTTTGGTCAACTCTAGGGATAACCTCCCTATTGACCTTGGTCTTCCTAGACCTAGTTACTGTTCCATAATCTAATGGAACACTATGGTAAGTCACCTTGGGCTTAGGTTTGTGACCCAAACCTTGCTTGCCCTTAGTTGACTTTTGACTCTTAGGTCCTTGGTGTTGACTTTGACTTTTGGACCTTTGACTTTGACCAATAGACCCTTTAAATTGATTTTGTATATTCCTAAGGGTCTTTTCAAGTCTTGACCTCAAGACTTGATTTTCCTTTTCTAATTGCCCGATTTTAGAGTTTTGATTTAAATCTTGGGCATGAGACTTTCTAGGCATATGCCTAGTCCATTTAGGATTTAGATCTAGATGTTCTCCTATTTTCCTAATTGATTCCTTAGGTAAAATATTTTTAGGGACATTAGTCCCAAATTTCTCCTTACTCCTAAGGTAAACATTTTTAGCTCCTAAACAAAAGTATTTATTTCTATTAGCATGCTTTTCATGGCAAATTGCTAGGGAATTGAAATTTCTAGCATGCTTTTGTCTATTAACAAAAGAAAGAGCATTATTAACTTGATATACCTTAGGGTTAGCCTTAGTAGCTCCCCCTACTTGTGATGCTCCCCTTTGCCCCTTCTTCTCCCCCTTCGGGCATTGACTCTGGTAATGACCCCTAGTTGAAGCAAATCACTTGCTCCTTGCTCTTTTTCATTGAGGCACCGGTCTCCTTAACTTTTGGCACGGGTGGAGTCTTCTTAACCCGTTTAGGACACTTACTCTTGTAGTGTCCTTTCTCCCTACACTCAAAGCATATAATATTCATTTTATTATTAATTGACATGCTTGAGTTACCTAGGGTGGTTGTGGTGGTCGGAGTGGATTCTTGAGCTTGCTCTTCCTCTCTACCGGATGTAGATGGTTCTTCTTGTTGCTCCAGTATCGAGGATGCCCTAATCTCCTCCTCAATCCTAGAAGTGGATGCTTCTTCCACTTCCTCCACCTCTTCCGATCCGGATGTTGATTCCCTATCAACCTCCGAATCCTCAAGCTCTTGGGATGACAGTGTACTTTCTTGAGCTTGAGAGGGTGATGGTCCTTCTTCTTGGACCGATGATAGGCTTTCATGGAGCTTGGCCAAATTGCTCCACAGCTCCTTAGCATCCACATAGTCACCTAGGCTACACAAGAGGTCATTAGGAATTAAATCAAAAATGAATTTGATTACCTTCTTGTTTTTATCGAATTGTTGGAGTTGCTCCTCACTCCATTTCTTCTTCTTGAGAAACCCTCCCTTTGGTCCCTTAGGATATTCAAATCCTTCCATCAATGCGGACCACTCCTCAAGGTCTCTCATCATCAAAAAATCTTCAATTCTTGCCTTCCAAGAATTGAAACCTTCTTGTCCATAGAAGGCATATGGAATTGGGGTGTTGATATCCCATCCCAATTGTCCTTGGATTTCCATCTTTACCCTCTAGCCTTCTTTGTCCTAGCTCCCGGCGGTTAGTCCGTAGAAGAGCACCTGGCTCTGATACCACTTGTTGGCGATTTGACGCCGCTAGAGGGGGGGGTGAATAGCGTTGTGACCGTACGAGGATGGAATTCAATCGTGATCGTGTCTACAATTTCGTTAGCGCAGCGGAATATATATAATAATAAAAGCAATAATGAAATGGACACAACACAAATCACAACAAGAGCATATAACGTGGTTCGGAACCGAACCGGTTTCTACTCCACGGATTGGGTTCGTACGAACCCTAGCGATGCCACAAACACCACTAACCAATAAAACTCCTTCTTGACACAAGTCAAGGGTGGAGAAACCCCTTACAAGTAATCTTACAACAATAAGATACAAATACAAGCAATTACAATAATGAAATACAATGCAAGTAAAGAAAACTACTTTACAATTGCCTTTAGATTGCTTGAACTTTGATTGCCTTAAACTAGCTTTGAAGAACTGGAAAGCACCAACTTTCCTCTTCAATTTTGCCCAAGAAAATCGCTTCAAAAACCCTCCTTCCAAGCTGCCTTTATAACCTGCGTCGGGCTGGATTTCCGCCTATCAGTCGACTGCCATAAGTCACCAATCGACTGATGCCACTGTTGTCATGAGACAACGGCTCGATCCACGCTGGAAAAACTCCAACAGATCTCTTGGTAGTCGACTGCCAACATTGGCGATCGGTCGACACCGTAGTCGGCTTTCGATTAGCTCGGAGCATTCTTCTTGGTGAACTAGCGGTCATTCGCGACCCTTGGTAGTCGGCCAGTGACATCGATTCGATCGCTCCCATGAGCGATCGCCTGAGCGATTCGGCTCTTAAACGGCAGTCGAACTCAAGTCGACTCACGACAGTCGAACCGGCCATAATGTTAGTCGACTGCCAACCTCAAAGATGAGGTTTTAACCCAAGTATGGTGCCCCCATACTTGCTCGACCACCCTTAGCCTAGACCTAAGCCTTCTAGCCACCTCCATCAGCCTCACGCCTCTCGGATCCCTCCAAGTCATCCATGACTTGTTCATCCATCGCGCTAGCCTCCAGGTGCTTCCCTCGGCTATGTCATGCTAACGGTGTCTACACCGCCAAGGCATATTGGACTTATGCCGCCAAGACTCCGCTTGGACTTTACACCGCCAATATCAATCCCCTTGGACTTCCAAATGCCAAGACTCAAGCTTGGACTTTCCCTTGCCAACCCATGTTGGACTTTCCATGCCAAGACCCATGCTTGGACTTTCCATTTGCCAAGACCCATGCTTGGACTTCTCATTTGCCAAGACCCATGCTTGGACTTCTCATGTCAAGTACTCAAGACTTGGACTTTCCCAAATGCCAAGTACCCATGACTTGGACTTTCCATGCGCCAAGTGTCCCACTTGGACTTTTCATGCCAAGTACTCAAGACTTGGACTTTACCAAATGCCAAGTGTCCCACTTGGACTTTCCATGCCAAGTACCCATGACTTAGACTTTACCTTGCCAAGACCCATGCTTGGACTTTCCCATAATCACATGGTCAACCCCAGTCAACCATCAAGGTCTTCCTCGAGTCAAACTCGAGTCCGGTCAAACATGACCCGGGTCGATTGCTCCAACAACCTCCCCAACATATTAACCGACATTAATGTCAAACATCAAAGCCAAACCACTTTGTCAAATCCCTTTGTCAAACATCAAAACATCACTCGAGTCAAACTCGAGTCTGGTCAATCGTGACCTGGGCCGATTGCACCAACATCTACGACGAAGTGCTGTCAACAACCCTAGCTTAGTTTCTACTCTTTAGTTGTTGATATTTTAATTTGTCGTCTCTTAAAATATTGCAATTCCTTTTATTAATCGAGGTTTTCTATCGTTGCACTTTACATTAATAGAAGAGAGGGTTTGTCTCTCTATCTTTTCTTTCGAAGGTTTTTTTTTGTAATCGTCAAACTCCTACCTCCAACGAGGAGGAGTGTTTTTAGAGAATTGCCCTCCGTGCGTGATCAAGGATCACTAGGACCTTGGAGTAGTAGCCGAAGGCTACGAACCAAGTAAAAATATTTGTCTCATTTTATTTATTGCTTATCTTTCCGCTGTAAATTAATTATCTACTCGAGTTTTAATGAACGAACAAAAAAAAGGTTTTATCGCTAATCACCCCCCCCCTCTAGCGATCTGCTTCGATCCAACAGAGTTGACTCGATTAAGATCTAATCTAATCATGAATGTGTATCATATATGCATTAAGACATTAATTACCCTATACTAACATGCATCACATACATACAAGCAAAATATACTAGCATGCATCATATACATACAAGCAAAAAACATACTAGTATGCATCACATACATACAAGCAGAAACAAATATATATATATATATACACTATTTAATTAATTTGTGATGAGGTCATGACCCTACTACGATCTTCTCAAGCCAATGAGAAGATCGGATGGTCAACCTAGGGTTAGCGGCTTCTCCAAGCACCTCCTTTGACCGCCATGTGTCGTCGACACCCTCCTTGTAACTCCATCTCCAAGTGGACTTTCCACCGCTTCATTTTGTACATTAAAAACATGAAACTCAAGTTACATTCGAGTCTAAAATCTATTTACAACAGGAATATAAAAAGGAGAGGCATGACGCGCAGGTCGCATATCATATTGGGGTTCTTGGGCCATGACCATCACAATATCATAAATAATTTTAAATTATGAATTTTACATAAATTTTTATAATTTTTCTATTTTTTTCAATTTTATGAGTCACATCTCCGCAACGGTCCCGCTAAGCAATTTCCGAGCGCAATCGCGGGACAATGCCCCTTGCGGAGTTAGGGGCAGCGCCCCTTCTCGCAAAATGAATCTCGCGAGTGTCCCATCTTGATCTTACAGCGCCTTAAGTCACTGTCCCAAAAGACTAAAGCGAGACTTCGCCGTGTCGGAGAGTTTTTCTCGGTGGTGGAAGCCTACAAGTGTCCAAACACTTGTTGCTTCGACTCTAGGAGAAAAATACTCACAAAAATATATAAAAATAGAAAAATTACAGAAACTTACAGATATGTAATTTTTCGTATCTAATACAAAAATTACAAAACCAAACACGTACATGCTTTGTACGTGACTCTGATACAAATGTTGGACTATCCGAGCAGCAAAAATCGCTTTTTGCGTTGCGAAAACCTCGGAAGTCGACCACGGATCCGTGCGAAGATTAACAAAATATAATACATGTACATGTTTAGAAAACCTAGATATACCTTAGATCTACAAGAAAAAGAGCATTGTCCTTGTAGCGATGCCCTTCGTTTATCCCGCTCGTCCAAACGGTTTGCCAGATCTTGTAAAGTGTCAAGTGTACACTCCTCTACACGTATCCACATGGACAATAGATGGAAAGAACCACCTTGAGTGTGCTATAACTCTTGGAGGTCATGGCAAGGAGGATGAGGGAGAGAGCTAGAGAGGAGAGAAGGAAGAAGATGAAGTTAATTCACTTAAATTCACCACTTGCACCTTCATTCGTTTGGTCAGCCACATTATGGGGATTAAAAACCTCCATGTAACACCAAGAGCCATGGCTCTTGGTCTCCCTCATGAGGTGGCACACCATGATGTGTCCATGATGATGTAAAACATCATCATTGGCCGACCCCTTTGCCAAGTCATCATGAAGTGACATTTGGTCAAGTCAAACTTGACTTTTCATCTTCTCTCTCAAGTCAAGTCAAACTTGACCTCTTATCTCCAATGGTTGATCAAATCCAACCATTTGATTCAAGTCAATTTAATTTAATGAATATATATTCATTATTTTAAATTGACTCAATGAATCAAATCTAAATTAGACTCATTCAACACTTGAATCAAATTGTGTCCAACTCAATTAGTCTAATTTGGATTACTCTTAATCCAATTTAGTTCATCACATGAACTTAATCCTCTTGGTCCATCATATGAACCTAATCTTCATCTAATTGCCCTTCGTGTGTGATCGTATAGGTTCTTGTAACGTTGGCAATGTTCCTAAACCGATTTAGAAACATAAGCAATAAGCGGTATCTAACAACACATCATTGCTATCCAAGTTACAAGAATGTTGAGATCCAACTTCACCTTTGTGACTACTAATTGTGACTCTCACAATATGTGACAATATCCCTTTATCCATGACATCTAGATTTACCAATTGAGGCATATATCTTGAACTTCAAGTAGACTCACTCTAATCAAATGAGCTCAATATCTCATATTGGCTCATTTGGGCATGACCATGCACTTTGTGGTCTCACTCTATCAAGAATCATGATGTCACTCCCATCATATAGGAGGGATAGATCTCATCTACATCACTCATATCCTTCCGTATAATTTGCTACATACCCAGTAATCGCTTTTATAGTCCACCCATTTACGGGTGACGTTTGACGAAGCCAAAGGGTGCAACTCCTTATGTAGGGAACCATGGTGACTTCAGGTCCAAGGACTAATAGTCTGTAACGCCCATGAAATTCTAAACTATGCAAAGTAATTATATAGGTTTTAAGGCTATAAAAGGTTTAACATAAAAAAAATAAAAGATGGTCATAGGTAGGATTTGAACCATGAACCCACAATAGGGAGGTAGCCTTGACACCACTAGACCCTAGGATAATTTATAGATAAGATATATAAAGAATATAGATGGAAAGATGAGGAGTGGGTTCATCCCCTCCCATGAAAGGATGGAGAGTGTTCATTCCCTAAGTATTAAAGAGGAGAATTAAGAAAAGAGAGGAAGTAAAACCCCACCTTCCTTCTTCATTCTCCTTCTTCCTCATCCTTGGCCGAATTCCCCATTTCCCTTTCCTCCCTTTTCATCCCAAGCTCTAGAAATTTTATAATAATTTTTGTATAAAATTTAATTTCATGTCTAGGAAATTATATATGGAATCTTGGAAAAAAAAGATAAAAGGATAAAAAAAGTGGAGAGGTGAGGTTTGAACCTTAAACCTCTTGGTAAGAGTTAACTCTTACCATGCATGTGATGACCAAGTGCTCAGCAGTAGCTTACTGTTGGAGAAAGAGGGGAAATTGTAGATAAGTGTGATGAGGGTAAATGAAGAGGCATGAAAAGAGAAGAGACACTTCTCTTCCTCCCTTTATAAAGAAGAGGGAAGGTTCCACTTGGCCACTTCTTCTTCCTTCTTCCTCCTTCCACCGAAACCCTAAGCCTCCTTCCTTGAAGTTTCGGCCAAAACAAAATAGGGTTCCACCCTAGAGCGTTAAGCAAGGAGAAGGCTAGGTTTTTGTTTCCTTAGGTCATCTTCCCCCTCAGAGCAAAGCGAAGGAAGTAAGATTCATTCACCTGCAGTATATTAGTTTTGTAGGACATGTTACATGAAAGAAATATGAAGCTTTAAGCCCTACATGTTTCGGCCAACCAAGTTTTTGGGCTAGGGTTTCATGAAAATGCTACTAAGGAAACTTTTGTAGGTTGTAAGCTTCATGTAGGAATTTTTAGGTGACAAAAATCCAAGCTTTGAGCCCTACATGTTTCAGCCAACCAAGTTTTTGGGCTAGGGTTTCATGAAAATGCTACTAAGGAAATTTTTGTAGGTTGTAAGCTTCATGTAAGAATTTTTAGGTGACAAAAATCCAAGCTTTGAGCCCTACATGTTTTGGCCAACCAAGTTTTTGGGCTAGGTTTTCATGAAAATGCTACTAAGGAAATTTTTGTAGGTTGTAAGCTTCATGTAGGAATTTTTAGGTGACAAAAATCCAAGCTTTGAGCCCTACATGTTTCGGCCAACCAAGTTTTTGGGATAGGGTTTCATGAAAATGCTACTAAGGAAATTTTTGTAGGTTGTAAGCTTCATGTAGGAGATTTTGGTGTCAAAAATCCAGGTTTATAACCATACATGTTTCGGCCAACCTTGGGGTTAGGGTTAGGGTTAGGGTTCCATGAAAATACCCCCTTATGAAGTTATGTTATGTAGTATGCCTTCATGAATGAATTTATGTGACAAGAATCACATTTTAGTACCCCCTACATGTTTCGGCCAACCTTGGGGTTAGGGGCTAGGGTTTCATGAAAACACCCCCTTATGAAGTTATGTTATGTGGATGATTATAATATGCCATGAATTATGCTTATGTGATGTACATGTTTATGATGTAATATGCCATGAAATATGCCAAGAAATATGTTTATGAAATATGCCTATGTGATGAACATGTTGTATGATTTAATATGCCAAGAAATATGTTTATGAAACATGCCTATGTGATGAACATGTTTATGATGTAATATGCCATGAAATATGCCTTTGAGATGAACATGTTTTATGATTTAATATGCCATGAATATGCCTATGAAATATGCTTATGTGATAAACATGTTTATGCTTTAGGACCCCTTTAGGGTACTCTTATGTTATGAATGCATGTATGCTATGAAATGCCTAAGATGGAGATGCTTCCCTTTCAAGTAGGGATTAAGAGCTCTCCTTATGATAAGATAAGATGGAGATGCTTCCCTTTCAAGTAGGGATTAAGAACTCTCCTTATAATGAGATAAGATGGAGATGCTTCCCTTTCAAGTAGGGATTAAGAGCTCTCCTTATGGTAAGATAAGATTGAGATGCTTCCCTTTTTATGTTGGGGATTAAGAGCATTCTTTATGATATGACAAGAAAGAAAGGAATTAAGTATTTTACTTTGTAAGAGGTTAAGTACCCGACCCGTCAGGTGGTTGTTAATCAAATCCATAGGGACATAAGAAGACGTAAGAGGTCTTGCCCTGGTAAGACGTAAGAGGTCTTGCTCTAGTAGGTCTGGTGGCTCGCTACCCCAGCCTATTAGGGAACACGCATTATGTGGTACTTAACCTAGGGCCCCCCATTCAAGTTATAATTATGTTGAAGTACCTATATGTATATGTTTTGAAAAGAAAGGACTTGTATGAAATTATGAATGCTCATGTCAAGTTTGAGAATGCTTATGATTATGTCCTTGATGCTTGTCTTTGATTTATGAAATTATGAATGCTCATATCAAGTTTAAGAATGCTTATGATTATGTCCTTGATGCTTGTCTATGATTTATGAAATTATGAATGCTTATGTCAAGTTTAAGAATGCTTATGATTATGTCCTTGATGCTTGTCTATGATTTATGAAATTATGAATGCTTATGTCAAGTTTAAGAATGCTTATGATTATGTCCTTGATGCTTGTCTATGATTTATGAAATTATGAATGCTTACGTTAAGTTTAAGAATGCTTAGGACTATGTCCTTTATGCATGTTAGGGTTGATGATATCATGAATGCTTATGTTTAATTTATGCCCTGCTTAGATTTAATTATGTTTAGCATGCTTATGTAAATTGTATGCCATGCTTATGTTTTCATTGCATTGGTAAGTTGATACATAGTGTTGTTATGAAATACTTATGCTATTTATGCTAGTATGCTCCTGTTTTTCTAATTGTTCGATGAGGTTTGTGGCTTTTGTGAGTAGGCAAGAATCTTACTAAGCTATATGCTTATAGTTTATGTTGTCCATATACTGCAGATAAAGGAAACATGAACTAAGAGGAAGTAGCAGGAGGGGCCAAGTGGGTGTGATAGTGGCATGGTGGAAAAAGACCCTATTACTATCTGCTTATATTTATATGCTCAGTGAACATCTTAAGACATTTGCTTCCGCTTATAAGACTTGAGATTTATTAGTACCATGTTGAATGTTGCTTAGTTATGTTACTGTTTAGTTACTTATAAAAGTTTGATATGCTAGAACTCATGAATGGATATTTTATGTTATGCATGTTATAAAAAGAGATAAGAGATGTTAACATGCTTATTACGAATATGATAGGTAATGCATGTATAAGAGAAGGTTTATACCATGAAAACACGTTAAGTACGTAGATTGTGAAATGATCCCTATATGTCATGTTATAATAAAAAAAGAAAAAGTAGCGCCGCCCTGAGAGCAGATAAGGGCGGGCGTTACAGGTTGGTATCAGAGCGGGTTCACCTTTCCACTATCACACATCAAGCCTTCATCCTGCTATTTCCAAGTAAGTAACTTTATGCATACCTAAGTTTCTTTTATAATTAAGAGCGTCTTCTATCTAGATAGAAATAATGCCTCATCATGTTTTAAGTAGAATGGAACCATACTTGTGACTTAGATAGAAATAATGCCTCATTATGTTTTAAGTAGAATGGAACCATACTTGTGACTTAGATAGAAATAATGCCTCATCATGTTTTAAGTAGAATGGAACCATACTTGTGACTTAGATAGAGATAATGCCTCATCATGTTTTAAGTAGAATGGAACCATACTTGTGACTTAGATAGAAATAATGCCTCGTCATGTTTTAAGTAGAATGGAACCATACTTGTGACTTAGATAGAAATAATGCCTCTTCATGTTTTAAGTAGAATGGAACCATACTTGTGACTTAGATAGAAATTGTGACTTAGATAGAAATAATACCTCATCATATTTTAGTAGAATGGAACCATACTTGTGACTTAGATAGAAATAATACCTCATCATGTTTTAGTAGAACGGAACCATACTTGTGACTTAGATAGAAATACTACCTCATCATGTTTTAGTAGAATGGAACCATACTTGTGACTTAGATAGAAATAATACCTCATCCTGTTTTGGTAGAATGGAATCATACTTGTGACTCAGATAGTAATGATACCTTACCATGCTTTATATGATGGAAACATGTTTCTAACCTAGAAATACCACTAGAAAGGACACCTTACCTTGTTTATGATATGGAATGTTTAGATGCATTAATATGAGTAGAAATTATAATAATACCTTAATTATTTATTTATCACTTAGATAACATGGCTGGGAGACGTAGTACTAGAGGGAAGGAATCAAGACTCCCCACAGTTTAATGCATGTGGTTACCGAGCTACTGCACAAGTCACAGAACAACAACAAGTAATAAATGCTTTAATGAACCAGCGAGGAAACCAGTAGTTAGAAATAAAGCAAGGTTAGTCGCCAAGGGTTTTAGTCAAGTCGAAGGATTAGATTACGATGAAACCTATGCCCCCGTAGCTAGACTAGAATCCAACTGAATGTTGTTAGCCTACGTTGCACATCGAGGATTTAAGTTATGTCAAATGGATGTCAAACCAGCGTTTTTTTTAAATGGACTTATTAAAGAAGAGGGGTACGCTGGCCAACCCCCAGGATTCGAAAGCCTAGATAAACCCGATCTCCAAGGCACCCTACTGTATGGCGCCGACTGAGTTGAAAGAACTTCAGAAACAGCTACCAGAGTTACTCGACCAGGGATTTATCCGCCCTAGTCACTCACCATGGGGAGCTCCCGTGCTATTCATAAAGAAAAAGGATGGGTCTATAAGAATGTGTATAGACTATCAGGCACTGAACAACGTGACCATCAAGAATAGGTACCCCCTCCCCAGGAACGATGACCTGTTCGACCAACTGAAGGGAGCTACTGTCCTTTCAAGGATCGATCTCAGGTCTGGCTATCATCAGGTAAAAGTAAAGCCAAGTGATATTTCGAAGACGACCTTCCGGACAAGATACGGACATTATGAGTTCATAGTTATGCCCTTCGGAGTGACGAATGCACCTGCGATGTTTATGGATCTAATGAATCGGGTCTTCTCGGCATCTCTCGACAAATTTGTGATCATCTTCATCGACGATATACTGATATAATCGAGAACCCAAGAAGAGCACGCCAAACACCTGAATACGGTGTTGCAGATTCTTCAGAAAAAGCAGCTGTATGCAAAATTCTCCAAATGCGAGTTCTGGCAATCAAGTATCGTACTCAATGGAACAACTAGCTCAGTTGTATGTTGAGGAAGTGATCAAATTGCATAGAGTTCATAAGACCATGTGATCGAGCCACAAACGGTACGAGTTCAAGAAGATTTAAGTTATGAAAGTCGACCTATTCAGATAATAGATCGAGAAATCAAGAAATAGAGAACCAAAGAAGTACCCTTAGGGAAAGCCATATGGTAAATCAAAAGTTTGAAGAAGCAACTTAGGAACGCGAGGATGACACGAAATAAAAGTATCCGGAGTTGTTCTAAGTTTCGAGGACAAAACTTTTATAGGTATGAAGGATTGTAACGCCCGTGAAATTCTAAACTATGCAAAGTAATTATATAGGTTTTAAGGCTATAAAAGGTTTAACATAAAATAAAATAAAAGATGGTCATAGGTAGGATTTGAACCATGAACCCACTAATAGGGAGGTAGCCTTGACACCACTAGACCCTAGGATAATTTATGGATAAGATATATAAAGAATATACAAAGAATATAGATGGGAAGATGAGGAGTGGGTCCATCCCCTCCCATGAAAGGATGGAGAGTGTTCATTCCCTAAGTATTAAAGAGGAGAATTAAGAAAAGAGAGGAAGTAAAACCCCACCTTCCTTCTTCATTCTCCTTCTTCCTCATCCTTGGCCGAATTCCCCATTTCCCTTTCCTCCCTTTTCATCCCAAGCTCTAGAAATTTTATAATAATTTTTGTATAAAATTTAATTTCATGTCTAGGAAATTATATATGGAATCTTGGAAAAAATGATAAAAGGATAAAAAGTGGAGAGGTGAGGTTTGAACCTTAAACCTCTTGGTAAGAGTTAACTCTTACCATGCATGTGATGACCAAGTGCTCAAGTAGTTTCGTTGGAGAAAGAGGGGAAATTGTAGATAAGTGTGATGAGGGTAAATGAAGAGGCATGAAAAGAGAAGAGACACTTCTCTTCCTCCCTTTATAAAGAAGAGGGAAGGTTCCACTTGGCCACTTCTTCTTCCTTCTTCCTCCTTCCACCGAAACCCTAAGCCTCCTTCCTTGAAGTTTCGGCCAAAACAAAATAGGATTCCACCCTAGAGAGTTAAGCAAGGAGAAGGCTAGGTTTTTGTTTCCTTAGGTCATCTTCCCCCTCAGAGCAAAGCGAAGGAAGTAAGATTCCCTCACCTGCAGTATATTAGTTTTGTAGAACATGTTACATGAAAGAAATATGAAACTTTGAGCCCTACATGTTTCAGCCAACCAAGTTTTTGGGCTAGGGTTTCATGAAAATGCTACTAAGGAAATTTTTGTAGGTTGTAAGCTTCATGTAGGAATTTTTAGGTGACAAAAATCCAAGCTTTGAGCCCTACATGTTTCGGCCAACCAAGTTTTTGGGCTAGGGTTTCATGAAAATGCTACTAAGGAAATTTTTGTAGGTTGTAAGCTTCATGTAGGAATTTTTAGGTGACAAAAATCCAAGCTTTGAGCCCTACATGTTTCGGCCAACCAAGTTTTTGGGCTAGGGTTTCATGAAAATGCTACTAAGTAAATTTTTGTAGGTTGTAAGCTTCATGTAGGAATTTTTAGGTGACAAAAATCCAAGCTTTGAGCCCTACATGTTTCGGCCAACCATGTTTTTGGGCTAGGGTTTCATGAAAATGCTACTAAGGAAATTTTTGTAGGTTGTAAGCTTCATGTAGGAGATTTTAGGTGTCAAAAATCCAAGTTTATAGCCATACATGTTTCGGCCAACCTTGGGGTTAGGGTTAGGGTTCCATGAAAATACCCCCTTATGAAGTTATGTTTTGTAGTATGCCTTCATGAATGAATTTATGTGACAAGAATCAAATTTTAGTACCCCCTACATGTTTCGGCCAACCTTGGGGTTAGGGGCTAGGGTTTCATGAAAACACCCCCTTATGAAGTTATGTTATGTGGATGATTATAATATGCCATGAATTATGCTTATGTGATGTACATGTTTATGATGTAATATGCCATGAAATATGCCTATGAGATGAACATGTTTTATGATTTAATATGCCAAGAAATATGTTTATGAAATATGCCTATGAGATGAACATGCTTTATGATTTAATATGTCAAGAAATATGTTTATGAAATATGCCTATGTGATGAACATGTTGTATGATTTAATATGCCAAGAAATATGTTTATTAAACATGCCTATGTGATGAACATGTTTATGATGTAATATGCCATGAAATATGCCTTTGAGATGAACATGTTTTATGATTTAATATGCCATGAATATGCCTATGAAATATGCTTATGTGATAAACATGTTTATGCTTTAGGACCCCTTTAGGGTACTCTTATGTTATGAATGCATGTATGCTATGAAATGCCTAAGATGGAGATGCTTCCCTTTCAAGTAGGGATTAAGAGCTCTCCTTATGATAAGATAAGATGGAGATGCTTCCCTTTCAAGTAGGGATTAAGAGCTCTCCTTATAATGAGATAAGATGGAGATGCTTCCCTTTCAAGTAGGGATTAAGAGCTCTCCTTATGGTAAGATAAGATTGAGATGCTTCCCTTTTTATGTTGGGGATTAAGAGCATTCTTTATGATATGACAAGAAAGAAAGGAATTAAGTATTTTACTTTGTAAGAGGTTAAGTACCCGACCCGTCAGGTGGTCGTTAATCAAATCCATAGGGACATAAGAAGACGTAAGAGGTCTTGCCCTGGTAAGACGTAAGAGGTCTTGCTCTAGTAGGTCTGGTGGCTCGCTACCCCAACCTATTAGGGAACGCGCATTATGTGGTACTTAACCTGGGGTCCCCATTCAAGTTATGATTATGTTGAAGTACCTATATGTATATGTTTTGAAAAGAAAGGACTTGTATGAAATTATGAATGCTCATGTCAAGTTTAAGAATGCTTATGATTATGTCCTTGATGCTTGTCTATGATTTATGAAATTATGAATGCTTATGTCAAGTTTAAGAATGCTTATGATTATGTCCTTGATGTTTGTCTATGATTTATGAAATTATGAATGCTTACGTTAAGTTTAAGAATGCTTAGGACTATGTCCTTTATGCATGTTAGGGTTGATGATATCATGAATGCTTATGTTTAATTTATGCCCTGCTTAGATTTAATTATGTTTAGCATGCTTATGTAAATTGTATGCCATGCTTATGTTTTCATTGCGTTGGTAAGTTGATACATAGTGTTGTTATGAAATACTTATGCTATTTATGCTAGTATGCTCCTGTTTTTCTAATTGTTCGATGAGGTTTGTGGCTTTTGTGAGTAGGCAAGAATCTTACTAAGCTTATAGTTTATGTTGTCCATATACTGCAGATAAAGGAAACATGAACTAAGAGGAAGTAGCAGGAGGGGCCAAGTGGGTGTGATAGTGGCATGGTGGAAAAAGACTCTATTACTATCTGCTTATATTTATATGCTCAGTGAACATCTTAAGACATTTGCTTCCGCTTATAAGACTTGAGATTTATTAGTACCATGTTGAATGTTGCTTAGTTATGTTACTGTTTAGTTACTTATAAAAGTTTGATATGCTAGAACTCATGAATGGATATTTTATGTTATGCATGTTATAAAAAGAGATAAGAGATGTTAACATGCTTATTACGAATATGATAGGTAATGCATGTATAAGAGAAGGTTTATGCCATGAAAACACGTTAAGTACGTAGATTGTGAAATGATCCCTATATGTCATGTTATAAAAAAAAAAGAAAAAGTAGCGCCGCCCTGAGAGAAGATAAGGGCGGGCATTACATAGTCACACGAGAAAGTATATGACACTTATATAATGATCCATGATACTTTCTCATGGTGGGTCATTCAGTATACATTCTCCAATGCATACCCATGTGTCAACTTGATATCTCATATCCATGACTTGTGAGATCAAGTCATCGAGTTGACCTACATGCTAGTCTCTTCGCATTAACATTGCCCCTGAATGTTAATACTTGACTAGGAATGATTAAGAGTAGTATTCTCTATATCATCTCATTATCGATTCAATCAATCGATTGATATAGATAAGAACCTTCTACTCAAGGAGGCTATTATACTTAGTTATTTGGCACCAATACAAGTAAGTATAATAACCATAAAGAAATGCCTTTATATATATAGGAATATGATACAACAAGTCCATACAACAATCAACACATGATTGACTCTAGGGCTTTCACTAATAGTTAACACCCGTCAGCAAACACCAACATGGTTGGTGTAACCTCTGTTAGTAATATATGAGAGATGTCCTAAGGCAATCGCCTTATGCATGAACCATTTATATGATAAATGAAGATTCACTATTTGAGTATACATGGTTTCATGTATTTGATTGGATCTTAAACTCATTTACTGAATGTCCGCGATACGACTCAAAGCATGAGAGAATTTGTGATTGGATCATAATTAGTGAATATCTCTACATGTGTAATTGTGATGTATCGGAATTATCCCTAGTCGATGAATTGATGGATTTGGACACCATTAATTCTGTCGAGACTAGCACGAGGTATACTCCTTGGTGTATCCAAGCAGCTGATTCTCACTGGCTGGAGAGATTGTGATGTCCGGAGTTAATCATGGATGCTAGTTATGGTAACTAGTTCATTGGAGTGACCAACCGTAAGACTTCATATGGTTCTCTGCATATATAGATATGTCAATGAAGTTCTTACTGTAGCTTAAGTGTGATGTTCCTTTGACTTGCGGTATTCAAGTCATCTTGATCATAAAGACTTATGCTTTGACATCTTAAGCAAGCATCTCTGAGGAGATGTGGACCCGGGATGATTGGGTATAAGTCGAAGTGATCGAAGGTGTTTGAATAGCCTATAAAGGATTCACCACTCCTTGCGAGGAGATGTATACCCATGGCCTCTCGTCGATTGTTACTAAAGTCTCCAAAGCATTACATGTTTAGAGTAAGGTACTCTTCGATACATGTGCAGAACTAGAACTGTGAGGACGAGGAAATGATACTTGGGCTAGGTGTGACGAGTCACCTAGTGCGGACCGACACTATAGACCATGTCCTGAACCAAGTGGGTATAAGATGAGTGAAGGGAATGGGGCACGATTCATTCGAGCCAAGGGTTTCGTAAATAGTTCGATCAACCGTTGATCTTTTGCTAATTGGGGATCATGATGTACTACTAGGTGCCACTCATGATCGTTCTATAATTAATGGTTAATTATAGACGGCCAACATAAACCGAGAACCTATTTGGTCACACGCACAACGAGCGTAATCCGAAGGATTTAAAACGAGCTTGAGAATGAGATTCTCAGACCGAGAGAAACTAGGTTTGGTTGGACCAAACAAGAAGCGAGCATGAAATCGTTTCAGTCGTAATGGAAGCGTGGATGGGCAGTGTCTTATGAAGACATAATGGATGAACCAAAATGGTTTGGTTCTAATCTAATGGAGGAGAATAAACCAAAGGGTTTGGTTTATTTTAAACGAATGAACCAATGTTGGTTTGGTTCGTTTTAACTTAAAATAAACCATCATGGTTTGGTTTATTTTAACTTAAATTAATGGAGCGGGTTAACGGGCCTTATGGTTATGATCCGATAACCATTAAGAGAATTAGTTCTCTATAAAAGAGGGCTTAAGGGTTTGTTAAGCCCTAATCAAATAGGCCCTTGACCTAATTATTGCCGCCCCCCTTCCTCTCCTTGGAGAAGTCAGCGCCAACCTCCATTGCCGCCGCCCACCCCCTTATGCCGCCGTCCAAATTGTTGTCGGCGTCCAAGCTTCGGCCGGTGATCCCCCGGCAACTCTCCAGTGATCTCCTTTGGGTTCGGCATCAAGGTGAGCTTTATCCTACCCTTTTTGGCCGACCCTTACTCCTCCACCAAAGCTGTCCAGTTTTCTGGACAGCTTGTTTCCCTCTCGTCGGAGCGTCGTTTGGATGACGTTTGGAGCTCCGACAGTAGTAGCCTTGCCGGGGATTTAATCTCCGGTAATTCTCATAGGTGGAGGATGAAGGATTCGTCAAACGGTTGACGAATACCTCTCCGGAGAAGCGAGTTTTGAGGACTCGTTTTGGATCCGAATTTGGATTCGGATCGTGATCTTCTCTCGATCACATCGTCTTCAACACGATGCTAGTAACCCATATGAAGATGAGGCTCGTGACTTGGTGAAGTCATCCCGAAGATACTCGGCGTGGATATGGATAGAGACGATTCTAGTGAGGATCGTTCCGGTTGATGCCTTTCCCGCTACACGTGATACGTAAGGTATACGTAGTTAAATTTCCTTTTATTGTAAAATTTAAATTTACGGTTATGTCTACACATGTTGTACTATGCATGCGTGTGATGTGTGTGTTGTAATAAATGTAGATTTATTATTTTTATTTCTTCCTCGTACATGTTTAAAACATGTTCAACACACACACTCATGTGATGCTCGGAAACCCAAAGGGTATCAGCCCAGGTTGTGTTTCGACATAATCGTAAAATTATTTTGCGATAGTCATAATGATATTTCTGGAAATTTTCTACTTTTGGAAAGTTAGAAGTATTTATGGAAATTTTTCAATTTTGGAAAGTCTAGAAGTATTTATGGAAATCTTCCACTTTTGGAAAGTTGGAAGTATTTATGGAAATTGATATTTTTCATAAATAAAATATTTGATTATATATTGGAAATTTGTTTCCTAATTTAATCATGATTTTATTTGGGAAATCAAATCTTAAAAATATTTTATTTCCATAAGTAGTTTTGATGATTTAGGAAATTGGTTTCCTAAATTGACTTTCCTTAATCAACTATTTCCACAAATAAAATATGTGATTAGATTTGGAAATTTGTTTCCTAATTTAATCATGATTTGATTTGGAGAATCAAATCTTAAACATATTTTATTTCCATAAATAGTTATGACATATAAGGAAATATTATACATGACATAATTGTATGTCATGTAATTGCATTAGATGCATATCATTATGTCATGCGTGTCGTGACATGTAGATGTATGTCATGTATGTCATGCAATGTAGATAATAGTTATTTGCATGCAAAGAGGATGAGACATAAAAACCCTTACTCAATATTAAAGCCTACACCTTCCATTAATATGGTTAGAACTAGAGTTCCGTTTCTTGTTTGGGTTGTTGGACTCTCTCCAAGCCCGGCTCGAACCCGAACATGTTCAAACCACGGAATAGTTTAATACTAATATGGTAAGAGTCAGAGGTCAATCGTTAGATTTGGTTGTTGGACTCTCTCCAAGCCAGGCTAATCGGTTGAATGCGCTCTAACCATATTAAAACTATTTCTCGATTAATGGGTTGGCTTTAACCTGAAGCATTGGCTTATTGGACTCTCTCCAAGGTCGATGTAAAGGGAGGTGAAGTTGGGTGCTATGCATATGATGCATACTTATTAATGTGTTAACAACCCGATGTATGTGTGAACATTCAATTAGTTGATAGCACATTGTGATAGTTGCATATACGTGATATGCAATCGGTATAGTTGATATCTACCGTCGTAGTTATGAATGGCTTGTTGGACTCTCTCCAAGGTTGTTCATATCTATGATGGATATCAGCCCATTCAGAGATGGACCTACGATCTCCCGAAGTGATTTTGGAGTTTTTGAAAATTCGAAAAAATGAATGGGATTTATAAATGTATGTTGATGAATTTTAAATCATCTTTCTCATATATGCTCGTTTTGTATTTCTAAAATTGATCATGATGTCTTTGAATTTGCATTCCATTTTGGATTCGAATAAATTGACTGGGCCAAACTTCTTGGACTGTCTTAGAAACTTGAGAATTGTTCTCAAGGTGAAAAGCTTGCGTATGTCCTCGAAGCGCCTCTTCCCGCCCATCCTAGTGATGATGCAACTCCGGACCAATTGTTGGTCTATCAGAAACATGTGACTGATTCTGAACTGACAAGTTGCTTCATGCTAGCCGCGATGGAACCCAAGCTACGAAAGTAGCATGAGCATATGGATGCTCATATCGTAGTCCTTCATCTTTATGAGTTGTTTGATAAGCAAGTGAAATTCGAAAGGTTCGAAGTCTCCAAGCTCCTCTTCACCTCTGAGATGCAAGAAGGTTCATCTGATCTTTGCCAACATGAAGACTATGGAGCCTTCTGAGAAGCATGAGCAGGGGACGGTGTTGTTAGTTGATTCCTCGAAGAAAGGTTCTAAGAGGGAGTCAAAGGAACAACAGAAGGGGAAGAAGAAAAAGGCTAAAAAGGCTGAACTAGCTCAAAAGGGCACTTGCCATCATTATGGCAAGTAGGGCCATTGGCGAAGAAATTGCAATATTTATCTTGAGTCCATGAAGAAGAATAAGGCATAAGATGCTCCATCTTTTTCATATATCTTCGTTATTGATTGTCATTCTATTTCCTCATACACTTGGGTATTGGATACTGGGTGTGGCTCACATATATGTAATGGCATACATGGGCTAAGGAATAGAAGAAGACTCATCAAGGGAGAGTCAAATTTACGTGTTGGGAATGGAGCAAAGGTTGCTGCACTCGCCATCGGAACGTATTTGTTGAAACTCCCTGCAGGACTTGTCTTAGAACTGGACAATTGCTTTTATGTTCCTTCATTGATAAATAACATCATTTCTATTTCTTGTTTAAATAGAAATGGGTACCATTTGAATTTTAGTAACAATTGTTGTTACATAACTTTAAATGGAGTTCTTTATGGGACTAGAACTTTAAGCAATGGTGTTTATACGTTGGACGTATCCAGTGACATTTTTCAATATCGAAGCGAGCAACAAGTGTGCTCGAAAGGATAATCAATTAGACTCCTAGATGTGGTATTGTCGTCTTGGCCATGCAAGCAAGAAACGCATGTCCGAATTACACCGATGTGGAATTCTGGAATCGTTTGAATTGGATTCATATGATACATACGAATCATGCTTAAAAGGCAAGATGACTAAGTTACCTTTTACAGGAAAAGGTGAACGAGTGCGAGAGTTGCTAGGTCTAATATATACTGATGTATGTGGACTTATGTCAACTCAAGCTTTAGGAGCCTATAGCTACTTCGTTACCTTCACCGATGATCACTCACGGTTTGGGTATGTGTTCTTGATGAAACACAAGTATGAAGCCTTTGAAAGGTTCAAAGAATTTAAAAATGAAGTAGAGAAACAACATGACAAGAGTATTAAAATACTTCAATCGGATCGAGGTGGTGAATACTTAAGTCAAGAGTTTCTTGATTATCTAAGAGACAATGGTATATTGTCTCAATGGACTCCGCCATATACACCACAGCATAATGGTGTATCTGAGAGGCATAACCGGACCTTGTTGGACATGGTCAGGTCAATGATGAATCATGAAAATCTTCCCAAGTCCTTTTGGGGCTATGCACTTCAGACAGCTGTTTACTTGTTAAACAGAATGTCAACCAAGGTAGTCTCTACTACTCCATATGAGATATGGAATGGTAAGAAACCTCATGTATCTTACTTGAAGATATGGGGTTATCCTGCTTATGTGAAGCGGATTGTATCAGATAAATTGGATGCTAAGTCTGATAAATGTCTATTTATTGGATACCCTAAGGAAACAAGGGGATACCAGTTCTATCATCCTGTGGAACAAAAGGTGTTTGTTTCAAGGCATGCTGTGTTTCTAGAGAAAGAGTTTCTCTTGCAAGAAAACAGTGGGAGTGTCGTCGAGCTTGAGGAGGCTCGAGAGACTCAAATAGACATTGATGAGATACCTGGTGAAGCACAACAACCGACAACTCATAGTGATGAGCAATCGGCTGGACCTATTGTAACACCACATCTTCGTAGATCTGGTAGAACACGCAGCATTCCTGAGAGATATGGATTTCTCGTAAGTGAATCGAATGACGTGTTACTTATTGATGATGAGGAGCCTACCAGTTATGAAGAAGTGCTGACAAGTTCAGAAAGGGATAAATGGCTTGATGTCATGAATTCGAAAATGGATTCCATGTATGAAAACCAAGTTTGGAACTTGGTTGACCCACCTGAAGGCATCAAGCCTATAGGGTGCAAGTGGGTTTTCAAGAAGAAAACCGACATGGATGGTAATGTGATTACCTATAAAGCTAGATTAGTGGAGAAAGGATATCGTCAAAAACAAGGTGTTGATTATGACGAAACCTATTCGCCTGTTGCTATGCTTAAATCCATTCGGATGCTCCTGGCCATAGCGGCTCATTATGATTATGAGATATGGCAGATGGATGTGAAAAATAGCTTTCCTTAATGGAAACCTGCTCGAGGACGTGTATATGATACAGCCTGAGGGTTTTACATCGGTTGATAAAACCAAGGTATGCAAATTACGACGGTCCATATATGGATTGAAGCAAGCATCCAGGAGCTGGAATATCGGTTTTGATGAGACAATCAAAAAGTTTGATTTCTCAAAAAATCCAGACGAACCTTGTGTGTACAAAAGTTAGTGGGAGTGCAGTCGTGTTCCTAGTATTGTATGTCGATGACATATTACTTATAGGAAACAATGTTTCAATCTTACAGTCAGTTAAGGTTTAGTTATCCAAGACATTCTCCATGAAAGACCTGGGAGAAGCAACATACATCCTCGGGATTAAGATCTATAGAGATATATCGAAACGGTTGCTTGGTCTTTCACAGTCTACATATATAGACCGAGTGCTAAAGAGGTTTAGCATGTCGGAATCCAAGAAAGGTTTTGTTAGTTAAAGCCCTAGAGTCAATCATGTGATGATTGTTGTATGGACTTTATTGTATCATATTCCTATTTATAAAGGCATGGTTATTATATTTACTTGTATTGGTGCCAAATAACTAAATATAATAATGTCCTTGAGTAGTAGGTTCTTATCTATATCAGTCGATTGGTTGAATCGATAATGAGATGATATAGAGAACACTACTCTTAATCATTCCTAGTCGAGTATTAACATTCAGGGACAACGTTAATGCGTAGAGACTAGCATGTAGGTCAACATGATGACTTGATCTCACAAGTCATGGATATGAGATATCAAGTTGACACATGGGTATGCATTGGAGAATGAATACTGAATGACCCGCCATGAGAAAGTATCATGGATCATTATATGAGTGTCATATACTTTCTCATGTGGCTATTAGTATGACTATTAGTCCTTAGACCTGAAGTCACCATGGTTCCCTATATAAGGAGTTGCATACTTTGGCTTTGTCAAACGTCACCCGTAAATGGGTGGACTATAAAGGCGATTACTGGGTATGTAACAAATTATGCGGAGGGATGTGAGTGATGTAGATGGGATCTATCCCTCCTATATGACGGGAGTGACATCGATATTCTTGATAGAGTGAGACCACGAAGTGCATGGCCATGCCCAAATGAGTCAATATGAGATATTGAGCTCATTTGATATGAGTGAGTCTACTTGGAGTTCAAGATTTAGATTGTAGCGAGGATGACACGGTCTATTCCTCAATTGGTCAATCTAGATGTCAAGGATAGAGGGACATTGTCATATATTGTGAGAGTCACAATTAGTAGTCACAAAGGTGATGTTAGAGCTCAACATTCTTGTAACTTGGGCAGCAATGATGTGTTGCTAGATACCGCTCATTGCTTATGTTCCTAAATCGGTTTAGGGACATTGCCAACGTTACAAGAACCTATAGGGTCACACACATAAGGGCAATTAGATGGAGATTAGGTTCATATGATGAACCATGAGGATTAGGTTCATGGGATGAACCAAATTGGATTAAGAGTAATCCAAATTAGACTAATTGAGTTAGACTCAAGTTGATTCAAGTGTTGAATGAGTCTAATTTAGATTTGATTCATCAAATCAATTTAAATTAATGAATAGAGATTCATTAAATTAAATTGACTTGAATCAAATGGTTGGATTTGATCAACCATGGGAGATAAGAGGTCAAGTTTGACTTGACTTGAGAGGGAAGATGAAAGGTCAAGTTTGACTTGACCAAATGTCATGTCATGATGATGACTTGGCATGGCCGGACAATGATGATGTTCCACATCATCATGGACACATCATGGGATGTCACCTCATGAGGGAGACCAAGATCCATTGACTCTTGTAGTTACATGCATGCATGTAACCCCCTTATAGTGGGTTATGGATGATGTAAAGTTAAGTTGTGTAACTTCATCTTCTTCCTCTTCTCTTCCCTCAAGCTCTCTCTTCCTTATCTAGCCATGAACGTCCAAGGGGTGCTAACACACTCTAAGATGTTTTTCTCCACCATTTGTCCATGTGGATACTTGTAGAGGAGTGTACACTTGACACTCTTGAGTTCCGACAAAGCGTTTGGACGAGCGGGATAAGCGAAGGGCATCGCTACGAGGGTAATGCTCTCACCTTCTAGATCTAAGGTAGATCTAGGTTTACTTAAGCACATACATGTTTTTATTTTTATATACCTTCACACAGATCCGTGGCCGGGCTTCCGAGGTTTCCGCAACGCAAAAAGCGGTTTTTGCGGCTCGGAAAGTCCAACAGTGGTATCAGAGCCACGTGCGAAGCATGTATGTGTTTCATTTTTTGTAATTTTTGTATTAGATATAAAATTACAGATTTATATGTTTCTGTAAATTTCCTATTTTTATAGATTTTTTGGGTATTTTTCTCGAAGAATCGAAGCAACGAGTGTTGGGACACTTGTAGGCTTCAACCGTCGAGAAAAACTCTCCGAAACGGTGAGTTCTCGCTTTAGGTTTTTGGGACAGCGACTTAAGTCGCTATAAGATCATTGTAGGGACACTCGCAAAGTTTATTTTGCGAGTAGGGGCGCTGCCCCTATTCCCAAAAGGGGCCTTGTCCAGCGATCACGCCCAAAAATCGCTTAGCGGGACCGTTACGGGGAGGTGACTCATAAAATTGAAAAAAAATAGGAAAAATTATAGAATTTTTTTGTAAAAATACATAATTTTGAATTATGTATAATTCTGTAATTGTCATGGCCCAATAACCCCAATATGATTGGATGTGATGTGTTATAATTCATAATACGGCCTGCGTGCTGTTTTGTGGTTGTGCGTGTTGTATAGTGTATGCGACCTATGCGTCGTATCTCTTCTTTTGATATTCTAGTTGTAAATAGTTTTAGACTCGAATGTAACTCGAGTTTCATATTTGTAATGTACAAAATGGAGCGATGAAAAGTTCACTTGAAGACAAGGTTACGAGAAGGGTGTCGATGACACATGGCGATCAAAGGAAGCACTTGGAGAAGCCGCTAGCCTTAGGTTGACCGTCCGATCTTCTCATTGGCTTGAGAAGATCGTAGTAGCGCTATGACTACATCACATTTAATTTTATATATATATATATATATATATATATATATATATATATATATATATATATATATATATATATATATATATATATATATATATATATATATATTTATTTATTTATTTATTTATTTATTTATTTATTTATTTATTTGATTTTGCTTGTATGTATGTGATGCATGCTAGTAGAATAATGCTTGTATGTATATGATGCATGCTAGGATAATTTTCTTGTATGTATATGATGCATGCTAGAATAATGATTGTATGTATGTGATGCATGCTAATATAGGATAATAAAGGCCTAAATGCATATAAGATACACATTTCGATTAGATTAGATCATAATCGAATCAACTCGAAAATGCCTACCGAGCCTTGATACCCATCACTACCTTGATCATTTGTTGTTGTTGAATCTGCCAAAGCAGAGCAACGCATATTATCTTGGTAGGGTACGGAGAGACAATCTTGGTCCCGCCTATCACGCTTGGGTTAGAGTAAGCTCAATTAGATTGAGCAAAACTAGTTAACTTAATTGGATCGAGTAGAACTATAGGCATATTCCAATCGTTGGAAAGATAGGTTAAGATCGCATTTACACTAAATCTTGGGCGATTTAGCCAAAGCTAACTCAAGGTCTTTTGTAAATGTGGGTCTTGATCCTATAAACAAGAGTTGCATAGAGATGTAATCGGTAATATGTTACCCACCGATCGTACTAAGTCTTGGGTGATTTAGCCAAAGCTAACTCAAGGCTTAGTATGATGTGGATCTTGTCCCGCAAGAATTATAGCTAGTTTGTATGAATCTAGTAAAGTGGTTTGACCACATCCATAACTCGATTCTATAAAATTCCTATAATTCAGTGGGAGCATCATTTGATTAAAGGCCTAATTAAATGATAAGAGGAATATGATATTAATTCTCTGCATTGTATGTTGTAGATAACTATGTCGACAAACACGAACACTCTCTCTCTGCGTTCTGTCCTTGAGAAGGACAAGCTCAATAGAGCAAATTTCCTAGACTGGTACAGGAACCTAAGAATTATTCTCATCCAAGAAAGGAAGTTGTACGTCCTGGAGCAGCCCATTCCGGAGGCACCTCCTGCCACTGCCTCGCAAGCTGACAAAGATGCTTACAAGAAGCATCAAGATGATGCATTAGATGTGTCATGTCTAATGCTCGCGACCATGAACTCTGAGCTTCATAAGCAACACGAGTTCATGAATGCTTATGATATGGTTGGACATCTTCATCAACTATATCAAGGACAAGCAAGGCATGAGAGATATAAAGTCTCTAAGGCATTGTTTGGGTCCAAAATGCAAGATGGGACTCCCATAGGTCCATATGTACTCAAGATGATTGGGTACGTAGAAAACCTACAAAGACTGGGATTCCCACTTGGCCAAGAGCTGGCCACTGACCTAATCTTGCAATCTTTGCCGCAAAGCTACAATCAATTTGTCATGAATTACAACATGAATGAAATTGATAAGCCACTGCCTAAGATGCTCAGCATGTTGAGAACTGCTGAGCTCAACCTTAAGAAGGGAAAATCTGACGCCATTTTGATGGTGCAAAAGAAGAAAGGCAAGGGCAAGCCTAAAGGTAAGGGAAAGTCTCAGGCCAAGGGCAATGGCAAGGAATTGAAACCCAAAGGAGGGGTAGCCAAGGAAGGGGCTTGCTTCCACTGCAAGGAAGCTGGACACTGGAAGCGTAACTGCAAGGCATACCTGGAAGATCTTAAGAAGAAGAGAAGTGAGACTTCTACTTCAGGTATAAATGTTATAGAAGTCAATCTATCTATTTCTTTATCATGGGTATTAGATACCGGATGTGCATCTCACATTTGTACCAATGTGTAGGCGCTGAGAAATAGCAGGGCATTGACAACGGACGAGGTGGACCTACGAGTAGGCAATGGAGCAAGAGTTGCTACTGTTGCTGTAGGAACTTATGATCTATCTTTGCCCTCTAGGCTTGTACTAGAATTAGATGAATGTTGTTATGTGTCTGCCTTAACTAAGAACATCATTTCAGTTTCTTGTTTGGACAAGAAAGGATTTGCATTTATAATAAAGAACAAATGTTGTTCAGTTTATTTAAATGATATGTTCTATTGTAGTGCACCTCTAATGAACGGACTCTACTTTCTAGACTTAGAGAGCCCTATCTATAACATAAGTACCAAAAGGTTCAAGTCAAATGAGTTGAACCAAACTTATCTCTGGCATTGTCGCTTAGGTCACATAAATGAGAGACGCTTATCTCAGCTCCATAAGGATGAGATGCTAGACTCATTTGATTTTGAATCATATGAGACATGCGAGTCTTGTCTTTTAGGTAAGATGACCAAGACTCACTTTAGTGGACACAGCGAAAGAGCAACATACTTGTTAGAACTTATACATAGTGATGTATGTGGTCCTTTCAATGTTGCTGCTAGAGGTGGTTACAAGTACTTCATTACATTTACTGATGACTTCAGTAGATATGATTATGTGTATCTCATAACACATAAATCAAAATCCTTTGAAAAGTTCAAAGAATTCAAGAATGAAGTACAAAACCAGCTTGGCAAGAGTATTAAGATACTTTGATCAGATCGAGGTGGTGAATACCTTAGCCATGAGTTTCGTGACTATCTAGCTGAGTGTGAGATTCTATCCCAACTCACTCCTCCTGGAACACCACAGTGGAATGGTGTATCCGAAAGGAGGAATCGTACCCTATTAGATATGGTACGATCTATGATGAGTCACACAAATCTTCCTATATCCTTTTGGGGATATGCTCTAGACATAGCAGCCTTTACCAAGGCTGTGATAAAGACACCATATACGATATGGACAGGGAGAAATCCCAAGATGTCTTTCATGAGGATTTGGGGTTGTGAGGCTTACGTTCGACGTCAAGTCTCAGACAAACTGGGACCCAAATCCGATAGGTGCTATTTTGTTGGATATCCCAAGGATACAAAGGGATATTACTTCTACATTCCCAGTCAGCACAAAGTGTTTGTAGCAAAGACTGGGGTTTTTCTAGAAAGGGATTTTGTTTCTAGAAAAACTAGTGGGAGTACGTTCGATCTTGAAGAAATTCAAGATAAGGATCATAGCACTGAGGCCTTGATGGAGGTTGAACAGGAACCACAAAGTGTTGTGGGTGATGAGGTTGTTGCACAAAGGGTTATGGAACAACCACCTATTCAGGTAGACCTACCTCTTCGCAGATCTAATAGGGTACATCGTCAGCCTGAGAGATACTCATTTCTCTTGTCTGACCATGATGATGTAATGCTTATTGTGAATGAGCCTTCCTCCTATCAGGAAGCTGTGATGAGCCCAGATTCTGAGAAATGGCTAGAGGCCATGAGATCCGAGATGGAATCCATGTACACCAACCAAGTATGGACT
The DNA here is from genome assembly GCA_025175895.1 of Wurfbainia villosa. NCBI lineage: Eukaryota > Viridiplantae > Streptophyta > Magnoliopsida > Zingiberales > Zingiberaceae > Wurfbainia > Wurfbainia villosa. The sequence continues at coordinate 73,864,093 of CM046000.1, read as the reverse complement.
TTGATTGATCCACCTGAAGGGGTCAAACCCATTGGGTGTAAGTGGGTCTTTAGGAGAAAGACTGACATGGATGGACTTACGCATACCTATAAGGGTCGATTGGTGGCTAAAGGTTTCAAGCAAATTCATGGTATTGACTATGATGAAACCTTTTCTCCAGTGGCGATATTTAAGTCCATTCGGATCTTGCTTTCTATTGCAGCATACCACGATTATGAGATCTGGCATATGGATGTTAAAACCGCATTTCTGAATGGAAACTTACTCGAGGATGTGTGCATGATACAACCTGAGGGTTTTGAAGATCCATAACATACTGGGAAAGTATGCAAGCTGTAAAGGTCCATTTATGGGCTAAAGCAAGCTTCTCGGAGCTGGAATCTTCGATTCGATGATGCGATCAAACAGTTTGATTTCATCAAGAATGAAGATGAACCCTGTGTCTACAAGAGGGTTAATGGGAACACAGTTGTCTTCCTTGTATTGTATGTGGATGACATACTACTCATTGGGAATGACATCCCTTCGCTATAGTCTGTGAAGACTTGGCTGGGGATGTGCTTCTCAATGAAGGACTTAGGTGAAGCAGCCTGTATTCTAGGCATCAAGATCTATAGAGATAGATCTAAGAGATTGCTTGGCCTAAGTCAGAGTACATACATAGACACGGTATTGCTACGGTTTGCCATGCAGAATTCCAAGAAGGGACTTCTGCCGATGTCACATGGTGTGAGTCTTTCTAAGACTCAAAGTCCCTCTTCTAGAGAGGAGAGAGACCGCATGGATAAGATCCCTTACGCATCTACTATAGGATCTATCATGTACGTCATGCTGTGTACTCGTCCTGATGTCTCATATGCTTTGAGCATGACGAGTAGATATCAGTCAGATCCATGTGAGCGTCACTGGATAGCAGTCAAGAATATTCTTAAGTACTTGAGAAGGACTAAAGAATATTTCTTGATATTTGGAGGCAATGAGGAGCTAGCTGTAAAGGGTTACAGCGATACCAACTTCCAAACTGACCAGGAAGATTATAGATCACAGTCAGGGTTCGTGTTTTGCTCAATGGTGGCGCTATGAGCTGGAAGAGTTCCAAGCAAAACACAGTTGATGATTCTACAACAGAGGCCGAATATATATCGGTGCTTCCATCTCATTCGAGAGATTATCGATAGAGGAGATGTGAAGATTTGCAGAGTACCCACAGAGGCTAACATCACAGATCCCTTGACCAAGGCTTTGGCACAGAAAAAGCATGATGGTCACACTAGGTCATTGGGTATTAGATACTATGGTGATTGGCTCTAGTGCTAGTGGGAGATTGTCAGTTAAAGCCCTAGAGCCAATCATGTGATGATTGTTGTATGGACTTTATTGTATCATATTCCTATTTATAAAGGCATGGTTATTATATTTACTTGTATTGGTGCCAAATAACTAAATATAATAATGTCCTTGAGTAGTAGGTTCTTATCTATATCAGTCGATTGGTTGAATCGACAATGAGATGATATAGAGAATACTACTTTTAATCATTCCTAGTCGAGTATTAACATTCAGGGACAACATTAATGCATAGAGACTAGCATGTAGGTCAACATGATGACTTGATCTCACAAGTCATGGATATGAGATATCAAGTTGACACATGGGTATGCATTGGAGAATGAATACTGAATGACCCGTCATGAGAAAGTATCATGGATCGTTATATGAGTGTCATATACTTTCTCATGTGGCTATTAGTATGACTATTAGTCCTTAGACCTGAAGTCACCATGGTTCCCTATATAAGGAGTTGCATACTTTGGCTTCGTCAAACGTCACCCGTAAATGGGTGGACTATAAAGGCGATTACTGGGTATATAACAAATTATGCGGAGGGATATGAGTGATGTAGATGGGATCTATCCCTCCTATATGACGGGAGTGACATCGATATTCTTGATAGAGTGAGACCATGAAGTGCATGGCCATGCCCAAATGAGTCAATATGAGATATTGAGCTCATTTGATATAAGTGAGTCTACTTGGAGTTCAAGATTTAGATTGTACCGAGGATGACATGGTCTATGCCTCGATTGATCAATCTAGATGTCAAGGATAGAGGGACATTGTCATATATTGTGAGAGTCACAATTAGTAGTCACAAAGGTGATGTTGGAGCTCAACATTCTTGTAACTTGGGTAGCAATGATGTGTTGCTAGATACCGCTCATTGCTTATGTTCCTAAATCGGTTTAGGGACATTGCCAACGTTACAAGAACCTATAGGGTCATACACATAAGGGCAATTAGATGGAGATTAGGTTCATATGATGAACCATGAGGATTAGGTTCATGGGATGAACCAAATTGGATTAAGAGTAATCCAAATTAGACTAATTGAGTTAGACTCAAGTTGATTCAAGTGTTGAATGAGTCTAATTTAGATTTGATTCATCAAATCAATTTAAATTAATGAATAGAGATTCATTAAATTAAATTGACTTGAATCAAATGGTTGGATTTGATCAACCATGGGAGATAAGAGGTCAAGTTTGACTTGACTTGAGAGGGAAGATGAAAGGTCAAGTTTGACTTGACCAAATGTCATGTCATGATGATGACTTGGCATGGCCGGCCAATGATGATGTTCTACATCATCATGGACACATCATGGGGTGCCACCTCATGAGGGAGACCAAGAGTCATTGGCTCTTGGAGTTACATGCATGCATGTAACCCCCTTATAGTGGGTTATGGATGATGTGAAGTTAAGTTGTGTAACTTCATCTTCTTCCTCTTCTCTTCCCTCAAGATCTCTCTTCCTCATCTAGCCATGAACGTCCAAGGGGTGCTAGCACACTCTAAGATGTTTTTCTCCACCATTTGTCCGTGTGGATACTTGTAGAGGAGTGTACACTTGACACTCTTGAGTTTCGACAAAGCGTTTGGACGAGCGGGATAAGCGAAGGGCGTCGCTACGAGGGTAATGCTCTCACCTTCTAGATCTAAGGTAGATCTAGGTTTACTTAAGCACATACATGTTTTTATTTTTATATACCTTCGCACGGATCCGTGGGCGGGCTTCCGAAGTTTCCACAATGCAAAAAGCGATTTTTGTGGCTCGAAAAGTCCAACAGGTTACCTACCCATCAGGCATGGGGTACACCTTTCGAAGTCTATGTGTCCGCACACAGAAGATGAGAGGATTTGCATGAGTAAGATTCCCTATGCATCCGTAATAGGATCTATCATGTATGCTATGTTATGTACGAGGCCCGATGTATTGTATGCTCTGAGTGTCACGAGCAAATACCAGTCTGATCCAGGAATGGATCATTGGGTGGCTGTTAAGACGATCCTTAAGTACTTAAGAAGAACTAAGGATGTGTTCCTAATATATGGAGAAGGGGACATGGTGATACGCGGGTATACGGATGTCAGCTTCCAGACAGACAAGGATGATTCCAGGTCTTAGTCTGGATACGTGTTCACCTTGAATGGGGGCGCAGTGAGTTGGAAAAGTTCCAAATAAGACACTGTAGCGGATTCTACCACTGAGGCAGAATACATTGCAGCTTCAGAAGCAGAAAAGGAAGCGGCTTGAATCAAGAAGTTCATTTATGAACTTTGTGTGATTCCAGCCATTGTTGAAGCAATACCGATCTACTGCGACAACAATGGAGCAATTGCACAGGCGAAAGAGCCAAGGTCTCATCAACGATCCAAACATGTGCTTCGCCACTATCATCTTATCAGAGAGATCATCAGTAGGAAAGAAATACAAATCGAGAAAAACCCCACTGAAAGGAACTTAGCGGATCCTTTGACTAAAGCATTACCTCAAAGTAAGTTTGAGGGTCATGTTACATCTTATGGTATTGGATACCGTAGCGATTGGTATTAGACCAAGTGGGAGTCTGTTAGTAATATATGAGAGATGTCCTAAGGCAATCGTCTTATGCATGAACCATTTATATGATAAATGAAGATTCACTATTTGAGTATACATGGTTTCATATATTTGATTGGATCTTAAACTCATTTACTGAATGCCCGCAATACGACTCACAACATGAGAGAATTTGTGATTGGATTACAACTAGTGAGTATCTCTACATGTGTAATTGTGATGTATCAGAATTATCCATAGTCGATGAATTGATGGATTTGGACACCATCAATTCTGTCGAGACTAGCACGAGGTATACTCCTTAGTGTATCCAAGCAGCTGATTCTCACTGGCTGGAGACATTGTGATGTCCGGAGTTAATCGTGGATGCTAGTTATGGTAACTAGTTCATTGGAGTGACCAACCGTAAGACTTCATATGGTTCTCTGCATATATAGATATGTCAATGAAGTTTTTACTGTAGCTTAAGTGCAATGTTCCTTTGACTTACGGTATTCAAGTCATCTTGATCATAAAGACTTATGCTTTGACATCTTAAGCAAGCATCTCTGAGGAGATGTGGACCCGGGATGATTGGGTATAAGTCGAAGTGATCGAAGGTGTTTGAATAGCCTATAAAGGATTCACCACTCCTTGCGAGGAGATGTATGCCCATGGCCTCTCGTCAGATTGTTACTAAAGTCTTTGGCCAAAGAATTACATGTTTAGAGTAAGGTACTCTTCGATACATGTGCAGTAACTAGAATCCGTAGAATGAGGAAATGATACTTGGGCTAGGTGTGACGTAGTCAGCCTAGTGGGGACTGACACTATAGACCATGTCCTGAACCAAGTGGGTATAAGATGAGTGAAGGGAATGAGGCACGATTCATTCGAGCTGTTGAAGGGTTTCAGAAATAGTTCTGGATCAACCGTTGATCTTTTCGGTTAATTGGAGATTATGATGTACTACTAGGTGCCACTCATGATCGTTCTATAATTAATGGTTAATTATAGACGGCCAACATAAACCGAGAACCTATTTGGTCACACGCACAATGAGCATAATCCGAAGGATTTAAAACGAGCTTGAGAATGAGATTCTCAGACCGAGAGAAACTAGGTTTGGTTGGACCAAACAAGAAGTGAGCATGAAATCGTTTCAGTCGCAATGGAAGCGTGGATGGGCAGTGTCTTATGAAGACATAATGGATGAACCAAAATGGTTTGGTTCTAATCCAATGGAGGAGAATAAACCAAAGGGTTTTGTTTATTTTAAACGAATGAACCAAAGTTGGTTCGGTTCGTTTTAACTTAAAATAAACCATCATGGTTTGGTTTATTTTAACTTAAATTAATGGAGCGGGTTAACGGGCCTTATGGTTATGATCCGATTGTCACGCCCGCCCTTTTCCCAAGGGTCCGGAGGGGCGGCGCGTGACGCAATCGTACATATATACATTACATTACAGCGGAAGACTTTATACATATTTCATACTTCTTACAGCGGAAGACTTTAGACTTTTTTTTTTCTTTTAAACATAAACATGCATCGTCATTTCATAGATACTTCTTCTTAACATAGAACATGCATCATTATTTCATAGACACTTCTTCTTAAACATAGGGCATGCATCATCAGTTCATAAGTACTTAGTTCAAATTCATAAGCTAAATCATCTTAGGGAAAACATGCATAAAGGGCATAATAGATCTCCTCCACCATGCCACTACCACACACATTTTGCTCCTCCTGCTGCTCCCTTTAGTTTATCCACCCTTTACCCTTATCTGCAGTACAAGGGATCATAAACTATAAGCACATAGGCTTAGTAAGATCCTGTCCTACTCACAAAATCATACGTAAGTATAACATGACATAACATCATAACATAAGCAGACATAACATAAATATATCAGCATAGACATAAGCAGGCAATGACATGTAGACATACAACATCGTAAGCAGGCATATAACATGTAAAAACATATATAACATAACAAACATAGCATGTAAACATATATAACATAACCATCATAACATGTAAACATATATAACATAACAAACATAGCATGTAAACATATATAACATAACCATCATTACATGTAAACATATATAACATAACAAACATAGCATGTAAACATATATAACATAACCATCATAACATGTAAACATATATAACATAACAAACATAGCATGTAAACATATATAACATAACCATCATAACATGTAAACATATATAACATAACAAACATAACATGTAAACATATATAACATAACTATCATAACATGTAAACATATATAACATAACAAACATAGCATGTAAACATATATAACATAACCATCATAACATGTAAACATATATAACATAACAAACATAGCATGTAAACATTTATAACATAACCATCATAACATGTAAACATATATAACATAACCATCATAACATGTAAACATATATATCCTAACAAACATAGCATGTAAACATATATAACATAACCATCATAACATGTAAACATATATAACATAACAAACATAGCATGTAAACATATATAACATAACCATCATAACATGTAAACATAACAATCATAACATGTAAACATATGCAGGATGCTCTTTGAAAACATATATCATAGGTATTTAACATAAATCTCAACATATTGGGCCTGACATTGTACCACATCATCATCATCATAGCGCGCATCCCTAAATAGACCCGAGGCAGCTAATCTCGAACCTACTAGGTTACTAGGCCCGATCTTAGTCTATCGACCTAGGGGCCATCATCATAACATAGAAGCCCATCCTAGGCCCGATCTTAGTCCGTCGGCCTAGGGCATCTGGGAGCCCATCCCGTACTATGACCGTCGACCTAGGGACAATCATAACTGAAAAGACCTAACCCAGTATGCACATACTAAATCCCTAGTCACACATCAATATTACCCATTATTGACAAGATCAAAATGCCCGGCACAATTTATTTTTATTCCATCCAGTTTATCAGTCTCAACTACACACTTAACTCTCAGAACCTGAAGAAAAATAGAACATCAAATCATCTCCCCTCAACTATAAACTCTGTTTCGTAGATCCCCCGGACAATGTGTGTCATGCTCATCATCATCTCCTCAGTTACACCACCTCCGCTTCTGGTATCTCAATCTGGGTATCCTGTTCCCTACCTGAAATTGTTATGTGACATCATGAGTTCACAGCCCAGTAAGTAGATCAATGACAGAGTTATAACACAGGGAGAAGAAAAATTCAAAAGAAAACATATATCTCTACAACTGCAAATGAAAATTACTGTAGCTCAACATACAATTTCGGTTATACTTTCTGCAAGTCAATATGAAACCTAACCAATGCATTTAACATCATATCATTATAACAAGTACAGCGAACCCCATCATGTCTTTCTGTTATGCTAACTGTACCTAAACATAAACCCTCGTGGTACCTCACATTATGCATTTAAAATGCGGAGCCAGTCAAATATCTTAATTTCTTGTGCAAATCCTGAGGTACCTCTAGGAAGAAACTAAGGGAATCACCATCATCATCAATCGATTAATTTGTAGGCCCTCCCCGGAGCTCAACCCGGGGAGCCCAACCCGTCCAGGCACCACTAATGCTCATGTACATACAGTTAACTAACTAAGAATTTTTGTCATTGTCTATCATACTCAGTCACAGAAGGATAACATAGAACATCATGAATGAACGTGTATATATATATATATATATATATATATATATATATGTATATCTATATATTGCATCTAACCCCATACACAGGTAGATGTTAACATAACTCATTCACATAACATCGAAGCATAAGAAGGATCTGACGAACATTTTAGCTAAAGAAAATAAGAACATTAAACATCATAGGTGACCAAATATATATATCTATATATATCATCTAACCTCATACAGTAGATGGTAATTACACACATAGATATAGCATCTAACCTAATACACAGGTAGATGGTAATTACTCATATATATATATATATAAATATATATATATATATATATATATATATATAGCATCTGACCTCATACACAGGTAGATGATAATTATCACATATTACATATCCTTTACAGCATTATGAAAAACTTATGAAGGATTAACTAAACATGCTGACCGCTAACAATGTATCAAGAATCATCTACGGACATAATGCTCATGTACATACACATTTAAATCCACCCCAGCATGCTGATTTCCTTTTCAAACAATCTACTCATTTCATCTATTAAACATTTATCTGACTATTATCTGAATATTTAACCCTCCTATACCTCCCTTGACGTATTCAATTCATAATGACCCTAACCTGTAAATTATCAGCTATTACAACCCAACCGAATGAAACCCACAACACCAATCCACGCATCAATTCCACAACAGCGGTCCTAAAATCACAATCCGCTCCTCTTCCCTCCTAATAGCAAAAGGTCTGTTTTACCCCTTTCCATTCCCCCTGCCCTTCTCCGTTTGAGCACCCTCATCCTCCGGTTCCAATCACCTTCCAACCAGAACTCCTCTTCCCGTGATCCCTCTTCTCTTCACCTCCCGGTAGGAAAACCTCAGCTCCCACCGGTTTTTCCTTATCACACTCCCTTCCAAGATACCATCAATCCACCCATGACCCCTGCTTGAACTCACGTCGGAAACCCAAAGCTCCAGCCCGATTACATCCCGAAATCCCGACTCCATCACCTCCTCCCTCGATCCATTCCCAAAATACCAAAAGCTCACCCACGACCCTTGCTAGAACCCACGCCGGAAGCCCACAGCTCAATCCCGATTCAATCCCTAAATCCCGAACCCATCCCGCCTCTAGAGCCCCATACGAATTCGCTAAACCCTCCGCCCTCGCTAGCCCTAGCCAGAGATCACTTACCGGGAAGAGGAAGGAGGAGTGTCGGTGGAGCTCCGGCGGCAGGGATTCGACGCTCGCTTTCGTCGGCTGCGGTGGCTCGCGGCGGAGTAGGTTTGCGCGAACGAAAAGAAACCCGGAAAAAGAAATAAAAGAAAAGGAAAATATATAGGGGTTCGGCCGGTTAATTTGGGTTTTAGGGTTTTTCCCCTTCATGCCTCTCAACTGTGATTATTTAGGGTGTAAACAGACCCTGAATTTTATCCCCCTTTTCCGATGATTTTCGCTCGTGTATTTATTTATTTATTTATTTATTTTATTTTATTTTATTTTATTTTATTTTTTTTTTTTTTGAGACTTGACAACTCTTCCCCCCTTAAAAAAAAATTTCGTCCTCGAAATTTGACTTACCAAATAGTTCAGGGTAACGGTCACGCATATCCCGCTCGGTCTCCCAGGTAGCTTCCTCTATCTGTTGATTTCCCCATAAAACTTTCACCATTCTGATTTCTTTATTTATCAGCTTCCGCACTTGACGATCTAATATTTATTCTGGTATTACCTCGTAGGATAGATCTGGTGTCCTTTGTACCCAATCACATGTGTAGGATTGGAAAGGTACCTCCTGAGCATGGATACGTGAAACACATTATGAACTCCCGCCAGGTTTGGTGGTAGCGCAACTCGGTATGCTCGTGTCCCAATCCGGTCGAGAATCTCAAAAGGCCCAATATACCTCGGACTGAGTTTGCCCTTCCTTCCGAACCTCAGTACTCCCTTCATGGGTGACACCTTGAGAAATACATGGTCTCCCACTGTGAACTCTAGGTCCCTCCTTCGACAATCAGCATAACTCTTTTGGCGACTCTGTGCCGACTGCATTCTATCCCGGATCTTTGCTACTAGTTCCACAGTTTGTGTCACAATCTCTGGACCCAGAACTGCCCTTTCTCCTACCTCTTCCCAGTGTAGTGGGGTTCTACACCTTCTTCCGTATAGCAGGGAGCCATACCGATGGTGGATTGATAACTATTATTATAGGTGAACTCTACCAGGGCCAGTTTGGACTCCCAACTCCCTTTGAAATCTATAATGCAAGCTCGTAGCATATCTTCCAAAATCTGAATTACTCGCTCAGATTGACCGATGCAGGGATGGAAAGCAAAGCAAGTTTTGTACCCAATCCCGATGCAAACTTTTCCGAAGATGTAAATTTTGGATCTCTATCGACATAACGATCCGAATTCCATGTAACCTTACTATTTCCCGTATGTACAACTCTGCGTATTGTATCATAGTGAAAGTGGTTTTCACCGGCAAAAGTGGGTGACTTCACAATCGATCCACAATAACCCTGCATTTGATCCCTTAGTCGAGATCGGTAATCCTACCATAAAATCCATGGCAACATTTTCCCACTTCGCACAGTATCAGGCGGTTCGGCGATCCATGGGCCTTTGGTGCTCGGCTTTCACTGTTACTGTTGCCGAGTAAGGCACTCATGGACCATCTTGCTTATGTCTCTCTTCATGACCGGCCACCAATATAATAGCCGCATATCCTTATACATCTTTGTGCTGCCAGGGTGGATAGAGTACGGGGTAGTGTGAGCTTCCCTCATGAGATTCTCCCTCAGGGATCCACCCTTAGGCACCCATATGCGGCCCTTGTATCGCACTATCCCATCAATCACTGAGTAGATGGTGCTGCCCTTTGCTTCATCTTTGCGTTTCCATTCCATTAACTGTTGGTCAGGCTTGTTTGCGGATCGATCCGTAAGTTGATGTAACCGGTGCTATCACCTCCACTCTTATCTGTTGAAATTCTGATATCAATCCTTGCTGGGTGGTCAACTGTAATAGCGTCGCCGTCTTGCGACTCAGCGCATCCGCCACCACATTAGCCTTACCCGGGTGATAGTTAATATTGCAGTCATAATCTTTTACCAACTCCAACCATCGTCTCTGCCGCATATTCAGTTCCTTTTGAGTAAAGAAATATTTCAAACTTTTATGATCTGTGTAGATCTCGCATCGTTCTCCGTAAAGATAGTGTCGCCAGATCTTCAAAGCGAAGACGACAGCTGCTAGTTCCAGGTCATGTGTAGGATAATTCTGCTCATGCACCTTCAACTGACGTGATGCATAGGCAATGACCCTCCCCTTCTGCATCAATACCGCCCCTAGACCAGTTTTGGAGGCATCAGTGTACACCACAAATTGCCCAGAAGTGTCTGGAACTGCAAGCACGGGTGCTATCATCAGCCTTTCCTTTAGCTCCATAAAACTCTTCTCGCACTGAGTAGTCCATTCATACCTCACCCCCTTCTTAGTCAACGAAGTCAGGGGTAGCGCAATTCGTGAAAAATTCTGAATAAATCTGCGATAATACCCTGCTAGTCCCAGAAAACTTCGAATTTCTGTAACATTCCTCGGAGTAGCCCAACTCTGGATTGCCTCCACTTTGACTGGATCCACTTCTACCCCCCTCTCCGAGACTATATGTCCTAAAAATGCTATTTGTCTTAGCCAAAAATCGCATTTGCTGAACTTAGCATATAACCGCTTATCCTTCAGAGTCTGCAGTACCAGCGTCAGATGTTGTCGGTGCTCTTCGTGACTCTGAGAGTAAATTAGTATATCATCGATGAAGACAATCACAAACTGATCCAGGTATGGCTGGAAAATCGGGTTCATCAAATCCATAAAGGTTGCGGGGGCATTAGTGAGTCCAAACGGCATAACTAGAAACTCATAATGACCATATCGAGTTCTGAATGCAGTTTTATAGGCATCTTCTCCTTTCACCCTCAATTGGTGGTACCCCGACCTCAAGTCAATTTTTGAGAACACCGTTGCTCCCTGTAGTTGATCGAACAGATCATCGATTCTAGGCAACGGGTACTTGTTCTTGACTGTAACCCGGTTCAACTCCCGGTAGTCAATGCACAACCGCATTGAACCGTCTTTCTTACGGACGAACAACACTGGCGCTCCCCAGGGTGACACACTAGGTCGGATGAAACCCTTATCCAGTAGTTCTTGTAGTTGCTCCTTCAGTTCCTTCATTTCGGTGGGTGCAAGGCGGTACGGTGCTTTAGACACGGGGGTGGTTCCCGATATTAATTCTATCCCAAACTCAACCTCCCTGACAGGGGGTAATCCTGCAATATCCTCTGGAAATACATCGGGAAAATCCCGGACTACCTCTACTTCCTCCAGACTTGGTTTAAAAGTCTCAGAACTTCCCATTATGTTGACTAGAAATCCGTTACACCCCTTACTTAACATTTTCTGAGCTTTACATGCTGATATAATAGGTAGATGACTCAACGTGGAGGTTGCATTAAAGATGACAAATCCATCATTTTGTAGTTTCAGTTTAACCGTCCTTTGTTTACAGTCAATAATGGCCTCGTACCGAGTCAACCAATCCATACCCAGAATTACATCAAAGTCCACCATCTCTAATACAATAAGTTCGGCGTATACTGTATAGTTTTGCATCCGTATCGGACAGTTCCTCACTATTCTATTGTTGGTCAGTTCTTCCCCCGAAGGCAAGGACACGGTATAGCCGGTAGCCATCCAATCACATGAAATACCTAGTTTTGCAACGTAGGCCACCGATATGAAAGAGTGTGTAGCTCCAGAATCTATTAAGGCATGAGCAGGTAGGTTGACAATAGAAATTCTACCTGTGATAATGGCCGAATCCGGATCCACCTGCTCCTGTGTCATAGCATACACCCTTCCTCGAATTGGCTCTTTGAGCTGAGGGCAGTTCATAGCAAAGTGCCCAGACTTCTTGCACTTGTAGCACACATCTGTACCCACCAAACACTGACCTGCATGAGTCTTATCGCACTTGGGGCACTGAGTTTTGCTTTCACCCTTGAGACATGTGGTGGTCGACCGGTCGGGCTCTGGTGTCGTTGTCGTGGCTGCGTCTGAAACTGTGGCTGTTTACCTCGAAACTGGCTCGGTGCAAACTTCTTCTGACTCGACGCAGGAGGTTCCCTTCCCTGGTAACTAGACCTCTTAGTCTGTACTTCCTTTATCATGTCATTCCTGTCCCTCTCTGCCATCAGAGCCTGATCCACAGCCTCTCTAAAGGTGGTAACTCGACTCACCCTGACATCATGGCGAATGGCTGCCCTCAATCCCTCAGTGAAATGTTTCAGCTCCTCTACTGGTTGACTGGCAATCATAGGTACAAAATACCGCCCCTTCTCGAATTCCTTGACATACTCAGCCACTGTCCGGTCCCCTTGGCGAAGCTCTAGGAATTCTCTGGCCATTCGAGTTCTGGTGTCAGCAGTAAAGTATTTACCATAAAATACCTCCTTGAATTCAACCCAAGTAGCTGTAGCTAAATCCACCGCTGAACGAGCACCCTCCCACCATATCCGAGCATCGCCCCGCAACATGAATATGGCGCATCTCACCTTGTCAGCATCAGTAAGCTGCATGAAGTCATATATCGTCTCCAATGATCGAATCCATCCTTCCGCCACAATCGGGTCTGTGCTTCCCTTAAACTCTGTCGGTCCAAGATCCTCAATCGCTTGTATCGGGTTCACACCGTGGGACCACTATGGGTGTTTCCATGCTCCCTGGCTCTCAACAGCTGTTGGATCTGTTCTCCCTGAATCCGACTCTGTTCCTGCATAATTGTGGCAAGCTCAGCGAGAAACTGACTACTCTGCCCCCCTTCACCATTGTTTCTTCTACCCGCCATTCTCTATAAAACCCGATAACCGCATCGTTATCTCTCAATTTGCACATAAACCTAAACATAATTACATTAAGACTACTACTCGAAAAGTAAATTCAAAGCTTACAACGCGGAGATGGATGTATCGAGTCTGGATGAGATTGCATGCACACCGCTCCTTTAGGATCGTTCGCTCTGATACTAACTGAAAAGACCTAACCCAGTATGCACATACTAAATCCCTAGTCACACATCAATATTACCCATTATTGACAAGATCAAAATGCCCGGCACAATTTATTTTTATTCCATCCATTTTATCAGTCTCAACTACACACTTAACTCTCAGAACCTGAAGAAAAATAGAACATCAAATCATCTCCCCTCAACTATAAACTCTGTTTCGTAGATCCCCCGGACAATGTGTGTCATGCTCATCATCATCTCCTCAGTTACACCACCTCCGCTTCTGGTATCTCAATCTGGGTATCCTGTTCCCTACCTGAAATTGTTATGTGACATCATGAGTTCCACAAACAAGAAGTAGATCAATGAGCGAGTTATAACACAGGAGAAGAAAAATTCAAAAGAAAACATATATCTCTACAATGCAAATGAAAATTCTTACTGTAGCTCAACATACAATTTCGGTTATACTTTAGAAACCTAACCAATGCATTTAACATCATATCATTATAACAAGTACAGCGAACCCCATCATGTCTTTCTGTTATGCTAACTGTACCTAAACATAAACCCTCGTGGTACCTCACATTATGCATTTAAAATGCGGAGCCAGTCAAATATCTTAATTTCTTGTGCAAATCCTGAGGTACCTCTAGGAAGAAACTAAGGGAATCACCATCACCATCGCACCACATTCAATTTGGGTGGGCCCTCCCCGGAGCTCAACCCGGGGAGCCCAACCCGTCCAGGCACCACTAATGCTCATGTACATACAGTTAACTAACTAAGAATTTCTGTCATTGTCTATCATACTCAGTCACAGAAGGATAACATAGAACATCATGAATGAACGTGTATATATATATATATATATGTATATCTATATATTGCATCTAACCCCATACACAGGTAGATGTTAACATAACTCATTCACATACCATCGAAGCATAAGAAGGATCTGATGAACATTTTAGCTAAAGAAAATAAGAACATTAAACATCATAGGTGACCAAATATATATATCTATATATATCATCTAACCTCATACACAGGTAGATGGTAATTACACACACATACATATATCATCCAACCTCATACACAGGTAGATGGTAATTACTCATATATATATATAAATATATATATATATATATATAAATATATATATATATATATATAAATATATATATATATATATATATATATATATATATATATATATATATATATATATATATATATATATATATATATATATATATATATATATATATATATATATATATATATATATACATATATATATATATACATATATATATATATACATATATATATATATATATATATATATATATATATATATATAGCATCTGACCTCATACACAGGTAGATGATAATTATCACATATTACATATCCTTTACAGCATTATGAAAAACTTATGAAGGATTAACTAAACATGCTGACCGCTAACAATGTATCAAGAATCATCTACGGACATAATGCTCATGTACATACACATTTAAATCCACCCCAGCATGCTGATTTCCTTTTCAAACAATATACTCATTTCATCTATTAAACATTTATCTGACTATTATCTGAATATTTAACCCTCCTATACCTCCCTTGACGTATTCAATTCATAATGACCCTAACCTATAAATTATCAGCTATTACAACCCAACCGAATGAAACCCACAACACCAATCCACGCATCAATTCCACAACAGCGGTCCTAAAATCACAATCCGCTCCTCTTCCCTCCTAATAGCAAAAGGTCTGTTTTACCCCTTTCCATTCCCCCTGCCCTTCTCCGTTTGAGCACCCTCATCCTCCGGTTCCAATCACCTTCCAACCAGAACTCCTCTTCCCGTGATCCCTCTTCTCTTCACCGCCTCCCAGCCGCCGGAAAACCTCAGCTCCCACCGGTTTTTCCTTATCACACTCCCTTCCAAGATACCATCAATCCACCCATGACCCCTGCTTGAACTCACGCCGGAAACCCAAAGCTCCAGCCCGATTACATCCCGAAATCCCGACTCCATCACCTCCTCCCTGCCGACGGGAAAACCCCAATTCCACCGGTTTCCTCATCTCGATCCATTCCCAAAATACCAAAAGCTCACCCGCGACCCTTGCTAGAACCCACGCCGGAAGCCCACAGCTCAATCCCGATTCAATCCCTAAATCCCGAACCCATCCCGCCGCTAGAGCCCCATACGAATTCGCTAAACCCTCCGCCCTCGCTAGCCCTAGCCAGAGATCACTTACCGGGAAGAGGAAGGAGGAGTGTCGGTGGAGCTCCGGCAGCTTGGCGTCGACGCCGGCGGCAGGGATTCGACGCTCGCTTTCGTCGGCTGCGGCGGCTCGCGGCGGAGTAGGTTTGCACGAACGAAAAGAAACCCGGAAAAAGAAATAAAAGAAAAGGAAAATATATAGGGGTTCGGCCGGTTAATTTGGATTTTAGGGTTTTTCCCCTTCATGCCTCTCAACTGTGATTATTTAGGGTGTAAACAAACCCCGAATTTTATCCCCCTTTTCCGATGATTTTCGCCCGTGTATTTATTTATTTATTTTATTTTATTTTATTTTATTTTATTTTTTTTGAGACTTGACAATAACATAGAAGCCCATCCTAGGCCCGATATAAGTCTGTCGGCCTAGGGCAACTTAGGAGCCCATCCCTTTGGACCTTGTTAGGGTCCTGGTACAAGCCATGCAGAAAGTAAAATACATACATGTTTCTTATCATAATATATCATATTTCATTTCATAAACATATCATATTCCTTATCATGACATATCATGTTTTTCTTCTTCATATCATAACATACTTCTTCTTCATAACATATCATATGACTTTCATAACATATTTCTTCTTCATAACATATCATTCACCATAACATATTTCTTCTTCATAACATATCATATTCTTTTCATGCATATCATGTTCCTTCTTTATAAAACATCATACATTCATACAATTACGAGGTAATAAGCATAACATGATCACAACATCACACACATATAAGCATGGCATAAGGTATAAACATCATGAACAAGTATACATGGAATGACCTAAACTTCATAGAGTTCTATCAAAGTTTTAAACACCAAACAACTTATATATGGTCTAACTAACCACATGTTAGTTCTTTAACACATAAAGCATGGCAAGGGAGGGCACTTAGGGTTTTAATTAAACCTTGGCCGAATGGGTTTAAAGGACATGAGGCTCAACCACTTAACTCTAGGTTAACCAACAACATGTTACCTTCATCTAACATCAAAAGTCATCATGAACTCAATCAAACATGGCATAGAAACATATTAGGGGTCTTGGCCGAATAGTTCAAAGGCTTAAGGTTCATCCACTTAAATCTAGGTTAACCAAACAACATGTTATCTTCATTTACCATCAAAACATAGGATGAACTTATCTATAGCATGGCATAGAACATGTTATCTTCTTTTAACATCAAACATGACATAAACTCATTTAAAACCTAGCATAGAACATGTTATCTTCATCTAGCCTCAAAACTTAGCCTAAGCTCATCTAATCATGGCATAAAAGAACACACATAGGGGTCTAAAGTGGCTTGGCCGAATGGTCCAAGGCTGAGAAGTTCATCCACTTAAATCTAGGTTAACCAAACATCATGTTATCTTCTTTTACTATCAAAACATAGCATGAACTTGGCTATAGCATGGCATAAAAGAACATATAGGGGTTTAGAGTGATGGGTTTCCGGCACCGCGGCGTGTGTGTGTTCGATCATGTTTCGTAAACATGAGCACAGCGGAAGCAACAAAAATAATAAATACTCCTATTTATTACAACACACACAACACACGCATGCTATTACAACAAGTTTAGACATAACCGTAAATTAAAATTGCAATAAAAGAAATTAAACTACGTTATACCTTCCGTATGACGTGTAGCGGGAACGGCATCAACCGGAACGATCCTCGTAAGAATCGTCTCTATCCGTATCCACGCCGAGCTCCTCGGGATGACTTCGCCAAGCCACGAGCTTCGTCTTCGTACGGGTTACTAGCCTCGTGTTGAAGACGACGTGATCGAGAGATGATCACGATCCGAATCCAAATTCGGACCTAAAACAAGTCCTCAAGACTTGCTTCTCCGGAGAGGTATTCGTCAACCGATTGACGAATCCTTCGTCCTCCACCTCAGAGGATTACCGGAGATCAAATCCCCGGTATGTTAGCCGCTGTCGGAGCACTAACCGTCGTCCAAACGACGCTCCGACGAGAGGAGAAGAAGCTGTCCAGAAAAACTGGACAGCTTGGTGGAGGAGATAGGCGCCGGCCAACAAAGGAAGCCAAGTACTCACCTTGATGCCAAACCTAAGGAGGATCGCCGGAACTCTTCCGGCAGCAGTTCGACGCCGGCGAGGAGGAAGGAAGCCGCCTTCTGGACGCCGGTTGGAGGAGCTGTGGGCGACAACACAAGTGGGCAACTTCACCAAGGAGGTTGGCGGCAACTCTTGATGTTGGGCGGCCAAAATTAGATTAGGTTTAGGGTTAGGGTTTAATCCCTATTTTATAGAGAACTAATTCTCTTAATGGTTAATGGATCATATCCATAAAGCCCGTTAACCCGCTCCATTAAGATAAGTTAAAATAAACCAAACCATGATGGTTTATTTTAAGTTAAAACGAACCGAACCAACCTTTGGTTCATTCGTTTAATATAAACCAAACCCTTTGGTTTATTCTCATCCATTGGATTAGGAACAAACCATTTTGGTCCATCCATTATGTCTTCATAAGACACGGCCCATCCACGCTTCCATTGCGACTGAAACAATTTCATGCTCGCTTTATGTTTGGTCCAACCAAACATAGTTTCTCTCGGTCTGAGAAGCCCATTCTCAAGCTCGTTTTAAATCCTTTGGATTACACTCGTTGTGCGTGTGACCAAATAGGTTCTCGGTTTATGTTGGCCGTCTATAATTAACCATTAATTATAGAACGATCATGAGTGGCACCTAGTAGTACATCATGATCCTCAATTAACCGAAAAGATCAACGGTTGATCCAGAACTATTTCTGAAACCCTTCAGTAGCTCGAATGAATCGTGCCCCATTCCCTTCACTCATCTTATACCCACTTGGTTCAGGACATGGTCTATTGTGTCAGTCCCCACTAGGCTGACTACGTCACACCTAGCCCAAGTATCATTTCCTCGTCCTATGGATTCTAGTTACTCCACATGTATCGAAGAGTACCTTACTCTAAACATGTATTGCTTTGGCCAAAGACTTTAGTAACAATCCGACGAGAGGTCATGGGTATACATCTCCTCGCAAGGAGTGGTGAATCCTTTATAGGCTATTCAAACACCTTCGATCACTTCGACTTATACCCAATCATCCCGGGTCCACATCTCCTTAGAGATGTTTGCTTAAGATGTCAAAGCATAAGTCTCCATGATCAAGATGACTTGAATACCGCAAGTCAAAGGAACATCGCACTTAAGCCACAGTAAGAACTTCATTGACATATCTATATATGCAGAGAACCATATGAAGTCTTACGGCTGGTCACTCCAATGAACTAGTTACCATAACTAGCATCCACGATCAACTTCGGACATCACTATGTCTCCAGCCAGTGAGAATCAGCTGCTTGGATACACCAAGGAGTATACCTCGTGCTAGTCTCGACAGAATTGATGGTGTCCAAATCCATCAATTCATCGACTAGGGATAATTCCGATACATCACAATTACACATGTAGAGATACTCACTAGTTGTGATCCAATCACAAATTCTCTCTCATGTGAATCGTATCGTGGACATTCAAGAAATGAGTTTAAGATCCAATCAAATACATTAAACATGTATACTCAAATAGTGAATCTTCATTTATCATATAAATGGTTCATACATAAGGCGATTGCCTTAGGACATCTCTCATATATTACTAACAGACTCCCACTTGGCCTAATGCCAATCGCTACGGTATCCAATACCATAAGCACCAACATGACCCTCAAACTTACTTTGAGGTAATGCTTTAGTCAAAGGATCCGCTAAGTTCCTTTCAGCGGGAATTTTCTCGATTTGTATTTCATTCCTACTGATGATCTCTCTGATAAGATGATAGCGGCGAAGCACATGTTTGGATCGTTGATGAGACCTTGGCTCTTTCGCCTGTGCAATTGCTCCATTGTTGTCGCAATAGAGACCCAGATTGCTTCAACAATGGCCGGAATCACACCAAGTTCATGAGCGAAACTTCGATCCAAACCGCTTCCTTTCCGCTTCCGGGCCGCAATATATTCTCGCCTCGGTGGTAGAATCCGCTCTGATCTCTTGTTTGGAACTTTTCCAACTCATGCGCCCCATTCAAGGTGAACACGTATCCGCATCGAGACCGAATCATCCTTGTCTGTCTGCGAAGCCGCATCTGTATGCCGCGTATCACCATGTACCCTTCTCCATATATTAGGAACACATCCTTAGTTCTTCTCAAGTACTTAAGGATCGTCTTAACAGCCGCCCAATGATCCATTCCTGGATTGGACTGGTATCTGCTCGTGACACTCAGAGCATACGATACATCGGGCCTCGTACATAACATAGCATACATGATAGATCCTATTGCGGATGCATTGGGAATCTTACTCATGCAAATCCTCTCGTCTTCTGTGCGCGGACACATAGACTTGAAGGTGTACCCCATGCCCGATGGGTAGATAACCTTTCTTGGATTCCGACATGCTAAACCTCTTTAGCACTCGGTCTATATATGTAGATCGCGAAGACCAAGCAACCGCTTCGATCTATCTCTATAGATCTTAATCCCAGGATGTAGGTTGCTTCTCCCGTGTCTTTCATGGAGAATGTCTTGGATAACCAAACCTTAATATGCTCGTAAGATGGACACATCGTTTCCTATAAGTAATATGTCATCGACATACAATACTAGGAACACGACTGCACTCCCACTAACCTTCTTGTACACACAAGGTTCGTCTGGATTTTGTGAGAAATCAAACCTTTTGATCGTCTCATCAAAAATGGATATTCCAGCTCCTGGATGCTTGCTTCAATCCATAAATGGATCGTCGCAATTTGCATACCTTGGTTTTATCAACCGATGTGAAACCCTCAGGCTGTATCATATACACGTCCTCGAGCAAGTTTCCATTAAGGAAAGCTGTTTTCACATCCATCTGCCATATCTCATAATCATAATGAGCTGCTATGGCCGGGAGCATCCGAATGGATTTAAGCATAGCTACAGGCGAATAGGTTTCGTCATAATCAACAACTTGCTTTTGACGATATCCTTTCGCCACCAATCTAGCCTTATAGGTAATCACATTACCATCCATGTCGGTTTTCTTCTTGAAAACCCACTTGCACCCTATAGGCTTTATGCCTTCAGGTGGGTCAACCAAGTTCCAAACTTGGTTTTCAGACATGGAATCCATTTCCGACTTCATGGCACCAAGCCACTTATCCCTTTCTGAACTTGTCAGCACTTCTTCATAACTGGTAGGCTCCTCATCATCAATGAGTAACACGTCGTTCGATTAAACTACGAGAAATCCATATCTCTCGGGAATGTTGCGTGTTCTACGGATCTCTGAAGATGCGGTGTTACAATAGGTCCAAATTTGCTCATCACTATGAGTTGTCTCATTAATGTCTATTTGAGTCTCTCGAGCCTCCTCAAGCTCGACGACACTCCCACTGTTTTCTTGCAAGAGAAACTCTTTCTCTAGAAACACAGCATGCCTTGAAACAAACACCTTTTGTTCCACAGGATGATAGAATTGGTAACCCCTTGTTTCCTTAGGGTATCCAATAAATAGACATTTATCGGACTTAGCATCCGGTTTGTACGTCGATCCGCTTCACATAAGCGAGGACAACCCCATATCTTCAAGTAAGATACATGAGGTTTCTTACCATTCCATATCTCATATGGAGTAGTTGAGACTACCTTGGTAGGCATTCCATTTAACAAGTAAACAAATTTTCAGTGCATAACCCCAAAGGACTTGGAAGAGTTGCATGATTCATCATTGACTGACCATGTCCAACAAGGTCCTAAGATTCGCCTCTCGGATACACCATTATCTGTGGTGTATAGGCGGAGTCCATTGAGACAATATGCCATTGTCTCTTAGATAATCAAGAAACTCTTGACTTAAGTATTCACCACCTCGATCCGATCAAGTATTTTAATACTCTTGTCATGTTGTTTCTCTACTTCATTTCTGAATTCTTTGAACCTTTCAAAGGCTTCAGACTTGTGTTTCATCAAGAACACATACCCAAACCGTGAGTGATCATCGGTGAAGGTAATGAAGTAGCTATAGCCTCCTAATGCTTGAGTTGACATAGGTCCACATACATCAGTATGTACTAAACCTCGTAACTCTCCCACTCGTTCACCTTTTCCAGTAAAAGGTAACTTAGTCATCTTGCCTTTTAAGCATGATTCGCATGTATCGTATGAATCAAATTCAAACGATTCCAGAATTCCACATCGGTGTAATTCGGACATGCGTTTCTTGCTTATATGGCCAAGACGACAATGCCACATATAGGAGTCTATGTGATTATCCTTTCGAGCACGCGTGTTGCTCGCTTCGATATTGAAAATGTCACTGGATACGTCCAACGTATAAATGTCATTACTCAAAGTTCCAGTTCCATAAAGTACGCCATTCAAAGTTATATAACAACAATTTTTACTAAACGTTAAATGGAAACCATTTCTATTTAAGCAGGAAATAGAAACAATGTTCTTTATTAGAGAAGGAACATAATAGCAATTGTCCAGTTCCAAGACTAGTCCACTAGGGAGCTTCAAAGAAATAAGTTCCGATGGCGATGCGCAACCTTTGCTCCATTGCCAACTCGCAAATTTGACTCTCTCGACAAGTCTTCTTCTATTCCTTAGCCTCAGATGTCATTACATATATGTGAGCTACACCCAGTATCCAATACCCAAGTGTCTAAGGAAATAGAATGACAATCAATAACGAAGATACCTGAAGAGGATGGGGCATCGGATGCCTTCTTCTTCTTCATGGACTCAAGATAAATCTTGCAGTTTCTTCGCCAGTGGCCTTCCTTGCCACAGTGATGGCAAGTGCCCTTTTGCGCTGGTTCCGCCTTCTTTGCCTTTTCTCTTCTTTCCCTTCTGCTGTTCCTTTGACTTCCTCTTAGAACCTTTCTTCGAGGAATCAACTAAGCAAAGACACCTCGCTTTGCTTCTCGAAGACTCCACGGTCTTCAAAGATATCAGCAAGACTCCTAGCATCTAAGAGGTGAAGAGGAGCTTTGAGACTTCGAACCTTTCAATCTCACTTGCTCATCAACCAACTCACAAAGATGAAGGACTACGATATGAGCATCCATATGCTCATGCCGCTTCGTAGCTTGGGTTCCATCGTGGCTAACATGATCTAACTCATTTATTCGTAATCACTCACATGTTTGATAGGCCAACAATTGGTCAGAGTTGCATTGTCACTAGGATGCGGGAAGAGGCGCGAGGACATATGCAAGCTTTTCCGCCTTGAGAACAATTCTCGTGTTTCTAAGCGATCCAGAAGTTAGGCCCGATCGGTTTGTTCGAATCCAAAATAGTCGCAAATTCAAAGACGCGTCATGATCAATTTATTGACCTAGAAATACAAACGAGCATATATGAAAATGATTTTAAAATGCATCAATATACATTTATAAATCCCATTCATTTTTCAATTTCAAAACCCCAAAATCACTTCGGGAGATTGTAGGTCCATCTCCGAATGGGCTGATATCCATCATAGTTATGAACAACCTTGGAGAGAGTCCAACAAGCCATTCATAACTACAACGGTAGGTATCAACTATACCGATTGCATATCACGTATATGCAACTATCACAATGTGCTATCAACTAATTGAATGTTCACACATACATCGGGTTGTTAACACATTAACAAGTATGCATCATATGCATAGCACCCAACTTCACCTCCCTTTACATCGACCTTGGAGAGAGTCCAACAAGCCGATGCTCCAGGTTAAAGCCAACCCATTAATCGGGACATAGTTTTAATATGGTTAGAGTGCATTCAACCAATTAGCCCAGCTTGGAGAGAGTCCAACAACCAAAGCTAACGATTGACCTCTGACTCTTACCATATTAGTATTAAACTATTCCATGGTTTGAACATATTCAGGTTCGAGCCGGGCTTGGAGAGAGTCCAACAACCCAAACAAGAAACAGAACTCTGGTTCTAACCATATTAATGGAAGGTGTAAGCTTTAATATTGATTAAGGGTTTTTATGTCTCATCCTCTTTGCATGCAAATAACTATTATCTACATGGCATGGCATACATGGCATACATCTACATGTCACGACACGCATGGCATAATGTTATGCATCTAATGCAATTACATGGCATACAATTGTGTCATGTTTATAATTTCCTTATATGTCATAACTATTTATGGAAATAAAATATGTTTAAGATTTGATTCTCCAAATCAAATCATAATTAAATTAGGAAACAAATTTCCAAATCTAATCACATATTTTATTCATGGAATTATTTGATTAAGGAAAATCTATTTAGGAAACCAATTTCCTAAATCTTTAAAACTACTTATGGAAATAAAATATTTTAAGATTTGATTTCCCAAATCAAATCATGATTAAATTAGGAAACAAATTTCCAGAATCTAATCAAATATTTTATTTATGGAAAATATCAATTTCCATAAATACTTCTAACTTTCCAAAAGTGGAAGATTTCCATAAATACTTCTAGACTTTCCAAAATTGAAAAATTTCCATAAATACTTCTAAATTTCCAAAATTAGAAAATTTCCAGAAATACATTATGACTATCGCAAAACCATTTTACGATTATGTCGAAACACAACCTGGGCTCTGATACCACTGTTGGGTTTCCGGCACCGCGGCGTGTGTGTGTTCGATCATGTTTCGTAAACATGAGCACAGCGGAAGCAACAAAAATAATAAATACTCCTATTTATTACAACACACACAACACACGCATGCTATTACAACAAGTGTAGACATAACCGTAAATTAAAATTGCAATAAAAGAAATTAAACTACGTTATACCTTCCGTATGACGTGTAGCGGGAACGGCATCAACCGGAACGATCCTCGTAAGAATCGTCTCTATCCGTATCCACGCCGAGCTCCTCGGGATGACTTCACCAAGCCACGAGCTTCGTCTTCGTACGGGTTACTAGCCTCGTGTTGAAGACGACGTGATCGAGAGATGATCACGATCCGAATCCAAATTCGGACCTAAAACAAGTCCTCAAGACTTGCTTCTCCGGAGAGGTATTCGTCAACCGATTGACGAATCCTTCGCCGTCCTCCACCTCAGAGGATTACCGGAGATCAAATCCCGTATGTTAGCGCTGTCGGAGCACTAACCGTCGTCAAACGACGCCGACGAGAGAAGAAGCTGTCCGTAAAAACTGGACAGCTTGGTGGAGGAGATAGGCGCCGCCAACAAAGGAAGCCAAGTGCTCACCTTGATGCCAAACCTAAGGAGGATCGCCGGAACTCTTCCGGCAGCAGCTCGACGGCAGCGAGGAAGGAAGCCGCCCACGGGCGCGGTTGAGGAGGCTGTGGGTCAAGCGACAACACACAAGGTGGCGGCAACTTCACCAAGGAGGTTGGCGGCAACTCTTGATGTTGGGCGGCCAAAATTAGATTAGGTTTAGGGTTAGGGTTTAATCCCTATTTTATAGAGAACTAATTCTCTTAATGGTTAATGGATCATATCCATAAAGCCCGTTAACCCGCTCCATTAAGATAAGTTAAAATAAACCAAACCATGATGGTTTATTTTAAGTTAAAATGAACCGAACCAACCTTTGGTTCATTCGTTTAATATAAACCAAACCCTTTGGTTTATTCTCATCCATTGGATTAGGACCAAACCATTTTGGTCCATCCATTATGTCTTCATAAGACACTGCCCATCCACGCTTCCATTGCGACTGAAACAATTTCATGCTCGCTTTATGTTTGGTCCAACCAAACATAGTTTCTCTCGGTCTGAGAATCTCATTCTCAAGCTCGTTTTAAATCCTTTGGATTACACTCGTTGTGCGTGTGACCAAATAGGTTCTCGGTTTATGTTGGCCGTCTATAATTAACCATTAATTATAGAACGCTCATGAGTGGCACCTAGTAGTACATCATGATCCCCAATTAACCGAAAAGATCAACGGTTGATCCAGAACTATTTCTGAAACCCTTCAGTAGCTCGAATGAATCGTGCCCCATTCCCTTCACTCATCTTATACCCACTTGGTTCAGGACATGGTCTATTGTGTCAGTCCCCACTAGGCTGACTACGTCACACCTAGCCCAAGTATCATTTCCTCGTCCTACGGATTCTAGTTACTCCACATGTATCGAAGAGTACCTTACTCTAAACATGTATTGCTTTGGCCAAAGACTTTAGTAACAATCCGACGAGAGGCCATGGGTATACATCTCCTCGCAAGGAGTGGTGAATCCTTTATAGGCTATTCAAACACCTTCGATCACTTCGACTTATACCCAATCATCCCGGGTCCACATCTCCTTAGAGATGTTTGTTTAAGATGTCAAAGCATAAGTCTCCATGATCAAGATGACTTGAATACCGCAAGTCAAAGGAACATCGCACTTAAGCCACAGTAAGAACTTCATTGACATATCTATATATGCAGAGAACCATATGAAGTCTTACGGCTGGTCACTCCAATGAACTAGTTACCATAACTAGCATCCACGATCAACTTCGGACATCACTATGTCTCCAGCCAGTGAGAATCAGCTGCTTGGATACACCAAGGAGTATACCTCGTGCTAGTCTCGACAGAATTGATGGTGTCCAAATCCATCAATTCATCGACTAGGGATAATTCCGATACATCACAATTACACATGTAGAGATACTCACTAGTTGTGATCCAATCACAAATTCTCTCATCTTGTGAATCGTATCGTGGACATTCAGTAAATGAGTTTAAGATCCAATCAAATACATTAAACATGTATACTCAAATAGTGAATCTTCATTTATCATATAAATGGTTCATACATAAGGCGATTGCCTTAGGACATCTCTCATATATTACTAACATAGAGTGGCTTGGCCGAATGGTTTTAAAGGTCATAAAAGTTCAAACACTTAACCTAATTCATCTAGCATCCTATCTTCATCATGTCCATACAAGATATGACATGGATCTTCATGGAAAGCTCAAACAAGGTCTTAGCCGAATGGTCCCTTGGGTTTTTAAGGTCAAACACTTAACCTAATCCATCTAGCATCCTATCTTCATCATGTTCATACAAGATATGGCATGGATCTTCATAGAAAAACTCAAACAAGGTCTTGGCTGAATGGTTTCAAGAGGATTAACACAAATACATCAATCGAAAACTACTTGTACGCAGGTGAGGGGGATACTTACTTCCTTCACTTTGCTTTTTGGTTGGAAGATGACCTAAGGGATGCCAACTTAGCCTTCTTCTTTGCTTGGGTAGGTTTCGGTAAAATGGAGAGGGAGAGGAATATAATTCGGTGAGGAAGAAGAAGAGAAGAGGAAGAAGTGGAGAAGTGACTTTTCTCTTGTCCCTTCATTCCCTATTTATTCTCTTGAAGTGTCCCTTAGCCTCCCTTACACTTAACTATCATTTCCCATATTCCTCTAATAGCACAACCCTGTTGGGCTTCTGGTTATTGGATGCATCCTTAGGGCTTAGCTATCTACTAGAGGTTTAGAGTTCAATTCTTAGGCCTTGCATCCCTTTTTGGCTCCTTTTCTTTTATTTTTGAAAGAGCCCACATAAAGCCCATTATAATCATGCAAAAATTCTTGTAAAATTGCTAGGAATTTTACGGGCGTTACACCGATAACCATTAAGAGAATTAGTTCTCTATAAAAAGAGGGCTTAAGGGTTTGTTAAGCCCTAATCAAAAAGGCCCTTGACCTAATTGTTGCCGCCCCCCTTCCTCTCCTTGGAGAAGTCGGCGCCAACCTCCATTGCCGCCGCCCACCCCCTTGTGCCGCAGTCCAAATTGTTGCCGGTGTCCAAGCTTCGGCCGGTGATCCCTCGGCAATTCTCCGGTGATCTCCTTTGGGTTCGGCATCAAGGTGAACTTTATCCTACCCTTTTTGGCCGGCCCTTACTCCTCCACCAAAGTTGTCCAGTTTTCTGGACAGCTTGTTTCCCTCTCATCGGAGCGTCGTTTGGACGACGTTTGGAGCTCCGACAGCGGTAGCCTTGCCAGGGATTCGATCTCCGATAATCCTCATAGGTGGAGGACGAAGGATTCGTCAAACGGTTGATGAATACCTCTCCGGAGAAGCGAGTTTTGAGGACTCATTTTTGGATCCAAATTTGGATTCAGATCGTGATCTTCTCTCGATCACATCGTCTTCAACACGAGACTAGTAACCCGTACGAAGACGAGGCTCGTGACTTGGTGAAGTCATCCCAAAGATACTCGGCATGGATACGGATATAGACGATTCTAGTGAGGATCGTTCCGATTGATGTCATTCCCGCTACACGTGATACGTAAGGTATACGTAGTTAAATTTCCTTTTATTGTAAAATTTAAATTTACGGTTATGTCTACACATATTGTACTATGCATGTGTGTGATGTGTGTGTTGTAATAAATGTAGATTTATTATTTTTATTTCTTCCGCTGTGCACATGTTTACGAAACATGTTTGAACACACACTCGCCGCGGTGCTGGAAACCCAACAACCTCATCGATCGTCAAATCAGCTCAGGGTTGAAAAAGAAAAGCTTGCAGCTGCGCAAGTGAAAGGATAAGTGAATTAAAGAAATGAAAGACTTGGACATGAAAAGAAAATCATACCTCTCATCATTGTAGCTTACCTTTTATATAGGCAACGCGAGTTGACAGCAAAAAAAAAAAAAAAATTATTTGAACGGTTATAAAATCGACATTCATTATCCAACTATTTCAATTTGATAATTAAATATGTGCATTACATGAATAAACAATTACACTTGGACTGCGTTTGGTATGTCGTAATCTGATTACATTACAAAGTATATTCTTTTGTTTGTTACTGTCTTAAAATTATAATGTAATGTAATCTATATTACAAAAGTCACTAAAGTTTTGTAATCTGGATTACAAAGCAAAACCTATGTAATACAGATTACATTACAAGCTTAAATCTCATTTGCATGGTGCAAATGAGATTTAGGCTGCGATTGGCGACCAACGGCGGTCGCCAAAGGCGGCGATCGATCGACGATCGACGGCGGCCGATCGACGACCGACGATCGACGACGGCCGACCGACGATCGACGGCGGTCGACCGGCGACCGACGACGGTCGGCTGTCGGCGATCGGCGATGACCGATGGGTGATTGGCCGACGACCGACAGCGGCCGACCGCCGACGATCGATGGGGACCGACCGACGACCGATAGCCAGTCGTCAGTCGGTCGCCGACCGACCAGTCGATCGCAGGTAGATTGTCGTCGTCATCATCGTCGTTGTCTACGTCATCGCCGTCGATCCATTCCTATCGCCTTTGTAATGGACACCAAATAAAAGAATATAATGACTTTTGTAATCTATGATTATATATAATTTTTATTCAAATATAGTAATATAATTAAAATTACATTGTATTCCATTACAATTTGAATTACATTACAACTTAGATTACATTACATCATACTAAACACACAGTCTTGATGGTTACTCTTCGCCAAAAACAGCAAAACAGCGGGAGATTACACTGCGATAATGAAGTATGTCTCGATCCAAATGCCTCCACTTGTACAAAATTTTTTGGACGAGGAATGGACTAACTAATAAGGCTGTCCGTATAGGGCAGAACTAGAAAGATACTACCAAAACGGCCGATCCAGGGTGCATCAATATTCGTACAAGTAATTTAATCTCAAAATGCAGCATTATTTTGTAAAATAAACAGGTTCACTGATCCATGAGTTCAAAATTGAGGCGGCGTAACATTTCGTGTATCTGGTGAGCTTCCGGGTGCGATTTGTCTCCCATCACAAATCGATGAAGCTCTCCGTCAACATCCACCGAGCTGAATCCGGCTGCCTTCTTGACTCCCATATCGTTCATGGCCGTCCTCACCCTCCCCACCTCCTCCCACATCCCAAACCTCGCGTAGACGTTGGCCAACATCACGTAGTCCCCGGCCACCATCTCCTCCTCCATGGCTGCCAATCGTTCGCCAGCCAACCTCCCCGCTTCCAGATCTCCGCGCGTGCACGCCGCCCCCAAGAGGCTCCTCCAGATCGCAGCCGTCGCCTTCAGCGGCATCCCGGCGATGAACTCCAGCGCCTCATCGAAGAGCCCCGCTCGGCCCAGGAGGTCCACCATGCAACAGCAGTGCTCTGCGCTAGCCTCGATCCCGTGCGTTTCCCTCATCCGTTTGAACAAAGTGAGCCCTTTGTCCACCAACCCAGCGTGGCTGCAGGCGCTGAGGATGTTGGTCATCGTCACCGCCGTGGGGCTAACACCTGTTTCCACCATCTCCTCGAACAACTCCACGGCCTCCTCCCCGAGTCCGTGCATCGCTAGGCCGCCAATCATGGCGCTCCAGGTCAGCACGTTTCTCTGCTTCGTTCTCTCGAACACCTCCCTCGCGAGCTCTAGCTCGCCGCATTTGAAGTAGAAGTCAACCAGCGCGGTGGCGAAGCCGACAGATTCGAGCCCGAGGCCGTAAACAACTGCATAGGCGTGGATCGCTTTTCCGAACTCCAAGCACCCGCCGTGCGTGCAAGCGGCCAGTGTACTGACGAGGGCCGCCTCGTCGGGGCTGGCGCCGGCGTCCAACATCTCCTGGAACGTGAACAGCGCCTCGAGGGGATGGGCGTTGCGATCGTAGCCGGCGATCATGGCCGACCACGAAGCGACGGTTCGGCGGGGAATTCGGTCGAACAGCTGGCGGGCGAGGTCGAGGCGGCCAAAATTGGAGTAGAAGGTGAGTAGGGCGTTGAGAGAGTGCACGGTTGTAGCTTCTGAGCCGAGCTTTACGAGGAGTGCGTGGAGGGAGAGGGCGGAGGGGAAGGCGGAGAGGACGGAGCAGAGCTTGAGGGCGAGGGGGAAGGTGAAGGCGTCTGGGAAGGGCATGCGGAGGGCGATGCGGAGGGCGACCCGGGGGGCGCCGTGGGAGGCGTAGGATCGGGCCAAGTTGTTCCAAAAGGTAGGGTTGTGGACATCGGCGCGGAGGGCGTGGGCGTGGAGGCGGCGGAGGTGGATGGCGATGACGGCATCCGGCTGGGATCGGTGGGTGGGAAGCGGGGTGAGGGGGAGGGACGGGCGCGCCTCCACCGTAGGCATTTGCTTTGAAAACAGAGAACGATGATGAATGGTGGGAAATTGGGCGGCGAGTTTTGTTTGTGCTCTGTTTTTTCATTTTTTTTAATAATTCATATGTTCTTTTTCTAATCCACTTGCTGCATATGTATATTCAGAAATCAATCTTTAAATTATTTATCCCATTTAAGATTTAAATGCTATCCTTTTATTACATTATTATTATTATTTAGATATTTACTATTGCTCGATTAATTTTAAAGATACATCATTTTCCCTGGATCACATTTGCAAGAGTTTGTACGCTTTCATCGTTATACATAGTCGATCTAATTAATTTTTTTAATTATATATATATATATATATATATATATATATATATATATATATATATATATATATTATCCTACACAATTTATCTAGTTAATATACACAAGAACCTCTATTATATGTTGGAACGTTGGTGAGCACTATATGGGAGGTGAATGACGTGTCTTCGATGCTTAGATGAATTTCGATCACGTGTTTGCTACAGATTTTAGTGTACGCAACGAAAATAATAATGATAAAAATAAATACACAACACAAGCACAAATATACGCGATATAACATGGTTCGGAATCTTAGGATTCCTACTCCACGGATTGAGCTCGAATGAGCTCTAGCGATGCCAATATCACCACTAATCATAAATACTCCTCGACAACAAGTCGGAGGCGGAAAAACCTCTTACAATTATTACAAAAGTAATACAAGAAATAAACAAGAAAATACAAATGAAATACACAAAAGAATGTAAAGAACACTTTGCAAAAGATCTTTTGGAAGTTTACTTGTTGATTTGTCTTAGACTAACCTTGAAGGATTATGAAACACCAACTATTCCTCTTCAAATCGTCCAAGAAAATCGCTTCCAAATCCTCCTCCACGAGCTGCTTTTATAACCTGCATTCGGACCAATGTTCTAAAAAGCGCTAGACGGTAGGCGGGCGGTCACTCGCCGCCCTAAGCGCTAAGCGGCTAAGCGGCTAAGTAATTTAGGCTTAAATATAATAATATATAAAAAAAATTAATATATTAGGGGCACTCAAAAGTCAAAACTCACTTTATAGCCTCCACATGCATGTAACAAATAACAATTAACAACTAACAACAACTTAATAAATAACAAGAATATTAAAAACGTTTAAGATTGTAAACAATAAAAATTGCAAAATATAAGAATTAAAAATATAATTACAAACAATATTAAAAATCCATTGAAAATGTGCGACACGCCCATGTCAAATGTGCGACACGCCTTTGGCATGGGCGTGTCGCACATTTCTCACCGACGCGACACGCCTGTGCCCTCATTTGGCACGGGCGTGTCGCACCTTTCTCACGCGCGACACGCCCGTGCCCTCATTTGGCACGGGCGTGTCGCACATTTCCACCGGCGCGACACGCCTGTGGCATGGGCGTGTCGATTGCTGTTGAGCGCTGGAACTCCTGGTTAATCGGTTGATCGCCCCGATTAACGTCGATTAATCGCTCTGGGCGCCGATTAAAGCGGCGATGCCGCCGATTAATGCGGCGACGCCTAACGGCGTCGCCTTTGTGAATGTCGGGGCGGTGGACGAGCGTCCACCGCCTAGGCGCCGCCTAATCGGACAAAATCGCTGATTTTTAGAACACTGATTCGGACTGAATTCGCGCTTGACAGTTGACTTCCATAAGACCCTAGTCGACTGCTAACAGTACAGTTGTCTCACAACGTACTTAATCCATGTCGGCATCCAAGCCAACGGATAGACTATCAGTCGACTGCCATTATCCATCAGTTGACTGCCGAGGCCGTAGCCGACTGACCAATCGGCTACCGAGCGTTCTACTCCCATAACCTCGACCGTGATCACATCTATAATGATTGATTGCTCAAGTCATCGATCATTCGCTAATATTGGCGATAATCGCCAGGCCTTTGCCCGATCAAGTCCCAATCGACTCACAATAGTCGACTGCCAAGAGTTAACTCGGCTGCCAAGTATCAAAACACTTGTCCTATCGAATGGTCCAAGCCCCAGTCGACTGATAACCTCAACCATGAGGTTTAACCCCAAGTATGATACTCTCATACTTACTAGACCACCCTTAGCCTAGACCTAAGCCTTCTAGCCACCTCTATCAGCCTCACGCATATCGGATCCCTCCAAGTCATCCATGACTTGTTCATCCATATGCTAGCCTTCTGGTGCTTCCATCGGTTATTGTCATGCTAACGTGGTCTATCCCGCCAAGACACATTGGACTTACGCTGCCAAGACTACCGCATGAACTTTACGCCGTCAACCATTTGACTTATGCTTCCAAAACCTAAAGTGTCACCTTTACCATGGTTAGGTTAACTACCCATCCATTTAAAGTTGACACAACTTAGCCCATTTAGCATAAATCGATCACGCTCCTAGGAACCCAATACCTATTTGAGATCCTTGGGTTTACTAGGTATTTCTTAGGAATAACTTCCCTAGATACCCTCCTAATGAACCTTCTAGGCTTGGTAGCCTTGGTCATTTGGGTCCTATATAGGTTAACTCTAGAGGTGACTCCCCTTGTAACCTTCTTAGTAGCTTCCCTAGGTTTCTTCGAAACCTTAGCCACTAGACATTTGTCATGGTTAACCTTAGAGATAACTTCCCTAGTAACCTTGACATTCCTAGACCTAGGTTGAGTTTCATAATCAAATGGAACATTATGATATGTCTTTTTGGAGTTGGGTTTATAACCCAAACCTTTCTTGCCCCTTGAAGGCTCTTGCTTCCTAGAACATAGATTTTGATCATTTGACCATTGCATTTGATTTTGCATTTTCCTAAGGGTCTTCTCCATTTTCTCAAGTTTTGACCTCAAAACTTGATTCTCTAGCTCTAATTTCTCAAATTTTGTGGGCCCATTATTTCTTTGAGTATTTTTTCCTTTCCTAGACATATGTCTATAGTTCTTGGGATTAATGCCTAAGTGGTTCTCTACCTTCATAATGGATTCGCTAGGTAGGATTTTTCTAGGGACATTAGTCCTAAATTTCTCCTTAATTGACATAGGTCTAGAGTCATTATTTCTAGACTTGTCTTTATACCTAAAATCAACATGTTTAGCCCCTAAGAAATAAAGTCTATTTCTAGCATGCTCTTTATGATAAATTACAAGTGAATTAAAAGCATGCTTTTGATTCTTACATAAAGAGCGAGCATTATGAAAATATACCTTAGGGTTTTCTTTAGAAGCTCCCCCTATATTGTTGACTCCTTCTTGGCCTTTCTTCCTCCCCCTAGGGCATTGACTCCTATAATGCCCCGGTTGTTGGCACTTGAAGCTCACCACGTGCTCCTTGCTCTTCCTAGTGGGGACCCTGACATCCTTTGATTTTTCTTGAGATTTTAGCGTCGGTTGAGTCTTCTTGACCTTCTTAGGGCACTTGCTCTTATAGTGCTTATATTCCCTACACTCAAAACATATAATATATTTTTTATTTTGAATTAATGTGCTTGAGTTACCTTCTGTGGTAGGGGAATTTTGATCTTGTCCTTGCCTCCCAGAGGTAGAACTTCCTCTTGTTCTTGCCCTTGCTCCGACGATCTAATCTCCTCCCCCTCAATTCTAGAGGTGGAGGCTTCTCCTACCACTTCCACCTATTCCGATCCGGATGTTGATTCCCTATCAACCTCTGAATCCTCAAGCTCTTGGGATGAAGATAATGTGCTTTCATCTTCTTGAGCTTGGGAGGATAAGGATGATTCTTCCTCTTCCGAGTCTTTTTGGACCGGTTCGGGATTTTTGTGGAACTTGACCAACTTATTCCATAACTCCTTATCATCCCTATAACTTTCTAATCTAGACAAAATATCGTTAGATATCAAATTTACTAACATTTTTGTTACCGTAATAGTTGTCTCGAATTTTTGCCGTTGCTCCTCTGTCCACCTCTTCATCTTGAGGATTTCTCTGTTCTTTCCTTTCGGAGCATCGAATCTTATAATCACGGTAAACTAATTTTCTATATTGGACATTAGGAAATATTCCATCCTACCTTTCCAAAACACGAAATCTTTGCGGTCAAAGGCGGGTGGAATTGCTATGTCATCGCTCAATCTCTCTTGAAGATTCATCTTGTCCTCTAGCGCCTTTGCTCCCTCAGATGTTAAGCCGGTGAAGAGCGACCCGCTTTGATACCACTTGTTGGAATGTTGGTGAGTGCTAGAGGGGGGTTGAATGGCGTGTCTTCGATGCTTAGATGGATTTTGATCGCGTGCTTGCTATAAATGTTAGTGTACGCAGCGGAAATAATAATGATAAAAATAAATACACAACGCAAGAACAAACACACGCAATATAATGTGGTTCAGAACCTTAGGGTTCCTACTCCACTGATTGAGCTCAAATGAGCTCTAGCGATGCCAATATCACCACTAATCATAAACACTCCTTCTCGACAATAAGTCGGAGGCGGAGAAACCTCTTACAACGATTACAAAAGTAATACAAGAAATAAATAAGCAAATACAAATGAAATACACAAAAGAATGTAAAGAACACTTTACAAAATATCTTTTGGAAGTTTGCTTGTTGATTGTCTTGGACTAGCCTTGAAGGACTGGAAAGCATCGACTATTCCCCTTCAAATCTCCCAAGAAAATCGCTTCCAAATCCTCCTCCACGAGCTGCTTTTATAGCCTGCATTCAGGCTGGCTTCGCGCCTTGCAGTCGACTACCATAAGGTCCCAATCGATTGTCAACAGTACTGTTGTCTCACAACAGACTTAATCCACATCAGCATCCAAGCCAACGGATACACTGGCAGTCGACTTCCATTACCCATTTGTCAACTACCGAGGTCGTAGCCGACTGACCAACCGACTACCGAGTGTTCTGCTCCTGTAACCTCGACCAGCAGTTGACAGCCATCCATGGTAGTCAACTGCTCAAGCCATTAGTCGACTGCCTAGGCCTTTTGCCGTAGTCAAACCCCAGTCGACTCACAGCAGTCGATTGGTCATAATCCCAGTCGACTACCAAGAGTCAACTCGGTTGCCAAGTGTCAAAACACTTGACCAATCGAATGATCCAAAGCCCCAATCGACTGATAACCTCGACCATGAGATTCAACCCCAAGTATGATGCCCTCATACTTGTTATACCATGCTTAGCCTAAACCTAAGCCTTCTAGCCACCTCTATCAGCCTCACTTCTATCGGATCCCTCCAAGTCATTCATGACTTGTTCATCCATACGCTAGCCTTCTGGTGCTTCCATCAGCTATTGTCATGCTAACGTGGTCTATCCCACCAAGGCACATTGGGTTTACGTTGCCAAGACTACCGCTTGGACTTTACGCCGCCAACCATTGGACTTATGCTTCCAAGACTCCCGCTTGATCAATCTGGTATTAAAAAATCCGGAAGCATCTGCCCACTTGATCAAGTTGATCACTGAGCTAGCCGAATATGACATCCAGTATCAACCCTGTACGACCCTTAAGGCGCAAGCCTTAGCAGACTTCTTGGCCGAGACGCCCAGACTTGAGAAAAATGAGGAATGGAAAGTATATATGGATGACTCATCAACCAAGCAAGGAAGTGGGGTAGGAGTATTATTAATATCCCCCCTATTAGTAATAAATGAGAGATGTCCTAAGACAATCGGCTTATGCTTGTACCATTTATATGATAAATAAAGATTCACTATTTGAGTAAACATGTTTTCATGTATTTGATTAGATCTTAAACTCATTTACTGAATATCCACAATACGATTCACAGCATGAGAGAATTTGTGATTGGATCACAACTAGTGAGTATCTTGGGCTAGGTGTGACGTAGTCAACCTAGTAGGGACTGACACTATAGACCATGTCCTGAACCAAGTGGGCATAAGATGCATGAAGGGAATGGGGCATGATTCATTGTAGCTGCTGAAGGGTTTCAGAAATAGTTCTGGATCAACTGTTGATCTTTTGGTTAATTGGGGATCATGATGTACTACTAGGTGCCACTCATGATCGTTCTATAATTAATGGTTAATTATAGACGACCAACATAAACCAATAACCTATTTGGTCACACGCACAATGAGCGTAATCTGAAGGATTTAAAATGAGCTTTAGAATAAGATTCTCAGACCGAGAGAAACTAGGTTTGGTTGGACCAAATAAGGATCGAGCATGAAATCATTTCAGTTGCAATG
Organism: Wurfbainia villosa; assembly: GCA_025175895.1. Taxonomy (NCBI): domain Eukaryota; kingdom Viridiplantae; phylum Streptophyta; class Magnoliopsida; order Zingiberales; family Zingiberaceae; genus Wurfbainia; species Wurfbainia villosa. Next base: position 73,826,811 of record CM046000.1, on the reverse strand, counting down.
GAACCGTGAATGGGTCATGTCTTATAAAGACATGATGGATGAACCAAATTGGTTTGGTTCTAATCCAATGGTGAAGAATAAACCAAAGGGGTTTGGTTTGTTTTAAATGAATGAACCAAAGTTGGTTCGGTTCATTTTAACTTAAAATAGACCAACTCGGTTCGGTTTATTTTAACTCAAGTTATTGGAGCGGGTTAACGGATTTTGGTTATGAATCAATAATCGTTAGGAGAATATGTTCTCTATAAAAACATGGCTTAAGGGTTTTTCGTGGATAACTTTGTGTGTTGGAAAACCTAGCCACCCTCTCCCTCTCTTCTCCTTGTCACCGCCCAAGGGTTCCACGCCGCCCAGCTTTTCTCCACCGTCCACCCTTGCTACCGGCGTCCAGCTACTGCCGGCCACTCCTCCGGCGACCCTTCAGTGACTCACCTTGGTTCCGGCGACCAAGGGTTGGCTGGCCATCCTCTTTGGCCGGCGCAACATCCTCCACCAAGCTGTCCAGTTTTCTGGACAGCTTGTTTCCTTCATGTGGGAGCATCGTTTGGATGAAGTTTGGAGCTCCGACAGCGGCTACCTTGCCAGGGATTCGATCTCTGGTAATCCTCATAGGTGGAGGACGAAGGATTCATCAAACAGTTGACAAATACCTCTCCGGAGAAGCGAGTTTTGAGGACTCATTTTTGAATCCGAATTTTGATTCGGATTGTGATCTTCTCTCGATCACATCGTCTTCGACACAAGGCTATTGACTCGTACGAAGACGAGGCTCGTGGCTTTGTGAAGTCATCCTGATGATATTCGGTGTGGATACAGATAAAGGCGATTCTAGCGAGAGTCGCTCCGGTTGATGTCTTTTCCGCTACACATGATACGTCAGGTATATGTAGAGTAATTTTCTTTTATTGTAAAATTTGAACTACGATTATGTCTACACATATTGTACTATGCATGTGTGTGGTGTGTGTATTGTAATAAATTAGATTTATTGCTTTTTATTTCTTCCGCTGCACACATGTTTACGAAACATATTCGAATACACACTCGCCGCGGTGCCGAAAACCCAACACCCCCAAGGAGACATGATCCGGATAGCCATACAGCTCAACTTCCGAGCCTCCAATAATAATATGAGGCCTTACTAGCCGGAATGCGGGCAACCCATCATATTGGGGCCATGCGGATCTCCCTATATTCGGACTCTCAATTGGTCGTGGAGCAACTCAAGGGATCGTTCGACATTAACAATCAGAGGTTGCAGCGCTACATGCAAGCCTATCAAAAGCTATCCTTGGAATTTTAGGAGGTCACCCTTCACAAAATCCCCCGAGCAGACAATGAAAAAGCTGATGAGCTGACCCGTATGGCTAGTGCACTCACCGCTTGGAGTTTGGATGATTCAATAGCCGAGACATAGCTCATCTCCAACATAGATCAAGAGCCAATGGTATCTCATGGCTTGCCGGACTAGAGGACTCCTATAACTAATTAACTCAAGGACGGAGTGTTGTCGAACGACCGAGTCGAGGCTCAAAACGTCAAGAAAAGAAGCACTCGCTTCGTCCTAATAGGCGATGCATTATATAAGCGAGCTTTTGCTTGGCCTTTACTTAAGTGCCTAGGTCTAGAGGAAGCCGATTATGTTATGCGTGAAGTACACGAGGGTTGTTGCGGAAACCATTTGGGAGGGGTATCTCTTGCTCGAAAAATCTTATTGGCCGGGTATTTTTGGCCTACACTTCAGCGAGATGCCTCCCACTGCGTACGGGTATGCCTTAGCTGTCAGAAGCATCAAAATTTTTCTCAACAGTCCGCCGAGCTGCTAAAAGCCTCCGTGGTATCATGCCCTTTCAACCAGTGGGGGATGGACATAGTGAGACCACTACCCATGGGGCCGAATCAGAAAAAATTTCTGCTGGTAGTGGTAGATTATTTTTCGAAGTGGATGGAAGTTGAACCGTTGGCCAAAATAACTGAAGAGGCCATATTGAAATTCCTTTGGAAATATATAGTATGCCGCTTTGGCATCCCAAGGAGGTTGGTTTCCGACAACAGGCGACAATTTCAAGGCCACAAAATGAAAGAATGGTGTCGACAATTGGAGATCCAGTAAGTCTTTACCTCAGTAGTCTATCCTCAAAGTAATGTGCAAGCTGAAGTCATTAACCGAGAGTTGAATCGGAGACTTAAAACCAAGTTAGATCACACGGGGGGAAGCTAGGTCGAAGAGCTACCCAGTATCTTATGGGCATATAGGACTACTCCTAAAGACAACACGGGCCTCACCCCATTCTATCTAGTCTATGGTGTTGAAGCCCTTGTCCCTGTGGAGATTGGTATGTGATCACCTAGGATTTCTACTTACACTCCCGACGATGGCACCAACAAGGAAAAAAGACTGGCCGAGCTAGATTTGGTATCGGAAACTCGGGATCGTGCGACCAGTCGGATGAATGCCTTTTGGAGAAAAATCGCCCAGGCTTATAACAAGAAGGTTGTACCTCGATCCTTTCAGCCTGGCAATTTAGTATGGAAAAAAAGTCCAACCAACATGGGAGGTTCGCAAATTGGCACCCCAATGGGAGGGCCCATACAAAGTCATTAAGAAGCTCAGTTCTGGCGCTTACTGCCTTCAGGATAGCAAAGGGAAAGAGCTTACTCGACCCTGAAATATTTTCCATTTATGACCTTACCATGTTCAAAGAGCCCGATATTATGTAATGAAGTCTCCTTATAATAAAAATCCCTTTTCATGGATTCAGATGGGTTTTCTCGTACAAGTATGGCCCACTCGGCCTTATCATTTATCTGCCATTCGATTTTTCCCTTGGGTATCGCTTACCAAAGCTGGTCCCAAGTACAACCATTTGGTTTTCTCCTTGGGAATCGCTTATCACAGCTGGTCCCAAGTGTTATCTATTCGGCTATTCCCCTTGGGTATCGCTTACCACAGCTGGTCCCAAGTACAACCATTCGATTTTCTCCTTGGGTATCGCTTATCACAGCTGAAGGGCGGGAAACTTCGCTTCCCACTTCAACTCGGTTTCTTGTTCATGACGATCCCATATTCGTCCCCGGATTAAAAAAATTAATCCATGACAATTAGGGATTACCCAAGCTACCATTCCATCATTGTGTTATCCGATTAGAGTGGTAACTTGAACAAACTTATTGTTCAAGCAACCTACCTCTATTCTTCGAATAGTTGCAGAATAGACGATGTACGGATCGCCGGTTTTTGTGTTCGTATTCGGGGTCCAAGTAAATTTAGCCACATATTATATACATCATACAAAGAAACTAAAGGGAGCCAAAACAATAATTATACCTCTTGTTTACCTCAAGGTCTTCTATTATATGTCCTTCCTCCTTTTGGACGTCATGTGGGCGATGATCTTCCAAAAGTCGAAGCCTCCTAAATCATGTTCTTCCTTTCTTTGCTCGCTCCAAACAAAAGGAAGAAAAAAAAACAAAACTCTTCTCCTATCTAGAACCGACCACCAAGCCACCTTGCTTGGTGGTTGCCGCCGGCCAAGGAGATGAATATAGAAGTATGGCGCCGGCCAAAAAGCTCCAAGGGAAGAATCCCTAGCTCTTGCCGCCGGCCAAGGAAGAGGGGAAGAGGGTGGTGCCGCCGGCCCTAGGAGAAGATGGTGGTGTTGTTGCCGCCGGCCAAGAGGAGAAGCCAACCTTAGGTTGCCGCCCAAGATGAGAAGCAAACCCTAGTCATCTCTTGTTTGCCGACCAACAAACCCTAGCCTCTCTTAGTTGCCGCCAAAGCCAAGGGAAGCAAAACCCTAATCTTCCAAAGGATAATCCATGCCCAAACCTTGGCCACCCTTTTATAGAGTTAGGCTTAAACCTCCTTTTAATCTCCACCGTTGGATCTAGGAATTTAATCTCGACCATTGGATCTAGAGATTTAATCTCAACCGTCGAATCTAGAGATTTAATCTCCACCGTCGGATCTAGAGTTTCATTTTCCATCATAGGATCTAGACTCCTTGAGGGTTTTAATAGGCTACAATATGGACCATGAGGAGGAGTTGGATCTTGGCCACCCAATGGATCAAACCCACATAAAGTCCGATCTATTAATGATAATTCATTCCACTAAAGGATTATCATTGATCTACCTCACCAACCCTCATAAATTAATATGGGCTCCATATATTATTTGTACATATATCTCCCCGTGTTTAAGATCTCGAATGTTCGTCGATTAATTAATTTACTGACAATTAATTAATCCACATCTAACTCCATGAGTAGTACCACTCAACCTTATCATCATGCCGAACCAAGTCCACCTGCAGGGTTTACATGATGAACCTTATGAGCTCCTCAAGGGGACATCATCATCCTAGTATATAAGGCAGTTTCCTCCTATAATCAACGGCACACCATATAAATAATATCATTTCCCAACTTACTGAGCCTATCAATTTACTCTATAAATCTCGCCCATTGGTAAATCAAAGAAATGAATACTAAGTATATGTGCCCGTTATTATATCGGGATTAAGAGCATGTACAACATAATATCTGAGGTCTGATTCAATTATGTAGTCAGCAATAAATTGAATCACCTCTAAGTCGGTCATGCTCAATACACACAAAGTGTACTAGTGTAATTCTATGGTCAAGACAAATCAATACCAAATCATACTATAACCATACCAATGGTTTGTACAAAATCATCTCGGTTGTGAGCCTTTACTCATACTTTACAAGGAACTGATAACATGATCTCCCGTGTGACACTGCATACCATGTTATCTACAATGTAATATTTTAGACGATATGCATAACCATAAATATGCAAACAATGATAATGTGATTCTTATTTCAAAAAATAAAGATGTTCATACAAAAGATAGACTTTTCCAGTATACATCCCAACAATCTCCCACTTATACTAAAATACTATGCTGTTCTCATACTGTCATACATCTGATTCCCATTCCTCCACATGTCTATCAAATGCTCTCGCTGGAAGGGTCTTAGTGAAAGGATCTGCCAGGTTATCCTCTAATGTAATATTGGGCACAACAACTTCTCCTCGCTTTACGATTTCTCGTATCAGGTGGTACTTGCGCTCTATGTGTTTACTTGCCTTATGGGCTTGTGGTTCCTTTGAGTTTGCAACTGCACCACTATTATCACAATAAATTGTGATAGTTCTGGGCAAACCAGGAATCACATCCAAGTCCATCAAGAAGTTCCTGAGCCACACAGCTTCTTTAGCCGCCTCAGAGGCCGCCACATACTCAGCTTCCATGATAGAGTCCGCCACGCATTTCTGCTTGACACTCCTCCATACAATGGCTCCACCTCCCAAAGTAAACACAAAACCTGAGGTAGACTTACTATTATCCCTATCTGATTGGAAGTCGGAATCTATGTAACCCACAAGGAGTAATTGATCTGCCTGGTATACCAGCATATAATCCCTAGTCCTTCTCAGGTATTTCAATATATACTTTACCGCATTCCAATGTCTCTGTCCTGGATTACTCTGATATCTGCTAACCATGCCTATGGTAAAGCAGATATCCGATCTCGTACATAGAATAGCATACATGAGGCTTCCTACTGCCGAAGCATAAGGAACTGCCTTCATCTCCAGAATTTTCTTGGAATTTCATTACTTTATCCCATAATTCCTTTGCATCCCTAAAATTACCCAACCTAGACCAAATATTATTAGAAATCAAATCACTAAGTAATTCGATTACCTTGAGATTTGTCTCGAAGTCTTTGATTTGGTCTTGGGTCCACCTTGACTTCTCAATTTACTTATTTCTTTCATCCCTAGGCAATTTGAAACCGTTTTCTAAGATTAGCATAAAATCAAAATTGGTTTCTAGGTATACCTCCATTTTTCTTCTCCACCATAGAAAATCTCCTTCGAATTTTGGTGGTTGGAGGTTGTAGCCGGCCATCTCTTGATGAAGTGTTTGTTGCGGCGGTTAGTCCTCGACAAACGACGTGGCTCTGATACCACTTGTAGGGTTGATCGATGTGTATGTGTTGGCCGGCTAGAGGGGGGTGAATAGCCCTCAATCGTTCGATGGTGGAATTCGTTCGTTCTCGTTGCGTTGCTTTCCTACGATTGTCGTTAGCGCAGCGGAAACAATAGAAACAATAATAATACTAACAACAATACAAGCATACGTAAACACACACGATATATGTGGTTCGGAACCGAATGGTTCCTACTCCACGGGCGAGCTCTCCGAGCTCTAGTTATGCACACGATACTAACTAAACTCCTTCTCGACTACACGTCGGAGGTGGAGAAACCTCGTACAAGCTATTACAACAGTAATACTACAAGAAATACAAAGACACAAGAAATACAAGTAAAGAATGCTTTACAACTCTTTGCTTTGAACTCTTTCTTGTTGCTTGCTTTGGATGGCTCTTGAAGGACTGGAATGCAGCAACAATTCCCCTCCAATCGCTTCCTTAAAGTCTTGGCGAAATCCTCCCTCTTGAGATTCTTTTATAACCTGCATCAAGCTGATTTCGTGCCCAGCAGTCAACTGCCAAAAGGCACCAGTCGACTGCCCCTATAGCCGTTGTCTCACAATGGTCAGATCCACGTTGGATAAGTTCCAACGCTTGGCTATGAAGCATTCGCTCACGACATTCCCATCACGATCGCCATCCCTAGTGGTCGATCGTTGTCGATCATCGATCACACCCATGGCAATGATCGCTAAGCACAAAACCTCAGTCTAACACCAATCGAACCCTAGTCGACTTGAATCAGTCGATTGACACCTATGTCAGTCGACTGCTGTCGGGCAAAACCTCAAACACCAAGTTGTTTGAGCATCCGACCGTCGGATAAACCCTCAAACATTAAGTTTGAGCCTCCGACACTCAGTCTTAGCCACTTGGTTAAGTCCACATCATCCCTCATGGAGTTTCCCACCGGAGCTCTCTTCCCTCGGCTTACATCCCTCGGATGCACCAAGCGCATGTCTTCGCAACGCCATCCTTCGCGTCTCATGCCCTCGAAGTATGCTTCCCTTGGGCCTCACTCCATTCGCTTCCCGTCCGATGGTCCCTCGGATGTACAAAGCGCACGACTTCGTAATGCCATTCTTCACCGACTCATGGACCCCGAGCCTAGTGAACTTGCCAAGTTCTCAATGTTGGATCGAAAGTGTCGCTAGAGGGGGGGGGGTGAATAGCGATACGGTGTCGTTAAAAACTTTTGCAATAAGTAAAAAGCAAGTAGAGAATGCACAGCGGAAATATAAAGTAGACAAGATATTTTTACGTGGTTCACAATCTTTCGATTGCTAATCCACGGCCCTAGTGATCCTTGATCACGTACGGAGGGCAATTCACTAAAACCACTCCTCCTCGTTGGAGGTAGGAGCAACGATTACAAAAAGAAATCAAGGCAAAGGGACACTCCCCCTTTCCTTGTTACGATTAAAGCACAAAGACAATTTAAAGAAGTAGAACTTAAATAAATATACCGACAACTCTTATAAGTAGAAGATGTAGCTTTCGTTGTCGGCAGCACTTCGTCGTAGCAAATGTGAGTAGTAGTAGCGGCGTTACGACGGCGTGTTGAGAGCTCTTGATTTCTTGTATTTTGCTTGGAGTGAACATGTCTATTTATGGATATTGATCTATGAATTTAGACATAGGTAGTGTCCAAGGTGAGGTTCTTATCCCAACTCAAGGATGAGGTGTTTCATCCAACCACCTTGTGCCACCTCCAACCTCCTTGGGCGCCAACTTGAGGATGAGGTGTTTCATCCAACCACCTTGTGCCACCTCCAACCTTCTTGTGCGCCAACTCAAGGATGAGGTGTTTCATCTAACCACCTTGTGCCACCTCCAACCTCCTTGGGCGCCAACTTGTTGGAGCCATTCAACTTGTGCCACATCATGGAAGCCAACCATCTTGTGCCAACTCACCTTATTTTGGGCGTCCACCACAAGGAAGCTTGGTGATGGTTTGGATGTCCACCTTGATGCCACATCACCCTTTGTACCAAAACACGAGTCAAGTCCAAATTCACCCCCTTGAAATTCGAGCCTTCTCGAGGTCGAACTTGACTAGCAAAGTTGATCAGTCAAAGGGTTTTGGACTGCAGTACAAGTTAGCTTAAAATATAAAGTACGATGGTTCTAACCATCTGATCTCGACCTAGACCTTCCATTGGAGGTATTGGGTCGGATCTACGCTTAACGACCTTGCTTTGCTTTCACACGAGCTTACCTTGTAGCCTCGCTTCCGGTCTTCACCCGAGTACCTCGGCTTCTCCAAGTCCCTCTGGCGTTGCCCGACCACCTCGGTTCCCACCGGGTGTCGCAGACCTTCCGCTCAACTTTAGCATTTCTGCACACTTAATTGAGCTCGTAAGATAACAAATATACCCTTAACTATTGAGCCTTTTGCCATAATCAAAATACCGGTTCGACTTTGGTGCCCACTGCACCAACAATCTCCCCCTTTTTGATTCATGGCAAACCGACACAAAAGTTAAGGAAAAATTAAGCATAACAGTAAGCTAGCATAATGATTAAGCATGAATGAGCTAGCATAAAGATTAAATATGAATGAGCTAGCATAAAGATTAAATATGAATGAGCTAGCATAAAGATTAAATATGAATGAGCTAGCATAAAGATTAAATATGAATGAGCTAGCATAAAGATTAAATATGAATGAGTAATATTATTGTTTCAAGTTCTCCCCTTTGAGGTAACCTCCCCCTTGACCGAAGGTGAGTTCTTGAAAAATAATTTTTACTCCCCCTTAATAGTTGCTTAAGTAATCGGAATTACTTAATATAAAAGGTAATAATTTTGTTTACTTTCTTCCCCTTTAATTTTGGTTACTTTTGTGACTTTCTCCCCCTTTTGCCTTAACTCAAAAAGTTTGTAAATATATTTTAGGGTTTGTAAGTCCAAGCAAGTTCCCAATATATATGTATGACCGGGTTTTTTATAAAAAGTTTGTAAAATAATAATAAGCTTGAAAATATGTTCATCTAAAATGTACAACTCCGGATGAATTCGTTTAGCAGGATCGAGTTGGTAGTTCCAAAAATTATATCATCTACATAGATTTGGGCTATAAAGATTTCTTTTCCTACGGTTTTTACGAATAAGGTTGGGTCGACTAAACCTTGGTTGAATCCTTTGGAATTAAGATAGATCGAAAGCCTTTCGTACCAAGCTCTTGGGGCTTGTTTGAGTCCATATAGGGCTTTCTTAAGTCTAAGGACATGGTCAGGTTTATCTAGATTTTCGAATCCGGGAGGTTGACTGACGTAAACTTCTTCCTTAATGTATCCATTCAAAAATGCTGACTTGACATCCATTTGAAACAATTTAAAACCTCGATGTGCAGCATATGCTAACAACATTCGGATGGACTCTAGTCTGGCTACGGGGGCGTAGGTCTCATCGTAATCTAAACCTTCGACTTGACTAAACCCTTTTGCGACTAACCTAGCTTTATTTCTAACTACTTCACCTTTATCATCAAGTTTATTTCGAAATACCCACCTTGTTCCAATAATTGATTTTTCTTTAGGTGGTGGTACTAATTCCTGACTTCATTTCTAGTGAATTGAGCTAGCTCTTCTTGCATAGCAATAATCCAGTCGGGATCAAGAAGTGCTTGTTCAATAGTTTTGGGTTCGATTTTGGAAATTAACGAGATTTGACTAAGGTTTCGATATGAAGCTCTAGTTCGAACCCCTAAATTTGGATCACCTATAACTTGATTGATAGGATGATTTGTTTGAGTCTTAGTGTGACTCGGGTTAGGGTCATCTATCACTTGGTCGATAGGATGACTTGGGTTAGGACGAGATTCAAGTTCAAGATCAGAGTCGGGTTCGCTATAAGTTGATTTGCTAGTTGGTTTTGTTAAGGATTGAACGGGTTCGTGTCCTTCGTCAAAAACTATATTAATGGTTTCTTCGACTCTAAGAGTGTCGTGATTGTATACCCTATAAGCTCTACTGGTGGTTGAGTATCCTAGAAAGGTTCCAGTAGAGGTTTTGGATTTGAATTTCCCTAGGTAATCCTTAGTGTTTAAGATATGTACCTTGCATCCAAATACCCTATAAGCTCTATTAGTGTCCCTTTGCCTTGATTTTACTTGATGTTCGGTATTTTATCGTGATAAATCTCGTACGAGGTCTTTTGGTGCCTCTTTACCATAAGGATCCTATTTTGGACATAGCAAGCCGTACTAACGGCCTCTGCCCAAAATCTATCGGGTAGGTTATACTCGTTTAACATTGTCCTAGCGGCTTCTTGTAGGGTTCTATTTTTCCGTTCGACTAACCCATTTTGTTGTGGGGTTCTAGGACATGAAAACTCATGGTGGTATCCGTTTAGGTTACGTAAATCAGAACCTCGTGGTTTCGAATTCACCACCATGATCGCTTCTAAGTCTTTTAATCTTAAGGTTCTTTTGATTTTCGATTAACCTACAAAGATTGATTAGTTGGTCTAGGGTATCATTTTTATGTTTGATAAACCTAACCCAAGTAAATCTAGAATAGTCGTCAATTATGACTAAGCAAAATTGACTACCATTGAGTGACTTAGCTCCATGTGAATCAAATAGATCCATGTGTAGGAGCTCAAGAACACTTTTGGTTCGTTCTTGATTAGTTAATTGATGTTGTGTCCTAGATTGTTTACCTTGTTGACAAGCATTACATATTTTATTATCCAAGTTGTTTAGTTTAGGCAAACCTATAACCAGCCACTCGACTCATCTTGTGGACGAGTCTTGGGTGCAGTGTCCGAGTCTTCGTGCCATAACCAAGATTCCTCTTGTGTCATAAGACACTTGGTTGAGGAGTTGGGTAAATTTATTGTGTAGATGTTGCTATTCCTAGTTCCTTTAAGTATTATTTTAGATGTTGCATTTGTCTTGATTACGATTCATTTTCTAGAAATATGACCTTATAATTGTTATCACACAATTGGCTTACACTAAGTAAATTATATTGAAAGTTTTCTACTAATAAGACATTTTGAATTGTAAAGTTAGAGTTGAGCTCAATATCACCCGATCCGATGATTTTGAGCTTGCTGCTTATTTCCAAGGCTACCGATCCTTGTCGCTTTGAATCGTAACTTCGAAAATTTGAGTTGATCCCGGTCATGTGTCGAGCAACCATCGCCCAACATCCATTGATCCTACACATAAGGTAGTTGGATCGGATATTGGAATTACTAAAGGGTTGTTTGTAAGTTTTAAACCTAAATCATCTCACCAATATCTACATGATCAAAACATGTTATTCCTATGTGTTATTGTGAGATGACTTTCAATTTTACTTGATTAATTTTAATGAATTTAAATTAACCAACATTAGGTTAGATTCGATTTAGTCTAAGCTCATCAAGTAATCTTTTCAAGAGATTAGCTTCCAGTGTCGTGGCGAGGCACAGAGGCCTTCTTTGATCGGAACAACGACCACTTCCTTAGACAAAGCTAATTTCAAGTTGATAACTCGACTTACTTGAGACTACGCCTTGGTCTAACTAGTTATTTTTGAAAAGAGGCTCGAGGCTCAATCTTTTCGTAGGATTTTAGTTGGTTTATTTTTGAAAAGAGGCTCCCGAGGCTCAATCTTTTCGCAGGATTTTAGTTGGTTATGAGTCCTATCTAACCATTCTAAAAATAAAGGAAAAACTAAGCATGCAATTTCTAAGACTTAACAAAATACATTTTGTATTGGCTCTCTCGACCATTGAATCGAGTGGGTCTATTCACATAGTGAATTTGGTCCTTGGGAACCCAATACATGTTAGATCCTAAAGTTGAAATCAAAGTGGTCTTAGGGACCCATGCTTGGACATTTTTCTTATGTTGGTTTACTATAGACATATATGACTTATTGGTTGTATTTGAGTTAAACCCGAGTCCGCCTTGTTGTACACGGCCCTTTGTGATCCAAGTAAGAGGTCAAGTCCCTTGATCCCAAAGTGAACCTTTCCAACGCAGCCCTAAGGTCTTCGACTTGTGTTTTCAAAAGCGAGTTCTCAACTTCAAGCTTTTCAACTTGAGTTGAGTCCTCCTCTTGAATACGAGTAGTCGAAGAGGTTAGGAGACCTCATGTTTGAGGAGGTTAACCTCCTCAATTAGGTCTCGACCTTGGACTCGGACTTAGCTAGTTTCTTATTTAAAAATTTAATTGCACCATATAAAAGTATTAAGTAACGACCGACTTACCCTTAATGATTCTTTTGAACCGGATACGGATCCGTGGTTTGTCTTGAATGGAAGCTCATCATCGGATTCGACTCGACTCTTCTTCTGCTCGAGTCGTGCTCGGCCGGCTGGCCATTAGAGCTTGGATATCGCCTTCTTCCTCCCACAACTCCTCCCCCAAGTAGCGTTTCGCTTTCTTGGTCTTTGATGCGTTATTCTTTAGCTTTGGGCACTCGGACTTGATGTGACCGAACTCTGCTGCACTCATAGCATCTAAAATTAGAAGTATTTGAATTAGGTTTAGGCTTACCTTGAGTTGTTGGTCGTTTCGTCTCTTGATCATCTTCCAACTAGATTGACTAGTTCGATTCTATTTCGGAGTCTACTTCCGATTCGGACTCGTCTTCTTCCTTCGGGGGTGGCTTGCTTGCGGGCTTCTTCTTCTTGGAACCTGCAACTAACGCAATACTCTTCTCGGCCTGGACCACGTTAGTTTGCTCATGTAATTCAAGTTCCGAAAACAATTCGTCTAACCTAATTTTAGAAAGGTCCTTGGAGACCTTGTAGGCATCGACCATGGATGCCCACAAGGTGGTCCTAGGAAACGAGTTAAGAGAATACCTGATAAGGTCGCGATTCTCGACCTTTTGTCCAATGGCATGGAGTTGGTTGACGATGTCTTGGATACGAGCATGTAGTTGAGTTGCGGTCTCGTTTTCCTGCATTTTCAAGTTATACAATTTATTTAAAAGTAAATCTCTTTTACATACCTTCGTGTCGTCGGTGCCTTCGTGTAGTTCCACTAGCTTGGTCCATAAGTCCTTTGCACTAATGAAGGGGCCGACGCGGTTGAGCTCTTCCTTGGATAACCCACATTGCAAGATTTGAGTTGCCTTGGCATCGGCTTCTACTTGTTTTTTCATGGAATTTGACCATTGATCGTAACCCAAGGATTCACCATCTTCATTAATAGGAAGTGTGAAACCGGTTTGGATTACGATCCACATCTCGATTTGGGTTTTAAGAAAGCATTCCATCCGACCCTTCCAATAACGAAAGTCATTACCGTTGTAAAACGGGGTCAAGTGGTGCTAAACCCTTCGAGATGGGCCATTTAAAAACAAGAAGAAGAACGATTTAAAAGAATCTTGCAAAACACACCGAAAGAATATTCCAAGACTTTCGCCTTGGATTAGTAGTGCAGAAGTAAAAAAGAATATATATAAAATGTAACTTGCAAAAGAAATAAACAATCAAATGCGAATGTCGCTGAAGTTCCGGAGGACAACCTTACTCGGGATCTAACCCAAGGACAACCTTATCCGGATCCTAAAGCCTCTAATGCAATTCTATATGTAGGAGAAGATAAGCAAGTGAAATAATTATACGAAAACAGAAATAAATAAATAAAAAATCTGTAAAAAAAAGAAAAACAAAGCTAGATTGGTGGTTTCACCGAATCTTAGCGCCCCCGGCTCTGATACCAATTGTTGGATCGAAAGTGTCGCTAGAGGGTGTGGGTGAATAGCGATAATGTGTCGTTAAAAACTTTTTCAATAAGTAAAAGCAAGTAGAGAATGCGGAAATATAAAGTAGACAAGATATTTTTACGTGGTTCACAATCTTTCGATTGCTAATCCACGGCCCTAGTGATCCTTGATCACGTACGGAGGGCAATTCACTAAAACCACTCCTCCTCGTTGGTGGTAGGAGCAACGATTACAAAAAGAAATCAAGGCAAAGGGACACTCCCCCTTTCCTTGTTACGATTAAAGCACAAAGACAATTTAAAGAAGTAGAACTTAAATAAATATACCGACAACTCTTATAAGTAGAAGATGTAGCTTTCGTTGTCGGCGGCACTTCGTCGTAGCAAATGTGAGTAGTAGTAGCGGCGTTACGACGGCGTGTTGAGAGCTCTTGATTTCTTGTATTTTGCTTGGAGTGAACATGTCTATTTATGGATATTGATCTATGAATTTAGACATAGGTAGTGTCCAAGGTGAGGTTCTTATCCCAACTCAAGGATGAGGTGTTTCATCCAACCACCTTGTGCCACCTCCAACCTCCTTGGGCGCCAACTTGAGGATGAGGTGTTTCATCCAACCACCTTGTGCCACCTCCAACCTTCTTGTGCGCCAACTCAAGGATGAGGTGTTTCATCCAACCACCTTGTGCCACCTCCAACCTCCTTGGGCGCCAACTTGTTGGAGCCATTCAACTTGTGCCACATCATGGAAGCCAACCATCTTGTGCCAACTCACCTTATTTTAGGCGTCCACCACAAGGAAGCTTGGTGATGGTTTGGATGTCCACCTTGATGCCACATCACCCTTTGTACCAAAACACGAGTCAAGTCCAAATTCACCCCCTTGAAATTCGAGCTCTTCTCGAGGCTGGAACTTGACTAGATTATTGTATAGTCAAAGGGTTTTGACTTTGATACAAGTTAGCTTAAAATATAAAGTACGATGGTTCTAACCATCTGATCTCGACCTAGACCTTCCATTGGAGGTATTGGGTCGGATCTACGCTTAACGACCTTGCTTTGCTTTCACACGAGCTTACCTTGTAGCCTCGCTTCCGGTCTTCACCCGAGTACCTCGGCTTCCTCCGAAGTCCCTCTGGCGTTGCCCGACCACCTCGGTTCCCACCGGGTGTCGCAGACCTTCCGCTCAACTTTAGCATTTCTGCACACTTAATTGAGCTCGTAAGATAACAAATATACCCTTAACTATTGAGCCTTTTGCCATAATCAAAATACCGGTTCGACTTTGGTGCCCACTGCACCAACACTCAAGACTTCCCACATGCACCAAGCGCACGGCTTCGCAATTCATTTCTCACCAAGCACCATGCTTGGATTTTCCATGCCAACCCCATGTTGGACTTTCCCACACCAAGCTCCATACTTGAATTTTCCATTGGACTTTCCCATGACAATCCCATGTCATGAGTTTTGTCTATCATCAAAATACTATCAAGGTACTTCTCGAGTCAAACTCGAGTCAACCTGGGCCGATTGCACCAACAAAATAAAACAAAACTCTTCTTCTATCTAGAACTAACCACCAAGCCACCTTGCTTGGTGGTTGCCGCCGGCCAAGGAGATGAAGATAGAAGTATGGCGCCGGCCAAAAAGCTCCAAGGGAAGAATCCCTAGCCCTTGCCGCCGACCAAGGAAGAGGGAAAGATGGTGGCGTCGCCGACCCTAGGAGAAGATGGTGGTGTTGTTGCCGCCGGCCAAGAGGAGAAGCCAACCTTAGGTTGCCGCCCAAGATGAGAAGCCAACCTTAGGTTGCCGTCCAAGATGAGAAGCAAACCCTAGCCACCTCTTGTTTGCCGACCAACAAACCCTAGCCTCTCTTAGTTACCGCCCAAGCCAAGGGAAGCAAAACCCTAATCTTCCAAAGGATAATCCACGCCCAAGCATTGGCCACCCTTTTATAGAGTTAGGCTTAAGCCTCCTTTTAATCTCTACCATTGGATCTAGGGATTTAATCTCAACCATCGGATCTAGAGATTTAATCTCAACCGTCGGATCTAGAGATTTAATCTCCACTTTCGGATCTAGAGTTTCATTTTCCATCATCGGATCTAGGCTCCTTGAGGGTTTTAATAGGCTTCAATAGGGACTATGATGAGGAGTTGGATCTTGGCCACCCAATGGATCAAGCCCACATAAAGTCCGATCCATTAATGATAATTCATGTTACTAGAGGATTATCATTGATCTACCTCACCAACCCCCATAAATTAATATGGGCTCCATATATTATTTGTACATATATCTCTCTGTATTTAAGATCTCGAATGTCCATCGATTAATTAATTTACTGACAATTAATTAATCAATATCTAACTCCATGAGTAGTACCACTCAACCTTATCATCATGCTGGACCAAGTCCACCTGTAGGATTTACATGATGAACCTTATGAGCTTCTCAAGGGGACATCATCATCCTAGTATATAGGACACGGTTTCCTCCTATAATCAACGACACACCATATAAATAATATCATTTCCCAACTTACCGAGCCTATCGATTTACTCTATAAATCTCGCCCATTGGTAAATCAAAGAAATGAATACTAAGTATATGTGCTCATTATTATATCGGAATTAAGAGCATATACAACATAATATCTGAGGTCCGATTCAATTATGTAGTCAGCAATAAATTGAATCACCTCTAAGTCGGTCCTGCTCAACACACACAAAGTGTACTAGTGTAATTCTTGGTCTCCCTCATGATGTGGCACTAAATGATAAGTCCATGATGATGTGGAACATCATCATTGGCAGGCCCCCATGCCAAGTCACCATGACATGGCAATTGGTCAAGTCAAAATTGACCATTCATCTCCCCTCTCAAGTCAAGTCAAACTTGACCTCTTATCTCCCATGGTTGATCAAATCTAACCACTTGATTCAAGTCAATTTTATTTAATGAATCTCTATTCATTAATTTAAATTAACTCAATGAATCAAATCTAAATTAGACTCATTCAACACTTGAATCAAATTGAGTCTAACTCAATTAGTCTAATTTGGATTACTCTTAATCCAATTTAGTTCATCCCATAAACTTAATCCTCATAGTTCATCATATGAACCTAATCATCTAATTGCCCTTTGTGTGTGACCCTATAGGTTCTTGTAACGTTGGCAATGCTCCTAAACCGATTTAGGAACATAAGCAACGAGCGGTATCTAGCAACACATCATTGCTACCCAAGTTACAAGAATGTTGAGATCCAACATCACCTTTGTGACTACTAATTGTGACTCTCACAATATGTGACAATGTCCCTCTATCCTTGACATCTAGATTGACCAATTGAGGCATAGACCGTCTCATTTTTAGTACAATCTATATCTTGAACTCCAAGTAGACTCACTCTAATCAAATGAGCTCAATATCTCATATTGACTCATTTGGACATGGTCATACACTTCGTGGTCTCACTCTATCAAGAATAACGATATCACTCCCATCATATATGAGGGATAGATCCCATCTACATCACTCACATCCCTCCGTATAATTTGTTACATACCCAGTAATCGCCTTTATAGTCCACCCATTTAGGGGTGACGTTTGATGAAGCCAAAGTATATAACTCCTTATGTAGGGAACCATGGTGACTTCAGGTCCAAGGACTAATAGTCATACTAATATTCACATGAGAAAGTATATGACACTCATATAATGATCCATGATACTTTCTCATGGCGGGTCATTCAGTATACATTCTCCAATGCATACCCATGTGTCAACTTGATATCTCATATCCATGACTTGTGAGATCAAGTCATCGTGTTGACCTACATGCTAGTCTCTATGCATTAACATTGTCCCTGAATGTTAATACTTGATTAGGAATGATTAAGAGTAGTATTCTCTATATTATCTCATCATCGATTCAACCAATCGATTGATATAGATAAGAACCTTCTACTCAAGGACATTATTATACTTAGTTATTTGACACCAATACAAGTAAATATAATAACCATGCCTTTAGGAATAGGAATATGATACAATAAAGTCCATACAACAATCATCACATGATTGGCTCTAGGGCTTTCACTAACACTAACCATCTCCATAAGAGTCCTATTCCTTCGCTCTGCTACACCATTCTGCTGGGGCGTGTCAGGTGCAGACAATTGGGATTGAATCTTAGCCTCTGATAAGTAATTCCTAAACTCTCCCAAGAGGTATTCACCACCATGATAAGATCGTAGTGTCTTGATACTTTTACCTTGACGTTTCTCCACATCAGCCTCGAATTCTTTGAACTTGTCAAAGCATTTAGACTTGCGGCGCATCAAGTAAATGTATCAATCTCTTGAATAATCATCTATAAAGGAGACAAAATATTCAAAACCACCTCTTGCCTGGATAGACATAGGACCACATAAATCAGAATGAACCAACTCTAACACATCTTTGGCTCTATACCCCTTTGCCTTAAAAGGCCTCTTGGTCATTTTACCCTCCAAGCAAGATTCACAGGTTGGGAAATCTTCCACCACTAATGAACCCAAAGGTCCATCAGCTATCAACCTTTGAATTCTGCTTAGGTCAATATGACCTAGCCTTAGATGCAAAAGATATTTTTGGTTTATCTTCGAAGGTTCTTTTCTCTTTTTGGAATTAGAAGATGAGTTATTCATTTCTATTTGCATCGTGGGAGCTTTTGGTTCAAGTGTATATAAATTTTCTATCAATGCACCAGAACAGATAATCTCCCTATTCCTTTTTATAACAACTCTGTCATTAAAAGAAATAGAATATCCATCCATAAACAATTTAGAAACTGAAATCAAATTCTTTCTAAATAAAGGTACATAAAGGCAATTTTTAAGAACCAAAACTTTATTCCTCTCAAAAGACAAATAAACATCTCCCACTGCAACAACCACTACCTTCGTAGCATCACCCAAGTAGACGGTAATTTCCCCTTCAGCCAGTCATTTGATTTCCTGGAACCCCTGCAAAGTATTGCAGACATGATCAGTGGCTCTCGTATCTACACACCAGGTGCCGGTAGATAACACCGCTAAACATGTTTCAACGACTAGACCAAAAGATATACCTTTGTTCTTCTTCTGGTTGGGGCAGTCCTTCTTCCAGTGTCCAGTCTGCTTGCAAGTGAAGCACTTGCCTTTCGGCTTCTTCACTCCTCCCTGAGATCCTCCCACCACCTTTACCCCAGCTGGTTTCTTCTTCTTCTTGCCTTTCGTCTTAGAAGTAGAAACCTTTTGGGCAACCATGGCCTGCGCCTAAGCACTCTGACGAAATAGCACCTCTGTCGCTTGGAGTTCTGTCAGAAGCTCCGCCAACGAATACAACCTTTTATTCATGTTGTAGTTCAGGCGAAACTGCTCAAAACTCCTAAGTAGAGACTGGAGAATGATATCGACATGGGTTTCCCCATCGATCTCAGCTCTGAGGACTTCCAGCTCATTCAAATGAGCCATCATCTTGAGAACATGATCCCTCATGGGTGTTCCCTCGATCATGGTGGTCGTCATCAAGTTCCTCATGGCTTCCTGCCTAGTAGCCCGATTCTGGTATCCGAAAAGCTCTTTGAGATTGAGCATTATGTTATAAGCAGTGGGCATGACTTGATGCCGATGTTGCAGTACATTTGACATAGATGCCAAAATGTAACATCGCGCCATCTCATCAGCCTTAATCTACTTCTTATAACTCTCCTTCTCCTTTTCCCCAGAATCATCCGCAGGCTTAGGGGGACACTCTTCGAGGAGTACATATTTGTACTCTTCAGCAGTTAAGATAATATCAAGATTCCTCTTCCAATCAACATAATTGGGTCCAGTAAGTTTATTTTCTTTCAGTATCATAACAAGCGAGTTGAAAGTCATTTTGAAAAACCTAAGAATCACATAAATCAAAACATTAGATTTAAAAAAATTATTGATTCCTCAAACAATAAAATTTTAAAATCAACCAACACCTCAAAACACCGAGAATATCGTATGCCACGATAGTGTGGACGTATACGAATTCTACATTTGTAAGAGGAGGTTTTACCCATTAATTTTACTATCTTGTCAACCTAACTTTTTGACAAATAAAATTAATAGTTGGTTCCTCTTTGGCCCTACAAATAAAAGCAGTGACTCCGATGGGGAGGATACTCCTATTTGCATCTAAGTATTCACCATTACTTGGTACCAAGGTAATTATCTCGGGTTATGTGCCTTCCGATGGGGAAGTACACACGCTCCTTAATAATTTCCTATAACCATATTCGACCCTGTGATCCACAAACAAACTCATCCGATGGGGAGGAAGGCACTCAGAGCCGACGCACAAGTTTGTTTATATCACATGTCAAATCGTAATGGAGGTCGTGGGAATTTATAAAAATATCCCTGTCCCACTTAGTAATTTAAAATTGAGGAATTTTCCTAGCCTACGACATGCATATCAAACAAGAAGCAATAAATATGAAAAAATATTTTCCAACTATTATGACTTTTGTCTCCAATATACCTCCCGTCGTATTGCCATCTCGTCCGCTCCTCCCTACGCCATGTATAAGTCATCCGGAGATCCGAGCCGAGAATAACTATTTTAATTTGCATCCATCGATCCTATACTCCACGAAGGAGTGTATATGAAATCTAGATCGAAAGTAAACTAAAATAAAAGAGTGGCTAAACAGTGTCGTACTTAATTATAAAAATTAAAAACTAGCCTCGTCAACCTCGAGGATTCAAAAAATATAAAATTACACACATACAATCACATACACACATATGACCATAATAGTTGGATCCTATGCCTGCAACTAAAAAGTTAACCTATGCACATCCTACTATTATTCGACACATATAATATATGAAAAGTGCATAAAAGTAACCGAATCCTAAACACACAAAATCGGAAACCGTGGCTCTGATACCAATTGAAGGGCGGAAAACTTCGCTTCCCACTTCAACTCGGTTGCTTGTTCATGGCGATCCCATATTCATCCCCGGATTAAAAAAATTAATCCATGACAATTAGGTATTACCCAAGCTACCATTCCATCGTCGTGTTATCCGATTAGAGTGGTCACTTGAACAAACTTGTTGTTCAAGCAACCTACCTCTATTCTTCGAATAGCCGTGGAATAGATGATGTACGGATCGTCGATTTTTATGTTCGTATTCGGGGTCCAAGTAAATTTAGCCACATATCAAAATACATACATCATACAAAGAAACTAAAGGGAACCAAAACAAGAATTATACCTCTTGTTTACCTCAAGGTCTTCTATTGTATGTCCTTCTTCCTTTTGGACGTTGTGTGGGCGACGATCTTCTAAAAGTCGAAGCCTCCTAGATCACGTTCTTCCTTTCTTTGCTGTCTCTGAACAAAAGGAAGACTATGTAGGGTCAATCGATGTGTATGTGTTGGCCGACTAGAGGGGGGTGAATAGCCCTCAATCGTTCGATGGTGGAATTCGTTCGTTCTCGTTGCGTTGCTTTCCTACGATTGTCGTTAGCGCAGCGGAAACAATAGAAACAATAATAATACTAACAACAATACAAGCATACGCAAACACACACGATATACGTGGTTCGGAACCAAATGGTTCCTACTCCACGGGCGAGCTCTCCGAGCTCTAGTTATGCACACGACACTAACTAAACTCCTTCTCGACTACACGTCGGAGGTGGAGAAACCTCGTACAAGCTATTACAACAGTAATACTACAAGAAATACAAAGACACAAGAAATACAAGTAAAGAACGCTTTACAACTCTTTGCTTTGAACCCTTTCTTGTTGCTTGCTTTGGATGGCTCTTGAAGGACTGGAATGTAGCAACAATTCCCCTCCAATCACTTCCTTAAAGTCTTGGCAAAATTTTCCCTCTTAAGCTCCTTTTATAACCTGCATCAAGCTGATTTCACGCCCAACAGTCAACTGCAAAAAGGCACCAGTCAACTGCCCCTGTAGCCGTTGTCTCACAATGGCCAGATCCACATTGGATAAGTTCCAACGGATCACCTACTAGTCGATCGCACCCATGATCGGATCGTGACCTAGTACGCCTGCATCGGCATTCTGAGCATTCGTGTTTCACGACATTCCCATCGATTGATCGTTGTTTACATCAATTGACTGCTACCATGGCGATCGACGCACACAAGTCTGCATCCTAACACCCGATCGAACCCTAATCGACTTGGATCAGTCGACTGACACCTATGCCAGTCGACTGTTATCGAGCAAAACCTCAAACACCAAATTGTTTGAGCATCCGACCGTCGGGTAAACCCTCAAGCATCAAGTTTGAGCCTCCGACACTCAGTCTTAGCCACTTGGCCAAGTCCACATCATCCCTCATGAAGTTCCCCACCGAAGCTCTCTTCCCTCGACCTACGTCCCTCGGATGCGCCAAGCGCACGACTTCGCAACGCCATCCTTTGCATCTCATGCCCTCGAAGTATGCTTCCCTTGGGCCTCACTCCATTCGCTCCCCGTCCGACGGTCCCTCGGATGCACCAAGTGCACGGCTTCACAATGCCATCCTTCATCGACTCAAGGAGCCCGAGCCTAGTGAACTTGCCAAGTTCTCAAGACTGTTGGGGATCGTTTGGAAGCTAGAGGGGGGGGTGAATAGCGTATTCTGTATGATGATGGAATTCTTTCGCGTTTGAACGTCTACAATCTTGTTAGCACAGCGGAATGGTAATAACAAATAAATATAGCAAGACACACAATCACAACACGATCATATAACGTGGTTCGGAACCGAAACGGTTCCTACTCCACGGATCGAGCTCTAACGAGCTCTAGCGACGCCAATGCAATCACTAATCAATAAACTCCTTCTCGACAACAAGTCGGAGGCGGAGAAACCTCATACAAACGTTTACAACAATAAATGAAAGAAATACAAACAAATACAAAGGAAATGTAAAGAACACTTTACAAAACTAGGGTTTGAGCACTTTGCTTGTTGGTTGCTTGGATGAGGTTGAAGGGCCCTGAAATGCACCTGCAAATCGCCTTCAAATTGCCTCAAGAAAGCTCCCCAAGAACTGATAATGAAATCCTCCATGAGCTCCTCTTTTTGACCTGCATCGGGATGGATTTCCGCCTATCAGTCGACTGCCATAAGTCCCCAGTCGACTGATGCCACTGTTGTCGTGAGACAACGGCTCAATCCACGTCGGACAAGTTCCAACGGGACTCTTGTGATCGATCGCTAACATTGGCGATCATTGCCAAAGACTTTAGTCGACACATCGGCTACGGAGCGTTCTCGACGATCTAGCAATAGATCGTTGCCGTCGATATCAGTCGACTGCTCCAATGAGCAGTCAACTTCCAGAGCAATTCCAGCTCTTAACCGGCAGTCGAACTTAAGTTGACTCACGACAGTCGAACCGACCATATTGCCAGTCGACTGCCAACCTCAAACATGAGGCTTTAACCCAAGTATGGTGCCTCCATACTTGCTAGACCACCCTTAGCCTAGACCCAAGCCTTCTAGCCACCTCCATCAGCCTCACGCCTCTAGGATCCCTCCAAGTCATCCATGACTTGTTCATCCATCGTGCTAGCCTCCAGGTGCTTCTCTCGGCTATGTCATGCTAACGGTGTCTACACCGCCAAGGCATATTGGACTTACGCCGCCAAGACCCCGCTTGGACTTTACGCCGCCAACATCAATCCCCTTGGACTTCCCAAATGCCAAGACTCAAGCTTGGACTTTCCCTTGCCAACCCATGTTGGACTTTCTATGCCAAGACCCATTCTTGGACTTCTCATTTGCCAAGACCCATGCTTGGACTTCTCATGCCAAGTACTCAAGACTTGGACTTTCCCAAATGCCAAGTACCCATGACTTGGACTTTACCTTGCCAAGACCCATGCTTGGACTTTCCCATAAACACATGGTCAACCCTGGTCAACCATCAAAGTCAATTATAATCTGGATCGATTGTATAAACAGGCTTCTTCGCCTGAGTTTCACTTTCTATCAAAATAGCATATACATGTAAATTGAAATCTCCCCCTTTTTGATGTTTGACAAAACAAACCTTGAGTTAGGCCACTAACTCAAATTTCCTTACCAATTATCCCAAATTGGTAATCCCAAATACTCTCCCAAAACTTCTCCCCCTTTTTGACTAACATCAAAAAGGTTATCTCTCCAAGGAGGTCAATGTCTCATTGTCCCAATGAGATCTTACAATCTCCCCCTTGATCCAAAAATACCTAGGATGCCTACCATCTTCCTAGTGATAAGTCCCTTATCACTCAAGAGAGGCACTCCTATACTCTCTCCCAATTTCCAAATTGGGTTTCTTAAAATCCCATCAATTTTTCCAATTGATGATACTCTCCCAATAACTTCTCCCCCTTTCAAGAAGAGAAACACATCCATCATCCCAAGATGGATAACTCCCTCTAAAGGCTTGCTCCCCCTTGACCATTGCACCAACAATGTCCTTGGGAAGTCCCTAAGCCAATAGAAACTCTAAACCATCAAAATTAAGGTTAAAAGTTCAAACTTGAACTTTCCACACCCTAAATTTGATACTTTGACCTAACACCTCTCCCAATCCATATCCAATGGATTTCCACCCTTTATAATGCTTCCCAAAGCATATCCTAGGGTTAGGAGTAGTTAGGGACCTTTACAATGGCTGAAATTAAGCTAACCAAACCTTGTTAACCCGAAATCAGACCTGGCAATGACTTTAACAAGAATCACCGATCACATCACATGAGTCGATCGCCACTATAAGGCTGACTAATAAATGAAATTTCCAATTTCAATATCGAATCCAATTTTGATAATTCATAAGTAATTCTACGTATTTTGAAAATTCGTGAAAATTCATACGTATATTAATTATAAGCAATACAATGGGTGAAAATTATTTGAAAATTATTTTACCCATAAAATAGTGAGTTTGATATAAAACTCAAAATCATTGAAATTTTTAATGTTTTGGCCCTATTTTGTATCAACTCTATCAATGGTGATTACTATCAAAAGATAGACTTCACCAAGGTTTTTCAAAATGATTTAAAAATGTTTTCAAAACCCTATTTTGGATCATATTCCTTGGGCTCTATGCACATGACTTGTACACAAGCTTTCCCAATGATCCATTATTAAAAATAAGATGAGTTTTGGTTCAACTAGATGCAAAAACTATGCACCTTGAACTCAACTCATATCCTAGCATCTCACATGTATCTAAGGTGTATAAATACACATACATGTCAATTGAATGTGAGATGTGGGTTTTGTTCTTCCTAATACTAGGGTTTCATGCATTTTTCTAGGCAACCCTACTTGATTTCCTTATAAATGTGACTCCAAGTCATGCCATTGTCCTTAGTTCAATTTTAATCGATTAAATGCATGAAATGATCATGGCATAAAGATACAATAATTGAGCATGGCCAATGATCATGATGTCATGGCATATGATAAAATCTAAAAACACGTGATATTTAAAACCTTAATCCTAAAACATGAACATGACATATAAAATGATTAAAAGTGAGCATGATGTCATGACATGTTATATAGCAAACAAAGCATGGCATATAAAATGCATAGGTATAATAATACCTAAATTTTAATATTACTTGTCATTTGATATAATTAAATATATTTTGCCATATTTCTACTTTTCTCCCAAGTGTGCCAAAAACCCAAAATGGCACACCAACCTCTAAACCTAAATTGTGCCAATTTGATCATTTTATCAAACTTCTCAAATAATATTGGCACATCCTAAAATCTTTTAGGATTAAGACTCAAATGTATTTCCAAGGTGACCCTAACCTTAAAAATAACTTAAAATGTCACCTTTGTCATGGTTGAGTTAACTACCCATCTAATCAAGGTTGGCACACCCTAAACCCATTTAGCGTGAATCAATCACGCTCTTAGGAACCCAAAATCGATTTGAGCTCATAGGGTTAATTAGGTATTCCTTAGGGATTACCTCCCTAGATACCTTCCTAATGACCCTCCTAGGCTTGTTAGCCTTGGTTATTGTGGTCTTACCTAGGTTGACTCTAGGGGTAACTCCCCTTGCAACCTTCTTAGTGGCCACCCTAAGTTTCCTAGAAACCCTAGCCACTAGGCACACCCTTTGGTCAACCTTAGGGATGACTTTCCTATTGACCTTGGTCTTCCTAGACCTAGTTAGTGTCCCATAATCAAGTGGAACACAATGGTAAGCCACCTTAGGCTTAGGTTTGTGACCCAAACCTTGATTGCCCTTAGTTGACTTTTGATTCTTAGGTCCTAGGTGTTGACTTTGACTTTTGGAACTTTGACTTTGACCATTAGACCCTTTAAATTGATTTTGTATCTTATTTAGGGTCTTTTCTAGTTTTTCAAGCCTTGACCTCAAGGCTTGGTTCTCTAATTCTAATTGCCCAATTTTAGAATTTTGATTTAAACCATGGGCATGGTTCTTCCTAGGCATATGCCTAGTCCACTTGGGATTAAGATCTAGGTGCTCTTGCACCTTTCTAATGGTCTCCCTAGGTAAAATTGATTTAGTGTTATTTGACCTAGGTTTGTCCTTAGATAAAATATTTTTAGGGACATTAGTCCCAAATTTCTCCTTATTCCTAAGGTGAACATTCTTAGCTCCTAAACAAATATATTTGTTATTTCTAGCATGCTCTTTATGATAAATAGCAAGATTGCTAAAATTAGTTCTAGCATGCTTTTGCTTATAATTAAAAGAAAGAGCATTATTAAAATGATATACCTTAGGGTTTGCCTTAGAGGCTCCCCCTACTTGTGAAGCTCCCCTTTGAGTCTTCTTCTCCCCCTTTGGGCATTGATTCCGGTAGTGTCCCGGTTGTCGGCATTTGAAGCAAATGACTTGCTCCTTGCTTTTGATAGTTGGGGGACGGATTTCCTTGACTTTTGGCACGGGTGGAGTCTTCTTAACCCATTTAGGACACTTACTCTTGTAGTGTCCTTGCTCCCTACACTCAAAGCATATAATATGAATTTTATTATTATTTGAAATGCTCGAGTTACCTAGGTCCGTGGTAGGTGCCGGAGTTGAGTTTTGAGCTTCTTCATCTTGATCGGATGTTGAAGCTTCTTCTTGTTGCTCCGGTATGAAAGTTCTCTCCTCCCCCTCAATCCTTGAGGTGGATGCTTCTTCCACCTCTTCCACCTCTTCTTTCTCCGATCCGGAAGTCGACTCCCGATCAACTTCCGACTCATCAAGCTCTTTAGATGGGGATGTGCTTGCTTGAGCTTGAGAGGGTGAGCACTCCTCTTCTTCTTCTTGGATTGATGATGGATTTTCATGAAGCTTTGCAACTTGGCTCCACAACTCCTTAGCATCCATATAGTCCCCTACCATACACACAATCTCATTAGGGACCAAATCAAGGATAAATTTTATTACCTTCATGTTTTTCTCGAAAGCTTGGAGTTGATCTTCACTCCACTTCTTCTTCTTGAGGAACCCTCCCTTTGGTCCTATTGGATAGCTATATCCCTCCATTAAAATGGACCATTCTTCGAAGTCCCTCATCATTAAGAAATCTTCGATCCTTCCCTTCCAAGAATTGAAGCCTTCTCGTCCGTATAGGGTATAGGGCACCGGTATGTTGATGTCCCAACCTAATTGATCGTGGACTTCCAACTTTTACCCTCTAGCTTGATCCCTTCGTTGTTAGACTCAGAAGAGCGGCCTGGCTCTGATACCACTTGTTGGGGATCGTTTGGAAGCTAGAGGGGGGGGTGAATAGCGTATTCCATATGATGATGGAATTCTTTCGCATTTGATCGTCTACAATCTTGTTAGCACAGCGGAATGGTAATAACAAATAAATATAACAAGACACACAATCACAACACGATCATATAACGTGGTTCGGAACCGAAACGGTTCCTACTCCACGGATCGAGCTCTAACGAGCTCTAGCGACGCCAATGCAATCACTAATCAATAAACTCCTTCTCGACAACAAGTCGGAGGCGGAGAAACCTCGTACAAACGTTTACAACAATAAACGAAAGAAATACAAACAAATACAAAGGAAATGTAAAGAACACTTTACAAAACTAGGGTTTGAGCGCTTTGCTTGTTGGTTGCTTGGATGAGGTTGAAGGGCCCTGAAATGCACCTGCAAATCGCCTTCAAATCGCCTCAAGAAAGCTCCCCAAGAACTGATAATGAAATCCTCCACGAGCTCCTCTTTTTGACCTGCATCGGGCTGGATTTCCGCCTATCAGTCGACTGCCATAAGTCCCCAGTCGACTGATGCCACTGTTGTCGTGAGACAACGGCTCAATCCACGTCGGACAAGTTCCAACGGGACTCTTGGCAGTCGACTGCCAACATTGGCAGTCGACACAGAACTAGCAGTCGACTGCCATCCCTTGGCAGTCGACTGCCGTCGACATCAGTCGACTGCTCCAATGAGCAGTCGACTGCCAGAGCAATTCCAGCTCTTAACCGGCAGTCGAACTTAAGTCGACTCACGGCAGTCGAACCGGCCATATTGCCAGTCGACTGCCAACCTCAAACATGAGGCTTTAACCCAAGTATGGTGCCTCCATACTTGCTAGACCACCCTTAGCCTAGACCTAAGCCTTCTAGCCACCTCCATCAGCCTCATGCCTCTAGGATCCCTCCAAGTCATCCATGACTTGTTCATCCATCACGCTAGCCTCCAGGTGCTTCCCTCAGCTATGTCATGCTAACGGTGTCTACACCGCCAAGGCATATTGGACTTATGCCGCCAAGACCCCGCTTGGACTTTACGCCGCCAACATCAATCCCCTTGGACTTCCCAAATGCCAAGACTCAAGCTTGGACTTTCCCTTGCCAACCCATGTTGGACTTTCCATGCCAAGACCCATGCTTGGACTTCTCATTTGCCAAGACCCATGCTTGGACTTCTCATGCTAAGTACTCAAGACTTGGACTTTCCCAAATGCCAAGTACCCATGACTTGGACTTTCCATGCCAAGTACCCATGGCTTGGACTTTACCTTGCCAAGACCCATGCTTGGACTTTCCCATAATCACATGGTCAACCCTAGTCAACCATCAAAGTCAATTATAACCTGGATCGATTGTATAAACAATCTCCCCAACATATTAACCGACATCAATGTCAAACATCAATGTCAAACCACTTTGTCAAACATCAAAACATCACTTGAGTCAAACTCGAGTCTGGTTAATCGTGACCTGGGCCGATTGCACCAACAAAGACTTCCCATATGCACCAAGCGCACGACTTCACAATGCATTTCTCACCAAGCACCATGCTTGGATTTTTCATGCCAATCCCATGTTGGATTTTCCCACACCAAGCTCCATGCTTGTATTTTCCATTGGACTTTCCCATGACAATCCTATGTCATGAGTTTTGTCTATCATCAAAATACTATCAAGGTACTGCTCGAGTCAAACTCGAGTCAACCTAGGCTGATTGCACCAACAATCTCCCCCTTTTTGATGATTGACAAAACTACCATCTCAAGTCTACCAATTCTCCCATATTGACAATTCTCACTGTTG
This sequence comes from Wurfbainia villosa, assembly GCA_025175895.1. Lineage (NCBI taxonomy): Eukaryota > Viridiplantae > Streptophyta > Magnoliopsida > Zingiberales > Zingiberaceae > Wurfbainia > Wurfbainia villosa. Next base: position 73,797,514 of record CM046000.1, on the reverse strand, counting down.
GAATTCGCTTCGGAGGCTCATTGGCTCCCATGTCCCCGGATTAAAATTTTCACTAATGAAAGGATTAATCCGGATGGGATGAGCTTCCTTAGCAACACCTATTCGTCGTCGTGCTAACAACTCGAGTGGTCGCTTGAACAAACTAGTCGTTCAAGCAACACAACTCTTCTAGTTGGTTAGCCGCGGAAGAGACGACGGACGGATCGCCGGTTTTTGTGTTTGTCTTCGGGGTCCATGATTATACAATATATATTCATATACACACATGTATAATCATCATATATAAGAACATGCTCAGATCTGAAATTAAAGTTATAAAACTTTATACCTTACGATCTTCTACCGTATGTCCTATCCTTCTCGTGGACGACGTGTGGACGAAGATCCTCCACGAGTAGAAGCCTTCTAGATCACGTTCTTCTCTTCCTTGTCCGCTGCGAACAAAGAGAAGAACCACCAAAACCTTTCCTTTCTAGAACCGGCCACCAAACAAGAGAGTTTGATGCAACCGCCGGCCAAGGAACGATTGAATGAACGCCGGCCAACTTTGAGACAAAGTTGCCGCCGGCCACCAATGGATGAGCGCCGGCCACCAAGAAGCTTGGAACCACCGGCCACCAAGGATTAAGGGAGAAGAATGAGGGCCGGCCAAGGAAGAAAGGAGAGGTCTACAAGATGGACGCCGGCCAAGCCTTGATGGAGAATAATGGGCGCCGGCAACAATGTTGGAAGAAGGAAAGTTGCCGCCCAAGCTCTATCTCCAAACCCTAGCCGCCCAACTTGATAAGAGCCAAAACCCTAACTTCAATTCGAACCAACTCGTATATTATGCCGCCCATCCCTAAGCCATATATTTATAGAATTTAGGAGAAAGTTGGTTAGCCTAAAATATAGGAACTAACTTCCTATATTCTTGCCGCCCAACCCCTAACTCCTCTAGGGTTTGTTGCCGCCCAACCCATGGATGAGCCAAACCCTAATTCTATAATTTAGGCTTAAGCCTCCTCTAATCTCCACCGTCGGATCTAGGATTTAATCTCCACCGCCGGTTCTAGGGATTTAATCTCCACCGTCGGTTCTAGGGATTTAATCTCCACCGTCGGTTCTAGGGATTTGATCCCAACCGTCGGATCTAGGATTTCATCCCAACCATAGGATCTAGGATTTCATCCCAACCGTCGGATCAAGGGTTTTATCCCAACCGTCGGATCTAGGGATTTAATCCCAACCGTCGATTCTGGGGTTTCATCCTAACCATCGGATCTATGGTCTTAATCCAACCGTTGGTTCTAGGGTTTCATCCTAACCATCGGATCTATGGATTTAATCCAACCGTTGGTTCTAGGGTTTCATCCTAACCATCGGATCTATGGACTTAATCCAGCGGGCTGGTTCTAGGGTTTCATCCTAACCATCGGATCTATGGATTTAATCCAACCGTTGGTTCTAGGTTTTGTTTTACATTCTTGGATCTAGACTTCACAAGGATTATATTAGGCTACGATAGGGACCATAAGGAGGAGTTGGGTCTTGGCCACCCGATGGATCGGAACCACACAAACTTGATCCATCAATGATGTTCCATTCCACTAGAGGATCATCATTGAACTACCTCACCAACCCCCATAAATTAATATGGGCTCCATATATTATTTGTACATTTATCTCCCCGTGTTTAAGATATCGAATGTCCGTCAATTAATTGATTTACTGACCATCAATTAATTAACATCTAACTCCTCGAGTAGTACCACTCAACCTTATCATCATGTTGACTAAGTCAACCAAATTGAGTTTACATGATGAACCTTATGAGCTCCTCAAGGGACATCATCAACCTAATATATAGGACACGGTTTCCTCCTATAATCAACGGCACACCATGTAAATAATATTATTTCCCAACTTACCGGGCATATTGATTTAATCCATCTAAATCTCACCCACTGGTAAATCAAAGAAATAAATACTAAGTACATGTGCACGTTATTATATCGGGATTAAGAGCATGTACAACATAATATCCGAGGTCCGATTCAATTATGTAGTCAGCACTAAATTGAATCACCTCTATGTCGGTCCTGCTCAATACACCTAAGTGTACTAGTGTAACTCTATGTTCAAGATAAAACAATACCAAGCTACACTACAACCATGCCAATGGTTTGTCCAAAACCATCTTGGTTGTGAGCCTTTACTTATATCTTACAAGGTACTGATAACATGATCTTCTGTGCCACACCAAGCACCATGTTATCTACAATGTGAGATATTAGACAATATGCACACACATATAATAAATATATAAAGTGCAAACAATGATCATGTGATTCTTATTTCAAAATAAAATGTTCATACAAAAAGAGCTAGGCTTTCAGTATACATTCTAACAATCTCCCACTTATACTAAAAGACTCAGCTGTCATCACAGTGCCATACATCTGATCCCCATGTCCTCCACATGCCTATCAAACGCTTTCGCTGGAAGGGCCTTAGTGAATGGATCCGCCAGGTTATCCTCTGATGCAATCTTGGCGACAGCAACTTCTCCTCGCTTTACGATCTCTCGTATAAGGTGGTACTTGCGCTCTATGTGTTTACTCGCCTTATGGGCTCGTGGTTCGCCACCCATTATCACAATAAATTGTGATAGTTACGGGCAAACCAGGGAATCACATCCAAGTCCATCAAGAAGTTCTGAGCCATCTGACTTCCTTGGCTGCCTCAGAGGCTGCCACATACTCAGCTTCCATGGTAGAGTCCGCCACGCATTTCTGCTTGACACTCCTCCATACTATGGCTCCACCTCCAAAAGTAAACACAAACCCCGAGGTAGACTTACTCTTGTCCCTATCTGATTGGAAATCCGAATCCGTGTAACCCACAGGGACTAATTGATCTGCCCGGTAAACCAGCATATAATCCCTAGTCCTTCTCAGGTACTTCAATATATGCTTTACCGCAGTCCAATGTCCCTGTCCAAGATTACTCTGATATCTGCTAACCATGCCCACGGCAAAGCAGATATCCGGTCTCGTACATAGCATAGCATACATAAGGCTTCCTACTGCCGAAGCATAAGGAACCGCCTTCATGTCCTCTATCTCCTTTGATGTTTTGGGACACATCTCTTTAGATAAAGGAACTCCATGCCTAAAAGGTAGAAAACCTTTCTTGGAGTTCTGCATGCTAAAACGAGCAAGGATAGTGTCAATATATGAAGCTTGAGACAAGCACAACATCCTTTTCTTGCGATCCCTTATAACTTTGATCCCAAGGATGTGTCCCACTTCTCCCAAGTCCTTCATGTCAAACTGTTTGGACAACCATACCCTTACGTCTGATAACACTTTGATATTGTTGCCAACTAACAAAATGTCATCTACGTATAGTACAAGAAACACCACTACGTTTCCGTCACATCTCTTGTATACACAAGGCTCATCCAAACTTTGAATAAATCCATATGACTGGATTACCTCATCAAAGCGGATGTTCCAAGATCTAGAAGCTTGCTTCAATCCATAAATGGACCGATTAAGCTTACATACAAGATGCTCTTTGCCTTTAGCAATGAATCCCTATGGTTGCCGCATATAGATGTTCTCCTCAAGACTTAGTTAAGGAAAGCCGTCTTGACATCCATCCGCCATATCTCATAATCCATATGAGCAGCTATAGATAAGAGAATCCGGATAGACTTAGCGTGAAAAGGTCTCCTCATAATCGATGCCCTCTTTCTGAGTATACCCTTTCGCAACAAGCCTAGCTTTGAAGGTCTCAACCTTCCCATCTACTCCTCTCTTTCTCTTGTAGATCCACTTGCATCCAATGGTTTTTACACCATCGGGTGGCTCTACTAGCTCCTGCACTGATTAGAATCCATGGATTCTATCTCTGAATTCATCGCACTTTGCCAAGATATCGCATCTCTATCTTGGAGTGCCTCATCATATGTCCAGGGATCAGGTTCATGTTCACCAGGGACTAAGTCCGAAGACTCTCCCAAAAACATGAATCTGTCGGGTTGTCTAACAACCCTCCCACTACGACGAGGTGCCTCCTGTGTATGCTCTGTGACACGCGGTGCAGTGACTTGTGGTGTCTCCTCTTGTACCGGTGGTACTGAAGTCGGGACTTCTCCCGTCATTTCCTCAAGAACAATCCTACTCGTGGGCTTGTGGTTCATTACATAATCCTCCTCTAGAAATCTGGCATTCGTGCTAACGATCACCCTCTGATCTCTAGGATTATAAAATAAACCACCTTTCGTTCCCTTGGGGTAGCCAACTAACATGCATACTTCTGTACGAGGTTCCAACTTACCAGCATCAGCCTTCAGCACATGTGCTGGACTCCCCCATATCCGAATATGTCTTAGACTAGGCTTTCGCTTGATCCACAATTCTCTGAGGGTAGAAGGTACTGATTTAGATGGAACCAAGTTCAGAGTGTACATTGTCGTATCCAGTGCATACCCCCAGAACGAAACAGGTAACTCAGAATAACTCATCATCGATCTCACCATCTCCATAAGAGTCCTATTCCTTCGCTCTGCTACACCATTCTGCTGGGGTGTGCCAGGTGCAGATAATTGGGATTGAATCCCAACCTCTGATAAGTAACTCCTAAACTCTCCCAAGAGGTACTCGCCACCACGATCAGATCGTAGTGTCTTGATACTTTTACCTTGACGGTTCTCCACATCAGCCTTGAATTCTTTGAACCTGTCAAAGCATTGGACTTAGGCGCATCAAGTAAATGTATCCATATCTTGAATAATCGTCTATAAAAGAGGCGAAATATTCAAAACCACCTCTTGCTGGATAGACATAGGACGACAAATCAGAATGAACCAATTCTAACACATCTTTGGCTCTATACCCCTTGGCCTTGAAAGGCCTCTTGGTCATTTTACCTTCCAAGCAAGATTCGCAGGTTGGGAGATCCTCCACCACTAATGAACCCAAAGGTCCATCAGCTATCAACCTTTGAATTCTGCTAAGGTTAATATGACCAAGCCTTAGATGCCAAAGATATGTCTGGTTCATCTGTGAAGGTTCTTTTCTCTTTTTAGACTTAGAAGATGAGTTATTCACTTCTCTATGCATCGTGGGAGTTTTTGGTTCAAGAGTATACAAATTGCCAACCAATGTACCTGAACAGATAATCTCTCTATTTCTTTTTATAACAACTCTGTCATTAAAAGAAACAGAATATCCATCCATAAACAATTTAGAAACCGAAATCAAATTCTTTCTAAATGTTGGTACATAAAGACAATTTCTCAAAACCAAAACTTTATTTCTATCAAACGATAAATAAATGTCTCCCACTGCAATAGCCGCTACCTTAGTAGCATTGCCCATGTAGACAGTAATCTCTCCCTCAGCTAGTCGTCGGGTTTCCTGGAACCCCTGCAAAGAATTGCAGACATGATCAGTGGCTCCCGTATCTACACACCAGGTACCGGTAGATAACACCACTAAACATGTTTCAACGACTAAGGCAGAAGATATACCTTTGTTCTGCTTTAGGAAGGGGAAGTCTTTCTTCCCATGTCCAGTCTGTTTACAAGTGAAGTACTTGCCTTTCGGCTTCTTCACTCCCTGAGATCCTCCCACCACTTTTGCTCTACCTTGTTTCTTCTTCTTCTTGCCTTTCGGCTTAGAAGTAGAAACCTTCTGAGCAACCATGGCTTCTTGCCTTGCAGCTCGATTCTGGTATCCGAAAAGTTCCTTTTCCCCAGAATCATCTGCATGCCTAGGAGGACACTCATCGACAGTTAAGACACTATCCATATTTCTTTTCCAATCATTATTGTTTGGGGACAGTAAGTTTGTTTCCTTTAGTACCAAAGTAAGTGGATTGAAAGCCATTTGAAAATCCTAAGAATCACAATGATCAAAATATTAGATTTCAAATATTATTGATTCCTCAAAACAATAAAATCCCGAAATCAACCAACACCTCAAATCACCGAGAATATCGCATGCCACGCTGTGTGGACGTATACGAATTCAACATTTGTAAGAGGAGGTTTTACCCATTAATTTTATTATCTTGTCAACCTTACTTTTTGACAAATAAAATTAATAGTTGGTTCCTCTTTGGCCCTACAAATAAAAGCAGTGACTCCGATGGGGAGGATACTTTTATTTGCATCTAAGTGTGCACCATCACACGATACTAAGGGAATTATTTCGGATTATGTGCCTTACCGCTGTGGAAGTACACACGCTCCTAAATAATTTCCTATAACCATTATTTGACCTAGTGATCCGCAAACAAACCCGTCCGCGGGGAGGAAGGCACTCAGAGCCAACACACAAGTTTGTTTGCATCACACGTCAAATTGTAATGGAGGCCGCGGGAATTAATTAAAATGTCCCTCTCCCACTTAGTAAATTGCAATCGAGGAATTTTAAACATACACAACATGCATATAAAACAAATGAGCAATAAATATGGAAAAATCAGAATTTTTCCAACTATTATGGCATTGTTCTCCAATATGCATCCCGTCGTGTCGCCACCTCGTCCGCTCCATCTTTTCCCGTGCGCAAGTCACCAAAGAGTTCCGAGCCGAGATAAATCATATTAATTTACATCCATCGATCCTATACTCCACGAAGGAGTGTACAAATAATCTAGATCGAAAGTAAACTAAAATGAGCGGCTAAACAATGCCGTATTTAATTACAAAAATTAAATACTAATCTAGCCTCGTCAACCCCGAGGATTCAAATAATAAATTTTTACACACATCCATTCACATACACACACATGGCCATAATAGTCGGATCTTATGCCTGCAACCAAAGAGTAGACTACGCATATCCTACTATTATCCGGCACATATTATATATGAAAAGTTCATAAAAAAATAACCGAATCCTAAACACACAAAACCGGAAACCGTGGCTCTGATACCAATTGTTGGAATTCGCTTCGGAGGCTCATTGGCTCCCATGTCCCCGGATTAAAATTTTCACTAATGAAAGGATTAATCCGGATGGGATGAGCTTCCTTAGCAACACCTATTCGTCGTCGTGCTAACAACTCGAGTGGTCGCTTGAACAAACTAGTCGTTCAAGCAACACAACTCTTCTAGTTGGTTAGCCGCGGAAGAGACGACGGACGGATCGCCGGTTTTTGTGTTTGTCTTCGGGGTCCATGATTATACAATATATATTCATATACACACATGTATAATCATCATATATAAGAACATGCTCAGATCTGAAATTAAAGTTATAAAACTTTATACCTTACGATCTTCTACCGTATGTCCTATCCTTCTCGTGGACGACGTGTGGACGAAGATCCTCCACGAGTAGAAGCCTTCTAGATCACGTTCTTCTCTTCCTTGTCCGCTGCGAACAAAGAGAAGAACCACCAAAACCTTTCCTTTCTAGAACCGGCCACCAAACAAGAGAGTTTGATGCAACCGCCGGCCAAGGAACGATTGAATGAACGCCGGCCAACTTTGAGACAAAGTTGCCGCCGGCCACCAATGGATGAGCGCCGGCCACCAAGAAGCTTGGAACCACCGGCCACCAAGGATTAAGGGAGAAGAATGAGGGCCGGCCAAGGAAGAAAGGAGAGGTCTACAAGATGGACGCCGGCCAAGCCTTGATGGAGAATAATGGGCGCCGGCAACAATGTTGGAAGAAGGAAAGTTGCCGCCCAAGCTCTATCTCCAAACCCTAGCCGCCCAACTTGATAAGAGCCAAAACCCTAACTTCAATTCGAACCAACTCGTATATTATGCCGCCCATCCCTAAGCCATATATTTATAGAATTTAGGAGAAAGTTGGTTAGCCTAAAATATAGGAACTAACTTCCTATATTCTTGCCGCCCAACCCCTAACTCCTCTAGGGTTTGTTGCCGCCCAACCCATGGATGAGCCAAACCCTAATTCTATAATTTAGGCTTAAGCCTCCTCTAATCTCCACCGTCGGATCTAGGATTTAATCTCCACCGCCGGTTCTAGGGATTTAATCTCCACCGTCGGTTCTAGGGATTTGATCCCAACCGTCGGATCTAGGATTTCATCCCAACCATAGGATCTAGGATTTCATCCCAACCGTCGGATCAAGGGTTTTATCCCAACCGTCGGATCTAGGGATTTAATCCCAACCGTCGATTCTGGGGTTTCATCCTAACCATCGGATCTATGGTCTTAATCCAACCGTTGGTTCTAGGGTTTCATCCTAACCATCGGATCTATGGATTTAATCCAACCGTTGGTTCTAGGGTTTCATCCTAACCATCGGATCTATGGACTTAATCCAACCGTTGGTTCTAGGGTTTCATCCTAACCATCGGATCTATGGATTTAATCCAACCGTTGGTTCTAGGTTTTGTTTTACATTCTTGGATCTAGACTTCACAAGGATTATATTAGGCTACGATAGGGACCATAAGGAGGAGTTGGGTCTTGGCCACCCGATGGATCGGAACCACACAAACTTGATCCATCAATGATGTTCCATTCCACTAGAGGATCATCATTGAACTACCTCACCAACCCCATAAATTAATATGGGCTCCATATATTATTTGTACATTTATCTCCCGTGTTTAAGATATCGATGTCCGTCAATTAATTGATTTATGACCATCAATTAATTAACATCTAACTCCTCGAGTAGTACCACTCAACCTTATCATCATGTTGACTAAGTCAACCAATGGGTTTACATGATGAACCTTATGAGCTCCTCGAAGGGACATCATCAACCTAATATATAGGACACGGTTTCCTCCTATAATCAGCGGCACACCATGTAAATAATATTATTTCCCAACTTAGGGCATATTGATTTAATCCATCTAAATCTCACCTTTGGTAAATCAAAGAAATAAATACTAAGTACATGTGCTATTATATCGGGATTAAGAGCATGTACAACATAATATCAGGTCCGATTCAATTATGTAGTCAAGACTAAATTGAATCACCTCTATGTCGGTCCTGCTCAATACACCTAAGTGTACTAGTGTAACTCTATGTTCAAGATAAAACAATACCAAGCTACACTACAACCATGCCAATGGTTTGTCCAAAACCATCTTGGTTGTGAGCCTTTACTTATATCTTACAAGGTACTGATAACATGATCTTCTGTGCCACACCAAGCACCATGTTATCTACAATGTGAGATATTAGACAATATGCACACACATATAATAAATATATAAAGTGCAAACAATGATCATGTGATTCTTATTTCAAAATAAAATGTTCATACAAAAAGAGCTAGGCTTTCAGTATACATTCTAACACTCACATCCCAAATGAGAATTCCAAACCTAATTGGTAACTTGGTAACTTCTCTCCCTTTTTGACATTACATCAAAAAGGTCCTCCCCAAGGGTATGAATGTCTCATATCCCAATGAGATCTTACAATCTCTTCCTTGGAGGAACACATGCCTACAATCTTTCTAGTGATCCCATATCACTTAAGAGAGGCAACCCAATTTTCCTCCCATGAGGAAATACACATCCATCTTCCCATGATGGATACCTCCCCCTAGAGGCTTGCTCCCTCTTGACCATTGCACCAACAATGTCCTTGGAGAGTCCCTAAGCCAATAGGAACATTAAACCAATCAAGATTAAGGCAAAGTTCAACAATGAACTCTCATCCACCTTAAAATTGATACTCTCCCTAAACCCTTCTCTTAATCCATGTCCAATGGATTTCCACCCTTTCTAATGCTTTCCCAAGCATATCCTAGGGTTAGGAGTGGTTAGGGTACCTTAACCTAGCTGAACATGGGCCTAACCAACAAGATTTACCCGAAATCAGCTTGGGCGATCATTGAATCAAAATCGTCGGTACACATCCATCGATTATTGGCCACCATGGCTGATCGATAACTACATTTGTAGTTTTCTGAATTTCAGAAATGACTTTTCGAAATTCATAAGTAAATATACATATATTGATAAATCTTGAAATTTGGTATGTATATTACTTATCACAATCATTATGAGTGAAAAATATTTGAAAATTATTTTACCCATTAAATTAATAGATTGACACAAAGTCCAAAAGTTAAGAAAAGCTTCAATAAAGAGCCCTCTTTGTATCATCTCATTCAATGGTGATAGCTATCAAAAGATAGGCTTCACTAAGGTTTTTCAAAATGTTTTTGAAACCTTTAATTCCTTTTTCCTAGACATCTCACTTGTATCTAGATGTGTAAAACACATACAAGTCAAGTTTCTAGTGAGATGTGGGGTTTTGATCTTTAATGGTCTCATGCATATTTTTAGGCAATATTATTTGATTCTCGTCAAAGCATGTCATAGTCCTTAAATCCATTTTAATTATATGCATGATGATGATTATCGCATAGATATGATATAGATAAAAGCATATGCCAAAATCATGATGTCATGGCATGTGAATGACATTTTAGCATACATGACATATGAAGATAATTCTAAACATGATCATGACATTTTTAGAGATAAAAATGAAAATGATGTCATGACATGGCAAGACAAAGAAATCATGGAAAGTAAAATATACTAAGGTATAAAATATATAAGTGTTAAATCCAAAATGTCATTTCCAGGAATTAATCCCATTTTGCCATAAAGTCATTTATCCCCCTAGTGTGTCATAAATCCAAAATGGCACACCAATACCTCTAAGACCTAATTGTGCCAATATAATCATTTTTTTTTAACTTCTCAAAGCATATTGGTACATCCTAATGTGTCAACTCACAATGGCTAGGTTAACTACCCATCCACTTAGGGTTGACACACCCTAACCCATTTAGCGTGAATCGATCACGCTCCTAGAAATAGTTCCATAATCAAATGGAACATTATGATAAGTCTTATTAGGCTTAGGTTTGTGACCCAAACCTTCCTTGCCCTTGGACCGTTTTTAAACCCTAGGTCTTGACTTTTGGGCATTTGACCCTTGAATTGAATTTTCAATAATCCTAAGGGTTTCCTCCATTCTCTCAAGCCTTGACCTCAAGACTTGATTTTCTAGCTCTAATTTTCCCAATTTTGAATTTTCATTAGGTTTTTGGGAAATGTTCTTCCTCTTAGGCATGTGTCTACCCTTCTTAGGGTTAATGCCTAAGTGGTTTTTAACTCTTCTAATGGACTCTTTAGGTAAAATAGGTCTAGTGTTTTGAGTCCTAGGTTTGTCCTTAGATAAACTAACATGCTTAGCACCTAGACAAACATATTTCTTCCTACTAGCATGCTTTTCATTGATAATTGCAAGAGAGATAAAATAATTCTTAGCATGCTTTTTAACTTTAGGAATTGAAGGTGCATAATTTAAATTTACCTTAGGGTTAGCTTGGGAAGCTCCCCCTACATGAGATGCCCCTTCTTGCCCTTTCTTCCTCCCTCTAGGACATTGGCTTCTGTAGTGCCCCTTTTGATTGCATTTAAAGCACACAATGTGCTCTTTGCTTCTAGTTGTGGGGACTTCGGCATCCTTTGACTTTGGGTTGACTTTTAGTGCCGATGTCTTTTCCTTAGCCAATCTAGGGCATTTACTTTTGTAATGTCCTTTCTCCCTACACTCAAAGCATATTATGTGATTTTTATTTGAAATAACAACACTTGAGTTACCTAGGGAGGTGGAGGAAGCCTCTTCTTGATCTTCACTTCTCCCGGATGTGGATGTTTCTTGTTCTTGCTCTGGGATGGAAGATTGCCTCTCCTCCCTCTCAATGCTAGAGGTGGAGGTCTCCACCAAATCATCAACATCTTCAAATGTGATGGGTGCTTCTTCCTCGGCATTTTCTTCTACTTGTGCCGATTGAGAATTTTCTTGGAATTTCATTACTTTATCCCATAATTCCTTTGCATCCCTAAAATTACCCAACCTAGACCAAATATTGTTAGAAATCAAATCACTAATTAATTCGATTACCTTGAGATTTGTCTCGAAGTCCTTGATTTGGTCTTGGGTCCACCTTGACTTCTCAATTTGCCTATTTCTTTCATCCCTAGGCAATTTGAAACCGTTTTCTAAGATTAGCATAAAATCAAAATCGGTTTCTAGGTATACCTCCATTTTTCTTCTCCACCATAGAAAATCTCCTTCGAATTTTGGTGGTTGGAGGTTGTAGCCGGCCATCTCTTGATGAAGTGTTTGTTGCGACGGTTAGTCCTCGACAAACGACTTGGCTCTGATACCACTTGTAGGGTCGATCGATGTGTATGTGTTGGCCGGCTAGAGGGGGGTGAATAGCCCTCAATCGTTCGATGGTGGAATTCGTTCATTCTCATTGCGTTGCTTTCCTACGATTGTCGTTAGAGGAGCGGAAACAATAGAAACAATAATAATACTAACAACAATACAAGCATACGCAAACACACACGATATACGTGGTTCGGAACCGAATGGTTCCTACTCCACGGGCGAGCTCTCCGAGCTCTAGTTATGCACACGACACTTGTTGGGATCTTTGTAATGGCTAGAGGGGGGTGAATAGCTTTTGACCGTTCGTAGATGGAATTTGCTCTCGTTTGTTTCTACAATTTCATTAGCGCAGCGGAAATAGAAAAGTAATAACGATAACGAAATGCACAACACGCTAACACAAAGATATAACGTGGTTCGGAACCGCACGGTTCCTACTCCACAGATCGAGCTCTACGAGCTCTAGTGATGCGCACACAACCACTAATAAACACTCCTTCTCAGAACAATCCGGAGGCGGAGAAACCTCGTACAATAATGATTACAACAATAATCAAATGAATACAAGCAAATACAATGAAATACAAATGCAAGTAAAGGAAAAACACTTTACAAGAGCTTTGGATTGCTTGATCTTTGATTGCCTTGAACTAGCTTTGAAGGACTGGAAAGCACCAACTTCCCCCTCCAATTTCGCTCAAGAAAATTGCTATCTTTTCCTCCATCACGAGCTCCTTTAGACCGCCGGGACTATCACGATCGATCACACCGCTGTTCGAGACAACGTGTAATCCACGCTGAAAAATCCAATGGTTAGACATCACCGATCATGAGCATCATCCGACCGATGAGCCATCACCGACCGCCGTCGCTCGCCGAAAGTGAGACTCCATTCTCGTGGTCCGAGAGCACCGGTCGACTTGATCACACGATCGATCGCTGAGCCATCACCGATCGCCCACCTGGCAATGATCGCTAGACCACTTCCCGTAGTCAAACCCTAGTTGACTTGGTCCAGTCGACTGCCACATGGCACCAGTCGACTGGCACACCTCAAGCATGAGGTTTTAGCCCAAGTATGGTGCCCCCATACTTGCTAGACCACCCTTAGCCTAGACCTAAGCCTTCTAGCCACCTCCATCAGCCTCACGCCTTTCGGATCCCTCCAAGTCATCCATGACTTGTTCATCCATCGCGTTAGCCTTCAGGTGCTTCCATCGGCTATGTCATGCTAACGGTGTCTACACCGCCAAGGCACATTGGACTTACGCCGCCAAGACTCCGCTTGGACTTTACGCCGCCAACCATTGGACTTATGCTGCCAAGACTCTCGCTTGGACTTTACGCGCCCAACCATTGGACTTATGCTGCCAAGACTCCCGCTTGGACTTTACGCAACCAATATCAAACCCCTTGGACTTCTCATGCCAAGACTCAAGCTTGGACTTTCCCTTGCCAACCCATGTTGGACTTTTACATTGCCAAGACCCATGCTTAGACTTTTCATGTGCCAAGTGTCTCACTTGGACTTTTCATGCCAAGTACTCAAGACTTGGACTTTACCAAATGCCAAGTGTTCAACTTGGACTTTCCATGCCAAGTACCCATGACTTGGACTTTACCTTGACAATTTCATTGTCATATATTTTTGTCGAACATCAAAACATCATTCGAGTCAAACTCGAGTCCTGGTCAATCGTGACCTGGGCCGATTGCACCAACAATCTCTCCCTTTTTGATGTTTGACAAAAACCAAACCATTTGAGTTAGACCGCTAACTCAAGTCTCTTACCAATTATTCCAAATTGGTGATCCCAAATATCAAACAAATTCTCCCCCTTTTTGACATACATCAAAAGGTTATCTCTCCAAGGAGGTCAATGTCTCATGGCCTAATGAGATCTTACAATCTCCCCCTTTGTCCAAAAATACCTAGGATGCCTACTATCTTCTTAGTGATAAGTCTCATATCACTCAAGAGAGGCAATCCTATACACTCTCCCAATTTCCAAACTGGGTTTCTAAAAATCCATCAATTTTCCAAATTGATAACATTTTCTCCTTGGATACCTCCCCCTAAAGGCTTTCTCCCCCTTGACCATTGCGCCAACAATCTCCTTGGGAAGTCCCTAAGCCAATAGGAACTCTAAATCATCAAAGTTAAGGTTAGAAATTCAACATTGAACTTTTTAACACCTTAAAATTGATACAAACCCTAAACACCTCTTCTAATCCATATCTAGTGGATTTTCACCCTTCATCATGCTTCCCAAAGCATATTCTAGGGTTAGGAGTGGTTAGGGACCTTAACCGCAGCTGAAATCGGGTTAAGCAACTTTGGTTACCCCGAAATCAGGCTATCAGTCGACTCTGTCGCATACGATCGTGATGTGTCCATCGATCGTGGCATGAAGCGATCGAGTGATCTACTACGCGATCGAGTCAAAGCCCATCGATCGACTGCGTAGAGGCAATGATCGTGATAAGCTGATTTTCAGAAATCAGACTCGACTTTTGGAAATTCATAAGTAATTCTACGTAAATCAAAAAATCACAAAAATTGATACGTATATTACTTATCACACATACAATCAGTGAAAAATTTTGAAAAAGTATTTTTACCATTGAAATAGGAGATTGGTACAAAGTTCAAAACTATTAAAAACTTTAAAGTTTTTGATCCACTTTGTATCAACTTCTACAATGATGATGGCTATCAAAAGATAGATTTCACCAAAGTTTTCTAAATTGATTTTAAAATGTTTTTGAACACCTATTTTGAACCATAATTTATTGGCTAAATATACATAACTTGTATATTAGCTTTCCTTATGATTCTTGGTGATAATTAAAATAAGTTTGAGCTCATCTAGATGCACTACCTATGCACCTTGAACCTAACTTATTATCCTAGCATCTCACATGTATCTAGGGTGTATAAATACACATACATGTCAATGTGATGTGAGATGTGAGTTTTGATTCATTTTATCTAGGGTTTCATGCATTTCCTAGGCAACCCTACTTGATTCCCTTATAAATGAGACTTCAAGTCATGCCATTTTCCTTAAATCAATGTTCAATCAAATTAATGCATGAAATGATCATGGCATTGTGATAAAAAAATAAAAACATGACCAATGATCATGATGTCATGGCATATGATGAAATTTAAGAACACATGACATCTAAAATAATCCTAAACAATGACATGACATGTTATATGATAAGATGCAATTTCACGTCATGATATAGCAACTTTCATAAGCCAACACAATAATACACATACACATCCAAACACACAAGATTTTCACAAATGTACAAATTTCATTCAATTTAAAAGGATTTCAGCTTTTACATCTAAAATGGATATGCTCAATCTCACTACAAAACTGAAAACCAAAAAAATCTAACATCCTCTATATCTAGTCGTCTGCGGGAGGTGGCGGTGGAGGAGGCTCGACTCAGCGTCGAGCCGCATCATCATCTCAAACATATCGAGCTGACGCTGCTCGATGCGGCTCTGGGACTCCTCCATCTGATCAAGATGTGCATCGAAAGATGCTTGGCCTGCTAAGATCTCTGACAGCCTAGAGTCAATCGTCTGCTGATAGTCCTGGAATCTGGACTCCAGCTGGCCACGACGATCTGATGGACCCACCGCTGATGCATCTGGTGGCAGCTGATCTTCCTTATCAGCAGCGTCTACATCCTCATAGTCCTCTGCCGCATCTCTGGGTACCGGAGGAGGCTCTCTGCATGCCCTGGGTGGTGGTCGAGGCGCCAACTCCATCTATCCAGGCCCCATCCGCAGCTTCGCTAACGAGAAGTTGCGAATCGATATGCAGTCATACACCTCAGAGAGCGCTCTCAGAGAACCCCTATGAATGTTAATGCCTACGGACTCTAGCCATGCTGTGATAAGGTGACCATATGGCATATGCACTTTCCCTTGTACAGGGGAAATGAAATGCACTATGCAATAAAACATATTTAATGCAAAGTTTATGTCTAACCTATTACGCATGGCATATAGTAGAAAGAGATGGGGAGGCCGAATCTTGGCCAGACCCTGAGTGACGATAGGAAGAAAACACCCAACAATGACCTTGTAGAGTACATTGTCAGGTGCAGACAACTCACTAATATTGAATAAGTTCTGGGCTGGTGGATGAGGATGACCAAAAATATGCTCATGCATGGATTCTAAAGAAATATGGTCAAATGGCTCGGGTAAAGGAGCATCAAAGGTGGGATAAAAGATGAAGGTGTCATCCGATGGCTTACACTCAAGAAACTCCTGCAGTATCACAGGAGTGAACTCTAAATCGCGTTTTGCAACGCGAGTAGTGTAGGTAGGGCCATCGTCTACCTTCTTTAGGTTCTGATAAAATTCCTTAAGAAGGTCATCGTTAATAGGATGGGTGCATAAGACAATTTTCATGAGATGATAGTATGTAAATAAGTCCATGATATCACTACAGTAGCGATTGAAAAAGTCCCTATCGATGTACCTAACCAACATAGGTTGGTACAATTGAGATTCACCCTCGGGTGGATCATTCCTACGGGCTCTCCTATTATGAATGCAATGTAATGATATGACATGCAAGGACAATAATACATGATTAGATAAAACTAAATTACAATGGAAAGGCAAATTAGGGCTTGGGTAAGAAGAGTGTTACTTAGGTGCCATTTGGAGGTGTGACGATGGGATGCTCAGATATCGCTGAGGGGGTTGTCGGAAAGTTCGCCGGAGGACTCAGACGCCGGAACCCTAATCGGAAACAGGGAAACAAACCCTAGAACGAGTGAACTAAGGCTTGAAATAAGTGAAAAACGCAAGAAAAGGGGCTTATCTATCAAACCTAAAAGCTTGGGCGGCTGGCACGTTCGGAAGGGTTGGTCGGAGAAGGGGATGGCGATCGGAGAGGAGAGGAAAACCAAAGGCGCGTCGCGTGAAGACGTCGAACCCTAGAGGTTCGGCGTTATAAAATCGCGATGCAGTCGACTGATGTGCAGCATCAGTCGACTGATCGCGGTTTATTAGAGGGTTTACCGAGCCTAGCCGATCGCCCGGCCAAAGAATCGATCACGAACCTTCGTGATGTGCTACAACATCGATCGGCCGATCGTGGCTCATCATCGGGTGTTGTCACCACTCGATCGATGCGCGAGCACTCGACCGATGCCCTCGGCCTCGGTGAGCAGACCATCGATCGATGTATCCCATCGATCGATCGATGTTCAAGCGATCGAGTCCGGCGCGCCAAAGACTCACCGGATGCATCGTGATCGCACTATAGTATGATCGATCGTGAATCGATCGATCCGCGATATCTGATTTTCTGTTTTGAAATTCAGAAAATCTCGATTTCTTCATCTAAATTATTCCATTTTATCATGTTTAATCTTGTATATCGAACATATTGATGTTACACTTATATTCATGTATTCGTTAATGTATTTTAATGTTTTGTTCCATTTTGGCAAACATTAACATCCAATGATTTTCAAATCCTAACATCTCACCCTTTCTAAGTGTTGAAATACACAATCAAGGTAAAAGGCTTGTTTTGTGAGATGCAATTCATCCTAGACATTCCTTCCATGCAAACACATGGTGAAATATATGAAGCATGGTAAGTACAAGACATCAAGTTGTGTGACACTTGAGTATCACTCTAGATGTTACTTTTACATCTTAAACACACTTTTCTTGATACATGAACTTCTAAAGTGTGCCAACAATCAAAGTTACACACTATGACCTCTAAATCTAGATTGTGCCAATTTTATTGATTTTCATGTTTTCAAGAAATATATTGACACATCCTAAAATCCTTTAGGATTAAGGCTCAAATGTATTTCCAAGGTAACCATAACCTTGAAAATAACCTAAAGTGCCACCTTTACCATGGTTGAGTTAACTACTCATCCAATCATGGTTGGCACATTCTAATCCATTTAACGTGAATCAATTACGCTCTTTGGAACCCAAAATCTATTTGAGCTCATTGAATTAATAAGGTATTCCTTAGGGATAACATCCCTAGATACCTTCCTAATGACCCTCCTAGGCTTGTTAGCCTTGGTCATTGTGGTCTTACCTAGGTTGACTCTAGAGGTAACTCCCCTTGCAACCTTAGTCTTCCTAGACCTAGTTTGTGTTCCATAGTCAAATGGAACACAATGATAAGCTACCTTAGGCTTAGGTTTGTGACCCAAAACTTTCTTGCCCTTGGTTGACTTTTGTTCCTTAGGTCTTAAGTGTTGACTTTGAGTTTTTGACCTAGGAGTTTGATCATTTGACCCTTGAAATTGATTTTGTATATTCCTAAGGGTCTTTTCTAGTTTTTCAAGCCTTGACCTCAAGGCTTGATTTTCAACCTCTAATTGCTCAATTGATTTTTGATTAAGTTTTTGGGCATTACCATTTTCTCTAGGCATATGCCTATCTTTCTTAGGGTTAATGCCTAAGTGGTTTTCTATTTTCCTAATGCTTTCCTTAGGAAGAGTTTTTCTAGGGACATTAGTCCCAAATTTCTCCTTATTTTCTAAGGGGACATTTTTAGCACCTAAACAAATATGTCTATTACTTCTAGCATGCTTTTCATGTACAATAGCAAGAGAATTAAAATCCTTAGCATGCTCTTGCCTATTAACTAAAGAAGGTGAATTATTTAAATGATATACCTTAGGGTTTGCCTTAGTGGCTCCCCCTACTTGTGAAGCTCCCTTTTGCTCATTCTTCTCCCCCTTCGGGCATTTACTCCGGTAATGTCCCGGTTATCGGCATTTGAAGCAAATCACTTGCTCCTTGCTCTTTTGTGTTGAGGCACCGGTTTCCTTGACTTTTGGCGCCGGTGGAGCTTTCTTGACCTTCTTTGTGTAACGCCCGCCCTTATCTGCTCTCAGGGCGGCGCTACTTTTACCCCTTTCTTTTTTTTTCTTTTAAAACATAATACACATGGATCCTTCCACCATCATACTTAAGCATGTTATCATGGCATAAACCTTCTTTTCTACATGCATCACCTATCTTATTCATAGTTAGCATGTTACCATATCTTATCTCATTTCATAACATGCCCATCATAAGGATCCAATCATGAGTTCTATCATATCAACTTTCTTAAGTAATTGAACAATAACATAACTAAGCAACATCCAACATGGTGCTAATAATTCACAAGTCTTATAAGCGGAAGCAATGTCTTAAGTTGTTAATTGAGCATATAAATATAAGCAGATAGTAATAGGGTATTTCTCCACCATGCCACTATCACACACACTGGGCCCTTCCTGCTACTTCCTCTAGTTCAGGTTTCCTTGATCTGCAGTATATGGACAACATAAACTATAAGCATATAGCTTAGTAAGATTCTTGCCTACTCACAAAAAAACCACGAACTTCATCAAGCAATTAGAAACATAAGCATGCTAGCATAAATGGCCTAAGTATTCCATAGTAACACTAATCAACAACATACCACGTAATGAAACCTAAGCAAGACATAGAGTTTACATCAGCATGCTAAGCATAATTAAAACCAAGCAGGGCATAATCTAAACATAAGCATTCATGATATAAATCTTAGACATGCAGGAAGTACATAAACCCAAATGTTCTTACTATAAGCATCATAACTTAGTAAAATCTAACATGCTTAAAGGACATAATCATAAGCATTTTTAACTTGAGCATAAACATTTGTAATGACATAAATCCTAAACATGCATAAGGTACATAATCATAAGTATTCTTGAACTACTGTAAGCATCATAACTTCATAGAGTCTAACATGCATAAAGGACATAATCATAAGCATTTTTTTTAACTTGAGCATAAACATTTATAATGACATAAATCCTAAACATGCATAAGGTACACAATCACAAGTATTCTTAAACTACTGTAAGCATCATAATCACAAGTATTCTTAAACTACTGTAAGCATTTTTTAACTTGAGCATAAACATTTATAATAACATCAATCCTAAACATGCATAAGGTACATAGTCACCACATTCTTAAACTTAACTCTAAACATCATAACTTCATAACATCTAAAATGCATAAAGGACGAGTTCGTAAGCATTCATAATCTTTAACATAAGCATACACAATTTCATAAAAGTCTTTTCTTTTCAAAACATATACATATAGATACTTCAACATCATCATAACTTGTTTGGGGGCCCAGTTAAGTACCACATAATGCGCGTTCCCTAATAGGTCAGTAGCGAGCCACCGGACCTACAGAGCAAGACCTCTTACGCCTTACCGAGGCAAGACCTCTTACGTCTTCTTATGTCCCTATGGATTTGATTAACGACCACCTGACGGGTCGGGTACTTAACCTCTTACAAAGTAAAATACTTAATTCCTTTCTTTTCTTGTCATATTATAAAGAATGCTCTTGATCCCCAACATAAAAAGGGAAGCATCTTAATCTTATCTTACCATAAGGAGAGCTCTTGATCCCTACTTGAAAGGAAGCATCTCCATTTTATCTTATCTTAAGGAGAGATCTTGATCCCTACTTGAAGGGAAGCATCTCCATCTTATCATAAGGAGGCTCTTGATCCCTACTTGAAAGGGAAGCATCTCCATCTTATCTCAAGGACACATGCATTCATAACATAAGAGTACCCTAAAGGGGTCCTAAAGTATAAACATGTTCATCACATAAGCATATTTTGTGGCACATTACATCATAAACATGAAGCATATTTCCTTGGCATATTCATGGCATATTAAATCACAAAAACATGTTCATCACCTAAGCATATTTCATGGCACATTACATCATAAACATGAAGCCTATTTCTTTGGCATATTCATGGCATATTAAATCATAAAGCATGTTCATCACCTAAGCATATTTCATGGCACATTACATCATAAACATGAAGCATATTTCCTAGGCATATTCATGGCATATTAAATCATAAAACTTGTTCATCACATAGCCTAACTACATAAGGGGGGGGGGTGTTTTCATGAAGCCCTAACCCCAAAACCAATATTGGCTGAAACACATGGGTATTCCAACATTGCAGTGTTTAGTCACCTAAAACTCCTACATGAGGCATACAACATCCCCTAGTTCCCTTAGAAGCCTTTTTCTTGCAACCCTAACCCTAGTTTCATTGGTTGGCCGAAACTTGTGAGGGGCTCAAGCTTGGGTTTGTCCCCTACAATTCATTCATGAAGTCTTATAACTTATCATAGTATCATTAGAAATATTTTTCATGCAGCCCTAACCCTAATTTCATGGGTTGGCCGAAACTTGTGAGGGGCTCAAGCTTGGGTTTGTCCCCTAAAATTCATTCATGAAGCCTTATAACCTATCATAGTATCATTAGAAATATTTTTCATGCAACCCTAACCCTAATTTCATGGGTTGGCCGAAACTTGTAAGGTTAAGATCTTTGGACTTTTGTCACCTAAATCTATTCATGTAGGCATATATCATAACCTAACTTCATAAGGGGGAGCTCTTCATGAAACCCTAACCCTAAACCCTTGGTGGCCGAAACATATAGGGTTAAAACCTTTGGACTTTTGTTACCTAAAGATCCCTACTTGGAGCATACAACCTATAAAAGGTTTCCCTAATAGCATTTTCATGATTCCTAGCCCAAAACTTAGTTGGCCGAAACATATAAAGCTCCAAACTTCATATTTCTTTCATGTAAATTATCCTACAAAACTAATATATTGCAGGTGAAGAAATCTTACATCCTTCGCTTGCTTTTGGTGGGTAGTTGACCTTATGGAAGCCAAGAACTAACTTCTTCTTGCTTGGATGAAGTTCGGCCAAAGGTGCAAATGGAGAGGGGGAGCAAGATGGTTTCAGTGAGGATGAAGAGGAGAGGAAGAAGTGGCCAAATGGGAACTTCCTTCTTCTTTATAAAGGGAGGAAGAGAAGTTTCTCTTTTCTTTTCCATGCCCCTTCATTTACCCTCATCACCCTTATCTATAATTCCCCTCTTCTCTTAATGATATAATCCTATTGGGCTTATGGTTAGTGGGTGCATCTATAGGGCTTGGCTATCTCTAGAGGTTTGGGGTTCAATTCCTAGGCCTTGCATCTCTTTTTGGCTATTTCCTTTTATTTTCGGAAAACCCACATAAAGCCCATTATCGTAAAGCCAAAAATTCTCGTAAGATTGCTGGAGACTTTTTACGGGCGTTACAATCCCTCATACCTTGTAAAAGTTTCTTCCTCGAAACTTAAAACAATTCTGGGTATTTCTGCTTCATGTCCTCCTCTCGTTCCCAGGTAGCTTCCTCGTATCGTTGATTCTGCCACAGGACCTTTACTAAGGGTACCTCTTTGTTCCTTAGCCTCTTAACTTCTCGGTCTAGTATATGGATAGGCTGACTTTTCATACTCAGGTCCTCTTGAACTGGTACAGTTTGTGGCTCGATCACTTGGTCCACACTGGATAAGCATTTCTTGAGCACAGAGACATGGAACACGTCGTGTATAGCCGACATCTCTTGTGGAAACTCCAGCTTGTAAGCTACCTTGCCCACTCTTTGCAATATCGGATACGGTCCTACGTAGCGTGGATTCAGTTTACCCTTCCTTCCGAATCTCATCACTCCCTTCATAGGGGTCACTTTAAGGAATACGAGTCCCCGACAATTCTAACGGTCTCACGCATATCCACATAGCTCTTTTGTCGGCTCTGAGCAGTTTCGATTCTCTGACGGATATTCTGTATAGCGCGGGTGGCATTGTCAATAATATCGGCCCGAAAACCCATTTCCCTCCTTTCACCACCCTCGTACCAACAGATAGGAGACCTGCATCTCCTCCCGTATAGAGCTTCATATGGTGTCATTCCAATAGTAGCCTGGTAACTATTGTTGTAAGCAAATTCTGCGAAGCACAAATATCGGCACCAGCTCCCCTTAAAGTCTAGGGCACAAGCCCGTAACATATCTTCCAACACCTGGTTCACTCTTTCTATCGTAGTCGATTACGAGGATGAAAGCCGATCTTGAATCTCAACTTAGTGCCAAGAGCCTTACAACACATTCCCAGAAATGGGAGGTAAAACGGCCATCACGGTCAGAAATAATAGCCTTAGGCACTCCATGTAATTTGATAATTTCCTTGACATATAATTGAGCTAGCTGCTCGACCGAATAGGTCATCTTAATTGCCAGGAAATGGGCAGACTTTGTCAACCGGTCTATGATTACCCATATAGCATCATAACCATTTGTTGTTCTGGGCAATCCCGAGATAAAATCCATAGATATTTCTTCCCATTTCCACTTGGGAATCTGTATCATTGCGTAATCCCCGGGTTTACGGTGTTACGCCTTCACCTTCCGGTCGGACAAGTCGCGTCTTGAGCCACATTCCTTTTCATGCTTGGACCACCAAAATTTATCCCTTAAGTCACGATATATTTTGTTAGATCCGGAATGCATGGTATAAGGTGTTCCATGGGATTCTCAGTATCTTCTTCCGTAATTCCGGATCGTTGAATGCATAGGCGGATCTGGAAGTATAATACTCGTTAGCGTCACGGAATCCATTATCCCTTCCTTCTCGGACTTCCTGTTTGATTTTTTGGATGTCTGAATCACCATTTTGCTTTCCCAATATATCGTCGAACAATGTCGGCGCTATAGCCATGGTGGAAAGCTGTCCAGAAATAATCTCTATTCCGTAATTCATTATATCCCTTTTCAGGGGCTGCGATAGCATTGATAAGGACATCAAAGCGGCACCGGACTTTCTGCTCAGTGCATCTGCCACTTTGTTGGCCTTTTCGGGATGATAGAATATCTCACAATCATAATCTTTGACTAGCTCGAGGCATCGGCGTTGCCTCATATTTAGGTCTTTCTGAGTGAAAAAATATCTCAGACTCTAGTGGTCTGTATAAATCCTGCACCGAGTTCCGTATAAGTAGTGTCTCCATATTTTCAGAGCGAACACCACGGCTGCTAGTTCTAAGTCATGGGTAGGATAATTTCTTTCGTGCTCCTTGAGCTGCCTAGAGGCGTAAGCGATAACCTTGCCATTTTGCATGTCTGACTCAAGCCCGGTTTAGAAGCATCACTATACATATCGAAGCTTTCATTATCTTCAGGGAGAGTCAGAATGGGAGCGCTGGTTAGTCTCCTCTTCAGTTTAGTAAAACTCCTCTCACATTCCTCAGTCCATTTGTATTGCTGGTCCTTTCGGGTGAAATTTGTCATAGAAATGCAATTCTAGAGAAGTCCTCTACAAATTTTACGTAATAGCCGCTAGCAGAAAACTTGACTTCACTCACATTCCTTGGCCTATTCCAGGTCCTCACAGCTTCAATCCTTATTGGGTCTACCATGAGTCCTTCTTTAGAGACGACATGACCCAAGAACGACACTTGATTGAGCCAGAACTCACATTTGGAGAATTTTGCATATAGTTGCTCTTTACGAAGAACTAGAAATGGTCTTGGATGTTCGACATGCTCTTCTTGGTTTCTCGGTAGATAAGAATATAAATCGATGAAAATGATTACAAATTTGTCGAGGAAGGCCGAGAATACTCGATTCATCAGGTCCATGAACATCGCAGGAGCATTGGTTACTCCGAAGGGCATAACTACGAACTCATAATGTCCGTATCTCGTCCGGAAGGCCGTCTTCGGAATATCGCCTGGCTTTACTTTTACTTGATGATAGCCAGACCTGAGATCGATCTTGGAAAAGACAGTAGCTCCCTTTAGTTGGTCAAGCATGTCGCCGATCTGGGAAGGGTACCTATTCTTGATAGTCGTTGTTAGGTGCGGTAGTCTATCTATACACATTCGCATAGACCCATCTTTTTTCTTTATGAACAGCACTGGAGCTCCCCATGGTGAGTGACTGGGGCGGATAAATCCCTGGTCAAGTAACTCCTGTAGCTGTTTCTGAAGTTCTTTCAACTCAGTCGGCGCCATACGGTAAGGTGCCTTGGAGATCGGATTAGTTCCGGGAATCAATTCGATCTCGAACTCAATTTCTATCAGGTGGTAATCCAGGTAGGTCATCCAGAATACCTCCGGATGGTCACATACCACTCTGACATCTTCTATCTTCTGGTTCTTTGCTGATATGGTATCCACCACATGTGCTAGAAATCCGGTGCATCCATTTTCTAACATTTTTCGGGCTTTTAGCGCCGATAAAAATTTCCTCGTTCCTTTCTTTGACTCCCCGATAAACTCAAATGAAACCTCTGCTTCGGGTCGGAAGGTCACCCTCCGTTTACGGCACTCAATTGAAGCACCGTACTTGTGCAGAAAATCCATGCCCAATATAACATCATAGTCCCACATATCTAGGACTATCAGGTCACAATAGAGCTCCCTGTCTCATGAAGTCTAATTGGTGCGGCGCGCAGAATATGGGTGGATGGCATCACTTCTCCCGAAGGTAACGTTGTTAAGAATTTATAGTCCAAGACTTGGGGATGCCTATCTATCTTTCTTGTGAAAGGCGTAGAGATGAACGAATGGGTTGCCCCAGTGTCAAATAACACAATGAGCATCTTGTTGAAAATAAATATCGACTGTGACAGCAACTCGCCACATCTTCCTGGTGAGGAGAACACCCTGGCATTTGTCCCAGCAGGCGGGCTTCAGTCTCCCTTGGCTTATCTGGGGACCCTCTATCATAGCCTGCATCTGGTGTAGCTATGGAGGAGCTCCCGGGTACTGGACATACTGCTGAGAAGGTGCCTGAACTCGGGTAGGGAAGTTCCAAGCTATGTGGCCCTCTAGTCCACAGTTGTAACACTTCCTCATGCCCTGACGACATTCCCCCGGATGCTTCTTCCCACATGTAGACAACGATACCCACCGGATTCCTGGGCCCCCTTTTGGGCCATTCCAATGTTTCTTCTTGCCACTGCGATCCCTCTTCCAGCTAGTATTCTGAGATTTCGGATCTCCGGTCCGCGCCTTACTCTGCTGACTGATGTTGTTCAGGTAGTGCTCGGTGACATTGACGCACCATCAATAGCTCTTCCGGCTCTGGGTCGATTGACTACCGCCACATTCAGGGCTATCTCCGGTAGCAACATTTTTAGCAGGAGTCTGATCCTCTCCCTTTCAGTACCGACTAACTCTGGGCAGAGACGTGCCAGTCGGTTGAACCTTTTCATAGCTTCACTAACTGATAGATCGCCTTGTCGGAACTCGAGGAACTCATCGTAGTGCTTATTTGTGATCCGTCTCTGAAAGAACTCCTCGAAGAACTCCGCTTCAAAATCTGTCCACCTCATTTGATTTACTTGTCTCTTTGCTTTGACTCTCTCCCACCACATCCTTGCATCTCCGGAAAGACAGAACGAGGCACATTTTATCTTTTCGTGCTTGGGCCAATCCAGCAGCTCCACGATGCTCTCAACTGTTTTGAACCAGGCTTGGGCATCCCATGGTTCGCCGGCACCAGTGAAATTTTTTTCGCTTCACCGCCCCAATCGAGATAGGGCTTGGTAGGCCGGTGGCGGGTGCTTGCACCATAGTGGTCGTGTTAGGAGTTACGTTCTACGTCCCTGGCGTGGTGCTAGGGTTCCCTTGTTGATTCGTGAGAGCATTGATAACCACCGTTGTTCGCGACGCCGTAGCTCGGTAACCACATGCATCAACCGTGGGGTCGAGTCATTCCCTCTAGCACTACGTCTCCCGTTCATGTTATCTAAGTGATAAATAAATAATTTAATTAAGGTGTTATTATAATTTCTACTCCTATACAGGCATCTAACATCCCATATCATAAACAGGGTAAGGTATCCTTTCTAGTGATACTTCTAGGTTGGAGTCATGTTTCCATCGTATAAAGCTTGGTCAGGTATACTATCTAAGTCACAACTATGATTCCATTATACTAACAGATTTAGGTATTACTTTTATCTAAATCTCAAGTGTGAGTCCATTCTACTAAAGCATGATGAGGTATTATTTCATTCTAGATAGAAGACATTCTTCATTATAAAGGAAACTTAAGTATGCATAAAATTACTTACTTGGAAATAGCAGGATGGAGGTTTGGATGTGTGATAGTGGAAAGGTGAACCCGCCTCGATATTACTGTAACGCCGCTCTTATCTCGCTTCTCGCTACTTTTGCCCCTTTCTTTTTTTTTCTTTTAAAACATAATACACATGGATCCTTCCACCATCATACTTAAGCATGTTATCATGGCATAAACCTTCTTTTCTACATGCATCACCTATCTTATTCATAGTTAGCATGTTACCATATCTTATCTCATTTCATAACATGCCCATCATAAGGATCCATTCGTGAGTTCTATCATATCAACTTTCTTAAGTAATTGAACAATAACATAACTAAGCAACATCCAACATGGTGCTAATAATTCACAAGTCTTATAAGCGGAAGCAATGTCTTAAGTTGTTAATTGAGCATATAAATATAAGCAGATAGTAATAGGGTATTTCTCCACCATGCCACTATCACACACACTGGGCCCTTCCTGCTACTTCCTCTAGTTCAGGTTTCCTTGATCTGCAGTATATGGACAACATAAACTATAAGCATATAGCTTAGTAAGATTCTTGCCTACTCACAAAAAACCACGAACTTCATCAAGCAATTAGAAACATAAGCATGCTAGCATAAATGGCCTAAGTATTCCATAGTAACACTAATCAACAACATACCACGTAATGAAACCTAAGCATGGCATAGAGTTTACATCAGCATGCTAAGCATAATTAAAACCAAGCAGGGCATAATCTAAACATAAGCATTCATGATATAAATCTTAGACATGCAGGAAGTACATAAACCCAAATGTTCTTACTATAAGCATCATAACTTAGTAAAATCTAACATGCTTAAAGGACATAATCATAAGCATTTTTAACTTGAGCATAAACATTTGTAATGACATAAATCCTAAACATGCATAAGGTACATAATCACAAGTATTCTTGAACTACTGTAAGCATCATAACTTCATAGAGTCTAACATGCATAAAGGACATAATCATAAGCATTTTTTTTTAACTTGAGCATAAATAATGACATAAATCCTAAACATGCATAAGGTACACAATCACAAGTATTCTTAAACTACTGTAAGCATCATAATCACAAGTATTCTTAAACTACTGTAAGCATTTTTTAACTTGAGCATAAACATTTATAATAACATCAATCCTAAACATGCATAAGGTACATAGTCACCACATTCTTAAACTTAACTCTAAACATCATAACTTCATAACATCTAAAATGCATAAAGGACGAGTTCGTAAGCATTCATAATCTTTAACATAAGCATACACAATTTCATAAAAGTCTTTTCTTTTCAAAACATATACATATAGATACTTCAACATCATCATAACTTGTTTGGGGGGCCCCAGGTTAAGTACCACATAATGCGCGTTCCCTAATAGGCTGGGGTAGCGAGCCACCAGACCTACCAGAGCAAGACCTCTTACGTCTTACCAGGGCAAGACCTCTTACGTCTTCTTATGTCCCTATGGATTTGATTAACGACCACCTGACGGGTCGGGTACTTAACCTCTTACAAAGTAAAATACTTAATTCCTTTCTTTTCTTGTCATATTATAAAGAATGCTCTTGATCCCCAACATAAAAAGGGAAGCATCTTAATCTTATCTTATCATAAGGAGAGCTCTTGATCCCTACTTGAAAGGGAAGCATCTCCATTTTATCTTATCTTAAGGAGAGATCTTGATCCCTACTTGAAAGGGAAGCATCTCCATCTTATCATAAGGAGAGCTCTTGATCCCTACTTGAAAGGGAAGCATCTCCATCTTATCTCAAGGACACATGCATTCATAACATAAGAGTACCCTAAAGGGGTCCTAAAGTATAAACATGTTCATCACATAAGCATATTTTGTGGCACATTACATCATAAACATGAAGCATATTTCCTTGGCATATTCATGGCATATTAAATCACAAAAACATGTTCATCACCTAAGCATATTTCATGGCACATTACATCATAAACATGAAGCCTATTTCTTTGGCATATTCATGGCATATTAAATCATAAAGCATGTTCATCACCTAAGCATATTTCATGGCACATTACATCATAAACATGAAGCATATTTCCTAGGCATATTCATGGCATATTAAATCATAAAACTTGTTCATCACATAGCCTAACTACATAAGGGTGTTTTCATGAAGCCCTAACCCCAAAACCAATATTGGCCGAAACCTGTAAGGTATTCCAACATTGCAGTGTTTAGTCACCTAAAACTCCTACATGAGGCATACAACATCCCCTAGTTCCCTTAGAAGCCTTTTTCTTGCAACCCTAACCCTAGTTTCATTGGTTGGCCGAAACTTGTGAGGGGCTCAAGCTTGGGTTTGTCCCCTACAATTCATTCATGAAGTCTTATAACTTATCATAGTATCATTAGAAATATTTTTCATGCAGCCCTAACCCTAATTTCATGGGTTGGCCGAAACTTGTGAGGGCTCAAGCTTGGGTTTGTCCCTAAAATTCATTCATGAAGCCTTATAACCTATCATAGTATCATTAGAAATATTTTTCATGCAACCCTAACCCTAATTTCATGGGTTGGCGAAACTTGTAAGGTTAAGATCTTTGGACTTTGTCACCTAAATCTATTCATGTAGGCATATATCATAACCTAACTTCATAAGGGGGGCTCTTCATGAAACCCTAACCCTAAACCCTTGGTGGCCGAAACATATAGGGTTAAAACCTTTGGACTTTTGTTACCTAAAGATCCCTACTTGGAGCATACAACCTATAAAAGGTTTCCCTAATAGCATTTTCATGATTCCTAGCCCAAAACTTAGTTGGCCGAAACATATAAAGCTCCAAACTTCATATTTCTTTCATGTAATTTATCCTACAAAACTAATATACTGCAGGTGAGGAAATCTTACATCCTTCGCTTGCTTTTGGTGGGTAGTTGACCTTATGGAAGCCAAGAACTAACTTCTTCTTGCTTGGATGAAGTTCGGCCAAAGGTGCAAATGGAGAGGGGGAGCAAGATGGTTTCGGTGAGGATGAAGAGGAGAGGAAGAAGTGGCCAAATGGGAACTTCCTTCTTCTTTATAAAGGGAGGAAGAGAAGTTTCTCTTTTCTTTTCCATGCCCCTTCATTTACCCTCATCACCCTTATCTATAATTCTCCTCTTCTCTTAATGATATAATCCTATTGGGCTTATGGTTAGTGGGTGCATCTATAGGGCTTGGCTATCTCTAGAGGTTTGGGGTTCAATTCCTAGGCCTTGCATCTCTTTTTGGCTATTTCCTTTTATTTTCGGAAAACCCACATAAAGCCCATTATCGTAAAGCCAAAAATTCTCGTAAGATTGCTGGAGACTTTTTACGGGCGTTACACTTTGGGCACTTGCTCTTGTAGTGCCGGGTTTCCCTACACTCAAAGCAAATTATATGTTTTTTTATTTAAAACCAAATTGCTTGAGTTACCTAGTTCAGTGGTAGAGACCGGAATTGGACTTTGGGCTTCTTCATCTTGACCGGATGTCGAAGCTTCTTCTTGATGTTCCGGTATGGAGGTTCTCTCCTCCCCCTTAATCCTTGAGGTGGATGCTTCTTCCACTTCCTCCACCTCTTCCGATCCGGAAGTTGACTCCTCACTTTCTTGTGAGGATGATGATGATTCTTCTTCGGTCTCCTCCTCTTCCAAGTCTTCTTGGACCGATTCGGGATTATCGTGGAACTTGATCAACTTGTTCCACAACTCCTTGGCATCCCTATAGCTTTCTAATCTGGACAAAATGTCGTTAGGTATCAAGTTAATCAACATTTTTGTTACCTTAACGGTTGTCTTGAATTTTTCCCGTTGCTCCTCGGTCCATCGCTTCATTTTGAGGATTTCGCCGTTCTCCCCTCTCGGAGCATCAAAACCTATAGTCACAGCAAACCAATTTTCGATATTTGTCATTAGAAAATATTCCATCCTACCTTTCCAATACGCGAAATGTTCACGGTTGAAGGAAGGTGGAATGTTGACGTCATCACCCAATTTTTCTTGGAAATCCATATTCTTCCCTCTAGCTTCTTGACTCTGGGTTGTTAATCCGTAGAAGAGCCTCGGGCTATGATACCACTTGTTGGGATCTTTGTAACGGCTAGAGGGGGGTGAATAGCTTTTGACCGTTCGTAGATGGAATTTGCTCTCATTTGTTTCTACAATTTCGTTAGCGCAGCGGAAATAGAAAAGTAATAACGATAACGAAATGCACAACACGCTAACACAATGATATAACGTGGTTCGGAACCGCACGGTTCCTACTCCACGGATCGAGCTCTACGAGCTCTAGTGATGCACACACAACCACTAATAAACACTCCTTCTCGGAACAATCCGGAGGCGGAGAAACCTTGTACAATAATGATTACAACAATAATCAAATGAATACAAGCAAATACAATGAAATACAAATGCAAGTAAAGGAAAAACACTTTACAAGAGCTTTGGATTGCTTGATCTTTGATTGCCTTGAACTAGCTTTGAAGGACTGGAAAGCACCAACTTCCTCCTCCAATTTCGCTCAAGAAAATCGCTATCTTTTCCTCCATCACGAGCTCCTTTTATAGCTTCAACCTGTGCTGGAAAAGGTCGATCAGTCGACTGCTCGGGACCATCAGTCGACTGATCACACTGTTGCTGTGAGACAACAATGTAATCCACACTGGAAAAATCCAACGGCTAGGACATCAGTCGATTGATCATGAGCATCAGTCGACTGATGAGCCATAACTCGACTGCTCGTCGCAGCGGTTGAGTGACACTCCATTCTGTGGCTGAAAATCCGAGCACCAGTCGACTTGATAACACGATCAGTCGACTACTTGAGCCATCAGTCGACTGCCCACCTCTGGCAGTCGACTGCTAGACCACTTCCCGCAGTCAAACCCTAGTTGACTTGGTCCAGTCGACTGCCACATGGCACCAGTCGACTGGCACACCTCAAACATGAGGTTTTAGCCCAAGTATGGTGCCCCCATACTTGCTAGACCACCCTTAGCCTAGACCTAAGCCTTCTAACCACCTCCATCAGCCTCACGCCTTTCGGATCCCTCCAAGTCATCCATGACTTGTTCATCCATCGCGTTAGCCTTCAGGTGCTTCCATCGGCTATGTCATGCTAACGGTGTCTACACCGCCAAGGCACATTGGACTTACGCCGCCAAGACTCCGCTTGGACTTTACGCCGCCAACCATTCGACTTATACTGCCAAGACTCCCGCTTGGACTTTACGCACCCAACCATTGGACTTATGATTCCAAGACTCCCGCTTGGACTTTACGCAGCCAATATTAAACCCCTTGGACTTCTCATGCCAAGACTCAAGCTTGGACTTTCCCTTGCCAACCCATGTTGGACTTTTACATTGCCAAGACCCATGCTTGGACTTTTCATGTGCCAAGTGTCCCACTTGGACTTTTCATGCCAAGTACTCAAGATTTGGACTTTACCAAATGCCAAGTGTTCAACTTGGACTTTCCATGCCAAGTACCCATGACTTGGACTTTACCTTGACAATTTCATTGTCATATATTTTTGTAGAACATCAAAACATCATTCGAGTCAAACTCAAGTCCTGGTCAATCGTGACCTGGGCCGATTGCACCAACAACACTAACTAAACTCCTTCTCGACTACACGTCGGAGGTGGAGAAACCTCGTACAAGCTATTACAACAGTAATACTACAAGAAATACAAAGACACAAGAAATACAAGTAAAGAATGCTTTACAACTCTTTGCTTTGAACCCTTTCTTGTTGCTTGCTTTAGATGGCTCTTAAAGGACTAGAATGCAGCAGCAATTGCCCTCCAATCGCTTCCTTAAAGTCTTGGCGAAATCCTCCCTCTTGAGCTTCTTTTATAACCTGCATCAAGTTGATTTCGCGCCCAGCAGTCGACTGCCAAAAGGCACCAGTCGAATTCCCCTGTAGCCGTTGTCTCACAATGGTCAGATCCACATTGGATAAGTTCCAACGGATCACCTACTAGTCGACTGCCAGTCCATGGTAGTCGACTGGTGACCTAGTAGTCGACTGCCCAGTTGGCTACGAAGCATTCTGTGCTCACGACATTCCCATCAGTCGACTGCCATCCCTCGGCAGTCGACTGCTGTCGACATCAGTCGACTGCCAGTCCATGGCAGTCGACTGCCAAGCACAAAACCTCAGTCTAACACCAGTCGAACCCTAGTCGACTTGGATCAGTCGACTGACACCTATGTCAGAAGACTGCTGTCGGGCAAAACCTCAAACACCAAGTTGTTTGAGCATCCGACCATCGGTTAAACCCTCAAACATCAAGTTTGAGCCTCTGACACTCAGTCTTAGCCACTTGGCCAAGTCCACATCATCCCTCATGGAGTTTCCCACCGAAGCTCTCTTCCCTCGGCCTACGTCCCTCGGATGCACCAAGCGCATGTCTTCGCAACGCCATCCTTCGCGTCTCATGCCCTCGAAGTATGCTTCCCTTGGGCCTCACTCCATTCGCTTCTTGTCCGATGGTCCCTCGGATGCACAAAGCGCACGGCTTCGCAATGCCATTCTTCACCGACTCATGGACCCCGAGCCTAGTGAACTTGCCAAGTTCTCAAGACTTCCCACATGCACCAAGCGCACGTCTTCGCAATTCATTTCTCACCAAGCACCATGCTTGGATTTTCCATGCCAACCCCATGTTGGACTTTCCCACACCAAGCTCCATACTTGAATTTTCCATCAGACTTTCCCATGACAATCCCATGTCATGAGTTTTGTCTATCATCAAAATACTATCAAGGTACTGCTCGAGTCAAACTCGAGTCAACCTGGGCCGATTGCACCAACAAAATAAAACGAAACTCTTCTCCTATCTAGAACTGACCACCAAGCCACCTTGCTTGGTGGTTGCCGCCGGCCAAGGAGATGAAGATAGAAGTATGGCGCCGACCAAAAAGCTCCAAGGGAAGAATCCCTAGCTCTTGCCACCGGCCAAGGAAGAGGGAAAGATGGTGGCGTCGCCGACCCTAGGAGAAGATGGTGGTGTTGTTGCCACCGGCCAAGAGGAGAAGCCAACCTTAGGTTGCCGCCCAAGATGAGAAGCCAACCTTAGGTTGCCGTCCAAAATGAGAAGCAAACCCTAGCCACCTCTTGTTTGCCGACCAACAAACCCTAGCCTCTCTTAGTTGCCGCCCAAGCCAAGGGAAGCAAAACCCTAATCTTCCAAAGGATAATCCACGCCCAAGCCTTGGCCACCCTTTTATAGAGTTAGGCTTAAGCCTCCTTTTAATCTCTACCATTGGATCTAGGGATTTAATCTCAACCATCGGATCTAGAGATTTAATCTCAACCGTCGGATCTAGAGATTTAATCTCCACTGTCGGATCTAGAGTTTCATTTTCCATCATCGGATCTAGGATCTTTGAGTGTTTTAATAGGCTACAATAGGGACCATGATGAGGAGTTGGATCTTGGCCACCCAATGGATCAAACCCACATAAAGTCCGATCCATTAATGATAATTCATTCCACTAGAGGATTATCAGTGATCTACCTCACCAACCCCCATA
Organism: Wurfbainia villosa; assembly: GCA_025175895.1. NCBI lineage: Eukaryota > Viridiplantae > Streptophyta > Magnoliopsida > Zingiberales > Zingiberaceae > Wurfbainia > Wurfbainia villosa. The sequence continues at coordinate 73,762,714 of CM046000.1, read as the reverse complement.
AATTAATATGGGCTCCATATATTATTTGTACATATATCTCCCTGTATTTAAGATCTCGAATGTCCATTGATTAATTAATTTACTGACAATTAATTAATCAACATCTAACTCCATGAGTAGTACCACTCAACCTTATCATCATGTTGGACCAAGTCCACCTGCAGGATTTACATGATGAACCTTATGAGCTTCTCAAGGGGACATCATCATCCTAGTATATAGGACACGGTTTCCTCCTATAATCAACGACACACAATATAAATAATATCATTTCCCAACTTACCGAGCCTATCGATTTACTCTATAAATCTCGCCCATTGGTAAATCAAAGAAATGAATACTAAGTATATGTGCCCATTATTATATCGGAATTAAGAGCATGTACAACATAATATCTTAGGTCCAATTCAATTATGTAGTCAGCAATAAATTGAATCACCTCTAAGTCGGTCCTGCTCAATACACACAAAGTGTACTAGTGTAATTCTATGGTCAAGACAAATCAATACCAAATCACACTACAACCATACCATTGGTCTGTCCAAAACCATCTCGGTTGTGAGCCTTTACTTATACTTTACAAGGAATTGATAACATGATCTCTCGTGTGACACTACAAACCATATTATCTACAATGTATTATTTTAGACGATATGCATAACCATAAATATGCAAACAATGATCATGTGATTCTTATTTCAAAAAATAAAGATGTTCATACAAAAGATAGACTTTTCCAGTATACATCCCAACAACAGCTGGTCCCAAGTGTTATCTATTTGGCTACTCCCCTTGAGTATCGCTTACCACAGTTGGTCCCAAGTACAACCATTCGATTTTCTCCTTGGGTATCGCTTACCACAGCTGGTCCCAAGTGTTATTTATTCGGCTATTCCCCTTGGGTATTGCTTACCATAGTTGGTCCCAAGTACAACCATTTGATTTTCTCCTTGGGTATCGCTTACCATAGCTAGTCCCAAGTATGACCACTCGGCTCTTCTCTGGATACTGCTCATCGCAACTAATTCTAAGTGATCGCTACTCGACCTTCGGTTCTCTTTTGAGTATCTTTTGTCAGTCGAGTCTCCCATTATTCAACCACGGTGAGGGTACACTCTCAACTCGATTATTATTATTCGGTATCACCATGGTTAGGTAGTGTAAAGTTCTTTAAAAGCTGAATGAAAGAACTTAGTTCAAAAAAGGCTTGCATTAACATTCTGAAGGTAGTACAAATACAAAAGTGCCACTGTGGCTATAAGATTTACTACCCAAGTTGAAAATTAAAAATGAAAAACTAAGCTACTGAGGAAGGACACCAAGCGCCGAGTCTAGAGTCTCATCAATGAGACGTTGTAGGTCTAGGAACTCGGTGGAAGTTCTCTCAGGCGGGTATCCTGCTTCTTTGAAATGTCGGATGACCCCCTCATACCCTATCTCTAGGAGGTCAAGAGTGCAACCTCCTAGGATGTCAAAAAATTCTTCGGAAGCAAGGAAGGCCTTCTTCCGGTTCTCCCATCGGCCTTCCTCGCCTACTCGGTACGAGGCTAGATCAACCCTAACCTTCTCGGCCCGGTATGCTAGCTCGTCCCTTCACTTAGCCTCAAACTCTGCCAGAGAAGCTCTGATATGCTCAACCTGCAGTAGCTTAGCCTCAGCTTCCTCGGCTCGGGCTTTGAGCTCATCCGCTTCCGCAGCCTTGGTCTGCAACCCCTCCATCTCGGCCGCCTGGCGCTCTAGTTCCTGCGCCCGGATCCTGAGATCATCCTTGTAGCAGAGTGCTTTGGCTCGGAAGACGACCGTCTCAGACTGGGCTAAGCCGAATTCTGCCTCCTTGTCCCGGAGCTGAGTCATGAGGTCTGCCACCTGAGCCCACATTTGTTGGAAAGTGGCAGTCAAGGGAGGCAGGCGGGCCATAAACTCTAGGTGGTATCCCCAAAACTACAAAGAAGAGCAGAAGCAATTAAGTTAGCCGGGATAAGTAAACTTGGCGACAAAAATGGAACATCAAAAGTTAGAAAGTGTTTTACCTTGGCCAGATGGGTGTTCATCTCGTCGCTTAGCGGCGGGATGGATTTTCCCTTGGTCAATTTGCTGATGGCGTCCCAGATGTCGCGAAGGAACCCCCTAGGTGGCCTCTCTTGTCTCGGTCGAGGGAGGCCCGACACCTCCGAGAGGGGACTTGGACTACGTGGGCGAGAAGATGAGGGCTCGTTAGGAGGGGGAGGGGCCCTCGGATATTCCTCCAAGGGAGGCTCCGGGATGTCTGGCCCCGTGCCACTTGGCCCCTCACCGCTCAGCCGAAGGGCAAGGACTAATGAGAGGAGAGGACGACTGGGAGGGGCTCCCCTCCATGGAAGAGAGCACTACACGGCTCCTCTTGCATCGTCGCCGCTGCTCCTCCGAATCCCCAAGACTTATCACCTCAACCACCATGGAGGGCCGAGGTGGTGGGGGTTCATCCGATCCGGCCTCCTCATGTGTCTCGACCGGAGTATCTGGGGGGGGATCACCTGTGCTCTTTTCCACTTCAATTTCTTGCTAATTGAAGCCTGAAACATGACTTCAGCTATCATAAAAAAGGTAGTAGGTTAGAAAATAAAAAAAAACAAAAAAAAGAAGGCAAAATTCTTTTTACCTAGTACTGAGCCATTCGGCTCGACCTCTATTAGACTTAAACCGAAGTGGTATAGAAGTCCCTCCTCCAATAAGACGTTAATGTTGAAGTTTAAGCCATCAAGGACTTCGGCTATCTCTCGATAAGTGGAGGACTTCCTGAAGTTCCGAATAGAGGGAGAAGGCGAGCTGCCACCCATTCGGCCAAGTAAAAGGGGACTCGGGCATGACAAATAGGTACTTGGTGTTTCAATACTTGTGCGAAGTGGCAAGGTTCGACAAGAACTTTATTTCTTGCTGAGCCGAGAAGAAGAAGACTCCCACTTCTTTCTTCTTCGGGATGAAGCAAGAATGGAAAGCGACAGCCAAGAGGGGGAGGTGGTAGAAGAGAAAAATGATAATAAAGCCATCAATAATGCTAAAGGCATTAGGGGCGAGTTGGTTCAAAGGGATCTGAAAATAAGAAGACAATTCGGCAAAAAAGGGGTGCAAGGGGAAGCGGAGGTCAGCGGGTAGTTGGTTGAGAAAGAACGTAGTGAATTCGGGAGGGGGCTCATGAGGCCGCTGCTCCCATTGAGGAGACCTAAGCCTATACGAGTTAGGGATATGGAAAGTAGACCTGGCCTCGGAGCGAACCTCCGGGTCGACGGTACTGTGGGCTCTCAGATACCAGATATCGGTATTTGAAGCCATTACAAAAGAAGAAGGATGAAAGACAGAGGACTTATAAGCATAACGTCGCCGGAGAAGAAGGAAAAGGTCGTCGGGGAGGAAAGGTGTGAGAACACGATGCAAGCAAAATGGCAGGAACTAAGGAGCGAAGAGACACTTATAGAGAAGTCGTGGTGGTTCTCCTTCCGAGGATTTCTTTTTGAGACACGTGACATAACCAGGGAAATCCTAGAAAGATGAGACAATCATAACAATATCCTCGCATTAATATGCATTAATGGGTCATCCTCAAAAGCAAGATCTTCTCCGTTCCCAAGGAGCACTCACTAGGCGCCACCTCCCATGCCTCATTAAAATGACAGAGAAAAATCATGACACAATAAGATCAGTCTAGTCAGTCAAGCTATGCCTATCCTTCGACTAGACTTATGGGGGATGCTTATGATATCGGAAAAAACTAACCTATGACTAGGCGTACAACTGGCTACACCATGTCATCTATTGTACTAGACGCCCCGCGTCTCGGCCCGGCATTAATCCAGACGCCCGCATCTCGGCTCAGACATCTATTGTGACGGACGCCCCACGTCTCAGATCGGCATTTAGCCAGACGCCCCGTGTCTCGGCTCATTCATCTCAAAGATACATTATCTCGGATATGTGGCTTCTCAACATAAATTATCTTATTTAGTCAAAGGACGTGGAGGGTATTTCATATTCAAGGGTCCACCAGACAATCCTCGTCAGCATCTCTCTCCAACCAAGAAACAGATGCCCATACTGATTTTCAGAGGAATGTCTGCTGCATTAATGAGAAGTTATCTCCTATCAATCATGCGACATATATTAATTGCGGCCCACGCGCTTGCAGCATTTATGAGGGTAATGACCCTATTATTCCTTGAGCAGGCGTACACATCTCTTGAAGTTATACCGCCCTTACCGACAGTACTATTTGGCAGAGGGATTTCTCTTCTATATATAGCCTTCTCAGAGGGGGAGAAAAGAGGTCCATGCATTCTCTACGCCACTTGTCCATTCCTTTTCACTATCTTCCTACTAATCCCTGCCTTGAGCGTCGGAGGGGCTCTGCCGAGATCCATCTCGGCGCCCTTAACTGTTCGTTGTTTCGCAGGACCCCTGATTCGGCTCGATCCACCTCATTCGGCTCGGCTCACCGCCGAGACGACGTCCCTGTTGCTTTCGCTCTCCCTCCGCGTCAACCCTACTTGTCCAAGTTGTCGGCCCTTATCGTCTTCGCCACCGGGATACCTCACCATCCCGTCTCGATAGGCAACAGAGGACAAGTCCATCTCACTATTGGTTTACAAGCACAAACAAACTAATCAAACAACTATATTTTGGAAAACTAAATGAGCATGAGGAATAATGAAACCAACTACCCAACAGTATCCTAATTAAATTGAATTTTAACTATGTATGCTATTGAGCCAGTATACCATCACTCCATCGTCTTTCAAATCAATCTTATGCTCAAGGTTGAGTAGCAATTCAGTCTGGACTGTGTTCTGTCGCTTGCATGATTTATTCTCATTGATATTTGTAATGGCTTGTTGCATCCTCTCATTATTTCCTACAGTGAGCTCTTTAATCTCATGGCAATTTACAATGCGCAGAACTTCTTGACATGGCTTGCAGAATATTTTCATCTCTATTATATTGTACTTTGTCTTGAAACCAAAGAATCAAGTACAATGTGAGATAATACTTTTTCTGTTTTATTGCATTATCAATGACACATTTGCTATAAATGCTTTTGTTCTATGCACCTGAATGCATGGCTACTTGATTGGGATCTTAGAAGATTTCTTTTATATGGTTTCATACAGCATAGAAGGCACATACTTTTCTCCTCCCTGATGACTGTCCCGCATGTGGGGAGGCCAGAAACCACAAGGGGTGAAACCAGCCTCGCCAACTTCAAGCACCAACGAAGAGAAAGTATTTTGTGAAATGTTGCCTATTATCTCGATAGGTTATAATACACTTAAGAGCCCTGTGATTGGTGATCTATGTTCTGCTTCCTAGAGTGTGTAGAGTTATTAGTATCAGCAATTTTGTCATATTTATTTCATTTAGTTACTTTAATATTGGCCTGTGCAGGATATATACCTAATGAGCACCATCGTGTAGTTGCCCATGCATCTCTTAGTTCTGGTGGAAACCTTGCACCTTTGTCTGAAGGAACTCTGAGCAGACACCATTTTGGTTGCCAAATGTTAGCAGAACAACATACTGATCGTCAAAATGATCAGTTTTCACATGAAAATAGGAGTAAAGGGATGCCTTGCATGTCTCAAATGCCTTTCTACAGCAATGGTAATAAGTTTGATAATGATATCTTACCTCTTTCTCTGGCTGATATTGATATCTTTATGAGTTTATATTTCTTTTCAGTTAATATATATCCAGAATCTTAATTTTTCTGACCTCCCTTGCTCAATTGATTTGGCAGGTGACACTGGTTTGAATTTCAAATGGAAGCTATTCGATTTTAAAAATTCCAGCATGCACGCATCAGATGCAACTGAAGATTCTAGTATCTCAAATGGGTCATCTATAGGATTTAACCAAAAATTGTCTCCCAAGTTCAGTCAGCAACAACTGTCAGATACATCAAAAAACACTCCAGAGTCTTTATATTTACATGCATAGCTGCATGACTTAGAAGAAGAGTCTGTATGCCGGAGTCAGGAGTCTCGGCCAATGTCGCTAAGCCCTCATCAAGCATATGAGCCAATGTCGGAGTGCACTTCTATATATATTTTTTATCATTCTTTTTAATGTTATTATATGATGTATATTAAAAACACAATACTGTAAATCGACAATGATTTATTGTTCTTTAGTGTGTATTGAGAAATGACAACGGTTAAAACATAATGGTTAAAATAACAATGACAATACAAATGACAACGGTTAAAAATCATTGTGTATGATTCAAAAAATCATAAGAAATCCACACGTTGAAAAAGAAAGGACGCTTAAAGATAATGGTTATAATCTACTGTAATTTCACTTGAAATATAACAATAAAAAATCGTTATCTATGATCTAAAAAATCCATGGTAAATCGACGCGTTGAGAAAGATAAAGCGCTTAAAGACAACGATAAAAAACTGTTGTCAATTTAAAGAAAAGACAACGGTTTTTAACCGTTGTCTTTGAGCGTCATATGTTTCTCAACGCGTCGATTTACCACGGATTTTTTAGGTTATAGATAATGAATTTTCACCGTTGTCTTTTAGAATTTTTGTTGTCGTACTGAGTAATCTAATTCTCAGAGTATCAATATCAATCCACAGGTAACCTGATCAACAATATAATAAGTGCACATGTAACATATATTATCATCCAATAATCCTACAAGTAGTCGACATCAAGATACCATGATGAAGTCTTGTGGCTTTAAAAGTATACAGAGGGTCAATATTTGCGGACAACTACATACTACCACGAATGAGTCTCATGGATAGACAAAGTGACTACCTAGCTATTGACTGTGAGCAACAATATATCATCACGAATGAGACTCATGGGCAGTCAAGAAGTATAAAAAGAACACTATCTTTGAGCAACAATATGCTACCATGAATAAATCTCGTGGGCACACAGAGTGTATAGCTATCTAGCTATTGACTGTGGGCAATAACATGCTATCACGAATGAGATTTATGGGCAGTCAAGAAGTATAAAAAGAACACTATCAATGAGCAACAACATGCTACCACAAATAGATCTCATGAGCAGACAATGTGTATAGCTATCTAGCTATTGGTTGTAGGCAATTATATGCTACCATGAATGAGACTCATGGGCAATCAAATTATCACTACAAAAATAAGTATATTTGGCGACGAATTTTGAAAAGAATTTTGGAAAAAAATTCGTTGCAAAAATTTTTTGCAACGAAAATTTTTTCGTTGCAAATAATTCGCCACTAAATTCTGCAACGAAAAATAAAAATTCGTTCCCAAATTGCAACAAATAATATTTTCGTTGCAAAATTCGTCGCCAAATTTGGCGATGAATAAATTTTTCGCTGCAAATTTAGCGACGAAAAGCAAGATTCGTTGCTAAATTTTGCGACGAATATTACTTTTCGTCGCCAAATATGCCGACGAATAATTTTTTTGTCGCAAAAATTAGCGAAGAATTATACTTTTGATGCCAAATTTATGATGAAAAATTTATTCGTTGCCAAATTTATGACGAAAAATTTATTCGTCGCCAAATTTGCAACGAAAAATATATTCGTCACAAAAATCTCACAAATGTACTCCAACAAATAAAATTAAATTTGGCGACGAATATATTTTTCGTCGCAAAAATCTAATAAACATTGTAGTTTTCATTGGATGACTGAACACAAACTCCGCTATTCATTGTAGCTTTCCCAGTTTCATAATCTTGAGTATGAAAATTATATCCGTTTATAAAATATGCCGGCTAAGTTTTCACCATTGAATTTGGATCCCATGACAGATGTTTTATTAGGTTTTGCTCAATGTGACCATGATTATCAAGAACCTAATGTCAAATAAATATGTGTTAAAGTCAAGATTTATCAAATTTATTAACTAAGACTACTTAATTTTTGAACCATTGTGCAAATTCTTCATCACAGAAATTATTAAACTCATGCTCCGGAAGCTTCGAATATTGAGTTTGAAAAATCCTACCATAACATTAAATATAACATGAACAATAATTTACGATATATGAAATGTATAATATAACATTTATATACTTACTCGAAATACGACGTTACTTCTGGACAGCTCAATAAAATATGTGTGGGCTGCTCACCACTCCAGACCAGTTAAGTATCTACTTGTAGAAGATCCACTTGGTCGACCAAGGTAGTTAAAAATTGAGAATGCCCTAAAATTTGGATCAACAGGACCCTCATCGTTTCTTCCTGCTTTCTGACTCTTGCATTGAACGCGAGGTTCAAAATAATATGATGCAAAAGTTGTAACTTTCTCCACAATATATGCATTAACAATAGAAGCTTCAACATGAGTCTTATTTTTCACTTTTTTTTTCAAGTGATAGAGGAATCTAAGAGTAATACAATAAAATTTATTAGAAAATTATTTATACTAAATTTGATAAAAATGAAAGAACAATGATAAAAAAAATAAAAAAATTCACCTTTCAAACGGATACATCCATCGAAATTGAACAGGACCTCCAACTTTAGTCTCATATGGCAAGTGAACCAAAAGTGTTCCATTGAATCAAAAAACACCGGTGGAAATATTCTTTCTAAGTTACACAAAATGATCGGAATGTCTCTCTCTAATGTCTCCATGTGTGAATGACTCAATACTGTCGAGCAGATATCATGAAAGAAAATGCTTAATTCCGTAATTGCACCCCAGACAAAATTTGGTAACAGTTCCTTCAAAACAATAGGAATTAATCTTTCCATGAATATATGATAGTCATTACTTTTTAAACCAATCAATTTGCATTCCTTCAAATCAACGCATCTGCCAAGATTAGAGACATAACCATCAGAAAATCTCAATGATTTCACCATTCACTAACAATCGGTATCTGATCCTTATTCAATATATAAACTGCTTTCGGTTTTGGTCCCCTACTATTTTCATCAACATCAAGAGTGAGTCATTTACAGATGAGACACAAATCTTTTCTTGCATTCAGATTGTCTTTTATTTTTTTGATAATATCCAACACTGTATTTATCAAATTATCAAAAACATTCTTTTCAATATACATTAAATCAAGATTGTGATGAATCAAATTACTCTACCAATACGGTAAATCTCAAAATATACTCTATTTTATCTATTTATGCATAATTCCATAGTCATATGTTGTAACATTTGGTTCTTCAATAACAGATGGAAAGTTAAGCACTCTGCCATAAAATTTGACCAGTGAATCTCAATGGTGGAGGTGTTCTTTCAATTCTATTCTTAGTAAATTCTTTTTTATTTCTTCTGAATTTATGATTTGGCAGTAAAAATTGTCTATGACAATCAAAATAACTCGATTTCTTTCCGTGTTTCAATCTGAATGACTTTGATCTCTCCATACATATTGGACATCCTAAAATCCCTGCAGTACTCCAGCCCGATAACATCCCATAAGCAGGAAAATCATTTATGGTCCAAAGAAGTGCAACTCTCATTGTGAACATCTGATTAGTATGGACATCATATGTGGAAACACCCACGTCCCATAGTTGGATCAACTCGGCAATCAATGGTTGTATGTAAACATCTATTAACTTCTTCGGATTATGAGGGTCAGGCACAATCAATGTTAAAAATATATAAGGTTTTTTCATACACATACCGGGTGGAAGATTATACGGAGTTACAATAATTGGCAAGCAAGAATAAGTTCTTCCTGATTTGCCAAATTGAGCAAATCCATCAGCACATAGACCCAACCTGATGTTTCGGGTCTCATTCGCAAACTCAGGATATGTTCTATCAAAATATTTCTATGCCTCTGCATCTGATGGATGACACATTAGCCCATTCTCTATTTCATAATTTGCATGCCAAGTCATGTGTTTAGCAGTGACTTTTGAAGCATAAAGCCTTTGCAATCTAGGAGTTAAAGGCAAATAGAATATTTGTCTGAATGATTTTAATCACTTATTACGATTTGATCTCGTGGTACTCTTATACCTGCATTGACTACAAAATTTACAAGCCTCTAAATCTGCATTATCTCCCCAATATAGCATACAACCATCTCTGTAAACATCAATTCTTTGCACCGGGAGACCCAAATCTTTCACAAGTTTTTTCACAATGTAAAAATCGTTCGGCATTATGTGATCACGCAGAAATACTTCTCCAATAACTTGAACAAAATTATTAAAATATTCTTTGGACACATTATGCTCAGCTTTAACATTCAACAATCTTGCGGTGAGAGATAATTTAGTGTGACTGTCACAACCAGACCACACAGGTTCATCTGCATCTCTCAACACTTCTTGAAATTTGATATATGGCTCATTGTACACATTTTCATTAACACCAGTAACTTCTACCTCCTCCAACAGTGTTGAATAATTAGTATACATGTGTTCAAATGTTTCAGGATAACTAAAACTTACAGCGTTTGGTTCGCTATTCAAATTATGACCAACTGCATCAACTATCATCCTCTGGTATGGATTGAATTGATCGTAATATACTTTCTCACCACTAACTGTCCTTTGTATGTTTCGTCCAACCTCTTCATCGGATATAAACGGTTCACCATGACAAATCCAATTATAATTATTTGGCACAAAATCAAATCTACAAAGATGTTCTCGAACTTTATCACATTAGAAAAATTTATCATTATGACATTTTTTTCACGGACACCTTAATTTATTCCCATCCATAAACTCAACATTATTATTAGCAAATCTAAAAAATTGTTCCAACCCAATCATAAATTCATCGGTTAAACCACGATGTTCTGGTAAATTCTTTTTATACATCCAACTTCGTTCTCTCTCCATTTATATTGTTTTCGAAATTATATCAACGATTAATTTTAATTTCTTCCAAATTTCATCCATATATATCAATCTAACCATAAATTTATACTCAAAATAAATTAAATTTTTCTAATACTAAATATGATTTTGTGTGATATTTAATTGCAAACTATAATATTATTTCGAACAAATATGATCTATTAACAATAATTAAATTACTTAAAATCAAACATTAATTATAATTAATATAACATATGTTGGACTTTCCGAGCCGCAAAAACCGCTTTTTGCGTTGCGGGAACCTCGGAAGCCCCGCCACGGATCCGTGCGAAGATATATATAAAATAAAACATGTATGTGTTTAAAGATCCTAGATCTACCTTAGATCTACAAGATAGAGCATTACCCTCGTAGCGACGCCGTTCGCTTATCCCGCTCGTCCAAAAGCTTGCCGGAACTCAAGAGTGTCAAGTGTACACTCCTCTATTGGTATCCACACGGACAAATGGTGGAGAAACTCAACCTAGAGTGTGCTAGCACTCATGAAAATTTCGGCCAAGAAGGATTGGGAGAGCAAGAGAGGAAGAACCAAGGAAGAAGATGAAGTTACACAACTTAACTTCACACTTTCATAACCCACTATAAGGGGGTTATATGCATGCATGTAACTCCAAGAACCAATGGCTCTTGGTCTCCCTCATGAGGTGGCACCCCATGATGTGTCCATGATGATGTGGAGCATCATCATTGGCTAGCCATGCCAAGTCATCATCATGACATGACATTTGGTCAAGTTAAACTTGACCTTTCATCTTCCCTCTCAAGTCAAGTCAAACTTGACCTCTTATCTCCCATGGTTGATCAAATCCAACCACTTGATTCAAGTCAATTTGATTTAATGAATCTCTATTCATTAATTTAAATTAACTAAATGAATCAAATCTAAATTAGACGCATTCAACACTTGAATCAACTTGAGTCTAACTCAATTAGTCTAATTTGGATTACTCTTAATCCAATTTGGTTCATCACATAAACCCAATCCTCATGGTTCATCATATGAACCTAATCTCCATCTAATTGCCCTTTGTGTGTGACCCTATAGGTTCTTGTAACGTTGGCAATGTCCCTAAACCGATTTAGGAACATAAGGAATGAGCGGTATCTAGCAACACATCATTACTACCCAAGTTACAAGAATGTTGAGCTCCAACATCACCTTTGTGACTATCACAATATGTGACAATGTCCCTCTATCCTTGACATCTAGATTGACCAATCGAGGCATAGACCGTGTCATCCTCGGTACAATCTATATCTTGAACTCCAAGTAGATTCACCCTAATCAAATGAGCTCAATATCTCATATTGACTCATTTGGGCATGACCATGCACTTCGTGGTCTCACTCTATCAAGAATAACGATGTCACTCCCGTCATATAAGAGGGATAGATCCCATCTACATCACTCATATCCCTCCGCATAATTTGTTACATATCCAGTAATTGCCTTTATAGTCCACCCATATTCGGGTGACGTTTGACAAAGCCAAAGTATGCAACTCTTTATGTAGGGAACCATGGTGACTTCAGGTCTAAGGACTAATAGTCATACTAATAGCCACATGAGAAAGTATATGATACTCATATAACGATCCACGATACTTTCTCATGGCAGGTCATTCAGTATACATTCTCTAATGTATACCCATGTGTCAACTTGATATCTCATATCCATGACTTGTGAGATCAAGTCATCGAGTTGACCTACATGCTAGTCTCTACGCATTAACATTGTCCCTGAATGTTAATACTTGACTAGGAATGATTAAGAGTAGTGTTCTCTATATCATCTCATATTATATTCAACCAATCGATTGATATAGATAAGAACCTATTACTCAAGGACATTATTATATTTAGTTATTTGGCACCAATACAAGTAAATATAATAACCATGCCTTTATAAATAGGAATATGATACAATAAAGTCCATACAATAATCATCACATGATTGACTCTAGGGATTTCACTAACAATCTCCCACTAGCACTAGTGCCAATCACCGTAGTATCTAATACCCAATGACCTAGTATGACCATCATGCTTTTTCTGTGCCAAAGCATTGGTCAAGGGATCTACGATGTTAGCCTCTGTGGGCAATGTTCTAAAAAGCGCTAGACGGTAGGCGGGCGATCACTCGCCGCCTAGCGCCTAGGCGGCTAGGCGGCCGCCTAGGCGGTTTCTAGGCGGTTCTAGGCGGTCAATTTTTTTAATATTTTAAATATAATAATATATAAAAAAATTAATATATTAGGGGTACTCAAAAGTCAAAACTCACTTTATAGCCTCCACATGCATGTAACAATTAACAATTAACAACTAACAACAACTCAATAAATAACAAGAATATTAAAAACGTTTAAGATTGTAAACAATAAAAATTGCAAAATATAAGAATTAAAAATATAATTGCAAACAATATTAAAAATCCATTGGAAATATGCGACACGCCCATGTCAAATGTGCGACACGCCTTTGGCATGGGCGTGTCGCACATTTCTCACCGGCGCGACACGCCTGTGCCCTCATTTGGCACGGGCGTGTCGCACCTTTCTCACGCGCGACACGCCTGTGCCCTCATTTGGCACGGGCGTGTCGCACGTTTCCACCGGCGCGACACGCCTGTGGCATGGGCGTGTCGATTGCTGTTGAGCGCTGGAACTCCTGGTTAATCGGTTGATCGCCCCGATTAACGTCGATTAATCTCTCTGGGCGCCGATTAAAGCGGCGACGCCCGGATAGTGGCGGCGCTGCGGCGTCACCTCGTGAATGGCGGTGGGCGGCGTCCCATAAGGCACAAAATCGCCGATTTTTAGAACACTGTCTGTGGGTACTCACAGCACCACCATTCAAACAAAACACAAACCCTGACTATGATCTATAATCATCCTGGTCAGTTTGGAAGCTGACATCGCTGTAACCCTTTATAGCTAGCTCCTCATCGCCTCCAAATATCAAGAAATATTCTTTAGTCTTTCTCAAGTACTTAAGAATATTCTTGATTGCTATACAGTGACGCTCACCTGGATCTGACTGGTATCTACTCATCATGTTCAAAGCATACGAGACATCAGGACGAGTACATAGCATGGCGTACATGATAGATCCTATAGCAGATGCGTAAGAGATCTTATCCATGCGGTCTCTCTCCTCTCTAGAAGAGGGACTTTGAGTCTTCGAAAGACTCACACCATGTGACATCGGCAGAAGTCCCTTCTTGGAATTCTGTATGGTAAACCGTAGTAATACCGTGTCAATGCATGTACTCTGACTTAGGCTAAGCAATCTCACCGTTTCGAAGAGTTTTTCTCGACGGTTGAAGCCTACAAGTGTCCCAACACTCGTTGCTTCGATTCTTAGAGAAAAATACCCAAAAATTCTATAAAAATAGGAAATTTACAGAAATATATAAATATGTAATTTTTATATCTAATACAAAAATTACAAAAACGAAACACATACATGCTTCGTACGTGGCTCTGATACCACTGTTGGACTTTCTGAGCCGCAAAAACCGCTTTTTGCGTTGCGGAAACCTCGGAAGCCCGGCCATGGATTCGTGCGAAGATATATATAAAATAAAATATGTATGTGTTTAAAGATCCTAGATCTACCTTAGATCTACAAGATAGAGCATTACCCTCGTAGCGACGCCCTTCACTTATCCCGCTCGTCCAAAAGCTTGCTGGAACTCAAGAGTGTCAAGTGTACACTCCTCTATTGGTATCCACACGGACAAATGGTGGAGAAACTCAACCTAGAGTGTGCTAGCACTCATGAAAATTTCGGCCAAGAAGGATTGGGAGAGCAAGAGAGGAAGAACCAAGGAAGAAGATGAAGTTACACAACTTAACTTCACACTTTCATAACCCACTATAAGGGGGTTACATGCATGCATGTAACTCCAAGAACCAATGGCTCTTGGTCTCCCTCATGAGGTGGCACCCCATGATGTGTCCATGATGATGTGGAGCATCATCATTGGCTGGCCATGCCAAGTCATCATCATGACATGACATTTGGTCAAGTCAAACTTGACCTTTCATCTTCCCTCTCAAGTCAAGTCAAACTTGACCTCTTATCTCCCATGGTTGATCAAATCCAACCACTTGATTCAAGTCAATTTGATTTAATGAATCTCTATTCATTAATTTAAATTAACTAAATGAATCAAATCTAAATTAGACGCATTCAACACTTGAATCAACTTGAGTCTAACTCAATTAGTCTAATTTGGATTACTCTTAATCCAATTTGGTTCATCACATAAACCTAATCCTCATGGTTCAACATATGAACCTAATCTCCATCTAATTGCCCTTTGTGTGTGACCCTATAGGTTCTTGTAACGTTGGCAATGTCCCTAAACTGATTTAGGAACATAAGCAATGAGCGGTATCTAGCAACACATCATTGCTACCCAAGTTACAAGAATGTTGAGCTCCAACATCACCTTTGTGACTACTAATTGTGACTCTCACAATATGTGACAATGTCCCTCTATCCTTGACATCTAGATTGACCAATCGAGGCATAGACTGTGTCATCCTCGGTACAATCTAAATCTTGAACCCCAAGTAGACTCACTCTAATCAAATGAGCTCAATATCTCATATTGACTCATTTGGGCATGACCATGCACTTCGTGTTGGGTTTCCGGCACCGCGGCGTGTGTGTGTTCGATCATGTTTCGTAAACATGGGCACAGCGGAAGCAATTAAAAATAATAAATCTATATTTATTACAACACACACAACACACGCATGCTATTACAACAAGTGTAGACATAACCGTAAATTAAAATTTGCAATAAAAGAAAATTATCTACGTTATACCTTTCGTATGACGTGTAGCGGGAACGGCATCAACTGGAACGATCCTCGTAAGAATCGTCTCTATCCGTATCCACGCCGAGCTCCTCGGGATGACTTCGCTAAGTCACGAGCTTCGTCTTCGTACGGGTTACTAGCCTCGTGTTGAAGACGACGTGATCGAGAGATGATCACGATCCGAATCCAAATTCGGATCCTAAAACGAGTTCTCAAAACTCGCTTCTCCGGAGAAGTATTCGTCAACCGTTTGACGAATCCTTCGTCCCCCACCTCAGAGGATTACCGGAGATCAAATCCCCGGTAAGTTAGCCGCTGTCGGAGCACTAACCGTCGTCCAAACGACGCTCCGACAACAAAGAAACAAGCTGTCCAGAAAAACTGGACAGCTTTTGGTGGAGGAATAGAGGCCGGCCAAAGGAGATGTGGAGCTCACCTTATCACCGAACCCACAAGAGATCACCGGAGGGTCGCCGGAGCATCGCCGGCTGAAGCTTGGATGCCGGTGGCAAGGAGGTGGCAGCAGCTCCATGAAGTTGGCGGCAACACCATGTTGGGCGGCAACAACATGTTGGGCGGCAACAACTTGTTGGGCGGCAACAACTTCATTAGGGTTGTGGATTAGGGTTTAAGCCCTATTTTATAGAGAACTAATTCTCTTAATGGTTAATGGATCATATCCATAAATCCCGTTAACCCGCTCCATTAAGATAAGTTAAAATAAACCAACCATGATGGTTTATTTTAAGTTAAAACGAACCGAACCAACCTTTGGTTCATTCGTTTAATACAAACCAAACCCTTTGGTTTATTCTCCTCCATTGGATTAGAACCAAACCATTTAGGTTCATCCATTACGTCTTCATAAGACACGGCCCATCCATGCTTCCATTGCGACTGAAACAATTTCATGCTCGCTTTATGTTTGGTCCAACCAAACCTAGTTTCTCTCGGTCTGAGAATCTCATTCTCAACCTCGTTTTAAATCCTTTGGATTACACTCGTAGTGCGTGTGACCAAATAGGTTCTTGGTTTATGTTGGCCGTCTATAATTAACCATTAATTATAGAACGATCATGAGTGGCACCTAGTAGTACATCATGATTCCCAATTAACCGAAAAGATCAACGGTTGATCCAGAACTATTTCTGAAACCCTTCAGCAGCTCGAATGATTCGTGCCCCATTCCCTTCACTCATCTTATACCCACTTAGTTCAGGACATGGTCTATAGTGTCAGTCCCCACTAGGCTGACTACGTCACACCTAGCCCAAGTATCATTTCCTCGTCCTACGGATTCTAGTTACTCCACATGTATCGAAGAGTACCTTACTCTAAACATGTAATGATTTGGCCAAAGACTTTAGTAACAATCCGACGAGAGGCCATGGGTATACATCTCCTCGCAAGGAGTGGTGAATCCTTTATAGGCTATTCAAACACCTTCGATCACTTCGACTTATACCCAATCATCCCGGGTTCACATCTACTTAGAGATGTTTGCTTAAGATGTCAAAGCATAAGTCTCTATGATCAAGATGACTTGAATACCGCAAGTCAAAGGAACATCGCACTTAAGCCACAGTAAGAACTTCATTGACATATCTATATATGCAGAGAACCATACGAAGTCTTACGGCTGGTCACTCCAATGAACTAGTTACCATAACTAGCATCCACGATTAACTCCGGACATCACTATGTCTCCAGCCAGTGAGAATCAGCTGCTTGGATACACCAAGGAGTATACCTCGTGCTAGTCTCGACAGAATTGATGGTGTCCAAATCAATCAATTCATCGACTAGGGATAATTCCGATACATCACAATTACACATGTAGAGATACTCACTAGTTGTGATCCAATCACAAATTCTCTCATGCTGTGAATCGTATCGTGGACATTCAGTAAATGAGTTTAAGATCCAATCAAATACATAAAACATGTATACTCAAATAGTGAATCTTCATTTATCATATAAATGGTTCATACATAAGGCGATTGCCTTAGGACATCTCTCATATATTACTAACAGACTCCCACTTGGCCTAATGTCAATCGCTACGGTATCCAATACCATAAGCTCGAACATGACTCTCAAACTTATTTTGAGGTAATGCCTTAGTCAAGGGTTCCGCTAAGTTCCTTTCAGTGGGAATTTTCTCGATTTGTATTTCGTTCCTACTGATGATCTCTCTGATAAGATGATAGCGGCGAAGCACATGTTTGGATCATTGATGAGACCACATCAAGTTCATAGATGAACTACTTGATCCAAACCGCTTCCTTTGCTTCCGCTAAAGCCGCAACGTGATTCTTAGTGTCAAGCTTGGAACCTTTCCAACTTATTGCGCCTCCATTCTAGGTGAATACATACCCAGACTTAGACATGGAATCATCCTTGTCTGTCTGGATCTGGCATCCGTATACCCACGTATCACCATGTACCCTTCTCCATATATTAGGAACGTATCCTTAGTTCTTCTTAAGTACTTAAGGATCGTCTTAACAGTCACCCAATGATCCATTCCTGGATCAGACTGGTATCTGCTCGTGACACTCAGAGCATACGATACATCGGGCCTCGTACATAACATAGCATACATGATAGATCCTTTTGCGGATGCATAGGGAATCTTACTCATGCAAATCCTCTCGTCTTCTGTGCGCGGACACATAGACTTCGAAAGGTGTACCCCATGCCTGATGGGTAGGAAACCTTTCTTGGATTCCGACATGCTAAACCTCTTTAGCACTTGGTCTATATATGTAGACTGCGAAAGACCAAGCAACCGTTTCGATCTATCTCTATAGATCTTAATCCCGAGGATGTAGGTTGCTTCTCCCAGGTCTTTCATGGAGAATGTCTTGGATAACCAAACCTTCACTGACTGTAAGATTGAAACATCGTTTCCTATAAGTAGTATGTCATCGACATACAATACTAGGAATACGACTGCACTCCCACTAACCTTCTTGTACACACAAGGTTCGTCTGGATTTTTGTGAGAAATCAAACCTTTTGATTGTCTCATCAAAACGGATATTCTAGCTCCTGGATGCTTGCTTTAGTCCATAAATGGACCGTCGCAATTTGCATACCTTGGTTTTATCAACCGATGTGAAACCCTTAGGCTGTATCATATACACGTCCTCGAGCAGGTTTCCATTAAGGAAAGCTATTTTTCACATCCATCTGCCATATCTCATAATCATAATGAGCCGCTATGGCCAGGAGCATCCGAATGGATTTAAGCATAGCTACAGGCGAATAGGTTTCGTCATAATCAACACCTTGTTTTTGACGATATCCTTTTGCCACCAATCTAGCCTTATAGGTAATCACATTACCATCCATGTCGGTTTTCTTCTTGAAAACCCACTTGCACCCTATAGGCTTTATCCCTTCAGGTGGGTCAACCAAGTTCCAAACTTGGTTTTCATACATGGAATCCATTTCCGACTTCATGGCACCATGCCACTTATCCCTTTCTGAACTTGTCAGCACTTCTTCATAACTGGTAGGCTCCTCATCATCAATGAGTAACACGTCGTTCGATTCACTTACGAGAAATCCATATCTCTCAGGAATATTGCGTGTTCTACCAGATCTACGAAGATGTGGTGTTACAATAGGTCCAGCCGATTGCTCATCACTATGAGTTGTCAGTTGTTGTGCTTCACCAGGTATCTCATCAATGTCTATTTGAGTCTCTCGAGCCTCCTCAAGCTCGACGACACTCCCACTATTTTCTTGCAAGAGAAACTCTTTCTCTAGAAACACAGCATGCCTTGAAACAAACACCTTTTGTTCTACAGGATGATAGAATTGGTAACCCCTTGTTTCCTTAGGGGATCCAATAAATAGACATTTATCAGACTTAGCATCCAATTTGTCTGATACAGTCCGCTTCACATAAGCAGGACAACCCCATATCTTCAAGTAAGATACATGAGGTTTCTTACTATTCCATATTTCATATGGAGTAGTTGAGACTACCTTCGTTGGCATTCTGTTTAACAAGTAAACAGCTGTCTGAAGTGCATAGCCCCAAAAGGACTTGGGAAGAGTTGCATGATTCATCATTGACCTGACCATGTCCAACAAGGTCCGGTTACGCCTCTCAGATACACCATTATGCTGTGGTGTATATGGCGGAGTCCATTGAGACAATATACCATTGTCTCTTAGATAATCAAGAAACTCTTGACTCAAGTATTCACCACCTCGATCCGATCGAAGTATTTTAATACTCTTGTCATGTTGTTCCTCTACTTCATTTCTGAATTCTTTGAACCTTTCAAAGGCTTCAGACTTTGTGTTTCATCAAGAACACATACCCAAACCGTGAATGATCATCGGTGAAGGTAATGAAGTAGCTATAGCCTCCTAAAGCTTGAGTTGACATAGGTCCACATACATCAGTATGTATTAGACCTAGTAACTCTCCCACTCGTTCACCTTTTCTAGTAAAAGGTAACTTAGTCATCTTGCCTTTTAAGCATGATTCGCATGTATCGTATGAATCCAATTCAAACGATTCCAGAATTCCATATCGGTGTAATTCGGACATGCGTTTCTTGCTTACATGGCCAAGACGACAATGCCACATGTAGGAGTCTATTTGATTATCCTTTCGAGCACGCTTGTTGCTCGCTTCTATATTGCAAATGTCACTGGATATGTCCAACGTATAAACACCATTGCTTAAAGTTCCAATCCCATAAAGAACTCCATTCAAAGTTATGTAACAACAATTGTTACTAAAAGTCAAATGGAACCCATTTCTATTTAGACAAGAAATAGAAATGATGTTCTTTATCAACGAAGGAACATAAAAGCAATTATCCAGTTCTAAGACAAGTCCTACAGGGAGTTCCAACAAATACGTTCCGATGGCGAGTGCAGCAACCGTTGCTCCATTCCCAACACGTAAATTTGACTCTCCCCTTGACGAGTCTTCTTCTATTCCTTAGCCCATGTATGTCATTACATATATGTGAGCCACACCCAGTATCAAATACCCAAGTGTCTGAGGAAATAGAATGACAATCAATAAAGAAGATTTCTGAAGAAGATGGGGCATCCGATGCCTTATCCTTCTTCATGGACTCAAGATAAATCTTGCACTTTCTTCGCAAATGTCTCTCCTTGCCATAATGATGGCAAGTTTCCTTTTGTGCTAGTTCTACCTTCTTAGCCCTTCTCTTCTTTCCCTTCTGCTGTTCCTTTGACTTTCTCTTAGAACCTTTCTTTGAGGAATCAACTAACAACACCGTCCCCTATGTTGGATCGAAAGTGTCGCTAGAGGGGGGGGTGAATAGCGATACGGTGTCGTTAAAAACTTTTGCAATAAGTAAAAAGCAAGTAGAGAATGCACAGCGGAAATATAAAGTAGACAAGATATTTTTACGTGGTTCACAATCTTTCGATTGCTAATCCACGGCCCTAGTGATCCTTGATCACGTACGGAGGGCAATTCACTAAAACCACTCCTCCTCGTTGGAGGTAGGAGCAACGATTACAAAAAGAAATCAAGGCAAAGGGACACTCCCCCTTTCCTTGTTACGATTAAAGCACAAAGACAATTTAAAGAAGTAGAACTTAAATAAATATACCGACAACTCTTATAAGTAGAAGATGTAGCTTTCGTTGTCGGCGGCACTTCGTCGTAGCAAATGTGAGTAGTAGTAGCGGCGTTACGACGGCGTGTTGAGAGCTCTTTATTTCTTATCTTTGCTTGGAGTGAACATGTCTATTTATGGATATTGATCTATGAATTTAGACATAGGTAGTGTCCAAGGTGAGGTTCTTATCCCAACTCAAGGATGAGGTGTTTCATCCAACCACCTTGTGCCACCTCCAACCTTCTTGTGCGCCAACTCAAGGATGAGGTGTTTCATCCAACCACCTTGTGCCACCTCCAACCTTCTTGTGCGCCAACTCAAGGATGAGGTGTTTCATCCAACCACCTTGTGCCACCTCCAACCTCCTTGGGCGCCAACTTGTTGGAGCCATTCAACTTGTGCCACATCATGGGAGCCAACCATCTTGTGCCAACTCACCTTATTTTGGGCGTCCACCACAAGGAAGCTTGGTGATGGTTTGGATGTCCACCTTGATGCCACATCACCCTTTGTACCAAAACACGAGTCAAGTCCAAATTCACCCCCTTGAAATTGAGCTCTTCTCGATTTGGAACTTGACTAGCGATTGGCGTAGTCAAAGGGTTTTGGATGCGATACAAGTTAGCTTAAAATATAAAGTACGATGGTTCTAACCATCTGATCTCGACCTAGACCTTCCATTGGAGGTATTGGGTCGGATCTACGCTTAACGACCTTGCTTCGCTTTCACACGAGCTTACCTTGTAGCCTCGCTTCCGGTCTTCACCCGAGTACCTCGGCTTCCTCCGAAGTCCCTCTGGCGTTGCCCGACCACCTCGGTTCCCACCGGGTGTCGCAGACCTTCCGCTCAACTTTAGCATTTCTGCACACTTAATTGAGCTCGTAAGATAACAAATATACCCTTAACTATTGAGCCTTTTGCCATAATCAAAATACCGGTTCGACTTTGGTGCCCACTGCACCAACAATCTCCCCCTTTTTGATTCATGGCAAACCGACACAAAAGTTAAGGAAAAATTAAGCAGCTAGCATAATGATTAAGCATGAATGAGCTAGCATAAAGATTAAATATGAATGAGCTAGCATAATGATTAAGCATGAATGAGCTAGCATAAAGATTAAGCATGAGTGAGAAATATTATTGTTTCAAGTTCTCCCCTTTGAGGTAACCTCCCCCTTGACCGAAGGTGAGTTCTTGAAAAATAATTTTTACTCCCCCTTAGGTAATAATTTTGTTTACTTTCTTCCTTACTTTTGTGACTTTCTCCCCCTTTTGCCTTAACTCAAAAAGTTTGTAAATATATTTTAGGGTTTGTAAGTCCAAGCAAGTTCCCAATATGATTTCTAAGGTAAGACTTAGGCTAATTTCATAAAAAGAAGCAAAAATAGAGTACATATATAGAAAAATTTAAATCCTACTCTATTATGCACATACCTAACTTTTAATATTGTTAAAGATTAAGCTAAAGTCTTGGAGAGTGTGCTTCATCCACAGGAGCTGAGAGACACACTCACCCATCATAGCGTATTCGGCCGGTGGTAGATAAGGCAGCGCAATCTTGCTTCCTCTTGCACCAACTCACTAGACTCGAGGCGAGGATTTGACAACAACCACTCGTGCTCTTTCTATCGAGTTTACTACCGGCATAGTCGGAGCCGATTAGATTAAACTCGGTAGATCTAGGGTACCAAATACCTACGTTTAGCGTGCCCTTTAGATATCTAAGGATACGCTTGACTAGGGTTAGGTGAGACTCCTTGGCACAGGTTTGTAACCTTGCGCACATACTTACCGTGAATAAAATGTCGGGTCGGCTCGCGGTTAAGTATAGGAGACTTCCTATTGCGCTCCTATAGTATTTTAGGTCAACGGGTTTTCCTTCTACATCTTCGTTTATATTAACATTAGTTGCCATAGGTGTATTGATTATTTTAGCATCTTGCATTCCAAATCGATTTATTAAGTCCTTAGTATATTTTTGTTGATGTAAATATATTCCATCTTTAGTTTGTTTAATTTGTAAACCTAAGAAGAAACTTAACTCTCACTAAATTCATTTCAAATTCACTTTCCATAAAGTGAGATGAATTCGCTTAGGTGATCGAGTTGGTAGTTCCAAAAATTATATCATCTACATAGATTTGGGCTATAAAGATTTCTTTTCCTACGGTTTTAACGAATAAGGTTGGGTCGACTAAACCTTGGTTGAATCCTTTGGACTTAAGATAGATCGAAAGCCTTCGCATCAAGCTCTTGGGGCTTGTTTGAGTCCATATAGGGCTTTCTTAAGTCTAAGGACATGGTCAGTTTATCTAGATTTTCAATCCGGAGGTTGACTGACGTAAACTTCTTCCTTAATGTATCCATTCAAAAATGCTGACTTGACATCCATTTGAAACAATTTAAAACCTCGATGTGCGATATGCTAACAACATTCGGATGGACTCTAGTCCAAGCTACGGGCGAGGTCTCATCGTAATCTAAACCTTCGACTTGACTAAACCCTTTTGCGACTAACCTAGCTTTATTTCTAACTACTTCACCTTGATCATCAAGTTTATTTCGAAATACCCACCTTGTTCCAATAATTGATTTTTCTTTAGGTGGTGGTACTAATTCCCAGACTTCATTTCTAGTGAATTGAGCTAGCTCTTCTTGCATAGCAATAATCCAGTCGGGATCAAGAAGTGCTTGTTCAATAGTTTTGGGTTCGATTTTGGAAATTAACGAGATTTGACTAAGGTTTCGATATGAAGCTCTAGTTCGAACCCCTAAATTTGGATCACCTATAACTTGATTGATAGGATGATTTGTTTGAGTCTTAGTGTGACTCGGGTTAGGGTCATCTATCACTTGGTCGATAGGATGACTTGGGTGAGTTCTAGTTTGACTTGGGTTAGAGTCATCTATCACTTGGTCGATAGGATGACTTGGGTTAGGACGAGATTCAAGTTCAAGATCAGAGTCGGGTTCGCTATAAGTTGATTTGCTAGTTGGTTTTGTTAAGGATTGAACGGGTTCGTGTCCTTCGTCGAAAACTATATTAATGGTTTCTTCGACTCTTATGTGTAGGATCAATGGAATTACTAAAGGGTTGTTTGTAAGTTTTTAAACCTAAATCATCTCACCAATATCTACATGATCAAAACATGTTATTCCTATGTGTTACTGTGAGATGACTTTCAATTTTACTTGATTAATTTTAATGAATTTAAATTAACCAACATTAGGTTAGATTCGGATTTAGTCTAAGCTCATCAAGTAATCTTTTCAAGAGATTAGCTTCCAGGTCGTGGCGAGGCATAGAGGCCTTCTTTGATCGGAACAACGACCACTTCCTTAGACAAAGCTAATTTCAAGAAATTGATAACTCGACTTACTTGAGACTACATCTTGGTCTAACTAGTTATTTTTGAAAAGAGGCTCCCCGAGGCTCAATCTTTTCGTAGGATTTTAGTTGATTTATTTTTGAAAAGAGGCTCCCCGAGGCTCAATCTTTTCGCAGGATTTTAGTTGGTTATGAGTCCTATCTAACCATTCTAAAAATAAAGGAAAAACTAAGCATGCAATTTCTAAGACTTAACAAAAATACATTTTGTATTGGCTCCCCCTTGACCATTGAATCGAGTGGGTCTATTCACATAGTGAATTTGGTCCTTGGGAACCCAATACATGTTAGATCCTAAAGTTGAAATCAAAGTGGTCTTAGGGACCCATGCTTGGACATTTTTCTTATGTTGGTTTACTATAGACATATATGACTTATTGGTTGTATTTGAGTTAAACCCGAGTCCGACCTTGTTGTACACGGCCCTTTGTGATCCAAGTAAGAGGTCAAGTCCCTTGGATCCCAAAGTGAACCTTTCCAACGTGTTCCTAAGGTCTTCGACTTGTGTTTTCAAAAGCGAGTTCTCAACTTCAAGCTTTTCAACTTGAGTTGAGTCCTCCTCTTGAATACGAGTAGTCGAAGAGGTTAGGGAGACCTCATGTTTGAGGAGGTTAACCTCCTCAATTAGGGTCTCGACCTTGGACTCGGACTTAGCTAGTTTCTTATTTAAAAATTTAATTGCACCATACAAAGTATTAAGTAACGACCGACTTACCCTTAATGATTCTTTTGAACCGGATACGGATCCGTGGCTTGTCTTGAATGGAAGCTCATCATCGGATTCGGACTCGGACTCTTCTTCGGTTTCGGAGTCGTGCTCGGTCGGCTTGGCCATTAGAGCTTGGATATCGTCTTCTTCCTCCGGGGGTGGCTTGCTTGGGGGCTTCTTCTTCTTGGAACCTGCAACTAACGCAATACTCTTCTCGGCCTGGACCACGTTAGTTTGCTCATGTAATTCAAGTTCCGAAAACAATTCGTCTAACCTAATTTTAGAAAGGTCTCGAGACCTTGTAGGCATCGACCATGGATGCCCACAAGGTGGTCCTAGGAAACGAGTTAAGAGAATACGATAAGGTCGCGATTCTCGACCTTTGTCCGATGGCATGGAGTTGGTTGACGATGTCTTGGATACGAGCATGTAGTTGAGTTGTCTCGCTTTTCCTGCATTTTCAAGTTATACAATTTATTTAAAAGTAAATCTCTTTTACATACCGGTGCCTTCGTTTAGTTCCACTAGCTTGGTCCATAAGTCCTTTGCACTAATGAAGGGGCCGACGCGGTTGAGCTCTTCCTTGGACAACCCACATTGCAAGATTTGAGTTGCCTTGGCATCGGCTTCTACTTGTTTTTTCATGGAATTTGACCATTGATCGTAACCCAAAGATTCACCATCTTCATTAATAGCAAGTGTGAAACCGGTTTGGATTACGATCCACATCTCGATTTGGGTTTTAAGAAAGCATTCCATCCGACCCTTCCAATAACGAAAGTCATTACCGTTGTAAAACGGGGGTCAAGAAGCTAAACCCTTCGAGATGGGCCATTTAAAAACAAGAAGAAGAACGATGAAAAGAATCTTGCAAAACACACACGAAGAATATTCCAAGACTTTCGCCTTGGATTAGTAAAAGGGAAGTAAAAAGATATATATAAAATGTAACTTGCAAAAAGAAATAAACAATCAAATGCGAATGTCGCTGAAGTTCCGAGGACAACCTTACTCGGATCTAACCCAAGGACAACCTTATCCGGATCCTAAAGCCTCTAATGCAATTCTATATGTAGGAGAAGATAAGCAAGTGAAATAATTATACTAAAAACAGAAATAAATAAATAAAAATCTGTGAAAAAGAAAACAAAGCTAGATTGGTGGTTTCACGAATCTTAGCGCCTCTCGATACCAATTGTTGGATCGAAAGTGTCGCTAGAGGGGGTGAATAGCGATACGATGTCGTTAAAAACTTTTGCAATAAGTAAAAGCAAGTAGAGAATGCACATGGAAATATAAAGTAGACAAGATATTTTTACGTGGTTCACAATCTTCGATTGCTAATCCACGGCCCTAGTGATCCTTGATCACGACGAGGGCAATTCACTAAAACCACTCCTCCTCGCTGGAGGTAGGAGCAACGACAAAAAGAAATCAAGGCAAAGGGACACTCCCCCTTTCCTTGTTACGATTAAAGCACAAAGACAATTTAAAGAAGTAGAACTTAAATAAATATACCGACAACTCTTATAAGTAGAAGATGTAGCTTTCGTTGTCGGCGGCACTTCGTCGTAGCAAATGTGAGTAGTAGTTGCGGCGTTACGACGGCGTGTTGAGAGCTCTTGATTTCTTATCTTTGCTTGGAGTGAACATGTCTATTTATGGATATTGATCTATGAATTTAGACATAGGTAGTGTCCAAGGTGAGGTTCTTATCCAAACTCAAGGATGAGGTGTTTCATCCAACCACCTTGTGCCACCTCCAACCTTCTTGTGCGCCAACTCAAGGATGAGGTGTTTCATCCAACCACCTTGTGCCACCTCCAACCTTCTTGTGCGCCAACTCAAGGATGAGGTGTTTCATCCAACCACCTTGTGCCACCTCCAACCTCCTTGGGCGCCAACTTGTTGGAGCCATTCAACTTGTGCCACATCATGGGAGCCAACCATCTTGTGCCAACTCACCTTATTTTGGGCGTCCACCACAAGGAAGCTTGGTGATGGTTTGGATGTCCACCTTGATGCCACATCACCCTTTGTACCAAAACACGAGTCAAGTCCAAATTCACCCCCTTGAAATTCGAGCCTTCTCGAGGTCGAACTTGACTAGCAGCTGATCGTAGTCAAAGGGTTTTGACCCAGCATGACAAGCTTAAAAATATAAAGTACGATGGTTCTAACCATCCGATCTCGACCTAGACCTTCCATTGGAGGTATTGGGCCTGGATCTACGCTAACGACCTTGCTTCGCTTTCACACGAGCTTACCTTGTAGCCTCGCCTCTGCCTTCACCCGAGTACTGGCTTCCTCCAAGTCCTCAAGGTTCGACCACCCTGGTTCCCACCGGTGTCGCAGACCTTCCGCCAACTTTAGCATTTCGCACACTTAATCGAGCTGTAAGATAACAAATATACCCTTAACTATTGAGCCTTTTGCCATAATCAAAATACGTTCGACTTTGGTGCCCATCGCACTAACACCCTACTCATGCTTCTCGTAAGACTCCACACTTTCAAAGATATCGAGCAAAGATACAGATGAACCTCCTAGCATCTCAGAGGTGAAGAGGAGCTTTGAGACTTCAACCTTTCAATCTCACTTGCTCATCAACCAACTCACAAAGATGAGGGTTCCATCCAACAATTGGTCCAGAGTTGCATCTGAAGAGGCTCTTCGAGGACATATGCAAGCTTTTCACTTGAGAACAATTCTCAAGTTTCTAAGCTCCGAAGTTAGGCCCACTTTATTCAATCCAAAATGTGCAAAATTCAAAGACGTCATGATCAATTTATTGACCTAGAAATACAAACGAAAGCATATATGAGAAAGATGATTTTAAAATGCATCAATATACATTTATAATCCCATTCATTTTTTGAATTTCAAAACCCTAAAATCACTGAGATTGTAGGTCCATCTCCGAATGGGCCGGAGATCCATCATAGTTACGAACAACTCGAGAGAGTCCAACAAGCCATTCACCACGATTTAGGTATATCTATACCGAGCATCCCGATATGCACTATCACAATGTGCTATCAACTAATTGAATGTTCACACATACATCGGGTTGTTAACACATTAACAAGTATGCATCATATGCATAGCACCCAACTCACCTCCCTTTACATCGACTTTGGAGCAATACGC
This sequence comes from Wurfbainia villosa, assembly GCA_025175895.1. Taxonomy (NCBI): domain Eukaryota; kingdom Viridiplantae; phylum Streptophyta; class Magnoliopsida; order Zingiberales; family Zingiberaceae; genus Wurfbainia; species Wurfbainia villosa. The sequence goes on along the minus strand of CM046000.1, from coordinate 73,734,152 downwards.
AACTGAAACGAATCTGTGTTAAAGCCAACCCATTAATCAGGACATAGTTTTAATACGGTTAGAGCGCATTCAACCAATTAGCCCAGCTTGGAGAGAGTCCAACAACCAAAGCTAACGATTGACCTCTGACTCTTACCATATTAGTATTAAACTATTCCATGGTTTGAACATATTCAGGTTCGACCCGGGCTTGGAGAGAGTCCAACAACCCAAACAAGAAACAGAACTCTGGTTCTAACCATATTAATGGAAGGTGTAGGCTTTAATATTGATTAAGGGTTTTTATGTCTCATCCTCTTTGCATGCAAATAACTATTATCTACATGGCATGGCATACATGACATACATCTACATGTCACGACACGCATGGCATAATGTTATGCATCTAATGCAATTACATGACATACAATTATGTCATGTATATAATTTCCTTATATGTCATAACTATTTATGGAAATAAAATATGTTTAAGATTTGATTCTCCAAATCAAATCATAATTAAATTAGGAAACAAATTTCCAAATCTAATCACATATTTTATTCATGGAATTATTTGATTAAGGAAAATCTATTTAGGAAACCAATTTCCTAAATCATTAAAACTACTTATGGAAATAAAATATTTTAAGATTTGATTTCCCAAATCAAATCATGATTAAATTAGGAAACAAATTTCCAGAATCTAATCAAATATTTTATTTATGGAAAATATCAATTTCCATAAATACTTCCAACTTTCCAAAAGTGGAAGATTTCCATAAATACTTCTAGACTTTCCAAAATTGAAAAATTTCCATAAATACTTCTAAATTTCCAAAATTAGAAAATTTCTAGAAATACATTATGACTATCGCAAAACCATTTTACGATTATGTCGAAACACAACCTGGGCTCTGATACCACTGTTGGGTTTCCGGCACCGCGGCGTGTGTGTGTTCGATCATGTTTCGTAAACATGAGCACAGCGGAAGCAATTAAAAATAATAAATCTATATTTATTACAACACACGCATGCTATTACAACAAGTGTAGACATAACCGTAAATTAAAATTTGCAATAAAATAAAATTATCTACGTTATACCTTTCGTATGACGTGTAGCGGGAACGGCATCAACCGGAACGATCCTCGTAAGAATCGTCTCTATCAGTATCCACGCCAAGCTCCTCGGGATGACTTCGCTAAGTCACGAGCTTCGTCTTCGTACGGGTTACTAGCCTCATGTTGAAGATGACATGATCGAGAGATGATCACGATCCGAATCCAAATTCGGATCCTAAAATGAGTTCTCAAAACTCGCTTCTCCGGAGAAGTATTCGTCAACCGTTTGACGAATCCTTCGTCCCCCACCTCAGAGGATTACCGGAGATCAAATCCCCGGTAAGTTAGCCACTGTCGGAGCACTAACCGTCGTCCAAACGACGCTCCGACAACAAAGAAACAAGCTGTCCAGAAAAACTGGACAGCTTTTGGTGGAGGAATAGAGGCCGGCCAAAGAAGATGTGGAGCTCACCTTATCACCGAACCCACAAGAGATCACCGGAGGGTCGCCGGAGCATCGCCGGCTGAAGCTTGGATGCCGGCGGCAAGGAGGTGGCAGCAGCTCCATGAAGTTGGCGGCAACTGTTAGGGCAATCTCTTGCCGTGATATGGTTTTGATGGTGTGGCAAAGGGTTTAAGTTAGTTTGATATGTTGATGTGATATGTGCGTTGAAGTCGTGCAGGACTTAGTAATTCGCACATGGAGCCATGGCGAGTTTCACATCTCATGACTCGTGCCTTGAGTCGGTGAAGGATAGCTTTGCGGAAGCCGTGCGCTTGGAGCATCCGAGGGACCGCCGGACGAGAAGCTTGGAGTGAAGCCGGAGGAAGTAAACTTCGAGGCAAGAGACGCGAAGGAGCATTGCAGAGCCGTGCGCCTGATGCTGCCGAGGGACGTGGCCGAGAACGAAGAGAACTTCGAAGGCGAAGGACTCCGAGAAATGAGAGTGAGCGATTGTAACCCGGGGAGGGGTAGCTCTTAGGTGAAACTTGGCCATTTGGCCAAGTGTCGGATGGGTTTTCGACACACGATCGCCATGGAATGGCAATGATCGCTTCCGAGTCGAGTGTAGCTCGACCGTATACGATCGATCGACCGGTTTGTGGCGTGATCGCCATACGCTGCCGATCGCCAAGATTAGCAATGATCCAAGGCAACAATGATCGTCAATAGGGTTTTGGCCAGATCAGTAGCCGATCGCCGGGCCGATTACGGTCCGCAGATCGGTGAGGTCCAGAATGATCGCTAAGAGTTCCGCTGATAACAACAACGGCGATCCGACGTGTTCGAGGTCGCTAGGATGGCAATGATCGCCATGGGCGGCAATGATCGATGGCGCCAACGGAAGAAGTTAGCCCTCTCTATAAAAAGAGAGGGTGTGAGCCTTTGAGAGGCTAATGCTTAAGTTCCAAACAATCTTCCTAGTGCCCCACAAGCTCTAAACTCTTCTTACTTGTCTTTACTTCAATCCTATTGTAAGAAGAGTGATCTTGGTTGTAAAGGTTACCTCCACCTAGCTTTGTGCAAAGGAGAGACCGATAGTGATTGGTTTTGGCGGAGTGATTCACCGTGGATTTACCGGATCCGTGGATTAGCGGCGAGCCGTGAACCACGTTATATATCTGTTTGTATTGCTTGTTTCTATTTTGCTTGTCTCTATTTATATTTGTATATTCCGCTTGCGCTAATCTAATTGTAGACGAGCAAATTCGATAATAACGAGGGGCTATTCACCCCCCTCTAGCCGGCCATCCGATTTCCCTACAAGTGGTATCAGAGCAAGGTTGCTTGTCACCGGACTAACCGCCGCAACAAGCCCTACATCAAAAATGGCCGGCTCCAACATCCATCCTCCGAAGTTTGAAGGAGAATTCGCTTGGTGGAAGAAGCGAATGGAGGTATTTTTCGAAACGGATTTTGATATAATGATTACAATGGAATCCGGTTTCATTTTGCCTAGGGATGAAGAGGGGAAGCCAATAGAGAAATCTAGGTGGACCAAGAAGCAAAGAGAGGAGCACCTTGCAAACTCCAAAGCCAAGCACCATCTCTACAATGTGCTTCCTCAACAAGAAATCAACCGAATAGGAGAATGCCTAAGCGCCAAGGAGATGTGGGAGAAACTAATTGAGCTCCATGAAGGCACATCCGAGGCGAAGCTAGCTAGGAGAGATCTCCTCCGCTCTCAACTATCCAACATTAAATTAGAAAAGGGGGAAAAGGTAATCTCTTTACACTCTAGGTTTAAGGAAATTTTAATTGGGCTAACAAGTGTAGGTGAGAAGCTATCGAACCGGGACATGCTCATGAAGGCTATAGATGCCTTTCCCCGGTCCTCAAAGTGGAGCTCCATGGTGGACTCCTTCTACATGTCCAAGAACCTAGAAGTGAGTACCTTGGAGGAGTTCTTCTCAACGATGGAACTCCACGAAACTAGGCTTGAGGGAATTCAAGAAGAGCCAAGAATTCAACCCTCAAGAGGAGTAGCATTGTTGGCAAACAAGGGGAAGAAGAAGATGGAAGTCCCCTCCTCCTCCGATGATGAAGCCTCCTCCTCCTCCATGGATAGCACCGAGGAAGCCTACATGGTAAGGAAGGTGAGGCGTGTATTTAAGAATTTTAGATTTGATAAATCAAATGATAGGAATAGAAGACCGAGGGGGAAGGTGATATGCTACAATTGCCAAGGAGAGGGACACATAAGGGACAATTGTCCTCTCCTAAACAAGAGCAAGGAAGAGAGGAAAAAGAAAGAAGAAAAGAAGAAGAAAAAGGGGAGCAAGAAAAAGAAGGAAGAGGAGAAGAAGACAAAAGAAAAGGGGAAGTCCAAAGCATTCAAGGCCAAGACATGGGATGATCCTTCCTCATCCTCCTCCTCATCATCGGATGAGGAGAATGCCTTTGTCGCCAATTTGGCCTTGATGGCCTTTGATGACTTGGATTGCTCCTCCTCCGAAAATGAAGGATCAAGCTCAAGAGGAGAGAGTTCAAGTGAAGGGGGAGCCTCCTCCACATCATCATCCTCCTCATCATCCGAAGAAGAAGAGGACATGGAAACTATGGTAACCAATCTCTCACCTAGTAAAATAGTTTCTATGATTTCTAGTTTAACTAAGGATTTGTTTAGGGCAAAGAAGAAAAATAAATGCATGCTTGATCAAATTAAGGCATTAGAAAATAAGCTAGAAAATGCATGCTTAAATAATAATGATACTTCTTCGTGCCATGATGATGCATGCTCACATGATAATTATGTGCCTTTAGATGTTAGTGATGCATGCATAGAAGAAAATAGGGCATTAAGGGAAAAGGTAGATTATTTAACCAAAGCCCTAGGAAAATTCACAATTGGCTCCAACACCTTGAATATGATCATAGGGAGCCAAAGGGCAAGTTTTAATAAGAAAGGCCTAGGATATAAAGAGAAGAAAAATGAGAAGGCCTATAGATGCCTAATAGCTAGGGGACAAGACAAAAACAAAGTAATAGCTAAGAAATGGATCCCCAAAGAATTTCTAGTGAACCCCATAGGCAAAAATCTATTTTGGGTTCCAAAATCCATCCTTAAGGGTTAGAAAACCCCTAGGGTAGTCAACCATATGAACTTGACCTATATCATATTTTGGTTGACTTAGGATGACGGGACAACATTTTTAGATAGTGTTGGGTGATGATAACGTGCCCATAAAAAGGTAATAATGCTTAAATCATGATGATTAATGTAATTTCTATGCATATGTGTAATCATGATTTATGATTTTGATATTGGGCACATTATCATGAAAAATAGGTTTAAATCATGCTTTAGGTGATAACTTATTTATTATCATCATATAATGCCTAATGCATGGTTATAATTTGATGAAAACATGTATTTCATGGTCATAATGTGAAATTAAATCATATATATCATTATGATCATGTAGGTTGTTAGATTGATACTTAACCATGATAGAATTGCATGAATATATTGGTTAAGTATATACAAATACCCCCTAGGATGCATCTCACACTCACTATAGGCTAACTTGATTGCAAACTTAGCATGGGTGAGATGTTAGGATGATACAAATGTCCACTAATGCCTATGGCATTTAGATGGTCATTTAAAGTATCAAAATATCAATAATAGACCAATCATGGGGAAGGCTTATGTTTAATTAATAGACATATTGCCCAAAGATCATGGTTGGATATTTCTAATGTTTTCAAAACAATTTCTTACCTTAAAATACATGTATTCATGTGTTGAAACAATTGGATGCAAAACTAGGTAGCTAACTTGATACTAACATGCTCAAAAACTAGTGGTTTTTCAAGTGTTTGGATTTTTGGCAAATCTTGTAAAATATAATGATTTTTCATGAAAAACTATTTTTCCTTGATAGATATACTTAAGAGAAATATGTTCCTCAATTTCATGATTTTTCAAATTTTCTGAATATTAATGCATTTCAAATTCGGCCCGTAAAATCGTAAATTGGATTCTTTGTGCACTGACCGCCATACCGATAGCTAATGATCGTGGCCTCTAGAATCAGAATATTGAAGGCCAATTCAGTTTGTAAACCTCCTACAAGTGGTAGAAATATACTTGATGCCATCAACAAGTGGTACCTAATTTTAAATCAACTTCCTCTATTATACTTGATGCCATGAGCTTATAACTTAGTGTTAATCTTTTTGATGGTGTCAAAGGGGGAGAAATAATTATGTTTAAGTTAATCACTTTAGGGGGAGAAATATATTGTAGGGGGAGAAATATATGATAAAGGGAAAAAATTTACATGGAGAGTTTCATGGATTAAGGGGGAGTTGCATGTTGTTATATCATGTTTATCTTTACATGCTTTTCTTACCTTAGAATTTATATCAAATGTTTTTACCTAACTTAAACGGATTGCCACACATCAAAAAGGGGGAGATTGTTAGGGCAATCTCTTGCCGTGATATGGTTTTGATGGTGTGGCAAAGGGTTTAAGGTAGTTTGATATGTTGATTTGATATGTGCGTTGAAGTCGTGCAGGACTTAGTAATTCGCACATGGAGCCATGGCGAGTTTCACATCTCATGACTCGTGCCTTGAGTCGGTGAAGGATAGCTTTGCGGAAGCCGTGCGCTTGGAGCATCCGAGGGACCGCCGGACGAGAAGCTTGGAGTGAAGCCGGAGGAAGTAAACTTCGAGGCAAGAGACGCGAAGGAGCATTGCAGAGCCGCGTCGCACGTCGCGAGGGGCGTGGCCGAACGAAGAAAACTTCGGCGAAGGACTCAGAAATGAGAGTGGCGATTGTAACCCGGGAGGTAGCTCTTAGGTGAAACTTGGCCATTTGGCCAAGTGTCTGATGGGTTTTCGACACCGATCGCATGGAATGGCGATGATCGCGAGTCGAGTGTAGCTCGACCGGTATACTGGCGATCGGTTTGTGGCGGCGATCGGCGCCATCGTTAGCGGATCGATCGCCAAGAATGATCGATCATTCGGCGATGATCGGGTCAATAGGGTTTTGGCCACAGAACGCTCGTGCCGATCGGCGGACGATTACGGGTCGCGTGATCGGCCGGTAAGGTCCAAAGAATCGGCGCCAAGAGTTCCGCTGGACAACAACGGCCGGCATCCGACGTGTTCGAGGCCCGTTGTAGGAGATCGCCATGGGCGGATCGTGATGGCGGCCAACGGGAAGAAGTTAGCCCTCTCTATAAAAAGAGAGGGTGTGAGCCTTTGAGAGGCTAATGCTTAAGTTCCAAACAATCTTCCTAGTGCCCCACAAGCTCTAAACTCTTCTTACTTGTCTTTACTTCAATCCTATTGTAAGAAGAGTGATCTTGGTTGTAAAGGTTACCTCCACCTAGCTTTGTGCAAAGGAGAGACCGATAGTGATTGGTTTTGGCGGAGTGATTCACCGTGGACGAATCAGACCGTGGATTAGCGGCGTAGCCGTGAACCACGTTATATCTCAGTGTTTGTATTGCTTGTTTCTATTTTGCTTGTCTCTATTTATATTTGTATATTCCGCTTGCGCTAATCTAATTGTAGACGAGCAAATTCCGATAACAAACGAACGAGGGCTATTCACCCCCCTCTAGCCGGCCATCCGATTTCCCTACAGCAACACCATGTTGGGCGGCAACAACATGTTGGGCGGCAACAACTTGTTGGGCGGCAACAACTTCATTAGGGTTGTGGATTAGGGTTTAAGCCCTATTTTATAGAGAACTAATTCTCTTAATGGTTAATGGATCATATCCATAAAGCCCGTTAACCCGCTCCATTAAGATAAGTTAAAATAAACCAAACCATGATGGTTTATTTTAAGTTAAAACGAACCGAACCAACCTTTGGTTCATTCGTTTAATATAAACCAAACCCTTTGGTTTATTCTCCTCCATTGGATTAGAACCAAACCATTTAGGTTCATCCATTACGTCTTCATAAGACACGGCCCATCCACGCTTCCATTGCGACTGAAACAATTTCATGCTCGCTTTATGTTTGGTCCAACCAAACCTAGTTTCTCTCGGTCTGAGAATCCCATTCTCAAGCTCGTTTTAAATCCTTTGGATTACACTCGTTGTGCGTGTGACCAAATAGGTTCTCGGTTTATGTTAGCCGTCTATAATTAACCATTAATTATAGAACGATCATGAGTGGCACCTAGTAGTACATCATGATCCCCAATTAACCGAAAAGATCAACGGTTGATCCAGAACTATTTCTGAAACCCTTCAGTAGCTCGAATGATTCGTGCCCCATTCCCTTCACTCATCTTATACCCACTTGGTTCAGGACATGGTCTATAGTGTCAGTCCCCACTAGGCTGACTACGTCACACCTAGCCCAAGTATCATTTCCTCGTCCTCACGGATTCTAGTTACTCCACATGTATCGAAGAGTACCTTACTCTAAACATGTAATGCTTTGGCCAAAGACTTTAGTAACAATCCGACGAGAGGCCATGGGTATACATCTCCTCGCAAGGAGTGGTGAATCCTTTATAGGCTATTCAAACACCTTCGATCACATCGACTTATACCCAATCATCCCGGGTCCACATCTCCTTAGAGATGTTTGCTTAAGATGTCAAAGCATAAGTCTCTATGATCAAGATGACTTGAATATCGCAAGTCAAAGGAATATCGCACTTAAGCCACAGTAAGAACTTCATTGACATATCTATATATGCAGAGAACCATACGAAGTCTTACGGCTGGTCACTCTAATGAACTAGTTACCATAACTAGCATCCACGATTAACTCCGGACATCACTATGTCTCCAGCCAGTGAGAATCAGCTGCTTGGATACACCAAGGAGTATACCTCGTGCTAGTCTCGACAGAATTGATGGTGTCCAAATCCATCAATTCATCGACTAGGGATAATTCCGATACATCACAATTACACATGTAGAGATACTCACTAGTTGTGATCCAATCACAAATTCTCTCATGTTTGTGAATCGATCGTGGACATTCAGTAAATGAGTTTAAGATCCAATCAAATACATAAAACATGTATACTCAAATAGTGAATCTTCATTTATCATATAAATGGTTCATACATAAGGCGATTGCCTTAGGACATCTCTCATATATTACTAACACTTCGTGGTCTCACTCTATCAAGAATAACGATGTCACTCCCGTCATATAAGAGGGATAGATCCCATCTACATCACTCACATCCCTCCGCATAATTTTTTACATACCCATTAATCGCCTTTATAGTCCACCCATTTACGGGTGACGTTTGACGAAGCCAAAGTATGCAACTCCTTATGTAGGGAACCATGATGACTTCAGGTCTAAGGACTAATAGTCATACTAATAGCCACATGAGAAAGTATATGACACTCATATAACGATCCACGATACTTTCTCATGGCGGGTCATTCAGTATACATTCTCTAATGTATACCCATGTGTCAACTTGATATCTCATATCCATGACTTGTGAGATCAAGTCATCGAGTTGACCTACATGCTAGTCTCTATGCATTAACATTGTCCCTGAATGTTAATACTTGACTAGGAATGATTAAGAGTAGTGTTCTCTATATCATCTCATTATCGATTCAACCAATCGATTGATATAGATAATAACCTATTACTCAAGGAAATTATTATATTTAGTTATTTATCACCAATACAAGTAAATATAATAACCATGCCTTTATAAATAGGAATATGATACAATAAAGTCCATACAACAATCATCACATGATTGACTCTAGGGCTTTCACTAACAACATAATTAATAATACTACAATGTTATAAATATACAATATTTTTATGCATACTGTCCAGATGGAAACAATGCGCGGATGAGCTCACGGCTAGCTGAACACTTCACGAACACACCGAACGCCTTAATGAAGTAGGACAAACCTATGAAAAATAATTTTGTATTTAGATTACACACTATACTGATTTATATAATTTGAATAACATTTTAATTTTAACTCTATTGTTATGACGATAAAAGACCAGTTGGGACGACAATTAACCATCCAAATCGCACCCCCATTTCAAATTACGCGGTAACAACTTGCAAAGTGCGGCAGCTGCCCGCAAAGTGTGGTAGTGGACGCCCTAAATTTGCGGAATCTGCTCGCAAAGTGTTGCAGTTGCACGCAAAGTGCATGCGACAGCGACCGATGCCCCGATCCACCTCATGACAACATAAATTCACGAGGCCACGCGACAACTGCCAAGCATGCGCAAGGCGCATCAACTACCATGCGGCGTAGCCTTATGTGAAGGCACACGACGTCGGTCGCTGCCGTGACCACGAGGCCACGCACACCGCGACCGCGAGGGTACGCACGCGGCGACCGTGAAGGGCACATGTGCGGTGTTCGCAAGGGCACACGGCGATCGTGAGGGCACGCGACGCGACGCACGCCGCATGCGTGGCGCCGCCATCGCACGTGCGTGGCGCCCGCCACGAGGAAACACGGCGAGGCACGAAGGAGGGATCGGAGAGCATACCAGCGGTGAGAGGAAGGAGCGAGCGAGCTAGAGCTGGCTGCGGGAGGAAGGAGCGAGCGAGGGATTGTGTGATTTGGAATGGCGGGATAATTAGGGAAAAATTGGCGACGAATATTATTTCGTTGCTAATTTCGTCGCCAATTTGGCGACCAATCTTATATTCGTCGCCAAATTGGCGATGGAATTTATTATTCGTCGCCAATTTGGCGACGAATTTAAAATTCATTGCAAAATTCTGCAATGAAAATATTTTTTTTATCGCAAATTGGGGACGAAAAATTATTTTCGTCGCAAATTTGCGACTAATTTTAGGACGAAAAATAAATGTTGGAAATTTAAATAATTTTGCAACAAAATAATTTTTGTTGGAAATTTCGTTATTATTTTGCGACGAAACTTAAAATTCGTCGCAAAATTTATTGTATATTTGCAACAAAAATTTTTCGTTGCCAAATTTCATTGCCAAATTTCATTGCCAATTTGATGTTTTTTTGTAGTGTATTCTAGGTCGTTAAGTCTAAGATTTTAACATATCTATCATGTCATGTTTGTCAAGGTCGGTATAAGTGTAACAAATCTCCTAATAAGTGTTTGTTCCCTTAATGTTGTTCCATTACTTAGATTCGCTTCTAAAGAATAATCTCATCTTAATTATACTATCTCTACCAGTCCAATCATAATATCAACTGAAACAATAAATAAATAAATATATACCAATAATATCAACCAAACAATAGAATAAATAACTGCATGCTAGTGATGATCAAGCAACCCAAAAATCAAGTAGAGCATAAAAAGTTCAAGAAAATATAAGGTCAAATAATACTAGAAAGAACATAGTGTAAAGATAACTGTATCATAAATAAATTGCGTAATCAAAATAATCATAAACTAAGATCAGAAATCTAAAGAGGTCAAACGAAAGAACCATTCGTCTCCGACTGTAGAGCATCCTATCTATCTCCTAATCCTAATGCCTTCTTCAGATTCCAAATCTGTTATTTAATTGATCCATCATTAATCAGCTCAATAAATCTCTACATTGCTTATTAAATCAATTTATGAGCCTATATATAGGTTTAGTTGGCTCCTAACCCAACTATTTACTTAATTCCATTAATTGCCAATATTTTTAATTAACTAACGAGTTATAAGTTATATAGTCGATTAACACCTATATAGTTCAATAAAATACATAATTATATCCTTTAGTTATCAATTTAATTGACTAATTTTACGCATCTATTCATTACACCATATAGTTAATTTAATCACTTAACCAATCAATTATTGTTTCAAATAAATTAATGATTAATTATTTAATCGAATTAACAACTATTAATTAACTTCTAATTAATCAAACTCAAATTCTAATTGTTAACTAACCAACTAATGTATTAATAAATCCTACATCGATTATGAACTCCGATTAATTAATCAAATAGTAAATTTCTTTTTAACCTATGATTTCCCAAAAATACTATTTACTCTAATTAGTTGATACATATCAAATCTTATGAAGTTAACTTAATTAATTTGTTCAATTATAATAATAAATTAAATAATTAATCAATTATTCCAACCTAATTAAATATTGATTCATTCCAAGCTTGTTTAACCCATTAAATCAATTAATAAATCTATAAATAACCCAACATAGTTAATTAACCTAACTAAAATAAATAAATAAAAACAGATTAAATCATTTTTTATAACCCAGGTATCTGGAGACAAATCTCCATCTGGAGGGAGAATATCGGCTTCAACGATTGCCTTGACTAGTCGTGGAGGTGTGTGTCATGTTAGGACCTTAGCATTGCTAAAGGGGGGTGAATAGTATTTTGACTCACTCTTCTTTCGATCATTCTCGCATAGTGCTTGACTACAAAGATTATACACAGTGAAAATAACAAGTATAAACAAAGACAAACACAAGCACAACTCACGGTTTTACATAGTTCAGAATCTCCGATTCTTACTCCATGACCTAGCTCCTACGATAGTCCCACTATCACTTCCTCATTCTCGGAAACCTTCTAGAGGTGGAGAAACCTCTTACAACTTGGAGCTTGTACAAAGAATGCAACCAAATGCAAAATATACAAGTGAAATGAAAAACAAGAATCAAAACACTTTACATGATTGTGATCTTGCTTGCTTGTAACTTGGTTGCTTTGGAATGTCTTGGAAGGTCTGGAATGTTGGAAGTATGGGGAATACAATCAAAGTCCCACATTGGTAATACATGGAAAAGATCATGTGCTTATAAGATAAAAAGATATCTCCATTGGAATGAGACCTTTTGGGTAGAGCCCAAAAATAAAACCATGAGGGCTTAGGCCCAAAATGGATAATATCATGTCACTGTAGAGATATATGAATCTTATAGATACTAACAATTGGTATCAAAGTTATGGTCTATGTCAAGCCATGCACATCGAACGAAGAAAGTGTGCTCCCATGTCCGGATCAAGAGAACTAGACACCAGACAGGAAGTCTTGGTGGGTTGAAGATCAGATATCAAGCAGAGGAAGTCCTTTGAGGAGGGATAGACTTGAGGGGGGCCCAATGTGGTCTTTCGTTTAAGGAGGGATTATTGAAAGTATGAGGAATACAATCAAAGTCTCACATTAGTAATATATGGAAAAGATCATGTGCTTATAAGATAAAAAGATATCTCCATTAGTATGAGGCCTTTTGGATAAAGCCCAAAAATAAAAATATGAAAGCTTAGGCCCAAAGTGGACAATATCATACCATTATGGAGATATGTGATTCTTATAGGTACTAACATGGAATGCATCAGCAAATCCCCTTATAAGTCTCCAAGAACCGACACCTTGAAATCTCTATGAAACTCTCTTTTATAGAGTCCTCATCGGGCTAATTTCTGCCTAGCAGTTGATTGGCCTTACCCCTAGTCACTAGTCAATGGACCGTTGCATGATCTGATGCTCTAATAGCATGATCCACATTGGATTCTGGTCCACCAGTCAACTGCCATTATCTATCAATTGACTGCCAAGCCAACAGTCGACTAGTCAGTCGAGTTGCTAACCTTCTATGTCTAGTCACAGTGACACCAATCGATTGTTTCTTTCCTAGCAATCGACTACCACCCTTTCTGTGCCCTACTACAGTGTCACCAGTCGACTGACCTTAGCTAGTCGAGTTCTGAACTCTATGACTGCCCAAATAGTGACACCAGTTGACTGCTCTTTGCCATCAATCGACTTCTAAGCTACCCGTTGATTGATCAACTCCATCAATCGACTACTCAACCAGTCAAGTTGGAAGTTGAGTTCTGAACTCAATGCCTGCTCAAGCACTATTACTAGTCAGCTAGTAAACTCTACCAATTGACTAATAGCTCAGTCTCAACCTAGTTTCAAGATGACTCTCGCTTCACCTGGTATCCAGTTGACCTTAACCTACCAGGACTTTCCTTATCCAGCATATGATCACTCTTGATTTGTCAAAACCTCCCTTGACTATCATTCGGTTAATCGTGACCCACTAGGACTTCTCTTGCCAAGTCCGATCTCCTTGATCAATCAGGTCTTCTCCTGCCAAGCATGGTCTTCTAGACCTGTCGAGACTTCACCTGTTAAGCACGGTCATCCTTAACTTGTTGATACTTCCCTTACCAAGCACGATCCCCTCGATCTATCGGGACTTCACTTGCTAAACACAATCTTCTAAATCTGTCGGGACTTCACTTGCTAAGCATGATCTCCTCGATCTATTGAAACTTTTCTTGCCAAGTCTCTATACTTAGAATTTTCCTTGTCAAGTCTCTATACTTGGACTTTTCCTTGCCAAGTATCGCCAAGTATCCATACTTGGACTTTCTTTCCAACTTCCAGTTGAACTTTACCTGTCAAGTCTCTGGTCATCCTTGACCTCCTTGACTTTTTGGTCAACAACTTCATTTGACTACCGATGTCCCATACCATCTAGTCGTATTCGTCAACTGTATTGTCAAACATCAAAACTTTACTCAAGTCCTACTCAATCTTGGTCAACCTTGACCCGAAGTTGATTACACTAATAATCTCTCCTTTTTTGATGTTTGATAATATCTTTAAATTAGGCTAGCCCATAAGCCTAACTTGTCTCTTCTTATGTCAAAGTATAATGAAGGTTTTCTAACTTAAATCCTTTATTCTCCCCTTTTGACAGACATCAAAAAGTCTCTCAAAGACTTCCATATCTCATTGTCCAATGAAATCATTCATTCTTCCCTTTTTCCAATGCTTCATCTTTAATCTCTTCATTATTCTTAGTGATAAAACCTTATCACTCAATGAAGGAATACTTCTTTTCAATTTTTCATTCTCCCCCTTTTTAGAATTCATCCATCATTACCTTGATGGGCCACCTGTTGTGGAGATTGTTGGTGCAATCAACCTCAGGTCAAAGTTGACCAAGCTCGAGTGGGTCTCGAGTAGAGTTTTGATATTTGACCATATGTTTGACAATATCCATGGTCATATGGAGTTGTTGACCGAGAAGTCAAGTAGGTCAAGATTGCGAAGAGAATTGATGGGAAAAGTCCAAGTATGGATATTTGGCAAGAAAAAGGCCAAGTATGGTGCTTGGCAAGGAAAAGTCCAAGTATGGATACTTGGCAAGGAAAGTCCAAGTATGGTGCTTGGCATGAAAAAGTCCAAGTATGAATATTTACCAAGGGAAGTCCAAGTATGGATACTTGACAAGGAAAATTCTAAGTATGGAGAATTGGCAATGGAAGTTACGGAGGCTTGATCTCTTGGCAAGAGAAAGTAAGTATGGAGACTTTGCAATGGAAGTCCCGGAGGTGTGACCTCTTGGCAAAGGGAAACCTAGTAGCATGACAAAGCCGAAGGAAGTACTTGAAGGCTAGATCAAATTAAAGGGTGAGGAGTCGTGGAGGACTCGATGCATCCTAAAGGCGTAAGGTTGATGGAAGAAGCTTGAAGACTTAGGTCTAGGTTAAGGGTAAGTGTCAAGTATGAGAGGATCATACTTGATGGGTTAAACCTCAATTTTGAGGTGTACCAATCGACTGGTCGAGTGCTTAGGTGAGTAAAGTCACTACACTCAAGAAATTTCGACAGGTGCTCGGGTAGTTGACTAGTGGGTTGGACCATTCGACTGATTGTAGGTAGTCGAGATGAGTCGAGTCGAGCTAAGAAATAGTGCTCCGATGAAGTAGTGAACTGTTGTGATGAAGTAGTAGACTGACTTTAAGTTGACAGAGCATAGAAAGTTTTTGAGCCAACTGATGGCTCATGGAAATCGATTGCTAGCCTATGACAATCGACTGATGGATATGAGTAGTCAACTAATCGATTGAAATCCGACATGGATTAAGTTGTTGTGAGACAACAGATAGTGGTCAGTCGACTGATCAACATAAATCAGCCTGACTTGGAGCTTATAAAAGGAAGGTTTGGTGACATTTGGAGCAGCCAATTCTTTGGGGATTTTTAAGGGAAGTGATGTTGCATTTCAGGTCTTCAAAAGGATTCCAAAGCAACCAAACAAGTGATCAAGAAAAGCATTCTTGTGTAAAGAATTTTTCGTTTACATTCATTTTGTTTCTTCACTTGTATTTTGGTTGTTGTATTATAAGCTCTAGGTGTTGTAAGAGGTTTTTCCACCTCTGGTGTGATTCCGAGAAGGAGAAAGTTTTAGTGGTAGTGCATCGCTAGAGCTCGACCGTGGAGTAGGAACTAGCTAGGGTTCCGAACCACGTAAAATACTAGTACTATGAGTTGTGTTTGTATTTGTTATTTCATTTATATCTTGTTTCTGCTGCATATTAACAACTTGTAGACAAGTACGACAAACAAATTGAAGAAGATCGAATCGATGCAATTCACCCCCTTCTAGCACACATAACGGTCCCAACACAACCTCCCCTAAAGACTTGCTCCCCTTTAATCATTGCACTAACAATTTCTTGGGAGAGATCCTAAGCCTATAGGATATCTAAACTTTCAAATACAAGGGAAAAAGTTCAACCTTGAACTTTAACCTCCCTTAAAATTAATTCTTACCCTAATTAATTCTCCTATTAATTTTTACTGAAAATCTCATCCTTTCAATACTTGGTTAAGTATATTAGAGGGTTAGGAGTGGTTAGGGTACTTAGTGTTGTGGTTAAATGGTCAATCTAAACTTTTCAGCCAAAAACCACTTTAACAGTCGACTGATCCTAGCACCAGTCGACTGGCTCCTTAAGCGGTCGACTAGTGTTTGATTTCTCAGAAATTAGTATTTTTTAGTTGAATTTTTGAAAATTCATAAGTAATTATATATTTTTTGAAAAATAATGAAACTTTATATAGACATTACTTATGTCAAATACTATAAGAGAAAAATAGTTTTCTATTAAAATACTCATTATTTTGTAAGAATAATATAAAATTCAAATCATTAAAACCTTTAATGTTGTTGCTTAACTTGTATCAATATTCTCAATGGTGATTGCTACCAAATGATAGGCTTCACCAAGGCTTTCTAAAGTTATTTTAAAATTATTTTCAAAACCTTATTTTCAATCATGATCTATGAGCTAAGTGTACACGACTTGTACATTAGCTTTCCTTGTGATTTCTTCCTATGATTTGATGAGTTTGAGTTCATTTTGATACAGCATATAAGTACCTTGAACTTAACTTATTTTACTAACATCTCATATGTGTCTAGAGTATTTCAATACGCACACATGTCTTCCTATGATTTTTATGAGATGTAATTTTGTTCTTTTCTAGACTAAGGGATCATGCATTGTTACCTAGGCATATTCAATTTGACCTTCTTACCTAGGATGTCAAATAATGTCATTTGTCCTTAATTTTAATTTGATAAAATGGATAAATTATGATCATGACATATTAGATGTGCATAATTTAAAAGCATTGTCAATGATGGATGATGTCATGACATGATAAAAACAACCTAAATATCAACATGACATTTCTAAGCAATCATGTGATACATGATGTCATGATATGGTATGACAATCAAAGGATGAAAAATGTGTAAAAATATAAAGTTATAAAGATACCTAAGTCTTGAACCTAATTTTCATTATCTAGGATTATGTAAAGTACCAAACTTGACATAATAACGGACTGATTCCCTCAAGTGTGCCAAAGCCCTCAAACTTGACACACCATTAAGTCTAACCTAATGTGCTAATCATGATTGACTTTCAAACTTTAATTTCTATTGGCACATCCTAAAATATTTTAAGATCATAGTTCTAAATTCATTTTAAAGTATCACTATACCTCGAAAATTCTCTAAAGTATCAATTCCACTATAGCTAGGGTAATTACCTTTCCATTTTAAGTTAACACACCCCTATGCCCATCTGGTGTGAAAGGATCACACTCCTAGGAACCCAATATCTATTGGAGTTCATTGGATTTTCTAGGTAGTCACTACGGATAACCTCCCTTACTATCTTTCTAATGACTCTTCTAGGCTTTTTGGAAGCCTTAGTCATTTGAGTCTCATCAAGGTCTACTCTAGGGATAGCTTCCCTTGTAACATTCTTAATAACTCTCCTAGGCTTTTTGGAAACCTTAGTAATTTCATCAAGGTCAACTCTAGGAATAGCTTCCCTTGTAACCTTGACATTCCTAGACTTAGGTTTAGTTCCATAACTATATGGAACCCTATGGTAAGATGGCATATTTCACTTGGACTTAGGTTTGTAACCCAAACCATTCTTGTCCTTAAATATCTCTTGCCTATCAACCCTTAGGTTTTGCTCATTAGACCCTTTAAGCATGGTTTCCATCCTTTTAAGGGTCTTTTCCAATGCATCAAATCTTGACCTCAAGACTTTATTTTCTTCTTCCAATTTCACAAATTTTGATTTTTGGTTATTTCTTTGGGTATTCTTCTTCCTAGGCATATGTCTAATTTTCTTGGGATTATTGCCTAGATTTTTCATGCCCTTTCTATCCTTTGTCAAATTAAGTCTACCTTTAAAAGTTCTAAAATTTTCTTTAGATAGGGTAGTCCTTGAACTACTAGTTCTAGAATAGTCCTTAGGCTCATAATCATGATATTGAGCACCTAAATAATATAATTTATTTCTAGCATGCTTTTTATCATGATGTATTGATATTTCACTAAATAAAGATATCTTAGGGTTTGCCTTAGAAACTCCCCTTACACTTGAGCTTGTTATCTTGTCCTTGGTTGGGTGCCTCCCCCTCGGACATTGGTTCTGGTAGTGTCCATTTTGATTGCACTGGAAGAACATTATGTGCTCCTTTCCTTTATGAATTGGGGCTCCAAACTCCTTGGACTTTTCTTTTGCCTTTGGCACCACTTGAACCTTCTTCTTGATTCTACTTAGACACTTACTCTTATAGTGCTCTTTCTCCCTACACTCAAAAGAAAAATATATGATTTTTATCTTTAATAATTGAACTTGAATTACCTATTTTGGTGGTAGGGGAATCATGAATTTGTTCTTCATCATTCTCAGATGAAGAGGGCTCCTCCTCTTGCTCCGGCATCGAAGATCTAACCTCCTCCTCAATCCTAGAGGTGGAGACTTCTATAACTTCTTCCAATTCGGATATTGAGCACCTCTCAACTTTCAAATCTTCAAGCTCTTGAGATGATGAGCTTTCTTCCTTGGATTCCTCCTAAACTCGTGTCGGTGAGGGATTCTCATGGAGCTTGGCAAGCTTGCTTCATAACTCCTTAGTCTTGATATTTACCTATCTTACATAATAGGTCATTAGGAATAAAATCAACCAAGAATTTTGTTACCTTCTCATTTATCCTTGATTTTTGAATTTCCTTCCTTTTTATAATCTTTCCCTTCTTGTCCATAGGATCTTCAAATTCCTCCATCAAGATGAACCTATCTTCAATGTTCATTTGAAGGAATATTTCAATTCTCACCGTCCACTGACCAAATCCTCCTAATCCATAGGGAGATGGAACTCGGATGTCGTATCCTAGTCCATTGTCGAACTCCATTACTCTCAATCCTCCCAATGGACCTTCTACTCCTCTAACTTGTGCTCCCTCGATGATTAGTTCAATGAAGAGCAACCTTGCTTTGATACCACTTGTTTGAACCTTGGTGTTGCTAGAGGGGGTGAATAGTATTTTGACTCTCTCTTTTTTTGATTTTTCTTGCGTCGCACTTGTTGGTGCAGAGATCACCACTCCTTAGTTTTG
Organism: Wurfbainia villosa; assembly: GCA_025175895.1. Lineage (NCBI taxonomy): Eukaryota > Viridiplantae > Streptophyta > Magnoliopsida > Zingiberales > Zingiberaceae > Wurfbainia > Wurfbainia villosa. Next base: position 73,714,919 of record CM046000.1, on the reverse strand, counting down.
ATGTATGAATCATAGTTAAAGTTAGGATCAACTTGTGTTTTAATATGCGTGTTAAGTGTGCAGAATTAATAGGAAAGTCCTAGTAGGTCATATTTGTCACGCTCCGAGGGAGTCCCCGCCAGACAAAAATCCGACAGCATCTCCCCTGTACGGGTGACAATACCAATTTTTAATACAAGGCCTACACGACCACTATACATCGGTCAACACGACCGGAATATACCACAACACAATATACATAATATGCGGCCTCAGGCCATCAACCAAAATAAGTAAAAGATCTAAAACATCAATACCTACCCCTTCTGCCATCTGAGCAGGAACATACAACCAAAACGAACCGAATATAAGTCCACAAGGACATAACAAATATAACAAAAACTGTTGGTGCAGTAGGCACCTATGTCGAACCTGAGTTTTGATTATAGCAAACGATACAAAGTTAAGCTCATGTTGTTATCTCACGAGCTGAATCGAGTGTGCAAAAAATTGCTATAGCTGGAGCTGAAGGCTAGCGACACCCGGAGGAAGCCACGGTGGTCGGACGACACTCGAGTGACTTCGGAGGGAGCCGAAGGAATCAAGTGGAAGGCCGGAAGCAAAAGCGACATAGTAAGTATCAAGGTAAGCTCGAGTGAGTAAAGTGAAGTGAGGTCGTGTCCTTTGTACGGGGACGTCCTTAGGCGACGATCCGACCCAACACTTCCCATGGAAGGTCTATGTTGAGATCGGACGGCAAGTGGCCGTCGAATTCACTTATATTTTGAGCTAACTCTTTATTGTAGTCAAAACTCCTGGCCATCAGTTCAACCGGCCAGTTCAACCGGGCCAGTTCAACCGGCCAGTTCAACTAGCCAGTTCAATCGGTGGTCAAAAATTAGCCTCGAGGAGTCAAGCTTTATCACCATTTTTCAAGGAGTCTTGTGCCCAATTCCTATTGGTTGAAGACCCATTCGATGAGGGGCTTAAAGGATATAAAAGGAGGGCTTCTCCTAGGGTTTTTCATCATCTCTAAGTGCTCACAAACCTCCACAACTCTGCAATTTTCCGACGACTCTACGACGAAGTGCTATCAACAACCCTAGTTTACTTTCTACTCTTTTAGTTGTTGATATTCTTATTTTGTCGTCTCTTTAAATATTGCAATTCCTTTTATTAATCGAGGTTTTCTATCGTTGCACTTTACATTAATAGAAGAGAGGGTTTGTCTCTCTATCTTTTCTTTCAAAGTTTTTTTTGTAATCGTCAAACTCCTACCTCCAACGAGGAGGAGTGTTTTTAGTGAATTGCCCTCCGTGTGTGATCAAGGATCACTAGGGTCTTGGAGTAGTAGCCGAAGGCTACGAACCAAGTAAAAAAACATTTGTCTCATTTATTTATAGTTTATCTTTCCGCTGCAATTAACTGTCTACTTGAGTTTTAACGAACGAATTAAAAAAAGGGTTTATCGCTATTCACCCCCCTCTAGCGATCTGCTTCAATCCAACAAAAACATCCACCGGTATACAATCCACATATAAATTCTAAACATATCCTCTAATAAAATCCCAATCCATAAAACTAATAAAACCTATCCACTTTGACAAGGGGGATTGACAGCTGGACTCTCCTGACAGCTTCATCCTGAAAATATATAAAACCACGGGGTAAGTTCAAAGAACTTAGCGGATAATAGTCGATATGCAAAGTAAGGTATAGCTAACAATAAAAATCATGTCAGTACAGTCTCTAATATAGGGTAAGCAAGAAAAAAATGCAAAAGGGATTGTACTCACCTGAATCTCCTACCATGATATAGGAGTATGTGCCCTACTATAAGAGATAAAATCATCACCATATACGAATATGAATCCTGTATGCATGTCAATCATATGCAACATCCAAGGCATCAATAAAAATGCAGAAAACACAATACAAATGCGATCCATGCAAAAATGCATGCCGTGCAAATGACATGGTCACCCCTGACGCCAGTCAGCCGCCTCACACGCGATGGTGAAGCCGAGTGGGTAGGGCTATGACAACTGTGCACTCTGCCATCATTGCTCCTGAGTGACCGAGTGGACAGGATGCTGTCGGAGTACACCTATCCTTCTGCCCCAAACAGAGTGGGGGAGCTAAGCTCTCATCTCCCGGTGTCATAGACCAGAGGAGGGATCCCTGCCCGCTACCACGCTGCCTCATCGCTACCCATGAGCGGACCAGCAGAGTCTGACAGAGCAACTGCACACACCCTCCTGATGTACCACTAACCCATGAGTGGTAGTGTGTGCAGGCCATGTAACTGGCTGCGGGCTCAACAATAATGGAACCCCGTCCAACCAGCATGCAATCATGCAAGATGGTGCATGATACTAAAGCATGTCAATCCTACTCAAAATACCTATCCGAATAATATGTACAATCAATATGTACATATCCATAATCCAAGTAACTATGATCCAAATAAACAGGGAAGACAAAAAAATCATATCCTATCCAATGCATGTATCAATAGGCACAAAAACATACTAGGCATATAAACATGAAAATTATTGAAAGCTATCCTAACTAGCATACCAACTTGACTATATCTAAAAGATAAGTTAAAATACCTGCCTGCTATAATGCTCGAAAAGTGAAACCTTCATGCCCGTGGTCCTGCCTCGTGACCGAAACCTGCATATAGCATAATTACCATCAAATCCAAGCACACGACAACGATTAAATTAGATCCTGCATGAACACACTCATCCATAGCCATTCACAGTCGTCACAGCCGTTCATAGCCCCTTCATAACCTACTGTTACACCAAATTAGGGATTTAACTCCCTAATTGACATTCCCATCCCAAATCCATTTTTATCCACTTCATCCAAAGCCCACTAACAACCCTTCACAGTCGATAAACCTCACAACTATCTCAAACGACCCAAACCTCCAATTCATAGCCAACTCAACAGATCACACACCTTACCCCTGTTCACCACCACACGACCAACCAAAACCCCAAATAGTTACATACCTAAACCATTCACTGCTCACTTAACCTACCAATTACGATCGTGCAACCAACATTAAACCCAAACACAACCACCCCATAACCCTTCACAGTCCTCGCCTACACCCTCCATTCCACACAGCCGACAATTCCTAAACAGGAACCCTCAAATCACACTACCTTGACACACATCCATAATCTAGCAATTATAGATAAAGAGAACAGTAAATCCAGCTTACCAGTCCTAGAAAGCTCCACCGGCAGCCTCCTTCCCACTTCCTCTGTCCACTGGAAAACCATTTCCCACATCACCGATCGAGCTAAACCAAAGAAGATGCACCGCAAAGTACACAAACGATAGATCAAGCTTACCAATGGTTGGAACCTCCTCTCGACAGCTCTGTTCGTCGGAAGAAATTGGTCGTTGCCCTTGCTCTGGCGACTACCGACGCAATTCCTCTTCCTATCCTTTATTCACTGGCTCCGAATCAACTGCCCATTATAGACCGAGCTCAATCAAGGAAGATGATCCACAATAGCCCTAAAATCTCATCCACAGGCCCAAGCAAGCTCTTACCTTGTTGTTGTTGCGTTGCGAGAACAGAAACAAGGAATCTCTGAATAGGGCAACGACGGACGTGCAGCGCATGCCTACGGCGGTTGGAAGAGCTCGCTGTAGGTGCCGGCGATGGGAGTCATCGTTGGGCTCATGTGGGCGGATCATGACGACAAACCGGGCAAGGACGAAGGTCACTCGAGTTGAGATCAAACTCCCACGATCGGACGGACGACACCGGCTCGTGGCTAAAGATGACCGTGGTGCATGGCAACTCGCGGTGGCCCGGGGCACAGGGAAGGGTAGTGCGATGTTGCGGCTGTCGCGAGAAACTGCGGCGTCAAAAGGAACAACGAAGCGGAATACGGCGTCGGCGGCAGTTCGAACTCACAAGAAGGGGAAGTGCGGCGGAAGAGAAGAAAAAGGGGATCGGGAGAATAGAAACAGTAACCTAGGTTTATAATTAAGTTAATTAAACCTATTAAATAGTTAAAACACGGCTCTTTAAAAGCTTGTTTTTTTATCCCCGTAAATATCTCATACAAACCCCCGTTTAATTCTACAAAAAATCTGAAAAATTTCTACAATTCTCCAAAAATCCCGAAGTAATTTCCAGGATTACTTTCTTAAATTCTTTGGCCATTTAATTTAATTATTTTAATTTTTTTTTTCAGTATTTAACAATATTAATCGGATACTAGGCAGAATACTTGATAGATTAGAAGGACCAGACACCAGACAGGAAGTCTTGATGGGTCAGGAGACTAGACATCTGACATGAAGACCGATTGGGTCAGGAGACCGGACAATCGACATGAAGTCTAGTTGGGTCAGGGAGACCGGGCAGCTGGCAGAAGCCCTGGTGGGTCAGATTGGATGTCAAGCATGGTAAGTCTAGATGGGAAGTAGTAGATAAGCCTCGAGTGAAGAGGTGAGGCTGAGTCCTCAGGTGGGGACAAAGTTAGGCATCGATTCGACAGAGGATCTATGTTGAACTTGGAAGTCGAGATCAAGCAATATTACTATTGTCATTTCATTTCATACTGTGTTTTGTGCTAAATCTATTTTGTAGGTATCCAGTTGACTTATTGTCCTCAAGTCAATTGAATATGGTACAATCGACTGGGATGCCGAGTTGGCAACACAGTTGGTGATCGATGGCAAATTGCGTGACCAAGATAGCAAGAGTTCTAATCGACTGGGGAAGTCTAGTCGACTAGGATAGGTAATTTCCCGAACTATACAGGAGAGGAGCCAGGTGACCTGGAGTCGACTGGATCAGGTCCAGTCGATTGGGAAGGCAAAAGTACCAAATCAATGGGTTGATTTGGAGTCGACTAGAGGGTGTTCCAATCAGCTGAAAAGTGGCTATATAAGAAATGGAGGTCCAGCTCCGAGTACAACAACTCTACTTTATTCAAGTTCTATCGTCGTCACCTCTCGCTTTCAAAAGCATCATCACGACGAAGCTACGCATCTTTGACACGAAGCTTCATCTCCTATTCTTGTGTGTCGGTATAGCTTTAAATTTCGCATTTAATTCTTCACTTTTGTACTTAAATTTTTAAAGTGAAGGTAGCTTGTAACCTTACCCCTATCTTTTGTAAAAAATGAATACCCTCTGAGTTTGAGAGTTTTGAATCAAAGAGCTTTTTAGTGGATTGTCCATCGAGGTAGTTCTCGGAGAGCTATGGGCCTTGGACTAACAACCCGGCTAGGGTTGTGAACCAAGTAAAACTAAATTGTGTATTTACTTTTCTTTGCATTTCTGCTGCATAACTCTTGTTTTAAAAGTTAAAAAGAAAAGTATTTGAATTTTAAAAATAAAATTTTTATCTTTCGAGATTCACCTCCCTCTCTCGAAAATCTCGATCCTACAATACTTAACCACAAATATTATACACAATGAAAATAACAAGCATAAACAAAGACAAAGACAAGCACAACACAGTTTGATTTATTTTAACTTAAGTTAATTGAGTGGGTTAATGGGTTTTTGTTGTGAACCAATAACCCTTTAAGAAAAGGTTTCTTGAGAAAAGGTTTTAGAGAAAAGGTCTTGAGAAAAAGTCTCTTAATGGATAAGAGATATGTTCTCTATAAATAACGGGGTTGAGAGATATCTCGAAATTAATCAGTTCAAAGTTTGCGAAACCCTAGCCATTTTCTCTCCTCTCCCTCTCCTTTTCTTGTGCTGCCCAAGCTTGGCGCTGCCCAAGCCTTGCCATTGCCCAAGCTCCAAGTGCCGACCAGCCACCACCACCACTGCCAAGAGCCCAGCACACCACGCCAATAGCCCCACTGTCGATCGCCTCCAATGGCTTCCTCTATATCGTCGACCATCTTTGATTGGCCGACCACCTTCCTCCACCAAGCTGCCCTCTTGGAATGCCTCCATTAATTGGTAATTATCTTGAACAGAAATTCCAGGAGAGATACCCAGGAAATACAATTGGTGTTCTACCAAGAATTCATCATGCTTATCAAGAATTAACAGAAATGTGCAAGAAGGCTTCTCTTCAAAGAAGCCTAAAAGATTTACAGTTCTGCTCTCAGATACGTCTTCCCAATTATTACCAAGGACAAAAGAAGTATGGCCTGAGGAAAGCCCAGAGCTATAGAGGAAAGCCTTACAAATCACACGTTCGTGTGATTAAAAAGAAGTACCAGCATGATAGAACAAAGGTAAAGAAATGCAAGTGCTACATCTGTGGGGAGGAAGGTCATTTTGCTAGAGAATGCAGAAATAAATCAGGAAACAAAGAAAGAATAACAATGCTAAATGAGATAGATCTCCCATAAGACTTTGACGTGGTCTCTGTTGACCAAGATGAAACAGAAAGTGATGCCATCTGTAGTATATATGAAGGAGAAGTTGATACAGAGCAACATTGTAATCTGGTAACTAACATTCTTCCTTCTAAAGAATATCTATTTGTATTATTTGGGGAAGAAAAAGGATGGCAGGTTCAGATTAACATCCCTGAAGACAAGCATATTGCGACCATACATGGCAATTCAATCAGGAAGTTCCAATAATATATGCTGGCTGCAAGTTTTGTGGCAGGGAGACTAGAATTAGGTCAAGAATCCATTGCAGTCACTGTAAATTAACTGCATGTGCACCCTGTGTAGATTATAGGTCTTGGCATAATTTAGAATGCTAAGCCAATACCTAATACAACTCTTCGTCTTGAGTTGTTCCTCCTTGAATTCTGTAATTTTCTTAATTATGTGGGGTTGAAGTTTTAACTTTCCTTCTCCAATCTCAGCACCTAAGAATTCAATCCTTGGAACCGCGAGCTTATATTTAGTGGGCAAAAGAATCAACCCATTTTCTTCACAAATTTTTAGCATCACTTCAAAATGTCCAACATGTTCCTGCTCTGAAGAAGAGAATACCAAAATATCATCAATGTATACAACAATAAAATTTTCGGTACCTTGGAAACAATTGTCCATCTTTCTTTGGAAAACCGCTGGTGCATTCTTCAGACCGAATGACATTACAAGCCACTCGTATAATCCAGAAGGGCTTATGAAAGTCGTCCATTCCACGAACGAAGGGTCCATGGCAATTTGATGAAAGCCAGATTTGAGATCAAATTTTGAATATATTTTTGAATTTCCCACCTTCTTTAGGATAGTATTAATACCCGAAAGACTAGACTGTACTGGTCTTTGTAGGTATTATCATTTAGAGTCTTATAATTGAATACCATCCTCTCCTTTCCCTTCACTTCTTTCTTCGTTACTAGATCAATAGATGTTCCTGACTGTACGATCATTGCCATTATTCTATGCCGACTTTTGCTTGGCCGAAATACCTTTAATTGAAGCAAAGCCTTGATGTGTTTCTCGAAAGTCTGCTTCATCAGTGGCGTGACATGAGACAATGGTTTATCCTGAATGGTGATATTAGGATTGATGATTTCTATCTTGCAAACAATTTTATTTCTTGACCAGTACTTCAACGGATCTTCACCTATAAAGCCTTGTTTCTTAATCTCTCCAACATGTTTTCATGTTTCTTCAGAATCCTCGGGTTTGATGGGCTCATTGTATAGAAAACCTTTTCTTGAATATCAAGGTATTCCTCCTCATCCATTCCCAGTTCTTCAATTCTTAATCCACCTTGCATGTTTCTGATAAAGTTGTAGCCTATGACCATCTGGATTCCATCTCCTAATGCCATATCAAAAGAATATGTAAACGGGATTCTGAACTTGTTGTCTCCGATTATCATTTGTCCACCCTTCAGCTTCCATTTTTCCAGTTGTCTTGAGTTAACACCATTTATCACAATGGTGTAAGGATTCCTCTCCAATACTCTTTCAGGAATAGCTCTTTTGTCAAAGCAACATGTGGTGGCACCTGTGTCCAATATTGCACTAACTTTTATAGGAGCATTATCAGGGATTTCCAAGATTACCATCATATTATTACGAAAAGGGAAGGAGCAACTCAGCTATCTTGATAAATTATCGGATGAACAAAATTGAAACCACGATTCCTGAGCTCCTCAACATGCTGAAGATTGTGGACCCTTCTGTGAAGCATGAGAAGAAGACAGCGCTGTTAGTTGATTCCTTTAAGAAAGGTTCTAAGAGGAAATCAATGGAACAACACAAGGGAAAGAAGAAGAAGGCTAAGAAGATGGAACCAGCTCAAAAGGGCACTTGCCATCATTATGGCAAGGAAGGCCATTGGCGTAGAAACTGCAAGATTTATCTTGAGTCCATGAAGAAAAAAAAGGCATCTGATGCCCCATCCTCTTTAGGTATCTTCGTCATTGATTGTCATTCTATTTCCTCTGACACTTGGGTATTGGATACTAGGTGTGGCTCACATATATGTAATGACATATATGGGCTAAGGAATAGAAGGAGACTCATCAAGGGAGAATCAAATTTGCGAGTTGGCAATGGAGTAAAGGATGCTGCGGTCGCCATCAAAACATATTTGATGAAGCTCCCTGCAGGACTTGTCTTAGAACTAGACTATTGCCATTATGTACCTTCGTTAATAAAGAATATTGTTTCTATTTCCTGTTTAAATAGAAATGGATATCATTTTACTTTTAGTAACAATTGTTGTTACATAACTTTGAATGACGTTCTTTATGGGACTGGAACATTATGCAATGGAATATATACGTTAGACGCATCCGGTGACATTTTTAATATTGAAGCAAGCAACAAGTGTGCTAAAAAAAATCAATTAGACTCCTATATGTGGCATTGTCGTCTTGGCCATGTGAGCAAGAAACGCATATTTGAATTACACCGATGTGGAATTCTGGAATCGTTTGAATTAGATTCATACGATACATGCGAATCATGCTTAAAGGGTAAGATGACCAAGTTACCTTTTACTGGAAAAGGTGAACTGGTGCGACAGTTGCTTGGTCTAATACATACTAATGTATGCGGACCTATGTCAACTCAAGCTCTAGAAGGCTATAACTACTTCATTACCTTCACCAATGATCACTCACGGTTTGGGTATGTGTTCTTGATGAAATACAAGTCTGAAGTCTTTGAAAGGTTCAGAGAATTCAGAAATGAAGTAGAGAAACAACTTGGCAAGAGTATTAAAATACTTCGATCGGATCGAGGTGGTGAATACTTGAGTCAAGAATTTCTAGATTATCTAAGGGTCAATGATATATTTTTTCAATGGACTCCGCCGTATACACCACAGCTTAATGGTGTGTCTGAGAGGCGAAACCAAACCTTGTTGGGCATGGTTGGTCAATGATGAATCACACGAATCTTCCCAAGTCCTTTTGGGGCTATGCACTTTAGACTGTTGTTTACTTGCTAAATAGAGTTTCGACCAAGGTAGTCTCTACTACTCCATATGAGATATGGAATAGTAAGAAACCTCATTTATCTTAATTGAAGATATGGGGTTGTCCTGCTTATGTGAAGCAGACTGTGTCATACAAACTGCATGCTAAGTCTGATAAATATCTATTTATTGGATACCCTAAGGAAACGAGGGGTTACCAATTCTATCATCTTGTGAAACAAAAAGGTGTTTGTTTTAAGGCATGCTGTGTTTCTAGAGAAAGAGTTTCTCTAGCAAGAAAACAATGGGAGCGTCATTAAACTTGAGGAGGTTAAAGAGACTCTAGTAGACATTGAGGAGATACCTGGTCAAACAACTCAACTAATAACTCATAGTGATGAGACATCGATTGAACCTATTGTGACACCAAATCTTCGTAGATCTGGTAGGACACACAACATTCCTAAGAGAGATGGATTTCTCGTAAGTGAATTGAACGATGTGTTACTCATTGATGATGAGGAGCCTACAAGTTATGAAGAAGTTCTGAAAAGTTCAGAAAGGGACAAATGGCTTGAAGTCATGAAGTCGGAAATGGATTCCATGTATTAAAATCAAGTTTGGAACTTGGTGGACCCACCTGAAGGCATTAAGCCTATAGGGTGAAAGTGGGGTTTTAAGAAGAAGACCGACATGGATGGTAATGTGATTACCTTTAAGGCTAGATTAGTGGCGAAAGGCTATCGTCAAAAGCAAGGTGTTGATTATGATGAGACCTATTCACCAGTAGCTATGCTTAAATCCATTCAGATGTTCTTGGCCATAGCGGCTCATTATGACTATGAGATATGACAGATGGATGTGAAAATGACTTTCCTTAATGGAAATCTACTCGAGGATGTGTATATGATACATTCCGAGGGTTTCACATCGGTTGATAAAACTAAGGTATGCAAGCTTCGACGGTCCATTTATGGATTGAAGCAAGCATCCAGGAGCTGGAATATCCGTTTTCATGAGACAATCAAAAAGTTTGATTTCTCGCAAAATCCGGACGAACCCTATGTGTACAAGAGGGTTAGTGGGGATTGATGTCGTGTTCCTAGTGTTGTATGTCGATGACATATTACTTATAGGAAATGATATATCTGTCTTACAGTCAGTCAAAATTTGGTTATCCAAAATATTCTCCATGAAAGACCTGGGAGAAGCGACCTACATCCTCAGGATTAAGATATATAGAGATAGATCGAAACGGTTGCTTGGTCTTTCGTAGTCTACATATATTGAATGAGTGCTAAAGAGGTTTAGCATGTCGGAATCCAAGAAAGGTTTCCTTCCCATCAGGCATGGGATACACCTTTCGAAGTCTATGTGTTCGCACACTGAAGAAGAGAGGATTTGCATGAGTCAGATTCCCTATGGATCTGCAATAGGATCTATTATGTATGTTATGTTATGTACGAGGCCCGATGTATCTTATGCTCTGAGTGTCACAAGAAGATATCAATCTGATCCAGGAATGGATCATTGGGCGGCTGTTAAGACAATCTTTAAGTACTTAAGAAGAACTAAGGATTTGTTCCTAATATATAGAGAGGGTGATATGGTAATACACGGGTATACGGATGCTAGCTTCCAGATAGACAATGATGATTCTAGGTCTCAGTCTGGTTATGTATTTACCTTAAATGGAGGCTCAATAAGCTGGAAAAGTTCCAAGCAAGACACTGTGACGGATTCTACCACTGAGGCAGAATACATTGCAGCTTCGGAAGTAGCAAAAGGAGCGGTTTGGATCAATAAGTTCATCTCTGAACTTGGTGTGGTTCCAACCATTATTGAAGCAATACCAGTCTACTACAACAATAATGGAGCGATTGCATAGGCAAAAGAACCAAGGTCTTATCAATGATCTAAACATGTACTTCACCGCTGTCATTTGATCAGAGAGATCTTAAGTAGGAAGGAAATACAAATCGAGAAGATTCCCACTGAAAGGAACTTAGCGGATCCTTTAACTAAGGCCTTACCTCAAAGTAAGTTTGAGGGTCATGTTAGAGCTTATGGTATTGGATATCGTGACGAATGACATTAGGCCAAGTGGGAGCTTGTTAGTGATATATAAGATATGTCCTAAGGCAATCGCCGTATGGCTGTACCATTTATTTGATAAATGAAGATTCACTATTTGAGTATATATGTTTTCATGTATTTGATTGGATCTTAAACTCATTTATTGAATTTCCACAATACGATTCACAACATGAGAGAATTTGTGATTGGATAACAACTAGTGAGTATCTCTACATGTGTAATTGTGATGTATTGGAATTATCCCTAGTCAACGAATTGACGTATTTGGACACCATCAATTCTGTTGAGACTAGCATGAGTTATACTCCTTGGTTTATCCAAGCAGCTGTTCCTCACTAGCTGGAGACATTGGGATGTCCAGAGTTAATCGTGGATGCTAGTTATGGTAACTAGTTCATTGGAGTGACTAGCTATAAGACTTCATATGGTTCTCTGTATATATGGATATGTCAATGAAGTTCTTACTACAGCTTAAGTGTGATGTTCCTTCGACTTACGATATTCAAGTCATCTTGGTCATGTAGACTTACGCTTTGACATCTTAAGCAAACATCTCCGAGGAGATGTGGACCCGGGATGATTGGGTATAAGTCGAAGTGGTAGAAGGTGTTTTAGTAGCCTACAGAGGATTCACCACTCCTTGCGAGGAGATGTATACCCTTGGCCTCTCGTCGGATTATTACTAAAGTCTTTGGTCAAAGTATTACATGTTTAGAGTATGATACTCTTGGATACATGTGCAGTAACTAGAATCCATAGGACGAGGAAGTAATACTTGGGCTAGGTGTGACGTAATCAACCTAGTGGGGACTAACATGATAGACCATGTCCTGAACCAAGTGGGTATAAGATGAGTGAAGGGAACGGGGCACATTTCACTGTAGCTACTGAAGGATTTCAGAAGCGTTTTGGGATCAACCGTTGATTTTTCGGTTAATTTGGGATCATGATGTACTACTAGGTGCCACTCATGATCGTTCTATAATTAATTGTTAATTATAGACGACCAACATAAATCAGGAACCTATTTGGTCACACACACTATGAGTGTTATCTGAAGGATTTAAAATGAGCTTGAGAATAGGATTCTCAGATCGAGATAGACTTGGTTTGGTTGGACCAAACAAAGAGCGAGCATAAAATTATTTCAGTCGCAACGGAAGCGTGGATGGGCCGAGTCTTATGAAGACATGATGGATGAACCAAATCAGTTTGGTTCTAATCCCATGGTGGAAAATAAACCAAAGGGATTTGGTTTGTTTTAAACGAATGAACCAAAATTGGTTCGGTTCATTTTAACTTAAAATAGACCAACACGATTTGATTTATTTTAACTTAAGTTAATAGAGCGGGTTGACGGGTTTTGGTTGTGAACCAATAACCCTTTAAGAAAAGGTTTCTTGAGAAAAGGTTTTAGAGAAGAGGTCTTGAGAAAAGGTCTTGAGAAAAAGTCTCTTAATGGATAAGAGATACGTTCTCTATAAATAACGGGGTTGAGAGATATCTCGAAATTAATTGGTTCAAGGTTTGCGAAACCCTAGCCATTTTCTCCCCTCTCCCTCTCCTTTTCTTGTGTCGCCCAAGCTTGGTGCCTCCCAAGCTCCAAGTGCCTGCTAGCCACCACCGTCGGCCAGTAGCCCCAACCACCGGCTAGTAGCTTCACCGTCGGTCTGCCTCCAGTCGCCAGCTCCCCTTGGCTGCCGCCGACCATCTTTGATTGGCCGACCACCTTCCTCCATCAAGCTACCCTCTTGGACTACTTGTGTCATTTGCGACGAGAGTGTCGTTTAGCCGGCATTTGGAACTCCGACAGCGACCTCCTTGTCGAGGATTGGATCTCCGACACTTCTCATTAGTGGAGGAACGAAGTTTCGTCAATCGGTTGACGAAAACCACTTCCGAGAAGTGAGTTCGTGGAACTCAATTTTTAAATCCGAATTTGATTCAGATTGTGATCATCTCTCGATCACAACGTTTTCGATTCGAGACTAGTATCTCATTAGAAGACGGGGCTCGTAGCTTCGTGAAGCTATCCCGACAATACTCGGCATCGATACGGATAGAGGCGAAACTTATGAGGGTCGCTAAGGTTGATGCCATTTCCACTTCACGGAACTCATCAGGTATACCTAGATTAGTTTCTTTATTGCAAAATTTGAAATAACAATTATGTCTACACTTGATGTATCCTTGCATGCATGTGGTGTGTGTATTGTAATAAGTTAGTTATTACTTGTTTTATTTGCTTCCGCTGTGCATGTTTACAAAACAAGTTTGAACGCACACCCACCTTGGTGCCGGGGAAACCCAACACCTTGGACTAGCAACCCGGCTAGGGTTGTGAACCAAGTAAAAATAAATTGTGTATTTACTTTTCTTACTTTACATTTCTGCAGCATAACTCTTGTTTAAAAAGTTAAAAAGAAAAGTAATCGAATTTTAAAAATAAAATTTTTATCTTCCGAGATTCACCTCCCTCTCTCGAAAATCTCAATCCTACAGTGCTTAACCACAAAAATTATACACAACGAAAATAACAAGCATAAACAAAGACAAAGACAAGCAAAACTCATGGTTTTACGTGATTCGGAATCTCTAATTCCTACTTCATGGCCTAGCTCTTACGATAGTTCCACTATCACTTCCTCTATGACCTAGCTCCTATGATAGTCCCACTATCACTCCCTCCTTCTCGGAAACCTTTCAGAGGTGGATAAACCTCTTACAACCTGGAGCTTGTACAAAGAATGAAACCAAATACAAAGTATACAAGTGAAATAAAAAATAAGAATCAAAACACTTAACACAATTCCAATCTTACTTGCTTGTAGCTTGGTTGCTTTGGAATGACTTGGAAGGTCTGGAATGCAACATCAAATCTCCTTCTAAGTCGCCAAGAATTTATGCCTTGAAATCTCCACGAAACCATCTTTTATAGAATCTTTATCGGGTTGATTTTCGCCTACCAGTCAACTGGTCTTACCCTCAGTCGACTGGTCAATGGACTGTTTCACGATCTGATGCTCCAATGACATGATCCATATTGGATTCTGATTCATCAATCAACTACCATTATCCATCTATCTACTACCAAGCCACCAGTCAACTGGTCAATCAAATTACTAACCTCTTGTACCTAGTCACAGTGACACCAATCGATTACTTCTTTCCTAGTAATCGACTACCACCATTTCTGTGCTCTGCTACAATGTCACCAGTCAACTGATCAATCCACTAGTTGATTGGCTATAGCCAGTTGAGTTTTCAGTCGAGTTCTAAACTGTATGATTGCTCAAATAGTGACACCAGTCAATCGCTCTTTGCCATTAATCGATTTCCAAGCTACTAGTCAACTGATCAACTCTATCAATCGGCTACTCAACTAGTCGAGTTGGCAATTGAGTTCTAAACTCAATGCTTGCTCAAGCTTTTGTTACTAGTCGACTGATAGCTTAGTCTCAACCTATTTTCAAGCCAACTCTCGCTTCACTTGGTATCCAATTGACCTCAACCTACCAGGACTTTCCTTATCCATTTTGTGATCACTCTTGATCTGTCAGAACCTCCCTTCCATAGCATCCGACCAACCGTGGCCCACTAGGAGTTCTCTTGCCAAGCTCGGTCTCCAAAATAGGCTAGGTCTTCTCTTGCCTGGCATGGTCTTCTAGACCTGCTGAGACTTCACATGCCAAGCATGGTCACTCTTGACCTACTAGACTTCCCTTAACAAGCATGATCTCCTCGATCTACCGAGACTTCACTTGCCAAGCACGATCTCCTTGATCTACCAGGACTTCACTTGCCAAGTCTCCATGCTTGGAGTTTTCCTTGCCAAGTCTTTATATTTGGACTTTCCCTTGCCAAGTATCCATACTTGGACTTTTCCTTACCAAGTATCCAGACTTGGACTTTCCTTGCCAACTCCCAGTTGGACTTTACTCGTCAAGTCTTTGGTCATCCTTGGCCTCCTTGACTTCTCGATCAACAACTCTATATGACTACAGATGTCCCATACCATTCAGTCATATTATCAAGTGATTTTTTAAACATCAAAACTCTACTCAAGTCTCACTCGAGCTTGGTGAACCTTGACCTGATTGCATTGGATAAGAGATACGTTCTCTATAAATAACGGGGTTGAGAGATATCTCGAAATTAATTGGTTCAAGGTTTGCGAAACCCTTGCCATTTTCTCCCCTCTCCCTCTCCTTTTCTTGTGTCACCCAAGCTTGGTGCCACCCAAGCTCCAAGTTCCTGCTAGCCACCACCGTCGGCCAGTAGCCCCAACCACCGGCTAGTAGCTTCACCGTCGGTCTGCCTCCAGCCACCAGCTCCCCTTGGCTGCCGCCGACCATCTTTGATTGGCCGACCACCTTCCTCCATCAAGCTACCCTCTTGGACTACTTGTGTCATTTGCGATGAGAGTGTCATTTAGCCGGCATTTGGAACTCCGACAGCGACCTCCTTGCCAAGGATTGGATCTCCGACACTTCTCATTAGTGGAGGAACGAAGTTTCGTCAATCGGTTGATGAAAACCACTTCCGAGAAGCGAGTTCATGGAACTCAGTTTTCGAATCCGAATTTGATTCAGATTGTGATCATCTTGTTAGTAATATATGAGAGATGTCCTAAGGCAATCGCCTTATGTATGAACCATTTATATGATAAATGAAGATTCACTATTTGAGTATACATGTTTTATGTATTTGATTGGATCTTAAACTCATTTACTGAATGTCCACGATACGATTCACGGCATGAGAGAATTTGTGATTGGATCACAACTAGTGAGTATCTCTACATGTGTAATTGTGATGTATCGGAATTATCCCTAGTCGATGAATTGATGGATTTGGACACCATCAATTCTGTCGAGACTAGCACGAGGTATACTCCTTGGTGTATCCAAGCAGCTGATTCTCACTGGCTGGAGACATTGTGATGTCCGGAGTTAATCATGGATGCTAGTTATGGTAACTAGTTCATTGGAGTGACTAGCCGTAAGACTTCATATGGTTCTCTGCATATATAGATATGTCAATGAAGTTCTTACTGTGGCTTAAGTGCGATGTTCCTTTGACTTGCGGTATTCAAGTCATCTTGATCATGGAGACTTATGCTTTGACATCTTAAGCAAACATCTCTAAGGAGATGTGGACCCGGGATGATTGGGTATAAGTCGAAGTGATCGAAGGTGTTTGAATAGCCTATAAAGGATTCACCACTCCTTGCGAGGAGATGTATACCCATGGCCTCTCGTCGGATTGTTACTAAAGTCTTTGGCCAAAACATTACATGTTTAGAGTAAGGTACTCTTCGATACATGTGGAGTAACTAGAATCCGTAGGACGAGGAAATGATACTTGGGCTAGGTGTGACGTAGTCAGCCTAGTGGGGACTGACATAATAGACCATGTCCTGAACCAAGTGGGTATAAGATGAGTGAAGGGAATGGGGCACGATTCATTCGAGCTACTGAAGGGTTTCAGAAATAGTTCTGGATCAACCGTTGATTTTTTCGGTTAATTGGGGATCATGATGTACTACTAGGTGCCACTCATGATCGTTCTATAATTAATGGTTAATTATAGACGGCCAACATAAACCGAAAACCTATTTGGTCACACGCACAACGAGTGTAATCCAAAGGATTTAAAACGAGCTTGAGAATGGGATTCTCAGACCGAGAGAAACTATGTTTGGTTGGACCAAACATAAAGCGAGCATGAAATTGTTTCAGTTGCAATGGAAGCGTGGATGGGCCGTGTCTTATGAAGACATAATGGATGGACCAAAATGGTTTGGTTCTAATCCAATGGATGAGAATAAACCAAAGGGTTTGGTTTATATTAAACGAATGAACCAAAGGTTGGTTCGGTTCGTTTTAACTTAAAATAAACCATCATGGTTTGGTTTATTTTAACTTATCTTAATGGAGCGGGTTAACGGGCTTTATGGATATGATCCATTAACCATTAAGAGAATTAGTTCTCTATAAAATAGGGCTTAAACCCTAATCCAAACCCTAGCCCTTGGAGTTGCCGCCCACCCCTTGAAGGAGGTTTTCGGCGCCAACCCTAGTGTGCCGCCGCCCAACCTCTTGTGCCGCCGTCCAACTTGTTGCCGGCGTCCAAGCTTCAGCCGGCTATCCTCCGGCGACCCTCCGGTGACCCTCCGGTGATCTCCCATAGGTTTGGCATCAAGGTGAGCCTTTTCTTTCCTTGGTTGGCCGGCGCCTATATCCTCCACCAAGCTGTCCAGTTTTCTGGACAGCTTCTCCTCCTCTCGTCGGAGCGTCGTTTGGACGACGGTTAGTGCTCCGACAGAGGCTAACTTACTGGGGATTTGATCTCCAGTAATCCTCTGAGGTGGGGGACGAAGGATTCGTCAAACGGTTGAAGAATACCTCTCCGGAGAAGCGAGTTTTGAGAACTCGTTTTAGGATCCGAATTTGGATTCGGATCGTGATCATCTCTCGATCACGTCGTCTTCAACACGAGGCTAGTAACCCGTACGAAGACGAAGCTCGTGACTTAGCGAAGTCATCCCGAGGAGCTCGGCGTGGATACGGATAGAGACGATTCTTACGGGAATCGTTCCGGTTGATGCCGTTCCCGCTACACGTCATACGAAAGGTATAACGTAGATAATTTCTTTTATTGTAAATTTTAATTTACGGTTATGTCTACACTTGTTGTAATAGCATGCGTGTGTTGTAATAAATATAGATTTATTATTTTTAATTGCTTCCGCTGTGCTCATGTTTACGAAACATGATCGAACACACACACGCCGCGGTGCCGGAAACCCAACACATCTCTCGATCACAACGTTTTCGGTTCGAGACTAGTATCTCATTAGAAGACGGGGCTCGTAGCTTGGTGAAACTATCCCGACAATACTCGGCATCGATACGGATAGAGGCGAAACTTATGAGGGTAACTAAGGTTGATGCCATTTCCACTTCACGTAATTCATCAGGTATACCTAGATTAGTTTCTTTATTGCAAAATTTGAAATAACAATTATGTCTACACTTGATGTATCCTTGCATGCATGTGGTGTGTGTATTGTAATAAGTTAGTTATTACTTGTTTTATTTGCTTCTGCTGTGCATGTTTACGAAACAAGTTCGAACGTACACCAACCTTGGTATCGGGGAAACCCAACACCTTGAACTAGCAACCCGGCTAGGGTTGTGAACCAAGTAAAAATAAATTGTGTATTTACTTTTCTTACTTTACATTTCTGTAGCATAACTCTTGTTTAAAAAGTTAAAAAGAAAAGTAATTGAATTTTAAAAATAAAATTTTTATCTTCCGAGATTCACCTCCCTCTCTCGAAAATCTCAATCCTACAGTGCTTAACCACAAAAATTATACACAACGAAAATAAAAAGCATAAACAAAGACAAAGACAAGCACAACTCATGGTTTTACGTGATTCGGAATCTCTAATTCCTACTTCATGGCCAAGCTCTTACGATAGTTCCACTATCACTTCCTCTATGACCTAGCTCCTATGATAGTCCCACTATCACTCCCTCCTTCTCGGAAACCTTTCGGAGGTGGATAAACCTCTTACAACCTGGAGCTTGTACAAAGAATGCAACCAAATACAAAGTATACAAGTGAAATAAAAAATAAGAATCAAACCACTTAACACAATTCCAATCTTACTTGCTTGTAGCTTGGTTGCTTTGGAATGACTTGGAAGGTCTGGAATGCAACATCAAATCTCCTTCTAAGTCGCCAAGAATTTATGCCTTGAAATCTCCACGAAACCATCTTTTATAGAATCTTTATCGGGTTGATTTTCGCCTACCAGTCAACTGGTCTTACCCTCAGTTGACTGGTCAATGGACTGTTTCATGATCTGATGCTCCAATGACATGATCCATATTGGATTCTGATTCATCAGTCAACTACCATTATCCATCTATCTACTACCAAGCCACCAGTCAACTGGTCAATCAAATTACTAACCTTCTGTGCTTAGTCACAGTGACACCAATCGATTACTTCTTTCCTAGTAATCGACTACCACCATTTCTGTGCTCTGCTACAATGTCACCAGTCAACTGATCAATCCACTAGTTGATTGGCCTTAGCCAGTTGAGTTTTCAGTCGAGTTCTAAACTGTATGATTTCTCAAATAGTGACACCAGTCAATTGCTCTTTGCCATTAATCGATTGCCAAGCTACTAGTCATCTGATCAACTCTATCAATCGACTACTCAACTAGTCGAGTTGGCAATTGAGTTATGAACTCAATGCTTGCTCAAGCTTTTGTTACTAGTCGACTGATAGCTTAGTCTCAACCTATTTTCAAGCCAACTCTCACTTCACTTGGTATCCAATTGACCTCAACCTACCAGGACTTTTATTATCCATTTTGTGATCACTCTTGATCTGTCGGAACCTCCCTTCCATAGCATCCGACCAACCGTGGCCCACTAGGAGTTCTCTTGCCAAGCTCGGTCTCCCAAATAGTCTAGGTCTTCTCTTGCCTGGCATGGTCTTCTAGACCTACTGAGACTTCACATGCCAAGCATGGTCACTCTTGACCTACTAGACTTCCCTTAACAAGCATGATCTCCTCGATCTACCGAGACTTCACTTGCCAAGCACGATCTCCTTGATCTACCAGGACTTCACTTGCCAAGTCTCCATGCTTGGAGTTTTCCTTGCCAAGTCTTCATATTTGGACTTTCCCTTGCCAAGTATCCATACTTGGACTTTTCCTTACCAAGTATCCATACTTGGACTTTCCTTGCCAACTCCCAGTTGGACTTTACTCGTCAAGTCTTTGGTCAACCTTGGCCTCCTTGACTTCTCGATCAACAACTCTATATGACTACAGATGTCCCATACTATCCAGTCATATTATCAAGTGATTTTTTAAACATCAAAACTCTACTCAAGTCTCACTCGAGCTTGGTGAACCTTGACCTGATTGCATTGGCAATCTCCCTAACATGTCAAGCCCCACAGACGGACACCAGGCAAATCTAGGAAGCGAACATGGCTCCACCTTAGCTTCTCGGTATCAAAAGTTCTCCTCCCACTGGTTAGGCAGAAGCTGCAGCTGGACTTCGAACTATGGTCCTTTATGTAGTCCACTTTCAACTTTACCATGATACTATGCCCTGCGGGGCAGATTTATTTTAAATTATATATCTATCCCCTCAATAAATCCCTAAGTACTTGAGAAGAATTAAGGATATGTTCTTGGTATATAGAGAAGTTAATATGATCATACGTAGGTATATTGATGTCATCTTCCAGATAGACAGAGATGACTCCAAGTCTTAATCTAGATACATATTCACATTGAATGGAGGCACATTAAGTTAGAAAAGTTACAAACAAGACACTATTGTGAATTCTACCAATAAGTCAGAATACATGACGGCTTCTGAAGCAACAAAGGAAACAGTTTGGATCAAGAAGTTTATCTTTGAACTTGGAGTGGTTCCATCCATTATTGAAGCATTGCCAGTTTACTACAATAACACTGAAGCCATCGCACAGGCTAAGGAACCAAGGTCTCATCAACGATCCAAACATGTGCTTCACCGCTATCATCTGATAAAAGAGATCATCAGTAGGAATGAAATACAACTCTAGAAAATTTCCACCGAAAGGAACCTAGCAGATCCTTTGACAAAGGCTCTATCACAAAGCAAGTTTAGGAGTCATGTCCAGACCTACGGTATTGGATACCATGACAATTGATATTAGGCCAAGTGGGAGTATATTATATTTGAGAGATGTTCTAAGACAATCGCCTTATGGTTGTACTATTTATTGGATAAATAAATATTCACTATTTGAGCGTACATATTTAATGTATGTGATTGGATCTTAAAATCATTTATTGAATGCCCACAATATAATTCATAGCATGAGAGAACTTGTAATTGGATTACAAATAGTGAACATCTCTACATGTGTAATTATGAATATATTAAAATATTCCCTAGTCAATAAATTGATGTATTCGAACATCATTGATTCTATGAGACTAGCATGGGTTATACTCCTTAGTCTAACCAAGCAATTGTTCCTCACTGACTAGAGACATTAGGATGTCGAGAGTTAAACGTGGATGCTAGTTATGGGAACTAGTTATTGGAGTGACTTGCTGTAAGATTTCATATCGTTTTCTATATATATGGATATGTCTATGAAGTTCTTACTGCAACTTAAGTGTGAGTTTTTTTCGACTTAAGGTATTCAAGTCACCTTGGTCAAGGAGACTTATACTTTGACATCCTAAGTAAGCATCTCCTTAGAGGTGTGGCCCTAGGATGATTGGGTATAAGTCGAAGTGTTCGAAGATGTTTGAATAGTCAGCCTAGGATGATTGCTATGACCACTCGTCAAGATTGTTACTCAAAGTCTTTGGCTAAAGCATTTATATGTTAAGAATATGGTTCTCTTGGACACATGTTGAAGTAATTTGAATCCGCAGGGTGAGGAAGTATAACTTGGGCTATGTGTTGTTGGTGCAATCGGCCCAGGTCATGATTGACCAAGACTCGAGTTTGACTCGAGTGATGTTTTGATGTTTCGACAAAAACATATGACAATGTAATTGTCATGGGAAAGTCCAAGTCTTGTGTACATGACATGGAAAGTCCAAGTGGAACACTTGGCATTTGGTAAAGTCCAAGTCTTGAGTACTTGGCATGAAAAGTCCAAGTGGGACACTTGGCACATGAAAAGTCCAAGCATGGGTCTTGGCAATGTAAAAGTCCAACATGGCTTGGCAAGGGAAAGTCCAAGCTTGAGTCTTGGCATGAGAAGTCCAAGGGGTTTGATATTGGCTGCGTAAAGTCCAAGCGGGAGTCTTGGCAGCATAAGTCCAATGGTTGGCGGCATAAAGTCCAAGCGGAGTCTTGGCGGCGTAAGTCCAATGTGCCTTGGCGGTGTAGACACCGTTAGCATGACATAGCCGACGGAAGCACTTAGAGGCTAGCGCGATGGATGAACAAGTCATGGATGAATTGGAGGGATCCGAGAGGCGTGAGGCTGATGGAGGTGGCTAGAAGGCTTAGGTCTAGGCTAAGAGTGGTCTAGCAAGTATGGGGGCACCATACTTGGGTTAAAACCTCATTTTTGAGGTTGGCAGTCGACTGGCATTATGGCCGGTTCGACTGCCGTGAGTCGACTTGAGTTGACCGCCGCTTAGAGCCGAAATGCTCGGCGGATCGCTCATTCGAGCAATGACTAGTGTCGGCGCAATGATCGCTAAGGGCCAATGATCGCCACCCAATGTCGAGCATGAGAATGCTCGTAGCCAACCGCACGGCTGCGCTGGCAACGATCGCCAAGAGTCCCATTGGAACTTGTCCGACGTGGATTGAGCCGTTGTCTCACGACAACAGTGGCATCAGTCGATTGGAACTTATGGCAGTCGACTGATAGGCAGAAATCCAGCCCGACGTAAGATAAAAAGGGGAGCTCTTGGAGGATTTCATCATCAGTTCTTTAGGGGCTTTGGTGAGGTGATTTGAAGGCGATTTGCAGGTGCATTTCAGGGTCCTTCAAGCTCATCCAAGCAACCGGCAAGCAAGCGCTCAAAACCCTAGTTTGTAAAGTGTTCTTTACATTTTCACTTGTATTTGCTTGTATTTCTTTCTTTTATTGTTGTAAACATTTGTACGAGGTTTCTCCGCCTCCGACTTGTTGTCGAGAAGGAGTTTATTGATTAGTGATTGCATTGGCATCGCTAGAGCTCGTTAGAGCTCGATCCGTGGAGTAGGAACCATGTGGTTCTGAACCACGTTAAATCTTCGTGTTATTGTATTTGTGATTGTGTTTCTTTATTGTTATCATATATATATTCCGCTGTGCTAACGAAACTTGTAGACACGAACACACGATCGAATTCCATCTACGAACGGTCAAACGCTATTCACCCCCTCTAGCGGCGTCAAATCTCCAACAAGTGGTATCAGAGCTCAGGGCTCTTCAACGGATTAACAACTGGGAGCAAGACGCTAGAGGGTAAAAGATGGAAGTCCAAGATCAATTAGGTTGGGACATCAACACACTGGTGCCCTACACCCTACGGACGAGAAGGATTCAATTCTTGGAAGGGAAGAATTGAGTATTTTATTATGATGAGAGACTTTGAGGAATGGTCCATTTTGATGGATGGATTTGAATATCCAAGAGGACCAAGAGGTGGATTCCTCAAGAAGAAGAGATGGACCGAAGAGCAAGTTCAAGCATCCGAGAAAAATGATAAGGTGATAAAATTTTTAATTGATTTAATGCCTAATAATATCTTGTGTATGTTAGGTAATTATGTAGATGCTAAAGAGTTATGGAGCGAAGTGGCAAAGCTCCATGAAAACTCATCATCGGTCCAAGAAGAAGAAGAAGAAGAAGAAGAGGAGTGCTCACCCTCTCAAGCTCAAGAAAGTTCACCATCAATTCAAGAAGATAAGGAGGGTGAAGAAGAGAGATCATCCTCACAAGGAAGTGAGGATTCGGAGGTTGATAGGGAATCAACATCCGGATCGGAAGAGGTGGAGGAAGTGGAAGAATCATCCACCTCAAGGATTGAGGGGAAGGAGAGAACCTCCACACCGGAACATCAAGAAGAAGCTTCGATATCCGGTCAAGATGAAGAAGCCCAAAGTCCAATTCCGGTCTTCATTAACCTAGGTAACTCAAGCAATTTAAGTTTAAATAAAAATCATATAATTTTCTTTGAGTGTAGGGAAACCGGGCACTATAAGAGCAAGTGCCCAAAGAAGATAAGAAAAGCTCCTCCGGCACCAAAACCTTAAGAAAGATCAAAAGATGCCGGTGCCACCACTAGAAGAAGCAAAGAGCATGTCATTTTCTTCAAGTGTCAACAACCGGGGCATTTTAGGAATTCATGCCCTAGGGGGAGCAAGAAAGTCAAAGAGGGAGCTATACATGTAGGGGGAGCCTCGAAGACAAACCCTAGGGTAACCTCTAATCTTGCACCTTCTAAATTTCAAAGTCAAAAGCATGCTAGGAGTTTTAATTCTCTTGCTATTGTACATGAAAAGCATGCTAGAAATAATAGATATATTTGTTTAGGTGCTAAGAGTGTCCACTTAGGAAATAAGAAGAAATTTGGGACTAATGTCCCTAAAAGTATTTTACCTAGGGAATCTATCAAGAAAATAGGAGAACACCTAGGTTTCAATCCCAAATGGACTAGGCATATGCCTAGGAAGTCCAATGCCCAAGATTTAAATCAAAATTCTAAAATTGGGCAATTAGAAAAGGAAAATCAAGTCTTGAGGTCAAGGCTTGAAAAACTTGAAAAGACCCTTAATAAGATACAAAATCAATTTAAAGGGTCTAGTGGTCAAAATCAAGGGTCCAAAAGTCAAAGTCAACACCTAGGACCTAAGAGTCAAAAGTCAACCAAGGGAAAGCAAGGTTTGGGTCACAAACCTAAGCCTAAAGTGGCTTATCATAGTGTTCCATTTGACTATGGAACACAAACTAGGTCTAGGAAGACCAAGGTCAATAGGGAAGTCATCCCTAAGGTTGACCAAAGGTTGTGCCTAGTGGCTAGGGTTTCTAGTAAACCTATGGTGGCCACTAAGAAGGTTGCAAGGGGAGTTACCCCTAGAGTCAACCTAGGTAAGACCCAAATGACCAAGGCTAACAAGCCTAGGAGGGTCATTAGGAAGGTATCTAGGGAGGTTATCCCTAAGGAATACCTAATTAACCCTAGGAGCTCAAATTGGTTTTGGGTTCCTAAGAGCGTGATTGATTCACGCTAGATGGGTTTAGGGTGTGCCAACCTTGATTAGATGGATAGTTAACTCAACCATGGTAAAGGTGGCACTTTAGAATATTTTCAAGGTTATGGTTACCTTAGAAATAGATTTGAATCAATATCCTAAAAGATTTTAGGATGTGCCAATGAACTTTTGAAATTAAGAAAAATCAATTAAATTGGCACAATTTAGGTTTAGAGGTTAGTGTGCCATTTTGGGTTTTTTGGCACACTAGGGAGATTAGGTTAATATGGCAAAATATGATTAATCCCAACAAATGGAAATTAATATTAAAATTTAGGTATTATTATACCTATATATTTTATATGCCATGCTTTGTTTGCCATATAACATGCCATGACATCATGCTTACTTTTAATCATTTTATATGTCATGCTCATGTTTTAGGATTAAGGTTTTAAATGTCATGTGTTTTTAGATTTCATCTTATGCCATGACATCATGATTATGAGCATATGCTTATTTATATCATTTCTAATGCCATAATCATTCATGCATTTAAGACAATTTGGTTGAAATTGAATTAAGGACTATGGCATGACTTGAAGTCCCATTTATAAGGGAATCAAGTAGGGTTGCCTTAGAAGATGCATGAAACCCTAGTTTTAAATGAACCAAAACCCACATCTCACATCGAATTGACATGTATGTGTATTTATACACCCTAGATACATGTGAGATGCTAGGATATGAGTTAAGTTCAAGGTGCATAGTTTTTGCATCTAGATGAACTAAAACTCATCTAATTTCAATTAGTGGATTATTGGGAGAGCATGTGTACAAGTCATGTACATAGAGCCCAAAGAATATGATCCAAAATAAGGTTTTGAAAACATTTTAAAATCATTTTGAAAAACCTTGGTGAAGTCTATCTTTTGATAGCAATCACCATTGATAGAGTTGATACAAAATAGGGCCAAAACATTGAAAATTTCAATGGTTTTGAGTATTGTATCAAACTCACTATTTTATGGGTAAAATAATTTTCAAATATTTTTCACCCATTGTAATGACTATAAGTAATATACGTATCAAATTTTATGATTTTTCAAATTACGTAGAATTACTTATGCTTTTCCAAATCTCGATTACGATATAAATTGATTAATTTATCGATCGGCCTCATTAGTGGCGATCGTGATATGATGATCGGGATTCTTGTCGAGTCATTGCCAGTCTGATTTCGGGTTAACAAGGTTTGTTTAGCCCGTGTTCAGCTATGGAAAAGGTTCCTAATCACTCCTAACCCTAGGATATGCTTTAGGAAGCATTATAAAGGGTGAAAATCCATTGGATATGGATTAGGAGCTGTGTTACGTCAAAGTATCAAATTTAGGGTGAGTGAAAGTTCTATGTTGAACTTAGAACCTTAATTTTGATGGTTTAGAGTTCCTATTGGCTTAGGGGCTTCCCAAGGACATTGTTGGTGCAATGGTCAAGGGGAAGCAAGCCTTTAGGGGGAGGTATCCATCTTGGGATGATGGATGTGTTTTTCTACTTGAAGAGGAGAAGTTATTGGGAGAGTATCATCAATTGGGAAAATTGATGGGTTTTTGATACCCAATTTGGAAATTAGGAGAGAGTATAGGATTACCTCTCTTGAGTGATATGTGAATTATCACTAGGAAGATAGTAGGCATCCTAGGTATTTATTTTTGGATCAAGAGGGAGATTGTAAGATCTCATTGGGACATGAGACATTGACCTCCTTGGAGAGAAAACCTTTTTGATGTTAGTCAAAAAGGGGGAGAATGTTTGGGGGAGAACATTTGGAGAGTGTTTACCAATTTGGGATAATTGGTAAGGGATTTGAGTTAGTGGTCTAACTCAAATGATTTGTTTGGTTTTTGTCAAACATCAAAAAGGGGGAGATTGTTGGTGTAATCGGCCCAGGTCACGATTGACCAGGACTCGAGTTTGACTCGAGTGATGTTTTGATGTTTCGACAAAAACATATGACAATGTAATTGTCATGGGAAAGTCCAAGTCTTGTGTACTTGGAATGGAAAGTCCAAGTGGAACACTTGGCATTTGGTAAAGTCCAAGTCTTGAGTACTTGGCATGAAAAGTCTAAGTGGGACACTTGGCACATGAAAAGTCCAAGCATGGGTCTTGCCAATGTAAAAGTCCAACATGGGTTGACAAGGGAAAGTCCAAGCTTGAGTCTTGGCATGAGAAGTCCAAGGGGTTTGATATTGGCTGCGTAAAGTCCAAGCGGGAGTCTTGGCAGCATAAGTCCAATGGTTTGCGGCGTAAAGTCCAAGCGGAGTCTTGGTGGCGTAAGTCCAATGTGCCTTGGCGGTGTAGACACCTTTAGCATGACATAGCCGATGGAAGCACCTAAAGGCTAGCGCGATGGATGAACAAGTCATGGATGACTTGGAGGGATCCGAGAGGCGTGAGGCTGATGGAGGTGGCTAGAAGGCCTAGGTCTAGGCTAAGGGTGGTCTAGCAAGTATGGGGGCACCATACTTGGGTTAAAACCTCATTTTTGAGGTTGGCAGTCGGCCCGACATTATGGCGGTTCATTGTGTAGTCGACAAGTTATTGCGGTTTAGAAGATAAATGCTGCAGCGGTCGGCGCTCATTAAAATGATCGGTGTTGTCGAACGATCGCTAAGGGTCGGCAATGAGCCACCCAATGTCGAAATGAGCCGCCCGTGAGCCGAAATGTTGGTAGTCGACTGCCAAGAGTCCCGTTGGAACTTGTACGACGTGGATTGAGCCGTTGTCTCACGACAACAGTGGCATCAGTCGACTGGGGACTTATGGCAGTCGACTGATAGACGGAAATCTAGCCTGACGCAAGATAGAAAGGGGAGCTCGTGGAGGATTTCATCATCAGTTCTTTGGGGGCTTTGGTGAGGCGATTTGAAGGCGATATGCAGGTGCATTTCAGTGTCCTTCAAGCTCATCCAAGCAACCGGCAAGCAAGCGCTCAAAACTCTAGTTTGTAAAGTGTTCTTTACATTTTCACTTGTATTTGCTTGTATTTCTTTTGTTTATTGTTGTAAACGTTTGTACGAGGTTTCTCCGCCTCCGACTTGTTGTCGAGAAGGAGTTTATTGATTAGTGATTGCATTGGCGTCGCTAGAGCTCGTTAGAGCTCGATCCGTGGAGTAGGAACCATGTGGTTCCGAACCACGTTAAATCTTCATGTTATTGTGTTTGTGATTGTGTTTCGTTATTGTTATCATATATATATTCCGCTGTGCTAACGAAACTTGTAGACACGAACACGCGATCGAATTCCATCTACGAATGGTCAAACGCTATTCACCCCCCTCTAGCAGCGTCAAATCTCCAACATGTGTGTCGTAGTCAGTCTAGTGGGGACAAACACATAAACCATGTCCTAAACCAAGTGGGTAGAAGAATAGTGAAAGGAATAAGGCACGACTCACTATAGCTGTTGAAAGTTTCAGAAGCAGTTCTGAGATCAACCGTTGATTTTTCAGCTAATTGGGGAGCATGATGTACTACTAGGTACTACTCATGATCATTCCATAAGTAATAGTTAATTATGGATGACCAACATAAATTGGGAACCTATAAGGTCACACGCACTATGAGTTTTTTCGAAAGACTTAAAATGAGTTTGAGAATTAGATTCTCGGATCAAGAGAGATTGGATCCGGTTGGACCAAATAAAGAGTAAATATGGAAGGAATTTTGTCGAAAGGAAATGCAGATGGTCAAGTCTTATGAAGACGGGTTGAACCCTCATTGGTTTAATTCTAAAACAAATTGGTTTGGCTTGAATTAAAAGAGGTTTGGTTTTGAACCAAACTTAAGGCTATTGGTATGGGTTGCGGGTTAATAGACGCAAGTTTTGAACTTGCTCATCTAACCCGATAAGAGATATATATATATATTGGATGAGAAACCTAGGGCAGTATAGCTATCGCACCCCGAGGGTATATTCGCCATCCAAATGAAGGAGGTACCTCTTATTGACAATATTCTGAAATACATTACTAGAACTAGATATGACAAACATTTTTTGAAATAACAAATGAATAAAGGAAAAAATATATAATTTATTTATTAACTGTATGCATGCATGACTAAAACATAAGTTAATTAAAGTAAAATAGATTTATTGTTGGTGCAGGGGCATTAGATAATCGAACCTGTGTTTTGATTATGGCAAAGACAACAAAGTTAAGTTTACATGTTATCTCACAAGCTAAATCGAGTGTGCAGAAAAGTACTAAAACTGGAGTTGTAGGCTAGCGACACCCGGAGGAAGCCGTGGTGGTCGGGCGACACTCGAGTGACTTCGGAGGGAGCCGAAGGAATCGAGTGGAAGGCCGAAAACGAAAGCTACAAGGTAAGTGTCGAGGAAAGCTCGTGTGAGTGAGAGATTGTAAGGTTGTGTCCTCTTTACGGGGATGACTATAGGCGGCGATCCGACTAAGACTTCCTGTGAAAGGTCTAGGTCGAGATCGGACGGTTAGAAATCATCGCATTTATCATTTTCCGAGCTAACCTCTTACTGCAAGGAAGTGGCCAGGCTGGCAGTCGACTGATGCTCATCAGTCGACTGATGGGAGTCATCAGTCGACTGATGGCGACGAATCAGCCTTTGCGCTAGGTCAAAATGGATAAGGTTTGACGCGGCCACTTCGTGATAAAAATTATACAACTTCATGATCTATTCCAAAAAAAGAGGAGACATATTCAGAGGCCAAAATCTATAAAAGGAGGGGAGGATTCCAACTCCAAATCACATCAAGTTTATTCTCAAGTGCCCTACAACGCTAACGCTCCAACGCTGTCATAACGCCGACGCGACGACAAGTTCAAATCTCCTTCGTCGGTAGCAGTAGCAAGTAATTATTTTTATTGTATTATTTGTTTTAATCGTAACGAGGTGAGGTAGGCTTGTTGCCTCATCCTTGTACTTTTGGTTTTGTGATCGTTGTCTCCTACCTCCAACGAGGAGGAGACGTTATAGTGCTTTGACCTCCGTACGCGGTCTAGGACCGATAGGGCCTTGGAGTAGCAACCGCTGGGTTGTGAACCAAGTAAAAATAAACGTGTTTCTTTATTTTTCGCTGCTCTTACTCATTTAATTATCTACTCGAACGAAACGTCGAAAATATTTACGATCGCTATTCACCCCCCCTCTAGCGACGCTTCTCGATCCAACATTTATGACACCAGATCAAATTGAGACAAAATACAAAATGTGTAAACAAAATACGAGAACAATAAGAAAAATAAATCAACATCTCGACGATGTAGTGGGACCAACAAGGAAAGGGAATCTCTGAGCGATGTAAAGGTAGTCAACAAGGCACGCCCTCTATCAGCTAACCCGGAGGTCAAAGAAAAGAGGGAGTGAGTACAAATCACTCAATGGGTGCATAGAAAGATAGTACATGATAATATAACATATAATGGAGGTCAAAGGAATGAATCCTTATTAACTCAAACCTTAGAGTACAAATATTAGTCCATAACTAATGTTGGTGCAATCGGCCCAGATCACGATTGACCAGACTTGAGTTGGACTCGAGTAGTGTTTTGATGTTTGACATTGATGTCTGACAATGTGTTGGAGAGATTGTTGGTGCAATCGACCCAGGTCATATTTGATGTTTGACGATGGTTTGACCATTGTCATGGGAAAGTCCAAGCTTGAGTCTTGGCATGGAAAGTCCAACATGGGTTGGCAAGGAAAGTCCAAGCATGGGTCTTGGCAAGGGAAAGTCCAAGCATTGGTCTTGGCATGGAAAGTCCAACATGGGTTGGAAAGGGAAAATCCAAGCTTGCGTCTTGGCAATTGAGAAGTCCAAGGGGAATATTGGTGGCGTAAAGTCGAAGGGTGGAGTCTTGGCAGCATAAGTCCAATGGTTGGCGGCGTAAAGTCCAAGTAGAGTCTTGGCAGCGTAAGCCCAATGTGCCTTGGCGGTGTAGACCACATTAGCATGACAATAGCTGATGGAAGCACCTAAAGGTTAGCATATGGATGAACAAGTTATGGATGACTTGGAGGGATCCGATAGGCGCGAGGCTGATGGAGATGGCTTGAAGGCTTAGGTCAAGGCTAAGGGTGTTGGGATGTCGCTTCGGAGGCTCATTGGCTCCCATGTCCCCGGATTAAAATTTTCACTAATGAAAGACTTAATCCGGATGGGATGAGCTTCCTTGGCACAACCTATTCGTCGTCGTGCTAACAACTTGAGTGGTCACTTGAACAAACTAGTTGTTCAAGCAACACAACTCTTCTAGTTGGTTAGCCGCGGAAAAGACGATGGATGGATCGCCGGTTTTTGTGTTTGTCTTCGGGGTCCATGATTATACAATATATATCCATTCATACACATGCATAATCAAAATATTAAAGAACATATTCAGATCTGTAAATAAAGTTAAAAACAACTTTATACCTTACGATCTTCTATCGTATGTCCTATCCTTCTCGTGGACGACGTGTGGACGAAGATCCTCCACGAGTTGAAGCCTTCTTGATCACTTTCTTCTCTACCTTGTCCGCTGCGAACAAAGAGAAGCAATCACAAATACCTTTCCTATCTAGAACCGACCACCAAATTAGGGAATTTGGTGCAACCGCCGGCCAAGGAGCAAGTGGATGATGCGCCGGCCACCAAATGAATGGAAACCGCGGGCCACCTTGAGAGATTGAGGAAGATGATTGCCGCCACCAATGGATGGAGAACCGCCAGCCAAGGAGCAAGGAAAAGGGAAGAGTGCCACCCAAAACCAAGGAGGAGAAGAGAGGGATGACTGCCAAACCCTAGCTTGCCGCCAAGCTTGTACTACCAAACCCTAGCCAATGGAAGATGAGCCAAACCCTAACCCTAATTCGAAAACCAATCTCCTTATCTTATCCTTGCCGCCCAACCCTAAGCACCTATTTATAGAATAGGGCTTAAGCCTCCTTTAATCTCATCCGTCGGATCTAGGGATTTAACCTCCACCGTCGGATCTAGGGTTTTATCCCAACCGTCGGATCTAGGGTTTCATCTCAACCGTCGGATCTAGGATTTCATCCTAATCGTCGGATCTAGGATTTCATCCCAACCGTTGGATCTAGGGTTTTATCCCAACCGTCGGATCTAGGGATTTAATCTCCACCGTCGATTCTAGGGTTTCATCCTAACCATCGGATCTTAGGGATTTAATCCCAACCGTTGGTTCTAGGGTTTCATCCTAACCATCGGATCTTAGGGATTTAATCCCAACCGTTGGTTCTAGGTTTTGTTTTACATTCTTGGATCTAGACTTCACAAGGATTATATTAGGCTACGATAGGGACCATAAGGAGGAGTTGGGTCTTGGCCACCCGATGGATCGGAACCACACATACTTGATCCATCAATGATGTTCCATTCCACTAGAGGATCATCATTGAACTACCTCACCAACCCCCATAAATTAATATGGGCTCCATATATTATTTGTACATTAATCTCCCCGTGTTTAAGATATCGAATGTCCGTCAATTAATTGATTTACTGACCATCAATTAATTAACATCTAACTCCTCGAGTAGTACCACTCAACCTTATCATCATGTTGACTAAGTCAACCATTTGGATGAACCTTATGAGCTCCTCAAGGGGACATCATCAACCTAATATATAGGACACGGTTTCCTCCTATAATCAACGGCACACCATGTAAATAATATTATTTCCCAACTTACCGGGCATATTGATTTAATCCATCTAAATCTCACCCACTGGTAAATTAAAGAAATAAATACTAAGTACATGTGCCCGTTATTATATCGGGATTAAGAGCATGTATAACATAATATCCGAGGTCCGATTCAATTATGTAGTCAGTACTAAATTGAATCACCTCTATGTCGGTCCTACTCAATACACCTAAGTGTACTAGTGTAACTCTATGTTCAAGATAAAACAATACCAAGCTACACTACAACCATGCCAATGGTTTGTCCAAAACCATCTTGGTTGTGAGCCTCTACTTATATTTTACAAGGGACTGATAACATGATCTTCTGTGCCACACCAAGCACCATGTTATCTACAATGTAGAATATTAGACAATATGCACACATATATAATGAATATATAAAATGAAAACAATGATCATGTGATTCTTATTTCAAAATAAAATGTTCATACAGAAAAGAGCTAGGCTTTCAGTATACATTCTAACAATCTCCCACTTATACTAAAAGACTATGCTGTCATCACTCTGCCATACATCTGATCCCCATGTCCTCCACATGCCTATCAAACGCTTTCGCTGGAAGGGCCTTAGTGAATGGATCTGCCAGGTTATCCTCTGATGAAATATTGGCGACAACAACTTCTCCTCGCTTTACGATCTCTCGTATGAGGTGGTACTTGCGCTCTATGTGTTTACTCGCCTTATGGGCTCGTGGTTCCTTCGAGTTTGCAACTGCACCACTGTTATCACAATAAATTGTGATAGTTCTGGGCAAACCAGGAATCACATCCAAGTCCATCAAGAAGTTCCTGAGCCATATAGCTTCCTTGGCTGCCTCAGAGGCTGCCACATACTCAGCTTCCATGGTAGAGTCCGCCACGCATTTCTGCTTGACACTCCTCCATACTATGGCTCCACCTCCAAAAGTAAACACAAACCCCGAGGTAGACTTACTCTTGTCCCTATCTGATTGGAAATCCGAATCCGTGTAACCCAGAGGGACTAATTGATCTGCCCGGTAAACTAGCATATAATCCCTAGTCCTTCTCAGGTACTTCAATATATGCTTTACCACAGTCCAATGTCCCTGTCCAGGATTACTCTGATATCTGCTAACCATGCCCACGGCAAAGCAGATATCCGGTCTCGTACATAGCATAGCATACATAAGGCTTCCTACTGCCGAAGCATAAGGAACCGCCTTCATGTCCTCTATCTCCTTTGATGTTTTGGGACACATCTCTTTAGATAAAGGAACTCCATGCCTAAAAGGTAGAAAACCTTTCTTGGAGTTCTGCATGCTAAAACGTGCAAGGATAGTGTCAATATATGAAGCTTGAGATAAGCACAACATCCTTTTCTTGCGATCCCTTATAACTTTGATCCCAAGGATGTGTCCCACTTCTCCCAAGTCCTTCATGTCAAACTGTTTGGACAACCATACCCTTACGTCTGATAACACTTTGATATTGTTGCCAACTAACAAAATGTCATCTACGTATAGTACAAGAAACACCACTACGTTTCCGTCACATCTCTTGTATACACAAGGTTCATCCGGACTTTGAATAAATCCATATGACTGGATTACCTCATCAAAGCGGATGTTCCAAGATCTAGAAGCTTGCTTCAATCCATAAATGGACCGATTAAGCTTACATACAAGATGCTCTTTGCCTTTAGTAATGAATCCCTCTGGTTGCCACATATAGATGTTCTCCTCAAGACTTCCGTTAAGGAAAGTTGTCTTGACATCCATCTGCCATATCTCATAATCCATATGAGTAGCTATAGATAAGAGAATCCAGATAGACTTAAGCATAGCTACCGGCAAAAAGGTCTCCTCATAGTCGATACTCTCTTTCTGAGTATACCCTTTCGCAATAAGCCTAGCTTTGAAGGTCTCAACCTTCCCATCTACCCCTCTCTTTCTCTTGTAGATCCACTTGCATCCAATAGTTTTTACACCATCGGGTGGCTCTACTAGCTCCCAGACCTGATTAGAATCCATAGATTCTATCTCTGAATTCATCGCTCTTTGCCAAGATACCGCATCTCTATCTTGGATTGCCTCGTCATATGTCCAGGGATCAGGTTCATGTTTACCAGGGACTAAGTCCGAAGACTCTCCCAAAAACATGAATCTATCGGGTTGTCTAACAACCCTCCCACTACGACGAGGTACCTCCCGTGTATGCTCTGTGACACGCGGTGCAGTGACTTGTGGGGTATCCTCTTGTGCGGTGATGCTGAAGTCGGGACTTCCTGTCAACTCCTCAAGAACAATCCTACTCTTGGGCTTGTGGTTCATTACATAATCCTCCTCTAGAAATCGGCGTTAGTGCTAACGATCACCCTCGATCTCTAGGATTATAAAATAAACCACCTTTCGTTCCTTAGGGTAGCCAACAAACACGCATACTTACATGCGAGGTTCCAACTTACAGCATCTCCTTCCTTGGCATGTCTTTGGACTCCCATATCCGAATATGTCTCGGACTAGGCTTTTGCCCGATCCACAATTCTCTGGGGTAGAAGTCTGATTTAGATGGAACCAAGTTGTATACATTGCGTATCCAGTGCATACCCCGAGCGAAATAGGTAACTCGAATAACTCATCATCGATCGACCATCTCCATAAGAGTCCTATTCCTTCGCTCCGCTACACCATTCTGTAGGGTGTGCGGTGCGGAACAATTGGGATTGAATCCCGACCTACGATAAGTAACTCCTAAACTCTCCCAAGAGGTACTCGCCACCACGATCGGATCGTAATGTCTTGATACTTTTACCTTGGCGGTTCTCCACATGACCTTGAATTCTTTGAACTTGTCAAAGCATTGGACTTCTGGCGGTAAATGTATCCATACCTTGAATAATCGTCTATAAAAGAGACGAAGTATTCAAAGCCACCTCTTGCCTGGATAGACATAGGACCGCACAAATCAAAATGAACCATTTCCAACACATCTTTGGCTCTATACCACTTGGCCTTGAAAGGCCTCTTGGTCATTTTACCTTCCAAGCAAGATTCGCAGGTTGGGAGATCCTCCACCACTAATGAACCCAAAGGTCCATCAGCTATCAACCTTTGAATTCTACTTAGGTTAATATGACCAAGCCTTAGATGCCAAAGATATGTTTGGTTCATTTGCGAAGGTTCTTTTCTCTTATTAGATTTAGAAGATGAGTTATTTACTTTTATATGCATCGTGGGAGTTTTTGGTTCAAGAGTATATAAATTGCCAACCAATGTACCAGAACAGATAATCTCCCTATTCCTTTTTATAACCACCTTGTCATTAAAAGAAACAGAATATCCATCCAAAAACAATTTAGAAACTGAAATTAAATTCTTTCTAAAAGTAGGTACATAAAGACAATTTCTCAACACCAAAAATTTATTCCTATCAAAAGATAAATAAACGTCTCCCATTGTAATAGCTGTCACCTTTGAAGCATTGCCCATGAAGACGGTGATTTCTCCCTCAGCTAGTCGTCGGGTTTCCTGGAACCCCTGCAAAGTATTGCAGACATGATCAGTGGCTCCTGTATCTACACACCAGGTACTGGTAGATAACACCGCTAAACATGTTTCAACAACTAAACAAGAAGATATACCTTTATTCTTTCGGCGAGGACAGTCCGCCTTCCAATGTCCAGTCTGCTTGCAAGTGAAGCACTTGCCTTTCGGCTTCTTCACTCCTGCCTGAGGTCCTCCTGCCACTTTCTTCGCTCCACCTTGCTTCTTCTTCTTCTTACCTTTCGGTTTAGAGGAAGAAACCTTCTGAGCGACCATGGCTTGAGAACTCTGACGAAAAAGCCCCTCTGCTGGAGTTACATCGAAGCTCCGCCAATGAATACAACCTCTTGTTCATGTTGTAGTTGGTGGAACTGCTCAAAACTCCTAGCGGAGGCGGAGAATGATATCGACACAGGTTTCCCCATCGATCTCGGCTCAGGGACTTCCATTTCATTAAGATGAGCCATCATCTTGAGAACATGATCCCTAACGGGTGTTCCCTCGACCATGGTGGTCGTCATCAAGTTTCTCATTGCCTCCTGCCTAGCCGCTCTACTCTGATGTCCGAAAAGTTCCTTGAGATTGAACATCATGTCATAAGCTGTGGCTATGGCCTGATGCTGATGTTGCAGCACATTTGACATAGATGCCAAAATGTAACACCGCGCCATCTCATCTGCCTTAACCCATTTCTTATAATGTTCTTTCTCCTTTTCATCGAGTCATGGTGGGCTTAGGAGGAGACCTCGAAGAGTACAAATTTGTACTCCTCATGATTAAGACAATATCCAGGTTTCTTTTCCAATCAATGTAATTTGGACCAGTAAGTTTGTTTTCTTTTAAAATCACAGCAAGTGGGTTGAAAGCCATTTGAAAATCCTAAAAAACACAATGATCAAAATATTAGATTTCAAATATTATTGATTCCTCAAAACAATAAAATCCCGAAATCAACCAACACCTCAAAACACCGAGAATTTCGTATGCCACGTGTGGGCGATATCTGAAACCTACATTTGTAAGAGGAGGTTTTACCCATTAATTTTATTATCTTGTCAACCTTACTTTTTGACAAATAAAATTAATAGTTGGTTCCTCTTTGGCCCTACAAATAAAAGCAGTGACTCCGATGGGGAGGATACTTTCATTTGCATCTAAGTGTGCACCATTACACGATACTAAGGGAATTATTTCGGATTATGTGCCTTACCGCTGTGGAAGTACACATGCTCCTAGATAATTTCCTATAACCATTATTTGACCTAGTGATCCGCAAACAAACCCGTCCGCAGGGAGGAAGGCACTCAAAGCCAACACACAAGTTTGTTCGCATCACACGTCAAATTGTAATGGAGGCCGCGAGAATTAATTAAAATATCCCTCTCCCACATAGTAAATTGCAAATGAGGAATTTTAAATCACACACAACATGCATATAAAACAAATAAGCAATAAATATGGAAAAAAACAAAATTTTTCCAACTATTATGGCATTGTCCTCCAATATGCATCCCGTCGTGTGGCCACCTCGTCCGCTCCATCTTTTTCCATGCGCAAGTCACCAAAGAGTTCCGAGCCGAGATTAAACATTTTAATTTACATCCATCGATCCTATACTCCACGAAGGAGTGTACAAATAATCTAGATCGAAAGTAAACTAAAATGAGCGGCTAAACAATGCCGTATTTAATTATAAAAATTAAAT
Source organism: Wurfbainia villosa (assembly GCA_025175895.1). NCBI lineage: Eukaryota > Viridiplantae > Streptophyta > Magnoliopsida > Zingiberales > Zingiberaceae > Wurfbainia > Wurfbainia villosa. The sequence continues at coordinate 73,676,788 of CM046000.1, read as the reverse complement.
ACTAATCTAGCCTCGTCAACCCCGAGGATTCAAATAATAAATTTTTTACACACTTCCATTCACATACACACACATGGCCATAATAGTCGGATCTTATGCCTGCAACCAAAGAGTTAAACTACGCATATCCTACTATTATCCGGTACATATAATATATGAAACATGCATAAAAAATTAACCGAATCCAAAACACACAAAACCGGAAACCGTGGCTCTGATACCAATTGTTGGGATGTCGCTTCGGAGGCTCATTGGCTCCCATGTCCCCGGATTAAAATTTTCACTAATGAAAGACTTAATCCGGATGGGATGAGCTTCCTTGGCACAACCTATTCGTCGTCGTGCTAACAACTTGAGTGGTCACTTGAACAAACTAGTTGTTCAAGCAACACAACTCTTCTAGTTGGTTAGCCGCGGAAAAGACGATGGATGGATCGCCGGTTTTTGTGTTTGTCTTCGGGGTCCATGATTATACAATATATATCCATTCATACACATGCATAATCAAAATATTAAAGAACATATTCAGATCTGTAAATAAAGTTAAAAACAACTTTATACCTTACGATCTTCTATCGTATGTCCTATCCTTCTCGTGGACGACGTGTGGACGAAGATCCTCCACGAGTTGAAGCCTTCTTGATCACTTTCTTCTCTACCTTGTCCGCTGCGAACAAAGAGAAGCAATCACCTTTCCTATCTAGAACCGACCACCAAATTAGGGAATTTGGTGCAACCGCCGGCCAAGGAGCAAGTGGATGATGCGCCGGCCACCAAATGAATGGAAACCGCCGGCCACCTTGGAGAGATTGGAGGAAGATGATTGCCAGCCACCAATGGATGGAGAACCGCCGGCCAAGGAGCAAGGAAAAGGGAAGAGTGTCGCCCAAAACCAAGGAGGAGAAGAGAGGGATGACCGGCCAAACCCTAGCTTGCCGCCCAAGCTTGTAGCCGCCCAATGGAAGATGAGCCAAACCCTAACCCTAATTCGAAAACCAATCTCCTTATCTTATCCTTGCCGCCCAACCCTAAGCACCTATTTATAGAATAGGGCTTAAGCCTCCTTTAATCTCATCCGTCGGATCTAGGGATTTAACCTCCACCGTCGGATCTAGGGTTTTATCCCAACCGTCGGATCTAGGGTTTCATCTCAACCGTCGGATCTAGGATTTCATCCTAATCGTCGGATCTAGGATTTCATCCCAACTGTCGGATCTAGGGTTTTATCCCAACCGTCGGATCTAGGGATTTAATCTCCACCATCGATTCTAGGGTTTCATCCTAACCATCGGATCTTAGGGATTTAATCCCAACCGTTGGTTCTAGGGTTTCATCCTAACCATCGGATCTTAGGGATTTAATCCCAACCGTTGGTTCTAGGTTTTGTTTTACATTCTTGGATCTAGACTTCACAAGGATTATATTAGGCTACGATAGGGACCATAAGGAGGAGTTGGGTCTTGGCCACCCGATGGATCGGAACCACACATACTTGATCCATCAATGATGTTCCATTCCACTAGAGGATCATCATTGAACTACCTCACCAACCCCCATAAATTAATATGGGCTCCATATATTATTTTTACATTAATCTCCCCGTGTTTAAGATATCGAATGTCCGTCAATTAATTGATTTACTGACCATCAATTAATTAACATCTAACTCCTCGAGTAGTACCACTCAACCTTATCATCATGTTGACTAAGTCAACCAACTGGGTTTACATGATGAACCTTATGAGCTCCTCAAGGGGACATCATCAACCTAATATATAGGACACGGTTTCCTCCTATAATCAACGGCACACCATGTAAATAATATTATTTCCCAACTTACCGGGCATATTGATTTAATCCATCTAAATCTCACCCACTGGTAAATTAAAGAAATAAATACTAAGTACATGTGCCCGTTATTATATCGGGATTAAGAGCATGTACAATATAATATCCGAGGTCCGATTCAATTATGTAGTCAGTACTAAATTGAATCACCTCTATGTCGGTCCTGTTCAATACACCTAAGTGTACTAGTGTAACTCTATGTTCAAGATAAAACAATACCAAGCTACACTACAACCATGCCAATGGTTTGTCCAAAACCATCTTGGTTGTGAGCCTTTACTTATATTTTACAAGGGACTGATAACATGATCTTCTGTGCCACACCAAGCACCATGTTATCTACAATGTAGAATATTAGACAATATGCACACATATATAATGAATATATAAAATGCAAACAATGATCATGTGATTCTTATTTCAAAATAAAATGTTCATACAGAAAAGAGCTAGGCTTTCAGTATACATTCTAACAAAGGGTGGTATAACAAGTATGGGGGCACCATACTTGGAGTTAAAACCTCATGTTTGAGGTGTATCAGTCGACTGGGACAATGGTTAGTCGATTGATGAGAGTCGACTAGAGTTCGACTGTCGGAATTATCCTAGTAGTCGACTGCCAGCATTGGGCAGTCAACTGATGGCTTGAGCAGTCGATTGATCTAGAGATTAGTCGACTGCTGGTCAGGAATTCGGGGATAGAAGCTTCCCGAGTCGACTGTTAGGGTTCGATAGTCGAGTGATGACCCGATCAGTCGACTGATAAGCATGATCAGTCGACTGATGGTCTATCCATTGGAACTTATCCAACGTGGCTCATGCCGTTGTGAGACAATGACTACAGGAGCAGTCGACTAATGGTCCTGATCAGTCAACTGCTAGGCGAAATCCATCCCAAATATAGGTCATAAAAGTAGCTCGAAAGGAGGGATTTGGCATCGGTTTTCTTGGGCGAATTGGAGTGATTTGCTGGTGCAAATCAGGGTCTTCAAGGCTAGTCCAAGGCAATCGACAAGAAAGCTTCCAAAAGATTTTTCTAAAGTGTTATTTGCATTCTTTTGTTGTATTTACTTGCATATGCTTGTTGTTCATTGTATTACTTAGAGTAATTACTTGTACAAGGTTTCTCCACCTTCGAATTATTCTGAGAAGGAGTTATTGAGTAGTGGTGTGTGATTGGCATCGCTAGGGCTCGTTTGAAACCAATCCGTGGAGTAGAAACCATTCGGTTCCGAACCACATTATATTTGGTGTTGTCATTGTGCTTGTGTGTATTTGTTTTATATATATATATATTCCACTGCGTATAACACATTTTGTAGCAAGCGCAATCAATTCCATCATTGAACAACGAATCACTATTCAACCACCTCTAGCGGGCGCACAAGTCCTAACAAGTGGTATCAAAGCTTGCAACTCTTCTACAGACTAACACCCGAGAGCAAGATCGCTAGAGGGAAGATGGAATTTGAAGAACAATTAGGATGGGACATCAACACACCAGTGCCTTACAATTTCTACAGACAAGAAGGATTCAACCAATGGAAGGCAAGAATTGAAGACTTATTATGATGTGGGACTTCGAAAAATGACCCGCATTGATGGAAGGATTCAGGTATCCAAAAGGGCCAAAGGGAAGGTTTCCTCAAAATGAAAAAGTGGATCGGGGAACAAATCCAAGAATTCGAGATAAACAAAAATGTAATAAAATTCTTGGTTGATTTGATTCCTAATGATATTTTATCTAGCTTAAGTGAATACAAGGATGCCAAGGAGCTTTGAAGCAATTTGGCAAAGTATCATGAAAGTTCATCACCGGTCCAAGAAGAAGAAGAGGAGTGCTCATTCTCTCAAGCTCAAGAAGAAGCAAGCACATCTTCATCAAAAGAGCTTGAGGATTCGGAAGTTGATAGAGAATCAACATCCGAATCCAAATTGGAAGAGGAAGAAAAGGTAGAAGAAGCCTCCACCTCTAGGATTTAAGGGGAGGATATTAGATCATCCTCAATGCTGGAGCAAGAAGAACATGAACCATCTACCTCCGGTCAAGAAGAGGAAGAAGTCCAAACTTCCACCACCCTAGGTAACTCAAATATTGTAGTTAAAATTAAAAATCATATAATATGTTTTGAGTGTAGGGATCAAGGACACTACAAGAGTAAGTGTCCTAAAAGGGTCAAGAAGGCTTAACCAGCTCCAAAGGTCAAGAAAGCCGATGTCCCCACAATTAAAAGCAAGGAGCACGTGATTTGCTTCAAGTGCAATCAATGGGGCCATTATCGGAGTCAATGCCCAAAGGGGAAGAAAAAGACCCAAGAAGGAGCTACACATATAGGGGGAGCCTCTAAGGTAAACCCCAAGGTAAAATTCAATAATGCACCTTCTTTAATTAATAGGCAAAAGCATGCTAGGAATTTTGTTGCTATTACTCATGAACAAAAGCATGCTAGAAATAGATTTTATTGTCTAGGTGCAAAATCATATATATAACATTTAAAATAAGGAGAAATTTGGGACTAATATCCCTAGAAAAATCCTTCCTAGGGAGACCATTAGGAAGATAGAGGATCACCTAGGCATCAACCCTAAATGGACTAGACATATGCCTAGAAATAAGAATATCTCAAGAGTTAATGAAAAATAAAAAATTGAGATATTAGAAAAGGAAAATCAAGTCTTGAGGTCAAGGCTTGAGAAAATGGAAAAGACCCTTAGGAATATATAAGATCAAATTAAAGGGTCAAATGATCAAAAATCTAGGTCAAGGAGTCAAAACCTAAGTTTTAGGAAGCAAGGTCCAACCGAGGTCAAGGAAGGTTTGGGTCACAAACCTAAGCCCAAGGAGACCTACCATGTATTCCATTCGATTATGAAACACAACCTAGGTCTAGGAAAACCAAAGTCACAAGGGAAGTCATCCCTAGAGTTGACCATGGTAGATGCCTAGTGGCTAAGGTTTCAAGGAAATCTAGGGAAGCCATTATGAAGGTCAAAGGGGGAGTTACCTCTAGAGTTGACCTAGACAAAACCCAAATGACCAAGGCTTCAAAGCCTAGGAGGGTCATTAGGAGGGTATCTAGAGAAGTTATCCCTAGTGAATACCTAGTTAACCCAAGGAGCTCCAATAGGTGTTGGGTTCCTAGGAGCGTGATCAATTCACGCTAGATGGGTTTAGGTGTGCCAACCTTGAATGGATGGGTAGTTAACTTAACCATAGTAAAGGTGACACTTTAGGTCATTTTCAAGGTTATGGATACCTTGGAAATAGGTTTGAATTTAAATCCTAAAAGATTTTAGGATGTGCCAATATAATTTATAGAACTATAAAAAAAATTGATCAAATTGGCACAATTTAGGTTTAGAGATGATAATGTGTCATTTTGGGTTTTTGGCACACTTGGGATAAGCTAGTAATATGGCAAAATGGGTCTAATTATAACAAATAGCAACAAATATCAAAATTTAGGTATCATATACCTTTACATTTTATTTGCCATGCTTGATTTGCCATATAACATGTCATGACATCATATCTACTTTTAATTATATAATATGTCATGATCATGCTTAGGATTAAGGTTAAATGTCATGTATGCTTAGATTCCATTTTATGCCATGACATCATGATTATAAACACATGTTTATTTATATCATCATTAATGCCATAATCATTCATGCATTAATAAAAATTGAGTTAAGGACAATTGACATGACTTGAAGTCCCATGTATAAGGGAATCAAGTAGTGTTACTTTAGAAAAATGCATGAAACTCTAAATTAGGATGAACAAAATCTACATCTCACATTACATTGACATGTATTTGTATTGATACACCCTAGATACATGTGAGATGCTAGGATATGAGTTGAGTTCAAGGTGCATAGTTTTTGCATCTAGATGAACTCAAACTTATCTTATATTATTGTTGGATCATTGGGAAAGCTTATGCTCAAGCCATGTTCATGGAGCTCAAAGAACATGATCCAATATAAGGTTTTAAAATAATTTGAAAATCATTTTGAAAAATCTTGGTTTAATCTATCTTTCGATAGAAGTCACCATTATGATGTTGATACAAAGTGAGCTCAAACACTGAAGTTTGTCTTCACTTTTGAACTTTGTATCAATTTCACTATTTTATGGGTAAATTCTTTTTGCAATATTTTTCACCCATTGTATTGCTTATAAGTAATGTACGTATGAAATTTCACGATTTTTCAATATATGTAGAATTACTTATGCTTTTTCAAAACTCATTTCTGATAACTGAAATTCAGAAATTTCAGTTATCAGTCGACTGTCGCTTGATGGCAGTCGACTAATGTATAGGGTAGTTGACTGATTACTATCAGAGTCGACTGCTAGAGCTGATTTCGGGTAAACAAGGATGTTTAGCCTATATTTCAGCTATGTTAGGGGTTCCCTAATCACTCCTAACCCTAGGATATGCTTTGAAAAGCATTGGAAAGGGTGAAAATCCATTGGATATGGATTAGGAGAGTTGTTAGAGTGATGTATCAATTTTAAGGTGTGTGAAAGTTCAACATTGAACTTTTAATCTTAGTTTTTATGGTTTAGTGTTTCTATCGGCTTAGGGACTCTCCAAGGATATTGTTGGTGCAATGGTCAAGGGGGAGCAAGCCTTTAGGGGGAGGTATCCATCATGTGATGATGGATGTTATTTTTTCTCATGAGGGGGAGAAATGGAAATTTAAGATACCCAATTTAAAAATTGGGAGAGTTTATAGGAAGCCTCTCTTAAGTGATATGGAACTTATCACTAGGAAGAGTGAAGGAATCCTAGGTGCTTTTGGACCAAGGGGGAGATTGTAAGATCTCATTGGGATATGAGACATTGACCTCCTTGGGAGAAACTTTTTGATGTATGTAAAAAATAGGGAGAATGTTAGAATTACCAATTTGGGAAAATTGGTAAGGAAATTTGAGTTAGGGGCCTAACTCAAAGGTGTTTGGTTTTTTTCAAACATCAAAAAGGGAGAGATTGTTGGTGCAATCAACCCAGGTCATGATTGACCAGACTCAAGTTGGACTTGAGCAGTATTTTGATGTTTGACATTGATGTCTGACATTGATGTCTGACAATGTGTTGGGGAGATTGTTGGTGCAATCGACCCAGGTCGTATTTGATATTTGACGATGGTTTGACCATTGTCATGGGAAAGTCCAAGCTTGAGTCTTGGCATGGAAAGTCCAACATGGGTTGGAAAGGAAAGTCCAAGCATTGGTCTTGGCATGGAATGTCCAACATGGGTTGGCAAGGGAAAGTCCAAGCTTGAGTCTTGGCAATTGAGAAGTCCAAGAGGAATATTGGTGGCGTAAAGTCCAAGGGTGGAGTCTTGGCAGCATAAGTCCAATGGTTGGCAGCGTAAAGTCCAAGCGGAGTCTTGGCAGCGTAAGCCCAATGTGCCTTGGCAGTGTAGACCACATTAGCATGACAATAGCTGATGGAAGCACCTAAAGGCTAGCATATGGATGAACAAGTCATGGATAACTTTGAGGGATCCGATAGGCGCGAGGCTGATGGAGGTGACTAGAAGACTTAGGTCTAGGCTAAGGATGGTCTAGCAAGTATGGGGGCACTATACTTGGGGTTAAAACCTCATGTTTGAGGTGTATCAGTCGATTGAGACTATGGTCAGTCGACTGATGAGAGTCGACTAGAGTTCGACCTTGAATTGGTTTAGCACATCGCCAACATTAGGCGATAATTGATGGCTCGAGCGATCGATCCGAGATCAGTTGATTGCTGGTCGGGAATTTGGGGATAGAAGCTTCCCAAGTCGACTGTTAGGGTTCGATAGTCGAGTGATGACCCGATCAATCGACTAATGGTCTATCCATTGGAACTTATCTAACGTGACTCATGTCATTGTGAGACAACGACTATAAGAGTAGTCGACTGATGGTCCCGATCAGTCAACTACTAGGCGAAATCCAACCCGAATGCAAGTTAAAAAAGTAGCTCAGAAGGAGGGATTTGGCATCGGTTTTCTTGGGCGAATTGGAGCAATTTGCTAGTGCAAATCAGGGTCTTCAAGGCTAGTCCAAGGCAATCAACAAGCAAGCTTCCAAAAGATTTTTTGTAAAGTGTTCTTTGTATTCTTTTGTTGTATTTACTTGTATATGCTTGTTGTTCATTGTATTACTTAGAGTAATCACTTGTACGAGGTTTCTTCACCTCCGGATTGTTCCGAAAAGGAGTTATTGAGTAGTGCGTGGTGTGTGATTGGCATCGCTAGGGCTCGTTCGAACCCAATCCGTGGAGTAGGAACCATTCGGTTCCGAACCACATTATATTTGGTGTTGTGATTGTGCTTGTGTGTATTTATTTTTGTTATATATATATATATATATATATATATTCTGTTGCGTATAACATATTTTGTAGCAAGCGCGATCAATTCCATCATCGAACAACGAATCGCTATTCACCCCCCTCTAGCGGGCGCACAGGTCCTAACAACTAACTTAGTCGGTAATATAATAAATGCAAATGTGACATACACAACCAATCGAAAACCTACAAGAAATAAAAATCGAGATACCACGATAAAGCCTCATGGATCTCGTGGTAATATAGAGGGGCACTATCTGCGAGAAACAATATGCTACCATGAATGTGTCTCATGGGAAGATATGCAATATAGAAAGCACTATTTGTGGGCAACAACATGCTACCACGAATGGTGTTGGGACATTGATGTGCACTAGGGGGGTGAATAGCATCGATTCAAACTCTCTCTTCGATTTCATTCGTTCTCGATTGCGTCATTCTTGTCTACAAGGTGTTAGCATAGAGGAAATAAAACACAAACAATATAGACAACACAATCACATGACAAACCATTTTTATGTGGTTTGGAACTCCAGTTTCTACTCCAGGGATTAGCTCTAGAGATACACTTCCACTAAAACTTTGTCCTTATCGAAATGGCACAGAAGGTGGAGAAATATCTTACAACTACTTGGGGCTTACAAGAATATAACCAAATACACAAATATGAGTGAAACGCAAAAACAAAGAACAAATACATTACACAAGTGAGCTTTGCTTAGATGCTTGTTTGGTTACTATCGAATGCTCTTGAAGGTCTTGAATGCAACAATACTTCCCCTTTAAAGTCTCCAAGAAATTGGTGCCGAATCTTCAGCCAAAGTCCTCCTTTTATAAACTCATATCACATTGATTTTTGCCGATCAATCGATGGACCTTACCCCTTAGTCGACTAGTCACTTATCTGTTGTCTCACAACGGCTTAATCCACGTTGGATTTCAGTTGATTAGTCCATTGCTTATAGCTATCAGTCAACTGCCTAAGCCATCAGTCAACTACCCTGAGCCTTTAGTTGACTAGGAAAAATTATGTGCTATTGTCCACTAAAGTTAGTTCATTGCCTCATCACAACAATCGATTGCTCCATCGGAGTATTGTTTCCCAAGTCGGCCGAGCGCTCGAGTCAGAGTCCCAACTATCCGTGGCTAGTCGATTGCCTCACCACAATAGTTGACTGCCGGGGCATCGAGCTCCTGAGTGCTCTAGTTGACTACTCAATCAGTCGACTAGTCAATACCACTAGTCGACTGCCAAACAATCTGTACGATTGTTTTAACACAATTATCGAGTGAACCAAGCCCTAGTCAACTGGTAAACCTCAAAACTGAGGTTTAAGTCATCGAATATGATCTTCTCATACTTGACATTTACCCATAGCCTAGACCTAAGCCTTCAAGCATCTTCTATCTTCATCATGCCTTTAGGTTGAGTCCACGACTCCTCATCCTGTGTGCTAGCCTTTAAGTTCTTCCTTCAGCTTCGTCATGCTATTGGGCAATCTTAACCTAGACCTAAGCCTTCAAGCCACTTCCATCAGTCTCATGCCCTCAGGTTGAGTCAACGACTCCTCACCCTTTGTGCTAGTCTTCAAGTGCTTCCTTCAGCTTCGTTATACTAATGGGTCTTCTTTTGCTAAGAGGTCACGCCTATGGGACTTCTATTGCCAAGTTACACTTGGACTTATGTCACCATGACTCCACACTTAGACTTGTTAATGCCTATAAGATCCACATATCTTCACAATGGTATCATATTGTTCACTTTGGGCCTAAGCCCTCATGGTTTTATTTTTGAGCTCTACCCAAAAGGTCTCATACCAATGAAGATATATTTTCATCTTATAAGAACATGATCTTTTCCATGTCTTATCAATGTGGGACTTTGATTGTATTTCTAATACTCCAACAATCCCCCCCTCAAACGAAGGACCACATTGAACCCCCCCTCAAGCCTATCCGTCCTCGAAGGACATCCTCTGCTTGATGTCCGATCTCAACCCACCAAGACTTTCTGCCAATTGTCTGGTCCTCCTGACCCAGCTGGACTTCCTGTCAGTTGTCTAGCCCTTCTGGCCCAACTAGACTTCCTGCCTGGTGTCTGGTTCTCTTGATCCGGACATGGGAGCTCAACTTCCTTCGTTCGAGGTTCATGGCTTGACATGGACCATGACTCTGATACCAATTGTTAGTGCCTATAAGATCCACATATCTCCATAATGGTATGATATTGTCCACTTTGGGCCTAAGCTCTTATGATTTTGTTTTTGAGCTCTACCCAAAAGGTCTCATACCAATGGAGATATCTTTTCATCTTATAAGCACATGATTTTTTCCATGTCTTACCAATGTGGGACTTTGATTGTATTCTCAATACTCCAACAAGACTTACATGACCAAGACTACAAAGTTGGACTAACACCGCCAAGACTATATACTTGGACTTACATGGCCAAGACTACACACTTTGACTGTAAAATACCAGAAAAAAAAATAATAATAATAAAATGGATGTAGGGTAATTAAGAGAATACCCTATAGAAATTTTCCAGAAATTTTTTTTTTAGGAATTTTTCTGGACTCGAACGGAAATTTCTAAGCCCTTTTTGGGTAGGTGTTAATGGGCTTAATGGGTCGGAAATCCAACCCGTTAAACAAAAGAAACCCGTTATCATTAAAACCGAGCGTTTCGCAGCCGTTCATTTATTTTTCCGGCCGCGATCTTTGTTTTCCTTTTTTTTTTTTAATGCTTCGCGACCACTTTTCTTCCCCACCATGCTCGATCACCGTCGCTCGCGATTCCTTCTTCACGTGAGTCCTTTTCTCCTCAGCGCCGATCGGCTTCTCCACACGAATAGAGTCTTTTTTCCCTCGAAGTGAAGCGACCCCCTACTCCGTCGCCCCAGCGCTTCCGAGCAGCGGAGCTCTTCCTGTTCGCGCAGCCATTCTGCTCCATCGCTCAGACTCTGCCGGTCTTCTTCCTTGCGACATGCGACGACCGTCGGCTTGGACGACCCCCGGGACGGACTGGAAGCTCCGATTTGGCTATTTCCAGATGGGAGGCGACCGGGTGATTTTGATCGCTGCTGTCCGTCCATCGCCGGAGCGAGGTAAGGGCTGTCGTTTCCTTGTTTTCCTCGATCGCAAAAAGGGATTCAGTTGTGAATAAACCTTCCCGTAGTGTTCTCTGTTTAACATGACTCAATCGAGGATTTGGGCAGCAAGGTTTCGGTGGGTTGTCGATTATTAGGGTTTCTCATCGGCGATCAATGTTGGAACAAGGTAAGGCGTGAATTTTCTTACAGCAGGAGGGATTTCGGAGTCCTCTGGATTTACTGTGGCTAAAAACCGAATTTGGTTGTTTTGGGCAGTCGGTTGTCCGGTGAACAGGACCATCGGATTTGGGGAGAATCTTTGACGTTGCTTCATTATTGTAAGCACGATTCCCTTCTGGTTTATTATGCCAATCCAGTCTGTTTTGTTGAATCGCTGTGGGAATATTGAATTTCCTTTGCGTGTTGTGGCTGTAATTGTAGTTCATGGCGGTTGGAAGTTGATTCGCGATCTCTGCGAAGCTAGAGCGTGAGGTCTTAGGTAGCAAGCAGGGCGAGTTGTTGGGAAAATCGCCGAGGATCCCAAGTGCGGTATAGATGGTTGATCATCCCTTTTCATTTATCGTTGCTTGAATTCTTATGCCATGAGTTTTGATTAGTGGGAAGGTAGTTGAATTGTTGTAAGGGGTGTAAATGAATTTTGGGGAGGCTATGAGAGAGATTGATCAAGGGTTGTCGGTCGATGGATCGAGCCGGCTGATTGTGGCTATGAATTGGAGCCTTGGTTGGTTGTGAAGTGTTAAATGGGATGTGAGGGATGTTGGTTGTGATGTATTGTAAATGGGTCTATGGGTGTCAATGTAGACGTTCATAGGCTATGATCGGCTGCGAGTCGAGGTTTGATCATGTAGGGTTGTCAGATTTTATATCTGTATAGTGTGTTGGGGTGAAGCCCTATTTATGTTGCGAGTGGGGTTGTGAACTCGGTCAATTATGGTAATAAATGGTCAAGTCTGGCTAATTGGGGTTTCTAATTCGTATTCGATGAAGGGACGCAAGTATGGAAACGATAGAGTAGTAAATTATATACATCTATTGTCATGTGCTTGAACTTAATGCATATCATGGTTGTGCAGGACGTGGATACGAGGCAGGACCGCGGCCGTGAGGATTTATATTGTCACGAGCTTCTTATCAGGTAGGTAATTTCCTACTGGTCGGGTAGATGTAATGATTTCCAGATTTAGACATAGATATGAACATGTTAGGTGTTCATATTACCTTGATCATGCTCTGTTTATCGTTTGCTTGAACTTACCGTTGATATATATGTGTGCTCGATTATTGATAACACATGTTCCCTAGCATGATCTAGAAGTTACAGATGTGATGTAAGTAGGTCTAACTGTTTAGTAGGGTGTAGATGTTAGAGTACGGAGGATGACCTAAAATGTAAATTTGACAAAAAGGTCCTCTGTGGATAAGTATGACCCTAGATGTAGGACTTATTCCATACCTGTATGTTGCACATTTATTCACCAACCACGGGTTGTGTGAATGGTCATGTGAGTCGGGATGCAGGTGTCGCAAATGCACCGATGGTCCTAGCTTGTCATGATTAGATGAGTGACTCTCACAGGTAGAGAGTAATCGATCAATTGGGTGTGACTCTTTGTTGAACAGAGAGTCTAGGTAGATGTTCGTATGTGAGATAGTACCTCATGTCATGATGCATCTGTACATCGACGACATCGTCTCCCCTTGGGGTTGAGAGAGAGTCGTCAGTCATCCTGCCTCCCAGGTTACTTCCAGAGGAGTAACTGGTGTGAGGGCATAGCATTTGTTGTGCCGCACTCTACCATTATTGACGATGGTTATTGGAGTTGCGTGCAGTTGTCCTGGGTGCGTGGCACTCGACCGCTCATTGGAAGTGTCAGTCGGAGTGGCCAGCAGCAGGGACCCCCGTTGCATAGCGAGCTCTTTACGCTCATATGCTACTTGATCATACTACCCAACTCGGTCACTCGAGAGTGGTGGCGGCTGGAGTCGGGATAGTTGTCGTGTCGTGCCACCTAGGCCACACTGGGGTTGTGGTAGCGAGTAGGGGTGAGCAGGCATGACCATGCATGCAGCATTGCCGTATCATACGGTGTTTTGCATATGGTTATATATATATACATAACTGCTTGTATATATATATATATATATATATATATGGATGATGGTGATTGGTATGCATACAGATACAGTCTATATGTATACTCACTTTGATGATGCATTTGTATGTACTATGTCTGTTGCATTTGTTTGTACATATTCATACATGTTATTGCATATTCCTGTATGGTAGGTAGGTTGATATTTGTATACCTATCGGATATTCACAGTGATACCCTTGACTCAGGTTAGGATATTGTGTTAGTACTATACTGTTATACCCTATGATGTGATTATATGCCCAGGTTGGATCAGGATAGAGTAGCCGATCGCTGTGTATGTCAGCATCGTTGATGTTCAGTTTATTTAGTATATGCATGCATATCTATAGTTATGCTGATGTATACTTGTTGTACGAGTAGATTAAACTGTTGAATGACATGTAATATTGATACATATATTTACATGTTTTCTCTGATTACCTGCTGAGTTTTACTCACCACCTCCGACCCTGGGTTTTTCTGTCGCCTAGGTAACAGGTGGACGACCTCGTGACGACTTGGAGCTGCGCCGACCGATCCATCCCATCTCCGTTTTCTGAGTCTCCCGAGGAGTTCGTTTTCTTATGGCTTGGACTTGTTTATTGTGTTTTGGATTTTGGTCCTATGTCGTGGACCTTAGTTTATATTTGGACTTTGTCTTTATGTTGTGGACGTTATTTTGGTATTGATGTTTTTGTACGGTTTTAGTACTGTGGTCTTGTCAGGTGGAGTACACCTGTATATTATATTTTTGTTATGTATGTTGTGGGTATGCGCTCTTTATTTCCGCTGCTATTATTTGTTATGTATATATATTGTTGTTGTTGTGGGCCTACGAGCCTTGTATTAACCCGAAATGTTGTCACGTACAGGGGAGATGCCGTCCGTTTGATTTTCGGCTCGGCATGCTCTCGGGGCGTGACAACTTTAGGATCACTTGGTTACCAGGATTCATAAACTTTAGTACTTAACTTGGAGGTCTAGAGTTCGAATCCTGGGGAAGGCAAAAACCCACTTCCAAGGGTGGGAAGACTAGGTGAGTAACGACGGGCCAACAGGGGCGACGGTCATCGACCAATAGGGGTCGCCGAATTCCGCCAATAGGGGTCAGGTCGTTACATTGACTTTCACCGTCAAGTTTATATACTTGGACTTTCCTTGCCAAGAATCCATTCTTGAACTTCTCCATTGCCAAGTATTCATACATGGACTTTCCTAGTCAAGTCTCTAGTCAGCGTTGCCCTACTTGACTTTTTGGTCAATAACTCCATATGACTACGGATGTCTCATACCATCTAGTCATACGTATTGTCAAATACATTGTTAAACATCAAAACACTAATCGAGTCTTACTCAAGCTTGGTCAACCTTGACCCAAGGATGATTGCACCAACAATCTCGCCAACAAATGAGTCTCGTGGGTAGACAAACAATATAAAGACTTAATGTTTGTACGCAACAATATACTACCATGAACAGGTTTCGTGGGTAAACAAAGTATATAGCTATCTAGCTATTGATTGCACATAACAATATGCTATCACGAAAGATTCTCATGGGTAGTCATGCAATATAAAGATTCAATGTCTGTGTGCAATAACATACTACCACGAATGGGTCTCGTGGGAAGACAGAGTATATAGCTATCTAGCTATTGAATGCATGCAACAACATGTTACCTCGAATGAGTCTCATGGATAGTCAATTTTCCTAGTTTGTTACGCCTAAGGTTCCAACACATCTATCATGAAATGTCTATCAACGTCAATAAAGAAAATAAATTTTTTAATAAGGTTGTGTTCCATTAGTGTTATTTCATTCCTTAGATTCTCTTTAAGGAATAATCTTGTCTTAATTATACTATCTCTACCAGTCCAATCACAATATCAACCGAAACAATAAATAAATAAATATATACTAGTAGTATCAACAAAATAATAGAATAAATAATTGTATGCTAATGATGAACAAGCAACCAAGAAATCAAGTAGAGTATAAAAAGCTCAAGTAAAATACAATGTCAAAGTAATCCATAAAGAATATATAGTAGAAAGGTACTGTAACTTAAATAAATAGTATAACCAAAATAATCATGCACTAAGATCAAAGAATCTAAAGAGGTCAAACGAAGGAACCATCCACCTCTATTCAATTGTAAAGCGTCCTAACTATCTTTCAATCCACGGATATGTTATAATTAACTCATTGTTAACTCAATCATTAATTAATCTCTAAATTGATTATCTAATCAATTGTGAGTCTTTTTGTTAATTTAATTATATTGCCAATGTTTTAATTAACTTATTATTTTTTCCAAACTTCCTTAATTAGCTTAATTAGATTGATTATTTAATCAATCCAATTAATAAATAAATCACAACTCACTTTAAATAATTAATTGCGCCCATCTAATTAATAATTTGATAAATTCTAAATCTAAATGATCTTAATTAATTTGACTAATTATACTAATCTAGTAAATTAATTAACTGACTAAATTCCATATCTAAATTAAACTAGGTAAATTTGACGAATTAATTCAATTAGACAAAATAAAAAAAATAGATTAATTAATTAAATAAACAAAAAAAATCAGATTAACCAATCAACCCCAAATAAATCAATTAACCCAAAACTATGATTAATTGACCTAAAACTAATTAATCAATTAAATCAGATTAATTAATCTACTACTACTTAATTTATTAAATATATTAATTAATATAAACCAATTATTCAATTAAACTCAGATTAATCGACTTAATTAATCCAGATTAATTAAATATAGTAACAACATAATCTAATTAATATATTAAATTAGAAATATAAAACTAATTAATCAATTAAACAAATTAATTAATTAAAACAATTAGTTAATTAAATAAGGATTAATTAAAATATTAATCACTTAATCCCATTAATTAAAGCATACTCCCAATTTTATCTGATTAATCAATTATATAACAATTAATCTTCGCGTACCTATAGTAATCAACACCGAATTCTGACACTGTCGATGACTTCCGTCTATGGTCGGGCAGAAGGCAGTGGCAAAACCCTTGAAGGGGATGGCAGCACAGTGGCATGTTCTGATGGTGTGGGTGGGCTGTAGAGATCGCTGGAGGGCACTATGGCAGTTGGGTGTGGGTCGTTGTGGACGGAGGTTGGTCGGAAGGCAGGTGCATGGTGTGTGCGCATGAGCAGTAGACGAAGGCGACAATAGCTTGTGGGTGGTCATCGTGAGAAGAGAGAACAGGGAGGGAAAGAAATAGGATTTAATTCCGAATTCCAACTTAGGCTTTAATTAAAAATCCTAACCTAGGGTTTAATTTATATAACATTAGATTAATTGACTTAGTCAACTTTCTGCATAAAATAATTGGATTTAACCAAATATGATAAAATTTTATCCCAAAATTTTCTAATAAATGTTTAATAATTATATATAATTTTAAATAAAATTTATATAATATTGTTATTATTATTATTTTCTATTTTATTATTTCATATATTATATTTTTCCTCACTAATAAAAATTTGATCCCTAAATTTTTACTTCATATGCTGAAGATGTCTTATTTGCACGTGTTCTTCTGCTCCAAGTAATTTCTTCATCAGAGTAAAGTTACCATCTAATCACTATCCAGCGGATGACTTTGCTTTATAATCAATATTCTTTGCATCTGGAATATGATTTGGAATTCCAACTATATCCTACACAATGAAAATAAATTAAGTACACACTCCATATTAACAAAATATGGAAGTTATTATACACTTTTACGGTTAGGTAACCCTGTGTTATGTTACTCTTGTAGCTCATTCTAATATTTTAACATTCCAAAATTGTCCGAGCTTAAACTTCTCTTATACCACTTCTCTTTGAGTTATGGGCCCACAATGCTTTCGTTGCGCAACTTTGATCCATATCCTCAATCGGTTACTAGTCTTCTCATCTTCAATAAGTGTAAGATTCAGTGCATTTGTGCTGAGCTTACTCTATAGTTGATGGAAGTCTGATCTCAAGTCAAGATATGACTATCAAAATCCAAGAGGCAATCCTTTAGTTTGTAGTAGGATGTCAAAGTGTTCCTTGATATTGTTATTATAGATAATCTATGAGGTCAAGGTATCAAAATTTTACTAATTTTCCTAAGATTTCTCGAGATATAAAGGGATGTGAACTATCAGTGTCTCTCCATATCTAGCAAGAATAAAATAAACAAAAATGATACCGTGTATAACGAGTCATGGCCCATGCTCGTCCTATCTCAGGTCCTAGTTTCATTCAGAGGAGATGGTTGTCGGGTTCGACTTAGGTTGGGGTTGACTATTAGGAGTCGGAATCAACTAATGAGACTGTGGCAGAGCCAATGGGTAGGACTGTGATGAAGGTAGTAAGTACTGTTGTAGTGGGTAGTTGGATAGTACTGGGAGGATAGTTGAGGGTGCTACGCGAGAAAGGGTGTCACCGAGTGGTCCAAGGATTGCACGTGGTACAACTGTGACTGTGGAGGTACAACTCACTGCCAACGTGATGCTTGTGATACCTGTGATCCTCATTATTGTCGATGCTGCATGACATGACTCTTTTGGGTCGATGTGTTTGTGGATTCCAATTAGGCTTTCAAAGTGCACTCCCTACTCATATGTCCTGATAATTTTCAATAGAAGCATATCGATAATGGGCACTCTGGCTTTGTATGGCTTCACAATCCACATTGATAGCACTTCACCAAACTAGTGTTATATGAACACTTCGACTCGGTAGACTTGGAGGATATCTAAGTTGACTTTGGTGGTCGAGAGGCTCCTCTGGTTCTAGATCGTATTGGGGCTGTCTTTGTGCTTTCTAACCACCAAGCTACTGGTCTTGTGTTTGAGACCTTGTATGTGATATTTGCTACTCTAATTTCTTTTCTCGAGTTATGTGTTGTTGGGTCATCTTGATCAGTATGGCCCGATCTAGTACCTATCGATAGGTACCACAGAAGGATACAAACATCTTAATCCAAATATAAGCTACAAGGCCTTGGATGAACTGGAGCATACGATCATAATCCTGAGCCACCAAGTGAGGGCAAAATTCTGCAAGTCGACTAAACTTTGTATTGTACTCCATGATGTTTCGATCATCTTGCTTAAGGTTTAGAAATTCCTGATGATGACCTATACAAAAAGGCAAGGAAATACTATCTCTCGAAGGCCTCTTAGAATAGTCTCCAAGTGATGCTCTATTCCTCAAGAATCGTCCTCTGCATTTTCCACCATGTGATGGCCTGACTGTTGGATTGTAAAAAGAGCGCTAGAGGGGGGGGGGGGTGAATAGCGCATGATAAAAACTTCTCATAAGTTCGAATAAAAGAGAGATGGACAGCGGAAAAGTAAATGAGACAAGTTTGTTTTTACTTGGTTCACAACCGGCCGATTGCTAATCAAAGGCCCTTGCGATCCTAGATCACATACGGAGGGCAAAACACTATGAATCTCCTCCTCATTGGAGGTAGGAGATAACGAATACAAGAAAACTGATATTGAGGATGTTGTACAATTCCATCTCTCCCCTTTACAATGAAAGCACAACGATTACAATTAAAATGGAAGCTCCGATTACAAAAGAGTAAAGACAACTAACGACTATACCGACGACGTTTGAAGCTTGAAGTTTGGAGCGTGTCGTCGGCATTGCGATAGTGTTTCGGCGTCGTAGCATTGTCGTAGACCTTCGGTATTGTGGGATCACTTTGTAAGCACTTGGGATGACCTAAAGGGGTGAAATCCCCCTTCTTTTATAGCTTTGGAAGCTCCCCAATGTTCAGTTCCAGCTCATGGTCAAAGAACCTCATCTCCCCAAGATAAGTGGAGCTTATCTTGACTCTCCTCGAGGTGGGTTGTTTGACTGACAGTCGACTGTTCACCTTCATTAGTCGATTGCTAACAACCATCAGTCGACTGATGGCTAGATTTTTTGACTACAGCAAAGAGTTAGCTCAAAAACATAATAGTAAAGGTAATTCCAACGACCACTTATCGTCCGATCTCGACCTAGACCTTCCATGCCAAGTCTTAGTCGGATTGCTGCCTAAAGACGTCCCCATACGGAGGACCCGACCTCACCTTTACTCACACTCGAGCTTACCTTTGGTACTTTGTAACTTATATCTTAGCTTCTGGTCTTCACCTGAGTTCTTCGGCTCCCTCCGAAGTTTTCCCGGTGTCGCCTGACCGCCACGGTTTCTTGACTCGAGATTCTCTGGGTGCCACCAACCTTTAGCTCAGCTTAATCATTCTTGCACACTTGGTTCAGCTCATTAGACAATAATATGACCTTAACTTTGGGTCTTTGCCATAATCAAAATTCAGGTTCAATTATCTGGTTCCTACTGCACCAACATTGACCTCGTAAGTGATACACAACAAGCTCTACCTTCTTTGCATCCATGCAGGTTATGTATCGAAATGAGTCTTCTAGATTGTCCATCCATGCACGAGCAATCCATGGATCAGTATCCCCCTAAAATAAAATAAAATGATCCTTTATCGTCTTGCCCAATGTAGGTAAATGTGCTTTGTCCATGACTCAATTGGTAGTGGTAGGGACTGATGCTCTATGAGGGGTTACTCCTTGACCTCTAATGGGTGGTTGGCAGGTCTAACCCTAGTTTCCTAACTCGGCATCAGTTGACACCTCCAAAGAGTCTACATTTTCGATATTAGAGTTAGGTCCCACAGTGTCAACAGGTCACTTTAGAGGTTGACTTCATCCATGACCATGTGTAGGGGTTATTTCACTACGTGATTTTCTGTTGTAACCCATTAAGTGAGTACCTAACAAAAAGCACAGCGATAACTTCCTATTACTCAAGGAAAGTATAGTGACCACTAAAGACAACTACTTTTCCTATAGCTTAGAGATATCATTCAGCTTGTCTGGTCCCAAAATACAAGAACTCCCAAACTAAAGGGAAAGAAAATCTCAAAACACAAAATCAACAAATCAAATAGAAACCTAAGCTCTGATACCAATAAAATTGTCATGCCCCGGGGGTATATTCACCATCTAAATGACGGAGGTATCCCTTAGTGACAATATATTACTGGAACCAGATATGACAAATATTTTTGAAATAATAAATCAAGGAAAAATAAAATATATAATTTATTTATTAACTGCATGCATGCATGATTAAAACATAAGTCAATTAAAGTAAAATAGATTTATAACACCAAATCAAATAGCGACAAAATATAAAGTGTGTAAATAAAATGCGATAACAATAAGGAAAACAACTCAGCATCTCGATAATGCAGTGGGACCAACAAGGCAAGGGAATCTTTGAGTGATGCAAAGGTAGTTAATAAGACACGTCCTCTATCAGCTAATATGGAGGTCAAAAAAAAGAGAAAGTGAGTACAAATCATTTAGCGGGTACATAGAAAGATAGTGCATGATAATATAACATATAATGGAGGTCAAAGGAAAGAATCCCTATTGGTGCCTATAAGATTCACATATCTTGACAATAGTATGATATTGCCCACTTTGGACCTAAATCCTCATAGTTTTGTTTTTGGACTTTATCCAAAGGTCTCATACCAATGGAGATATCTGTTCATCTTATAAGTACATGATCTTTTCCATATCTTACCAATGTGGAACTTTGATTGTATTCCCAATACTCACAACAATTTCCCCTCTCAAACGAAGGACCACATTAGGCACTCCCTCAAGCCTATCCATCCTCAAAGGACTTTCTCTGCTTGATGTCTGATCCTCAACCCACCAGGTCTTCCTGCCAACTATCTGGTCCTTCTGACCTAGTTGGACTTC
This sequence comes from Wurfbainia villosa, assembly GCA_025175895.1. Classification (NCBI taxonomy): domain Eukaryota; kingdom Viridiplantae; phylum Streptophyta; class Magnoliopsida; order Zingiberales; family Zingiberaceae; genus Wurfbainia; species Wurfbainia villosa. Next base: position 73,655,505 of record CM046000.1, on the reverse strand, counting down.
CTGCCAATTGTCCAGTCCTTTTTACCCAATTGGACTTCTTGCTAGTTATCCGGTCCTCCTGACCAAATTGGACTTCCTTCTTGGTATATGATTCTCTTGACCTAGACAGGGCAGCCCCACTTCCTACGTTTGAGGTGCAGGGCTTGACATGGACCATGACTATGATACCAATTGTTGGTGCAAATAAGATTTATATATCTATATAATGACATGATATTGTCCACTTTGGATCTAAGTCCTCATGGTTTTATTTTTGGGGTATTCCCAAAAGGACTCATTCCAATGAAGATATCTTTCATCTTATAAGCACATGATTATTTCCATGTCTTACCAATGTGAGACTTTTATTATATTCTCAATACTCCCAACAATCCCGAGTAACCCAAATCTCAGAGTACCAATATCAGTTCGCAACTAACTGTTGGATCGAGAAGTGTCGCTAGAGGGGGGGGGTGAATAGCGATCGTAAATCTTTTCTTTTTCGTTCATTCGATACGCAAAGTAAGCACAGCGGAAAATAAATGAACACGTTTATTTTACTTGGTTCACAACCCAGCAGTTGCTACTCCAAGGCCCTATCGGTCCTAGACCGCGTATGGAGGGCAAAGCACTATAGCGTCTCCTCCTCGTTGGAGGTAGGAGACAACGATCACAAAACCGAATATACGAGGATGAGGCAACAAGCCTACCTCACCTCGTTATGAAGAAAAACAAAGAATACAATATCAAAAATATTACTTGATTCTGTTGCCGACGAAGAAGATCGAAACTTGACGTCGCGTCGGCGTTATGATGATGTTGGAGCGTTGGCGTTGTAGGAGCACTTGATGAATAAACTTGATGTGATTTGGAGATGGAATCCTCCCCTCCTTTTATAGACTTTGGCCTCTGAATTTGTCTCCTCTTATTTCGGAATGGATCATGAAGTTGTCCAAATTTTATCGCGAAGTGGCCGCGTCAAACGTTATCTATTTTGACAAAGCGCAAAAGCTGAATCGTCGCCATCACGATCGATGTTTCCATCACCGATCGATGGGCATCACGATCGCTCCATGTCCAAGAATGATCGCTACCTTGGCCACTTCCTTGCAATAAGAGGTTAGCTCGGAAAATGATAAATACGACGGTTTCTAACCGTCCGATCTCGACCTAGACCTTCCACAGGAAGTCTTAGTCGAATCGCCGCCTATGATCGTCCCCGTAAAGAGGACACGACCTTACAATCTCTCACTCACACGAGCTTACCTCGATAGTAGCTCTCGCTTCCGGCCTTCAACTCGATTCCTTCAGCTCCCTCCGAAGTCACTCGAGTGTCGCCCGACCACCGCGGCTTCCTCCGGGTGTCGCTAGCCTTCAGCTCCAGCTTTAACACTTTTCTGCACACTTGATTTAGCTCGTGAGATAACAATGTAGACTTAACTTTGTGTCTTTGCCATAATCAAAACACAAGTTTGATTATCTAGTGCCCCTGCACCAACAATCTCCCCCTTTTTGATCTATGGCAAACCAACACAAAGTTAAGAGAAATTAAAGCATAAACCAAGTATAGTAAATGATGAATGTCATTTTCAAAAACTCCCCCTTAACCAAAACTCCCCCTTAACCCTAGGTGAGTTTTGAAAGAGATACTTTAGTCCAAAATTAAATAAATTTTGTGTTACTCCCCCTTAACTTTCGCTCTTCTCCCCCTTTTGCCATAAATCAAAATAAATGTTGGGGTTTGTTATGTAAAATAGGGGTTTAAAAACAATATGGTATATGCATGCATCAAGATAAATCAGCTATGAGTCCAAGCATGCGTCTAGCAGTAATTAGATAGATTGGTTTGAGGTGTGTCCCTCTGCACCAATAATCTAAAGGTTTGTAATATAACCCTTTAGGGTTAGTTTGCTCTCCCCCTTAGTCAAATATATGAAGTATAAGAGATGTAGGGGGTGCTAAACTTTGGCCTAAGAGTTGTTAAGTACAATAGTTGAGAAAATAAGTAGTATTTTGAAGAGGTTGTTTTAACTATATTTCAATTATCCTTAACATCTCACCTGTGTCTATATGATCAAGCATGTTATACTTATGTGTTTTTGTGAGATGACTTCCAATTAAGTTGATTAAGTGCATTTAGGTTCAAGTAATTTTATGTTAGATTTGGATTTGACCCTAGGCTTGTCAAGTTTACCTTTTCAAGATCATGGCTTCCCGGTCGTGGCGAGGCACAGGGGCCTTCTTTTATCGGATCATCGACCACTTCCTTAGACAAAGCTATTTTCAAGAAAATGATGACTTGACTCACCTAAGACTATTTCCTAGTCTAACTGGTTATTTTTTTTTTGAAAAGAGGCTCCCCGAGGCTCAATCTTTTCGTAGGATTTTAGTTGGTTATGTACGTGTTCTAAGTGAGCTCACACATTTTAAAGCACAAACTTTCTAAGCTAAAGCATGCAATTTCTAAGTTAAAGCACAAACATGTTTTGTACTGGCTCCCCCTAGACCGTTGAATCGGTTCGGTCTATCCACATAGTGGATTTGGTCCTTGGGAACCCAGTACGGGTTGGATCCTAGAGTTGAAATCAAAAAGTTCTTAGGGACCCATGCTTGGACATGTTTCCTATGTCGACTTACAATCGACATATACGACCTATTAGTCGTGTTTGAGTTAAACCCTAGTCCAGCCTTGTTGTACACGGCCCTTTGAGATCTAAGTAGGAGGTCAAGTCCTTTGGATCCCGAAGTGAACCTTTCCAACGCGTTCCTAAGATCTTCAACTTGACTTTTCAAGAGAGAGTTCTCAACTTCGAGCTTTTCAGCTCGAGTTGGGTCCTCTTCTCGAACTTGACTAGTCGAAGAGGTTAGGGAGACCTTGTGTTTGAGGAGTTTTACCTCCTCAACCAGGGTCTCGACCTTGGACTCGGACTTAACTAATTTCCTAGACAAAAACCTAACCGTATTATGTAAAGTATTAAATAAAGTTCGACTCACTTTAAGGGTATCTTTTGAACCGGATGCGTATCCGTGGCTTGACTTGAAGGTAGCTTCGTAGTCCGAGTCATCCTCGAGTTGACTCAAGTTGAGTTTGGTCTCCGTATGCGACTCAATTGATTTCGCCATGAAAGCTATGTCTTCTCTGTTGTTCCAAGTTGCATGGAAGGCTTTCCTTGCTCCCTTTTTCTTTTGGTTCTCATTCTTCAATTTCCTCCTTTCTTGTCGAACTATTCTCCGCACAATGTTGACTATTATGGCCTCCTCTTCGGATTCGGATTCGTCTTCGGGTTCGAGTTCATCTACTTGCTTAGTAGGTGGCTTCCTTCTTTGTCCTGCAAGTAGAGCAATACCTCTCTCGGCCCGGACCACATTAGTTTGCTCATGAAGTTCAAACTCAGAAAATAATTCGTTTAACCTAAGCTTCGAAAGGTCCTTAGAGACCTTGTAGACATCGACCATGGATGCCCACAAGGTAGTTCTAGGGAAAGCATTTAAAGCGTACCTTATAAGGTCCCGGTTCTCTATGGCTTGCCCGATCGAATGAAGACCATTGACGATATCTTGGATCCGCGCATGTAGTTGGGTGACGGTCTCATGATCCTGCATCTTTAGATTGTACAGTTTATTTAAAAGTAAATCTCTTTTATATACCTTAGCATCGACCGTCCCTTCGTGTAAATCAATCAATTTGTTCCAGAGGTCTTTGGCGCTAATGAATGGTCCGATGCGGTTGAGTTCCTCCTTGGACAAGCCGCATTGCAATATTTGGGTTGCTCTTGCATCGGCTTCGATTTGCCTCTTGGTTGCATTTGTCCACTTGTTGAAATCCAAGGCCTCTCCTTGATCATTGGTGGGTAGAGCAAAGCCGGTTTGGATTATTATCCAACTCTTGACTTGTATTTTTAGAAAACACTTCATCCGACCTTTCCAATAACGGAAATCTTTTCCGTTAAAGAACGGAGTTCGGGTGGTGCTATACCCCTCAATGTGAGCCATTAAATATCTTGCAAAACACGAATAAAAACCAAAGAAAATTCCAAGACTTGGTCTTGGATTAGTAGTGTGGGAAATAATAGGAAATAAACAGAAATAAATAAGGAGAATAAAAAAACTAACAAAAACTCGAAACTTACGACCTTCGATGTCCCCGAAAGGGTACTAAACATTGGATTTTGGGGCTGGAAACAGCTTGTTACTGTTGGTGCAGTAGGCACCTAAGTCGAACCTAAGTTTTGATTATAGCAAACGATACAAAGTTAAGCATATATTGTTATCTCACGAGCTAAATCAAGTGTGCAGAAAAGTCTCAACGCTGGAGCTGAAGGCTAGCGACACCCGGAGGAAGCCGCGGTGGTCGGGCGACACTCAAGAGACTTCGGAGGGAGCCGAAGGAATTGAGTGGAAGGCCGGAAGCAAAAGCGACACATAAGTATCGAGGTAAGCTCGTGTGTGCGAGCGTAAGTAAGGTCGTATCCTCTTTACGGGGATGATCTTAAGCGTAGATCCGACCAAAGACATCCTATAGATGGTCTAGGTCGAGATCGGACGGTCAACGACCGTCGAAATTATGTTTTTGTCGAGCTAACTCTTTATTATAGTCGAAAAGTCTGGAAATCAGTTCAACCGGCCAAGGATCAGTTCAACTGCTGAGATATCAGTTCAACCGGCCAAGGATCAGTTCAACTGCTAAGCCATCAGTTCAACCGGCCAAGAAATCAGTTCAACCGGTGGTCAAAAATCAGCCTCGAGGAGTCAAGCTTTATCACCATTTTTCAAGGAGTTTTGTGCCCATTTGTGATTGGTTGAAGACCCATTCGTTGAGGGCTTAAAGGCTATAAAAGGAGGGCCAAACCTAGGGTTTTTCATTAATTTCTAAGTGCTCAAAAGCTTCCTGGCGCTGCGACTCTCAAGCGACTCTCGACAACGAAGTCGCCAACAACCCTAGCTTAAGTTCTTTCTTTTTAGTTGTTGGTATAATCCTTGTTTTCAATATTGCAATTATTTTACTCGAGAGTTTTCTATCGTTGCATTTTACTTTTAATAGAAGAGAGGGTTTGTCTCTCTATCATTTTGCTTCGAAAGTTTTTTTGTAATCGTCAAACTCCTACCTCCAACGAGGAGGAGTGTTTTAGTGAATTGCCCTCCGTACACGGTCTAGGACCGTTAGGGCCTTGGAGTAGTGTGAAGGCTACGAACCAAGTAAAAAAATAAACTTGTCTCTTTTTGTTTCATTTATCTTTCCGCTGCACTTATTTGTTTTGATACGAACTCGTAAAAGAAGAAAAAGGTTTTGCGCTATTCACCCCCCCCCCTCTAGCGCTCACTTCGATCCTACAATTGGTATCAGAGCCGGGGGCGCTTAGATTTGGTGAAACCACCAATCTAACATTTTTTTTTTTTCAGATTTGTTTTTCGTTCGTTTAAATTTTTCTCCCGCACTACTAATCCAAGACGAAGTCTTGGTACTCTTCGTTTGATTTTGTTTTGCAAGTTTTCGCTTTTGGAGTAGCCGACGGTCAAACGGGCATAACTTTTCATACAAGTTGACCCACGACACGGTCTACCTACCAAATCGAAGCTCTTGCAGAGATCTACACCTCTCACAGGGGTTTACCCCCGTAACAAGCTGTTTTCATCCTAAAAAATCGACGTTTAGTAGCCTTTCGGGAACATCGGAGGTTGTGAGTACTTACTTTTTATTTAGTTTCTTATTTCTTTGCTTAACTTTCTATTTTTCGTTTATTTCTTTTTATTTCCCGCACTACTAATCCAAGACGCAAGTCTTGGTACTTTCGTGTGTTTTTGTTGTTGCTAGGTTTTCATTTTAGTCTCCTTGTTTTTTTGTTCTAATGGCCCATCTCGAGGGTTTTAGCACCGTCCGACCTCCGTTTTACAACGGAGATGACTTCCGTTATTGGAAGGGTCGGATGGAATGCTTTCTCAAAACCCAAATCGAGATGTGGATCATAATCCAAACGGGTTTCACACTTCCGACTAATGAAGTGGGTGACTCCTTGGATTATGATCAATGGACCGTTGCAACAAAACGACAAGTCGAAGCCGACGCCAAGGCAACACAAATTCTCCAATGCGGCCTATCCAAGGAGGAGCTAAATCGCGTCGGCCCCTTCATAAGCGCAAAGGATCTTTGGACAAAACTAATCGAGTTACACGAAGGATCGGATCAAGCTAAGGTTTGCAAACGTGATTTATTGTTCAATAAATTGTATACACTAAAAATGCAGGAACACGAGTCCGCGACGCAACTCCACGCCCGTGTCCAAGACATAGTCAACAACCTACACGCAATCGGGCAAAAGGTTGAAAACCGCGACCTTATAAGGTATGTCCTAAACTCTTTTCCGAGGACTACCTTGTGGGCATCCATGGTCGATGCCTACAAGGTCTCCAAGGACCTTTCTAAAATTAGGTTAGATGAACTCTTTCGGATTGAATTACATGAACAATCCAACTCGAACCCGAGAGGGTATAGCCTTGTTTGCAGGTTCAAAGAAGAAGAAAATCGTAAGCAAGCCACCACCAACCGAGGAGGAAGGCGAGTCCGAAGAAGAAGTTGACTGGAGTTATTGCCGAACTAATGAACCTAGCTCGAAGGATAGCCAAGGGACAAAAGCGAACCACGACTCGACCCAACCAAGGTAAGTCTAAAAGTTCTAACATTAGGTGTTATGAGTGTAACAGGTTTGGACATATCAAGTCCGAGTGCCCCAAGCTCAACCACCAAGCACCTAAGCACAAGAAGGCCCTCAACGCGACATGGGAAGAAGCGTCATCCGAAGAAGACGAAGACCACGTCTTCATGGCGAAATCAATTGAGTCGGACATGGAGACCGAGCCTGAACTTGAGTCAGAACCTGAGGATGACTCGGACTACGAAGCTACCTTCAAGTCAAGCCACGGATACGCATCCGGTTCAAAAGATACCCTTAAAGTAAGTCGAGCTTTATTTAATACTTTGCATAATACGGTTAGGTTTTTGTCTAGGAAGTTAGCTAAGTCCGAGTCCAAGGTCGAGACCCTGGTTGAGGAAGTTAAACTCCTCAAACACGAGGTCTCCCTAACCTCTTCGACTAGTCGAGTTCAAGAGAAGGACTCAACTCAGGTTGAAAAACTCGAAGTTGAGAACTCACTCTTGAAAAGTCAAGTCGAAGATCTTAGGAATACGTTGGAAAGGTTTACTTTGGGATCCAAAGGACTTGACCTCCTACTTGGATCGCAAAGGGCCGTGTACAACAAGGCCGGACTAGGGTTTAGCTCAAACACGACCAATAAGTCGTATATGTCAATCGTAAGTAGACATAAAAAATGTGTCCAAGCATGGGTCCCTAAGACCACTTTGATTTCAACTCTAGGATCCAACTCGTACTGGGTTCCCAAGGACCAAATCCACTATGTGGATAGACTGAACCGATTCAACGGTCTAGGGGGAGCCAGTACAAAATATGTTTGTGTTTTAACTTAGTAATTGCATACTTAGATTTTTTTTGTTTTGTTTTGTTTTTTTTTCTGAACTCACTTAGAACACGCAAATAACCAATTAAAATCCTTCGAAAAGATTGAGCCTCGGGGAGCCTCTTTTCAAATAACCAATTAAAATCCTTCGAAAAGATTGAGCCTCGGGGAGCCTCTTTTCAAAAATAACTAGTTAGACGAGGAAATAGTCGTAGGTGAGTCAAGTAATCATTTTCTTGAAAATGACTTTGTCTAAGGAAGTGGTCGATGATCCGATAAAAGAAGGCCCCTGTGCCTCGCCACGACCTGGAAGCCATAATCTTGAAAAGGTAAACTTGACAAGCCTAGGGTCAAATCCAAATCTAACATAAAATTACTTAAACCTAAATCCACTTAATCAATTTAATTGAAAATCATCTCAACATAAAATTACTTGAACCTAAATCCACTTAATCAATTTAATTGGAAATTATCTCAACATAAAATTACTTAATCAATTTAATTGGAAATCATATCACAAAAATCTAACATCCAATCCAACCACCTTGTGTGTAGGATCAATGGATGTTGGACAGCGGTTGCTCCCGACACATGACCGGGTATCAACTCAAATTCACAAAGCTTCGATTCAAACGACAAGGATCGGTAGCCTTTGGGAATAACGGCAAGCTCAAAATCATCGGATCAGGTGATATCGAGCTTAACTCGAACTTTGTTATTAAAAATGTGTTACTTGTAGAGAATTTTGAATATAACCTGCTTAGCATAAGCCAATTATGTGACAATAACTATAAGGTCGTATTTTTAGAAAATGAATGTGTCATTAAAACAAATGAAACAGCTAAAACAATACTCAAAGGAACTAGGACAAATAACATTTATACAATGAACTTAATCAAATCCTCAGCCAAATGTCTTATGACACAGGAAGAGGAATCATGGTTGTGGCACCGACGACTCGGTCACTCGCACCCAAGACTCGTCCACAAGATGAGTCAGAGTGGCTTAGTCAGAGGTTTACCCAACCTCAACAACTTGGTTAATAAAATCTGTAATGCTTGTCAACAAGGAAAACAACCTAGGACACAACACAAGTTAACTAACCAAGAACGAACCTCAAGTGTACTTGAGCTCTTGCATATGGATCTATTTGATTCACATGGAGCCAAGTCACTCAATAGAAGTCAATATTGCTTAGTCATAATTGACGACTACTCGAGTTCGCTGGTTAGGTTTATCAAACATAAAAATGATACCCTAGATCAATTAATCAATCTATTCAAATTAATCGAGAATCAAAAAAATCTTAAGGTTAAAAGACTTAGAAGCGATCATGGTGGTGAATTCGAAAACCAAAGGTTCACCGATTTTTGTAACCTAAACGGATACCACCATGAATTCTCTTGCCCTAGGACCCCTCAACAAAATGGCCTAGTGGAGCGGAAAAACCGAACTCTACAAGAAGCCGCTAGGACCATGTTGAATGAATACGACCTACCCGATAGGTTTTGGGCAGAAGCCGTTAGTACAGCTTGCTATGTCCAGAATAGGATCCTTATGGTAAAGAGGCACCTTAAGACCTCGTACGAGATTTATCACGATAAAATACCTAACATCAAGTACTTTAGGGTATTTGGGTGTAAGGTACATATCCTAAACACTAAGGATTACCTAGGGAAATTTACATCCAAAACCACGACCAGAATCTTTCTAGGATACTCGACTACAAGTAGAGCTTATAGAGTATATAACCACGACACCCTTAGAGTCGAGGAAACCATTAATGTAGTGTTCGATGAAGGACACGAACCTACAAAACCCCCGGCAACCCCAATTAGCGAGCCGATTCATACTAAACCTAACTCTGATCCGGAGATTAGCTCTAGTGTTAATCCTAACCTAAGTCAACCAAATCACTCTATTGATCAAGTGATAGATGACTCCAACCAAACTAGAACTCAAACGAGTCATCCTATGGATCAAGTTGTAGACTCAAACCCAAATCCAACTAGGACTCAAACGAATCATCCTATCGACCAAGTGATAGGTGATCCTAATCTAGGAGTTCGAACTAGAGCATCCTATAGGAACCTTAGCCAAATTTCCTTAATTTCAAAGATAGAACCCAAATCAATTGAACAAGCTCTTCTTGATCCCGATTGGATTATTGCAATGCAAGAAGAGCTAGCTCAATTTACTAGGAATGAAGTGTGGGAATTAGTACCACCACCTAAAGACAAAACGATAATTGGAACAAGGTGGGTGTTTCGGAATAAGCTTGATGATAAAGGTGAAGTAGTTAGAAACAAGGCTAGGTTAGTCGCCAAAGGGTTTAGTCAAGTCGAAGGCTTAGATTACGACGAAACCTATGCCCCAGTAGCTAGACTCGAATCCATTCGAATGTTGCTAGCTTATGCTGCACATCGAGGATTTAAGCTGTTTCAAATGGATGTTAAGTCGGCATTCCTAAATGGATACATTAAAGAAGAAGTTTATGTTAGCCAACCCTGGATTCGAAAATCTAGATAAACCCGACCATGTTCTAAAACTTAAGAAAGCTCTCTATGGACTTAAACAAGCTCCTCGAGCTTAGTACGAGAGACTTTCAATCCATCTCAAGTCAAAAGGGTTTAACCAAGGTTTAGTTGACCCAACTCTCTTCGTAAAAACCTTAGGTAAAGAAATATTCGTAGCTCAAATTTATGTAGACGACATAATTTTTGGAACCTCTAACTCAGCCTTACTAAACGAGTTCATTTCACTCATGGAAAGTGAGTTCGAAATGAACTTGGTAGGCAGTTAAGTTTCTTTAGGTCTACAAATTAAACAAACTAAGGATGGTATATACCTATATCAACAAAAATACACTAAGGAGTTAATTAAAAGATTTGGAATGCAAGACGCTAAGATAATAAACACCTGATGGCGATTAATGTTAACATAGGAGAAGACCTAGAAAGTAAGTCCATTGACTTAAAGTACTATAGGAGCATGATAGGAAGTCTCCCCGACATCCTATTCGAAGAAGTATGTGCGCAAGGTTTCAAACCTGTGCTAAGGAGTCTCATCCAACCCTAGTCAAGCGTATCCTTAGATATCTAAAGGGTACACTTAATGTCGGTATTTGGTATCCTAGATCTACCGAGTTCGAACTAACCGGCTACTCCGATTCGGACTATGCCGGTAGTAAGCTCGATAGAAAAAGCACGAGTGGTTGTTGTCAACTACTCGGCTCGAGTCTAGTGAGTTGGTGTAGTAGGAAGCAACATTGTGTTGCCTTATCTACCACCGAAGCCGAATACGTTGCGATGGGTGAGTGTGTAACTCAGCTTCTTTGGATGAAGCACACTCTCCGAGACTTTAGGTTGGACTTCACCAAAACTAAAATTTTCGTAGACAACATAAGTTCGATAAATCTAACTAAGAACCCTATATGTCATTCAAGAACAAAGCATATAGAGGTAAAACACCATTTCATTCGAGAACATGTAGCCAATGGCTCCATACAACTCGAATATGTTGACTCAAGTCTAACCTAGCGACATTTTTACTAAACCACTACCCGGCGAATTTAGTCTCTTGAGACGAAAATTGGGCATGTGCGTAATAGAATAGGAACTTGCAAATTATATTTTCTTACTACTATTTCTTACTTTTTTTCATGGAACTAGCATAGGACATACCTTAGATATCATGCACCTATAGATTTAAGGAGCCAATACATCTCACAACACATAGGACTAATGTGTTTGTGTACTTAGCCACGTAGATGGGCGTGAGATGTTAGGACCTTACTCCTGGTTCCAGATGTAGAGCTAGTGCATCGCTATGAACCATGGAGTATAATCATACATACTAACCGACTACTAGATCAGCTGTTGATCTTTCATATCAATCAAGCCAAATATGAGTCGAACATTTTATAGATGAACTTATTTTCAGTATATTATTTTCAAAATAATGTGGAACATGCTTGGATTTTAAAATTAACTTTTTCCACACACACTTACTCTTTCGATATATGGCAAAAGGGGGAGAAAAAGGCCAAAGTTAAGGGGTCAAAACAATTTTTTTTTTACCAAAAGTTAAAACTTATTTAACTTTTGACAAAAGTTAAATAATTCTTAACTTAAACGTATTTGTGCCGTCTACGTTTTACTTAAACGTATTCTATAACTTTTAACAAAACTTTATGTCAGTAATGTTTTACTTAAGGGGGAGAAAGGGCTTAACTAAAATGTTTTGCTAAGGCCAACTTTAAGTAATGTTAATTACTTAAAGCAACCCTCAAGGGGGAGGATTAAGGTCTTTCTTCAAAGACTCACCCTCGCTCTAGGGGGAGGTTTCCTCAAGGGGGAGTATTTGAAGAAAATCCTTACTACTCCAACTTAATCTTCATATTTTTTGTTTCTCATGCACATTATTATTCTTCATGTTTGCTATTTACTTAACTTTGTATGTGGGTTTGCCATAAATCAAAAAGGGGGAGATTGTTGGTGCAGTAGGCACCTAAGTCGAACCTAAGTTTTGATTATAGCAAACGATACAAAGTTAAGCATATATTGTTATCTCACGAGCTAAATCAAGTGTGCAGAAAAGTCTCAACGCTGGAGCTGAAGGCTAGCGACACCCGGAGGAAGCCGCGGTGGTCGGGCGACACTCAAGAGACTTTGGAGGGAGCCGAAGGAATTGAGTGGAAGGTCGGAAGCAAAAGCGACACATAAGTATCGAGGTAAGCTCGTGTGTGCGAGCGTAAGTAAGGTCGTATCCTCTTTACGGGGATGATCTTAAGCGTAGATCCGACCAAAGACATCCTATAGATGGTCTAGGTCGAGATCGGACGGAACCGTCGAAATTATGTTTTTGTCGAGCTAACTCTTTATTATAGAAAAGTAAATCAGTTCAACTGCCAAGGATCAGTTCAACTGCTGAGATATCAGTTCAACCGGCCAAGGATCAGTTCAACTGCTAAGCCATCAGTTCAACCGGCCAAGAAATCAGTTCTACCGGTGGTCAAAAATCAGCCTCGAGGAGTCAAGCTTTATCACCATTTTTCAAGGAGTTTTGTGCCCATTTGTGATTGGTTGAAGACCCATTCGTTGAGGGGCTTAAAGGCTATAAAAGGAGGGCCAAACCTAGGGTTTTTCATTAATTTCTAAGTGCTCAAAAGCTTCCACAACGCTGCGACTCTCCGACGACTCTACGACAACGAAGTGCTGCCAACAACCCTAGCTTAAGTTCTTTCTTTTTAGTTGTTGGTATAATCCTTGTTTTCAATATTGCAATTATTTTACTCGAGAGTTTTCTATCGTTGCATTTTACTTTTAATAGAAGAGAGGGTTTGTCTCTCTATCATTTTGCTTCGAAAGTTTTTTTGTAATCGTCAAACTCCTACCTCCAACGAGGAGGAGTGTTTTAGTGAATTGCCCTCCGTACACGGTCTAGGACCGTTAGGGCCTTGGAGTAGTAGCCGAAGGCTACGAACCAAGTAAAAAAATAAACTTGTCTCTTTTTGTTTCATTTATCTTTCCGCTGCACTTATTTGTTTTGATATGAACTCGTAAAAGAAGAAAAAGGTTTTGCGCTATTCACCCCCCCCCTCTAGCGCTCACTTCGATCCTACAGTTACAAGGGTAAACCCTGGTAAGAAATGTAGATCTTTCTGAGAGCTTCTATTTGGTAGGTAGATCGTTATGTGAGTCCACTTGTGCGAAAAGTTATAGCCATTTTACCGTCGGCTACTCCAAGAGAGAAAACTTGCAAACACACAACCAAAAGAAACGTACCAAGACTTCGTCTTGGATTAGTAGTGCGGGAGGAAAAAGACCAAAAAAAAAAATACGAATCGAAAAATATGAACAGAAAACCAAAACGTGCTAGATTGGTGGTTTCACCAAATCTTAGCGCCCCCGCTCTGATACCAATTGTTGGATCGAGAAGCGTCGCTAGATGGGGGGGTGAATAGCGATCGTAAATCTTTTCTTTTTCGTTCGTTCGCTACGCAAAGTAAGCACAGCGTAAAATAAATGAACACGTTTATTTTACTTGGTTCACAACCCAGCGGTTGCTACTCTAAGGCCCTATCGGTCCTAGACCGCGTACGGAGGGCAAAGCACTATAACGTCTCCTCCTCGTTGGAGGTAGGAGACAACGATCACAAAACCGAATATACGAGGATGAGGCAACAAGCCTACCTCACCTTGTTATGAAGAAAAACAAAGAATACAATATCAAAAATATTACTTGATTCTGTTGCCGACGAAGAAGATCGAAACTTGACGTCGCGTCGGCGTTATGATGATGTTGGAGCGTTGGCGTTATAAGAGCACTTGATAAATAAACTTGATGTGATTTGGAGATGGAATCCTCCCCTCCTTTTATAGACTCTGGCCTCTGAATTTGTCTCCTCTTATTTCGGAACGGATCATGAAGTTGTCCAAATTTTATCGCGAAGTGGCCGCGTCAAACGTTATCCGTTTTGACCTAGCGTAAAAGCTGAATCATCGCCATCAGTCGACTGATGCCTCCCATCAGTCGACTGATGGGAATCAGTCGACTATTCCATGTCCACCAGTCGACTGCCAGCTTGGCCACTTCCCTGCAATAAGAGGTTAGCTCGGAAAATGATAAATACGACAGTTTATAACCGTCCGATCTCGACCTAGACCTTCCACAGGAAGTCTTAGTCGAATCGCCGCCTACGATCGTCCCCGTAAAGAGGACACGACCTTACAATCTCTCACTCACACGAGCTTACCTCGATAGTAGCTCTCGCTTCCGGCCTTCCACTCGATTCCTTCGGCTCCCTCCGAAGTCACTCGAGTGTCGCCCGACCACCGTGGCTTCCTCCGGGTGTCGCTAGCCTTCAGCTCCAGCTTTAACACTTTTCTGCACACTTGATTTAGCTCGTGAGATAACAATGTAGACTTAACTTTGTGTCTTTGCCATAATCAAAACACAGGTTCGATTATCTAGTGCCCCTGCACCAACACTAACTTGGTCAGCAATATAATAAATGCACCTGTGACAAACATAACCAATCAAAAATCTACAAGAAATAAACATCAAGATACCATGACAAAGCCTCCTTGATCTCGAGGTTGATGGCACGCTCGGAGGCTCATTGGCTCCCATGTCCCCGGATTAAAATTTTCACTAATGAAAACTAATCTGGATGGGATGAGTTTCCTAAGCTCAACCAATTCGTCGTCGTGCTGACGACTCGAGCGATCTCTTGAACAAACTAGTTGTTCAAGCAACCAAGCTCTTCTAGTCGGTTAGCCGCGGAAGAGACGACGGACGGATCGTCGGTTTTTGTGTTTATCTTCGGGGTCCATGATTATACAAATACATATGGATGTAGACATGTATAATAACACATACAATCATATTAATAAGAGCATGCAAAGATCAATAATAAAACTTGTAAAACTTTTATACCTCTCGATCTTCTATCGTATGTCCTAGCCTCCTTGTAGACTTCGTGTGGGCGAAGATCCTCCACAAGTTGAAGCTTCCTAGATCTTCTTCAATCGAAAGAAAGAAGAACTCTCCTTCCCTTCTTACTTGAGCCAACCACCAATCCACAAAGGATTGACGCCACCGGCCCCAAGAATATAGAGAACAAGATGGCCAACCAAGGAACCGAACAAGGGAATAATCCCTAGCTCCTTTGTGCCGCCGGCCAAGAGGAAAAGAAGAGGAATAGGTTGAGCGCCGACCAAGGTAGAGGGAAAGGAGATGAAGGAGCCGGCCACACCCTAGGAAGAAGAAGAGCTCCTCTCTTATAGTTGCCGCCCACTCTCCTTGCAAACCCTAGCCACCCAACCAAAGAGCCAAACCCTAATCTCCCTAGGGTTTCTTGCCGCCCAAGCTATTGATAGGCAAAACCATAATCTCCAAAACCAACGAACTTCTTGTCTTGCTTCCCACCTTAAGCCACCTTATATAGAGTTGGGCTTAAGCCTTGTTTTAATCTCCATCATCGGTTCTAGGGTTTTAATCTCAACCGTCAGTTCTAGAGATTTAATCTCAACCGTCGGATCTAGAGATTTAATCTCCACCGTCGGATCTAGGGATTTAATCTCAACCGTCGGATCTAGAGATTTAATCTCAACCGTCGGATCTAGAGATTTAATCTCCACCGTCGGATCTAGGGATTTGTTTTCCATCATTGGATCTAGGCTTCATGAGGATTATATTAGGCTACGATAGGGACCATGAGGAGGAGTTGGATCTTGGCCACCCGATGGATCGGAACCACACAAACTTGATCCATCAATGATGTTCCATTCCACTAGAGTATCATCATTGAATTACCTCACCAACCCCCATAAATTAATATGGGCTCCATACATTATTCGTACATCCATCTCCCCGTATTTAAGATATCAAATGTCCGTCAATTAATTGATTTATTGACCACCAATCAATTAACATCTAACTCCTCGAGTAGTACCACTCAACCTTATTATCATGTTGACTAAGTCAACCTGCAGGGTTTACATGATGAACCTTATGAGCTCCTCAAGGGGACATCATCAACCTAATATATAGGACACGGTTTCCTCCTATAATCAACGACACACCATGTAAATAATATCATTTCCCAACTTACCGGGCATATTGATTTAATCCATATAAATCTCACCCTTTGGTAAATCAAAGAAATAAATACTAAGTACATATGCCCGTTATTATATCGGGATTAAGAGCATGTATAACATAATATCCGAGGTCCGATTCAATTATGTAATCAGCAATAAATTGAATCACCTCTATGTCGGTCCTGCTCAATACACCTAAGTGTACTAGTATAACTCTATGTTCAAGACAAAATAATACCAAGCTACACTACAACCATGTCAATGATTTGTCCAAAACCATCTTGGTTGTGAGCCTCTACTTATATTCTACAAGGGATTGATAACATGATCTTCTGTGCCACACCAAGCACCATGTTATCTACAATGTAAAGTATTAGACAATATGCACACATATAATAAATATAAAGTGCAAACAATGATCATGTGATTCTTATTTCAAAATAAAAATGTTCATACAAAAAGAGCTAGGCTTTCAGTATACATTCCAACAATCTCCCACTTATACTAAAAGACTATGTTGTCATCACACTGCCATACATCTGATCCCCATGTCCTCCACATGCCTATCAAACGCTTTATGGGCTCGTGGTTCCTTCGAGTTTGCAACTGCACCACTATTATCACAATAAATTGTGATAGTTCTGGGCAAACCAGGAATCAAATCCAAGTCCATTAAGAAGTTCCTGAGCCATACAGCTTCCTTGGCTACCTCAGAGGCTGCCACATACTCAGCTTCCATGGTAGAGTCCGCCACGCATTTCATCTTGACACTCCTCCATACTATGGCTCCACCTCCAAAAGTAAACACAAACCCCAAGGTAGACTTACTGTTGTCCCTATCTGATTGGAAATCAGAATCTGTGTAACCCACAGGGACTAATTGATCTGCCCGGTAAACCAGCATATAATCCCTAGTCCTTCTCAGGTACTTCAATATATGTTTTACCGCAGTCCAATGTCCCTGTCCAGGATTACTCTGATATCTGCTAACCATGCCCACGACAAAGCAGATATCTGGTCTCGTACATAGCATAGCATACATGAGGCTTCCTACTACCGAAGCATAAGGAACCGCCTTTATATCCTCTATCTCCTTTGATGTTTTGGGACACATCTCTTTAGATAAAGGTACTCCATGCCTAAAAGGTAGAAAACCTTTCTTGGAGTTCTTCATGCTAAAACGAGCAAGGATAGTGTCAATGTATGAAGCTTGAGATAAGCACAACATCCTTTTCTTTCGATCCCTTATTACCTTGATCCCAAGGATGTGTCCCACTTCTCCCAAGTCCTTCATATCAAACTGTTTAGACAACCATACCCTTACGTCTGATAACACTCTGATATTGTTGCCAACTAACAAAATGTCATCTACGTATAGTACAAGAAATACCACTACGTTTCCATTACATCTCTTGTATACACAAGGCTCATCCGGACTTTGAATAAATCCATATGACTGGATTACCTCATCAAAGCGGATGTTCCAAGATCTAGAAGCTTGCTTCAATCCATAAATGGACCGATTAAGCTTACACACAAGATGCTCTTTGCCCTTTGTAATGAATCCCTCTGGTTGCTTCATATAGATGTTTTCCTCAAGACTTCCGTTAAGGAAAGCTGTCATGACATCCATCTGCCAAATCTCATAATCCTCATGAGCAGCAATAGATAAGAGAATCCGGATAGACTTAAGCATAGCTATCGGCGAAAAGGTATCCTCATAATCGATACCCTCTTTCTGAGTATACCCTTTCGCAACAAGCCTAGCTTTGAAGGTCTCAACCTTCCCGTCTACTCCTCTATTTCTCTTGTAGATCCACTTGCATCCAATGGCTTTCACACCATCGGGTGGTTCTACTAGCTCCCAGACATGATTAGAATCCATAGATTCTATCTCTGAATTCATCGCTCTTTGCCAAGATACCGCATCTCTATCTTGGAGTGCCTCGTCATATGTTCAGGGATCAGGTTCATGTTCACCAGGGACTAAGTCCGAAGACTCTCCCAAGAACATGAATCTCTCGGGTTGTCTAACAACCCTCCCACTACGACGAGGTGCCTCCTGTGTATGCTCTGTGACACACGGTGCAGTGACTTGTGGTATTTCCTCTTGTACCGGTGGTACTGAAGTCGGGACTGCCCTTGTCAACTCCTCAAGAACAATCCTACTCGTGGGCTTGTGGTTCATCACATAGTCCTCCTCTAGAAATCTGGCATTCGTACTCACGATCACCTTCTGATCTCTAGGACTATAGAACAAACCACCCTTCGTTCCCTTAGGGTAGCCAACAAACAAGCGTATCATGCGAGGTTCCAACTTACCAAAGATCTCCCTTCACATATCTTTGGACTACCCCAAATCCGAATATGTATTAGACTAGGCTTTCGCCCAGTCCACAATTCTGTGGGAGTAGAGGGTACTGACTTAGATGGAACTAAGTTCAGAATGTATGCTGTCATTTCCAGAGCAAACCCCCAGAACGAATCAGGTAACTCAGAATAACTCATCATCGATCTGACCATCTCCATAAGAGTCTTATTCCTTCGCTCCGCCACACCATTCTGCTGGGGTGTGCCAGGTGCGGACAATTGGGATTGAATCTCAGCCTCTGATAAGTAACTCCTAAACTCTCCCAAGAGGTACTCGCCACCACGATCAGATCGTAGTGTCTTGATACTTTTACCTTGACGGTTCGCCACATCAGCCTTGAATTCTTTGAACCTGTCAAAGCATTCAGACTTGCGGCGCATCAAGTAAATGTATCCATACCTTGAATAATCATCTATAAAAGAGACAAAGTATTCAAAGCCACCTCTAGCCTGGATAGACATAGGACCACACAAATCAGAATGAACCAATTCCAATACATCTTTGGCTCTATACCCCTTAGCCTTAAAATGCCTCTTGGTCATCTTACCTTCCAAGAAAGACTCGCAGGTTGGGAGATCCTCCACCACTAATGAACCCAAAGGTCCATCAGCTATCAACCTTTGAATTCTACTCAGGTTAATATGACCAAGTCTTAGGTGCCAAAGATATGTCTGGTTCATTTTCGAAGGTTCTTTTCTCTTATTAGACTTAGAAGATGAGTTATTCACTTCTATATGCATCGTGGGAGTTTTTGGTTCAAGAGTGTACAAATTGCCAACCAATGTACCAGAACAGATAATCTCCCTATTCCTTTTTATAACAACTTTGTCATTAAAAGAAACAGAATATCCATCCATAAATAATTTAGAAACTGAAATTAGATTCTTTCTAAAAGTAGGTACATAAAGACAATTTCTCAAAACCAAAACTTTATTCCTATCAAAAGATAAATAAACATCTCCCACTGCAATAGCCTCCACCTTTGAAGCATTGCCCATGAAGACGGTAATCTCTCCCTCAGCTAGTCGTCGGGTTTCTTGGAACCCCTTTGTTCTTTCGGCGAGGACAGTCCGTCTTCCAATGTCCAGTCTGCTTGCAAGTGAAGCACTTGCCTTTCGGCTTCTTCACTCCTGCCTGAGGTCCTACTGCCACTTTCTTTGCTCCACCTTGCTTCTTCTTCTTCTTACCTTTCGGTTTAGAAGAAGAAACCTTCTGAGCAACCATGGTTTGAGCGCTTTGACGAAAAAGCCCCTATGCCGCCTAGAGTTCTATCAGAAGCTCCGCCAACGAATACAACCTCTTGTTCATGTTGTAGTTGAGGCGGAACTGCTCAAAACTCCTAGGTAGAGACTGGAGAATGATATTGACCTGGGTTTCCCCATCGATCTCACCTCCGAGGACTTCCATCTCATTCAGATGAGCCATCATCTTGAGAACATGGTTCCTGATGGGTGTTCCCTCGATCATGGTGGTCATCATCAAGTTCCTCATAGCCTCCTGTCTGGCCACCCTACTCTGATGTCCGAAAAGTTCCTTGAGATTGAACATCATGTCATAAGCCGTGGCCATGGCCTGATGCTGATGTTGCAGCACATTTGACATAGATGCCAAAATGTAACACCGCGCCATCTCATCTGCCTTGATCCATTTCTTATAACTTTCTTTCTCCTTTTCATCAGAGTCATCGGTGGGCTTAGGAGGACAGACCTCGAAGAGTACAAATTTGTACTCCTCTGCAGTTAAGACAATATCCAAATTTCTTTTCCAATCAATATAATTTGTTCCAGTAAGTTTATTTTCTTTTAATATCACATCAAGTGGGTTGAAAGCCATTTGAAAATCCTAAGAATCACAATGATCAAAATATTAGATTTCAAATATCATTGATTCCTCAAACAATAAAATTTCAAAATCAACCAACACTTCAAAACACCGAGAATATCGCATGCCACAATAGTGTGGACGTATACGAATTCTACATTTGTAAGAGGAGGTTTAACCCATTAATTTTATTATCTTGTCAACCTTACTTTTTGACAAATAAAATTAATAGTTGGTTCCTCTTTGGCCCTACAAATAAAAGCAGTGACTCCGATGGGGAGGATACTTTTTATTTGCATCTAATTGTGCACCATTACACGATACTAAGGGAATTATCTCGGATTATGTGCCTTACCGATGGGGAAGCACACACACTCCTAAATAATTTCCTATAACCATTATTTGACCTAGTGATCCGCAAACAAACTCATCCGATGGGGAGGAAGACACTCAGAGCCGACGCGCAATTTTATTGCATCACACGTCAAATTGTAATGGAGGCCGCGGGAATTAATTAAAATGTCCCTCTCCCACTTAGTAAATTGATAGTGAGGAATTTTCAAGCACACACAACATGCATAAAACAAATCAGCAATAAATATGGAAAAAATCAGAATTTTCCTAACTATTATGGCATTGTTCTCCAATATGCGTCCCGTCGTGTCGCCACCTCGTCCGCTCCACCTTTTCTCGTGCGCAAGTCACCAAAGAGATCCGAGCCAAGACAAACTATTTTAATTTACATCCATTGATCCTATACTCCACGAAGGAGTGTACAAATAATCTAGATCGAAAGTAAACTAAAATGAGTGGCTAAACAATGTCGTATTTAATTACAAAAATTAAATACTAATTTAGCCTCGTCAACCCCGAGGATTCAAATAATATACAATCACACACACATGCAATCACATACACACATATATAGCCATAATAGTTGGAACTTATGCCTGCAACCAAAAAGTTATGCTACGCACATCCAATTATCATCCGGCATACACAATATATGATAAGTGCATGAAAGTAACCGAATCCAAAACACACAAAACCGGAAACCGTGGCTCTGATACCATTTTGATGGCACGCTCGGAGGCTCATTGGCTCCCATGTCCCGGGATTAAAATTTTCACTAATGAAAACTAATCCGGATGGGATGAGTTTCCTAAGCTCAACCAATTCGTCGTCGTGCTAACGACTCGAGCGATCTCTTGAACAAACTAGTTGTCCAAGCAACCAAGCTCTTCTAGTCAGTTAGCCGCGGAAGAGACAACGGACGGATCGCCGGTTTTTGTGTTTATCTTCGGGGTCCATGATTATACAAATACATATGGATGTAGACATGTATAATCAACACATACAATCATATTAATAAGAACATGCAAAGATCAATAATAAAACTTGTAAAACTTTTATACCTCTCGATCTTCTATCGTATGTCCTAGCCTCCTTGTAGACTTCATGTGGCCGAAGATCCTCCACAAGTTGAAGCTTCCTAGATTTTCTTCAATCGAAAGAAAGAAGAACTCTCCTTCCCTTCTTGCTTGAGCCAACCACCAATCCACAAAGGATTGATGCCGCCGGCCCCAAGAATAGAGAGAACAAGATGGCCAATCAAGGAACCGAACAAGGGAACAATCCCTAGCTCCTTTATACCGCCGGCCAAGAGGAAAAGAAGAGGAATAGGTTGAGCGCCGACCAAGGTAGAGGGAAAGGAGATGAAAGATCCGACCACACCCTAGGAAGAAGAAGAGCTCCTCTCCTATAGTTGCCGCCCACTCTCCTTGCAAACCCTAGCCACCCAACCAAAGAGTCAAACCCTAATCTCCCTAGGGTTTCCACCCTAGGGTTTCTTGCCGCCCAAGCTATTGATAGGCAAAACCCTAATCTCCAAAACCAACCAACTTCTTGTCTTTCCTCCCACCTTAAGCCACCTTATATAGAGTTGGGCTTAAGCCTTGTTTTAATCTCCACCATCGGTTCTAGGGTTTTAATCTCAACCGTCGGTTCTAGAGATTTAATCTCAACCGTCGGATCTAGAGATTTAATCTCCACCGTCAGATCTAGGGATTTAATCTCAACCGTCGGATCTAGAGATTTAATCTCAACCGTTAGATCTAGAGATTTAATCTCAACCGTCGGATCTAGAGATTTAATCTCCACCGTCGGATCTAGGGATTTGTTTTCCATCATTGGATCTAGGCTTCATGAGAATTATATTAGGCTACGATAGGGACGATGAGGAGGAGTTGGATCTTGACCACCCGATGGATCGGAACCACACAAACTTGATCCATCAATGATGTTCCATTCCATAGAGGATCATCATTGAATTACCTCACCAACCCCCATAAATTAATATGGGCTCCATACATTATTCGTACATCCATCTCCCTGTAGGAAATTTCTATATGCCAAATAGCATATGCGCAACAGAAAAATTAGGATCCCTTCCTAGTGATCCTTGCGAAAGAAAACCTCGTACAAAATAAATTTCTCTAAAACCAAACCTATCTTATAGGAGAGGATTACCTTTGTTGCGTGCCCTTGTTAATCCCGCTTTTCCTTTTGGTTTGTTGGATCTTTAGCACGTTTAAATGTCCGTGCCTCTATACGTATCCACACGAGCAAGCTCTTGTCTCACAAAAGAAAAACTAGAAGGGCTCTCCTTTACTTCTTGCTAGAGAAGTCCCTAAAGGAGAGGAAGCTAGGGAAAAAGAGAAGGGAAGAAGAAGACTACTCTTCTTGCTAGCCTACACTCACAAAACCACACAACCAAAGCTTCCACCAAGCTCTCAAGCTCTCACACAACCACAATCACACATTGGCCGGCCACTCCATGGAGTCTTTTATAGGGTTGGAAAAACCCTTTCACCTCCTACCATTCAATGCAATCCATTGCATTGAGACACCTTGTTTGGCCGGCCACTTTAAGGAGACAAAAACCACTTTGTCTCCTTCCACCTTATCTAGCTTAGGTGGCATGATTATGTGGCATGCTTGTGTGGCATTCATGCATGTTGAATTAATCTTATTAATTCAATAAGCCCACCTTATCTAGCTTAGGTGGCATGCTTATGTGGCATGCTTGTGTGGCATTCATGCATGTTGAATTAATCTTATTAATTCAATAAGCTTATGTTATCATATTGAATTAATCTCATTAAATCAATAAGGTAACATATTGAATTAATCTCATTAAATCAATAAGCTAAAATTCTCATTAAGCTTAAAGTCCAAAAACCATTTTGTACTTAAGCTTATTCCCAAATTATTCTAGTCAAACTAGAATGCACTAATTCTTCTAATCATCATGCTCTTTGTGTGTGACCCTATAGGCTCTCATAACGTTGGCAGTGGATCTAAACTCTTTTAGATACACAAGCAATGAGCGGCATCTAGAAATACATCATTGCTACCCAAGTTACGAAATAAGTCAAGATCCGACTAACCTTTCCGTGACTACTATAATGTATGACCGTGTCCTTCTATCCTTGATATCAGATTGACCAATGAGGCATAGATCGTGTCATCCTCGATCAATCTATGTGTTTCTTGATCCCTGAGTAAACTAACTCAAACAAATGAGCTCAATATCTCATATTGACTCATTTGAGCATGGTCATGCGTTTTAGTAGTTCTACTCAATCAAGGGGCCCACCGATATCACTCTCGTCATATGAGAGGGATAGATCCCATCTACATCACTCACATCCCTCCGCATAATTTGTTATATACCCAGTAATCGCCTTATGGTCCACCATTATACGTGACGTTGACGATACCAAAGTACATAATTCCTTATGTAGGGAACCGTAGTGACTTGAGTTCGAGGACTATTCATACCAATAGTCACATGAGAAAGTTTATGACACTCATATAACGATCCATGAAACTTTCTCATGGCGGGTCAGTTCAGTATATATTCTCTAATATATACCCATGTGTCAACTTGATATCATATATCCATGACTTGTGAGATCAAGTCATCAATCGACCTACATGCTAGTCTTTATGTATTAATATTGCCCTTGCATATTAATACTTGACTAGGAACATTTAGGAAAGTGTTCTCTACAGCCTCTCATAATCAATTCTGCCAATTGATGTGCTGTAGATAAGAACCTACTTTTCTAGGGCATTATTATATTTAATTTAGCTGGCACAAGCAAGATGTAAATATAATAACCAATCCTTTGCCTTTATTGAATATGATACAAAATGTTCCCTTTTCAACCATCACATGATTGGCTCTAGGGCTATAACTAACAATCTCCCACTAGCACTAGTACCAATCACTATGATATCTAATACCTAGTGACCTAGTGTGACCATCATGCTTCCTCTGTGCCAAAGCCTTGGTCAATGGATCTGCGATGTTAGCTTCTGTCGGTACTCTGCATATCCTCACATCTCCTCTATCGATGATCTCTCGAATGAGATGGAAGCGCCGCAGTATGTGTTTGGTCCGCTGATGTGATCGAGGTTCCTTAGCCTGTTCAATAGCCCCATTGTTGTCACAATAGAGGTCTATTGGATCTGTAATGCTAGGAACTACCCCAAGTTCACTGATGAACTTATGGAGCCAAACTTCTCCTTTGCATCGACGCAGCCGCAATATACTCGCTTCAGTAGAATCAAGAATCGTGTCCTGCTTTGAACTCTTCCAGCTCACAGCTCCACCATTCAGGCAAAACACGTACCCCGATTGCGATCTATAGTCATCCTTGTCTGTTTGGAAGCTTGCATCACTGTAACCCTTTACAGCTAGCTCCTCATTGCCTCCAAATATCAGGAAATATTCTTTCGTTCTTCGTAAGTATTTAAGAATATTTTTGACTGCTATCCAGTGACTTTCACCTGGATCCGACTGGTATCTACTCGTCATGCTCAAAGCATACGAGACGTCAGGACGAGTACAAAGCATGGCGTACATGATAGACCCTATGGCAGACGCATAAGGGATCTTATCCATGCGATCTCTCTCCTCCTTAGAAGAGGGACATTGAGTCTTCGAAAGACTCACACCATGTGATAAAGGCAGAAATCCTTTCTTGGAATTTTGCATAGCAAAACGATCTAGTACTTTATCTATGTATGTACTCTGACTTAGGCCAAGTAATCTTTTAGATCTATCTCTATAGATCTTGATGCCTAGAATATAGGCAGCTTCACCTAAGTCTTTCATTGAGAAACAATTCCCTAACCATATCTTCACAGACTGGAGTGAGGGAATATCATTTCCGATGAGAAGTATGTCATCTACATACAAGACAAGAAATACAACTGTGCTCCCACTATTTCTCTTGTAGACACAAGGTTCATCTTCATTCTTAATGAAACCAAACTCCTTGATTGCATCATTGAATCGAAGATTCCAGCTTCGAGAGGCTTGCTTTAGTACATAAATGGACCTTTGTAGTTTGCATACCTTTCCAGGATGCTTTGGATCTTCAAAACCCTCAGGCTGTGTCATGTACACATCCTCGAGTAGCTTTCCATTCAGAAAAGCGGTTTTGACATCCATCTGCCAGATCTCATAATCGTGGTAGGCTGCAATAGCAAGTATGATCCGAATGGATTTAAGCATCGCAACTGGTGAAAAGGTTTCATCATAGTCAATACCATGAATTTGTTTGAATCCTTTAGCCACCAATCTACCTTTATAGGTATGCTTATTACCATCCATGTCAGTCTTTACTTTAAAGACCCACTTACACCCAATGGGTTTTACCCCTTTAGGTGGATCAACCAAAGTCCATACTTGGTTAGTGTACATGGATTCCATTTCGGATCTCATGGCCTCTAGCCATTTCTCAGAATCTGGGCTCTTCATAGCTTCTTGATAGGATGTAGGCTCGTCAAGATCGACAAGCAATACGTCACCGTTGTCAGTCAAGAGAAAAGAATATCTCTCGGGTTGACGACGGATCTTATCAGATCTACGAAGAGGTTGGTCTACTTGAACAGGTGTTTGCTCCACAACTCTTTGGGCAACAATTTCCTCATCCACAACACTTTGTGGTTCCTGTTCATTTTCCATCGAAGCCTTAGTGTTATCGTCATCTTGAACTTCTTCAAGATGAATTTTACTCCCACTAGTTTTTCTAGAAATAAATTCTCTTTCTAGAAAGACAGCATTTCTGGCAACAAACACCTTGCCAAGTGTGGGATTGTAAAAGTAATATCCCTTAGTTTCCTTGGGATATCCTACAAAATAACACTTATCTGATTTGGGTCCTAGTTTATCTGAGACTTGACGTCTAACATAAGCTTCACAACCCCAAATCTTTATAAAAGACATTTTGGGACTCTTCCCAGTCCATATCGTATATGGTGTCTTTTCTACGGCTTTTGATGGGATGCGATTAAGTGTGAAAGCGGCTGTCTCTAGAGCTAGTCCCCAAAAGGAAGTAGGTAGATCAGTCTGACTCATCATTGATCGTACCATATCTAATAGAGTACGATTTCTCTTTTCAGATACACCATTCCATTGTGGTGTTCCAGGTGGAGTGAGTTGGGATATTATCCCACACTCAGCCAGGTGATCACGAAACTCTTGACTAAGGTATTCACCACCTCGATCTGATCGAAGTAGCTTAATACGCTTACCAAGTTGGTTTTGTACTTCATTCTTGTATTCTTTGAACTTTTCAAATGATTCTGACTTATGTCTCATCAAATA
Source organism: Wurfbainia villosa (assembly GCA_025175895.1). Classification (NCBI taxonomy): domain Eukaryota; kingdom Viridiplantae; phylum Streptophyta; class Magnoliopsida; order Zingiberales; family Zingiberaceae; genus Wurfbainia; species Wurfbainia villosa. Next base: position 73,628,576 of record CM046000.1, on the reverse strand, counting down.
TAAGTAGCCAAATCTACTCATATCATCAGTGAAAGTAATAAAGTACTTATAGCCTCCTCTGGCTTCGACATTGAAAGGGCCACATACATCAGTATGTATGAGTCCTAACAAGTCCGTCACTCTCTCACCATGTCCACTAAATGGAGTTTTAGTCATCTTTCCTAAAAGACAAGATTCGCATACCTCATATGATTCAAAATCAAATGAGTTCAATAATCCATCTTTATGGAGTTGGGATATGCGTTTTTCATTTATGTGACCTAGCGACATAAGGTTGTGAGATATGTTTGGTTCAAATCATTCGATTTGAACCGTTTGGTATTTACGTTATATATTGGGTTTTCTAAATCTAGAACATAGAGACCATTCATAAGTGGTGCATTACAATAGAACATTTCATTCAAATAAATGGAACAACATTTATCCTTTATTATAAAAGAAAAGTTTTTCTTGTCTAAACAAGATACAGAAATTATGTTCTTTGTCAATGCAGGTACATATAAGCACTCCTCTAGTTCTAAGATAAGCCTAAAGGCAAAGACAAAGAGAATATGTTCCTCTACTCTGGTAGAACTTTTGCGCCATTGCCTACTGCTCGTAGGTCAACTTCGCTTTGCCATTAGTCTACTATTTCTCGGTCCACGACATTAGTACAAATGTGAGATGCACATCCGATCTAATACCCATGTAGAAGAAATAGATAGATTAACTTCTATAACGTGTATACAGGCGAAGTCCCACTTCTTTTATTCTTTACTTCCTCAAGGTAGACTTTGCGGTTTCGCTTCCGATGTCGATCTCACACGCAATGGAAGCGATCCCTTCCTTAGGTACTTTACCTTTACCCTTTGAAGTGGATGAATTGGCCTTGCCTTTGGCTTGGGTCTTACCCTTGCCTTTGCGCTTACCTTTGCCCTTCTTGACCATTAGTACGTTACTAACTTTCTTTTTGAGATTGGTTCTGATTCTTAACATCGAGAATCTCGAGCAAAACTTATCAATTTCATTCATGTTATAATTCATGATGAATTGATTATATGTTTCCGACAGCGATTGCGGATAACATCGGTTGCAATTCTTGGCTCGATGGAAAACCTAGTCTTTGAGGTTCTCAACGTACCCAATCATTTTAAGTACGTGAGTTCCTACAGGTGTTCCTTCTTGCATCTTGCATGCAAAAAGAGCCTTAGACACTTCAAAATGCTCGTGCCTGGCTTGTCCTTGATATAGTTGTTTCAAATGCTCAACCATATCATAGGCATCCATGTTCTCATGTTGCTTCTGAAGCTCAGAGTTCATGGTTGCAAGCATAAGGCATGACACATCTAATGTGTCATCTTGATGCTTCTTATAAGCATCTTTTTCAGCACGAGTGGCCGCAGGGGCAGGTATTTCAGGGGTAGACTGCTCTAGGACATACAGTTTGCGTTCTTGCTTGAGGATAATCCTCAAGTTCCTATACCAGTCAAGAAAGTTCGCTCCATTGAGCTTGTCCTTCTCAAGGATAGATCGCAAGTTGAGGGGGTGTGTCGTGTTAGATGACATGGTGATCTACAACAATAAAATGCAAAATTAAGTATCATACCTAAGTCATTTAATTAGGCCTTTAATTAAATAAGGCTCCCACTAAATTCTCATAGCTGTGATATGAGCTAATCATTGATGTAGGCAAACATTTTTCGCTTACATCATTAGCTACTATTTAGCTATAAATTTATATGGGATAAAGATCCACATCATAATTCGTCTTGAGTTAGCTTTGGCTAATCGCCCAAGACGTAGTATGATTAGGTAGGCAATCTTTTGCCAATTACATCTGATGTAACTCTTTAATAGCTTTGGTTAAGTTTAGATTAGTTTAGTGCTTATTCCTAAACCAGCTTCCTGGCTGTGGCGAGGCACAGAGGCCTTCTTGGATATCGGAGCAACGACCACTTCTAAGACAAAGCTGATGTTCGGAAATCACACAAAACTAATTTTAAAACTTATGTTCAAAGCTAATATATGCCTCTACTTTCTTAACTAATTAAGAAAAACTTAATTAAGTCTTAACCAAGTTTGATAGCGGGACATCACGATTGTCCACTCGCACTCTTCCAAGATAAAATGCATTGCTTTGCTTTGGCAAACCCAATAACAAATGATCGAGGAAGTAGTGAGTACCAAACTTTGGTAGGCATATCGTATTTGACTTATTAAGATATAAAAACATGCATCATATACATATTAGCATACATCACATATAAGCTAAACTAACATGCATCACATACATATTAAACTAAGCGTGTCATGGTTATGGCCCTTATTCTACAATCTTCTCAAGCCAATGAAAAGATTGATTGGTCAACCTAGGGATAGTATCTTCTCCCAAGTGCTTCCTTTTGGTTGTCTTGTGTGTTGACTTCCTCCTTGTAACCTCACAAACTTTTGGGACTAGGCCATAACCATGCACCATGTCAATTTTAACTTTTAAAAGACATCGGATATTTTTATTATGTTTGAAAAATTGCTAATGCAATTATCAACTCATAATAAAATTTATCCTACTTCTATATCATATATAAAATAGAGAAAAACTATTTTTATACGATCTTTCACAAGTGGCTCTGATACCACTGTAGGAAATTTCTATATGCCAAATAGCATATGCGCAACGGAAAAATTAGGATCCCTTCCTAGTGATCCTTGCGAAAGAAAACCTCGTACAAAATAAATTTCTCTAAAACCAAACCTATCTTATAGGAGAGGATTACCTTTGTTGCGTGCCCTTGTTAATCCCGCTTTTCCTTTTAGTTTGTTGGATCTTTAGCACGTTCAAATGTCCGTGCCTCTATACGTATCCACATGAGCAAGCTCTTGTCTCACAAAAGAAAAACTAGAAGGGTTCTCCTTTACTTCTTGCTAGAGAAGTCCCTAAAGGAGAGGAAGCTAGGGAAAAAGAGAAGGGAAGAAGAAGACTACTCTTCTTGCTAGCCTACACTCACAAAACCACACAACCAAAGCTTCCACCAAGCTCTCAAGCTCTCACACAACCACAATCACACATTGGCCGGCCACTCCATGGAGTCTTTTATAGGGTTGGAAAAACCCTTTCACCTCCTACCATTCAATGCAATCCATTGCATTGAGACACCTTGTTTGGCCGGCCACTTTAAGGAGACAAAAACCACTTTGTCTCCTTCCACCTTATCTAGCTTAGGTGGCATGATTATGTGGCATGCTTGTGTGGCATTCATGCATGTTGAATTAATCTTATTAATTCAATAAGCCCCTATATCTAGCTTAGGTGGCATGCTTGTGTGGCATTCATGCATGTTGAATTAATCTTATTAATTCAATAAGCTTATGTTATCATATTGAATTAATCTCATTAAATCAATAAGGTAACATATTGAATTAATCTCATTAAATCAATAAGCTAAAATTCTCATTAAGCTTAAAGTCCAAAACCATTTTGTACTTAAGCTTATTCCCAAATTATTCTAGTCAAACTAGAATGCACTAATTCTTCTAATCATCATGCTCTTTGTGTGTGACCCTATAGGCTCTCATAACGTTGGCAGTGGATCTAAACTCTTTTAGATACACAAGCAATGGCGACATCTAGCAATACATCATTGCTACCCAAGTTCTGAAATAAGTCAAGATCCGACTAACCTTTCCGACTACTATAATGTATGACCGTGTCCTTCTATCCTTGATATCAGATTGACCAATGAGGCATAGACCGTGTCATCCTCGATCAATCTATGTGTTTCTTGATCCCTGAGTAAACTAACTCAAACAAATGAGCTCAATATCTCATATTGACTCATTTGAGCATGGTCATGCGTTTTAGTAGTTCTACTCAATCAAGGGGCCCACCGATATCACTCTCGTCATATGAGAGGGATAGATCCCATCTACATCACTCACATCCCTCCGCATAATTTGTTATATACCCGATGTCGCCTTTATGGTCCACCTATTCTACGGGTGGCGTTTGTGATACCAAAGTACATAATTCCTTATGTAGGGAACCGTAGTGACTTCAGGTTCGAGGACTATTCATACCAATAGTCACATGAGAAAGTTTATGACACTCATATAACGATCCATGAAACTTTCTCATGGTGGGTCAGTTCAGTATATATTCTCTAATATTTACCCATGTGTCAACTTGATATCATATATCCATGACTTGTGAGATCAAGTCATCAATCGACCTACATGCTAGTCTTTATGTATTAATATTGCCCTTGCATATTAATACTTGACTAGGAACATTTAGGAAAGTGTTCTCTACAGCCTCTCATAATCAATTACGCTAATTTGATGTCTTTGTAGATAAGAACCTACTTTTCTAGGGCATTATTATATTTAATTTAGCTGGCACAAGCAAGATGTAAATATAATAACCAATCCTTTGCCTTTATTGAATATGATACAAAATGTTCCCTTTTCAACCATCACATGATTGGCTCTAGGACTATAACTAACACTCCCCGTGTTTAAGATATCGAATGTCCGTCAATTAATTGATTTACTGACCATCAATCAATTAACATCTAACTCCTCGAGTAGTACCACTCAACCTTATCATCATGTTGACTAAGTCAACCTGCAGGGTTTACATGATGAACCTTATGAGCTCCTCAAGGGGACATCATCAACCTAATATATAGGACACGATTTCCTCCTATAATCAACGGCACACCATGTAAATAATATCATTTCTCAACTTACCGGGCATATTGATTTAATCCATATAAATCTCACCATTTGGTAAATCAAAGAAATAAATACTAAGTACATGTGCCCGTTATTATATCGGGATTAAGAGCATGTACAACATAATATCCGAGGTCCGATTCAATTATGTAGTCAACAATAAATTGAATCACCTCTATGTCGGTCCTGCTCAATACACCTAAGTGTACTAGTGTAACTCTATGTTCAAGATAAAACAATACCAAGCTACACTACGACCATGCCAATGGTTTGTCCAAAACCATCTTGGTTGTTAGCCTTTACTTATATTCTACTAGGGACTGATAACATGATCTTCTATGCCACACCAAGCACCATGTTATCTACAATGTAAAATATTAGACAATATGCACACATATAATAAATATAAAGTGCAAACAATGATCATGTGATTCTTATTTCAAAATAAAAATGTTCATACAAAAAGAGCTAGGCTTTCGGTATACATTCCAACAGAGGTAATGCAGAGGGGCACTATATGCAGGCAACAATATGCTACCACGAACGGGTCTCGTGGGCATATATAGGCAATATAGAGAGCACTATCTGGGGGCAACAACATGCTACCATGAATAGATCTCGTGGGTAGACAAACAATATAAAGATTCAATTTCTGCATGCAATAATATGTTACCACGAATAGATCTCGTAGGCAGACAGAGTATATAGCTTTTTAGCTATTGACTACACGAAACAATATGCTACCACGAATGATTCTCGTGGACAATCATGCAATATAAAGACTCAATATATGCACAATAATATACTACCACGAACGGGTCTCGTGGATAGACATAGTATATAGTTATCTAGCTATTGACTGCAAGCAATAAGATGCTACCACGAACAGGTCTTGTGGGTAGTCGATTATCCTAGTTTGTTACGCCTAGAGTTCCAACACATCTAGCATGAAATGCTTATCACGGGTGATAAAGAAAACAAATATACTAATAAGCGTGTGTTCCATTAATGTTGTTGTTAGGGCAATCAACCCAAGTATGGTTTGGTTTTGATGTGTGTGGCAAAGGTTTTATGTTAGGTTGTTTATGTGATTTGATGTGTGTGTTTAAGTTGTGCAGGACTTAAGTGAATCAGACATGTGTTAGCTTGATAAAGCATTGGCGAGTTCACTATCTCATGGCTTAGGTCCTTGAGTCAGTGAAGGATGACATTGTGGAAGTCGTGCGCTTGGTGCATCTGAGGGACCGTCAAACGAGGAGCATTGGAGTGAAGCCAAAGGAAGCAAACTTCAGGGTGAGATGCAAAGGATGTCACTGGAGGAGTCGCAGGCTTAGTGCATCGAGGGACATGGCCGGACGAAGAGAGCTTTGGTGAGGGACTCCATGGGGAGATGAGAGTTGAGCGATTATAACCTAGGATGAGGTAGCTCATAGGTGAACTTGGCTGAATGACTAAGTCAAGTATTGGACGCCTAAACTTAGGTTTGAGATTTTACCTGACAAGTCAGATGCTCAAACAAGTGTTTGTTTGAGGTTTTACCTGACATTAGTCGACTGCTATAGATAGCAGTCGATTGCTCTGAGTCGATTGATTGTCAACTAGTGATCGATTGAAGTGTTTCTGGCCTAGCAGTCGACTGCTGCACTATCAATCAACTACCAAGAGACGGTAGTCAACTGCTGAAGGTGGTCACAGACACAAAAGGGTTTTAAGTCGACTGATTGGCTAGATCACTCGACTGATGGCTTGATCAGTCGACTGATGGGCATGATCAGTTGACTGCCCAGTGTGCCTCTATAAAAAGAGGGGTTGGGGGCCTTGGGGCACCTAATGCTTCTACTACTATTCATGTTCTAAGGCCTCCCACGACTTCCTAGTGTTTTCTACTCCTTTCTTTCTATTTTCACTCATAATATCTTGTGTGAAGAGGAGTTGATGCAAAAAGGTTTCTCCACCTTGCTTGAGCAAAAGGAGAAGTTTAGTGCCTTGGTTTAGGGAGTGATTCGCCGTACGAATCATCCATGGATTATCGACAAGGGCCGTGAACCACGTTACATCCTCATGTTTGCATTTGCTTCTTCTTTATCTTTGTTTTAGCTTAATTGTCTTTTCTTTAGGTTTATTATCTATATTCTGCTGTGCTAATGATATTGTAGACAATTAAAAATGATCGAATTCCATCTACAATCATCGGGGCTATTCAACCCCCCTTCTAGCCGGGACGCTATCCTCCAACAAGTGGTATTAGAGCGAGGAGATTATCGCCGGACTCACCGCCACAACAATCAATGAAATGGTCGGCTCCAACATCCATCTAACCAAATTTGAAGGCAACTTCTCTTGGTGGAAGAAGAGAATGAAGGTATTCTTCGAAACGAATTTTGAAATAATGATTATTATGAAAAACGATTTCGAAGTTCCTGGGGATGAAGGGAGACTCCTAGTGAAATCAAGATGGACAAAGAAGCAAATAGAGAAGCACTAAGAAAATTCAAAAGAAAAACATCATCTCTATAATGTGCTACCTCAATAAGAAATCTACCGGATTGGCAAGTGCTCAAGTGCCAAAGAAATGTGGGAGAAGCTAGTGGAGCTTCATGAAGGCACCTCCAAAGCAAAACTCGCAAGAAGGGACCTCCTCCGATCGCAATTAAGCAACGTCAAGCTAGAAAAAGGAGAAAAGGTACCATCTTTGCATTCTAGGTTTAAGGAAATAATCACCGGTTTATCTAGTGTATGGGAGAAGCTTTCAAATCGGGATATGATCATGAAAGCAATAGATGCATTTCCCCGGTCATCTAAGTGGAGCTCCATGGTAGATTAATTCTACATCTCAAAGAATCTAGAGGTAAGTACTCTAGAAGAATTTTTTTCTACCATGGAATTACATGAAACTAGGCTTGAAGGAATAGTTGAAGATCCAATCAAGCAATCAAGGGGAGTAGCATTAGTGGCCGACAAAGGAAAGAAGGAGGAACCTCCACCCTCCTCATCCAATGACGAATCTTCCTCATCAATGAATAGCAATGAAGAGGCTTATATGGTAAGGAAGGTAAGGTGTGTATTGAAGAAGTTTAAATTTAACAAATCTCATGATAGGAGAAGGAGGAAGATTATATGCTACAATTGCCAAGGAGAGGGACATATGAGGGATGAGTGTCCCCAATTAAACAAGAGCAAGGAAGAAAGGAAGAAGAATGACAAGTAGAAAGAAGGGAAGAAGAAAGAAGAAAGGAAGTCAAAGGAGAAAGAAAAGAAATCAAAACCCCGGAACCTAAAAGCTACATGGGATGATCCATCATCATCGGAAGAAGAAGAAATCTTCACCCACCTTGCACTTATGAGAATTGACGACATAGTCTCCACCTCATCCGAAAGAGAAGAAGCAAGCTCAAGTGAGAAGGAGAGCTCAAGTGTAGGGGGAGCATCATCCTCATCGGATTCGGAAGAAGGGGATTGGGTAAGTGAGGTAAATTAACTACCCTCCCATGATGCCATTTCAATGATTACTAGTTTAACTAAGGACTTGTTTAGAATGAAAAAGAAAAAGAAATGCATGCTTGATGAAATTAAAAATCTAGAAGAAAAATTGAAAAATGCATGTTCACATGATAATGCTATTTCTTCTAGTGTTAATGATGCATACTTAGAAGAGAATAGGATTCTAAGGGAAAAGGTAGATTTTCTTACTAAGGCCCTTGAGAAATTTACCATTGGCTCAAATACATTAAATATGATCATTGGGAGCCAAAGAGCAAGTTTCAATAAAAAGGGCTTAGGTTATAAGGGAACCAAAAATGAAAAAGCTTACCATTGTTTAATAGCTAGAGGACAATCCAAAACAATAATGGTAGCTAAGAAATGGATCCCTAAGGAGTACTTGGTGAACCCTATTGGAAAGAACTTATGTTGGATTCCCAAGTCAATCCTTAAGGGTTAGAGAAATCTAGGATAGTCAACCATAAGTGGACTTATTTTATATTATCATAAATGTTTGACTTATGATCTTTATGATGATGTTGGGATAATATTTGATTTATGATCATGATGTGCAATTATGGATAATATTTGTTTTATGATCATGATGGGTGTTTATGGATGATACTTAACCTTGGGTTGAATTGCATGAAATTTTGGTTAAGTATAATTACCTTTAGTTACATCTCACATTCACCATAAGGCTAACTTGATTGAAAACATAGCATGGGTGAAATGTTAGGTTGATACAAGTGCTTCACTAGTACTTATGACATTTAGATGGGTCACTTAGAGTATTATGACATAGCAATCATAGACCAACCATGGGGAAAGCTTATGTTTAATTTATGGACATATTGCCCAAAGATCATGGTTGAATATTTTAAATGTTTTAAAACCATTCCATGTTTTAAAAACTGAGTTCATGTTTTAAAACGTTTCAAGGCAAAACTAGGCTTTCAAGTTGATAAAAATTTGAGTCATTTTTAAACTTTTGAGATTTTGCCTTATTTTCAAAAATTGATTGAATTTTTATGAAAAATTATTTTTCATTGATAGAGGGACTCATAAGAAATGTGTTTCGCGAATTTCATGATTTTTTGAATTTTTTAGAATTTTTAATGCATTTTTGAATTTGGGTTCAGAAATCAGAAATCTATGTTTTTATGTGCCAGTCGACTGCCTATCTAAACCAATCGACTGATGTACTATGCACAAGCACAGTAACCTATTTTAAATGGTTTTAGCCTAATTTTGGTAATTTTCTTTCCTTGTATAGTGATGTCATGTTGTATAACATATATTTGTATTTTTGATGGTGTCAAAGGGGGAGAAATGTTAGTGTTTAAGTGAATCATGTTAGGGGGAGAATTAGCATGTGTTAAAGGGGATTTACATGTATTAAAGGGGAGTGTTTTGATACTCATGTTATGTTTACATTCTTTCCTTGCCTTAGTATTTTGTTAATATTTTCCCTAACTTAAACATGTTGCCACACATCAAAAAAGGGGAGATTGTTAAGGCAATCAACCCAAGTATGGCTTGGTTTTCATGTGTGTGGCAAAAGTTTTAAGTTAGGTTGTTTATGTGATTTGATGTGTGTGTTTAAGTTGTGCAGGACTTAAGTGAATCACACATGTATTAGCTTGATAAAGCATTGGCGAGTTCACCATCTCATGGCTCAGGTCCTTGAGTCGGTGAAGGATGTCATTGCGGAAGTCGTGCGCTTGGTGCATTCGAGGGACCATCGAACGAGGAGCATTTGAGTGAAGCCAAAGGAAGCAGACTTTAGGGTGAGATGCAAAGGATGTCACTGGAGGAGCCGCGGGCTTAGTGCATCGAGGGATGTGGCTGGACGAAGAGAGCTTTGGTGAGGGACTCCATAGGGAGATGAGAGTTGATTGATTATAACCTTGGACGGGATAGCTCATAGGTGAACTTGGCCGAATTGCTAAGTCAAGTGTCGGACGCTCAAACATATGTTTGAGATTTTACCCGACAAGTCAGATGCTCAAACAAGTGTTTGTTTGAGGTTTTACCCGACATCAGTCGATTGCTATAGTTAGCAGTCCACTGATTTGGGTCGACTGATTATTGACTGGTGTTTGACTGAAGTGTTTCTGGCCCAGCAGTCGACTGCTAGGGTTTGACAGATGACTGTTGCACCATCAGTCGACTACTAAGGGACAGTAGTCGACTGCTGAAGGTGGTTGCGGGCACAGAAGGGTTTTAAGTCGACTGATTGCCTAGATCACTCGACTGATGGCTTGATCAGTCGACTGATGGGCATGATCAGTCGATTGCCCAGTGTGTTGTTGGACTACAACAGTCGCAATCTGGCATGGTCAGAAGTCTTTGGAATGGCAGTCGTCGACTGATGGTATGTAGTAGTCGACTGCTACATGCCCAATAGGAAGAAACCCCTCTTCTCTATAAAAAGAGGGGTTGGGACACCTAATGCTTCCACTCCTATTAATGTTCTAAGGCCTCCCATGACTTCCTAGTGTTTTCTACTCCTTTCTCTCTATTTTCACTCATATTATCTTGTGAGAAGAGGAGTTGATGTAAAGAGGTTTCTCCACCTTGCTTGAACAAAAGGAGAAGTTTAGTGCATTGGTTAAGGGAGTGATTCGCCGTAAGAATCATCTGTGGATTAGCGACAAGGGCCGTGAACCACGTTACATCCTCGTGTTTGCATTTGCTTCTTCTTTATCTTTGTTTTAGCTTAATTGTCTTTGCTTTAGCTTTATTATCTATATTCCGTTGCGCTAACGATATTGTAGACAATTAAGAACGATCGAATTGCATCTACAATCATCGAGACTATTCAACCCCCCTTCTAGCCGGACCACGATTCTCCAACAGTTGTTTCATTCCTTAGATTCGCTTCTAAGGAATAATCTTGTCTTATTTATACTATATCTATCAATCCAATCACAATATCAATTGAAACAATAAATAGATAAGCATATACCAGTAATATCAATCAAACAACCGAATAAATAATTGCATGCTAATGATGAGCAAGCAACCCAGAAATCAAATAGAGTATAGAAAGGTCAAGCAAAATACAAGGTCAAAGTAATCCATAAATAACATAGAGTAGAAAGGTATAACCAAAATAATCATACACTAAGATCAAAGGATCCAAAGAGGTCCAAGGAAAGAACTCTCATCTCTGATTGTAGAGTGTCTTAGCTATACATCTGTTATAATTACCTCATTGTTAACTCAATCATCAATTAATCTCTAAATTGATTATCTAATCAATTGTGAGTATTTTTGTTAATTTAATTATATTGCCAATGTTTTAATTAACTTATTAATTTTTCTAACCTTCCTTAATCAGCTAAATTAGATTAATTATTTAATCCATCCCATTAATAAATAAATCACAACTCCCTTTAATTAATTAATTACACCCATCTAATTAATAATGTGATTGCAAAATCTAAATGATCTTAATTAATTTGACTAATTATATTAATCTAATAAATTAATTAACTGATTAAATTACATGCCTAAATTAAACTAGGTAAATTTAACGAATTAATTCAATTAGACAAAATAAAAAATAGATTAATTAATTAAACAAACAAAAAAATAAGATTAATTAATCAACCCCAAATAAATCAATTAACCCAAAATTATGATTAATTAACCTAAAACTAATTAATCAATTAAAATAGATTAATTAATCTACTACTACTTAATCAATTAAATAGATTAATTAATATACAACAATTATTCAATTAAACTCAGATTAATTGACTCAATTAATCTAGATTAATTAAATAGATTAACAACTTGATCTAATTAATATATTAAATTAGAAATATAAAACTAATTAATTAAACCATTTAGTTAATTAAATCAAGGTTAATTAAAAGATTAATCACTTAATCCCATTAATCATATTATACATAATATAAGTTTATTAGATGTCTATGAGTAACCTTTATGGTTACCATAGTAAATAGAAATAACGTTTATCAAATGTGTGTGTGTATATATATCTTTGTAAATTTTTATAGACATATAGATTGAAAAAAACTAAAGGAATAACATTATTCCTCTCTAATTATCGCTAAAAGATCTGTTGGTGCAATCGGCCCAGGTTACGATTGACCGGACTCAAGTTTAACTCGAATAGTGTTTTGATGTTTGACATTGATGTTTGACAAGGGAGTTGACTATTGTTTGACAATGGATTGACTATATGCTGACATGGGGTTGACCATATGATGGAGAAGTCCAAGTCTTGTGTACTTGACATGGAAAGTCCAAGTGGGATACTTGACAATGGAAAGTCCAAGCATGGGTCTTGGAAAGGGAAAGTCTAAGCTTGAGTCTTAGCAAATGGAAAGTCCAACAAGGGTTGACATGGAAAGTCCAAGCATGGGTCTTGGCAAGGGAAAGTCCAAGCTTGAGTCTTGGAAATTGGAAAGTCCAACATGGGTTAGCAAGGAAAGTCCAAGGGGTGATATTGGTGGCGTAAAGTCCAAGCGAGAGTCTTGACAGCATAAGTCCAATGGTTGACGGCATAAAGTTCAAGCGGGAGTCTTGGCAGTGTAAGCCCAATGTGCCTTGGTAGGATAGACCAACTTAGCATGACAATAGACGATGGAAGAACCTGAAGGCTAGCATATGGATTAACAAGTCATGGATGACTTGTAGGGATCCGATAGGCGTGAGACTGACGGAGGTGGCTAGAAGACTTAGGTCTAGGCTAAGGGTGGTCTAGCAAGTATGAAGGCATCATACTTAGGGCTAAACCTCATGTTTGAGTTTATTAGTCGATTGGGGCTTTGAACCAGTCGATTGATCAAGTGTTTTAACACTTGGTAGCTGAGTTGATTCTTGGCAGTCGATTGGAATTACGGTCGGTCAAATTGATTAGAGTCGACTGGTGTTCAATGCGAAAAATAGCAATGATCGCAGACTGGACAATGATCATGTGAGCGATCGCGCCATGGATGGCAGTCGACTATTGGTCGGGGTTGTGGGAGCAGAATGCTCAATAGCCGACTGGTCAGTCGGCTACGACCCTGGCAGTCGACTACCAGTGTAACTGTTGTCTTGAATGCCGACATGGATTAAGTCCGTTGTGAGACAACGGTACTATTTACAGTCCACTGGGGACTTATGACAGTTGATTGCCAGGTGGAAATCCAAGTCGCGAGGAGGCTTAAAAGGAGCTTGACGAGAGGGATTTCCATAGCGATTTCTTGGGCATTTTGAGGCGATTTTTTTGTGCAAATCACGGTCTTCAAGCATGGTTCAAGCGATCAACAAGCAAACATTCAAAAGAGCATTTGTAAAGTTTTCTTTACATAGATTGTTGTATTCATTTTGTATTTTATTGTTTTACCTTGCATTACTTTTGTAATCTCTTGTACGAGGTTTCTCCACCTCCGATGTGTTGTCGAGAAGAGTTATTAGTGGTGTTGGCATCGCTAGGGCTCGTTTGAGCCCAACCTGTGGAGTAGGAACCTTGAGGTTCTAAACCATGTTATATTTGCATGTTGTGGTTGTGTTTGTCATCTTTCATTATTGTTATTATTATTTCCGCTGCGTTAACAAGTGTTGTATAGATGAACGCGATCAAAATCCATTGACGTATGACATGCTATTCATCCCTCTCTAGTGACGTCCAATTCCCAACAAGTGGTATCAGAGCGAGGCTACTCTTCATTTTGACTAACTGCCAAGAGAGCACCGCTAGAGGGTGAAGAAGAAGATGGAGTTTGAAGAAAGACTAGGATGAGACATCAACACTCCGGTCCCGTACACACTCTATGGATAAGAAGGCTTCAATTCATGGAAGGGAAGGATTGAAGACTTCATCATGGTGAGGGACTTTAAAGAATGGGCCATCTTGATGGAAGGATTTAATTATCCAAGAGGGCCAAAGGGAGGTTTCCTTAAAATGAAGAAGTGGACCAGGGAACAACTCCATGAATTTGAGAAAAATACAAAGGTAATAAAATTCTTGGTTGATTTAATCCCTAATGACATTTTGTGCAAGGTAGGGGATTACATGGCTGCCAAGGAGCTATGGAACAAAATGACAAGATTCTATGAGAACCCACAACTGGTCCAAGAAGAAGAGGAAGAAGAGGAATGCTCATCGGCTCAATCGGAGGAGGCCGAAGAAGCAAGCTCATCCTCACAAGAAAGTGAGGATTCGGAGGTTGATGAGTATTCTACATTCGAGGAGGAAGAGGAGGTGGAAGAAGTAGGAGAATCCTCCACCTTTAGGATTGAGGGAGAGGAGATTAGGCCAATTTCCATGCCGGAGCAAGAAGAAGAGCTTTCAACATCCGGAAGAGTTGAAGAAGTTCAAAATTCCACCACCACCCTAGGTAACTCAAATAGATGTGTCAATAATAAAATTCATATAATATATTTTGAGTGTCGGGAAGTTGGACACTATAAGAGTAAGTGTCCGAAGAAGGTCAAAAAGACGGCACAAGTCATGCCAAAGACCAAGGAAATCGGTGCCCAAAGTCAAAAGAGCAAGGAGCATGCCATTTGCTTCAAATGCCATCAAAAGAGGCACTATAGAAGCTAATGCCCTAGGAGAAAAGAAAGAGCATCAAATATAGGGGGAGCCTCTAAGGCAAACCGTAAGGTAAAATTCAATAATGCACCTTCTAGTTTTAATGTCAAAAAGCATGCTAGAAATAATTTAAACACTCTTGGTATTGTTCATGAAAAACATGCTAGGAATAACAAATATTTTTGTTTAGGTGTTAAAAGTTATAACCTTAGAACCAAGGAGAAATTTGAGACTAATGTCCCTAGAAAAATCCTATCTAGGGAAACCATTAGAAAGGTAGAGGACCATTTAGGCATTAACCCTAAGAAGAGTAGGCATATGCCTAAGAAATGGAACAATGCCCAAAGAATAAATGAGAATTCAAAAATTGGGCAATTAGAGCTAGAAAATCAAGTTTTGAGGTCAAAACTTGAGAAATTATAAAAGACCCTTAAGATTATGCAAAATCAAATGCAAGGGTCAAATGGTCAAAATATGGGATCTAGGAGTCAAAGTCAAGGGCCTAGGTGCTAAGAGTCATCCAAAGGCAAGAAAGGTTTGGGTCACAAACCTAAGCCCAAGGAGGCCTACCACAATGTTCCATTTGAATATGAAAATAAATCTAGGTCTAGGAAAACCCAGGTCACAAGGGAAGTCATCCCTATAGTTGACCATGGTAAGTGCCTAGTGGCTAGGGTTTCGAAGAAACCTAGAGAAGCAACTAAGAAGGTTACAAGGGGAGTTACCCCTTGAGTTAAGCTAGGCAAGACCCAAATGACCATGGCTACCAAGCCTAGAAGGATCATTAGGAGGGTATCTAGGGAGGTCATCCCTAAGGAATACCTAGTAAATCCAAGGAGCTCCAATAGGTATTGGGTTTCTAGGAGCGTGATCGATTCACGCTAAATAGGTTAGGGTGTGCCAACTTTAAATGGATGGGTAGTTAACCTAACCATGGTAAAGGTGACACTTTAGGATATTTTCAAGGTTATGCGTACCTTGGAAATGTGGGTTGAATTCATAATCCTAAAGGATTTTAGGATATGCCAATATATTTTAAGAATTATAAAAAATCAATCAAATTGGCACAAACTAGGTTTAGAGGTCATGGTGTGCCATTTTAGATTTTTTACACACTTGGGGGATTAGCAGTAATATGGAAAAATGGACTTAATAATAACAAAGAGAAATTAACACTAAAATCTAAAATTTAGGTATTGTTATACCTTTATATTTTATTTGCCATGATTGATTTGCCATATAATATGTCATGACATCATATTTTATTTTATCATCTAATATGTCATGATAATGCTTAGGTTTATGTCATGTGTATTTAGATTTAATCATATGTCACGACATCATGATCATTGGACATGCTTATTTATGTTATCATTTATGACATAATCATTCATGCATTAATTAAAATTGATTTAAGGACAATTGGAATGACTTGAAGTCCCATGTATAAGGGAATCAAGTAGTGTTGCCATAGAAAATGCATGAAACCCTAGTTTAGGATGAACAAAACCCACATCTCACATTACATTGACATGTGTGTATTTTCAAACACCCTAGACACATGTGAGATGCTAGAAAATGAGTTAAGTTCAAGGTGCATATTTCTTGCATCTAGATGAACTCAAACTCATCTTATACCATGGTGGATCATGGGGAAAGCTAATGTGTAAGTCATGTGCATTAAGCCCATTGATTATGATCCAATATATGTTTTCAAAAGCATTTTAAAATCATTTTTGAAAACCTTGGTGAAGTCTATCTTTTGATAGGAATTACTATTGAGAGAGTTGATACAAAGTAGGATCAAAACATTGAACTTTTCAATAGTTTTGAACTTTGTGTCAATCTCACTATTTTATAGGCATTTTATTTTTCAAATATTTTCACCCATAATGTTTGACATAAGTATTATACATATGAATTTTCATGATTTTTCATATTATGTATAATTACTTATGATTTTTTAAAAACTAATTTCTGAAATTGAATTTCTGCATTTGCAGAAATCGATGATCGCTTTATAGTGATCTGGCGTCGATAATGGCAATTGACTAGTATGAAGTCATTGCGAGCTGATTTTGGATAAATAAGGATGTTTAGCCCATATTTCAGCTATGTTAGGTTACCCTAACTACTCATAACCTTAGGATATGCTTTGGAAAGCATTGGAAAGGGTGAAAAACCCATTGGATATGGATTAAGAGAGTTGTTTAGGGTGTGTATCAATTTTAAGGTGTGTGAAAGTTTAAGGTTGAAATTTTGACCTTAATTTTGATGGTTTAGTATGCCTATAGGCTTAGGGACTCTCCAAGGACATTATTGGTGCAATGGTCAAGGGTGTTGGAGGATCGATGGCCGGCTAGAAGGGGTGAATAGCCTTCTTCGTAGATGGTGGAGTTCGATCGTTCTTGAGCGTCTACGATTAGGTTAGCACAGAGGAATAATAAAATCAAAGATAATTAAGCAAATGCAAGAAGTAAAGGAGACAAACGCTAACACAAATGCGTAACGTGATTCATGACCCTTGCCACTAGTCCACGACCGGATTCGTTCCAAGGTGAATCACTCCTTAACCAATCCACTAATCTCTCCTTTACACAAAACTAGGTGGACGTAACCTTTCTTACAAGAATCTCTCTTTTTACAATATGATTGAGATAATAGCAAAAAAGAGGAGTAGAATTCGTTTAGGCACTTGGGAGTATGTTTAGAGAAAAAGCATTAACCATCCCAAGTGACCCAAGGCCCCTTCTTATAGGAAGAGGGATCGATGCAAATCGATCAATGATCGTCATTGGCCAGCGCTGCCTTGCAACGACTTCATCCACGTTGGATTCCAACCAATGGCTCCTACATCAGTTGACTGATCTTCCCATCAGTCGACTAATGGAGCCATTAGTCGACTAATGGAGCCATCAGTCGAGTGACCGAAGCGATCACTCGACTACAAAAGCTTCTGTGCTCGAACTTGCCTCGATCAGTCGAATGTCGTCCCTCGATAGTCGACTGATGGTATCGACAGTTGACTGCCATCCCTTGACAGTCGACTGTTCGGCCAGAACCAGTTTAGTCAAACACCGGTCGAGTCCATTCGACCTAGAGCAGTCGATTGCTACCTATAGCAATCAACTGGTGTCGGGTAAAGCCTCAAACCAACCTTTGGTTGAGCATCCACCACTTGACTTAGTCATTGGGCCAAGTTCACCTATGAGATACTCCTTCCCGGGTTACAATCGCTCACTCTCATTTCCCTTGGAGTCCTTTGCCTTGAAGCTCTCTTCGTCCGGCCACATCCCTCAAATGCACCAAGCACATGACTTTGTAATGTCATCCTTCGCGTCTTACCCTGAAGTCTGCTTCCTTGGCTTCACTCCAATTCTCCTCATCTGGCAGTACCTCGGATGCACCAAGTGCACGATTTCGCAATGTCGTCCTTCACCGACTCAAGGATCGAGTAATGAGATGGTGATCTTGCCAATGCTTTGTCAAGCTAACCATGTGTGAATTACCAAGTCCTGCACGACTTCAACACACATATCAAATCCACAAACAACCTAACTTAAACCTTTACCACACACATCAAAACACATCATTCATGGGTTGATTGCCTTAACAATCTCCCTCTTTTTGATGTGTGTCAACCATGTTTAAGTTAGGTGAAACATATTGATCAAAATATATAAGGAAGGAAAGCATGTAAGTCATGAATATCAAACATGAATATCGACTCCCCCTTAATACATGCAACTCCTCCTTAACACATGCTAATTTCTCCCCCTAGCATGATTAATTTAAACTTAACCATTTCTCCCTCTTTGACACCATCAAAAACATCTAACATATGTTATATAAGCATGACATCAAGTCTAGGGAAAGAAAAATACCAAAATATGATGAAAAACCCAGAAATCAGGTTGTTATGCGCGTGCATAGTTCGAACAGTCGACTGAATCATAGCATCAGTTGACTGGCACCATGTTTTCAACATTTTCTAATTTCTGGACCGAATTTCAGAAATTCATTAAAAATTATAGAAAATTCTAAAAATCATGAAATTTTGAAAACATATTTCTCATGAGTTCTTTTATCAGTAAAAAATAGTTTTTCATGAAAATTTATTCTATTTTTGAAAGTTAGGCAAAAACTCAAAGATGTTGAAAATCACTAAAGTTTTATCAACTTGAAAGCCCAGTTTTACCTTGAATTGTTTTAAAACATGAACCCGTAGTTTATAAAACAAGAAATGTTTTCAAAACATTTGAAATATCCAACTATGATCTATGGGCAATATGTCCATTGATTAAACATTTGCTTTCCCCATAGTTTGTCTATGATCAATATCATGATACTTGTAAATGACCATCTAAATGCCATAAGAATTAGTGAACCATTTGTATTAACCTAACATCTCACCCATGCTATATTTTCAATCAAGTTACCTATAGTGAGTGTGAGATGCACCTAAGGTATTTTTACTTAACCATCAATTTTCATACAATTCTACCAAGGTTAAGTATCTATCAAAAACACCCAATATGATCATAAAAACATGTATTATCAATCATGATCAAGTATTATCAATTATTGCACATCATGATCATAAAACAAACAATATTCATGATTCCATATTATGATCATAAAATAAATATTATCATCCAAATCATAAATCATGATTATTTCTTAAGCATAAATCATGATTTAAACATTCAATTCATGGGTCATTATCATCACCTAACACTATGTTAAAAAAATTTTTGCCCACATCCTTATAAGTCAACCATTTTACATGATATAAAATAAGTTCACTCATGATTGACTATCCTAGGGTTTTCCTAACCCTTAAGGATGGACTTGGGAACCCAATATAGATTCTTTCCAATAGGGTTCACCAAATACTCCTTAGGGATCCATTTCCTAGCTACCATTGTTGTTTTTGTTTGTCCCCTAGCAATCAAACAATGGTAGCCCTTCTCATTTTTGGATCCTTTATATGATAGGCCTTTCTTGTTAAAGCTAGCCCTTTGGCTCCCAATTATCATGTTCAAAGTATTGGAGCCTATTGTAAATTTCTCTAGGGCTTTAGTTAGATGATCTACCTTTTCCCTCAAGGCCTTATTTTATTCAATACATGCATCATTAACATTAAGAGGAATATAATCATAATGTGAGCATGCATTTGCTAGTTTTTCTTCTAGGGCCTTAATTTGATCAAACATGCATTTTTTTTCTTTTTCTTAGCCTTAATCAAATCCCTAGTTAGGCTTGAAATCATAGAAACAATCTTTTTAGGGGAAAGATTTGTTACCATAGTTCCTCCGATTCCGATGAGGATGAAGATGAAGCTCTCCCTTCACTTGAGATCTCCTCACTTGAGCTTGTTTCTTCTTTTTCGGAGCAGGAGGTCTCCAAGTCTTCTATTGCCATTAGGGCAAGGCTTGTGAAGGATTGATCTTCCTCCGATGACAATGGATCATCCCATGTCGCTTTGTGTGCCTTGGCTTTCCCTTTTTCTTTTGATTTATTCTCTTCATCCTTCTTCTTGCTCCCTTTCTTCTTCTCTTCTTTCTTTCTCCTTTCTTCCTTGCTTTTGTTCAAGAGGGGACAATCATCCCTTGTGCGTCCCTCTCCTTGGCAATTGTAGCAAATAATCTTTCTTCTTGGCCTTCTTCTCCTATCATTAGATTTGTTAAATTTAAAATTTTTTAATGCATGTCTTACCTTCCTTACCATATATGCTTCCTCATTGCTATCCATTTATGAGGAAGTTGAATCTTCATCGGATGAGGAGGATGGCGTATCCTTCTTCTTCTTCTTTCCCTTTTCGGCTACAAGTGCTACTCCCCTTGGTTGACTCTTTCGTTCTTCTACTATACCTTCAAGTCTAGTTTCCTGAAGCTTCATAGTAGAGAAAAATTCATCTAGAGTACTTACCTCTAGATTCTTTGAAATGTAAAAAGAGTCCACCATGAAGCTCCAATTTGATGACCGAGGGAAGGCGTCTATAGCTTTCATGATCATGTCTCTATTGGAGAGCTTTCTCCCCTACACTTGTTAGGACATTAATAATCTCTTTAAAGTGTGAATGAAGAGATAATACCTTCTCCCCTTTATTGAATTTGATGTTGTTCAATTGAAAGCGGAGAAGATCTCTTCTTGCAAGCTTTGCCTTAGAGGTGCCCTCATGAAGTTCTACAAGCTTTTCCTACATCTCCTTGGCGCTTGTGCACTCTCTGTTGGTGCAGGGGCACTAGATAATCGAACCTGTGTTTTGATTATGGCAAAGACACAAAGTTAAGTTTATATTGTTATCTCACGAGCTAAATCAAGTGTGCAGAAAAGTACTAAAGCTGGAGCTGAAGGCTAGCGACACCCGGAGGAAGCCGTGGTGGTCGGGCGACACTTGAGTGAATTCGGAGGGAGCCGAAGGAATCGAGTGGAAGGCCGGAAGCGAGAGCTACTATCGAGGTAAGCTCGTGTGAGTGAGAGATTGTAAGGTCGTGTCCTCTTTACGGGGACGACCGTAGGCGACGATTCGACTAAGACTTCCTGTGGAAGGTCTAGGTCGAGATCAGACGGTTAGAAACCGTCGTATTTATCATTTTCCGAGCTAATCTCTTCTTTGCAGGAAGTGGCGGGGATCATCGCTGGACATTAGCGATCGTATTATCGGTCGTGATGAGATGCATCGATCATTGTCATCGATCGTGATGAGAGGTATCGATCGTGATGGCGGCGATTGACTTTGCGCTAGGTCAAAGCGGATAACGTTTGACGCGCCAGCGATAAAAATTTGGAAAAATTCATGATCCGTTCCAAAGAAATAGGAGACAAATTCAGAGGCTAAAGTCTATAAAAGGAGGAGGATTCATCTCCAAATCACATCAATTATTCATCAAGTGCTCCTACAGCCTAACGCTTCAACACCGTCATAACGCGAAGCGACAACCTCGAGATCTTCTTCGTAAATGATTCAAGTAATATTTTTGATATTATATTCTGTGTTTTTTATCTTCATAACGAGGTGAGGTAGGCTTGTTGCCTCATCCTCGTGTATTCGGTTTTTGTAATCGTTGTCTCCTACCTCCAACGAGGAGGAGACGTTTTAGTGCTTTGCCCTCCGTACGCGGTCTAGGACCGATAGGGCCTTGGAGTAGCAACCGCTGGGTTGTGAACCAAGTAAAATAAACGTGTTCATTTATTTTCCGCTGTGCTTACTTTGCGAACGAAAAAGAAAAGATTTACGATCGCTATTCACCCCCCCCTCTAGCGACGCTTCTCGATCCAACAATTGGTATCAGAGCGGGGGCGCTAAGATTTGGTGAAACCACCAATCTAGCACGTTTTGGTTTTCTTTTCGTATTTTTCGATTCGTATATTTCTTAGGTTTTGTTTCCCGCACTACTAATCCAAGACCAAGTCTTGGTACATAGTTTTTGGTTGTGTTTTTGCTAGTACTAATCTCCTTCGGAGTACCTCACGATCAAACGAGCATAACTTTTGCTACGAGTGGACTCACGAAACGATCTACCCACCAAATCGAAGCTCTCTGAAAGATCTACACTTTTTACTGGGGGTTTACCCCCGTAACAAGCTGTTTCCAGCCCCAAAATCCAGCGTTTAGTACCCTTTCGGGGACATCGAAGGTCGTAAGTTTCAAATTTTTTTTAGTTTTTTATCCTCCTTATTTATTTCTGTTTTTTTTCTATTATTTCCCGCATTACTAATCCAAGACCAAGTCTTGGAATTCTCTTTGGTTTTTATTTGTGTTTTTGCAAGATACTTAATGGCTCACATTGAGGGATATAGCACCACCCGACCTCCGTTCTTTAACGGAGATGATTTCCGTTATTGGAAAGGTCGGATGGAGTGTTTCTTGAAAACACAAGTCGAGACTTGGATAATAATCCAAACCGGCTTTGCTTTACCCACCAATGATCAAGGAGAGCCCTTGGATTTCAACAAGTGGACAAATGCAACCAAGAGGCAAATCGAAGCCGATGCAAGAGCAACCCAAATATTGCAATGCGGCTTGTCCAAGGAGGAACTCAACCGCATCGGACCATTCATTAGCGCCAAGGACCTATGGAATAAATTAACTGAGCTACACGAAGGAACACCCGATGCTAAGGTATGTAAACGTGACCTTCTTTTCAATAAGTTGTATAACCTCAAGATGCAGGAACACGAGACGGCAACACAACTACACGCCCGCGTCCAGGACATTGTCAACGGCCTACACACCATCGGACACAAGGTCGAAAACCGTGACCTACTAAGGTACGTTCTTAATTCATTTCCTAGGACTACCTTGTGGGCATCCATGGTCGATGCCTACAAGGTCTCTAAGGACCTATCGAAGCTTAGGTTAGATGAATTATTTTCCGAGTTTGAACTTCACGAGCAAACTAACGTGATCCGGGCCGAGAGAGGTATTGCTCTACTTGCAGGATAAAAGAAGCAAGCCACCTACTAGGCAAGTAGATGAACTCGAACCCAAGACGAATCCGAATCCAAGAGGAGGCCATAATAGTCAATATTGTGCGGAGAATAGTTCGACAAGAAAGAAGGAAATTGAAGAATGAGAACCAAAAGAAAAGGGAGCAAGGAAAGCCTTCCATGCAACTTGGGACAACAGAGAAGACATAGCTTACATGGCAAGAACGGAGGAGGAGTCAATCCGGCCGAGTCCAACTACAACTCCGACTCGACTCAAGATTATTTCGAGAGAAAACTCAAAGCCGGACCAAAAGGGAAAGTTAAGGTTGATTTCTCTTTAATTAGTACACTTTACAGTACAATTAAACTGCTTAATAGAAAATTAACTAAGTCCGAGTCTAGGGTTGAGTCGTTACTTGAGGAGGTTGAAACCCTCAAGCAAGAGGCTACTCTAATCTCTTCAACTAGTCAAGTTCAAGAGAGAAACTCAACCCAAATTGAAAAACTTGAGAAGGAGAATTCTCTCTTGAAAGACCAAGTTCAAGAGGTCGAGGCTAGGTTGGAAAAGTTCACGTTGGGATCTAAGAACCTTAACCGACTACTTGGAACCCAAAGAGCCATGTACAACAAAGCCGGACTCGGATTTAAGTCAAAGACTACGAATAGGTCTTATATGTCTATCGTAAATCGTAGTCATCAAAGAGTCCAAGCATGGGTCCCAAAGGTTTTATTAAATTCACATATTAGGACTAATAAGTATTGGATTCCTCAGGATCAAGTTCATTATTTGAATAGACCTTATTGGTTCAATGGTCTAGGGGAGCTAACACTAAAATAGTATACCCGCTACTTAGCAAAACCATTGCATGCTTAGAATTTCGTTAACTTGTGAACTTACTTAGAATACGTACATAACCAACCAAAATCCTTGAAAAGATTGAGCCTCGGGAGCCTCTTTCATAAATAACTAGTTAGTCAACTCTTGATAATATAGTATCAGGACGCGGCGAGATGATAGTACGTTAGGGAGACAAAGTCTCGTGTATTCGAGCTAGATAAGGCGTATCTAGCTTGGTGCACTTGACCGAGTGGAACTAGCTGAAGCTACCTCGCCGTATCCTAAACTAATTAGACCAGGAAGTAACCCTAAGTGACTTAAGTGATATTTTCTTGAATTTGGCTTTGTCTAAGGAAGTGGTCGTTGTTCCGATCAAAGAAGGCCCCTGTGCCTCGCCACGACACGGAACTGAAGCCGCTCGAAAAGTTACTTAACGATCTAAAGGTTAAATCTGAATCTAACCCAAGGTTGACTATCTTTAATCAATTTAAAATCATCTCACAAAACATATAAGGTGAACAAATTATGAGACACATAGAATGGGTGAGATGTTAAGGATAATTGAAATATACTTGAAACAATCCCTTCAAAATACTACTTATTTTCTCAACTATTGTACTTAACAACTCTGAGGCCAAAGTTTAGCGCCCCCTACATCTCTTATACTTCATATATTTGACTAAGGGGGAGAGCAAACTAATCTTAAGGGTTATATTATAAATCTTTAGATTATTGGTGCAGAGGGACACACCTCAAACCAATCTATCTAACTATTGCTAGACGCTTGGACTCATATTTGATTTATCTAGATGCATTCATAAACGACATTGTTTTAAACCCCTATTTTATACAAAAACCCCAACACTCTTTTTTGATTTATGGCAAAAGGGGGAGAAGAGCAAAAGTTAAGGGGGAGTTACACAAAATTTGCTTTTGAAAACTAAAGTATCTCTTTCAAAACTCACCTAGGGTTAAGGAGGAGTTTTGGTTAAGGGGGAGTTTTTGGGAATGGCATTCATCATCTACTATATGTGTTTTATGCTTTAATTTCCCTTAACTTTGTGTTGGTTTGCCATAGATCAAAAGGGAGATTGTTGGTGCAGGGCACTAGATAATCGAACCTGTGTTTTGATTATGGCAAAGACACAAAGTTAAGTTTATATTGTTATCTCACGAGCTAAATCAAGTGTGCGAGAAAAGTACTAAAGCCGAGCTGAAGGCTAGCGACACCGGAGGAAGCCGTGGTGGTCAGGCGACACTTGAGTGAATCGGAGGGAGCCAAGGAATCGAGTGGAAGGCCGAAGCGAGAGCTACTATCGAGGTAAGCTCGCGTGAGTGAGAGATTGTAAGGTCGTGTCCTCTTTACGGGGACGACCGTAGGCGACGATTCGACTAAGACTTCCTGTGGAAGGTCTAGGTCGAGATCGGACGGTTAGAAACCGTCGTATTTATCATTTTCGAGCTAATCTCTTCTGCGAGGAAGTGGCGGTTGTGATCATTCTTTGGACATTGAAGCGATCATTATCGATCGGTCGTGATGAGATCATCGATCGTATCATCGGTCGGTGATGAGAGGTATCGATCGTGATGGCGGCGATTGACTTTGCGCTAGGTCAAAGCGGATAACGTTTGTGACGCGCCAGCGATAAAAATTTGGAAAAATTCATGATCCGTTCCAAAGAAATAGGAGACAAATTCAGAGGCTAAAGTCTATAAAAGGAGGGGAGGATTCATCTCCAAATCACATCAATTATTCATCAAGTGCTCCTACAACGCCAACGCTTCAACACCGTCATAACGCCGACGCGACGACAACCTCAGATCTTCTTCGTCGGTAGCAGATTCAAGTAATATTTTTGATATTATATTCTGTGTTTTTTATCTTCATAACGAGGTGAGGTAGGCTTGTTGCCTCATCCTCGTGTATTCGGTTTTTGTAATCGTTGTCTCCTACCTCCAACGAGGAGGAGACGTATTAGTGCTTTGCCCTCCGTACGCGGTCTAGGACCGATAGGGCCTTGGAGTAGCAACCGCTGGGTTGTGAACCAAGTAAAATAAACGTGTTCATTTATTTTCCGCTGTGCTTACTTTGCGTATTGAACGAACGAAAAAGAAAAGATTTACGATCGCTATTCACCCCCCCCCTCTAGCGACGCTTCTCGATCCAACACTCTCCAATCCGGTTGATCTCTTGTTGAGGTAGCACGTTGGATAAGTGATGTTTAGCTTTCAAATTTGACAAGTGCTCCTCTCTTTGCTTCTTGGTCCATCGTGATTTTTCTATAGACTTTCCCTCTTCATCCCTAGGTATATCGAAATCGGATTCCATTATTAACATGATATCAAAATCCGTTTAGAAAAATACCTCCATTCGCTTTTTCCACCAAGCGAATTCTCCTTCGAACTTGGTTGGATGAATGTTGGAGCCATCCATTATCATTGATTGTTGCGGAGGTGAGTCCGATGACAATCTACTCGCTTTGATACTACTTGTTGGAGGATCAGTGGCCGGCTAGAGGGGGTGGATAGCCTTCTTCGTAGATGGTGGAGTTTGATAGTTCTTGAGCGTCTACGATTAGGTTAGCATAGCAGAATAATAAAATCAAAGACAATTAAGCAAATGCAAGAAGTAAAGGAGACAAATGCTAACACAAATGCGTAACATGGTTCACATCCCTTGCTGCTAGTCCACGACCCAATTCGTTCCAAGGTGAATCATTCCTTAACCAATCCACTTATCTCTCCTTTACACAAAGATAGGTGGAGGTAACCTTTCTTACAAGAATCTCCCTCTTTACAATATGATTGAAATAATAGCAAGAAAGAGGAATAGAATTCGTTTAGGCACTTGGGAGTATGTTTAGAGAAAAAGCATTAACTATCCCAAGTGACCCAAGGCCCATTCTTATAGGGAAGAGGCCATGCCGATCGATGCGACCATCATCGACAACATACCAGAGCTGCATCGCAATAGCTTCATCCACATTGGATTCCAACAAATGGCACCCACATCAGTAGACTGATTTACCATCAGTCGATTAATGGAGCCATCAGTCGAGTGACCGAAGCAATCACTCAACTGCCAAAGCTTCTATGCCCGAACTTGCCTCGATCACGATCGTCATCCTGTCAGATCGATGATGGTATCGAAAGTCATTGCCATCCCTTGGCGATCAAGCGATGGGTCGATCAATGATCGTCATCCCATGGCAGTCGATTTTTTGATCATAACTAGTTCAGTCGAACACCGGTCGAGTCCATTCGACCAAGAACAGTCGACTGCTACCTATAGCAGTCGACTGGTGTCAGATAAAGCATCAAACCAACCTTTGGTTGAGCATCTGACACTTGACTTAGCCATTCGGCCAAGTTTACCTATGAGCTACCCCTTCCCAGATTACAATCACTCACTCTCATTTCCCTTAGAGTCCTTTACCTTGAAGCTCTCTTCATCAAGCCACGTCCCTCGGATGCACCAAGTGTTGGGGGATCGATTGGCCGGCTAGAGGGGGGTGAATAGCCCTCGTTCGTTTGTCGTCGTATTTTGCTCGTCTACACAATCGTTAGCGCAAGCAGAAGCATAAATAATAAAGACAAAGCAATAAATGAAAATACAAACGCTAACAAGAAGATGTAACGTGGTTCACGGCTACGCCGCTAATCCACGATCCCGATTCGTCCGAGGTGAATCAATCCTCCAAAACCAATCACTATTGGCCTCTCCTTTGCACCAAGCTAGGTGGAGGTAACCTTTTCAAACAAGAACACTCTTCTTACAATAAGATTGAAGATTAGAGCAAGTAGAAGAGTGGGAAATCTTTTAGGGCACTTTGGGAGTAGTTGGGCGTTCAAGCATTAACCCCCCAAAGCCCCATCCCCTTCCTTTTTATAGAGGAAAAGGGTTTCTTCCGCTGACATAGAGCTCGATGACACCCATCACCGATCGTGGCCGTAGTCGTTGCCCAATAACGACCGCTTTCCACGTTGGATACTATCCAATGGTACTGGCATCAGTCGACTGATGGCACCCATCAGTCGACTGATGTCAACCAGTCGAGTCCTCAACGAGGTCGACTCCATTCTGTGCCCGTGCACAGTGACATCAGTCGACTGCCATCCCTTGGCAGTCGACTGATCAAGCCATCAGTCGACTGCCCATGCTGGCAGTCGACTGATCAACTTGATTCAGCCACATTAGACCAGTCGATCGAACCATCGACTCAGAGCGCTTATCGCCATGACATGGCAATGACCGCGTCGAAAACTCATCCGACACTTGGCCAAATGGCCAAGTTTCACCTAAGAGCTACCCTTCCCGGGTTACAATCGCTCACTCTCATCCCTCGGAGTCCCTCGCCTTCGAAGTTCTCTTCGTTCGCGGCCACGTCCCTCGGTAGCATCAGGCGCACGGCTCTGCAATGCTCCTTCGCGTCTCTTGCCTCGAAGTCTACTTCCTCCGGCTTCACTCCAAGCTCCTCGTCCGGCGGTCCCTCGGATGCTCCAAGCGCACGGCTTCCACAAAGCTATCCTTCACCGACTCAAGGCACGAGTCATGAGATGTGAAACTCGCCATGGCTCCATGTGCGAATTACTAAGTCCTGCACGACTTCAATGCACATATCAAATCAACATATCAAACTAACTTAAACCCTTTGCCACACCATCAAAACCATATTACGGCAAGAGATTGCCCTAACAATCTCCCCCTTTTTGATGTGTGGCAATCCGTTTAAGTTAGGTAAAAACATTTGATATAAATTTTAAAGGAAAGAAAGCATGTAAACATAATCATGATATAGCAACATGCAACTCCCCCTTAATCCATGAAACTCCCCCTTAATTTCTCCCTCTATCATAATTAACTTAAACATAATCATTTCTCCCCCTTTGACACCATCAAAAAGATTATTACTAAGTTAAAAACACATGGCATCAAGTCTAATAGAAAGAAAATACCATAAGTTGATTTAAAATCGGAATTCAGCTTTTCTCTGGATATTCAGCCATCACGATCGTTCGATATACCGATCGGGCACGTGGATTTCGAGATTTTCTGATTTTCAGACCGAATTTCAGAAATGCATTAAAAATTCCAAAAAATTCAAAAAATCATAAAATCTGGGAAACATATTTATTTTAAGTATATCTATCAGTGAAAAATATGTTTTCATGAAAAATCATTATATTTCTACGTATTTGCCAAAAATCCAAAAGCTTTAAAAACTACTAGGTTTTTGACCATAAGAGTATCCATTTTAACACCTAGTCTTGCATCCAATTGTTTCAAAACATGAATACATGTATTTTAAAGTAAGAAATTGTTTTGAAAACATATGAAATATCCAACCATGATCTTTGGGCAATATGTCTATGAATTAAACATAAGCCTTCCCCATGATTGGTCTATTATTGCTATTTTGATACTTTAAATTACCATCTAAATGCCATAGGCATTAGTGGACATTTGTATCATCCTAACATCTCACTCATGCTAAGTTTTCAATCAAGGTAGCCTATGGTGAGTGTGAGATGCATCCTAGGGGGTATTTTTGCATACTTAACCAATATATTCATGCAATTCTATCAAGGTTAAATATCAACCTAATAATCCTCATGATCATAAAGGCATATATGAATGAATTCTACATTATGATCATGAAATTCATGTATTCATCAAATAAAAGTCATGCCTTAGGTATTATATGATGATAATAAACAAAGTATCACCTAAAGCATGATTCAAACCTATTTCTCATGATAACGTGCCAAATTTCAAAAACATAAATCATGATTGCAAATATACATAGGAATTACATCAATCATCATGATTTAAGCAATATTATCTATTTATGGGCACATTATCATCACCCAACACTATTCTAAAAATGTTGTCCCGTCATCCTAAGTCAACCAAAATATGATATAGGTCAATTCCATATGGTTGACTACCCTAGGGGTTTTCTAACCCTTAAGGATGGATTTTGGAACCCAAAATAAGTTCTTTCCTATTGGGTTCACTAAGTATGCCTTGGGGATCCATTTCCTAGCTATTACTTTCTTCTTATCTTGTCCCCTAGCTATTAGGCATTTGTAGGTCTTTTCATTTTTCTTTTCCTTATATCCTAGGCCTTTTTTGTTAAAACTTGCTCTTTGGCTCCCTATGATCATATTTAATGTGTTGGAGCCAATTGTGAATTTCTCTAGGGCTTTGGTTAAATAATCTACCTTTTCCCTTAAAGCCCTATTTTCTTCTATGCATGCATCACTAACATCTAATGGCACATAATTATCATGTGAGCATGCATCATCATTTAAGCTAGAAGAAATATTATCATTTAAGCATGCATTTTCTAGCTTTTGTTCTAATTCCTTAATTTGACTAAGCATGCTTTTATTTTTCTTTTTCATGCCAAATAACTCCTTAGTTAAACCAGAGATTATGGAAACTATTTTCTTAGGAGAAGCTTTTGTTACCATAGTTTCCATATCCTCTTCTTCTTCTTCGGATGAGGAGGATGTAGAAGCTCCCCCTTCATTTGAGCTCTCCCCACTTGTGCTTGATTCTTCATTTGAGGAGGAGGAACAATCCGAGTCATGAAGAGCCATTAGTGCTAGGTTGGAGTAGACATGCTCTTCTTCTTCGGATGAGGATGAAGAGGCAAGGTCATCCCATGTCTTGGCTTTGAGTGCCATGGCCTTCCCTCTTCCTTTTGCCTTCTTTTCTTCTTCCTTTTTCTTGCTCCCCTTCTTCTTCCTCTTTTCTTCTTTCTTTTTCTTATCTTCCTTGCTCTTGTTTAGGAGGGGACAATTATCCCTTATATGTCCCTCTCCTTGGCAATTATAGCATATGACTTTCTCCCTTGGTCTTCTATTTCTATCATGAGATTTATCAAATCTAAGATTCTTAAATGCACGCCTTACCTTCCTTACCATGTAGGCTTCTTCCGTGCTATCCATGGAGGAGGTAGAGGCTTCATCGGATGAGGAGGAGGGGACTTCGATCTTCTTCTTCCCCTTATTTGCCAACAAGGCTACTCCCCTTGAATTTTGGACTCTAGGCTCTTCTTGTATACCTTCAAGCCTTGTCTCATGAAGCTCCATGGTTGAAAAGAATTCCTCCAAGGTGCTCACTTCTAGGTTCTTGGAGATGTAAAATG
The DNA here is from genome assembly GCA_025175895.1 of Wurfbainia villosa. Taxonomy (NCBI): domain Eukaryota; kingdom Viridiplantae; phylum Streptophyta; class Magnoliopsida; order Zingiberales; family Zingiberaceae; genus Wurfbainia; species Wurfbainia villosa. The sequence continues at coordinate 73,597,396 of CM046000.1, read as the reverse complement.
AGTCCAGCATGGAGCTCCATTTTGAGGACTGGGGAAAGGCATCTATGGCCTTCATTACCATATCCCGGTTTGATAGCTTCTCACCTACACTTGTTAGCCCAATTAATATTTCTTTAACTCTAGAATGTAGGGAAGTTACCTTTTCTCCCTTTTCTAATTTGATGTTTGAGAGTTGGGAGCGGAGGAGGTCTCTTCTTGCTAGCTTAGCCTCCGAGGTACCTTCATGAAGCTTCACTAGCTTCTCCCACATCTCCTTAGCACTAGAACATTCCCCTATCCTATTGACTTCTTGTTGGGGGAGGACATTGTATAAGTGGTGCTTGGCCTTTGAATTTGCCAGGTATTCTTCTCTTTGCCTTTTGCTCCACCTCGATTTCTCCAATGGCTCCCCATCCTCGTTCCTAGGCAACTCGAAACCGTTTTCCATTATTAATAGAATTTCAAAGTCGGTTTCGAAGAATACCTCCATTCGCTTCTTCCACCAAGCGAATTCACCGTCGAACTTCGGTGGGTGGATGTTTGAGCCGGCCATTTTTGATGTAGAGCTTGTTGAGGCGGTTAGTCCGGTGACAAGCAACCTTGGCTCTGATACCACTTGTTGGGGGATCGATTGGCCGACTAGAGGGGGGTGAATAGCCCTCGTTCGTTTGTCGTCGTATTTTGCTCGTCTACACAATCGTTAGCGCAAGCGGAAGCATAAACAATAAAGACAAAGCAATAAATGAAAATACAAACGCTAACAAGAAGATGTAACGTGGTTCACGGCTACGCCGCTAATCCACGATCCCGATTCGTCCGAGGTGAATCACTCCTCCAAAACCAATCACTATTGGCCTCTCCTTTGCACCAAGCTAGGTGGAGGTAACCTTTTCAAACAAGAACACTCTTCTTACAATAAGATTGAAGATTAGAGCAAGTAGAAGAGTGGGAAATCTTTTAGGGCGCTTTGGGAGTAGTTGGGCGTTCAAGCATTAACCCCCCAAAGCCCCATCCCCTTCCTTTTTATAGAGGAAAAGGGTTTCTTCCCGTTGACACAGAAGTAGTCGACTGATGGCACCCATCAGTCGACTGGTGCTGTAGCCGTTGCCCAATAACGGCCACTTTCCACGTTGGATACTATCCAATGGTACTGGCATCAGTCGACTGATGGCACCCATCAGTCGACTGATGTCAACCAGTCGAGTCCTCAACGAGGTCGACTCCATTCTGTGCCCGTGCACAGTGACATCAGTCGACTGCCGTCCCTTGGCAGTCGACTGATCAAGCCATCGATTGCCCATCTTGCGATGATCGTGATCAACGATTGACCACATTAGACCAGTCGATCGAACCATCGACTCAGAGCAGTCGACTGCCATGACATGGCAGTCGACTGGTGTCGGGAAAAACTCATCCGACACTTGGCCAAATGGCCAAGTTTCACCTAAGAGCTACCCCTTCTCGGGTTACAATCGCTCACTCTCATCCCTCGGAGTTCCTCACCTTCGAAGTTCTCTTCGTTCGTGGCCACGTCCCTCGGCAGCATCAGGCGCACGACTCTGCAATGCTCCTTCGCGTCTCTTGCCTCAAAGTCTACTTCCTCCGGCTTCACTCCAAGCTCCTCGTCCGGCGGTCCCTCGGATGCTCCAAGCGCACAGCTTCCGCAAAGCTATCCTTCACCGACTCAAGGCACGAGTCATGAGATGTGAAACTCGTCATGGCTCCATGTGCGAATTACTAAGTCCTACACGACTTCAACGCACATATCAAATCAACATATCAAACTAACTTAAACCCTTTGCCACACCATCAAAACCATATTACGGCAAGAGATTGCCCTAACACCAAGCGCATGGCTTCACAATGCCATCCTTCGCATCTCGCCCTGAAGTCTGCTTCCTTGGCTTCACTCCAATTCTCCTCGTCCGTCGGTCCCTCGAATGCACCAAGTGCATGGCTTCACATTGTCATCCTTCACCGACTCAAGGACCAAGTAATGAGATGGAGATCTTGCCAATGCTTTGTCAAGCTAACCATGTGTGAATTACTAAGTTCTGCATGACTTCAACTCACAAATCAAATCCACAAACAACCTAACTTAAACCTTTGCCACACACATTAAAACACATTATTCATGGGTTGATTGCCCTAACAAAGGGGGAGCAAGTCTTTAGGGGGAGGTATCTATCATGGGATGATGGATGTGTTCTTCCTCATGAGGGGGAGAAATGGGAATGTGAGATACCCAATTTGGAAATTGGTAAAGTTTATAGAAAGCCTCTCTTTAGTGATATGGGACTTATCACTAGAAAAAGTTAAGGCATCCTAGATGTGTTTGGACCAAGGAGGAGATTGTAAGATCTCATTGGAATATGAGACATTGACCTCCTTGGGGAGAACCTTTTTGATGTATGTCAAAAAGAGGGAGAATTAATAGGAGAAGTTATGGAAGAATTGAGATTACCAATTTGGGAGAATTGGTCAGAAGAATTGAGTTAGGTGGCCTAACTTAAAAGGTGTTTGTGGTTTTTTTTCAAACATCAAAAAGGGGGAGATTGTTGGTTCAATCAGCCCAGGTCACGATTGACTGGACTTGAGTTTAACTCGAGTAGTGTTTTGATGTTTGACATTGATGTTTGACAAGGGAGTTGACCATTATTTGACAATGGGTTGACTATATGGTTGACATGGGGTTAACCATATGATGGAGAAGTCCAAGTCTTGTGTACTTGGCATGGAAAGTCCAAGTGGGACACTTGGCAATGGAAAGTCCTAGCATGGGTCTTAGCAAGGGAAAGTCCAAGCTTGAGTCTTGGCAAATGGAAAGTCCAACATGGGTTAGCATGGAAAGTCCATGCATGGGTTAGTATGGAAAGTCCATGCATGGGTCTTGGCAAGAGAAAGTTCAAGTTTGAGTCTTGGCAATTGGAAAGTCCAACATGGGTTGACAAGGAAAGTCCAAGGGGTGATATTGGCAGTGTAAAGTCTAAGTGGAAGTCTTAGCAGCATAAGTCCAATGGTTGGTGGCGTAAAGTCCAAGCAGGAGTCTTGGCAGCGTAAGCCCAATGTGCCTTGGCAGGATAGACCAACTTAGCATGACAATAGCCGATGGAAGCACCTGAAGACTTGTGTATGGATGAACAAGTCATGGATGACTTGGAGGGATCCGATAGGTGTGAGGCTGATGGAGGTGGCTAGAAGGCTTAGGTCTAGGCTAACAGTGATCTAGCAAGTATGAGGGCATCATACTTGGGGCTAAACCTCATGTTTGAGGGTATCAATAAATTGGGGCTTTGGACCAGTCGATTGGTCAAGTGTTTTGACACTTGGCAACCGAGTTGACTCTTGACAATCGATTGGGATTATGGCTAGTCTAATTGATCAGAGTCAACTGGTGTTCGACTGTAGGAAATAGCCTAGCAGTTGACTGCCCAGAATTGGGCAATCGACTGCCATGGAAGGCAGTGGACTGCTGTGGATGGCAGTGGACTGCTGGTCGGGGTTGCGAGAGCAGAATGCTCGATAGCCGATTGGTCCATCGACTACAACCCTAGCAGTCGACTGTTGGGTAATGACAGTCGATTACCAGTGTTACCGTTGGCTTTAATGTCGACGTGGATTAAGTCTGTTGTGAGATAACGGTACTGTTTGCAGTCGACTGGGGACTTATGATAGTTGACTACCAGGCGAAAATCCAGGTCGCGAGGAGGCTTAAAAGGAGTTCGACAGGAGGGATTTCCATAGCGATTTCTTGGGCATTTTTGAGGCGATTTGCTAGTGCAAATCAGGATCTTCAAGCACGGTTCAAGCGATCAACACGCAAGCATTCAAAAGAGCATTTGTAAAGTTTTCTTTACATAGATTATTGTATTCATTTTGTATTTTCTTGTTTTACCTTGTATTACTTTTGTAATCTCTTGTACAAGGTTTCTCCGCCTCCGACGTGTGTTCAAGAAGGAGTTATTAGTGGTGTTGGCATCACTAGGGCTCGTTCAAACCCAACCCGTGGAGTAGAAACCTTGAGGTTCCGAACCACGTTATATTTGAGTGTTGTCATTGTGTTTGTCATCTTTCATTATTGTTATTATTATTTCCGTTGCATTAACAAGTGTTATAGAGACGACCGCGATCAAAATCCATTGATGTACGACACACTATTCACCCCTCTAGCGACGTCCAATTCCCAACAAGATCTTCTATTTTTTGATATTTCATAGCACATTATTAGCACAATTTTAGCTCCAATTTTATACAAATTCAATGTCAAAGTTCATCCTCGGTAATCATAATTTTTGGTTTTTACAGTCTTTAAAATTTTGCTTTGATAACATTAGATTTTTCAAAAATATTAGAAAATAATTCTGTGACATATTAGTTTTTATCTCTGACAATATTATATGTAGGAATTGATAGCTTATATAACTAATTATTATTGTCTAGAACTATTATTAAAAATTTATAATAAATTCGATATAATTATCAATAGTATGCATAACTAGTATTAAAACTAGTGACATAATATTTAAAGGTTATATTTTTTCTTTTATTTTCTTGTTTGGGTAAATCAAGAATTTTAATTAATGATCTCACATTAATAAGTTAAGAATTTGTATAATCTATTGAATGCCAATATTGTTTCAAAATTATCAACTTGTCTTATTATTGACCTTTATAAATTATAAGGTGAAGTAGGTCATAATCTTCACATTGAATCATAAAATATTACGATACTCTTGTTTAAACTTTTTATTACAATTCTTATTTTATAATATATTATTTTTATGCCTATATAAATCTTATTCTAATTTTGTACTAATGTGTTAGTATTTTATGAAAAAACTCACCAAGCTTGAGTTCGTGGCTCTCAACATTTCGAGAAAAAAATTACTTATCATGGATCCTTGATGCTGAAATCCATTTGAATGCAAATGGACTCAGAGAAACAATTAAAGAAAATAATAAAGAGACTTTGTAAAATCGAGCCAAGGCAATGATTTTTCTTCGTCACCACCTCCACGAAGATTTTAAAATCGAGTATTTAATGGTGAAAGATCCACTTGAATTATGAAAAAGTTTAGAGGAAAGGTTTAACCACCAAAAAATGGTAATACTTCTTAAAGCTTGTTATGATTGGATTCATTTGCGATTCTAGGATTTTAATTTGTGAGTGAATACAATTAGTCATTTTTAAAATCAATTCTCAATTAAAGTTATGTGGAGAGAATATTACCGATTATGATATATTAGAGAAAATACTCTTCATTTTCATGCCTCGAATATGCTCCTGCAGGAGCAATATCGAGAGAAAGGGTTCAAGAAATATTCTGAACTAATTTAATTTCTTGTTTGCTTGTGGCTGAACAAAATAATGAGTTATTAATGAAAAATCATGAATCTCATCCAACTGGCTCTAGTCCATTCCCTGAAGTGAATGCGACAACTCAACAATTCTGGACATGGACGAGGATGTGAAAATGATCATAGTCAAGGACGCAGCTATGGTCATGGTCGTGGTAGTGGTAGTGGTCGTTGATGTGGTTGGAATGTTTACCGTAACAATCATGGTGGACATCCCTACAAAAAAACATCAAATTGACGACGAAATTTGGCAACAAACAAAATTTGTTGCAAATCTGCAACAAAATTTGTGATGAATTTTAAAATTGGTCATAAATTAGTAACGAAATTTGCAACAAAAATTTTTTTGTTGCAAAATTATTTAAATTTCCAACAATTAATTTTCGTCACAAAATTTTTGCAAATTCACGATGAAAATGATTTTTCGGCGCCAATTTGTGGCAAAACAACATTTTGTTGCAAATTTTTGCAACAAAAATTTAATTCGTTGCAGAATTTGCAACGAATTTTGAATTCATTGCAAAATTTGCAATGAATTTTGAATTCATTCCAAATTCTGCAATGAATTAAATTTCCGTTGCAAAAATTAGCAACGAATTCAAAATTTGTTACAAAAATTTGCAACGAATTCATGAATTCGTTGCAAATTCCCCATCAAATTTGGCGATGGAAAATTTCAATTATTTTGCTAGGGTGGGAATTATCATTTTTGCGACGAATACAATATTCGTTGCTAAATTGGCGACGAAAAATAAATTGGTCACCAATTTTACGACGAAAAATAAATTCTGTCGCAAAATTGCTGACGAAAAATAAATCCGTCACCAATTTGGTGACGAATAATAAATTTTGTCACCAATTTTTGACAAATTTAGCAATGAAATAGGATTCATCGCTAATTTTCTCCTAATTATTCCCTTCTTCCTTTCCTCAATCGAATCTCACGACGATGCTTCCCCCGATCTCGATCCGGTAGGATTTCTCCCCTCACCGTCTTCCTCCCCTTCCTCCCTGTCTTCCGTCGCCGTCGCCGTCGCAGCGATGGTGCTACCGTGCGAGCTCGCGGCAGCCACGCCAAGCTCGCGCGGCTGCTGCCGCGAAGGCACACGACACCTACCGCGAGCTCACGGTGTTAAATACTGAAAACTTAAAATATTAAATTAAATGGCCAAAGAATTTAGAAAATAATCTTGGAAATTTTTTGAGATTTTTAGGAAATTTTAGGATTTTTTCCGAAATTTTTCTGGATTTAAACGGAACCCATACGAGATAATTACGAGGATAATTAAATTTCTAAGGGGTTAATAAAAAATAAAACTTAGGTTTTTAGTTATTTATAAAGGGGTGGTTTGGATTATTAGTTATCGATCCCAATCTTTTTCCCCGTGCGTCGATTTTTCTCTCGCGACCCCTTTCCTCCGTCGATGGTTTCTTTTCGCGAGCCCTTCTCTCGCGATCCTCTCCATCGCCGATTTCTTTTCTTCCCCTCGTGCCCGAAGTCGTCGCCTCTTTCCCTTCGCTGCCGACGCTGAGGTCGCGTCGTTGCTCGCCTGAGCCCCCACACGTGACAGCCAGGTCACTAGTCGCGCTGTAGCAAGCAACCGCCGCAGTGCCCTTCCGCCGCCGCTCTGATGGCCCACTGCGTTCTTGTCTACCACAGCCACGTGTGTCGGCCTCCGCGGCCACAGGATCATTGTCGGCCTCCTCCCGCACCCCTCCTTTCTTCCGTGGGGTTTCTCTTCTTCCTTGAGTCGCCACCCACAGCACCGACCGCTACCTCTGTGAGTTGTCGCCGTTCTGTCCTCTCGGACTCACCAGCAGTCGCCACCATTTCTCTTCCTCGGCCTGCGGCCATAAGATCGCCGTTGACCTTGCGTCCGACACCACAAGCAGGGGTCAGCACCATCGCGCTGTCGCCGCCTCCGTTTGGGGTTGTGGTCTCTTCGGTGGTCGCCGGAGCAAGTGATTTAGGGCTGATCGACAGAGGATTAGGGGTGGTAAGCAGTCGGGAAGGTTTTTCCTAGCGCAGGTATATCTCGATTGTTGATTTTGTTAAATTGCTATTGTTTGATCTTGAGGATTGTTGTAGGTGATGAATTAGGTTAGTTGATTAGGAATAAATTGGGTAAATTGGTTGGTACAATTAATTGATAAATTAAAATCCATTGAATTTTTATTTATTTGGCTTAGGTTGTTAAAATGCGGGTCAATCCAGATTTAATTGATTAATTAGATTATGATTAATTAATCAAAATTTTGATTAATTAATTTAGTGGGCTAGAATAATTGTATGGATATTTTTGGTAGGAAAATATTAATAAGATGGTTTGAAAATTTGTGAAAATTGGAAGTGGTTTGGGTTAATTGGGTTATGAATGAAATCGATTAAGTATTCGATTTGTCGGTGGATTGCATTTTTGTGCTTAACAATAGTTATGTTGTATGCAGGTTTTGGTCACGAGGCAGGTCCATGGTCGTGACGATATCATTTCATTTTTCGAGCATTTTATCAGGCGAGTATTTTGACTTATCTCTTAGATATAGTCATGTTGATATGCTAGTTAGTATAGCTTGCAATATTTTTCATGTTTATATGCCTAGTATGTTATTGTGCCTACTTGATACATGCATTGGATCAGTTTATAGTTATATCTTCCCTGTTTTACTCGGATCATTGATATGTACTTATTGGATGTGCATATTATTCGGATATGTATTTTAGTTGGATTTACATGCTTTAGTATCATGCACCATCTTGTATTATTTGAAGGTTTTTGTGATCAATCCGTGAGGGGAAACTTCGCTTCCCATTTCATCTCGGTTGTTATTTCATGGTGATCCCATCGATGTCCCCGGATTAAAAAAAAATTAATCCTAGACAAAAGGAATTGCTTAAACAACCAAGTCATCGTCGTGCTACTCGTTTAGAGAGGTCACTTGAACAAACTTGTTGTTCAAGTGACCAACCTCTATTCTACGAGTAGCCGCAGAATAGACGATGTCCGGATCGCCATCTTTCATATTTATGTTCAGGATCCAAGTATTATTTAGCCACAAACAGAATTATATCATGCTCATAATTGAAAAACAAAAACAAACATATTACAAAAGAGAATAGAGAATCGGTATACCTCTCGGACGTCGTGTGGGCGACGATCTACCAAAAGTTGAAGCTCCTAGATCGCCAATCTTCCTTCCTTGCTCATTCCGAGCAAGAGGAAGAATAGAAACAAGGTTCTTCTCCTTCCTATAGCCAACCAACAAGCAACAAGGGGAATCCTGTTAGGACCCTTGTAACGGCTAGAGGGGGGGTGAATAACATTTATTCGTTTGTAGATGGAATTCGATCTCGTTCGTGTCTACATTTTCGTTAGCGCAGCAGAATATAGATAATGATAACAATAACGAAATAGACAATTACACACGAACACAAGGATATAACGTGGTTCGGAACCGCACGGTTCCTACTCCATGGATCGAGCTCTACGAGCTCTAGTGATGCACACGCAACCACTAATAAACACTCCTTCTCGGAACAATCCGGAGGCGGAGAAACCTCGTACAATAGTGATTACAACAATAATCAAATGAATACAATAAAATACAATGAAATACAAATGCAAGTAAAGGAAAAACACTTTACAAGAGCTTTGGATTGCTTGATCTTTGATTGCCTTGAACTAGCTTTGAAGGACTGGAAAGCACCAACTTCCCCCTTCAATTTCGCTCAAGAAAATCGCTATGTTTTCCTCCATCACGAGCTCCTTATATAGCTTCAACCTATGCTGGAAAAGGTCGATCAGTCGACTGCTCGGGACCATCAGTCGACTGATCACACTGTTGTTGTGAGACAACGGTGTAATCCACGCTGGAAATATCCAACGGCTAGGACATCCGATCGATCATGACCATCACGATCGATGAGCCATCACCGATTGCCGTCTCGAATGAGTGAGACTCCATTCTCGTGGTCGAAAATCCGAGCATCACCAATCGATCACATGATCACATGATCGGCCATCTGCTATCACCGATCGCCTAATAGTGGCTGATCACAGGCCACTTCCCGCAGTCAAACCCTAGTTGACTTGGTCCAGTCGACTGCCACATGGCACCAGTCGACTGGCAAACCTCAAACATGAGGTTTTAGCCCAAGTATGGTGCACCCATACTTGCTAGACCACCCTTAGCCTAGACCTAAGCCTTCTAGCCACCTCCATTAGCCTCACGTCTCTCGGATCCCTCTAAGTCATCCATGACTTGTTCATCCATCGCGTTAACCTTCAGGTGCTTCCATCGGCTATGTCATGCTAACGGTGTCTACACCGCCAAGGCACATTGGACTTACGCCGCCAAGACTCCGCTTGGACTTTACGCCGCCAACCATTGGACTTATGCTGCCAAGACTCCCACTTGGACTTTACGCAGCCAATATCAAACCCCTTGGACTTCTCAAATGCCAAGACTCAAGCTTGGACTTTCCCTTGCCAACACATGTTGGACTTTCCATGCCAAGACCCATGCTTGGACTTCCCCTTGCCAACCCATGTTGGACTTTTCATGCCAAGACCCATGCTTGGACTTTTCATGTGCCAAGTACTCAAGACTTGGACTTTACCAAATGCCAAGTGTTCAACTTGGACTTTCCATGCCATGTACCCATGACTTGGACTTTACCTTGACAATTTCATTTGTCATATATTTTTTTCGAACATCAAAACATCATTCGAGTCAAACTCGAGTCATGGTCAATCGTGACCTGGGCCGATTGCACCAACAATCTCCCCCTTTTTGATGTTTGACAAAAACCAAAACATTTGAGTCTCTTACCAATTATTCCAAATTGGTGATCCCAAATATTTTCCCAAACATATTCTCCCCCTTTTTGACATACATCAAAAGGTTATCTCTCCAAGGAGGTCAATGTCTCATGGCCCAATGAGATCTTACAATCTCCCCCTTTGTCCAAAAATACCTAGGATGCCTACTATCTTCTTAGTGATAAGTCCCATATCACTCAAGAGAGGCAATCCTATACACTTTCCTAATTTCCAAACTAGGTTTCTAAAAATCCATCAATTTTCCAAATTGATAACATCCATCACTCCAAGATGGATACCTCCCCCTAAAGGCTTGCCCCCCCCCCCTTGACCATTGCACCAACAATGTCCTTGGGAAGTCCCTAAGCCAATAGGAACTCTAAATCATCAAAGTTAAGGTTAAAAATTCAACATTGAACTTCCCAACACCTTAAAATTGATACAAACCATAAACACCTCTCTTAATCCATAGCCAATGGTGTTTCACCCTTCACCATGCTTCCCAAAGCATATCCTAGGGTCAGGAGTGGTTAGGGACCTTAACCGCAGCTGAAATCGGGTTAAACAACTTTGGTTACCCCAAATCGTATCACGATTGTTATACTACGATCGATGTGTCCATCACCGACCGCACGGCGCAATAAGGATATCATAGCAATGAGTCCAAACGCTGCCCATCACGATCAGATCAGAGACAATGATCGATAATCAAAACCTGATTTTCAGAAATCAGACTCGACTTTTGGAAATTCATAAGTAATTCTTCGTAAAGCAAAAAATCACGAAACTTGATACGTATATTACTTATCACACATACAATCAGTGAAAAATTTTGGAAAAATATTTTTACCATCGAAATAGAAGATTGATACAAAATCCAAAAGTGACTAAAAACTTTAAAGTTTAAGCTCACTTTGTATCAATCTTATCAATGGTGATTGCTATCAAAAGATAGGCTTTACCAAGGTTTTTCAAAATGATTTTAAAATGTTTTTAAAACCCTATTTTGGATCATTTGCCGTGGGCTTTATGCACATGGCTTGTACCCAAGCTTTCCTAATGATCCACATGTTGAATTAATATGAGTTTGGATTCAACTAGATGCAAAAACTATGCACCTTGAACATAACTCATATCCTAGCATCTCACATGTATCTAGGGTGTATAAGTACACATACATGTCAATTTGATGTGAGATGTGGATTTTGGTTCATTTAATCTAGGATTTCATGCATTTTCTAAGGCAACCCTACTTGATTCCCTTATGAATGTGACTCCAAGTCATGCCATTGTCCTTGGTTCAATTTTAATCAATTAAATGCATGAGATGATCATGGCATGAAGATAGCAAAAGAAATAAGCAGGACCAATGATCATGATGTCATGGCATGTGATATAATCTAAGACAACATGACATCTAAAACAATCCTAAACAATGATATGATATGGTATACGATAAGATGCAATTTCACGTCATGATATAACAACTTCCATAAGCTAATACAATAATACAAACACTCATTCAAACACACAAGATTTTCTCAAACAAAAATTTCATTTAATTTAAAAAATTTCTTTTTTTATTCAAAATGGAGATTGATATGCTCAATCTCACTACAAAAATTGAAAACCAAAGAAAATCTAATATCTATATCTAGTCGTCACAGGAGGTGGCGTGGAGGAGGTCACGACTCAACATCCGTGCCCGTGATCATCTCAAACATATCGAGCACGCCGCCGACGCGCTCGGGACTCTCCATCCGATCAAGACGCGGCGCCAAAGATGCTTGGCCTCGCTAAGATCTCCGATACCTAGAGTCAATCGTCGCCGATAGTCCCGAACTGACTCCACCGCCACGACGGACGATCGATGGACTGCCGATGCATCTGGTGGCAGCTGATCCTCCTCATCAGCGGCGTCTACATCCTCATAGTCCTCTGTCGCATCTCTGGGTACCGGAGGAGGCTCTCTGCGTGCCCTGGGTGGTGGTCGAGGCGCCAACTCCATCTGTCCAGGCCCCATCCGCAGCTTCGCTAACGAGAAGTTGCGAATCGATATGCAGTCATACACCTCAGAGAGCGCTCTCAGAGAACCCCTGTGAATGTTAATGCTTATGGACTCTAGCCATGCTGTGATGAGGTGACCATATGGCATATGCACTTTCCCTTGTACAGGGGAAGTGAAATGCACAATGCAGTGAAACATGTTTAGTGCAAAGTTGATGTCTAACCTATGACGCATGGCGTATAGTAGGAAGAGATGGGGAGGTCGGATCTTGGCCAGACCCCGAGTGACTATAGGAAGAAAACATCCAACAATGACCTTGTAAAGTACATTATCAGGTGCAGATAACTCACTAATAGGGAATAAATTCTGGGCCGGTGGACGAGGATGACCAAAGATATGCTCATGCATGGACTCCATAGAGATATGGTCAAAGGGCTCGGGTAAAGGGAAATCCATGGTAGGGTAAAAAATAAAGGTGTCATCCGACGGCTTACACTCGAGAAACTCCTGCAGTATCGCAGGAGTGAACTCTAACTCGCGTTTTGCAATGTGAGTAGTGTAGGTAGGGCCGTCATCTACCTTTTTAGGTTCTGATAAAACTCCTTAAAGAGGTCATCGTTAATGGGATGCGTACATAAGACAATTTTCATGAAATTATAGTATGCAACTAATTCCATGACATCACTACAATGGCGATTAAAAAAGTCCCTATCGATGTACCTAACCAACATAGGTTGGTACAATCGAGATTCACTCTCGGGTGGATCATTCCTACGGGCTCTCCTATTATGAATGCAATGTAATGATATGACATGCAAGGACAATAATACATGATTAGATAGAACTAAATTACAATAGGAAGAAGAATTAGGGTTTTGGGTAAGAAAAGTCTTACTTAGGTGCCATTTGGAGGTGTGACGATGGGATGCTCAGATATCGCTGAGGGAGTCGCCGAAAAGTTTGCCAGAGGACTCAAACGCCGGAACCCTAGTCAGAAACAGGGAAACAAACCCTAAAACGTGTGAACTAAGGCTTGAAATAAGTGAAAAACACAAGAAGAGGGGCTTATCTATCAAACCTAAAACATTGGGAGGTTGGCACGGCCGGAAGGATCGGTCAGATAAAGGGACGGCGATCAGAGAGGAAGCAGAACACGAGAGCGTCGCGTGAAGACGCCGAACCCTAGCGGTTCGACGTTATAAAATCGCGATGCAGTCGACTGATGTGCAGCATCATTTGACTGATCACGGTTTATTCACGGTTTATTAAGCCGTGATTGGTGATCCGCAATCGATCGCTCTTAATACGTCTCACGCGGCGATAACGATCGATGTGGCTAATCAGTCGATTGGTGTTGTCACCACTCGACTGATGAGCGAGCACTCGACTGATACCCCCTCGGCCTCGGTGAATAAGATTACCATCGATCGGTGATGTATCCCATCGATCGGATGTTCCAATGAGTCATGAAGCCAACACTGGATGATCGATCGATTTCTTCATCTAATTTATTCCATTTTATCATGTTTATTCTTGTATATCGAACACATTGATGTTATACTTATATTCATGTATTCGTTAATGTATTTAAATGTTTTATTTCATTTTTACAAACATTAACATTCAATGATTTCCAAATCCTAACATCTCACCCTTTCTAAGTGTTGAAATACACAATCAAGGTAAAAGACTTGTTTTGTGAGATGCAATCCATCCTAGACATTCCTTCCATGCAAACATATGGTAAAACACATGAAGCATGGTGAGTACAAGACATCAAGTTGTGTGGCACTTGAGTATCACTCTTGATGTTACGTTTACATCTTAACACACTTTTCTTGATACATGAACTTCTAAAGTGTGCCAACAATCAAAGTTACACACTATGACCTCTAAACGTAGATTGTGCCAATTTTATGGATTTTCATGTTTTCAAGAAATATATTGACACATCCTAAAATCCTTTAGGATTAAGGCTCAAATGTATTTCCAAGGTAACCATAACTTTGAAAATATCCTAAAGTGCTACCTTAATCATGGTTGAGTTAACTACCCATCCAATCAAGGTTGGCACACCCTAACCCCATCTAGCGTGAATCAATCACGCTCTTAGGAACCCAAAACCTATTTGAGCTCCTAGGGTTAATTAAGTATTCCTTAGGGATAACCTCCCTAGATATCTTCCTAATGACCCTCCTAGGCTTATTAGCCTTGGTCATTGTGGTCTTGCCAAGGTTAACCTTAGGAATTGCCTCCCTAATAACCTTCTTAGTGGCCACCCTGGGTTTCTTCGAAACCTTAGCCACTAGGCACTTACCATGGTCAACTCTAGGGATGACTTCCCTATTGACCTTGGTCTTCCTAGACCTAGTTAGTGTTCCATAGTCAAATGGAACACAGTGATAAGCCACCTTAGGCTTAGGTTTATGACCCAAACTTTTCTTGCCCTTGGTTGACTTTTGACTCTTAGGTCCTAGATGTTGACTTTGACTTTTTGACCTAGGAGTTTGACCATTAGACCCTTTAAATTGATTTTGCATAATGTTAAGGGTCTTCTCAAGTTTTTCAAGCCTTGACCTCAAGGCTTGGTTCTCTAATTCTAATTGCCCAATTTTAGAATTTTGATTTAAATCATGGGCATTGGACTTCTTAGGCATATGCCTAGTCCATTTTGGATTGACACTTAGGTGCTCTTGAACCTTTCTAATGGTCTCCCTAGGTAAAATTTTTCTCGAGTTATATAACCTAGGTTTGTCCTTAGATAATTTGTTTTTAGGGATATTAGTCCCAAATTTCTCCTTGCTCCTAAGGTTGTTGACCTTCTTAGCTCCTAAGCAATATTCTCTATTTCTAGCATGCTCTTTTTGATAAATAGCAAGATTGCTAAAATTATTTCTAGCATGCTTTTGACTATAAGAATTAGAAAGAGCATTATTAAAATGATATACCTTGGGGTTTGCCTTAGATACTCCCCCTACTTGTGAAGCTCCCCTTTGAGTCTTCTTCTTCCCCTTTGGACATTGATTCCAGTAGTATCCCGGTTGCCGACATTTGAAGCAAATGACTTGCTCCTTGCTTTTGATAGTTGGGGGACCGGTCTCCTTGACCTTTGGAACCGGTTGAGCCTTCTTGACCCTTTTTGGACACTTACTCTTGTAGTGTCCGGATTCCCTAAACTCAAAGAAAATGATATGAATTTTATTTGAACCTTGAGTGTTTGAGTTACCTAGGGTATTTGTGGTGGTAGGTGCCGGAGTTGGAGCTTCTCCATCTTGACCGGATGTGGAAGCTTCTTCTTGTCGCTCCGGAGTGGAAATCCTTTCCTCCCCCTCAATCCTAGAGGTGGATGCTTCTTCCACTTCCTCCACCTCTTCCGATCCGAATGTTGATTCTCTATCAACCTCCGAATCCTCAAGCTCTTTGGATGACGATGTACTTGCTTCTTTTTGAACTTGAGAAGGTGAGCACTCTTCTTCTTCTTCTTTTTCTTGGACCATGGATGGTTCTTCATGGAGCTTTGCTAAATTTTCCCATAGCTCCTTGGTGCCTTGAAATTCACCTAAACTAGACAAAATGTCATTAGGTATTAAATCTTCTAGAAGCTTTATTACCTTGATTTCGGTCTTGAACTTGAGGCGTTGCTCTCGTGTCCACTTCTTCAATTTCAAGACGTTTCCGTTTTTGTCCCGAGGAAGTTCAAAGCCTTCTACGAGGATGAACCAATCCTCTATATCCATCATCAAGAACGTCTCCATTCTTGTTCTCCATGCCCAAAAGTCTTCCCGATCATATGGCGGTGGAGTGTTGATGTCCCATCCAAGCTTATCTTGGAATTCCATCTTTTACCCTCTAGCTTGCTCTCTTTGTTGTTAGACTTAGTAGAGCGGCCTCGCTCTGATACCACTTGTTAGGACCCTTGTAACGGCTAGAGGGGGGTGAATAGCGTTTCTTCGTTTGTAGATGGAATTCGATCTCGTTCGTGTCTACAATTTCGTTAGCACAGCGGAATATAGATAATGATAACAATAACGAAATAGACAATTACACACGAACACAAGGATATAACGTGGTTCGGAACTGCACGGTTCCTACTCCACGGATCGAGCTCTACGAGCTCTAGTGATGCACACGCAACCACTAATAAACACTCCTTCTCGGAACAATCCGGAGGCGGAGAAACCTCGTACAATAGTGATTACAACAATCAAATGAATACAAGAAAATACAATGAAATACAAATGCAAGTAAAGGAAAAACATTTTACAAGAGCTTTGGATTGCTTGATCTTAGATTGCCTTGAACTAGCTTTGAAGGACTGGAAAGCACCAACTTCCCCCTTCAATTTCGCTCAAGAAAATTGCTATCTTTTCCTCCATCACGAGCTCCTTATATAGCTTCAACCAGTGCTGGAAAAGGTTGATCAGTCGACTGCTCGGTACCATCAGTCGACTGATCACACTGTTGCTGTGAGATAACGGTGTAATCCACACTGGAAAAATCCAACGGTTAGGACATCAATCGACTGATCATGACCATCAGTCGACTGATGAGCCATCACTCAACTGCTCGTCTCGATGAAAGTGAGACTCCATTCGTGGTCAAAATACGAGCATCACGATCGATCACATGATCGGGCCGATCGTTGCTCTATCACCGAAAACATGAGGTTTTAGCCCAAGTATGGTGCACCCATACTTGCTAGACCACCCTTAGCCTAGACCTAAGCCTTCTAGCCACCTCCATCAGCCTCACATCTCTCGGATCCCTCCAAGTCATCCATGACTTGTTCATCCATCGCGTTAGCCTTCAGGTGCTTCCATCGGCTATGTCATGCTAACGGTGTCTACACCGCCAAGGCACATTGGACTTACGCCGCCAAGACTCCGCTTGGACTTTACGCCGCCAACCATTGGACTTATGCTGCCAAGACTCCCGCTTAGACTTTACGCAGCCAATATCAAACCCCTTGGAGATCTTAAATGCCAAGACTCAAGCTTGGACTTTCCCTTTCCAACACATGTTGGACTTTCCATGCCAAGACCCATGCTTGGACTTTCCCTTGCCAACTCATGTTGGACTTTTCATGCCAAGACCCATGCTTGGACTTTTCATGTGCCAAGTACTCAAGACTTGGACTTTACCAAATGCCAAGTGTTCAACTTGGACTTTCCATGCCAAGTACCCATGACTTGGACTTTACCTTGACAATTTCATTTGTCATATATTTTTGTCGAACATCAAAACATCATTCGAGTCAAACTCGAGTCCTGGTCAATCGTGACCTGGGCCGATTGCACCAACAAATCCTTGCTGCCGGCCAACTAGGAGGAGGAGATGATGATGGAAACCAACCAAGACACCAAGGGAAAGCCCTAAGTCTTGTTTCCACCACTCAAGGAGAAGGAGAAGGAGGAGTTTTGATGCCGGCCAAGAGCTGGAAGAACTTGAATGGGCGTTCGCAGCTAGAGGAAGAAGAAGAAGCAAGGAAAACTTTCCTTATTAGGTGCCGCCCAAGCCCAAACCCTAGCTCCTCTTCTTGCCGCCAACTCCAAAACCCTAACTCCTCTTGATTCATGCTCCACGCCAACCCCTTGTCCTCCTTTTATAGAGTTAGGGATAAGCCTCCTTTTAATCTCCACCATTGGTTCTAGGGATTTAATCTCAACCATCGAATCTAGAGATTTAATCTCAACTATCGGATCATAGAGATTTAATCTCTACCTTTGGATCTAAAGTTTTGTTACTATCCATTGGATCTAAGCTTCATGAGGTGTTAATAGGCTACATTAGGAACCATGAGGAGGAGTTGGATCTTGGCCACCCATGGATCAAGCCCACATAAAGTTCAATCCACTAATGATAATCCAATCCACTAAAGGATTATCATTGATCTACCTCACCAACCCCCATAAGATAATATGGGCTCCATATATTATTTGTACATTTTCTCCCCGTGTTTAAGATCTCGAATGTCCGTCGATTAATTAATTTACTGACCATTAATTAATCAACATCTATCTCCATGAGTAGTACCACTCAACCTTTTCATCATGCCGGACCAAGTCCACCTGCAGGGTTTACATGATAAACCTTATGAGCTCCTCAAGGAGACATCATCATTCTAATATATAGGACAACGTTTCCTCCTATAATCAATGATACACCATATAAATAATATCATCTCCCAACTTACCGAGCCTATCGATTTAATCTATAAATCTCGCCCATTGGTAAATCAAAGAGATGAATACTAAGTATATGTGCCTGTTATTATATCGGGATTAAGAGCATGTACAAAATAATATCTGAGGTCCGATTCGATTATGTAGTCAGCAATAAATCGAATCACCTCTAAGTTGGTCCTGCTCAATACACACAAAGTGCACTAGTGTGATTCTATGGTCAAGACAAACCAATACCAAATCACACTACAACCATTCCGATGGTTTGTCCAAAGCCATCTCGATTGTGAGCCTTTACTTATACTTTACAAGGAGTCGATAACATGATCTCCCGTGTGACACCACACACCATGTTATCTACAATGTAATGTATTAGACAATATTGCATAACCATAAAAATGCAAACAATGATCATGTGATTCTTATTTCAAAATAAAGATGTTCATACAAAAGATAGACTTTTCAGTATACATCCCTACATGATTGCATGCTGGCTGGACGGAGTTCCTTTATAGTTGAGCTCGCAGCCAATTACATGGTCTGCACATGCTGCAACTCATGGGTTAGTGGTACATCAGGAGGGTGTGTGCAGTTGCTCTGTCAGGCTCCGTTGGTCCGCTCATGGGTAGCGATGAGGCAGCATGGTAGCAGGCAGGGATCCCTCCTCTGGTCTACGACATCGGGAGATGAGAGCTTTGCTCCCCCACTTTGTTTGGGGCAGAAGGATAGGTGTACTCCGACAGCATCTTGTCCACTCGGTCACTCAGGAGCAGTGATGGCAGAGTGCACAGTTGTCATAGCCCTACCCACTCGGCTTCACTATCGCATGTGAGGTGGCTAACAGGCATCAGGGGTGACCATGCCATTTGCACAGCATGCATTTTGCATGGATAGCATTTGTATTGTGTTTGCTGCATTTTTATTGCCGCCTTGGATGTTGCATATGATTGCCATGCATACAAAATACATATTTGTATATGGTGATGACTTTATTTCTTCTAGTATGGCACATGCTTTTATATCAGGGTAGGAGATTCAGGTAAGTACAATTCTTTTGTATTTCTTTCTTGCATACCCTATATATATGAGACTGTACTGGCATGATTGTTATTTTTAGCTATATCTTACCTTGTATATCGACTATATCTGTTGAGTTCCTTGAACTTACCCCGTTGATTTATATCTATTTCAGGATGAAGCTGTCAGGAGAGTTCAGTTGCCAAACCCCCTCGTCGCGAAAGTTTATTAATTATTTGTTTTATGGTTTTGGATATTTTGATTAGAAGATATGTTTAGGACTGGAGTTGGATTTATGTACTCATGGATTTTGGTGTCCTTATGGACCTTTATTCAGATTTTTATACGATTTGATTCGGTTGAGTATTCCTGCCCAGATGGCAGAAGGGGTAGGTTCAGATGTGATATACTTTTGGTTATATCATTTGATTGTTGGCCTGAGGCCTCTTTTATTATCTGCGTGTGTTGTTTGGATTCCGGTCGTGTTGACCGATGTATAGTGGCCGTGTAGGCCTTGTATATAAGTTTGGTATTGTCACCCGTACAGGGGAGATGTTGCCGGATTTTCGTCTGGCGGGGACTCCCCCGAGGCGTGACACACGGAATCACGGCTGCTGCCACGAGGCCACGCAGCAGCTGTCGTGTGGGGTTGTGGCAGCTGCCGCACCTCGTAGCAGCTACTGTGAGGTCGAGGCGGTTGTTGCCGCACTTTGCGAGCAGCTGCCGCGTAATTTGGCATGGGGGCATGACTTGGGTAGTTAATCGTTGTCCCAACTGGAGCATTTGTTCCTGACACCGCATGCACAATCAAATTGGGTCGTTCATCATCGTAACAATAGAGTTAAAATGTTATTCAAATTATATAAATCAGGATAATGTGTAATATAAATACAAAATTAATGTTTTATTTTTTATAGGTTTGTCATACTTCGTCATTAAGGTGTTCGGTGTGTTCGTGAAGTCTTCAGCTGTGAGCTCATCCGTTATTTCCATCAGGACAAGTATAAATATTGTATATTCATAAATTTGTAGTATTATTATTTTATATTATATATAATTAATGTTTGATTTTAAGTAATTTTATTACTGTAAATATATAATATTTATTCAAATTGATATTATAGTTTGCAATTGAATATCACACAAAATCACATTTAGTACTAGAAGAATTTATTTTGAGTATAAATTTATTGTTAGATTAATATATATGGATGAAATATGAAAAAAAAATAAAATTAATCCTTGATATAAATTTAAAAACAGGATAAATGGAGAGAGAACGAAGTTGGATGTATAAAAAGAATTTACCAAAACGTCATGGTTTAACTGATGAATTTATTATTGGGTTGGAACAATTTTTGACTTTTGCTAATAGCAATGTTGAGTTTATGGATGGGAATAAATTAAGGTGTCCGTGCAAAAAATGTAATGCCCATAAAATTTCTAAAAATTTTATAAGAATTTTTGCATGATCATATGGGCTTTTATGTGGGCTCTTTCAAAAATAAAAGAAAATAGAGCCAAAAAGGATGCAAGGCCCAGGGTTTGAACCCTAAACCTCCAAGTAGATAACTAAACCTTAGGATGCATTCAATAACCAGAAGCCTAGCAGGGTTGTGCTATTAGAAGGGTATGGGAAATGATAGATAAGGGTAGGGAGGCTAAGGGACACCTTCAAGTGAATAAATAGGAGTATGAGGAGACAAGAGAATCACAACTTGTCATTCTCCTCTCCTCTTCTTCTTCCCCACCGAAACCCTAGCTCCCCCTTCTTCCATTTCCGAAAACCAACTAAGCAAGAAGGGAGCTCTAGACTTGGCATCACATAGGGTATATTCTACTACCAAACAAGCAAAAGGATGTAAGTATCCCCTCACCTGCAGTACAAGTTGTTTCGGTTGATAGTTGTTTAAAAACCTCTTTTGAAACTCTCGGCCAAGACCCCTTCATGCTTCCAATGATTTTTCCATGCCATGTTTTGAATGAATATGATGATAATATGTAGATAGATAGGCTTGATTGAGGGTTTGATTCCAAAGCTCTTCTTGAAACTTTCGGCCAAGCCCTATTTATGCTCTAAATGGTCTACCATGCTATGATCTATATGTTTCCATGCCATGTTTTGTATGTAGATGAAGATAACATGTTGAAAGATAGGTTCGATTTGAGTGTTTGATCCAAAAGCCCCCTTGAAACTTTCGGCCAAGCCCTATTTATGCTCTTAATGGTCTACCATGCTATGATCTATATGTTTCCATGCCATGTTTTGTATGTATATGAAGATAACATGTGGATAGATAGGCTTGATTGAGTGTTTGATTCCAAAGCTCTCCTTGAAACTTTCAGCCAAGCCCTATTCATGCTCCTAATGGTCTTCCATGCTATGATCTATATGTTTCCATGCCATGTTTTGTATGTAGATGAAGATAACATGTTGAAAGATAGGTTTGATTTGAGTGTTTGATTCCAAAGCATCCTTGAAACTTTCGGCCAATCCCTATTTATGCTCTTAATGGTCTACCATGCTATGATCTATATGTTTTCATGCCATGTTTTGTATGTATATGAAGATAACATGTGGATAGATAGGCTTGATTGAGTGTTTGATTCCAAAGCTCTCCTTGAAACTTTTGGCCAAGCCCTATTCGTGCTCCTAATGGTCTTCCATGCTATGATCAATATGTTTCCATGCCATGTTTTGTATGTAGATGAAGATAACATGTTGAAAGATAGGTTTGATTTGAGTGTTTGATCCCAAAGCTCCCTTGAATCATTCGGCCAAGTCCTAGTTGTGCTCCTAATGGTCTTTCATGCCATGATCTATATGTAATGGATGTTAACATGTGGTTAGTTAGAGCTTGTACAAGTTGTTTAGGGTTTAAGTTTTGTTAGAACCCCCATGAAGTTTCAGCCACACCATGTTATACTAGATCATGATATTTCATGGCATACTCTATATGTATATGATGTTATTATGATGTTAGGTAGACCTTGTACAAGATGTTTTAGTGTTTGGAATCTTAAGAACCCTCCGTTAGGATTTCGGCCAACCTATGTTCATGCTCTCTAATAATTCTCCATGCCATGCTACATGTATATAAGATGTTAATATGATGTTAGTTAGACTTTATGAAAGCATGATTTGTTTATGCCACTACCTTATGTTCATGTTGATTGTATGAATGTATGATTATGCTCATTGCATCATGATGAACAAGTATGTATGATGAAATGCCTAAGAGATGCTTCCCTATGAATGTGGACTAAGAGCACTCTTTATGATATGAGAAGGAACATGATATGTTATGAAAAAGGAACATGATATGCTATGATAAGGAACATGATATGTTATGAAAAGAAATATGATATGTTATGATAAGGAACCTGATATGTCATTTTACTTTCTGCATGGCTTGTACCGGACCCTAGCAAGGTCCAAGGGATGGGTTCCGACGTGCCCCTAGGTCGACGGTCATAGTACGGACTTAGTACGGGATGGACTCCTAAGTTGCCCTAGGCCGACGGTCATAAGTACGGGCCTAGGATGGGCTTCTATGTTATGTTGCCCCTAGGTCGACGGACATAGTACGGACCGAGTACCCTAGTAGGTTCGAGATTAGCTACCTCGGGTCTATTTAGGGATGTGCACAATGATGATGATGTATGTGGTACAATGCCGGGCCCAATATGTTGAGATTATGTTTAAGTACCTATAATAATATATGATTTCAAAGAGCATCTTGCATATACCCTTTTTATGTCTATGTGATTATGATATTTATATGAATGTTATGCTTATATGTTCTTGAATGATCATGGCATTACTCTTATATGTATGTTATGCTTATATGTTCTTGAATGATCATGTCATTACTCTTATATGTATGCTATGCTTATATGTTCTTGAATGTTTATATGAATGTTATGCTTATATGTTCTTGAATGTTCATGTCTTTACTCTTATATGTATGTTATGCTTATATGTTCTTGAATGATCATGTCATTACCCTTATATGTTCTTGAATGTTTATATGAATGCTATGCTTATATGTTCTTGAATGTTCATGTCATTACTCTTATATGTATGCTATGCTTATATGTTCTTGAATGATCATGTCACTACTCTATGTCTAATTTTTTATGTATGGCTTTTGTGAGTAGGAAAGGATCTTACTAAGCCTATGTGCTTATAGTTTCATGTTTGCTTGTACTGCAGATAAGGGTAAAGAATGGCTAAACTAATGGGAGCAGTAGGAGGGGCAAAGTGTGTGTGGTAGTGGCATGGTGGAAGAGATCTGTTTACATTCAAAGACTCATGCATGTTTCCCTTTAAGTTTTGCATGTTAGTTGTTAAGAGTCGAACTCTACTTGATGATAAATGGTTGCTACTTGGTGTCCTTTAAGTTGATTATCATGAACTTGAACTAAGTACTTATGAGATGATTATGCATTCTCCATGTTTCATGCCTTATGTTTTAAAAAGAAAAAAAAAGAAGTCTAAAGTCTACCGCTGTAAATGCATGTAGTCTTCCACTGTAGATGCATGTATGTATGATCGCATTGCGCCGCCTAAAAAAAAAGGGCGGGCGTGACAAAAAATGTCATAATGGTAAATTTTTCTAGTATGATAAAGTTCGAGAACATCTTTGTAGATTTGGTTTTATGCCAAATTATTATAATTGGACTTGTCATGGTGAACCGTTTATAT
Source organism: Wurfbainia villosa (assembly GCA_025175895.1). Taxonomy (NCBI): domain Eukaryota; kingdom Viridiplantae; phylum Streptophyta; class Magnoliopsida; order Zingiberales; family Zingiberaceae; genus Wurfbainia; species Wurfbainia villosa. Next base: position 73,573,324 of record CM046000.1, on the reverse strand, counting down.
CCAATGAAGAGGTTGGACGAAACATACAAAGGACAATTAGTGGAGAGCAAATATATTACGATCAATTCAATCCATACCAGAGGATGATAGTTGATGTAGTTGGTCATAATTTGAATAATGAACCAAATGCTGTAAGTTCTAGTTATCCTCAAACATTTAAACACATGTATACTAGTTATTCAATGCCATTGGAGGAGGTAGAAGTAACTGGTGTTCATGAAAATGTATACAATGAGTCATATCTCAAATTTCAAGAAGTGTTGAGAGCTGCAGATGAACTCGTGTGGTCTGGTTGTGACAGTCACACTAAATTATCTCTCACTGCAAGATTGTTGAATGTTAAAGCTAAGCATAATGTGTCCGAAGATTATTTTAATGATTTTGTTCAAGTTATTGGAGAAGTATTGTCTCCAATATAACGATTTTACAGTATGAAAAAACTTGTGAAAGATTTAGGTCTTCTGTTGCAAAGAATTGATGTTTGCAGAGATGGTTGTATGCTATATTGGAGAGATAATGTAGATTTAAAGACTTGTAAATTCTATAGTCAATGTAGGTACAAGAGTACCACGAGATCGAATCATAATAAGTGATTTAAATCATTCAGACAAATATTCTATTTGCCTTTAACTCGTAGATTGCAAAGGCTTTATGCATCAAAGGTCACTGCTGAACACATGACTTGGCATGCAAATCATAAAACAGAGGATGGGCTAATGTAGCATCCATCAGATGCAGAGGCGTGGAAAAATTTTGATAGAACATATCCTGAGTTTGTGAATGAGACTCGAAATATCAGGTTGGGTCTATGTACTGATGGATTTGCTCCATTTGACAAATCAGGAAAAACTTATTCTTGCTGGCCAATTATCGTAACTTCGTATAATCTTCCACTCGGTATGTGTGTCACACCCCAAGAGTATGCCGAGATGAAAAACAAACGGACGACATCTCCCCTGTACGTGGCAACATATCCTGTTAATACAAGGCCCTTGGGCCCACAACAACCATAACATATACAAATATAAACATAACAACATGACAAAATACAACAGAACTAACAAAACTACAATACAAATCACACACCATTCATATCGGTATGACTAACACCAAACTATGAAAATACCGTAACAAAACCAGAAAGAACGGTACAACAACAACATTGTCCAACACTACAAATCATCACATAAAACCAAAGACATATCGAAACACCAACGATAAATCCCAAAAGCTGAGACTCTCAGAGTTGAGATGAGACAATGCCAGCCAGTGATACTCCAAGCTGTCACGAAGACTTCTACCTGTTACCTGGGTGACAGAAAAACTCAGGGTCCGTGGTGGTGAGTATAATTCAGTGGTAATATGAAAGAACATGTATATATATCAAATATCACATGCAATTCAACAATATAACCTACAGGTACATTAGGTATGCACCAGCATAGTATATAAATACATGCATATACTCCCTCAAGAAAATGAATAGCGTAAAGTGCAGACATACCTGAAAGTCTGCTACACTACATATATCCAACCTGAGCATATATCCACAATATACAATATGAAGAGTAATATTAACTCTCACTATAATCATGATACAGGTCAAAGGTATCTAATGGTCTGACCAACAAATATATAGGTATCCGTCACAATCGTATAACAGATGTGAGTAGCATGTATGAAGATGATGTACAACCAAATGCAACAAACATAGTACAATCAAATGCAACATCACAATAAGCATATATATATAGATTGCATCTATATATATACTAATCACAATCATCCATATATATATATACATGCATATATGTATATATATGGCAATATGCAAAATGACATAAGACACGGTAATGCAGCATGCATGGTCATGCCGACTCACCCTAAAACTACCACGACCCCAGTGTTGCCTCGGTGGCTCGACATGACAACTGTCCCAACTCAACACCAACCACTACTCTCGAGTGGCCGAGTGGGTAGTATGATCGAGTAGTATATAAGCATAAAGAGCAAGCTACACGACAAGGGTCCCTGTTGTTGGCTACTCCGACAGTCACTACCCATGAGTGGTCGAGTGCCACACACGCAGGACATCGACATGCAAATCCAACCACCGTCTATAGTGGTAGAGTGCGGCACTACAAATGTAACTACCACCGTCTATAGTGGTAGAGTGCGACACCACAAATGCTCTTCCCTCACACTGGTTACTCCTCCTATAAGTAACCATGGAGGCAGGATGACTAACGACCCTCTCAACTATAAGGGAGACCACGTCGCCAACATGCATGCAAATGACATGAATGCATAGTCACACATACAGACATCCACCACAGACTCTCTATTCTATAGAGAGTCATACCAATCTGATCAACGCACTCTCTATCCTGCAGAGAGTCGTACTCAACTGATCATAACACTTTCTATCTCAGAGAGTCATACCAATCTGATCAATGCACTCTCTATCCTGCAGAGAGTCGTACTCAACTGATCATAACACTCTCTATCCTGTAGAGAGTCATACCAACCTGATCGACGCACTCTCTATTCTATAGAGAGTTGTACTCAACTAATCATAACACTCTCTATCCTGTAGAGAGTCATACCAATCTGATCAACGCACTCGTTATCCTACAGAGAGTCGTACTCAACTGATCATAACAAGCTAGGACCACCGATTCGTAGCGACACACTAATCACAATTTACCTGACCATTTATACAACACATGATCGGTAGTAAACAAGCAACATAAGGGTATTGATATCGATCCTATGTTCAGGACATTACCTACTTACAAATGACCTTTTACCCAATTTACAAATCAGATCATCATATGTACTTCACTATTTACACATAACTAAGTATTTATAGATTTACCTACATCACATCTGTAACTCCTAATCATGATGAAGGAAATGTGATAACAACAATAGAGCATATAGGCCAAAGATAAAGTATCAAGCATAAGAATAAATAAGAGCAAAGTCAAGGTAATACGATTATATAATATGATCATATATCTAAATCTTCATGCAACAACAACTACCTGACCAGGGTAGAAAATTACCCACCTAATATGTAGACACCAATTGTCTTTACGTCCATGAATCTACCTTGAATCAAAGTCCTAAAACATAGTATATGAATTATATAGAATTTTGTCACAATTTAATATCCCTAGTAACCAGTTCAAATCCGATTATGTAGAGAATACTTCTACAACTCTATCGTGATATACCCAATAGTATACATCCATAAACATCCAAGTATAGACTTACCAAGCCTAGATTCCATTGCAAAATAGTTCAATCCAAAGTTGTGGTATCAAATCTTAGCTGAATAAGAGGAAATCGATCCAAATTCCAATATCCTCATCCTTGAAATCATAGAATCTTTAAGCTTACATCAAATCTACATATTACAACCACAATATAATTAGATCGAGACTCACCTAGCACAACTCCAATTACAAAGTCTGCTGATCCAACAGACAGAGTAATAGAAGTGATTCAAGCTATTGGATTAGAGCAAAAAGAAACCCTCCGATAACCTGATCACCAAGTGTGTAACTGTAGATCATTGGAAAACCACTATGGCTAATCACAGTTAGTTATGCCAGCTACTAGTCGCAATGCAAGGCAAGCGATCCGGCCCGAGCCACCAATGAGCTACACTCTTCGACATGGGTGGTTGGCGGTGGCATTGCACACCGACATAGCACCATATCTGCGAGAACGCGTTGATCAGACCACAAGGAAGAAAGGGAGACAGTGATTGAGAAAAATAGGCAATTGATCCGACAAGGAGAGCAACGTGAGTGAAGAGTTGAGACCTCGGAAGGAGCCAACGGTGGCAATTAGCCTGACGAGCAGTGGTGTCGCATAAAGGTGGCATTGTCTGCTGGACACAAAGCAATGGTCGTCATACCTAGGGGCGATGGAGCGGCGACTATGATGGAGAGAGGAGAGTCGACGGCGACGACAACAAAGGCTCGTGGAAAAACCATATCTGTCGGCTACGACAGGTTCTTGCGGCGTCTGCGGTGGAAGGGAGAAGAGTGTGGCTGGTGTCACGGCTAGGCGACTGTAGTGGTTGGAGGTACAGCTGTGGACGGTGAGCGCACAACATGCAAAGGCGGCAGTGAGAAATCGGGAGGGAGAAAGGCTCAAGCGTCGGCGGTGAAGCAGTGAAGAGGGCGGCGCGCGAGAAACAGAGAGGGAGGAGATTGGGAAGAAGAATCCGATAAATGATGAAGTCACGCGTTTTGGAAGGGAAGAGTCGCGAATGGGGAGAAAAAGTTCGGCACAGGTAATGAAATCGGTGGGTAAGCGGGTCGGGTTTCGCAAACGGATTGAGTTTGCAACAAACGGGTTGGGTTCGAACTTACACCAGCTCTTATCCACCCATTTAATTTATGATTTTTATATTTAAACTTAGGTCAATTAAATCCTATTAACCCCTCATAAGTAGATGGTGTTAGGGATCGATTGGACGCTAGAGGGGGGGTGAATAGCACGTGCTAGTACCGATGGAAATCGTTCGCGTGCTTGTCTATAATTTTCGTTAGCGCAGCGGAAACAAAGATAATAAAGCAATAACGAAAACACAAACACACAAACGCAAGGATATAATGTGGTTCGGAACCAAACGGTTCCTACTCCATGGATCGACCTCTAAAGAGCTCTAGTGATACACATGCACTCACTAATCACAAATACTCCTTCTCGACACAAGTCGGAGATAGAGAAACCTTGTACAACAGTTTACAACAATAAATTAAGTACAACAAGCTATTACAATGAAATACAATGCAATACAAGTAAAGAAATCACTTTACAAATGCCTTTAGATTGCTTGCTTTTGGTTGCCTTGGACTAGCCTTGAAGGACTTGAAGAGCACCAACTATTCCCCTTCAAATCGCCCAAGAAAATACTTGCCTCAAACCCTCCACGAACAGCTGCTTTTAACCTGCGTCGGGATGGATTTTCGCCGATCAGTCAACTACCATAAGTCACCAGTCGACTGATGTCACTGTTATCATGAGACAATGAGTCGATCCACGCTGGAAAAACTCCAACGGATCTCTTGGAAATTGACTGCCAACATTGGCAGTCGACTGCCAACCGCGTAGTCGGCGCCCGATGAGCTACTGAGCACTACGTGCTTTCGCGGTGAACCAGCGATCGTATCATCCCCTTAGCGATCGGCGGTATTGTCGACATCGATCTACTCCAATCGATAATGATCATTGCGGGCGCAATTTTGACTCTAAGCCATGAGGTTTTAACCCAAGTATGGTGCCCCCATACTTGCTAGACCACTCTTAGCCTAGACCTAAGCCTTCTAGCCACCTCCATCAGCCTCACGCCTCTCGGATCCCTCCAAGTCATCCATAACTTGTTCATCCATCGCGCTAGCCTTCAGGTGCTTCCATCGGCTATGTCATGCTAACAGTGTCTACACCGCTAAGGCACATTGGACTTACGCCGCCAAGACTCCGCTTGGACTTTACGCCGCCAACCATTAGACTTATGCTGTCAAGACTCCACCCTTGGACTTTACGCCGCCAATATCAAACCCCTTGGACTTCTCAAATGCCAATACTCAAGCTTGGACTTTCCCTTGCCAACCCATGTTGGACTTTCCATGCTAAGACCCATGCTTGGACTTCCCTTGTGCCAAGTACTCAAGACTTGGACTTTCCCAAATGCCAAGTGTCCCACTTGGACTTTCCATGCCAAGTACCCATGACTTGGACTTTACCTTGCCAAGACCCATGCTTGGACTTTCCCATAATCACATGGTCAACCCTAGTCAACCATCAAAGTCTCCCTCAAGTCAAACTCGAGTCTGGTCAATTATAACCTGGGTCGATTCTATAAACAATCTCCCCAAAACATTAACCGACATTAATGTCAAACATCAAAATATCACTCGAGTCAAACTCGAGTGTGGTCAATCGTGACCTGGGCCAATTGCACCAACAATCTTCCCCTTTTTGATGTTTGACAAAAACAAACCTTGAGTTAGGCCCATAACTCAAATTTCCTTACCAATTATCCCAAATTGGTAATCTTATCTTTCTCCCCCTTTTTGACATACATCAACAAGGTTATCTCTCCAAGGAGGTCAATGTCTCATGTTCCAATGAGATCTTACAATCTCCCCCTTGATCCAAAAATACTTAGGATGCCTACCATCTTCCTAGTGATAAGTCTCATATCACCTAAGAGAGGCAATCCTATCCACTCTCCCAATTTCCAAATTGGGTCTCTCAAAATCCCATCAATTTTCCCAATTGATGATACTCTCCCAATAACTTCTCCCCTTCAAGAAGAGAAACACATCCATCATCCCAAGATGGATAACTCCCCCTAAAGGCTTGCTCCCCCTTGACCATTGCACCAACAATGTCCTTGAGAAATCCCTAAGCCAATAGGAACTCTAAACCATCAAAATTAAGGTTCAAAGTTCAAACATGAACTCTTCCACCCTTAAATTTGATACTTTGACTTAACACCTCTCCAAATCCATATTCAATGGATTTTCACCCTTTATAATGCTTCCCAAAGCATATCCTAGGGTTAGGAGTGGTTAGGAACCTTTACTATGGCTGAAAATGGGCTAAACAACCTTATTTTTCCCAAAATCAGCCTGGCAGTCGACTACTTACCGTAATCAGTCGATTGCCACCCACATCAGTCGACTTCCACCAAGGGCAGTCGACTGATAACTGAAATTTCCGAATTTTAATTATCAGAGTTGAATTTCAGAAAATCATAAGTAATTCTACGTATATCGAAAAATCACGAAATTTGATACGTATATTACTTATAGTCAATACAATGGGTGAAAAATATTTGAAAATTATTTTACCCATAAAATATCGAAATTGATACAAAATCCAAAAGTGAAGAAAAACTTTAATGTTTTAGCTCACTTTGTATCAACCTCATCAATGGTGATTGCTATCAAAAGATAGGCTTCACCAAGGTTTCTAAAATGATTTTAAAATGTTTTTGAAAACCTATATTGGATCACATTCCTTCGGCTTAATGTACATGACTTGTACACAAGCTTTCTCAATGATCCACCAATAAAATTAGATGAGTTATAGTCCATCTAGATGCAAAAACTATTCACCTTGAACTCAACTCATATCCTAGCATCTCACATATATCTAGGGTGTATAAATATACATACATGTCAATGTATTGTGAGATGTGAGTTTTGGTTCATTTATCCTAGGGTATCGTGCATTTTCTAAGGCAACCCTACTTGATTCCTTTATAAATGGGACTCCAAGTCATGCCATTTGTCCTTAACTCAATTTTAATCAAATGCATGAATGATTATGGCATTAATGATGATATAAATAAACATATGCTCATAATCATGATGTCATGGCATAATATAAAATCTAAAAACACATGACATTAATTCTTAATCCTAAAACATGATCATGACATATAAATGAGGAAAAATAAACATGATGTCATGACATGACATATGGCAATCAAGGTATGACAAATAAAAGGTATAGGTATACGAATACCTAAATTTTAAAATTAGTTGACATTTGTTATAATTAGGTATGTTTTGCCATAATGCTACTAATCTCCCATGTGTGCTAAAAAACCAAAATGGCACACTAAGACCTCTAATCCTAAGTTGTGCCAATTCAATTGATTTTTCATAATACCAAAAATACATTGGCACATCCTAAAATCTTTTAGGATTATAATCAAAATCTATTTCCAAGGTATCCATAACCTTGAAAATAATCCTAAAGTGCCACCTTTATCATGGTTGAGTTAACTACCCACCCAATCAAGGTTGACACACCCTAAACCCATCTAGCGTGAATCAATCACGCTCTTAGGAACTCAAAACCTATTTGAGCTCCTAGGGTTTACTAGGTATTCCTTAGGGATGACCTCCCTAGATACCCTTCTAATGACCCTCCTAGGCTTAGAAGACTTGATCATTGTGGTCTTACCTAGGTTAACCTTAGGGATTTCCTCCCTAGTAACCTTCTTAGTGGTCACCCTAGGTTTCCTTGAAACCCTAGCCACTAGGCATCTACCTTGGTCAACCTTAGGGATGACTTCCCTATTGACCTTGGTCTTCCTATACCTAGATTGTGTTCCATAGTCAAATGGAACACTATTATAAACCACCTTAGGCTTAGGTTTGTCACCCAAACCATTCTTGCCCTTGGTTGACTTTTGTTTCTTGGGTCCTAGATGTTGACTTTGAGATTTTGACCCTTGACTTTGACCATTAGACCCTTTAAATTGATTTTGTATATTCCTAAGGGTCTTTTCTAGTTTCTCAAGTCTTGACCTCAAGACTTGGTTCTCTAATTCTAATTGCCTAATTTTAGGATTTTGATTTATTCCTCGGGCATGATTCTTTCTAGGCATATGCCTAGTCCATTTAGGGTTAAAAACTAGGTGCTCTTGTATTTTCCTAATAGATTCCCTAGGTATGACATTTTTAGGGACATTAGTCCCAAATTTTTCTTTCTTTGAAAAGTAGATATTCTTAGCTCCTAGACATAATTCCTTATTTCTAGCATGCTCTTTATGATAGATAGCAAGATTGCTAAAATTATTTCTAGCATGCTTTTTGACATTATTTGAATAAGGAGCTTTATTTAAAAATACCTTAGGGTTTGCCTTAGAGGCTCCCCCTACTTGTGATGCTCTCTTTTTCTCTCCCTTTGGACATTTACTCCGGTAATGCCCTTTTGAATTGCACTTGAAGCATATGATATGCTCCTTGCTCTTTTGACTTTGGGCATTGACCTCTTTGATCTTTGGAGCCGGAGGAGTCTTCTTGACTTTCTTTGGGCACTTACTCTTATAATGCCCAAATTCCCTACACTCAAAACACATAATATTATTTTTATTTTGAATTACGGTGTTTGAGTTATCTATGGTGGTGGTAGGTTCTAGAATTGAAGCTTCTTCATCTTGACCGGATGTGGAAGCTTCTTCTTGTTGCTCTGGAGTGGAAATTCTTTCCTCCCCCTCAATCCTAGAGGTGGAGATTTCTTCTACTTCTTCCACCTCCTCTTCCACCAATCCGAAAGTTGACTCCTCTTCAACTTCTAACTCCTCAAGCTCTTTAGATGATGATGATGTATTTGCTTGAGCTTGAGAGGGTGAGCACTCCTCTTCTTCTTCTTCTTCTTGGATTGATGATGGATTTTCATGGAGCTTTGCCACTTGACTCCACAACTCCTTAGCATCCATATAGTCCCCTACCATACACACAATATCATTAGGGACCAAATCAAAAATAAATTTTACTACCTTCATGTTTTTCTCGAAGGCTTGAATTTGATCTTCACTCCATCTCTTCATTTTGAGGAATCCACCTTTTGGCCCTCTTGGATACTCAAATCCTTCCATTAATAGAGACCATTCCTCAAGGTCTCTCATCATCAAAAAATCTTCAATTCTTTTCTTCCAAGAATTGAAGTCTTCCCGTTCGTATAGGGTGTAGGGCACCGGTGTGTTGATGTCCCAAACTAGTTGTTCTTGGACTTCCATCTTTACCCTCTAGCGTGCTCCCTTAGTTGTTAAACTTCAAGAGCGGCCTCGCTCTGATACCACTTGTTAGGGATCGATTAGACGCTAGAGGGGGGATGAATAGCGTGTGCTAGTACCGATGGAAATCGTTCGCGTGATTGTCTACACTTTTCGTTAGCGCAGTGGAAACAAAGATAATAAAGCAATAACGAAAACACAAACACACAAATGCAAGGATATAATGTGGTTCGGAACCGAATGGTTCCTACTCCACGGATCGAGCTCTAAAGAGCTCTAGTGATGCACACACACTCACTAATCACAAATACTCCTTCTCGACACAAGTCGGAGGTGGAGAAACCTCGTACAATAGTTTACAACAATAAACTAAGTACAACAAGCAATTACAATGAAATACAATGCAATACAAGTAAAGAAATCACTTTACAAATGCCTTTAGATTGCTTGCTTTTGGTTGCCTTGGACTAGCCTTGAAGGACTAGAAGAGCACCAACTATTCCCCTTCAAATCGCCCAAGAAAACACTTGCCTCAATCCCTCAATGAACAACTACTTTTAACCTACGTCGAGCTGGATTTTCGTCGATCAGTCGACTGCTATAAGTCACCAGTCGACTGATGCCACTGTTGTCATGAGACAATGGGTTGATCCACGATGTAAAAACTCCAACGGATCTCTTGGCAATCGACTGCCCAGTAGGCTACGGAGCACTCTGTGTTCGTGGCTGAACCAGCAGTCGAGTGCCGTCCCTTGGCAATCGACTGCTGTCGGCATCAGTCAACTGCTCCAATGAGTAGTCGACTGCCAGAGCAATTTTCAACTCTAAACCGGCAGTCGAACTCAAGTTGACTCACGACAATCGAATCGGCCATAATGTCAGTCGACTGTCAACCTCAAACATGAGGTTTAAACCCAAGTATGGTGCCCCCATACTTGCTAGACCACCCTTAGCCTAGACCTAAGCCTTCTAGCCACCTCCATCAGCCTCACGCCTCTCAGATCCCTCCAAGTCATCCATGACTTGTTCATCCATCGCGCTAGCCTTCAGGTGCTTCCATCGGCTATGTCATGCTAACAGTGTCTACACCGCCAAGGCACATTAGACATACGCTGCCAAGACTCCGCTTGGACTTTACGCCGCCAACCATTGGACTTATGCTGTCAAGACTCCACCCTTGGACTTTACACCGCCAATATCAAACCCCTTGGACTTCTCAAATACCAAGACTCAAGCTTGGACTTTCCCTTGCCAACCCATGTTGGACTTTCCATGCCAAGACCCATGCTTGGACTTCCCTTGTGCCAAGTACTCAAGACTTGGACTTTCCCAAATGTCAAGTGTCCCACTTGGACTTTCCATGCCAAGTACCCATGACTTGGACTTTACCTTGCCAAGACCCATGCTTGGACTTTCCCATAATCACATGGTCAACCCTAGTCAACCATCAAAGTCTCCCTCAAGTCAAACTTGAGTCTGGTCAATTATAATCTGGGTCGATTGTATAAAAATCTCCCTAAAACATTAACCGACACCAATGTCAAACATCAATGTCAAACATACTATGTCAAACATCAAAATATCACTCGAGTCAAACTCAAGTCTGGTCAATCGTGACCTAGGCCGATTGCACCAACAGATGACCCAAATAGGCTTTCCCAAAGCCTATTAAATCTTTCCCCGCAACTACCATAGAAATTTCCATTTAAGTCCAGGAAAATTTCTAAAAATTCTTAGAAAATTTCATAGGGTATTTTCCTAATTAACAAGCATTATTTTTATTTTTATTATTTTTATTATTTTTCCCAGTATTTTACAATGTGTATGAAAACACCTTCTATGTTTTTAACAATGATTGTGCTTGGCCCTTATAATCCGAATAAGTTAATAGATGTTTACATGCAACCGTTGTTGTCGAGCTGAACCAACTATGGGATGAGGGTGTTTCTACATATGATGTCCATACTAATCAGTTGTTCACAATGAGAGCTGCGCTTCTTTGGACCATAAATAATTTTCTTGGTTATGGGATGTTATCGAGCTAGAGTACCACGAGGATTTTAGGATGTCCAATATGTATGGAGAGATCAAAGTCATTCAGATTGAAACATGGAAAGAAACTGAGTTATTTTGATTGTCATAGACAATTTTTATCGCCAAATCATAAATTCAGAAGAAATAAGAAGAATTCACTAAGAATAGAATTGAAAGAACACCTCCACCATTGAGATTCACCGGTCAATTTTTATGGCATAGAGTTCTTAACTTTCCATCTGTTATTGAAGAACCAAATGTTACAACATATGACTATGAAATTACGCATAAATGGACTAAACGGAGTATATTTTGGGATTTATCGTATTGGTAGAGTAATTTGATTCATCACAATCTTGATTTAATGCATATTGAGAAGAATGTTTTTGATAATTTGATAAATATGGTGATGGATTTTACTGGAAAAACAAAAGATAATCTGAATGCAAGAAAAGATATGCATCTCATCTGGAAATGACCCGCCCATGATGTTGATGAAAATAGTAGGGGACCAAAACCGAAAGTAGTTTATACATTGAATAAGGATCAGAGACGGATTGTTTGTGAATGGTTGAACTTATTGAGATTTCTTGATGGTTGTCTCTAATCTTGGCAGATGCGTTGATTTGAAGGAATGCAAATTGATTGATTTGAAAAGTCGTGACTGTCATATAATCATAGAAAGACTACTTTCTATTGCTTTGAAGGAACTATTACCAAATTTTGTCTGGGGTGCAATTACGGAATTAAGCATTTTCCTTTATGATATTTGCTCGACAATATTGAGTCATTCACACATGGAGACATTAGAGAGAGACATTCCGATCATTTTGTGTAACTTAGAAAGAATATTTCCATCGGCACTTTTTGATTCCATGGAACATCTTTTGGTTCACTTGCCATATGAGGCTAAAGTTGGAGGTCCTGTTCAATTTCGATGGATGTATTTGTTTGAAAGGTGAATTTTTTGCTTTTTTTTTATCATTATTATTTCATTTGATCAAATTTAATATAATTTATTTTCTAATACCTTTTATTGTATTACTCTTAGATTCCTCTATCACTTGAAAAAAAAGTGAAAAATAAGACTCATGTTGAAGCTTCTATTGTTAATGCATATATTGTTGAGGAAGTTACAACTTTTGCATCATATTATTTTGAACCTCATGTTCAATGAAAGAGTCAGCGAGGAAGAAAGCGATGAGGGTCCCATTGATCCAAATTTGAGGGCATTCTCAATTTTAACTACCTTGGTCGACCAAGTGGATCTTGTACAAGTAGATGCTTAATCGTCGAGTGGCGAAAGTACCCACACATATATTTTACTGAACTGTCCAAAAGTAATGCTGTATTTTGAGTGAGTATATAAATGTTATATTATATATTTCATATATCATAAATTATTATTCGTGTTATATTTAATTTTATGGTAGGATTTTCCAAACTCTATATTCTTAGCTTCCGGAGCACGAGTTTGATCATTTCCACGATGAAGAATTTGCACAATGGTTCAAAAAATATGTAAGTAGTCTATGATAATAAATTTGATCAATCTTGACTTTAACACATATTTATTTGACTTTAGGTTCTTGATAATCATGCTCACATTGAGCAAGACCTAGTAAAACATCTGTCATGGGGTCTAAACTTAATGGTGAAAACTTGGCCGACATATTTCATAAATGAATATAATTTTGTACTCAAGATTATGGAACTGGGAAAATTACAATGAATAGTGGAGTTTGTGTTCAGTCATCTAATGATGGAGGTGTAAGGAATGAATTTTATGGCTTGTTAGATGAAATTTTAGAGGTAGCGTACCCAAGCTCTGATTTGCGAGTTATTTTATTTATGTGTCGTTGGTTTGATCCTATCAAAGGCATGAGGGTGCATTCACAGTTTAATTTGGTTGAAATTAATTACAAAAAAATCTACAAGAGGTATGAACCATTTGTATTAGCACAAGCGTTTATTCAAGTATTTTATGCTCTATATCCTAGTTTGAGACTAGACAAAAGTGATTGGTGGGCTGTTTGTAAAACAAAAGCATGTAATAAAATTGAGGAACATTGGGAAGACATAGCATATCAACAAGATGAAGTTGTCAATGCATTTCATATCCAAGAATATAATATTTCAACATTACGAGATTCTAGCGGTGTAGTAGTAGCCGTTGATGCAAGTAAACCAATAAGAAGATGAGGAGTTTAATTATGAGGATGAGGATGAGGATGATGACGATGACGATGACAATGATGATGACAATGAGATGATGATGACGATGATGATGATGAATAGACGCATGACCAGGATGAAAATTATAATGCGGACTTCGATTTCTAATTGTGGGTAACTTTTATTGAGTACTAATTATGTTTTAATTTACTGTCTAATTCAAAATTTCATATATTTGATATATTAATGAACTATTTTTTTGTATGTCATCCAGTTGCTATGAATATGGTAATTTTTTCATATTGTTCATATTATAAATTCGATATGCAAATGCAATTTTTTTTTAATGACATATTTTTCTAATAATTATTATTGTTAGTTTCGACGTGGCGGTCATAGACGGAGTAGCGATGGAAGATCACAGTCTTCCTCTGCTTTAGCCACTGCACATTCTGATGCTCTTGTAGGAAATGTGTCCTCTACCTCTTCTCCAGTTGCAGGATCTTCTATGTTATGTTGCCCCTAGGTCGACGGACATAGTACGGACCGAGTACCCTAGTAGGTTCGAGATTAGCTACCTCGGGTCTATTTAGGGATGTGCACAATGATGATGATGTATGTGGTACAATGCCGGGCCCAATATGTTGAGATTATGTTTAAGTACCTATAATAATATATGATTTCAAAGAGCATCTTGCATATACCCTTTTTATGTCTATGTGATTATGATATTTATATGAATGTTATGCTTATATGTTCTTGAATGATCATGGCATTACTCTTATATGTATGTTATGCTTATATGTTCTTGAATGATCATGTCATTACTCTTATATGTATGCTATGCTTATATGTTCTTGAATGTTTATATGAATGTTATGCTTATATGTTCTTGAATGTTCATGTCTTTACTCTTATATGTATGTTATGCTTATATGTTCTTGAATGATCATGTCATTACCCTTATATGTTCTTGAATGTTTATATGAATGCTATGCTTATATGTTCTTGAATGTTCATGTCATTACTCTTATATGTATGCTATGCTTATATGTTCTTGAATGATCATGTCACTACTCTATGTCTAATTTTTTATGTATGGCTTTTGTGAGTAGGAAAGGATCTTACTAAGCCTATGTGCTTATAGTTTCATGTTTGCTTGTACTGCAGATAAGGGTAAGAATGGCTAAACTAATGGGAGCAATGGGAGGGGCAAAGTGTGTGTGGTAGTGGCATGGTGGAAGAGATACATTTTACATTCAAAGACTTATACATGTTTCCCTTTAAGTTTTGCATGTTAGTTGTTAAGAGTCGAACTCTACTTGATGATAAATGGTTGCTACTTGGTGTCCTTTAAGTTGATTATCATGAACTTGAACTAAGTACTTATGAGATGATTATGCATTCTCCATGTTTCATGCCTTATGTTTTAAAAAGAAAAAAAAAGAAGTCTAAAGTCTACCGCTGTAAATGCATGTAGTCTTCCACTGTAGATGCATGTATGTATGATCGCATTGCGCCGCCTAAAAAAAAAGGGCGGGCGTGACAAAAAATGTCATAATGGTAAATTTTTCTAGTATGATAAAGTTCGAGAACATCTTTGTAGATTTGGTTTTATGCCAAATTATTATAATTGGACTTGTCATGGTGAACCGTTTATATCCAATGAAGAGGTTGGACGAAACATACAAAGGACAATTAGTGGAGAGCAAATATATTACGATCAATTCAATCCATACCAGAGGATGATAGTTGATGTAGTTGGTCATAATTTGAATAATGAACCAAATGCTGTAAGTTCTAGTTATCCTCAAACATTTAAACACATGTATACTAGTTATTCAATGCCATTGGAGGAGGTAGAAGTAACTGGTGTTCATGAAAATGTATACAATGAGTCATATCTCAAATTTCAAGAAGTGTTGAGAGCTGCAGATGAACTCGTGTGGTCTGGTTGTGACAGTCACACTAAATTATCTCTCACTGCAAGATTGTTGAATGTTAAAGCTAAGCATAATGTGTCCGAAGATTATTTTAATGATTTTGTTCAAGTTATTGGAGAAGTATTGTCTCCAATATAACGATTTCTGATTTTACAAGATGAAAAACTTGTGAAAGATTTAGGTCTTCTGTTGCAAAGAATTGATGTTTGCAGAGATGGTTGTATGCTATATTGGAGAGATAATGTAGATTTAAAGACTTGTAAATTCTATAGTCAATGTAGGTACAAGAGTACCACGAGATCGAATCATAATAAGTGATTTAAATCATTCAGACAAATATTCTATTTGCCTTTAACTCGTAGATTGCAAAGGCTTTATGCATCAAAGGTCACTGCTGAACACATGACTTGGCATGCAAATCATAAAACAGAGGATGGGCTAATGTAGCATCCATCAGATGCAGAGGCGTGGAAAAATTTTGATAGAACATATCCTGAGTTTGTGAATGAGACTCGAAATATCAGGTTGGGTCTATGTACTGATGGATTTGCTCCATTTGACAAATCAGGAAAAACTTATTCTTGCTGGCCAATTATCGTAACTTCGTATAATCTTCCACTCGGTATGTGTGTCACACCCCAAGAGTATGCCGAGATGAAAAACAAACGGACGACATCTCCCCTGTACGTGGCAACATATCCTGTTAATACAAGGCCCTTGGGCCCACAACAACCATAACATATACAAATATAAACATAACAACATGACAAAATACAACAGAACTAACAAAACTACAATACAAATCACACACCATTCATATCGGTATGACTAACACCAAACTATGAAAATACCGTAACAAAACCAGAAAGAACGGTACAACAACAACATTGTCCAACACTACAAATCATCACATAAAACCAAAGACATATCGAAACACCAACGATAAATCCCAAAAGCTGAGACTCTCAGAGTTGAGATGAGACAATGCCAGCCAGTGATACTCCAAGCTGTCACGAAGACTTCTACCTGTTACCTGGGTGACAGAAAAACTCAGGGTCCGTGGTGGTGAGTATAATTCAGTGGTAATATGAAAGAACATGTATATATATCAAATATCACATGCAATTCAACAATATAACCTACAGGTACATTAGGTATGCACCAGCATAGTATATAAATACATGCATATACTCCCTCAAGAAAATGAATAGCGTAAAGTGCAGACATACCTGAAAGTCTGCTACACTACATATATCCAACCTGAGCATATATCCACAATATACAATATGAAGAGTAATATTAACTCTCACTATAATCATGATACAGGTCAAAGGTATCTAATGGTCTGACCAACAAATATATAGGTATCCGTCACAATCGTATAACAGATGTGAGTAGCATGTATGAAGATGATGTACAACCAAATGCAACAAACATAGTACAATCAAATGCAACATCACAATAAGCATATATATATAGATTGCATCTATATATATACTAATCACAATCATCCATATATATATATACATGCATATATGTATATATATGGCAATATGCAAAATGACATAAGACACGGTAATGCAGCATGCATGGTCATGCCGACTCACCCTAAAACTACCACGACCCCAGTGTTGCCTCGGTGGCTCGACATGACAACTGTCCCAACTCAACACCAACCACTACTCTCGAGTGGCCGAGTGGGTAGTATGATCGAGTAGTATATAAGCATAAAGAGCAAGCTACACGACAAGGGTCCCTGTTGTTGGCTACTCCGACAGTCACTACCCATGAGTGGTCGAGTGCCACACACGCAGGACATCGACATGCAAATCCAACCACCGTCTATAGTGGTAGAGTGCGGCACTACAAATGTAACTACCACCGTCTATAGTGGTAGAGTGCGACACCACAAATGCTCTTCCCTCACACTGGTTACTCCTCCTATAAGTAACCATGGAGGCAGGATGACTAACGACCCTCTCAACTATAAGGGAGACCACGTCGCCAACATGCATGCAAATGACATGAATGCATAGTCACACATACAGACATCCACCACAGACTCTCTATTCTATAGAGAGTCATACCAATCTGATCAACGCACTCTCTATCCTGCAGAGAGTCGTACTCAACTGATCATAACACTTTCTATCTGTAGAGAGTCATACCAATCTGATCAATGCACTCTCTATCCTGCAGAGAGTCGTACTCAACTGATCATAACACTCTCTATCCTGTAGAGAGTCATACCAACCTGATCGACGCACTCTCTATTCTATAGAGAGTTGTACTCAACTAATCATAACACTCTCTATCCTGTAGAGAGTCATACCAATCTGATCAACGCACTCGTTATCCTACAGAGAGTCGTACTCAACTGATCATAACAAGCTAGGACCACCGATTCGTAGCGACACACTAATCACAATTTACCTGACCATTTATACAACACATGATCGGTAGTAAACAAGCAACATAAGGGTATTGATATCGATCCTATGTTCAGGACATTACCTACTTACAAATGACCTTTTACCCAATTTACAAATCAGATCATCATATGTACTTCACTATTTACACATAACTAAGTATTTATAGATTTACCTACATCACATCTGTAACTCCTAATCATGATGAAGGAAATGTGATAACAACAATAGAGCATATAGGCCAAAGATAAAGTATCAAGCATAAGAATAAATAAGAGCAAAGTCAAGGTAATACGATTATATAATATGATCATATATCTAAATCTTCATGCAACAACAACTACCTGACCAGGGTAGAAAATTACCCACCTAATATGTAGACACCAATTGTCTTTACGTCCATGAATCTACCTTGAATCAAAGTCCTAAAACATAGTATATGAATTATATAGAATTTTGTCACAATTTAATATCCCTAGTAACCAGTTCAAATCCGATTATGTAGAGAATACTTCTACAACTCTATCGTGATATACCCAATAGTATACATCCATAAACATCCAAGTATAGACTTACCAAGCCTAGATTCCATTGCAAAATAGTTCAATCCAAAGTTGTGGTATCAAATCTTAGCTGAATAAGAGGAAATCGATCCAAATTCCAATATCCTCATCCTTGAAATCATAGAATCTTTAAGCTTACATCAAATCTACATATTACAACCACAATATAATTAGATCGAGACTCACCTAGCACAACTCCAATTACAAAGTCTGCTGATCCAACAGACAGAGTAATAGAAGTGATTCAAGCTATTGGATTAGAGCAAAAAGAAACCCTCCGATAACCTGATCACCAAGTGTGTAACTGTAGATCATTGGAAAACCACTATGGCTAATCACAGTTAGTTATGCCAGCTACTAGTCGCAATGCAAGGCAAACGATCCACGAAACTGAGCCACCAATGAGCTACACTACTGACATGGGTGGTTGACAGTGGCATTGCACACTGACATAGCACCATATGCGAGGGCAACAGTGATCAGACCACAAGGAAGAAAGGGAGACAGTGATTGAGAAAAATAGGCAATTGATCCGACAAGGAGAGCAACGTGAGTGAAGAGTTGAGACCTCGGAAGGAGCCAACGGTGGCAATTAGCCTGACGAGCAGTGGTGTCGCATAAAGGTGGCATTGTCTGCTGGACACAAAGCAATGGTCGTCATACCTAGGGGCGATGGAGCGGCGACTATGATGGAGAGAGGAGAGTCGACGGCGACGACAACAAAGGCTCGTGGAAAAACCATATCTGTCGGCTACGACAGGTTCTTGCGGCGTCTGCGGTGGAAGGGAGAAGAGTGTGGCTGGTGTCACGGCTAGGCGACTGTAGTGGTTGGAGGTACAGCTGTGGACGGTGAGCGCACAACATGCAAAGGCGGCAGTGAGAAATCGGGAGGGAGAAAGGCTCAAGCGTCGGCGGTGAAGCAGTGAAGAGGGCGGCGCGCGAGAAACAGAGAGGGAGGAGATTGGGAAGAAGAATCCGATAAATGATGAAGTCACGCGTTTTGGAAGGGAAGAGTCGCGAATGGGGAGAAAAAGTTCGGCACAGGTAATGAAATCGGTGGGTAAGCGGGTCGGGTTTCGCAAACGGATTGAGTTTGCAACAAACGGGTTGGGTTCGAACTTACACCAGCTCTTATCCACCCATTTAATTTATGATTTTTATATTTAAACTTAGGTCAATTAAATCCTATTAACCCCTCATAAGTAGATGGTGTTAGGGATCGATTGGACGCTAGAGGGGGGGTGAATAGCACGTGCTAGTACCGATGGAAATCGTTCGCGTGCTTGTCTATAATTTTCGTTAGCGCAGCGGAAACAAAGATAATAAAGCAATAACGAAAACACAAACACACAAACGCAAGGATATAATGTGGTTCGGAACCAAACGGTTCCTACTCCATGGATCGACCTCTAAAGAGCTCTAGTGATACACATGCACTCACTAATCACAAATACTCCTTCTCGACACAAGTCGGAGATAGAGAAACCTTGTACAACAGTTTACAACAATAAATTAAGTACAACAAGCTATTACAATGAAATACAATGCAATACAAGTAAAGAAATCACTTTACAAATGCCTTTAGATTGCTTGCTTTTGGTTGCCTTGGACTAGCCTTGAAGGACTTGAAGAGCACCAACTATTCCCCTTCAAATCGCCCAAGAAAATACTTGCCTCAAACCCTCCACGAACAGCTGCTTTTAACCTGCGTCGGGATGGATTTTCGCCGATCAGTCAACTACCATAAGTCACCAGTCGACTGATGTCACTGTTATCATGAGACAATGGGTCGATCCACACTGGAAAAACTCCAACGGATCTTGAAATTGATCGCCAACATTGGCAATGATCGCCAACCGCGTAGTCGATCGCTTCAAGAGGCTACGGAGCACTCGGTGCTCGCGATCGAACCAGAATGATCGTTATCCCTTAGCGAATGACGTCGACATCACGACTATCGAATGAGCAATGATCGCTGAGCAATTTTCACTCTAAACCGCAAATAACTCATGTCGACTCATGGCAATGAACCGCCATAATGCTACCGATCACAACCTCAAACATGAGGTTTTAACCCAAGTATGGTGCCCCCATACTTGCTAGACCACTCTTAGCCTAGACCTAAGCCTTCTAGCCACCTCCATCAGCCTCACGCCTCTCGGATCCCTCCAAGTCATCCATAACTTGTTCATCCATCGGTGCTTCCATCGGCTATGTCATGCTAACAGTGTCTACACCGCTAAGGCACATTGGACTTACGCCGCCAAGACTCCGCTTGGACTTTACGCCGCCAACCATTAGACTTATGCTGTCAAGACTCCACCCTTGGACTTTACGCCGCCAATATCAAACCCCTTGGACTTCTCAAATGCCAATACTCAAGCTTGGACTTTCCCTTGCCAACCCATGTTGGACTTTCCATGCTAAGACCCATGCTTGGACTTCCCTTGTGCCAAGTACTCAAGACTTGGACTTTCCCAAATGCCAAGTGTCCCACTTGGACTTTCCATGCCAAGTACCCATGACTTGGACTTTACCTTGCCAAGACCCATGCTTGGACTTTCCCATAATCACATGGTCAACCCTAGTCAACCATCAAAGTCTCCCTCAAGTCAAACTCGAGTCTGGTCAATTATAACCTGGGTCGATTCTATAAACAATCTCCCCAAAACATTAACCGACATTAATGTCAAACATCAAAATATCACTCGAGTCAAACTCGAGTGTGGTCAATCGTGACCTGGGCCAATTGCACCAACAATCTTCCCCTTTTTGATGTTTGACAAAAACAAACCTTGAGTTAGGCCCATAACTCAAATTTCCTTACCAATTATCCCAAATTGGTAATCTTATCTTTCTCCCCCTTTTTGACATACATCAACAAGGTTATCTCTCCAAGGAGGTCAATGTCTCATGTTCCAATGAGATCTTACAATCTCCCCCTTGATCCAAAAATACTTAGGATGCCTACCATCTTCCTAGTGATAAGTCTCATATCACCTAAGAGAGGCAATCCTATCCACTCTCCCAATTTCCAAATTGGGTCTCTCAAAATCCCATCAATTTTCCCAATTGATGATACTCTCCCAATAACTTCTCCCCTTCAAGAAGAGAAACACATCCATCATCCCAAGATGGATAACTCCCCCTAAAGGCTTGCTCCCCCTTGACCATTGCACCAACAATGTCCTTGAGAAATCCCTAAGCCAATAGGAACTCTAAACCATCAAAATTAAGGTTCAAAGTTCAAACATGAACTCTTCCACCCTTAAATTTGATACTTTGACTTAACACCTCTCCAAATCCATATTCAATGGATTTTCACCCTTTATAATGCTTCCCAAAGCATATCCTAGGGTTAGGAGTGGTTAGGAACCTTTACTATGGCTGAAAATGGGCTAAACAACCTTATTTTTCCCAAAATCAGCCTGGCAGTCGACTACTTACCGTAATCAGTCGATTGCCACCCACATCAGTCGACTTCCACCAAGGGCAGTCGACTGATAACTGAAATTTCCGAATTTCAATTATAAGAGTTAAATTTCAGAAAATCATAAGTAATTCTACGTATATCGAAAAATCACGAAATTTGATACGTATATTACTTATAGTCAATACAATGGGTGAAAAATATTTGAAAATTATTTTACCCATAAAATATCGAAATTGATACAAAATCCAAAAGTGAAGAAAAACTTTAATGTTTTAGCTCACTTTGTATCAACCTCATCAATGGTGATTGCTATCAAAAGATAGGCTTCACCAAGGTTTCTAAAATGATTTTAAAATGTTTTTGAAAACCTATATTGGATCACATTCCTTCGGCTTAATGTACATGACTTGTACACAAGCTTTCTCAATGATCCACCAATAAAATTAGATGAGTTATAGTCCAT
This sequence comes from Wurfbainia villosa, assembly GCA_025175895.1. Taxonomy (NCBI): domain Eukaryota; kingdom Viridiplantae; phylum Streptophyta; class Magnoliopsida; order Zingiberales; family Zingiberaceae; genus Wurfbainia; species Wurfbainia villosa. The sequence goes on along the minus strand of CM046000.1, from coordinate 73,550,725 downwards.
CTAGATGCAAAAACTATTCACCTTGAACTCAACTCATATCCTAGCATCTCACATATATCTAGGGTGTATAAATATACATACATGTCAATGTATTGTGAGATGTGAGTTTTGGTTCATTTATCCTAGGGTATCGTGCATTTTCTAAGGCAACCCTACTTGATTCCTTTATAAATGGGACTCCAAGTCATGCCATTTGTCCTTAACTCAATTTTAATCAAATGCATGAATGATTATGGCATTAATGATGATATAAATAAACATATGCTCATAATCATGATGTCATGGCATAATATAAAATCTAAAAACACATGACATTAATTCTTAATCCTAAAACATGATCATGACATATAAATGAGGAAAAATAAACATGATGTCATGACATGACATATGGCAATCAAGGTATGACAAATAAAAGGTATAGGTATACGAATACCTAAATTTTAAAATTAGTTGACATTTGTTATAATTAGGTATGTTTTGCCATAATGCTACTAATCTCCCATGTGTGCTAAAAAACCAAAATGGCACACTAAGACCTCTAATCCTAAGTTGTGCCAATTCAATTGATTTTTCATAATACCAAAAATACATTGGCACATCCTAAAATCTTTTAGGATTATAATCAAAATCTATTTCCAAGGTATCCATAACCTTGAAAATAATCCTAAAGTGCCACCTTTATCATGGTTGAGTTAACTACCCACCCAATCAAGGTTGACACACCCTAAACCCATCTAGCGTGAATCAATCACGCTCTTAGGAACTCAAAACCTATTTGAGCTCCTAGGGTTTACTAGGTATTCCTTAGGGATGACCTCCCTAGATACCCTTCTAATGACCCTCCTAGGCTTAGAAGACTTGATCATTGTGGTCTTACCTAGGTTAACCTTAGGGATTTCCTCCCTAGTAACCTTCTTAGTGGTCACCCTAGGTTTCCTTGAAACCCTAGCCACTAGGCATCTACCTTGGTCAACCTTAGGGATGACTTCCCTATTGACCTTGGTCTTCCTATACCTAGATTGTGTTCCATAGTCAAATGGAACACTATTATAAACCACCTTAGGCTTAGGTTTGTCACCCAAACCATTCTTGCCCTTGGTTGACTTTTGTTTCTTGGGTCCTAGATGTTGACTTTGAGATTTTGACCCTTGACTTTGACCATTAGACCCTTTAAATTGATTTTGTATATTCCTAAGGGTCTTTTCTAGTTTCTCAAGTCTTGACCTCAAGACTTGGTTCTCTAATTCTAATTGCCTAATTTTAGGATTTTGATTTATTCCTCGGGCATGATTCTTTCTAGGCATATGCCTAGTCCATTTAGGGTTAAAAACTAGGTGCTCTTGTATTTTCCTAATAGATTCCCTAGGTATGACATTTTTAGGGACATTAGTCCCAAATTTTTCTTTCTTTGAAAAGTAGATATTCTTAGCTCCTAGACATAATTCCTTATTTCTAGCATGCTCTTTATGATAGATAGCAAGATTGCTAAAATTATTTCTAGCATGCTTTTTGACATTATTTGAATAAGGAGCTTTATTTAAAAATACCTTAGGGTTTGCCTTAGAGGCTCCCCCTACTTGTGATGCTCTCTTTTTCTCTCCCTTTGGACATTTACTCCGGTAATGCCCTTTTGAATTGCACTTGAAGCATATGATATGCTCCTTGCTCTTTTGACTTTGGGCATTGACCTCTTTGATCTTTGGAGCCGGAGGAGTCTTCTTGACTTTCTTTGGGCACTTACTCTTATAATGCCCAAATTCCCTACACTCAAAACACATAATATTATTTTTATTTTGAATTACGGTGTTTGAGTTATCTATGGTGGTGGTAGGTTCTAGAATTGAAGCTTCTTCATCTTGACCGGATGTGGAAGCTTCTTCTTGTTGCTCTGGAGTGGAAATTCTTTCCTCCCCCTCAATCCTAGAGGTGGAGATTTCTTCTACTTCTTCCACCTCCTCTTCCACCAATCCGAAAGTTGACTCCTCTTCAACTTCTAACTCCTCAAGCTCTTTAGATGATGATGATGTATTTGCTTGAGCTTGAGAGGGTGAGCACTCCTCTTCTTCTTCTTCTTCTTGGATTGATGATGGATTTTCATGGAGCTTTGCCACTTGACTCCACAACTCCTTAGCATCCATATAGTCCCCTACCATACACACAATATCATTAGGGACCAAATCAAAAATAAATTTTACTACCTTCATGTTTTTCTCGAAGGCTTGAATTTGATCTTCACTCCATCTCTTCATTTTGAGGAATCCACCTTTTGGCCCTCTTGGATACTCAAATCCTTCCATTAATAGAGACCATTCCTCAAGGTCTCTCATCATCAAAAAATCTTCAATTCTTTTCTTCCAAGAATTGAAGTCTTCCTGCTCAGATAGGGTGTAGGGCACCGGTGTGTTGATGTCCCAAACTAGTTGTTCTTGGACTTCCATCTTTACCCTCTAGCGTGCTCCCTTAGTTGTTAAACTTCAAGAGCGGCCTCGCTCTGATACCACTTGTTAGGGATCGATTAGACGCTAGAGGGGGGATGAATAGCGTGTGCTAGTACCGATGGAAATCGTTCGCGTGATTGTCTACACTTTTCGTTAGCGCAGTGGAAACAAAGATAATAAAGCAATAACGAAAACACAAACACACAAATGCAAGGATATAATGTGGTTCGGAACCGAATGGTTCCTACTCCACGGATCGAGCTCTAAAGAGCTCTAGTGATGCACACACACTCACTAATCACAAATACTCCTTCTCGACACAAGTCGGAGGTGGAGAAACCTCGTACAATAGTTTACAACAATAAACTAAGTACAACAAGCAATTACAATGAAATACAATGCAATACAAGTAAAGAAATCACTTTACAAATGCCTTTAGATTGCTTGCTTTTGGTTGCCTTGGACTAGCCTTGAAGGACTAGAAGAGCACCAACTATTCCCCTTCAAATCGCCCAAGAAAACACTTGCCTCAATCCCTCAATGAACAACTACTTTTAACCTACGTCGAGCTGGATTTTCGTCGATCCGATCCGATCGCTATAAGTCACCAATGATCGATGCCATCCGTTGTTGTCATGAGACAATGGGTTGATCCACGGCGTAAAACTCCAACGGATCTCTTGGCAAGTGCCGCTCGCAATCGATCGGCTCGTCAGATCACAATCGCTTCCACGATGAGTAGTCGACTGCCAGAGCAATTTTCAACTCTAAACCGGCAGTCGAACTCAAGTTGACTCACGACAATCGAATCGGCCATAATGTCAGTCGACTGTCAACCTCAAACATGAGGTTTAAACCCAAGTATGGTGCCCCCATACTTGCTAGACCACCCTTAGCCTAGACCTAAGCCTTCTAGCCACCTCCATCAGCCTCACGCCTCTCAGATCCCTCCAAGTCATCCATGACTTGTTCATCCATCGCGCTAGCCTTCAGGTGCTTCCATCGGCTATGTCATGCTAACAGTGTCTACACCGCCAAGGCACATTAGACATACGCTGCCAAGACTCCGCTTGGACTTTACGCCGCCAACCATTGGACTTATGCTGTCAAGACTCCACCCTTGGACTTTACACCGCCAATATCAAACCCCTTGGACTTCTCAAATACCAAGACTCAAGCTTGGACTTTCCCTTGCCAACCCATGTTGGACTTTCCATGCCAAGACCCATGCTTGGACTTCCCTTGTGCCAAGTACTCAAGACTTGGACTTTCCCAAATGTCAAGTGTCCCACTTGGACTTTCCATGCCAAGTACCCATGACTTGGACTTTACCTTGCCAAGACCCATGCTTGGACTTTCCCATAATCACATGGTCAACCCTAGTCAACCATCAAAGTCTCCCTCAAGTCAAACTTGAGTCTGGTCAATTATAATCCAATTGTATAAAAATCTCCCTAAAACATTAACCGACACCAATGTCAAACATCAATGTCAAACATACTATGTCAAACATCAAAATATCACTCGAGTCAAACTCAAGTCTGGTCAATCGTGACCTAGGCCGATTGCACCAACAGATGACCCAAATAGGCTTTCCCAAAGCCTATTAAATCTTTCCCCGCAACTACCATAGAAATTTCCATTTAAGTCCAGGAAAATTTCTAAAAATTCTTAGAAAATTTCATAGGGTATTTTCCTAATTAACAAGCATTATTTTTATTTTTATTATTTTTATTATTTTTCCCAGTATTTTACAATGTGTATGAAAACACCTTCTATGTTTTTAACAATGATTGTGCTTGGCCCTTATAATCCGAATAAGTTAATAGATGTTTACATGCAACCGTTGTTGTCGAGCTGAACCAACTATGGGATGAGGGTGTTTCTACATATGATGTCCATACTAATCAGTTGTTCACAATGAGAGCTGCGCTTCTTTGGACCATAAATAATTTTCTTGGTTATGGGATGTTATCGAGCTAGAGTACCACGAGGATTTTAGGATGTCCAATATGTATGGAGAGATCAAAGTCATTCAGATTGAAACATGGAAAGAAACTGAGTTATTTTGATTGTCATAGACAATTTTTATCGCCAAATCATAAATTCAGAAGAAATAAGAAGAATTCACTAAGAATAGAATTGAAAGAACACCTCCACCATTGAGATTCACCGGTCAATTTTTATGGCATAGAGTTCTTAACTTTCCATCTGTTATTGAAGAACCAAATGTTACAACATATGACTATGAAATTACGCATAAATGGACTAAACGGAGTATATTTTGGGATTTATCGTATTGGTAGAGTAATTTGATTCATCACAATCTTGATTTAATGCATATTGAGAAGAATGTTTTTGATAATTTGATAAATATGGTGATGGATTTTACTGGAAAAACAAAAGATAATCTGAATGCAAGAAAAGATATGCATCTCATCTGGAAATGACCCGCCCATGATGTTGATGAAAATAGTAGGGGACCAAAACCGAAAGTAGTTTATACATTGAATAAGGATCAGAGACGGATTGTTTGTGAATGGTTGAACTTATTGAGATTTCTTGATGGTTGTCTCTAATCTTGGCAGATGCGTTGATTTGAAGGAATGCAAATTGATTGATTTGAAAAGTCGTGACTGTCATATAATCATAGAAAGACTACTTTCTATTGCTTTGAAGGAACTATTACCAAATTTTGTCTGGGGTGCAATTACGGAATTAAGCATTTTCCTTTATGATATTTGCTCGACAATATTGAGTCATTCACACATGGAGACATTAGAGAGAGACATTCCGATCATTTTGTGTAACTTAGAAAGAATATTTCCATCGGCACTTTTTGATTCCATGGAACATCTTTTGGTTCACTTGCCATATGAGGCTAAAGTTGGAGGTCCTGTTCAATTTCGATGGATGTATTTGTTTGAAAGGTGAATTTTTTGCTTTTTTTTTATCATTATTATTTCATTTGATCAAATTTAATATAATTTATTTTCTAATACCTTTTATTGTATTACTCTTAGATTCCTCTATCACTTGAAAAAAAAGTGAAAAATAAGACTCATGTTGAAGCTTCTATTGTTAATGCATATATTGTTGAGGAAGTTACAACTTTTGCATCATATTATTTTGAACCTCATGTTCAATGCAAGAGTCGAAAAGCAGGAAGAAACGATGAGGGTCCCATTGATCCAAATTTGAGGGCATTCTCAATTTTTAACTACCTTGGTCGACCAAGTGGATCTTGTACAAGTAGATGCTTAACTGGTCAGGAGTGGCGAGCAGCCCACACATATATTTTACTGAACTGTCCAAAAGTAATGCTGTATTTTGAGTGAGTATATAAATGTTATATTATATATTTCATATATCATAAATTATTATTCGTGTTATATTTAATTTTATGGTAGGATTTTCCAAACTCTATATTCTTAGCTTCCGGAGCACGAGTTTGATCATTTCCACGATGAAGAATTTGCACAATGGTTCAAAAAATATGTAAGTAGTCTATGATAATAAATTTGATCAATCTTGACTTTAACACATATTTATTTGACTTTAGGTTCTTGATAATCATGCTCACATTGAGCAAGACCTAGTAAAACATCTGTCATGGGGTCTAAACTTAATGGTGAAAACTTGGCCGACATATTTCATAAATGAATATAATTTTTGTACTCAAGATTATGGAACTGGGAAAATTACAATGAATAGTGGAGTTTGTGTTCAGTCATCTAATGATGGAGGTGTAAGGAATGAATTTTATGGCTTGTTAGATGAAATTTTAGAGGTAGCGTACCCAAGCTCTGATTTGCGAGTTATTTTATTTATGTGTCGTTGGTTTGATCCTATCAAAGGCATGAGGGTGCATTCACAGTTTAATTTGGTTGAAATTAATTACAAAAAAATCTACAAGAGGTATGAACCATTTGTATTAGCACAGCAAGCGATTCAAGTATTTTATGCTCTATATCCTAGTTTGAGACTAGACAAAAGTGATTGGTGGGCTGTTTGTAAAACAAAAGCATGTAATAAAATTGAGGAACATTGGGAAGACATAGCATATCAACAAGATGAAGTTGTCAATGCATTTCATATCCAAGAATATAATATTTCAACATTACGAGATTCTAGCGGTGTAGTAGTAGCCGTTGATGCAAGTAAACTGAATAAGGATGAAGATGAGGAGTTTAATTATGAGGATGAGGATGAGGATGATGACGATGACGATGACAATGATGATGACAATGAGATGATGATGACGATGATGATGATGAATAGACGCATGACCAGGATGAAAATTATAATGCGGACTTCGATTTCTAATTGTGGGTAACTTTTATTGAGTACTAATTATGTTTTAATTTACTGTCTAATTCAAAATTTCATATATTTGATATATTAATGAACTATTTTTTTGTATGTCATCCAGTTGCTATGAATATGGTAATTTTTTCATATTGTTCATATTATAAATTCGATATGCAAATGCAATTTTTTTTTAATGACATATTTTTCTAATAATTATTATTGTTAGTTTCGACGTGGCGGTCATAGACGGAGTAGCGATGGAAGATCACAGTCTTCCTCTGCTTTAGCCACTGCACATTCTGATGCTCTTGTAGGAAATGTGTCCTCTACCTCTTCTCCAGTTGCAGGATCTTCTGGTTCTCAGAAGATACCTGCTAATGTATCTTCCCCGGTACAACAATTACTCATTGAGAGGGAAGATACGAGAGAGTTGATATCTCCACACGGAGATTCGTAAGTATTCAAGTTTTAGATTATCTATGTTTAATTTTTAATATGATATGTATTTTTATAAGTATCTAACGAGGTTTGTTTTTATTTTATGTTAGATTTACAAATTCTATACATGTTATTCACGAGGTGAATAAAATAGTGAATAACCATTGGGACAAAGCTTCTATGACTTATACGAGCACGGCGGAAAAATAAAAATTTTATGGTGGAATGAGTTCAAGGTAACTTATTTAAATCATTGTGTATATAAAATTGTAGTTAATATAATCAATTTAATTTTTTTCTACTCAGCAAGTATTTACTTGGGAAAAGAGTGAAACACTAGAGATTAAGAGGATTTTTAAGAAAAAGTGTGGCGATCATATCAAAAACATACCCAATCATGCAAAAACTAGAAATAAAAAACCACATTGTATAACCGAGGAGAATTGGAATAAAATTGTTGCACATTGGGGATATGAGGATAGCAAATGGAGGAGTGAGCAGAATAAGCAAAGTCAACATTGTAATTCCGGCGTTATGTCTGCCACGTATGCGGGAGGATTAATAAATATCGATGAGCATAAACATTGATTGGTGAGTTTTTTTAAATTATAATTTTGTAATATAATACTCACTAATTTATAAATTTTAAATGTTTGTTTAGGCCTAGGAGACGGGGACTGAGTCATTATTTATAGACACTTTCACCCGTATATTCGAAAAGAAAGATAAGATGTGGAGTGGGAAAAGAGCTAGAACAATGAAGGTTTATAATTTTAAAAATTTAAATTCGTATGTTAGTATTTAATTTTTTTTTCTTTCACAACAGGAGAAATACGATGAACTTTTATAGAGAAATTCGAGTGCAAGTGATGATGCAGTCGAATCTGAGCCTTCTATTAGCAATATAAATTTATGGCTCGAAGCAATTGGAGGGTCGAAAAGTGGAAGAATAATTGGACTCAGTTCTTTGAGCCGATCCTATAGAGTCCCTGGTGCTTCTTCTTCATCCTTCCCGACATCAAAAGCACATGTAAATCAATTAACCGAAGAGGTTAATTATTTGAGGGAGTTACTAGCGTAGAAGGAAACTGAATCGAGAGAAAACACTCAACAAGTAAAAGACTTAAATGAATAGATGAACGAATTTCGAAGGCAACAAATGTTCATTATGCAACATCTTCAATTAACGTCTAGTTCAAGTCAACATCCTCCTTCTGGATCTGCTCCTCCTCCTGATCCCTATTATAATGACAATGATGATGTATTTTTTAATGATGATGGTGGTTACCTTTGAATTTATTTGTTGTATTTAAATGTTACTTGACTTATCACATACGATATCTATGTATTGTAAGTTTGTTTAGGTTTATATATATATATATATATATATATATATATATATATATATATATATATATATATATATATATATATATATATATATAAATTCAGTATTAAAGTTTGATGTCTAAATTTGTTTATATTGTTGTATGTGTTTGTTGTAAAACAGGGAAAAAGTATAATTTATTAAAATATTTTTTTTTATTTTTCTAGATTTGCAATGAAAAAATTATTTTCGTTGCAAAAATTGATGTATCAGTCGACTAATATATGAAAAAATACGTCAAAAAAATAGATTTTCATCATCAGTCGACTGATTATAGGGGATCGATTGGACGCTAGAGGGAGGGTGAATAGCGCATTACCGTTCGTTGATGGAATTCGTTCGTGATCACACCTACAAATTTTGTTAGCGCAGCGGAAACAAAGATAATAAAGCAATAATGAAAAACACAATCACAAACACAATTGTTTAACGAGGTTCGGAACCTCAAGGTTCCTACTCCACGGTTGAGCTCAACGAGTTCTAGTGATGCACACGCAACCACTAATCACAAATAACTCCTTCTCGGAACAATCCGGAGGTGGAGAAACCTCGTACAATGATTACAAAAGCAATACACGAAAATACAAGCAAAATACAAAGAAATGTAAAGAACACTTTACAAAACTAGGGTTTGAGCGCTTTGCTTGTTGGTTGCTTGGATGAGGTTGAAGGGCCCTGAAATGCACCTGCAAATCACCTTCAAATCGCCCCAAGAAAGCTCCCAAAGAACTAATACCGAAATCCTCCTCGAGCTCCTCTTTTTAACCTGCATCGGGCTAGATTTCTGTCGATCAGTCGACTGCCATAAGTCACCAGTCGACTGATGCCACTGTTGCTGTGAGACAATGGCTCAATCCACGTTGGAAAAGTTCCAACGGGACTCTCACCAGTCGACTGCCAGCCCCGTAGTCGACTGCCCAGTCGGCTACGGAGCATTCTGTGCTCGCGACTCAACTGGTAGTCGACTGCCATCCATGGCAGTCCACTTCCAGCAGTCAACTTCTCCAATGAGCAGTCGACTACCAAGGCAATTTCATCCCTAAACGGTCAATGAGTTTATCGACCGGCAATGAATCCTACCATAATAACATGAGGTTTTAACCCAAGTATGGTGCCCCCATACTTGCTAGACCACCCTTAGCCTAGACCTAAGCCTTCTAGCCACCTCCATCAGCCTCACACCTCTCGGATCCCTCCAAGTCATCCATGACTTGTTCATCCATCGCGCTAGCCTTCAGGTACTTCCATCGGCTATGTCATACTAACGGTGTCTACACCGCAAAGGTACATTGGACTTACGCCACCAAGACTCCGCTTGGACTTTACGCCGCCAACCATTGAACTTATGCTGCCAAGACTCTACCCTTGGACTTTACGCCGCTAATATCAAACCCCTTGGACTTCTCAAATGTCAAGACTCAAGCTTGGACTTTCCCTTGCCAACCCATGTTGGACTTTCCATGTCAAGACCCATGCTTGGACTTCCCTTGTGTCATGTACTCAAGACTTGGACTTTCCCAAATGCCAAGTGTCCCACTTGGACTTTCCATGCCAAGTACCCATGACTTGGACTTTACCTTGCCAAGACCCATGCTTCGACTTTCCCATAATCACATGGTCAACCCTATTCAACCATCAAAGTCTCCCTCGAGTCAAACTCGAGTCCGGTCAATCATGACCCGGGTCGATTGCTCCAACAATCTCCCCAATATATTAACCGATATTAATGTCAAACATCAATGTCAACTCACTTTTGTCAAACATACTATGGCAAACATCCTATGTCAAACATTAAAACATCACTCGAGTCAAACTCGAGTCTGGTCAATCGTGACCTGGGCCGATTGCACCAACACTGATGATACTGTAGCATCGTACAGAACATTTCGTAGCTAACTGAGCAGTCGACTATTCACTTTACAGTCGAATGATGAAAATGACCAGTCGATTGCCATTACTGTAGTACATTATAGAACCTTTGGTAGCTGACTGACCAGTTGAACTAGTCGTATATTCAGTCAACTGATCTTGAAAATTTTGCAAGGAATTTTTATTTTCATCGCAGATTTGGCGATGACAAAATATTCATCATCAAATTAAATTTTATTCATGGAAATATGTTTATTAGACTTTGGCGTTAAATTTAATTTTCGTCGCCAAATTTGGCGATGAATCTCGCTTTTCGTCGCCAAATTTGGTGACTTAAGCTAAATTTGTCGCCACATTTGGTGACGAAAATTAAATTCATTGCCAAATTTAGTGGCGAAAAATATATTCGTCCCCAAATTTGGCGACGAATAGTTATTTTCGTTGCCAAATTTGGTGACGAATAATTATTTTCCTCGCAAATTTAGCAATGAATATATTTTTCGTCACTAAATTTAGCGACGAATTTAATTTTGGTCGCTAAATTTGGCGACGAATAATTTTTTCGTCGCCAAATTTGGTGACAAATTTTGCAACGAAAATTTTATTCGTTGCAATTTGGCGATGATTTTTTTTTCGTTGCAGAATTTAGCGACGAATTATTTGCAATGTAATTTTTTTCGTTCCAAAAAATTTTTGCAATGATTTTTTTTTCCCAAAATTCCTTGCAAAATTCGTCGTCAAATACTCTTATTTTTGTAGTGCATATAAACAACCAGAAGTGGAAATATAAGGATAAAAAATGAGAAAAAATAGATCTAGTCATAATTCTGAGAATAAATGCTACCGATGTGGGGTGATTGATGCACGTGAGCACAACCTCAAATCTCCGACGGGAGTCATCGAGGATATGAAGTGCGTGCTCACGCTCAATGCCCGCAAGTGCACGGATGTCGTCAAGCAAATAAAAGATCTATCGATCCCATAGAGACTGACATCCAAGTACTGTTTGTATAGTGGATGTTGTTGTTCAGAGTGAATGTCCTATAGACGAGGGTTGTGAGGTCGACAATAGTCCTAACTCAAGTACGGTGTCACGCGGAGGAAGCGAAGGTAGGTTCGAGGTTCCCTAAGAGGATTGTTGGACTTCGATTTCACTTATGCGTTATTGGAACATGCTATCAATTAAATGCTTCATAAATCTCTAATTACGATCTTGCGGGAAGATCATCATACATTTGCCCAATGAACTTTTGCTTCTACCGGGAACTACCTATGTCACGGCCCGAGAGTAGGTCGTGCCGAAAAGCAAACGGACGACCTCTCCCCTGTACGTGGCAACATCTCGTGTTAATACAAGGCCCTTGGGCCCACAATAAACATAACATATAACAATGTAACCATAATAACATGTCAAAACACAGCGGAAACAACCCAACAACAATACAATCCCACACACATGCATACCGGTATGACTAGCACCAAAACTAAGAACCACCATAACAAAACCAGAAACAGAAAGGTACAACATTTACAGCGACCAATCACTACAAAAGATCACATAAACCAAAGACATCTCGGAACAGTAATGATAATCCAAAAACCCAGACTCTCGGAGTTGAGATGAGACGATGTCAGCCAGTCGTGCTCCAAGTCCATCATGAAGTCAGCTACTTGTTACCTGGGCGACAGAAAAACCCAGGGTCCGTGGTGGTGAGTAAAACTTAGCAGGTAATAGGAAAACATGTATATATCCATATCACATGTAATTCAATAGAAAAAATCTACAGGTATATCAGGTAACACTAACATGATAACATATCCATGTATATACCTTCTAACCAAAAGCCAATATAAAATGCAGACATACCTAAACGTCACTTTCGCTACCCTAAGCACATATCCACAATATATACATATCGAAATCTGCTCTAAACCATATAACGACATAAATCTGGTCGAAGAATGCAATGACAATCCAACAACTATCCTGCACAGTAGTATAAGCGTCACGGGTAGCATGTATGAAGATGATGTACAACCAAATGCAACAAGCATAGTACAATCAAATACAACATCACAATAAGTATATATATATAGACTGCATCTATATATGTATACTAATCACAATCATCCATATATATATATATATATATATATATATATATATATATATATATATATATCATATATGTATATATATGACAATATGCAAAAATGAAAATGCCATAAGTCACAACAATGCAACATGCATGGTCATGTCAGCTCACCCTAAAGCTACAACGACCCCAGTGTGGCCTCGATGGCTCGAGCATGACAACTGTCCCAACTCAACACCAACCATTACTCTCGAGTGGCCGAGTGGGCAGTATGATCGAGTAGCATATAAGTGTGAAGAGAAAGCTACACGATGGGGGTCTCTGTTGTTGTCCACTCTGACAATCACTACCCATGAGTGGTCGAGTGCCACACACGTAGGACTACGACACGCAAATCCCACTACCACCGTCTATAGTGGTAGAGTGCGGCACCACAATGCTCTGCCCTCACACCTGTTACTCCTCCTATGAGTAACCGTGGAGGCAAGATGACTGGCGACCCTCTCAACCACAAGGGAGACCACGTCGCCAGCATGCATGCAAATGACATGAATGCAATGTCTCACATACAGACATCCACCACAGACTCTATTCTATAGAGAGTCATACTATTCAGATCAACGCACTCTCTATCCTACAGAGAGTCATACTTAACTGATCATAACACTCTCTATCCTATAGAGAGTCATACCAATCTAATCGACGCACTCTCTATCCTGCAGAGAGTCATACTCAACTGATGGATGCACTCTCTATCCTGTAAGGAGTCGTACTCATCTGATCGACGCACTCTCTATCCTATAGAGAGTCGTACTCGACTAATCATATCAAGCTAGGACCACCGGTCTGTAGCGACACACTAATCACCCTTCACTTAACCATTACACAACACATGGTTGGTAATAAGTAAGCAAACTAAGGGTACTAAAATTAACCCTAGGTTCAAGACATTATCTACCTATGGATGACCTTTTTACCCAATTTTACAGTCAGGTTGTCATCTGGACTTTACTATTTGCACTTAACTAAACAAATTCTAGGTTACTTACATCACTTATATATATAACTCGTAATCATGATAAAATCAAACATAATAGCACCAATGGAGTTAACAACCAACGGTAAAGTATCAGGTGCAAGAGTAAATAAGAACAGAGTCAAGGTAACATGATCATATAAGATGATCATGCATCTAAATCTGTATGCATTAAAACTACCTGACCAGGGTAGGAATCACCCACCTGCTATGTAGCCCGTGCTAGCAATCCACGCGTACCAGCATCTATCACTTATCAAAGTCCTGTAAGACAACATGAACTACAATTAAGTTCTATTATACAACAAGTGATTGAATTGAAACCTTCATTAACTTTGTATCCCGATCAACTAGATTGATCTAGTTATCCACTTGACATAATCAAGCCTTCACATCTATTGATCTATCCATTCCCTTAATCACATATACTAAATCATTACAAGAAGGACAACCTTCCTCCATTAGCTATTATTAGCAACCTAATAACCACACAACAACAGCATAATATCCATATCACCATGTAACCAAATCCACACTTACCCAGTTTATCTATCCCAGTTCCTTGATCCACAGTAGAAAATCAACTCTGTACCATCCAATCTGGCCCAAGCCAATCATCCACAGTCCATCCTAAAAATAAAATCCATAATTAAACCACAGCCAACCTACAACATTCAGCCTGTCCCAAAACAATTCAATAGATTAATCCACAATATTAAATGTAAATATACCAATCAAAACATACTAGCCTAGCTTAAATTTCAGATTTCACCTTCACTGCCTATAAATCTGCAAGGTGTCACAGCAATAACATTCTTCATCAATCCTCCACATCAATTCACCTGCACGATTACTCATCCCAATGAAATCAGAAATCAGGTGTGAAGCTATAGCAAACACCACGGTGGATTCATCAATCTGGCCTTTAAACCACCACAAGCTATAGTGGTAGGGGCTACCGACGACATCGAAAAATAGGTGATCGACTTGAGCGCACATGCAGGGATCATAGTTAGGACCAAGGCGAACAGTTGCTGGAATCATAGTGAGGCATCGACATAGGGCAGTGGAGCTTCAACTGCAACGAGTGACAGCCGGAGCAAATCCACAGCGGCGGAGTAGAGGGCGGCGGTGATCCAACACTAAAAATTGGTATGAGGATGCTTGAGATCTTGATTTGGTGAGTAAATGTTCCAAAATTGGAATCGATCAAACTGTGAGGCAGAAGAAACAACCGGCGAAGGTTGGCTCACCAGCTAGAGGGCATCGGTTGAGCCAGGTGAGGAGGGCGGCGAGGCTGGGCTTGAGCGACAATGATCACGTCGGCTGGAGGACTCGCGGTGTCTATTAATCGGGAAGAAAGGCTTGGCGTCGGGAGAGGAAGAGAAAGGGATCAGGTCACGAGAAATCGTGGATGGTCGTGGGCGGCGGTGAGCGGTGCGGAGATGCAGCGGCGGTGGTAGGGCTGTAGCGGCGAAATGAGGAACTGAGAGGGAGGGCTCGCGGCGTGAGAAATCAAAAGGGAGAGGGATCGGGTGGAGAAAGGGAATCAGATCGGGGAAATACGGAAACAACCGATCGGGAGAGGAGTCGTGCGGTGAGGAAAAGAAACGAAAGAAACGCTCGCCATTAAACAAACGGGTCGAGTTTTTTTTTTTTTTGGGTTCGAGCATTAAAAACTGGCTCAAATGATTGAGCTAGCTCAAGTCTAACCTAATCATCTATTTAAGCCTTAATCTTCCTCCTAACCGATCATATGAACTCCAATTAATTTCAGAAAAATTCCTAAAAATCCTGAAAAATTTCATATGATAATTTCTTAATTTAACATGGGATATTTTATCATTATTTTTTTTCCGATATCTTACAACCTATTCCTAACCAAGCTGACCTTTTGGATCATCAGAGCTCAGGGGGTTGGTACCATTGGGAGCCCTCTGTCACTAAGGTCCCTCAACCCTTCTAGAGTTAAATTCTCCTACTTTGACCCTTCTGCTAAGATAGACTATTGGGTAAGAGGATGTCCTAATAATCCCTATGAAGAGTCAAAACATATTTCATTTCCTACTCTATCATATTCTAATATCTACGGTTATCAGAGGGAGGACGATCGCAAGGTTCCTCCTTAGTTCTCCTAGATCTTTGATACAAAGGTTGTCACCCTTTGTATCGACTATATGCAGTAGATATAGAATCAAAACATAATTTTCATCGATCCAAACAACACCAATTGCAAATATAAATTTAGAAACAAAAAATATATTCAAACTAGCATGTCCTACATACACAAGCTACTCCTTAATCCTATAATCTAAGTATCTACTCCATAGATGAAAGAGAATAGACACAAGGCATCGTAGAATGAATCATTACAATGTAAAGATATCTAAGAATGAAATTAAAGTACTCTCGGTCATTCTCCTTGGCGTTGGAGCACAGACTTCGATCCTCCAGTCACTTCCTTCCTCCCCGATGTGAGTCTTCGGTACTTTTTACGACACCTTCTTGTTGTCACAGTCGTTTGGCCTCCTCCTAGGGTTTGGACATGCCTTCCTATTTATAGATGTGAAGTTGACTCCTCAAAAATACCACAAAAAACTTTAGTCGTGTCAAAATAGCCCAGTGCTACAGACTGTGTGGGGCGTTGGGATGGTCGTCTTCGTGGTTTGGACATGACTGTGTGGATTTCACACGGTTGCCTGTGTCTGCCTCTGTTCTACCCAGTGAATGCCTTCCTTATGCTCCAAAAAATGTGTAGTTTCACCTATAAAATGTCGTCCTGCACACAAAAGCAACAAGAGTAGATCTCTGAACAAGAAAATAGGAAATGCATGCAAAACAAAGTAGAATACTCATGAAACAAGGATAAAACGTAACGAGATGTGTGTGAAAACTACTCCTAAAATCCTATATGATTTGCACACATCAGTGATTATACATTGGTCATGTACTTGTCGTACGACAAAGCATCTTGTCAAGCTTTATCATGCTACATTGAAGGAAAAGGATAAGAATGTGGAGGCAAATTTTTAAGGGCCTTGAAAATTTGCCCCAATTAGAAGTTGATGATTTTCTTAAGAATGCTGAATATGATGAATTTAATTAATGTAATTGTTTTTATTTCTCAATATTTATAATAAATTCAAATTTATTGTTAATTAATTAATTAATTTGTTTTTTAAAGACCTATGGTTATTATTGGGTAAAAGATTGAAGATGAGAATCTTTGTCTTGTCGACAGTGCAACTACACATACAATTATTTTAAAGTAAAAGATATTTCTCTCATCTTATCATGCAAAAACAAAATGTGAATACTATATCTGGTAGTGTAACCTTAATCGAAGGCTCCGGAAGAGCAAATATTTTATTACTAAGAGGAACAAATTTCTTGATCAGTAATGCATTATTTTCACCCAAGTCCCACCAAAATTTATTAAGTTTCAAAGATATTTGCCTTGATGGCCATTATATAGAAATGACTACTATGGGAAATAATGAGTATTTGTGCATTACTAATGTTAAAATGGGACATAAACAAGTTTTGAAAAGACTATTTGTCTTCTTTTTGGGCCTTTATTTACATACATTAAATCAATTGAAATAAATATCATAGTAAATTAGAAGTTTACTAGTCAAAATGAATTCCTTTTATGGCATGATAGATTA
The DNA here is from genome assembly GCA_025175895.1 of Wurfbainia villosa. Taxonomy (NCBI): domain Eukaryota; kingdom Viridiplantae; phylum Streptophyta; class Magnoliopsida; order Zingiberales; family Zingiberaceae; genus Wurfbainia; species Wurfbainia villosa. The sequence continues at coordinate 73,533,482 of CM046000.1, read as the reverse complement.
GGTCATCCTGGATATGTAATGATGTGACAAATTGTGGAACATTCTCCTGGACATCCATTGAAGAATCTAAAGATTTTTCAATCGAATGAATTCTCATGTGTTGCATGGTATCAAGGCAAATTAATAGTAAAAGCATCACCAAGTAAGATTGAGTTTGAATGCCCTAAAATTTTAAATCGGATTCAAGGTGATATATGTGGACCGATTCACCCACCATGTGTACCATTTAGATATTTTATGGTTTTAATAGATGCATCTACAAGATGGTCACATGTGTGCTTATTATAAACTTGAAACCTAGCATTTTCGAGATTACTTGCTTAGATAATTTAATTATGAGCACATTTTCCTGATTATCTCATCAAACCAATTCGTCTTGAAAATGCTAGAGAGTTTACTTCTCAATCATTTAATGACTATTGCATGTCTATTGGTATAAAGATTGAACATCCTATAGCTTATGTTTATACACAAAATGGTATAGCAGAATCATTTATTAAATACCTTCAATTAATAGCGAGACCATTACTTTTGAAATCTAAGTTTCCTGTTCAAAGTTGGGGGCATGCAATCTTACATGCAACAACACTAGTTCACATCTGACCTACTAATTCTCAATCTTCTCCTTTCCAATTGGTCTCTGGAAGAGAACCTAATACCTCTCATTTACAAACCTTTGGATGCACAATTTACGTCCCCATTGCTCCCCCTCATAGAACAAAAATGGGGTCTCAAAGGAAATTAGGCATTTATATTGGTTTTGATTCTCAACCCATTATCAAATATCTTGAACCCATGACAGGAGATGTTTTTACTAATAGATTTCTTGATTGTCAATTTGATGAAATATTTTTCTCAACATTAGAGGGTAATAATACTAGTAAAAACAAGATAGAAAAAGAGATTGTATGAAGTAATCCATAATTATGCCTTTTTGATCCTCTCACAAAATAGTGTGAACTAGAAGTTCAACGGATCATTCATTTGCAATAGATTGTAAATCAATTGCCAAATAATTTCTCTGATTCAAAATGAGTAACAAAATCACATGTTTTAGTAGAAAATGCTCCTATCAGAATTGATGTCTTTGAAAGACCTCTTTCAACAAATGAACCTAAATCATGTCTAAAGCATGGAAGAACAATGAGTTCTAAAGATGAAAACTCTCGAAAGAAAAAGGGAACAAATTGATCGTCTAGAAAAAGGAAATAATTCAATCCAAGAAGAAAAATTTCCAAAAGAAGTTGAAATAGATAATCAAGAAATATCGATAAATTACATTTCTACAATGAAAACATGGGATAAAAAAAAATACAAATATTGATGATGTATTTGTATATAATGTGGCAATTGATACTATGAGTGAAAATAAGGACTTTGAACCCACAACTTTAAAGGAATGTCAATCAAGAGAAGATTAGCCAAAATGGAAAGAAGTAATTCATACAGAATTAACATCTCTCTCTAAACATGAGATTTTTGGGCCTATTGTCAAAACACCTGAAAGTGTTAAACCAATAGGATATAAATGGGTATTCGTACATAAAAGAAATGAGAAAAATAAGATTGAGTGATACAAAGCTCGACAAGTTGCACAAGGTTTTTCGCAACGACAAAGAATTAATTATGAAGAAACATATCTCCTGTAATGGATGCTATTACTTTTCATTGTCTTATTGGGTTAATAGAACATAAAAGACTTTATATGTAGATGATGGAAGTCCTTACAACATATTTATATGGTGCACTAGATAATGATATATACATGAAAGTCCCGAAAGGACTAAATATTTCAAAAGCATGTAATTCTCGAGAATTATTTTCTATTAGATTACAAAGATCTTTCTGTGGTTATGGTATAATCATCTTAGTGAATATTTGCTAAAAGATGGTTATACAAATAACCATATTTGCCCATGTGTTTTTATAATGAAGTTAGGACATGGTTTTGTAATAATCACTATTTATGTTGATGACTTAAATATTATTGGCTCTCTTGAAGAGATCTCTAATGCAATAAACTATTTAAAGAATGAGTTCGAAATGAAAGATCTTAGTAAAAACTAAATTTTGTCTAGGCCTATAGTTCGAATACTTAAAGAATGGAATTTTTGTCCATCAATCAACTTATACTGAGAATGTTTTAAAATGATTTAATATGAATAATTCATATCCATTAACTAATGCAATGGTTGTTTGGTCACTTGATATATAAAAGGATCCTTTCCGCCCTTGAGATGAAAATGAGAAAATTCTTGGTCATGAAGTGTCATATTTAAGTGCAATTGGTGCTTTAATGTACCTTGCTAATAATACCCCACCTAAAATTACTTTTGTTGTAAATTTATTAGCAAGATATAGTTCCGCTCCAACTAAAAGACATTGGAATGTAATTAAACATATTTTTTGATATCTCCGTGGAGGAATTGATATGGTATATTCATTACAAAAATACATTGAAATAGTGATAAATTTTTGCAATGAAAAAAATTTGTTGCAAATCTACAACAAATTTGGCGATGAATTACCAAATCGTCACTAATTAGTAACGAAATTTGCAATAAAAAATATTTTGTCACAAAATTAGCAACAAATTATTTATTTGATGTCAAATTTGCAACAAATTATATTTCATCATACACAACGAATTTAACTTTCATTGTAGAATTTGTGACAAAAACTAAATTCGTTGTAATTTTTTGCGATGAAAATGGAATTCGTCGCAAAAATTGCAACGAATTCTAGATTCGTCGCAAAAATTGCAACGAATTTCAGATTCGTTGCAAATTGTATGACAAATTCCATTTTCGTAGCAGAATTTGCAACGAATCTAGAATTTATTGTAAATTTTCCGATAGATTTTGCGACGAAAAAATTTTGTCAAAAATTTTCAATTAATTGGAAAAATTGTGGGAATCATCGACATTGAACGAAAAGTAAAGTTATTTGTCATTAAATCGACAAATTTCATATTTGTTATAGGATTTGGGATGAATTTGAAATTCGTCACAAATTCTGTAACAAATTAGAAATTCGTTGCTAAATTTACAAAAAATTTAGAATTTGTCACCAATTATACGATGAAAAATAAATTCGTTGAAAATATTTGTGATGAAATAAAAATTCATAGCAAAAATTTGCCATAAATTTTGGATTCATTGTAAATTTTGTGATGAAAATGAAATTCGTTGTAGAATTTGAACCGAATCCAGAATTCATTACAAATTTTTGCGATGAATTCTATTTTCATTGTAAAAATTTATAATGAATTTAATTTTCATCATAGAATTGGCGATAAATTTCATATTCATCGCACATAAAGATGTTAAAAGATGTAATACATTATTTTAGTAACAAGGGCCATCGGCTAACATTGCTTGCCTCATCGTCTCATCTGATGTCCTCGTCCATTCTTGCTTCTTAGAAGGGCGCGAACACAGTGCTTCCATGGCTTCCACCGCCTCCTCCGCTCTTCGACTTCCTTCGCTTCATCCTCCATAAACCCTCGCATTCTATAGATCCTGCTGCCAGCTCAGTCCCCCATTGCCTCCAGCTTCACCCCTTTGAAGAAAGCCCCTTCTCATCTACGGATGCTCTCCTCCTAATAATCTTAACGGTGCTTGGAGAAGCATAAGTAGTAATGGGTCTTGGGTTAGGCCCGACTGCTGATTTCCTTCTCCCGCTCCCTTTTCGACGACGATGGCGAGTGCCTGATTCCATTCGTCGACCTCCTCATAGGCACCCTTTTCCTCCTCCTATTCAAGTGGATGCTCGAGGGAGAGCCTATCTATCGCCTCCCAACTGGCCCTCGCAACTTCGTGGTCGTCAACGACCTCGCCATCACCAAGCACATTCTACACAACTATGGAAAGTACGTGAAGAGGCTTGTCTCCAAGGTTTCTGAATTCCTCTTTGGATTTGGGTTTGCCATCGCCGAAGGTGCCCTTTGGACGGTTAGTTCTCTTGGCTCTTTCCTTAGATTATTACTGTTTGAGCATGTTTCGTTGATTTGCTTTCTAATTTGAGCCATTTGACAAGGGATCCTGCAAGTGAATTAAGACTGAAGGGAAAAATAGATTATCTTTGAATCAAGGAAAGTAACAAAATGGAAGTGATGATGGCCACTAAATCGCAAAAGGTGGTGATGCATTTGAATTTCATTCAACATAGATTTTATCTGCTGTGGTTGGATTTCTTCTTCTTCGGTTTTGGTTCCATGTTGATTTGCTTTTTTTATTACTCACTTTTATGATGATTGTTCTTGTATATTCATTGTCGACGTTATGTTAACATAGTGAAGTTTTACACCATAGTGAAGTGTTATACCTTAGCTTCTTTTTCTTTGCATATTCTTTTAAGGGTTGATCCTATTGATGAAAAACCTCTGTTAGGTAATGTTCATGCTTTGAACCCATCTCAAGCCAAAGAGAATATGTTAAACACTGAAAATTTTAAAATGTAAATTAAATGGCCAAAGAATTAAGAAAATAATTCAGAAAATTTTTCGGGATTTTTAGGGAATTTTAGGAATTTTTTCGGAATTTTTCTGGATTTAAACGGAGTCCGTATGAATTTTTACGGGGATAAAATAAATAGACTTTATTTAAAGGGTATTAACCTAAACCGAAAAACTTAATTTCTATTTTCTCCGCCCGACCTCCTTCGGCAGTTCCTTCACGTGCCGAAGCCTCTTCTTCCCCGCTGCGCCCGACGCCCTCCCTTCTTCTCCGCCATCGCTCTCTTCTCCGCCGACGACGAGGCCGCGCCACCCTCCTCACCGCGCCGTCGCCGCGACCATCCACGACTGCTCGTGGCTCGGGCAGATCATCTCGCGAGCACGCCGCCCGACTCGCCGCGAGCTCGCCGTCCACCGCCGCCGCTGCCTCGGCGCATCGCCTCTTTCTCTTCGCTGCCGACGCCTCTTCTCACGTGGCCGACCCCTGCCGCGCGCCTCGGCCTCTGCCATCGGATCGTCACCGGACTCCTCTGCCCTAGGCGACGACCGACGGCCTCCTCGCGCACACCCCTCTATTTCCCCCAATTCATCACCGCCGCCGCTTGCCTCGCCGGCATGGAGCTCCTATTTCGCGTGGTAGTTGATCCATGTGAGCCAATGCTGCCACCCTCTTCTTCATCATTGCCTTTGATCGAAGTCGAGTTGGATCACAGCCATCTCGCAAGTAGATCTTGAGGCCAAGAGGAGAGTGGATGATTTGTCATTCTGCGATGACTCGGATTAGTGGCGAATCCCTTGACGAATCTGTGATTCTGAGATTGGGGGCAGATTCTACAAGTGCGTTGGATTCTCATATCATCAATCAGATAAGGGAAGATATGGCTGTAAATTGGGATTTGGATCTAATTAGCATTAATTAGTTGCTGGATTGTGGTTGACTGAATAATTAGATTATTTAGTGGTGAATAGAATACTGGAATTTTACAGGAAGACTTTGAGATCTTATGATTTCAGTTTCCAGGACGATTGGGCATCTATGATCTCAGGACTTTGGTTCAGGACTGTCTTTTGGATATGGAGAGGGTTAGCACAGACTGCACATACAGGAGGTATTATGCTTGTTTATTTTAGGAGATTCAAAGTATGGATTTAAGTTCAATTTATTACCCTCGTTGGACTTATCATAGAACTTGGTAATAATTATATTTTTACCTGTAGGCCTTTGATGGAGGTAGATTCTATGATGCAAAGACAATTGATATTCTTCATAAAAGGCGGGTATTTTGACTTATCTTTTAGATATAGTCAAGTTGATATGCTAGTTAGGATAGCTTTCAATAATTTTCATGCTTATATGCCTAGTATGTTTTTGTGCCTATTGATACATGCATTGGATAGGATATGATTTTTGTCTTCCCTGTTTGACTTGGATCATAGTTATTTGGATTAGGGATATGTACATATTGATTGTACATATTATTCGGATAGGTGTTTTGAGTAGGATTTACATGCTTTAGTATCATGCACCATTTTTGCATGATTGCATGCTGGCTGGACGGGGTTCCATTATTGTTGAGCCCGCAGATAGTTACATGACCTGCACACACTGCCACTCATGGGTTAGTGGTACATCAGGAGGGTGTGTGCAGTTGCTCTGTCAAGCTCCGCTGGTCCGCTCATGGGTAGCGATGAGGCAGCGTGGTAGCGGGCAGGGATCCCTCCTCTGGTCTATGACTCCGGGAGATGAGAGCTTAGCTCCTCCACTATGTTTGGGGCAGGAGGATAGGTGTACTCCGACAGCATCCTGTCCACTCGGTCACTCAGGAGCAGTGATGGCAGAGTGCACAGTTGTCATAGCCCTACCCACTCGGCTTCACCTTCGCGTGTGAGGTGGCTGACTGGCGTCAGGGGTGACCATGTCATATGCACGACATGCATTTTTGCACGGATTGCATTTGTATTGTGTTTGCTGCATTATTGTATTGATGCCTTGGATATTGCATATGATTGCCATGCATATAGGATACATGTTTCTATATGGTGATGACTACTATTGTAGGGCACTTGCTCTTATATCAGGGTAGGAGATTCAGGTGAGTACAGTCCTTTTGCATTTATTTCTTGCTTACCATATATATGAGACTGTACTGACATGATTAGTATTGTTAGCTATATCTTGCTATTCATATCGACAAATATCCGCTAAGTTCTTTGAACTTATCCCGTGGTTTTATATTTATTTCAGGATGATGCTGTCAGGAGAGTCCAGTTGACAATCCCCCTCGTCGAAGTGGATAGGATTTATTGATCTTATGGTTTTGGTTATTAGTTTTATGGATTGGGATTTTATTAGAGGATATGTTTAGGATTTATGTTTCGATTGTATACCGGTGGATGTTTTGGTTATATTTGTTATGTCCTTGTGGACTTATATTCGATTCGTTTTGGTTGTATGTTCCTGCTCAGATGGCAGAAGGGGTAGGTCTTGATGGTTTAGATCTTTTACTTATTTTGGTTGATGGCCTGAGGCCTCATATTATGTATATTGTGTTGTGATTGGATTCCGGTCGTGTTGACCGATGTATAGTGGTCGTGTAGGCCTTGTATAAAAATTGGTATTGTCACCCGTACAGGAGTTATGCTGTCGAATTTTCGTCTGGTGGGGACTCCCTCGGGGCGTGACAATGTAACGACTTGACCCCTATTGGCGGAATTCGGCGACCCCTATTGGTCGGCGACCGTCGCCCCTGTTGGTCCGTCGTTACTCACCTGGACTTCCCACCCTTGGAAGTGGGTTTTTGCCTTCCCCAGGATTCGAACTCTAGACCTCCAAGCTAAGTACTAAAGTTTATGAATCCTGGTAACCAAGTGATCAAGGATCACTTGGTTACCAGGATTCATAAACATACTTAACGGAAGTCGGAAAAATCAGTGAACGAACCGAGTCATAAAGCGCCCAATGTAGCGATCGGCTCTGTTGGCGGAATTCCATTGGTCGACGTCTTCCCACCCTTGGAAGTGGGTTTTTGCCTTCCCCAGGATTCGAACTTTAGACCTCTAGGCTAAGTACTAAAGTTTATGAATCCTGGTAACCAAGGTATTGTCTTAAATGGTCATTGTACTTTCCTTGAGTAATAGGAAGTTGTCATTATGTTTTGTTAGATACTTATATATTTGCTCATTGTAGGAAAGGCTATTTAGTGAAATTTTCCCTACTCGTGGTTGTGGACGAGGTCGGCCTCGAAAGCGACCTATTGATGCTATAGGACCTACTCTTGATGTTGGAAAACGTAGACTCTTTAGAGGTGTCGATTGATGTCGAATGAAGAGGCTAAGGTTAGACTCGCTAGCCACTAATTTGGAAGTCAAAAGAGTAACCCCTCAGAGAGTATCAGTCCCTACTACCAGTGATTTGTTCATAGATAAGGTGAGTATATCTACATTGACCAAAACGATGAAGGGTTGTTTTACCTTATGTTAGGGGATATCGGTTCATGGATTGCTCATGCATAGATAGACAATCTAGAAGATTCGTTTGGATACATAACTTGTAGGGATGCAGAGAAGATGGAGCTTGCAGTGTATCCCTTACAAGATCAGGCTAACACATGGTGGAAACTATAGCTGATGAATTCGTGGAGCAGAGTATCACTTTGATACTATTCCAAGAGGCTTTTGAGAGAGAGTATTTTCTGACCGCTGTTGGTATAAGTTGTCATCGAGAGTTTCTGAATCGTAAGCAAGGTGATCGAAGCGTCATGGATTACAGTGGAGAAATTTAATTGACTTTTAGAATTTCTCCTCATTAAGGAGCTTAGGACTATGATCGTATGTTCAAGGTTGTCCATGGTCTTGCAACCCAGATTCGGATTAGGATGTCCGAATCCTCAATTAGTATCTATCGAGAGACACTAGGTCGAGTCATACTGATCGAGAGGACTCAGTGAGCCGATGGGTATGGTATATGAGGTATCATTTTGGTTTATCCTATTCTAGCTGATATACAGATATTTCACGTTCCTTTATATCTCAATAATTCTTAGTAGAATTCTAATACCTCAACCTTGTAGGTTAGTTATAATGACACTACCAAGGGAGATTCTAGCATCCCGCTACGAAGTAAAAGGAGTCATCTTTGGATTTGATAGTCATACGTTGACTTGAGATTAGACTACTGTGTGCTTAGACTAAAAGATTCTGATATATAGGAACCCAACATAAAGACACTAGATCTCATACTTGCTGAAGTTGACAAGACTAGTAACCGACTGAGATAGGGTCAGAGTTGTGCAGTGGAAATATGGTGGACTCATAAACCACAAAGAGGTTTAAGATCTGACAAATTGAGATGCAAAGATATTAGAATAAGTTGGAAGAGAGATAAGATACTTGGGGTTGCCTATTCGTAGAAGTACATAGTAACTTTCACATATGGGAGTATGTGCTTGGTTTATTTACGTTGTGGAAATTATAGTTGGAGTGCAAGATCATACTCTAGATATAAGAATGTAGACCATCTATTGGATTGAGATTGGGTGGTAATGAGATTCTGATGAAAAAACTACTTAGAGTAGAAGAACGACATATAGATAAGACACCTTTATTAGGGTATATCAAGTAGGAAATTTGGGGACCAAATTTTTATTAGTGGGGAAGAATGTAATATATCGGGATTTTTTTTTAATAATAATAACAAATCAAATTAAAAATTTAATATAATGTAATATGATAATAATGTAATTTAAAACGTGATAAATAACATTAAATTTATTTATTTATTAAAAAGGAAATGTGATTATTTATTAGTATTTTGGTTGTTAATTATGGGATAAGATTTTGTATTAAATTAGATGAGGTCTAATTAGTGGTAATCATGTTGAATAATTCAATTAATATAAAACAAAATTTAAGTTAGGGTTTAATAAAGTCCTAAGGTGGAAATTAGGGATTTAATCCCTTTGTTTTGTTTTTACTTTCTTTTCCCGTTGCATCCCCTTTTCGTTCTTCCGCCACACCTTCTTCCTCGCGCCGCCTCTCTTTCTCATCGCTGTCGCTCGAGCCCCTTTCCCATGCCCTACCTTCGCACACCGCCAACGCCGCTAATCGTACACCGACGCTGTCACGAGCGGCTCGCCGACCGTCGGTGATGTTAGCGAAAGACTTAGCTTCCGTCGACGGTATGCAGTAATTAGTTTTATGTGATTTTGATTAAGGTTAAATAGATCTTGATTTTTAACTGACCTTAATAGATTTGAAAATAAGGATTTATGATTGCGGAAAATAAGGATTTATTGATTTTATATAAAGTTTAACCCAGATTAATCAATTGAGGTTTAATTGATAGGATTTTGGTAATTGGATTAGTTAAATTGTTTTTTGGCTTAATTAAATTAAGTAACTAAGCTATTATCTGATTGTGACTAATCTGCTAATCTAATTAATTAAGTACGCAGAAATTAAACAAGTAGATACTTAATTTAGATACTTAGAGTTTGATTAATCGGTTAATGTGATTGATACTACTGGTACCTTCTCTACATAATCCCCGATAGAAGGGTTAGCAGGTGACCCTAGATCCGATCCGAAATACACGGCTCCGCTAAGGGAGAAAAGGAAGGTTGACACGGGCGAATGACAGAAGCCATTGATACGGGAGAGTTAGCGAAAGCAATCGACAAGGCCAAGGAGAGACGGAAGGCGCTTTGCCAAGAGGTCGGTCCAATCTGATCAATACAAAGGGAATTTGACACGAGGAAAAGAGGAATTGGTTCGGATTGATATCAGAGGCTGTTGGGTACAAATATCAGAAGCTATCGGTTCGGGCGCGGATATCAGAAGCCATTGGTACGGGAGAATATCTAAAGCAATTGGCACGGGAGAGTTAGCAGAAGCAATGGATACGATAAAGAAGAGACGGAAGACACTTCGCTAAGAGTGGAACAAGAATTGGTTCAGCTAGATAAATCCAGAAGCCGATGGGATGAATAAAGAGTTGGTTTAACCTGATCGATACGAGGGAAGTTTGGCACGGGAGAAAGAGAAATTGGTTCGGGTTGATGAGGAATCCTAGGGCTAGGGCGCCCGTGGGCTATAGACCTAAGTTAGCTTCACTCAAAGCAGATGGTTGAGGGAGATAGTCTAACCTAGTTACCCAAAAAGTAGAGGAGGAGGTGTTAGGCAACGACTTGGGAGGCCCCACGCAATATTCTAAGGAGTCTTCACTCCTTATATCTGTAACAGAATTATTCTCCAGGTGAAGGTGGTGGTCACGTGTACGATGGAGATAGTCTGCGATGTTACGATGAAGGAAAAGGTAAGATAAAAGGGAGGGAGGAGAGAGGAAGAAAAGATCCACAATCATTCCGACGCAGCACGAGAGAAGAAGAGAGAAGAGGAGAAGGGAAAAAGGGAATAATCATCTCGCCGGAGAAGGAGGACGGAGATCGACCATTGCTACATCTCTTGTATTTTCTTCGTCTTGTAATATCATTGTAAGAGGTCTTTCTCCTCCACCTGCGGAAACTTGCTTTCTGTAAAGGAGGACCTTCATAGTGAAAGTGCTTGGGCATCGCATCTGGTGAGGAAACTCACCTCCGTGGAGTAGGAATCCTTATTCCGAACCACGTTACATCTTGTGTCTGAATCTCGATTGCTGGTGTCTGTTTCTTGCGTTTCATCTACTTCATCCTCGTATTCTTTACTGATTGCGGCCGGGGAGAATCCTCTGGGACCTCCCTCAGTGCTCCACTGCATTGAAAACGGAGCGACCAGATTTTTTCCCATACCCGCATCAGTTGGCGCCGTCTGTGGGAACATCTGGGCAAGACGTTGAGATAATAATACAATCATCTGATTAGGATGATCAATTTCTCATCAGAGCTTCTCTATTGGATATGACTCTGCGATGGGAGGAAGACATAAATCCTCCATGTTGTTGAATTCAGTAGGTATGTATATAAATACTTACTTTTAACATCTTGTTGCATTCTTATACCTTGTCATTTCTCTAGCTATATTTAAAATTTTCTCCGTTGAAGATATATCACATGAGACATATTTAGAGAACAAACAATATGGTTATATATGCACTTAGAATATCTTAAAAGCTCAAATTTCATTACCTCAGCATTTAATGCTCATCTTGCAAGTTTATATTTAATTCGGCATTCTAGTGTCTCTTAGTCATACATACTTAGTTGGTCACTCGACCGCATATCAAGCCGACCACTCGGTCAGGGTAGATATTTACACTCAGTCATTCGACCGAGAGCATACTTCATTCTCTCTGGCCACTCGACCGAGATAAGTTGTTCCACTCGGTAGCTCATCCGAGAACATACTTCATCCCTTTCGACCATTTGGTTAGGGTAATTACTTGTACTTAGTCCTTCGGCTGAGTTTATATACTTCATCCCTTTCGATTACTTGGTCAGGGTCATTACTTGTACTTAGTTATCTGATTGAGTTAACATACTTCATATTATCCGGATACTCGGCTAGGGTAATTATTTGCACTCAACTACTCAGTCGGAGTCGTCATCCCCGCATAGCGGAAGAACCGAGATTCCTCGGTTATATATTATATATATTATTTTTATCCCCGCGAGGCGAGGCGGAAGATATCCCCGTGTGGTGGTGGAACGGAAGAACCGAGATTCCTTGGTTATATATTATTTTTATCCCCGCGAGGCGGAGCGGAAGATATCCCCGTGTGGTGGTGGAACGGAAGAACTGATATCCTTCGGTTATTATTTACTCTATGTATACATTTCTATCCCCGCAAGGCAGAGCGGAAGATATCCCCGTGTGGTGGTGGAACGGAAGAACCGATATCCTTCGGTTATTATTTACTCTATGTATAAATTTCTATCCCCGCAAGGCAGAGCGGAAGATATCCCCGTGTGGTGGTGGAACGGAAGAACCGATATCCTTCGGTTATTATTTACTCTATGTATAAATTTCTATCCCCGCAAGGCAGAGCGGAAGATATCCCCATGTGGTGGTGGAACGGAAGAACCGATATCCTTCGGTTATTATTTACTCTATATATAAATTTCTATCCCCGCAAGGCAGAGCGGATGATATCCCCGTGTGGTGGTGGAACGGAAGAACCAATGTCCTTCGGTTATTATTTACTCTATATATATACAAAATTTCTATCCCCGCAAGGCAGAGCGGAAGATATCCCCGTGTGGTGGTGAAACGGAAGAACCGATATCCTTCAGTTATTATTTACTCTATGTATACATTTCTATCCTCGCAAGGCAGAGCGGAAGATATCCCCGTGTGGTGGTGGAACGGAAGAACCGATATCCTTCGGTTATTATTTACTCTATGTATAAATTTCTATCCCCACAAGGCAGAGCGGAAGATATCCCCGTGTGGTGGTGGAACGGAAGAACCGATATCCTTCGGTTATTATTTACTCTATGTATAAATTTCTATCCCCGCAAGGCAGAGCGGAAGATATCCCCGTGTGGTGGTGGAACGGAAGAACCGATATCCTTCGGTTATTATTTACTCTATGTATACATTTCTATCCCCGCAAGGCAGAGCGGAAGATATCCCCGTGTGGTGGTGGAACGGAAGAACCGATATCCTTCGGTTATTATTTACTCTATGTATAAATTACTATCCCCGCAAGGCAGAGCGGAAGATATCCCTGTATGGTGGTGGAATGGAAGAACCGATATCTTTCGGTTATTATTTACTTTATCTATAAATTTCTATCCCCGTAGAGTGGTAGATATCCCTGTGTGGTGGTGGAACGGAAGAAGCGGGTATCCTTGGTTATTAGTGAAATAGCAGGGTTGACTCATTTAAGGGTTCCATATACCTGGCAGATTGAAAAGACGGAAGAGCCAAAATATACAACTCAGAAGATACTGGAGAAAGGAGATAAACTAGTAAAGTTCATTAATGTGAGAGAATTACATATTCCGAGTCATCTACAAGGGAAGATAACAAACAGCAACCCTTATATATCCCGGGCGTTACAGTTCTTTGTTAGGAGGGACAGAGGGAGTTCCCTTGTATGGTTGAGGTTGGCACCATAGTTGGCTTGATAGGATTCTTTGAGGAAGTGCCTTGGCCAGTTCCTTTTGGGACCCAACCAGTTGTTGGCGCAGGGAGCGATTATTGGCGGAAGTTTCCTCCAGCTGTTGCTGTAAACACTTCACTTGTTCCTCCAAGATAGCTATGTATCGGCGGTCATCTATCTGTTCTTTAGAAGGCGAGGAACTGCTGCCCTGTTCTGATTTTCTGTCCATGGCAAGCAGAGGGAAAAAGGAGAATGAGGAAGCTATCAGGTAAAGGTCGGGGTTTTTTATGGCAACGAAGGGGAATAGTGCATTTATTGGTGGAAGAAGTAGCGACCATAAATGCCAGTAAAGAAGAGAAAATGTGGGAGCAGTAGTGGGAAGGTCGACGGGACTACAATCGTAATTAAGAGGGTCCAAATCCCCGAGAAATGATAGAGGAAGGTATGTTCGGATCAGACTACCGTCCTTTTAGAAGACAGAAACCTTACTTCTACAGGAAAAAGACAAAAACAGATATCATTTGCCCCCCTTATTTTTTATTAACATATTTGAAATGATTACATTAGCTTGATCTATAAAGACTTTCCATGATTACTCCTAACAGATGAAACGGGAGATGTCTCTTTGGGGGGAGAAGGAGCTAATATGACTCTGAAGCGTTCGCCTTGAGGGGGAGGAAGAACTGGTGGACCTTCATCGAAAGAGGAAGGATGAGTCCTCGCCGGGGGAACTGGGACGAAAGCCAGTGCTGGTGGAAGTGGGGGAAGTTCAGCGGCAGCACGAGGATCTCCCACTGTATACTCCCACGTGAAGGGAGGATTCCACACTCGGTTGCGGAAGGAGGGGAAAGGAGCACGGAAGGACCTCCCTGCCGGAGGGGTGGGAGCTGGACGGAGAGGCGGAAACGGAAGGGGGCGGAGGGCTGAAGTAGCAGTTGAGCGGGTCTCTGAATCTTCCATATCCTCAGAGACCCAGTCTTGTAGTTCAAAAGATTCCGACTCTGAAGAAATTTCGATAGGATGCCCTGCTGAAGCCATGATAGTGGGATAGCAGGACGAAGACATGGGGGACGAAGGATTTATAATGGAAGAAAAGGGGCAACAGAGGTTCTGGGAAAGGGGAAAGAAGACGAAGAGATTGATATCGTTTCCAAAGCAGTAAGAGAGATAGGGAAGATCAACAGGCAAGAGCTATTTAAAGCGAATTCCCGAACCAGAATCGAGACGGATATGAATGATATCAGGTAAAGACCTTTCAAGCGAATCCCCGAACCAAAATTAGAGCGGAGGGGAATGACGGTATTCGAGATCTCTCCCATAAGCCCGAACCGACAAGGTTATTGCATTTATGCGACCACAGGAAAGAGATATGACATAGAAAGATCAATTTAAAATTGGCTCGAATTCCCAACCCTCAAGGAGCATAATAAGATGATGATAGTTAGTTATATGACGAGAGTTATCGCTCGTATGCGAAGCCATCGAGAAATTACTAAAAATAAAATATTGATTCGAAGAGATCGGGCGGACACTTAGCTAACGCCCCTACCGGATCCAAGTAACTAGTGTCCGTGCCGAGAGGCGGGTATCCCTGCTCGGCGTTTTGAGCCGAGGACCCCTCAAAGCCTAATACAAACAAATCTACCCCCTTCTTCACGTATCGTCTTTTAAGATCAGCCTCCTGCTCTTTCATCTGATCTTGGCATTTGGCTAGTTGAGCTCGACTTTCCGCCAGTTCAGCCGCCAGAGCATCTTTTTCAGTGGCCGCTTGTATGGCCTGATGACCCAAAGTCGAGAGGGCCTTTGAATATTCTTGGTGAAGGATGGATTGCTGCCGAGCCACCGATGATAAGGTTCGGGGAATAACTGCTACCATGGAGAAAAAGCTCCTGACACTTCTTCGCACAGGATTCCCTGGTGACTGCCCAGGCCTGACGCTCTAGGTTAAAATGATGATGTTCTTGTTGAAGCTGTGTGATAGTAGCCGAAGAATCAACATCCTTGATCATGGCATCCATAAGATATCTCTTATACTCTTTTAGTTCCTGAGTCAGGATATCTACCTGCTGTAGCTCGCTAGATTGCAAAAAGAGCCGCTGTTCTAGTTCCTCATTTTTTCATTGCAGTTCCTCTTTCTCGCTTCGAACCAAGGCTAGTTGCATCGTGGCATCTTCGCACTGGCCCCTAAAATCCACCTCCTTTGCCTCTTGCTCGTTTAACCGTCGCGCGAGCTCTTTCTGTTGCGACACGGCGGCAAAATGGCGGGTCTCCACACTAGATTGGAATCGGGCTAGATGGGCTACCATGTTGCTATGTTGGGTGGAGGCCTAAAAGGAGAGGAAAATTATCAATCTACATCAGTATAGGGAAATACCCATAGCAAAGAGGAGGAGAAGAAGGAGTAAATACCTCTGCCAGCAGTTTGCTCACTTGCTCACACGGGCCTTGTATACCCGATTGGTTAAAGAATTTTACCTTCGAAGGGTGCCGAATCTTCAGCAAAGATCCCAGAGTGGCCCTCGGAGGAACCGAAAGGGAAGGATCTTCTCCTTCTGAAGAAGATGGGGGCCTGGTACGGCGAAGATGGATAGGAGCGGTTCTCGAGTCGGAAGGTATTGGAGCTTGGCGGGATTCCGTATGAGAAGGCAGGGGTGAATTCTGTGCAGAGGGGGAAGAATGCAGAAATTGGGAGGGAGAATCTCTTCCTTGGGGAGCTAAAGAAGAGGCAGGGGAGGTGTTGCCTTCCCTTCTGGGTTCATAGATGATTAGGGGTTGAGCTTCCGGCTGGTGGGAAGATAAGGGAAGAAGAGCTGATGAACTTGAAGCTCCTTTCTTGATAAGCCGCAGCTTCTTCCGAGGAGATGACGGAGCTGCTGTGGATTTGCCTCTTTTAGTCAGGGTCTTCTTCTTCTTGGCAGCCTCGATCGACTCTTCCACCAAAGCCTTCGCATCGATTATCTACAAGATATCTTGGTAAGAAAGATGAATGCCCTAAAAAGGAAGTCACATTGCAGGATAAATGTCACCCTACCTATAGCAACCGAAGTCGTCAAAGGTAGAGGAGACAATCCAAAGTGGCTTAAGAGGGGAGTTTCTATCAGATGGTTTGAGCAGTAATGTAGCTCTCCTAAGACTCTATACACTTCCGGGAAGGGACATTTGGTCCTCATTTAAAGAAGGCAATCAGAAGGTCTACCTTCCAAGTATCAGAGTAAGGTAAAGACTCTGGAAGTTGTACAAAGAAATATAAGGCTTCCCAACCCTTGTGGGAAGTAGGCAGGTTCACCAGGAATTGGCAGTCTGAACGACTAGACAAATAGAAGAGGCCTGTCTTAGAAGACTTTAACTGGAAGAAGCAATGGAATATTTCGGGGGTCAAAGAGAGGTTCAAATGTTGGAACACTATGTGGGCTCCCGATAGAATCCGGAAAGAGTTGGGGGTGAATTGGTTCAGGGGTAGTCCGTAGAAGTTTAGGAGGTCCAAATAGACCTGTGGTACCGACAGAGATAGGCCATTAAGAAATTGTTCATAGAAAAAGCATGTCAAGCCGGGAGGAGGTTTATGAGGCCGATGCAGTTTGGTCGTGAAACAACATTTTATGGAAGGGTCTATGTAGTTGTTCTTTAGGTTAAAGAAATAATGGTTGCAATCTAACTGAGTTATGGTATGTTCATACTAGGCGGGTGAAGAGAGGGTCCTAGGGGCCATGGGTGTGAACAAAGCAGAACACTTACTCGGGGGTTAAAGAAGAATCGTGTGAGGAAAGGAAGAACTGGGTCGCCGCAACACCGCCGATGAGAATCACGGGAGAAGAAGGACAGACTGGATTATCAAGCACACTAAACGATACCTAAAAGAAGAAGGCGAGGGTTTATATAGGGTTTTCCACGACGATTCAGCTGCACAGAAGGAGAAGGAGAAGCGGAGCCCACGGGCCCAGCGGGCCTCCTTCAATATACCGGGGGAGGTTATAAGGGAACGGATGGATTTAAGTCGAGAAATGAAGAATAGGTCAGAAACTTTATGTACATTAGGAAAGTCAAGCTTATAACTTCGCTTGACTATTTTTCGGGGTTGACTAATGATACTACTGGTACCTTCTCTACATAATCCCCGATAGAAGGGTTAGCAGGTGACCCTAGATCTGATCCGAAATACACGGCTCCGCTAAGGGAGAAAAGGAAGGTTGACACGGGTGAATGACAGAAGCCATTGATACGGGAGAGTTAGCGAAAGCAATCGACAAGGCCAAGGAGAGACGGAAGGCGCTTTGCCAAGAGGTCGGTCCAATCTGATCAATACAAAGGGAATTTGACACGGGGAAAAGAGGAATTGGTTCGGATTGATATCAGAGGCTGTTGGGTACAAATATCAGAAGCTATCGGTTCGGGCGCGGATATCAGAAGCCATTGGTACGGGAGAATATCTAAAGCAATTGGCACGGGAGAGTTAGCAGAAGCAATGGATACGATAAAGAAGAGACGGAAGACACTTCGCTAAGAGTGGAACAAGAATTGGTTCAGCTAGATAAATCCAGAAGCCGATGGGATGAATAAAGAGTTGGTTTAACCTGATCGATACGAGGGAAGTTTGGCACGGGAGAAAGAGGAATTGGTTCGGGTTGATGAGGAACCCTAGGGCTAGGGCGCCCGTGGGCTATAGACCTAAGTTAGCTTCACTCAAAGCGGATGGTTGAGGGAGATAGTCTAACCTAGTTACCCGAAAAGTAGAGGAGGAGGTGTTAGGCAACGACTTGGGAGGCCCCACGCAATATTCCAAGGAGTCTTCACTCCTCATATCTGTAACAGAATTATTCTCCAGGTGAAGGTGGTGGCCACGTGTACGATGGAGATAGCCTGCGACGTTACGATGAAGGAAAAGGTAAGATAAAAGGGAGGGATGAGAGAGGAAGAAAAGATCCACAATCATTCCGACGCAGCAAGAGAGAAGAAGAGAGAAGAGGAGAAGGGAAAAAGGGAACAATCATCTCGCCGGAGAAGGAGGACGGAGATCGGCCATTGCTACATCTCTTGTATTTTCTTCGTCTTGTAATATCATTGTAAGAGGTCTTTCTCCTCCACCTGCGGAAACTTGCTTTCTGTAAAGGAGGACCTTGATAGTGAAAGTGCTTGGGCACCGCATCTGGTGAGGAAACTCACCTCCGTGGAGTAGGAATCCTTATTCCGAACCACGTTACATCTTGTGTCTGAATCTCGATTGCTGGTGTCTGTTTCTTGTGTTTTATCTACTTCATCCTCGTATTCTTTACTGATTGCGGCCAGAGAGAATCCTCTGGGACCTCCCTCAGTGCTCCACTGCATTGAAAACGGAGCGACCAGATTTTTTCCCATACCTGCATCAGTGATTTATTAATTAATTAGAGTGGTATTGTTAATCTAATTAGTTAAGATAATGGATTAAGTTATGTGAAACAGAATAATTAATTGAATGTTCAGTTAACATGGAATTTATCATTAATGGAAATAAATGATTAATTAGAATTATGGTATAACGAATTAGATTAATTTGATTAATCTGTTAATTGAGTTAATTAAATGAGATTAAGCCTTTAATTAAATAGGATTTAATTAATTGGTACTAGCTTAACCAATCTGATTTTTAGTTTAATTAATTAACCTGTTTACTCAATTAACTCGTTTTGGATTTTGGGTTAAGAGATAATTAAACTCAACGAGAAGACTCACACTTGATTAAATAATTAATTATAAATTAATGGATAGTTGAGTTAACAATGGATTAATTATAACAGAGTTGAAAGCTGAAGCAATCCTCGGATTGGAAGATAGCTCGGGCATTCTACGTATCAGAGGTGGTAGGAGTGGAGCAGGATTCTGATTTGAGATAAACTATCGGACGTGAAGACAATCAATACGTTCTACAAATCATGTGGGTGGATTTTATAATTTCAGAATTTAGTGCATATTTGTATTGGTTATATTGGTTATGCTATTTTCATAGGTTGTATTATGTTTTCACTTAGGGATCTGACTAGTATTGCTTTAACCTTATAACCGTTGAACCTAGGTTCTAATATTTGTTAGAGTATAGTTATTGATTGCTATTACGGTTATATGCGCCTAGTTTTCGCTGTGATATAAATTGTTAGATGTTTATTGGTAGATGTTTACCTATTATTGGTTGGATTAGTATTAGGATTGGACTAGTAGGATAATATGACTAAGATGAGATAAATGCTTAGAAGGTATATATTGGTTCTTTGGCTCTCTAGATTTTTGTGCATGGTAATATGATTACGTTGCTTATGTGGTTTATAGTGTATTTGCACTGGATGCTCTTTTTAGTATTGTCTTGATTTCGTATTGACATGACCCCTTTAGTTATAACTTAATTAACTTCTATCATTGATCTCCATTAATATGTTTTTGCTGTAATTATTGGACATCATGGTTAAATGCTTATTTGGTTATGTATTGTCGCGATTGATACCATGATTGAGATAAGTAGATAGTATAACTTAGGTGAGGTGATTCCGTAGGAGCAGATCTCAGGAATAAAACAACATTAGTAGAATCCTAGGTGTAATAACTCAGACGTGCTCATTGGTATAGGGACATCCAATTGCTATGGAGATAGTATAATTTAGATGAGGTTATCTCTTAGGAGTGAATCTAAGGAATGAAACGACAATGATATAACCCTAGGTGTTGGAATCATAGACATAATAATTCGGACATGCTTATTGGTAGATGTTGTTGGTATAGGTTTGATCTACTTATTGGTTCGGTGGATATTGTGATTGAACTATCAGAGGTGGTATGATCCTTAGAGGGTATATACTATTTTCTCCTATTTCGGCTGTCAACTAAGTCTCTCATTCATAGTTGAGAAAGTTTACAGTAGAGTTTCTCTATGGTCGCTTTGTATATCTGGGGTCGATCGTGTTTCCCAATCATGGATGAGATGACTTACCGTAAAGTCATACTCTGGTATTGTCCGTTCGGAGTTAGTGATAATTGGAATCGTATATCGGTTGTAGCTAAATGACTACCTTACATCTTAAGTACTCACGCGACCTATTCGTGGTAGCATGCAGGATTGAATTGGTAGAAATGGTATAATTTAGACTTGATCGTCTCGATGTGTTATGAGAAGGTTTATGATCTTATCGACCGTGATAGGAGTTCATGTTAGAAAGGTTGGAACCCTAGGTTTAACTACCTTGATGTACTTATTTTAGGAGTTGTGACATGCACTTGACTAGATTTTAGATATACTTTCCCTGTATACCTAGGTTATCTATATGTACTCATTTTTTTTGTACATATTATTTTGAGATGTATATTGGTTGGTGTTACATGCTTTAGGGACATGCACCATCTTGCATGATTGCATGCTGGCGAGCAGCGACTCCTTTATAGTGACCCTGTAGCCAGTTACATGGCCTGCACACACTGCCACTCATGGGTTAGTGGTATATCAGGAGGGTGTGTGCAGTTGCTCTGTCAGGCTCCGCTGGTTCGCTCATGGGTAGCTGTGATGCAGCGTGGTAGCGGGCAGGGATCCCTCCTCTGGTCTACGACACTGGGAGATGAGAGCTTTGCTCCCCCACTCTGTTTGGGGTAGGAGGATAGGTGTACTCCGACAGCATCCTGTCCACTCGGTCACTCAGGGGCAGTGATGGTAGAGTGCACAGTTGTCATAGCCCTACCCACTCGGCCTCACCATCGCATGTGAGGCGGCTGACTGGCGTCAGGGGTGACCATGTCATTTGCATTGCATGCATATCGCATGGATTGCATTTGTTTGTGTTTGCTGCATTTTGGTTGCTGCCTTGGTTGTTGCATATGATTGACATGCATATAGGATACATATTGTATTTTGTCTGACGACCTTACTCCTGCTAGTATGGCCTACACTTCATAGACAGTACTTCGTATTTTGTTTGTCGATCCGCGAGTCTCGTTCATGGTAGTTAGTAGATAGTACCTCTTTGCATTACCTCGAGAGCCGAGGCTTTGTCGCGGTTTCTTGGTATTCATTACTTGTAGATTTGCAGTTGGTTATGTGTTATAGATGTATTTATTATATTACTGTCCAGGTTAGTGGCGGACTGATACCAGTACTCTGAGGTTTGAGTTACTCTAGTAGGTTTCTTTGACTTTCATCATGTTCATTATGTCCAGCTATCCATTATGCCATTATGATTATGCACTTTATTCTATCCACCCACTGAGTGGTTGTACTCACCCCCTTTTTCTCATATTCTCCAGGTTAGCTGATAGAGGATGAGTCCAGTTGACTTACCATTGTCTCGCTCAGAGAGTCCCTGGCCGTACTGGTCCCACAGCATTCGATATCTGATACTGAAGAAGTGGTTTTCACTCAGCTAGATGATGCAGAAATAGATTATCCTTTAATAAGGAATATTCTAGCATCATCAGGAGCAACATCTGCATTTAATCCACCAGATGATTCAGTCATGGGTCCTCCACAATATGACCCTGCATCAAGACCAGTCGGAAGGATGAATCCTTACAATACTATGGATCTTTCTCATTCAAAGGTGGGGCGATTCAAGGAAGGGTATAACAATGAATTATGGCAATTCCCTCCTGCCCAACAACAAACAGGTGCACTTCTGGTCTTACCTGATGATATTGGTTTGTATAATGATGTCATTTCCAGGTGGGAATCAATTACTACTAATGTAATTGACTCAAAAATTTGGGCTGATAAGAGATCCAAAGTACTATATATTGAAAATCTATTGGGGGAAATTGAGAAGAAGACTTTCATCCAATGGAGAATGATGTTCCCTGATCAATATGATAAGCTAATCAATGCAGCAGATGAAACGCAAAATGTTCTGTCACAGATAAGAAGAATAATCACCCTAGAAGATCCCACTTCAGGGTCAACAGCGGAGCAGAACCAGGCTTATCTTGATCTAGAAAGATTAGCTTGTCCAAGCACAAAGGAATTGGTTGCCTATATGAACCAATACAAAGAGCTAGCAGCAAAGACAGGCAGAATGTTCATTAATGAAGAATTATCAAGTAAGTTCTACCGAAAAATGCCTCCATTAATTGGAAATTATCTTGAGCAGAAGTTTCAGGAACGCTACCCAGGAAACACTATAGGAGTTCTTCCCCGAATTCATCACGCTTATCAAGAACTCAAGGAGATGTGCAAACAGGCTTCACTTCAAAGGAGCCTAAAAGACTTGCAGTTTTGTTCACAAATACCTCTGCCCAGTTACTACCAGGGACAGAAGAGGTATGGTCTGAGAAAGGCCCAGAGTTACAAAGGAAAACCTCACAAATCACACGTTCGTGTGATCAAAAAGAAGTACCAGCATGACAGAACCAAGGTAAGAAAGTGCAAATGCTACATATGTGGAGAAGAAGGACATTTTGCAAGGGAATGTCGAAACAAAACAGGAAACAAGGAGAGAATAGCAATGCTCAACGAAATTGATCTACCAGAAGAATTTGATGTTGTATCAGTAGACCAAGATGAAACTGAAAGTGACGCCATTTGCAGCATATCAGAGGGAGAAATGGATACTGAACAACACTGTAGCATGGTAACAGCTACTTTTCCTGAAAAAGAATTCTTGTTTGTTCTTTTTGGTGAAGATAGAGGCTGGCAGGTTCAAATTGTTGGGTTTCCGGCACCGCGGCGTGTGTGTGTTCGATCATGTTTCGCAAACATGAGCACAGCGGAAGCAATAAAATAATAAATACTCCTATTTATTACAACACACACAACACACGCATGCTTTTACAACAAGTGTAGACATGACCGTAAATTAAAATTGCGATAAAAGGAAATTTAAACTACGTTATACCTTCCGTATGACGTGTAGCGGGAACGGCATCAACCGGAACGATTCTCGTAAGAATCGTCTCTATCCGTATCCACGCCGAGCTCCTCGGGATGACTTCGCCAAGCCACGAGCTTCGTCTTCGTACGGGTTACTAGCCTCGTGTTGAAGACGACGTGATCGAGAGATGATCACGGTCCGAATCCAAATTCGGACCTAAAAACAAGTCCTCAAGACTTGCTTCTCCGGAGAGGTATTCGTCAACCAATTGACGAATCCTTCATCCTCCACCTCAGAGGATTACCGGAGATCAAATCCCCGGTATGTTAGCCGCTGTCGGAGCACTAACCGTCGTCCAAACGACGCTCCGACGAGAGGAGAAGAAGCTGTCCAGAAAAACTGGACAGCTTGGTGGAGGAGATAGGCGCCGGCCAACAAAGGAAGCCAAGTGCTTACCTTGATGCCAAACCTAAGGAGGATCGCCGGAACTCTTCCGGCAGCAGCTCGACGCCGGCGAGGAGGAAGGAAACCGCCTTCTGGACGCCGGTTGGAGGAGCTAGGGGCTGGGCGGCAACACAAGCTGGGCGGCAGCTCTTGATGTTGGGCGGCAACTCTTGGATTAGATTTAGGGTTAGGGCTTAATCCCTATTTTATAGAGAACTAATTCTCTTAATGGTTAATGGATCATATCCATTAAAGCCCGTTAACCCGCTCCATTAAGATAAGTTAAAATAAACCAAACCATGATGGTTTATTTTAAGTTAAAACGAACCGAACCAACTTTTGGTTCATTCGTTTAAAATAAACCAAACCCTTTGGTTTATTCTTATCCATTGGATTAGAACCAAACCATTTTGGTCCATCCATTATGTCTTCATAAGACACTGCCCATCCACGCTTCCATTGCGACTGAAACAATTTCAAGCTCGCTTTATGTTTGGTCCAACCAAACATAGTTTCTCTCGGTCTGAGAATCTCATTCTCAAGCTCGTTTTAAATCCTTTGGATTACACTCGTTGTGCGTGTGACCAAATAGGTTCTCGGTTTATGTTGGCCGTCTCTAATTAACCATTAATTATAGAACGATCATGAGTGGCACCTAGTAGTACATCATGATCCCCAATTAACCGAAAAGATCAACGGTTGATCCCGAACTATTTACGAAACCCTTGGCTTTCGAATGAATCGTGCCCCATTCCCTTCACTCATCTTATACCCACTTGGTTCAGGACATGGTCTATTGTGTCAGTCCCCACTAGGCTGACTACGTCACACCTAGCCCAAGTATCATTTCCTCGTCCTACGGATTCTAGTTACTCCACATGTATCGAAGAGTACCTTACTCTATACATGTATTGCTTTGGCCAAAGACTTTAGTAACAATCCGACGAGAGGCCATGGGTATACATCTCCTCGCAAGGAGTGGTGAATCCTTTATAGGCTATTCAAACACCTTCGATCACTTCGACTTATACCCAATCATCCCGGGTCCACCTCTCCTTAGAGATGTTTGCTTAAGATGTCAAAGCATAAGTCTCCATGATCAAGATGACTTGAATACCGCAAGTCAAAGGAACATCGCACTTAAGCTACAGTAAGAACTTCATTGACATATCTATATATGCAGAGAACCATATGAAGTCTTACGGCTGGTCACTCCAATGAACTAGTTACCATAACTAGCATCCACGATCAACTCCGGACATCACTATGTCTCCAGCCAGTGAGAATCAGCTGCTTGGATACACCAAGGAGTATACCTCGTGCTAGTCTTGGCGAATTGATGGTGTCCAAATCCATCAATTCATCGACTAGGATAAGATACATCACAATTACACATGTAGAGATACTCACTAGTTGTGATCCAATCACAAATTCTCTCATCTTTGTGAATCGATCGTGGACATTGATAAATGAGTTTAAGATCCAATCAAATACATAAAACATGTATACTCAAATAGTGAATCTTCATTTATCATATAAATGGTTCATACATAAGGCGATTGCCTTAGGACATCTCTCATATATTACTAACAGACTCCCACTTGGCCTAATGCCAATCGCTACGGTATCCAATACCATAGTCTCTAACATGACCCTCAAACTTGCTTTGAGGTAATGCTTTAGTCAAGGGATCCGCTAAGTTCCTTTCAGTGGGAATTTTCTCGATTTGTATTTCGTTCCTACTGATGATCTCTCTGATAAGATGATAGCGGCGAAGCACATGTTTGGTTCGTTGATGAGACCTTGGCTCTTTCGCCTGTTCAATTGCTCCATTGTTGTCGCAGTAGACCGGTATTGCTTCAACAATGGCCGGAATCACACCAAGTTCATGAACGAACTTCTTGATCCAAACCGCTTCCTTTGCTGCTTCCGAAGCTGCAATATATTCGCACCTCGATGGTAGAATCCGCTCTGATCTCTTGTTTGGAACTTTTCCAACTCATGCGCCCCATTCAAGGTGAACACGATCATCGAGACACGAATCATCCTTGTCCGTCGAAGTCGCATCCGTATACCCGCGTATCACCATGTCCCTTCTCCATATATTAGGAACACATCCTTAGTTCTTCTCAAGTACTTAAGGATCGTCTTAATACCGCCAATGATCCATTCTGGATCGAGTATCTGCTCGTGACACTCGTGAGCATACGATACATCGGGCCTCGTACATAACATAGCATACATGATAGATCCTATTGCGGATGCATAGGGAATCTTACTCATGCAAATCCTTCGCCTTGCGGACACATAGACTTGAAAGGTGTACCCCATGCCCGATGGGCAGATAACCTTTCTTGGATTCCGACATGCTAAACCTCTTTAGCACTCGGTCTATATAGACTGCGAAAGACCAAGCAACCGCTTCGATCTATCTCTATAGATCTTAATCCCAAGGATGTAGGTTGCTTCTCCCAGTCTTTCATGGAGAATGTCTTGGATAACCAAACCTTCTTGATTGTAAGATTGACACATCGCTTTCCTATAAGTAATATGTCATCGACATACAATACTAGGAACACGATCGCACTCCCACTAACCTTCTTGTACACACAAGGTTCGCGATTTTGTGAGAAATCAAACTTTTGATCGTCTCATCAAAGCGGATATTCCACTCTGGATGCTTGCTTCAATCCATAAATGGATCGCAATTTGCATACCTTGGTTTTATCAACCGATGTGAAACCCTCGGTGTATCATATACACGTCCTCGGCGAGTTTCCATTAAGGAAAGTTTTCACATCCATCTGCCATATCTCATAATCATAATGAGCCGCTATGGCCAGGAGCATCCGAATGGATTTAAGCATAGCTACAGGCGAATAGGTTTCGTCATAATCAACACCTTGCTTTTGACGATATCCTTTTGCCACCAATCTAGCCTTATAGGTAATCACATTACCATCCATGTCGGTTTTCCTCTTGAAAACCCACTTGCACCCTATAGGCTTTATGCCTTCAGGTGGGTCAACCAAGTTCCAAACTTGGTTTTCGTACATGGAATCCATTTCCGACTTCATGGCACCAAGCCACTTATCCCTTTCTGAACTTGTCAGCACTTCTTCATAACTGGTAGGCTCCTCATCATCAATGAGTAACACGTCGTTCGATTCACTTACGAGAAATCCATATCTCTCAGGAATATTGCGTGTTCTACCAGATCTACGAAGATGTGGTGTTACATTAGGTCCAGCCGATTGCTCATCACTATGAGTTGTCGGCTGTTGTGCTTCACCAGGTATCTCATCAATGTCTATTTGAGTATCTCGAGTTTCCTCAAGCTCGACGACACTCCCACTGTTTTCTTGCAAGAGAAACTCTTTCTCTAGAAACACAGCATGCCTTGAAACAAACACCTTTTGTTCCACAGGATGATAGAATTGGTAACCCCTTGTTTCCTTAGGGTATCCAATAAATATACATTTATCAGACTTAGCATCCAGTTTGTCTGATACAGTCCGCTTCACATAAGCAGGACAACCCCATATCTTCAAGTAAGATACATGAGGTTTCTTACCATTCCATATCTCATGGAGTAGACTACCTTGGTAGGCATTACGTTTAACAAGTAAACAATATGCAAGTGCATAACCCCAAAAGGACTTGGGAAGAGTCGCATGATTCATCATTGACTGACCATGTCCAACAAGGTCCTAAGTACGCCTCTCGGATACACCATTATCTTTGTGGTGTGTAGGGGCGGAGTCCATTGAGACAATATGCCATTGTCTCTTAGATAATCAAGAAACTCTTGACTTAAGTATTCACCACCTCGATCCGATCCAAGTATTTTAATACTTTTGTCATGTTGTTTCTCTACTTCATTTCTGAATTCTTTGAACCTTTCAAAGGCTTCAGACTTGTGTTTCATCAAGAACACATACCCAAACCGTGAGTGATCATCGGTGAAGGTAATGAAGTAGCTATAGCCTCCTAAAGCTTGAGTTGACATAGGTCCACATACATCAGTATGTACTAGACCTAGTAACTCTCCCACTCGTTCACCTTTTCCAGTAAAAGGTAACTTAGTCATCTTGCCTTTTAAGCATGATTCGCATGTATCGTATGAATCCAATTCAAACGATTCCAGAATTCCACATCGGTGTAATTCGGACATGCGTTTCTTGCTTACATGGCCAAGACGACAATGCCATATGTAGGAGTCTATTTGATTATCCTTTCGAGCACTCTTGTTGCTCGCTTCGATATTGCAAATGTCACTGGATACGTCCAACGTATAAACACCATTGCTTAAAGTTCCAGTCCCATAAAGAACCCCATTCAAAGTTGTGTAACAACAATTGTTACTAAACGTCAAATGGAAACCATTTCTATTTAGACAAGAAATAGAAATGATGTTCTTTATCAACGAAGGAACATAAAAGCAATTGTCCAGTTCTAAGACAAGTCCTACAGGGAGTTCCAACAAATACGTTCCGATGGCAAGTGCAGCAACCGTTGCTCCATTCCCAACACGTAAATTTGACTCTCCCCTTAGCGAGTCTTCTTCTATTCCTTAGCCCATGTATGTCATTACATATATGTGAGCCACACCCAGTAT
Source organism: Wurfbainia villosa (assembly GCA_025175895.1). NCBI lineage: Eukaryota > Viridiplantae > Streptophyta > Magnoliopsida > Zingiberales > Zingiberaceae > Wurfbainia > Wurfbainia villosa. Next base: position 73,505,115 of record CM046000.1, on the reverse strand, counting down.
CAAATACCCAAGTGTCTGAGGAAATAGAATGACAATCAATAAAGAAGATTTCTGAAGAAGATGGGGCATCCGATGCCTTATCCTTCTTCATGGACTCAAGATAAATCTTGCACTTTCTTCGCCAATGGCTCTCCTTGCCATAATGATGGCAAGTTTCCTTTTGTGCTAGTTCTACCTTCTTAGCCTTTCTCTTCTTTCCCTTCTGCTGTTTCCTTGACTTCCTCTTAGAACCTTTCTTCGAGGAATCAACTAATAGCATCGTCCCCTGCTCATGCTTCTCAGAAGACTCCACAGTCTTCAGCATATTGAGCAGTACCACAGATGAACCTCCTAGCATCTCAGAGGTGAAGAGGAGCTTTGAGACTTCGAACCTTTCGAATCTCACTTGCTCATCAACCAACTCACAAAGATGAAGGACTACGATATGAGCATCCATATGCTCATGCTTCTTTCGTAGCTTGGGTTCCATCGCGGCTAGCATGATGCAACTCATTTGTTCAGAATCACTCACATGTTTCTGATAGGCCAACAATTGGTCCAGAGTTGCATCGTCACTAGGACGGGCGGGAAGAGGCGCTTCGAGGACATACACAAGCTTTTCCACCTTGAGAACAATTCTCAAGTTTCTAAGCTAGTCCAAGAAGTTCGGCCCAGTCAATTTATTTGAATCCAAAATGGAACGCAAATTCAAACACATCATGATCAATATATTAACTTAGAAATACAAAACGAGCCTATATGAGAAAGATGATTTTAAAATGCATCAATATACATTTATAAATCCCATTCATTTTTCGAATTCCAAAAACCCCAAAATCACTTCGGGAGATCGTAGGTCCATCTCCGAATGGGTTGATATCCATCATAGTTATGAACAACCTTGGAGAGAGTCCAACAAGCCATTCATAATTACGACGGTAGGTATCATTTATACCGATTGCATATCACGTATATGCAACTATCACAATGTGCTATCAACTATTTGAATGTTCACACATACATCGGGTTGTTAACACATTAACAAGTATGCATCTTATGCATAGCACCCAACTTCACCTCCCTTAACATCGACCTTGGAGAGAGTCCAACAAGCCGATGCTCCAGGTTAAAGCCAACCCATTAATCAAGAATAGTTTTAATATGGTTAGAGCGCATTCAACCAATTAGCCCAGCTTGGAGAGAGTCCAACAACCAAAGCTAACGATTGACCTCTGACTCTTACCATATTAGTATTAAACTATTCCATGGTTTGAACATGTTCGGGTTCGAGCCGGGCTTGGAGAGAGTCCAACAACCCAAACAAGAAACGGAACTCTGGTTTAAACCATATTAATGGAAGGTGTAGGCTTTAATATTGTTTAAAGGTTTTTATGTCTCATCCTCTTTGCATGCAAATAACTATTATCTACATGGCATGGCATACATGGCATACATCTACATGTCACGACACGCATGGCATTATGTTATGCATCTAATGCAACTACATGTCATACAATTATGTCATGTACAATATTTCCTTATATGTCATAACTATTTATGGAAATAAAATATGTTTAAGATTTGATTCTCCAAATCAAATCATAATTAAATTAGGAAACAAATTTCCAAATTTAATCACATATTTTATTCATGGAATTATTTGATTAAGGAAAATCTATTTAGGAAACCAATTTCCTAAATCTTCAAAACTACTTATGGAAATAAAATATTTTAAAGATTTGATTTCCCAAATCAAATCAAGATTAAATTAGGAAACAAATTTCCAGAATCTAATCAAATATTTTATTTATGGAAAATATCAATTTCCATAAATACTTCCAACTTTCCAAAAGTGGAAGATTTCCATAAATACTTCTAGACTTTCCAAAATTGAAAAATTTCCATAAATACTTCTAAATTTCCAAAATTAGAAAATTTCCAGAAATACATTATGACTATCGCAAAACCAATTTTACGATTATGTCGAAACACAACCTGGGCTCTGATACCACTGTTGGGTTTCCGGCACCGCGGAGTGTGTGTGTTCGATCATGTTTCGCAAACATGAGCACAGCGGAAGCAATAAAATAATAAATACTCCTATTTATTACAACACACACAACACACGCATGCTTTTACAACAAGTGTAGACATGACCGTAAATTAAAATTGCGATAAAAGGAAATTTAAACTACGTTATACCTTCCGTATGACGTGTAGCGGGAACGGCATCAACCGGAACGATTCTCGTAAGAATCGTCTCTATCCGTATCCACGCCGAGCTCCTCGGGATGACTTCGCCAAGCCACGAGCTTCGTCTTCGTACGGGTTACTAGCCTCGTGTTGAAGACGACGTGATCGAGAGATGATCACGGTCCGAATCCAAATTCGGACCTAAAAACAAGTCCTCAAGACTTGCTTCTCCGAGAGGTATTCGTCAACCAATTGGCGAATCGCCAAATCCTCCACCTCAGAGGATTACCGGAGATCAAATCCCGGTATGTTAGCCGCTGTCGGAGCACTAACCGTCGTCCCAAACGGCTCCGGCGACGAGAGAAAAGCTGTCCAGAAAAACTGGACAGCTTGGTGGAAGAGATAGGCGCCGCCAACAAAGGAAGCCAAGTGCTTACCTTGATGCCAAACCTAAGTAGGATCGACGGAACTCTTCCGGCAGCAGCTCGACGACGGCGAGGAGTAAGGAAACCGCATTCTGGACGCAGGTTGGAGGAGCTAGGGGCTGGTCGGCAACACAAGCTGGGCGGCAGCTCTTGATGTTGGGCGGCAACTCTTGGATTAGATTTAGGGTTAGGGCTTAATCCCTATTTTATAGAGAACTAATTCTCTTAATGGTTAATGGATCATATCCATTAAAGCCCGTTAACCCGCTCCATTAAGATAAGTTAAAATAAACCAAACCATGATGGTTTATTTTAAGTTAAACGAACGAACCAACTTTTGGTTCATTCGTTTAAAATAAACCAAACCCTTTGGTTTATTCTTATCCATTGGATTAGAACCAAACCATTTTGGTCCATCCATTATGTCTTCATAAGACACTGCCCATCCACGCTTCCATTGCGACTGAAACAATTTCAAGCTCGCTTTATGTTTGGTCCAACCAAACATAGTTTCTCTGATCGAGAATCCCATTCTCAAGCTCGTTTAAATCCTTTGGATTACACTCGCGTGTGACCAAATAGGTTCTCGGTTTATGTTGGCCGTCTATAATTAACCATTAATTATAGAGCGATCATGAGTGGCACCTAGTAGTACATCATGATCCCCAATTAACCGAAAAGATCAACGGTTGATCCAGAACTAGTTCTGAAACCCTTCAGTAGCTCGAATGAATCGTGCCCCATTCCCTTCACTCATCTTATACCCACTTGGTTCGGGACATGGTCTATTGTGTCGATCCCCCACTAAGTGACTCACGTCACACCTAGCCCAAGTATCATTTCCTCGTCCTACGGATTCTAGTTACTCCACATGTATCGAAGAGTACCTTACTCTATACATGTATTGCTTTGGCCAAAGACTTTAGTAACAATCCGACGAGAGGCCATGGGTATACATCTCCTCGCAAGGAGTGGTGAATCCTTTATAGGCTATTCAAACACCTTGATCACTTGACTTATACCCAATCATTCCAGGTCCACATCTCCTTAGAGATGCTTGCTTAAGATGTCAAAGCATAAGTCTCTATGATCAAGATGACTTGAATACCGCAAGTCAAAGGAACATCGCACTTAAGCCACAGTAAGAACTTCATTGACATATCTATATATGCAGAGAACCATATGAAGTCTTACGGCTGGTCACTCCAATGAACTAGTTACCATAACTAGCATCCACGATCAACTCCGGACATCACTATGTCTCCAGCCAGTGAGAATCAGCTGCTTGGATACACCAAGGAGTATACCTCGTGCTAGTCTTGACAGAATTGATGGTGTCCAAATCCATCAATTCATCGACTAGGGATAATTCCGATACATCACAATTACACATGTAGAGATACTCACTAGTTGTGATCCAATCACAAATTCTCTCATGCTGTGAATCGTATCGTGGACATTGATAAATGAGTTTAAGATCCAATCAAATACATAAAACATGTATACTCAAATAGTGAATCTTCATTTATCATATAAATGGTTCATACATAAGGCGATTGCCTTAGGACATCTCTCATATATTACTAACACAAATTAATATCCCTGAGGAACAAGCTTATTGTGATCACACATGGCTACATAATAAGGAAGTCCAAACCATTTATGCTGGGTGCAAATTCTGTGGAAGGGATACCAAAATCAGGTCCAGAATTAATTGCAGTAATTGTAATCTAACAGCTTGTGCAGATTATTACTTGAAGCAGGAAGTAGTAACAGAACCAGCACCTGTCCAGCACAATGATAAAGCACTGATCAAAGAGTTAACGGAATATATTACTTTTCTGTTGGCAGAAAATTCCAGACAGATGATGGAAATTGACAGGCTCAATAGGAAATCAGCAGAGGAGACTTTGTATCATGACCTTGAAAGAGAATTTGAAGAAATGAACCCAGAAAATCTTGAAAAAGGAAAGGAACAGGTCAATTACCTTGAAGAAAGAACTATTTCTAAAATAGGTATTGAATATCATTCCAAGCGTATGATAAACAGGCTTTACAATATGATGGTTGTACTGGAAATTCCTAACCATGCTCCAATCAAAGTTATTGCAATTTTAGATACAGGAGCCACAACATGTCGTAGACAAAAGGGCGATCTTAAAGCATTCTGGAAAAGAACCCTTACACTATTGTAATAAATGGTGTAAATTCCAGGCAATTGGCAAAATGGAAGCTAAAAGGCGGACAAATGATCATAGGTGATAACAAGTTCAGAATTCCCTTCACTTATTCATTTGATATGTCTCTTGGGGATGGAATTCAAATGGTGGTAGGCTGCAATTTCATCCGAAACATGCAGGGAGGACTTCGGATTGAAGGTAACCTAATCACTATTTATAAAAATGTTACCTCAATAACCACAAATGATGTAGCAGTCCACGCAATACAAGAATTGAGCATGGATGAGGAAGAATATCTGAATATTCAGGAGAAAGTCTATTATTCTATGGAGCCATCAAATCCAAAAAATTTCAGAAAGCATGAGGAGTTAATCAAAAAATTAAAGAATCAGGGATATATAGGTGAAGACCCATTGAAATATTGGTCAAAAAACAGAATTCTGTGCAAAATAGATATTATCAATCATGATATCACAATTCAGGATAAGCCTTTATCTCATATAACTCTCCTCATGAAGCAGGCATTTGAAAAGCATATTAAAGCATTACTCCAGTTGAAGGTTATCAGGCCAAGCAAAAGTAGGCACAGAACTATGGCCATGATTGTACAGTGAGGTACTAGTATTGATCCCATTAAAAAAGAGGTAAGAGGGAAGGAAAGAATGGTTTTCAACTATAAAACCCTGAATGACAATACCTATAAAGATCAATACAGCCTCCCAGGCATCAACACTATCTTGAAGAAGGTGGGAAATTCAAAAATTTACTCAAAATTTGATCTCAAATCAGGATTTCATCAGATAGCTATGGATCCTGAGTCTGTGGAATGGACGACTTTTATTAGCCCTTCTGAACTTTACGAATGGCTAGTAATGCCATTTGGCTTGAAAAATGCACCTGCTGCATTTCAGAGGAAAATGGATTCCTACGTTCAAGGTAAGGAAAATTTCATTGTTGTATATATAGATGATATCTTGATATTTTCTGAATCAGAACATAGTCATATGAAGCATTTGGAAATAATGCTAAAAATTTGTGAAGAGAATGGGTTAATCTTATCTCCAACCAAATATAAATTGGCTGTCAAAAAGATTGAATTTCTTGGGGCAGAGATTGGTGAAGGAAAACTGAAGCTGCAACCTCATATAATCAAGAAAATTGCTGAATTCAAAGAAGAGCAGTTAAAAACCAAGAATGGTCTTCGATCTTGGTTAGGAATTCTTAATTACGCAAGGACATACATCCCCAACTTAAGCACTAAGCTGGGACCATTATATGAGAAAACATCTCCTCACGGGGATAAAAGAATGAAGGACTCAGATTGGAAAATTGTGAAACAGATCAAAGCCCAAGTCCAGCAGCTACCTGACCTAGAAATTCCCCCAGAAAATGCATATATCATCCTAGAAACAGATGGTTCAATGTTTGCCTGGGGAGAAGTATGCAAGTGGAAGAGACAAAAATTAGACCCACGGAATACTAAAAAGGTATGTGCTTATGCACATGGAAAATTCCCAACAGTAAAATCAGCCATAGATGCTGAAATTTATGTAGCCATGGAGACACTAAGTTCGCTAAAAATTCATTATTTGGATAAGGAGGAAATCACTCTGAGGACAGACTGCCAAGCAATCATTAGTTTTCACAATAAAACTGTGAGGAACAAACCTTCCAGGGTTAGATGGTTGGCTTTCACCGATTACATTACAGGAACAGGTGTAAAAATTAATTTTGAACATATAGATGGAAAACTGAACATTTTTGCAGATTCACTATCGTTAATTAAGAGAAGGAGGAAGCCATCCACATGATCGAGGCGAGGGCGAATGGACAAGGATCATGCATCCTGACACAATGACTTCATTTGATTACAAACTCTTGAATCAATATGAAGCCTTAGTCGCATCAACCACAAAGAATACATTCCCTCCAGAGGAACATGACAAAAGAAAAAGAATGGCAGAAATTGAAGAAGAATCAATCAATCAACTTTCTTTCGCCTTTAAAGAGCTGGAGCTGATTCAGCAGGTAAAAGAATCAGACTTTTATTGCAGGCGACACTGGGAAGGAGCCAAGCAACATTACTTCTGGGAGAAGTCTGAGGACATGGGGAGGATAAGACATGACATTTGGCGTGTCTCAAACTCATTGAATGATATATACAGAGACATAAGGCAGATGCCTCCCTAAAAGCAGTGGTGAGCCCAAAACTGAGAAGACTGAGCCCCGGGGAGCCGTCTTCTCAAACAACTGTAAAGGTTGTGCTGTCTTATCAAATAATTATGCTCTGAGCTGTAAAGGGTTTTTTCTTTAGTCTGTGTGACTGTAAAGTCTTTTATGATAGAAAGGGTAGCGGAAATGAAGGACGATGGGGACAAAATGGTTACCCGCTTCAATTCCAATACAACCTTCCTAATTATAAAAGGACTAGAGTGGTAGGAGATTTGAGACACTCGAGCAACACCGAGTACATCATTCCTCAAGTTTGAATTTCTAGTTTCAAGTTTGAAGTGTGTGAGTTTAAAGTTTCGAAGTAAGTTTGTCTTCTGTTCTTTCTTTAAATAAAATTTAGGACATAGTCCCGGTTTTATTTTCAAAAGAAAATGATCCTTTCCTGGTATCAGAGCCATGTTTCTTGGCTAAAATCCCTTATATTCCAGGTTGAAGGTACGGATCTCTAACTATCCTTTTTGTTTCAATACAACCTTTATCTTCATTAATGGTTTATGATAAGGCAAAAGATTTTGTTAATTGATTGCAAAAGACCGCAGTGAATGTAAGACTCCAGGGAGAGCCGTGTCCCGTCGGGTGAGCAAGAAAATTTTACAAAATCCTAAGCCGTAAGTAAGCCAAAAATTGGATGAGTGATAGATTTGAACAAAACATAAGGCAATGGTATGAGAAATCCCAAACCAAAAACCTGGAATACCTTGATCTTGCTAAGAATCCAGAACCAACAAACCTACTCTTAGCCAACAACCTTGAGGTGGTGTTTGATAGGATCTCACTCCTTTCTAAAGTCACTCTAAAACATTTCTTTGTATTGGAAGAAGAGAATCTTAAGCTAAAGGGCGAAATATCTCTCTTAAAAGATACAGTAGCTTCTTTAGAAAAAGAAATTGTTAACAATCGAAGCCCGAAGCTTGGAGAAATTAAAGCAATAATACAACCAATCCTAGCGGAGGAAGAAGTCCTAGCAAAAGAGTTAAGGACAAGTGTCAGAAAAATAGAACAAGTCCTGCAAGAGGTGAAAAGCTTAATAGGTGGATGAGCGAATTAGAAAATCAATCTGTTGAAAGCTCATACCTAAAAATCTTAAAAACAACAGAAGTTATAGAGCCACCAGCAATAGGTTTTGCAGTACCATCACAGTACAAAACCTCCTTCGAATACCAAAGGGTCCTTGTTAAACAAAATAACACAATAATATCTTTCCTGATAGATATTTACAAACAGGTGCAGGATCTGAGAAATCAAATAAATCAATTAAAAGGACAAGCGTCTACTCAAGCAGCAGGACCTTCTAAGGAGCTTGAAGGTGCTATTGACGATCTTACTAAAAGAATCGCAGGAATTAATCTTGCTGAAGGATCCGTAATTCCAAAGAAGAAAGGCTCTATATTAGTATTCAAGAATCCTGCAGATATTCTCAACAACGAAAAATTAAAATAATGTCTTCAAGCGCAAGACATTCCACTAGCACCCGACCACCTGCTATTGGTACATCATCAACCGTCCAAGTACCAAGCTCAGAAAATCAAATACGAGACTACAGGCAGGGTCAAAGGATGCTTTATAATCTTCAAAGAAGGATATTCCCCAACCAAAGGAGATATAGAAGATCTATTGAAAGTCAAGTAGATTTGGAAGAGCAACTGGAAATTTCTAGAACAAGAAGAGCAAATATGGTGCCTGCTGCATTGATTAGCTTATCATATTGATCAGGGAACATCATTCTCCATTGGATGAAAGTCTTCTTCTCAATTTCCCCCAATAGATTTTCAATATATAGTACTTTGGATCTCTTATCAGCCCAAATTTTTGAGTCAATTACATTAGTAGTAATTGATTCCCACCTGGAAATGACATCGTTATACAAACTAATATCATCAGGTAAGACCAGAAGTGCACCTGTTTGTTGTTGGGCAAGAGGGAGTTGCCATAATTCATTGTTATACCCTTCCTTGAATCGCCCCACCTTTGAATGAGAAAGATCCAAAGTATTGTAAGGATTCATCCTTCCGGCTGGTCTTGATGCAGGGCCATATTGTGGAGGACCCATGAATGAATCATCTGGTGGATTAATTCTGAGCTTGGTACTTGGACAGTTGATGATGTACCAATAGCAGGTGGTCGGGTGCTAGTGGAATGTCTTGCGCTTGAAGACATTATTTTAATTTTTCATTGTTGAGAATATTTGCAGGATTCTTGAATACTAATATAGAGCCTTGATCTTGCTAAGAATCCAGAACCAACAAACCTACTCTTAGCCAACAACCTTGAGGTGGTGTTTGATAGGATCTCACTCCTTTCTAAAGTCACTCTAAAACATTTCTTTGTATTGGAAGAAGAGAATCTTAAGCTAAAGGGCGAAATATCTCTCTTAAAAGATACAGTAGCTTCTTTAGAAAAAGAAATTGTTAACAATCGAAGCCCGAAGCTTAGAGAAATTAAAGCAATAATACAACCAATCCTAGCGGAGGAAGAAGTCCTAGCAAAAGAGTTAAGGACAAGTGTCAGAAAAATAGAACAAGTCCTACAAGAGGTGAAAAGCTTAATAGGTGGATGAGTGAATTAGAAAATCAATCTGTTGAAAGCTCATACCTAAAAATCTTAAAAACAACAGAAGTTATAGAGCCACCAGCAATAGGTTTTGCAGTACCATCACAGTACAAAACCTCCTTCGAATACCAAAGGGTCCTTGTTAAACAAAATAACACAATAATATCTTTCCTGATAGATATTTACAAACAGGTGCAGGATCTGAGAAATCAAACAAATCAATTAAAAGGACAAGCGTCTACTCAAGCAGCAGGACCTTCTAAGGAGCTTGAAGGTGCTATTGACGATCTTACTAAAAGAATCGCAGGAATTAATCTTGCTGAAGGATCCATAAGAAAGGCATTCAAATTGGAGCTGGAGTAATTGATAATGACTACCAAGGCCAGGTATATATTTTGGTTTTCAATATGACTTCAGAGATTCTAAAATTATCTCTAGGATAAGTTGAGCCACTACTTCTACTTGTGATAATTTTAGAATCTCTAAAGTCATATTGAAAACCAAAATATATACCTGGCCTCGGTAGTCATTATCAATTACTCCAGCTCCAATTTGAATGCCTTTCTTCCATGAAATCCCAGATTTAGGAGCTATTCTTCCATAGTGTCCTTCCGGAATAGCGAACGCTAATCCAGTTTCTATTAATGCTCTACCTCCTGGTTGGATTTCATAATTATAGCATATTGAAAGGTCATACCCGATTGATCCTTTCGTCTTCCTCGTGGGTATCTTTTCTTCAGGATTTGTTTTTAGTACTTCAAGTACTAGCTCTTCTGTGGTGATAACAGCCAAAATTTCTTGTTCTTCTTCCCCTATTTCCATATCATCCTGGTTGACAGATGCAATCCTATTTTTAGAAATAGGAATATAGCCTTCAAATTGTAGTGAAACGCTTCCATCTAAGAGTGTCCTTGTCTCTACCCTGGTTGGTGCCACAGGATTTCTTCTGGCTGATGGCCTTAGTATCCATCTTTGTTGTTGTAGTTCTTCAGTAGTGAATCTTGTGCCTGGGATTGCATTGACTCCTCTACTAACCAGGTAGTCTGTAAAATTCTGAACATTGTACGAGAAATTAGTGAAACTAGTATTGGTTAGACGCCCTACCATCATCCTTGTGATTAGTAGATTGCTAGTTCCTCCTTGCCACTCCTGATATCCATGTGTTTGAATAGATAACTCAATATTATTTGCAAAGTCTTCAACATTGATCATCAGGTCAGGGATAACATATACCATCTGAGTTCCTCTGCTCAAATCCATTTCCATTGTAGCAATAATGGATCTGTCACCTCTCCATATTGTATCTCGTAACACTACTAGTACCATAGCTCCAGTATTTCTTCTATGCAGGGCATGTACCCTGATCATCACTAATCCCATGTGAATATGATGAAAACCTGCTTCTCTGAGCCTTTGATGACTTTCTTCAGTGACCAATGGAAGGTCCACCTGACTTTCTTCAAAGCATAAAAGATCCTCCTCAGAGTAATGCTGATATACTATGTGTTGAGTGGGCTGAAAGCTTGTAGAATATAATATTTCAGCTGGCACCATATTTGCTCTTCTTGTTCTAGAAATTTCCATTTGCTCTTCCGGATCTACTTGACTTTCAATAGATCTTCTATATCTCCTTTGGTTGGGGAATAACCTTCTTTGAAGATTATAAAGCATCCTTTGACCCTGCCTGTAGTCTCGTATTTGATTTTCTGAGCTTGGTACTTGGACAGTTGATGATGTACCAATAGCAGGTGGTCGGGTGCTAGTGGAATGTCTTGCGCTTGAAGACATTATTTTAATTTTTCGTTGTTGAGAATATCTGCAGAATTCTTGAATACTAATATAGAGCCTTTCTTCTTTGGAATTATGGATCCTTTAGCAAGATTAATTCCTGCGATTCTTTTAGTAAGATCGTCAATAGCACCTTCAAGCTCTTTAGAAGGTCCTGCTGCTTGAGTAGACGCTTGTCCTTTTAATTGATTTATTTGATTTCTCTGATCCTGCACCTGTTTGTAAATATCTATCAGGAAAGATATTATTGTGTTATTTTGTTTAACAAGGACACTTTGGTATTCGAAGGAGGTTTTGTACTGTGATGGTACTGCAAAACCTATTGTTGGTGGCTCTATAACTTCTGTTGTTTTTAAGATTTTTAGGTATGAGCTTTCAACAGATTGATTTTCTAATTCGCTCATCCACCTATTATGCTTTTCACCTCTTGCAGGACTTGTTCTATTTTTCTGACACTTGTCCTTAACTCTTTTGCTAGGACTTTTTCCTCCGCTAGGATTGGTTGTATTATTGCTTTAATTTCTCCAAGCTTCGGGCTTCGATTGTTAACAATTTCTTTTTCTAAAGAAGCTACTGTATCTTTTAAGAGAGATATTTCGCCCTTTAGCTTAAGATTCTCTTCTTCCAATACAAAGAAATGTTTTAGAGTGACTTTAGAAAGGAGTGAGATCCTATCAAACACCACCTCAAGGTTGTTGGCTAAGAGTAGGTTTGTTGGTTCTGGATTCTTAGCAAGATCAAGGTATTCCAGGTTTTTGGTTTGGGATTTCTCATACCATTGCCTTATGTTTTATTCAAATCTATCACTCATCCAATTTACACTTACGGCTTAGGATTTTGTAAAATTTTCTTGCTCACCCGACGGACACGACTCTCCCCGAGTCTTACGCTCATCGCGGTCTTTTGCAATCAATTAACAAAATCTTTCGCCTTATCATAAACCATTAATGAAGATAAAGGTTGTATTGAAACAAAAAGGATAGTTAGAGACCCGTACCTTCAACCTGGAATATAAGGGATTTTAGCAAAGAAACATGGCTCTGATACCAGGAAAGGATCGTTTTCTTTTGAAAATAAAACCGGGACTATGTCCTGAATTTTATTTAAAGAAAGAACAGAACACAAACTTACTTCGAAACTGGAAACTCACACACTTCAAAATTGAAACTAGAAACTCAAACTTGAGGAATGATGTACTCGGTGTTGCTCGAGTGTGTCAAAGCTCCTACCACTCTAGTCCTTTTATAATGAGGAAGGTTGTATTGGAATTGAAGCGGGTAACCATTTTGTCCCCATCGTCCTTCATTTCCGCTACCCTTTCTATCATAAAAGACTTTACAGTCACACAGACTAAAGAAAAACCCTTTATAGCTCACAGCATAATTATTTGATAAGACAGCACAACCTTTACAGTTGTTTGAGAAAACGGCTCCCCGGGGCTCAGTCTTCTCAGTTTTGGGCTCACCACTGCTTTTAGGGAGGCATCTGCCTTATGTATCTGTATATATCATTCAATGAGTTTGAGACACGCTAAATGTCACGTCTTATCCTCCCTATGTCCTGAGACTTCTCCCAGAAGTAATGTTGCTTGGCTCCTTCCCAGTGTCGCCTGCAATAAAAGTCTGATTCTTTTACCTGCTGAATCAACTCCAGCTCTTTGAAGGCGAAAGAAAGTTGATTGATTGATTCTTCTTCAATTTCCGCCATTCTTTTTCTTTTGTCATGTTCCTCTGGAGGGAATGTATTCTTTGTGGTTGATGCGACTAAAGCTTCATATTGATTCAAGAGTTTGTAATCAAATGAAGTCGTTGTGTCAGGATGCATGATCCTTGTCCATTCATCCTCGCCTCGATCATGTGGATGGCTTCCTCCTTCTTCAATTAACTCGATAGTGAATCTGCAAAAATGTTCAGTTTCCATCTATATGTTCAAAATTAATTTTTACACTGCTCTGTAATGTAATCGGTGAAAGCCAACCATCTAACCCTGGAAGGTTTGTTCCTCACAGTTTTATTGTGAAAACTAATGATTGCTTGGCAGTCTGTCCTCAGAGTGATTTCCTCCTTATCCAAATAATGAATTTTTAGCGAACTTAGTGTCTCCATGGCTACATAAATTTCAGCATCTATGGCTGATTTTACTGTTGGGAATTTTCCATGTGCATAAGCACATACCTTTTCAGTATTCCGTGGGTCAAATTTTTGTCTCTTCCACTTGCATACTCCTCCCCAGCCAGACATTGAACCATCTGTTTCTAGGATGATATATGCATTTTCTGGGGGAATTTCTAGGTCAGGTAGCTGCTGGACTTGGGCTTTGATCTGTTTCACAATTTTCCAATCTGAGTCCTTCATTCTTTTATCCCCATGAGGAGATGTTTTCTCATATAATGGTCCCAGCTTAGTGCTTATGTTGGGGATGTATGTCCTTGCATAATTAAGAATTCCTAACCAAGATCGAAGACCATTCTTGGTTTTTAACTGCTCTTCTTTGAATTCAGCAATTTTCTTGATTATATGAGGTTTCTTGCTTTTCCTTCACCAATCTCTCGCCCCAAGAAATTCAATCTTTTGATACCAATTTATATTTGGTTGGAGATAAGATTAACCCATTCTCTTCACAAATTTTTAGCATTATTTCCAAATGCTTCATATGACTATGTTCTGATTCAGAAAATATCAAGATATCATCTATATATACAGCAATGAAATTTTCCGTACCTTGAAAGTAGGAATCCATTTTCCTCTGAAATGCAGCTGGTGCATTTTTCAAGCCAAATGACATTACTAGCCATTCGTAAAGTCCAGAAGGGCTAATAAAAGTCGTCTATTCCACAGACTCAGGATCCATAGCTATCTGATGAAATCCTGATTTGAGATCAAATTTTGAGTAAATTTTTGAATTTCCCACCTTCTTCAAGATAGTGTTGATGCCTGGGAGGCTGCATTGATCTTTATAGGTATTGTCATTCAGGGTTTTATAGTTGAAAACCATAGTTCTGTGCCTACTTTTGCTTGGCCTGATAACCTTCAACTGGAGTAATGCTTTAATATGCTTTTCAAATGCCTGCTTCATGAGGGGAGTTATATGAGATAAAGGCTTATCCTGAATTGTGATATCAGGATTGATAATATCTATTTTGTACAGAATTCTATTTTTTGACCAATATTTCAGTGGGTCTTCGCCTATATATCCCTGATTCTTCAATTTTTTGATTAACTCCTCATGCTTTCTGAAATTTTTTGGATTTGATGGCTCCATAGCATAATAGACTTTCTCCTGAATATTCAGATATTCTTCCTCATCCATGCTCAATTCTTGTATTGCGTGGACTACTGCATCATTTGTGGTTATTGAGGTAACATTTTTATAAATAGTGATTAGGTTACCTTCAATCCGAAGTCCTCCCTGCATGTTTCGGATGAAATTGCAGCCTACCACCATTTGAATTCCATCCCCAAGAGACATATCAAATGAATAAGTGAAGGGAATTCTGAACTTGTTATCACCTATGATCATTTGTCCGCCTTTTAGCTTCCATTTTGCCAATTGCTTGGAATTTACACCATTTATTACAATAGTGTAAGGGTTCTTTTCCAGAATGCTTTCCGGGACTGCCCTTTTGTCTATGTAGCATGTTGTGGCTCCTGTATCTAAAATTGCACTAACTTTGATTGGAGCATGGTTAGGAATTTCAAAGATAACCATCATATCAGAAAGCCTATTTATCATACGCTTGAATGATATTCAAGACCTATTTTAGAAATAGTTCTTTCTTCAAGGTAATCAATTGCTCCTTTCCTTTTCAAGATTTTCGGGTTCATTTTCTTCAAATTCTTTCAAGGTCATGATACAAAGTCTCTCTCACGATTTCCTATCGAGCCTATCAATTTCCATCATCAACTGAATTTTCTCGCCAATGTAAAAGTAATATATTCCGCTAACTCTTTGATCAATGCTTTATCATCAGGCCGATGTGCCGGTTCTACATTACTTCCTGCTTTAAGTAATAATCTACACAAGGTGCACAAGCTGTTAGATTACAATTACTGCAATTAATTCTGGACCTGATTTTGGTATCCCTTCCACAGAATTTGCACCCAGCATAAATGGTCTAGACTTCCTTATTATGTAGCCATGTATGATCACAATAAGCTTGTTCCTCAGGGATATTAATTTGAACCTGCCAGCCTCTATCTTCACCAAAAAGAACAAACAAGAATTCTTTTTCAGGAAAAGTAGTTGTTACCATGCTACAATGTTGTTCAGTATCCATTTCTCCCTCTGATATGCTGCAAATGGCGTCACTTTAAGTTTCATCTTGGTCTACTGATACAACATCAAATTCTTCTGGTAGATCAATTTCGTTGAGCATTGCTATTCTCTCCTTGTTTCCTATTTTGTTTCGACATTCCCTTGCAAAATGTCCTTCTTCTCCACATATGTAGCATTTGCACTTTCTTACCTTGGTTCTGTCATGCTGGTACTTCTTTTTGATCACACGAACGTGTGATTTGTGAGGTTTTCCTTTGTAACTCTGGGCCTTTCTCAGACCATACCTCTTCTGTCCCTGGTAGTAACTGGGCAGAGGTATTTGTGAACAAAACTGCAAGTCTTTTAGGCTCCTTTGAAGTGAAGCCTGTTTGCACATCTCCTTGAGTTCTTGATAAGCGTGATGAATTCGGGGAAGAACTCCTATAGTGTTTCCTGGGTAGCGTTCCTGAAACTTCTGCTCAAGATAATTTCCAATTAATGGAGGCATTTTTTGGTAGAACTTACTTGATAATTCTTCATTAATGAACATTCTGCCTGTCTTTGCTGCTAGCTCTTTGTATTGGTTCATATAGGCAACCAATTCCTTTGTGCTTGGATAAGCTAATCTTTCTAGATCAAGATAAGCCTGGTTCTGCTCCGCTGTTGACCTTGAAGTGGGATCTTCTAGGGTGATTATGTAGGAGATTTGAGGCCGCTAGAGGGGGGGGGGTGAATAGCGGTGACCGTAGGAAGATGGAAATCGTTCGCGTGCTTGTCTACAATTTCGTTAGTACGCAGTGGAATAACAAGAATAATAATGATAACGAAACATACAACATGCAAACACAAAGATATAATGTGGTTCGGAACCGAACGGTTCCTACTCCACGGATCGAGCTCTAAAGAACCCTAGTGATGCACACACACTCACTAATCACAAATACTCCTTCTCGACACAAGTCGGAGGTGGAGAAACCTCTTACAATAAGATTACAACAATAATCTAAATACAACAAGCAAATATAAGAAGAAATACAACAAGAGAAGTAAAGAAAACTTTACAAAAACTCTTTAGAACCTTGCTTGTTGATTGCCTTGGACTAGCACTTGAAAGCCCTGATTTGCAGTAGCAAATCGCTTCAAAACGTCCAAGAAAATCGGTTGCAAAAACCCTCCCGTCGAGCTCCTTTTATCCTTGCGCGCGACCTGGATTTCCGCCCATCAGTACACTGCCATAAGTCACCAGTTGACTGATGCCACTGTTGTTGTGAGACAACGGCTCGATCCACGCTGGAAAAATTCCAACGGATCTCTTGGTAGTCGACTGCCACAGAGTCGATCGCCTACGGCCACGGAGCATTCTCGTGCTCGCGGCTTAACTAGCGAATGATGCCGACTTGGGCAATGATCGCCAGACATCGGGCCGATCGCTCCAACGAGCATCGCAGAGTAGTTCCAGCTCTTAAACGACAGTTGAACCGGCCATAATGGCAGTCGACTGCCAACCTCAAAGATGAGGTTTTAACCCAAGTATGGTGCCCCCATACTTGCTAGACCACCCTTAGCCTAGACCTAAGCCTTCTAGCCACCTCCATCAGCCTCACGCCTCTCGGATCCCTCCAAGTCATCCATGACTTGTTCATCCATCGCGCTAGCCTCTAGGTGCTTCCCTCGGCTATGTCATGCTAACGGTGTCTAAACCGCCAAGGCACATTGGACTTACGCCGCCAAGACTCCACTTGGACTTTACGCTGCCAATATCAAACCCCTTGGACTTCCCAAATGCCAAGACTCAAGCTTGGACTTTCCCTTGCCAACCCATGTTGGACTTTCCATGCCAAGACCCATGCTTGGACTTCTCATTTGCTAAGACCCATGCTTGGACTTCTCATGCCAAGTACTCAAGACTTGGACTTTCCCAAATGCCAAGTGTCCCACTTGGACTTTCCATGCCAAGTACCCATGACTTGGACTTTACCTTGCCAAGACCCATGCTTGGACTTTCCAAAATAACATGGTCAACCCTAGTCAACCATTAAGGTCTTCCTCGAGTCAAACTCGAGTCCGGTCAAACATGACCCGGGTCGATTGCTCCAACAATCTCCCCAACATATTAACCGACATTAATGTCAAACATCAATGCCAAACCACTTTGTCAAATCCCTTTGTCAAACATCAAAACATCACTCGAGTCAAACTCGAGTCTGGTCAATCGTGACCTGGGCCGATTGCACCAACAGATTATTCTTCTTATTTGTGACAGAACATTTTGCGTTTCATCTGCTGCATTGATTAGCTTATCATATTGATCAGGGAACATCATTCTCCATTGGATGAAAGTCTTCTTCTCAATTTCCCCCAATAGATTTTCAATATATAGTACTTTGGATCTCTTATCAGCCCAAATTTTTGAGTCAATTACATTAGTAGTAATTGATTCCCACCTGGAAATGACATCGTTATACAAACCAATATCATCAGGTAAGACCAGAAGTGCACCTGTTTGTTGTTGGGCAGGAGGGAGTTGCCATAATTCATTGTTATACCCTTCCTTGAATCGCCCCACCTTTGAATGAGAAAGATCCATAGTATTGTAAGGATTCATCCTTCCGGCTGGTCTTGATGTAGGGCCATATTGTGGAGGACCCATGACTGAATCATCTGGTGGATTAAATGCAGATGTTGCTCTTGATGATGCTAGAATATTCCTTATTAAAGGATAATCTATTTCTGCATCATCTAGCTGAGTGAAAATCACTTCTTCAGTATCAGATAATATCTCATCACCTTCATCTTCATCGTTCAATGTTGTTTTTGAAGAATAGAATGTTTCCTCTTCATCTTCTTGATCAGAATCTCCCCAAGATGGGGTAATAAGACTCATATCCCAATCATGCTTTGGTATTGTGTATTTGACATAATAGTCAAATTTTCCACTGGGCTGCCCCAAAGTATCCCAGATTTCTTCTGTATTTTCTTCTGTATTTTGAGAACTTCTCTCTCCACCACCTTTCGCAAATGGATTAATCCATTCTTCATCTTGCAGTGTGAATAAAGTTTGTTCTTCAAAAATGGAGGGAGGGCATAATTTCTTCATAAGTTTGTCCCATGCTTCTGTACCCATTTGAGTACTACTTTCCCTAAATCCTTGTTGTTGCCTTACTGTGTCGGATAGTTATTCCACTTGTTGGACTGGAATAATGCTGGCCTTCTCTAGGATTATCTTCATTAATGGTTTATGATAAGGCGAAATATTTTGTTAATTGATTGCAAAATACCGCAGTGAACGTAAGACTCCAGGGAGAGCCGTGTCTCGTCGGGTGAGCAAGAAAATTTTACAAAATCCTAAGCCGTAAGTAAGCCAGAAATTGGATGAGTGATAGATTTGAACAAAACATAAGGCAATGGTATGAGAAATCCCAAACCAAAAACCTGGAATACCTTGATCTTGCTAAGAATCGAGAACCAACAAACCTACTCTTAGCCAACAACCTTGAGGTGGTGTGTGATAGGATCTCACTCCTTTCTAAAGTCACTCTAAAACATTTCTTTGTATTGGAAGAAGAGAATCTTAAGCTAAAGGGCGAAATATCTCTCTTAAAAGATACAGTAGCTTCTTTAGAAAAAGAAATTGTTAACAATCGAAGCTCGAAGCTTGGAGAAATTAAAGCAATAATACAACCAATCCTAGCGGAGGAAGAAGTCCTAGCAAAAGAGTTAAGGACAAGTGTAAGAAAAATAGAACAAGTCCTGCAAGAGGTGAAAAGATTATTAGGTGGATGAGCGAATTAGAATATCAATCTGTTGAAAGCTCATACCTAAAAATCTTAAAAACAACAGAAGTTAACCGGGACTATGTCCTGAATTTTATTTAAAGAACGAACAGAACACAAACTTACTTCGAAATTGGAAACTCACACACTTCAAACTTGAAACTAGAAAATCAAACTTGAGGAATGATGTACTCAGTGTTGCTCGAGTGTGTCAAACCTCCTACCACTCTAGTCCTTTTATAATGAGGAAGGTTGTATTGGAATTGAAGCGGGTAACCATTTTGTCCCCATCGTCCTTCATTTCCGCTACCCTTTCTATCATAAAAGACTTTACAGTCACACAGACTAAAGAAAAACCCTTTACAGCTCACAACATAATTATTTGATAAGACAGCACAACCTTTACAGTTGTTTGAGAAGATGGCTCCCCGGGGCTCAGTCTTCTCAGTTTTGGGCTCACCACTGCTTTTAGGGAGGCATCTGTCTTATGTCTCTGTATATATCATTCAATGAGTTTGAGACACGCCAAATGTCACGTCTTATCCTCCCCATGTCCTGAGACTTCTCCCAGAAGTAATGTTGCTTGGCTCCTTCCCAGTGTCGCCTGCAATAAAAGTCTGATTCTTTTACCTGCTGAATCAGCTCCAGCTCTTTGAAGGCGAAAGAAAGTTGATTGATTGATTCTTCTTCAATTTCCGCCATTCTTTTTCTTTTGTCATGTTCCTCTGAAGGGAATGTATTTTTTGTGGTTGATGCGACTAAGGCTTCATATTGATTCAAGAGTTTGTAATCAAATGAAGTCGTTGTGTCAGGATGCATGATCCTTGTCCATTCGTCCTCAGTTCTGATCATGTGGATGGCTTCCTCCTTCTCTTCAATTAACCTGGATAGTGAATCTGCAAAAATGTTGAGTTTTCCATCTATATGTTCAAAATTAATTTTTACACCTGTTCCTGTAATGTAATCGGCGAAAGCCAACCATCTAACCCTAGAAGGTTTGTTCCTCACAGTTTTATTGTGAAAACTAATGATTGCTTGGCAGTCTGTCCTCAGAGTGATTTCCTCCTTATCCAAATAATGAATTTTTAGCGAACTTAGTGTCTCCATGGCTGCATAAATTTCAGCATCTATGGCTGATTTTACTGTTGGGAATTTTCCATGTGCATAAGCACATACATTTTCAGTATTCCGTGGGTCAAATTTTTGTCTCTTCCACTTGCATACTCCTCCCCAGCCATACATTGAACCATCTGTTTCTAGGATGATATATGCATTACCATATATCACAGTACAAGGACAAAACCATTACTAGAGTGGTAATGGTTTGTTTCCATTACAATTACTGCAATTAATTCTGGACCTGATTTTGGTATCCCTTCCACAGAATTTGCACCCAGCATAAATGGTCTGGACTTCCTTATTATGTAGCCATGTGTGATCACAATAAGCTTGTTCCTCAGGGATATTAATTTGAACCTGCCAGCCTCTATCTTCACCAAAAAGAACAAACAATAATTCTTTTTCAGGAAAAGTAGTTGTTACCATGCTACAGTGTTGTTCAGTATCCATTTCTCCCTCTGATATGCTGCAAATGGCGTCACTTTCAGTTTCATCTTGGTCTACTAATACAACATCAAATTCTTCTGGTAGATCAATTTCGTTGAGCATTGCTATTCTCTCCTTGTTTCCTATTTTGTTTCGACATTCCCTTGCAAAATGTCCTTCTTCTCCACATATGTAGCATTTGCACTTTCTTACCTTGGTTCTGTCATGCTGGTACTTCTTTTTGATCACATGAACGTGTGATTTGTGAGGTTTTCCTTTGTAACTCTGGGCCTTTCTCAGACCATACCTCTTCTGTGTTAGTAATATATGAGAGATGTCCTAAGGCAATCGCCTTATGTATGAACCATTTATATGATAAATGAAGATTCACTATTTGAGTATACATGTTTTATGTATTTGATTGGATCTTAAACTCATTTATCAATGTCCACGATACGATTCACAAGATGAGAGAATTTGTGATTGGATCACAACTAGTGAGTATCTCTACATGTGTAATTGTGATGTATCTAATTATCCCTAGTCGATGAATTGATGAATCTGACACCATCAATTCGCTGAGACTAGCACGAGGTATACTCCTTGGTGTATCCAAGCGTGATTCTCACCGGCCGAGACATAGTGATGTCCGAGTTAATCGTGGATGCTAGTTATGGTAACTAGTTCATTGGAGTGACCAGCCGTAAGACTTCATATGGTTCTCTGCATATATAGATATGTCAATGAAGTTCTTACTGTGGCTTAAGTGCGATGTTCCTTTGACTTGCTGTATTCAAGTCATCTTGATCATGGAGACTTATGCTTTGACATCTTAAGCAAACATCTCTAAGGAGATGTGGACCCGGGATGATTGGGTATAAGTCGTGATCAAGGTGTTTGAATAGCCTATAAAGGATTCACCACTTGCGAGGAGATGTATACCCATGGCCTCTCCGGATTGTTACTAAAGTCTGCCAAAGCATTACATGTTTAGAGTAAGGTACTCTTCGATACATGTGGAGTAACTAGAACTGTAGGGACGAGGAAATAATACTTGGGCTAGGTGTGACGAGTCGACTAGTGGGGATCGACACAATAGACCATGTCCCGAACCAAGTGGGTATAAGATGAGTGAAGGGAATGGGGCACGATTCATTCGAGCATCAAGGGTTAGTAAATAGTTCGATCAACCGTTGATCTTTTCGGTTAATTGGGGATCATGATGTACTACTAGGTGTCACTCATGATCGCTCTATAATTAATGGTTAATTATAGACGGCCAACATAAACCGAGAACCTATTTGGTCACACGCACAACGAGTGTAATCCAAAGGATTTAAAACGAGCTTGAGAATGGGATTCTCAGACCGAGAGAAACTATGTTTGGTTGGACCAAACATAAAGCGAGCATGAAATTGTTTCAGTCGCAATGGAAGCGTGGATGGGCCGTGTCTTATGAAGACGTAATGGATGGACCAAAATGGTTTGGTTCTAATCCAATGGATAAGAATAAACCAAAGGGTTTGGTTTATTTTAAACGAATGAACCAAAAGTTGGTTCGGTTCGTTTTAACTTAAAATAAACCATCATGGTTTGGTTTATTTTAACTTATCTTAATGGAGCGGGTTAACGGGCTTTATGGATATGATCCATTAACCATTAAGAGAATTAGTTCTCTATAAAAGTGGGCTTAAGGGATTGTTAAACCCTAATCCAAAATCAAAACCCTAGCCTCCAAGGAGTTGCCGCCCAACCTGGTTGTGCCGCCCAAGCTCCTTGCCGCCCAGCTTGATTGTGCTGCCGTCAAGACCCTTGCCGGCGTCCAAGCTCCAGCCGGTGAACCTCCGGCGACCCTCCGGTGATCCCCTAAAAGGTTCGGCATCAAGGTGAGCTTTTGTCTCCTTGTTTTGGCCGGCGCCTATCTCCTCCACCAAGCTGTCCAGTTTTCTGGACAGCTTCTTCTCCTCTCGTCGGAGCGTTGTTTGGACGACGGTTAGTGCTCCGACAGCGGCTAACATACCGGGGATTTGATCTCCGGTAATCCTCTGAGGTGGAGGACGAAGGATTCGTCAATCGGTTGACGAATACCTCTCCGGAGAAGCAAGTCTTGAGGACTTGTTTTTAGGTCCGAATTTGATTCGGATCGTGATCATCTCTCGATCACGCCGCCTTCAACACGAGGCTAGTAACCCGCATTTAAGACGGCTCGTGGCTTAGCGGTTATCCCGAGGAGCTCGGCGT
Organism: Wurfbainia villosa; assembly: GCA_025175895.1. Classification (NCBI taxonomy): domain Eukaryota; kingdom Viridiplantae; phylum Streptophyta; class Magnoliopsida; order Zingiberales; family Zingiberaceae; genus Wurfbainia; species Wurfbainia villosa. Next base: position 73,481,955 of record CM046000.1, on the reverse strand, counting down.
GATACGGATAGAGACGATTCTACGAGGATCGCCCGCTGATGCCGTTTCCGCTACACGCCATACGAAAGGTATAACGTAGTTTAATTTCCTTTATTGCAATTTTAATTTACGGTTATGTCTACACTTGTTGTAATAGCATGCGTGTTGTGTGTGTTGTAATAAATAGGAGTATTTATTATTTTTATTGCTTCACTGCGGCTCATGTTTACGAAACATGATCGAACACACACACGCCATGCAAGGTTTAAAACCCAATAAAGGGTATCGTGAGCCTGTGTTGTGTTTCACATAATCGTAAAATGGTTTTAGATAGTCATAATGTATTTCTGGAAGTTTTCTAAATTTTGGAAATTTAGAAGTATTTATGGAAATTTTTCAATTTTGGAAAGTCTAGAAGTATTTATGGAAATCTTCCACTTTTGGAAAGTTGAAGTATTTATGGAAATTGATATTTTCCATAAATAAAATATTTGATTAGATTCTGGAAATTTGTTTCCTAATTTAATCATGATTTGATTTGGGAAATCAAATCTTAAAATATTTTATTTCCATAAGTAGTTTTAATGATTTAGGAAATTGGTTTCTAAATAGATTTTCCTTAATCAAATAATTCCATGAATAAAATATGTGATTAGATTTGGAAATTTGTTTCCTAATTTAATTATGATTTGATTTGGAGAATCAAATCTTAAACATATTTTATTTCCATAAATAGTTATGACATATAAGGAAATATATACATGACATAATTGTATGCCATGTAATTGCATTAGATGCATAACATTATGCCATGCGGTCGTGACATGTAGATGTATGCCATGTATGCCATGCCATGTAGATAATAGTTATTTGCATGCAAAGAGGATGAGACATAAAACCCTAACTCAATATTAAAGCCTACACCTTCCATTAATATGGTTAGAACCAGAGTTCTGCTTGTTTGGGTTGTTGACTCACTCAAGCCCTACTAACTCAACATGTTCAAATCATTGGAATAGTTTAACTCTAATATGGTAAGAGTCAGAGGTCAATCGTTAGTTTGGGTTGTTGGACTCACTCCAAGCCTGGCTAATTGGTTGAATGCGCTCTAACCATGTTAAAACTATTTTGCGATTAATGGGTCGGCTTTAACTTGGAGCATCGATTTGTTGGACTCACTCCAAGGTCGATGTGAAGAGAGGTGAAGTTGGGTGCTATGCATATGATGCATACTTGTTAATGTGTTAACAACCCAATGTATGTGTAAACATTCAATTAGTTGATAGCACATTGTGATAGTTACATATACATGATATTTAATCGTATACTTGATACCCACCATCATAGCTAAGAATGGCTTGTTGGACTCACTCCAAGGTTGTTCTTATCTATGATGGATATCACCATTCGAGATGGACCTACGATCTCCAAGTGATTTTGGGGTTTTGAATTCGAAAAATGAATGGGATTTATAAATGTATATTGATGCATTTTAAAATCATTTTCTCATATATGCTCATTTTGTATTTCTAGGTCAATAAATTGATCATGACGTCTTTGAATTTGCGCACTATTTTGGATTCGAACAAACTGACTGGGCCTAACTTCCTGGACTGGCTTAGAAACCTGAGAATTGTTCTCAAGGCGGAAAAGCTTGCATATGTCCTTGAAGAGCCTCTTCCCGACGTCTAAGGACGATGCAACTGCACAAATGTTGGTCTATCGAAGCATGTGGCGATTCTATGGCGAGTTGCATCATGCTAGCGGCGATGGTACCTGAGCTGCAGAAGCAGCATGAGCATATGGATGCTAACACTATGGTCTTCCATCTTCATGAGTTGTTCGATGAGCAAGCGAGATCCGAAAGGTTCGAGGTCTCTAGGCTCCTCTTCACCACGAAGATGCAAGAAGGTTCGCCTACAGTTTGTGCTAAAGATGAGCGGGTACATCGAGCTGCTAGCTACCCTCGGTTTTGTGATGGATCATGAGTTAAGTATTGACTTAATTCTGCATTGTTTGCCCAAGAGTTTCGCAATTTGTGATGAACTATCGGATGAACAAATTGGAATCCACCATTCCCGAGCTCCTCAATATGCTGAAGACTGTGGAGCCTTCTGTGAAGCATGAGGAGAAGGCGGTTCTGTTAGTTGATTCCTCAAAGAAAGGTTCTAAGAGGAAGGCAAAAGAACAGAAGAAAGGAAAGAAAAAGGCAAAGAAGGCGGAACCAGCACAAAAGGGCACTTGCCATCACTGTGGCAAGGAAGGCCACTGGCGAAGAAACTGCAAGATTTATCTTGAGTCCATGAAGAAGAAGAAGGCATCCGATGCCCCATCCTCTTCAGGTATCTTAGTTATTGATTGTCATTCTATTTCCTTAGACACTTGGGTATTGGATACTGGGTGTAGCTCACATATATGTAATGACATACAGGGGCTAAGGAATAGAAGAAGACTTGTCAGAGGGGAGTCAAATTTGCGAGTTGGCAATGGAGCAAAGGTTGCTGCGGTCGCCATCGGAACTTATTTGAAGCTCCTAGTGGACTAGTCTTGGAACTGGACAATTGCTATTATGTTCCTTCTCTAATAAAGAACATTGTTTCTATTTCCTGCTTAAATAGAAATGGTTTCCATTTAACGTTTAGTAACAATTGTTGTTATATAACTTTGAATGGCGTACTTTATGGAACTGGAACTTTGAGTAATGGCATTTATACGTTGGGCGTATCGGTGACATTTTCAATATCGGCGAGCAACACGCGTGCTCGAAAGGATAATCACATAGACTCTATATGTGGCATTGTCGTCTTGGCCATATAAGCAAGAAGCATGTCCGAATTACACCGATGTGGAATTCGGAATCGTTGAATTGGATTCATACGATACATGCGAATCATGCTTAAAAGGCAAGATGACTAAGTTACCTTTCTTGGAAAAGGTGAGCAGTGGGAGAGTTACTAGGTCTAGTACATACCGATGTATGTGGACCTATGTCAACTCAAGCATTAGGAGGCTATAGCTACTTCATTACCTTCACCGATGATCACTCACGGTTTGGGTATGTGTTCTTGATGAAACACAAGTCCAAGCCTTTGAAAAGTTCAAAGAATTCAGAAATGAAGTAGAGAAACAACATGACAAAAGTATTAAAATACTTGATCGGATCGAGGTGGTGAATACTTAAGTCAAGAGTTTCTTGATTATCTAAGAGACAATGGCATATTGTCTCAATGGACTCCGCCCTATACACCACTGACATAATGGTGTATCCGAGAGGCGTAATAGGACCTTATTGGACATGGTCGGTCAATGATGAATCATGCGACTCTTCCCAAGTCCTTTTGGGGTTATGCACTTGCATTGTTTACTTGTTAAGCAGAATGCCTACTAAGGTAGTCTCTACTACTCCATATGAGATATGGGCTAGTAAGAAACCTCATGTATCTTACTTGAAGATATGGGGTTGTCTGCTTATGTGAAGCGATCAGACGACAAACCTGGATGCTAAGTCCGATAAATGTCTATTTATTGGATACCCTAAGGAAACAAGGGGTTACCAATTCTATCATCTGTGGAACAAAAGGTGTTTGTTTCAAGGCATCTTTGTGTTTCTAGAGAAAGAGTTTCTCTTGCAAGAAAAAGTGGGAGTGTCGTTGAGCTTGAGGAGGCTCGAGAGACTCAAATAGACATTGATGAGATACGGTGAAGCACAATGTACCGACAACTCATAGTGATGAGCAATCAATTTGGACCTAATGTAACACCACATCTTTGTAGATTTGGTAGAACACGCATAATATTCAGAGATATGGATTTCTCGTAAGTGAATCGAACGACGTGTTACTCATTGATGATGAGGAGCCTACCAGTTATGAAGAAGTGCTGACAAGTTCAGAAAGGGATAAGTGGCTTGGTGCCATGAAGTCGGAAATGGATTCCATGTACGAAAACCAAGTTTGGAACTTGGTTGACCCACCTGAAGGCATAAAGCCTATAGGGTGCAAGTGGGTTTTCAAGAAGAAAACCGACATGGATGGTAATGTGATTACCTATAAGGCTAGATTGGTGGCGAAAGGATATCGTCAAAAACAAGGTGTTGATTATGACGAAACCTATTCGCCTGTAGCTATGCTTAAATCCATTCAGATGCTCCTGGCCATAGCAACTCATTATGATTATGAGATATGGCAGATGGATGTGAAAACAACTTTCCTTAATGGAAACTTGCTCGAGGACGTGTATATGATACAGCCTGAGGGTTTCACATCGGTTGATAAAACCAAGGTATGCAAGTTGCGACGATCCATTTATGGATTGAAGCAAGCATCCAGGAGCTGGAATATCCGTTTTGATGAGACGATCAAAAAAGTTTGATTTCTCACAAAATCCAGACGAACCTTGTGTGTACAAGAAGGTTAGTGGGAGTGCAGTCGTGTTCCTAGTATTGTATGTCGATGACATATTACTTATAGGAAACGATGTGTCAATCTTCTGATCGATTAAGGTTTGGTTATCCAAGACATTCTCCATGAAAGACACGGGAGAAGCAACCTACATCCTTGGGATTAAGATCTATAGAGATAGATCGAAACGGTTGCTTGGTCTTTCGCAGTCTACATATATAGACCGAGTGCTAAAGAGGTTTAGCATGTCGGAATCCAAGAAAGGTTATCTGCCCATCAGGCATGGGATACACCTTTCGAAGTCTATGTGTCCGCGCACAGAAGACGAGAGGATTTGCATGAGTAAGATTCCCTATGCATCCGCAATAGGATCTATCATGTATGCTATGTTATGTACGAGGCCCGATGTATCGTATGCTCTGAGTGTCACGAGCAGATACCAGTCTGATCCAGGAATGGATCATTGGGCGGCTGTTAAGACGATCCTTAAGTACTTGAGAAGAACTAAGGATGTGTTCCTAATATATGGAGAAGGGGACATGGTGATACGCGGGTATACAGATGCCAGCTTCCAGACAGACAAGGATGATTCCAGGTCTCAGTCTGGATACGTGTTCACCTTGAATGGGGGCGCAGTGAGTTGGAAAAGTTCCAAACAAGAGACTGTAGCGGATTCTACCACTGAGGCAGAATATATTGCAGCTTCGGAGCGTGAAAGGAGGCGGTTTGGATCAAGAAGTTCGCTCATGAACTTGGTGTGATTCCGCCATTGTTAAGCAATACCGGGTCATCATGCGACAACAATGGAGCAATTGCACAGGCGAAAGAGCCAAGGTCTCATCAACGATCCAAACATGTGCTTCGCCGCTATCATCTTATCAGAGAGATCATAAGTAGGAACGAAATACAAATCGAGAAAATTCCCACTGAAAGGAACTTAGCGGATCCTTTGACTAAAGCATTACCTCAAAGTAAGTTTGAGGGTCATGTTGGTGCTTATGGTATTGGATACCGTAGCGATTGGCATTAGGCCAAGTGGGAGTCTGTTAGTAATATATGAGAGATGTCCTAAGGCAATCGCCTTATGTATGAACCATTTATATGATAAATGAAGATTCACTATTTGAGTATACATGTTTTATGTATTTGATTGGATCTTAAACTCATTTATCGAATGTCCACGATACGATTCACATGAGAGAGAATTTGTGATTGGATCACAACTAGTGAGTATCTCTACATGTGTAATTGTGATGTATCGAATTATCCTAGTCGATGAATTGATGAATGACACCATCAATTCGAGACTAGCATGAGGTATACTCCTTGGTGTATCAAGCGGTGATTCTCACCGGTTTGGAGACATAGTGATGTCGGAGTTAATCGTGGATGCTAGTTATGGTAACTAGTTCATTGAGTGACGTAGTAAGACTTCATATGGTTCTCTGCATATATAGATATGTCAATGAAGTTCTTACTGTGGCTTAAGTGCGATGTTCCTTTGACTTGCGGTATTCAAGTCATCTTGATCATGGAGACTTATGCTTTGACATCTTAAGCAAACATCTCTAAGGAGATGTGGACCCGGGATGATTGGGTATAAGTCGAAGTGATCGAAGGTGTTTGAATAGCCTATAAAGGATTCACCACTCCTTGCGAGGAGATGTATACCCATGGCCTCTCGTCGGATTGTTACTAAAGTCTTTGGCCAAAGCATTACATGTTTAGAGTAAGGTACTCTTCGATACATGTGGAGTAACTAGAATCCGTAGGACGAGGAAATAATACTTGGGCTAGGTGTGACGTAGTCAGCCTAGTGGGGACTGACACAATAGACCATGTCCTGAACCAAGTGGGTATAAGATGAGTGAAGGGAATGGGGCATGATTCATTCGAGCTACTGAAGGGTTTCAGAAATAGTTCTGGATCAACCGTTGATCTTTTCGGTTAATTGGGGATCATGATGTACTACTAGGTGCCACTCATGATCGTTCTATAATTAATGGTTAATTATAGACGGCCAACATAAACCGAGAACCTATTTGGTCATACGCACAACGAGTGTAATCCAAAGGATTTAAAACGAGCTTGAGAATGAGATTCTCAGACCGAGAGAAACTATGTTTGGTTGGACCAAACATAAAGCGAGCATGAAATTGTTTCAGTCGCAATGGAAGCGTGGATGGGCTGCGTCTTATGAAGACGTAATGGATGGACCAAAATGGTTTGGTTCTAATCCAATGGATAAGAATAAACCAAAGGGTTTGGTTTATTTTAAACGAATGAACAAAAAGTTGGTTCGGTTCGTTTTAACTTAAAATAAACCATCATGGTTTGGTTTATTTTAACTTATCTTAATGGAGCGGGTTAACGGGCTTTATGGATATGATCCATTAACCATTAAGAGAATTAGTTCTCTATAAAAGTGGGCTTAAGGGATTGTTAAACCCTAATCCAAAATCAAAACCCTAGCCTCCAAGGAGTTGCCGCCCAACCTGGTTGTGCCGCCCAAGCTCCTTGCCGCCCAGCTTGATTGTGCTGCCGTCAAGACCCTTGCCGGCGTCCAAGCTCCAGCCGGTGAACCTCCGGCGACCCTCCGGTGATCCCCTAAAAGGTTCGGCATCAAGGTGAGCTTTTGTCTCCTTGTTTTGGCCGGCGCCTATCTCCTCCACCAAGCTGTCCAGTTTTCTGGACAGCTTCTTCTCCTCTCGTCGGAGCGTCGTTTGGACGACGGTTAGTGCTCCGACAGCGGGTAACATACCGGGGATTTGATCTCCGGTAATCCACTGAGGTGGAGGACGAAGGATTCGTCAATCGGTTGACGAATACCTCTCCGGAGAAGAAAGTCTTGAGGACTTGTTTTTAGGTCCGAATTTGGATTCGGATCGTGATCATCTCTCGATCACGTCGTCTTCAACACGAGGCTAGTAACCCGTACGAAGACGAAGCTCGTGGCTTGGCGAAGTCATCCCGAGGAGCTCGGCGTGGATACGGATAGAGACGATTCTTACGAGAATCGTTCCGGTTGATGCCGTTCCCGCTACACGTCATACGAAAGGTATAACGTAGTTTAATTTCCTTTTATTGCAATTTTAATTTACGGTTATGTCTACACTTGTCGTAATAGCATGCGTGTGTTGTGTGTGTTGTAATAAATAGGAGTATTTAGTATTTTTTTTGCTTCCGCTGTGCTCATGTTTACGAAACATGATCGAACACACACACGCCGCGGTGCCGGAAACCCAACATTCTGTCCCTGGTAGTAACTGGGCAGAGGTATTTGTGAACAAAACTGCAAGTCTTTTAGGCTCCTTTGAAGTGAAGCCTGTTTGCACATCTCCTTGAGTTCTTGATAAGCGTGATGAATTCGGGGAAGAACTCCTATAGTGTTTCCTGGGTAGCGTTCCTGAAACTTCTGCTCAAGATAATTTCCAATTAATGGAGGCATTTTTCGGTAGAACTTACTTGATAATTCTTCATTAATGAACATTCTGCCTGTCTTTGCTGCTAGCTCTTTGTATTGGTTCATATAGGCAACCAATTCCTTTGTGCTTGGACAAGCTAATCTTTCTAGATCAAGATAAGCCTGGTTTTGCTCCGCTGTTGACCCTGAAGTGTGATCTTCTAGGGTGATTATTCTTCTTATCTGTGATAGAACATTTTGCGTTTCATCTGCTGCATTGATTAGCTTATCATATTGATCAGGGAACATCATTCTCCATTGGATGAAAGTCTTCTTCTCAATTTCCCCCAATAGATTTTCAATATATAGTACTTTGGATCTCTTATCAGCCCAAATTTTTGAGTCAATTACATTAGTAGTAATTGATTCCCACATGGAAATGACATCGTTTTACAAACCAATATCATCAGGTAAGACCAGAAGTGCACCTGTTTGTTGTTGGGCAGGAGAGAGTTGCCATAATTCATTGTTATACCCTTCCTTGAATCGCCCCACCTTTGAATGAGAAAGATCCATAGTATTGTAAGGATTCATCCTTCCGGCTGGTCTTGATGCAGGGCCATATTATGGAGGACCCATGACTGAATCATCTGGTGGATTAAATGCAGATGTTGCTCTTGATGATGCTAGAATATTCCTTATTAAAGGATAATCCATTTCTGCATCATCTAGCTGAGTGAAAACCACTTCTTCAGTATCAGATAATATCTCATCACCTTCATCTTCATCGTTCAATGTTGTTTTTGAAGAATAGAATGTTTCCTCTTCATCTTCTTGATCAGAATCTCCCCAAGATGGGGTAATAAGACTCATATCCCAATCATGCATTGGTTTGTGTATTTGACATAATAGTCAAATTTTCCACTGGGCTGCCCCAAAGTATCCCAGATTTCTTCTGTATTTTCTTCTGTATTTTGAGAACTTCTCTCTCCACCACCTTTCGCAAATGGATTAATCCATTCTTTATCTTGCAGTGTGAATAAAGTTTGTTATTCAAAAATGGAGGGAGGGCATAATTTCTTCATAAGTTTGTCCCATGCTTCTGTACCCATTTGAGTAATACTTTCCCTAAATCCTTGTTGTTGCCTTACTGTGTCGGATAGCTGTTCCACTTGTTGAACTGGAATAATGCTGGCCTTCTCTAGGATAAGTTTAGCCACTACTTCTCCCTGTGATAATTTTAGAATCTCTGAAGTAATATTGAAACCAAAATATATACCTGGCCTCGGTAGTCATTATCAATTACTCCAGCTCCAATTTGAATGCCTTTCTTCCATGAAATCCCAGATTTAGGAGCTATTCTTCCGTAGTGTCCTTCCGGAATAACGAACGCTAATCCAGTTTCTATTAATGCTCTACCTCCTGGTTGGATTTCATAATTATAGCATATTGAAAGGTCATACCCGATTGATCCTTTCGTCTTCCTCGTGGGTATCTTTGCTTCAGGATTTGTTTTTAGTACTTCAAGTACTAGATCTTCTGTGGTGATAACAGTCAAAATTTCTTGTTTTGCTTCCCCTATTTCCATATCATCCTGGTTGACAGATGCAATCCTATTTTCAGAAATAGGAATATAGCCTTCAAATTGTAGTGAAACTCTTCCATCTAAGAGTGTCCTTGTCTCTACCCTGGTTGGTGCCACAGGGTTTCTTCTGGCTGATGGCCTTAGTATCCATCTTTGTTGTTGTAGTTCTTCAGTAGTGAATCTTGTGCCTGGGATTGCGTTGACTCCTCTACTAACCAGGTAGTCTGTAACATTCTGAACATTGTAGGAGAAATTAGTGAAACTAGTATTGGTTAGACGCCCTACCATCATCCTTGTGATTAGTAGATTGCTAGTTCCTCCTTGCCACTCCTGATATCCATGTGTTTGAATAGATAACTCGATGTTATTTGCAAAGTCTTCAACATTGATCATCAGGTCAGGGATAACATATACCATCTGGGTTCCTCTGCTCAAATCCATTTCCATTGTAGCAATAATGGATCTGTCACCTCTCCATCTTGTATCTCGTAACACTACTAGTACCATAGCTCCAGTATTTCTTCTATGCAGGGCATGTACCTTGATCATCACTAATCCCATGTGAATATGATGAAAACCTGCTTCTCTGAGCCTTTGATGACTTTCTTCAGTGACCAATGGAAGGTCCTCCTTCTCTTTAATTAACCTGGAAGCTAATCAATGCAGCAGATGAAATGCAAAATGTTCTGTCACAGATAAGAAGAATAATCACCCTAGAAGATCCCACTTCAGGGTCAACAGCGGAGCAGAACCAGGCTTATCTTGATCTAGAAAGATTAGCTTGTCCAAGCACAAAGGAATTGGTTGCCTATATGAACCAATACAAAGAGCTAGCAGCAAAGACAGGCAGAATGTTCATTAATGAAGAATTATCAAGTAAGTTCTACCGAAAAATGCCTCCATTAATTGGAAATTATCTTGAGCAGAAGTTTCAGGAACGCTACCCAGGAAACACTATAGGAGTTCTTCCTCGAATTCATCACGCTTATCAAGAACTCAAGGAGATGTACAAACAGGCTTCACTTTAAAGGAGCCTAAAAGACTTGTAGTTTTGTTCACAAATACCTCTGTCCAGTTACTACCAGGGACAGAAGAGGTATGGTCTGAGAAAGGCCCAGAGTTACAAAGGAAAACCTCACAAATCACACGTTCGTGTGATCAAAAAGAAGTACCAGCATGACAGAACCAAGGTAAGAAAGTGCAAATGCTACATATGTGGAGAAGAAGGACATTTTGCAAGGGAATGTCGAAACAAAACAGGAAACAAGGAGAGAATAGCAATGCTCAACAAATTGATCTACCAGAAGAATTTGATGTTGTATCAGTAGACCAAGATGAAACTGAAAGTGACGCCATTTGCAGCATATCAGAGGGAGAAATGGATACTGAACAACACTGTAGCATGGTAACAGCTACTTTTCCTGAAAAAGAATTCTTGTTTGTTCTTTTTGGTGAAGATAGAGGCTGGCAGGTTCAAATTAATATCCCTGAGGAACAAGCTTATTGTGATCACACATGGCTACATAATAAGGAAGTCCAGACCATTTATGCTGGGTGCAAATTCTGTGGAAGGGATACCAAAATCAGGTCCAGAATTAATTACAGTAATTGTAATCTAACAGCTTGTGCACCTTATGCAGATTATTACTTAAAGCAGGAAGTAGTAACAGAACTAGCACCTGTCCAACACAATGATAAAGCACTGATCAAAGAGTTAACGGAATATATTACTTTTCTGTTGGCAGAAAATTTCAGACTGATGATGGAAATTGACAGGCTCAATAGGAAATCAGCAGAGGAGACTTTGTATCATGACCTTGAAAGAGAATTTGAAGAAATGAACCCAGAAAATCTTGAAAAAGGAAAGGAACAGGTCAGTTACCTTGAAAAAAGTTGTTCGATTTTTCTTTTGTTGTTATCGTAATTTGTTTACGCATTTTGGATTTTGTTGAAATTTGATTTAGTGTTAAAAATGTATTCTACGTTTAATTAATTGATACTTAGTCGTGCATGCATGCGATCCATAAAATAATTATATTTCTATATTATTTCGGAGTTTTTACCAGATCTGGTTCCAGTATTGTGTTTATGAATATTGTCACTAAGGGGCTCCTCCGTCATTTGGATGGCGAAAAGGCCCCCGGGGTGTGACAATTTTATTGGTATCAGAGCCAGGTTACCAGGATTCATAAACTTTAGTACTTAGCCTGGAGGTATAGAGTTCAAATCCTGGGGAAGGAAAAAACCCACTTCCAGGGGTGGGAAGTCCAGGTGAGTAACGACGGGCCAACAGGGGCGACGGTCGTCGACCAATAGGGGTCGCCGAATTCCGCCAATAGGGGCCAGGTGCCAATAGGGGCCAGGTCGTTACAGAATAGGTAATTGTCCCAAATTAATTCTTCTGCTTTCCTTCTCGCGTTCATCCGTTGTCGCCGAAGCCGAAGGTATGTGCGTCTCTCCCCCTCTCTCTCTCTCAATCTGGCGATCCACTATCGGATCTATGCAGATCTGGCGGTGGACCACCGAATCAGCATGGGGGCGACAGGAGTCGCCCCCAACTCGCAGCGTCGCCCCTGCACGAGCATTCCTTCACACTAGGTGGCGGGGGCAGCGCTATATGTGGCAGTCGTAAGCACCACCACCGAGGTTCTCCCTTGCATAAGACATCCACAAGAACAACGTTTACATTGTCAGCGACGACCACATGACCAACATCACCACCACCACCAGCAGCAACAGCTCCAATGATCGTGTAAGATATCGAAAAATAAAATACCCCTTACTAATTAAGAAATTATCTTATATAATTTTCTAAGAATTTTTAGAAATTTTTCTAGATTTAAACGGAAGTTTTATGGACATTTCATAGGGATAAAGTGGATAGACTTTTGTAAAGTCTGTTTAGACTATATGCTATTGAGGAATTAATAGGTTTAATTAACCTATATTATAAATGCTAAACCTAAGTTTATATTCTCTGATTCCTTCCTAAATCTATCGATTCCTTCTCACACCACGACATCCCATCCCCCCCCCCCCCCGATCGACACTTTCTTCCCGCTCGTCGACCATCGTGATCCCTCTTTTCTTTTCCCCAAACTCCTCAATTGCTACCCAATCCCTCTTCTCTTCCTCTCCCGATGCACAACCCTTTCTTCTCGCTCATCGACTACCGTGAGCCCTCCAGCCGACGCGATTGCCATCGCTCGAGCTCAGATCGTCGCCGTCGCTCTTCTACTGTGGTGGCTTGGCAGTGAGAAGATCCGACGTTGCTTAGATCTCGATCACTGCTGCATTCTTTTCTCACACCGCAATGCCCTCGATTTTCCCCAATCTCGATCTGGTTCTCATCACGAAGCTCAGCTCGTTGGTTCCTTTCTTCCTTATCATCGGTGCTCTTCTTCCCCTGTGCTCGGTCGGTCGCCATCACTTCCCTCTGCAATGTGCGCGACGTGATTGACCTCTTCAATTGTCGCCCTCTTCGCTGCCGTCACCGTGAGCAGATCTTCAACCGATTGTCTCTGCCATGGGTTTGATTCTATTGCCTACAGCTAGCTCCTCCAGCCACCCTAACTTGCTGCACATGACTCTCACAACCATCACCAGTCTCGATCGGTGTCGCCTCCCATCGCCGGTGCCCGAGCTAGCCCACACCATCGCTCCATCGTCATTGCATCTAGTCATTGCCATGGTGATTGCTCAACTGGTGGACATTCTTCCATGGATGGGTAATGGTTTGATTCAAGTATTGATTAAAGAAGTTGATCAAGAGTTTGATGTTAGCTGTGATGTTGTGATTGCTAGGTGGATAAGAGCAATCGAAGAGATGGTTTAGCTAATGAATCTGGTTATTGCATATTTGAACTTTCTAATGTGGAACAACGAGAGGTAAGCATGGATTTGGGTGTTCGTTGAATTACAGCTGTGGTATGATAATTATAGCTAATGTTATTGTTGAACGATGATTAATAGTTAGTGTTGGTGCAACAATGCCCCAAACATTTATATGTTTTGATGTTTGGATAATTATCTAAGTTAGGCAACAATTTGTGATCTAATTGTTACAATGTTCAAGTGACAGGGAAATCCAAGTATGAAGACTTGGTAAAGGCAAAGTCCAAGTATGATCTTGGCAAGAGAAGTCCAAGGTAAAGGTTTGGCGGCATAAGACCAAGCATGTTGTCTTGGCGGCATTAAGTCCAAACGAACCTTGGCAAAGGAAGTCCAAAGGCAAGTCTTGGCAGTGTAAGTCCAAGACTTAGCGGCGTAAAGTCCAAGCACGATTTGGCAATGGAAAACCCAAGACATGATAAAACCGAAGGAAGCTCTTGGAAGCAAAGCGCAAAGGATGAACAAATCGCGGACTCGGAGGGATCCTGGAGGCGCAAGGCTTAAAGAAGAGCTAGAAGGTTGAGTCTAGGTCTAGGGGGTGAAATCAAGTATGAATTATTCATACTTGATGAGTATCAGTCGACTGATACATCTGAGTCTAGGTCTAGGAGGTGAAATCAAGTATGAATTATTCATACTTGATGAGTATCGATCGGCCCGTCTGACGTGTCGGTCGGAGTCGTCTTGGAGTTAGGATGAAACCACGACCATCGGATTGGAGCTTTGGTCATGGCGATCGATGTGATCGATCGATCCATGAATGGAGTCTCACTCGATTGTCGCCTGTGATCACTCGACTGATCACTCCATCAGTCGACTGATGGAGGGATCAGTCGACTGATGAGAGTGTCGTTGGAGGAAACGACTCTGAATCCCGTGAATCCGGCTATTCAGAAGTCGTTAACCATGCCGATAGTCGACTGATGCTGTGCATTAGTCAACTGATGGTGCTCCAATGGGAAAATTAGCCTTCTCTCTATAAAAAGAGGGCTGGTGGAGGTTTTTGGGGTTAATAATTATTCTCTGATAATACTCTCAAGCCTCCACGAGTTTTCAATCTTTCTAGTGATTTTGAATCCCCTCCTCCTCTCTCTAAGCTTAAGTTTCATTCTTTGTAAGAAGAGGAGGATTGTTGTAAAGGAAAGCTTCAAAGTGATTTGATTAGGGTCGATCCACCTCAAGGATCACCGTGGAGTTGGAGTGCTATCTCCGAACCAAGTAAAAGAATCGTGTTAGCGTGTTTTTCATTTGTATTATTATTATTTTTGTTGTGCTTTTGCTAATATTTTTGTAGAGACGAAAAACAAGCTATTCACCCCCCCTCCAGCTTCAAATCGATCACCAACATGTGGTATCAGAGCCCAGATCGCATCAGAAGATCTAACAATCAACCGGAGCAAAAATGGCTTTCCAAGAGGGGTATAGTACGGCAAGGCCTCCGTTCTTCGACGACAATGACTTCGGCTATTGGAAAGGTAGGATGGAGTATTACTTAATGAATGATATTGAGAATTGGTTTAGTGTTGTAGATGATTTCGAGAAGTCGGTCGATGAACACGGAGCACCCATATCGACGAAGGATTGGACGAGAGACATGGCCAAGAAGGCTCAAAATAGCGCCACACTTCAATGTGGTTTGTCAAAAGAGTAATTAAGCAAAGTGGGGCCATTTGAATCGGCGAAGGAGCTTTGGGAGAAGTTGATAGAGCTCAATGAAGAATCCAAGGAAACAAGAAGAGCCAAAAGAGATCTTCTAATTGGCCAACTTCAAAGCTTCTCCATGAAGACCAATGAGACCGTGAGCCAAATGCACGGTCGCTTCAAAGAAGTAGTCAACGGACTACATGTTATAGGTGAGAAGGTCGACAACCGAGACCTTGTAAGGTATGTGCTCCAAGATTTCCCTAGAACAACCTTATGGACCTCAATGGTAGATGCCTATAAGGTCTCTAGGGATCTCTCTTTGGTTAAGTTAGATGAGCTATTTTGTGAATTTCATTTACATGAACAAGCTAACACTTCATCCAAAGAGAAGGGTATATCTCTTTTTGTAGGAAAGAAGGACAAAAAGAAGAAGGAGAAGAAATAAGTGTCCTCCTCATCCGAATCCGAGGAAGACTCATCAAGTAGTGAAGATGAGCTATCGGCAAGCGAGGTGGCTCACTATGTCAAGAAATTTGGTGGGAAGTCAAGGAAACTCACCAAGAAAGATGTGAGGAGGATGTTCCAATCCTCAAGAGGTAAGTCTTCAAATAGTTCAAATTCTATACCTAACGTAACTTGTTTTGGTTGCAACAAGAAAGGGCATATAAAGCCAAATTGCCCGGAACTAAAGAAGAAGAAAGAGAAGGAAAAGAAAAAGAAGGAAAAGAAGGAGAAGAAGAAGAAGGAGATAATGGTGGCACAAACATGGGACACCCTAAGCATGGAGGATTCTTCCGACGATGAAGAAGTATGTCATGCCACCCGAAATTTAGCCCTCATGGCATTGGAGGAAGAAGCCGGGAGCTCAAGTGAAGAGTCCTCATCTTCTTCAAGCGACGAATCATCATCAAGTGATGATGATGAGGTAAACAACTCCCCTAGGGTAGATTTACTTTACAAGACAATTGCAAGTCTTCAAAATGCATTGAATAGATCGAAAACTAGGATTAAGGACCTAAAAATAGAAATTAAATCACTTAAGAGTTTAGAACCATCTTGTGATAAATTACCTTGTGATGATGATGCATGTACCCTTAGAGATAAAAATGATGAATTGAGAAAAGAAATAGGTAACTTAAGAGCATGCTTAGAAAAATTCACTAATGGTTCTAAATACCTAGACATGATAATTAAGGATCAAAGGGCTATTTACAACAAGGCCGGACTAGGATATAGGCCTAAGAAAAAGGAGGTAGCATTTACATCCCTTGTTAGTAGAAAATCCATAATTAAAAGCAAGGGTAGAAAGGCTTGGGTTCCTAAGAAATTTCTAATTGATGCTAGTGGTCCTAAGATTTGGGTACCTAAGGATTTTATTTTTTATGTGATATAGGTAGAAGAACCAAGCTTGTGGATCATTGATAGTGGGTGCTCAAAACACATGACCGGTGATGAGAGAAAATTCTCCACTATCAACCACACTAGCAAGGGAAAGGTATCTTTTGGTAATAGCGGCAAACTTAAGATTTTAGGAAAGGGTACAATTGAGGTATCCCCCAACCTTGCCATTCATAAAGTATTATTAGTTAAAAATATGAAATTTAATTTGCTTAGTGTAAGCCAACTATGTGATGCAAATTTTAATGTTAAATTTGATTCCTCAAAATGTTTTATAAGACATAAAACTCTAAATGATTGCATATTAGTAGGTTTTAGGAAATCAAATATATATTATGTTGATTTATCCTATGCTACTAATGCTTATACTAAGTGTCTTATTACAAAAGAGGAAGAAAGTTGGCTTTGGCATAGAAGACTAGGACACATAAACATGAAGAACATAGCTAAAATAGCAAAAATGAAGTTAGTCAAAGGGTTGCCTAAAGTCAAATTTCTCAAGGACAAAATGTGTGATGCATGCCAAGAAGGGAAACAATCAAAAACATCACACAAAGGTAAAAATTTACTTAGTACCGCTTTATCTTTAGAACTTTTACATATGGACTTATTTGATTGTCATAGTACCCCTTCTATGATTGGTAGTAGATATTGCCTAGTAATAGTAGATGATTTCTCTAGGTTTACTTGGGTATTTTTCTTGAAAAATAAAGATGAAACCCTAGGAATAATCATAGGATTTAGCAAAAGAGTAGAAAATGAAAGAAAACTCAAAATCAACCGGATCCGTAGTGATCATGGTGGAGAATTTGAGAATTCTAATTTCTCAACCTTTTGTTTAGAACAAGGGTACAAGCATGAGTTTTCTTGTCCTAGAATACCCCAACAAAATGGGGTTGTGGAAAGGAAAAATCGTGCTCTACAAGAAGCGGCTAGGACAATGCTTAATGCATACTCCTTACCTAGCTACTTGTGGGCGGAAGCGGTTACTACCGCTTGCTATATCCAAAATAGAGTATTAATTCATAGGTTTTTAGGAAAAACTCCATTTGAATTGTGGAATGGTACAATTCCAATAATTCATTATTTTAAGGTCTTTGGATGTAAAGTCTATATTTTAAATACCAAAGACAACCTAGGTAAGTTTGAGTCCAAAGCGGATGAGGGAATCCTAGTTGGATATTCATCCACTAGTGTAGGGTATAGAGTTCACAATAAAAGGACTCAAAAGATTGAAGAATCTTCAAATGTCCAATTTGATGAAACTTCCAATACATACCCTAGGAAATCCCTTATTGATGATGATATTAATAATGAAAATCAAGAAATTACCCAACAATTTCAAGATTTAACCTTGGGGGGTAATGATCAAGGGGGAGGATTAAATCAAGGGGGAGTAAGAGGTGATTCCGATGATGAGCAAAGAATTGAGATTAATTATGATCAACCTCAAATTAATACACCTCCTAGAACCATAAGAGTTCATCAAAATCACCCCTTAGATCAAATTGTGGGTGAATTATCTCAAGGTATTAGGACTAGGTCATTTCATAGGGATCCCACTAGTCATATAGCTCTAATTTCTCAAATTGAGCCCAAAACAATCAAAGATGCATTACTTGATCCAGATTAGATTTTAGCAATGCAAGATGAATTGGCTCAATTTGAAAGGAGTCAAGTATGGGAGTTAGTTCCTAGACCTAATGAAAACACCATCATTACTACAAGATGGGTCTTTAGGAACAAACTAGATGACCAAGGGAATATTACTAGGAATAAGGCAAGATTAGTTGCAAGAGGCTTTAATCAAGTTGAAGGACTTGACTATGATGAAACATATGCCCCGGTTGCTAGGTTAGAGTCTATTAGAATACTATTAGGGTATGCCTCCTATATGTGTTTCAAACTCCATCAAATGGATGTTAAATCGGCATTCCTAAATGGGTTTATTAAGGAAGAAGTATATGTAGAACAACCTCCCGGGTTTGAGAATATGGAATATCCAAACCATGTATACAAGCTTAGGAAAGCTTTGTATGGTTTGAAACAAGCTCCCCGGGCTTGGTATGAAAGGTTATCGTCTTTCTTAATTTCTAAGGACTTTAAAAGGGGTAGTGTAGATCAAACTCTATTTATAAAGTCAACATCAACGGACATCTTTGTAGCCTAAGTATATGTTGATGACATTATCTTTGGGTCAACAAATGATGAACTTCTCCAAGACTTTATTAAGAATATGAAAAAAGAGTTTGAAATGAGTCTAGTTGGGAAATTAAATTTCTTCCTAGGATTACAAGTTAAACAAACAAGTGAAGGAATTTATATTTATCAAACCAAATATGCTAAGGAAATGATTAAGAAATTTGGTTTGGAAAATGCTAAAGTAGTTTCAATTCCAATGGCAACCAATACAAAAATAGATAGTGATAATGAAGGC
Organism: Wurfbainia villosa; assembly: GCA_025175895.1. Classification (NCBI taxonomy): domain Eukaryota; kingdom Viridiplantae; phylum Streptophyta; class Magnoliopsida; order Zingiberales; family Zingiberaceae; genus Wurfbainia; species Wurfbainia villosa. The sequence goes on along the minus strand of CM046000.1, from coordinate 73,463,218 downwards.
AAACAAATTGATCTTACACTCTATAGTAGCATGATTGGTATCCTTTTGTACTTAACCGCTAGTAGACCCGACATATTATTTGCGGTTGGTATGTGTGCTAGGTATCAATCTTGTGCAAAAGAATCTCATTTAGTTGTCGTTAAGAGAATATTAAGATATATTAAAGGCACACTAAATGTAGGACTATGGTGCCCTAGGACTAGGTCTTTTGATTTGGTTGGGTACACCAATTCCGATTATGCCGGTTGCAAATTGGATCGGAAGAGTACTAGTGGTGGATGCCAATTCCTTGGGTCCTCCCTAGTTAGTTGGAGTAGTAGGAAGCATCCTTGTGTTGCCCTATCCACCACCGAGACTGAGTATGTGGCTATGGGTGGTTGTGTAGCTCAATTACTATGGATGAAACATACCTTAGAAGATTATGAGCTATCTTACTCCAACATGAAAGTATTTTGTGACAATGTGAGCACCATAAACTTAACCAACAATCCGGTGCATCACTCTAGGACTAAGCACATTGAAGTGAAACATCACTTCATTAGAGATCATGTGGCTAAGGGGGACATTGAGCTTAATTACATTGAATCCAAGTCCAACCTAGCCAACATATTTACCAAGGCTCTCCCCGAGGTAGAATTTTCATCACTTAGGAGAGAACTTGGAATGTGCTTGGTTGAATAAAGGTGTAGGTTTGCATGATCCTATAGAAATCCTAGTATTTATACCTTTAAACATCTCACAAAATACCTAAGAAACCATGTTTTTTGTATTTAGCCACTTAGACAACATGTGAGATGTTAGGAAGATGCACTTGGTTCATCATGCTTGTTATGATGCATTACTATGGACCAAAGTGTCATCTAGAGACATTGATCCTTCATTGGACTAATCATTGGGAAGACTTATACACAATTGATGTGCATATAGCTCCAAGAACATGATTGGAAATGTCAAATAAAACATATTTTAAACTATGTTTATCATATTTTGAAAAACAATTTTTAAGTGAAACACAAAAGTGATACAAAGTTTGCAAAAACATTAGAACTTTTGTCACCTTCCATGTTTGTATCAATCTTGAAATCTGGAAAACATATATTTTTCAAAATATTTTTCCTTGATAAAGTATGATTTCAGAAATGTGTACACAAAATTTCGTGATTTTTCGAGGTTTCTGAAATTTCTAACGCATTTCTGAATTTGGACTGAAAAGGCTGAAATTCGAGTTTTAGGCGTAGCAGTCGACTGGTTCCGAAACTAGTCGACTGATACACTGTGTTTTCTGATAAATAGCTCCATTTTCTGATATTTAGTGTATTCTAGATTTCCTAAAACTTTAGCATAATAATATTGAGTATAAACAAATGTTTAGGACTGTTTAATGCGATGTTTTAGGGGGAGTTTCATAAGATGTATCTTTTTCATTCCCAAATTTACATTGTTGATGCGAAGTTAGAATTTAAACCTTCAAATTGTTTGATAAGCTTTTGCTCCACATGTCTTTTACTCATCATGAACTATATCTTGGATTAAGGGGGAGCTAAATGTCAATTCTATACCTTAGTTCAAGATTATAACACATTCGATTCTTTTATGAAATATATTATTTTGTCTTTCTTCTCTTTTTGATGTATGTCAAAGGGGGAGAAGAAATGTTTAAGTTAGAATTGGATATATGATTATATGATTTGGAAATATGATTATGTGCGTATCCTTGAAAGACCTAACTTAAAGGATTGCCAAACATCAAAAAGGGGGAGATTGTCGGTGCAACAATGCCCCAAGCATTTATATGTTTTGATGTTTGGATAATCATCTAAGTTAGGCAACAATTTGTGATCTAATTGTTACAATGTTCAAGTGACAAGGAAATCCAAGTATGAAGACTTGGTAAAGGCAAAGTCCAAGTATGATCTTGGCAAGAGAAATCCAAGGTAATGGTTTGGCGGCATAAGACCAAGCATGTTGTCTTGGCGACATTAAGTCGAAATGGACCTTGGAAAAGGAAGTCCAAAGGCAAGTCTTGGCAGCATAAGTCCAAGACTTGGCGGCGTAAAGTCCAAGCACGATTTGGCAAAGGAAAACCCGAGACATGACAAAACCGAAGGAAGCTCTTGGAAGCAAAGCACAAAGGATGAACAAGTCACGGACTCGGAGGGATCCTGGAGGCGCAAGGCTTAAGGAAGAGCTAGAAGGTTGAGTCTAGGTCTAGGGGGTGAAATCAAGTATGAATTATTCATACTTGATTAGTATCAGTCGACTGATACATCTGAGTCTAGGTCTAGGGGGTGAAATCAAGTATGAATTATTCAAACTTGATGAGTATCAGTCGACTAATACGATGTATCGATCGATCGGTGCTCGGCCGAGTCGAGGATGAAACCACGACCATCGATCGTACGCTTTGCGATCGTGATGTTGTGAGTCTCACTCGATTGTCGCTTGTGATCACTCGACTGATCACTCCATCAGTCGACTGATGGAGGGATCAGTCGACTGATGAGAGTGCCGTTGGAGGAAACGACTTTGAATGTGGCTATTCAGAAGCCGTTAACCGCACCGGAGGAGTCGACTGATGAGAGTGCCGTTGGAGGAAACGACTGATGGAGGGATCTGGCTATTCAGAAGCCGTTAACCGCACCGGCAGTCGACTGATGTTGTGCATCAGTCGATTGATGGTGCTCCAACGAGAAAATCAGCCTTCTCTCTATAAAAAGAGGGATGGTGGAGGTTTTTGGGGTTAATGATTATTCTCTGATAATACTCTCAAGCCTCCACGAGTTTTCAAGCTTTCTAGTGATTTTGAATCCCCTCCTCCTCTCTCTAAGCTTAAGTTTTATTCTTTGTAAGAAGAGGAGGATTGTTGTAAAGGAAAGCTTCATAGTGATTTGATTAGGGTTGATCCACCTCAAGGATCACCGTGGAGTAGGAGTGCTATCTCCGAACCATGTAAAAGAATCGTGTTAGCGTGTTTTTCATTTGTATTATTATTATTTTTGTTGTGCTTCCGCTAATATTTTTGTAGAGACGAAAAACAAGCTATTCACCCCCCTCTAGCTTCAAATCGATCACCAACAGTTAGTGAATGAAGTTGTTCTATTGGGGGTTACAGGATATGGATTGTGTTGAGGATTGATTAGTTAAATTGTAAAATTTGACCAGTCTGCTAGATAAGATACTGGTTGGAGAATGTTGAATTAGTTAGATATAAAGATTGATGTAGGATTCGATTCAATTATTCGATGTAATATAGAACTTAGTTATGTTCTATGTTTTCTTTTGCAGGACCTTGATTGGTGATAGATGCTTGTGTGCGTGGATAGCTAGCATGAGCTATTTAGTAGGTGGGTAATTTCCTACCCTAGTTAGGTAGTTGTAAATCTTGATGCATGAGGATTTAAATTTATGATCATATTATCTTGACTCCACACACTCCTGTTATGCTATTTCTTGATACTTAGTCTTTGCCCTTTTAAATACTCTATTGTTGTTATCACATTTTCCTTCGTCATGATTATGAGTTACAGATGTGATGTATGTAAGCCTATAGTTGTTCAGTTATGTGTACATAGTGGAGTACGGATGAAGATTTGATTTGTAAATTATATAAAAGGTCACCCGGGGGTGGGTAATGTCCTGAACATAGAATTGATTCTTATGTTATATCCTTATGTTGTGTATCCATTACGGATCATGTGTTTATGTATGATCATGTTGATTGTGCATAGTGTGTCGCTATGGATTGGTAGTCCTAGCTTGGTTATGATCAGTTGAGTATGACTCTCTGTAGGATGGAGAGTGTGTTGATCAGTTGAGTATGACTCTATATAGGATAGAGAGTATGTGGTGGAAGTATGTATGTGTGACTGTGCATTCATATCATTTACATGCATGCTGGCGACTTGGTCTCCCTTATGGTCAAGAGAGTCATCAGTCATCCTGCCTCTGATGTAATTGAGAGGTGTCCTAAGGCAATCGCCTTAGAAGGTATTAATAAAATTCACTATTTGAGTGTACATTATCTATGTATTTGATTGGATCTTAAACTCATATATTGAAGTCTACAATACGATGCATAGCATGAGAGAAATTATGATTGGATCACAAATTAGTGGGTATCTCATCATGTGTAAATATACAAGTATTGAAACTATCTCTAGACGATGAATTGATGAGATTGGACATCATCAATTTTGTGAGACTAGTACATGTTATGCTCCTTGGTTTATCCAAGTATTCGGTACTCATTGAATGGAAGCATAGGGATGCTGAGAGTGAACATGTGGATGTTAGTTATGGTAACTAGTTCATTGGAGTGCCCTACTTTGAGACTTCATATGGTTCTATATGTCGTTGAAGATCTCATTGCAGCTTGAGTGTGAGCTTCCTTAGACTTGAGGTATTTAAGTCACCTTGATCATGTCGCCTTGTATTTTGACTTTTTCGCAACCATCTACATAGTAGGTGTAACTTCGGGATGATTGGGTATAAGCCAAAGTGATACAAGGTGTTTGAATAGCCTACAAAGGATTCACCACTCCTGATAAAGGGATATATACCCTAGGCCTCTTGTCAGGATTGTTACTTAGAAGTCTCTGGCCAGAGCAAGCGTGTTAAGAAGATGGTCTTCTTGGGAACATATAGGAGTAACTTGAATCTACAGGACAAGAAAAATAACTTGGGCTAGTTGTGACGTAGTCAGCCTAGTGGGGATGAATACATGACCATGTCCTGAACCAAGTGGGTATAGGATGAGTGAAAGGAACAAGGCACGAACAACTGAAGTTGTTTAAGGGTTCAGAAAATGTTCTGAAGTCGATTTAGACTTTTCGGTAAATTGGGGGTCATGATGTACTTCTAGGTGTCACTCATGATCTATTCATAATTAAGAAGTTAATTATGAATGACCAACATAACTGAGAACCTATTGGGTCACATGCACTATGGGTGATCTCGAGATTTAAAACAAGTCTGAGAATGAGATTCTCATTGAGAGAGAATATGTCTGGTTGGACCAAACCAAGGGGGTGCGAAACGGAGGCTATGGAACCTCCTATGGCTTTGTTGGACTTAGCACAATCATATCGCACTTAAACGAAGTCAAACGGACCATACAAAGCCTTACATGACCGTGTCTAACTTAGTACGGGCCGTGCCTGGCTTTGACTGCAAATTGACAAAGTTTGGGATGCGCCCAAAGAGACACACGACCAGGCCATGTGAATCCACACGGTCAGGCCATGTGAATCCACATGTCCATGTCACGTCTCCGTTGATTTTGGAGATTTTCTCTTATGAAGATTTCTTGGATTGTTCTTACCTTAATTATGAGATAATTATGGTAAGATATGTTCCGTTTAAGCCTCATAAGATGACATAATCAAGAGATCTATAAAAGAATCCCTTGACAATCTTTGGCTAAGGTTTTTCATTTTAGGTTTCCTCCTTGGTAGCTGTCTTTCCTCTCTCCTCTCTTGTCTCTGCCGGTTGGCTAGCACCAATCGAAGACAAAGACTTGCTACTCTAGGAGTTGTCTCAGGTGATCCCAGCATGGATACTGATAGAGGCAATGCTTGTTGGTCTTGCCTGTGGTTTCGAAGGATTCAAAAGAATCTCGAAGGTATAATTTCTCCTTCTCCTTGAGTGTTTTCATGCGATAATGCCAAAGAAAGTTTTCCTGGCCCCCAGGGGATGTCTGGGATGTAATAAAAATTATTTTTTTCGCTTTATTCCGCTGTGCATGATCTTGGAATCTCCAACAAGTGGTATCAGATCCACCTTGTTCGTTTGGCATAGATTACATGTTGTAGGAGAATATTTAAAGCATGTTTGATGTTTTAATATACCTGTGCCATGTTTATCTATATGATATATTAGAATATACTTGTTATACATATAGCATATGTTTGTAACATAAAAAGGAAATACCGAGGATGCGCTAGGAAACATCGAAGGTGTTGGCCACATCGTTAGAGCCTAAGCATAGACTCACGTTCACATCGAGAAATTTATTTCCTAATGTGACCTTGGTTTTTTCATATTTAGGTTTATTTCCTTTTATAGATGAGACCCATAATAACCTGAAATCCTTCGTACAAATATTAGGGCTAACACCTTCCATTAATATGGTTGAACTAGTGTTCTTTTTCGTGTTTGGGTTGTTGGACTCTCTCCAATCTGGGCATGACATCGAGCATCTTCAATTCATATGAGATTCGATGTTTATTTTAAATGGTAAGGACTAGAGGTCAATTTCAAGTTTGGGTTGTTGGACTCTCTCCAAGCCTAGCTTGTAAATTGGATGTGTTCAAATCATTTAAATTCGATTTCACGATTAATGGGTCGGTCATAACTGAAAGCATTGATTTGTTGGACTCTCTCCAAGGTCAATGTGGATAAAGGTGCAATTAGGTGATATGAATTAGATGTATATATGTTAATAAGTTAACAACCTAATATATATGTGAACATTCAATTAGTTGATAGCATAAAGTGATAGTTATATATTTGATATATAATGGGTATTGTTGATACCTAACATTATAACTATGAATAACTTGTTGGACTCTCTCCAAGGTTGTTTTTAGTCATAATGGATATCAACCCACTAGGATGTAGGTGCAATCGGCCCAAGTCAAGATTGACCAGACTCGAGTAGTGTTTTGATGTTTGACATTGATGTCTGACATGTGTTGGGGAGATTGCTGATGCAATCAACCCAGGTTATAATTGATATTTGACGATGGTTTGACCATTGTCATGGGAGAAGTCTAAGTCTTGTGTACTTGACATGAAAAGTCCAAGCTTGAGTCTTGGCATGGAAAGTTCAACATGGGTTGGCAAGGAAAAGTCCAAGCATGGGTCTTGGCATGGAAAGTCCAACATTAAGTTGGCAAGGAAGTTCAAGGTTGTAGTCTTGGCCACGTAAGTCCATAGATGTAGTCTTGGCGGTGAAAGTCCAAGTCATGGGTACTTGGCAATTGAGAAGTCCAAGGGGAATATTGGCAGCGTAAAGTCCAAGGGGAGAGTCTTGGCAACATAAGTCTAATGGTTGACGGCGTAAAGTCCAAGCGGAGTCTTGACAGCATAAGCCCAATTTATCTTGGCGGTGTAGACCACATTAGCATGACAATAGCTGATGGAAGCACCTGAAGGCTAACGTATGGATGATCAAGTCATGGATGACTTGGAGGGATTCAATAGGAGTGAAGTTGACAGAGGTGGCTAGAAGGCTTAGGTCTAGGCTATGGGTGGTCTAGCAAGTATGGGGGCACCATACTTGGGTTAAAACCTCATGTTTGAGATGTATCAGTCGACTGATGGGAGTCAAGTAGAGTTTGACTACTGGAATTGGCCTAGCAGTCGACTACTTGCATTGGGCAGTCGACTGATGACCTGAGTAGTCAACTGATTTGTAGATCAGTCGACTGATGGTTGGGAATCCAAACATAGAAAGCTCTCTAGTAGAGTGATTAGCCCGAGCACTCGACTGATTGAGCCATCAGTCGACTGATGGGTATGATCAATCGACTGATGATCTATCCATTGGAACTTATCTAACGTGGTTCATGCCATTGTGAGACAATGGCTACAGGGACAGTCGACTGGTAGGCAAAAAATTAGCCTGAATGCAAGTTATAAAAGCTATTTGTGAAGAGGATTTTTGGCAAGGTTTCTTGAGCTTCTTTGGGGCGATTTGCTGCTTCAATTCGGGGTCTCCAAGTGCAACTCAAGCAATCACAAAGCAAGCATCCAAGTTCACAATTGTAAAGTGTTTCTTTACTTGTATTTGTGTAGTTTACTTTTATTAGCTTGTATTTGTCTTTATTACTGTTGTAATACATTGTACAAGGTTTCTCCACCTCCGACTTGTTGTCGAGAAGGAGTTTATTGGATTAGTGGTGTGTGATTGCATCACTAGGGTTTTTAGAGCCCAATCCGTGGAGTAGGAACCATACGGTTCCGAACCACGTTATATCTTGGTGTTGATTTTATGATTGTTGTTATTTGTATTCATGTTATTATTATTTCTGTTGCGCTAACACGATTTGTAGAAACAAACGATCAATTTTCATCCACGACGAAAACACGCTATTCACCCCCTCTAGCGGTCACCGAGGTCCCAACAATTGGTATCAAAGCCCGGGGCTCTTTTATGGATTAACAACCGGGAGCAAAGATGCTAGAGGGTGAAGAGGAACAAGATGGATTTTGAAGAACAATTAGGATGGAATATCAACACTCTGATTCCGTACACCTTATATGGACAAGAAGGGTTTGGGCAATGGAGGGCACTGATCGAAGAATTCATTATGATGGACTTTGAAGATTGGTCCGCCTTGATTGAAGGGTTTGAATTTCCAAGAGGGCCAAAAGGAGGATTCCTCAAGATGAAGAATTGGACCAAGGAACAACTCCAAGAGTTCGAGAAAAATCAAAAGGTAATAAAATTTTTGGTTTAATTAATACCTAACAATGTTGTATCCAAGTTTGGTGAATACAAGAATGCAAAGGAATTATGGAGTGAATTGTCCAAGCTCCATGAAGAACCATCCATGGATCAAGTAGAAAGAGAGCCCGAAGTAGAAGCTTCATCATCCTCACAAGAAAGTGAGGATTCAGAAGTTGATTGGGAATTAACATCCGGATCCGGATCAGAAGAGGAAGAGGTTGAAGAAGCTAGTTCATCCTCACAAGAAAGTGGGGATTCAGAAGTTGAATAGGAGTCAACATCCGAGAAGGAAGAAGAGGTGGAATTGGAAGAAGTTTCCACCTCTAAGATTGAGGGGGAGGAGAGACTATCCACGCCGGAGCCGGAACAAAATCGAGAAGTCGCTTCAACCTCCGGAAGAAGTGAAGAATCAATTCTGGCACCGACCACGACCCAAGGTAACTCAAGAATTTTGATTAAAATTAAAAATCATATATTATGTTTTGAGTGTAGAGAGTATGGGTATTACAAGAATAAGTGCTCTAAAAAGTCAAAAAAAGTCAACCGACACCAAAACCTCAAGAAAAGACCAAGGATGCCGATCCCCCAACACATAAAAGCAAGGAGCACATCATTTGCTTCAAATGCAACCAAAAGAGGCATTTTAGGAGTCAATGCCCTAGGGGGAAGAAGAAGGTCCAAGAGGGAGCATCACATGTAGGGGGAGCCTCTAAGGCAAACCCTAAGGTAAAATCTATTAATGCACCTTCTTTAATTTATAGACAAAAGCATGCTTTTAATTCACTTGCAATTCATCATGAAAAGCATGCTAGTAGAAACAATAGATTTTATTGTCTAGGTGCTAAGAGTGTCAACCTTAGGAATAAGGAGAAATTTGGGACTAATTTCCCTAAAAATGTTTTACCTAAGGCAAGTATTAAGAAAATTGAGGATCACCTAGGTTTTAACCCTAAATGAACTAGGCATATGCCTAGGAAGTCTCATGTCCAAAGAATAGATGAAAAATCAAAAATTGGACAATTAGAGTTAGAAAATCAAGCCTTGAAGTCAAGGCTTGAAAAACTTGAAAAGACCCTTGCAAAAATGCAAAATCAAATTCAAGGGTCAAAGGATCAAAAATCTAAGTCTAAGAGTCAAAACCTAGGTTTTAGGAAGCAAGGTCCAACTAAGGGCAAGAAAGGTTTGGGTCACAAACCTAAGCCTAAGGAGACCTATCATAGTGTTCCATTTGATTATGGAACACAACCTAGGTCTAGGAAGACAAAGGTTACTAGGGAAGTCATCCCTAAGGGTAACCATGGTGTGTGCCTAGTGGCTAGGGTTTCAAAAAAACCTAGGGAGACCACTAAGAAGGTTACAAGGGGAGTTACCCCTAAAGTTAACCTAGTTAAGACCACAATGACCAAGGCTTCCAAGCCTAGAAGGGTCATTAGGAGGGTATCTAGGGAAGTTATCCCTAAGGAATACCTAGTTAACCCAAGGAACTCCAATAGGTATTGGGTTTCTAAGAGCGTGATCGATTCACGCTAGGTGGGTTTAGGTGTGCCAACTTTAAATGGATGGGTAGTTAACGTAACCATGGTAAAGGTGACACTTTAGGTTATTTTCAAGGTTATGAATACCTTGGAAATAGGGTTGAGTGTTAAATCCTAAAAGAATTTAGGATGTGCCAATATTATTTAAGAATTATGAAAAATCATTCAAATTGAAACATACTAGGTTTAGAGGTCATAGTGTGCCATTTTGGATTTTTGGGACACTTGGGAGAAAAATGATAATATGACAAAATAGATTTGATCTTAACAAATGACAACTATTGTTAAAAATTTAGGTATTATATACCTTTATATTTTATTTGTCATGCTTGATTTGCCATATAATATGTCATGACATCATATTTACTTTTAATCATTTAATATATCATGATCATGCTTAGGGTTAAGGTTTAATGTCATGTGTATTTAAATTTAATCATATGCCATGACATCATGATCATTGGCCATGCTTTATTTATATCGTCATTAATGCCATAAACATTCATGCATTAATAAAAATTGAATTAAGGACATATGACATGACTTGAAGTCCCATATATAAGGGAATCAAGTAGTGTTGCCCTAGAAAATTCATGAAACCCTAGATTAGGATGAACAAAACCCACATCTCACATTACATTGACATGTATGTGTATTGATACACTCTAGATACATGTGAGATGCTAGGATATGAGTTAAGTTTAATGTGCATAGTTTTTGCATCTAGGTGAACTCAAACTCATCTTATATTATTTATGGATCATTAGGAAAGCTTATGTTCAAATCATGTACATTAAGCCCAAAGAATATGATCCAATATAAGGTTTTAAAAATATTTTAAAATCATTTTGAAAAAACCTTGGTAAAGTCTATCTTTTGATAGCAATCACCATTGATGATGTTGATACAAAGTGAGCTAAAACATTGAAGTTTTTCTTCACTTTTGAACTTTGTATCAATTTCATTATTTTATGAGTAAATTATTTTTCCAATATTTTTCACCCATTGTACTGATAATAAGTATTATACATATGAAGTTTCATGATTTTTTGAGTTACATATAATTACTTATGCATTTCTGAAATTCATTTATGATAATTGAAAATTGGAATTTTCAATTATCAGTGGACTGCCGCTTGATGGCAGTCGACTGATGGGTAGGGCAGTCGACTGTTCACTGATAGAGTCAACTACCAGGCTGATTTTGGGTAAACAAGATTTGTTTAGCCCAATTTCAGCTATGGTAAGGTTCCCTAACCACTCCTAACCCTAAGATATGCTTTGGAAAGCATTAGAAAGGGTGAAAATCCATTGGATATGGATTAGGAGAGTTGTTAGGGTGATGTATCAATTTTAAGGTGTGGAAAAGTTCAATGTTGAACTTTAGAGCTTAATTTTGATGGTTTAGAGTTCCTATAGGCTTAGGGACTTCCTAAGGACATTATTGATGCAGTGGTCAAGGGGGAGCAAGCCTTTAGGGGAAGGTATCCATCATGGGATAATGGATGTATATTCTTTCTTGTAAAGGGGAGAATGGGAATGAGAGATGCCCAATTTGAAAATTGGGAGAGTTTGTAGGATTGCCTCTCTTAAGTGATATGGAACTTGTCACTAGGAAGATTGTAGGCATCCTAGATTGTAAAGGGGGAGATTATAAGATCTCATTGAGATATGATATATTGACCTCCTTGGGGAGAACCTTTTTGATGTATGTCAAAAAGGAGGAGAATGAATGTTAGAATTACCAATTTGGGAAAATTGGTAAGGGAATTTGAGTTAGGGGCCTAACTCAAGAGTGTTTTTGTCAAACATCAAAAGGGGGGAGATTGTTGGTGCAATCGGCCTAGGTCACGATTGATCAAACTCGAGTTTGATTCGAGTAGTATTTTGATGTTTGACATTGATGTCTAACATTAATGTCTGACATGTGTTGGGGAGATTGCTGATGCTATCGACCCAGGTTATAATTGATGTTTGACGATGGTTTGACCATTGTCATGGGAGAAGTCCAAGTCTTGTGTACTTACCATGAAAAGTCCAAGCTTGAGTCTTGGCATGGAAAGTCCAACATGGGTTGGCAAGGAAAAGTCCAAGCATGGTTCTTGGCATGGAAAGTCCAACATTGGGTTGGCAAGGAAGTCCAAGGGTGTAGTCTTGGCGGTGAAAGTCCAAGTCATGGGTACTTAGCAATTGAGAAGTCCAAGGGGAATATTGGTGGCGTAAAGTCCAAGGGGGGAGTCTTGGCAGCATAAGTCTAATGGTTGGTGGCGTAAAGTCCAACCGGAGTCTTGGCAGCATAAGTCCAATGTGCCTTGGCGGTGTAGACCACATTAGCACGACAATAGCTGATGGAAGCACTTGAAGGCTAGCGTATGGATGAACAATTCATGGATAACTTGGAGGGATCCGATAGGCGTGAGGCTGACGGAGATAGCTAGAAGGCTTAGGTCTAGGCTATGGTTGATCTAGCAAGTATGTGGGCATCATACTTGGATTAAAACCTCATGTTCGAGGTGTATCAGTCAACTGGGACTATGGTCAGTCGACTGATGGGAGTCGACTAGAGTTTGACTGCTGGAATTGGCCTAGCAGTCGACTGCCAGCATTGGGCAGTCGACTGATGGCCTGAGCAGTCGACTGATCTGGAGATCAGTCGACTGCTGGTCGGGAATTCGAGCACAGTAAGCTCTCCAATCGAGTGATCATCCCGAGCACTTGACTGATTGAGCCATCAATCGACTGATGGGTATGATCAGTCGACTGATGGTCTATCCATTGGAACTTATCCAACGTGGCTCATGCCGTTGTGAGACAACTGCTACAGGGGCAGTCGATTGATGGTCCCGATCAGTCGACTGGTAGGCAAAAAATCAACCCGAATGCAGGTTATAAAAGCTGTTTGTGGGGAGGATTTTTGGCAAGGTTTCTTGAGCTTCTTTGGGGTGATTTTTTGCTTCAATTTGGGGTCTCCAAGTGCAACTCAAGCAATCACAAAGCAAGCATCCAAGTTCACAATTGTAAAGTGTTTCTTTACTTATATATGTGTAGTTTACTTCTATTAGCCTGTATTTGTATTTATTATTGTTGTAATACATTGTACGAGGTTTCTCCACCTCTGACTTGTTGTCGAGAAGGAGTTTATTGGATTAGTAGTGTGTGATTGCCTCGCTAGGGCTTTTAGAGCCCAATCCGTGGAGTAGGAACCATACGGTTCCGAACCACATTATATCTTGGTTTTGATTTTGTGATTGTTGTTATTTGTATTTGTGTTATTATTATTTCTATTGCGCTAACACGATTTGTAGAAACAAACAATCAATTTCCATCCACGATGAAAACACGCTACTCATCCCCCCTCTAGCTGTCACCGAGGTCCCAACATAGGAGATCACCTACCATCTCTCGAATTCAAAGTGAGGGCTATTGAATTTGATAAAATAGTGGGAGTTTCATATTAATGTAAATTGTTTACATTACTATAAATTCATCTCTATTATACACCTCTATTTGTATGTCTAGGTACTAATTAGAACAACATGTCAACCTCCATTAATTTACGTTCGATTTGGACAACAATAATTTGACCGGGCCAAACTTCTTGGACTGGCTTCGCAACCTGGGAATTGTTCTCAAGGCTAAAAATCTAGCTTATGTCTTTGAAGAGGTTCTTCCCAAACCTCTTGCAAACAATGCATCTTGTGACCAAAAGTTGGCTTACTAGAAACATGTTGCTGACTTTGAGATGGCGAGTTGCATTATGCTAGCATCGATGTCTCCTGAGTTTCAGAAGCAACATGAGCTAGTCTCTATGTATTAATATTGTCCTTGAATATTAATACTCGACTAGGAATACTTAAGAGTAGTGTTATATATATATATATATATATATATATATATATATATATATATATATATATATATATATATATATATATATATATATATATATATAACACTACTCTTAAGTATTCCTAGTCGAGTATTAATATTCAAGGACAATATTAATGCATAGAGACTAGCATGTAGGTCAATTGATGACTTAATCTCACAAGTCATGGATATGTGATATCAAGTTGACACATGGGTACATATTAGAGACTATGTACTAAATTGACCCATCATGAGAATGTTTCATGGATCATTATATGAGTGTCATAAACATTCTCATGTGACTATTGGTATGAATAATCCCTAGACCTGAAGTCACTGCGGTTCCCTACATAATGAGTTGTATACATTGGCTTCGTTAAATGTCACCCGTAACAGGGTGACTATAAAGGCGATCACTGGGTGTGCAATAAGTTATACAGAGGGATGTGAGTGATGTAGTTGAGATCTATCCCTTCCATATAACGGAAGTGATATCTATGGGCCCCTTGATAGAGTATGCCTGTTAAAATGCATGACTATGCTCAAATAAGTCAATATGAGATATTGAGCTTATTTGGTTGAGTAGTCTACTTGGAGATCAAGAAACTCATAATTGATAAGAGGATGACACAGTATATGCCTCATTGATCAATCTAGATATCAAGGATAGAAGGACTGAGTCATACAAGATAGTAGTCATGGAAATATTATGTCAGATCTCGACATTCTCGTCACTTGGGTATCAATGATGTATTTCTAGATGTCGCTCATTTCTTATGTCTCTAAAAGGATTTTAGAAACATTGCCAATGTTACAAGAACCTATTGGGTCACACACATAGGACATGTGAGTTAGAGATGGCTCATGTGATGAGCCATTGGGCCATCAGGTTGAGTCTAATGTAGATTAGACTAATTGAGTGGGATTCAAGGTATACCCAATGAATTTGACTCGAGTTAGACTCAAGTCAAATTCGTATTGAGTATGACTCAAGGTGTACTCAATGAATCTGTCTCGAGTTAGACTCAAGTCAAATTTGGATTGAATTAGACTCAACATTAAGAAGGGATGCATGATCATTAAGATGGAATTAATGAGTTGTTAATTCAATGGAAACCAAGAGTCACAAACCCTTCATATTCAATGGTTGAATATAAAAGAGGATTTGATGGGACTTTTGGTTTCGTGTGTATTGGTTTTTTTTTGCTTGAGTGTGATCTTGTTCACCTTCCTCTTCTACCTTCTTGGCCAAACCAATATCTTGTGGCTAACACCACAGTTTGGTTCCTCTTCATCTCAAGATTCGTGTGGATACCGTTGAGGCACGGACATCCTAACCGCACTGAGATCCGAACACCTTGAACGCAATTGTTGCTGACGGGATTATGAAGGGCTCGCATCGAAGGTAACTATGAATCTCATAGGATAGAATCGATCAAACAAGTATGGTTTTTGCATGGATCTCTAGAGGGATCATATTTTCTACTACTTATGTGCTTGTAAAAGGTTTCTGAGTGCGCATGGATCCCTACAGTGGTATCAGAACCACTTGTGAAAACAATACTTGTTTTTAGTTGTTAAATATGATATAAGACAGAGTGTGTTTTATCATTTTTAGTTGTTATATGTGATATAAGATAGAATGTATTTTATTATGATTTTCATGTTGTTCTGGACTTGCATAAGCTGAGAAGATAGTCTGCCGAGCGGGTTTTTCTCGAAGCAGACTGAGGAGTGGGTTGAGCCGATCGAACTATGTCGGTTGGAAGGTGCCGAGCACACCTGATCGACTGGATGGTCTCGGGTTCATGGGACTGCCATAGTGTTGCAGCTCATATATCATGCTTAGGATCATAATAAATTCTTCTATCATTACTGTTTTGAATGTTATATGACATGGTGCATGGTTATGGCCCCTAACCCAATGTGATTGGATATGTGTGTTTGTTGTAATTCATAATACGACCTGTGTGTCGTGCCTTTCACCTTCATTATTCTAGTTGTAAAATTAGATTACCCTCAAATGTAACTCGAGCTTTATTGTAATTGTAATGTACAATGTAGAATAGTTCTAGATTGCTAGAGGACGGTGCAAAAGAAGGAAGCCAACAACACTTGATGACCATGGAAGACTTGGAGGAGATGTTATTCCCTAAGTTGACCATTAGCTCTTCTCATTGTCTTGAGAAGATTGTAGAAAAGGGTCATAACCATGTCACATTTCTTTATGCTTATACGTGATGCATGTGATTGTTGTATGTGGTACATGCGTAGTTAGTTGTCATACAATTAGGTCACTTATTATATGCCTACCAAAGTTTAATACTCACTATTACCTTGTTCAATCGCAGCGCATTTGCCAAAGCAAAATGACTTGATTTACCTCGGTAAAGTGCGATAGGACAATTGTGATGTTCAACTATTAAACCTTGTATTTGACTTAACTAAGCTCTTTCAATTAGATTTATGAACTTAGAGGCATAGCTCATATGGGACATCTACCTACATTATACAAATCTTGGGCGATTAGCCAAAGCTAACTCAAGATGAGTGGTAATTTAGAAGGATATCTAATGCGATGGGCATAATGAACAAATAATGTTATTCATATAGATATACAAGAGTTACATTAGATGTAATTGATACAAGTTACCCACCTAACTTATATGAGTCTTGGGCGATCAGCCAAAGATAACTCAAGATGCGATATAATATGGATCTTGTCCCACTTTGTGACCAGTGGAAGACTTATTTAGTTAAAGGTCTAATTAAATGATTGAAATATGATACATTTCTGCATTTCTATATTGTAGGTCGCCATGACATCAAATACGTCAAACACACTCTCTCTGCGATCTGTCCTTGATAAGGACAAGCTCACTAGAGCTAATTTCCTGGACTAGTACAGGAACTTGAGGATAGTCCTCAAGCAAGAATGCAAACTATACATCCTAGAGTAGTCCATTCCTGAACCACCCACCCCTACGGCTACTCGTGCTAACAATGATGTTTATAAGAAGCATTAAGATGATGCACTGGATGTGTCATGCCTTATGCTTGGCGGCATGAACTCTGAGCATCAAAAGCAACATGAGAACATGGATGCCTATGGTATGGTTGAGCATCTGAAACAACTATATTAGGGACAAGCAAGGCATGAGAGATACGAAGTATCAAAGACCTTGTTTCAATGCAAGATGCAAGAAGAAACTCCCATAGGCACTCATGTATGTACTTAAGATGATTGGGTACATTGAGAACCTAGGGAGATTGAGATTTCCATTGGGCCAAGAGCTGGCCACTGACCTTTTTCTACAGTCATTGCCAGAAGGCTACAATCAATTTGTCATGAACTACAACATGAATGAAATTGACAAGCCTTTACTTGAGATGTTGAGCATGTTGCGAACTACTGAACTCAACCTTAAGCAAGCAAAGCCTAGTACCATTTTGATGGTGAACAAAGGCAAAGGCAAAGGAAAGAAGAAGCCTAAGGTAAGGGTAAGACCCAAGCCAAAGACAAAGGCAAAGGAAAGAAGAAGCCTAAGGTAAGGGTAAGACCCAAGCCAAAGGAAAAGGCAAGGCAAATGCATTGAAACCCAAATGTGGAGTGCCTAAAGAGGGAACCTGCTTCCATTGTAATGAGACTGGACATTGGAAGAGGAACTGCAAGCTATACCTGAAAGAAGTAAAAAAAAAGAGAAGTGAGACTTCTGCCTCAAGTATATATGTTATAGAAGTCAATTTATCTATCTCGTCTTCTTGGGTATTAGATATTGGTTGTGCTTCTCACATTTGTACCAATGTATAGGACCTTCGAAAGACTAGATCATTGACGAAGGGTGAAGTGGAACTATGGGTAGGCAATGGAGTAAAAGTTGTCGCCATCATTGTAGGGACATATTCCTTATCTTTTACCACTGGGTTTATCTTAGAACTAGAAGATTGTTGTTATGTGTCTGCCTTGACTAAGAATATTATCTATGTTTCTTGTTTATGTTGGGGGTCGCTTCGGAGGCTCATTGGCTCCCATGTCCCCGGATTAAAATTTTCACTAATGAAAGAATTAATCCGGATGGGTTGAGCTTCCTTAGCACAACCTATTCGTCGTCGTGCTAACAACTTGAGTGGTCGCTTGAACAAACTAGTTGTTCAAGCAACACAACTCTTCTAGTTGGTTAGCCACGGAAGAGACGACAGATGGATCGCCGGTTTTTGTGTTTGTCTTCGGGGTCCATGATTATACAATATATATTCATACACACACATGCATAATCAAAATATTAAAGAATATATTCAGATCTGTAAATAAAGTTAAAATAACTTTATACCTTACGATCTTCTATCGTATGTCCTATCCTTCTCGTGGACGACGTGTGGACGAAGATCCTCCACGAGTAGAAGCCTTCTAGATCACTTTCTTCTCTACCTTGTCCGCTGCGAACAAAGAGAAGAAACCACAAATACCTTCCTATCTAGAACCGGCCACCAAATTATGGAACTTGGTGCAACCGCCGGCCAAGGAAACAATTGGATGAAGCACCGGCCAACTTGAAGAGGAGTTGCCGCCGGCCACCAAGGAGAAAGGAAGGAGGAAGACCACCGGCCACCAATGGAAGGAGAACCGCCGGCTAAGGAAGAAGAGAAAGGCCTTAATGATGGGCGCCGGCCAAGTATTGATGGATGAAAATGGGCGCCGACAACAACTAGAAGGAAGAAGAAAGTTGCCGCCCACTTTTTCTCCAAACCCTAGCCGCCCACTTCTCCAAAAGCCAAACCCTAATTCTCTAATTCAAATCCTTGATCATTATTGCCGCCCAACCCTAAGCATCTATTTATAGAATAGGGCTTAAGCCTCCTTTAATCTCCACCGTCGGATCTAGGGATTTAATCTCCACCGTCGGATTTAGGGTTTTTATCCCAACCGTCGGATCTAGGGTTTAATCCCAACCGTCGGATCTAGGATTTCATCCCAACCTTCGGATCTAAGGTTTCATCCCAACCGTCGGATCTAGGGTTTTATCCCAACCGTCGGATTTAGGGATTTAATCCCAACCGTCAATTCTAGGATTTCATCCTAACCATCGGATCTAGGGGTTTAATCCCAACCGTTGGTTCTAGGGTTTCATCCAACCATCGGATCTAGGGATTTAATCCCAACCGTTGGTTCTAGGTTTTGTTTTACATTCTTGGATCTAGACTTCACAAGGATTATATTAGGCTACGATAGGGACCATAAGGAGGAGTTGGGTCTTGGCCACCCGATGGATCAGAACCACACAAACTTGATCCATCAATGATGTTCCATTCCACTAAAGGATCATCATTGAACTACCTCACCAACCCCCATAAATTAATATGGGCTCCATTTATTATTTGTACATTAATCTCCCCGTGTTTAAGATATCGAATGTCCGTCAATTAATTGATTTACTGACCATCAATTAATTAACATCTAATTCCTCGAGTAGTACCACTCAACCTTATCATCATGTTGACTAAGTCAACCAGCTGGGTTTACATGATGAACCTTATGAGCTCCTCAAGGGGACATCATCAACCTAATATATAGGACACGGTTTCCTCCTATAATCAATGACACACCATGTAAATAATATTATTTCCCAACTTACCGGGCATATTGATTTAATCCATCTAAATCTCACCCACTGGTAAATCAAAGAAATAAATACTAAGTACATGTGCCCGTTATTATATCGGGATTAAGAGCATGTACAACATAATATCCGAGGTCCGATTCAATTATGTAGTCAGTACTAAATTGAATCACCTCTATATCGGTCCTACTCAATACACCTAAGTGTACTAGTGTAACTTTATGTTCAAGATAAAACAATACCAAGCTACACTACAACCATGCCAATGGTTTGTCCAAAACCATCTTGGTTGTGAGCCTTTACTTATATTTTACAAGGTACTGATAACATGATCTTCTGTGCCACACCAAGCACCATGTTATCTACAATGTAAAATATTAGACAATATGCACACATATATAATGAATATATAAAATGCAAATAATGATCATGTGATTCTTATTTTAAAATAAAATGTTCATACAAAAAGAGCTAGGCCTTCAGTATACATTCCAACAATCTCCCACTTATACTAAAAGATTATGCTGTCATCACTCTGCCATACATCTGATCCCCATGTCCTCCACATGCCTATCAAACGCTTTCGCTGGAAGGGCCTTAGTGAATGGATCCGCCAGGTTATCCTCTGATGCAATCTGTTAGTGCTTATAAGCTCCACATATCTCCACAATGGCATGATATTGTCCACTTTGGGTCTAAGCCCTCATGGTTTTATTTTTGGGCTTTACCCAAAAGGCCTCATACCAATGGAGATATCTTTTTTCTTATAAGCACATGATCTTTTCCATGTCTTACCAATGTGGGACTTTGATTGTATTCCCCATACTCCCAACAATCCCCCCCTCAAACGAAGGACCACATTGGGCCCCCCCTCAAGCCTATCCCTCCTCGAAGGATTTTCTCTGCTTGATGTCCGATCTTCAACCCACCAGGACTTCCTGTCAGTTGTTCGGTCCCCCCGACCCAACTAGACTTCCTTCCTGATGTCTGGTTCTCTTGATCCGGACGTGGGAGCTCAACTTCCTTCGTTCGAGGTTCATGGCTTGACATGGACCATGGCTCTGATACCAATTGTTAGTGCTTATAAGCTCCACATATCTCCACAATGGCATGATATTGTCCACTTTGGGTCTAAGCCCTCATGGTTTTATTTTTGGGCTTTACCCAAAAGGCCTCATACCAATGGAGATATCTTTTTTCTTATAAGCACATGATCTTTTCCATGTCTTACCAATGTGGGACTTTGATTGTATTCCCCATACTCCCAACACAATCTTGGCGACAACAACTTCTCCTCGCTTTACGATCTCTCGTATGAGGTGGTACTTGCGCTCTATGTGTTTACTCGCCTTATGGGCTCGTGGTTCCTTCGAGTTTGCAACTGCACCACTGTTATCACAATAAATTGTGATAGTTTTGGGCAAACCAGGAATCACATCCAAGTCCATCAAGAAGTTCCTGAGCCATCTGACTTCATGCTTTGCCTCGGAGGCCTCGAGGTGCCGCCATACTCGACTTCCATGGTAGAGTCTGTTTGGGTTCGATCATGTTTCGTAAACATGTGCACAGCGGAAGCAACAAAAATAATAAATATTCCTATTTATTACAACACACACAACACACGCATGCTATTACAACAAGTGTAGACATAACCGTAAATTAAAATTGCAATAAAAGAAATTAAACTACGTTATACCTTCCGTATGACGTGTAGCGGGAACGACATCAACCGGAACGATTCTCGTAAGAATCGTCTCTATCCGTATCCACGCCGAGCTCCTCGGGATGACTTCGCCAAGCCACGAGCTTCGTCTTCGTACGGGTTACTAGCCTCGTGTTGAAGACGACGTGATCGAGAGATGATCACGGTCCGAATCCAAATTCGGACCTAAAACAAGTCCTCAAGACTTGCTTCTCCGGAGAGGTATTCGTCAACCGATTGGCGAATCGCCGTCCTCCACCTCAGAGGATTACCGGAGATCAAATCCCCATGTTATCCGCTGTCGGAGCACTAACCGTCGCCCAAACGACGCTCCGACGAAGGAGAAGAAGCTGTCCAGAAAACTGGACAGCTTTGGTGGAGAAATAGGCGCCCAAAGAAGAGATGGAGGCTCACCTTTACACCGAACCCAAGGAGATCACGGAGGGTCGCGGAGGTTCACCGGCGAAACTTGGACCCGACAAGGAGATGGCAGCAGCTCAATCAAGTTAGGCGGCAGCCCTTGTTGTTGACGCCAACAACAAGGAGGATGGGTTGGCGGCCACTAATTGGATTAGGTTTAGGGTTAGGGTTTAATCCTATTTTATAGAGAACTAATTCTCTTAGTGGTTAATGGATCATATCCATAAAGCCCGTTAACCCGCTCCATTAAGATAAGTTAAAATAAACCAAACCATGATGGTTTATTTTAAGTTAAACGAACCGAACCAACTTTTGGTTCATTCGTTTAAAATAAACCAAACCCTTTGGTTTATTCTCATCCATTGGATTAGAACCAAACCATTTTGGTCCATCCATTATGTCTTCATAAGACCACGGCCCATCCACGCTTCCATTGCATGAAACAATTTCATGCTGCTCGCTTTATGTTTGGTCCAACCAAACATAGTTTCTCTCGATGCGAGAATCCCATTCTCAAGCTCGCTTTAAATCCTTTGGATTACACTCGTTGTGCGTGTGACCAAATAGGTTCTCGGTTTATGTTGGCCGTCTATAATTAACCATTAATTATAGAACGATCATGAGTGGCACCTAGTAGTACATCATGATCCCCAATTAACCGAAAAGATCAGCGTTGATCGAACTATTTACGAAACCCCTTCAGCTTGAATGAGTCGTGCCCCATTCCCTTCACTCATCTTATACCCACTTGGTTCAGACATGGTCTATTGTGTCGATCCCACTAGGTGACTCACGCCACACCTAGCCCAAGTATCATTTCCTCGACTCCACATGTATCGAAGAGTACCTTACTCTAAACATGTAATGCTTTGGCCAAAGACTTTAGTAACAATCCGACGAGAGGCCATAGGTATACATCTCCTCGCAAGGAGTGGTGAATCCTTTATAGGCTATTCAAACACCTTCGATCACTTCGACTTATACCCAATCATCCCGGGTCCACATCTCCTTAGAGATGTTTGCTTAAGATGTCAAAGCATAAGTCTCTATGATCAAGATGACTTGAATACCGCAAGTCAAAGGAACATCGCACTTAAGCCACAGTAAGAACTTCATTGACATATCTATATATGCGAAAACCATATGAAGTCTTACGGTTGGTCACTCAATGAACTAGTTACCATAACTAGCATCCACGATTAACTCGGACATCACTATGTCTCGGCCCGGTGAGAATCATTTGCTTGGATACACCAAGGAGTATACCTCGTGCTAGTCTCGGCGAAATTGATGGTGTCCAAATCCATCAATTCATTGACTAGGATAATTCGATACATCACAATTACACATGTAGAGATACTCACTAGTTGTGATCCAATCACAAATTCTCTCATGCTGTGAATCGTATCGTGGACATTCAGTAAATGAGTTTAAGATCCAATCAAATACATAAAATATGTATACTCAAATAGTGAATCTTCATTTATCATATAAATGGTTCATACATAAGGCGATTGCCTTAGGACATCTCTCATATATTACTAACAGACTCCCACTTGGCCTAATGCCAATCGCTACTATATCCAATACCATAGTCTCTAACATGACCCTCAAACTTGCTTTGAGGTAATGCTTTAGTCAAGGGATCCGCTAAGTTCCTTTCAGTGGGAATTTTCTCGATTTGTATTTCGTTCCTACTGATGATCTCTCTGATAAGATGATAGCGGCGAAGCACATGTTTGGATCATTGATGAGACCACATCAAGTTCATAGATGAACTACTTGATCCAAACCGCTTCCTTCTCGCTTCAGTCGCAAGCGTATTACGCCTTAGTGGCGTAATCCGCTATAGTGTCAAGCTTGGAACCTTTCCAACTTATTGCGCCCATTCTAGGTGAATACATACCCACTAAGACATGGAATCATCCTTATGCATGCGGATCCGCATCCGTATACCCACGTATCACCATGTCCCCTTCTCCATATATTAGGAACACATCCTTAGTTCTTCTCAAGTACTTAAGGATCGTCTTAACAGCCGCCCAATGATCCATTCCTGGATCAGACTGGTATCTGCTCGTGACACTCAGAGCATACGATACATCGGGCCTCGTACATAACATAGCATACATGATAGATCCTATTGCGGATGCATAGGGAATCTTACTCATGCAAATCCTCTCGTCTTTTGTGCGCGGACACATAGACTTCGAAAGGTGTACCCCATGCCTGATGGGCAGATAACCTTTCTTGGATTCCGACATGCTAAACCTCTTTAGCACTCGGTCTATATATGTAGACTGCGAAAGACCAAGCAACCGTTTCGATCTATCTCTATAGATCTTAATCCCAAGGATGTAGGTTGCTTCTCCCAGGTCTTTCATGGAGAATGTCTTGGATAACCAAACCTTAACTGACTGTAAGATGGACACATCGTTTCCTATAAGTAATATGTCATCGACATACAATACTAGGAACACGACTGCACTCCCACTAACCTTCTTGTACACACAAGGTTCGTCTGGATTTTGTGAGAAATCAAACTTTTTGATCGTCTCATCAAAATGGATATTCCAGCTCCTGGATGCTTGCTTCAATCCATAAATGGATCGTCGCAACTTGCATACCTTGGTTTTATCAACCGATGTGAAACCCTCAGGCTGTATCATATACACGTCCTCGAGCAGGTTTCCATTAAGGAAAGTTGTTTTCACATCCATCTGCCATATCTCATAATCATAATGAGCCGCTATGGCCAGGAGCATCCGAATGGATTTAAGCATAGCTTCAGGCGAACAGGTTTCGTCATAATCAACACCTTGCTTTTGACGATATCCTTTTGCCACCAATCTAGCCTTATAGGTAATCACATTACCATCCATGTCGGTTTTCCTCTTGAAAACCCACTTGCACCCTATAGGCTTTATGCCTTCAGGTGGGTCAACCAAGTTCCAAACTTGGTTTTCGTACATGGAATCCATTTCCGACTTCATGGCACCAAGCCACTTATCCCTTTCTGAACTTGTCAGCACTTCTTCATAACTGGTAGGCTCCTCATCATCAATGAGTAACACGTCGTTCGATTCGCTTACGAGAAATCCATATCTCTCAGGAATATTGCGTGTTCTACCAGATCTACGAAGATGTGGTGTTACAATAGGTCCAGCCGATTGCTCATCACTATGAGTTGTCGGCTGTTGTGCTTCACCAGGTATCTCATTAATGTCTATTTGAGTCTCTCGAGCCTCCTCAAGCTCGACGACACTCCCACTGTTTTCTTGCAAGAGAAACTCTTTCTCTAGAAACACAGCATGCCTTGAAACAAACACCTTTTGTTCCACAGGATGATAGAATTGGTAACCCCTTGTTACCTTAGGGTATCCAATAAATAGACATTTATCAGACTTAGCATCCAATTTGTCTGATACAGTCCGCTTCACATAAGCAGGACAACCTCATATCTTCAAGTAAGATACATGAGGTTTCTTACCATTCCATATCTCATATGGAGTAGTTGAGACTACCTTGGTAGGCATTCTGTTTAACAAGTAAACAGCTGTCTGAAGTGCATAGCCCCAAAAGGACTTGGGAAGAGTCGCATGATTCATCATTGACCTGACCATGTCCAACAAGGTCCGGTTACGCCTCTCAGATACACCATTATGCTGTGGTGTATATGGCGGAGTCCATTGAGACAATATGCCATTGTCTCTTAGATAATCAAGAAACTCTTGACTTAAGTATTCGCCACCTCGATCCGATCGAAGTATTTTAATACTTTTGTCATGTTGTTTCTCTACTTCATTTCTGAATTCTTTGAACCTTTCAAAGGCTTCATACTTGTGTTTCATCAAGAACACATACCCAAACCGTGAGTGATCATCGGTGAAGGTAATGAAGTAGCTATAGCCTCCTAAAGATTGAGTTGACATAGGTCCATATACATCATTATGTATTAGGCCTAGCAACTCTCCCACTCGTTCACCTTTTCTCGTAAAAGGTAACTTAGTCATCTTGCCTTTTAAGCATGATTCGCATGTATCGTATGAATCCAATTCAAACGATTCCAGAATTCCACATCGGTGTAATTCGGACATGCGTTTCTTGCTTACATGGCCAAGACGACAATGCCACATGTAGGAGTCTATTTGATTATCCTTTTGAGCACGCTTGTTGCTCGCCCGATATTGAAATGTCCTTTGGATCGTCAGCGTATAAACACCATTGCTTAAAGTTCCGGATCCATAAAGAACCCCATTCAAAGTTATGTAACAACAATTGTTACTAAACGTCAAATGGAAACCATTTCTATTTAGACAAGAAATAGAAATGATGTTCTTTATCAACGAAGGAACATACAAGCAATTGTCCAGTTCTAAGACAAGTCCTACAGGGAGTTCCAACAAATACGTTCCGATGGCGAGTGCAGCAACCGTTGCTCCATTCCCAACACGTAAATTTGACTCTCCCTTTGACGAGTCTTCTTCTATTCCTTAGCCCATGTATGTCATTACATATATGTGAGCCACACCCAGTATCAAATACCCAAGTGTCTGAGGAAATAGAATGACAATCAATAAAGAAGATTTCTGAAGAAGATGGGGCATCCGATGCCTTATCCTTCTTCACGAACTCAAGATAAATCTTGCACTTTCTTCACAAATGGCTCTCCTTGCCATAATGATGGCAAGTCCTTTTCTTTAATGCTAGTTCTACCTTCTTAGCCTTTCTCTTCTTTCCCTTCTGTTGTTCTTTTGACTTCCTCTTAGAACCTTTCTTCGAGGAATCAACTAACAGCATCGTCCCCTGCTCATGCTTCTCAGAAGATTCCACAGTCTTCAGCATATTAAGCAGTACCACAGATGAACCTCCTAGCATCTCAGAGGTGAAGAGGAGCTTTGAGACTTCGAACCTTTCGAATCTCACTTGCTCATCAACCAACTCACAAAGATGAAGGACTACGATATGAGCATCCATATGCTCATGCTGCTTTCGTAGCTTGGGTTCCATCGTGGCTAGCATGATGCAACTCATTTGTTCAGAATCACTCACATGTTTCTGATAGGCCAATAATTGGTCAAGAGTTGCATCGTCACTAGGACGGGCGGGAAGAGGCGCTTCGAGGACATTTGCAAGCTTTTCAACCTTGAGAACAATTCTCAAGCTTCTAAGCTAGTCCATGAAGCTCGGCCCAGTCAATTTATTCGAATCCAAAATGGAACGCAAATTCAAACACATCATGATCAATATATTAACTTAGAAATACAAAACGAGCATATATGAGAAAGATGATTTTAAAATGCATCAATATACATTTATAAATCCCATTCATTTTTCGAATTTCAAAAACCCCAAAATCACTTCGGGAGATCGTAGGTCCATCTCCGAATGGGCTGATATCCATCATAGATAAGAACAACCTTGGAGTGAGTCCAACAAGCCATTCTTAGCTATGATGGTGGGTATCAAGTATACCGATTACATATCATGTATATGTAACTATCACAATGTGCTATCAACTAATTGAATGTTTACACATACATTGGGTTGTTAACACATTAACAAGTATGCATCATATGCATAGCACCCAACTTCACCTCTCTTCACATCGATCTTGGAGTGAGTCCAACAAATCGATGCTCCAAGTTAAAGCCGACCCATTAATCGCGAAATAGTTTTAATATGGTTAGAGCGCATTCAACCAATTAGCCAGGCTTGGAGTGAGTCCAACAACCCAAACTAACGATTGACCTCTGACTCTTACCATATTAGAGTTAAACTATTCCAATGATTTGAACATGTTTCGGGTTTAGAGGGCTTGGAGTGAGTCCAACAACCCAAACAAGAAAGCGGAACTCTGGTTCTAACCATATTAATGGAAGGTGTAGGCTTTAATATTGAGTTAGGGTTTTATGTCTCATCCTCTTTGCATGCAAATAACTATTATCTACATGGCATGGCATACATGGCATACATCTACATGTCACGACACGCATGGCATAATGTTATGCATCTAATGCAATTACATGGCATACAATTATGTCATGTATATAATTTCCTTATTTGTCATAACTATTTATGGAAATAAAATATGTTTAAGATTTGATTCTTCAAATCAAATCATAATTAAATTAGGAAACAAATTTCCAAATCTAATCACATATTTTATTCATGGAATTATTTGATTAAGGAAAATCTATTTAGGAAACCAATTTCCTAAATCTTTAAAACTACTTATGGAAATAAAATATTTTAAGATTTGATTTCCCAAATCAAATCATGATTAAATTAGGAAACAAATTTCCAGAATCTAATCAAATATTTTATTTATGGAAAATATAAATTTCCATAAATACTTCCAACTTTCCAAAAGTGGAAGATTTCCATAAATACTTCTAGACTTTCCAAAATTGAAAAATTTCCATAAATACTTCTAAATTTCCAAAATTTAGAAAACTTCCAGAAATACATTATGACTATCGCAAAACCATTTTACGATTATGTCGAAACACAACCTGGGCTCTGATACCACTGTTGGGTTTCCGGCACCGCGGCGTGTGTGTGTTCGATCATGTTTCGTAAACATGTGCACAGCGGAAGCAACAAAAATAATAAATATTCCTATTTATTACAACACACACAACACACGCATGCTATTACAACAAGTGTAGACATAACCGTAAATTAAAATTGCAATAAAAGAAATTAAACTACGTTATACCTTCCGTATGACGTGTAGCGAAACGGCATCAACGGAACGATTCTCGTAAGAATCGTCTCTATCCGTATCCACGCCGAGCTCCTCGGGATGACTTCGCCAAGCCACGAGCTTCGTCTTCGTACGGGTTACTAGCCTCGTGTTGAAGACGACGTGATCGAGAGATGATCACGGTCCGAATCCAAATTCGGACCTAAAACAAGTCCTCAAGACTTGCTTCTCCGGAGAGGTATTCGTCAACCGATTGACGAATCCTTCGTCCTCCACCTCAGAGGATTACCGGAGATCAAATCCCCGGTATGTTATCCGCTGTCGGAGCACTAACCGTCGTCCAAACGACGCTCCGACGAGAGGAGAAGAAGCTGTCCAGAAAACTGGACAGCTTTGGTGGAGGAAATAGGCGCCGGCTAAAGAAGAGATGGAGGCTCACCTTTACACCGAACCCAAGGGAGATCACCGGAGGGTCGCCGGAGGTTCACCGGCTGAAACTTGACCCGACAAGGAGATGGCAGCAGCTCAATCAAGTTGGGCGGAGCCCTTGTTGTTGACGCCAACAACAAGGAGGATGGGTTAGGCGGCCACTAATTGGATTAGGTTTAGGGTTAGGGTTTAATCCTATTTTATAGAGAACTAATTCTCTTAAGTGGTTAATGGATCATATCCATAAAGCCCGTTAACCGCTCCATTAAGATAAGTTAAAATAAACCAAACCATGATGGTTTATTTTAAGTTAAAAGCGAACCGAACCAACTTTTGGTTCATTCGTTTAAAATAAACCAAACCCTTTGGTTTATTCTCATCCATTAGTTAGAACCAAACCATTTTGGTCCATCCATTATGTCTTCATAAGACCACGGCCCATCCACGCTTCCATTGCGGTGAAACAATTTCATGCTCGCTTTATGTTTGAGTCAACCAAACATAGTTTCTCTCGATGCGAGAATCCCATTCTCAAGCTCGTTTTAAATCCTTTGGATTACACTCGTTGTCGTGTGACCAAATAGGTTCTCGGTTTATGTTGGCCGTCATAATTAACCATTTAATTATAGAACGATCATGAGTGGCACCTAGTAGTACATCATGATCCCCAATTAACCGAAAAGATCAACGGTTGATCGAACTATTTCAAAACCCTTCAAGAGCTTGAATGAGTCGTGCCCCATTCCCTTCACTCATCTTATACCCACTTGGTTCAGACATGGTCTATTGTGTCACCCCTCACTAGGTCGACTACGCCACACCTAGCCCAAGTATCATTTCCTCGCCCCACTGATTCTAGTTACTCCACATGTATCAAGAGTACCTTACTCTAAACATGTAATGCTTTGGCCAAAGACTTTAGTAACAATCCGACGAGAGGCCATAGGTATACATCTCTCGCAAGGAGTGGTGAATCCTTTATAGGCTATTCAAACACCTTCGATCACTGACTTATACCCAATCATCTCGGTCCACATCTCCTTAGAGATGTTTGCTTAAGATGTCAAAGCATAAGTCTCTATGATCAAGATGACTTGAATACCGCAAGTCAAAGGAACATCGTGACTTAAGCCACAAGAAGAACTTCATTGACATATCTATATATGCAGTAAAACCATATGAAGTCTTACTTGGTCACTCCAATGAACTAGTTACCATAACTAGCATCCACGATTAACTCCGGACATCACTATGTCTCCAGCCAGTGAGAATCAGCTGCTTGGATACACCAAGGAGTATACCTCGTGCTAGTCTCGACAGAATTGATGGTGTCCAAATCCATCAATTCATTGACTAGGGATAATTCCGATACATCACAATTACACATGTAGAGATACTCACTAGTTGTGATCCAATCACAAATTCTCTCATGCTGTGAATCGTATCGTGGACATTCAGTAAATGAGTTTAAGATCCAATCAAATACATAAAATATGTATACTCAAATAGTGAATCTTCATTTATCATATAAATGGTTCATACATAAGGCGATTGCCTTAGGACATCTCTCATATATTACTAACAGAGTCCGCCACGCATTTCTGCTTGACACTCCTCCATACTATGGCTCCACCTCCAAAAGTAAATACAAACCCCGAGGTAGACTTACTCTTGTCCCTATCTGATTGGAAATCCGAATCCGTGTAACCCACAGGGACTAATTGATCTGCCCGGTAAACCAGCATATAATCCCTAGTCCTTCTCAGGTACTTCAATATATGCTTTACCACAGTCCAATGTCCCTGTCCAGGATTACTCTGATATCTGCTAACCATGCCCACGGCAAAGCAGATATTCGGTCTCATACATAGCATAGCATACATAAGGCTTCCTACTGCCGAAGCATAAGGAACCGCCTTCATGTCCTCTATCTCCTTTGATGTTTTGGGACACATCTCTTTAGATAAAGGAACTCCATGCCTGAAAGGTAGGAAACCTTTCTTGGAGTTCTGCATGCTAAAACGAGCAAGGATAGTGTCAATGTATGAAGCTTGAGATAAGCACAACATGTTGGTGCAGTGGACACCTAAGTCGAACCTAAGTTTTGATTATAGCAAACGATACAAAGTTAAGCTTATGTTGTTATCTCACGAGCTGAATCGAGTGTGCAGAAGATTGCTATAGCTGGAGCTAAAGGCTAGCGACACCCGGAGGAAGCCACGGTGGTCGGGCGACACTCGCGTGACTTCGGAGGGAGCCGAAGGAATCGAGTAGAAGGCCGGAAGCAAAAGCGACACGTAAGTATCGAGGTAAGCTCGTGTGTGTGAGCGTAAGTGAGGTCGTATCCTCTCTACGGGGATGATCTTAAGCGTAGATCCGACCCAAGACATCTCATAGGTGGTCTAGTGTTTTTGAGCTAACTTTGACTTGCGAAGCATCCGATCGCACTGAGGACTCGACCGCTGTATCGGCCGATCGCTGGAAGGTCATCAATCGACGCGATGTCGCCATCGATCGATGATGGCCATCAGTCGACTGATGGTCAATGATCAGATTCGAGGAGTCAAGGCTTATCACTCCACCTCAAAGCGGTTTGGTGTCCATTTGTGATTGGTTGAAGACCCACTCGAAAAGGGGCTCAAAGGCTATAAAAGGAGGGCCAAACCTAGGGTTTCATCAACAATTCTAAGCTTCCAAAAAGTCTCCGCAAAGCTACCGACAACAACGTGCTTCTTCTTCTCCGACGTCTAGGTTTCATTTCCTTTATTTTTGTACGTCGGTTTTAATTTTAGTGTCGTTGCTCATTTACATTCTTCGAAGCTATTTTTCTATCGTAACGAGGAGAGGGGGAGTGTCCCTCTACCTCAAGTTTTTTTGTATCGATTAACTCCTACCTCCAACGAGGAGGAGTTTGTTTAGTGATTTGCCCTCCGTGCGTGGTCAAGGACCACTAGGGCCTTGGAGTAGTAGCCTTCGGCTACGAACCAAGTAAATATCTTGTTTCTATTGTCTCCTTTACTTTTTGTTTTGCTTATCTTTCCGCTGCGTATATTTGTCTTGAAACGAATTCGAAAAAGTTTTTTCTTTCGCTATTCACCCCCCCTCTAGCGAACCGCATTGATCCAACACAACATCCTTTTCTTGCGATCCCTTATAACTTTGATCCCAAGGATGTGTCCCACTTCTCCCAAGTCCTTCATATCAAACTGTTTGGACAACCATACCCTTACGTCTGATAACACTTTGATATTGTTGCCAACTAACAAAATGTCATCTACGTATAGTACAAGAAACACCACTACGTTTCCGTCACATCTCTTGTATACACAAGGCTCATCCGGACTTTGAATAAATCCATATGACTGGATTACCTCATCAAAGCGGATGTTCCAAGATCTAGAAGCTTGCTTTAATCCATAAATAGACCGATTAAACTTACATACAAGATGCTCTTTGCCTTTAGCAATGAATCCCTCTGGTTGCCGCATATAGATGTTCTCCTCAAGACTTTCGTTAAGGAAAGCTGTCTTGACATCCATTTGCCAAATCTCATAATCCATATGAGCAGCTATAGATAAGAGAATCCGGATAGACTTAAGCATAGCTACCGGCGAAAAGGTCTCCTCATAATCGATACCCTCTTTCTGAGTATACCCTTTCGCAACAAGCCTAGCTTTGAAGGTCTCAACCTTCCCATCTACTCCTCTCTTTCTCTTGTAGATCCACTTGCATCCAATGGTTTTTACACCATCGGGTGGCTCTACTAGCTCCCAGACCTGATTAGAATCCATAGATTCTATCTCTGAATTCATCGCACTTTGCCAAGATACCACATCTCTATCTTGGATTGCCTCATATATCCAGGGATCAGTTCATGTTCACTGTGACTAAGTCCAAGACTCTCCCAAAAACATGAATCTCTCTGTTGTCTAACAACCTCCCACTACGACGAGGTGCCTCCCGTGTATGCTCGTGACACGCTGCAAAGGACTTGTGGTGTCTCCTCTTGTACGGTGGTATCAAGTCGGACTTCTCAACTCCTCAAGAACAATCCTACTCTTGGGCTTGTGGTTCATTACATAATCCTCCTCTAGAAATCAAGCGCTCGTGCTAACGATCACCCTCCGATCTCTAGGATTATAAAACAAACCAGCTGCCTCTTTAGGTAGCCAACAAACATGCACACTTCGCACGAGGTTCCAACTTACGAAGACGCCTTCAAGACATAAAAGCCGACTCCCCATATCAGAATATGTCTTAGACTAGGCTTTCACCCGATCCACAATTCTGGGGGTAGAAGTGCGATTTAGATGGAACCAAGTTGAGTGTACATTTTGCCGTATCGATGCATACCCGAGCGAAATAGGTAACTCGAATAACTCATCATCGATCGACCATCTCCATAGAGTCCTATTCCTTGCTCTCGCTACACCATTCTGGCAGGGTGTGCAGTGCGAACAATTGGGATTGAATCCCAGCCTCTGATAAGTAACTCCTAAACTCTCCCAAGAGGTACTCGCCACCACAATCAGATCGTAATGTCTTGATACTTTTACCTTGACGGTTCTCCACATCAGCCTTGAATTCTTTGAACTTGTCAAAGCATTCAGACTTGCGGCGCATCAAGTAAATGTATCCATACCTTGAATAATCGTCTATAAATGAGACGAAGTATTCAAAGCCACCTCTTGCCTGGATAGACATAGGACCGCACAAATCAGAATGAACCAATTCTAACACATCTTTGGCTCTATACCCCTTGGCCTTGAAAGGCCTCTTGGTCATTTTACCTTCCAAGCAAGATTCGCAGGTTGGGAGATCCTCCACCACTAATGAACCCAAAGGTCCATCAGCTATCAACCTTTGAATTCTGCTTAGGTTAATATGACCAAGCCTTAGATGCCAAAGATATGTTTGGTTCATTTACGAAGGTTCTTTTCTCTTATTAGACTTAGAAGATGAGTTATTGATTTCTATATGCATCGTGGGAGTTTTTGGTTCAAGAGTATATAAATTGCCAACCAATGTACCAGAACAGATAATCTCCCTATTTCTTTTTATAACCACTTTGTCATTAAAAGAAACAGAATACCCATCCATAAACAATTTAGAAACTGAAATTAAATTCTTTCTAAAAGTAGGTACATAAAGACAATTTCTCAAAACCAAAACTTTATTCCTATCAAAAGATAAATAAACGTCTCCCACTGCAATAGCCGCCACCTTTGAAGCATTGCCCATGAAGACGGTAATCTCTCCCTCAGCTAGTCGTCGGGTTTCCTGGAACCCCTGCAAAGTATTGCAGACATGATCAGTGGCTCCTGTATCTACACACCAGACACTGGTAGATAACACCGCTAAACATGTTTCAACAACTAAACAAGAAGATATACCTTTGTTCTTTCGGCGAGGACAGTCCGCCTTCCAATGTCCAGTCTGCTTGCAAGTGAAGCACTTGCCTTTCGGCTTCTTCACTCTTGCCTGTGGTCCCACTGCCACTTTCTTCGCTCCACCTTGTTTCTTCTTCTTCTTACCTTTCGGTTTAGAGGAAGAAACCTTCTGAGCGACCATGGCTTGAGCACTCTGACGAAAAAGCCCCTCTACCGCCTGGAGTTCTGTCAGAAGCTCCGCCAACGAATACAACCTTTTGTTCATGTTGTAGTTGAGGCGGAACTGCTCAAAACTCCTAGGCAGAGACTGGAGAATGATATCGACCTGGGTTTCCCCATCGATCTCAGCTCCTAGGACTTCCATCTCATTAAGATGAGCCATCATCTTGAGAACATGATCCCTAACGGGTGTTCCCTCGATCATGGAGGTCGTCATCAAGTTTCTCATAGCCTCCTGCCTAGCCGCCCTACTCTGATCTCTGAAAAGTTCCTTGAGATTGAACATCATGTCATAAGCTGTGGCTATGGCCTGATGTTGATGTTGCAGCACATTTGACATAGATGCCAAAATGTAACACCGCGCCATCTCATCTGCCTTGACCCATTTCTTATAACGTTCTTTCTCCTTTTCATCAGAGTCATCGGTGGGCTTAGGAGGACAGACCTCGAAGAGTACAAATTTGTACTCCTCCGCAGTTAAGACAATATCCAGGTTTCTTTTCCAATCAATGTAGTTTGGACCAGTAAGTTTGTTTTCTTTTAAAATCACAACAAGTGGGTTGAAAGCCATTTGAAAATCCTAAAAATCACAATGATCAAAATATTAGATTTCAAAAATTATTGATTCCTCAAAACAATAAAATCCCGAAATCAACCAACACCTCAAATCACCGAGAATGTCGCATGCCACTCTGTGTGGACGTATACGAATTCTACATTTGTAAGAGGAGGTTTTACCCATTAATTTTATTATCTTGTCAACCTTACTTTTTCACAAATAAAATTAATATTTGGTTCCTCTTTGGCCCTACAAATAAAAGCAGTGACTCCTATGGGGAGGATACTTTTATTTGTATCTAAGTGTGCACCATTACACGATACTAAGGGAATTATTTTGGATTATGTGCCTTACCTCTGTGGAAGTACACATGCTCCTAGATAATTTCCTATAACCATTATTTGACCTAGTGATCCGCAAATAAACCCGTCCTCAGGGAGGAAGGCACTCAGAGCCGACACACAAGTTTGTTGCATCACACGTCAAATTGTAATGGAGGCCGCGGGAATTAATTAAAATGTCCCTCTCCCACTTAGTAAATTGCAAATGAGGAATTTTAAATCATACACAACATGCATATAAAACAAATAAGCAATAAATATGGAAAAAACAGAATTTTTCCAACTATTATGGCATTGTCCTCCAATATGCATCCCGTCGTGTCGCCACCTCGTCCGCTCCATCTTTTCCCGTGCGCAAGTCACCAAAGAGTTCCGAGCCGAGATAAATCATTTTATTTACATCCATCGATCCTATACTCCACGAAGGAGTGTACAAATAATCTAGATCGAAAGTAAACTAAAATGATCGGCTAAACAATGCCGTATTTAATTACAAAAATTAAATACTAATCTAGCCTCGTCAACCCCGAGGATTCAAATAATAAATTTTTACACACATCCATTCACATACACACACATGGCCATAATAGTTGGATCTTATGCCTGCAACCAAAGAATTAAACTACGCATATCCTACTATTATCCGTCACATATAATATATGAAAAAGTGCATAAAAAATTAACTGAATCCAAAACACACAAAACCGAAAACCGTGGCTCTGATACCAATTGTTGGGGGTCGCTTTGGAGGCTCATTGGCTCCCATGTCCCCGGATTAAAATTTTCACTAATGAAAGAATTAATCCGGATGGGTTGAGCTTCCTTAGCACAACCTATTCGTCGTCGTGCTAACAACTTGAGTGGTCGCTTGAACAAACTAGTTGTTCAAGCAACACAACTCTTCTAGTTGGTTAGCCGCGGAAGAGACGACGGATGGATCGCCGGTTTTTGTGTTTGTCTTCGGGGTCCATGATTATACAATATATATTCATACACACACATGCATAATCAAAATATTAAAGAATATATTCAGATCTGTAAATAAAGTTAAAATAACTTTATACCTTACGATCTTCTATCGTATGTCCTATCCTTCTCGTGGACGACGTGTGGACGAAGATCCTCCACGAGTAGAAGCCTTCTAGATCACTTTCTTCTCTACCTTGTCCGCTGCGAATAAAGAGAAGAAACCACAAATACCTTCCTATCTAGAACTGGCCACCAAATTATGGAACTTGGTGCAACCGCCGACCAAGGAAACAATTGGATGAAGCACCGGCCAACTTGAAGAGGAGTTGCCGCCGGCCACCAAGGAGAAAGGAAGGAGGAAGACCACCGGCCACCAATGGAAGGAGAACCGCCGGCTAAGGAAGAAGAGAAAGGCCTTAATGATGGGCGCCGGCCAAGTATTGATGGATGAAAATGGGCGCTGGCAACAACTAGAAGGAAGAAGAAAGTTTCCGCCCACTTTTTCTCCAAACCCTAGCCACCCACTTCTCCAAAAGCCAAACTCTAATTCTCTAATTCAAATCCTTGATCATTATTGCCGCCCAACCCTAAGAATCTATTTATAGAATAGGGCTTAAGCCTCCTTTAATCTCCATCATCGGATCTAGGGATTTAATCTCCACCGTCGGATTTAGGGTTTTTATCCCAACCGTCGGATCTAGGGTTTAATCCCAACCGTCGGATCTAGGATTTCATCCCAACCGTCGGATCTAAGGTTTCATCCCAACCGTCGAATCTAGGGTTTTATCCCAACCGTCGGATTTAGGGATTTAATCCCAACCGTCGATTCTAGGATTTCATCCTAACCATCGGATCTAGGGGTTTAATCCCAACCGTTGGTTCTAGGGTTTCATCCAACCATCGGATCTAGGGATTTAATCCCAACCGTTGGTTCTAGGTTTTGTTTTACATTCTTGGATCTAGACTTCACAAGGATTATATTAGGCTACGATAGGGACCATAAGGAGGAGTTGGGTCTTGGCCACCCGATGGATCGGAACCACACAAACTTGATCCATCAATGATGTTCCATTCCACTAGAGGATCATCATTGAACTACCTCACCAACCCCCATAAATTAATATGGGCTCCATTTATTATTTGTACATTAATCTCCCCGTGTTTAAGATATCGAATGTCCAAAATTAATTGATTTATCGACCATCAATTAATTAACATCTAATTCCTCGAGTAGTACCACTCAACCTTATCATCATGTTGACTAAGTCAACCAAATTGGGTTTACATGATGAACCTTATGAGCTCCTCAAGGGGACATCATCAACCTAATATATAGGACACGGTTTCCTCCTATAATCAACGACACACCATGTAAATAATATTATTTCCCAACTTACCGGGCATATTGATTTAATCCATCTAAATCTCACCCACTGGTAAATCAAAGAAATAAATACTAAGTACATGTGCCCGTTATTATATCGGGATTAAGAGCATGTACAACATAATATCCGAGGTCCGATTCAATTATGTAGTCAGTACTAAATTGAATCACCTCTATGTCGTCCTACTCAATACACCTAAGTGTACTAGTGTAACTCTATGTTCAAGATAAAACAATACCAAGCTACACTACAACCATGCCAATGGTTTGTCCAAAACCATCTTGGTTGTGAGCCTTTACTTATATTTTACAAGGTACTGATAACATGATCTTCTGTGCCACACCAAGCACCATGTTATCTACAATGTAAAATATTAGACAATATGCACACATATATAATGAATATATAAAATGCAAATAATGATCATGTGATTCTTATTTCAAAATAAAATGTTCATACAAAAAGAGCTAAGATTTCAGTATACATTCCAATAGTTTAGACAAGAAAGGTTTTTCATTTTTAATGAAGGACAAGTGTTGTTCCGTTTATTTAAATGATATGTTTTTTTGTAGTGCACACCTTGTGAATGGTCTCTATCTTCTAGATATTGAAACCCCAGTCTATAACATGAATACCAAACGGTTCAAATCTAATGATATGAACCAAATATATCTCTGGCATTGTCACTTGGGTAACGTAAATGAGAGTCGCATATCCTAATTTCATAAGGATGGACTTCTAGACTCATTTGATTTTGAATCATATGAGGTGTGCGAATCTTGTCTACTGGGCAAGATGACCAAGCGTCCTTTTAGTGGACATAGTGAACGAGCTACTGATTTGTTAGAACTCATACATACTAATGTATGTGAGCCTTTCAATGTAGCAGTTAGAGGAAGCTATTAGTACTCCATTACATTTATTGATGATTTTAGTAGATATGGATATGTGTATCTTATGAGACACAAATCTGAATCTTTTGAAAAGTCCAAAGAATTCAAGAATGAAGTACAAAACCAACTTGGTAAGAGTATTAAAGTGCTTCGATATGATCAAGGTGGGGAATACCTTAACCAAGATTTTTGTGACTATCTCGTTGAGTTTGGGATTAGATCTCAACTCACTCCACCTGGAACACCACAGTGGAATGGTGTATCAGAAAGGAGAAATTGTACATTATTAGATATGGTATGGTCCATGATGAGTCACACAAATCTTCCTTCTTTCTTTTGGGGATATGCTTTAGAGACGACTGCTTTCACACTTAACTGTGTCTCATCTAAGGTAGTCATAAAGACACCATATGCGATATGGACTAGGAAGAGTCCCAAGATGTCTTTTATGAAGATTTGGGGTTGTGAGGCTTATGTTCGACATCAAGTCTCCAACAAACTAGGCCCCAAATCAGACAAGTGCTACTTTGTAGGATATCCTAAGGAAACGAAAGGATATTACTTCTACAATCCCACACAAGGCAAAGTATTTGTCGCAAGAAATGACATATTTCTAGAAAGAGAGTTCATTTCAAGAAGAACTAGTGGGAGTAAAATCCATCTTGAAGAAGTTCAAGATATAGATAACACTGAGATGGAAATTTAACAGGCACCACAAAGTATTGTGGATGATGAGATTATTGTACAAAAAGTTATGGAGCAACAACCTATTCAAGTAGACCAACCTCTTCGCAGGTCTGATAGGATACGTCGTCAGCCTGAGAGATATTCATTTCTCTTGTCTAATCATGATGACGTTATGCTTGTTGAGTTGAACGAGCCTACATCCTATCAAGAAGCTGTGATGAGCCCAGATTCTGAAAAATGGCTAGAAGCCATGAGGTCCGAAATGAAATCCATGTACACTAACCAAGTATGGACTTTGGTTGATCCACCTGAAGGGGTCAAACCCATTGGGTGTAAGTGGGTCTTTAAGAGAAAGACTAACATGGATGGTCTTATGCATACCTATAAAGGGCAATTGGTAGCAAAAGGTTTCAAACAAATTCATGGTATTGACTATGATGAAACTTTTTCACCAGTTGCGATGCTTAAGTTCATTCGGATCATGCTTGCTACTACAACTTACCACAATTATGAGATGTGGCAAATGGATGTCAAAACTGCATTTTTGAATGGAAACCTACTTGATGATGTGTACATGACACAACCTGAGGGTTTTGTAGATCCAAAGCATGCTGGCAAGGTATGCAAGCTGCAAAGTTTGATTTATGGTTTAAAGCAAGCATCTAGAAGCTAGAATCTTCGATTCGATGATGCAATCAAAAAGTTTGGTTTCATCAAGAATGAAGATGAACCCTATGTCTACAAGAGTGTTAGTGGGAGCATAGTTATCTTTTTTATCTTGTATGTTGATGTCATACTTCTTATTGGAAACAACATCTCTATGCTGCAGTCTGTGAAGAGTTGGCTTGGGAATTGTTTCTCAATGAAGGACTTAGGTGAAGCAACCTATATTTTAGGCATTAAGATCTATAGAGATAGATCTAATAGATTGCTTGGCTTAAGTTAGAGTGCATACATTGATAAGGTGCTTAAATGTTTTGCCATCTAAAATTCCAAGAAGGGATTTCTAGCAATGTCACATGGTGTGAGCCTTTCGAAGGCTCAATGCCCTTCTTCTAAGGAAAAAAGGGAACGCATGGATCAGATCCCTTATGCATCTGCTATAGGGTCTATTATGTACGCTATGCTATGCACCCGTCCTGATGTCTCATATGCTCTAAGAATGATGAGCAGGTACCAGTTAGATCCAAGTGACAGTCACTAGACATCCGTCAAGAATATTCTTAAGTACTTGAGAAGAAATAAAGAACATTTCTTGATATTTGGAGGCAATAAGGAGCTCACTGTAAAGGGTTAAGCGATGTTAGCTTTAAAATGGACAAGGATGATTACAGATCGCATTCAGGGTATGTATTTATTTTAAATGGTGGTGCTATGAGCTGGAAGAGTTCAAAGCAATACATAATCGTGGATTCTACTACAGAGGCTGAGTATATTGCTACTTTAGATGCAACAAAAGAGGTTGTTTAGATCAGGAAGTTTGTTTATGAGTTTGGTGTAGTTCCTAGCATCGTGAGCCCTATAGAGATTTATTGTGACAACAACCGGGCTATAGCACAGGCTAAGGAACCTCGTTCTCACTAGCATTCCAAGTATATACTACAGTGGTATCTGTAGGGTGATCATTGGAACGCTAGAGGGGGGGGGGGTGAATAGCTTGATTTCATTGCGTAGATGGAAATTGTTCGCGTTTGCTTGTTTACAATCTTATTAGTACGCAGCGGAATATACAATAATAAAATACAACAAGAATAAACACACAAACACGAGTATTTAACGTGGTTCGGAACCTCAAGGTTCCTACTCCATGGTTGAGCTCAACGAGCTCTAGTGGTGCACACACAACCACTAATAAACACTCCTTCTCGGAACAATCCGGAGGCGGAGAAACCTCGTACAATAGTTTATAACAATAAACTAAATACAACAAGCAACTAATATGAAATACAATGCAATACAAGTAAAGAAAACACTTTACAAATGCCTTTGGATTGCTTGCTTTTGGTTGCTTGAAGAATGGCCTTGGAGACCCTGATTTGTAGCAACAAATCACCCCAAGGATGCTTAAGAACTGGATGACTTTTTCTCCTCCACAAGCTCCATTTATATCTTCTGCCTAGGTTGGAAAAAGTCGATCAGTCAATTGCTCGGGACCATCAGTGGACTGATCACACTATTGCTGTGAGACAACGGTGTAATCCACACTGGAAAAATCCAACAGCTAGGACATCAGTCTACTGATCATGACCATCAGTCGACTGTTCAAGCCATCACTCGACTGCTGACTGCAGCGGTCAAGTGAGACTCCATTCTGTGCCCTAAAACCCGAGCATCAGTCGACTAATCACAAGATCAGTCGACTGCTCATCCAATCAGTCGACTTTCAAGCTCTGGCAGTCGACTGCTGGGACACATCCCACAGTTAAACCTTGTTGACTCTCACCAGTCGACTGCCATATGGTACCAGTCGACTGGCACACCTCAAACATGAGGTTTTAGCCCAAGTATGGTTCCCCCATACTTGCTAGACCACCCTTAGCCTAGACCTAAGCCTTCTAGCCACCTCCATCAGCTTCATACCTCTCGGATCCCTCCAAGTCATCCATGACTTGTTCATCCATCGCGCTAGCCTTCAGGTGCTTCCATCGGCTATGTCATGCTAACGATGTCTACACCACCAAGGCAGATTGGACTTATGCCGCCAAGACTCCACTTGGACTTTACGCCGCCAACCATTGGACTTATGGTGCCAAGACTCCCGCTTGGACTTTACGCCGCCAATATCAAACCCCTTGGACTTCTCAAATGCCAAGACTAAAGTTTGGACTTTCCCTTGCAAACCCATGTTGGACTTTCCATGCCAAGACCCATGCTTGGACTTTTCCTTGCCAAGACCCATGCTTGGACTTTACATGCCAAGTACTCAAGACTTGGACTTTCCAAATGCCAAGTGTCCCACTTGGACTTTCCCAAATGCCAAGTGTCCCACTTGAACTTTCCATGCCAAGTACTCAAGACTTGGACTTTCCCATGACAAACACATTGTCATATGTTTTTGTCGAACATCAAAACATCTCTCGAGTCAAGCTCGAGTCCTGGTCAATCGTGACCTGGGCCGATTGCACCAACAGTATCACCTCATTCGAGAGATCATTGATAGAGGAGATGTGTGGATATGCAGAGTAGATACTGATGCTAACATTGTGGATCCCTTGACTAAGGCTTTGGCATAGAGGAAGCATGATGGTCATACTAAGTCACAGGATCTTAGAGATTATAGTGATTGGAACTGAAGGGATCCATGCGCGCTCAGAAACCATTTATAAGCACATAAGTAGTGGAAAAATAGGATCCCTCCACAATCTACTTCAGGTATATTTGTTATTGAATGTCATATTGTTTCTTCTAGCAATTGGGTATTGGATACTGGGTGTGGCTCACATATATGCAATGAAATACATGGGCTTAGAAATAGAAGAAAACTAGTTAAGGGAGAAGCAGATCTAAGGGTTGGCAATGGAGCAAAAGTTACTGCAGTAGCCAAGGGTACTTATATGTTGTGACTTCCTACGGGACTAGTTTTAGAGTTGGATGATTGTTTTTATATTCCTTCATTAATAAAGAACATTGTTTCTATTTCATGTTTGAATAAGAAAGGTTATCATTTGATGTTTAGTAATAATTGTTGTTACATTACATTGAATGGTGTTCTTTATGCTACTGGGATATTAAATAATGGAATCTACATGTTAGATACATCCAACAAGATATTCAATATCAAATCAAATAGCAAACGTGCTAAGTAAGATAATAAATTAACCTCGTAATTATGACATTGTCGTCTTGGCCATATAAGCAATGAACACTTGTCCAAACTGCAGAGGCTTGGCATTTTGGAGTCTTATGAATCAGATTCATTAGACACATGTGTTTATGCTTAAAAGGAAAGATGACTAAACTACCTTTCAGAGGAAAGGGTGAACGAGTAGTTGAGGTATTGGGCCTTATACATATCGATGTATGCGGACCAATGTCAATTCATGTCATAGGAGGTTATAGCTACTTCGTTATCTTTATCAATGATTATTCATGATATGGGTATTTGTATATATTAAGATACAAATCTGAAGTCTTTGAAAGGTTTAAAGATTTTAGAAATGAATTAGAGAAACAACTTGGGAAAAGTA
Organism: Wurfbainia villosa; assembly: GCA_025175895.1. Classification (NCBI taxonomy): domain Eukaryota; kingdom Viridiplantae; phylum Streptophyta; class Magnoliopsida; order Zingiberales; family Zingiberaceae; genus Wurfbainia; species Wurfbainia villosa. The sequence continues at coordinate 73,419,853 of CM046000.1, read as the reverse complement.
TTAAATTTCTTCGATAATATCAAGGTAGTGAGTACTTAAGCCAAGAGTTTCAAGATTATCTAAGGGACAATAACATATTTTCCCAAAGGACTCCACCTTACATGCTACAACATAATGGTGTGGCTGAAAGGAGAAACTGAACCTTGTTGGACATGGTTAGGTCAATGATGCAGCATGTAAGTCTTCCAAAAATCTTTTGGAGTTACGCACTCGAGACTGTTGTTTACTTGTTAAATAGAGTCTCGACTAAGGCAATCTCTACTACTCCATATGAGATGTGGAATAGTAGAAAACCTCATTTATCTTATTTGAAGATATGGGGTTGTCCTGCTTATGTGAAGAGGACAGTATCAGACAAGTTGGAGGTTAAGTCTGATAAGTGTCTATTTATTGGTTACCCTAAGGAAACGAGGGGTTACCAATTATATCATCCCTTGAAACAAAAGGTGTTTATTTCAAGGCATGTTGTATTCCTAGAGGAGTTTCTCTTACAGGAAAATAGTGGGAGTGAGGTTAAACTAAGTGTAGTTCAAGAGGCTCCGGTAGACACATAAGAGATGCCTAGTCAAAAACCATAGCTGATTACTCATTCGGATGAGGTGATAGCTAAACATGATAATACACCACCTCCTCGTAGGTCTAGTATGACACGTAGGATTCTTGAGAGATATGGATTTCTCATAAGTGAATCTAATGACGTGTTTCTCATAGATGATGAGGAACCTACTAATTAAGAAGAGGCACTGAATAGTTCAAATAGGGATAGATGGCTAATAGCCACGAGATCGGAAATGAATTTCATGTATGAAAACCAGGTTTGGAACTTAGTAGATCGACGAGAAGGCATAATTCCTATAGGGTACAAGTGGGTTTTCAAGAAGAAAACCGACATGGATGGTAATATTATTACCTATAAAGTTAGATTAGTGTCAAAAGGCTATGGTCAAAGGCAAGGTGTTGACTATGACGAAATCTTTTCACCAGTAGCTATGCTTAAATCCATTCGGATACTCCTAGCCATAGAGACTCATTTTGATTATGAGATATGGAAGATGGATGTGAAAATAACTTTCTTAATGGAAACCTGTCTGAGGATGTATATATGATACAACTTGAGGGTTTCACATCCATTGACAAGAACAAAGTATGCAAGCTTCAACGTTCCATTTATAGATTGAAGCAAGCATCCAGGAGTTGGAATATCCATTTTGATGAGGTAATCAACAGTTTGATTTCTCACAAAATCCTGAGGAGCCTTGTGTGTATAAGAAGGTTAGTGAGAGTGTGGTCGTGTTCCTAGTATTGTATGTCAATGACATATTAATTATAGGAAACGATATTCCTATTTTGCATACAATCAAGGTATGGTTGTCCAAAATGTTCTCCATGAAAGACATGGGAGAAGCAACCTATATTTTAGGGATTAAGATCTATAGAGATAGATTGTAACGACCTGGCCCTTATTGGTAGAATTCGGCGACCCCTATTGGTCGATGACCGTCACCCCTGTTGGCTCGTCGTTACTCACCTGGTCTTCCCACCCCTGGAAGTGGGTTTTTGCCTTCCCCAGGATTCGAACTCTAGACCTCCAGGCTAAGTACTAAAGTTTATGAATCCTGGTAACCAAGTGATCCTAGGATCACTTGGTTGCAGATTCATAAACTTTAGTACTGCTGAAGGTTTAGAGTCGAATCTGAGAAAAAACCACTTCGGTGGCGCAGTGGTAACGAACGAGCCAATAAGTGACGATCGTCGACAATAAATCGCCAGTCAATAGGGGCAAATCGTTACAATAAAAAGCGCCTTTTATTATAGCGGACCGAGGCCCTATTGGCGGGTCGGTGACCCCTATTGGTGGTAGTCACCCTGTTGGCCCGTCGTTACTCACCTGGACTTCCCACCCCTGGAAGTGGGTTTTTGCCTTCCCTAGGATTCAAACTCTAGACCTCCAGGCTAAGTACTAAAGTTTATGAATCCTGGAAAAAAAAATTATATATATGGATTAAAACCTTTAATTAATTGGGATTAATTAGGGGATTAATTGGGCTTAATTAGTGGGCTAATGGGTTAGTTATATAGTTGGGTTAAATCTATTGGGCTTGGGCTAGATTTGGGGGCTTGGGCTGAAATTGGGCTGAAGCTATTGGGCTGAATCCGTTGGGCCAAATTATTGGACTGGAATGGAGTGCGAAAATCCAATTGGTTTGAGCTTAGGTTAGCAGGCCGAAGTTGGGTTGAACTTGGGTTGGTCTAACCGGGTCGCTTAAACGGCGTTTAAAAAGGGGTCAGAAACTCGCGATCGACCTTATTCCTTCTTCTACGATCTCTCCGTTTCTCTTCTCCGACGCGATGCCTTTCCCGATCGCCGCCTTCTCCGTTGCAAGCAATGATCTCGCTGCCGCCACCGGGTCGCCGGAGGTCGTTGGAGGTCGCCTCGAGCAAAAGACCATCAATTGTTGACCACCATGAGCTGGAGCTGCTACCGCCGGTGCCGTCGCGAGCTCAGCGGTTTTCGACCGTCATCTCTCCAGATTTCGTCTTCATTGCCGCTGCCACCTGAGCTCGACTAGTCGCCGTAGCCCATTCTTTTCCTGTGCCTTGTGGCATTATCGCCATCTTTGAGTTCTCGCCGTGAGCTCGATCACAGCGAGCTCACCCTCGTCGAGAGTTGGATAGAGGGTGACCTCACTTCCCTTTGATCCTGATCTGCCATTTCTGGATCTTCGTCGTCGCAACTGATCTCGTCCGAAGCTGATTTTGGATCTGCAGTCTCCTTTGGATCGCTGCGAGCTTGGCTTCATGAAGCATCGGCGGGGCAGATCTCCTCTCTTCCGCCTTCAGCCGCCTCGAGTTCAATCCATTGTCGACCCCCCATCTGCTATCGTCGACTATTTATTCGAGAGGCTAGCTCGATGACGTTTTCACTGTTGAAGCTTAGATCGTTGTCGGCCCGACCAGAGTTTCTCGTCGGCACCGTCGCTCGAGCTTAGATCTACCACAGGTGACACTCGAGCTCAGATCTGCCACAGGTGACACTCTCACCGTCGCCTCTGCTCTTCTGTTGTTCATCATCGACACAGTTTGGGGAATCTGGAATTGAAGCTATACTAGTTGGATGTGTTGTAATTATGCATTGGATTTTTTGGATGGGTTATGCAAGCTGAACAGTTGAGGTAAGATTTGAATTGATCTAGGGTTCAGTCGTTTGGACAGAAGTATATGCTTCAAGATAGGCTGTGGACAATGGTAATATCACGAGGTAAGCTTGGATTTTAGTGTTATTGAATTGGCATTAGAATTACAGTTGGTTGAAGAATTGTACAGGGCTAAGTTACCATGGATCCAGAAGTTGCTTAACGGATGCTAGGCTAGGTGAGATGGATCCGGGTAAGTTATGAATGCATATGATTATTATTATTGTTCATAGTAACATTAAACTTTGATAACTCTGTTTGCAACAGAGCTTGGACTTTCCGGCAGCAATTGGGGTCACTGAGATGTTTTTCCTATGGTCTGATCAGATTGGTGTGTGAGACTGGATGGTAAGCTACTGCTATAGCTTAGTGATAACTGCATTTTTTATTGCGCTATTTTTACTTGTGATTAGATCTTTTAGGCTCTTTGATGGGATAATTATTGTTATTTGGGATGTTTTTACATATTGAGCCTATTTGCGATTAATTACATTAATTCCTATAATTTCAGTATTTTTCATGAATTTCATGCGATTTTGTAGGAACATCTAATGAGGATCTAATTGGAGCAATCACAGCCGTCGATCCAGATCAAATCTGAGCATTATGGACCGTCCGAGGAAAGTGATTGATTTTGAGCCATCCATCTGGATCTGGAGCGATCCTGCCCATACATTAAGATCTACACGTCTTGGCCGTTCATCTGGACCGTTGGATCGTGATTATACCTTCAGACGGATCAGATCCGTCCATTGCAATTCAGATTGATCACAGCCGTTGGATCACAGCATGCTTAGGAGATTAATTGGATTCATTTAACCTAGCTATATTTGGGCGGCTGAGATCAGATCCGCATCCTGACGGCCAGAAAATCACTTAATAAACCTAACTTCTTCCAAATTCGCCATAAAAGCAAACAAAGGCAAGGGCGGTGTTTTCTCTCGCGGCGCGACAGCTCCACATAGCACTCCGGCGATAATTCCAAGAATCCTGTGGTCTTCTCCACCATTCCATCCGCGCACTCTCTTGGTCAGGAGCTCGCAGCAAAGAAGATTTGGGCGGCAGCCCATCGACCGAGCAGGGGAGTGCGTGCGTCTTCACCGGCGATCTTCCGATCCATTACCACCGGAGCTGAGCATTCCAGCTGGACGTGGTCGCAGAAGGCTGGAGGTGATTTGCTACTGCCGTGGTAGCGGCAGAATATATTCCCAGTTCCGGCAGCATCACTTCTTTCGATCCAATGGCGGTCTTCAATGCTTCCAGCCGGTGGCGATGATACCCTTCATTCCCAGTTCCGATCCCATCCACAATAGCGGCCGTGATTTGCGCTGTGCCATCTCCGCAGAGCCATTCAACCTGCTGCCGTGGAAGCGGTAGCATCGCATCCATCATCGGAGCTGTGGATTACCGAATCGATTCACCTCTCATCGGAATCCGACGAGAGATCCGCATCCTGAGACCCTTTGAGCTGTTCGGTATTGTCGTAGGTCACCGGAGAGGGTGGTACCTCTCCGGTGTTTGTGGTTGACTGTTGATTTATTTTATTGTGATTACTGTTGATTCAGTATTGTGTTTTCATTTGCATTTGCACTTGTGTTTTCCTTCGTATTTGCACTTGTGTTTTCATTTGTGTTGTCACTGGTGTTATTACATTGTGTTTGCATTAGTGTTTTCAATTGTGTTTTCGCTAGTGTTTTTAATATGTGCTTTCACCAGTGGCCTTGAATTGTGTTTTTACTAGTGTTCGTAACTTGTGTTTTCACTAGTATCTTACTTTGTATTTTAATCTGCGATTTAACTTGTATTTTATTCTGTATTCTAACTTGTGTTTTAACTCGGGTCGTAGTTAGAGTTTGATTTGTGTTATGCTTTAGTTGTTAGGTTAGTTTCATTTACATTTGACCAGTGTACCGTATAGTGACAGTGCGGTGCCTGGTTGAATTGCATTTCGTTTCTTGCATTTCGTTTACTGCATTTTTAGTGAATGTTTAGCTACTGTGTCGTATAGTGACAGTGCGGTGCATGGTTGAATTGTTCACATTTATTTGATCATCGTGTATAGTGACAAAGTGCTTGGTCGCTTTCTTTTCTCATTAGTTTAGTTTTTCAAAGGATGTTTGACTCATGTGTATAGTAGTGACGCGGTGCATGGTTGAATTGTTCACATTTGTTCGATCATTGTACCGTATAGTGACAGTGCGGTGCGTGATCACTTACTTTTGCGCATTAGGATAGTTGTTTGTTACTTGTTATTTGGTAGTTAGATTTACTTCTTGCATGCTTAATTCCCATGTTTGCTTTTGATTTTGCATTTTGATTGTTTTGATAAATTGTGAAAACCCCCAGTGTTTACTTCTGTTTAAAAACAAACGTCCAGCCATTAGGTTCGTTGGGAGATGACCCGAGTCAGTCCTATACTGCATTAGTGTAGTTAGGGGGTTCGGTAAATAATTTGGGAACGGTATTGCGACACTAATTCACCGCTCTATCAAATTTTGGCGCCGTTGCCGGGGAACTCTAATGGGTTCGTTTGTCTTTAAACTGTAGTTTGTTTGTTTGTTTTCTTTTTCTTTTGTTATTATTGTCTTTCTTATCTTTTCTATCTGTTCTCATTGTGTTTGTTTGTTTTGAAAATGACCAGGTCTTCAGGCGATAAACTCTTTGAGCTGGATCCTGAGATTGATAGGACTTTTCACGCACTGCGGAGAGCACAGGGCAGGTCAATTGATACTTCTGATTACAATCCATCAGAGTTGCAGATAGTCATGGCAGATAATAATAGGACTCTGAAGGAGCTTGCAGCCCCTGATGCGACATACCAGTATTCTTGCATTAGCTACCCAGCTTTAGAGGAGGATTTTGAGCTCAGATCGTGCATCGCTTCATTTGCTTCCTAAGTTTCATGGATTGTCTGTGAAGATCCCAACAGTGCACTTGCACGAGTTCCATGTGGTGTGCTCTACTATGAAGCCACAGTGGCATTTGAGAGGAAGATATAAAATTGAGAGCTTTTCCATATTCACTGTCTGGATCAGCTAAGGATTGGTTATACTACCTTCCACCTGGATGTATTAACAGTTGGCTTGAATTGAAGAAATCATTCTTGGAAAAGTTCTTCGATCCCAATCGCTACCATCAGAAAAGCATCCGCAGATTCAAAGCACCGAGAGACATTGTATGAGCATCGAGAGATTCAAGAAACTATGTTCCAGCTTGCCTCAAAGATCGATCGCTGACCGCTTGCTCAAGATTTCTATGAGGGACTGCTTCCCATGGACAGGAGTATGATAGATGCAGCTAGTGGAGGGGCATTAGTTAACAAGACTCCCAGTGAGGCCCGAGAGCTTATTGCAAACATGGCAGAGAACTCACAGCAGTTTGGGAGCAGAGCTATAGTGACTAGAGGGGTGAGTGAGGCTCACCTGGCTTATACTGATCAGGCGGAGATGAAGAATTCTATACAGGAGCTCACATCCTTAGTTAGGCAATTGGCTCTGAACCAGGCAAGCCAATCTTCTATAGTGCCTATGCAGCCTATGAGAGTTTGTGGTATTTGTTCGAGTCCAGAGCATCCTTCTGATTCATGTCCTTCACTCCAGCAAGATGAAATAGAGAGCAAATCGCTTCTTCCGCACTCAAGACGCCTCAGATTATTCTCCATATCAAGATCGAAGATCAAGACGTTTACCTCACAAAGAATAACATTCCAGATATGATCCGATGTCTGCCACTTATAATCCAGGATGGAGAGATCATCCAAATCTGAGGTATGGGAATTCATTTTATCAGCAGCCGTTTCAGCCAGGACCAGCATTTCAGAGACCCCTAGCCATCCAGAGTAACCCAAAGACAAATGACCTTCGTCACCGCTTGAACCGAGTCTTCCAGCTCAAGTTCAAATTCAAAGACGGAGGATTTTCAGGCTAGCTTTTGTACAACAAGAATAGCCAGCAGAAGACGGATGCATCTATTCAGAACATAGAGAGACAGCTTAGCCAGCTTGCATCTAACATTAACCAGCTGCAGTCACAGGGATCTAGTCAGCTACCATCTCAGACCATTCCGAATCCTAAAGGAAACATCAGCTCGATTACACTGCGGAGTGGTAGAGTTACGTCAGACCCCCAGGCTTGGACCACCATGCGAATCCGATTCTTGGTCGGGTAGCTCAGGCGAGCGAGCGAGCGCGGATCCACGGCCGACGATCAGTCGCCGGCCCATTACCTTTCCCTCGAGAGGCCAAGGTCTGACCTAGGAAGGGGGTTAGTGAAGAAAAGGCTAGGGAATTTCAGGAGCTTGTGGATTTGTTCAGTAAGGTGGAAGTTAATGTCCCTTTATTGACAATGATCGAGCAGATTCCCAAGTATGCCAAGTTTCTGAAAGAATTGTATGTGCATAAGAAGAAGCTGAAAGGAAATGAGTTAATCAGAGTTGGAAAGAATGTTTCAGCACTTATTCAGCCTTTGCCCCAGAAGTGCGAGGATCCAGGAGTTTTCACTGTACCTTGCGTGATTGGGAGCCATGTGTTCGAGGATGCTATGCTAGATCTAGGAGCTTCCATTAATGTGATGCCAAGGTCTGTTTTCCGTTCATTAGGTATTGGACCCTTACAGTCGACAGGTGTAGTGATTCAGTTAGCCAATCGCAGTCAGACACACCCAGCTGGGTTGATCGAGGATGTGTTGGTTAAGGTGAAAGAGCTGATATTTCCATGATTTCTATATTCTTGACATGGAGGGTGATTCGCGGTGTGAGCTCGCTTAATGCAGGCGGACCTTTCCTCAAGGCGACAAGACCAAGATTGATGTGCATGCAGTACACTTTCCATGGAGGTAGGAGATACTGTAGTTCAGTTCAAGATTTTAGATGCGATGAAGCACCCGATGGAGGATCATTCTATTCTCAGCATGGATTTAGAGGATGAGCTGGATTGCATGGGTTTCATTTCTGAGTCTGTTTTTCAGTTGGATATCTCTATACCTTCTATTTTATGTAGTGATTTCAGTGATTCTGATTTTATTGATGATATGATATGACCTATCTGTTGGCCCTTTGATTTTGACAGGGACATGGAATGTGTAGTGACTTTCGACCTTCAGGCAACGCCCCAGGAATCACTTCCATCAGATGTGCAACCACAGCAGCTTGAATTGAAACCTCTTCCTGAGCATTTGAAGTATGTGTATTTGGATAAGGACGGCTGACACATTATTATTGCAGATCTAGATCGGATCGAGAGTGCAGTTAGTAGATCTTACGGCGGCCTGAAGCGATTGGGTGGGCGGCGAGATATCCGGTGTATCGATCCTTCGACTGTATGCATAGGATTCACTTAGAAGAGGATGTAAAACCCAGTTAGACAACCACGGCGGCGGCTTAACCGCGATTCTTGAAGTAGTAAAGAAAGAGGTGGCGAGGCTCTCTACGGTGGCATTATCTATCCTATTTCGAGATAGCAATTGGGTAAGTCGATTCGGTGGTTCAAGAAAGTCTGTATTACGGTGGTTGCCAATCACGGATAATGAGTTGATTCCCACCATAGTTCAGAATTCTTGGAGAGTTTGTGTAGACTACAGGAAGCTTAATCAGGCCAGCAGGAAAGATCACTACCCCCTACCTTTTATTGATCAGATGCTAGAGAGGTTGGCAGGCAAGTCACATTATTGCTTCCTAGATGGTTACCTTTGGGTATTTCCAGATCTGTATTGCTCCAGAGGATCAGGAAGACCACTTTTACTTGCCCTTTCGGGACGTATGCATATCGGCGTATGCCTTTTGGACTTTGCAACGCTCCCGGGACATTCCAGCGATGTATGGTTAGTATTTTTGGTGATTTATTAGAGCATTGCATGGAGGTTTTTATGGACGATTTTTCTGTGTATGGTTCTTCTTTTGATTCTGTCGGATAGTTTGTCGAGAGTTCTACTGAGAGATGCATTGATCTTGATTTGGTTTTGAATTTGAGAAATGTCATTTCATGGTAGGGCATGGGATAGTCCTAGGTCACATTATCTCTGTGCATGGTATAGAAGTAGATCTGCTAAAATTCATGTTATTTCGCTCTATCTTACCCCCGTGCGGGAAGTACGTGCTTTTACGGGACATGCGAGTTTTTACAGAGCGTTTCATCGAGAGATTTTAGCAAGATTGCCCTACCCCTGACCAACTTGCTTCAGAAGGAGGTGGTATTCCAGTTTGATCAGAGGTGCAAAGACTCTTTTGACCAGCTCAGGCAGGCTTTGACATCAGCACCGATCCTTAGACCACCGGATTGGACTCTTCCGTTCGAGTTGATGTGTGATGCCTCGAACTACGCGGTGGGGGCGATCTTGGCGCGAGAGTAGACAGGCGTCTCATGTGATGCACTTTCGCCTCGAGGACATTGGATCTTGCACAATCCAACTACACCACCACAAAAAAAGAGCTTTTAGCTATTGTTTTTGCTTTGGATAAATTCAGATCTTATTTGCTATGTTCTCATGTGGTTATTTTTTCTGATCATGCAGCTTTGAAATTCCTCCTGAAGAAGCCTAATGCAAAATCGAGGCGATTAGATAGATGCTTCTGCTTCAAGAATTCGACGTAGAGATACGCGATAGGAGCGGGAGGGAGAACCTGGTAGCAGACCATCTGAGCAGGATAGTGACGGAGATAGATTCCACCCCCATAGCAGATTCTTTCCCAGATGAGCAATTTTTTCACTTGCAGGGTAAGACACCATGGTATGCAGATATTGCTAACTATTTAGTTGCCCGTGTTGTACCTTCATTTTTTTCTCATGCACAAGTCCAGAAATTGAGAAGTGATGCCAAGTATTATGTATGGGATGATCCTTACCTTTGGAAGTTTTGTAGTGATCAGATTATTAGGAGATGTGTTCCTGACTATGAGTTTCATTCTGAAATTAAATATTGTCATTCTCTGGCTTGTGGGGGGCATTTTGGACCCCAAAGGACTGCGAGGAAAGTTTTAGAGTCTGGTCTGTACTAACCCACCCTATTTCATGATGCCTATGAATTCTATAAAGTCTGTGAGAGATGTCAACGAACAGGGAACATAGGACATAGACATGAAATGCCTCAACAACCTTTATTATTCTGTGAGATTTTTGACGTTTGGGGTATTGATTTTATGGGTCCTTTTCCTGTATCTTTTGGATTTTCTTATATTCTTTTGGCTGTTGATTATGTTTCCAAATGGGTGGAGGCCATCCCCACTAGGACTGATGATTCTCCAGTTGTTGTGAATTTTGTTAGGTCTCACATATTTTGCAGATTTGGGGTACCCAGGGCGATCGTCAGTGATCAAGGGTCTCACTTTTGCAACAGACACATGGAAGCCATGCTAAGCAGGTATGGGGTGTTTCATAAAATTTCTACTCCTTATCACCCTCAGACGAATGGGCAGGCTGAAGTGTCAAATAGAGAGATCAAATCTATACTGGAAAAGATAGTGGGGCCAGACAGGAAAGATTGGAGCAAAAGGTTGGAGGACGCTCTGTGGGCCTACTCTTGCTATAAGACTCCCATAGGCATGTCCCCATACAGATTGGTTTATGGCAAAGCATGTCACTTGCCGGTGGAGATTGAGCCTGAGCTTCTTGGGCGGTGAAAGCTTGCAACATGGATGCTTACGAGCGAGAGAGAGAAAACTTCAACTTCAGGAACTTGAGGAGACAAGGTTAGAAGCGTATGAGAACTCCCGCATTTACAAGGAGAAGACTAAACATTTTCATGATAAGCGGCTTGTGAAGAAGGAGTTCCATATCGGAGACAGAGTTTTAGTGTACCAGTCTCGACTCAGGTTGATTAAAGGTAAGTTGAGATCCAGGTGGGACGGTCCTTTCCTTGTTACTAATGTATTTCCCTATGGTGTTGTAGAGTGCAGGAACCTTCTTGAGGAACACTTACAGAGTGAATGGACACCGTCTCAAAATATTTCACGAGGGGGCAAGCGATGCCTTTGTAGAGGAAGTGCACTTTGCCGATGTTTCTTCTCCGACATGAAAGGGGAGTGTGTTCCTTTCCTTACTGTATTTCCTTCTTTCCTTGCATGTTCGGATTTAGTAGTGTTGGTTGTTTATCTGCCTGATGACTTAGGTTGTTTGTTTGTTAGGTTATTTGTTTGTTCAGTTGTTGTTTAGTCCAATAATATTCCCTATGCATGCCTTAGTATCATTTCAGAGGTGGTAAAAATAAGTTAAGTTTGATCATCAGATTGTGGATTTTTGTGTGTGATAGGAGACTTCAACTGCATGCAGTCACTTGTTATGATGGTGAACTTTTTATTGATAGACCAAGCTTGATTTTTATTCACCTAGTGAGGTTTAAGCCATGTCAATCATTTACCCACGTTAGTGTGATACACGTGTGATACTTGTTACTCTAGAACTTGCTTTGAGTCTTTTCAAAACTGCAAGAACATTTATTTGCATGAATATGATGAAGGATTTCACTCTTGATTCTTTTCCTCACTTGTATTGCTTGTCTAATCCACTTGATACTTCCATGTTATCTTACATGTCATATCCTTACATTTGCCATTTATGGTTTTTGTTATCTTCGTGGATTATCTTTTCTCGTATCTTTGGTTCGCATATTGGAAGAATAACTTGATAAGTTGTTTGTCCGAGACGGACAAAATTTTAAGTGTGGGGAGGATATTACATTTAGTTGGTGCGAAATTTGCTATAGAGCTTGGCCATTCAGAACTTAATCGAACTACGAGATTGGAACTCTTCTTTGGAAAGACTTGTGGTTGAAGCTATGTCTTGATCTAAAGGGATGCCTTGCTGAAATGGCGCGTTATCGAATTATGCGACCAATAGCATCCTTAACTATACGTGCAGCCAATTTCAACCTCAACAAGGGTGCAGCAGCTCCTGTTGCTGTGACATTCTGGTAAACTGGTAGGTGAAGCTTGGGTTGAAGACTGCAGATCGTGTTTCTGCTGAGAGAACAATAGAAAAAAAAATTTTATTGTGAAAATGCATGAATCACAAAGCTATAAAAGGCTGAGCTTACACGTGGATTCAAGGAATATCTATTGGAGGTTATAACAAATTTTCAGAATTCAACGACATTTGGGATGGCTCTACTTAAATTTAGGCGGTGATGTCGATCTAACACTAGGCCCACTTCAATCGAAGGCCTATAACTCATGCCCGAGCCATCGTGGATCAGTTAAAGTGATTAAGGGAAGTTTCGAAATTTTATTCGATATATATTTGTTGAAGTTCTTTGAATTTCCACTGTTGCTGCAGTATCGTGACCAATCAAAAATTTGATGAAAGTATCAAGATTAAGCTGCGAGAAGCGGAAGGAAGTCTGCATTCGGAGATAAAATCTGTTGCAATTCAGATTGGGTAGCGAGTTCACATTAAGCCATGGAATTACAGGCTGTTGTACTGAAAATTGGAGCTCTTAACCTATTTGTTATCCCACAGATTTTGTGATTTGAGAACAACTACAGTGAGAAGTTCTAAATCATTTTTCCCAAAATTTGAAACATCAAGGTGAGCAGATTCTTGCAGAATGAAATTACTTGAGTTCGACTGGACAAGTAAAGATCTCAAGTGGCACTCAAATATGAAATGGGAATTGAGTTTTGATTTGCGACCACAAAGAACCTGCCTTAAGGCGATCGGATCCTTGGAAAGAAAAGGGCACGAGAAGGAGAGCGAAGCGAATTTACGAGGTCATCGACGGCATAAATGTTGGTTAGCTGGATACTTGGAGTAAACACGCAGAATCTCAATATGATTAAGCTGGAAGACCACAAAGATTTAGAATCAATGAAGTGTTGGACTATGCTGGTAGATGGAAAATTCTGCACGATTGAAGAAATATCGATTATCATCAAGAGAATTTGCAGTTTTAGTTCCTAAGGGTGTTTGCCTTGATACATTGACCAACAAGTTTTGATGTCATGAATCTTGTGTGTGCCAAATCGAGAGAGATCATAAGAAATAGAATGGTTTCCAATGAAGTTAGAACAAGCGACTTTTTGAAGAGCATTGGAGATAAGCTGAGAGAAATTTAAATCCAAATTCATAGATTGAAATTATTTGCAAGTCGAGACGGTTGGTCATGGGTATATGAATGGGAAGGTTAAAACACATGGTTAGTAAGTTTCACTCTAAGTCATGGGAATTGGTTGTTGTAGTACTCACTAAAAAAAAAAAAAAAATCATTGAGTGGAAACCGACACGCAAGGATATGCTCTGTGAGAAAATTGTGAATTCTTTGCCATGTTTCAAGTAAAATTTTGAGCAGCGGTGAGACGATCGGAGGTGCTTGGAGAATGGGGAGTATGAAAGAATCATCTTGCAGTCCTTTGTTACAAAATTAACTAAACTAAAATTACGTGATATGGAAGAACAAGCTGCGGATAGAAGAACATGGCGTGAGATTACTTGAATACATTGAGAAGGATTGTATGTATCGAAAGAAAAAAAAAAGGTAGTATCGGACTTTCGTAAATAATAGGAATTACGCTAAACAACATTTGGCAATGCTATGTCTTGGAGAAATTGGAAGAAGGTAGATCTAGAGGTGGAGGGCGTTGTGGCGGTTGTAATGGTAGGAATCGGTGAATGACATTAACAATGCTTATGTCAAATATGGTTAATTCTGTAGCATCTCTTTTCATGACCTTTATGCCAATTAACAATTTGGACAAGCCTTGCGTTTTGTTGACATGGACCTTTAGTAACATAGGAAATAGAAAACAAGTCAAATCTCCATCTAGTGCAAAGATCATAGTGGAGATTTGTTCCTGAAGGTTCCTGAGGCTAATTCAGAGCTAGCCAGTGCAAGCCCTTGTACTCATTACACATTCAGAAATTTAATCTCCATTGGAAGAATTGTCTCGGACTGTGTTGAGCTCCCATAACCTTCCTACACACACCACTTTTAATTGCAACTAATCAGGTTTATTCTTCCAATTCTTCTATTGTTGCTCTGTTCATTATATCTTGATCTTCTGGTATGTTTCTTTTGCAGTCTACATCTGATCTTGTTTTGATATTCGATAAATCCTTTTGATTCATGTATGGAATGTATTGATAGCGGTGGAGAAGTAGATGATAAGCAAGCATATGGTAGGACAATATTACATAGTGTTTTGAGGGTACCCCACCCCTACGATCATTATGTGAGCATGAGTGCATATATCCATTTGGGAGGTTTTATATCAGGCTTGGTTTATTTGATTTGACTGTAAACCATCAAACATGTTGACTGTTGTAGGAGTCGGATCTTTTGAATATCCTAAGTAACTTATTTTTTCTGTCTCTGAATTATTGATCTAGGTATTACTAGGGGAATGAGTTAGGGAGTTAATGTGTCTTTGTTTTTGTTATTGCACGGGACGCGCAAAAATAAGTGTGGGGGAATTTGATAACTGCATTTTTTATTGCGCTATTTTTACTTGTGATTAGATCTTTTAGGCTCTTTGATGGGATAATTATTGTTATTTGGGATGTTTTTACATATTGAGCCTATTTGCGATTAATTACATTAATTCCTATAATTTCAGTATTTTTCATGAATTTCATGCGATTTTGTAGGAACATCTAATGAGGATCTAATTGGAGCAATCACGGTAGTCGATCGGATCAAATCGAGCATTATGGACCGTCAGGAAAGTGATTGATTTTGAGCCATCCATCTGGATGCAGGCGATCCGGCCCATACATTAAGATCTACGTCTTGGCGTTCATACGGATAGTTGGATCGTGATTATACCTTGAACGGATCGGATCAGTCCATTGCAATTGATTGATCACGGTAGTTGGATCACGGCATGCTTAGGAGATTAATTGGATTCATTTAACCTAGCTATATTTGGTGGCTGAGATCAGATCGCTGTCAGACGGCTTCGGAAAATCACTTAATAAACCTTCTTCCGGCCATGCTAACGGCCTTGCGACAAAACAGTGCGGGCGGCGGCGTTTTCCTCTGGCGAGCGCGGCGACAGCTCCACATAGCACTCCGGCGATAATTCCGGCCAATCGGTCTTGATCCATTCCATCCGCGTACTTTTCCCTCTTGATCGGTAGGCTCGCGGCCCGGCATTTAGGCGGCGAGCGTCAGCCGGCAAGCGAGGGTCGTCGCGTCTTCACCGGCGATCTTCCGATCCATTACCACGGGTGAGCATTCCGGTGGGCGTGGTCGCGAAGGTGGAGGTGATTTACTCTGCGTTGGTAGCGGCGAATATATTCGATTCGCGACATCACTTCTTCGATCAATGGCGGTCTTGATGCTTCGGTAGGTGGCGATGATACCCTTCATTCCCAGTTCCGATCCCATCCACAATAGTGGCCGTGATTCGCGCTGTTCCATCTCCGCAGAGCCATTCAACCTGCTGCCGTGGTAGCGGTAGAATCGCATCCATCATCGGGCTGGATTCTGCGAATCGATTCACCTCTCGCCGGAATCCGAGAGATCCGCATCTGAGACCCTTTGGTGTTGGTATTATCGTGGGTCACCGGAGAGGTGGTACCTCTCTGTGTTTGTGGTTGGATTGATTTATTTTATTGTGATTCTTGTTGATTGATGTGTGTTTTCATTTGCATTTGCACTTGTGTTTTCCTTCGTATTTGCACTTGTGTTTTCATTTGTGTTATCCTTTGGTGTTATTACATTGTGTTTGCATTAGTGTTTTCAATTGTGTTTTCGCTAGTGTTTTTAATATGTGCTTTCACAGTGGCCTTGAATTGTGTTTTTACTAGTGTTACGTAACTTGTGTTTTCACTAGTATCTTACTTTGTATTTTAATCTGCGGTTTAACTTGTATTTTATTACGTATTCTAACTTGTGTTTTAACTTTCGGGTCATAGTTAGAGTTTGATTTGTGTTATGCTTTAGTTGTTAGGTTAGTTTCATTTACATTTTGACGATTATGCAGTATAGTAGTGAGTCACGATTGCTGGTTGAATTGCATTCGTTTCTTGCATTTCGTTTCTTGCATTTTTAGTGAAAGTTTAGCTCTTGTGTCGTATAGTAATGAGGCGGTGCATGGTTGAATTGTTCACATTTATTTGATCGTCTTAGTATAGTGATGCAGTGCTTGGTCACTTTCTTTTAATACATTAGTTTAGTTTTTGTTGTTTTGACTCTTGTCGTATAGTAATGATCACGGTGCATGGTTGAATTGTTCACATTTGTTCGATCATTGTACCGTATAGTGACAGTGCGGTGCGTGATCACTTACTTTTGCGCATTAGGATAGTTGTTTGTTACTTGTTATTTGGTAGTTAGATTTACTTCTTGCATGCTTAATTCCCATGTTTGCTTTTGATTTTGCATTTTGATTGTTTTGATAAATTGTGAAAACCCCCAGTGTTTACTTCTGTTTAAAAACAAACGTCCAGCCATTAGGTTCATTGGGAGATGACCCGAGTCAGTCCTATACTGCATTAGTGTAGTTAGGGGGTTCGGTAAATAATTTGGGAATGGTAGTGCGACACTAATTCACCGCTCTATCACTTAGATTTAGTATTACTCGATTGTTAATATTGATTTAGTTGATCGAGATACTAGGATGATGTAGGATTTGATTCGATCATTAGATGTGTGATGATACTTAACTGTAACCTATTGTTACAGGACTTTAATTGTCATAAATACATGGACGTGGAGATGGATAGCACGGATTGCATATCAGGTGGGTAATATCTACCTGGTCTGGTAGTTTTGATCAAATTCTAGTGCATGATCTTGGATTTATGTTTATACCTGTTTACCTTAAATCCACTCTTATTTAATCATATGCTTGTACTGCCTTGACCTTTGAGATATAAACTCTGGTACTTCATTGATTATCTAGCTCGGATAGGAACTATAAACCCTATTATGTATTAGCTGATGGATGTTCAGTAAGTACAGGTGGTTAGGGTTATTTTTGTGACCTCAGATTGGGTTACTATATTACATCACTAGGGTCAGGTGATGAATTGGGTTATGGAGTCGATCATTGTATCGTACACATATTAGTTGTGCATCTATGGTGGATTTAGTTGTCTATGCATAGATAAATGTGTGTAGTTGTCAGTATGTGGTTACGGACTAGAGGTTCTAGCATGATTGTATATCCATTATGGATCGTATATCTGTGTATGGTTATATGGATGGTCGATAGTATCTCGCTACTGACTAGAGGTCTTAGCGTGGTTGATCACGTCGATGAGTATGAATTTCTTTGTACGACAGAGAGAGTGGGCTTCGTCGCCTGTAACGTGTAGAAGATTTCCTTGGATGTTCGAGCTCACTTGATTGATCCCATCTCACACCGGACGGATGGATATTTAATCCGCATTGTGGTATTTGTGTGGATTGTCGTTTTGTGGTTTTAGCCATATTATTTCCGTATCTGTGATATACGGACGTGTTGTATATATTTGGCTTTCGATGTGGCTTCTATTATGTTTCTTGTTGTGTCAAGTCACTCCGGAGTGCACAGTTGGGTCATTGTATATTTTTTTATCTGTTGTATGTTTCCGCTGTGTTTGATATGTTGATATCTTTATATATTGTGTTGTTGTTGTGGGCCTACGGGCCTTGTATTAACCCGATATATTGCCACGTACAGGGGAGATGCCGTCTGTTTACTTTTCGATACGGTATACTCTCGGGGCATGACAATTTTATTGGTATCAGAGCCCTAGGTTGCGAAGTCTACTTTCGAATTTTATTCCGTTCGGACATCGAGTTTTGCTTTACTCGTTTTGATTTTGTGAGTTCTGGGATCTGGCTGTTGCGGACATCTCCGAGCTACAAGGTTTAACGTATGTTAATTGTTATTACATATCCTTCTATTGGTTATGCATTTAGTTGCTTATAACATGGATGACTTGTAGGATATTGGTTAGTATTCGTAATTGTGGTTTGTGTTGGCCACGGGAACGACATGTTGAGGTTATTAGATATGTACCTGCTATCAAAAAGGTAATTACCTTTGAGAGCCGACTGATACCGAGTCGGAAAGCAGGGGTTAGGTAGTCACATCTCTTGTGGAGATCAAGGATTACAGTCCTAAGATTTTCACTAATTATGGTAGGCAGATCATTACCTATGGGGTAATGGACTAAGCGAGTATACTATTACTGATTCAGATAGTAGAAAATTAGTATATGATATTCATGGGGATTTTGATCCCCGGACGGGTCATTCTAGGTTGTATAACATTGAGGGTACTTTTGAGTACTTAACTCGTGTTATACAGAGGAAGCTAAGTTAGTTGCATACCATTATCCGGATTTAGCCGGTACTTGGTGTAAGATATAGGAAATAACCTACGGGAAATAACGTATCACTTAGTCATAGTTCAGTGATGTTGTGAGATAGTATTTTCTCACGTCATCTTCTTTGACTCATTGTCAGGGAATTCTTGGGCATCGAGTAGGGTGATCGTTTGGTTACGAAGGTACCATGCAGAGTCGCTAGACTTGCGAGGGTTACGACCACCTAATAACTCGAGAATGTGATCGATATGTCTTAAGCCACCTACGGTTTACCGGTTGACATCTTGATCAGGATGTTTGGATCTCCTACCAGATTCTACCGGAAGTGCATAGACCGAGTCATGTGTATAGAAATGACTCCGTAGCAAGTGTTTTAAGAGTTGGAGATTTGATAAGCATATATTGCAAGTCAAATTATTGGAATTAGAAGTCTCCGAATGTTGGATAAAAGGAGCAAGATTAAAGTCATGAGTCACGAGCGACTATTGGAGAGTTTTTCGATCATAGAAGACCGATTGCAGATTGTCAGTAGCTTCTCATGTTTATCAGCGAACTCAGAGGAAAGACTCCGAAAGGAGATTATGTGTGTGCAGTGCGGGTTACAACGAGACACAGAGCCAGATTATCCGATGGACCATTGTATCTGTTTCTACTATAAGCAGCCGGTATCTACGAGGAGAGTATGTACTTTGAAGACTCAGTGGAAGACTATGGATGATGCTTTCGAGCGGACGATCCACAACCTCGAAAGCTGAGATCATTACAGAAGATTGGGTTATCACATCAGCAGCGATTTACTACCTCAGATATAGTTGGAGCTCTTTGATACTTTCATCCGGATGAAGAAAGTTACTCAGCAGTATCAGCCAAAGACATTTCAGAAGACTCAGACGTTCAGACGACAACTGTTACTTTTCCAGACATGGTTATGCTTTATATAGAGGAGAGATTTTACGATGATGGTCGTATCTATGCAGTATTCTCCAGTTGCAGTTATACCTTTCACAGAGATAGAACGTGCTATGATGTCGATGATTCTTGATTTTACGAATGATGTGTATCTTTTGCCAAGATAACGTTTACCATCTCCATTGCATTGTTTCATTTTTGTACCTCGTTTGTGATTGATTTGATTCGTACATGATAGTCTTTGCATAAATGGCCCAAAAACAAATGTTGGACAAGTGTACATAATTACTCGAGAGGAAGTATAGAAGACCGAAGGATCGGTCCTTCGGGGCATTACTTTAGGTTATCCTATTTGCGGATATATCGAGAGATACTGGTAGTTTACAGGTATCTTTGTCTAGAACATTCTTGGATAGGGTTCGAAGGGTTCTTATCGACTTGTGGATTGGGGATTTTCTCTACCGTCAGGTGAGATGTTGATCAACAATTAAGAAGTCAAGGGATACCCTTAGCCTTTGCTAGACATACCTCCACTATAGACATATCCTTACGGATAGTTGGATTGTTGGAGCGTTGGTATACTAGGACTCTCGGATGTACGTATAATCTTAGAGTATGCGGATGTAGTTATGGATGAACTCTCAAGCTTGCCACTGCATGGGCAAGTGGAATATGTGATTTAGGTGATTTCGGGAATAGTCCTGATATTGGGGACCTCATACCAGGAAATGATTTTATGGGTATCAGTGTTGCTAAACACTATGGGAGATTTATCTGCCTCAGTGTTTCTTCTTGAGAAGACTTGTAACTCTTTGTTAGAAGAGAGTCAGACTTTGAGTCTATGCATCGATTATCGATGATTGGAATGCAGTAGTTGAGAATGAGTATCCTTTGTTAGGGATAGATGATTTGTTTAGATCAGCTAAATGACACCTGTGTATATCCTAGGGTTGGTCTACGACTGGAGGTTTGATTTTGTAGTGACTTAGTGTCATACAATTATCATTGTCGGTGTGATGATTAAGCTATCGGTAGCTTAGAGTAAAAGGATGCAGGTATGTAGAAGTCGACATTTCATACTTGGTATGAATTTTAGGAGATGTTGATAATATTGTTAGACTTATCGATGATTTAATCGTTCATGGATTTGAGGAATCAAGTACTCTTGGAGTGTTTGAGATCGATTGTCGTCATATCTGTGGAGGATATATTTATGGATATATTCCCAATCTTGAGGGAAGTTGTGGTTTCCCTAGATTGATTTGGTATTTACCATAGATGAGGATAGGATGTTCTAGCGATACTATACCGCCGATTTGTTGGACCAAGAAGGTGATGAAAATCACCTGGTTGGAAGTTTATGAAGCTAGGTTTCAAGGCCTAGAAGGTGACTGACTTTTGGGTCAGTGTTAATTAATCTGTCCGATATGGATGGAAGAATATTGTATGTAGATGCATCATGTCAAGGATTAGGAGCGATCCTGATGCAGTTGAATGAGACGTATATTATGTATATGCTAGTTGAGAAACTAGCGAGATTAGTCATTATAGTCTTCCAGTTACTTCCGGTTCTATATGACCGAGTGGATTTTGGAATAGTAGATTGGTTTCTCTTGTGAGAAAGTAATTCTCCGTTTCCGAGGAGAATAGTGGGATTCAAAGTTGTATCTCGATTTAGGAAGAGTTGTTCAGAAGACTCTTCATTCGAGAGTGATGATTTATTCAGAGTGTATCCGAAAATAGCGAGTTTGAGACATCCTTTGTGGTGGAACGATATATGGGACACGGTTGATTTCGTAGTTTGATGTTGGGTATGCCAACATGCAAAGGTGAATATTAGTGATCGAAAGGATTATGTACTGTGATGAAGGGGGAGCCTAGTACGTTAGACTGTGTTGGGAGATTATCTAGAATTTGGAAAGGACTTGATCGGATTTGGGTAGTCGATGAGCGATTAGCTAAGTCCGCTCATTTTCTTCCAAGCGGCAAGATGGACTTCGTTGGATCACTTAATGAAATTATATTCATGGAGTAACCTTGAGTATCATTTCTGATAGTGATTCATGATTCACCTTACGATTCCGGCAAGGTTTCCCATCGGTTACGGGTATAGAGCTCCACTCTGGTACAGTAATTGACCTCTTAATAGGTTGGCTGAGAGAGTATAAGAGTTGGAATATAATATTCGAGCTCAGTACCCCACTTAGTCACTTGAAATGTGTGACTTTCCTCCGGATACTTGAGATGATTATTGTGACATCTCGTACTCGTATATGAGTCGGAAATTTGGGGACCAAATTTTTATAAGTGGGGAAGCGGAAAAAAAAAATTATATATATGGATTAAACCCTTTAATTAATTGGGATTAATTAGGGGATTAATTGGGCTTAATTAGTGGGCTAATGGGTTAGTTATCTAGTTGGGTTAAATCTATTGGGCTTGGGCTGGATTTGGGGGCTTGGGCTGAAATTGGGCTGAAGCTATTGGGCTGAATCCGTTGGGCCAAATTATTGGACTGGAATGGGTCTGAACCGGTTGGGCTAAATCCAATTGGTTTGAGCTTGGGTTGGCTTGAACTGAAGTTGGGTTGAACTTGGGTTGGTCTAACCGGGTCGCTTAAACGACGTTTAAAAAGGGGTCAGAAACTCGCGATCGACCTTATTCCTTCTTCCGCGATCTCTCCGTTTCTCTTCTCCGACGCGATGCCTTTCCCGATCGCCGCCTTCTCCATCGCAAGAAACGATCTCGCTGCCGCCACCGGGTCGCCGGAGGTCGTTGGAGGTCGCCTCGACCAGAAGACCATCAATTGTTGACCACCGTGAGTCGGAGTCGCTATCACGGCCGCCGCCGCGAGCTCGGCCGCTCGATACTATCTCTTCTGATTTCGTCTTCATCACCACTGCCACCTGAGCTCGACTGGTCGCCGCAGCCCATCCTTTTCCTGTGCCTTGTGGCGTTATCGCCGTCTTTGAGTTCTCGCCGTGAGCTTGATCACAGCGAGTTCACCCTCGTCGAGAGTTGGATCGAGGGTGACCTCACTTCCCTTTGATCCTAATCTTCCATTTCTGGATCTTCGCCGCCGCAGCATATCTCGTCCGAAGTTGATTTTGGATCTGCAGTCTCCTTTGGATCGCTGCGAGCTTGGCTTCATGAAGCGTCGTGCGCGTATCCTCTCTTCCGCCTTCAGCCGCCTCGAGTTCAATCCACTGTCGATCACCCATCTGCCGTCGTCGACTGTTTATTCGAGAGGCTAGCTCGATGACGTTTTCACTATTGAAGCTCAGATCGTTGTCGGCCCGACCGAAGTTTCTCGTCGTCACCGTCGCTCGAGCTCAGATCTACCACAGGTGACACTCGAGCTCAGATCTGCCACAGGTGACACTCAAGCTCAGCTCACCGTCGCCTCTGCTCTTCTGTTGTTCATCATCGGCACAATTTGGGGAATCTGGAATTGAAGCTATACTAGTTGGATGTGTTTTAATTATGCATTGGATTTTTTGGATGGGATGCAAGCTGAACAGTTGAGGTAAGATTTGAATTGAGCTAGGGTTCAGTCGTTTGGACAGAAGTTTATGCTTCAAGATAGGCTATAGACAATGGTAATATCACGAGGTAAGCTTGGATTTTAGTGTTATTGAATTGGCATTAGAATTACAGTTGGTTGAAGAATTGTACAGGGCTAAGTTACCATGGATCCAGAAGCTGCTTAACGGATGCTAGGCTAGGTGAGATGGATCCGGGTAAGTTATGAATGCATATGATTATGATTATTGTTAATAGTAACATTAAATTTGGATAACTCTATTTGCAATAAAGCTTGGACTTTCCGGCAGCAATTGGGGTCACTGAGATGTTTTTCCTATGGTCTGATCCGATCGGTGTGTGAGACTGGATGGTAAGCTACTGCTATAGCTTAGATTTAGTATTACTCGATTGTTAATATTGATTTAGTTGATCGAGATACTAGGATGATGTAGGATTTGATTCGATCATTAGATGTGTGATGATACTTAACTGTAACCTATTGTTACAGGACTTTAATTGTCATAAATACATGGACGTGGAGATGGATAGCACGGATTGCATATCAGGTGGGTAATATCTACCTGGTCCGGTAGTTTTGATCAAATTCTAGTGCATGATCTTGGATTTATGTTTATACCTGTTTACCTTAAATCCACTCTTATTTAATCATATGCTTGTACTGCCTTGACCTTTGAGATATAAACTATGGTACTTCATTGATTATCTAGCTTGGATAGGAACTATAAACCCTATTATATATTAGCTGATGGATGTTCAGTAAGTACAGGTGGTTAGGGTTATCTTTGTGACCTCAGATTGGGTTACTGTGTTACATCACTAGGGTTAGGTGATGAATTGGGTTATGGAGTCGATCGTTGTATCGTACACATATTAGTTGTGCATCTATGATGGATTTAGTTGTCTGTGCATAGATAAATGTGTGTGGTTGTCAGTATGTGGTTACGGACTAGAGGTCCTAGCATGATTGTATATCCATTATGGATCGTATATCTATGTATGGTTATATGGATGGTCGGTAGTATCTCGCTATTGATTAGAGGTCTTAGCGTGGTTGACTGTCAGATGAGTATGACTCTTTGTATGATAGAGAGAGTCTTGTGGATTGTAGTCCTTGCATAGTTGACTTTTGGTTGACCAGGACTCCCCGTGAGATAGGGAGTGTTGCGAGGATACTTGTGTGGATATATGCATCATTACATTTGCATGCATGCTGACGACTGGGTCTCCCTTATGGATGAGACGGGTCGTCAGTCATCCTGCCTCCCCGGCCACTCGGGGTAGTGGTAGCAGGGTTGAGGGCAGAGCATTGGATGTACCACTATGGATGGTGGTAGCTGGAGATGCGCACCTGGCCACTGTGCAGAGTGGTGTTAGCACTCGCCCACTATAGACGGTGGTTGTGTGACGTGCAGTTGTCTTGTGTGCGGCGTTTGTCTACTCATGGGTAGGGACAGTGTGGCTTGCAGCAGGGGCCCCTAAGAGTAGTTAGCTTTTTACGCTTATACGGTACTCAGTCATACTACCCAACTCGGTCACTCGAGAGTGGTGGCAGAGTCCGAGCCTGCTAGTTGTCATTTCGTCGTAGCCACCGCCCCTCTGGGGTCGTGGTTGGACGGGTCCGCAGACAGTGACCATGCATATGCATTGCTGATATATATGTATGCATGTATTTGATATATGTTTTACATATGCCTGTGAGATGCTGCATTTGATTGAGCTATGATTGTTGCATATGGTTGTTCATCATGATACATGCCATCTGCATTTTTATTTACTGCTATGTGTTTAGCATGATACAAGTGTTTGTCCTGACTGATGTATGCATTTGATTAGCGTCATGTCATAGTGTGGTATGGATCGGGTTGTTATCACAGGTGATCATATACTATTCATATGTTGGCATATTGGTCAGGTATGGGATTGACTTAGTAAGTTATATGGGTTATGTTATTATAAATCTGTTCAGGATGATATAGCTTATGGTGTTGCGGACCGTCAGGTACGTTGGTACATTACTTCATGTTCAGTTGATAAGTTTAGTATATACATTGAGTATGACTATACTGTGATTACTTGCTATTAGATTTGGATAGGATTGTATGTCTATTGGACTCATGTTGTATACCTGTAGATCTTCACATGTATACTTGTAGATATATCCTTATATGTTGTTCATGCACTTTCTATATATTACCCCTGAGTTTATACTCACCACCCCGGGACCCTGGGCTTCCTGTCGCCCAGGTAACAGGTAGAAGATTTCCTTGGACGTTCGGAGCTCCGCCAGCTGATCCCATCTCACACCGGACGGATGGATATTTAATCCGCATTGTGGTATTTGTGTGGATTGTCGTTTTGTGGTTTTAGCCGTATTATTTCCGTATCTGTGATATACGGACGTGTTGTATATATTTGGCTTTCGATGTGGCTTCTACTATGTTTCTTGTTGTGTCAAGTCACTCCGGAGTGCACAGTTGGGTCATTGTATATTGTTTTATCTGTTGTATGTTTCCGCTGTGTTTGATATGTTGATATCTTTATATATTGTGTTGTTGTTGTGGGCCTACGGGCCTTGTATTAACGCGATATATTGCCACGTATAGGGGAGATGTCGTCCGTTTACTTTTCGGTACGGTATAATTGTCATGCCCCGAGAGTATACCATGCCGAAAAGCAAACGGACGACATCTCCCCTGTACGTGGCAACATATCGGGTTAATACAAGGCTCGTAGGCCCACAATAACAATATGATATACACAGATATAAATATATCAAACGCAGCGGAAACATACAATAGATAAAACAATATACAATGACTCAACTGTGCACTCCGGAGTGACTTGACACAAAAAGAAACATAATAGAAGCCAAATCGAAAGCAAAATATATATACAACACGCCTATATCAGATCTAAAACAATATTAAAACCACGAAACGATAATCACACAAATACGCGGATTAAATATCGTCGGTGTGAGATGGGATCGGGCGGGTTCAACGCCCAAGGAATCTTCTGTTATCGCGGCGAGCCGGTCTGTGGTGAGTAAACTTCGGTAATATAGAAAGTGCATGAACAACATATAAGGATAGAGCTACAAGTATACATGTGAAGATCTACAGGTATACAACATGAGTCCAATAGACATACGATATCCAAATCTAACAACAAGTAACTAGTAAAGTCATACTCAATGTATATACTAAATCGATCAATCGAATCATAAAGTAATGTACCAGCGTACTGACGCATAACACCATAAGCTATATCATCTCGACAGATATACAATAACATAACCCATATATGTACGAGTCAATCCATACGAATACTCCATATGAGCGATATGATCACCTGTGATAACAACCCGATCCATACCATACTATGACATGACGCTAATCAAATGAACACATCAATCAGGATAAACACCTATATCATGCTCAAGGCGATAATAAATGATGGCATATCATGATGAACAAACATACGCAAGAATCATAGCTCAATAAATGCGACATCTCACAGCATATGTAAACATATATCAAATACATGCATACATATATATCGCAATGCATATGTCGGTCATCGCCGCGACTGCGCAACCACGACCCAGCTGGGTGGCGAGGCGACCAGGCCCGACTCACGCCATCACTCGGTGAGGTTGGTAGTATGATCGAGTATCGTAAGCTAAAGCCAACTGCTGCTGACGCCGCCCTACCCCGAGTAGAAAAATGCGCAGACAACCGTCACACAACCACCGCCTATAGTGGTGAGTGCTAACTACTGCGGTGGCCGTGCGCATCTCGACACCATATCCATAGCGGCGACATCACTCGCTCGCCACCGCTACCAGTGCAGGTGGGAGGCAGATGACGAGACGGCGACCGTCTATCCAAGGGAGACGACACATGCATGCAAATGTAATGATGCATAGATCCACAGTATCTATCTCGCTACTCTATTCACGGAGTCTCGTCACAAAGTCTAAAGTCAGACTACAATCCACAAGACTTCGTCGACAAAGAGTCATACTCATCTACCAACCATGCTAAGACCTCAAGGTCGCAGCGAGATACATGCCATACTACGAATGATATATACAATATGCTAGACCGTTAGACTTCAGTCGCAATTACATAGCACCAATACACATTTATCTATATGAAATCCACCATAGATGCATAACTAATATGCGATGACACGATGCGATACAATTCATCACCTAACCCTTGTGGTGTAACACAGTAACTCAATCTGAGGTCACAAAGATAACCCTAACCACCTGTATTTATTAAACATCCATCAGCCAATACATAATAGGGTTTATAGTTCCTATCCGAGCTAGATAATCAATGAAGTACCAGAGTTTATATCTCAAAGGTCAAGGCAGTACAAGCATATGATTAAATAAGAGTGGATTTAAGGTAAACAGTATAAACATAAATCCAGATCATGCACTAGAATTTGATCAAAAGACTGTAGATATTACCCACGATATGATATGCAATTCTATCCATCTCACGTCCCATGTATTTATGACAATTAAAGTCTGTAACAATAGTTCGATATCATCACATCAATCGAATCAAATCTACATCATCCTAGTATATCGATCAACTAAATCAATATTAACAATCGAGTAATACTAAATATAGAGCTTAATCTCACACACCACCTGATCGCAATTACAGGAAAACATCTCGATGACCCCACGACGGAAAAAGTCCAAGCTCAAACAGAGTTATCGTTTAATGTTACTATGAACAATAATAATAATCATATGCATTCATAACTTACTCGGATCCATCTCACCTGCCTAGCATCCGTTCAGCCATCCATAACAACAGCCTGCATTCTTCGACAGCGCAATTCTAATGCCAATTCAATAACACTAAAATCAAGCTTACCTCGTGATATTACCATTGTCCACGACCTATCTTATAAACTTGTCAAATGATCGAACCTAGATCAATTCAAATCTTACCTCAACTATTCGACTTGCATAACCCATCAAAAATCCAACGCATAATTACATCCAACTAGTATAATTCAATTCCCAACCAGGCCGATGATGAAGAGCAGGGCTGAGGAGCCGAGCTGAGTGTCACCGTGGACTCGAGTGTCACCGTGGTAGATCTAAGCTCGGCGGCGGTGGCGATCGATCGGGCGACAGCCGAACGATCTCGAGCTTCAAGGAAAATGTCGCCGAGCTAGCCTCTTGAAGATCGACGATATGGGAGCTGATTGAACTCGAGGTGGCTAAAGCGAGAGGAGGAAGCCAATCTCGCGCGATGAAAGGAGATCGCAGATC
Source organism: Wurfbainia villosa (assembly GCA_025175895.1). Classification (NCBI taxonomy): domain Eukaryota; kingdom Viridiplantae; phylum Streptophyta; class Magnoliopsida; order Zingiberales; family Zingiberaceae; genus Wurfbainia; species Wurfbainia villosa. Next base: position 73,391,655 of record CM046000.1, on the reverse strand, counting down.
AAAATCAACCGGACTAGATCGTGGCGGCAAGATCGAAAGAAGATCGATCGAGGGAAGTGAGGTCACCTACCGATCCAACTCGACGAGGGTGAGCCGGCCGTGATCGAGCTCACGCGAGAACTCAAAGACGGCGGCGATCGCCACGCGCACAGCGAATGAAAGGATGGGTGAGACTAGTCGAGCTCGGTGGTAGCGGCGATGAAGGCGAAGAGATGACGGCGATGAGCTGGCCGAGCTTCGCGATGGCGCCGGCGTGCCACATGGTGGTGGTCAACAGTGTTGATCTTCCAACTCCGAGCGACCTCGGCGATGGCGGCAGAGAGATCGTTGCGGCGGAGAAGCGCGATCGGGAAAGCACGCCGAGAAGAGAAAGCGAGAGATCGCGAAGGAATAAAGTCGATCGCGCAGTCCACTTTTAAACGCCGCTTAGCGAGACCAACCCAAGTTCAACCCAACTTCGATTAAAGCCAACCCAAGCTCAAACCAATTGGATTTAGCCCAACGTCCACTTCCATTCTGTCATAATTTGGCCTGATCGACGACCCAAGCTTAGCCCAATTTCGAGCCTCCAAGCCCAATAGATTTACCCCAACTAGATAACTAACCCATTAGCCCACTAATTAAGCCCAATTAATCCCCTAATTAATCCCAATTAATTAAAGGGTTTAATCCATATATATATATATATTTCCATATTTTACATTCTCCCCCACTTATAAAAATTTGGTCCCCAAATTTCCGACTCATGTACAAGCGAGATGTCACAATAATCATCTCAAGTATCTGGAGCAAAGTCACACTTCAAGTGACTAAGTGGAGTACTGGGCTCAAATATTATATTTCCAGCTCTTATATACTCTCTCAACATATCGACCATCTATCAAAGATACATAACTGTACCAGAGTGGAGTTCTATACTCGTAATCGATGGGAGACTTTACCAGAATTGTAAGGTGAATCATGAATCACTATCAGAAATGATACCCAAGGATGCCCCATGGATATAATTCCATCAAGCGATCCAACGGATTCCATCATATGGCTTTGAAGAGAATGAGCGAACCTAGCTAATCGATCATCGATTACCCAAATCCTATCAAGTCCTTTCCGAATTCTAGATAGTCTCCCAGAATGTAAAATACGGAAAAAAAAATTATATATATGGATTAAACCCTTTAATTAATTGGGATTAATTAGGGGATTAATTGGGCTTAATTAGTGGGCTATTGGGTTAGTTATCTAGTTGGGTTAAATCTATTGGGCTTGGGCTGGATTTGGGGGCTTGGGCTGAAATTGGGATGAAGCTATTGGGCTGAATCCGTTGGGCCAAATTATTGGACTAGAATGGGTCTGAACTGGTTGGGCTAAATCCAATTGGTTTGAGCTTGGGTTGGCTTGAACTGAAGTTGGGTTGAACTTGGGTTGGTCTAACCGGGTCGGTTAAACGACGTTTAAAAAGGGGTCGGAAACTCACGATCGACCTTATTCCTTCTTCTGCGATCTCTCCATTTCTCTTCTCCGACACGATGCCTTTCCCGATCGCCGCCTTCTCCGTCTCAAGCAACGATCTCGCTGCTGCCACCGGGTCGCCGGAGGTCGTTGGAGGTCGCCTCGAGCAGAAGACCATCAATTGTTGACCACCGTGGTGGAGTCGCTACACGGCCGCCGCGCGAGCTCAGCGGTTTTCGACCGTCATCTCCCCTGATTTCGTCTTCATCGCAGCTGCCACCTGAGCTCGACTGGTCGCCGCAGCCCATCCTTTTCCTGTGCCTTGTGGCGTTATCGCCGTCTTTGAGTTCTCGCCGTGAGCTCTATCACAGCGAGCTCACCCTCGTCGAGAGTTGGATCGAGGGTGACCTCACTTCCCTTTGATCCTGATCTGCCATTTCTAGATCTTCGCGGCCACAGCTGATCTTGTCCGAAGTTGATTTTGGATCTGCAGTCTCCTTTGGATCGCTGCGAGCTTGGCTTCATGAAGCGTCGGCGGGGCAGATCCCCTCTCTTCCGCCTTCAGCCGCCTCGAGTTCAATCCACTGTCGACCCCCCATCTGCCGTCGTCGACTGTTTATTCGAGAGGCTAGCTCGACGACGTTTTCACTGTTGAAGCTCAGATCGTTCTTTGGCCGGGAGTTTCGTCGTCACCGTCGCCGAGCTCGATCTACCAGGGTGACACTCGAGCTCGGGATCGCCAGGTGACACTCAAGCTCAGCTCACCGTCTCCTCTGCTCTTCTGTTGTTCATCATTGACACAGTTTGGGGAATCTGGAATTGAAGCTATACTAGTTGGATGTGTTGTAATTATGCATTGGATTTTTTGGATGGGTTATGCAAGCTGAACAGTTGAGGTAAGATTTGAATTGATCTAGGGTTCAGTCGTTTGGACAGAAGTTTATGCTTCAAGATAGGCTGTGGACAATGGTAATATCACGAGGTAAGCTTGGATTATAGTGTTATTGAATTGGCATTAGAATTACAGTTGGTTGAAGAATTGTATAGGGCTAAGTTACCATGGATCCAGAAGCTGCTTAACGGATGCTAGGCTAGGTGAGATGGATGCGGAGCTTGGACTTTACGGCAGCAATTGGGGTCACTGAGATGTTTTTCTTATGGTCTGATCTGATCGGTGTGTGAGACTTGATGGTAAGCTACTGCTATAGCTTAGATTTAGTATTACTCGATTGTTAATATTGATTTAGTTGATCGAGATACTAGGATGACGTAGGATTTGATTCGATCATTAGATGTGTGATTATACTTAACTGTAACCTATTGTTACAGGACTTTAATTGTAATAAATAAATGGACGTGGAGATGGATAGCACGGATTGCATATCAGGTGGGTAATATCTACCTGGTCCGGTAGTTTTGATCAAATTCTAGTGCATGATCTTGGATTTATGTTTATATCTATTTACCTTATATCCACTCTTATTTAATCATATGCTTGTACTTCCTTGACCTTTGAGATATAAACTCTGGTACTTCATTGATTATCTAGCTCCGATAAGAACTATAAACCCTATTATGTATTAGCTGATGGATGTTCAGTAAGTATAGGTGGTTAGGGTTATCTTTGTGACCTCAGATTGGGTTACTGTGTTACATCACTAGGGTTAGGTGATGAATTGGGTTATGGAGTCGATCGTTGTATCGTACACATATTAGTTGTGTATCTATGGTGGATTTAGTTGTCTGTGCATAGATAAATGTGTGTGGTTGTCAGTATGTGGTTACGGACTAGAGGGCCTAGCATAATTGTATATCCATTATGGATCGTATATCTGTGTATGGTTATATGGATGGTCGATAGTATCTCGCTACTGACTAGAGGTCTTAGCGTGGTTGACTGTCAGATGAGTATGACTCTTTGTACGATAGAGAGAGTCTTGTGGATTATAGTCCTTGCATAGTTGACTTTTGGTTGACCAGGACTCCCCGTGAAATAGGAAGTGTTGCGAGGATACTTGTGTGGATCTATGCATCATTACATTTGCATGCATGCTGACGACTGGGTCTCCCTTATGGATGAGACGGGTCATCAGTCATCCTGCCTCCCCGGCCACTCGGGGTAGTGGAAGGGTGGTCGAGGCGAGAGCATTGGATGTACGCGCGCCCACTATGGATGGTGGTAGTCGAGACGCGCGACCGCCACTGTGCAGAGTGGTGTTAGCACTCGCCCACTATAGACGGTGGTTGTGTGACGTGCAGTTGTCTTGTGTGCGACGTTTGTCTACTCATGGGTAGGGACAGCGTGGCTTGCAGCAGGGGCCCCTAGGAGTAGTTAGCTTTTTACGCTTATACGCTACTCAGTCATACTACCCAACTCGGTCACTCAAGAGTGGTGGCAGTTGGAGTCGTGCTAGTTGTCATTTGTCGTGCCACCCTGGCCACTCTGGGGTCGTGGTTGGACGGGTCCGCAAACAGTGACCATGCATATGCATTGCTGATATATATGTATGCATGTATTTGATATATGTTTTACATATGCCTATGAGATGCTGCATTTGTTTGAGCTATGATTGCTGCATATGGTTGTTCATCATGATACATGCCATCTGCATTTTTATTTACTGCTATGTGTTGAGCATGATATAGGTGTTTGTCCTAACTGATGTATGCATTTGATTAGCGTCGTGTCATAGTGTGGTATGGATCGGGTTGTTATCATAGGTGATCATATACTGTTCATATGTTGGCATATTGGTCTGGTATGGGAATGACTTAGTATATTATATGGGTTATGTTATTGTAAATCTGTTCAGGATGATATAGCTTATGGTGTTGCGGACCGTCAGGTACGTTGGTACATTACTTCATGTTCAGTTGATCAGTTTAGTATATACATTGAGTATGACTATACTGTGGTTACTTGCTATTAGATTTGGATAGGACTATATGTCTCTTGGACTCATGCTGTATACCTGTAGATCTTCACATGTATACTTGTAGATCTATCCTTATATGTTGTTCATGCACTTTCTATATATTACCCCTGAGTTTATACTCACCACCCCGGGACCCTGGGCTTCCTATCGCCCAGGTAACAGGTAGAAGATTTCCTTGGACGTTCGAAGCTCCGCAGCTGATCCCATCTCACACCGGACGGATGAATATTTAATCCGCATTATGGTATTTGTGTGGATTGTCGTTTTGTGGTTTTAGCCTGTATTATTTCCGTATCTGTGATATACGGACGCGTTGTATGTATTTGGCTTTCGATGTGGCTTCTATTATGTTTCTTGTTGTGTCAAGTCACTCCGGAGTGCACAGTTGGGTCATTGTATATTGTTTTATCTGTTGTATGTTTCTGCTGCGTTTGTTATGTTGATATCTGTGTATATCATATTGTTGTTGTGGGCCTACGGGCCTTGTATTAACCCGATATGTTGCCACATACAGGGGAGATGCCGTCCGTTTGCTTTTCGGCACGACATACTCCCGGGACGTGACAATTTTATTGGTATCAGATCCCTAGGTTGTGAAGTCCATTTTCGGATTTTATTTCGTTCGGACATCGAGTTTTGCTTTACTCGGTCTTGGTTTTGTGAGTTCTGGGATCTGGCTATTGCGGACATCTCCGAGCTACAAGGATTAAGGTATGTTAACTGTTATTACATATTCTTCTGTTGCTATGCATTTAGTTGCTTATAACAGTGGATGACTTGTAGGATATTAGTTAGTATTTGTAACCGTGGTTTGAGTTTGACCACGGAAATGACATATTGAGATTATTAGACATGTACCTGCTATCAAAAAGGTAATTACCTTTGAGAGCCGATTGATACCGAGTCGGAAGCAAGGGTTAAGTAGTCACATCTCTTGTGGAGATCAAAGATTACAGTCCTAGGGATTTTCACTAATTATACTCGCCAGATTGTTATCTGCGAGGTATTGGACTAAGCGAGTATACTATTGTTGATGCAGATAGTAGAAAATTAGGGGATGATATTCATAGGAATGTTAATCCCTGAGATGGTCGTTCTAGGTTGTATAACTTTGGAAGTACTTTTGAGTACTTAACTCGGGTTATACGAAGATAGTAGTGTTAGTGGAATACCATTATCCGGATCTAGCCGGTAGTTGGTAGAAGAAATGGGAAGTAACCTACGGGAAATAATGTATCACTTGGTCACAGTTCAGTGATGTTGTGAGATAGTATTTCCCCACGTCATCTTCTTTGACTCATTGTCAGGGAATTCTTGGGCATCGAGTAGGGTGATAAGTTGGTTACGAAGGCACCATACAGAGTCGCTAGACTTGTGAGGGTTACGACCACCTAATAGACCAAGAATGTGATTGGGTTGGTTTTGGCCACCCACGGGTTATCGGTTGACATCTTGATCAGGATGTTTGGATCTCCTACCAGATCCTACCGGAAGTGCATAGACCGAGTCATGTGTATAGAAATGACTCCATAGCAAGTGTTTTAAGAGTTGGAGATTTGATAAGCATATATTGCAAGTCAAATTATTGGAATCAAAAGTATCCGTATGTTGGATAAAAAGGAGCGAGATTGGAGTTATGAGTCACGAGCGACTATTGGAGAGTTTTTTGATCATAGAAGACCGATTGCAGATTGTCAGCAGCTTCTCATGTTTATTAGCGAACTCAGAGGAAAGACTCCGAAGGGAGATTATGTGTGTGCAGTGCGGGTTACGACGAGACACAGAGCCAGATTATCCGATGGACCATTGTATATGTTTCTACTATAAGCAGCCGGTATCTACGAGGAGAGTATGTACTTTGAAGACTCAGTGGAAGACTATGGATGATGCTTTCGAGAGGACGATCCACAACCTCGAAAGCTGAGATCATGATAGAAGAATGGAATATCATATTAGCAGCGATTTACTACCTCAGATATAGTTGGAGCTCTTTAATACTTTCATCCGGAAGAAGTAAGTTACTCAGTAGTATCAGCAGAAGACATCTCAGAAGACTTAGACGTTCAGACAACAACGGTTACTTATCCAGATGCCAGCAATTGTTACCTTCCCAGGCGGGATTATGATTGTTCAGAGGAGAGAGATTTTACGACGATAGTCGTGTCTATGCAGTATTCTCCAGTTGCAGTTATACCTTTCACAGAGATGGAGCGTGCTATGAGGTTTACAGTTCTTCAGTATTTTACAGCTGGATGTGTACCCTTTGCCAGTACAACAGTGTTTACCATCTCCATTGCAGTTGTACCTCAGTTCCAGCAGTTGATTTCAGTTCCTCCATGATAGTCTTTGCATCTAGTCAATGTATGTTGGACAAGTTTACATGATTACTCAAGAAAAAGTATAGAAGACCGAAGGATTGGTCCTTCGGGGTATTACTTTAGGTTATCCTATTTGCAGATATATCGAGAGATACTAATAGTTTACAGGTATCTTTGTCTAGAACATTCTTGGATAGGGTTCGAAGGTTCCTATCGACTTGTGGGTTGGTGATTTTTCTCTACCGTTAGGTGAGATGTTGATCGACAACCAAGAAGTCAAGGGATACCCTTGGCCTTTGCTAGACATACCTCTACTATAAATATATCCTTATGGATAGTTAGATTGTTGGAGCGTTGGTATACTAGGACTCTCAGATGTACGTATAATTCGAGAGTATTCGGATATAGTTTTGGATAAACTCTCGAGCTTGCCACTGCATGGGCAAGTAGAGTAAGCGATTGAGGTGATTTCGGGAATAATCCTGATATTGGGGACCTCATACAGGGAGATGATTTTATGGGTATCGGTGTTGCTAAACACTATGGGAGATTTATCTGCCTCAGTGTTTCTTCTTGAGAAGACTTGTAACTCTTTGCTAGAAGAGAGTCAGATCTTGAGCTTATGCATCGATTATCGATGATTGGAATGCAGTAATTGCTGTGAATGAATATCCTTCGTTGTGGATAGATGATCTGTTTAGATAAGCTAAATGACACCTGTGTATACCCTAGGGTTGATCTACGACTGGAGGGTTGATATTGTAGTGACTTAGTGTCATACAATTATCATTGTCGGTGTGATGATTGAGCTATCTGTAGCTTAGAGTAAAAGGATTCAGGTGTATAAAGCTGATTGAAAATGTTGTTAGACTTATTGACGAATTAGTCGTTCATGGATTCGAGGAATCAAGTACTCTTGGAGTATTTGGGATCGATTGTCATCATATCTGTGGATGATATATTTTTGAGATATATTCATGATCTTAGGGGAAATTATGGTGTCTTTAGATTGATTTGGTATTTACCAGAGATAAGGATAGGATGTTTTAGCGATACTATATCGCCGACTTGTTGGACCAAGAAGGTGATGGAAATCACCTGGTCGGAAGTTTGTAAGCTAGGTTTCAAGGCCTAGAAGGTGGCTGACTTTATTGTTAGTGTTAGTTAATCCATCCTATATGGATGGAAGGGTATTGTACATAGATGCAATATTTCAGGGATTAGGAGCGATCCCGATGCAGTTGAATGAGACATATATTATGTGTACGCTAGTGGAGAAACTAGCGAGATTGGTCATTATATGCTTCTAGTTATTTTCAGTTCTGTGTGACAGAATGAATTTTGGACATTAGATTAATTTCTCTTGTGAGAATAAATCTACGTCTCTGGGAAGGATAATTGTTCCCAGAGTTGCATTCGTTTTAGGAAGAGTTGTTTCATGAGACTCTTCAACTAGGAGTGGTGATTTATTCGGAGTATATCCGAAAATAGTGAGTATTGGGATGTTCCTGTTGGTGGAACGATATGTGGAACATGGATGATTTCGTAGTTTGATGTTGGTATGCCCACTAGCAAAGATGGAATATTGTGACTGGTAGGGTTACGTACCGTGATGAAGTGAGAGCCTAGTACATTAGAGTGTGTTGGGAGATTATCTAGAATTCGGAAAGGACTTGATAGGATTTGAGTAATCGATGATCGAATAGCTAGGTTCGCTCATTTTCTTCCAAGCCGTAAGATGGACTCCATTGGATTGCTTGATGGAATTATATCCATGGGGCATCCTTGGGTATCATTTCTGATAGTGATTCATGATTCACCTTACGATTCTGGTAAAGTCTCCCATCGGTTACGAGTATAGAGCTCCACTCTGGTACAGTTATGTATCTTTGATAGATGGTCGATATGTTGAGAGAGTATATAAGAGCTGGAAATATAATATTCGAGCTCAGTACTCCACTTAGTCACTTGAAGTGTGACTTTGCTCCAGATACTTGAGATGATTATTGTGACATCTCGCTTGTACATGAGTCAGAAATTTGGGGACCAAATTTTTATAAGTGGGGGAGAATGTAAAATACGGAAAAAAAAAATTATATATATGGATTAAACCCTTTAATTAATTGGGATTAATTAGGGGATTAATTGGGCTTAATTAGTGGGCTAATGGGTTAGTTATCTAGTTGGGTTAAATCTATTGGGCTTGGGCTGGATTTGGGGGCTTGGGCTGAAATTGGGCTGAAGCTATTGGGCTGAATCCGTTGGGCCAAATTATTGGACTGGAATGGGTCTGAACCGGTTGGGCTAAATCCAATTGGTTTGAGCTTGGGTTGGCTTGAACTGAAGTTGGGTTGAACTTGGGTTGGTCTAATCGTGTCGCTTAAATGGCGTTTAAAAAGGGGTCGGAAACTCGCGATCAACCTTATTCCTTCTTCCGCGATCTCTCCGTTTCTCTTCTCCGACGCGATGCCTTTCCCGATCGCCGCCTTCTCCGTCGCAAGCAACGATCTCGCTGCTGCCACCGGGTCGCCGGAGGTCGTTGGAGGTCGCCTCGAGCAGAAGACCATCAATTGCGGCGCCGCCACGAGCTCGGCCGGCTTTCACCGCCATCATCTCTCCTGATTTCGTCTTCATCGCCGCTGCCACCTGAGCTCGACTGGTCGCCGCAGCCCATCCTTTTCCTGTGCCTTGTGGTGTTATCGCCATCTTTGAGTTCTCGCCGTGAGCTCGATCACAGCTAGCTCACCCTCATCGAGAGTTGGATCGAGGGTGACCTCACTTCCCTTTGATCCTGATCTACCATTTCTGGATCTTCGCCGCCGCAGCTGATCTCGTACGAAGTTGATTTTGGATCTGCAGTATCCTTTGGATCGCTGCGAGCTTGGCTTCATGAAGCGTCGGCGGGGCAGATCCCCTCTCTTCCGCCTTCAGACGCCTCGAGTTTAATCCACTGTCGACCCCCCATCTGCCGTCGTCGACTATTTATTAGAGAGGCTAGCTCGACGACATTTTCACTGATGAAGCTCAGATCGTTGTCGGCCCGACCGGAGTTTCTCGTCGTCACCATCGCTCGAGCTCAGATCTACCACAGGTGACATTCGAGCTCAGATCGGCCACAGGTGACACTCAAGCTCAGCTCACCGTCGCCTCTGCTCTTTTGTTGTTTATCATCGACACAGTTTGGGGAATCTAGAATTGAAGCTATACTAGTTGGATGTGTTGTAATTATGCATTGGATTTTTTGGATGGGTTATGCAAGCTGAACAGTTGAGGTAAGATTTGAATTGATCTAGGGTTCAGTCGTTTGGACAGAAGTTTATGCTTCAAGATAGGCTGTGGACAATGGTAATATCAAGAGGTAAGCTTGGATTTTAGTGTTATTGAATTGGCATTAGAATTACAGTTGGTTGAAGAATTGTACAGGGCTAAGTTACCATGGATCCAGAAGCTGCTTAACGGATGCTAGGCTAGGTGAGATGGATCCGGAGCTTGGACTTTCTGGCAGCAATTGGGGTCACTGAGAGTTTTTTCCTATTGTCTGATCTGATCGGTGTGTGAGACTGGATGGTAAGCTACTGCTATAGCTTAGATTTAGTATTACTCGATTGTTAATATTGATTTAGTTGATCGAGATACTAGGATGATGTAGGATTTGATTCGATCATTAGATGTGTGATGATACTTAACTGTAACCTATTGTTACAGGACTTTAATTGTCATAAATACATGGACATGGAGATGGATAGCACAGATTGCATATCAGGTGGGTAATATCTACCTGGTCCGGTAGTTTTGATCAAATTCTAGTGCATGATCTTGGATTTATGTTTATACCTGTTTACCTTAAATCCACTCTTATTTAATCATATGCTTATACTGCCTTGACCTTTGAGATATAAACTCTGGTACTTCATTGATTATCTAGCTCGGATAGGAACTATAAACCCTATTATGTATTAGCTGATGGATGTTCAGTAAGTACAGGTGGTTAGGATTATCTTTGTGACCTCAGATTGGGTTACTGTGTTACATCACTAGGGTTAGGTGATGAATTGGGTTATGGAGTCAATCGTTGTATCGTACACATATTAGTTGTGCATCTATGGTGGATTTAGTTGTCTGTGCATAGATAAATGTGTGTGGTTGTCGGTATGTGGTTACGGACTAGAGGTCCTAGCATGATTGTATATCCATTATGGACCGTATATCTGTGTATGGTTATATGGATGGTCGATAGTATCTCACTATTGACTAGAGGTCTTAGCGTGGTTGACTGTCAGATGAGTATGACTCTTTGTACGTTAGAGAGAGTCTTGTGGATTGTAGTCCTTGCATAGTTGACTTTTGGTTGACCAGGACTCCCCGTGAGATAGGGAGTGTTGCGAGGATACTTGTGTGGATCTATGCATCATTACATTTGCATGCATGTTGATGACTGGGTCTCCCTTATGGATCGGTCATCATCCTGCCTCCCCGGCCACTCGGGGTAGTGGTAGCAGGGTTGAGGGCAGAGCATTGGATGTGCCGTGCTCGACCACTATGGATGGTGGTAGCTGGAGATGCGCACCTGGCCACTATGCAGAGTGGTGTTAGCACTCGCCCACTATAGACGGTGGTTGTGTGACGTGCAGTTGTCCTATGTGCAGCGTTTGTCTACTCATGGGTAGGGACAGCGTGGCTTGCAGTAGGGGGCCCTAGGAGTAGTTAGCTTTTTACGCTTATACGCTACTCAGTCATACTACCCAACTCGGTCACTCGAGAGTGGTGGCAGCTGGAGTCGGGCTAGTTGTCATTTGTCGTGCCACCCTTGCCACTCTGGGGTCATGGTTGGACGGGTCCGCAGACAGTGACCATGCATATGCATTGCTGATATATATGTATGCATGTATTTGATATATGTTTTACATATGCCTGTGAGATGCTGCATTTGATTGAGCTATGATTGCTGCATATGTTTGTTCATCATGATACATGCCATCTGCATTTTTATTTACTGCTATGTGTTGAGCATGATATAGGTGTTTGTCCTGACTGATGTATGCATTTGATTAGCGTCATGTCATAGTGTGGTATGGATCGGGTTGTTATCACAGGTGATCATATACTGTTCATATGTTGTCGTATTGGTCAGGTATGAGATTGACTTTGTATGTTATATGGGTTATGTTATTGTAAATCTGTTCAGGATGATATAGCTTATGGTGTTGCGGACCGTCAGGTACGTTGGTACATTACTTCATGTTCAGTTGATCAGTTTAGTATATACATTGAGTATGACTATACTGTGGTTACTTGCTATTAGATTTGGATAGGACTGTATGTCTATTGGACTCATGCTGTATACCTGTAGATCTTCACATGTATACTTGTAGATCTATCCTTATATGTTGTTCATGCACTTTCTATATATTACCCCTGAGTTTATACTCACCACCCCGGGACCCTGGGCTTCCTGTCGTCCAGGTAACAGGTAGAAGATTTCCTTGGACGTTCGGAGCTCCGCCAGCTGATCCCATCTCACACCGGACAGATGGATATTTAATCCGCATTGTGGTATTTGAGTGGATTGTCGTTTTGTGGTTTTATCCTGTATTGTTTCCGTATCTGTGATATATGGACGTGTTGTATGTATTTGGCTTTCGATGTGGTTTCTATTTTGTTTCTTGTTGTGTCAAGTCACTCCGGAGTGCACAGTTGAGTCATTGTATATTGTTTTATCTATTGTATGTTTCCGTTGCATTTGATATGTTGATATCTGTGTTTATCATATTGTTGTTGTGGGCCTACGGGCCTTTTATTAACCCGATATGGTGCCACATACAGGGGAGATGCCGTCCGTTTGGTTTTCGACACGGCATACTCCCGGGACGTGACCTATATTTTAGGGATTAAGATCTATAGAGATAGATCAAATCGGTTGCTTGGTCTTTCACAGTCTACATACATAGACAAAGTGCTAAAACAGTTTAGCATGGAAGAATCCAAGAAAGGTTTTATTCCCATGAGGCATGGGATTCACCTTTCGAAGTCTATGTACCCGCACACTGAATATGATAGGATTTGCATGAGTCATATCCCATATGTGTCAGCTATAGGATCGATCATGTATGCTATGTTATATACGAAGCACAATCTATCATACACTTTGAGTGTTACCAGTAGATACCAGTCGGATCTTGGTATGAACCATTGGGTGGCTGTCAAGAAATCCTTAAGTACTTGAGAAGGACTAAGGATTTGTTCTTGGTATATAGAGGAGGTGATATGGTAGTAAGTAGGTATACTGATGCTAGCTTCCAGACAGATAAGGATGATTCTAAATCTCAGTCTGGATACATATTCATCTTGAATGGAGGTGCGATGAGTTGGAAGAGTTTCAAGAAAGATATCGTTGCTGATTCTACTACGGAGGTAGAGTACATTGTAGCTTCTAAAGCAGCAAAGGAGGTGGTCTGAATCAAGAAGTTCATTGATGAACTTGGAGTAGTTTCGAGTATTGTTGAAGCATTACCGATTTACTACGACAATAATGGTGCCATTGCACAAGCAAAGAAACCATGGTCTCATCAGAGATCCAAACACGTACTACGTTGTTACCATCTGATCAGAAAGATCATTGGTAGAAGAGACATATAAATAGAGAAAGTTCTCACTGATAGGAATCTAGCAAATTCCTTGACAAAGCCTCTTCCACAGGGAAAGTTTGAGAGGCATATAGAGGCCTATGGTATTAGATACCACAGCGATTAGCTATAGGCCAAGTGGGAGTTTGATGTAATTGAAAGGTATCCTAAAGGAATCACCTTAGAAGTTATTAATAAAATTCACTATTTGAGTGTACATTATCTATGTATTTGATTGGATCTTAAACTCATATATTGAAGTCGACAATACGATGCATGGCATGAGAGAAATTGTAATTGGATCATAAATTAGTGGGTATCTCATCATGTATAAATATGCAAGTATTGAAACTATCCCTAGTCGATGAATTGATGAGATTGGACATCATCAATTCTATGAGACTTGCACATGTTATGCTCCTTGGTTTATCCAAGCATTTGGTACTCACTGAATGGAAGCATAGGGATGCTGAGAGTGAACATATGGATGCTAGTTACGGTAACTAGTTCATTGGAGTGGCCTGCTATGAGACTTCGTATGGTTCTACATGTTGTTGAAGATATCATTGCAGCTTGAGTGCGATCTTCCTTAGACTTGAGGTATTCAAGTCACCTTGATCATGACACCTTGTACTTTGACTTCTTCACATCCATCTACATAGTAGGTGTAACTTCGGGATGATTGAGTATAAGCCAAAGTGATCGAAGGTGTTTGAATAGCCTACAGAGGATTCACCACTCCTGATAAAAGATATGTATACCCTAGGCCTCTTGTCAGGATTGTTAGTCAGAAGTCTCTAGCCAGAGCAAGCATGCTAAGAAGATCGTCTTCTTGGGAACATGTAGGAGTAACTTGAATCTACAGAACAAAGAAAATAACTTGGGCTAGGTGTGACGTAGTCAGCCTAATGGGGACGAACACATAGACCATGTCGTGAACCAAGTGGGTATAGGATGTAGGGGATCGATCGATGTGATTGTGTTGCTAGAGGGGGGGGGGGTGAATAGCCCTCTTCGTACGATGATGGAATTTGCTCGTCTACAAAGAATATTAGCGCAAGCGGAATATGCAAATACAAACAAAGAAAGACAAAGCAAAAGAAATAAACAATGCTAACAAGAGAATATAACGTGGTTCACGGCTGCACCGCTAGTCCATGGTGAATCACTCCGCAAGCTTTCACTATTCTCTCCTTTGCACAAAGCTAGGTGGAGGTAACCTTTTCTTACAAAATCACTCCTCTTGCAATAAGATGAATATAAGCACAAGGAAGAGGAGGAAATTCATTTGGGAACTTTGGGAGATGTTTAGAATAGAAGCATTAGCCTCCCAAAGTCCAACACCCTATCTTTTTATAGAGAGGGTTGATTTCTTCCTGTTGGCCACCACCAGTCGACTGCTGCCCTTGGTAGTCGACTACCGCCACTACAACGACCTCTGAACACGTCAGATCCCGACCGTTGTAGTCCAACGGAACCCTTGGTAGTCGACTGATGTATCCATTAGTCGACTGATGCCTCGTAGTCGACTGCCCAGTCGGCTACAAGAGGTTATGTGCCCAAAACCCTCTCGACGGATCTTTGCCGCCATCGTGATCGTGATGGTCTTGGCATCGATTGCCAACATATGGCGATCGACATCGGGCCAAAACCCATCGATCGGATACGGTTGAACCCCATTCGACTAGCGGCCGATCATTCCATGGCGCGATCGTGATGTTGGGAAATCTCATCCGACACATAGCAAAATGACCAAGTTTCACCTAAGATCACTATCCCTTCCCGGCTTACATTCGCTCACTCTCATCGCTTGAAGTCCCTCGCCTTTGAAGTTGTCTTCGTCCGACCATGTCCCTCAGATTCGCCAAGCACACGACTCTTCAGCGTCATCCTTCGCGTCTCGCCCTGAAGTCTACTTCCTCCGACTTCACTCCAAGCTCCTCGTTCGATGGTCCCTCGGATGCTCCAAGCGCACGGCTTCTGCAAAGCCATCCTTCACCGACTCAAGGACGGAGTTATGAGATGTGAAACTCATCAAGGCTCCATGTGCAAATTACTAAGTCCTACAAGACTCCAATGCACATATCAAATCATAATAACAACCTAACTTAAACCCTTTGCCACACACATCAAAACCATATCACGGGTTGATTGCCCTAACAATCTCCCCCTTTTTGATGTGTGGCAATCCGTTTAAGTTAGGTAAAAATATTTGATAAAATATCAAGGAAAGAAAGCATGTGAATAACAAGATTAGAAACTCTCCCCCTTAATACATGAAACTCCCCCTAAATGCATTCCCCCTTTACTTAAACATATATCTTTCTCCCCCTTTGACCCCATCAAAAAGATTAAATAGGATTTATATGGCATGACATCAAATCTAGAGAGAAGAAAAAATAAAAAACACTTAAAATCCTGATAAAATCAAGTTATTGTGCTCATGCATAGTACATCAGTCGATTGCTATCAGTATGGCAGTCGACTGGCACAAGGAAATCAGAATTTCTGATTTTTTGGATGAATTTCAAAAATGCACTATAAATTCCAAAAAATTCAAAAAATAGTGAAATTTTGGGAACACATTTATTTTAGGGTTATTTATCAATGAAAAATAATTTTCCATGAAAAAACATTATATTTTCAAGGATTTGCCAAAAATATAAAAGCTTTAAAAACAACTAGTGTTTTGATCAAGTTTGTATCCATTTTAACACCTAGTTTTGCTTTGGATTATTTCAAAACATGAACATGCAGATTTTAAAGTAAGAAATTATTTTGAAAACATATGAAATATCCAACCATGATCTTTGGGCAATATGTCTATGAATTAAACATAAGTCTTCCCCATGATTGGTCTATTATTGCTATTTTGATACTTTAAATGACCATCTAAATGCCATAGGCATTAGTGGACATTTGTATCATTATAACATCTCACTCATGCTAAGTTTTCAATCAAGGTAGCCTATGGTGAGTGTGAGATGCATCCTAAAGGAATTTGTATATACTTAACCATTATTTTCATGCAATTCTATCAAGGTTAAGTATCATCCTATCATTCCACATGATCATAAAGACATATGTGGATGAATTTCATATTATGACCATGAAACACATGTATTCATCAATTTATAATCATGCATTAGGTATTACATTATGATAATAAGGCAAGTATCACCTAAAGTATGATTTATCTATTTATAAGTGCTTTATCATCACCTAACACTATTTCAAAAATAGTGTCTCGCCATCCTAAGTCAACCAACATATGATATAGATAAATTCCATATGGTTGACTATCCTAGGGTTTTCTTAACCCTTTAGGATGGATTTAGGAACCCAAAACAAATTGTTGCCTATGGGGTTCACTAAATACTCCTTAGGGATCCATTTTCTAGCTATTACCTTCTTTTTGTCTTGACCCGTAGCAATTAGACATTTATATGCCTTTTCATTTTTCTTTTCCTTATATCCTAGGCCTTTCTTATTGAAACTAGCTCTTTGGCTCCCTATGATCATGTTAAGGGTGTTGGAGCTTATTGTGAATTTTTCTAGGGCCTTGGTCAAATGATCTACCTTTTCCCTTAGGACCCTATTTTCTTCCATACATGCATCATTAACATCAAATGACATATAATGATCATGTGAGCATGCATCATCATGACTAGAAGAAATATTTTCATTATCATTTAAGCATGCTTTGTCTAGTTTTTCTTCTAAGTCTTTAATTTGATCTAGCATGAATTTATTTTTCTTCTTTGCCCTAAACAAATCCTTAGTGAGGCTAGAAATAATTGACATAATTTTTTTAGGGGAAAGATTTGTTACCTCACTTACCAAATCCTCTTCTGATGATGAGGATGTAGAAGAAGCTCTCCCTTCACTCGAGCTCTCCTCATTAGAACTTGCTTCTTCATTTTTGGAGGAGGAGTCTAGGTCATCAAATGCCATCAAAGCGAGGTTGGAGTAGACATGTTCTTCCTCTTCGGATGATGATGATGATGAAGAGGGATCATCCCATGTCCTTGCTTTGAGTGCTTTTGTCTTCCCTTTCTCCTTGACTTTCTTCTCTTCTTCCTTCTTCTTACTCCCCTTCTTCTTCTTCTTTTCTTCCTTCTTTCTCTTCTCCTCTTTGCTCTGGTTCAAAAGGGGACAATTATCCCTTATATGTCCCTCCCATTGGTAATTGTAGCAAATAACCTTCTCCCTTGGTCTTCTCCTCCTATCATTAGATTTATTAAATTTACAATTTTTCAAAGCACGCCTTACCTTCCTTACCATGTATGCTTCTTCCGTGCTATCCATGGAGGAGGAGGAGGATGCTTCATCGGAGGAGGAGGAGGTCTCCATCTTCTTCTTCCCTTTGTTAGCCATCAAGGCTACTCCTCTTGAAGGTTGAATTCTAGGCTCTTCTATTATTCCTTCAAGCCTTGTTTCGTGGAGCTCCATGGTTGAAAAGAACTCTTCCAAGGTGCTCACTTCTAAGTTCTTGGAGATGTAGAACGAGTCCACCATAGAGCTTCATTTTGAGGACCAGGGAAAGGCATCTATGGCCTTCATTACCATATCCCGGTTGGAGAGTTTTTCACCTACACTTGTCAACCCGATTAGAATTTCCTTAAATCTAGAGTGTAGGGATTTTACCTTCTCTCCCTTTTTGAGTTTGATATTAGATAATTGGGAGCGAAGGACATCTCTCCTTGCTAGCTTCACCTCGGATGTGTCTTCATGAATCTCTATTAGTTTCTCCCACATCTCCTTGGCGCTAGCACACTCTCCTATCCAATTGACTTCTTGTTGGGGGAGTACATTGTAGAGGTGATGTTTGGCTATTGAGTTTTCCAAGTACTCCTCCCTTTGCCTCTTGCTCCGTCTTGATTTTTCCAATGGCTCCCCTTCTTCATCCCTAGGCATTTCGAAACCGTTTTCCATAATTAAAAGAATTTCGAAATCAGTTTCGAAAAATACCTCCATTCGCTCCTTCCACCAAGCGAATTCCCCCTCGAACTTCGGCGGATGAATATTAGAGCCGGTCATCTCTTGATGAAGTGCTTGTTGTGGCGGTTAGTCCTCGACAAGCTTTCCTTGGCTCTGATACCACTTGTAGGGGATCGATCGATTTGATTGTGTTGCTAGAGGGGGGTGAATAGCCCTCTTCGTACGATGATGGAATTTGCCCATCTACAAAGAATATTAGCGCAAGCGGAATATGCAAATACAAACAAAGAAAGACAAAGCAAAAGAAACAAACAATGCTAACAAGAGAATATAACGTGGTTCACGGCTGCGCCGCTAGTCCATCGTCCGATTCGTCCACCGTGAATCACTCCGCAAGCTTTCACAATTCTCTCCTTTGCACAAAGCTAGGTGGAGGTAACATTTTCTTACAAAATCACTCCTCTTGCAATAAGATGAATATAAGCACAAGGAAGAGGAGGAAATTTGTTTGGGCACTTTGGGAGATGTTTAGAATAGAAGCATTAGCCTCCCAAAGTCCAACACCCTCTCTTTTTATAGAGAGGGTTGATTTCTTCTCATTGGCCACCACCAGTCGACTGCTGCCCTTGGCAGTCAACTGCCGCCACTACAATGGCCTCTGAACATGGTAGATCTCGACTGTTATAGTCCAACGGAATCCTTGGCAGTCGACTGATGTATCCATCAGTCGACTGATGCCTCGTAGTCGACTGCCCAGTCGGCTATGAGAGGTTCTGTGCCCAAAACCCTCTCGACCAATCAACTGTTGCCATCATCAGTCGATTGATGGTCTTGGCAGTCGACTGCTAGGCCAAAAACCCATCAGTCGGATACCAGTCAAATCTCGTTCGACTCAGAGCAGTCGACTACCATTCCATGGCAGTCGACTGATGTCGGGAAATCTCATCCGACACTTAGCCAAATGGCCAAGTTTCACCTAAGAGCACTACCCCTTCCCGGCTTACATTCGCTCACTCTCATCCCTTGAAGTCCCTCGCCTTTGAAGTTGTCTTCGTACGGCCACGTCCCTCGGATGCGCCAAGCGCACGGCTCTGCAGCGCCATCCTTCGCATCTCGCCCTGAAGTCTACTTCCTCCGGCTTCACTCCAAGCTCCTCATCCGGCGGTCCCTCGGATGCTCCAAGCGCACAGCTTCCGCAAAGCCATCCTTCACCGACTCAAGGATGGAGTCATGAGATGTGAAACTCACCAAGGCTCTATGTGCGAATTACTAAGTCCTGCAAGACTCCAACGCACATATCAAATCACAATAACAACCTAACTTAAACCCTTTGACACACACATCAAAACCATATCACGGGTTGATGTCCCTAACATAGGATGAGTGAAAGGAACAAGACACGAACAACTGAAGCTGTTGAAGGGTTTAAAAAATGTTCTGAAGTCGATTTAGACTTTTCAGTCAATTGGGGGTCATGATGTACTGCTAGGTGCCACTGATGATCTATTCATAATTAAGGAGTTAATTATGAATGACCAATATAATCGGGAACCTATTGGGTGACACACACTATATGTGATCTCGAGATGTAAAACAAGTCTAAGAATGATATTCTCGTTGAGAGAGGATATGTTTGGTTGGACCAGACCAAGGGGGTAAAAAATAGAGGCCATTGAACCTTTTATGGCTTTGTTCAACTTAGCACGGCCATATCGCACTTAAACAAAGTCAAACAGACCATACAAAGCCTTACACAACCTTGCCTAACTTGGTACGACCATGCCTAGCTTTGGCTGCAAATTGGCAATGTCTGGGCTGCGTCCAGAGAGAAACACGGGCAGACCATGTGTATCCATATGGCCATGTGAATCCACACGACTAGGCCATGTGAATCCACACGGTCGTGTTGCGTCTCTGCTGATTTTGGAGATTTTCTCTTATGGAAATTTCTTGGGTTGTTCTTACCTTAATTATGGGATAATTATGTTAAAATATGTTTCGTTTAAGCCTCATAAGATGACCTAATTAAGAGATCTATAAAAGGATCTCTTGACAATCTTTGCCTAAGGTTTTTTGTTTTTGGTTTTTCCTTTGGTAGACGTCTTTCCTCTCTCCTCTCTTGTCTCCGCCGGTTGGCTAGCACCATTCGAAGACAAAGAGTTGCTTCTCTAGGAGTTGTCTCAGGTGATCTGGGTGTGGATACTGATAGATGCAAGGCTCGTTGGTCTTTCTTGTGGTTTCGACATATTCAAAAGAATCTCGAAAGTATAACTTCTCCTTCTCCTTGTGTGTTTTCATGCAATTATGCCAAAGCAAGTTTTCTTGGCTCCCAAGGGATGTTAGGGATGTAATAAAATTTATTTTTATTCACTTTATTTCGCTGCACATGATGCCGGAATCTCCAACAACCTCCACGGTTACTTGAGGTAGTAGTAGCTGGTGTGAGGGGAAAGCATTTGTTATGCTGCACTCGACCACTATAGACGGGGGTAGTTGGAGTTGCATGCAGTTGTCCTGCGTGTGTGGCACTCGACCACTCATGGGTAGTGACTGTTGGAGTGGCCAACAGTAGGGACCCCTATTGTGTACCTAGCTTTTTATGCTTATATGCTACTTATTTATACTGCCTACTTGGTCACTCGAGAGTAGTGGTTGGTGTTGAGTTGGGACAGTTGTCATATCGAGCCACCTAGGCCACACTAGGGTCGTGGTAGTGAGTGGGGTGAAACAAATGCAACATCACAATAAGCATATATATAGACTGCATCTCTCTCTCTCTCTCTCTCTCTCTCTCTCTCTCTCTCTCTCTCTCTCTATATATATATATATATATATATATATATATATATATATATATATATATATATATATATATATATATATATATATATATATATATATATATATATATATATATATATATATATATATATATATATATATATATATGCTTATTGTGATTTTGCATTTGTTTGTGCTATGCTTGCTGCATTTGTTTGTACAACATCATACATGCTACTTGCATTTTCTATATGGTTGTGTGTGGGATACCTGTGTATGAGTTGGTCGGACTATTAGATACCTTTAACTAGTATCATGATGTAGTATGAGTTAGACCAGATTTATTGTTTGTATTTGTTATAGAATGTTAGTAAGGCAGTTGTTGATTATAGAGTTAGTTTAACTCTTTATGTTGTATATTGTTGATATATGCTCAGGTTGGATGAGTGTAGCGTAACAGACTTTCAGGTATGTCAGCACCTTATGTTGTTCAGTTGTTTAGTTAGTAATATATATATATATATATATATATATATATATATATATATATATATATTATACTAGTGTATACCTGTTGTAACTTTAGATGGTATATTGTTGAATCTCATGAGATTTATGCTATATATACATTATCTTTCATATTACCGCTGAGTTTTATACTCACCAACATAGACCCTGAGTTTTCTTGTTGCCCAGGTAACAGGTAGAAGACTTGGTGACGGCTTGGAGCATCGCTAGCTGATCCATCTCATCTCACTTCCAAGGCTCCTGTGGTTATTTTGGTTTTCCATATGCTTTAGTTATGTACTTGGAGTTTATGTGGTGTTATGTGTTGTGGACTTATTCTGTTGGTGTACACATATGTTGTTTCAAATTTTATGTCGGTACTTTCTTATTTTGTGGTTAGCCATACTGGTATGCATTGTTGTGAAGTTTGTTATTTTGTTGTGATAATTTCCACTGTGAGTTTGATATTATATGTATATATGTTGTTGTGGTTGTGGCCGAAAAGCTTTGTATGAACAAGATATTGTGTCACGTATAAGAGAGATGTTGTCCGTTTTTCGGCTCGACATACTCTCGAGGCGTGACAGATCACCTCATG
Source organism: Wurfbainia villosa (assembly GCA_025175895.1). Taxonomy (NCBI): domain Eukaryota; kingdom Viridiplantae; phylum Streptophyta; class Magnoliopsida; order Zingiberales; family Zingiberaceae; genus Wurfbainia; species Wurfbainia villosa. Next base: position 73,369,502 of record CM046000.1, on the reverse strand, counting down.
AAAGTAATACTGGTCATGATTCTGGAATTACTATGAATTAGTTGGCGAGAAGGAAAGAAGAAATGGATGTATATTTAAAGGCATGGCTGAGGAAGGTTAATGCATAATTGCAATTACTTATGTAGGCTTAGTATGTTATGTCAAAGTCCTAATTACTACAATCTTTGTAATTTGTTTATACGTTTTTCATTAATTGTTAAGAGTAACTTAAATTCATTTAAGTTATCTTACAGAAAAAAATTTATATAGGCTTGTTAGTGCAATCGACCCAGGTCACGATTGACCAGACTCGAGTAGTGTTTTGATGTTTGACAAATAGTTTGGCCATTGTTTGACAATGGGTTGATCATATGGTTGACATTGGTTTGACCATATGAGGAGATAGCTTTATGGGGAGATTGGTAAAGCAATCAGCCTTAGGTCAAGGTTGATTTAGCTCGAGTGAGACTCGAGGAAAAGTCCAAGTTTGGATACTTAGCATGGAAAGTGCATGTCTTGGGTACTTGACATGAAAAGTCCAAGCATGAGTCTTGGCAATGGTAAATTCCAAGTCAAGTGTACTTGACAATTAGAAAGTCCAAGCATGGGTCTTGGCAATGGAAAGTCCAAGTCATGGGTACTTGGCAAGGGAAGTCCAAAGGTATAGTCTTGGTGGCATAAGGCCAAGTGTGTAGTCTTGGTGGCGTAAAGTCCAAGTGAACTTTGACGGTGAAAGTCTAAGTATGGATACTTTGCAATTGGGAAGTCTAATGGTGTGATATTGGCGGAGTAAAGTCCAAGTTGTAGTCTTAGCAGCATAAGTCCAATGTTTGACAGTGTAAAGTCCAAGTGTTTGTCTTCGCGGCGTAAGTCCAATTGTATCTTGACAAAGTTGACCCGATTTGCATGACAATAGCCGATGGAAGTATCTAAAGGCTAGCATATGAATGAATAAGTCATGGAGGACTTAGAGGGATCTGATATGTGTGAGGCTGATGGAGGTGGCTAAAAGGCTTAGGTCTAGGCTAAGGGTGGTCTATTAAGTATGAGGGGATCATACTTGAGTTAAACCTCATGTTTGAGATTTATCAGTCAACTGGGATTATGGATCAGTCGACTGACCGAGTGTTTGACACTTGACAGCCTAGTCAACTTAAAGCAATCGATTGGGATTATGACCAGTAGACTAGTCAGTAGTCGACTAGAGGCTTAACTGCTGTCATGTGCCATAGGTAGTCGACTGTCATGTATGGGTAATCGATTACCATAGAGGGTAGTCAACTGGAGATGGTGGACATGAGCAAAGAATATTTGGTAGTCGACTGGTGGTAAGTGTAGTTGACGAATAGGGTATTCGTTGGGCAGGTTCTAGCGTGGATGAAGTCGTTGTGAAACAACTGATGGGAGAGAAGTCGAATGGGTCCTTTTGATAGTCGATTGCTAGGCTAAAAATCAACGCGATCTCAACCTTATAAGGAGATTTCATGGAGGATTTAGAGCTGCCAATTTTTGGTGATTTAGGAGAGGATATGCTGTTGCATTCTAGATCTTCCAAGCTGATCCAAGCAACCAACAAGCAAGGCAATCAAATCACTCTTTTGTAAAGTTTTTCTTTGCATTTCATTTGTATTCTTGTATTTGATTGTAACTTGTTGTATTCATGTTATATGCACTTGTAAGAGGTTTTCGACCTCCGGTGTGTTGCTGATAATGAGAAAGATATTTAGTGGAGTAGACACTAAATCCCTAGCCTTGGAGTAGAAACCCTAGTTCCGAACCACATAAAATTGTGTCTTATGCGTATGATTGTTTTGTTCTTTAGTTTGTGCTTTACTCTATATTCAGTTGCATACTAACCATTATAGATAAGACAATCACGATCGCAATCTGATGAAGTGATGAAAATGCTATTCACCCCCTTCTAGCGACGACAATGCTCCTAACGAGGGGTATTAGAGCGGGTCGCTCTTCAAGGATTAACAACCAAGGGAGCAAAGTGCTTGTGGAGAAGAAGATGGAGCTTTAAGAAAAATTGGGTGATCATGTCACAGTTCCACTTTTCTTCAACGACTAAGATTTTGTGATTTGGAAAGGTAAAATGAAATTTTTTTTAAATAAAGATATAAATTATTGGTGTAGTGTTGTAGATCATTTTGATCCTCCCAAGGACAAGAAAGGAAGAGTCCTCAAGAAGAAGAAGTGGACCGAGTAGCAAAATAAGAAATATGAAATTAATAAGAAGGTAATGTTAATTTTGACTAACTTTATGCCTACTAATATCTTGCATAAGGTAGGATATTGTAAGGATGCTAAAGAATTATGGAGCAAGTTGATCAAGCTTTATGAAGGTCCATCATCGCCCCCGTGGGAAGGGCCTAGTGGCTAGCGCATGCAGACGTTGCATTATAGGACAACGAGTCAATCCCTCGCAAATGCGAGGGTGCCGTCCCTCCATGCGCTAGTTACTAGTCTCAAGGGCCAAAGGCCTACCGTGATTTACCTCCCTTACAATGGTCCAGGGGCGGGCTGGTAGGGGCCGCTAGGTTGGTGGATTCCAACCTTTTGCATCATGAAGATCCATCATCGGCTCAATTAGAGAAGGAGCCCGAAGAGGATGAGAACCCATCATCCTCTCAAGATCATGAAGAATCGGAAGTTGAGAGATGGTCAACATATGGAGAAGAAGTCAAAGAGGTTGGAGAAGCCTCCATCTCTTGGATTGAGGGAGATGAGAGATCATCCACTCTGGAGCAAAATCAAGAGGAAGCCTCTACTTCCAGAAGAGAAGAAGAACTCAACCAAGAGTCTCCTACCACCATCCAAGAAGGAAACTCAACCATGCCAAATAAAAATAAAATAACATAATATGTTTGAGGGTAGGGAGCAAGGGCATTACAAGAGTAAATGCCCAAAAAGAGTCAAGAAGACTCAATCAACACCAAAAGTTAAGGACAAGTCAAAGGAGGTCGGAGCCTCGATAGGAAAGTGCAAGGAGCACATTGTGTGCTTTACGTGCAATCAAAGGGGCCACTATAAAAGTCAATGCCCTAAGGGGAGAAAGCAAACCAAGGGAAAAAGAGGAGCATAACATGTAGGGGGGGTTAAGGTAAACCCTAAGGTAAATTTAAATAATGCTTTTACTTTACATAATGATAGGAAGCATGCTAGAAATTTTCTTGCTATTGCTCAAGAAAAGCATGTTAAAAATAACAAATATTATTGCTTAGGTGTCAAACTTATTAACTTATCTAAGGACAAATCTAGAACCAATAACTCAAGAACAATTCTACCTAAGGAAGCTATTAGGAAGATAGAGAACCATTTAGGCATTAACCCTAAGAAGGATAGACATATGCCTAAAAGGAGGAACAATGCCCAAAGAACAAATGAAAATTAAAAATTTGAGGCATTAGTCGTAGAAAATCAAGCCTTGAGTTCATGGCTTGAGAAATTGAAGAAGACCTTTAGAAAAATGACAAATTCAATTAATGAGTCTAATGATAAAAAATTAAGATATAGGAGGCAAGAATCTTCCAAGGATAAGAAAGGCTTGGGTCACAAGTGTTGGTGCAATCGACCCAGGTCACAATTGACCGGAGTTAAGTTTGACTCGAGCAGTATTTTGATATTAGATAAAACATATGACATGTGATTGACATGGGAAGACCAAGTGTGTAGCCTCGTACACGTAAGTCCAAATGCATGTAGCCTAGGCAGTGAAAGTCCAAGCATGGGGCTTGGCGTTGGAAGTCCAACATGGAGTTGGCAAGGGAAGTCCAAGTGAATAGCCTTGGCCATGTAAGTCCAAGTGTATAGCCTTGGCGGTGAAAGTCCAAGCATGGGGCTTGGCATTGGAAGTCCGACATAGAGTTGGCAAGGGAAGACTAAGTGTGTAGCCTTGGCAGTGAAAGTCCAAGTTATGAGTACTTGGCATTTGGGAAGTCCAAGGGGTGGTTTGGCAGCGTAAGGTCAAGCAGTAGTCTTTGTTGGGGGATCGGATGGCCGGCTAGAGGGGGGGTGAATAGCCCTCGTTCGTTGGACGTCGTAATTTGCTCGTTCTTCTTACGTTGGTTGTCTACGATTGTTGTTAGCGCAGCGGAATAACAATAATAATGAAACTAACAACAATACACAATCACAACACAAGATTTACGTGGTTCGGAACCGAATGGTTCCTACTCCACGGGCGAGCTCCTCGAGCTCTAGTTATGCGCACGGCACTAACTATAACACTCCTTTTCAACTACACGTCGGAGGTGGAGAAACCTCTCACAAGCAATTACACTAAGTAATGAAATACAAGCAATACAAAGACAAATACGAAATACACGTAAAGAACACTTTACAACGCTTGCTTTGAACCACTGCTTGTTGCTTGCTTTAGATGGCTCTTGAAGGTCTGGAATGCAGCAGCAATTCCCCTCCAATAGCTTCACAAAAGTCTTAGCGAAATCCTCCAACTCGAGCTCCATTTATAACCTGCATCAAGCTGTTTTCGCGCCCATCAGTCGACTGCCAAAAGGCCCCAGTCGACTGCCCCTGTGTCCGTTGTCTCACAACGGCCAGATCCACGTCGGACAAGTTCCAACGGATCGGCCGGTGGCGGCAATGATCGGTGACCTAGTAGTCGATCGCCACGGCCACGGAGCGTCTGTGCTCCCGACACTTCCATCGATTGCCATCCCACGGCAGCCGATCGCCGCCGACGCTGGGCCGATCGCTACCCATGGCGATCGACGCAAGCACCAAAACATACCTTACACCGGCCGAACCTTAGTCGACTTGGACTACCCGAATCGGCACCTATGCTACCGACTGACGTCGGGCAAACCTCAAACACCAAGTTGTTTGAGCCTCCGACACTCAGTCTTAGCCACTTGGCTAAGTCCACATCCCTCATGGAGTTCCCCACCGAAGCTCTCTTCCCTCGGCCTACGTCCCTCGGATGCGCCAAGCGCACGGCTTCGCAACGCCATCCTTCGCGTCTCAGACCCTAGAAGTATGCTTCCCTTTGGGCTCACTCCATTCGCTCCCCGTCCGGCGGTCCCTCGGATGCATCAAGCGCACGACTTCGCAATGCCATCCTTCACCGACTCAAGGACCCCGAGCCTAGTGAACTTACCAAGTCCTCAAGACTTCCCACATGCACCAAGCGCACGGCTTCGCAATGCATTTCTCACCAAGCACCAAGCGCACGGCTTCGCAATGCTTTGGATTTCCCATGCCAAGCACCAAGCGCACGGCTTCGCAATGCTTTGGACTTTCCCATGCCAAGGCTTCCCCCTTGGACTTCCACACCAAGCTCCATGCTTGGATTTTCCATGCCAACCCCATGTTGGACTTTCCCATGACAATCCTATGTCATGAGTTTTGTCTATCATCAAAATACCATCAAGGTACTGCTCGAGTCAAACTCGAGTCAACCTGGGCCGATTGCACCAACAATCTCCCCCTTTTTGATGATTGACAAAACTACCATCTCAAGTCTACCAATTCTCCCATATTGGCAATTCTCATATCCCAATGAGAATTCCAACGAACCCTAATTGGTAACTTGGTAACTTCTCCCCCTTTTTGACATTACATCAAAAAGGTCCTCCCCAAGAGTATGAATGTCTCATATCCCAATGAGATCTTACAATCTCTCCCTTGGAGGAACACATGCCTACAATCTTTCTAGTGATCCCATATCACTTAAAGAGAGGCAACCCAATTTCCTCCCATGAGGAAATACACATCCATCTTCCCATGATGGATACCTCCCCCTAGAGGCTTGCTCCCCCTTGACCATTGTACCAACAATGTCCTTGGAGAGTCCCTAAGCCAATAGGAACATTAACCAAATCAAAATTAAGGCAAAGTTCAACAATGAACTCTCTTCCACCTTAAAGTTGATACTCACCCTCAACCCAACTCCTAATCCATATCCGATGGATTACCACCCTCTCTAATGCTCTCCCAAGCATATCCTAGGGTTAGGAGTGGTTAGGGACCAAAACATGCTGAACATGGGCCTAACCAATAAGATTTACCCGAATCGGGCAATAATCGAAATCGATCGATCACACTTATCAATCGATCGCCATCCATGGCACGATCGATAATCGATTTAGCAAAGATTTTAAATGATTTCCAAAATTCATAAGTAAATATACATAAGCTGATAAATATTGAAATTTGGTATGTATATTACTTATCACAAACATTATGGGTGAAAAATATTGGAAAATTATTTTACCCATTAAATTAGAGATTGATACAAAGTTCAAAAGTTTAGAAAAGCTTCAATAAAGAGCCCTCTTTGTATCATCCCATTCAATGGTGATAGCTATCAAAAGATAGGCTTCACCAAGGTTTTTCAAAATGTTTTCAAAATGTTTTTCAAACCTTTATTTTCTTTTTCCTAAACATCTCACCAATATCTAGATGTGTAAGACACATACATGTCAAAGTTTTGTGAGATGTGGGTTTTATTCTTTAAATGGTCTCATGCATATTTCTAGGCAATATTATTTGATTCCCATCAAATCATGCCATAGTCCTTAATTTCATTTTAATTTGTGCATGATGATGATTATGGCATAGATATGATATAAGATAGAAACATATGCCAATATCATGATGTCATGGCATGTGAATGATAACTAATCATACATGACATCTAAACATAACTTTAAACATGACATTTTATAGATAAAATGAAAATGATGTCATGACATGGCAAGGCAAATAAAGCATGGCAAGAAAAATATACTAAGATATAAAATACCTAAGTGTTAAAATCAATTTGTCATTTCTAAGTATTAAACCAATTTTGCCTTAATGCCATTCATTTCCCTAGTGTGCCAAAAACCAAATGGCACACCATTACCTCTATGACCTAATTGTGCCAATTTAAATCATTTTTAACTTCTCAAACATATTGGCACCCTAATGTGTCAACTCTACTATGGTTAGGTTAACTACCCATCCACTTAGGGTTGACACATCCTAACCCATTTAGCGTGAATCGATCACGCCTTAGGAACCCAATATCTATTGGAGCTCCTTGGGTTAACAAGGTATTCCCTAGGGATAACTTCCCTAGATACCTTCCTAATGACCCTTTTAGCCTTTGAAGCCTTAGTCACATGGGTCTTACTTGGGTCAATTCTAGAGGTGACTCCTCCATTGACCTTCTTAGTGGCTTTATTGGTTTTCCTTAGGTCCTTAGCCACCAAGCAAACACCATGGCTAGACTTAGGGATAGCTTCCCTATTAGCCTTGGTTTTCCTAGACCTAGAAATAGTTCCATAATCAAATGGAACATTATGATAAGTCTTCTTGTGCTTTGGTTTGTGACCCAAACCATCCTTGCCCTTATAACGGGTTTGAACCTTAGGTCTTGACCTTTGCATTTGACCCTAGAATTGAATTTTCTATGATTCTAAGGGTTTCTCCATTCTCTCAAGTCTTGACCTCAAGACTTGGTTCTCTAGCTCTAATTTTCCCAATTTTGAATTTTCATTAGGTTTTTGGGAAAGGTTCTTCCTCTTAGGCATGTGCCTAGATTTCTTGGGATTAATACCCAAGTTTTCTTCAACTCTCCTAATTGACTCCCTAGGTAAAATAGGTCTAGTGTTTTGGGTCCTAGGTTTGTCTTTAGTCATATAAACATGCTTGGCACCTAGACAAACATATTTATTTTTCTTAGCATGCTTTTCATTGATAATGGCAAGAGAACTAAAATAATTTTAGCATGCTTTTTGACTTTAGGAATTAAAGGTGCATTAACTAACTGTACCTTAGGGTTAGCTTTAGGAGCTCCCCCTACCTGAGTTGCACCTTCTTGCCCTTTCTTCCTCCCCCTAGGGCATTGGCTTCGGTAGTGTCCCTTTTGATTGCATTTAAAGCACACAATGTGCTCTTTGCTCTTGATTTTGGGAACACTGGCATCGTTTGACTTTGGGTTGACTTTTGGTGTTGATGCCTTCTTCTTAGCCAATTTAGGGCATTTGCTCTTGTAATGCCCTTTCTCCCTACACTCAAAGCATATTATGTGATTTTTATTTAAAATTACAACACTTGAGTTACCTAGGGAGGTGGTGGAGGCCTCTTCTTGATCTTCACTTCTCCCGGATGTAGATGCTTCTTGTTCTTGCTCCGGGATGAAAGATTGCCTCTCCTCCCCCTCAATGCTAGAGGTGGAGGTCTCCACCAAATCATCCACATCTTCAAAGGTGGATGGTGATTCTTCTTCGGCATTCTCCTCTACTTGTGCCGATTGGGAATTTTCTTGGAATTTCGTTATCTTATCCCATAATTCCCTTGCATCCCTATAATCACCCAATCTAGACCAAATAGTATTAGGTAACAAATCACTGATCAATTTGATTACCTCAAGATTTGTCTTGAAAGCCTTGACTTGGTCTTGGGTCCACCTAGACTTCTCAATTTGCTTGTTGTTTTTATCCCTAGGCATCTCAAAACCATTTTCTACAATAATCATATAATCAAAATTGGTTTCGAGATATACCTCCATCCGTTTCCTCCACCAAGCAAAATCTCCATCGAATTTTGGTGGATGGATGAAGCCGGCCATTTTGTAGTGCTCTCGCGGCGGTTAGTCCTTGAAGAGCGACCTCGGCTCTGATACCACTTGTTGGGGGATCGGATGGCCGGCTAGAGGGGGGGTGAATAGCCCTCGTTCGTTGGACGTCGTAATTTGCTCGTTCTTCTTACGTTGGTTGTCTACGATTGTTGTTAGCGCAGCGGAATAACAATAATAATGAAACTAACAACAATACACAATCACAACACAAGATTTACGTGGTTCGGAACCGAATGGTTCCTACTCCACGGGCGAGCTCCTCGAGCTCTAGTTATGCGCACGGCACTAACTATAACACTCCTTTTCAACTACACGTCGGAGGTGGAGAAACCTCTCACAAGCAATTACACTAAGTAATGAAATACAAGCAATACAAAGACAAATACGAAATACACGTAAAGAACACTTTACAACGCTTGCTTTGAACCACTGCTTGTTGCTTGCTTTAGATGGCTCTTGAAGGTCTGGAATGCAGCAGCAATTCCCCTCCAATAGCTTCACAAAAGTCTTAGCGAAATCCTCCAACTCGAGCTCCATTTATAACCTGCATCAAGCTGTATTCGCGCCCATTAGTCGACTGCCAAAAGGCCCCAGTCGACTGCCCCTGTGTCCGTTGTCTCACAACGGCCAGATCCACGTCGGACAAGTTCCAACGGATCTCCTACCACCGATCGCTGTGGGCTCGGCAATGATCGGTGTGACCTAGTAGTCGATCGCCTACGGCCACGGAGCGCTCGGCTTCCCGACACTTCCATCACCGATCGCCATCCCACGGCAAGCCGATCATTGCCGGCATCACGATCGCACCCATGGCAATGACCGCTAAGCACCAAAACACGCCTTTACACCAATGAACCCTAGTCGACTTGGACTACCGAATCGCGGCACCTATGCTACGATCGACGTCGGCAAACCTCAAACACCAAGTTGTTTCGAGCCTCCGACACTCGCCTTAGCCACTTGGCTAAGTCCACATCCCTCATGGAGTTCCCCACCGAAGCTCTCTTCCCTTGGCCTACGTCCCTCGGATGCGCCAAGCGCACGGCTTCGCAACGCCATCCTTCGCGTCTCATACCCTAGAAGTATGCTTCCCTTTGGGCTCACTCCATTCGCTCCCCGTCCGGCGGTCCCTCGGATGCATCAAGCGCACGGCTTCGCAATGCCATCCTTCACCGACTCAAGGACCCCGAGCCTAGTGAACTTACCAAGTCCTCAAGACTTCCCACATGCACCAAGCGCACGGCTTCGCAATGCATTTCTCACCAAGCACCAAGCGCACGGCTTCGCAATGCTTTGGATTTCCCATGCCAAGCACCAAGCGCACGGCTTCGCAATGCTTTGGACTTTCCCATGCCAAGGCTTCCCCCTTGGACTTCCACACCAAGCTCCATGCTTGGATTTTCCATGCCAACCCCATGTTGGACTTTCCCATGACAATCCTATGTCATGAGTTTTGTCTATCATCAAAATACCATCAAGGTACTGCTCGAGTCAAACTCGAGTCAACCTGGGCCGATTGCACCAACAGTCTTGGGAGTGTAAGTCCATATGTACCTTGGCAGTGTAGACAATGAGAGCATGACAATAGCCGAATGAAACATCTGGAGGCTAGCGTATGGATGAACAAGTCATGGATGACTTGGATGGATCCGTGCATTGATGAACAAGTCATGGACGACTTGGAGGGATCCGATAGGCGGGAAGTTAGTAGAGGTGGCTAGAAGGCTTAGGTCTAGGCTAAGGGTGTCTTGGGTTAAACCTCATGGATGAGGTGAACTTGGCCAAGTGACTGAGGTCAAGTGTCGGATGCTCAAACATGTTGTTTGAGGTTTTACCCGATGGTCGAATGCTCAAACAACTTATGTTTGAAGTTTTACCCGACAACAATCGACTGCTATTCGACTGCATTCTATGCCATGGTAGTCGACTGCCAGCATTGGGCAGTCGACTGATGGCTTCAGCAGTGGACTGTCATAGATGGCAGTTGACTGTTGGTCGAGGATGCGAGAGTAGAATGCTCGGTAGTCGACTGATCAGTCAGCTACGAGGTTGGCAGTCGACTAATGGTAACTGGCAGTTGACTGCCAGTGTATCCATTGGCTAGAATGCCAACATGGATTAGGCCATTCTCTCACAACGACTAAAGGAGCAGTCGACTGGGGCCTTATGGCAGTCGGCTGTTAGGCGCGTAATCAGTCCACGACAAGCATAAAAGAAGCTTAGGGAGGATTTCCATAGCGATGTTTAGAGAGATTTTGGAGGAGAATCGCTACTGCATTCCAGACCTTCAAGAGAAAACCAAAGCAAGCAATAAGAAAGCATTCAAAGCAAAGTGTTGTAAAGTGTTATTTTACTTGTATTTCTTATTTTCTTTGTTCTTGCTTGTATCCTTTTTATTATTGTGGTAATTGCTTGTAGGTGGTTTCTCCACCTCCGACGTGTTGTCGAGAAGGAGTTTGAGTAGTGGTGTGTTCATCACTACAGCTCTTTGAGCTCACCCCACGAAGTAGGAACCCTAAGGTTCTGAACCACGTATATCATCGTGTATTGTGTGTGCTTGTGTGTTCTTTTTCATTACTATTATTTCTGTTGCATATTAACGAGTATTGTAGACAAGCAAACATAAGAACGATCAAAATCCATCAAGCAATGAATCGACTATTTATCCCCCTTATAGTCGGGCCATGATCCTCCAACAAGTGGTATCAGAGCGAGGAGCTTATCATCAGACTCGCCGCCGCAATAAGCAAACAAATATCCACCATCAACATCCATCCACTGAAGTTCAAGGGAGAATTCTCATGGTGGAGAAGAAAGATGGAGGTATACATCGAAATCGATGTTGATACTATGCTAAAAATTGAAAATGGTTTTGAAGTGCCTAGGGGTGAAGACATCCAATCGTTAGTAAAATCAAGATGGACTGAGGAGCAACGACAACAATTCAAAACAAACATTAAGGTAACAAAATCGTTAATAAAATTGATACCTTATGATATTTTGTGCAAGCTAGGTGAATGTGGGGATGCTAAGGAGTTGTGGGACAAGTTGGTCAAATTCCACAAACTTCTCGAACCAGCTCAATCGGAGAAGGAGGCCAAGGATGAATGTCCATCAACATTCGAGGATGTGGAAGAATTGGAGAAAACCTCCACATCTAGAAGTGAGGACTCAGAAGTTGAGAGATGCTCAACATCCAGATCGATAGAAGAGGTAGAAGAAGTGGAAGAAGCATCCACCTCCGGAAGAAGTGAAGAAACCTCCCATATTGCCTCTACGAACCTAGGTAACTCAAGCATTGTAATTAAAAATAAAAATCATATCATATGCTTTGAGTGTAGGGTAGTCGGACATTACAAGAGTAAATGTACAAAATTGGCCAAGGAGAAGGCACCGACACCAAAAGTCAACCAAAAGTCAATGTATGTTGGAGTCTTCGCTAGGAAAAGCAAAGAGCACATTGTGTGCTTCAAGTGTAATCAACGGGGACACTACTGAAGCCAATGCCCTAGGGGGAAAAAGAAAATGCAAGAAGGAGCTACACAAGTAGGGGGAGCTTTCAAAGCAAACCCTAAGGTATATCTTAATGCATCTTCTAGTTCTAGGGTTAAAAAGCATGCTAGAAGTTATTTTAATACTTTTGCAATTGTTAATGAAAAGCATGCTAGTAGAAATAATAGATTTTATTGTTTACATGCCAAGCATTTATATTTATCTAAGAACAAACCTAGGAACAACAACTCTAGACCTATTTTACCTAGGGAGAGTATTAGGAGGATAGAAGAGAATTTAGGCATTAACCCTAAGAAGGGTAGGCACATGCCTAAGAAGAAGAGTCTTTCCCAAAAGACCAATGAAAAATCAAAATTGGGAAAATCAAGCTTTGAGATCAAGGCTTGAAAAATTGGAAAAGACCCTAGCAAAAATGACAAACTCATTTAAAGGGTCTAATGATCAAAATCTAAGACCTAGGAGACAAGAACCGTCTAAGGGCAAGAAAGGTTTGGGTCACAAACCTAAGTCCTACCACGATGTTCCATTCGATTATGGAACAATATCTAGGTCTAGGAGAACCAAGGTTAATAGGGAAGTCATTCCTAAGGCTAACCATGGTGTGTGTCTAGTGGCCAAGGGTTCTATAAAACCTAGAAAAAACACTAAGAAGGTTATTAGGAAGGCAATCCCTAAGGTTAACCTTGGAAAGACCCAAATAACTAAGGCTTCAAAGCCAAAAAGGGTTATTAAGAAGGTATTTAGGGAAGTTATCCTTAGTGAATACCTTGTTAATCCAAGGAGGTCCAATAGGTATTGGGTTCCTAGGAGCGTGATCGATTCATGCTAGATGGGTTAGGGTGTGTCAACCCTAAGTGGATAGGTAGTTAACCTAACTATAGTAGAGTTGATACTTTAGGATGTGCCAATGTGTTTTGAGAAGTTAAAAATTGATTAAATTGGCACAATTAGGTCTTATAAGTCATGGTGTACTATTTTAAGTTTTTGGCACACTAGGGGGATAGTTGGTATTGAGGCAAAATGAATTTAATTCTAGAAATGTCAATTTGGGCTCAATACTTAGGTATTTCATACCTTAGTATTTTGTACTTGCCATGCTTTATTTGCATTGTCATGTCATGACATCATATTTATTTTTAATCATAGAAAATGTCATGATTTATGCCTAGGAATGTCATGTTATGCTTAAGTTAGAATCACATGCCATGAAATCATGATTATTGGCACATGCTTATTCATGTTATCATTTATGTCATAATCATCATTCATGCATTAATTAAAATTTAGTTAAGAACAATGACATAATTTGAAGTTTCATGCATAAGGGAATCAAATAGTGTTGCCCAGAAAAAAACATGAGAACTAAATAACCAAAACCCACATATCACTAGAACACTTGATTTGTATGTGTTTCATACACTTAGATACAAGTGAGATGTTTAGGAAAATGAATTTAAGGTTTTAAAATCATTTAAAAACTATTTTGAAAAACCATGGTAAAGTCTATCTTTTGATAGAAATCACCATTGAATGAGGTGATACAAAGTAGGATAAAACATTGAAAATTTCAATGGTTTTGAACTTTGTGTCAATCTCACTAGTTTATGGGGATTATTTTTAAAAATATTTTTCACCCATAATGTTTGTTATAAATAATGTACGTATGAATTTTCAAGATTTTTCAAAATACATATTTTTACTTATGAATTTTCAAAATTTGAATTATGAACCTGGTTTTTGCATTATGCAGAAATCAGTTGACTACCATGGATGGCAGTTGACTGGCATCAATGGCAGTCGACTGGTGACTGTAAAAGTCGACTACTAGAGTTGATTTTAGATAAACAAGGTTTGTTAGGCCCATGTTCAGTTATGTCTAGGTTCCCTAACTGCTCCTAACCTTAGAATATGCTTTGGAGAGCATTAGAAAGGGTGAAAATCCATTGGATATGGATTAGGAGAATTGTTTAGAGTATGCATCGAATTTTAAGGGAGGTAAAAGTTCAATGTTGAATCTTTGCCCTTAATTTCGATTACTTAGTGTTCTTATAGGCTTAGGGACTCTCCAAGGACATTGTTGGTATAATGGTCAAGGGGGAGCTAGCCTTTAGGGGGATGTTATCCATCTTGGGATAATGGATATATTTCTCCTCATGGGGAGAGAATTGGGGATTTCCTCTCTTAAGTGATATGGGACTTATCACTAGGAAGAGTAAATGCATACTAGATGTGTTTTTGAACTAAGGGGGAGATTGTAAGATCTCATTGGAATATGAGACATTGACACCCTTGGGAAGGAGCTTTTTGATGTATGTCAAAAAGGGGGAGAAGGTACCAATTGGGGTTAGTTGGAATTCTAACAAGATGTGAGAATTTCCAATTGGAGATAATTGGTAGACTTAGGTCACCTAACTCAAAGGTGTTTGGGGTTTTGTCAAACATCAAAAAGGGGGAGATTGTTGGTGCAATCGACCAGGTCACGATTGACCAGACTCAAGTTTGACTCAAATAGTATTTTGATGCTAGACAAAACATATGACATGTGATTGTAATGGGAAGACCAAGTGTGTATCCCTAGCCATGTAAGTCCAAGTGTGTAGCCTTAGCAGTAAAAGTCCAAGCATGGGGCTTGACATTGGAAGTCCAACATGGAGTTGGCAAGGGAAGTCCAAGTGAGTAGCCTTGGCCACGTAAGTCCAAGTATGTAGCCTTGGCGGTGAAAGTCCAAGCATGGGGCTTGGCATTGGAAGTCCAACATGGAATTGGCAAAGGAAGACCAAGTGTGTAGCCTTGGCCACGTAAGTCCAAGTGTGTAGCCATGGCGGTGAAAGTCCAAGTTATGGGTACTTGGTGAAGGGTTTTGCCCGGAGCTCTGATACCACTTGAAGGTAGGAAACTTCGCTTCCCACTTCAACTCGGTCGCTTTTTCATGGCGATCCCATCGATGTCCCCGGATTAAAAAATGTAATCCTAGACAAAAAGAGATCGCCCAAGCAACCGTTTCATCGTCGTGCTATTCGATTAGAGTAGTCACTTGAACAAACTTGTTGTTCAAGCCACCAACCTCTATTCTACGAATAGCCGCGGAATAGACGATGTACGGATCGTCAGCTTTTGTGTTTATATTCGGGGTCCAAGTTATATTAGCCACAAAACAGAATATATAACATGCATATAATTGAAAAACAATTATAGACATAATACAAAGGAACACTAATCAAAATAAACAAGATTATACCTCTTGTTATACCTCTTGATCTTCTATTGTATGTCCTTCCTCCTTTTGGACGTCGTGTGGGCGACGATCTTCCAAAAATAGAAGCCTCCTAGATCACCAATCTTCCTTTCCTTGTTCACTCCAAACAAAGGAAGATCATAAAACAAAACTCTTCTTCCTATCTAGAACTGGCCACCAAGTCAATAGACTCGATGTTGCCACCGGCCAAGGAAGAGAATATGGAGTATGGGAACCGGCCAAAGGAAAATCAATGAGGGTGATGGGCGCCGGCCAACTCTTGGAGAAGAGAAAGGAAACCAACCCTTCACCTTGTAGCCAGCCAAAACCCTAACCGTAGCTCTCCTAGTTGTCGTCGGCCAAAGAAGAGGGGAAGATGAATAGGTTGAGCACCGGCCAAAGTAGAGGGAAGAAGGATAGGTGCCGGCAACACCTTAGGAAGAAGAAGAAGGGAACCTCTCCTCTTGTTGCCGCCCACTCCACCTCCCAAACCCTAGCCGCCCAACTCAATCCTAACCCAACTAGGATTCCTTACCACCCAAGGGAAGCAAACCCTAATCTCCAAAGCCATCAAGTTGCCGCCCACCCCCTTAAGACTTATTTATAGAGTTGGGCTCAAGCCTTGTTTTAATCTCCACCATTTGTTCTAGGGATTTAATCTCAACCGTCGGATCTAGAGATTTAATCTCAATCGTCGGATTTAGAGATTTAATCTCTACCTTTGGATCTAGAGTTTTGTTTTCATCCATTGGATCTAGACTTCATGAGGTTTAATAGGCTACAATAGGGACCATGAGGAGGAGTTGGATCTTGGCCACCCAATGGATCAAGCCCACATAAAGTCCGATACATTAATGATAATCCAATCCACTAAAGGATTATCATTGATCTACCTCACCAACCCCCATAAGTTAATATTGGCTCCATATATTATTTGTATAATTTTCTCCCCGTGTTTAAGATCTCGAATGTTCATCGATTAATTAATTTACTGACCATTAATTAATCAACATCTAACTCCATGAGTAGTACCACTCAACCGTTTCATCATGCCGGACCAAGTCCACTTGCAGGGTTTACATGATGAACCTTATGAGCTCCTCAAGGGGACATCATCATCCTAATATATGTTGGTGCAGAGGCACTAGATAATTGAACCTGTGCTTTAATTATGGCAAAGACACAAAGTTAAGTTTACATCGTTATCTCACGAGCTAAATCGAGTGTGCAGAAAAGTACTAAAGCTGGAGCTGAAGGCTAGCGACACCCGGAGGAAGCACCGGTGGTCGAGCGACACTCGAGTGACTTCGAAGGGAGCCGAAGGAATCGAGTGGAAGGCCGGAAGCGAGAGCTACAAGTTAAGTATCGAGGAAAGCTCGTGTGAGTGAGAGATTGTAAGGTCGTATCCTCTTTACGAGGATGACCGTAGGCGGTGATCCGACTAAGACTTCTTGTGGAAGGTCTAGGTCGAGATCAGACAGTTAGAAACCATCGAATTTATCATTTTCGATCGCAATTGGGGCGATCGTGATCGATGGGAGTCATCACCGATCGATGGCGCATTTAATCACCTTTGTGCTAGGTTAAAATGGATAAGGTTTGACGCGGCCACTTTGCGATAAAAATTATACAACTTCGTGATCTGTTCCGAAAAAAGAGGAGACATATTTAGAGGGCTAAATCTATAAAAGGAGGGGTGGATTCCAACTCCAAACATCATCAAGTTTATTCATCAAGTGCTCGTACAACGCCAACGCTCCAACACCGTCATAACACCGACGCGACAACAAGTTTAGATCTTCTTCGTCGACAGCAGTATCTAGTATTATATTTCGATATTGTATTCGTTGTTTTTATTCGTAACGAGGTGAGGTAGGCTTGTTGCCTCATCCTCGTACATTCGGTTTTATGATCGTTGTCTCCTACCTCCAATGAGGAGGAGACGTTATAGTGCTTTGCCCTCCGTACGCGGTCTAGCAACCGCTGGGTTGTGAACCAAGTAAAATAAATGTGTCTCTTTATTTTCCACTTTGTTTACTCGTTTAATTGTCTACTCGAACGAAACGAAGAAAAGATTTACGCTCGCTATTCACCCCCCCTCTAGCGACGCTTCTCGATCCAACAATTGGTATCAGAGCGGGGGCGCTAAGATTTGGTGAAACCACCGATCTAGCACGTTTTGGTTTTATGTTCATATTTTTCGATTCATATTTTTTTTGGTCTTTTTCCTCCCGCACTACTAATCCAAGACGAAGTCTTGGTACGTTTCTTTTGGTTGTGTGCTTGCAAGTTTTCTCTCTTGGAGTAGCCGACGGTAAAAGGGCCATAACTTTTCGCACAAGTGGACTCACATAACGATCTACCTACCAAATCGAAGCTCTCTGAGAGATCTACATTTCTTACGAGGGTTTACCCTCGTAACAAGCTATTTCCAGCCCCAAAATCCAATGTCTAGTACCCTTTCGGGGACATCGAAGGTCGTAAGTTGTTAGTTTTTGTTAGTTTCTTATTTTTCTCATTTAATTCTATTTATTTCCCATTTATTTCCCAAATTACTAATCCAAGACCAAGTCTTGGAATTCCCTTTGGTTTTTATTCGTGTTTTGCAAGATACTTAATGGCTCACATTGAGGGGTATAGCACCACTCGATCTCCGTTCTTTAACGGAGATGATTTCCATTATTGGAAAGGTCGGATGGAGTGTTTCTTGAAAACACAAGTCGAGACTTGGATAATAATCCAAACCGGCTTTTCTCTACCCACCAATGATCAAGGAGAGCCATTGGATTTCAACAAGTGGACAAATGCAACCAAGAGGCAAATCGAAGCCGATGCAAGAGCAACCCAAATATTGCAATGCGGCTTGTCCAAGGAGGAACTCAACCGCATCAGACCATTCATTAGCGCCAAGGACCTATGGAAAAAATTAATCGAGCTACATGAAGAAACGTCCGATGCTAAGGTATGTAAACGTGACCTTATTTTCAATAAGTTGTATAACCTTAAGATGCAGGAACACGAGACGGCGACACAACTACACGCCCGCATCCAGGACATTGTCAATGGCCTGCACACCATCGGACACAAGGTCAAAAACAGTGACCTACTAAGGTACATTCTTAATTCATTTCCTAGGACTACCTTGTGGGCATCCATGGTCGATGCCTACAAGGTCTCTAAAAACCTTTCAAAGCTTAGGTTAGATGAATTATTTTTCGAGTTTGAACTTCACGAGCAAACTAACGTGGTCCAGGACGAGAGAGGTATTGCTCTACTTGCAGGACAAAGAAGCAAGCCACCTACCAGGCAAGAAGATGGACTTGAACCCGACGACGAATTAGAGTCCGAATCCGAAAAGGTGGAAATAATAGTGAACGTAGTGCGGAAGATCGTTCTGAGGGAAAGGAGGCTACTAAAGAATCAAAAGAGGCCACATTTCAAATCAAATCAAAAGAAGGCTTTTCATGCAACATGGGACAACGAAGAAGGCAGTGGCATAGCATGCATGGCAAGACCTGAAGAGTCCGAGTCAGAGTCCGAATCCGAATCCAATTACAACACCGACTCCGAACTCGAGGACTACTTCGAGAAGCAACTCAAAGCCGGACCAAAAGAGAAAATTAAAGTTAGCCGCTCACTAATTCATACGCTTTACAATACAATTAAAATGCTTAATAGGAAATTAATTAAGTCTGAGTCTAGGGTTGAGTCGTTACTTGAGGAGGTTGAAACCCTCAAGCAAGATGCTACTCTAACCTCTTCAACTAGTCAACTTCAAGAGGGAAACTCAACCCAAATTGAAAAACTTGAGGAGGAGAATTCTCTCTTGAAAGACCGAGTTCAAGAGGTTGAGGCTACGTTGGAAAGGTTCACATTGGGATCTAAGAATCTTAACCAACTACTTGGAACCCAAAGAGCTGTGTACAACAAAGTCGGACTCGGATTTAGGTCAACGACTACGAATAGGTCATATATGTCTATCGTAAATCGTAGTCATCAAAGAGTCCAAGCATGGGTCCCAAAGGTTTTATTGAATTCACATATAAGGACTAATAAGTTTTGGATTCCCCAGGATCAAATTCATTATTTGAATAGACCATATTGGTTCAATGGTCCAGGGGGAGCTAACACTAAAATAGTATACCCGCTTACTTAGCAAAACCATTAAATATTTTACTTTAATTTGTAGAACGGCTAGATAGGGAAAATAGTTAGTCAACTCTTGACAACATAGTATCAGGATGCGGCGAGATGATAGTACATTAGTGAAACAAAGTCTCGTGTATTCGAGCTAGATAAGGCATATCTAGCTTGGTGCACTTAACCGAGTGGAACTAGCTGAAGCTACCTCACCGTATCCTAAACTAGTTAGACCAGGAAGTAACCCTAAGTGACTTAAGTGATATTTTTTTGAATTTGGCTTTGTCTAAGGAAGTGGTCGTTGTTCCGATCAAATAAGGCCCCTGTGCCTCGCCACGACCTGGAAGCCAATTTCTCGAAAAGTTACTTAACGATCTAAAGGTTAAATCTGAATCTAACCCAAGGTTGACTATCTTTAATCAATTTAAAATGATCTCACAAAACATATAAGGTGAACAAATTCTAAGACACATAGAATGGGTGAGATGTTAAGGATAATTGAAATATAACCTCTTCAAAAGACTACTTATTTTCCCAACTATTGTACTTAACAACTCTTAGGCCAAAGTTTAGCGCCCCCTACATCTCTTATACTCCATATATTTGACTAAGGGGAAAGCAAACTAACCCTAAGGGTTATATTACAAACCTTTAGATTATTGGTGCAGAGGGACACACCTCGAACCAATCTATCTAATTACTGCTAGACGCATGCTTGGACTCATAGTTGATTTATCTTGATGCATGCATATACCATATTATATTTAAACCCCTATTTAATACAAAAACCCCAACATACTTTTTTGACTTATGGCAAAAGGGGGAGAAGAGCGAAAGTTAAGGGGGAGTAACAAAAAATTTATTTAATTTTGAAAGCAAAAGTATCTCTTTCAAAACTCACCTAGGGTTAAGTGGGAGTTTTGGTTAAGGGGGAGTTTTTGAAAATGACATTCATCATTTACTATACTTGTTTTATGCTTTAATTTCCCTTAACTTTGTGTTGGTTTGCCATAGATCAAAAAGGGGGAGATTGTTGGTGCAGAGGCACTAGATAATCAAACCTGTGTTTTGATTATGGCAAAGACACAAAGTTAAGTTTACATCGTTATCTCACGAGCTAAATCGATTGTGCAAAAAAGTACTAAAGCTGGAGCTGAAGGCTAGCGACACCCGGAGGAAGCCGCGGTGGTCAGGCGACACTCGAGTGACTTCGGAGGGAGCTGAAGGCTAGCGACACCCGGAGGAAGCCACGGTGGTCAGGAGACACTCGAGTGACTTCGGAGGGAGCCGAAGGAATCGAGTGGAAGGCCAGAAGTGAGAGCTACAAGGTAAGTATCGAGGAAAGCTCGTGTGAGTGAGAGATTGTAAGGTCGTATCCTCTTTACGGGGATGACCGTAGGCGGCAATCCGACTAAGACTTCCTGTGGAAGGTCTAGGTCGAGATCGGACGGTTAGAAACCGTCGAATTTATCATTTTCTGAGCTAACCTCTTCATCGCAGAAGTGGCGGTGGCCGGCAATTCGAACATTGGGCAATCGGTGATGTTCATCGATCGATGGGAGTCACCAATCGGTGATGGCGGCATTTAATCGCCTTTGCGCTAGGTCAAAATGTATTAGGTTTGACGCGGCCACTTCTTGATAAAAATTATACAACTTCGTGATCTGTTCCAAAAAAATAGGAGACATATTCAGAGGGCAAAATCTATAAAAGGAGGGGTGGATTCCAACTCCAAACATCATCATGTTTATTCATCAAGTGCTCTTACAACGCCAACGCTCCAACACCATCATAATACCGACGCGACAACAAGTTCAGATCTTCTTCGTCGACAGCAGCATCTAGTAATATATTTCGATATTGTATTCGTTGTTTTTATTCGTAACGAGGTGAGGTAGGCTTGTTGCCTCATCCTCGTACATTCGGTTTTGTGATCGTTGTCTCCTACCTCCAATGAGGAGACGTTATAGTGCTTTGCCCTCCGTACGCGGTCTAGCACCCGCTGGGTTGTGAGCCAAGTAAAATAAACGTGTCTCTTTATTTTCCATTGTGTTTACTCGTTTAATTGTCTACTGGAACGAAACGAAGAAAAGATTTACGCTCGCTATTCACCCCCCCTCTAGCGACGCTTCTCGATCCAACAATATATAGGACACATTTTCCTCCTATAATCAACGACACACCATATAAATAATATCGTTTCCTAACTTACCGAGCCTATCGATTTAATCTATAAATCTCGCCCATTGGTAAATCAAAGAAATGAATACTAAGTATATGTGTCCGTTATTATATCGGGATTAAGAGCATGTACAATATAATATCTGAGGTCCGATTCGATTATGTAGTCAGCAATAAATCGAATCACCTCTAAGTCGGTCCTGCTCAATACACACAAAGTACACTAGTGTGATTCTATGGTCAAGACAAACCAATACCAAATCACACTAAAACCATACCAATGGTTTGTCCAAAGTCATCTCGGTTGTGAGCCTTTACTTATACTTTATAAGGAGCCGATAACATGATCTCCCATGTGACACCACACACCATGTTATCTACAATGTAATGTATTAGACAATATGCATAACCATAAATATGCAAACAATGATCATGTGATTCTTATTTCAAAAATAAAGATGTTCATACAAAAGATAGACTTTTCAGTATACATCCCAACAATCTCCCACTTATACTAAAAGACTATGTTGTCCTCATACTGCCATACATCTGATTTCCCTTCCCTCCACATGCCTATCAAAGCTCTCGCTAGAAGGGCCTTAGTGAAAGGGTCTACCATGTCATCCTATGATGCAATCTAGGCGACAACAACTTCTACCTCTTTTATGATTTCTCGTATCAGGTGGTACTTGCGCTCTATGTGTTTACTTGCCTTATGGGCTCATAGTTCCTTCGAGTTTGTAACTGCACCACTATTATCACAATAAATTGTGATAGTTCTGGGCAAACTAGGAATCACATCCAAGTCCATCAAGAAGTTCCTGAGCCATCCAGCTTCTTTGGCTGCCTCAGAGGCCGCCACATACTCAGCTTTCATGATAGAGTCCGTCACGCATTTCTGCTTGACACTCCTCCATACAATGGCTCCACCTCCCAAAGTAAATACAAAAATTGAGAAAGACTTACTGTTATCCCTATCTGATTGGAAGTCGAAATCTGTATAACCCATAGGGAGTAATTTGTCTGCCTGGTAAACTAGCATATAATCTCTAGTCCTTCTCAGGTACTTTAATATATGCTTTACCGCAGTCCAATGTCCCTGTCCTGGATTACTCTGGTTTCTGTTGACCATGCCCACGACAAAGTAGATATCTAGTCTCGTACATAGCATCACATACATGAGGCTTCCTACTGACGAAGCATAAGGAACTGCCTTCATCTCCTCTATCTCCTCAGACGTTCTAGGACACATCTCCTTAGATAATGGAACTCCATGCCTGAAAGGTAGAAAACCCTTCTTAGAGTTCTGCATGCTAAAACGATCCATAATGGTGTCTATGTATGAAGCTTGAGATACGCACAACATCCTTTTCTTGCGATCCCTTATAACCTTGATCCCAAGGATGTGTCCCACTTCTCCCAAGTCTTTCATATCAAATTGTTTGGACAACCATATCCTTACATCCGATAACACCTTGACATTATTGCCAATTAACAAAATATCATCTACGTATAGTACAAGAAATACCACTATGTTTCTGTCACATCTCTTGTATACACAAGACTCATCCGGACTTTGAATAAATCCATAAGACTGGATTACCTCATCAAAGTGGATGTTCCAAGACCTCGAAGCTTGCTTCAATCCATAAATGGACCGATTAAGCTTACACACAAGATGCTCTTTGCCCTTTTCAATGAATCCCTCTGGTTACTTCATATAGATGTTTTCCTCAAGACTTCTATTAAGGAAAGCAGTCTTGACATCCATCTGCCACACCTCATAATCCATATGAGCTACAATGCATAAGAGAATCCGGATAGACTTAAGCATGGCTACCGGCGAAAAGGTCTCCTCATAATCGATACTCTCTTTCTGAGTAAACCCTTTCGCAACAAGCCTTGCTTTGAAGGTCTCAACCTTCCCGTCTTTTCCTCTCTTTCTTTTGTAGATCCACTTGCAACCAATGGTTTTTATACCATCGGGTGGTTCTACTAGCTCCCAGACCTGATTTGAATCCATAGATTCAATCTCAGCATTCATTGCACTTTGCCAAGATACTGCATCTTTATCTTGGATTGCCTCATCATATGTCCAGGGATCAAATCAGAAGATTCTACAAAGAACATGAATCTATCAGGCTGTCTCATAACCCTCCCACTACGACGAGGTATCACCTGTGTATGCTCTGTGACATGCGGTGCAGTGACTTGTGGTATATCCTCTTG
Organism: Wurfbainia villosa; assembly: GCA_025175895.1. Lineage (NCBI taxonomy): Eukaryota > Viridiplantae > Streptophyta > Magnoliopsida > Zingiberales > Zingiberaceae > Wurfbainia > Wurfbainia villosa. The sequence goes on along the minus strand of CM046000.1, from coordinate 73,345,635 downwards.
TACCGGTGGTACTGAAGAAGTGACTTCCTCTTTTAATTCCTCTAGAACAATCTTACTCATGGGCTTGTGGTTCATTACATAGTCTTCCTCTAGAAATCTGGCATTCATGCTAACGATCACCCTCTGATCTCTAGGACTATAAAACAAACCTCCTTTCGTTCCTCTAGGATAGCCAACGAACATGCATACTTCTGTACGAGGTTCCAACTTATCAGCATCTGCCTTCAGCACATGTGTTGGACTCCCCCAAATCCGAATATGTCTTAGACTATGCTTTCGCCCAGTCCACAATTATGTGGGAGTAGAAGGCACTGATTTAGATGGAACCAAGTTCAGAATGTACACTGTCGTATCTAGAGGATATCCCCAGAACGAATCTGGCAACTCAGAATAACTCATCATCGATCTAACCATCTCCATAAGGGTCCTATTCCTTCGCTCTGCTACACCATTCTGCTGGGGTGTGCCAAGTGCAGACAATTGGGATTGAATCCCAACCTCTGATAAGTAATTCCTAAACTCTCCCAAGAGGCACTCACCACCACGATCAGATCGTAGTGTCTTGATACTTTTACCTTGATGTTTCTCTACATCAGCCTTGAATTCTTTGAACTTGTCAAAGCATTCAGACTTGCGACGCATCAAGTAAATATATCCATATCTTGAATAATCATCTATAAAATAGGCAAAATACTCAAAACCACCTCTAGCCTGGATAGACATAGGACCACACAAATTAGAATGAACTAATTCTAACACATCTTTGGCTCTATACCCCTTGGCCTTAAAAGGTCTCTTGGTCATTTTACCTTCCAAGCAAGATTCATAGGTTTGGAAATCTTCCACCACTAATGAACCTAGAGGTCCATCAGCTATCAACCTTTGAATTCTGCTTAGGTTAATATGATCAAGCCTAAGATGCCAAAGATATGTTTGGTTCATCTTCGAAGGTTCTTTTCTCTTATTGGAATTAGAAGATAAGTTATTAACTTCTATTTGCATCATGGGAGCTTTTGGTTCAAGTGTATACAAATTTCCTATCAATGTACCAGAACAGATAATCTCCCTATTCCTTTTTATAACAACTCTGTCATTAAAAGAAATAGAGTATCATTCACAAACAATTTAGAAACCGAAATTAAATTTTTTCTAAATAAAGGTACATAAAGGTAATTCTTAAGAACCAAATCTTTATTTTTCTCAAAAGACAAATAAACATCTCCCACTGCAACAGCCGGCACCTTCGTGGCATTGCCCAAGTAAACGGTAATCTTCCCTTTAGCTAGTCGTCGGGTTTTCTGGAACCCCTGCAAAGTATTGCAGACATGATCAGTGGCTCCCGAATCTACACACCAAGTGCCGGTAGATAACACCGCTAAACATGTTTCAATGACTAGACCAAAGGATATACCTTTGTTCTGCTTCCGGTTGGGGCAGTCCTTCTTCTAATGTCCAGTCTGCTCGCAAGTGAAGCACTTGCCTTTCGGCTTCTTCACTCCTCCCTGAGATCCTCCCACCACCTTTTCTCCACCTTGTTTCTTCTTCTTCTTGCCTTTCGGCTTAGAAGTAGAAACCTTCTGAGCAACCATGGCCTGAGCCTGAGAAAGCCTTTCTGTCAACTGGAGAATGATATCGACCTGGGTTTCCCTATTGATCTCAGCTCCATGAACTTCTAGCTCATTCGCAGGCTTAGGAGGACACTCTTCGAAGAGTACATATTTGTACTCCTCAGCAGTTAAGACAATGCCAAGATTCCTTTTTCCAATCAACATAATTATGTACAGTAAGTTTATTTTCCTTTAGTATCATAGCAAGTGGACTGAAAGTCATTTTTTGAAAGACCTAAGAATCACATAGATCAAAACTTTAGATTTAAAAAAATTATTGATTCCTCAAACAATAAAATTTTAAAATCAACCAACACCTCAAAACACCGAGAATATCGTATGCCACGATCGTGTGGACGTATACGAATTCTACATTTGTAAGAGGTGGTTTTACCCATTAATTTTACTATCTTGTCAACCTAACTTTTTGACAAATAAAATTAATAGTTGGTTTCTCTTCGGCCCTACAAATAAAAGCAGTGACTCCGATGGGGAGGATACTCCTATTTGCATCTAAGTGTTCACCATTACTCGATACCAAGGAAATTTTCTCGGGTTATGTGCCTTTCGATGGGGAAGTACACACGCTCCTAAATAATTTCCTATAACCATATCCGACCCTGTGATCAAAAAACAAACTCATCCGATGGGGAGGAAGGCACTCAGAGCCGACGTGCAAGTTTGCTTGCATCACATGTCAAATCATAATGGAGGCCGTGGGAATTTATAAAATATCCTTCTCCCACTTAGTAATTTAAAATTGAGGAATTTTCTAGCCTATGACATGCATATCAAACAATAATCAATAAATATGAAAAATAAAAAAATTTCCAACTATTATGGCTTTTGTCTTCAATATGTCTCCCATCGTATTGTCATCTCGTCCGCTCCTCCCTACGCCATGAACAAGCCATCCGGAGATCCGAGCCGAGAAAAATCTATTTTAATTTACATCCATCAATCCTATACTCCACGAGGGAGTGTACATGAAATCTAGATCGAAAGTAAACTAAAATAAAAGAAGTGGCTAAACAATGCCGTATCTAATTACAAAAATTAAATACTAGCCTTGTCAACCCCGAGGATTCAACAAAATATACAATTACACACATACAATCACATACACACATATGGCTATAATAGTTGGATCCTATGCCTGCAACCAAAAAGTTAACCTACGCACATCCTACTATTATCCGGCACATATAATATATGAAAAGTGCATAAAAGTAACCGAATCCTAAACACACAAAATCGGAAACCGTGGCTCTGATACCACTTGTTAGGTTTTGCCCAGAATTGAAGCTCTTATACCACTTGAAGGGTTTTGCCTGGAGCTCTGATACCACTTTAAGGTAGGAAACTTCGCTTCCCACTTCAACTCAGTTTCTTGTTCATGGTGATCCTATCGATGTCCCCGGATTAAAAAATTTAATCCTAGACAAAAAGGGATCACCCAAGAAACCGTTTCATCGTCGTGCTATTCGATTAGAGTAGTCACTTGAACAAACTTGTTGTTCAAGCCACCAACCTCTATTCTACGAATAGCTGCGGAATAGACGATGTACGGATCGCCGACTTTTGTGTTTATATTCGGGGTCCAAGTTATATTAGCCACAAAACAGAATATATAACATGCATATAATTGCAAAACAATTATAGACATAATACAAAGGAACACTAATCAAAATAAACAAGATTATACCTCTTGTTATACCACTCAATCTTCTATTGTATGTCCTTCCTCCTTTTGGACGTCGTGTGGGCGACGATCTTCCAAAAGTCGAAGCCTCCTAGATCACCAATCTTCCTTTCCTTGTTCACTCTGAACAAAAAAATATCATAAAACAAAACTCTTCTTCCAATCTAGAACCGGCCACCTAGTCAATAGACTCGATGTTGCCACCGGCCAAGGAAGAGAATAAGAAGTATGGGAACCGGCCAAAGGAGAATAAATGAGGGTGATGGGCGCCGGCCAACTCTTGGAGAAGAGAAAGGAAACCAACCCTTCACTTTGTTGCCGCCCAAAACCCTAACCCTAGCTCTCCTAGTTGCTGCCGGCCAAAGAAGAGGGGAAGATGAATAGGTTGAGCACCGGCCAAAGTAGAGGGAAGAAGGATAGGTGTTGGCAACACCTTAGGAAGAAGGAGAAGGGAACCTCTCCTCTTGTTGCCGCCCACTCCACCTCCCAAACCCTAGCCGCCCAACTCAATCCTAACCCAACTAGGATTCCTTACCGCCCAAGGGAAGCAAACCCTAATCTTCTAAGCCATCAAGTTACCGCCCACCCCCTTAAGGCTTATTTATAGAGTTGGGCTCAAGCCTTGTTTTAATCTCCACCATTGGTTCTATGGATTTAATCTCAACCGTCGGATCTAGAGATTTAATCTCAACCGTCGGATCTAGAGATTTAATCTCTACCTTTGGATCTAGAGTTTTTTTTTCATCCATTGGATCTAGACTTCATGAGGTTTTAATAGGCTACAATAGGGACCATAAGGAGGAGTTGGATCTTGGCCACCCAATGGATCAAGCCCACATAAAGTCCGATCCATTAATGATAATCCAATCCACTAAAGGATTATCATTGATCTACCTCACCAACCCCCATAAGTTAATATGGGCTCCATATATTATTTGTACATTTTTCTCCCCGTGTTTAAGATCTCGAATGTCCGTTGATTAATTAATTTACTGACCATTAATTAATCAACATCTAACTCCATGAGTAGTACCACTCAACCTTTTCATCATGCCGAACCAAGTCCACTTGTAGGGTTTACATGATGAACCTTATGAGCTCCTCAAGGGGACATCATCATCCTAATATATAGGACACGGTTTCCTCCTATAATCAACGGCACACCATATAAATAATATCATTTCCCAACTTACTGAGCCTATCGATTTAATCTATAAATCTCGCCCATTGGTAAATAAAAGAAATGAATACTAAGTATATGTGCCCGTTATTATATCGGGATTAAGAGCATGTACAATATAATATCTGAGGTCCGATTCGATTATGTAGTCAGCAATAAATCGAATCACCTCTAAGTCGGTCCTGCTCAATACACACAAAGTGCACTAGTGTGATTCTATGGTCAAGACAAACCAATACCAAATCACACTACAAGCATACCAATGGTTTGTCCAAAGTCATCTCGGTTGTGAGCCATTACTTATACTTTACAAGGAGCCGATATCATGATCTCCCGTGTGACACCACACACCATGTTATCTACAATGTAATGTATTAGACAATATGTATAACCATAAATATGCAAACAATGATCATGCGATTCTTATTTCAAAAATAATGATGTTTATACAAAAGATAGACTTTTCAGTATACATCCCAACACATGGCATTTGGGAAGTCCAAGGGGTAGTTTGGCAGCGTAAGGCCAAGTGGTAGTCTTGGGAGCATAAGTCCATATGTACCTGGCAAAGTAGATACTGAGAGCATGACAATAGCCGAAGGAAGCACCTGGAGGCAAGTGTTGGTGCAATCAGTCCAGGTCACGATTAACCAGACTCGAGTTAAACTCGAGTAGTGTTTTGATGTTTGACAATGTTTTGGGGAGATTATTGGTGCAATCGACCCGGGACATGATTGACTAGACTCAAGTTTGACTCGAGTGGTATTTTGATGTTTGACGATGGTTTGACCATTGTTTGACTATATGGTTGACATGGATTTGACCATATGATGGAGAAGTGTAAGTCTTGTGTACTTAGCATGGAAAGTCCAAGCATGGGTCTTGGCAAGGGAAAGTCCAAGCTTGAGTCTTGGTAATTGGAACGTCCAACATGGGTTGGTAATGAAAGTCCAAGCATGGGTCTTGGCAAGGGAAAGTCCAAGCTTGAGTCTTAGCAAATGGAAAGTCCAACATGGGTTGGCAAGGGAAGTCCAAGGGTGATATTGGTAGCGTAAAGTTCAAGGGTGGAGTCTTAGCAGCATAAGTCCAATGGTTGGCGGCGTAAAGTCCAAGCAGTAGTCTTGGCAGCGTAAGCCCAATGTGCCTTAGTGGTATAGACCAGCTTAGCATGACAATAGTCGATTGAAGCACCTGAAGGCTAGCATATGGATGAACAAGTCATGGATGACTTAGAGGGATCCGATAGGAATGAGACTGAAGGATGTGGCTAAAAGGCTTAGGTCTAGGCTAAGAGTGCTCTAGCAAGTATGAGGGCATCATACTTGGTGTTAAAATCTCATGGATGAGGTTATCAATTGACTGATATTATGCTCAGTCGACTGATGGGAGTCGACTGGAGTTTGACTGTAGGAAATGGCCAAGCAGTCGACTATCAGCATTGGGCAGTCGATTGATGGCCTGATCAATCGACTGATATGGGTGGAAGTTGACTGATGGTCGATGTCGCGAACACAGAAGGTTCCAGATTCGACTGTTATGGTTTAACAGTCGAGTTATGGCTCGACCATTCGACTAATATGCATGATCAGTCGACTGATAGTCTATCCGTTGGAACTTATCCAATGTGGCTCGGGCCGTTGTGAGACAACAGCTACAGGAGCAGTCGACTGATGGTCTCGATTAGTCGACTGCTAGGTGAAATCCAACCCGAATGTAGGTTATAAAAGCAGCTCATGGAGGAGGTTATTGGCATGGTTTCTTCGGGAGGTTTGGGGCAATTTGTTAGTACAATTCAGGGTCTCCAAGTGCAGCTCAAGCAACCAAACATGCAAGCATCTAAAAGCTCTTTTTAAAGTTTTCTTTACTTGCATTCTAATGTATTTGCTTGTATTTTTGTTGTATTACGATTGTAATCATTGTACGAGGTTTCTCCGCCCTCTGACTTATTATCGAGAAGGAGTATTATTGATTGTTAGTGGTGTTTATATTGCTAGGGCTCATTCGAGCCCAAGCCGTGGAGTAGGAACCCTAAGGTTTTGAACCACGTTATATCTTGTGTATTGTGTTCTTGTGTCATGTTTTATTTTTATTATTCGATATTCTTCTGTGCTAATGACATTGTAGAAAGAACGCGATTATTATCCATCAAGATGTACGAAACGCTATTCATCCCCCTCTAGTGATGATCAATTCCCCAACAAGTGGTATCATAGCAGGTCACTCTTCACCGGCTTCACATCTGAGGGAGCACGTTACAGGGAAGAAGATGAATCTTCAAGAAAGATTGGGTGATGACATCAATATTCCACCTTCCTTCGACTGCGAAGATTTGGCGTATTGGAAAGGTAGAATGATGCACTTTCTTATGTGCGATTTTGATAATTAGATTAGTGTCATAGTAGGTTTCAACACTTCAAAGGACGAAGAAGGAAGAAAACTCAAGAAGAAGAATTGGAGCAAAGAGAAACTCCGATACTTCAACATAAATAATAAGGCAATGGGTATATTACTTAGCATAATTCTTAATGATATACTGTGTAAGATAAGATATTATAAAGATGCCAAGGAGATTTGGAGCAAGTTGGCAAGATATCATGAAAATCCATCACCGCCACAAGAAGTAGAAGAGGAGTCCAAGGAGGAGTGCTCATCCTCTCAAGCTAAAAAAAAAAAGCAAGAACATCTTCATCCCAAGAGCTTGAGGATTCGGAGGTTGATAGAGAATCAACATCCGAATCGGAAGAGGTGGATGAAGTGGAAGAAGCCTCCACTTCTAGGATTAAGGGGGAGGAGAAATCACCCTCTATGTCGGAGCAAGAAGAAGAGCTTTCAACATCTGGAAGAGTTGAAGAAGCTCAAAATTCGGCCACCATTGACCTAGGTAACTCAATCACATTAATTCAAAATAAAAATCAAATAATGTGTTTTGAGTGTAGGGAATATGGGCACTATAAGAGCAAGTGTCATAAGAAGGTCAAGAAAAGTCAACCGGTGCCAATGGTCAAGGATACCAGAGTCCCCACTATGAAGAGCAAGGAGCATGTGATGTGCTTCAAATGTAACCAAAAAGGGCATTATAGGAGCCAATACCCTAAGGAGAGGAAGCCTAGCAAGGGTCAAGAAGGAGCTATACATGTAGGGGGAGCCTCTAAGGTAAACCCTAAGGTATATCTTAATCCACCTTCTAGTTATAGGGTTAAAAATCATGCTTTTAGTACTCTTGCTATTACTCATGAACAAAGGCATGCTAGGAATAATAGGCTTTATTGCTTAGGTGGTAAGCATATTAATGTATGTAAGGACAAATCTAGGAACAATAACTATAGACCCATTTTATCTAGGGAGTCCATTAAAATGGTAGAAAACCATTTAGGCATTAACCCTAAGAAGGGTTGGCATATGCCTAAGAAATGGAACAATGGCCAATGACTAAATCAAAATTCAAAAATTGGGCAATTAGAGCTAGAAAATCAAGTTTTGAGGTCAAAACTTGAGAATATGGAGAAGACCCTTAGAAAGATACAAAATCAAATGCAAGGGTCAAATAGTCAAAGCCTAGGGTCTAAGAGTCAAGACCTAGGGTTTAGGAGGCAAGGTCCACCCCACGGGCAAGAAAGGTTTGGATCATAAACCTAAGCCCAAGGAGACTTTTCACAATGTTCTATTCGATTATGGAACTAGTACTAGGTCTAGGAAAGCCAAGGTTACTAAGGAAGTTATCCCTAAGGTTAACCATGGAAAATGCCTAGTGGCTAGGGTTTCGAAGAAACCTAGGGAAGCCACTAAGAAGGTTACAAGGAGAGTTACCCCTAGATCTAACCTAGGCAAGACCCAAATGACCAAAACTACCAAGCTTAGAAGGGTCATTAGGAGGGTATCTAGGGAGGTTATCCCTAATGAATACTTAGTTAACTCAAGGAGCTCAAATAGGTTTTGGGTTCCTAGGAGCGTGATCGACTCATGCTAAATAGGTTAGGGTGTGTCAACTTTAAATGAACGTGTAGTTAACCTAACAATGGTAAAGGTGTCACCTTAGGTCATTTTCAAGGTTATGGATATCTTGGAAATAGGTTTTAATTTTAATCCTAAAGAATTTTAGGATGTGCCAATACATTTTGAGAATTATGAAAAACCAATCAAATTGGCACAAACTAGGTTTAGAGGTCATGGTGTGCCACTTTGGATTTTTGGCACACTTGGGGGATTAGTGATAATATGACAAAATGGATTTAATTATAATAAATGACAATTAATATTAAAATTTAGGTATTATATACCTTTATATTTTATTTTCCATGATTGATTTACCATATGACATGTCATGACATCATTCTTATTTTTAATCATATAAAATGTCATGATCATGCTTAGAATAAGGTTTATGTCATGTATGCTTAGATTTATATTTTATGACATGACATCATGATCATTTTCCATTCTTATTTATGTTATTATTTATTCCATGATCATTCATGCATTAATTAAAATTGATTTAAGGACAATTAGCATGACTTGAAGTCCCATGTATAAGGGAATCAAGAAGTATTGCCTTAGAAAATGCATGAAACCCTAGTTTAGGATGAACAAAACTCACATCTCACATCAAATTGACTTGTATGTGTTTTCATACACCTTAGATTTATGTGAGATGCTAGGAAATGAGTTAAGTTCAAGGTGCATAATTTTTGCATCTAGATGAACTCAAACTCATCTTATACCATGCATGGTGGATCATGGGGAAAGATAATGTGCAAGTCATGTTCATTGAGCCCATTAATCATGATCCAATATAGGTTTTGAAAAATATTTTAAAATTATTTTAGAAAACCTTGGTGAAGTCTATCTTTTGATAGCAATCACCATTGATGGTGTAGATACAAAGAGGGCTCAAAACATTGAAGCTTTTCTTATTTTTGAACTTTGTATCAATTTCACTATTTTGTGGGTAAATTAATTTTCAATTATTTTTCACCCATTGTACTTATCATAATTATTATACATATGAATTTTCATGATTTTTTGTATTATGTATAATAACTTATGAATTTTTTAAATTCATTTATGATTTATGATTTCTGCACTTTGCAGATATCAGTCGACTAACACTTGATGGCAGTTGAAGAATGCATAGGGCAGTCGACTGGTGATTGTAAGAGTCGACTGGTGATTGTAAGAGTCAACTGCCAGACTAACCCATGTTTCAGCGATGTTAGGTTATCCTAACTGCTCCTAACCCTAGGATATGATTTTGAAAGCATTAGAAAGGGTGTAAATCCATTGGATATGGATTACGAGAGTTGTTTAGGGTGTGTATCAATTTTAAGGTGTGTGAGAGTTCTATTGGGGATCGATTGGAAGCTAGAGGGGGGTGAATAGTGTGTGCCAGTACCGATGATGGAATTCGTTCGTGATTGAGTCTATAAATTTCGTTAGCATAGCGGAATAATGATAATAAAAGCAATAACGAAATAGACACAATCAAACACACCAATACACAAATATTTAATGTGGTTAGGAACGGAACGGTTTCTACTCCACAGATCAAGCTCTAAAGAGCTCTAGTGATGCACACACACTCACTAATAAATAAACTCCTTCTCGACAACAAGTCGGAGGTGGAAAAACCTCGTACAATGAATTACAACAAGTAATACAAAGAAAACAAGCAAATACAAGTGAAAATGTAAAGAACACTTTACAAACTAGGGTTTGGAGTGCTTGCTTGTCGGTTGCTTGGATGAGCTTGAAGGCTGTGAAATGCACCTGCAAATCGCCTTCAAATCGCCTCACAAAAGCTCCCAAAGAACCAATATCGAAATCCTCCAAGAGCTCTTCTTTTTAACCTGTATCGGCCTGGATTTCCGCCGATCAGTCGACTACCATAAGTCACCAGTCGACTGATGCCACTCTTGCTGTGAGACAATTGTTGGGATGTATACTGAAAGCTTAGCTCTTTTGTATGAACATTTTTATTTTGAAATAAGAATCACATGATCATTGTTTGCACTTTATATTTATTAAATGTGTGCATATTGTCTAATACTTTACACTGTAGATAACATGGTGCTTGGGTGTGGCACAGAAGATCATGTTATCAGTCCCTTGTAGAGTATAAGTAGAGGTTCACAACCAAGATGGTTTTGGACAAACCATTGGCATGGTTGTAGTGTAGCTTGGTATTGTTTTGTCTTGAACATAGAGTTACACTAGTACACTTAGGTGTATTGAGCAGGACCGACATAGAGGTGATTCAATTTATTGCTGACTACATAATTGAATCGGACCTCGGATATTATGTTGTACATGCTCTTAATCCCGATATAATAACGGGCACATGTACTTAGTATTTATTTCGTTGATTTACCAAAGGGTGAGATTTCTATGGATTAAATCAATATGCCCGGTAAGTTGGGAAATGATATTATTTACATGGTGTGTCGTTGATTATAGGAGGAAACTGTGTCCTATATATTAGGTTGATGATGTCCCCTTGAGGAGCTCATAAGGTTCATCATGTAAACCCTGCAGGTTGACTTAGTCAACATGATGATAAGGTTGAGTGGTACTACTCGAGGAGTTAGATGTTAATTGATCGATGGTCAAATCAATTAATTGACTGGACATTCGATATCTTAAACACGGGAGATGGATGTACAATAATATATGGAGCCCATATTAATTTATGGGGTTGGTGAGGTAGTTCAATGATGATCCTCTAGTGGAATGGAACATCATTGATGGATCAAGTTTGTGTGGTTCCGATCCATCGGGTGGCCAAGATCCAACTCCTCCTCATGGTCCCTATTGTAGCCTATTAACACTTCATGAATTCTAGATCCAATGATGGAAAACAAAACTCTAGAACCGACGGTTGAGATCAAATCTCTAGATCCGACGGTTGAGATTAAATCTCTAGATCCGACGATTGAGATTAAATCTCTTGATCCGATGGTTGGGATTAAATCTCTTGATCTGACGGTTGAGATTAAATCTATTGATCCGATGGTTGGGATTAAATCTCTAGAACCGACGGTGGAGATTAAATCTCTAGAACCGGCGGTTGAGATTAAAACCCTAGATCCAATGGAGGAGATTAAACCAAGGCCTAAACCTAACTCTATATATATGGGCTTAGGCTTGGGCGGCAAAGTAGATGGAAAAACCTAATTGAGATAAGGTGGCTTGGGCGGCAAGAAATAGGAGGAGGCTAGGGTTAGGGTTTGGTTCACAATGGTGGGAGGCAACCCTTCTTCCTCCTTCCTCCTTGGTTTGGCCGGCGCCCAAGCTTCTCCCTTCCTTCTATGGCTTAGGTTGGATGGCATTAGGATAGCTTCCCTTGGGCGGCAATCAAATCCTAGTTGGGATAGGATTGGGGTTGGGCGGCTAGGGTTAGGGTTTTGGGATTAGGGTGGGCGGCAACAAGAAGATGAAGATCCTTTTCTTCTTCCTTCTAAGTGTTGGCCGGCCACTATCCTTGTTCCCTCTACCTTGGTCGGAGCTCAACCTATTCTCCTTCCCTTCATCCATGGCCGGAAATTGGGAGAGCTTTGTCTAGGGTTTGGGCGGCAACAAGGAGGAGGATTGTTTTCCTTTCCTTTCTCCAAGTGTTGGTCGGCGCCCATGCCCTTGTTGTTTCTCTTTTGGTTGGTTTCCATACTCCATTTGATCTTCCTTGGCCGGCGGCAACATCGAGTTTATTGACTTGGTGGCCGGTTCTAGAAAGGAAGATGAGTTTTGTTTTAGGATCTTCCTTTGTTCCTAGTGAACAAGGAAAGGAAGATTGGTGATCTAGGAGGATTCAACTTTTGGTAGATCGTCGCCCACACGACGTCCAAAAGGAGGGAGGACATACAATAGAAGATCAAGAGGTATAACAAGAGGTATAATCTTGTTTATTTTGATTAATGTTCTTTTGTATTATGTTTATAATTGTTGTTCAATTATATGCATGTTTTGTGTGGATGCTTACTTTATGTATGTGTTGATTACACTAGTTTACATTTGTATGTATTTGTATAATCATGGACCCCGAAGATAAACACAAAAACCGGCGATCCGTCCGTCGTCTCTTCCGCGGCTAACCAACTAGAAGAGTTGTGTTTCTTGAACAACTAGTTTGTTCAAGCGATCGCTCAAGTTGTTAGCACGACGACGAATTGGTTGTGCTTAGGAAACTCATCCCATCCGGATTAGTTTTCATTAGTGAAAATTTTAATCCGGGGATATGGGAACAAATGAGCCTCTTAGCGAGCATGATTTCCAACAACAACGGCTCAATCCACGCTTGAAAAGTTCCAATGGGACTCTCACGATCGCCAACATTGGCGATCACATTTCGTAGTCGACTACCCGTCGGCTACGAGTATTCTGTGTTTCGCGACTAAACGAATCACCGCCATCCCTTGGCGATCGACTATCGTTGATATCATCGATCGCTCTAATGAGCAGTCGACTGCCAGAGCAATTTCAGCTCCAAAATGGCAGTGGAACTCTAGTCGACTCGCGACAGTCGAACCGACTATAATGCCAGTCGACTTCCAACCTCAAACATGAGGTTTTAACCCAAGTATGGTGTCCCCATACTTGCTAAACCACCCTTACCCTATACCTAAGCCTTCTAGCCACCTCCATCAGCCTCACGCCTCTCGGATCCCTCCAAGTCATCCATGACTTGTTCATCCATCGCGCTAGCTTTCAGGTGCTTCCATCAACTATATCATGCTAATGGTGTCTACACCTCCAAGACTATGCTTGGACTTTACGCCACAAATCCATTGGACTTATACTGCCAAGAGTCCTGCTTAGACTTTACGCTACCAATACCAACCCCTGGGACTTCTCAAATGCCAAGACTCAAACTTGGACTTTCCCTTGCCAACCCAAGTTGGACTTTCCATGCCAAGACCCATGATTGGACTTCCCTTGTGCCAAGTACACAGGACTTGGACTTTCCCAAATGCCAAATGTCCCACTTGGACTTTCCATGCCAAGTCTCCCTCGAGTCAAACTTGAGTCTGGTCAATTATAACCTGGGTCAATTGTATAAACAATCTCCCCAAAACATTAACCGACATCAATGTCAAACATACTATGTCAAACATCAAAACATCACTCAAGTCAAACTCGAGTCTGGTCAATCGTGACCTGGGTTGATTGCACCAACAATCTCTCCCTTTTTGATGTTTGCCAAAACAAACCTTGAGTTAGGCCCCTAACTCAAACTCCCTTACCAATTTCCCAAATTGGTAATTTTACTCTCCCCCTTTTTGACATACATCAAAAAGGTTCTCTCCAAGGAGGTCAATGTCTCATGTTCCAATGAGATCTTACAATCTCTCCCTTTAACCAAAAATACCTAGGATGCCAACCATGTTCCTAGTGATTAGTCCCATATCACTCAAGAATGACAATCCTATACACCCTCCCAATTTCCAAATTGGGTCTTTCAAAATCCCATCAATTTTCCCAATTGATGACATTCAGCCCTTAACTTCTCCCATTCAAGAAGAAAAACACATTCATCATCCCAAGATGGATTCCTCCACCTAAAGGCTTGCTCTCCCTTGACCATTGCACCAACAATGTCCTTGGGAAGTCCCTAAGCCAATAGGAACTCTAAACCATCAAAAATAAGGTTAAAAGTTCAAACAAAAACTCTCCCCATCTTAAATTTGATACATTATCCTAACACCTCTCTTAATCCATATTCAATGGATTTTCACCCTTTATAATGCTTCCCAAAGCATATCCTAGGGTTAGGAATGGTTAGGAAACTTTACCATAGCTGAAATCAGGCTAAACAAGCCTTGTTAAACCGAAATCAGACCTGGCAGTCGACTTCTAATAGTAATCAATCGAACTGCCCTTCATCAGTCGACTGCCATAAGTCGACAGTTGACTGATAACTGCAAAATGCAGTTTTCAGATTCAGAAAATGAACTTTGATAATACATAAATAATTATATGTATTTTGAAAAATCGTGAAAATTCATACGTATATTACTTATAGTCAATACAATGGGTGAAAAATATTTTACCCATAACATATCGAAATTGATACAAAATTCAAAAGTGAGGAAAAACTTCAATGTTTTAGCTCACTTTGTATCAACTTCATCAATGGTGATTGCTATCAAAAGATAGACTTCACCAAGGTTTTCTAAATTGATTTTAAAAAGATTTCAAAATCTTATTTTGGATCATATCCCTTGGGCTCTATGTACATGACTTGTACACAAGCATTTCCAAAGATCCACAATTGAAATTTGATGAGTTTTTAGTTCATCTAGATGCAAAAACTATGCACCTTGAACTTAACTCATATCCTAACATCTCACATGTATCTAGAGTGTATAAATACACATACATGTCAATGTGATGTGAGATGTGGGTTTTGTTCATCCTATTCTAGAGTTTCATGCATTCTCTAAGGCAACACTACTTGATTCTTTTATAAATGGGACTCCATGTCATGCTAAAGTCCTTAAATCAAATTTCATTAATTTAAATGCACGAAGTATGATCATGGCATAAATGATAGCATAATAGAGCATGATCAATGATCATGATGTCATGACATATAATTAAATCTAAAAACATATGACATTTAAAACCTTAATCCTAAACATGATCATGACAAATAACTGATAAAAATAAACATAGTGTCATGGCATGTTATATGGCAAACAAAGCATGACATATAAAAAGTATAGGTAGGATAATACCTAAATTTTAATATTAGTTGCCATTTGAGATAATTAAGTATATTTTTGCCATTATTCCTATTAATCTCCCAAGTGTGCCAAAAACCCAAAATGGCACACTATGACCTCTAAACCTAAATTGTGCCAATTGAAATGATTTTTCATAATCTTCAAGGTATATTGGCACATCCTAAAATCTTTTAAGATTAAAATCAAAATCTATTTCCAAGTTATCCATAACCTTGAAAATAATCCTAAAGTGCCACCTTTGCCATGGTTGAGTTAACTACCCATCCAATCAAGGTTGACACACCCTAAACCCATCTAGCGTGAATCAATCATGCTCTTAGGAACCTAAAACCTATTTGAGCTCCTAGGGTTAATCAGGTATTCCTTAGGGATAACCTCCCTAGATACCCTTTTAATGACCCTCCTAGGCTTGTTAGCTTTGGTCATTGTGGTCTTACCATGGTTAACCTTAGGGATTGCCTCCCTAGTAACCTTCTTAGTGGTCACCCAAGGTTTCCTTGAAACCCTAGCCACTAGGCACACTCCTTGGTCAACTCTAGGGATGACTTCCCTATTGACCTTGATCTTCCTAGACCTAGATTGTGTTCCATAATCAAATGGAACACTATTATAAGCCACCTTAGGCTAAGGTTTGTGACCCAAACCATTCTTGCCCTTGGTTGACTTTTGTTTCTTGGGTCCTAGATGTTGACTTTGAGATTTTGACCCTTGACTTTGACCATTAGACCCTTGAAATTGCTTTTGCATCTTATTGAGGGTCTTTTATAATTTCTCAAGCCTTGACCTCAATGCTTGGTTTTCCAATTCTAATTGCCCAATTTTAGAATTTTGATTTGGTTTTTGGGCATGGGACTTCCTAGGCATATGCCTAGTCCATTTAGGGTTGAGACCTAGATGCTCTTGTACCTTTCTAATGGTCTCCCTAGGTAGAATTTGTCTAGAATTGTATGACCTAAAGTTGTCCTTAGGTAAAATATTTTTAGGGACATTAGTTTCAAATTTCTCCTTCTTCCTAAGGTAGACATTTTTGGCTCCTAAACAAAATTCCCTATGTCTCGCATGCTCTTTGTGATAAATAGCAAGTTTGCTAAAATTATTTTTAGCATGCTTTTTACTGTAATTTAAGGAACGAGCATTGTTTAAATATAGCTTAGGGTTTGCCCTAGAGGCTCCCCCTACTTGTGATGCTTCATCTTGTCCCTTCTTCTTCCCCCTTGGGCATTGACTCCGGTAATACCCTTTTTAATTGCACTTGAAGCATATGACATGCTCCTTGCCCTTTTGACTTTGGGCACCGACATCTTTGACCTTTGTGTTGACTTTTTGTGTCGGATGAGTTTTCCTAATCTGTTTCGAACACTTGCTTTTGTAGTGCCCGGTTTCCCTACACTCAAAACATATTATATACATTTTATTATTAACACATATGTTTGAGTTACTTAGGGTGGTTGTGGTGGTCGGAGTGGATTCTTGAGTTTGCTCTTCCTCTCTACCGGATGTAGATGATTCTTCTTGTTGATCCGGTATTGAGGATGCCCTAATCTCCTTCCCCTCAATCCTAGAGGTGGAGGTCTCCTCTTCTTCCACCTATTCGGAGGTTGATTCCCTATCAATTTCTGAATCCTCAAGCTCTTTGGATGACGATGTACTTGCTTCCTTTTGAGCTTGAGAGGGTGAGCACTCCTCTTCTTCTTCTTCTTCTTGGACCGATGATGAGTTTTCATGGAGCTTTGCCACTTGGCTCCATAACTCCTTTGCATCCATATAATCCCCTAACATACACACAATATCGTTAGGTATCAAATCAAAAATAAATTTTACTACCTTCATGTTTTTCTTGAAGGCATGGATTTGATCTTCACTCCATTTCTTCTTCTTGAGGAAACCACCCTTTGGTCCTTTTGGATATACAAATCCATCCATCAAAATTGACCACTCCTCAAAATCTCTCATCATAATAAAATCTCCAATTCTTCTCTTCCAAGAATTGAAGCCTTCTCATCCATATAGGGTGTAGGGCACTGGTGTGTTGATGTCCCAATCTAGTCGTTCTTCCAACTCCATCTTCACCCTCTAGCATGCTCCCTTAGTTGTTAAACTTCAAGAGCAACCTGGCTCTGATACCACTTGTTGGGGATCAATTGGAAGCTAGAGGGGGGGGTGAATAGTGCGTGCTAGTACCGATGATAGAATTTGTTCGTGATTGAGTCTACAAATTTTGTTAACGCAGCAGAATAATGATAATAAAAGAAAAAACGAAATAGACTCAATCAAACACACCAATGCACAAATATTTAACATGGTTTGCAAACGAACGGTTCCTACTCCACGGATCAAGCTCTAAAGAGCTCTAGTGATGTACAAACACTCACTAATCAATAAACTCCTTCTCGACAACAAGTCAGAGGTGGAGAAACCTCGTACAATGAATTATAACAAGTAATACAAAGTAAACAAGCAAATACAAGTGAAAATGTAAAGAACACTTTACAAACTAGGGTTTTGAGTGCTTGCTTGTCAGTTGCTTGGATGAGCTTGAAGGGCCCTGAAATGCACTTGCAAATCGCCATCAAATCGCCTCACCAAAGCTCATAAAGGACCAATACCAAAATCCTCCACGAGCTCTTCTTTTTAACCTGCATAGGGCTGGATTTTGGCTGATCAGTCGACTACCATAAGTTACCAATCGACTGATGTCACTGTTGTTGTGAGACAACGGCTCAATCCACGATGGAAAAGTTCCAACATTGGCAATCGACTTCCAACATTGGAAGTCGACTGCCAGCCCCGTAGTCCACTGCCCAGTCCGCTACGGAGCATTCTGTGCTCGTGACTAAACCTACAGTGGACTGCCATCCCTTGGCAGTCGACTGCTGTCGACATCAGTCGACTACTCCAATGAGCAGTCGACTGCCAGAGCAATTTTAGCTCTAAAATGGCAGTCAAACTCTAGTCGACTCACGACAGTCGAACCGGCCATAATGCCAGACGACTGCCAACCTCAAACATGAGTTTTTAACCCAAGTATGATGTCCCCATACTTGCTAGACTACACTTAGCCTAGACCTAAGCCTTCTAGCCACATCCATCAGCATCACGCCTCTCGGATCCCTCCACGTCATCCATGACTTGTTCATCCATCGCGCTAGCCTTCAGGTGCTTCCATTCGCTATGTCATGCTAACGATGTCTACACTACCAAGGCACGTTGGACTTACACCGCCAAGACTCCGCTTGGACTTTACGCCGCCAATCCATTGGACTTATACTGCCAAGACTCCTGCTTGGACTTTATGCTGCCAATATCAACCCCTTGGACTTCTCAAATGCCAAGACTCAAGCTTGGACTTTCCATTGCCAACCCATGTTGGACTTTCCATGCCAAGACACATGCTTGGACTTCCCTTGTGCTAAGTACTCAAGACTTGGACTTTTCCAAATGCCAAGTGTCCCACTTGGACTTTCCATGCCAAGTACCCATGACTTGGACTTTACCTTGCCAAGACCCATTCTTGGACTTTCCCATAATCACATGGTCAACCTTAGTCAACCATTAAAGTCTCCCTCGAGTCAAACTCGAGTTTAGTCAATTATAACCTGGGTCGATTGTATAAACAAACTCTCCAAAACATTAACCGACATCAATGTCAAACATCAATGTCAAACATACTATGTCAAACATGAAAACATCACTCGAGTCAAACTCGAGTCAGGTCAATCGTGAACTGGGCCGATTGCACCAACAATCTCCCCCTTTTTGATGATTGATAAAACAAACCATGAGTTAGGCCCCTAACTCAAACTCCCTTACCAATTTCCCAAATTGGTAATTTTACTCTCCCCCTTTTTGACATACATCAAAAAGGTTCTCTCCGAGGAGGTCAATGTCTCATGTTCCAATGAGATCTTACAATCTCCCCCTTTTACCAAAAATACCTAGGATGCCTACCATCTTCCTAGTGATAAGTCCTATATCACTCAAGAAAGGCAATCCTATACACTCTCCCAATTTTCAAATTGGGTCTCTCAAAATCCAATAAATTTTCCCAATTGATGACATTCTCCCCATAACTTCTCCCCTTCTAGAAGAAAAATACATCCATCATCCAAAGATGGATACCTCCCCCTAAAGACTTGCTCCCCCTTGACCATTGCACCAATAATGTCCTTGGGAAGTCCCTATGCCAATAGGAACTCTAAACCTTCAAAAATAAGGTTAAAAGGTCAAACAAGAACTCTCCCTACCTTAAATTTGATACATTATCCTAACACCTCTCCTAATCCATATTCAATGGATTTTCACCCTTTATAATGCTTCCCAAAGCATATCCTAGGGTTAGGAATGGTTAGGAAACCTTACCATAGCTGAAATCAGGATAAACAAACCTTGTTAACCCGAAATCAGACCTGACAGTCGACTCCTACCAGTAATCAGTCGAACATCCCTTCATCAGTCGACTGCCATAAGTCGACAGTCGACTGATAACTACAAAATGCAGTTTTCAGATTCAGAAAATGAACTTTGATAATAAATAAATAATTATTCATATTTTAAAAAATCGTGAAAATTCATACGTATATTACTTATAGTCAATACAATGGGTGAAAAATATTTTACGCATAACATATCGAAATTGATACAAAATTCAAAAGTGAGGAAAAACTTCAATGTTTTAGCTCACTTTGTATCAACTTCATCAATGGTGATTGCTATCAAAAGATAGACTTCACCAAGGTTTTTTAAATTGATTTTAAAATGATTTCAAAACCTTATTTTGGATCATATCCCTTGGGCTCTATGTACATGACTTATACACAAGCTTTCCCAAAGATCCACAATTGAAATTAGATGAGTTTTTAGTTCATCTAGATGCAAAAACTATGCACCTTGAACTTAACTCATATCCTAACATCTCACATGTATCTAGAGTGTGTAAATACACATATATGTCAATGTGATGTGAGATGTGGGTTTTATTCATCCTAATCTAGGGTTTCATGCATTCTCCAAGGCAACACTACTTGATTCCCATATAAATGGGACTCCATGTCATGCCAAAGTCCTTAAATCAATTTTCATTAATTTAAATGCATGATGTATGATCATGGCATAAATGATAGCATAATAGAGCAAGACCAATGATCATGATGTCATGACATATAATTAAATCTAAAAACATATGACATTTAAAACCTTAATCCTAAACATGATCATGACATATAATTGATAAAAATAAACATGATGTCATGGCATGTTATATGGCAAACAAAGCATGACATATAAAAAGTATAGGTATGATAATACCTAAATTTTAATATTAGTTGCCATTTGAGATAATTAAGTATATTTTTTCCATTATTCCTATTAATCTCCCAAGTGTGCCAAAAACCCAAAATGGCACACTATGTCCTCTAAACCTAAATTGTGTCAATTCAAATGATTTTTCATAATCTTCAAGGTATATTGGCACATCCTAAAATCTTTTAGGATTAAAATCAAAATCTATTTCCAAGGTATCCATAACCTTGAAAATAATCCTAAAGTGTCACCTTTGCCATGGTTGAGTTAACTACCCAACCAATCAAGGTTGACAAACCCTAAACTCATCTAGCGTGAATCAATCACGCTCTTAGGAACCCAAAACATATTTGAGCTCCTAGGGTTAATTATCTATTCCTTAGGGATAACCTCCCTAGATACCCTCCTAATCACCCTCCTAGGCTTGTTAGCCTTGGTCATTGTGGTCTTACAATGGTTAACCTTAGAGATTGCCTCCCTAGGAACCTTCTTAGTGGCCACCCTAGGTTTTCTTGAAACCCTAGCACAAGGCAAACACCTTCGTCAACTCTAGGGATGAGTTTCCCTATTGACCTTGGTCTTTCTAGACTTAGATTGTGTTCCATAATCAAATGAAACACTATTATAAGCCACCTTAGGCTTAGGTTTGTGACCCAAACCATTCTTGCCCTTGGTTGACTTTTGTTTCTTGGGTCCTAGATGTTGACTTTGAGATTTTGACGCTTGACTTTGACCATTAGACCCTTGAAATTGATTTTGCATCTTATTGAGGGTCTTTTCTAATTTCTCAAGACTTGACCTCAAGGCTTGGTTTTCCAATTCTAATGGCCCAATTTTAGAATTTTGATTTGGTTTTTGGGCATGGGACTTCCTAGGCATATGCCTAGTCCATTTAGGGCTGAGACCTAGATGGTCTTGTACCTTTTTAATGGTCTCCCTAGGTAGAATTTGTCTAGAATTGTATGACCTAGGGTTGTCCTTCGGTAAAATATTTTTAGGGACATTAGTCCCAAATATATCCTTCTTCCTAAGGTAGACATTTTTGGCTCCTAAACAAAATTCCCTATGTCTAGCATGCTCTTTGTGATAAATAATAAGATTGCTAAAATTATTTCTAGCATGCTTTTTACTGTAATTTAAGGAATGACCGTTGTTTAAATATACCTTAGGGTTTGTCCTAGAGGCTCCCCCTATTTGTGATGCTTCATCTTGTCCCTTCTTCCTCCCCCTTGGGCATTGACTCCAGTAATGCCCTTTTGAATTGCACTTGAAGCATATGATATGTTCCTTGCTCTTTTGACTTTGGGCACCGACATCTTTGACCTTTGTGTTGACTTTTGGTGCTGGAGGAGTTTTTCTAATCCGTTTCGGACACGTGCTTTTGTAGTGCCCAGTTTCCCTACACTCAAAACATATTATATGCATTTTATTATTAACACATATGTTTGAGTTACATAGGGTGGTTGTGGTGGTCGGAGTGGATTCTTGAGGTTGCTCTTCCTCTCTACCGGATGTAGATGATTCTTCTTGTTGCTCCAGTATTGAGGATGCCCTAATCTCCTCCCCCTCAATCCTAGAGGTGGAGGTCTCCTCTTCTTCCACCGATTCGGAGGTTGATTCCCTATCAACTTCCGAATCCTCAAGCTCTTTTGGAAGACGATGTACTTGCTTCCTTTTGAGCTTGAGAGGGTGAGCACTCCTCTTCTTCTTCTTCTTCTTCTTGGACCGTTGATGAGTTTTCATGGAGCTTTGCCACTTGGCTTCATAACTCCTTAGCATACATATAATCCCCTAACATACACACAATATCATTAGGGATCAAATCAAAAATAAATTTTACTACCTTCATGTTTTTCTCGAAGGCTTGGATTTGATCTTCACTCCATTTCTTCTTCTTGAGGAAACAACCCTTTGGTCCTTTTGGATATACAAATCCATCCATCAAAATTGACCACTCCTCAAAATCTCTCAACATAATAAAATCTTCAATTCTTCCTTTCCAAGAATTGAAGCCTTCTCGTCCGTATACGGTGTAGGGCACCGGTGTGTTGATGTCCCAACCTAGTCGTTCTTCCAACTCCATCTTCACTCTCTAGCATGCTCCCTTAGTTGTTAAACTTCAAGAGCAACCTGTCTCTGATACCACTTGTTGGGGATCAATTTGAAGCTAGAGGAGGGGGGGGGGTGAATAGCCCGTGCTAGTACCAATGATGGAATTCGTTTGTGATTGAGTCTACAAATTTCGTTAGTGCAGTGGAATAATGATAATAAAAGCAATAACAAAATAGACACAATCAAACACACCTATACACAAATATTTAACATGGTTCGGAACCGAACGGTTCCTACTCCACGGATCAACCTCTAAAGAGCTCTAGTGATGCACACACACTCACTATTCAATAAACTCCTTCTCGACATCAAGTCGGAGGTGGAGAAACCTCGTACAATGAATTACAATAAGTAATACAAAGTAAACAAGCAAATACAAGTGAAAATGTAAAGAACACATTACAAACTAAAGTTTTGAGCGCTTGCTTGTCGGTTGCTTGGATGAGCTTGAAGGGCCCTGAAATGAACCTGCAAATCTCCTTCAAATCACCTCACCAAAGCTCCCAAAGAACCATTACCGAAATCCTCCATGAGCTCTTCTTTTTAACCTGCATCGGGCTGGACTTTCGCCGATCAATCGATTGCCATAAGTCACCAGTCGACTAAAGCCACTGTTGCTATGAGACAAAGGCTCAATCCACGCTGGAAAAGTTCAAATGGGACTCTCACCTGTCGACTGCCAACATTGGCAATCGACTGCCAGCCCCGTAGTCGACTGCCAAGTCGCCTACGGAGTATTTTGTGCTCACGACTAAACCAGCAGTCGACTGCCATCCCTTGGCAGTCGACTGCTGTCGACATCAGTCGACTGCTCAAATGAGTAGTTGACTGCCAAAGCAATTTCAGCTCTAAAATGGCAGTTGAACTCTAGTCGACTCACGGTAGTCGAACCGACCATAATGTCAGTCGACTACCAACCTCAAACATGAGGTTTTAACCCATGTATGGTGTCCCCATGCTTGCTAGACCACCCTTAGCCTAGACCTAAGCCTTCTAGCCACCTCCATCAGCCTCACGCCTCTCGGATCACTCAAAGTCATCCATGACTTATTCATCCATCGCGCTAGCCTTCAGGTGCTTCCATCGGCTATGTCATGCTAACGGTGTCTACACCGCCAAGGCACATTGGACTTACACAGCCAAGACTTCGGTTGGACTTTACTCCATCAATCCATTGGACTTATACTGCCAAGACTCCCGCTTGGACTTTACGCCGCCAATATCAACCCCTTGGACTTCTCAAATGCCAAGACTCAAGCTTGGACTTTCCCTTGTTAACCCATGTTGGACTTTCCATGCCAAGACCCATGCTTGGACATCCCTTGTGCCAAGTACTCAAGGACTTTGACTTTCCCAAATGCCAAGTGTTCCATTTGGACTTTCCATGCCAAGTACCCATGACTTGGACTTTCTCTTGCCAAGACCTATGCTTGGACTTTCCCATAATCACATGGTCAACCTTAGTCAACCATCAAAGTCACCGTCGAGTCAAACTCGAGTCTGGTCAATTATAACCTGGGTCGATTGTATAAACAATCTCCCCAAAACATTAACCGACATCAATGTCAAACATACTATCATCACTCCAGTAAAACTCGAGTCTGGTCAAACATGACCTTGGCCGATTGCACCAACAATCTTCCCCTTTTTGATGTTTGACAAAACAAACCATGAGCTAGGCCCCTAACTCAAACTCCCTTACATATTTCCCAAATTGGTAATTTTACTCTCCCCCTTTTTGGCATACATCAAAAAGGTTCTCTTCAAGGAGGTCAATGTCTCATGTTCCAATGAGATCTTACAATCTCCCCCTTTGACCAAAAATACCTAGGATGCCTACCATCTTCCTAGTGATAAGTCCCATATCACTCAAGAAAAGCAATCCTATACACTCTCCCAATTTCCAAATTGGGTCTCTCAAAATCCCATCAATTTTTCCAATTGATGACATTCTCCCCATAACTTCTCCCCTTCAAGAAGAAAAACACATCCATCATCCCAAGATGGATACCTCCCCCTAAAGGCTTCCTCCCCCTTCACCATTGCACCAACAATGTCCTTGGGAAGTCCCTAAGCCAATAGAAACTCTAAACCATCAAAAATAAGGTTTAAAGTTCAAACAAGAATTCTCCCCACCTTAAATTTGATATATTATCCTAACACCTCTCAAAATCCATATTAAATGGATTTTCACCCTTTATAATGCTTCCCAAAGCATATCCTAGGGTTAGGAATGGTTAGGAAACCTTACCATAGTTGAAATCAGGCTAAACAAACCTTGTTAACCCGAAATCAGACCTGGCAGTTGACTCCTAACAGTAATCAGTCGAACTGCCCTTCATCAGTCGACAACCATAAGTCGGCAGTCGACTGATAACTGCAAAATGTAGTTTTCAGATTCAGAAAATGAACTTTGATAATACATAAATAATTATACGTATTTTGAAAAATCATGAAAATTCATATGTATATTACTTATAGTCAATATAATGGGTGAAAAATGTTTGAAAAATATTTTACCCATAACATATCGAAATTTATACAAAATTCAAAAGTGAAGAAAAACTTCAATGTTTTAGCTCACTTTGTATCAATTTCATCAATGGTGATTGCTATCAAAAGATAGACTTCACCAAGGTTTTCTAAATTGATTTTAAAACAATTTCAAAACCTTAGTTTGGATCATATCCCTTGGGCTCTATGTACATGACTTGTACACAAGCTTTCCTAAAGATCCACAATTGAAATTAGATGAGTTTTTAATTCGTCTAGATGCAAAAACTATGCACCTTGAACTTAACTTATATCCTAACATCTCACATGTATCTAGAGTGTATAAATACACATACATGTCAATGTGATGTGAGATGTGGGTTTTGTTCATCCTAATCTAGGGTTTCATGCATTCTCCTAGGCAACACTACTTGATTCCCTTATAAATGGGACTCCAAGTCATGTCAAAGTCCTTAAATCAATTTTCATTAATTTAAATGCATGAAGTATGATCATGGCATAAATGATAGCATAATAGAGCATGACCAATGATCATGATGTCATGACATATAAATAAATCTAAAAACATATGACATTTAAAACCTTATTCCTAAAACTTGATCATGACATATAACTGATAAAAATAAACATGATGTCATGGCATATTATATGACAAACAAAGCATGACATATAAAAAGTATAGGTATGATAATACCTAAATTTTAATATTAGTTGCCATTTGAGATAATTAAGTATATTTTTGCCATTATTCCTATTAATCTCCCAAGTGTGCCAACAACCCAAAATGTCACACTATGACCTCTAAACCTAAATTGTGCCAATTCAAATGATTTTTCATAATCTTCTAGGTATATTGGCACATCCTAAAATCTTTTAGGATTAAAATCAAAATCTATTTCCAAGGTATCCATAACCTTGAAAATAATCATAAATTGTCACCTTTGCCATGGTTGAGTTAACTACCCATCCAATCAAGGTTGGCACACCCTAAACCCATCTAGCGTGAATCAATCACGCTCTTAGGAACCCAAAACCTATTTGAGCTCCTAGGGTTAATTAGGTATTCCTTAGGGATAAGGTTCCAAGATACCCTCATAATGACCCTCCTAGGCTTGTTAGCCTTGGTAATTGTGGTCTTACCATGGTTAACCTTATGGATTGCCTCCCTAGTAACCTTCT
Source organism: Wurfbainia villosa (assembly GCA_025175895.1). Lineage (NCBI taxonomy): Eukaryota > Viridiplantae > Streptophyta > Magnoliopsida > Zingiberales > Zingiberaceae > Wurfbainia > Wurfbainia villosa. The sequence continues at coordinate 73,319,310 of CM046000.1, read as the reverse complement.
TAGTGGCCACCCTAGGTTTCCATGAAACCCTAGCCACTCGGCACACACCTTGGTCAACTCTAGGGATGACTTCCCTATTGACCTTGGTCTTCCTAGACCTAGATTGTGTTCCATAATCAAATGAAACACTATTATAAGCCACCTTAGGCTTAGGTTTGTGACCCAAACCATTCTTGCCCTTTGTTGACTTTTGTTTCTTGGGTCCTAGATGTTGACTTTGAGATTTTGACACTTGACTTTGACCATTGGACCCTTGAAATTGATTTTGCATCTTATTGAGGGTCTTTTCTAATTTCTCAAGCCTTGGCATCAAGGCTTGGTTTTCCAATTCTAATTGCCCAATTTTAGAATTTTGATTTGGTTTTTGGGCATTTGACTTCCTAGGCATATGCCTAGTCCATTTAGGGTTGAGACCTAGATGCTCTTCTACCTTTCTAATGGTCTCCCAAGGTAGAATTTGTCTAGAATTGTATGACCTAGGGTTGTCCTTAGGTAAAATATTTCTAGGGACATTAGTCCCAAATTTCTCCTTCTACCTAAGGTAGACATTTTTGGCTCCTAAACAAAATTCTCTATGTCTAGCATGCTCTTTGTGATAAATAGCAAGATTGCTAAAATTATTTATAGCATGCTTTTTACTGTAATTTAAGGAATGAGTATTGTTTAAATATACCTTAGGGTTTACCCTAGAGGCTTCCCCTATTTGTGATGCTTCATCTTGTCCCATCTTCTTCCCCCTTGGGCATTGACTCCGGTAATGCCCTTTTGAATTGCACTTGAAGCATATGATATGTTCCTTGCTTTTTTGACTTTGGGCACCGACATCTTTGACCTCTGTGTTCACTTTTGGTGCCGGAGGAGTTTACCTAATCCGTTTCGGACACTTGCTTTTGTAGTGCCCAGTTTCCCTACACTCGAAACATATTATATGCATTTTATTATTAACACATATATTTGAGTTACCTAGGGTGGTTGTGGTGGTCGGAGTGGATTCTTGAGCTTGCTCTTCCTCTCTACCGGATGTAGATGATTCTTCTTGTTGCTCCGGTATTAAGGATGCCCTAATCTCCTCCCCCTCAATCCTAGAGGTGGAGGTCTCCTCTTCTTCCACGGATTCGAAGGTCGATTCCCTATCAACTTCCGAATCCTCAAGCTCTTTGGATGACGATGTACTTGCTTCCTTTTGAGCTTGAGAGGGTGAGCACTCCTCTTCTTCTTCTTCTTCTTGGACCAATGATGAGTTTTCATGGAGCTTTGCAACTTGGCTCCATAACTGCTTAGCATCCATATAATCCCTTAACATACACACAATATCGTTAGGGATCAAATCAAAAATAAATTTTACAACCTTCATGGTTTTCTCGAAGGCTTGGATTTGATCTTCACTCCATTTCTTCTTCTTGAGGAAACAACCCTTTGGTCCTTTTGGATATACAAATCCATCCATCAAAATTGACCACTCCTCAAAATCTCTCATCATAATAAAATCTTCAATTCTTCCCTTCCATGAATTGAAGCCTTCTTGTCCGTATACGGTGTAGGGCCTTCTCTTCCTAAACATGATCATGCCATATAACTGATAAAAATAAACATGATGTCATGACAAGTTATATGACAAACAAAGCATGGCATATAAAAAGTATAGGTATGATAATACCTAAATTTTAATATTAGTTGCCATTTTAGATAATTAAGTATATTTTTTCCATTATTCCTATTAATCTCCCAAGTGTGCCAAAAACCCAAAATGACACACTATGACCTCTAAACCTAAATTGTGCCAATTGAAATGATTTTTCATAATCTTTAAGGTATATTGGCACATCCTAAAATCTTTTAGGATTAAAATCAAAATCTATTTCCAAGGTATCCATAACCTTTAAAATAATCCTAAAGTGCCACCTTTGCCATGGTTGAGTTAACTACCCATCCAATCCAGGTTGGCACACCCTAAACCCATCTAACGTGAATCAATCATGCTCTTAGGAACTCAAAACCTATTTGAGCTCCTAGGGTTAATTAGGTATTCCTTAGGGATAACCTCCCTAGATACCCTCCTAATGACCCTCCTAGGATTGTTACCCTTGGTCATTGTGGTCATACCATGGTTAAGCTTAGAGATTGCCTCCCTAGTAACCTTCTTAGTGGCCACCCTAGGTTTCCTTGAAACCCTAGCCACTAGGCACACACCTTGGTCAACTCTTGGGATAACTTTCCCTATTGACCTTGGTCTTCCTAGACCTAGATTGTGTTCCATAATCAAATGAAACACTATTATAAGCCACCGTAGCCTTAGGTTTGTGACCCAAACCATTCTTGCCCTTGGTTGACTTTTGTTTCTTGGATCCTAGATGTTGACTTTGAGATTTTGACCCTTGAAATTGATTTTGCATCTTATTGAGGGTCTTTTCTAATTTCTCAAGCTTTGACCTCAAGGCTTGGTTTTCCAATTCTAATTGCTCAATTTTAGAATTTTGATTTGGTTTTTGGGCATGAGACTTCCTAGGCAAATGCCTAGTCCATTTAGGGTTGAGACCTAGATGCTCTTGTACCTTTCTAATGGTCTCCCTAGGTAGAATTTGTCTAGAATTATATGACCTAGGGATGTCCTTCGGTAAAATATTTCTAGGGACATTAGTTCCAAATTTCTCCTTCTTCCTAAGGTAGACATTTTTGGCTCCTAAACGAAATTCCCTATGTCTAGCATGCTCTTTGTGATAAATAGCAAGATTGCTAAAATTATTTCTAGCATGCTTTTTACTATAATTTAAAGAACGAGCATTGTTTAAATATACCTTAGGGTTTGTCCTGTTAGTGCTTATAAGCTCCACATATCTCCACAATGGTATGATATTGTCCACTTTGGGTCTAAGCCCTCATGGTTTTATTTTTGGGCTTTACCCAAAAGGCCTCATACCAATGGAGATATCTTTTTTCTTATAAGCACATGATCTTTTCCATGTCTTACCAATGTGGGACTTTGATTGTATTCCTCATACTCCCAACAATCCCCCCCTCAAACGAAGGACCACATTGGGCCCCCCCTCAAGCCTATCCCTCCTCGAAGGATTTTCTCTGCTTGATGTCCGATCTTCAACCCACCAGGACTTCCTGCCAGTTGTTCGGTCCCCCCGACCCAACTAGACTTCCTTCCTAATGTCTGGTTCTCTTGATCCGGACGTGGGAGCTCAACTTCCTTCGTTCGAGGTTCATGGCTTGACATGGACCATGGCTCTGATACCAATTGTTAGTGCTTATAAGCTCCACATATCCCCACAATGGCATGATATTGTCCACTTTGGGTCTAAGCCCTCATGGTTTTATTTTTGGGCTTTACCCAAAAGGCCTCATACCAATGGAGATATCTTTTTTTCTTATAAGCACATGATCTTTTCCATGTCTTACCAATGTGGGACTTTGATTGTATTCCCCATACTCCCAACATGTCCTAGAGGCTCCCCCTACTTATGATGCTTCATCTTGTCCCTTCTTCTTCCCCCTTGGGCATTGACTCCGGTAATGCCCTTTTGAATTGCACTTGAAGCATATGACATGCTCCTTACTCTTTTGACTTTGGGCACCGACATCTTTGACCTTTGTGTTGATTTTTGGTGTCGGAGGAGTTTTCCTAATCCGTTTCAGACACTTGCTTTTGTAGTGCCCGGTTTCCCTACACTCAAAATATATTATATGCATTTTATTATTAACACATATGTTTGAGTTACCTATGGTGGTTATGGTGGTCGGAGTGGATTCTTGAGCTTGCTCTTCCTCTCTACCGGATGTAAATGATTCTTCTTGTTGCTCCGGTATTGAGGATGCCCTAATATCCTCCCCCTCAATCCTAGAGGTGGAGGTCTCCTCTTCTTCCACCGATTCGGAGGTTGATTCCCTATAAACTTCCGAATCCTCAAGCTCTTTGGGGGATGATGTACTTGCTTCCTTTTGAGCTTGAGAGGGTGAACACTCTTCTTCTTCTTCTTCTTGGACCGATGATGAGTTTTCATGGAGCTTTGCCACTTGGCTCCATAACTCCTTAGCATCCATATAATCCCCTAACATACACACAATATCGTTAGGGATCAAATCAAAAATAAATTTTACTACCTTCATGTTTTTCTCGAAGGCTTGGATTTGATCTTCACTCCATTTCTTCTTATTGAGGAAACCACCCTTTGGTCCTTTTGGATATACAAATCAATCCATCAAAATTGACCACTCCTCAAAATCTCTCATCATAATAAAATCTTCAATTCTTCTCTTCCAAGAATTGAAGCCTTCTCGTCCGTATAGGGTGTAGGGCATCGGTGTGTTGATGTCCAAACCTAGTCATTCTTCCAACTCCATCTTCACCCTCTAGAGTGCTCCCTTAGTTGTTAAACTTCAAGAGCATCCTGGCTCTGATACCACTTGTTGGGGATCAATTGGAAGCTAGAGGGGGGGGGGGGTGAATAGCGCGTGCTAGTACCGTTGATAGATTTCATTCGTGATTGAGTCTACAAATTTCATTAGCGCAGCAAAATAATGATACTAAAAGCAATAACGAAATAGACACAATTAAACACACCAATACACAAATATTTAACATGGTTTGGAACCGAATGGTTCCTACTCCACGGATCAAGCTCTAAAGAGCTCTAGTGATGCACACACACTCACTAATCAATAAACTCCTTCTCGACAACAAGTCGGAGGTGGAGAAACCTCGTACAATTAATTTGTCATGTCTTGAAATATATATATATATATATATTTATATATATATAATAATAGTAATAATAATGATAAAATGATAAAAATACACGGGCGTATATCGTCGGAAAAGGAGGATAAATTTCGGGGCCTATTTATACCCTAAATAAGCGCAGTTGAGGGGCATAAAGGGAAAAACCCTAATCCCACAAATCTGGCCGAACCATTTCTTTTTCTTTTTCTTTTTCCTTTCTTTTTCTTTCCCGCAACTCGTCTTCTATTCGCGAGCCGCCGCAAACGTCGGGTAGGACGATCGGCGAACTGCTTCCGTCGGAGACGACGCAAAGCCGCCGGAGCTAAACCGAACCTCCTCCCTCATCTTCACGGTAAGTAAATCTCTGGCTAGGGCTGGCGAGGGTGGAGACTTTAGCTGAGGTTTTTCTTTTGCGATTTTAGCGGCGAGATTTGTGTCAGGATTTCGGGTTTGATCATGTCTAAGCAATGTTTTTTCCAGATTGGGTTCTAGCAGGATTCATGGATGTATTTTTGAGATTTTAGGAATGGTTTGAGCTATGGAAATCGGTGGAGCTTGGCTACCCGTCGGCTTAGAGGAGTTGAAGAGCAGAGGGATCACGGGAAGAGGTTTAGGGATATCAATTTTTGGGCTGTGATGGGGGTTCTTGATGGGGAGGTGATCGGACCTTGTGGTTTAGGGTACTCGGCAGGGTAGGGACAGGGGAAGGGGTATGTGTAAACAGATTTTGTTATTAGGATGTAAGGGGGATCGGATTATGAGTTTGGATAGCTTTTGTTTGAATTTGTGCGTGGATTGGTATTGTGGGTTTCATCCGGTTGATTTGTAATAACTGATAATACACATGTTGGGGTCATTATGAATTGGAAATGCTGAGTTATGTATATGAGGGTTAAATATCTAGTTAATAGCCAGATAAATGTTTAATAGATGTAATGAGCAGTTAGTTTGAAAGGAATCAGCATGCTAGGGTGGATATAAATTTGTATGTACATGAGCATTATGTCAGTAGATGATTCCTGCTATATTCGTTATCAGTCAACATGTTTAGTTAATTTTTCATAAGATTTTTCTTAATGTTGTAAATGATATGTAATATGTGATTAATACCATCTACCTGTGTATGAGGTTAGATGCTATATATAGATATATATTTGTTCACCCATGATGTTTTATGTTATTATTTTTAGCTAATTGTTCATCAAATCTTTCTAGTGCCTCGATGTTATGTGAATAAGTTATACTATCATCTACCTGTGTGTAAGGTTAGATGCTATATGTATATGTGGGTAATTATCATCTACCTGTGTATGCGGTAAGATGCTATATATATATGGGTGTAATTACCATCTACCTGTGTATGAGGTTAGATGGTATATACAGATATATATTTGTTCTCCCATGATGTTTTATGTTATTATTTTTAGCTAATTATTCATCAAATCTTTCTAGTGCCTAGATGTTATGTGAATAAGTTATACTATCATCTACCTATGTGTAAGGTTAGATGCTATATGTATATGTGGGTAATTATCATCTACCTGTGTATGACGTTAGATGCTATATATATATGGGTGTAATTACCATCTACCTGTGTATGAGGTTAGATGCTATATATAGATATATATTTGTTCACCCATGATGTTCTATGTTACCCTTCTGTGACTGAGCATGATAGGAAATGATAGAAATTCTTTATTTAGCTACCTGTATGTACATGAACATTAGTGGTGCCTGGACGGGATGGGCTCCCCGGGTTAAGCTCCGGGGAGGGCCCACCCAAAATGACAGATTGACTGATGACTGATTCCCTTAGTTTCTTTCTAGAGGTACCTCAGGATTGCACAAGAAAATAAGGTATTTGACTGGCTCAGCATTTTAAATGCATAACGTGAGGTACCACGAGGGTTTATGTTTAGGTATAGTTAGCATAACAGAAAGGCATGATTGGGTTCGCAGTACTTGTTATAATGGCATGTTGCTATAAGTATTGGTTATGTTTCATACTGACGTACAGAAAGTGCAATAGAAAATGTATGTTGAGCTTACAGTAGTTTACACTACAATAGTAGAGTTATATGTTTCCTGTTTGGATTTTCCTCCCTGCACTGTGTCCCTATCATTGATCTACTTATTGGGCTATGAACTCATGATTTCACTTAATATTTTCAAGTAGGGAACAGGATTCTCAGATTGAGATACAGAAAGTGGAGGTGGTGTAACTGAGGAGATGACGATGAGCATGGCACACAATGTCCGGGACTTATAAGATACAGGATTTCCAGTTTGAGCGGTGTTGATTTTGATGTTCTATTTTTCTTCAATTTGAGAGGGTAAAGTGTGTAGTTGAGACTTCTAAGCTGAATGGAATAAAATAAATTTAGCCGCGTGTTCCAATCATGTGTATGACGGGGTAGTACTGAAGTGTGATTGAGGGTTAAGTATATGCATATGGGGTTAGGTCTTTTCAGTTGGTATCAGAGCGAACGATCCTAAAGGATAATGTGTGCATGCAATCTCATCAAGGACTCGGATACATCCATCCCCGCGTTTGTAAGCTTTAAACTTACTTTTCAAGTAGTAGTTTTAATGTAATAATGTTTAGGTTTATGTATAATCTGGAGATAACGATGCAGGTATCGGGTTTTATAGGAGAATGGCGGGCCAAAGAAACAATGGTGAAGTGGGGCAGAGTAGTCAGTTTCTCGCTGAGCTTGCTGTAATTATGTAGGAACAGAGTTGAATTCAGGGAGAACAGATCCAACAGTTGTTGAGAGCCAGGGAGCATGGAAATGCCCACTGTGGTCCCACAGCCAGTGTGAACCCAGTTTACAAGCAGTTCAAGGATCTTGGACCGACAGAGTTTAAGGGGAGTACAGACCCGATTGTTGTAGAAGGATGGATTCGATCATTGGAGACGATATACGACTTCATGCAGCTTACGGATGTTGACAAGGTGAGGTGCGCCATATTCATGTTGCGGGGCGATGCTCGAATATGGTGGGAGGGTGCACGCTCAGTGGTGGATTTAGCTACAGTTACTTGGGTTGAATTCAAGGAGGTATTTTATGGTAAATACTTTACTGTTGACACCAGAACCCGAATGGCTAGGGAATTCCTAGAGCTTCACCAAGGGGACCGTACAGTGGCTGAGTATGTCAAGGAATTCGAGAAGGGGTGGTATTTTGTCCCTATGATTGCAAGTCAACCAGTAGAGGAGCTGAAACATTTTACTGAGGGATTGAGGGCAGCAATTCGCCATGATGTCAGGGTGAGCCGAGTTACCACCTTTAGAGAGGCTGTGGATCAGGCTCTGATGGCAGAGAGGGATAGGAATGACATGATAAAGGAAGTACAGACTAAGAGGTCTAGTTACCAGGGAAGGGAACCTCCTGCGTCGAGTCAGAAGAAGTTTGCACCTGGCCAGTTTCGAGGCAAGCAGCCACAGATACAGACGCAGCCACGACAGCGACCCCAGGAACCCCGACCAGCTGACCATATTGTCTTCAAGGGCGAAAGCAAAATTCAGTGTCCCAAGTGTGAGAAGGCTCATGCAGGTCAGTGTTTGGTGGGTACAGATGTGTGCTACAAGTGCAAGAAGTCTGGGCACTTTGCTATGAACTGCCCTCAGCTCAAAGAGCCAACCAGAGGAAGGGTGTATGCTATGACACAGGAGCAGGTGGATCCGGATTCGGCCATCATCACAGGTAGAATTTCTATTGTCAATCTACCTGCTCATGCCTTAATTGATTCTGGAGCTACACACTCTTTCATATCGGTGGCCTACGTTGCAAAACTAGGTATTTCATGTGATTGGATGGCTACCGGCTATAATGTGTCCTTGCTTTCTGGAGAAGAACTGACCAGCAATAGAATAGTGAGGAACTGTCCGATAAAGATGCAGAACTATACAGTGTACGCCGAACTTATTGTGTTAGAGATGGTGGACTTTGACGTAATTCTGGGTATGGATTGGCTGACCCGGTACGAGGCCATTATTGACTGTAAACAAAGGACGGTTAAACTGAAACTACAAAATGATGAATTTGTCATCTTCAATGCAACCTCCACGTTGAGTCATCCACCTATTATATCAGCATGTAAAGCTCAGAAAATGTTAAGCAAGGGGTGTAACGGATTTCTACTCAACATAATGGGTAGATATGAGACTTTTAGACCAAGTCTGGAGGATGTAGAGGTAGTCCGGGATTTTCCCGATGTATTTCCATAAGATATTGCAGGATTACCCCTTGTCAGGGAGGTTGAGTTTGGAATAGAACTAATATCAGGAACCACCCCTGTGTCTAAAGCACCGTACCACCTGGCACCCACCAAAATGAAGGAACTGAAGGAGCAACTACAAGAATTATTGGATAAGGGTTTCATCCGACCCAGTGTGTCACCCTGGGGAGCGTCAGTGTTGTTCGTCCATAAGAAGGAAGGTTCAATGCGGTTGTGCATTGACTACCGGGAGTTGAACCGGGTTACAGTCAAGAACAAGTACCCGTTGCCTAGAATCGATGATCTGTTTGATCAACTACAGGGAGCAACGGTATTCTCAAAGATTGATTTAAGGTCGGGGTACCACCAATTGAGGGTGAAAGGAGAAGATGTTCATAAAACTGTGTTCAGAACTCGATATGGTCATTATGAGTTTCTAGTTATGTCGTTTGGGCTTACTAATACCTCCGCAGCCTTTATAGATTTGATGAACCGGATCTTCCAGCCATACTTGGATCAGTTTGTGATTGTCTTTATCGATGATATGCTAATTTACTCTCAGAGTCGCGAAGAGCACCGACAACATCTGACGTTGGTGCTGCAGACTCTGAAGGATAAGCGGTTATACGCTAAGTTCAGCAAATGCGATTTTTGGTTGAGACAGATAGCATTTTTAGGACATATAGTCTCGGAGAAGGGAATAGAGGTGGATCCAGTCAAAGTGGAGGCAATCCAGAGTTGGGCTACTCCGAGAAATGTTACAGAAATTCGAAGTTTCTTGGGACTAGCGGCGTACTATCGCAGATTCATTCAGAATTTTTCATGAACTGCGCTACCCCTGACTTCGTTGACCAAGAAGGGGGTGAGGTATGAATGGACTACTCAGTGTGAGAAGAGTTTTATGGAGTTAAAGGAAAGGCTGATGATAGCACCTGTGCTTGCAGTTCCAGACACTTCTGGGAAGTTTTTGGTGTACACTGATGCCTCCAAAACTGGTCTAGGGGCTGTATTGATGCAGAAGGGGAGGGTCATTGCCTATGCATCACGCCAGTTGAAGGTGCATGAGAAGAATTATCCTGACACGGAGAACTAGCAATCGTCGCTTTGAAGATTTGGCGACACTATCTTTACGGAGAACGTTGCGAGATCTACACAGATCATAAAAGTTTGAAATATTTCTTTACTCAAAAGGAACTGAATATGTGACAAAGATGATGGTTGGAGTTGGTAAAGGATTATGACTGCAATATTAACTATCACCCGGGTAAGGCAAATGTGGTGGCGGATGCGTTGAGTCGCAGGTTGGCGATGCTATTACAGTTGACCACCCAGTAAAGATTGATATCAGAATTCCAGCAGATGAGAGTGGAAGTGATAGCACCAGGTGAGCAGGTTAGTTTGGCGGCACTGACGGTTAAATCAAGCTTACGGGATCAGATTCGGGCAGAACAAGCATCGGATCAACAGTTAATGGAATGGAAACACAAAGATGAAGCAAAGGGTAGCACCATCTACTCAGTGGTTGATGGGATGGTGTGATACAAGGGCCGCATCTGGGTGCCTAAGGGTGGATCCTTAAGGGAGAATCTCATGACGGAAGCTCACACTACCCCGTACTCTATTCATCCCGGCAGCACAAAGATGTATAAGGATATGCGGCTATTATACTGGTGGTCAGGCATGAAGAGAGACATAAGCAAGATGGTCCATGAGTGCCTTACCTGTCAACAGGTGAAAGTTGAGTACCAAAGGCCTGCGGGACTGCTCGAACCGCTTCCGATACCTGTCTGGAAGTGGGAAAATGTTGCCATCGATTTTTTGGTAGGATTACCGATCTCGACTAAGGGATCAAATGTAGTGTGGGTTATTGTGGATCGATTGACGAAGTCAGCACACTTCTTGCCAGTGAAAACCACTTTCACTATGATACAATACGCAGAGCTGTATATATGAGAAATAGTAAAGTTACATGGAATTCTGGATCAGATTGTGTCAGATAGAGATCCAAAATTTACATTCGGATTCTGGAAGAGTTTGCATCGGGGATTGGGTACAAAACTTACTTTCAGCACTGCTTTCCATCCCCAGAACGACGGTCAATCTGAGCGAGTAATTTATATTTTAGAAGATATGCTACGAGCTTGCATTATAGATTTCAAAGGGAGCTAGGAGTCCAAACTGCCCTTGGTAGAGTTCACCTATAATAATAGTTATCAAGCCACCATCGGTATGGCTCCCTATGAAGCGCTATACGGAAGAAGGTGTAGAACCCCACTACATTGGGAAGAAGTAGGAGAAAGGGCAGTTCTGGGTCCAGAGATTGTGACACAAACTGTGGAACTAGTAGCAAAGATCCGAGACAGAATGCAGTCAACACAAAGTCGCCAAAAGAGTTATGCTGATTGTCGAAGGAGGGACTTGGAGTTCACAGTGGGAGACCATGTATTTCTCAAAGTGTCACCTATGAAGGGAGTACAGAGGTTCGGAAGGAAGGGCAAACTCAGTCCGAGGTATATTGGGCCTTTTGAGATTCTCGACCAGATTGGAACACGAGCATACCGAGTTGCTCTACCACCAAACCTGGCAGGAGTTCATAATGTGTTTCACGTATCCATGCTCAGGAGGTACCTTTCCAACCCTGCACATGTGATTGGGTATGAAGCCATACAGTGGACACCAGATCTATCCTACGAGGCAATACCAGAACAAATATTGGATCGTCAAGTGCGGAAGCTGAGAAATAAAGAAATCAGAATGGTGAAAGTTTTATGGGGAAATCAGCAGATAGTGGAAGCTACCTGGGAGACCGAGCGGGATATGCGTGACCGTTACCCTGAACTATTTGGTAAGTCAAATTTCGAGGACACAATTTTTTTTAAGGGGGGGAGAGTTGTCAAGTATCAAAAAATATATATATATATAAATATATATATATATATATATATATTTATTTATTTATTTATTTATATATATATATATATATAATAATAGTAATAATAATAATAAAATGATAAAAATACACGGGCGTATATCGTCGGAAAAGGAGGATAAATTTCGGGGCCTATTTATACCCTAAATAAGCACAGTTGAGGGGCATAAAGGGAAAAACCCTAATCCTATAAATCCGGCCGAACCATTTCTTTTTCTTTTTATTTTTCCTTTCTTTTTCTTTCCCGCGACTCGTCTTCTGTTCGCAAGCCGCCGCAAACGTCGAGTAGGACGATCGGCGAACTGCTTCCGTCGGAGACGACGCAAAGCCGCCGGAGCTAAACCGAACCTCCTCCCTCATCTTCACGGTAAGTAAATCTCTGGCTAGGGCTGGCGAGGGTGGAGAGTTTAGCTCAGGTTTTTCTTTTGCGATTTTAGCGGTGAGATTTGAGTCAGGATTTCAGGTTTGATCGTGTCTAAGCAATGTTTTTTCCAGATTGGGTTCTAGCAGGATTCATGGATGTATTTTCGGGATTTTAGGAATGGTTTGAGCTATGGAAATCGGTGGATCTTGGCTACCCATCGGCTTAGAAGAGTTGAAGAGCAGAGGGATCACGGGAAGAGGTTTAGGGATATCAATTTTTGGGCTGTGATGGGGGTTCTTGATGGGGAGGTGATCGGACCTTGTGGTTTAGGGTACTCGGCAGGGTAGGGACAGGGGAAGGGGTATGTGTAAATAGATTTTGTTATTAGGATGTAAGGGGGATCGAATTATGAGTTTGGATCGCTTTTGTTTGAATTTGTGCGTGGATTGGTATTGTGGGTTTCATCCGGTTGATTTGTAATAACTGATAATACACATGTTGGGGTCATTATGAATTGGAAATGCTGAGTTATGTATATGAGGGTTAAATATCCAGTTAATAGCCAGATAAATGTTTAATAGATGTAATGAGCAGTTAGTTTGAAAGGAATCAGCATGCTAGGGTGGATATAAATTTGTATGTACATGAGCATTATGTCAGTAGATGATTCCTGCTATATTCGTTATCAGTCAACATGTTTAGTTAATTTTTCATAAGATTTTTCTTAATGTTGTAAATGATATGTAATATGTGATAAATACTATCTACCTGTGTATGAGGTTAGATGCTATATATAGATATATATTTGTTCACCCATGATGTTTTATGTTATTATTTTTAGCTAATTGTTCATCAAATCTTTCTAGTGCCTCGATGTTATGTGAATAAGTTATACTATCATCTACCTGTGTGTAAGGTTAGATGCTATATGTACATGTGGGTAATTATCATCTACCTGTGTATGAGGTTAGATGCTATATATAGATATATATTTGTTCACCCATGATGTTTTATGTTATTATTTTTAGCTAATTGTTCATCAAATATTTCTAGTGCCTCGATGTTATGTGAATAAGTTATACTATCATCTACCTGTGTGTAAGGTTAGATGCTATATGTACATGTGGGTAATTATCATCTACCTGTGTATGACGTTAGATGCTATATATATATGGGTGTAATTACCATCTACCTGTGTATGAGGTTAGATGCTATATATAGATATATATTTGTTCACCCATGATGTTCTATGTTACCCTTCTGTGACTGAGCATGATAGAAAATGACAGAAATTCTTTATTTAGCTACCTGTATGTACATGAACATTAGTGGTGCCTGGATGGGTTGGGCTCCCCGGGTTGAGCTCCGGGGAGGGCCCACCCAAAATCACAGATTGACTGATGACTGATGACTGATTCCCTTAGTTTCATTCTAGAGGTACCTCAGGATTGCACAAGAAAATAAGGTATTTGACTGGCTCAGCATTTTAAATGCATAACGTGAGGTACCACGAGGGTTTATGTTTAGGTACAGTTAGCATAACAGAAAGGCATGATTGGGTTGGTAATACTTGTTATAATGGCATGTTGCTATAAGTATTGGCTATGTTTCATACTGACGTACAGAAAGTGCAATAGAAAATGTATGTTGAGCTTACAGTAGTTTACACTACAGTAGTAGAGTTATATGTTTCCTGTTTGGATATTCCTCCCTGCGCTGTGTCCCTATCATTGATCTACTTATTGGGCTGTGAACTCATGATTTCACTTAATATTTTCAGGTAGGGAACAGGATTCTCAGATTGAGATACAGGAAGCAGAGGTGGTGTAACTGAGGAGATGACGATGAGCATGGCACACAATGTCCGGGACTTATTGTTGGATCAAAACGGATCGCTAGAGGGGGGGTGAATAGCGATAAAACCTTTTTCTTTTCTTTTCGTTCGTTAAAACTTGAGAGATAATTAATTGCAGCGGAAATGTAAATGTAAAGTAAAAAGAGACAAAGGAGTTTTACTTAGTTCGTAGCCTTCGGCTACTACTCCAAAGCCCTAGCGGTCCTCGACCACGTACGGAGGGCAAAAACACTAAAGAACTCCTCCCCTTTAAAGGTATGAGTTTAATCGATACAAGTAAAGCACAAAGCTTGAGGTAGAGGGACACTCCCCCTCTCCTCGTTACGATAAAAGCTCCGAAAATGAAAGTACTAAACTGAAATAAAACTCTAACCAACGTAATAAAATGAAAACAAATAAACCTAGATGTCAGAGAAGAAGCACTACGTTGTCGGAGAAGTTGTAGCTTTGCGGAGGCTTTTGGAGGCTTAGAATTGATGAAGAAACCCTAGGTTAGGACCTCCTTTTATAGCCTTTATGCCCCTCATCGAATGGGTCTTCAACCAATAGGAATTGGGCACAAAACTCCTTGAAAAATAGTGATAAAGCTTGACTCCTCGAGGCTGATTTTTGACCATCGGTTGAACTAATTTCTTGGCCGGTTGAACTGATGGCTCAGCAGTTGAACTGATCCTTGGCCGGTTGAACTGATGGCTTAGCAGTTGAACTGATTTTTGGCCGGTTGAACTGATTTTTAGACTTTTCGACTATAATAAAGAGTTAGCTCGAAATATAAGTGAATTCGACGGCCACTTGCCATCCGATCTCAACATAGAGCTTCCATGGGAAGTCTTGGTCGGATCGTCGCCTAAGGATGTCCCCGTATGGAGGACTCGACCTTACTTACGCTCACTCACACGAGCTTACCTCAACATTTACCTTTGAAGCCTTGCTTTCGGTCTCCACCTGATTCCTTCGGCTCCCTCCGAAGTCCTCCCGGTGTCGCCCGACCACCGCGGCTTCCTCCAGGTGTCGCTAGCCTTTAGCTCTAGCTATAGAAATCTTCTGCACACTCGATTCAGCTCGTGAGTTAACGACATGAGCTTAACTTTGTATCGTTTGCTATAATCAAAACTCAGGTTCGACTTAGGTGCCTACTGCACCAACAATCTCCCCCTTTTTGATTTATGGCAAACCCACATACAAAGTTAAGTAAATAGCAAGCATGAAGAATAATGTGCATTAGAAACAAGAAATAAAGAAGATTAAGTTGGAGTAGTAAGGATTTTCTTCAAGTACTCCCCCTTGCGGAAACCTCCCCCTTGACCGAGGGTGAGTCTTGAAGAAAGACCTTAATCCTCCTTTTTGAGGGTTTCTTTAAGTAATTAACATTACTTAAAGTTGGCCTTAGTAAAACGTTTATGTTAAGAGTTCTTCTTAACTTGGCCCTTTCTCTCCCTTAAGTAAAACATTAAGGGCATAATAAAAAATAAGTAAAACGTTGATGCCACAAATAAGTTTAAGTTAAGAATTCTCTTAACTTGGCCTTTAATAAGTTTTCAAAACTTAAAGTTAACTTTTGGTTTAAATATAAAGTAAGAGTTAAGTTATGAAAAAAAAATTTGACCCCTTAACTTTGGCCTTTTTCTCCCCCTTTTGCCATATATCGAAAAGAGTGAGTGTGTGTGTGGAAAACAAAAATAAGTGTTAAATTTAAAGTCCAAGCATGTTCCACATTATTTTGAAAATAATATACTGAAAATAAGTTCATCTATAAGATGTTCGACTCATATTTGGCTTGATTGATATGAAAGATCAACCAGTCCTGGTCAGAGTCGGTTAGTATGTATGATTATACTCCGTGGTTCATAGCGATGCACTAGCTCTACATCTGGAACTAGGAGTAAGGTCATAACATCTCACGCCCATCTACGTGGCTAAGTACACAAACACATTAGTCCTATGTGTTGTGAGATGTATTGGCTCCTTAAATCTATAGGTGCATAAAAATGAAAATTTAAGAAATAGTAGTAAGAAAATATAATTTGCAAGTTCTTATTCTACTACGCACATGCCCAATTTTCGTCTTAATAGACTAAATTCGGCTTCGGGTAGGGGTTTAGTAAATAGGTCTGCTAAGTTAGACTTTGACTCGACGTATTCGAGTTGTATGGCTCCGTTGGCCACATGTTCTCGAATGAAATGGTGTTTGACCTCTATATGTTTGGTCTTAGATTGACATATCGGATTCTTTGTAAGATTAAATGAACTAATGTTATCTACGTGAAGTTTAGTATTCGTAAAGTCTAACTTAAAGTCGCAGAGAGTGTGCTTCATCCAAAGAAGTTGCGTGACACACTCACCCATCGCGATGTATTCGGCTTCGGTGGTAGATAAAGCAATACAATGTTGCTTCCTACTGCACCAACTCACTAGACTCGAGCCGAGAAGTTGACAACAACCACTCGTACTCTTTCTATCGAGCTTACTACCGGCATAGTCTGAATCGGAGTAGCCGGTTAGTTCGAACTCGGTAGATCTAGGATACCAAATATCGACATTAAGTGTACCCTTTAGATATCTAAGGATACGCTTGACTAGAGTTAGGTGAGACTCCTTGGCACAGGTTTGAAACCTTGCACACATACTTACTGTAAATAAGATATCAGGTCGGCTTGCAGTTAAGTAAAGGAGACTCCCTATTATGCTCCTATAGTATTTTAAATCAATTGAATTTCCGATTACATCTTCTTCTATATTCACATTAGTTGCCATTGGGGTATTAATAATTTTAGCGTCTTGCATTCCAAAGCGTTTAATTAATTCCCTAGTATATTTGCGTTGATGTAGGTATATTCCATCCTTAGTTTGTTTAATTTGTAAGCCTAAGAAGAAGTTTAACTCGCCTACTAAATTCATTTCAAATTCACTTTCCATAAGTGAAATGAACTCATTTAGTAGGATTGAGTTGGTGGTTCCGAAAATAATATCATCTACGTAGATTTGGGCTATGAATATGTCTTTACCTAAGGTTTTTACGAAAAGGGTTGGGTCAACTACACCTAGGTTAAAGCCTTTGGACTTAAGATAAATCGAAAGTCTCTCGTACCAAGCTCGAGGAGCTTGTTTAAGTCCATAAAGAGCTTTCTTTAACCTAAGGACATGATCGGATTTGTCTAAACTTTCGAAACCGGGGGGTTGACTAACATAAACTTCTTCTTTAATGTATCCATTTAAGAATGAAGATTTCACATCCATTTGAAACAACTTAAATCCTCGATGTGCTGCATATGCTAATAGCATTCGAATGGACTCTAATCTAGCTACTGGGGCATAGGTCTCGTCGTAATCTAAACCTTCGACTTGACTAAACCCTTTAGCAACTAGTCTAGCTTTATTTCTAACTACTTCACCTCTATCATCAATTTTATTTCTAAACACCCACCTTGTTCCAATGATTGTTTTATCTTTAGGTGGTGGTACTAATTCCCATACTTCATTCCTAGTGAATTGAGCCAACTCTTCTTGCATTGCAATAATCCAATCGGGATCAAGAAGAGCTTGGTCAATAGTTTTGGGTTCAATTTTAGAAATCAAAGATATTTGACTAAGGTTTCTGTATGAGGCTCTAGTTCGAACTCCTAGACTTGGATCACCTATCACTTGGTCGATAGGATGATTCGTTTGAGTCCTAGTTGGATTTGGGTTTGAGTCTACAACTTGATTTATAGGATGACTCGTTTGAGTTTTAGTTTGGTTGGAGTCATCTATCACTTGGTCGATAGAGTGACTTGGTTGACTTAGGTTAGGATTAACACTAGACCTGATCTCCGGATCAGAGTTAGGTCTAGTATGAATCGGCTCGCTAATTGGGGTTGCCGGGGGTTTTGTAGGTTTGTGTCCTTCATCAAAAACTACATTGATAGTCTCCTCGACTCTAAGGGTGTCATGGTTATATACTCTATAAGCTCTGCTTGTAGTCGAGTATCCTAGAAAGATTCCGGTCGTGGTTTTGGATGTAAATTTCCCAAGGTAATCCTTAGTGTTTAGGATATGTACCTTACACCCAAATACCCTAAAGTACTTGATGTTAGGTATTTTATCGTGATAAATCTCGTATGAGGTCTTAAGGTGCCTCTTTACCATAAGGATTCTATTTTGGACATAGCATGCCATACTCACGGCTTCCGCCCAAAACCTATCGGGTAGGTTATACTTGTTGGATCGAAGCGGATCGCTAGGGGGGTGAATAGCGATAGAAATTTTTCTTTCGAATTCGTTTCAAGACAAATATACGCAGTGGAAAAAAATAAACAAAAATAAAAGACAATAGACACAAAGGTTTTACTTGGTTCGTAGCCGAAGGCTACTACTCCAAGGCCCTAGTGGTCCTTGACCACGTACGGAGGGCAATCTACTAAAAATCTCCTCCTCGTTGGAGGTAGGAGTTAGACGGATACACAAAATGGAAAAAGCTCAAGGTAGAGGGACACTTCCCCTCTCCTTGATATGATTTAAAGCTAGAAAAGAAGAACAACTTATAAACTGAATTATAATTCAAACTTTTCGTTACCGATGACTTCAAAGGTTAGAGGTTGAAGCTCTAGTCGTCGTCTCGGCAGCGCTTCGTCGTCGGGATGTCGGAGAGTCGGAGCGTATCGGAAGCACTTGGAAGCTTTTTAATTGATGAAAAACCCTAGGACAAGCCCTCCTTTTATAGCCTTTAAGCCCCTCATCGAATGGGTCTTCAACCAATAGGAATTGGGCACAAAACCTCCTTGAAATGGGGTGATAAGCCTTGACTCCTCGAATCTGATCATTGACCATCAGTCGACTGATGGCCATCATCAGTCGACTGATGGCAGCATCAGTCGAGTGCTGACCTTTGGCAATAGCGATCGCTTGACGACAATGAGTCCTCCAAGCCGATCGATGCTAGCTGCAGGGCAAAGTTAGCTCAAAGAAAATATTATTTCGACGGCCTTTGACCGTCCGATCTCGACCTGGACCATCGATGGGATGTCTCTGGTCGGATCTACGCTTAAGATCATCCCCGTAAGGAGGATACGACCTCACTTATGCTCGCTCACACGAGCTTACCTCGATACTTACGTGTTGCTTTTGCTTCCGGCCTTCCACTCGATTCCTTCGGCTCCCTCCGAAGTCACTCGAGTGTTGCCCGACCACCGCGGCTTCCTCCGGGTGTCGCTAGCCTTCAGCTCCAGCTATATCAATCTTCTGCATACTCGATTCAGCTCGTGAGATAACGACATGAGCTTAACTTTGTATCGTTTGCTATAATCAAAACTCAGGTTCGACTTAGGTGCCTACTGCACCAACAATCTCCCCCTTTTTGATTTATGGAAAACCCACATACAAAGTTAAGAAAAAAACAAATTAAGTGCATTAAGTAAAATGAGCAAGAGATATGCATGAATGTGTAGGAGTAAAAACTCTTTTTCAAGTGCTCCCCCTTGAGGAATCCTCCCCCTTGACCGAGGGTGAGTACTTGAGAAAGGGTTTTAACTCTCCCCCTTGATATTTGCTACTAAAAAAGAATTAAGTGACCGAAATTACTTAATATTTGCCATAGTGTTTAAAATAAGTTTTAAGTTAAGAAAAAATTGATTTCTTAACCTTGGCCTTTACATCTATTTTGTTAATAAGTTAAGTAAATTACTTTTTATTAACAAGTTAAGTAAGAGTTAAGTAAATTATTGTATTGTTAACGAAAACAAGTTAACTAAATGTGTTTAAGTTAAGAGTTCTCTTAACTTGTTTTGTTAACTTAAAGTTAAGTAAGCCTTGGCCATAAAAAAAAATTGATCCCTTAACTTTAAAACAAGTTAACTAAATGTGTTTAAGTTAAGAGTTCCCTTAACTTGTTTTGTTAACTTAAAGTTAAGTAAGCCTTGGCCATAAAAAAATTGATCCCTTAACTTTGGCTTTTTTCTCCCCCTTTTGCCATATATTGAAAAGTGTGTGTGGAATAAAAAATAAGTTTTAATTTTAAAGTCCAAGCATGTTCCACATTATTTTGAAAATAATATACTGAAAAATAGGTTCATCTATAAAATGTTCGACTCATATTTGGCTTGATTGATATGAAGGATCAACCAGTCCTGGTCAGAGTCGGTTAGTATGTATGATTATACTCCATGGTTCATAGCGATGCACTAGCTCTACATCTGGAACCAGGAGTAAGGTCCTAACATCTCACGCCCATCTACGTGGCTAAGTACACAAACACATTAGTCCTATGTGTTGTGAGATGTACTGGCTCCTTAAATCTATAGGTGCATGATATCTAAGGTATGTCCTATGCTAGTTCCATGAAATTAAAGAAATAGTAGTAAGAACATATAATTTGCAAGTATCTATTCTATTACACACATGCCCAATTTTCGTCTTAATAGACTAAATTCGGCTTCGGGTAGGGGTTTAGTAAATAGGTCTGCCAAGTTAGACTTCGATTCGACGTATTCGAGTTGTATGGCTCCGTTGGCCACATGTTCTCGAATGAAATGGTGTTTGACCTCTATATGTTTGGTCCTAGAGTGACATATCGGATTTTTTGTAAGATTAATTGAACTAATGTTATCTACGTGAAGTTTAGTATTCGTAAAGTCTAACTTAAAGTCGCGGAGAGTGTGCTTCATCCAAAGAAGCTGCGTGACACACTCACCCATCACGATGTATTCGGCTTCGGTGGTAGATAAAGCAACACAGTGTTGCTTCCTACTGCACCAACTCACTAGACTTGAGCCGAGAAGTTGACAACAACCGCTCGTACTCTTTCTATCGAGCTTAATACTGGCATAGTCCGAATCAGAGTAGCCGGTTTGTTCGAACTCGGTAGATCTAGGATACCAAATACCGACATTAAGTGTACCCTTAAGATATCTAAGGATACGCTTAACTAGGGTTAGGTGGGACTCCTTAGCACAGGTTTGAAACCTGGCGCACATACTTACTGCGAATAGAATGTCGGGTCGACTCGCAGTTAAGTATAGGAGACTTCCTATTGCACTCCTATAGTACTTTAAGTCAATAGACTTACTTTCTAGGTCTTCTCCTATGTTAACATTAATCGCCATTGGGGTGTTTATTATCTTAGTGTCTTGCATTCCAAATATTTTAATTAACTCCTTAGTGTATTTTTGTTGATATAGGTATATACCATCCTTAGTTTGTTTAATTTGTAGACCTAAAAAGAAACTTAACTTGCCTACCAAGTTCATTTCGAACTCACTTTCCATGAGTGAGACGAACTCGTTTAGTATGGCTGAGTTAGAGGTTCCAAAAATTATATCGTCTACATAAATTTGAGCTATGAATATTTCTTTACCTAAGGTTTTTACGAAAAGAGTTGGGTCAACTAAGCCTTGGTTAAACCCTTTTGACTTAAGATGGATTGAAAGTCTCTCGTACCAAGCTTGAGGAGCTTGTTTAAGTCCATAGAGAGCTTTCTTAAGTTTTAGAACATGGTCGGGTTTATCTAGATTTTCGAATCCGGGGGGTTGGCTAACATAAACTTCTTCTTTAATGTATCCATTTAGGAATGCCAACTTAACATCCATTTGAAACAGCTTAAATCCTCGATGTGCGGCATAAGCTAGCAACATTCGAATGGATTCGAGTCTAGCTATTGGGGCATAGGTTTCGTCGTAATCTAAGCCTTCAACTTGACTAAACCCTTTGGCGACTAACCTAGCCTTGTTTCTAACTACTTCACCTTTATCATCAAGCTTATTTCGAAACACCCACCTTGTTTCAATTATCGTTTTGTCTTTAGGTGGTGGTACTAGTTCCCACACTTCATTCCTAGTGAATTGAGCTAGCTCTTCTTGCATTGCAATAATCCAATCGGGATCAAGAAGAGCTTGTTCAATTGATTTGGGTTCTATCTTTGAAATTAAGGAAATTTGACTAAGGTTCCTATAGGATGCTCTAGTTCGAACTCCTAGATTAGGATCTCCTATCACTTGATCGATAGGGTGGTTAGTCTGAATCCTAGATTGGGTTGGGTTTGTGTCACCTAATGCTTGATCAATTGAGTGACTTGGTTGAACACTAGTTTGACTCGGATCACTTGTCACTTGGTCGACAAGAGAAGTTGGTTGATGTGGATTAGACTCGATCTCAGGGTCGGAGACGAGTTTGGTATCAGTGGGCTCAACACTTGGGGTCATTAAGGGTTTTGTAGGTTCGGGTACTTCATCGAACACTACATTAATAGTTTCTTCGACTTTAAGGGTATCGTGGTTATATACCCTATAGGCCCTACTCGTGGTTGAGTATCCTAAGAAGATTCCGGTGGAGGTTTTGGATTTGAATTTCCCTAGGTGGTTCTTAGTGTTTAAGATATGTACTTTACATCCAAATACCCTAAAGTACTTGATGTTGGGTACTTTATTGTGATAAATCTCAGGTCTTAAGGTGCCTCTTTACCATAAGGATCCTATAGGACATAGCAAGCCGTGCTAAGTACGAAAACCTATCAGGTAGGTCGTATTCGTTCAACATGGTCCTAGCGACTTCTTGTAGAGTTCGGTTTTTCCGCTCCACTAGGCCATTTTGTTGAGGGGTCCTAGGGCAAGAGAATTCATGGTGGTATCCGTTTAGGTTACAGAAGTCGGTGAACCTTTGATTTTCGAATTCACCACCATGATCGCTTCTAAGTCTTTTAACCTTAAGGTTTTTTTGATTCTCGATTAATTTGAATAGATTGATTAATTGATCTAGGGTATCATTTTTATGTTTGATGAACCTAACCCAGGTAAACCTGGAGTAGTCATCAATTATGACTAAGCAATATTGACTTCTATTGAGTGACTTGGCTCCATGTGAATCGAATAGATCCATATGCAGGAGCTCAAGTACACTTGAGGTTCGTTCTTGGTTAGTTAACTTGTGTTGTGTCCTAGGTTGTTTTCCTTGTTGAAAAGCATTACAGATTTTATTAACCAAATTGTTGAGGTTGGGTAAGCCTCTGACTAAGCCACCCTGACTCATCTTGTGGACGAGTCTTGGGTGCGAGTGACCGAGTCGTCGGTGGCACAACCATGATTCCTCTTCCTGTGTCATAAGACATTTGGCTGAGGATTTGATTAAGTTAATTGTATAAATGTTATTTGTCCTAGTTCCTTTGAGTATTGTTTTAGCTGTTTTATTTGTTTTAATTACACATTCATTATCTAAAAATACGACCTTATAGTTATTGTCACATAATTGGCTTACGCTAAGCAGGTTATATTCAAAATTCTCTACAAGTAATACATTTTTAATAACAAAATTCGAGTTAAGCTCGATATCACCTGATTCGATGATTTTGAGCTTGTCGTTATTCCCAAAGGCTACCGATCCTTGTCGTTTGAATCGAAGCTTTGTGAATTTGAGTTGATCCCCGGTCATGTGTCGGGAGCAACCGCTGTCCAACATCCATTGATCCTACACACAAGGTGGTTGGATTGGATGTTAGAATTTATATATATATTTTTTAAAAAAAAATTGGTTGTAAGTTTTTAAACCTAGGTCATCTCACCTGTGTCTATATGATCAAGCATGTTATACTTATGTGTTTTTGTGAGATGACTTCCAATTAAGTTGATTGAGTGGATTTAGGTTCAAGTAATTTTAAGTTAGATTTGGATTTGACCCTAGGCTTGTCAAGTTTACCTTTTCAAGATCATAGCTTCCAGGTCGTGGCGAGGCACAGGGGCCTTCTTTTATCGGATCATCGACCACTTCCTTAGACAAAGCTATTTTCAAGAAAATGATGACTTGACTCACCTAAGACTATTTCCTGGTCTAACTGGTTATTTTTGAAAAGAGGCTCCCCGAGGCTCAATCTTTTCGAAGGATTTTAGTTGGTTATGTATGTGTTCTAAGTGAGTTCACAAGTTAAAAAAAAACAAAAAAAAATTCTAAGCATGCAATTTCTAAGTTAAAGCACAAACATGTTTTGTACTGGCTCCCCCTAGACCGTTGAATCGGTTCGGTCTATCCACATAGTGGATTTGGTCCTTGGGAACCCAGTACGGGTTGGATCCTAGAGTTGAAATCAAAAAGTTCTTAGGGACCCATGCTTGGACATGTTTCCTATGTCGACTTACAATCGACATATACGACCTATTAGTCGTGTTTGAGTTAAACCCTAGTCCAGCCTTATTGTACACGGCCCTTTGAGATCCAAGTAGGAGGTCAAGTCCTTTGGATCCCGAAGTGAACCTTTCCAACGTGTTCCTAAGATCTTCAACTTGACTTTTCAAGAGAGAGTTCTCAACTTCGAGCTTTTCAACTCGAGTTGAGTCCTTCTCTTGAACTCGACTAGTCGAAGAGGTTAGGGAGACCTCGTGTTTGAGGAGTTTAACCTCCTCAACAAGGGTCTCGACCTTGGACTCGGACTTAGCTAATTTCCTAGACAAAAACCTAACCGTATTATGTAAAGTATTAAATAAAGTTCGACTCCTTTAAGGGTATCTTTTGAACCAGATCCGTATCCGTGGCTTGACTTGAAGGTAGCTTCGTAGTCCGAGTCATCCTCAGGTTCTGACTCAAGTTCAGGTTCGGTCTCCGTGTCTGACTCAATCGATTTTGCCATGAAGACGTGGTCTTCGTCTTCTTCGGATGACGCTTCTTCCCATGTCGCGTTGAGGGCCTTCTTGTGCTTAGGTGCTTGGTGGTTGAGCTTGGGGCACTCGGACTTGATATGTCCAAACCTGTTACACTCATAACACCTAATATTAGAACTTTTAGACTTACCTTGGTTGGGTCGAGTCGTGGTTCGCTTTCGTCCCTTGGCTATCTTTCGAGCTAGGTTCATTAGTTCGGCAGTCAACTCCGGGTCAACTTCTTCTTCGGACTCGTCTTCCTCCTCGGTTGGTGGTGGCTTGCTTGCGATTTTCTTCTTCTTTGAACCTGCAAACAAGGCTATACCCCTCTCGGGTTCTGAGTTGGACTGCTCATGTAATTCGAAATCAGAAAATAATTCGTCTATTCTAACTTTAGAAAGGTCCTTGGAGACCTTGTAGGCGTCGACCATGGATGCCCACAAGGTAGTCCTCGGAAAAGAATTTAGAACATACCTTATAAGGTCACGGTTTTCGACCTTTTGCCCGATTGCGTGTAGGTTGTTGACGATGTCCTGGACGCGGGCGTGCAATTGTGTTGTCGTCTCGTGTTCCTGTATTTTTAGTGTGTACAATTTATTGAACAACAAATCATGTTTGCAAACCTTAGCTTGATCCGATCCTTCGTGTAACTCGATCAGCCTCGTCCAGAGATCTCTTGCGCTGATGAAGGGTCCGACCCGGTTTAGCTCCTCCTTGGATAGCCCGCACTGCAGGATTTGAGTCGCCTTTGCATCTGCCTCGACTTATCGTTTAGTGGCAATGGACCACTGATTGTAATCCAAGGATTCACCTTATTCATTAGTAGGAAGGGTGAACCCGGTTTGGATCACAATCCACATCTCTATTTGGGTTTTTAGGAAGCACTCCATCCGACCTTTCCAGTAACGGAAATCGTCACCGTTGTAAAATGGTGGTTGGACAGTGCTAAAACCCTCGAGATGGGCCATTAACACGAAAGACAAAAAGAGACGAAGACGAAAAGCCTAGCAACGACAAAAATACAAAAACAAGTACCAAGACTCGCGTCTTGGATTAGTAGTGCGGGAGAAAAACCTAACAAAGCGAAATAAATAAAAAAAATAGAATTAAAAGAAAAATAAATCTGTAAAAATGGCTAGATTGGTGGTTTCACCAAATCTTAGCAACCCCCGGCTCTGATACCAATTGTTGGATCGAAGCGGATCGCTAGAGGGGGGGTGAATAGCGATAGAAATTTTTCTTTCGAATTCGTTTCAAGACAAATATACGCAGTGGAAAAAAATAAACAAAAATAAAAGACAATAGACACAAAGGTTTTACTTGGTTCGTAGCCGAAGGATACTACTCCAAGGCCCTAGTGGTCCTTGACCACGTACGGAGGGCAATCTACTAAAAATCTCCTCCTCGTTGGAGGTAGGAGTTAGACGGATACACAAAATGGAAAAAGCTCAAGGTAGAGGGACACTTCCCCTCTCCTTGATATGATTTAAAGCTTGAAAAGAAGAACAACTTATAAACTGAATTATAATTCAAACTTTTCGTTACCGACGACTTCAAAGGTTGGAGGTTGAAGCTCTAGTCGTCGTCTCGACAGCCCTTCGTCGTAGGGATGTCGGAGATTCGGAGCATATCGGAAGCACTTGGAAGATTTTTAATTGATGAAAAACCCTAGGACAAGCCCTCCTTTTATAGCCTTTAAGCCACTCATCGAATGGGTCTTCAACCAATAGGAATTGGGCACAAAACCTCCTTGAAATGGGGTGATAAGCCTTGACTCCTCGAATCTGATCATTGACCATCAGTCGACTGATGGCCATCATCACGGCCGATGGCGACATCGATCGATTGTCGACTTTGGCGGTCGATCGTTTGACGATCGAGTCCTCCAAGCCGGCAATGATCGATGCTAGCGCAGGCAAAGTTAGCTCAAAGAAAACATTATTTCGACGGCCTTCGACCGTCCGATCTCGACCTGGACCATCGATGGGATGTCTCTAGTCGGATCTACGCTTAAGATCATCCCCGTAAGGAAGATACGACCTCACTTACGCTCGCTCACACGAGCTTACCTCGATACTTACGTGTTGCTTTTGCTTTCGGCCTTCCACTCGATTCCTTAGGCTCCCTCCGAAGTCACTCGAGTGTTGCCCGACCACCGCGGCTTCCTCCGGGTGTCGCTAGCCTTCAGCTCCAGCTATATCAATCTTCTACATACTCGATTCAGCTCGTGAGATAACGACATGAGCTTAACTTTGTATCGTTTGCTATAATCAAAACTCAGGTTTGACTTAGGTGCCTACTGCACCAACAATACTCATTTAACATTGTCCTAGCGGCTTCTTGTAGGGTTCTATTTTTGCGTTCTACTAGGCCATTTTGTTGT
This sequence comes from Wurfbainia villosa, assembly GCA_025175895.1. NCBI lineage: Eukaryota > Viridiplantae > Streptophyta > Magnoliopsida > Zingiberales > Zingiberaceae > Wurfbainia > Wurfbainia villosa. The sequence goes on along the minus strand of CM046000.1, from coordinate 73,292,240 downwards.
GGAGTTCTAGGGCAAGAGAACTCGTGGTGGTATCCATTTAGGTTACAGAATTCTGTAAACCTATGGTTTTCAAATTCACCACCATGATTAGTCCTAAGTCTTTTGATTTTAATGCTTTGTTGATTTTCTATTAACTTAAATAGATTGATTAATTGATCTAGGGTATCATTTTTGTGTTTGATGAACCTAACCCAAGTAAATCTAGAATAGTCATCAATTATGACTAAGCAGAATTTACTTCCGTTAAGTGACTTAGCTCCGTGTGAATCAAATAGATCCATGTGTAGGAGCTCAAGCACACTTTTGGTTCGTTCTTGACTAGTTAGTTGATGTTGTGTCCTAGATTGTTTACCTTGTTGACAAGCATTACATATTTTATTATCCAAGTTGTTGAGGTTAGGCAAACCTCTGACTCATCTTGTGGATGAGTCTTGGGTTTGAGTGACCGAGTCGTCTGCACAACCACGATTCCTCTTGCCGTGTCATAAGACACTTAGTTGAGGAGTTAGTTAAGTTGATAGTGTAAATGTTGTTATTTCTAGTCCCTTTAAGAATTGTTTTAGAGGTTTCGTTTGTATTAATTACGCATTCATTTTCTAGAAATATGACCTTATAGTTATTATCACACAATTGTCTTACACTAAGTAAATTATATTGAAAATTTTCTACTAATAAAACATTTTGAATAACAAAATTTGAATTGAGCTCAATATCACCTGATCCGATGATTTTGAGCTTTCCGTTATTTCCAAAGGCTACCGATCCTTGTCGTTTGAATCGAAGCTTCGAAAACTTGAGTTGATCCCCGGTCATGTGTCGGGAGCAACCACTGTCCAACATCCATTGATCCTACACGCAAGGTAGTTGGATCGGATATTGGATTTATTAAAAATTGGTTGAAGATTATTAACCTAAATCATCTCACCCATGTCTATATGATCAAACATGTTAATCCTATATGTTCTTGTGAGATGACTTCCAATTTTTTAGTTGAATTAAGTTTAATGACTTAAACACTTGTCAACCTTGCGTTAGATTCGGATTTGACCTTAGGCTCATCAAGTCACCTTTTCAAGATCATGGCTTCCAGGTCGTGGCGAGGCACAGAGGCCTTCTTTGATCGGAACAACGACCACTTCCTTAGACAAAGCCATTTTCAAGAAAATATAGACTTGACTCACCTAAGACCACTTCCTGGTATAACTAGTCTAGGATACGGCGAGGTAGTTTCAGCTAGTTCCGCTCGGTCAAGTGAACCGAACTAGATACGCCTTATCTAGCCCGAATACACAAGACTCTGCTTTCCTAGCGTACTATCATCTCACCGCATCCTGGTACTATGTTATCAAGTATTGACGAGTTATAGTCCTATCTAACCATTCTAAAAAGAAAAATAAAAACCTAAGCATGCAATTTCTAAGTTAAAACACAAACAAATTTTGTACTAGCTCCCCCTGGACCGTTGAATCGATTCAGTCTCTCCACATAGTTAATTTGGTCCTTGGGAACCCAGTACTAGTTTGATCCTAATTTTGAAATTAAGGTGGTCTTAGGGACCCATGCTTGGACACGTTTTTTATGTCTACTTACGATTGACATATACGACTTATTTGTCGTGTTTGAGCTAAACCCTAGCCCGGCCTTGTTGTACACGACCCTTTGCGATCCAAGTAGGAGGTCAAGTCCTTTGGATCCCAAAGTAAACCTTTCCAACGTATTCCTAAGATCTTCAACTTGACTTTTCAAGAGTGAGTTCTCAACTTCGAGTTTTTCAACCCGAGTTGAGTCCTTCTCTTGAACTCGACTAGTCGAAGAGGTTAGGGAGACCTCGTGTTTGAGGAGTTTAACTTCCTCAACCAGGGTCTCGACCTTGGACACGGACTTAGCTAACTTTCTATTTAAAAACTTAATTGCACTATAAAGTGTGGTAATAAGAGAGCGACTTACCTTGAGTTTATCTTTTGAACCGGATGAATATCCGTGGCTTGTCTTGAATAGTGCTTCGCAGTCCGACTCATCTTCGGTTTTCGATTCAAGTTCCGGTTCCGACTCCGTCTCCGATTCCACCGGTTTAGCCATAAGGACTCGATCGTTGTCTTCTTCCTCGGAAGCTTCTTCCCAAGTAGCGTTGAGTGCCTTTTTGTATTTTGGTGCCTTGCTCTTGAGTTTTGGGCATTCAGACTTAATGTATCCAAACCTGTTGCATTCATAACATCTTATGTTTGAACTTTTAGGCTTACCTTCGTTGGGTCGAGTGACGGCTCATTTTCGGCCCTTGACTATCCTCCGAACTAGGTTGACTAGTTCGGCTTCCATTTCCGAGTTGACCTCCGAATCCGACTCATCCTCTTCTTCCTTCGGAGGTGGCTTGCTAGCGGTTTTCTTCTTTGAACCTGCAAATAAAGCTATACCTTTCTCGGGTTCCGAATTAGACTACTCATGAAGTTCAAAATCAAAAAAAAAGTTCATCTAATCTAAGTTTAGAAAGATCCTTGGAGACCTTGTAGGCATCGACCATGGATGCTCACAAGGTAGTCCTTGGAAAGGAGTTTAGGACATACCTTATAAGATCGCGGTTTTCGACCTTTTGCCCAATTGCGTGTAGGTTGTTGACTATGTCCTGGACTCGGGCGTGAAGTTGCGTCGCGGACTCGTGTTCCTGTATTTTTGGTTATATAGTTTATTGAATAGAAGATCACGCTTACATACCTTGGCTTCATCGGTCCCTTCGTGTAGCTCCACTAGTTTTGTCCAAAGGTCCTTTGCGCTTATGAAGGGGCCGACGCGATTTATCTCTTCCTTGGATAAGCCGCATTGGAGGATTTGTGTTGCCTTGGCGTCGGCTTCGACTTGTCATTTTGTCGCAATGGTCCATTGATCATAATCCAAGGAGTCACCCACTTCATTAGTCGGAAGTGTGAAACCCGTTTGGATTATGATCCACTTCTCGATTTGGGTTTTGAGAAAGCATTCCATCCGACCCTTCCAATAATGGAAGTCATCTCTGTTGTAAAACGGAGGTCGGACGGTGCTAAAACCCTCGAGATGGGCTATTAGAACAAAAGACACAAGGAGACGAAGACGAAGAAACTAGCAACGACAAAAACACAAAAAAAAGTACCAAGACTCGCGTCTTGGATTAGTAGTGCGGGAGAAAAAATAACAAAGCGAAATAAATCTGAAATAAACAGAACTAAAAAGAAAAAAAAATCTGTAAAATTGCTAGATTGGTGGTTTCACCAAATCTTAGCAACCCCCGGCTCTGATACCAATTGTTGGATCGAAGCGGATCGCTAGAGGGGGGGTGAATAGCGATAAAACCTTTTTCTTTTCTTTTCGTTCGTTAAAACTCGAGAGATAATTAATTGCAGCGGAAATGTAAATGTAAAGTAAAAAGAGACAAAGGAGTTTTACTTGGTTCGTAGCCTTCGGCTACTGCTCCAAGGCCCTAGCGGTCCTCGACCACGTACGGAGGGCAAAAACACTAAAGAACTCCTCCCCTTTAGAGGTAGGAGTTTAATCGATACAAGTAAAGCACAAAGCTTGAGGTAGAGGGACACTCCCCCTCTCCTCGTTACGATAAAAGCTCCGAAAATGAAAGTACTAAACTGAAATAAAACACTAACCGACATAATAAAATGAAAACAAATAAACCTAGATGTCGGAGAAGTTGTAGCTTTGCGGAGGCTTTTGGAGGCTTAGAATTGATGAAGAAACCCTAGGTTAAGACCTCCTTTTATAGCCTTTAATCCCCTCATCGAATGGGTCTTCAACCAATAGGAATTGGGCACAAAACTCCTTGAAAAATGGTGATAAAGCTTGACTCCTCGAGGCTGATTTTTGACCATCGGCTGAACTGATTTCTTGGCCGGTTGAACTGATGGCTCAGTAGTTGAACTGATCCTTGGCCGGTTGAACTGATGGCTTAGCAGTTGAACTGATTTTTGGCCGGTTGAACTGATTTTTAGACTTTTCGACTGTAATAAAGAGTTAGCTCGAAATATAAGTGAATTCGACGGCCACTTGTCATTCGATCTCAACATAGACCTTCCATGGGAAGTCTTGGTCGGATCGTCGCCTAAGGATGCCCCCGTATGGAGGACTCGACCTTACTTACGCTCACTCACACGAGCTTACCTCAATATTTACCTTTGAAGCCTTGCTTTCGGTCTCCACCTGATTCCTTCGGCTCCCTCCGAAGTCCTCCCGGTGTCGCCCGACCACCGCGGCTTCCTCCGGGTGTCGCTAGCCTTTAGCTCCAGCTATAGCAATCTTCTGCACACTCGATTCAGCTCTTGAGATAACGACATGAGCTTAACTTTGTATCGTTTGCTATAATCAAAACTCAGGTTTGACTTAGGTGTCTACTGCACCAACACTTATAAGATACAGGATTTCCAATTTGAGCGGTGTTGATTTTGATGTTCTATTTTTCTTCAATTTGAGAGGGTAAAGTGTGTAGTTGAGACTTCTAAGCTGAATAGAATAAAATAAATTTAGCCACGTATTCCAATCATGTGTATGACGGGGTAGTAGTGAAGTGTGATTGGGGGTTAAGTATATGCATATGGGGTTAGGTCTTTTCAGAATTACAACAAGTAATACAAAGTAAACAAGCAAATACAAGTGAAAATGTAAATAACACTTTACAAACTAGGGTTTTGAGTGCTTGCATGTCGGTTGCTTGGATGAGCTTGAATAGCCCTGAAATGCACCTACAAATTGCCTCCCCAAAGCTCCCAAAGAACGAAAACCAAAATCCTCCACGAGCTCTTCTTTTTAACTTGCATCGGGCTGGATTTCCACCGATCAGTCGACTGCCATAAGTCACCAGTCGACTGATGCCACTGTTGCTGTGAGACAACAGCTCAATCCATGCTAGAAAAGTTCAAACGGGACTCTCACCGATCATTGCCGAGTGATCATTGCCCGATCGGCTATGGAGCATTCTATGCTCAGGATTAAATCCATCGATCATTGCCATCCCTTAGCGCGATCTGTGGACATCAGTCGACTGCTCCAATGAGTAGTCGACTGCCAGAGCAATTTCAGCTCTAAAATGGCAGTCGAACCGGCCATAATGCCTGTCGACTGCCAACCTCAAACATGAGGTTTTAACCCAAGTATGGTGTCCCCATACTTGCTAGACCACCCTTAGCCTAGACCTAAGGCTTCTAGCCACCTCCATCAGCCTCACGCCTCTCGGATCCCTCCAAGTCATCCTTGACTTGTTCATCCATTGTGCTAGCCTTCAGGTACATCCATCGGCTATGTCATGCTAACGATGTCTACACCGCCAAGGCACATTGGACTTACATCGCCAATACTCCGATTAGACTTTACGCCATCAATCCATTGGACTTATACTGCCAAGACTCTCACTTGGACTTTACGCTGCCAATATCAACCCCTTAGACTTCTTAAATGTTAAGACTCAAGCTTGGACTTTCCTTTGCCAACCCATGTTGGACTTTCCATGCCAAGACCCATGCTTGGACTTCCCTTGTGCCAAGTACTCAAGACTTGGACTTTCCTAAATGCCAAGTGTTCCACTTGGACTATCCATGTCAAGTACCCATGACTTGGACTTTCCCATAATCACATGGTCAACCTTAGTCAACCATCAAAGTCTCCCTCGAGTCAAACTCAAGTCTGGTCAATTATAATCTGGGTCGATTGTATAAACAATCTTTCCAAAACAATAACCGACATCAATGTCAAACATCAATGTCAAACATACTATGTCAAACATCAAAACATCACTCGAGTCAAACTCGAGTCTGGTCAATCATGACCTGGGCCGATTGCACCAACAATCTCTCCCTTTTTGATGTTTGACAAAACAAACCTTGAGTTAGGCCCCTAACTCAAACTCCCTTACCAATTTCCCAAATTGGTAATTTTACTCTCCCCCTTTTTGACATACATCAAAAAGGTTCTCTCCAAGGAGGTCAATGTCTCATGTTCTAATGAGATTTTACAATCTCCCCCTTTGACCAAAAATACCTAGGATTCCTACCATTTTCCTAGTGTTAAGTCCCATATCACTCAAGAAAGGCAATCCTATACACTCTCCCAATTTTCAAATTGGGTCTCTCAAAATCCCATCAATTTTCCCAATTGATGACATTCTCCCCATAACTCCTCCCCTTCAAAAAGAAAAACACATCCATCATCCCAAGATGGATACCTCCCCCTTGACCATTGCACCAACAATGTCCTTGGGAAGTCCCTAAGCCAATAGAAACTCTAAACCATCAAAAATAAGGTTACAAGTTCAAACAAGAACTCTCTCCACCTTAAATTTGATACATTATCCTAACACCTCTCCTAATCCACATTCAATGGATTTTCACCCTTTATAATGCTTCCCAAAGCATATCCTAGGGTTAGGAATGGTTAGGAAACCTTACCATAGCTGAAATCAGGCTAAACAAACCTTGTTAACCCGAAATCAGATTTAGCAGTCGACTCCTAATAGTAATCAGTCGAACTGCCCTTCATTAGTCGACAGCCAAAAGTCGACAGTCGACTGATAACTTCAAAATGCAATTTTCAGATTCAGAAAATGAACTTTGATAATACATAAATAATTATACGTATTTTGAAAAATCGTGAAAATTCATACGAATATTACTTATAGTCAATACAATGGGTGAAAAATATTTGAAAAATATTTTACCCAAAACATATTGAAATTGATACAAAATTCAAAAGTGAGGAAAAACTTCAATGTTTTAGCTCACTTTGTATCAACTTCATCAATGGTGATTGCTATCAAAAGATAGACTTCACCAAGGTTTTCTAAATTGATTTTAAAACAATTTCAAAACCTTATTTTGGATCATATCCCTTGGGCTCTATGTACATGACTTATACACAAGCTTTCCCAAAGATCCACAATTGAAATTAGATGAGTTTTTAGTTCATCTAGATGCAAAAAATATGCACCTTGAACTTAACTCATATCCTAACTTCTCACATGTATCTATAGTGTATAAATACACATACATGTCAATGTGATGTGAGATGTGGGTTTTCTTCATCCTAATCTAGGGTTTCATGCATTCTCCAAGTCATGCCAAAGTCCTTAAATCAATTTTCATTAATTTAAATGCATGAAGTATGATCATGGCATAAATGATAGAATAATAGAGCATGGCCAATGATCATGATGTCATGGCATATAATTAAATCTAAAAACATATGACATTTAAAACTTTAATCCTAAACATGATCATGACATATAACTGATAAAAATAAACATGATGTCATGACATATTATATGACAAACAAAGCAAGGCATATAAAAAGTATAGATATGATAATACCTAAATTTTAATATTAGTTGCCATTTGAGATAATTAAGTATATTTTTGCCATTATTCCTATTAATCTCCCAAGTGTGCCAAAAACCCAAAATGACACACTATGACCTCTAAACCTAAATTGTGCCAATTCAAATGATTTTTCATAATCTTCAAGGTATAATGGCACATCCTAAAATATTTTAGGATTAAAATCAAAATTTATTTCCAAGGTATCCATAACCTTGAAAATAATCCTAAAGTTCCACCTTTGCCATGGTTGAGTTAACTACCCATCCAATCAAGGTTGGCACACCCTAAACGCATCTAGCGTGAATCAATCACGCTCTTAGGAACCCAAAACATATTTGAGCTCTTAGGGTTAATTAGGTATTCCTTAGGGATAACCTCCCTAGATACCCTTCTAATTACCCTCCTAGGCTTGTTAGCCTTGGTCATTGTGGTCTTACCATGGTTAACTTTAGGGATTGCCTCCCTAGTAACCTTCTTAGTGGTCACCCTAGGTTTCCTTGAAACCCTAGCCACTAGGCACACACCTTGGTCAACTCTTGGGATGACTTCCCTATTGACCTTGGTCTTCCTAGACCTAAATTGTGTTCCATAATCAAATGGTACACTATTATAAGCCACCTTAGGCTTAGGTTTGTGACCCAAACCATTCTTTCCCTTGGTTGACTTTTGTTTCTTGGGTCCTAGATGTTGACTTTGAGATTTTGACCCTTGACTTTGACCATTAGACCCTTGAAATTGATTTTGCATCTTATTGAGGGTCTTTTCTAATTTCTCAAGCTTTGACATCAAGGCATGGTTTTCCAATTCTAATTGCCCAATTTTAGAATTTTGATTTGGTTTTTGGGATTGGTACTTCCTAGGCATATGCCTAGTCCATTTAGGGTTGAGACCTAGATGCTCTTGTACCTTTCTAATGGTCTCCCTAGGTAGAATTTGTCTAGAATTGTATGACCTAGGGTTGTCCTTAGGTAAAATATTTTTAGGGACATTAGTTTAAAATTTCTCCTTTTTCCTAAGGTAGACATTTTTGGCTCCTAAACAAAATTCCCTATGTCTAGCATGCTCTTTGTGATAAATAGCAATATTGCTAAAATTATTTCTAGCATGCTTTTTACTGTAATTTAAGAAATGAGCATTGTTTAAATATACCTTAGGGTTTGCCTTAGAGGCTCCCCCTACTTGTGATGCTTCATATGTTGTGTTTCCGGAACCGCGGCGAGTGTGTGTTTGAACATGTTTCGCAAACATGTGCACAACGGAAGAAATAAAAATAATAAATCTACATTTATTACAACACACACATCACACGCAAGCATAGTACAACATGTGTAGGCATAACCATAAATTTAAATTTTTGCAATAAAAGGAAATTTAACTACGTATACCTTTCGTATCACGTGTAGCGGGAACGACATCAACCGGAACGATCCTCGCTAGAATCGTCTCTATCCGTATCCACGCCGAGTATCTTCGGGATGACTTCACAAAGTCATGAGCTTCGTCTTCGTACGAGTTACTAGCCTCGTGTTGAAGACGACGTGATCGAGAGAGGATCACGATCCGAATCCAAATTCGGATCCAAAGATGAGTCCTCAAAACTCGCTTCTCCGGAGAGGTATTCGTCAACCGTTTGACGAATCCTTCGTCCTCCACCTTTGAGGATTACCGGAGATCGAATCCCCGGTAAGTTAGGCACTGTCGGAGCTCCAACCGTCGTCCAAACGATCCTCCGACGAGAGGAAAACAAGCTGTCCAGAAAACTGAACAACTTTGGTGGAGGAGTAGGGCCGGCCAAAAAGGAAAGGTGGAAGCTCACCTTATTACCGAACCCAAGGGAGATCACCGGAGCTTCTCCGGCAGCAGCTCGACGCTGGCAAGAGTGAAGGTCAGCACCTTTTGGACGCTGGCCAAGGAGCTTGGTGGTGGGCGGCGGCAAGGGGAGGTGTTGGCGCCGAAATCTCCAATGAGATGAGGTGGGCAGCAACTTAGGCTAGGGTTTTGGATTAGGGCTTAACAAACCCTTAAGCCCTCTTTTATAGAGAACTAATTCCCTTAATGGTTATTGGATCATAACCATAAGGCCCATTAACCCGCTCCATTAATATAAGTTAAAATAAACCAAACCATTATGGTTTATTTTAAGTTAAAACGAACCGAACCAACTTTGGTTCATTCGTTTAAAATAAACCAAACCCTTTGGTTTATTCTCCTCCATTGGATTAGAACCAAAACATTTTGGTTCATCCATTATGTCTTCATAAGACACGGCCCATCCACGCTTCCATTGCGACTGAAACGATTTCATGCTCGCTTCTTGTTTGGTCCAACCAAACCTAGTTTCTCTCGGTCTGAGAATCCCATTCTCAATATCGTTTTAAATCCTTCGGATTACGCTCATTGTGCGTGTGACCAAATAGGTTCTCGATTTATGTTGGTCGTCTATAATTAACCATTAATTATAGAACGATCATGAGTGGCACCTAGTAGTACATCATGATCCCCAATTAATCGAAAAGATCAACGGTTGATCCAGAACTATTTCTGAAACCCTTCAGCAGCTCGAATGAATCGTGCCCCATTCCCTTCACTCATCTTATACCCACTTGGTTCAGGACATGGTCTATAGTGTCAGTCCCCACTAGGCTGACTACGTCACACCTAGCCCAAGTATCATTTTCTCGTCCTACGGATTCTAGTTACTGCACATGTATCGAAGAGTACCTTACTCTAAACATGTAATGCTTTGGCCAAAGACTTTAGTAACAATCCGACGAGAGGCCATGGGTATACGTCTCCTCGCAAGGAGTGGTGAATCCTTTATAGGCTATTTAAACTCCTTCGATCACTTCGACTTATACCCAATCATCCCGGGTCCACATCTCCTTAGAGATGCTTGCTTAAGATGTCAAAGCATAAGTCTCCATGATCAAGATGACTTGAATACTGCAAGTCAAAGGAACATCACACTTAAGCTACAGTAAGAACTTCATTGACATATCTATATATGCAGAGAACCATATGAAATCTTACGGCTGGTCACTCCAATGAACTAGTTACCATAACTAGCATCCACGATCAACTCCGGACATCACAATGTCTCCAGCCAGTGAGAATCAGCTGCTTGGATACACCAAGGAGTATACCTCGTGCTAGTCTCGACAGAATTGATGGTGTCCAAATCCATCAATTCATCGACTAGGGATAATTCCGATACATCACAATTACACATGTAGAGATACTCACAAGTTGTGATCCAATCACAAATTCTCTCATGCTGTGAATCGTATCATGGACATTCAGTAAATGAGTTTAAGATCTAATCAAATACATGAAGACATGTATACTCAAATAGTAAATCTTCATTTATCATATAAGTGGTTCATACATAAGGCGATTGCCTTAGGACATCTCTCATATATTACTAACAGACTCCCACTTGGCCTAATGCCAATCGCTACGGTATCAAATACCATAAGCTCTAACATGACCCTCAAACTTACTTTGAGGTAATGCTTTAGTCAAAGGATCCGCTAAGTTCCTTTCAGTGGGAATTTTCTCGATTTGTATTTCATTCCTACTGATGATCTCTCTGATAAGATGATAGCGGCGAAGCACATGTTTGGATCATTGATGAGACCACATCATGGTCAAAGATGAACTTCTTGATCCAAACCGCTTCCTTTGCTGCTTCCAAAGCTGCAATGTATTCTGCCTTAGTGGCAGAATCCGCTATAGTGTCAAGCTTGGAACCTTTCCAACTTATTGCGCCTCCATTCCAGGTGAATACATACCCAGACTGAGACATGGAATCATCCTTGTCTGTCTGGAGCTGGCATCCGTATACCCACGTATCACCATGTACCCTTCTCCATATATTAGGAACATATCCTTAGTTCTTCTTAAGTACTTAAGGATCGTCTTAACAGCCACCCAATGATCCATTCCTGGATCAGACTGGTATCTGCTCGTGACACTCAGAGCATATGATACATCAGGCCTCGTACATAACATAGCATACATGATAGATCCTATTGCGGATGCATAGGGAATCTTACTCATGCAAATCCTCTCGTCTTCTGTGCGCAGACACATAGACTTCGAAAGGTGTACCCCATGCCTGACGGGTAGGAAACCTTTCTTGGATTTCGACATGCCAAACCTCTTTAGCACTCGGTCTATATATGTAGACTGTGAAAGACCAAGCAACCGTTTCGATCTATCTCTATAGATCTTAATCCCGAGGATGTAGGTTGCTTCTCCCAGGTCTTTCATGGAGAATGTCTTGGATAACCAAACCTTAACTGACTGTAAGATTGAAACATCGTTTCCTATAAGTAATATGTCATCGACATACAATACTAGGAACACGACTGCACTCCCACTAACCTTCTTGTACACATAAGGTTTGTCTGGATTTTGTGAGAAATCAAACTTTTTGATTGTCTCATCAAAACGGATATTCCAGCTCCTGGATGCTTGCTTCAATCCATAAATGGACCGTCACAATTTGCATACCTTGGTTTTATCAACCGATGTGAAACCCTTAGGTTGTATCATATACACGTCCTCGAGCAGGTTCCCATTAAGGAAAGCTGTTTTCACATCCATCTGCCATATCTCATAATCATAATGAGTCGCTATGGCCAGGAGCATCCGAATGGATTTAAGCATAGCTACAGGCGAATAGGTTTCGTCATAATCAACACCTTGCTTTTGACGATATCCTTTCGCCACCAATCTAGCCTTATAGGTAATCACATTACCATCCTTGTCGGTTTTCTTCTTGAAAACCCACTTGCACCCTATAGGCTTTATGCCTTCAGGTGGGTCAACCAAGTTCCAAACTTGGTTTTCATACATGGAATCCATTTCCAACTTCATGGCACCAAGCCACTTATCCCTTTCTGAACTTGTCTGCACTTCTTCATAACTGGTAGGCTCCTCATCATCAATGAGTAACACGTCGTTCGATTCACTTACGAGAAATCCATATCTCTCAGGAATATTGTGTGTTCTACCAGATCTACGAAGATGTGGTGTTACAATAGGTCCAGCCGATTGCTCATCACTATGAGTTGTCGGCTGTTGTGCTTCACCAGGTATCTCATTAATGTCTATTTGAGTCTCTCGATCCTCCTCAAGCTCGACAACACTCCCACTGTTTTCTTGCAAGAGAAACTCTTTCTCTAGAAACACAGCATGCCTTGAAACAAACACCTTTTGTTCCACAGGATGATAGAATTGGTAACCCCTTATTTCCTTAGGGTATCCAATAAATAGACATTTATCAGACTTAGCATCCAATTTTTCTGATACAGTCCGCTTCACATAAGCAGGACAACCCCATATCTTCAAGTAAGATACATGAGGTTTCTTACTATTCCATATCTCATATGGAGTAGTAGAGACTACCTTGGTTGACATTCTTTTTAACAAGTAAACAGCTGTCTGAAGTGCATAGCCCCAAAAGGACTTGGGAAGATTCGCATGATTCATCATTGACCTGACCATGTCCAACAAGCTCCAGTTACGCCTCTCAGATACACCATTATTCTGTGGTGTATATGGCGGAGTCCATTGAGACAATATACCATTGCCTCTTAGATAATCAAGAAACTCCTGACTCAAGTATTCACCACCTCGATCCGATCGAAGTATTTTAATACTCTTGTCATGTTGTTTCTCTACTTCATTTCTGAATTCTTTGAACCTTTCAAAGGCTTCAGACTTGTGTTTCATCAAGAACACATACCGAAACCGTGAGTGATCATCGGTGAAGGTAATGAAGTAGCTATAGCCTCCTAAAGCTTGAGTTGACATAGTTCCACATACATCAGTATGTATTAGACCTAGTAACTCTCCCACTCGTTCACCTTTTCTAGTAAAAGGTAACTTAGTCATCTTGCCTTTTAAGCATGATTCGCATGTATCGTATGAATCCAATTCAAACGATTCCTGAATTCCACATCGGTGTAATTCGGACATGCGTTTCTTGCTTACATGGCCAAGACGACAATGCCACATGTAGGAGTCTAATTGATTATCTTTTCGAGCACGCTTGTTGCTCGCTTCGATATTGAAAATGTCACTGGACACATCCAATGTATAAATGTCATTGCTCAAAGTTCCAGTTCCATAAAGTACACCATTCAAAGTTATATAACAACAATTGTTACTAAATGTCAAATGGTACCCATTTCTATTTAAACAAGAAATATAAATGATGTTCTTTATCAACGAAGGAACATAAAAGCAATTGTCCAGTTCTAAGACAAGTCCTGTAGGGAGTCTCAACAAATACGTTCCGATGGCGAGTGCAGCAACCTTTGCTCCATTCCCAACACGTAAATTTGACTCTCCCTTGACGAGTCTTCTTCTATTCCTTATCCCATGTATGTCATTACATATATGTGAGCCACACCCAGTATCCAATACCCAAGTGTATAAGGAAATAGAATGACAATCAATAACGAAGATACCTGAAGAAGATGGGACATCCGATGCCTTATCCTTCTTCACGGACTCAAGATAAATCTTGCAATTTCTTCGCCAATGGCCCTCCTTGCCATAATGATGGCAAGTGCCCTTTTGAGCTGGTTCTGCCTTTTAGCCATTTTCTTCTTCCCCTTCTGTTGTTTTGCCTTTCTCTTAGAACCTTTCTTTGAGGAATCAACTAACAGAACCGCCTTCTCCTCATGCTTCACAGAAGGCTCCACAGTCTTCAGCATATTGAGGAGTACCATAGATAAACCTTCTTGCATCTCAGAGGTGAAGAGGAGCTTGGATACTTTGAACCTTTCGAATCTCACTTGCTTATCAAACAACTCGTAAAGATGAAAGACTACGATATGAGCATCCATATGCTCATGCTGCTTTCGTAGCTTAGGTTCCATCGCAGCTAGCATGATGCAACTTGTCAGTTCAGAATCAGTCACATGTTTCTGATAGACCAACAATTGGTCTGGAGTTTCATCGTCACTAGGATGGGCGGGAAGAGGCGCTTCGAGGACATATGCAAGCTTTTCACCTTGAGAACAATTCTCAAGTTTCTAAGCCAGTCCAAGAAGTTCGGCCCAGTCAATTTATTCGAATCCAAATTGGAACGTAAATTCAAAGACATCATGATCAATTTTAGAAATACAAAACGAGCATATATGAGAAAATAATTTTAAAATTCATCAATATACATTTATAAATCCCATTCATTTTTCGAATTTCAAAAACCCCAAAATCACTTCGGGAGATCGTAGGTCCATCTTCGAATGGGCTGATATCCATCATAGATATGAACAACCTTGGAGAGAGTCCAACAAGCCATTCATAACTATGATGGTAGGTATCAACTATACCGATTGCATATCATGTATATGCAACTATCACAATGTGCTATCAACTAATTGAATGTTCACACATACATCAGGTTGTTAACACATTAACAAGTATGCATCATATGCATTGCACCCAACTTCACCTCCCTTTACATCGACCTTGGAGAGAGTCCAACAAGCCGATGCTCCAGGTTAAAGCCAACCCATTAATCGAGAAATAGTTTTAATATGGTTAGAGCGCATTCAACCAATTAGCCCAGCTTAGAGAGAGTCCAACAACCAAAGATAACGATTGACCTCTGACTCTTACCATATTAGTATTAAACTATTCCATGGTTTGAACATGTTCGGGTTCGAGCCGGGCTTGGAGAGAGTCCAACAACCCAAACAAGAAACGGAACTCTGGTTCTAACCATATTAATGGAAGGTGTAGGCTTTAATATTGTTTAAGGGTTTTTGTCTCATTCTCTTTGCATGCAAATAACTATTATCTACATGGCATGACATACATGGCATACATCTACATGTCACGACACGTATGGCATAATGATATGCATCTAATGCAATTATATGGCATACAATTATGTCATGTAGATAATTTCCTTATATGTCATAACTATTTATGGAAATAAAATATGTTTAAGATTTGATTCTCCAAATCAAATCATGATTAAATTAGAAAATAAATTTCCAAATCTAATCACATATTTTATTTGTGGAAATAGTTGATTAAGGAAAGTCAATTTAGGAAACCAATTTCCTAAATCATCAAAGCTACTTATGGAAATAAAATATTTTAAGATTTGATTTCCCAAATCAAATCAAGATTAAATTAGGAAACAAATTTCAAAAATCTAATCAAATATTTTATTTATGGAAAATATCAATTTCCATAAATACTTCCAACTTTCCAAAAGTGGAAGATTTCCATAAATACTTCTAGACTTTCAAAAATTGAAAAATTTTCATAAATACTTCTAACTTTCCAAAAGTAGAAAATTTCTAGAAATATCATTATGACTATCGCAAAACCATTTTACGATTATGTCGAAACACAACCTGGGCTATGATACCACTGTTGTGTTTTCGGCACCGCGATGAGTGTGTGTTCGAACATGTTTCGCAAACATGTGCACAGCAGAAGAAATAAAAATAATAAATCTACATTTATTACTGCACACACATCACACGCATGAATAGTACAACATGTGTAGACATAACCGTAAATTTAAATTTTTGCAATAAAAGGAAATTTAACTATGTATACCTTTCGTATCACGTGTAGCGGGAACGACATCAACCGGAACGATCCTCGCTAGAATCGTCTCTATCCGTATCCACGCCGAGTATCTTCGGGATGACTTCACAAAGTCACGAGTTTCATCTTCGTACGGGTTACTAGCCTCGTGTTGAAGACGACGTGATCGAGAGAGGATCACGATCCGAATCCAAATTCGGATCCAAAGACGAGTCCTCAAAACTCGCTTCTCCGGAGTGGTATTCGTCAACAGTTTGACGAATCCTTCGTCCTCCACCTATAAGGATTACCGGAGATCGAATCCCCGGTAAGTTAGGCGCTGTCGGAGCTCCAACCGTCGTCCAAACGACACTCCAACGAGAGGGAAACAAGCTGTCCAGAAAACTGGACAGCTTTGGTGGAGGAGTAGGGCCGGTCAAAAAGGAAAGGTGGAAGCTCACCTTATTACAAAACCCAAGGGATCACCGGAACTTCTTCGGCAGCAGTTCGACGCCGACAAGAGTGAAGGTCAGCACCTTTTGGACGCCGGCCAAGGATCTTGGTGGTGGGCGGCGGCAAGGGGAGGTGTTGGCGCCGAAATCTCCAATGAGATGAGGTGGGCGGCAACTTAGGTTAGGGTTTTGGATTAGGGCTTAACAAACCCTTAAGCCCTCTTTTATAGAGAACTAATTCTCTTAATGGTTATTGAATCATAACCATAAGGCCCGTTAACCCGCTCCATTAATATAAGTTAAAATAAACCAAACCATGATGGTTTATTTTAAGTTAAAACGAACCGAACCAACTTTGGTTCATTCGTTTAAAATAAACCAAACCCTTTGGTTTATTCTCCTCCATTGGATTAGAACCAAACCATTTTGGTTCATCCATTATGTCTTCATAAGACACGGCCCATCCACGCTTCCATTGCGACTGAAACGATTTCATGCTCGCTTCTTGTTTGGTCCAACAAAACCTAGTTTCTCTCGGTCTGAGAATCCCATTCTCAAGCTCGTTTTAAATCCTTCGGATTACGCTCGTTGTGCGTGTAACCAAATAGGTTCTCGGTTTATGTTGGTCATCTATAATTAACCATTAATTATAGAACGATCATGAGTGGCACCTAGTAGTACATCATGATCCCTAATTAACCGAAAAGATCAACGGTTGATCCAGAACTATTTCTGAAACCCTTCAGTAGCTCGAATGAATCGTGCCCCATTCCCTTCACTCATCTTATAACCACTTAGTTCAGGACATGGTCTATAGTGTTAGTCCCCACTAGGCTGACTATGTCACACCTAGCCCAAGTATCATTTCCTCGTCCTACGGATTCTAGTTACTGCACATGTATCGAAGAGTACCTTACTCTAAACATGTAATGCTTTGGCCAAAGACTTTAGTAACAATCCGACGAGAGGCCATGGGTATACGTCTCCTCGCAAGGAGTGGTGAATCCTTTATAGGCTATTCAAACACCTTCGATCACTTCGACTTATACCCAATCATCCCGGGTTCACATCTCCTTAGAGATGCTTTCTTAAGATGTCAAAGCATAAGTCTCCATGATCAAGATGACTTGAATATCGCAAGTCAAACGAACATCGCACTTAAGCTACAGTAAGAACTTCATTGACATATCTATATATGCAGAGAACCATATGAAGTCTTACGGCTGGTCACTCCAATGAACTAGTTACCATAACTAGCATCCACGATCAACTCCGGACATCACAATGTCTCCAGCTAGTGAGAATCAGCTGCTTGGATACACCAAGGAGTATACCTCGTGCTAGTCTTGACAGAATTGATGGTGTCCAAATCCATCAATTCATCGACTAGGGATAATTTTGATACATCACAATTACACATGTAGAGATACTCACAAGTTGTGATCCAATTACAAATTCTCTCATGTTGTGAATCGTATCGTGGACATTCAGTAAATGAGTTTAAGATCCAATCAAATACATGAAGACATGTATACTCAAATAGTGAATCTTCATTTATCATATAAATGGTTCATACATAAGGCGATTGCCTTAGGACATCTCTCATATATTACTAACATCATCTTGTCCCTTCTTCTTCCCCCTTATGCATTGACTCCGATAATGCTCTTTTGAATTGCACTTGAAACCTATGACATGCTCCTTGCTCTTTTGACTTTGGGCACTGACATCTTTGACCTTTGTGTTCACTTTTGGTGTCGGAGGAGTTTTCCTAATCCGTTTCGGACACTTGCTTTTGTAGTGCCCGATTTCCCTACACTCAAAACATATTATATGCATTTTATTATTAACACATATGTTTGAGTTACCTAGGGTGGTTGTGGTGGTCGGAGTGGATTCTTGAGTTTGCTCTTCCTCTCTACCGGATGTTGATGATTCTTCTTATTGCTCCGGTATTGAGGATGCCCTAATCTCCTCCCCCTCAATCCTAGAGGTGGAGGTCTCCTCTTCTTCCACCGATTCGGAGGTTGATTCTCTATCAACTTCCGAATCCTCAAGCTCTTTGGATGACGATGTACTTGCTTCATTTTGAGCTTGAGAGGGTGAGCACTCCTCTTCTACTTCTTCTTCTTTGACCGATGATGAGTTTTCATGGAGCTTTGCCACTTGGCTCCATAACTCCTTAGCATCCATATAATCCCCTAACATACACACAATATCATTAGAGATCAAATCAAAAATAAATTTTACTACCTTTATGTTTTTCTCGAAGGCTTGGATTTGATCTTCACTCCATTTCTTCTTCTTGAGGAAACCACCCTTTGGTCCTTTTGGATATACAAATCCATCCTCCAAAATTGACCACTCCACAAAATCTCTCATCATAATAAAATCTTCAATTCTTCTCTTCCAAGAATTGAAGTCTTCTCGTCCGTATAGGGTGTAGGGCACCGGTGTGTTGATGTCCAACCTAGTCGTTCTTCCAACTCCATCTTCACCCTCAAGTGTGCTCCCTTAGTTGTTAAACTTCAAGAGCAACCTGGCTCTGATACCATTTGTTGGTGATCGATTGGAAGCCAGAGGGGGGGGGTGAATAGTGCGTGCTAGTACCGATGATGGAATTCGTTCGTGATTGAGTCTACAAATTTCATTAGTGCAGCGTAATAATGATAATAAAAGAAATAACGAAATAGACACAATCAAACACACAAATACACAAATATTTAACGTGGTTCGGAACCGAACGGTTCCTACTCCATGGATCAAGCTCTAAATAGCTCTAGTGATGTACATGTTGGGGATCGAAATGGGCAGCTAGAGGGGGGTGAATAGCCCTCAATCGATGGATGTCGTAATTCGCTCATTCTCGTTGCATTGCTTGTCTACGATTGTCGTTAGCACAACGAAAACAATAAAACAAGAATAATACTAACAACAATACAAGCACACCAAATACGCAAGCATATACGTGGTTCGGAACCTTAGGGTTCCTACTCCACGGGGCGAGCTCAACGAGCTCTAGAGATGCACACGACAATACTCAAACTCCTTCTCGACTACACGTCGGAGGTGGAGAAACCTCTCACAAGCAATTACAACAATAATATACAAATACAAACAAGAATACAAATACAATACAAAAGAAACACTTTTCACCGATTGCTTTTGATCACTTGTTTGTTGGTTGCTTTGATTGGCTCTTGAAGGACTGGAATGCAGCAGCAATTCCCCTCCAATGGCTCCACAAAAAACCATTGCAAAATCCTCCAACTCGAGATCCTTTTATAACCTTCATCAAGTTGTTTTTGCGCCCATCAGTCGACTGATTGTGACCATCAGTCGACTGTTCCCGTAGCCGTTGTCTCACAACGGCTAGATCCATGTTGGTTAAGTTCCAACGGATCACACATCAGTCGACTGATGGCACCCATCAGTCGACTGATCATCCATCAGTCGAGTGATGGCGAGCTCGACTCCATTTTGTGCCCGTGCAAAGTGTCATCAGTCGACTGCCATCCCTCAGCAATCGACTGATTATCCCAATAGTCGACTACCCTCCCTCGGCAGTCGACTGATCAGCCATACTTGATTCAGTCGAACACTGGTCGAACTCATACTACCTAGAGCAGTCGACTGACACCTATGCCAGTCGACTGATGTCGGCTAAAACCTCAAACACAAAGTTGTTTGAGCGTCCGACACTCAGTCTTAGCCACTTGGCCAAGTCCACCTTATCCCTCATGGAGTTCCCCACCGAAGCTCTCTTCCCTCGGCCTATTTCCCTCGGATGTGCCAAGCGCACGGCTTCGCAACGCCATCCTTCGTGTTTCATGCCCTAGAAGTATGCTTCCCTCGGGCATCACTCCAAGCTTCTCGTCCGGCGGTCCCTCGGATGCACCAAGCGCACGGCTTGGCAATGTCATCCTTCACCGACTCAAGGACCCGAGCCTAGTGAACTTGCCAAGTTCTCAAGACTTCCCAAATGCACCAAGCGCACGGGTTCGCAATGCATTTCTCACCAAGCACCAAGCGCACGGCTTTGCAATGCTTTGGATTTCCCATGCCAAGCACCAAGTGCACGACTTCGCAATGCTTTGGACTTTCCCATGCCAAGGCTTCCCCCTTGGACTTCCACACCAAGCTCCATGCTTGGATTTTCCATGCCAACCCCATGTTGGACTTTCCCATGACAATCCCATGTCATGAGTTTTGTCTATCATCAAAATACTATCAAGGTACTGCTCGAGTCAAACTCGAGTCAACCTGGGCCGATTGCACCAACAATCTCCCCCTTTTTGATGATCGACAAAACTACCATCTCAAGTCTACCAATTTTCCCATATTGGCAATTCTCATATCCCAATGAGAATTCCAACGAACCATAATTGGTAACTTGGTAACTTCTCCCCCTTTTTGACATTACATCAAAAAGGTCCCCCCAAGGGTATGAATGTCTCATATCCCAATGAGATCTTACAATCTCTCCCTTGGAGGAACACATGCCTACAATCTTTCTAGTGATCCCATATCACTTAAAGAAAGGCAACACAATTTTCCTCCCATGAGGAAATACACATCCATCTTCCCATTATGGATACCTCCCCCAGAGGCTTGCTCCCCCTTGACCATTGTACCAACAATGTTCTTGGAGAGTCCCTAAGCCAATAGGAACATTAAACCAAACAAAATTAAGGCAAAGTTCAATAATGAACTCTCTTCCACCTTAAAATTGATACTCACCCTCAACCCAACTCCTAATCCATGTCCAATGGATTTCCACCCTTTTTAATGCTCTCTCAAGCATATCCTAGGGTTAGGAGTGGTTAGGGGACCAAAACATGGCTAAACATGGGCCTAACTATCAAGTTTACCACCGACTACGATACCAATGATCGATTTTACCATCACCGAATGCCATTACAGCAAATGATCGATAATCGATTCTCATTGCTTTTTCGCTTTGAAATGGATTTTTGAAATCCCTAAGTAAATATACGTAATTTTAAAATCTTGAAAATGCATACATATAATACTTATCCTAAACACTATGGGTTAAAAATATTGGAAATTTATTTTACCCATTAAATTAGGAGATTGATACAAAGTTCAAAATTTAAGAAGAGCTTCAATAAAGAGCCATCTTTGTATCATTCCATTCAATGGTGATAGCTATCAAAAGATAGGCTTCACCAAGGTTTTTCAAAATGTTTTCAAAACCTTTAATTTCTTTTCCTTAAACATCTCACTTATATCTAGATGTGTAAAAACACATTCAAGGCAATTAATCTAGTGAGATGTGGGTTTTTGTTCTTTAAATGGTCTCATGCACATTTCTAGGCAATATTATTTGATTCCCATCAAATCATGCCATAGTCCTGAATTTCATTTTAATCTATGAATGATGATGATTATGGCATAAATATGATTTAGATAAAAACATATGCCAATATCATGATGTCATGGCATGTGAATGAGAACTAAGCATACATGACATATAAAAATAAATCTAAACATAATCATGACATATTTAGAGATACAAATGAAAATGATGTCATGACATGGCAAGGCAAATAAAGCATGGCAAGAAAAATATACTAAGGTATAAAATACCTAAGTGTTAAAAACAATTTGCCATTTCTAGGGATTAAATTCACTTTGCCTTAAACCATTCATTTCCCTAGTGTGCCAAAAACCCAAAATAGCACACCACAACCTTTATGACCTAATTGTGCCAATTTAAATCAATTTTAACTTCTCAAACCATATTGCCACACCCTAATGTGTCAACTCACAATGGCTAGGTTAACCACCCATCCACTTAGGGTTGACACACCCTAACCCATTTAGCGTGAATCAATCACGCTCTTAGGAACCCAATATCTATTGGAGCTCCTTGGGTTAACAAGGTATTCTCTAGGGATGACTTCCCTAGATACCTTCCTAAAGACCCTTTTTTGTTTTGACACATTAGTTAATTGGGTCTTTCCTAGGTCAACTCTAGAGGTGACTCCTCCATTGACCTTCTTAGTGGCTACATTTGATTTCTTTGAGGTGTTAGCCACTAAACACATACCATGGCTAGACTTAGGGATGACTTCCCTATTAGCCTTGGTTTTCCTAGACCTAGAAATAGTTCCATAATTAAATGGAACATTATGATAAGTCTTCTTGGGCTTAGGTTTGTCACCCAAACCTTCCTTGCCCTTAGACCGTTTTTGAACCTTAGGTCTTGGCTTTTGGGCATTTGACCCTAGAATTGAATTTTCTATGATTCTAAGGGCTTTCTCCATTCTCTCAAGTCTTGACCTCAAGACTTGGTTCTCTAGCTCTAATTTTCCCATTTTTGAATTTTCATTAGGTTTTTGGGAAGGCCTCTTCTTCTTAGGCATGTGCCTAGACTTTTTGGGATTAATACACAAATTTTCTTCTACTCTCCTAATTGACTCCCTAGGCAAGATAACTAAAATAATTTTTGGCATGCTTTTTGACTTTAGGAATTGAAGGTGCATTAACTAAATGTACCTTAGGGTTAGCTTTTGGAGCTCCTCTTACATGATATACACCTTCTAGCCCTTTCTTCCTCCCCCTAGGGCATTGGCTTCGGTAGTGCCCCTTTTGATTGCATTTAAAGCACACAATGTGCTCTTTGCTTCTAGTTTTGGAAACACCAGCATCCTTTGACTTTAGGTTGACTTTTGGTGTCGATGCCTTTTCCTTAGCCAATTTTGGGAATTTGCTCTTGTAATGCCCTTTCTCCCTACACTCAAAACAAATAATATAATCTTTATGATTAATTATAATACATGAGTCACCTAGGGAGTTGGTGGAGGCCTCTTGGTCATTTCTTCCGGAGGTAGATGCTTCATTTTGGCTTGGCTCTGGAGTGGAAATCCTTTCCTCCCCCTCAATGCTAGAGGTGGAAGTCTCCACCAAATCATCAACATCTTCAAATGTGGATGGGCTTTCTTCCACGTCATCTTCCTCTACTTGTGTCGATTGGGAACCTTTTTGAAATTTCATTATCTTCTCCCATAATTCCTTTGCATCCCTATAGTCACCCAAACTAGACCAAATATGATTAGGTAACAAATCACCAAGAAATTTAATTACCTCAAGATTTGTCTTGAAGTCCTTTATTTGGTCTTGGGTCCATCTTGACTTCTCAATTTGCCTATTTCTGTCATCCCTAGGCAATTTGAAACCGTTTTCTAAGATAAGCATAAAATCAAAATCGGTTTCTAGATATACCTCCATTTTTCTTTTCCACCATAGAAAATCTCCTTCGAATTTTGGTGGTTGAAGGTTGTAGTCGGCCATCTTGTAGTGCTCTCGCGGCGGTTAGTCCTCGAAGAGCGACCTCGGCTCTGATACCACTTGTTGGGGATCGAAACGGCCAGTTAGAGGGGGGTGAATAGCCCTCAATCGATGGATGTCGTAATTCGCTCATTCTCATTGCGTTGCTTGTCTACGATTATCGTTAGCGCAGCGGAAACAATAAAACAAGAATAATACTAACAACAATACAAGCACACCAAATACGCAAGCATATACGTGGTTCGGAACCTTAGGGTTCCTTCTCCACGGGGCGAGCTCAACGAGCTCTAGAGATGCACATGACAATACTCAAACTCCTTCTCAACTACACGTCGGAGGTGGAGAAACCTCTCACAAGCAATTACAACAGTAATATACAAATACAAACAAGAATACAAATACAATACAAAAGAAACACTTTTCACCAATTGCTTTTGATCACTTGTTTGTTGCTTGCTTTGATTGGCTCTTGAAGGACTGGAATGCAGCAGCAATTCCCCTCTAATAGCTCTACAAAAAACCATTGCGAAATCCTCCAACTCGAACTCCTTTTATAACCTGCATCAAGCTGTTTTCGTGGCCATCAGTCGACTGATCGTGACCATCAGTCGACTGATCGTGACCATCAGTCGACTCGTCCCGTAGCCGTTGTCTCACAATGGCTAGATCCACGTTGGTTAAGTTCCAACGGATCACACATCAGTCGACTGATGGCACCCATCAGTCGACTGATCATCCATCAGTCGAGTGTTGGCGAGCTTGACTCCATTCTGTGCCCGTGCACAGTGTCATCAGTCGACTATCATCCCTCGGCAGTCGACTGATTCTCCCAAGAGTCGACTGCCCTCCCTCGGCAGTCGACTGATCAGCTAGACTTGGTTCAGTCGAACATTGGTTGAACCCATACGACTTAGAGCAGTCGACTAGCACCTATGCCAGTCGACTGATATCGGCTAAAACCTCAAACACAAAGTTGTTTGAGCGTCCGACACTCAGTCTTAGCCACTTGGCCAAGTCCACCTTATCCCTCATGGAGTTCCCCACCGAAGCTCTCTTCCCTCGGCCTACGTCCCTCAGATACGCCAAGCGCATGGCTTTGCAACGCCATCCTTTGCGTCTCATGCCCTAGAAGTATGCTTCCCTCGGGCTTCACTCCAAGTTTCTCGTCCGGCGGTCCCTTGGATGCACCAAGCGCACGGCTTCGCAATGCCATCCTTCACCGACTCAAGGACCCGAGCCTAGTGAACTTGCCAAGTTCTCAAGACTTCTCAAATGCACCAAGCGCACGACTTCGCAATGCATTTCTCACCAAGTACCAAGCGCACGGCTTCGCAATGCTTTGGATTTCCCATGCCAAGGACCAAGCGCACGACTTCGCAATGCTTTGGACTTTCCCATGCCAAGGCTTCCCCCTTGGACTTCCACACCAAGCTCCATGCTTGGATTTTCCATGCCAACCCCATGTTGGACTTTCCCATGACAATCCCATGTCATGAGTTTTGTCTATCATCAAAATACTATCAAGGTACTGCTCGAGTCAAACTCGAGTCAACCTGGGTCGATTGCACCAGCAGTACACACACTCACTAATCAATAAACTCCTTCTCGACAACAAGTCGAAGGTGGAGAAACCTCGTACAATAAATTACAATAAGTAATACAAAGTAAACAAGCAAATACAAGTGAAAATGTAAATAACACTCTACAAACTAGGGTTTTGAGCGCTTGCTTGTCGGTTGCTTGGATGATCTTGAAGGGCCCTGAAATGCACCTTCAAATCGCCTCTCTAAAGCTCCCAAAAAACCAATACTGAAATCCTCCACGAGCTCTTCTTTTTAACCTGCATCGGGCTGGATTTCCACCGATCAGTCGACTGCCATAAGTCACCAGTCGACTGATGCCACTGTTGTTGTGAGACAACGAAATGTTGGTGTCACGATCGGCAACCCCGACCCGTATAGTCGGCCCAGCAGCTATGGAGCATTCTATGTTCGCGACTAAACCAGAAGTCGACTGTCGTCCCTTAGCATTCGACTATTGTCGACATCAGTCGACTGCTTCAATGAGCAGTCGACTGCCAGAGCAATTTCAGCTCTAAAATGGTTGTTGAACTCTAGTCGACTCACGGCAGTCGAATCGGCCATAATGTCAGTCGACTGCCAACCTCAAACATGTGGTTTTAACCCAAGTATGGTGTCCCCATACTTGCTAGACCACCCTTAGCCTAGACCTAAGCCTTCTAGCCACCTACATCAGCCTCACGCCTCTCGGATCCCTCCAAGTCATCCATGACTTATTCATCCATCGCGCTAGCCTCCAGGTGCTTCCATCGGCTATGTCATACTAACGATGTCTACACCGCTAAGGCACATTGGACTTACACCGCCAAGACTCCGCTTGGACTTTACGCTGCCAATCCATTGGACTTATACTGCCAAGACTCCCGCTTGGACTTTACGCCGCCAATATCAACCCCTTGGACTTCTGAAATGCCATGACTCAAGCTTGGACTTTCCCTTGCCAACTCATGTTGGACTTTCCATGCCAAGACCCATGCTTGGACTTCCCTTGTGCCAAGTACTCAAGACTTGGTCTTTCCCAAATGCCAAGTGTCCCACTCGGACTTTCCATGCCAAGTACCCATGACTTGGACTTTACCTTGCCAAGACCCATGCTTGGACTTTCCCATAATCACATGGTCAACCTTAGTCAACCATCAAAGTCTCCCTCGAGTCAAACTCGTGTTTGGTCAATTATAACCTGGGTCGATTGTATAAACAATCTCCCCAAAACATTAACCGACATCAATGTCAAACATACTATGTCAAACATCAAAACATCACTCGAGTAAAACTCGAGTCTGGTCAATCGTGACCTGGGCTGATTGTACCAACATGTTCATGTTTGAATGTTTGCCCTTAATTTTGATGGTTTAGTGTTTTCATAGGCTTAGGGACTCTCCAAGGACATTGTTGGTGAAATGGTCAAGGGGGAGCAAGCCTTTAGGGGGAGGTATCCATCATGGGATGATGGATGTTTTTCTTCCTCATGAAGGGGAGATTGTAAGATCTCATTGGGATATAAAACATTGACACCCTTGGGGAGAGAACCTTTTTGATGTATGTCAAAAAGGGAGAGAATTTATGAAATTACCAATTTGGGACAATTGGTAAGGAGATTGGAGTTAGGTAGCCTAACTCAATGGTTTTATAGTTTTTGTCAAACATCAAAAAGGAGGAGATTGTTGGTGCAATTGACCTAGATCATGATTGACTAGACTCGAGTTGGACTCGAGTAGTGTTTTGTTGTTTGACAATGTTTTGGAGAGATTATTGGTGCAATCGACCCGGATCATGATTGACCGGACTCGAGTAATATTTTGATATTTGACGATGGTTTTACTATATGGTTGACATGGAGTTGACCATATGATGGAGAAGTCCAAGTCTTCTGTACTTGGCATGGAAAGTCCAAGCATGGGTCTTGGCAAGGGAAAGTCTAAGCTTAAGTCATGGCAATTGGAAAGTCCAACATGGGTTGGCAAGGAAAGTTCAAGCTTGAGTCTTGGCAAATGGAAAGTCCAACATGGGTTGGCAAGGGAAGTCCAAGGAGTGATATTTGCAGCGTAAAGTCTAAGGGTGGAGTCTTGGAAGCATAAGTCCAATGGTTGGCAGCGTAAAGTCCAAGCGGTAGTCTTGGTAGCGGAAGCCCAATATGCCTTGGTGGTATAGACTAACATAACATGAGGCTAACAAAGGTGGCTAGAAGGCTTAGGTCTAGGCTAAGGGTGGTCTAGCAAGTATTAGGGCATCATACTTGGTGTTAAAAGCTCATGGATGAGGTTATCAGTCGACTAATATTATGCTCAGTTGACTGATGGGAGTCGATTGGAGTTCGACTGTAGGAAATGGCCTGACAGTCGACTGATGGCCTGATCAGTCGACTGATACTCCTGGAAGTCGACTTATGATCGATGTCACGGGTACAGAAGGTTCCAGAGTCGACTGTTAGGGTTTGACAATCGAGTGATGGCTCGATCAGTCGACTGATGTGCATGATCAGTCGACTGATGGTCTATTTGTTAGAACTTATCCAATGTGGCTCAGGCCATTGTGAGACAACGGCTATAGGAGCGGTCAACTAATGGTCTCGATCAATTGACTGCTAGGTAAAATTCATCCTGAATGCAGGTTATTAATGCAGCTCGTGTTGGATCGAGAAGCATCGCTAGAGGGGGGGTGAATAACGAGCGTAAATCTTTTCGTTTGTTCGTTCGATACACGAGTAATCACAGTGGAAAATAAAGAGATACATTTATTTTTACTTGGTTCACAACCCAGCGGTTGCTACTAAAAGGCCCTAACGGTCCTAGACAGTGTACGGAGGGCAAATCACTATAACGTCTCCTCCTCATTTGAGGTAGGAGACAACGATCACAAAACCGAAAGTACGAGGATGAGGCAACAAGCCTACCTCACCTTGTTACGAATAAAAAGAAAGAATACAATAACTAAAATATGTTACTTGTTGCTACTGCCAATGAAGAAGATTAGAACTTGTTGTCGCGTTGACGTTATGACGGTGTTGGAGCTTTGGCGTTGTAGGAGCACTTGAGAATAAACTTGATAATCTTTGGAGTTGGAATCCTCCCCTCCTTTTATAGATTTTGGCCTCTGAATATGTCTCCTCATCTTTCGGAACAGATCACGAAGTGGTAACCAATTTTATCGCGAAGTGGTCACGTCAAACATTATCTGTTTTGACCTAGCGCAAAGGCTAATTCATCGCCATCAGTCGACTGATGCATCCCATCAGTTGACTGATGAGCATAAGTTGACTGCCCAATGTCCAGCAGTCAACTGCCAGCCTGGCCACTTCCCTGCAATAAGAGGTTAGCACGGAAATTGGTAAATATGATGATTTCTAACCATATGATCTTGACCTAGACCTTCCACAGGAAGTCTTAGTTGGATCGCCGTCTATGGTCGTCCCCGTACAGAGGACACGACCTTACCATCTCTCACTTACATGAGCTTACCTCAATACTTACTGTGTCACTTTTGCTTCCGGCCTTCCACTCGATTCCTTCGGCTCCCTCCGAAGTCACTCGAGTGTCGCCATACTACCGTGGCTTCCTCCGAGTGTCGCTAGCCTTTAGCTCTAGCTTTAGTACTTTTTTGCACACTCGATTTAGCTCGTGAGATAACGATGTAAACATAACTTTGTGTCTTTGCCATAATCAAAACACAAGTTCGATTATATAGTGCCCCTGCACTAACAATCTCCCCCTTTTTGATCTATGGCAAACCAACACAAAGTTAAGGGAAATTAAAGCATAAAACAAGTATAGTAGATGATGAATGTCATTTCCAAAAATGTCATTTCCAAAAACTCCCCCTCAATCAAAACTCCCCCTTAACCATAGGTGAGTTTTGAAAGAGATACTTTAGTTTTCAAAATCAAATTTTGTGTTACTCCCCCTTAACTTTTGCACTTCTCCCCCTTTTGCCATAAATCAAAAAAGAATGTTGGGGTTTTTGTATAAAATAGGGGTTTTAAAAACAATTTCGTATATGCATGTATCTAGATAAATCAAATATGAGTCCAATCATGCGTCTAGCAGTACTTAGATAAATTGGTTCAAGGTGTGTCCCTCTGCACCAATAATCTAAAGGTTTGTAATATAACCCTTGGGGTTAGTTTGCTTTCCCCCTTAGTCAAATATATGAAGTATAAGAGATGTAGGGGGCGCTAAACTTTGGCCTAAGAGTTGTTAAGTACAATAGTTGAAAAAATAAGTAGTATTTTGAAGAGGTTATATTTCAATTATCCTTAACATCTCACCCATTCTATGTGTCTCAGAATTTGTTTGTTGGTGCAATCGGCCCAGGTCACGATTGACCATACTTGAGTTTGACTCGAGTAATGTTTTGATGTTTGACATAGGATGTTTGACAAAGTGGTTTGACATTGATGTTGGACATTGATGTCGGTTAATATGTTGGGGAGATTGTTGGAGCAATCAACCCAGGTTATAATTGACTAGACTCGAGTTTGACTCGAGGGAGACTTTGATGGTTGACTAGGGTTGACCATGTGATTAAGGGAAAGTCCAAGTCATAGGTACTTGGCATGGAAAGTCCAAGTGGGACACCTGGCATTTGGGAAAGTCCAAGTCTTTAGTACTTGGCACAAAGAAAAGTCCAAGCATGGGTCTTGGCAAGGAAAGTCCAACATGGGTTGGCAAGGGAAAGTCCAAGCTTGAGTCTTGGCATTTGAGAAGTCCAAGGGGATTGATATTGGCGGCGTAAAGTCCAAGCGGAGTCTTGGCGGCGTAAGTCCAATGTGCCCTGGCGGTGTAGACACCGTTAGCATGACATAGCCGAGGGAAGCACCTGGAGGCTAGCGCGATGGATGAATAAGTCATGGATGACTTGGAGGGATCCGAGAGGCGTGAGGCTGATGTAGGTGGCTAGAAGGCTTAGGTCTAGGCTAAGGGTGGTCTAGCAAGTATGGGGGCACCATACTTGGGTTAAAACCTCATTTTTGAGGTTGGCAGTTGACTGGCATTATGGACGGTTCGACTGCTGAGAGTCGACTAGAGTTCGACCTGCCGAGCCTGAAATGCTCGGCGACATCGCTCATTGGAGCGATCGCGTGTCGAGCATGCCGATCGCTAAGGGCTGCCGAATGATCGCCACCAATGTCCGAGATAGACACCAGAGCCGGTCGACCGCCACGGCTACGCGGCGCTAACGATCACAATGTTGGCGGATCGCCAAGAGTCCCGTTGGAACTTGTCCAACGTGGATTGAGTCGTTGTCTCACAGCCTGATTGGCAGCTGATCGGGGACTTATGGCGGATCACAAAAATCCAAAAGCAATTGTTCGTGGAAGGCTCGATAATCAGATTTTTGGGAGCTTACCTGAGGCGATTTGAAGGTGATTTGCAGGTGCATTTCAGGGCCCTTCAACCTCATCCAAGCAACCAACAAGCAAAGCGCTCAAACCCTAGTTTTGTAAAGTGTTCTTTGCATTTCTTTGTATTTTTCTTGTATTTTTGCGTATTACTTTTGTAATCTGTTGTAAGAGGTTTCTCCACCTCCGACTTGTGTCGAGAAGGAGTTTATTGTGCTTAGTGGTGTTTGTGGCATCGCTAGGGTTCGTACGAACCTAATCCATGGAGTAGGAACCGTTTCGGTTCCGAACCACGTTATATTTTCGTGTTGTATGTGTGTTCGTGTTTGTTTCGTGTTATTGTTTTTATTATCATTATTCCGCTGCACTAACACGATTTGTAGACGCGATCACGATCAAATTCCATCATCGTACGGGCAAAACGCTATTCACCCCCCCTCTAGCGGGCGCACAGGTCCCAACATTGTTCACCTTATATGTTTTGTGAGATGATTTTAAATTGATTAAAGATAGTCAACCTTGGGTTAGATTCGGATTTAACCTTTAGATCGTTAAGTAACTTTTCGAGAAACTGGCTTCTAGGTCGTGGCGAGGCATAGGGGCCTTCTTTGATCGGAACAACGACCACTTCCTTAGACAAAGCCAAATTTAAGAAAATATCACTTAAATCACTTAGAGTTACTTCTTGGTCTAACTAGTTTAGGATACGGTGAGGTAGCTTCAACTAGTTCCACTCGGTCAAGTGCACCAAGCTAGATACACCTTATCTAGCTCGAATACACGAGACTTTGTTTCCCTAACGTACTATCATCTCGACGCGTCCTGATACTATGTTGTCAAGAGTTGACTAACTTATTTTCCCTATCTAGTCGCTCTACAAATTAAAGAAAAATATGCAATAGTTTTGCTAAGTATGCGGGTATACTATTTTAGTATTAGCTCCCCCTGGACCATTGAACCAGTATGGTCTATTCAAATAATGAACATGATCCTGGGGAATCCAAAACTTATTAGTCCTTATGTGTGAGTTTAGTAAAACCTTTGGGACCCATGCTTGGACTCTTTGATGACTACTATTTACGATAGACATATATGATCTATTCGTAGTCTTTGACTTAAATTTGAATCCGGCTTTGTTGTACATGACTCTTTGGGTTCCAAGTAGTCAGTTAAGGTTCTTAGATCCCAATGTGAACCTTTCCAACCTAGCTTCGACCTCTTGAACTCGGTCTTTCAAGAGAGAATTCTCCTCCTCAAGTTTTTCAATTTGGGTTGAGTTTCTCTCTTGAACTTGACTAGTTGAATAGGTTAGAGTAGCCTCTTGCTTGAGGGTTTCAACCTCCTCAAGTAACGACTCAACCCTAGACTCGGACTTAGGTAATTTTCTAGTAAGCATTTTAATTGTTTTGTAAATCATATGAATTAGTGAGCGGCTAACTTTAATTTTTTATTTTGGTCGGGCTTTGAGTTGCTTCTCGAAGTAGTCCTTGAGTTTGGAGTAGGTGTTGTAATTGGATTCGAATTCGGACACTGACTCGAACTCCTTCGGTCTTGCCATGTAAGCTATGTCTTCTCTGTTGTCCCAAGTTGCATGGAAAGCCTTCTTTTGATTTGATTTGAATTGTGCCCTCTTTTGGTTCTTTAGTAGCCTCCTTTCCCTCCAAACAATCTTCCGCACTACGTTCACTATTGCTTCCACCTCTTCGGATTCGGACTATGATTCGTCATCGGGTTCGAGTCCATCTTCTTGCCTAGTAGGTGGCTTGCTTCTTTGTCCTGCAAGTAGAGCAATACCTCTCTCGGCCCGGACCACGTTAGTTTGCTCGTGAAGTTCAAACTCGGAAAATAATTCATCTAACCTAAGCTTCGAAAGGTCCTTAGAGACCTTGTAGGCATCGACCATGGATGCCCACAAGGTAGTCCTAGGGAAAGCATTTAAAGCATACCTTATAAGGTCCCAGTTCTCTACGGCTTGCCCGATTGAGTTAAGACCGTTGACGATGTCTTTGATCCGCGCATGTAATTGGGTGGCGGTCTCGCGATCCTGCATCTTTAGATTGTACAGTTTATTTAAAAGTAAATCTCTTTTACATACCTTAGCATCGGGCGCCCCTTCGTGTAGATCAATCAATTTGTTCCAGAGGTCTTTAGCGCTAATGAATGGTCCGATGCGGTTGAGCTCCTCCTTGGACAAGCCGCATTGCAATATTTGGGTTACTCTTGCATCGACTTCGATTTGCCTCTTGGTCGCATTAGTCCACTTGTTGAAATCCAAGGGCTCTCCTTAATCATTGGTGGGTAGAGCAAAGCCGGTTTGGATTATTATCCAAGTCTCGACTTGTGTTTTCAAGAAACACTCCATCCGACCTTTCCAATAACGGAAATCATTTCCGTTGAAGAACGGATGTCGGGTGGTGCTATACCCCTCAATGTGAGCCATTAAGTATCTTGCAAAACACGAATAAAAACCAAAGAGAATTCCAAGACTTGGTCTTGGATTAGTAGTGCGGGAAATAATAGGAAAAAAAACTAAAAAGAACGCGACTCAAAAAATACGAAAAGAAAACCAAAAAGTGCTAGATTGGAGGTTTCACCAAATCTTAGCGCCCCCGCTCTGATACCAATTGTTGGATCGAGAAGCGTCGCTAGAGGGGGGGGTGAATAGCGAGTGTAAATCTTTTTGTTCGTTCATTTGATACACGAGTAAGTACAGTGGAAAATAAAGAGACACGTTTATTTTTACTTGGTTCACAACCCAACGGTTGCTACTCCAAGGCCCTAACGGTCCAAGACCGCGTACGGAGGGCAAACACTATAACGTCTCCTCCTCATTGAAGGTAGGAGACAACGATCACAAAACTGAAAGTACAAGGATGAGGCAACAAGCCTACCTCACCTCGTTACGAATAAAAATAAATAATACAATAACCAAAATATGTGACTTGTTGCTGCTTCCGACGAAGAAGATCAAAAGTTGTCATCGTGTCAGCGTTATGATGGTGTTGGAGCTTTGGCGTTGTAGGAGCACTTGAGAATAAACTTGATAATCTTTGGAGTTGGAATCCTCCCCTCCTTTTATATATTTTGGCCTCTGAATATGTCTCCTCATCTTTCGGAACAGATCATGAAGTGGTAACAAATTTTATTGCAAAGTGGTCGCGTCAAATGTTATCCGTTTTGACTTAGCACAAAGGCTGATTCGTCACCATCAGTCGACTGCCCAATGTCCAACAGTCGACTGTCAGCCTGGCCACTTCCTTGCAGTAAGAGTTTAGCATGAAAAATGGTAAATATGACGGTTTCTAACCGTCTGATCTCGACCTAGACCTTCCACAAGAAGTCTTAGTCGGATCGCCGCCTACGGTCATCCCTGTACAGAGGACATGACCTTACCATCTCTCACTCACACGAGCTTACCTCGATACTTACTGTATCCCTTTTGCTTTCGGCCTTCCACTCGATTCCTTCGGCTCCCTTCGAAGTCACTCGAGTGTTGCCCGACCACCGTGGCTTCCTCCGGGTGTCGCTAGCCTTTAGCTCCAGCTTTAGTACTTTTCTGCACACTTGATTTAGCTCGTGAGATAACGATGTAAATTTAACTTTGTGTCTTTACCATAATCAAATCACAGGTTCGATTATCTAGTGCCCCTGCACCAACAGCTCGTGGAGGAGGTTTTTTCCATGGGTTTTTAGGGCGATTTGGGGTGATTTGCCGGTGCAATTCAGGGTCTCCAAGTGCAGCTCAAGCAACCAAACAAGCAAACATCTAAAATCTCTTTGTAAAGTTTTCTTTACTTACATTCTATTGTATTTTCTTTATTTTTGTTGTATTACTATTGTGATCATTGTACGAGGTTTCTCCGCCTCCGATTTATTATCGGGAAAGAGAATTATTGATTGTTAGTGGTGTTTGCATCGCTAGAGCTCGTTCGAGCCCAATCCATGGAGTAGGAACCCTAAGGTTCTGAACCACGTTATATCTTGTGTATTGTGTTCTTGTGTCGTGTTTTATTTTTATTATTCTATATTCTGCTGTGCTAATGATATTGTAGCAAGCACGCAATCGTTATCCATCAAGATGTACGAAATGCTATTCACCCCCCTCTAGCGACGATAAATTCCCCAACAACTAGTGTATGGATGAACAAGTCATGGATGAGTTGGAGGGATCCACGCATGGATGAATGAGTCATGGACGACTTGGAGGGATCTGATAGGCGCGAAGCTAGTATAGGTGGCTAAAAGGCTTAGGTTTAGGCTAAGGGTGTCTTGGGTTAAACATCATGGATGAGGTGAACTTGGTCAAGTGACTGAGGTCAAGTGTCGGATGCTCAAGCATGTTGTTTAAGGTTTTATTCGTCGGTCAGATGCTTAAATAACTTGTGTTTGAGGTTTTACAAGACAACAATCGACTGGTGGTATGTCCCAGTCGACTGGTGGTATGTCCCAGTCGACTTGGGAAAGTCGACTGTTGTTCGACTGCGTTGTTGCCATAGCAATCGACTGCTGGTCGAGGACACGAGAGCATAATGCTCAATAACCCACTGATCAGTTTGCTACGAGGATGACAGTAGACTGATGGTAACTGGCAGTCGACTGCTAGTGTATCCGTTGGCTGGAATGCCCATGTGGATTAGGGCATTGTCTCACAATGGCTACAGGAGCAGTCGACTAAGGCCTTATGACAGTCAACTGATAGGCACGGAATCAACCCAAAATAAGCATAAAAGGAGAAGCTTGGGGAGAATTTCCATAGCGATTTTTGGGGAGATTTTGGAGGGGAATTGCTGCTGCATTCTAGAACTTCAAGAGCAAACCAAAGCAAGCAATAAGAAAGCATTCAAAGAAAAGTGTTTCTTTACTTGTATTTTTTATTGTCTATATTCTTGCTTATATCTTGTTTATTACTATTGTAATTGCTTGTAAGAGGTTTCTCCACCTCCGACGTGTTGTCGAGAAGGAGTTTGAGTAGTGGTGTATTCATCACTAGAGCTCTTTGAGCTCACCCCATAGAGTAGGAACCTTAAGGTTCTGAACCACATATATCGCCGTGTATTGTGTGTGCTTGTGTATTCATTTCCATTACTATTATTTCCGCTGCATATTAACGAGTATTGTAGACAAGCACATACAAGAATGATCGAAATTCATCATGCAACGAATCGGCTATTCATCCCCCCTTCTAGCCGGGTCACGATCCTCCAACAACAAGCCTAATTCCAAGGAGGTTTTGCTAACCTACCATAACGTTCCATTCGACTACGGAACCACCCATAGGTATTGGAAAACCAAGGTTACTAGGGAAGTCATCCCTAAGGCTAACCATAGTAATTTTCAAGTGACTAAGGCTTGGATGAATTCTAGGAAAGTCACTTGCAAGGTTACAAGGGGAGTTACCCCTAGAGTTGATCTTGACAAGACCCAAATGCCCAAGGCTTCAAAGCCTAGAAGGGTCATTAGGAAGGTACTAAGAGAGGATATCCCTAGTGAGTACCTAGTTAACCCAAAGATCTCAAATAGGTTTTGGATTCCTAGGAGCGTGATTCCCTCATGCTAGATGGGTTAGGGTGTGTCAACATGAATTGGTAAAGGCAGTTAACCTAACCATGGCACTCTAGGGTATTTTCAAAGTAATGTGATACTTTGGAAATGAGGTTATAATATTAATCCTACAAATTTTAGGATGTGCCAATAGAATTTGAGAAGTTTGCAAAATTAATCAAAATTGGTATAATTAGATTTTAGAGTCATAGTATGTCATGTTGAATTTTTGGCACACTTGGGAGATTTGGTATTATAACAAATTGGGCTTAATTCCAATAAATGACAATTAATATTAAAATTTAGGTATTCTCATGTCTTTATATTTTATTTGCCATGTGTCATGTCATGACATCATATTTCATTTTATTATTTGAAGTGTCATGATAATGTTTAGGTAATTTCCATGTCATGTTTATGTTTAGGTTTATCTTTATGTCATGACATCATGATTATTGGCACATGCTTTAATTATGCTATCATTCTTATTCCATGATCATTTTTTCATGCATTTAAGATAATTAAAATTGATTTAAGGACAATGGTATGTTAGGGCAATCAACCCATGATATGGTTTTGATGTGTGTGGCAAAGGGTTTAAGTTAGGTTGTTATTGTGATTTGATATGTTCGTTGGAGTCTTGCAGGACTTAGTAAATCACAAATGGAGCCTTGGCGAGTTTCACCTCTCATGACTCGGTCCTTGAGTCGGTGAAGGATGGCTTTGCGGAAGTCGTACACTTGGAGCATCCGAGGGACCGTCGGACGAGGAGCTTGGAGTGAAGCCGGAGGAAGTAGACTTCAGGGCGAGATGCGAAGGATGGCACTGCAGAGTCATGCTCTTGGCACATCCAAGGGACGTGGCCAGACGAAGACAACCTCAAAGGCAAGGGACTCCGAGGGATGAGAGTGAGCGAATGTAACCCGGGAAGGGGTAGTGCTCTTAGGTGAAACTTGGTCATTTGGCTAAGTGTCGAATGATGTTTCCCGACACCAGTCGACTGCCATGAAATGGCAGTCGACTGTGTTAGGGAAATCTCTTGGCATGATAAGGTTTTGATGTGTGTGGCAAAGGGTTTAAGTTAGTGTGTTATGTTGATTTGATATGTGCGTTGAAGTCTTACAGGGCTTAGTAATTCGCACATGGAGCCGTGGCGAGTTTCACAACTCATGACTCGGTCCTTGAGTCGGTGAAGGATGGCTTTGCGGAAGCCGTGCGCTTGGAGCATCCGAGGGACCGCCGGACGAGGAGCTTGGAGTGAAGCCAGAGGAAGTAGACTTCAGGGCGAGACGCGAAGGATGGCGCTGCAGAGCCGTGCGCTTGGCGCATCCGAGGGACGTAGCCGGATGAAGATAACTTCGAAGGCGAGGCACTCCGAGGAATGAGAGTGAGCGAATGTAACCCGGGAAGGGGTAGTAGCTCTTAGGTGAAACTTGGCCATTTGGCTAAGTGTCGGATGGGATTTCCCGACACCACTCGACTGCCATGGAATGGCATCGCTTGAGTCGAGTGGGTTGGTGTATCCGATCGATGGGTTTATGCAGCCGATCATATGGAATGGCGATCGCACTGAGGATGTCGCGAGCAGAACCGCTCATAGCCGTGGCGATCGACTACGAGGCGGCGATCGATTGGTGAGGTCCATCACCGGCGCCAAGTGTTGCGTTGGACTACAGCGATCGAGGATCGGCGTGTTAGGGAGCCGCCAGTTCGCGATCAAGCGCCAGGGCGTGATCGTAGTGGCAGCCAACAGGAAGAAATCAGTCCTCTCTATAAAAAGAGAGGGTGTGAGCCTTTGAGAGGCTAATTCTTATGCTCTAAGTGATCTTCCTAGTGCCCCACAAGCTTTAAACTCTTCTTACTTGTCTTTACTTCAATCTTATTGTAAGAAGAGTGATCTTGGTTGTAAAGGTTACCTCCACCTAGCTTGGTGCAAAGGAGAGACCATTAGTGGATTGGTTTTGGCGGAGTGATTCACCGAGGACGAATCGGGGACCGTGGATTAGCGGCGTAGCCGTGAACCACGTTACACCATTTTGTTAGCGTTTGATTTCTTGTATTTATATTTTCTTGTCTTGCTTTATTGTTTCCGTTGCGCTAATCTCTTTGTAGATGAGCAAATACCGACATCCAACGTTCGAGGGCTATTCACCCCCCTCTAGCCGGCCGTTCGATCCCCTTCAAGTGGTATCAGAGCCAAGGAAAGCTTGTCGAGGACTAACCGCCACAACAAGCAACATTCAAAATGGCCGGCTCCAACATCCACCCACCGAAGTTCGATGGCGTATTCTCTTGGTGGAAAAAGAGAATGGAGGTATTTTTCGAAACGGATTTTGATATTTTGATTACAATGGAATCCGGTTTCGTTTTGCCTAGGGATGAAGAAGGAAAGCCAATAGAGAAATCTAGGTGGACTAAAAAGCAAAGGGAAGAGCACCTTGCAAACTCAAAAGCCAAGCATCATCTTTTCAATGTGCTTCCCCAACAAGAGATCAACCGAATTGGAGAATGCCTAAGTGCCAAGGAGATGTGGGAGAAGCTAATTGAGCTTCATGAAGGCACATCCGAGGCGAAGCTAGCAAGGAGAGACCTCCTTCGCTCCCAACTCAACAACATTAAACTAGAAAAGGGAGAAAAGGTAATTTCCTTACATTCTCATTTCAAGGAAATTATAATCGGTTTGTCAAGTGTAGGTGAAAAGCTCTCCAACCGGGATATGGTAATGAAGGCCATAGATGCCTTTCCCCGGTCCTCAAAGTGGAGCTCTATGGTGGACTCATTCTATATCTCAAAGAATTTAGAAGTGAGCACCTTGGAGGAGTTCTTCTCAACAATGGAACTCCACGAAACGAGGCTTGAAGTAATACAAGAAGAGCCAAGAATCCAACCTTCAAGAGGAGTAGCTTTGATGGCAAACAAGGGGAAGAAGAAGATGGAGATCCCCTCCTCCTCCGATGATGAAGCCTCTTCCTCCTCCTCCATGGATAGCACGGAAGAAGCATATATGGTAAGGAGGGTAAGACGTGCATTAAAAGGTTTTAGATTTAACAAATCAAATGATATGAATAGGAGACCAAGAGAAAAGATCATATGCTACAATTGCCAAGGAGAGGGCCACATAAGGGACAATTGTCCCCTCCTAAACAAGAGCAAGGAAGAAAAGAAAAAGAAGGAAGAAAAGAAGAAGAAAAAGGGGAACAAGAAAAAGGAAGAAGAAAAGAAGGCAAAGGAAAAGGGGAAGGCCAAAGCATTCAAGGCCAAGACATGGGATGACCCCTCTTCCTCTTCCTCATCCGAGGAAGAAAATGCATTTGTCACTAACCTAGCATTGATGGAATTTGATGACTTGGATTGCTCCACCACCGAAAATGAAGAATCAAGCTCAAGTGGAGGGAGCTCTAGTGAAGGGGGAGCTTCTACCTCCTCATCCGAAGAAGAAGACATGGAAACTATGGTAACCAATCTTTCACCTAGTAAAATAGTTTCTATGATTTCTAGCTTAACTAAGGATTTATTTAGAGCTAAGAAGAAGAACAAAAGCATGCTAGATCAAATTAAGGACTTAGAAAATAAGCTAGAAAAAGCATGCTTAAATGATAATATTTCTTCTAGCTTAAATGATGCATGCTCACATGATAACTATATGCCTTTTGATGTTAATGATGCATGCATAGAGGAAAATAGGGCTTTAAGAGAGAAAGTAGATTATTTAACCAAAGCCCTAGAAAAGTTTACAATTGGCTCAAACACCTTGAACATGATTATAGGGAACCAAAGAGCTAGTTTCAATAAGAAAGGCCTAGGTTATAAAGAAAAGAAAAATGAAAAGACCTACAAATGCCTAATTGCTAGGGGACAAGATAAGAAGAAAGTAATAGCTAGGAAATGGATTCCTAAGGAGTATCTAGTCAAACCCATAGGCAAGAACTTATTTTGGGTTCCAAAATCCATCCTTAAGGGTTAGGAAAACCCTAAGATAGTCAACCAAATGGAATTCACCTATATCTATTTTTTTTTTTTGACTTAGGATAGTGGGACAACATTTTTAAATAGTGGTAGGTGATGATAACGTGCCTATAAATAGTTAATAATGCTTAAATCATGATAATCAATGTAATTGCTATGTATATGTGTAATCATGATTTATGAATTTGAAATTTGACACATCATCATGAGAAATAGAGTTTAAATCATGCCTTAGGTGATATTTTGTTTATTATCATGATATAATACCTAATGCATGATTACAATTTGATGAATACATGTATTTCATGATCATAATATGAATTTAGTTCATATATGTCATTATGATCATGTTGAGTGTTAGGATGATACTTAACCTTGATAGAATTGTATGAATATAATGGTTAAGTATATATAAATACCCTCTAGGATACATCTCACACTCACTATAGGCTACCATGATTGAAAACTTAGCATGGGTGAGATGTTAGGATGATACAAATGTCCACTAATGCCTATAACATTTAGATTGCCATTTAAGGTATCAAAATAGCAATAATAGACCAATCATGGGGAAGGCTTATGTTTAATTCATAGACATATTGCCCAAAGATCATGGTTGGATATTTCATATATTTTCAAAACAATTTTTTACCTTAAAATATGTGTATTCATGTTTTGAAACAATTCAAACTGAAACTAGGTGTTAAAATGGATACTATCATAATCAAAAACCTAGTAGTTTTTAAAGCTTTTGAATTTTTGGAAAATATGAGAAAATATAATGATTTTTCATGAAGATCTATTTTTCGCTGATAAAGAATCTTACAAGAAACATGTTCCCCAAATTTCATGATTTTTTGAATTTTTTAGAATTTTTAATGCATTTCTGAAATTCACCCAGAAAATCAGAATTTCGGAAACCATTATGCCAGTCGACTGCCATACTGATATCAGTCGACTGCTCACCTGAAAAACAGTCTAGTATTTTCTGATTTCAGATTTTGAACATGTTTTTGGTATTTTCCTTCTATTAGACTTGATGTCATGGGTTTATAACTTAGTATTAATCTCTTTGATGGTGTCAAAGGTGGAGAAATAATTGTGTTTAAGTAAATTATGATAGAGGGAGAATTTGTAGAGAGAGTTTCATGGATTAAGGGGGAGTTTCATGTTGTTATATCATGTTTTATGTTTACATGCTTTCTTACCTTAGAATTTATATCAAATATTTTTACCTAACTTAAACGGATTGCCACACATCAAAAAGGGGGAGATTGTTAGGGAAATCTCTTGCCATGATAAGGTTTTGATGTGTGTGGCAAAGGGTTTAAGTTAGTGTGTTATGTTGATTTGATATGTGCGTTGATGTCTTGC
Organism: Wurfbainia villosa; assembly: GCA_025175895.1. Lineage (NCBI taxonomy): Eukaryota > Viridiplantae > Streptophyta > Magnoliopsida > Zingiberales > Zingiberaceae > Wurfbainia > Wurfbainia villosa. The sequence continues at coordinate 73,250,770 of CM046000.1, read as the reverse complement.
AGGGCTTAGTAATTCGCACATGGAGCCGTGGCGAGTTTCACAACTCATGACTCGGTCCTTGAGTCGGTGAAGGATTGCTTTGCGGAAGCAGTGCGCTTGGAGCATCCGAGGGACCGCCGGACGAGGAGCTTGGAGTGAAGCCAGAGGAAGTAGACTTCAGGGCGAGACGCGAAGGATGGCGCTGCAGAGCTGTGCGCTTGGTGCATCCGAGGGACGAGTCGACGACGAGATAACTTCAAGGCGAGGACTTCGAGAATGAGAGGAGCGAATGTAACCCGAAGGGTAGTAGCTCTGAGGTGAAACTTGGCCATTTGGCTAAGTGTCAGATGGGATTTCGAGCATCGATCATTGCCATGGAATGGCGATCATTACTAATCAGTGGGTTCGAGGTATCGATTGATGGGTTTATGCCCGTGATGGCGCCATGGAATGGCGGATCACGACCGAAGGATGTCGCGAACCGCAGGCGCTCGTGGCCGTGGCCAGGCGATCGACTACGAGCGTGATCGTGGTGAGGTCCATCGATCGCGCCAAGTGTTCCGTTGGACTACAGCGGTCGGGATCACGGCGTGTTCGCGGCGTTGTAGTGTGTGATCGCGCCAAGGCGGCAGTGGTATAGCCAACGGGAAGAAATCAACCCTCTCTATATAAAGAGAGGGTGTGAGCCTTTGAGAGGCTAATGCTTATGCTCTAAGTGATCTTCCTAGTGCCCCACAAGCTTTAAACTCTTCTTAATTGTCTTTACTTCAATCTTATTGTAAGAAGAGTGATCTTGGTTGTAAAGGTTACCTCCACCTAGCTTGGTGCAAAGGAGAGACCATTAGTGGATTGGTTTTGGCGGAGTGATTCACCGAGGACGAATCAGGGACCGTGGATTAGCGGCGTAGCTGTGAACCACGTTACACCATCTTGTTAGCGTTTGATTTCTTGTATTTATATTTGCTTGTCTTGCTTTATTGTTTCCGTTGCGCTAATCTCTTTGTAGACGAGCAAATACCGAAATCCAATGTTCGAGGGCTATTCACCCCCCTCTAGCCGGCCGTTCGATCCCCTTCAAGTGGTATCAGAGCCAAGGAAATCTTGTCGAGGACTAACCACCACAACAAGCAACATTCAAAATGGCCGGCTCCAACATCCACCCACCGAAGTTCGACGGCGAATTCTCTTGGTGGAAAAAGAGAATGGAGGTATTTTTCGAAACGGATTTTGATATTATGATTAAAATGGAATCCGATTTCGTTTTGCCTAGGGATGAAGAAGGAAAGCCAATAGAGAAATCTAGGTGGACTAAAAAGCAAAGGGAAGAGCACCTTGCAAACTCAAAAGCCAAGCATCATCTTTTCAATGTGCTTCCCCAACAAGAGATCAACTGAATTGGAGAATGCCTAAGTGCCAAGGAGATGTGGGAGAAGCTAATTGAGCTTCATGAAGGCACATCCGAGGCGAAGCTAGCATGGAGAGACCTCCTTCGCTCCCAACTCAACAACATTAAACTAGAAAAGGGAGAAAAGGTAATTTCCTTACATTCTCATTTCAAGGAAATTATAATCGGTTTGTCAAGTGTAGGTGAAAAGCTCTCCAACCGGGATATGGTAATGAAGGCCATAGATGCCTTTCCCCGGTTCTCAAAGTGGAGCTCTATGGTGGACTCATTCTATATCTCAAAGAATTTAGAAGTGAGCACCTTGGAGGAGTTCTTCTCAACAATGGAACTCCACGAAACGAGGCTTGAAGGAATACAAGAAGAGCCAAGAATCCAACCTTCAAGAGGAGTAGCTTTGATGGCAAACAAGGGGAAGAAGAAGATGGAGATCCCCTCCTCCTCCGATGATGAAGCCTCTTCCTCCTCCTCCATGGATAGCACGGAAGAAGCATATATGGTAAGGAGGGTAAGACGTGCATTAAAAGGTTTTAGATTTAACAAATCAAATGATAGGAATAGGAGACCAAGAGGAAAGATCATATGCTACAATTGTCATGGAGAGGGCCACATAAGGGACAATTGTCCCCTCCTAAACAAGAGCAAGGAAGAAAAGAAAAAGAAGGAAGAAAAGAAGAAGAAAAAGGGGAACAAGAAAAAGGAAGAAGAAAAGAAGGCAAAGGAAAAGGGGAAGGCCAAAGCATTCAAGGCCAAGACATGGGATGACCCCTCTTCCTCTTCCTCATCCGAGGAAGAAAATGCATTTGTCACCAACCTAGCATTGATGGCATTTGACGACTTGGATTGCTCCTCCACCGAAAATGAAGAATCAAGCTCAAGTGGAGGGAGCTCTAGTGAAGGGGGAGCTTCCACCTCCTCATCCGAAGAAGAAGAGGACATGGAAACTATGGTAACCAATCTTTCACCTAGTAAAATAGTTTCTATGATTTCTAGCTTAACTAAGGATTTATTTAGAGCTAAGAAGAAGAACAAAAGCATGCTAGATCAAATTAAGGACTTAGAAAATAAGCTAGAAAAAGCATGCTTAAATGATAATATTTCTTCTAGCTTAAATGATGCATGCTCACATGATAACTATATGCCTTTTGATGTTAATGATGCATGCATAGAGGAAAATAGGGTTTTAAGAGAGAAAGTAGATTATTTAACCAAAGCCCTAGAAAAGTTTACAATTGGCTCAAACACCTTGAACATGATTATAGGGAGCCAAAGAGCTAGTTTCAATAAGAAAGGCCTAGGTTATAAAGAAAAGAAAAATGAAAAGGCCTACAAATGCCTAATTGCTAGGGGACAAGATAAGAAGAAAGTAATAGCTAGGAAATGGATTCCTAAGGAGTATCTAGTGAACCCCATAGGCAAGAACTTATTTTGGGTTCCAAAATCCATCCTTAAGGGTTAGGAAAACCCTAAGATAGTCAACCAAATGGAATTCACCTATATCTTGTTTTTGGTTGACTTAGGATAGCGGGACAACATTTTTAAATAGTGTTAGGTGATGATAACGTGCCTATAAATAGTTAATAATGCTTAAATCATGATAATCAATGTAATTGCTATGTATATGTGAAATCATGATTTATGATTTTGAAATTTGGCACATCATCATAAGAAATAGGGTTTAAATCATGCCTTAGGTGATATTTTGTTTATTATCATGATATAATACCTAATGCATGATTACAATTTGATGAATACATGTATTTCATGATCATAATATGAATTTAGTTCGTATATGTCATTATGATCATATTGAGTGTTAGGATGATACTTAACCTTGATAGAATTGTATGAATATAATGGTTAAGTATATATAAATACCCTCTAGGATACATCTCACACTCACTATAGGCTACCATGATTGAAAACTTAGCATGGGTGAGATGTTAGGATGATACAAATGTCCACTAATGCCTATGCCATTTAGATGGTCATTTAAGGTATCAAAATAGCAATAATAGACCAATCATGGGGAAGACTTATGTTTAATTCATAGACATATTGCCCAAAGATCATGGTTGGATATTTCATATATTTTCAAAACAATTTTTTACCTTAAAATATGTGTATTCATGTTTTGAAACAATTCAAACTGAAACTAGGTGTTAAAATGGATACTATCATAATCAAAAACCTAGTAGTTTTTAAAGCTTTTGGATTTTTGGCAAATACATGAAAATATAATGATTTTTCATGAAGACCTATTTTTCGCTGATAAAGAATCTTACAAGAAACATGTTTCCCAAATTTCATGATTTTTTGAATTTTCTAGAATTTTTAATGCATTTCTGAAATTCACCTAGAAAATTAGAATTTCGGAAACCATTGTGCCAGTCGACTGCTCACCTGAAAAACAGTCTAGTATTTTCTGATTTCAGATTTTGAACATGTTTTTGGTATTTTCCTTCTATTAGACTTGATGTCATGGGTTTATAACTTAGTATTAATCTTTTTGATGGTGTCAAAGGGGGAGAAATAATTGTGTTTAAGTAAATTAAGATAGGGGGAGAATTTGTAGAGAGAGTTTCATGGATTAAGGGGGAGTTGCATGTTGTTATATCATGTTTTATGTTTACATGCTTTCTTACCTTAGAATTTATATCAAATGTTTTTACCTAACTTAAACGGATTGCCACACATCAAAAAGGGGGAGATTGTTAGGGCAATCTCTTGCCATGATAAGGTTTTGATGTGTGTGGCAAAGGGTTTAAGTTAGTGTGTTATGTTGATTTGATATGTGCGTTGAAGTCTTGCAAGGCTTAGTAATTCCCACATGGAGCCGTGGCGAGTTTCACAACTCATGACTCGTTCCTTGAGTCGGTGAAGGATGGCTTTGCGGAAGCCGTGCGATTGGAGCATCCGAGGGACCGCCGAACGAGGAGCTTGGAGTGAAGCCAGAGGAAGTAGACTTCAGGGAGAGACGCGAAAGATGGCGCTGTAGTGCCGTGCGCTTGGCGCATCCGAGGGACGTAGCCGGACGAAGATAACTTCGATGGCGAGGGACTCCGAGGAATGAGAGTGAGCGAATGTAACCCGGGAAGGGGTAGTAGCACTTAGGTGAAACTTGACCATTTGGCTAAGTGTCGGATGGGATTTCCCGACACCAGTCGACTGCCATGGAATGGAAGTCGACTTCTCTGAGTCGAGTGGGTTCGACTGGTATCCGACTGATGGGTTGATGCCCAGCCGATCGATTACATGGAATGGTGATCGCCGAGAGGATGTCGTGGGCAGAAGCCCGTACGTGGCCCGAGGCGTCGACTACGGAGGCGTGATCGTGGTGAGGTCCATCAGTCGACTGCCAAGTGTTCCGTTGGACTACAACAGTCAGGATCCGATGTGTTCGAAGGTCGTTGTAGTGATGGCAGTCGACTGTCAAGGGCAGCAATCGACTGGTGGCAGCCAACGGGAAGAAATCAGCCCTCTCTATAAAAAGAGAGGGTGTGAACCTTTGAGAGGCTAATGCTTATGCTCTAAGTGATCTTCCTAGTGCCCCACAAGCTTTAAACTCTTCTTACTTGTCTTTACTTCAATCTTATTGTAAGAAGAGTGATCTTTGTTGTAAAGGTTACCTCCACCTTGCTTGGTTCAAAGGAGAGACCATTAGTGGATTGGTTTTAGCGAAGTGATTCACCGAGGACGAATCAGGGACCATGGATTAGGGGTGTAGCCGTGAACCACGTTACACCATCTTATTAGCATTTGATTTCTTGTATTTATATTTTCTTGTCTTGCTTTATTATTTCCGTTGCGCTAATCACTTTGTAGACGAGCAAATACCGACATCCAACGTTCGAGGGCTATTCACCCCCTCTAGACGGTCGTTCGATCCTTTTCAGACTGCTCTGAGTCGAACGAGGTTCGACCGTATATCAGCGGCGGGATTTTGGCCCGGTGATCGGCCATATGTTGGCGTACCGATGGCCAAGACCATCGATCATTGCCGGATCGCGTGATCGGTAGTCAAGAGGGTTTAGGCCACAGAACCACTCGTAGCCATCGGCGGTCGACTACGAGGCATCGATCGGCCCGATGGATACATCGATCGCTAAGGGTTCCGTTGGACTACAGCGGTTGGGATCTGGCAGCTTTCGTTAAAGTGGCGGGCCCTCTTTATAAAAAGGGAGGGTGTTGGGCTTTGGGAAGCTAATGCTTCTATTCTAAACATCTCTCAAAGTGCCTAAACGAATTTCCTCCTCTTCCTTGTTCTTATATTCATCTTATTGCAAGAGGAGTGATTTTGTAAGAAATGGTTACCTCCACCTAGCTTTGTGCAAAGGAGAGAATACTGAAAGCTTGCTGAGTGATTCACCGTGGATGAATCGGACCGTGGATTAGCGGCGCAGCCGTGAACCACGTTACATATTGTGTTAGCATTGTTTATCTTTGCATTTGTTGTTTTGTTTGCTTGTTTATTAGTATTCTGCTGCGCTAATTAGTTTTGTAGACAAGCAAATTACGTCATCGAATAAAGAGGGCTATTCACCCCCCTCTAGCCGGCCAATACACACCGATCGATCCCCTACAAGTGGTATCAGAGCCAAGTTGTTTGTCGATGACTAACCGCCGTAACAAACACTTCATCAAGAGATGGCCGGCTCCAACATTCACCCACCGAAGTTTGAAGGAGAATTCTCTTGGTGGAAAAAGAGAATGGAGGTATTCTTCGAAACCGACTTCAAAATTTTATTAATTATGGAAAATGGTTTTGAGATGCCTAGGAATGAAGAAGGGGAGCTATTGGAGAAATCAAGATGGAATAAAAGACAAAGAGAGGAGTACTTGCCGAATTCAAAGGCCAAGCACCACCTCTACAATGTACTCCCCCAACAAGAAGTGAATAGGATAGGGGAGTGTGCTAGCACTAAGGAGATATGGGGGAAGCTTGTAGAGCTTCATGAAGGTACCTCGGAGGCCAAGCTTGCAAGAAGAGACCTCCTCTGCTCCCAACTATCAAACATCAAATAAGAAAAGAGAGAAAAGTTAACCTCACTACACTCTAGATTTAAAGAGATAATAACTGGTTTATCTAGTGTAGGACAGAAGCTTTCAAATAGGGACATGCTCATGAAGGCTATAGATGCCTTTCCCCGGTCTTCAAGATGGAGCTCTATGGTGGACTCATTCTACATTTCTAAGAATTTGGAAGTGAACAGCTTGGAGGAGTTTTTCTCAACCATGGAGCTCCATGAAACAAGGCTTGAAGGAATAGTAGAAGAGCCTAGAATTCAACCTTTAAGAGGAGTAGCCTTGATGGCTAACAAAGGGAAAAAGAAGATGGAGACACCCTCCTCCTCTGATGAAGCATCCTCCTCCTCCTCCATGGATAGCACGGAAGAAGCCTATATGGTAAGGAGGGTAAGGCATGCATTAAAAGGTTTTAAATTTAATAAATCTAATGATAGGAGAAGAAGACCAAGGGGGAAGGTTATTTGCTACAATTGCCAAGGAGAGGGGCACATAAGGGACAATTGTCCCCTCTTGAACAAGAGAAAGGAGGAGAAGAGAAAGAAGGAAGAAAAGAAAAAGAAGAAGGGGAGCAAGAAGAAAGAAGAAGAGAAGAAGGCCAAAGAAAAAAGGAAGGCCAAGGCACTAAAAGCAAGGACATGGGATGACCCATCTTCATCATCATCGGAAGAGGAGAATGCTTTTGTCACCAACCTAGCCTTGATGGCCTTTGATGATCTAGACTCATCGTCCTCCGAAAATGAAGGATCAAGCACAAGTGAGGAGAGCTCTAGTGAAGGGGGAGCTTCTTCACCATCCTCCGAATCCGAAGAAGAGGACATGGAAACTATGGTAACGAACCTTTCACCAAGTAAAATAGTTTCTATGTTTTCTAGTCTTACTAAAGATCTATTTAGGGCCAAAAATAAAAATAAGAGCATGCTAGATCAAATTAAGGACTTAGAAGAAAAATTAGAAAAAGCATGCTTAAATGTAAATGATAATATTTCTTCTAGCTTAAATGATGCATGCTCACATGAATATATGCCATTTAATGTTAGTGATGCATGTATGGATGAAAATAGGGCTTTAAGGGAAAAGGTAGATCATTTGACCAAAGCCCTAGAAAAGTTTACAATTGGCTCAAATACATTGAACATGATAATTGGGAGCCAAAGAGCTAGTTTCAACAAGAAAGGACTAGGATATAAGGAAAAGAAAAATAAAAAGGCCTATAAATGTCTAATTGCTAGGGGTCAAGATAAAAAGAAAACAATAGCTAGAAAATGGATCCCTAAGAAATTTTTAGTGAACCCCATAGGAAAGAATTTATTTTGGGTTCCTAAATCCATCCTTAAGGGTTAGGAAAACCCTAGGATAGTCAACCATATGGAATTTATCTATATCATATTTTGGTTGACTTAGGATGGTGGGACAACATCTTTGAAATAGTGTTAGGTGATGATAATGCAACTATAAATAGATAAATCATGCTTTAGGTAATATTTGCCTTATTATCATGATGTAATACCTAATGCATAATCACAATTTGATGAATACACTTGTTTCATGATCATAATATGGAATTCATACATATATGTCTTTATGATCATGTGGTATGTTGGGATGATACTTAACCTTGATAGAATTGCATGAAAATAATGGTTAAGTATATACAAATACCTTTAGGATACATCTCACACTCACCATAGGCTACCTTGATTGAAAACTTAGCATGAGTGAGATGTTAGGATGATACAAATATCCACTAATGCCTATGGCATTTAGATGGTCATTTAAGGTATCAAAATAGCAATAATAGACCAATCATGGGGAAGGCTTATGTTTGATTCATAGACATATTGCCCAAAGATCATGGTTGGATATTTCATATGTTTTCAAAACAATTTCTTACTTTAAAATCTGTGTGTTCATGTTTTGAAATAATTTAAAGAAAAACTAGGTGTTAAACTTGATACTAACTTGATCAAAAACCTAGTTACTTTTGAAACTTTTGGATTTTTGGAAAATACTTGAAAATATAATGATTTTTCATGGACAACTATTTTTCATTGATAGATATACTTACAAGAAATATGTTCCTCAAATTTCATGATTTTTCGAATTTTATAGATTTTCTAATGCATTTCTGAAATCCTCCCTAAAAACCTGAAAAACCCGAAATACATGTGTCAGTCGACTGGTAGTCTGAACTAGTCGACTGGTAGCCTGATAACATGCCCAATAACCTTTTGTATCAGATTTTAAGGCATGTTTTGGCTTTTGTTTCCCTCTAAACTTGATGTCATGCTTGTATAAACTTTGTTTAATATTTTTGATGGTGTTAAAGGGGGAGAAATGTATATATTTAAGTAAGGGGGAATTATATTTAGGGGGAGTTTCATGTATTAAGGGGGAGAGTTGCTAATCATGTTATTCACATGCTTTCTTTCCTTAATATTTTATCAAATATTTTTACCTAACTTAAATGGATTGTCACACATCAAAAAGGGGGAGATTGTTAGGGCAACCAACTCGTGATATGGTTTTAATGTGTGTGGCAAAGGGTTTAAGTTAGGTTGTTATTGTGATTTGATATGTTCGTTGGAGTCTTGCAGGACTTAGTAATTCGCACATAGAGCCTTGGCGAGTTTCACCTCTCATGACTCAGTCCTTGAGTCGGTGAAGGATGGCTTTGCGGAAGTCGTGCGCTTGGAGAATTCGAGGGACCGCCGGACGAGGAGCTTGGAGTGAAGCTGGAGGAAGTAGACTTTAGGGCAAGACACGAAGGATGGCGCTGCAGAGCCATGCGCTTGGCGCATCTGAGGGACGTGGCCGAACGAAGACAACTTCAAAGGTAAGGGACTCCGAGGGATGAGAGTGAGCGAATGTAACCCGGGAAGGGGTAGTGCTCTTATGTGAAACTTAGCCATTTGGCTAAGTGTCGGATGATGTTTTCTACACGATCATTGCCATGAAATGGCGATGATCGCTTCTAATCGAGCGGGGTTTGGTGGTATCCAAGCGATGGGATTTTTGCCCGTGATCGGCCCGCCATATGTTCGCGATCGTATGCCAAGACCATCGATCATTGCAGATGGCGTGATCGGTAGTCAAGAGGATTTGGGCCACAGAACCACTCGTAGCCGACTGGGCAATCGACTACGAGGCATCAGTCAACTGATGGATACATGAGTCGACTGCCAAGGGTTCCGTTGGACTACAACGCTTGGGATCTGACGTGTTCAGAGGCTGTTAAAGTGGCGGTAGTCGACTGCCAAGGGCAACAGTCAACTGGTGGCAGCCAATGGGAAGAAATCAGCCCTATCTATAAAAAGAGAGGGTGTTGGGCTTTGGGAAGCTAATGCTTCTATTCTAAACATCTCCCAAAGTGTCCAAACGAATTTCCTCCTCTTCCTTGTGCTTATATTCATCTTATTGCAAGAGGAGTGATTTTGTAAGAAAAGGTTACCTCCACCTAGCTTTCTGCAAAGGAGAGAATAGTGAAAGCTTGCAGAGTGATTCACCGTGGACGAATCGGACCGTGGATTAGCGGCGCAACCGTGAACCACGTTACATATTGTGTTAGCATTGTTTATCTTTGCATTTGTTGTTTTGTTTGCTTGTTTATTAGTATTCCGCTGCGCTAATTAGTTTTGTAGACAAGCAAATTACGTCATCGAATAAAGAGGGCTATTCACCCCCCTCTAGTCGGCCAATACACACCGATCGATCCCCTACATGGTATGATTTGAAGTCCCAAGTATAAGGGAATAATATAGAGTTGCCTAGAAAAATGCATGAGCCCTTAGTTTAGAGAAAGAACCAAAACCCACATCTCACATTAAATTGACTTGTGTGTGTTTTCATACACCTTAGATACATGTGAGATGCTAGGAAATGAGTTAAGTTCATGTGCTTATTTAGTACATCATAATGAACTTAGAACTCATTAAATGATAGTGATGAATCATGAGGAAAGTTTATGTACAAGTTATGTGCATTGAGCCCATAGACCATGGTTCAAAATAGGTTTTCAAAAACATTTCAAGATCATTTTTAAAATCCTTAGTAAAATCTATCTTTTGATAGTTATCACCATTGATGAAGCTGATACAAAGTAGGCCTAAAATATTGAAGTTATCAATGGTTTTGAACTTTGTATCAATCTCACAATTAAATGGGTATTTTATTTTAAAACTATTTTTCATTCATAATGATTGACATAAGTAATATACATATGAAATTTCAAGATTTTTTAAATTATGTATATTTATTTATGAATTTTGAAAAACCAATTCTAAAATTGATTTCTACATTTGTAGGTATCAGTTGACTACCGCTTGATGGCAGTCAACTGGTTTCTGATCGAGTCGACTATTGAAGTTGATTTCGGTTGAATTAGGTTTGTTTAGCCATTTATCAACAAGTTTAGGCTCCCCTAATGCCTCCTAACCCTAGGACATGCTTTGGAAAGCATTGGAAGGGTGAAAATCCATTGGAAATGGATTATGAGAGGTGTTTATGGTGAAAATCGAATTCTCAGGGTGGGGAAAGTTCATTGTTGAATCTTTACCCTTATTTTTGATGGTTTAATTTAGTGTTCTTATTGGCTTAGGAACTCTCCAAGGATATTGTTGGTGCAATGGTCAAGGGAGAGCAAGCCTTTAGGGGAGATTATCCATCAAGGGATGATGGATGAGTTTTTCCTCAAAGGGGAAGAGTTAGAGAATGGAGAAAATACCTTGCTTTTAGTGATAAGGGAGTATCACTAGGGAAAATGAGGGCATTAATGGTGATTTTGGACTAAGGGGGAGATTGAGTTATCTCATTAGAATATGAGATATGGATACCCTTGGAAGAGACTTTTTTATGTATGTCAAAAAGGGGGAGAATTGATGGCTTAAGTTAGGTAGACTAACTCAAAAGTTTTGTCAAACATCAAAAAGGGGAAGATTATTATTGCAATCGACCCAGGTCACGATTGACCAGACTCGAGTGGGACTCGAGTAGTGTTTTGATGTTTGAAAAAATGGTTTCACCATTGTTTGACAATGGGTTGATCATATGGTTGACATGAGTTTGACCATATGAGAAGATAACTTTATGGGGAGATTGTTGAAGCAATCGTCCTTAGGTCAAGGTTGACCTAGCTTGAGTGAGACTCGAGGGAAAGTCCAAGTTTGGATGCTTGGCATGGAAGTCCAAGTCTTGGGTATTTGGCATGAAAAGTCTAAGCATGGGTCTTGGCAATGGTAAAGTCCAAGTCATGGGTACTTGGCAACTGGAAAGTCCAAGCAAGGGTCTTGGCAATGGAATGTCCAAGTCATAGGTACTTGGCAAGGGAAGTCTAAAGGTATAGTCTTGGCGGCATAAGTCCAAGTGTATAGTCTTGGCGGTGTAAAGTCCAAGTGAACTTTGGTGGTGAAAGTCTAAATATGGATACTTGGCAATTGGGAAGTTCAAGGGTGTGATATTTGTGGCATAAAGATGAAGTTGTAGTCTTGGTGGCATAAGTCCAATGTTTGGCGGTGTAAAATCCAAGTGTTTGTCTTGGCGATGTAAGTCCAAATGTACCTTGGAAAAGTTGATCCAGTTAGCATGACAATAGCCGATGGAAGCACCTGAAGGCTAGCGTATGGATGAAAAAGTCATGGAGGACTTGGAGAGATCTGATAGGTGTGAGGTTGATGGAGATGGCTAGAAGGCTTAGGTCAAGGCTAAGGATGGTCTATTAAGTATGAGGGGATCATACATGAGTTAAACCTCACGTTTAAGGTTTATCAGTCGACTGAGGTTATAGATCAGTCAACTAGCTGAGTGTTTGACACTTGGCAGTCTAGTCAATTCAGAGCAATCCACTAGGATTATGACCAGTCAACTAGTCACTAGTTGACTGGAGGCTCGACCGGCCTAGCTCTGTTCCCGACGATCGGCCATGTATGGGCTTGGACATCATTCAACTGGAGCTGGTGGACACGAGCATAAAATTTTTGGTAGTCGATTGGTAAGTTGATTATCGAACAACAGTTGACTGTTGGTAAGGATAGTCGATTGCTACGGTATTTGTTAGGCATGTTCCTACGTGGATGGAGCCGTTGTGAGACAACAGATGGGAGAGCAATGGACTAGGGTCTTTTGGCAGTCGATTGCTAAGCGAAAAATCAGCCCAAGCTCAGCCTTATAAAGAGATTTTGTGAAGGATTTGGAGCTGCCAATTTTTGGTGATTTGGGAGAGGATTTGCTGTTGCATTCCAAATCTTCCAAGATCATCCAATCTCATCTAAGAAACCAACAAGCAAGACAATCAAAGCACTCTCTTGTAAATTTTTCTTTGCATTTCATTTGTATTCTTGTATTTGATTGTATCTTGTTGTTCTATTTATGTTGTATGCACTTTTAAGGGGTTTCTCCACCTCTAATGTGTTGCCGATAAGGAGAAAGAGATTTAGTGGAGTAAACACTATAGCCCCAACCGTGGAGTAGGAACCCTAGTTCCGAACCACGTAAAATTGTGTGTCTTGTGCGTGTGATTGTTCTATTCTTTAGTTTGTGCTTTATTCTATATTCTATTGTATACTAATTATTATAGATAAGACAATCATGATCGCAATCCGAAAAAGTGATGAAAATACTATTCACCCCTCCTCTAGCGGTGCCAATGTTCCTAACAAGGCTTTCGTTATAAAGCATAAAGGGAACTCAGCCAAAACTCTCTTCTTTTGTTATAAAGTACCTTCTCTTTTTTTCAGAGGATCCAAAATGGAAATTTCTTGTGAATGGCGTATTAAATTAAAGGGGCACAAGTTTTTGAGATACTTTACCATTTAATCTCTTTACTTTTATTGGATAAACACAACACCTCTTAGATTTCCATATTATTTGTATTTTTTGCTTTAATAATATGCTTTGATAATTATTGATTTGTCATTGACTTGTTGTCTTTAAGTACACTAGTCAAAAATGCATTTGAACATCCTAGAATGTTACTTGATACTTAAGACTGTTATGCCTCTTCTTTTATTGAAATTATGACAGAGTACCTCCAAAGGGCCATTTAATAGTTATCTAGCATTCATGTTTTCATGATACTATGGTATGGAGTTTCAGGAGTCTGATTTTTGTTACTGATACTGTGGTTTGGTTTCCTCTCTATGATTACATAGAATACTGCTTGTTTTACCTTATGGTGTTTCACCTACTTGGTTTCTACAGTTTTGAGAGATCATATTAGCCATCACGTGGAGAAAAATAGAACCATGAACTCACTTCAAAGAAACCATTTAGGCAAGTTTTGACATCGCAGGCATTCAACTGAGGTTGGTGACTAGCAAAGATAATTTTATACTGCTCCATTGTAGTAATAGTTGTCTATTTTTGAGTAAATTTTGATTTAAAAGTTTTAAAGTCACAATGTGTCTTCTTAATATTGCACGATCTATTCTTTTAGGCAACAACTATGTTACTCTATGACTTAGTACTATCTGAAAAATTCATTCCAAAGTCATTCTTCCACCATATAAGCTCTAAGAAAGAGTTATGGTATTCAGATTCAACAATTCCTCCTACAAATGTCAACATGATACTTGTGAGGGTATGAATTTTGAATTCTACATTGTAATGGGATGTTTGTTTCCTCAGATGAAATCAGCCAAAAGGATGGCTATTACCATGGCTAAATCAACCAAAACTTTTATTAAAAAACCAAAAGTATACGAAATCTATTTGTAATTGACTTGTGGGAAATATTGAAGTCTAAGGGTTTATGGAAAGAAAGTTGCTTAGTGTTGGTGCTCATGCATGGGTTTGTGGCATGGTGGTATATACAATAAACAAACTGGATGCATTTAATACAAATTAATAACTTATAATAATATATATTTAACTTAATACTGCTTACTATTTTTCATTAGCTAATACTATTAGGTAATAACTTATTATACTAGAGAGTTATTAATAACAAAAATCAACATCTAATTTTTGTTCTGTGATTTGTTTGTTTTATTGTATTCATGCATCTATAGTCAAATTGTGCAGAATTTGATGGATGGGCTCACTGTATCTTTTTCAGGATAATGTTATTGATTTTGTCAAAGTATGAGGTGTTCAAAGACTACAAGGTGGTGAATTCATTGTTCAGGTGTGCTTGCTTTCCTTTATGCACAAGTTTTTTTCTTTGTTTTGTGCAAAGTGGTAATAAGAGATGTAAACTGAGTTGCAGGCAACAAAAGATTATAGAGCAAAAACATTGGAGGAGAAAATCAATTGGCATGTGAGTTTCTATTTGATTTATTTCTTTAATTATTTTATGTTTTGATGGACATAATATCCACATTCTAAGTAGTGGATTTAGTCTATATTCGTTACCAACCTGCATGTGGGTTGTTGTGTTTTTGCTCTTGTAGGTATTGATGGATTTGCTATATTTGATAAGTTGGAGAGAAGGTCATCCAAAGATGTGTAGCATTGGCTCTTGCTCACCTATGCCCACCTGAAGAACAAAGAAGAATTTTCATTGATAACAATGGTATTGATTTTGTTCAAATATGAATATATTCATTTGGTAACTTTTGCATGCATCAAAATTGTTTGTTCCCTTTGGTAACTTTTGCATGCATCAAAATTGTAGCTTCTTACCGGGGATGGATATTCTTCTCGAGTTAGTGGGGTGTACTAATTTAAAACAGTTGCAGGATGGTTCACTTGCTCTTTACAAAATGACCAACAAAACTAAGAAGCTTTCTTCCTTGGATGATGCTCCACCATCTTCTGTGGATAGAAATTAAAGATGGTGGTGATGATGGTTACGTTAGAAATTATTATCTCTTAATGTTAATTGACTTGACATATTTGGTATTTATATTAAGTTTTATACATTCACTTGTCACATTTGGATGGTTAGATTTTTATGAAATTTGATGTGTGAATTATTTTAGCTGATTAGATGTTTATAAAGTTTGATGTGTGAATTATTTTAGATGGTGATATGTTGATTTATTATTGAATTATTTTAGATGTATTGGTTGTAAACAGCAGGTTCTACGGCTAGACCGTGGAGTTTTCTTTGTTGTTTTTCCAGATTTTGTGACAAAAATATTTTTTGTCGCTAACTCTATGGCGAAAATACATTTTCATCCAAAATTTGGTCCATCAGTTGACTGACTATGGCCATTAGTCGACTGTCGAATAACCAATCGACTGATACTTGGTCTGTGGAGAGATCGCGCTCCAACAGTCAACTGATGGAAGATGCCAGTCGACTGGTGGTACTGTAGCAACCCACAGAAAGTTTTTTCGTCGATTGGTCATTTGACAGTCAACTGATGATCATAGACAGTCAACTGATGGACCAAATTTTGTGACAAAAATGTATTTTTGTCATCGATTTGGCGACGAAAAAATTACTCGTTCCAAAATTTCTATTTTTGCAGAAACTACATCTATTTTTTGGATTTGGCAATGAAATTATTTTTCATCGTAGATTTGGCATTGAAACAAATATTCATCGCTAAATTAGCGACGAAACATATTTTTGGTCACAGATTTCGTGACGAAAAATATTTTAGTCATAAATTTCGATAAAATAATCACCAAATGTATTTATCAGATTTTACAATGAAAATCAAATTTTGTCGGAAAAATTTGGCGACCAAAATCAAATTTCATCGCCAAATTTCATGACGAAATTTGATTTTCGTCGCCAAATTTTGCAGTGACTTATTTGCAACAAAAATAATTTTGTTGCAAAATTATGTTACAACAAATTTTGAATCAAAATTCATTGCAAAATTCAATGATTTTTGCAATGATTCTACCCTTATAAACTAAATAAACAATTAATTGGGTATGCAAATGCAGGATATTTATCAGATCCACACAAAGCTAGGTCACAACGGGATATGTTTTTACATATGGTGGCACAGCAATATCTTAGATATCTATGAAACAAACTATAATAGCTACCTCATCAAATCATTCTGAAATAATTG
Organism: Wurfbainia villosa; assembly: GCA_025175895.1. Classification (NCBI taxonomy): domain Eukaryota; kingdom Viridiplantae; phylum Streptophyta; class Magnoliopsida; order Zingiberales; family Zingiberaceae; genus Wurfbainia; species Wurfbainia villosa. The sequence goes on along the minus strand of CM046000.1, from coordinate 73,234,396 downwards.
CAATTCATGAGGAAAGTTATGAATGTGTATGACTTAGAGTAATGACTAATCATATTCAAGAGTCATGCGGTTTGTTAATAAACAAGAAGACTCCAATGATACTTCATGAAGATAATGCAGTTTGCATAACCCAATTAAAAGTGAATATATCAAAGGTGATAGGGTGAAACATATCTCTCCAAAATTGTTTTTCACACATGATTTAAATACAGAGTACAATCCAATCAAGAGAGAATCCTGCAGATTTATTCACAAAAATATTACCCACAACAACATTTAAGAAGTTGATCCATAAGATTGGAATGCGATGGTATAGTGATATTAAGTAATGCCCTTAACCGGGAGAGTATTGTACCAAAATACATATATAAAGAAGCATGTACTCTTTTTCCTTCACTAGGATTTTTGTCCCGCTGAGTTTTTCCTTAGTAAGATTTTAACAGGATATATTATTTATACAATAGACATCCAAGAGAAATATTATAAATAATATATGTATATTGGATGTCTATGAGTAACCTTTAAGGTTACCATATATATTTGTAAATTTGTATAGACATAGATTGAGAAAACTAAAGGAATAAAACTTTCCTCTCTTATTCTATCTAAAAGTTCTTCTATTTTTTTGATATTTCATTACAAATCAAACTATACTCCCAATTTTATCTTATATATATATATATAACGATTAATCTTTGTATACCTACAGTAATTGACACAGGAGTCCAGTGCTTTCAATGTCACCGGTCAACGACTTCCATCTGTGGTCAGGCAGAAGGCGACGACAAAACCCCTGAAGGTGACAACGGCGTGGTGGTATGTGCTAATGGTGCATGCGGGTTGTAGAGATCACGGGAGGCCACTGTGGAAGTTGGGTGCAGGTCGCTATGGTTGGAGGCTAGTTCGAAGGTAGTCGATGTTAGTCGCTAGCAACAACGACTTGGCGACAGGCTCACAGTGCATGAACGTGAGCAGTGGACGAAGGCAACGACAACACGTGGGTGGCTGTAGCGAGAAGAGGAAACATGGAAGGAAAGAAACGAGATTTAATCCCTAATTCTAACTTAGCTTTAATTAAAATTCTTACCCTAGGATTTAATTTATATAACCTTAGGTTAATTGACTTAATCAACATTTTGGATAAAATAATTGGACTTTACCAAATCTAATAAAATTTTATTCTGAAATTTCTAATAAATATTTAATAACTAAATTTCATTTTAAATAAAATTTATATAATAATATTATTATTTTTCTATTTTATTATTTCATATTTATTTATTTTTTTTGTTTCATATATTACAAGAGTTCTCTTCTCTTTTCCTCTCCTTTCCTCTCTTGCCGCCCACCCCAAAAATTGCCACCCAAGCTTTGTGTTGCCGCCACCCCCTTTGGCCACCGACAACCACCTCTGGCTTTCCCAACTCCTACACTTCCTCCTTTGGCAAGTCACTTTCTAATAGCACCTATTATCACCAATTAAGGAGACCACACATCAAAGGAAAAGGCACAAACAACCCCTTTTTCCCGGCCGGACAATAGCCCTCTTAGTGGTTGTTCTCTCCGTTTGGTATCGTCTGATTGCGTATGTCATCGGGCACTAAACTCTGTCTTCAAACGCAAGTCTAGTACCTTTCATTTGATAGGTATACCTAGAATAAATGTTAATTTTCATTTATTTTTTTCATAAAATTTTATTTTGTGATTATATCTTGTATGGGCGGATGTGTGTGTTGTAATAAACTAGGAATTTATTATGCATTTCTGCTGTGCACATTTGTGAAACACATCTGAACACGCATCCACTATTGGGACCGTGGCAAGCTAGAGGGGAGGTGAATAAAAAATCATGTTAGTAGAAGCAAATATAATGAAATATTAAAATGAATACAAAGAAGCAATGCTAATACATGCCTTTTAACATGGTTCAGAGATCCACACTTACTCTATGGCAATCCTTGAGGTGAATTACTCCTTGCAAGCTTTCACTATAACTTCTCCTTTTGATGAACACACCAAGGCGGAGAAACCTTTTTTACACAATCTCTTCTTCTTACAAAGTATTAGGATTAAGCTTAGGAAGAAGAGAAAGAAAAGCAAAGAACTTAGAGAAGACTTGGAGAACTTAGAATGTGAGATTTTGTATTAAGGCATTAGCATCTCCAAGCTCCAAGCATTCCTTTATATAGACTGGGTGAATCTATCCATTGAACTTTCTCCAGTCGACTGCTCAATACCAATAGTCGACCATCATCAAAATCTAACGACTTCTGACATTTCCATTTTCTAGATCACCGCTCAATGGATACTTGAACAGTCAACTGCTCGAAAACCTTAGTTGATTACTATTAGCCCAGTCGACTAATAGACACTCTATGCTATACTATAGTGCTACCAGTCGACTGCTCTACTCCAGCAGTCAGCTTCTCCATCGGAACACTATTTTCATTTGGTTCTTAGCAACCTTTGGTTTCCCAACTACCTGCAACTAGTCGACTGTCATTCCACAACAATCTAATGGCATTCCAAAACACTCGACTGCCGAGCACCTAATTAGTTTCCTGAGCACCGTGCTCATTCCAAAGCACAACTTGTCATTTAGCACCCTGAGTCGACTAGTCATGGCCAGTCAACTGCTCCTTTACAGTAGTTGACTAGTCAAGCATGGAGTGTCGAATCATAGGGATCCTAAGCACTCAGTTTAAATCTCAAGTACTCAGGCTAATTACCGAGCACCCAGTACCAGTCGACTATTGCTTAAGCACTAGTCGATTGATGAACTACAAGTATGACTCTTTCATACTTGAATCCTAACCCTATTCTAGACTATGCCTTTAAGTCTCTTTCTGTCAGCCTTGCACGTTCAAGATTCTTCTGAGTCCGCGACTCCTTCATCCTTGCGCTTGCCTTCAAAAGCTTCCTTCGATTTTGTCATACTTTAGGGTCTTCCTTTGTGAAGGTTCACTTGGACTTATATCACCAAGACTACACACTTGGACTTAAGTTGCCAAGACCTCATCCTTGGACTTTCCATGCCAAGATTTGCTTGGGCATATGCGGCCAAGACAACATACTTAGACTTACGCTGTCAAGACTACATACTTGGACTTACGCTGTCAAGACCTTATCTTTGGACTTTTCGTTGCCAAGACTTCACTCTTGGACTTCTCTTGCCAAGACTTCCCACTTGGACTTTCTTTCACCTATCACTTAACTTTTATGTTAGATCATAATCATTGCCTAACTTAATCATGATTATCCAAACATCAAAAGTAATTAATACTTGGGGCATTCTTGCACTAACAATCTCCCCCTTTTTTATGTTTGGAAATCATTTAAGTTAGGTCTTTAAATATGCAATAAGAACATTATTGAAAGGCACATATGTAAACACAATATATATTTTTCAATTATCATGAATGTTCAAACTTAAATACTCCCCTCTCCCCCTTTGACATACATCAAAAAGAGATAAGCAAATAAAAAATATCATGGTCTTGGATGAATAAGAAGATATGTTTTGAATTAAGGAATAAAATGTCAGTAATGTTCCCCTTAATCCAAAACATTTTCCAAATAGAAAGCCAATCAAACTTTGAGAAAGAATTTCATCAAGGTAAGGCAAATTGTTGAATCATGAACAAAACCATTGCCTAGACGTGCACCAACAATCAAGACATGGGTGTTTGGGTCTTTGGGTTAAACACTCTACATAGTAAATCCTCTCCCTTAACCATTGCACCAATTGGCCCTTCTACCCCTTATTAATGTAAAATATTGTCATGGGAATGCAACAATCAGGACAAAAAAATGGCATAATATCTCTGTAACTTTGTCGTGAAAGACTTGCTACCAACATAACTTATATACATCAAAGAGTCAACCACATCTCCAAGACCTTAGAGACATCTTAATAAAAGGATTCAACAAGCTTCATAACAAAATATCCAATTTTCATAGAATTCCTAAAGTGATTCCAGTACTACACTTTTCCAGAAGCCTTCAAGTGATACATTTGTCAAAGGTAAACAAAACATCTAAATACTAATTGTTTACACATTAAAAAAACTCTATTCCATTGGTGAAGAAGGGCTCGAGGAATCAGTTGTCAAGGAGCATAGGAGAGTTAGAATTTCTATTTGTTGAGTTAGAATCTGAGATTGTCTCGTAGAGACTTCCGATACTTGCATATGGAGCTCCTCAAATGGGGTATCTATAGTCTCCAAGAGCTCTTCATAATCTTGGCATATTCTATCTAGCTGCTCGGATACTGATGAGGAATGTGGTTCATCAGCTGGTGGTAAAGGATCTTTTTCTGCTTCTACCATGTCCCATCTCTCACTAGCTTAGTGCCCGTCCACCCATTCAACTCCTCTATAGAATTTGGTCATGCCAGCTAAAGAAAAGTTAAGCCATCGGATGATGTCAAATGCTTCATACATTTGTTGGACTTTCCCATACTTATATTAATGCCTATGAACTCTAACCAATGTATAATAATATGTCCAAACGACATATAGATTTTCTATAGGAACATCGGTAAGCGCTAGAGAGGGGGTGTGAATGGTGTGTTGCTACGTTCACTTGATGGAATTTGATCGTGTTTGCGAGCTTGTCTACAATTCTTGTTACCGCAGTGAAAATAATGATAACAATAATAAATAAAGACAAACACGCAACACACAAACACAAACGATGTAACGTGGTTCGGAACCCTAGTTCCTACTCCACGGGGTGAGCTCAATATCAAGCTCTAGTGATGCTCACCACCACTAATCAATAACACTCCTTCTCGGTGGCACACTGTGAAGGGGGATCCAAAGCTTCGCTTCCCACCTCAACTTGATCTCTTATGCATGGCGATCCCATCTACGTCCTCGGATTAAAAAAATAATCCAAGACGATGACGGATTACCCAAGAAACCGATCCATCATTGTGCTATTCGATTAGAGTGGTCTCTTGAACAAACTAGTTGTTCAAGCAACCTAACTCTTTTCCTCGATTAGCCGCAGAATAGATGATGTACGGATCACCAGTTTTTGTGTTTATATTCGGGGTTCAAGTAAATTAGCCACATGCAATTACATACATAATACAAAGAAACAAACGGAAACCAAAACAAGAATTATACCTCTTGTTTACCTCTTGGTCTTCTATCATATGTCCTATCCTCTTCTTGGATGTTGTGTGGACAACGATCCTCCAAGAGTTGAAGCCTCCTAGATCACGATCTTCCTTTCCTTGCTCGCTCCGAACAAAAGAAAGAATACTCGAACCCTTCTTCTCCTATCTAGTGCCGACCACCAAGCTCCAAGCTAGGTTGTTGCCGCCGGCCAAGGAGAGGAAGAAGGAGAGAGTGTCGGCCCTATCCAATGGACAAGGAATCGCCGGCCACTTGGGGAGAAAGAAGAACCACCGGTCTTTCCTTCAAGGAAGGAGCGCCGACCACCAAGGGAAGGAGAAGTTGCGCCGACCAAACCTTAGGAAGAGAGGTAGAAGTGTTAGTGAAAGCCCTAGAGCCAATCATGTGATGATTGTTGTATGGACTTTATTGTATCATATTCCTATTTATAAAGGTATGATTATTATATTTACTTGTATTGGTGCCAAATAACTAAATATAATAATGTCCTTGAGTAGTAGGTTCTTATCTATATCAATCGATTGGTTGAATCGATAATGAGATGATATAGAGAACACTACTCTTAATCATTCCTAGTCGAGTATTAACATTCAGGGACAATGTTAATGCGTAGAGACTAGCATGTAGGTCAACACGATGACTTGATCTCACAAGTCATGGATATGAGATATCAAGTTGACACATGGGTATGCATTGGAGAATGTATACTGAATGACCCGCCATGAGAAAGTATCATGGATCGTTATATGAGTGTCATATACTTTCTCATGTGGCTATTAGTATGACTATTAGTCCTTAGACCTGAAGTCACCATGGTTCTCTACATAAGGAGTTGCATACTTTGGCTTCGTCAAACGTCACCCGTAAATGGATGGACTATAAAGGCGATTACTGGGTATGTAACAAATTATGCAGAGGGATGTGAGTTGTGTTGATGGGATCTATCCCTCCTATATGATGGGGGTGACATCGATATTCTTGATAGAGTGAGACCACGAAGTGCATGGCCATGCCCAAATGAGTCAAAATGAGATATTGAGCTCATTTGATTAGAGTGAGTCTACTTGGAGTTCAAGATATAGATTGTACTGAGGATGACACGGTCTATGCCTCAATTGGACAATCTAGATGTCAAGGATAGAGGGATATTGTCACATATTGTGAGAGTCACAATTAGTAGTCACAAAAGTGATGTTGGAGCTCAACATTCTTGTATCTTGGGTAGCAATGATGTGTTGCTAGATATCACTCATTGTTTATGTTCCTAAATCGGTTTAGGGACATTGCCAACGTTACAAGAACCTATAGGGTCACACACATAAGGGAAATTAGATGGAGATTAGGTTCATATGATGAACCATGAGGATTAGGTTCATGGGATGAACAAAATTGGATTAAGAGTAATCCAAATTAGACTAATTGAGTTAGACTCAAGTTGATTCAAGTGTTGAATGAGTCTAATTTAGATTTGATTCATCAAATCAATTTAAATTAATGAATAGAGATTCATTAAATTAAATTTACTTGAGTCAAGTGGTTAGATTTGATCAACCATGGGAGATTAGAGGTCAAGTTTGACTTGACTTGAGAGGGAAGATGAAAGGTCAAGTTTGACTTGACCAAATGCCATGTCATGATGATGACTTGGCATGGTCGGCCAATGATGATGCTCCACATCATCATTGACTTATCAATTGGTGACACCTCATGAGGGAGACCAAGAGCCATTGGAGTTACATGCATTCATGTAACCTCCCAAGCTATAATGTGGCCGACCACTTCTAGATCTAAATGGAAAATTGATTTTGGGTAACTCCATCTTATTCTTCCTTGCATCATCTTCTTCCTTGGATCAACTTCCCTCAAGCTCTCCCTCTCTCCTTCCTCATCTTGCCGAGCATCTAAGGAGTGCTAGAACACTCAAGATTTCTTTTCTCCACCTTTTTCTTGTGTGGATACCAATAGAGGAGTGTGCACTTGACGCTCTTGAGTTCCGGCGAACCTTTTGGACTAGCGGGATTTGCGAAGGGCGTCGCATCGAGGGTAACATCCTTATCATATAGATCTAAGGTAGATCTAGGGTTTTATATAAGCACATACATGTTTTTAGTTTTAATACATTTTCGCACGGATCCGTGGCCGGGGCTTCCGAGGTTTCCGCAACCCAAAAAGCGGTTTTTGCGACTCGAAAAAATCCAACGGTGGTATCAGAGCCACGTGCGAAGCATGTATGTGTTTCATTTTTGTAGTTTTTATATTAGATATAAAAATTAAATATTTTTATATTTCTGTAAATTTCCTAATTTTATAGAATTTTTGGGTATTTTTCTCGAAGAGTCGAAGCAACGAGTGTTGGGACACTTGTAGGCTTCAACCGTCGAGAAAAACTCTCTGAAACGGTGAGTTCTCGCTTTAGGTTTTTGGGACAGTGACTTAAGTCGCTGTAGGATCGTAATAGGGACACTCGCAAAGTTAATTTTGTGAGTATGGGCGCTGCCCCTATCCCCGAAAGGGGCCTTGTCCCGCGATCGCACCCGGAAACCGCTTAGCAGAACTGTTACGAAGAGATGACTCATAAATTTGAAAAAAAAAATTCGGAAAAATTATAGAAATTTTTTGTAAAAATACATAATTTAGAATTATGTATAATTCTGTGATTGTCATGGCCCAATGACCCCAATTTGATTGGATTATGTGTGTTGTAATTCATAATACGGCCTGCGTGCCATTTTTGTGGTTGTGCGTGTTGTATAGTGTATGCGACCTGCGCGTCGTACCTCTTCTTTTGAAATTCTAGTTGTAAATAGTTTTAGACTCGAATGTAACTTGCGTTTCATATTTGTAATGTACAAAATGGAATGGTGGAAAGTCCACTTGTAGACGAAGTTACGAGAAGGGTGTCGACGACACATGGCAATCAAAGGAAGCGCTTGGAGAAGCCGCTAGCCTTAGGTTGACCATCCGATCTTCTCATTGGCTTGAGAAGATCGTAGTAGGGCCATGACTACATCACAGTTAAATGTATATATATAATTTTGCTTGTATGTATGTGATGCATGCTAGTAGAATAATGCTTGTATGTATATGATGCATGCTAGGATGATTTTCTTGTATGTATATGATGCATGCTAGAATAATATATGTATGTATGTGATGCATGCTAATATAGGATAATAAAGGCCTCAATGCGTATATGATACACATTACGATTAGATTAGATCATAATCGAATCAACTCGAAAATGCCTACCGAGCCTTGATACCCATCACTACCTCGATCATTTGTTGTTGTTGAATCTGCCAAAGCAGAGCAACGTATATTATCTTGGTAGGGTACGGAGGGACAATCTTGGTCCCGCCTATCATACTTGGGTTAGAGTAAGCTCAATTAGATTGAGCAAAACTAGATAACTCAATTGGATCGAGTAGAACTATAGGCATATTCCAATCGTTGGAAAGATAGGATAAGATCGCATTTACACTAAATCTTGGGTGATTTAGCCAAAGATAACTCAAGGTCTTTTGTAAATGTGGGTCTTGATCCTATAAACAAGAGTTGCATAGAGATGTAATTGGTAATGTGTTACCCACCGATCGTACTAAGTCTTGGGTGATTTAGCCAAAGCTAACTCAAGGCTTAGTATGATGTGGATCTTGTCCCGCAAGAATTATAGCTAGTTTGTATGAATCTAGTAATGTGGTTTGACCACATCCATAACTCGATTCTACAAAATTCCTATAATTCAGTGGGAGCATCATTTGATTAAAGACCTAATTAAATGATAAAAGGAATATGATATTAATTCTCTGCATTGTATGTTGTAGATAACTATGTCGACAAACACGAACACTCTCTCTCTCTGCGTTCTGTCCTTGAGAAGGACAAGCTCAATGGAGCAAATTTACTGGACTAGTACAGGAACCTGAGAATTATTCTCACTCAAGAAAAGAAGTTGTACGTCCTAGAGCAGCCCATTCCGGAGGCACCTCCTGCTACTGCCTCGCGAGCTGACAAAGATGCTTACAAGAAGCATCAAGATGATGCATTAGATGTGTCATGTCTAATGCTCACGACCATGAACTCTGAGCTTCAGAAGCAACACGAGTTCATGAATGCTTATGATATGGTTGAACATCTTCGTCAACTATATCAAGGACAAGCAAGGCACGAGAGATATGAAGTCTCTAAGGCATTGTTTGGGTCCAAAATGCAAGAAGGGACTCCCGTAGGTCCATATGTACTCAAGATGATTGGGTACGTAGAAAACCTACAAAGGATGGGATTCCCACTTGGCTAAGAGCTGGCCACTGACCTGATCTTGCAGTCTTTGCCACAAGCCTACAATCAATTTGTCATGAATTACAACATGAATGAAATTGATAAGCCACTGCCTGAGATGCTCAGCATGTTGAGAACTATTGAGCTTAACCTTAAGAAGGAAAAATCTGACACCATTTTGATGGTGCATAAAAAGAAAGGCAAGGGCAAGCCTAAAGGTAAGGGAAAGTCCCAAGCCAAGGGCAAAGGCAAAGAATTTAAACCCAAAGGATGGGTAGCCAAGGAAGGGGCTTGCTTCCACTGCAAGGAAGCTGGACACTAGAAGCGTAACTACAAAGCTTACCTGGAAGATCTTAAGAAGAAAAGAAGTGAGACTTCTACTTCAGGTATAAATGTTATAGAAGTTAATCTATCTATTTCTTCATCATGGGTATTAGATACCGGATGTGCATCTCACATTTGTACCAATGTGCAGGCGCTGAGAAATAGCAGGGCATTGACAAAGGGCGAGGTGGACCTACGAGTAGGCAATGGAGCAAGGGTTGCTGCTGTTGATGTAGGAACTTATGATCTATCTCTGTCCTCTGGGAATGTACTAGAATTAGATGAATGTTGTTATGTGCCTGCTTTGACTAAGAACATAATTTTGGTTTCTTGTTTGGACAAGAAAGGATTTACATTTATAATAAAGAACAAATGTTGTTCAGTTTATTTAAATGATATGTTCTATTGTAGTGCACCTCTAATGAACATACTCTACTTTCTAGACTTAGAGAGCCCTATCTATAACATAAGTGCCAAAAGGTTCAAGTCAAATGAGTTGAACCAAACCTATCTCTGGCATTGTCGCTTAGGTCACATAAATGAGAGTCGCTTATCTCAGCTCCATAAGGATGGGCTACTAGACTCATTTGATTTTGAATCATATGAGACATGAGAGTCTTGCCTTTTAGGCAAGATGACCAAGACTCCCTTTAGTGGACACAGCGAAAGAGCAACAGATTTGTTAAGACTTATACATAGTGATGTATGTGGTCTTTTCAATGTTGCTGCTAGAGGTGGTTATAGGTACTTCATTACATTTACTGATGACTTCAGTAGATATGGTTATGTGTATCTTATGACACATAAATCAGAATCCTTTGAAAAGTTCAAAGAATTCAAGAATGAAGTACAAAACCATCTTGGCAAGTGTATTAAGATACTTCGATCAGATCGAGGTGATGAATACCTTAGCCATGAGTTTCGTGACTATTTAGCTGAGTGTGGGATTCTATCCCAACTCACTCATCCTAGAACACCATAGTGGAATGGTGTATCCGAAAGGAGGAATCGTACCCTATTAGATATGGTACGTTCTATGATGAGTCACACAAATCTTTCTATATCCTTTTGGGGATATGCTCTAGACACATTAGCTTTTACCCTTAACCGTGTACCATCCAAGGCTGTCATAAAGACACCATATACGATATGGACAGGGAGAAATCCCAAGATGTCTTTCATGAGGATTTGGGGTTGTGAGGCTTACGTTCGACGTCAAGTCTCAGACAAACTGGGACCCAAATCTGATAGGTGCTATTTTGTTGGATATCCTAAGGATACAAAGAGATATTACTTCTACATTCCCAGTCAACACAAAGTGTTTGTGGCAAAGACTGGGGTTTTTCTAGAAAGGGATTTTGTTTCTAGAAAAACTAGTGGGAGTATGTTTGATCTTGAAGAAATTCAAGATAAGGACCATAGCACTGAGGCCTTGATGGAGGTTGAACATGAACCACAAAGTGTTATGGGTGATGAGGTTGTTGTAGAAAGAGTTGTGGAACAACCACCTGTTCAGGTAGACCTACCTCTTCGTAGGTCTGATAGGGTATGTCGTCAGCCTGAGAGATACTCATTTCTCTTGTCTGACCATGATGACATTATGCTCATTAAGAATGAGCCTACCTCCTATCAGGAAGCTGTGATGAGCCCAGATTCTGAGAAATGGCTAGAGGCCATGAGATCTGAGATGGAATCCATGTACACCAACCAAGTATGGACTTTGGTTGATCCACCTGAAGGGGTCAAACCCATTGGGTGTAAGTGGGTCTTTAGGAGAAAGACTGACATGGATGGACTTACACATACCTATAAGGGCCGATTGGTGGCTAAAGGTTTCAAGCAAATTCATGGTATTGACTATGATGAAACCTTTTCTCCAGTGGCGATGTTTAAGTCCATTTGGATCTTGCTTGCTATTGCAGCATACCATGATTATGAGATCTTGCAGATGGATGTCAAAACTGTGTTTCTGAATGGAAACTTACTCGAGGATGTGTACATGACACAACCTGAGGGTTTTGAAGATCCACAGCATACTGGGAAAGTATGCAAGCTACAAAGGTCCATTTATGGGCTAAAGCAAGCCTCTTGGAGCTGGAATCTTCGATTCGATGATGCGATCAAACAGTTTAGTTTCATCAAGAATGAAGATAAACCCTGTGTCTACAAAAGGGTTAATGGGAATACAGTTGTCTTCCTTGTATTGTATGTGGATGACATACTGCTCATTGGGAATGACATCCCTTCGCTACAATCTATGAAGACTTGGCTGGGGACATGCTTCTCAATGAAGGACTTAGGTGAAGCAGCCTGTATTCTAGGCATCAAGATCTATAGAGATAGATCTAAGAGATTGCTTGGCCTAAGTCAGAGTACATACATTGACACGGTATTACTACGGTTTGCCATGCAGAATTCCAAGAAGGGACTTCTGTCGATGTCACATGGTGTGAGTCTTTCGAAGACTCAAAGTCCCTCTTCTAGAGAGGAGAGAGACCTCATGGATAAGATCCCTTATGCATCTGCTATAGGATCTATCATGTATGCCATGTTGTGTACTCATCCTGATGTCTCGTATGCTTTGAGCATGACAAGTAGATACCAGTCAGATCTAAGTGAGCGTCACTGGATAGCAGTCAAGAATATTCTTAAGTACTTGAGAAGGACTAAAGAATATTTCTTGATATTTGGAGGCGATGAGGAGCTAGCTGTAAAGGGTTACAGCGATGCCATCTTCCAAACTGACCAGGATGATTATAGATCGCAGTCAGGGTTCGTGTTTTGCTTGAATGGTGACGCTGTGAGTTGGAAGAGTTCGAAGCAGGACACAGTTGCTGATTCTACAATAGAAGCCGAGTATATCGCTGCATCTGAGGTAGCAAAGGAGGCAGTTTGGATCCGCAAGTTCATTACTGAGCTTGGGGTGGTTCCTAGCATAGCAGATCCCATAGAGCTCTATTGTGACAATAATGGAGCGATTGCACAGGCTAACGAACCTCGCTCACACCAGCGGACCAAACACATACTACGACACTTCCATCTCATTCGAGAGATTATCGATAGAGGAGATGTGAAGATTTGTAGAGTACCCACAGAGGCTAACATCGTAGATCCCTTGACCAAGGCTTTGGCACAGAAAAAGCATGATGGTCACACTAGGTCATTGGGTATTAGATACTACGGTGATTGACACTAGTGCTAGTGGGAGATTATTAGTGAAAGCCCTAGAGCCAATCATGTGATGATTGTTGTATGGACTTTATTGTATCATATTCCTATTTATAAAGGCATGATTATTATATTTACTTGTATTGTTGTCAAATAACTAAATATAATAATGTCCTTGAGTAGTAGGTTCTTATCTATATCAATCGATTGGTTGAATCGATAATGAGATGATATAGAGAACACTACTCTTAATCATTCCTAGTCGAGTATTAACATTCAGGGACAATGTTAATGCGTAGAGACTAGCATGTAGGTCAACACGATGACTTGATCTCACAAGTCATGGATATGAGATATCAAGTTGACACATGGGTATGCATTGGAGAATGTATACTGAAAGACCCGCCATGAGAAAGTATCATGGATCGTTATATGAGTGTCATATACTTTCTCATGTGGTTATTAGTCCTTAGACCTAAAGTCACCATGGTTCTCTACATAAGGAGTTGCATACTTTGGCTTCGTCAAACGTCACCCGTAAATGGGTGGACTATAAAGGCGATTACTGGGTATGTAACAAATTATGCGGAGGGATGTGAGTGATGTAGATGGGATCTATCCCTCCTATATGATGGGGGTGACATCGATATTCTTGATAGAGTGAGACCACGAAGTGCATGACCATGCCCAAATGAGTCAATATGAGATATTGAGCTCATTTGATTAGAGTGAGTCTACTTGGAGTTCAAGATATAGATTGTACCGAGGATGACACGGTCTATGCCTCAATAGGTCAATCTAGATGTCAAGGATAGAGGGACATTGTCACATATTGTGAGAGTTACAATTAGTAGTCACAAAGGTGATGTTGGAGCTCAATATTCTTGTAACTTCGGTAGCAATGATGTGTTGCTAGATACCGCTCATTGCTTATGTTCCTAAATCGGTTTAGGGACATTACCAACGTTACAAGAACCTATAGGGTCACACACATAAGGGCAATTAGATGGAGATTAGGTTCATATAATGAACCATGAGGATTAGGTTCATGGGATGAACCAAATTAGATTAAGAGTAATCCAAATTAGACTAATTGAGTTAGACTCAAGTTGATTCAAGTGTTGAATGAGTCTAATTTAGATTTGATTCATCAAATCAATTTAAATTAATGAATAGAGATTCATTAAATTAAATTGACTTGAGTCAAGTGGTTAGATTTGATCAACCATGGGAGATTAGAGGTCAAGTTTGACTTGACTTGAGAGGGAAGATGAAAGGTCAAGTTTGACTTGACCAAATGTCATGTCATGATGATCACTTGGCATGGCCGGCCAATGATGATGCTCCACATCATCATTGACTTATCAATTGGTTCCACCTCATGTGGGAGACCAAGAGCCATTGGAGTTACATGCATGCAGGTAACCTCCCAAGCTATAATGTGGTCGGCCACTTCTAGATCTAAATGGAAAATTGATTTTGGGTAACTCCATCTTCTTCTTCCTTGCATCATCTTCTTCCTTGGATCAACTTCCCTCAAGCTCTCCCTCTCTCCTTTCTCATCTTGCCGAGCATCTAAGGAGTGCTAGCACACTCAAGATTGCTTTTCTCCACCTTTTTCTTGTGTGGATACCAATAGAGGAGTGTGCACTTGACGCTCTTGAGTTCCGGCGAACCTTTTGGACGAGCAGGATTTGCGAAGGGCGTCGCATCGAGGGTAACGTCCTTATTATATAGATCTATCGTAGATATAGGGTTTTATATAAGCACATACATGTTTTTAGTTTTAATACATCTTCACACGGATCCGTGGCTTGGGCTTCCGAGGTTTCCGCAATGTAAAAAGCGGTTTTTGCGGCTCGAAAAAACCCAACAAGAAGAACCCTAATGTAGAGGATCCTTGGAAGCTAAAGGGGGGGGGGTTGAATAGCTTGTTTTCGTTTCTACAAAAATGATTAGCGGAATTGCAACAAAAACAATAGTAAAATAAAATAAAAACACAATGCTAACACAAATCCTTTACTTGGTTCGGAGATAATGCTCCTACTCTACGACGATCCTTAAGGTGGATCAACCCTAATCAATCTCACTAAGAAGTTTTCTTTTACAACAACCCTCCTCTTCTTACAAAGGATGAATATGAAGTTTAGAGAGGAGGAGGGGAATTAAAACACTAGAAATCTTGGAAAAATCGTAGAGGCTTGAGAAGATGATCATAAAGTAAGCATTAACCCTCTCAACCACCACAAGCCCTCTTTTTATAGAGAGAGGGTTGATTTTCCCATTGGAGCACGATCAGTCGACTGATGTACAACATCAGTCGACTGTCGCCGCGGTTAACGACTTATGAAAAGCTGGATTCACGGGATTCATAATCGTCATTTTCCAACGGCACTCTCATCAGTCGACTGATCCATCCATCGATCCGATGATGATCGATCAAGTGATCACGAGCAATCGAGTGAGACTCCATGCGTACCCGTGTTTAGCCAACGATGACTACCACCGTTTGGCGATCAACTGATGATGGCGACATTAGTCGATCACACGACTAGGTAAGCGATCTCGTCACCTTTTCACGATCGAGCACCTTAACAGTCGACTAATATATCATATCAGTCGACTGATACTCATCAAGTATGAATAATTCATACTTGAAATGACTCCCTAGACCTAGACTCAACCTTCTAGCTCTTCCTTAAGCCTTGTGCCTCTAGGATCTCTCTGAGTCCGCGGCTTGTTCATCCTTTGCACCTGCTTCCAAGAGCTTCCTTCGGTTTTGTCATGTCTTTGGTTTCCTTTTGCCAAAGCGTGCTTGGACTTTACGCCGCCAAGACTACATGCTTGGACTTACGCTGCCAATACTTGCCTTTGACTTCCTTTGCCAAGATCACACTTGGACTTTGCCTTTACCAAGTCTTCATACTTGAATTTTCCTGTCACTTAAACATGTTCACAATTAGATCACAAGGAATTGCCTAACTTAGGTGATTATCCAAATATCAAAACATATAAATGCTTGGGGCATTGTTGCACCAACAATCTCTCCCTTTTTGATGTTTGGCAATGATTTAAGTTAGGTCTTTAACACATGCACATAATCATATTTCCAATATGAATTCTAACTTAAACATTCATGCACATAATCATATTTCCATCATATTTCCAATATGAATTCTAACTTAAACATTCCTTCTCCCCCTTTGACATACATTAAAAATAGAAGAATACATAAATTTGCATTAAAGAGTGAAATTTATTGTATCTTGAACTAAGGTATAAAATTGAAATTAAGCTCCCCCTTAATCCAAGATATGGTTCATGATGAATAAAAAAACATGTGGAGCAAAGCCTAACAAAAGATTGGAGGTTAAATCCTAACTTTGCACCAACAATATAAGTTAAGAGGATGAAAAACTTTTATATGAGGAAACTCCCCCTAAAACATTGCATCAAACAATCCTACAACTTTTCTATAATGAAGATTATCAAGCCATAGATCTAGGACATCAAAGGTACACTAAACACCAGGAAATAGAGCTATTTTTCAGAAAACCCAGCGTATCAGTCGACTAGTTTCTTATGCAGTCGACTGCTACACCCGAATTCCATTTTTTTGATTTTTCAGAAATGCACCAAAAATTCTAGAAACATCGAAAAATCACGAAATTTTGTGTACACATTTATGAAATCATTTTCTATCAAGGAAAAATAATATAAAAATATATGTTTTTTCAGATTTCGAAAATGATATAATTTTGAAACCTAGCAAAAACTCTAAGTATTTTGTAAACTTTGTATCACTTTTGTATTTCACTTGAAAACTATTTTTCAAAGTTTGATAAACATAGTTTAAATTATGTTTTATTTGACATTTTCAATCATATTCTTGGAGCTATATGCACATTAATTGTACATAAGTCTTCCCAATGATTGGTCTAATGAAGGATTAATGTCTCTAGATGACACTTTGGTTCACAGTAATGCATCATAACAAGCATGATGAACCAAGTGCATCTTCCTAACATCTCACATGTTGTCTAAGTGGCTCAATACAAAAATCATGGTTTCTTAGGTGTTTTGTGAGATGCTTAAAGGTATAAGTCCTAGAATTTCTATAGGATCATGCAAACCTACACTTTTATTCAACTAAGCACATCCCAAGTTCTCTCCTAAGTGATGAAAATTCTACTTCGGGGAGAGGCTTGGTAAAGATGTCGGCTAGGTTAGACTTAGATTCAATGTAATTGAGCTCAATGTCTCCCTTAGCCACATGATCCCTAATGAAGTGATGTTTCACTTCAATGTGCTTGGTCCTAGAGTGATGCATCGGATTTTTGGTTAAATTTATGGTGCTCACATTATCACAAAATACTTTTATGTTGGAGTAAGATAGCTCATAGTCCTCTAAAGTATGTTTCATCCATAGTAGTTGAGCTACACAACCACCCATAGCCACATACTCGACCTCGGTGGTGGATAGGGCAACACAAGGTTGCTTCCGACTACTCCAACTAACTAGGGAGGACCCAAGGAATTGGCATCCACCACTAGTACTCTTTCGATCCAATTTGCAACCGGCATAATCGGAATCGGTGTACCCAACCAAATCAAAAGACCAAGTCCTAGGGTACCATAGTCCTACATTTAGTGTGCCTTTAATATATCTTAAGATTCTCTTAACGTCAACTAAATGAGACTCTTTGGCACATGATTGGTACCTAGCACACATACCAACCGTAAATAATATATCAGGTCTACTAGTGGTTAGATACAAAAGGCTACCAATCATATTTTTATAGAGTGTAAGATCAATTTGTTTTCCTTCAAGATCATTATCTATTTTTGTATTAGTTGTCATAGGGGTTGATACTACTTTAGCATTTTCCAAACCAAATTTCTTAATCATTTCCTTAGCATATTTGGTTTGGTAAATATAAATTCCTTCACTTGTTTGTTTGACTTGTAGTCCTAGGAAGAAATTTAGTTCCCCAACTAGACTCATCTCAAACTCATTTTTCATATTCTTGATAAAGTCTTGAAGAACATCATCATTTGTTGACCCAAAGATAATGTCATCAACATATACTTGGGCTACAAAGATGTCCTTTGATGTTGACTTTATAAATATAGTTTGATCTACATTATCCCTCCTAAAGTCCTTAGAGATTAAGAAAGATGATAATCTTTCACACCAAGCTTGGGGAGCTTGTTTCAAACCATATAAAGCTTTCCTAAGCTTGTATACATGATTTGGATATTCTATATTCTCGAACACGGGAGGTTGTTCTACATATACGTCTTCCTTAATGAACCCATTTAGGAATGCCGATTTAACATCCATTTGATGTAGTTTGAAACCCATATAAGAGGCATACCCTAATAGGATCCTAATAGACTCTAATCTAGCAACCGGAGCATATGTTTCATCATAGTCAAGTCCTTCAACTTGATTAAAGCCCCTTGCAACTAACCTTGCCTTATTCTTAGTAATATTTCCTTGGTCATCTAGTTTGTTCCTAAAGACTCATCTTGTAGTAATGATGGTGTTGTCATTAGGTCTAGGAACTATCTTCCATACTTGACTCCTTTCAAATTGAGCCAATTCATCTTGCATAGCTAAGATCCAATCCGGATCAAGCAATGCATCATTGATTGTTTTGGGCTCAATTTGAGAGATTAAGGCTATATGACTAGAGGGATCCCTATGAAATGATATAGTCCTAACACCTTGAGATAACTCACCTACAATTTGATCTAGAGGGTGATTTTGATGAACTCTTATTGTTCTAGGAGGTGTATTAATTTTAGTTTGATCATGATTATCCTCAACCCTTCTTTCATCATTGGAATCGCCTCTTACTCCCCCTTTATTTAACTCCCCCCCTTGATCATTACCCCCTAAAGTTAAATCTTGAAATTGTCGGGTAATTTCTTGATTTTTATTATTGATATCATCATCAATAGGGGATTTCCTAAGGTATGTATTAAAGGTTTCATCAAATTGGACATTTGAAGATTCCTCGATCTTTTGAGTTCTTTTATTATAAACTCTATATCCTATACTAGTGGATGAGTATCCAACTAGGATTCCCTCATCCACTTTGGACTCAAATTTACCTAGGTTGTCTTTGGTGTTTAAAATATAGACTTTGCATCCAAAGACTTTAAAATAGTGAATTGTTGGAATTGTACCATTCCACAATTCAAATGGGAATTTTCCTAAAAACCTATGAATTAACACCCTATTTTGGATATAGCAAGCAGTGTTAACTGCTTCCGCCCACAAGTAGTTAGGTAAACAGTATGTATTAAGCATAGTCCTAGCCGCTTCTTGTAGGGCACGATTCTTCCTTTCCACAACCCCATTTTGTTGTGGTGTTCTAGGATAAGAAAATTCATGCTTGTACCCTTGTTCTAGGCAAAAAGTTGAGAAATTAGAATTCTCAAATTCTCCACCATGATCACTACGGATCCGGTTGATTTTGAGTTTTCTTTCATTCTCTACTCTCTTGTTAAATCCTATGATTATTCCTAGGGGTTCATCCTTATTTTTCATGAAAAATACCCAAGTAAATCTAGAGAAATCATCTACTATTACTAAGCAATATTTACTACCAATCATGGAAGGGGTACTATGACAATCAAATAAGTCCATATGCAATAGTTCTAAAGGTAAAGCGGTACTAAGTAAAGTTTTACCTTTGTGTGATGTTTTTTATTGTTTCCCTTCTTGACATGCATCACACATTTTGTCCTTGAGAAACTTGACTTTTGGCAACCCTTTGACTAACTTCATTTTGGCTATTTTGGCTATGTTCTTCATGTTTATGTTCCCTAGCCCTCCTATGCCAAAGCCAACTCTCTTCCTCTTTTGCAATAAGACACTTAGTAGAAGCATTAGTAGCATAGGATAAATCAACATAGTATATATTTGATTTTCTAAAACCTACTAGCATGCAATCATTTAAAGTTTTGTGTCTTATAAAACATTTTGAAGAATCAAATTGAACATCAAAATTAGCATCACATAGTTGGCTTACACTAAGTAAATTAAATTTCATATTTGTAACTAATAACACTTTATGAATGGCAAGGTTGGGTGATACCTCAATTGTGACTTTTTCTAAAATCTTAAGTTTACCACTATTTCCAAAAGACACCTTCCCCTTGCTAGTGTGGTTGATAGTAGAAAATTTTCTCTCATCACCGGTCATGTGTTTTGAGCACCCACTATCAACAATCCATAAGCTTGGTTCTTCTACCTATACAACATTAAAAATACAAGCCTTAGGTACCCAAATCTTAGGACCACTATAATCAATTAAAAATTTCTTAGGGACCCAAGCCTTTCTAACTTTGCTCCTAACGATGGATTTTCTACTAATAAGAAATGTAAATGCTACATCCTTTTCCTTAGGCCTATATCCTATTCCGGCCTTGTTGTAGATAGACCTTTGATCCTTAATTATCATATCTAGGTATTTAGAACCATTTGTAAATTTTTCTAAGCATGCTCTTAGTTCACCTATTTCTTTTCTCAATTCATCATTTTCATTTCTAAGTGTACATGTATCATCACAAGGTGGCTCTACATTTTTAAGTGATTTAATTTCTACTTTTAAGTCCTTAATCCTAGTTTTTGATCTATTTAAGGCATTTTGAAGGCATGCGATAGTTTTATAAAGTAAATCTACCCTAGGGGAGTTGCTTACCTTATCATCACTAGATGATGATTCGTCGTTTGAAGAAGAGGATGAATACTCCTCACTTGAGCTTCCAGCTTCCTCCTCCAAGGCCATGAGAGCTAGGTTCCGAGTGGCATGACACACTTCTTCATCATCGGAAGAGTTCTCCAAGCTTAGTGTGTCCCATGTTTATGCCACCATTGCTTCCTTCTTCTTCTTCTCCTTCTTTTCCTTCTTCTCCTTATGCTTCTTTTCTTTCTCCTCCTTCTTTAAGTCTGGGCAATTTGGCTTGATGTGCCCCTTCTTATTTCAACCATAGCAAACAACATTAGATGAAGGAGTTGAACTACTAGAAGACTTACCTCTTGAGGATCGGAACATCTTCCTCACATCCTTCTTGGTGAGTGTCCGTGACCTCCCACCAAACTTCTTGACATAATGAGCCACCTCGCTTGCTGATAGCTCATCTTCACTACTAGATGAATCTTCCTTGGATTCGGATGAGGAAGGCACTTCTTTCTTCTCCTTCTTCTTCTTGTCCTTCTTTCCTACAAAAAGAGCTACACCTTTCTCTTTGGATGAAGTGTTAGCTTGCTCGTGCTGTTGGGTTTCCGGCACCGCGGCGAGTGTGTGTTCGAACATGTTTCGTAAACATGTGCACAACGGAAGGAATAAAATAATAAATCTAATTTATTACAACATACACACCACACACATGCATAGTACAACATGTGTAGACATAATCGCAATTTCAAATTTTGCAATAAAAGGAAATTTATACTACGTATATCTGACGTATCACGTGTAGCGGGAAAGACATCAACCGGAGCGATCCTCGCTAGAATCGCCTCTATCCATATCCACGCCGAGTATCTTCAAAATAACTTCACAAAGTCACGAGCCTCGTCTTAGTACGGGTTACTAGCCTCGTGTTGAAGACGATGTGATCGAGAGAAGATCACGATCCGAATCAAAATTCGGATCCAAAATGAGTCCTCAAAAACTCGCTTCTCCGGAGAGGTATTCGTCAACCGTTTGACGAATCCTTCGTCCTCCACCTATGAGGATTACCGGAGATCGAATCCCCGATAAGGCTACCACTGTCGGAGCTCCAAACATCGTCCAAACGTCGCTCCGATAAGAGGGAAACAAGCTGTCTAGAAAACTGGACAGCTTTGGTGGAGGAATATGGGTCGGCCAAATAAGGAAGGTTGAAGCTCACCTTGTTGCCGAACCCAAAGGAGAACACCGGAGCTCCTCCGGCAGCAGCTCAATGCCGGCAAGGGGAGAGGATGACAGCTGCTGGACGCCGGCAAGGGAGCTTGGGTGGTGGTGGGCGGCGGCAAGGGGAGGGCGCCTACTACACAAAGGAGAAGTGGGCGGCAACAATTAGGGTTGCAAGGATTTGGATTAGGGCTTAACAAAACCCTTAAGCCCTATTTTATAGAGAACAAATTCTCTTAATGGTTATCGGATCATAACCAAAAGCCTGTTAACCCGCTCTATTAATTTAAGTTAAAATAAACCAAACCATGTTGGTCTATTTTAAGTTAAAACGAACCGAACCAACTTTGGTTCATTCTTTTAAAACAAACCAAACCCCTTTGGTTTATTCTCCTCCATTGGATTAGAACCAAACCAATTTGGTTCATCCATCATGTCTTCATAAGACACGACCCATCCACGATTCCATTGTGACTGAAACGATTTCATGCTCGCTTCATTGTTTGGTCCAACTAAACCTAGTTTCTCTCGGTCTAAGAATCTCATTCTGAAGCTCATTTTAAATCCTTCGGATTACGCTCGTTGTGCGTGTGAACAAATAGGTTCTCGGTTTATGTTGGACGTCTATAATTAACCATTAATTATTGAACGATCATGAGTGGCACCTAGTAGTACATCATGATCCCCAATTAACCGAAAAGATCAACGGTTGATCCAGAACTATTTCTGAAACCATTCAGCAGCTCGAATGAATCATGCCCCATTCCTTTCACTCATCTTATACCCACTTGGTTCAGGACATGGTCTATAGTGTCAGTCCCCACTAGGCTAACTACGTCACACCTAGCCCAAGTATCATTTTCTCGTCCTACGGATTCTAGTTACTGTACATGTATCGAAGTGTACCTTACTTTAAACATGTATTCTTTGGCCAAAGACTTTAGTAACAATCCGACGAGAGGCTATGGGTATACATCTCCTCGCAAGGAGTGGTGAATTTTTTATAGGCTATTCAAACACCTTCGATCACTACGACTTATACCCAATCATCCCGGGTCCACATCTCCTTAGAGATGCTTGCTTAAGATGTCAAAGCATAAGTCTTTATGATCAAGATGACTTGAATAATGCAAGTCAAAGGAACATCGCACTTAAGCTGCAGTAAGAACTCCATTGACATATCTATATATGTAGAGAACCATATGAAGTCTTACGGCTGGTCACTCCAATGAACTAGTTACCATAACTAGCATCCACGATTAACTCCGGACATCACAATGTCTCTATCTAGTGAGAATCAGCTGCTTGGATACACCAAGGAGTATACCTCATGCTAGTCTCGACAGAATCAATGGTGTCCAAATCCATCAATTCATCGA
Organism: Wurfbainia villosa; assembly: GCA_025175895.1. Lineage (NCBI taxonomy): Eukaryota > Viridiplantae > Streptophyta > Magnoliopsida > Zingiberales > Zingiberaceae > Wurfbainia > Wurfbainia villosa. The sequence continues at coordinate 73,211,191 of CM046000.1, read as the reverse complement.
CTAGGGATAATTCCGATACATCACAATTACACATGTAGAGATACTCACTAGTTATGATCCAATCACAAATTCTTTCATGCTGTGAATCGTATCGTGAACATTCAGTAAATGAGTTTAAGATCCAATCAAATACATGAAAACATGTATACTTAAATAGTGAATCTTCATTTATCATATAAATGGTTCAAATATATGGTGATTGCCTTAGGACATCTCTCATATATTACTAACAAACTCCCACTTGGCCTAATGCCAATCGCTATGGTATCCAATACCATAAGCTCTAACATGACTCTCAAACTTACTTTGGGGTAATACCTTAGTCAAAGCATCCACTAAGTTCCTTTTAGTGGGGATTTTCTCGATTTGTATTTCCTTCCTACTAATGATCTCTCTGATCAGATGATAGCGGCGAAGCACATGTTTGGATCGTTGATGAGTCCTTGGCTCTTTCAGCTGTGCAATTGCTCCATTGTTGTCGCAGTAGACCGGTATTTCTTCAACAATGGCTGGAATCACACCAAGTTCATAAATGAACTTCTTGATCCAAACCGCTTCCTTTGTTGCAATGTATTCTGCCTCAGTGGTAGAATCTGCTACAATGTCTTGTTTGGAACTTTTCCAACTCACTGTGCCCCCATTTAAGGTGAACACTTATCCAGACTGAGACCTGGAATCATCCTTGTCTGTCTGGAAGCTGGCATCCGTATACCCAAGTATCACCATGTCCCCATCTCCATATATTAGGAACACATCCTTAGTTCTTCTTAAGTAATTAAGGATTGTCTTAACAGCCACCCAATGATCCATTCCTGGATCAGACTGGTATCTACTCATGACACTCAGAGCATACGATACATCGAGCCTCGTACATAACATAGCATACATGATAGATCCTATTGCGGATGCATAGAGAATCTTACTCATGCAAATCCTCTAGTCTTCTGTGCGTGGACACATAGACTTCGAAAGGTGTATCCCATGCCTGATGGGTAGGAAACCTTTCTTGGATTCCGACATGCTAAACCTCTTTAGCACTCGGTCTATATATATAGACTGTGAAATACCAAGCAACCATTTCGATCTATCTCTATAGATCTGAATCCCGAGGATGTAGGTTGCTTCTCCCAGGTCTTTCATGGAGAATGTCTTAGATAACCAAATCTTAACTGACTCTAAGACTGAAACATCGTCTCCTATAAGTAATATATCATCGACATACAATATTAGGAACACGACTACACTTCCACTAACCTTCTTGTACACACAAGGTTTGTCTGGATTTTATGAAAAATCAAACTTTTTGATTGTCTCATCAAAACAGATATTCCAGCTCTTGGATGCTTGCTTCAATCCATATATGGACCATCGCAATTTGCATACCTTGGTTTTATCAACCGATGTGAAACCCTCAGGTTGTATCATATACACGTCCTCGAGTAGGTTTCCATTAAGGAAAGTTGTTTTCACATCCATCTTCCATATCTCATAATCATAATGAGCCGCTATGGCCAGGAGCATCCGAATGGATTTAAGCATAGCTACAGGCAAATAGGTTTTGTCATAATCAACACCTTGCTTTTGACGATATCCTTTCGCCACTAATCTAGCCTTATAGATAATCACATTACCATCCATGTCGGTTTTCTTCTTGAAAACCCACTTGCACCCTATAGGCTTGATGCCTTCAGGTTAGAGCTGTCAAGTTGGGTTAGGTCCGCCGGGTTGGCCTGCCCCGCCAAACAATTTAAGCGGGTTGGGTTGAACTTTTATCAACCCGCCATTTTGGCGGGCCTAAACGGAGCGACCCGCGCGAGTTGCGGGTCTAGACGGGTTGGCCCGCCGTGGGACGGGTTGGCCCGCGGATTGAGAAATGTCAAAAGATAAATTTTTTACCATTACAATCTTCTTCTATCACACATACACCTCAACAAAGTATAAAAGAAGTTAAGAGTAAAGAACAAAAGAATATTTTTTATACTCTAATTGCTTTTTATTATCTTGTCACTACTATTCTAATCAATATAGGAAATAATAACATATCAAAATCAAATAATTACCCAAGTTAAAAAATCTCAATTGAATCTCTATTTGAAAGAGTAAAAATTTACATTTACATATTATCAAGATTTAAATATTTTAGAACATTGGAAAAGAATCAAAAATATCGGTACTTAATTTTGTAAGTCGATAATTGAATCACAATTATAAGATTTTAATTACTTCAAATATTTATTTATTTTAATCATGATACTCTATCTGTCTTACAAATCATTACTTCAAGCCCTCAACACCTTAGTAATTTTAAATATATTTTTAAAATTTGTGTGGCCCGCGGGTTGACCCGTTTAACCCGCAACCCACCTTGGGTTGGGTTGGGTTGGAAATTTCTCAACCCGCCGAGATGGCAGGTCGGCCCGCCCCTCTCCGCTAAATATTGAGTTTACGACGGGTTAGCCCGCCCCGCCATGGGTTGGCCCGTTTGACAGCTCTACTTCAGGTGGGTCAACCAAGTTCCAAACTTGGTTTTCATACATGGAATCCATTTCCGACTTCATGGTATCAAGCCACTTATCTTTCTAAACTTGTCAGAACTTCTTCATAACTGGTAGGCTCCTCATCATTAATGAGTAACACATCGTTCGATTCACTTACGAGAAATCCATATCTCTCAGGAATGTTGTGTGTTCTACAAGATCTACGAAGATGTGGTATTTCAATAGGTCCAGCCGATTGCTCTTCACTATGAGTTATCGGCTATTGTGCTTCACCTGGTATCTCATCAATGTCTATTTGAGTCTCTCGAGCCTCCTCAAGCTCGACGACACTCCCACTATTTTCTTGCAAGAGAAACTCTTTCTCTAGAAACACATCATGCCTTGAAATAAACACATTTTGTTCCACAGGATGATAGAATTGGTAACCCCTTGTTTCCTTAGGGTATCCAATAAATAGACATTTATCAGACTTAGCATCCAATTTGTCTGATACAGTCCGCTTCACATAATCAGGACAACCCCATATCTTCAAGTAAGATACATGAGGTTTCTTACTATTCCATATCTCATATAGAGTAGTGGAGACTACCTTGGTTGGCATTCTGTTTAACAAGTAAACAGTTGTCTGAAGTGCATAGCCCCAAAAGGACTTGAGAAGATTTGCATGATTCATCATTGACCTGACCATGTCCAACAAGGTTCGGTTACGCCTCTCAGATACACCATTATGCTGTGGTGTATATGGTGGAGTACATTGAGACAATATACCATTGTCTCTTAGATAATCAAGAAACTCTTGACTTAAGTATTCACCACCTCGATCCGATCGAAGTATTTTAATACTCTTGTCATGTTGTTTCTCTACTTCATTTCTAAATTCTTTGAACCTTTCAAAGGCTTCAGACTTGTGTTTCATCAACAACACATACCCAAACTGTGAGTGATCATCGGTGAAGGTAATAAAGTAGCTATAGCCTCCAAAAGCTTGAGTTTACATAGGTCCACATACATCAGTATGTATTAGACCTAGCAACTCTCCCACTCGTTCACCTTTTCCTATAAAAGGTAACTTAGTCATCTTGCCTTTTAAGCATGATTCGCATGTATCGTATGAATCCAATTCAAACGATTCCAGAATTCTACATCAGTGTAATTAGGACATGCGTTTCTTGCTTGCATGGCCAAGATGACAATGACACATGTAGGAGTCTAATTGATTATCCTTTCGAGCATGCTTGTTGCTTTCTTCGATATTGAAAACATCACTGGATACGTCCAACGTATAAACACCATTGCTTAAAGTTCTAGTCCCATAAAGAACTCCATTCAAAGTTATGTAACAACAATTGTTACTAAAAGTCAAATGGTACCCATTTCTATTTAAACAAGAAATAGAAATGATGTTCTTTATCAACGAAGGAACATAAAAGCAATTGTCTAGTTCTAAGACAAGACCTGCAGAGAGTTTCAACAAATACATTCCGATGGCGAGTGCAGCAACCTTTGCTCCATTCCCAACATGTAAATTTGGCTCTCCCTTGACGAGTCTTTTTCTATTCCTTAGCTCATGTATGTCATTACATATATGTGAGCCACACCCAGTATCCAATACCCAAGTGTTTGAGAAAATAGAATGACAATCAATAACGAAGATATATGAAAAAGATGGAGCATCTTATGCCTTATTCTTCTTCACGGACTCAAGATAAATCTTGCAATTTCTTCGCCAATGGCCCTACTTGCCATAATGATGGCAAGTGCCCTTTTAAGCTGGTTCTGCCTTTTTAGCCTTTTTCTTCTTCCCCTTCTGTTGTTCCTTTGACTCCCTCTTAGAACCTTTCTTCGAGGAATCAACTAACAACACTGTCCCTTGCTCATGCTTCTCAGAAGGCTCCACAGTCTTCAGCATGTTGAGCAGTACCACTGATGAACCTTCTTACATCTCAGAGGTGAAGAGGAGCTTGGATACTTTGAACCTTTCGAATCTCACTTGCTTATCAAACAACTCATAAAGATGAAGGACTACGATATGAGCATCCATATGTTCATGCTACTTCCGTAGCTTGGGTTCCATCATGGCTAGCATGATGCAACTCATTAGTTCAGAATCAATCATATGTTTCTGATAGGCCAACAATTGGTCCGAAGTTGCATCGTCTCTAGGACGGGCGGGAAGAGGCACTTTGAGGACATTCGTAAGCTTTTCCGCCTTGAGAATAATTCTCAAGCTTCTAAGCCAGTCCAAGAAGATCGACCCATTCAATTTGTTTGAATTTAAAATAGAGCGCAAATTCAAAGATATCATGATCAATCGATTAACCTAGAAATAAAAAATGAGCATATATGAGAAAATGATTTTAAAATGTATCAATATACATTCATAAATCTCATTCATTTTGTGAATTTCAAAAACCCCAAAATCACTTCGGGAGATCGTAGGTCCATCTCTGAATGGGCTGATATCCATCATAGATATGAACAACCTTGGAGAGAGTCCAACAAGCCATTCATAACTACGATGGTAGGTATCAAATATACCGATTGCATATCACGTATATGCAACTATCACAATGTGCTATCAACTAATTGAATGTTCACACATACATCGGGTTGTTAACACATTAACAAGTATGCATCATATGCATAGCACCCAACTTTACCTCCCTTTACATCGACCTTGGAGAGAGTCCAACAAGTCGATGCTCCAGGTTAAAGCCAACCCATTAATTGAGAAATATTTTTAATATGGTTAGAGTTCATTCAACCAATTAGCCCAGCTTGGAGAGAGTCCAACAACCAAAGCTAACGATTGACCTCTGACTCTTACCAAATTAGTATTAAACTATTCCATGGTTTGAACATGTTCGGGTTCGAGCCGGGATTGGAGAGAGTCCAACAACCCGAATAAGAAACGGAACTCTTGTTCTAACTATATTAATGAAAGGTGTAGGCTTTAATATTGAGTTAGGGTTTTTATGTCTCATCCTCTTTGCATGAAAATAACTATTATCTATATGGCATGACATACATGACATACACCTACATGTCACGACACGCATGACATAATGATATGCATCTAATGCAATTACATGACATACAATTATGTCATGTACAAAATTTCCTTATATGTCATAACTATTTATGGAAATAAAATATGTTTAAGATTTGATTCTCCAAATCAAATTATGATTAAATTAGGAAACAAATTTCTAAATCTAATCACATATTTTATTTGTGGAAATAGTTGATTAAGGAAAGTCAATTTAGGAAACCAATTTCCTAAATCATCAAAACTACTTATGGAAATAAAATATTTTAAGATTTGATTTCTCAAATAAAATCATGATTAAATTAGGAAACTAATTTCTAAAATCTAATCAAATATTTTATTTATGGAAAATATCAATTTCTATAAATACTTCCAACTTTCAAAAAGTAAAAGATTTACATAAATACTTCTAGACTTTCCAAAATTAAAAAATTTCCATAAATACTTCTAACTTTCCAAAAGTAGAAAATTTCCAGAAATATCATTATGACTATCGCAAAATAATTTTATGATTATATCGAAACACAACCTAGGCTCTGATACCACTTGTTGGGTTTCCGGCACCGCGGCGAGTGTGTGTTCGAACATGTTTCGAAAACATGTGCACAGCGGAAGGAATAAAATAATAAATCTAATTTATTTCAACACACACACCACACACATGCATAGTACAACATGTGCAGACATAATAGTAATTTCAAATTTTGCAATAAAAGGAAATTTATACTACGTATACCTGACGTATCACGTGTAGTGGGAAAGGCATCAACCGGAGCGATCCTCGCTAGAATCGCCTCTATCCGTATCCACGCCGAGTATCTTCGGGATGACTTCACAAAGTCACGAGCCTCGTCTTCGTACGGGTTACTAGCCTCGTGTTGAAGATGATGTGATCGAGAGAAGATTACGATCCGAATCAAAATTCGGATCCAAAATGAGTCCTCAAAAACTCGCTTCTCCGGAAAGGTATTCGTCAACCGTTTGACGAATCCTTCATCCTCCACCTATGAGGATTACCGGAGATCGAATCCCCGGCAAGTCTACCACTGTCGGAGCTCCAAACGTCGTCCAAACGATGCTCCGACAAGAGGGAAACAAGCTGTCTAGAAAATTGGACAGCTTTGGTGGAGGAATATGGGTCGGCCAAATAAGGAAGGTTGAAGCTCACCTTGTTGCCGAACCCAAAGGAGATCACCGGAGCTCCTCCGGCAGCAGCTCTGTAGGGAATCGATTGGCCGGCTAGAGGGGGGTGAATAGCCCTCTTACGATGGATGTCGGAATTCTCTCGTTCGTTTGCTCGTCTACACAATCGTTAGCGCAAGCGGAAGCATAAACAATAAACACAAAGCAATAAACAAAAATACAAACGCTAACAAAGAAGATGTAACGTGGTTCACGGCTACGCCGCTAATCCACGATCCCGATTCGTCCGAGGTGAAATCACACCTCCAAAGCCAATCACTATTGGTCTCTCCTTTGCACCAAGCTAGGTGGAGGTAACCTTTACAATCAAGATCACTTTTCTTACAATAAGAATGGAGTAAAAACAAGTAAGAAGAGTTTAGAGCTTGTGGGGCACTAGGAAGATCACTTAGAGCATAAGCATTAGCCTCTAAAAGGCTCACACCCTCTCTTTTTATAGAGAGGGCTGATTTCTTCCCGTTGGCCGCCACCAGTCGACTGCTGCCCTTGGTAGTCGACTGCCGTCACTACAACGGCCTTCGAACACGTTGGATCCCGACCGTTGTAGTCCAACGGAACTCTTAGCGATCGATGGACCTCACGATCATTGCTCTTCGTAGTCGACCGCCGATCGACTACGAGCGATTCTGCCGCGATATCCTCTGGCGATCATCGCCATTCCATCGATCACGCTGGGCATAACCCCATCGATCGGATACGGTCGAACACACTCGACTCGGATCGATCATTGCCATTACATGGCGATCGGTGTGCGTGAAACTCAAACTTAACATAAGTTTGAGCTTCCGACGGTCGGGTAAACCTTAACCCTTGCGGTCAAGTTTCTGACACTCAGCCATTCGGCCAAGTTCACCTAATGATCTACTTACATTTCTCTCATTCTCTCATCTCACTCGAAGTCCCTCGTCGAAGCTCTCTTCGTTCGCGGCCACGTCCCTCGGCAGCATCAGGCGCACGGCTCTGCAATGCTCCTTCGCGTCTCTTGCCAACGAAGTCTGCTTCCTTGGCTTCTCTTCAAGTCATCTCGTCCGGCGGTCCCTCGGATGCTCCAAGCGCATGGCTTCCGCAAAGTCATCCTTCACTGACTCAAGGACCGAGGTTGTGAGGGTGAACCTACCAAGGCTCCATGTGCGAATTACTAATTCCTGTGAGACTCCAACGCACATATCAAATAACAATACCAACCTAACTTAAACCCTTTGCCACACACATCAAAACCTTATCATGGCAAGAGATTGCCCTAACAATCTCCCCCTTTTTGATGTGTGGCAATCCGTTTAAGTTAGGTAAAAACATTTGATGAAAATTCTAAGGTAAGAAAGCATGTAAACATAAACATGATATATCAACATGCAACTCCCCCTTAATCCATGAACCTCCCCATACAAATTTTCAACTTTTTCTCCCCCTATCATAATTTACTTAAACATAATTACTTCTCCCCCTTTGACACCATCAAAAAGATTAACACTAAGTTATAAATCCATGGCATCAAGTTAAATTGAAGGAAAATACTAAAAACATGATTAAAATCTGAAATCAGAAAATATTGGACTATTTTCAGGTGGGCAGTCGACTGCTATCAGTATGGCAGTCGACTGGCACAAAGGATTCCGAAATTCTGATTTTCTGGGTGAAATTCAGAAATGCATTATAAATTCCAAAAAATTCGAAAAATTATGAAATTTGAGGAACATATTTATTTTAAGTATATATATCAATGAAAAATAGTTTTTCAAGAAAAATCATTATATTTTTCGAGATTTGCCAAAAATCCAAAGGCTTTAAAAACCACTAGTTTTTGAGCATGTTAGTATCCATTTTAACACCTAGTATTGCTTAGGATTGTTTCAAAACATGAATACATGGATTTTAAAGTAAGAAATTGTTTTGAAAACATATGAAATATCCAACCATGATCTTTGGGCAATATGTCTATGAATTAAACATAAGCCTTCCCCATGATTGGTCTATTATTGCTATTTTGATACTTTAAATGACCATCTAAATGCCATAGGCATTAGTGGACATTTGTATCATCCTAACATCTCACCCATGCTAAGTTTTCAATCAAAGTAGCCTATGGTGAGTGTGAGATGCATCCTAGGGGGTATTTGTATATACTTAACCATTATATTCATACAATTCTATCAAGGTTAAGTATCAACCTAACAATCCTCATGATCATAAAGGCATATATCAATTAATTCTACATTATGATCATGAAACACATGTATTCATTGAATTGTTCTCATGCATTAGGTATTATATCATGATAATAAACAAAATATCACCTAAGGCATGATTTAAACCCTATTTCTTATGATGATGTGCCAAATATCATAAATCATGATTGCACATATACATAGCAATTACATTAATCATCATGATTTAAGTATTATTATCTATTTATGGGCACGTTATCATCACCCAACACTATTCTAAAAATGTTGTCCCGCCATCCTAAGTCAACCAAAAAATGATATAGGTCAATTCCATATGGTTGACTACCCTAGGGTTTTCCTAAGAATGGATTTTGGAATCCAAAATAAGTTCTTTCCTATGGGGTTCACAAGATACTCCTTGGGGATCCATTTCCTAGCTATTACCTTCTTTTTATCTTGTCCCCTAGCAATTAGGCATTTATAGGCCTTTTCATTTCTCTTTTCTTTATAACCTAGGCCTTTCTTATTAAAACTTGCCCTTTGGCTCCCAATTATCATATTCAATGTGTTGGAGCCAATTGTGAATTTTTCTAGGGCTTTTGTTAAATAGTCTACCTTTTCCCTTAAGGCCCTATTTTCATTTATACATGCATCACTAACATCTAATGGCACATAAAGATCATGTGAGCATGCATCATTTAAGCTAGAAGAAATATTATCATTTAAGCATGCATTTTCTAGCTTATTTTCCAATGCCTTAATTTGATTAAGCATGCTTTTATTTTTCTTTTTCATTCCAAATAAGTCCTTAGTTAAACTAGAAATTATGGAAACTATTTTCTTAGGAGAGGCATTCGTTACCATAGTTTTCATATCCTCTTCTTCTTCTTCAGATGAGGAGGATGTAGAAGCTCCCCCTTCACTTGAGCTCTCTCCTCTTGAGCTTGATCCTTCATTTTCGGAGGAAGAGCAATCCAAGTCATCAAAGGCCGTCAAGGCCAAATTAGTGACAAAAGCATTGTCCTCATCCGATGATGATGAGGAGGATGAGGATGGGTCATCCCAAGTCCTTGCCTTTAGAGCTTTGGTCTTCCCCTTTTCTTTTGTCTTCTTCTCCTCTTCCTTCTTTTTCTTGCCCCCTTTTTTCTTCTTCTTTTCTTCTTTCTTTTTCTCCTCTTCCTTGCTCTTGTTTAGGTGGGGACAATTATCCCTTATGTACCCCTCTCCTTGGCAATTGTAGCATATAACCTTCCCCCTTGGTCTTCTATTCCTATCATTTGATTTATGAAAATGAAAACCTTTTAAAGCACGTCTTACCCTCCTTACCATATAGGCTTCTTCGGTGCTATCCATGGAGGAGGAGGAAGACGCTTCGTCATCGGAGGAGGAGGAGATCTCTATCTTCTTCTTCCCCTTATTTGCCAACAATGCTACTCCCCTTGAAGGTTGTATTTTTGGCTCTTCTTGTATTCCTTCAAGCCTAGATTCATGTAATTCCATAGTGGAGAAAAATTCATCTAGAGTACTTACCTCTAGATTTTTTGAAATGTAAAATGAGTCCACCATTGAACTCCACTTGGATGATCGGGGGAAAGAATCTATGACCTTCATTATCATATTGCGATTGGAGAGCCTTTCTCCTACACTTGTTAGTCCAATTAAAATTTCTTTGAATCTAGAATGCAAAGAAGTTACCTTTTCTCCCTTTTCTAATTTAATGTTGGATAGTTGGGAGCGGAGGAGATCTCTCCTTGCTAGCTTCGCCTCGGATGTGCCTTCATGAAGCTCAATTAGCTTCTCCCACATCTCCTTGGCACTTAGGCATTCTCCTATTCGGTTGATTTCTTGTTGGGGGAGAACATTGAAGAGATGATGCTTGGCTTTTGAATTTGCAAGGTGCTCTTCCCTTTGCCTTTTGGTCCACCTAGATTTCTCTATTGGCTTCCCCTCTTCATCCCTAGGCAAAACGAAACCGGATTCCATTGTAATCATAATATCAAAATCCGTTTCGAAAAATACCTCCATTCGCTTCTTCCACCAAGCGAATTCTCCTTCAAACTTCGAAGGATGGATGTTGGAGCCGACCATTTTGAAAGTTGCTTGTTGTGGCGGTTAGTCCTCGACAAGCTTTCCTTAGCTCTGATACCACTTGTAGGGAATCGATTGGCCGGCTAGAGGGGGGTGAATAGCCCTCTTACGATGGATGTCGAAATTCTCTCGTTCGTTTGCTCGTCTACACAATAGTTAGCGCAAGCGGAAGCATAAACAATAAACACAAAGCAATAAACAAAAATACAAATGCTAACAAAGAAGATGTAACGTGGTTCACGGCTACGCCGCTAATCCACGATCCCGATTCGTCCGAGGTGAATCACTCCTCCAAAGCCAATCACTATTGGTCTCTCCTTTGCACCAAGCTAGGTGGAGGTAACCTTTACAATCAAGATCACTCTTCTTACAATAAGAATGGAGTAAAAACAAGTAAGAAGAGTTTAGAGCTTGTGGGGCACTAGGAAGATCACTTAGAGCATAAGCATTAGCCTCTAAAAGGCTCACACCCTCTCTTTTTATAGAGAGGGCTGATTTCTTCCCGTTGGCCGCCACCAGTCGACTGCTACCCTTGGCAGTCGACTGCCGTCACTATAACGGCCTCCAAACACGTCGGATCCCGACCGTTGTAGTCCAACAGAACTCTTGGCAGTCGACTGATGGACCTCACGATCATTGCTACCTCGAGTCGATCGTCAGTGCCATGCCGGTTCTGGTAGTTCGCGATATCCTTTGGCGGCATTGTCATTCCATGGCGATCAGCCAATCGGCATAAACCATCGGATACCTCGAACACACTCACTGACCGATCGATCGCCATTACATGGCAATGATCGAGTTGAAACTCAAACTTAACATAAGTTTGAGCTTCCGGCGGTCGGGTAAACCTTAACCCTTGCGGTCAAGTTTCTGACACTCAGCCATTCGGCCAAGTTCACCTAATGAGCTAATTACATTTCACTCATTCTCTCATCTCACTCGAAGTCCCTCGCCGAGGCTCTCTTCGTTCGCGGCCACGTCCCTCGGCAGCATCAGGCGCACGGCTCTGCAATGCTCCTTCGCGTCTCTTGCCTCCGAAGTCTGCTTCCTTGGCTTCTCTTCAAGTCATCTTATCCGGCGGTCCCTCGGATGCTCCAAGCGCACGACTTCCGCAAAGTCATCCTTCACCGACTCAAGGACCGAGGTTGTGAGGGTGAACCTGCCAAGGCTCCATGTGCGAATTACTAAGTCCTGCGGGACTCTAACGCACATATCAAATAACAATACCAACCTAACTTAAATCCTTTGCCACACATATCAAAACCTTATCATGGCAAGAGATTGCTCTAACAAGCTCGACGCCGGCAAGGGGAGAGGACGACAGCTGCTGGATGCCGACAAGGGAGCTTGGGTGGTGGTGGGCGGCGGCAAGGGGAGGGCGCCTACTACACCAAGGAGAAGTGGGCGGCAACAATTAGGGTTGCAAGGATTTGGATTAGGGCTTAACAAAACCGTTGAGCCTTATTTTATAGAGAACAAATTCTCTTAATGGTTATCGTATTATAACCAAAAGCCCGTTAACCCGCTCCATTAATTTAAGCTAAAATAAAATAAACCATGTTGGTATATTTTAAGTTAAAACGAACCGAACCAACTTTGGTTCATTCGTTTAAAACAAAGCAAACCCCTTTGGTTTATTCTCCTCCATTGGATTAGAACCAAACCAATTTGATTCATCCATCATGTCTTCATAAGACACGATGTTGGGTTTCTGGCACCGCGGCGTGTGTGTGTTCGATCATGTTTCGTAAACATGAGCACAGCGGAAGCAATAAAAATAATAAATACTCCTATTTATTACAACACACACAACACACACATGCTATTACAACAAGTGTAGACATAACCGTAAATTAAAATTGCAACAAAAGGAAATTAAACTACGTTATACCTTCCGTATGACGTGTAGCGGGAACGGCATCAACCGGAACGATCCTTGTAAGAATCGTCTCTATCCGTATCCACGCCGACATCCTCGGGATGACTTCGCTAAGTCACGAGCTTCGTCTTCGTACGAGTTACTAGCCTCGTGTTGAAGACGACGTGATCGAGAGATGATCACGATCCGAATCCAAATTCGGATCCAAAACGAGTTCTCAAAACTCGCTTCTCCGGAGAGGTATTCGTCAACCGTTTGACGAATCCTTCGTCCTCCACCTCAGAGGATTACCGGAGATCAACTCCCCGGTAAGTTAGCCGCTGTCGGAGCACTAACCGTCGTCCAAACGACGCTCCGACGAGAGGAGGAGAAGCTGTCCAGAAAACTGGACAGCTTGGTGGAGGAGTAGGCGCCGGCCAAAACAAGGAGAGAAAAGCCTCACCTTGATGCCAAACCTTTAGGAGATCACGGAGGTCGCGGAGGTTCACGGCTGAAGCTTGAGTGGCCGGCAACAAGTTGGACAGCGGCACACAAGCTGGCGGCAGCTTTTGGTGTTGGCGCCGAATAGAGAGGGAGGTTTGGCGGCCAAAACTAGATTAGTCTTAGGGTTAGGGTTTAATCCCTATTTTATAGAGAACTAATTCTCTTAATGGTTAATGGATCATATCCATAAAGCCCGTTAACCCGCTCCATTAAGATAAGTTAAAATAAACCAAACCATGATGGTTTATTTTAAGTTAAAACGAACCGAACCAACCTTTGGTTCATTCGTTTAATATAAACCAAACCCTTTGGTTTATTCTCATCCATTGGATTAGAACCAAACCATTTTGGTCCATCCATTATGTCTTCATAAGACACGGCCCATCCACGCTTCCATTGCGACTGAAAAAATTTCATGCTCGCTTTATGTTTGGTACAACCAAACATAGTTTCTCTCGGTCTGAGAATCCCATTCTCAAGCTCGTTTTAAATCCTTTGGATTACACTCGTTGTGCGTGTGACCAAATAGGTTCTCGGTTTATGTTGGCCGTCTATAATTAACCATTAATTGTAGAACGATCATGAGTGGCACCTAGTAGTACATCATGATCCCCAATTAGCCGAAAAGATCAACGGTTGATCCAGAACTATTTCTGAAACCCTTCAGTAGCTCGAATGAATCGTGCCCCATTCCCTTCACTCATCTTATACCCACTTGGTTCAGGACATGGTCTATTGTGTCAGTCTCCACTAGGCTGACTACGTCACACCTAGCCCAAGTATCATTTCCTCGTCCTACGGATTCTGTTACTCCACATGTATCGAAGAGTACCTTACTCTAAACATGTAATGCTTTGGCCAAAGACTTTAGTAACAATCCGACGAGAGGCCATGGGTATACATCTCCTCGCAAGGAGTGGTGAATCCTTTATAGGCTATTGAGCACCTTCGATCCTTTGACTTATACCCAATCATCCCGGGTCCACATCTCCTTAGAGATGTTTGCTTAAGATGTCAAAGCATAAGTCTCCATGATCAAGATGACTTGAATACTGCAAGTCAAAGGAACATCGCACTTAAGCCACAGTAAGAACTTCATTGACATATCTATATATGCAGAGAACCATATGAAGTCTTACTTGGTCACTCCAATGAACTAGTTACCATAACTAGCATCCACGATTAACTCCGGACATCACTATGTCTCCAGCCAGTGAGAATCAGCTGCTTGGATACACCAAGGAGTATACCTCGTGCTAGTCTCAACAGAATTGATGGTGTCCAGATTCATCAATTCATCGACTAGGGATAATTCCGATACATCACAATTACACATGTAGAGATACTCACTAGTTGTGATCCAATCACAAATTCTCTCATGCTGTGAATCGTATCGTGGACATTCAGTAAGTGAGTTTAAGATCCAATCAAATACATAAAACATGTATACTCAAATAGTGAATCTTCATTTATCATATAAATGGTTCATACATAAGGCGATTGCCTTAGGACATCTCTCATATATTACTAACACACGACTCATCCACGCTTCCATTGCGACTGAAACAATATCATGCTCGCTTCATTGTTTGGTCCAACCAAACCTAGTTTCTCCCGGTCTGAGAATCTCATTCTCAAGCTCATTTTAAATCCTTCGGATTACGATCGTTGTGCGTGTGACCAAATAGGTTCTCGGTTTATGTTGGCCATCTATAATTAACCATTAATTATAGAACGATCATGAGTGGTACCTAGTAGTACATCATGATCCCCAATTAACTGAAAAGATCAACGGTTGATCCAAAACTATTTCTGAAACCCTTCAGCAGCTCGAATGAATCGTGCCCCATTCCCTTCACTCATCTTATACCCACTTGGTTCAGGACATGGTCTATAGTGTCAGTCCCCACTAGGCTGACTATGTCACACCTAGCCCAGGTATCATTTCCTCTTCCTACGGATTCTAGTTACTGCACATGTATCGTAGAGTACCTTACTCTAAACATGTAATGCTTTGGCCAAAGAGTTTAGTAACAATCCGACGAGAGGCCATGGGTAAACATCTCCTCGCAAGGAGTGGTGAATCCTTTATAGGCTATTCAAACACCTTCGATCACTTCGACTTATACCCAATCATCCCGGGTCCACATCTCCTTAGAGATGGTTGCTTAAGATGTCAAAGCATAAGTCTTTATGATAAAGATGACTTGAATACCGAAAATCAAAGGAACATCACACTCAAGCTGCAGTAAGAACTCCATTGACATATCTATATATGCAGAGAACCATATGAAGTCTTACGGATGGTCACTCCAACGAACTAGTTTCCATAACTAGCATCCACCATTAACTCTGGACATCACAATGTCTCCAGCTAGTGAGAATCAACTGCTTAGATACACCAAGGAGTATACCTCTGTTGGGTTTCCGGCACCGCGACGAGTGTGTGTTCGAATAAGTTTCGTAAACATGTGCACAGCGGAAGAAAGAAAATAATAAATCTAATTTATTACAACACACACACCACACACATGCATAGTACAACATGTGTAGACATAACCATAAATTCAAATTTTGCAATAAAAGAAAATTTATACTACGTATACCTTATGTATCACGTGTAGCGGGAAAAGAATCAACCGAAATGATCCTCGCTAGAATCGTCTCAATCCGTATCCACGCCAAGTATCTTCAGGATGACTTCACAAAGTCATGAGCCTCATCTTTGTACGAGTTACTAGCCTCGTTTCGAAGACAATGTGATCTAGAAAAGATCACAATCCGAATCAAAATTCGGATTCAAAACGAGTCCTCAAAAACTCGCTTCTCCGGAGAGGTATTCGTCAACCGTTTGATGAATCCTTCGTTCTCCACCTATGAAGATTACCGGAGATCAAATCCCCGGCAAGGAAGCCGCTGTCGGAGCTCCGAATGTCATCCAAACGACGCTCCGACACGAAATAAACAAGTTGTCCAGAAAAACTTGACAACTTTTGTGGAGGAATAGGGCCGGCCAAATAAGGAAGCTAGATGCTCACCTTGTTTCCGGACCAAAAGAATATCACCGGAGGGTCGCCGGAGGATCACTGGCTGAAGCTTGGATGCCGGCAACAAACTTGGACGGTAGCACAAAGCAGGGCGGCGGCTAGGGTCTGGCGCCGACCACTAGAGAAGAGGAGGGGTGGGCAGCAACTAGGGATTGCATGAATTAGGTTTTCACAAAACCTTTAAGCCCTATTTTATAGAGAACAACTTCTCCTAATGGTTATCGGATCATAACCAAAAGCCCGTTAACCCGCTCCATTAATTTAAGTTAAAATAAACCAAACCATGTTGGTCTATTTTAAGTTAAAACGAACTAAACCAACTTTGGTTCATTCGTTTAAAACAAACCAAACCCTTTGGTTTATTTTCCTCCATTCGATTAGAACCAAACCAATTTGGTTCATCCATCATGTCTTCATAAGACACGGTCCATCCACGCTTCCATTGCGATTGAAATGATTTCATGCTCGCTCCTTGTTTGGTCCAACCAAACCTAGTTTCTCTCGGTATGAGAATCTCATTCTCAAGCTCGTTTTAAATCCTTCGGATTACGCTCGTTATGCGTGTGACCAAATAAGTTCTCGATTTATGTTGTCCGTCTATAATTAACCATTAATTATAGAACGATCATGAGTGGCACCTAGTAGTACATCATGATCCCCAATTAATCGAAAAAATCAACGGTTGATCCATAACTATTTCTGAAACCCTTCAGCAGCTACAATGAATCGTGCCTCATTCCCTTCACTCATCTTATACCCTCTTGGTTCAGGACATGGTCTATAGTGTCAGTCCCCACTAGGTTGACTACGTCACACCTAGCCCAAGTATCATTTCCTCGTCCTACGAATTCTAGTTATTGTACATGTATCGAAGAGTACCTTATTGTAAACATGTAATGCTTTGGCCAAAGACTTTAGTAACAATCCGACGAGAGGCCATGGGTATACATCTCCTCGCAAGGAGTGGTGAATCCTTTATAGGCTATTCAAACACCTTCGATCACTTCGACTTATACCCAATCATCCCGGTTCCACATCTCCTTAGAGATGTTTGCTTAAGATGTCAAAGCATAAGTCTCCATGATCAAGATGACTTGAATACCGCAAGTCAAAGGAACATCGCACTTAAGCTGCAGTAAGAACTTCATTGACATATCTATATATGCAGAGAACCATATGAAGTCTTACGGTTGGTCACTCCAATGAACTAGTTACCATAACTAGCATCCACGATTAACTCCGGACATCACAATGTCTCCAGCCAGTGAGAATCAGTTGCTTGGATACACCAAGGAGTATACCTCGTGCTAGTCTCGACAGAATCGATGGTGTCCAAATCCATCAATTCATCGACTATGGATAATTCTGATACATTACAATTACACATGTAGAGATACTCACTAGTTGTGATCCAATCAAAAATTCTCTTATGCTGTGAATCGTATCGTGGACATTCAGTAAATGAGTTTAAGATCTAATCAAATACATGAAAACATGTATACTCAAATAGTGAATCTTCATTTATCATATAAATGGTTCAAACATAAGGCGATTGCCTTAGGACATCTCTCATATATTACTAACAAACTCCCACTTGGCCTAATGCCAATCGCTACATATCCATTACCATAAGCTCTAACATGACCCTCAAACTTACTTTGAGGTAATGCCTTAGTCAAAGGATCCGCTAAGTTCCTTTCAGTGGGGATTTACTCGATTTGTATTTCCTTCCTACTAATGATCTCTCTGATCAGATGATAGTGGCAAAGCACATGTTTGGATCGTTGATGAGACCACATCAAGTTCAGAGATGAACTTCTTGATCGAAACTGCTTCCTTTGCTGCTTCCAAAGCTGCAATGTATTCTGCCTTAGTGACAGAATCCGCTGTGGTGTCAAGCTTGGAACCTTTCCAACTTATTGCGCCTCCATTCCAGGTGAATACATACCCAGACTAAGACACGGAATCATCCTTGTCTGTCTGGAGCTGGCATCCGTATACCCACGTATCACCATGTACCCTTCTCCATATATTAGGAACGCATCCTTAGTTCTTCTTAAGTACTTAAGGATCGTCTTAACAGTCACCCAATGATCCATTCCTGGATCAGACTGGTATCTGCTCGTGACACTCAGAGCATACGATACATCGGGCCACATACATAACATAGTATACATGATAGATCCTATTGCGGATGCATAGGGAATCTTACTCATGCAAATCCTCTCGTCTTCTGTGCGCTGACACATAGACTTCAAAAGGTGTATCCCATTATTGATGGGTAGGAAACCTTTCTTGGATTCCGACATGCTAAACCTCTTTAGCACTCGGTCTATATATGTAGACTGCGAAAGACCAAGCAACCGTTTCGATCTATCTCTATAGATCTTAATCCCAAGGATGTAGGTTGCTTCTCCCAGGTCTTTCATGGAGAATGTCTTGGACAACCAAATCTTTGTAGGGTGTTCACTTTCGGAGGCTCATTGGCTCCCATGTCCCCGGATTAAAATTTTCACTAATGAAAGAATTAATCCGGATGGGATGAGCTTCCTTAGCACAACATATTCGTCGTCGTGCTAACAACTTGAGTGGTCTCTTGAACAAACTAGTTGTCCAAGCAACACAACTCTTCTAGTTGGTTAGCCGCGGAAGAGACGACGGATGGATCGCCGGTTTTTGTGTTTGTCTTGGGGGTCCATGATTATACAATATATATTCACACACACACATGCATAATCAAAACAAATAAGAACATGCTCAGATCTGTACATAAAGTTAAAATAACTTCATACCTTACAATCTTCTATCGTATGTCCTTTCCTTCTCGTGGACGACGTGTGGACTGTTAGATTGAGTTCTCCTCTTCCTTGTCCGCTGCGAACAAAGAGAAGAACCACAAATACCTTTCCTATCTAGAACCAGCCACCAAGCTAGGAAGTTTGATGCAACCGCCGGCCAAGGAATGAATAGATGAGGCGCCGACCACCAATACAAAGGGAACCGCCGACCACCTTGGAAATTGGAGGAAGATGATATTGCCGGCCACCTTTGGGAGGAGAACCGCCGGCAAAGGAAGAAGAGAGTGGCTAATGTGAAGGGCGCCGGCCAAAGAATGCTTGAAGGAGGTGGGCGCCGGCAACAATTTTGGATGAAGATGGTTGCCGCCCAACCTTACTCCAAACCCTAGCCGCCCAACTCTTTCCAAACCCTAATCCCAATTTGAATTATCTTGATCATTATTGCCGCCCAACCCTAAGCATCTATTTATAGAATAGGGCTTAAGCCTCCTTTAATCTCCACCGTCGGATCTAGGGATTCAATCTCTACCGTCGGATCTAGGGTTTTATCCCAACCGTCGGATCTAGAGTTTAATCCCAACCGTCGGATCTAGGATTTCATCCCAATCGTCGGATCTAAGGTTTCATCCCAACCGTCGGATCTAGGGTTTTATCCCAACCGTCGGATCTAGGGATTTAATCCCAACCGTCGATTCTAGGATTTCATCCTAACCATCGGATCTAGGGATTTAATCCCAACCGTTGGTTCTAGAGTTTCATCCAACCATCGGATCTAGGGATTTAATACCAACCGTTGGTTCTAGGTTTTGTTTTACATTCTTGGATCTAGGCTTCACAAGGATTGTATTAGGCTACGATAGGGACCATAAGGAGGAGTTGGGTCTTGGCCACTCGATGGATCAGAACCACACAAACTTGATCCATCAATGATGTTCCATTCCACTAGAGGATCATCATTGAACTACCTCACCAACCCCCATAAATCAATATGGGCTCCATATATTATTTGTACATTAATCTCCCCGTGTTTAAGATATCGAATGTCTGTCAATTAATTGATTTACTGACCATCAATTAATTAACATCTAATTCCTCGAGTAGTACCACTTAACCTTATCATCATGTTGACTAAGTCAACCAGCTGGGTTTACATGATGAACCTTATGAGCTCCTCAAGGAGACATCATCAACCTAATATATAGGACACGGTTTCCTCCTATAATCAACGACACACCATGTAAATAATATTATTTCCCAACTTACCGGGCATATTGATTTAATCCATCTAAATCTCACCCACTGGTAAATCAAAGAAATAAATACTAAGTACATGTGCCCATTATTATATCGGGATTAAGAGCATGTACAACATAATATCCGAGGTCCGATTCAATTATGTAGTAAGTACTAAATTGAATCACCTCTATGTCGGTCCTACTCAATACACCTAAGTGTACTTGTGTAACTCTATGTTCAAGATAAAACAATACCAAGCTACACTACAACCATGCCAATGGTTTGTCCAAAACCATCTTGGTTGTGAGCCTCTACTTATATTTTACAAGGGACTGATAACATGATCTTCTGTGCCACACCAAGCACCATGTTATCTACAATGTAGAATATTAGACAATATGCACACATATATAATGAATATATAAAATGCAAACAATGATCATGTGATTCTTATTTCAAAATAAAATGTTCATACAGAAAAGAGCTAGGCTTTGATACATTCCAACAATCTCCCACTTATACTAAAAGACTATGTCACATCACTCGCCATACATCCGATCCCCATGTCCTCCACATGCCTATCAAATGCTACTGGAAGGGCCTTAGTGAATGGATCCGCCAGTTATCCTCCGATGCAATCTTGGCGGCAAAGAACTTCTCCTCGCTTACGATTTCTCGTATGAGGTGGTACTTGCGCCTATGTGTTTACTTGCCTTATGGGCTCGTGGTTCCTTCGAGTTTGCAACTGCACCACTGTTATCACAATAAATTGTGATAGTTCTGGGCAAACCAGGAATCACATCCAAGTCCATCAAGAAGTTCCTGAGCCATACAGCTTCCTTGGCTGCCTCAGAGGCTGCCACATACTCAGCTTCCATGGTAGAGTCCGCCACGCATTTCTGCTTGACACTCCTCCATACTATGGCTCCACCTCCAAAAGTAAACACAAACCCCGAGGTAGACTTACTCTTGTCCCTATCGATTGGAATTGTAACCCACAGGACTAATTGATCCGCCTAAACCAAAGATATAATCCCTAGTCCTTCTCGTACTTCAATATATGCTTTACCGCACCCAATGTCCTCGTCCAGATTACTCGATATTCGCTAACCATGCCCACGAAAGCAGATATCCGGTCTCGTACATAGCATAGCATACATAAGGCTTCCTACTGCCGAAGCATAAGGAACCGCCTTCATGTCCTCTATCTCCTTTGATGTTTTGGGACACATCTCTTTAGATAAAGGAACTCCATGCTTAAAAGGTAGAAAACCTTTCTTGGAGTTTAGCATGCTAAAACGAGCAAGGATAGTGTCAATGTATGAAGCTTGAGACAAGCACAACATCCTTTTCTTGCGATCCCTTATAACTTTGATCCCAAGGATGTGTCCCACTTCTCCCAAGTCCTTCATATCAAACTGTTTGGACAACCATACCCTTACGTCTGATAACACTTTGATATTGTTGCCAACTAACAAAATGTCATCTACGTATAGTACAAGAAACACCACTACGTTTTCGTCACATCTCTTGTATACACAAGGCTCATCCGGACTTTGAATAAATCCATATGATTGGATTACCTCATCAAAGCGGATGTTCCAAGATCTAGAAGCTTGCTTCAATCCATAAATGGACCAATTAAGCTTACATACAAGATGCTCTTTGCCTTTAGCAATGAATCCTCCGTTGCATATAGATGTTCTCCTCAAGACTTCCATTAAGGAAAGCTGTCTTGACATCCATCTGCCAAATCTCATAATCCATATGAGCAGCTATAGATAAGAGAATCCGGATAGACTTAAGCATAGCTACCGGCGAAAAGGTCTCCTCATAATCGATACCCTCTTTCTGAGTATACCCTTTCGCAACAAGCCTAGCTTTGAAGGTCTCAACCTTCCCGTCTACTCCTCTCTTTCTCTTGTAGATCCACTTGCATCCAATGGTTTTTACACCATCGGGTGGGTCTACTAGCTCCCAAACCTTATTAGAATCCATAGATTCTATCTCTGAATTCATCGCTTTTTGCCAAGATACTGCATCTCTATCTTGGATTGCCTCGTCATATGTCCAGGGATCAGGTTCATGTTCACCAAGGACTAAGTCCGAAGACTCTCCCAAAAACATGAATCTGTCGGGTTGTCTAACAACCCTCCCACTACGACGAGGTGCCTCCTGTGTATGCTCTGTGACACGCGGTGCAGTGACTTGTGGTGTCTCCTCTTGTACCGGTGGTACTGAAGTCGGGACTTCCCCTGTCAACTCCTCAAGAACAATCCTACTCGTGGGCTTGTGGTTCATCAAATAGTCCTCCTCTAGAAATCTGGCATTCGTACTCACGATCACCTTCTGATCTCTAGGACTATAGAATAAACCACCCTTCGTTCCCTTGGGGTAGCCAACAAACAAGCGCACTTCTGTACGAGATTCCAACTTACCAGCATCTCCCTTCAGCACATGTGGTGGACTACCCCAAATCCGAATATGTCTTAGACTAGGCTTTCGCCCAATCCACAACTCTGTGGGAGTAGAGGGTGCTGACTTAGATGGAACCAAGTTCAGAATGTGTGCTGCTGTTTCCAGAGCAAACCCCCAGAACGAATCAGGTAACTCAGAATAACTCATCATCGATCTGACCATCTCCATAAGAGTCCTATTCCTTCGCTCCGCCTGTGCGGTGCCAAAGTGACAATTGGGATTGAATCCCAGCCTCTGATAAGTAACTCCTAAACTCTCCCAAGAGGTACTCGCCACCATGATCAGATCGTAATGTCTTGATACTTTTACCTTGACGGTTCTCCACATCAGCCTTGAATTCTTTGAACTTGTCAAAGCATTCAGACTTGCGGCGCATCAAGTAAAATGTATCCATACCTTGAATAATCGTCTATAAAAGAGACGAAGTATTCAAAGCCACCTCTTGCCTGGATAGACATAGGACCGCACAAATCAGAATGAACCAATTCTAACACATCTTTGGCCCTATACCCTTGGCCTTGAAAGGCCTCTTGGTCATTTTACCTTCCAAGCAAGATTCGCAGTTGGGAGATCCTCCACCACTAATGAACCCAAAGGTCCATCACTATCAACCTTTGAATTCTACTTAGGTTAATATGACCAAGCCTTAGATGCCAAAGATATGTTTGGTTCATTTGAAAGGTTCTTTTCTCTTATTAGATTTAGAAGATGAGCTATTTACTTATTTGCATCGTGGGAGTTTTTGGTTCAAGAGTATATAAATTGCCAACCAATGTACTGTATCAGATAATCTCCCTATTCCTTTTATAACCACCTTGTCATTAAAAGAAATAGAATATCCATCCATAAACAATTTAGAAACCAAATTAAATTCTTTCTAAAAGTAGGTACATAAAGAAAATTTCTTAAAACCAAAAATTTATTCCTATCAAAAGATAAATAAACGCCTCCCACTAATAGCCGCCACCTTTGAAGCATTGCCCATGAAGACGTGATTTCTCCTCACTAGTCGTCGGGTTTCGAACCCTACAAAGTATTGCAGACATGATCGTGGCTCTCAGATCTACACACCGTGCAATCGATAGATAACACCGCTAAACATGTTTCAACAACTAAACAAGAAGATATACCTTTATTCTTTCGAGGACAGTCCGCCTTCCAATGTCCAGTCTGCTTGCAAGTGAAGCACTTGCCTTTCGGCTTCACTCCTGCCTGAGGTCCTCCTGCCACTTTCTTCGCTCCACCTTGCTTCTTCTTCTTCTTACCTTTCGGTTTAGAGGAAGAAACCTTCTGAGCGACCATGGCTTGAGAACTCTGACGAAAAAGCCCCTCTGCCGCCTGGAGTTCTGTCAGAAGCTCCGCCAACGAATACAACCTCTTGTTCATGTTGTAGTTGAGGCGGAACTGCTCAAAACTCCTAGGCAGAGACTGGAGAATGATATCGACCTGGGTTTCTATCGATCTCAGCTCGAGGACTTCCATCTCATTAAGATGAGCCATCATCTTGAGAACATGATCCCTAACGGGTGTTCCCTCGACCATGGTGGTCGTCATCAAGTTTCTCATTGCCTCCTGCCTAGCCGCCCTACTCTGATGTCCGAAAAGTTCCTTGAGATTGAACATCATGTCATAAGCTGTGGCTATGGCCTGATGCTGATGTTGCAGCACATTTGACATAGATGCCAAAATGTAACACCGCGCCATCTCATCTGCCTTAACCCATTTCTTATAACGTTCTATCTCCTTTTCATCAGAGTCATCTGAGGGCTTAGGAGGACAGACCTCGAAGAGTACAAATTTGTACTCTTCCGCAGTTAAGACAATATCCAGGTTTCTTTTCCAATCAATGTAGTTTGGACTAGTAAGTTTGTTTTCTTTTAAAATCACAGCAAGTGGGTTGAAAGCCATTTTAAAATCCAAAAAATCACAATGATAAAAAATATTAGATTTCAAAAAATTATTGATTCCTCAAAACAATAAAATTCAGAAATCAACCAACACCTCAAAACACCGAGAATATCGCATGCCACGATAGTGTGGACGTATACGAATTCTACATTTGTAAGAGGAGGTTTTACCCATTAATTTTATTATCTTGTCAACCTTACTTTTTGACAAATAAAATTAATAGTTGGTTCCTCTTTAGCCCTACAAATAAAAGCAGTGACTCCGATGGGGAGGATACTTTTATTTGCATCTAAGTGTGCACCATTACATGATACTAAGGGAATTATTTCGGATTATGTGCCTTACCGATGGGGAAGTACACACGCTCCTAAATAATTTCCTATAACCATTATTTGACCTAGTGATCCGCAAACAAACCCATCCGATGGGGAGGAAGGCACTCAAAGCCAACGCGCAAGTTTGTTGCATCACACGTCAAATTGTAATGGAGGTCACGGGAATTAATTAAAATATCCCTCTCCCACTTAGTAAATTGCAATTGAGGAATTTTAAAACACACACAACATGCATATAAAACAAATAAGCAATAAATATGGAAAAAACAGAATTTTTTTCCAACTATTATGGCATTGTCCTCCAATATGCATCCCGTCGTGTCGCCACCTCGTCCGCTCCATCTTTTCCCGTGCGCAAGTCACCAAAGAGTTCCGAGCCGAGATAAATCATTTTATTTACATCCATCGATCCTATACTCCACGAAGGAGTGTACAAATAATCTAGATCGAAAGTAAACTAAAATGATCAGCTAAACAATGCCGTATTTAATTACAAAAATTAAATACTAATCTAGCCTCGTCAACCCCGAGGATTCAAATAATAAATTTTTACACACATCCATTCACATACACACACATGGCCATAATAGTCGGATCTTATGCTTGCAACCAAAGAGTTAAACTACGCATATCCTACTATTATCCGACACATATAATATATGAAAAATGCATAAAAAATTAACCGAATCCAAAACACACAAAACCGGAAACCATGGCTCTGATACTAGTTGTAGGGTGTTCGCTTTCGGAGGCTCATTGGCTCCCATGTCCCCGGATTAAAATTTTCACTAATGAAAGAATTAATCCGGATGGGATGAGCTTCCTTAGCACAACCTATTCGTCGTCGTGCTAACAACTTGAGTGGTCGCTTGAACAAACTAGTTGTTCAAGCAACACAACTCTTCTAGTTGGTTAGCCGCGGAAGAGACGACGGATGGATCGCCGGTTTTTGTGTTTGTCTTGGGGGTCCATGATTATACAATATATATTCACACACACACATGAATAATCAAAACAAATAAGAACATGCTCAGATCTGTACATAAAGTTAAAATAACTTTATACCTTACGATCTTCTATCGTATGTCCTTTCCTTCTCGTGGACGACGTGTGGACGAAGATCCTCCACGAGTAGAAGCCTTCTAGATCGAGTTCTCCTCTTCCTTGTCCGCTGCGAACAAAGAGAAGAACCACAAATACCTTTCCTATCTAGAACCGGCCACCAAGCTAGGAAGTTTGATGCAACCGCCGGCCAAGGAATGAATAGATGAGGCGCCGACCACCAATACAAAGGGAACCGCCGGCCACCTTGGAAATTGGAGGAAGATGATCTTGCCGGCCACCTTTGGGAGGAGAACCGCTGGCAAAGGAAGAAGAGAGTGGCTAATGTGAAGGGCGCCGGCCAAGGAATGCTTGAAGGAGGTGGGTGCCGGCAACAATTTTGGATGAAGATGGTTGCCGCCCAACCTTACTCCAAACCCTAGCCGCCCAACTCTTTCCAAACCCTAATCCCAATTTGAATTATCTTGATCATTATTGTCGCCCAACCCTAAGCATCTATTTATAGAATAGGGCTTAAGCCTCCTTTAATCTCCACCGTCGGATCTAGGGATTCAATCTCTACCGTCGGATCTAGGGTTTTATCCCAACCGTCGGATCTAGAGTTTAATCCCAACCGTCGGATCTAGGATTTCATCCCAATCGTCGGATCTAAGGTTTCATCCCAACTGTCGGATCTAGGGTTTTATCCCAACCGTCGGATCTAGGGATTTAATCCCAACCGTCGATTCTAGGATTTCATCCTAACCATCGGATCTAGGGATTTAATCCCAACCGTTGGTTCTAGAGTTTCATCCAACCATCGGATCTAGGGATTTAATCCCAACCGTTGGTTCTAGGTTTTGTTTTACATTCTTGGATCTAGACTTCACAAGGATTGTATTAGGCTACGATAGGGACCATAAGGAAGAGTTGGGTCTTGGCCACCCGATGGATCGGAACCACACAAACATGATCCATCAATGATGTTCCATTCCACTAGAGGATCATCATTGAACTACCTCACCAACCCCCATAAATCAATATGGACTCCATATATTATTTGTACATTAATCTCCCCGTGTTTAAGATATCGAATGTCCGTGAATTAACTGATTTACTGACTATTAATTAATTAACATCTAATTCCTCGAGTAGTACCACTCAACCTTATCATCATGTTGACTAAGTCAACCAGCTGGGTTTACATGATGAACCTTATGAGCTCCTCAAGGGGATATCATCAACCTAATATATAGGACACGGTTTCCTCCTATAATCAACGGCACACCATGTAAATAATATTATTTCCCAACTTACCGGGCATATTGATTTAATCCATCTAAATCTCACCCACTGGTAAATCAAAGAAATAAATACTAAGTACATGTGCCCGTTATTATATCGGGATTAAGAGCATGTACAACATAATATCCGAGGTCCGATTCAATTATGTAGTCAGTACTAAATTGAATCACCTCTATGTCGGTCCTACTCAATACACCTAAGTGTACTAGTGTAACTCTATGTTCAAGATAAAACAATACCAAGCTACACTACAACCATGTCATTGGTTTGTCCAAAACCATCTTGGTTGTGAGCCTCTACTTATATTTTACAAGGGACTGATAACATGATCTTCTGTGCCACACCAAGCTCCATGTTATCTACAATATAGAATATTAGACAATATGCACACATATATAATGAATATATAAAATGCAAACAATGATCATGTGATTCTTATTTCAAAATAAAATGTTCATACAGAAAAGAGCTAGGCTTTCAGTATACATTCCAACAATCTTAACAGACTGTAAGACTAAAACATCGTTTCCTATAAGTAATAAGTCATCGACATACAATACTAGGACCACGACTGCACTCCCACTAACCTTCTTGTACACACAAGGTTCGTTTGGATTTTGTGAGAAATCAAACTTTTTGATTGTCTCATCAAAACGGATATTCTAGCTCCTGGATGTTTGCTTCAATCCATATATAGACCGTCGCAATTTGCATACCTTGGTTTTATCAACTGATGTGAAACCCTTAGGTTGTATCATATACACATCCTCGAGCTGGTTTCCATTAAGAAAATCTGTTTTCACATCCATTTTCCATATCTCAAAATCATAATGAGGTGGTATGGCCAGGAGCATCCGAATGGATTTAAGCATAGCAATAGGCGAATAGGTTTCATCATAATCAACACCTTGCTTTTGCGATATCCTTTCGCCACTAGTCTAGCCTTATAGGTAATCACATTACCATCCATGTTTGTTTTCTTCTTGAAAACTCACTTGCACCCTATAGGCTTTATGCCTTCAGGTGGGTCAACCAAGTTCCAAACTTGGTTTTCATACATGGAATCCATTTCTGACTTCATGGATTCAAGCCACTTATCCCTTTCTGAACTTGTCAGAACTTCTTCATAACTGGTAGGCTCCTCATCATCAATGAGTAACACATCGTTCGATTCACTTACGAGAAATTCATATCTCTCAGGAATATTGTGTGTTCTACCAGATCTACGAAGATATGATGTTTCAATAGGTCCAGCCGATTGCTCATCACTATGAGTTATCAGTTGTTGTGCTTCACCAGGTATCTCATCAATGTCTATTTGAGTCTCTCGAGCCTCCTCAAGCTCGATGACACTCCCACTATTTTCTTGCAAGAGAAACTCTTTCTCTAGAAACACAGCGTGCCTTGAAACAAACACCTTTTGTTCCACAGGATGATAGAATTGGTAACCCCTTGTTTCTTTAGGGTATCCAATAAATAGATATTTATCAAACTTAGCATCCAATTTTTCTGATACAGTCCGCTTCACATAAGCAGGACAACCCCATATCTTTAATTAAGATACATGAGGTTTCTAACTATTCCATATCTCATATGGAGTAGTAGAGACTACCTTGGTTGGCATTCTGTTTAACAAGTAAACAACTGTCTGAAGTGCATAGCCCCAAAAGGACTTGGGAAGATTCGCATGATTCATCATTGACCTGACCATGTCCAACAAGGTCTGGTTACGGCTCTCAGATACACCATTATGCTGTGGTGTATATGGCGGAGTCTATTGAGACAATATACCATTGTCTCTTAGATAATCAAGAAACTCTTGACTTAAGTATTCACCACCTCGATCCGATCGAAGTATTTTAATACTCTTGTCATGTTGTTCCTCTACTTCATTTCTGAATTCTTTGAACCTTTCAAAGGCTTCAGATTTGTGTTTCATCAAGAACACATACCCAAATCGTGAGTGATCATCGGTGAAGGTAATGAAGTAGTTATAGCCTCCTAAAGCTTGAGTTGACATAAGTCCACATACATCTGTATGTATTAGACCTAGCAACTCTCCCACTCATTCACCTTTTTCTGTAAAAGGTAACTTAGTCATCTTTCCTTTTAAGCATGATTCACATGTATCGTATGAATCCAATTCAAACGATTCCAGAATTCCACATCGGTGTAATTTGGACATGCGTTTCTTGCTTGCATGGCCAAGATGATAATGCCACATGTAGGAGTCTAATTGATTATCCTTTCAAGCACACTTGTTGCTCGCTTCGATATTCAAAATGTCACTGGATACATCCAATGTATAAATACCATTGCTTAAAGTTCCAGTCCCATAAAGAATGCCATTCAAAGTTATGTAACAACAATTGTTACTAAAAGTTAAATGGTGCCCATTTATATTTAAATAAGAAATAGAAATGATGTTCTTTATCATCAAAGGAAGATAAAAGCAATTGTCCAGTTCTAAGAAAAGTCCTGTAGGGAGTCTCAAGAAATACGTTCCGATGGCGAGTGCAGCAACCTTTGCTCCATTCCCAACACGTAAATTTGACTCTCCCTTGATGAGTCTTCTTCTATTCCTTAGCCCATGTATGTCATTAAATATATATGAGTCACACCCAGTATCCAATACCCAAGTGTTTCAGGAAATAGAATGACAATCAATAACGAAGATATCTGAAGAAGATGGGGCATCTGATGCCTTATTCTTCTTCACGAACTCAAGATAAATCTTGCAATTTCTTCGCCAATGGCCCTCTTTGTCATAATGATGGCAAGTGCCCTTTTTAGCTGGTTCTGCCTTTTTAGCCCTTTTCTTCCCTTTCTGCTATTCCTTTGACTTCCTCTTAGAACCTTTCTTCGAGGAATCAACTCACAGCACCGTCCCTTGCTCATGCTTCTCAGAAGGCTCCACAGTCTTCAGCATGTTGAGCAGTACCATAGATGAACCTTCTTGCATCTCAGAGGTGAAGAGGAGCATGGAGACTTCGAACCTTTCGAATCTCACTTGCTAATCAAATAACTCATAAAGATGAAAGACTATGGTATGAGCATCCATATGCTCATGCTGCTTCAGCAGCTCAGGTACCATCGGGGCTAGCATGATGCAACTTGCCAGTTCAGAATCAGTCACATGTTTCTGATAGACCAACAATTGGTCTGGAGTTGCAACGTCACTAGGATGGGCGGGAAGAGGCGCTTCGAGGACATGCGCAAGCTTTTCATCTTGAGAACAATTCTCAAGTTTCTAAGCCAGTCCAAGAAGTTCGACACAGTCAATTTATTTGAATCCATGATAGAGTGCAAATTCAAAGACATCATGATCAATCAATTATCCTAGAAATACAACATGAGCATATATGAGAAAGATGATTTAAAATGCATCAATATACATTTATAAATCCCATTCATTTTTTCGAATTTCAAAAAACCCAAAATCACTTCGGGAGATCGTAGGTCCATCTCCGAATGGGCTGATATCCAACATAGATATGAACAACCTTGGAGGGAGTCCAACAAGCCATTCATAACTACGATAGTAGGTATCAAATATACCGATTGCATATCACATATATGAAACTATCACAATGTGCTATCAACTTATTGAATGTTCACACATACATCAGGTTGTTAACACATTAACAAGTATGCATCATATGCATTGCACCCAACTTCACCTCCCTTCACATTGACCTTGGAGAGCGTCCAACAAGCCGATGCTCCAAGTTAAAGCCAACCCATTAATCAAGACATAGTTTTAATATGGTTAGAGCGCATTCAACCAATTAGCCCGGCTTGGAGAGAGTTCAACAACCAAAGCTAACGATTGACCTCTGACTCTTACCATATTAGTATTAAACTATTCCATGGTTTGAACATGTTCGGGTTCGAGCCGGGCTTGGAGAGAGTCCAACAACCCAAACAAGAAACGGAACTCTGGTTCTAACCATATTAATGGAAGGTGTAGGCTTTAATATTGAGTAAGGGTTTTTATGTCTCATCCTCTTTGCATGCAAATAACTATTATCTACATGGCATGATATACATAGCATACATCTACATGTCATGGCACGCATGACCTAATGATATGCTTCTAATGAAATTACATGGCATACAATTATGACATGTACAAAATTTTCTTATATGTCATAACTATTTATGGAAATAAAATATGTTTGAGATTTGATTCTCCAAATCAAATCATGATTAAATTAGGAAACAAATTTTCAAATCTAATCACATATTTTATTTGTGGAAAGTGTTGAATAAGGAAAGTCAATTTAGGAAACAAATTTCCTAAATCATCAAAACTACTTAGGGAAATAAAATATTTTTAAGATTTGATTTCCCAAATCAAATCATGATTAAATTAGGAAACAAATTTCCAAATCTAATCAAATATTTTATTTATAGAAAATATCAATTTCCATAA
The DNA here is from genome assembly GCA_025175895.1 of Wurfbainia villosa. NCBI lineage: Eukaryota > Viridiplantae > Streptophyta > Magnoliopsida > Zingiberales > Zingiberaceae > Wurfbainia > Wurfbainia villosa. Next base: position 73,179,243 of record CM046000.1, on the reverse strand, counting down.
ATACTTCCAACTTTTCAAAAGTAGAAGATTTCTATAAATACTTCTAGACATCCCAAAATTAAAAATTTCCATAAATATTTCTAACTTTCCAAAAGTAGAAAATTTCTAGAAATACCATTATGACTATCGCAAAACAATTTTACGATTATGTCGAAACACAACCTGTGCTCTGATACCACTGTTGGGTTTCCGGCACCGCGACGAGTGTGTGTTAGAACATGTTTCGTAAACATGTGCGCAACGAAAGAAATAAAATAATAAATCTAATTTATTACAACATACACACCACACGCATGCATAGTACAACATGTGTAGACATAACCATAAATTCAAGTTTTGCAATAAAAGAAAATTTATACTACGTATACCTTACGTATCACGTGTAGCGGGAAAAGCATCAACCGGAACGATCCTTGCTAGAATCGTCTCTATCCGTATCCACGCCGAGTATCTTCAGGATGACTTCACAAAGTCATGAGCCTCGTCTTCTTATGAGTTACTAGCCTCATGTCGAAGACGATGTGATCGAGAGAAGATCACAATCCGAATCAAAATTCGGATTCAAAATGAGTCCTCAAAAACTCACTTCTCCGGAGAGGTATTCGTCAACCGTTTGATGAATCCTTCGTCCTCCACCTATGAGGATTACCGGAGATCGAATCCCCGGCAAGGAAGCCGCTGTCGGAGCTCCGAACGTCGTCCAAATGATGCTCCGACACAAAATAAACAAGCTGTCTAGAAAAACTGGACTGCTTTGGTGGAGGAATAGGGTCGGCCAAATAAGGAAGCTAGACGCTCACCTTGTCGCCAGACCAAAAGAATATCACCAGAGGGTCACCGGAGGATCACCAGCTGAAGCTTGGATGCCGACAACATACTTGGATGGCAGCACAAAGCTGGGCGATGGCTAGGGATGGGTGCCGACCACTAGAGGAGAGGAGGGGTGGGCGGCAACTAGGGATTGCATGAATTAGGTTTTCACAAAACATTTAAGCCCTATTTTATAGAGAACAACTTCTCCTAATGGTTATCGGATCATAACCAAAAGCCCGTTAACCCGCTCGATTAATTTAAGTTAAAATAAACTAAACCATGTTGGTCTATTTTAAGTTAAAACGAACTGAACCAACTTTGGTTCATTCGTTTAAAACAAACCAAACCCTTTGGTTTATTCTCCTCCATTGGATTAGAACCAAACCAATTTGGTTCATCCATCATGTCTTCATAAGACATGGTCCATCCACGCTTCCATTGTGACTGAAACGATTTCATGCTCTCTCCTTGTTTGATCCAACCAAACCTAGTTTCTCTCGGTTTGAGAATCTCATTCTCAAGCTCGTTTTAAATCCTTCAGATTACGCTCATTGTGCATGTGACAAAATATGTTCTCGATTTATGTTGGACGTCTATAATTAACCATCAATTATAGAACGATCATAAGTGACACCTAGTAGTACATCATGATCCCCAATTAACCGAAAAAATCAACGGTTGATCCATAACTATTTCTGTAACTCTTTAGCAGCTACAATGAATCATGCCCTATTCCCTTCACTCATCTTATACCCTCTTGGTTCAGGACATGGTCTATAGTGTCAAACCCCACTAGGTTGACTACGTCACACCTAGCCCAAGTTTCATTTCCTCGTCCTACGAATTCTAGTTATTGCACATGTATCGAAGAGTACCTTACTCTAAACATGTAATGCTTTGGCCAAAGACTTTAGTAACAATCCGACGAGAGGCCATGGGTATACATCTCCTCGCATGGAGTGGTGAATCCTTTATGTGCTATTCAAACATCTTCGATCACTTCGACTTATACCCAATCATCCCGGGTCCACATCTCCTCAGAGATGCTTGCTTAAGATGTCAAAGCATAAGTCTTCATGATCAAGATGACTTGAATACCGCAAGTCAAAGGAACATCACACTTAAGCTGTAGTAAGAACTTCATTGACATATCTATATATGAAGAGAACCATATGAAGTCTTACGGCTGGTCACTCCAATGAACTAGTTCCCGTAACTAGCATCCACAATTAACTCCGGACATCACAATGTCTCCAGCCAGTGAGAATCAGATGCTTGGATACACCAAGGAGTAAAACTCGTGCTAGTCTCGACAGAATCGATGGTGTCTAAATCCATCAATTCATCGACTAGGGATAATTTCGATACATCACAATTACACATGTAGAGATACTCACTAGTTGTGATCCAATCACAAATTCTCTCATGCTGTGAATCGTAACGTGGACATTCAGTAAATGAGTTTAAGATCTAATCAAATACATGAAAACATGTATACTCAAATAGTGAATCTTCATTTATCATATAAATGGTTCAAACATAAGGCGATTGCCTTAGGATATCTCTCATATATTACTAACAACCTCGTGCTAGTCTCGACAGAATCAATAGTGTCCAAATCCATCAATTCATCGATTAGGGATAATTCTGATATATCACAATTACACATGTAGAGATACTCACTAGTTTGATCCAATCACAAATTTTTTCATGCTGTGAATCGTATCGTGGACATTCAGTAAATGAGTTTAAGATCCAATCAAATACATGAAAACATGTATACTCAAATAGTGAATCTTCATTTTTCATATAAATGGTTCAAACATAAGGCGATTGCCTTAGGTCATCTCTCATATATTACTAACACGTGCAACTCAAATTCACAAAAGAGCTCATCTAATTTAACCAAAGAAAGATCCCTAGAGACCTTATAGGCATATACCATTGAAGCCCATAAGATTGTTCTAGGGAAGGCTTGGAGCACATACCTTACAAGGTCTCGGTTGTCGACCTTCTCACCTATCACATGTAGTCCGTTGACAACTTCCTTGAAGCGACCGTGCATTTGGCTCACGATCTCATTGGTCTTCATGGCGAAACTTTGGAGTTGGCCTATTAAGAGATCTCTCTTGGCTCTTATTGTTTCCTTGGATCCCTCGTTGAGCACAATTAATTTCTCCCAAAGCTCCTTCGCCGATTCAAAAGGCCCCACCTTGCTTAGTTGCTCCTTTGACAACCCACATTGAAGTGTGGTTGTTGCTTTGGCGTTGGCTTGAGCCTTCTTGGCCATGTCCCTCGTCCAATCCTTGGTCGGTATGGTCGCTCCGTGTTCATCGACCGACTTCTCGAATTCGTCTACAATGCTAAACCAATTTTCAATATCGTTCATAAGGTAGTATTCCATCCTACCTTTCTAGTAGCCGAAGTCATTGCCATCGAAAAATGGAGGCCTCGCCGTGCTATACCCCTCTTGGAAATCCATCTTGCCCTGATTGATTGTTAGATCTTCCGATGTGATCCAGGCTTTGATACCACTTGTAGAGGATCTTTGGAAGCTAGAAGGGGGGGGGGTAAATAGCTTATTTTCGTTTCTACAAAAATGATTAGCCGAAGCACAACAAAAACAATAGTAAAAGAAAATAAAAGTACAATGCTAACACAAATCCTTTAAGTGGTTCGGAGATAATGCTCCTACTCCACGGCGATCCTTAAGGTGGATCAACCCTAATCAATCTCACTAAGAAGATTTCTTTTACAACAACCCTCCTCTTCTTACAAAGGATGAATATGAAGTTTAGAGAGGAGGAGGGGAATTAAAACACTAGAAAGCTTGGAAAAATCATGGAGGCTTGAGATGATGATCAGAAAGTAAGCATTAACCCTCTCAACCACTATAAGCCCTCTTTTTATAGAGAGAGGGCTGATTTTCCCATTGAAGCACGATCAGTCGACTGATGTACAACATCAGTCGACTACCGCCGCGGTTAACGACTTTTGAATAGCCTGATTTGCGGGATTCATAATCATCATCTTTCGACGGCACTCTCATCAGTCGACTGATCCATCCATCAGTCGACTGATGGAGTGATCAGTCGAGTGATCACAGAGCACAGTCGAGTGAGACTCCATTCTGTGCCCATGTTTAACTTGAACAGTCGACTGCCACTGTTTGGCAGTCGACTGATGGCGACATCAGTCGACTGCCATGACTAGGCAGTCGACTGTTCGTCAGCTTTTCAGCCTGACTCAGTCGAGCACCTTAACAGTCGACTGATATATCATATCTATCGACTGATACTAATCAATTATGAATAATTCATACTTGAAATGACTCCCTAGACCTAGACTCAACCTTCTAGCTCTTCCTTAAGCCTTGCGCCTCCAGGATCCCTCCGAGTCCATGACTTGTTCATCCTTTGTGCCTGCTTCCAAGAGCTTCCTTCGATTTTGTCATGTCTTGGGTTTCCCTTTGCCAAAGCGTGCTTGGACTTTACGCCGCCAAGACTACATGGTTGGACTTACGCTGCCAAGACTTGCCTTTGGACTTCCTTTGCCAAGATCACACTTGGACTTTGCCTTTACCAAGTCTTCATACTTGGATTTTCCTATCACTTAAACATGTTCACAATTAGATCACAAGGTATTGCCTAACTTAGGTGATTATCCAAACATCAAAACATATAAATGCTTGGGGCATTGTTGCACCAACACCTAAGACCTCCTCCACTTTTTGCCGCCGCCCAAACCTAGCTCCAAACCCTAATTCTCCTAGTGTTTCTTGCTGCCCAAGCTAAGGAGAGCAAACCCTAGAATCCTTGATTCATTGTTGCCGCCCAAGCCCTAGCCCTCCTTTTATATAGTTAGGCTTAAGCCTCCTTTCAATCTCCACCGTCGGATCTAGATATTTAATCTCCACCATCGGATCTAGAGATTTAATCTCCACCGCCGGATATAGGCTTCATGAGGTTTTTAATGGGTTACAATAGGGACCATGAGGAGGAGTTGGATCTTGGCCACCCAATGGATCTGACCCACATAAAATCTGATCCATTAATCATAATCCATTCCACTAGAGGATTATCATTGATCTACCTCACCAACCCCCATAAATAAATATGGGCTCCATATATTAATTGTATAAATATCTCCCCGTGTTTAAGATCTCAAATGCCCGTCAATTAATTAATTTACTGACAATTAATTAATCAACATCTAACTCCATGAGTAGTACCACTCAACCTTATCATCATGCCGGACCATGTCCACCTACAGGGTTTACATGATGATTCTTATGAGCTTCTCAAGGGAACATCATCATCTTAATATATAGGACACGGTTTCCTCCTATAATCAATGGCATGCCATGTAAATAATATTATTTCTCAACTTATCGAGCCTATCGATTTACTCTATAAATCTCACCCATTGGTAAATCAAAGAAATAAATACTAAGTACATGTTCCCGTTATTATATCGGGATTAAGAGCATATACATCATAATATCCGAGGTCTGATTCAATTATGTAGTCAGCAATAAATTGAATCACCTTTAAGTCAGTCCTGCTCAATACACACAAAGTGTACTAGTGTAATTCTATGGTCAAGACAAACCAATACCAAATTACACTACAACCATACCAATGGTTTGTCCAAAACCAACTCGCTTGTGAGCCTTTACTTATACTCTACAAGGAACTGATAACATGATGTCCCGTGTGACATTACATACCATGTTATCTACAATGTAATGTATCAGACAATATGCATAATCATAAATATGCAAACATTGATCATGTGATTATTATTTCAAAAATAAAGATGTTCATATAAATGATAGACTTTTCAGTATACATCCCAATAATCTCCCACTTATACTAAAAGACTATGTTGTCCTCATACTGCCATACATCTAATTCTCATTCCCTCCACATGCCTATCAAAAGCTCTCGCTGGATGAGCCTTAGTTAAAGGATCTGCCAGGTTATCCTCTGATGCAATCTTGGCTACAACAACATCTCCTCGCTTTACGATTTCTCGTATCAGGTGGTACTTGTGCTCTCTGTGTTTACTTGCCTTATGGGCTCGTGGTTCCTTCAAGTTTGAAATTGCATCACTGTTATCACAATAAATTGTGATAGTTCTGGGCAAATCAGGAATCACATCCAAGTCCATCAAGAAGTTCCTGAGCCATATAGCTTCTTTGGCCGCCTCGGAGGTTGCCACATACTTAGCTTCCATGGTAGAGTCCGCCATGCATTTCTGCTTGACACTCCTCCATACTATGGCTCCACCTACCAAAGTAAACACAAAACCTGAGGTAGACTTACTGTTATCCCTATTTGATTGGAAGTCGGAATCTGTGTAACCCATACGGAGTAATTGATCTGCCTGGTATACCAACATATAATCTCTAGTCCTTCTCAGGTATTTCAATATATGCTTTATCGCAGTCCAATGTCCCTGTTCTAGATTACTCTGATATCTGCTAACAATACCAATGGTAAAGCAGGTATCCGGTCTCGTACATAGCATAACATACATGAGGCTTCCTACTGCCGAAGCATAAGGAACCGCCTTCATCTCCTCTATCTCCTTTGATGTTCTAGGACACATCTCTTTAGATAAAGGTACTCCATGCCTAAAAGATAGAAAACCTTTCTTGCTAAAATGAGCCAAAATGGTGTCTATGTATGAAGCTTGAGATAATCACAACATCCTTTCCCTGCGATCCCTTATAACCTTGGTCCCAAGGATGTGTTCCACTTTTCCTAAGTCCTTCATATCAAACTGTTTGGACAACCATACCCTTACGCCCGATAACACCTTGACATTGTTGCCAATTAACAAAATGTCATCTACGTATAGTACAAGAAATACCACTACATTTTCGTCACATCTTTTGTATACACAAGACTCATCCAAACTTTGAATAAATCCATAAGACTGGATTACCTCATCAAAGCAGATGTTCCAAGATCTCGAAGCTTGCTTCAATCCATAAATGGACCGATTAAGCTTGCACACAAGATGCTCTTTGCCCTTTGCAATGAATCATTTTTGTTGCTCCATATAGATGTTTTCCTCAAGACTTCCATTAATAAAAGCTATCTTGACATCCATCTTCCACACCTTATAATCCATATGAGTAGCAATACATAAGAGAATCCGAATAGAATTAAGCATGGCTACCAACGAAAAGGTCTCCTCATAATCGATGCCCTCTTTCTGAGTATACCCTTTCACAACAAGCCTCGCTTTGAAGGTCTCAACCTTCCCGTCTATTCCTCTCTTTATTTTGTAGATTCACTTGCATCCAATGGTTTTTACACCATTGGGTGGTTCTACTAGCTCCCAGACCTGATTTGAATATATAGATTCTATCTCAGAATTCATTGCACTTTGCCAAGATATCGCATCTTTATCTTGGATTCCCTCATCATATGTCCAGGGATCAAGTTCATGTTCGCCAGCGACCAAATCAGAAGATTCTCCCAAGAATATAAATCTATCAGGCTATCTAACAACCCTCCCACTACGACAAGGTATCACCTGTGTATCCTCTGTGACACGTGGTGCAGTCACTTATGGTATATCCTCTTGTACCAGTGGTACTGAAGTAGCGACTTCCCCTCTCAATTCCTCCAGAACAATCTTACTCATGGGCTCGTGGTTCATCACATAGTCTTCCTTTATAAATCTGACATTCGTGCTAATGATCACTCTATGATCTCTTGGACTATAAAATAAACCACCTTTCGTTCCTCTAGGATAGCCAACGAACATGCACACTTCTGTACGTGGTTCCAACTTATGAGCATCTGCCTTCAGCACATGTACTGGACTCCCCTAAATCCGAATATGTCTCAGACTAGGCTTTCGCCCAGTCCACAATTCTGTGGTAATAGAAGGCACTGATTTAGATGGTACTAAGTTCAGAATATATACTGTCGTATCTAGAGCATACCCCTATAACGAATCTGACAACTCAGAATAACTCATCATCGATCTAACCATCTCCATAAGAGTCCTATTTCTTCGCTCCACTACACTATTCTGCTGGGGTGTGCCAGGTGTAGACAATTGGAATTGAATCCTAGCCTCTGATAAGTAATTCCTAAACTCTCTCAAGAGGTACTCACCACCATGATCAGATCGTAGTGTCTTGATACTTTTACCTTGACGTTTCTCCACATCATCCTTGAATTCTTTGAGTCTGTCAAAGCATTCAGACTTGCGGCGCATCAAGTAAATGTATTCATATCTTGAATAATCGTCTATAAAAGAGACGAAATATTCAAAACCACCTCTAGCCTGGATAGAGATAGGATCACACAAATCAGAATGAACCAATTCCAACACATCTTTGGCTCTATACCCCTTGGTCTTAAAAGGCCTCTTTGTCATTTTACCTTCCAAGCAAGATTCACAGGTTGGGAAATCTTCCACCACTAATGAACCCAGAGGTCCATCAGCTATCAACCTTTGAATTCTACTTAGGTTAATATGACCTAACCTTAGATGCCAAAGATATGTTTGGTTCATTTTCGAAGGTTCTTTTCTCTTATTAGATTTAGAAGATGAGTTATTTACTTCTATTTGCATTGTGGGAGCTTTTGGTTCAAGGGTATATAAATTTTTTATCAATGCACCAGAACAGATAATCTCCCTATTCCTTTTTATAACAACTCTGTCATTAAAAGAAATAGAATATCCATCCATAAATAATTTAGAAACCAAAATCAAATTCTTTCTAAATAAAGGTACATAAAGGTATTTTTTTTAGAATCAAAATTTTATTCCTCTCAAAAGATAAATAAACATCTCCTACTGTAATAGCCGCCATCTTCGTAGCATCTCCCAAGTAGACGATAATCTCCCCCTCAGCCAGTCATCTGGTTTCCTGGAACCCCTGTAAAGTATTGCAGACATGATCAATGGCTCCCGTATCTACACACCAGGTGCTGGTAGATAACGCCGCTAAACATGTTTCAACGACTAGACCAAAAGATATACCTTTGTTCTGCTTTCGATTGGGGCAGTCCTTCTTTCAATGTCCAGTCTGCTTGCAAGTGAAGCACATGGCTTTCGGCTTCTTCACTCCTCTCTGAGATCCTCCCGCAACCTTTGCCCCACCTTGTTTCTTCTTCTTCTTGCCTTTCAGCTTATAACTAGAAACCTTTTGGGTAACCATGGCCTGAGCCTAAGCACTCTGATGAAAATGCCCCTCTGCCGCCTGGAGTTCTGTTAGAAGCTCTGCCAATGAATACAACCTCTTATTCATGTTGTAATTCAGGCAAAATTGCTCAAAACTGCTAGGTAGAGACTGGAGAATGATATTAACCTGGGTTTCCCCATCGATCTCAGCTCCAAGGACTTCCAGCTCATTCAAATGAGCCATCATCTTGAGAACATGATCCCTCACGGGTGTTCCCTCGATCATGGTGGTCGTCATCAAGTTTCTCATGGCTTCTTGCCTAGCATCCTGATTCTAGTGTCTAAAAAGTTCCTTGAGATTGAGTATCATGTCATAAGCAGTGGGCATGGCTTGATGCTGATGTTGCAATACATTTGACATAGAAGCCAAAATGTAACACCGCGCCATCTTATTAGCCTTTATCCACTTCTTATAACTCGCTTTCTCCTTTTCCCTAGAATCATATGCAGGCTTAGAAGGACACTCTTCGAAGAGTACATACTTGTACTCCTCAGCAGTCAAGACAATATCAAGATTCCTTTTCCAATTAACATAATTGGGTCCAGTAAGTTTATTCTCTTTTAGTATCACAGCAAGTGGGTTGAAAGTCATTTTTGAAAAACCTAAGAATCACATAGATCAAAACATTAGATTTCAAAAAATTATTGATTCCTCAAATAATAAATTTTTAAAATCAACAACACCTCAAAACACCGAGTGTTGGAATGTATACTGAAAGCCTAGCTCTTTTTGTATGAACATTTTTATTTTGAAATAAGAATCACATGATCATTGTTTGCACTTTATATTTATTATATGTGTGCATATTGTCTAATATTTTGTAAGGGTTGGCCTCAACGGAGGCTCATTGGCTCCCATGTCCCCGGATTAAAATTTTCACTAATGAAAGAATTAATCCGGATGGGATGAGCTTCCTTAGCACAACCTATTCGTCGTCGTGCTAACAACTTGAGTGGTCGCTTGAACAAACTAGTTGTCCAAGCAACACAACTCTTCTAGTTGGTTAGCCGCAGAAGAGACGACAGATGGATCGCCGGTTTTTGTGTTTGTCTTCGGGGTCCATGATTATACAATATATATTCATCCACACACATGCATAATCAAAACAAATAAGAACATGCTTAGATCTGTACATAAAGTTAAAATAACTTTATACCTCACGATCTTCTACCGTATGTCCTATCCTTCTCGTGGACGACGTGTGGACGAAGTTCCTCCACGAGTAGAAGCCTTCTAGATCGCTTTCTTCTCTACCTTGTCCGCTGCGAACAAAGAGAAGAACTCACAAATACCTTTCCTATCTAGAACCGACCACCGAATTAGGGAATTTGGTGCAACCGCCGGCCAAGGAGCAATGGATGATGCGCCGACCAACTTCAAGAATTGTTGCCGCCGGCCACTTTGGAGAATAGGGAGGAGGAAGAGAACCGGCCACCAATGGGAGGAGAACCGCCGGCCAAGGAAGAAGGGAGAAGCTTCTAGGATGGGCGTCGGCCAAGGAATTATCAATGGAAGTGGGCGCCGGCAATCAACAAGATGGAAGAGGTTGCCGCCCACTTTGCTCCAAACCCTAGCCGCCCAAAACCCTAGCCACCCAAAACCCTAACTCCAATCCTTTGATCAATCTTGCCGCCCAACCCTAAGCATCTATTTATAGAATAGGGCTTAAGCCTCCTTTAATCTCCACCGTCAGATCTAGGGATTTAATCTCCACCGTCGGATCTAGGGTTTTATCCCAACCATCGGATCTAGGGTTTATTCCCAACCGTCGGATCTAGGATTTCATCCCAACCGTCGGATCTAAGGTTTCATCCCAACCGTCGGATCTAGGGTTTTATCCCAACCGTCGGATCTAAGGATTTAATTCCAACTGTCAATTCTAGGATTTCATCCTAACCATCGGATCTAGGGATTTAATCCCAACCGTTGGTTCTAGGGTTTCATCCAACCATCGGATCTAGGGATTTAATCCCAACCATTGGTTCTAGGTTTTGTTTTACTTTCTTGGATCTAGACTTCATAAGGATTATATTAGGCTACGATAGGGACCATAAGGAGGAGTTGGGTCTTGGCCACCCGATGGATCGGAACCACACAAACTTGATCCATCAATGATGTTCCATTCCACTAGAGGATCATCATTGAACTACCTCACCAACCCCCATAAATCAATATGGGCTCCATATATTATTTGTACATTAATCTCCCCATTTTTAAGATATCGAATGTCCGTCAATTAATTAATTTACTGACCATCAATTAATTAACATCTAATTCCTCGAGTAGTGCCACTCAACCTTATCATCATGTTGACTAAGTCAACCAGCTGGGTTTACATGATGAACCTTATGAGCTCCTCAAGGGGACATCATCAACCTAATATATAGGACACAGTTTCCTCCTATAATCAACGGCACACCATGTAAATAATATCATTTCCCAACTTACCGGGCATATTGATTTAATCCATCTAAATCTCACCCACTGGTAAATCAAAGAAATAAATACTAAGTACATGTGCCCGTTATTATATCGGGATTAAGAGTATGTACAACATAATATCCGAGGTCCGATTCAATCATGTAGTCAGTACTAAATTGAATCACCTCTATGTCGGTCCTGCTCAATACACCTAAGTGTACCAGTGTAACTCTATGTTCAAGACAAAACAATACCAAGCTACATTACAACCATGCCAATGGTTTGTCCAAAACCATCTTGGTTGTGAGCCTCTACTTATATTTTATAAAGGGCGATAACATGACTTACATGCCACACCAAGCACCATGTTATCTACAATGTAAAATATTTAGACAATATGCACATATATAATGAATATATAAAATGCAAACAATGATCATGTGATTCTTGTTTCAAAATAAGTATTCATACAAAAGAGTTGGGCTTCGATACATTCCAACAATCTCCCACTTATACTAAAAGACTATGTCGTCATCACTCTGCCATACATCTGATCCCCATGTCCTCCACATGCCTATCAAACGCTTTCGCTGGAAGGGCCTTAGTGAATGGATCCGCCAGGTTATCCTCTGAAGCAATCTTGGCGACAGCAACTTCTCCTCGCTTTACGATCTCTCGTATGAGGTGCTACTTGCGCTCTATGTGTTTACTCGCCTTATGGGCTCGTGGTTCCTTCGAGTTTGCAACTGCACCACTATTATCACAATAAATTTTGATAGTTCTGGGAAAACCAGGAATCACATCCAAGTCCATCAAGAAGTTCCTGAGCCATACAACTTCCTTGGCTGCCTCAGAGGCTGCCACATACTCAGCTTCCATGGTAGAGTCTGCCACGCTTTTCTGCTTGACACTCCTCCATGCTATGTCTCCACCTCCAAAAGTAAACATAAACCCCGAGGTAGACTTACTCTTGTCCCTATCTGATTGGAAATCCGAATCCGTGTAACCCACAGGGACTAATTGATCTGCCCGGTAAACCAGCATATAATCCCTAGTCCTTCTCAGGTACTTCAATATATGCTTTACCGCAGTCCAATGTCCCTGTCCAGGATTACTCTGATATCTGCTAACCATGCCCATGGCAAAGCAGATATCCGGTCTCGTACATAGCATAGCATACATAAGGCTTCCTACTGCCGAAGCATAAGGAACCGCCTTCATATCCTCTATCTCCTTTGATGTTTTGGGACACATCTCTTTAGATAAGGAACTCCATGCCTGAAAGGTAGGAAACCTTTCTTGGACTTCTGCATGCTAAAACGAGCAAGGATAGTGTCAATGTATGAAGCTTGAGGTAAGCACAACATCCTTTTCTTGCGATCTCTTATAACTTTGATCCCAAGGACGTGTCCTACTTCTCCCAAGTCCTTCATATCAAACTGTTTGGACAACCATACCCTTACGTCTGATAACACTTTGATATTGTTGCCAACTAACAAAATGTCATCTACGTATAGTACAAGAAACACCACTACGTTTCCGTCACATCTCTTGTATACACAAGGCTCATCCGAACTTTGAATAAATCTATATGATTGGATTACCTCATCAAAGCGGATGTTCCAAGATCTAGAAGCTTGCTTCAATCCATAAATGGACCGATTAAGCTTACATACAAGATGCTCTTTGCCTTTAGCAATGAATCCCTCTGGTTGCCGCATATAGATGTTCTCCTCAAGACTTCCGTTAAGGAAAGCTGTCTTGACATCCATCTGCCATATCTCATAATCCATATGAGCTGCTATAGATAAGAGAATCCGGATAGACTTAAGCATAGCTACCGGCTAAAAGGTCTCCTCATAATTGATACCCTCTTTTTGAGTATACCCTTTCGCAACAAGCCTAGCTTTGAAGGTCTCAACCTTCCCGTCTACTCCTCTCTTTCTCTTGTAGATCCACTTGCATCCAATGGTTTTTACACCATCGGGTGGCTCTACTAGCTCCCAGACCTGATTAGAATCCATAGATTCTATCTCTGAATTCATCGCTCTTTGCCAAGATACTGCATCTCTATCTTGGATTGCCTCGTCATATGTCCAGGGATCAGGTTCATGTTCACCAGGGACTAAGTCCGAAGACTCTCCCAAAAACATGAATCTGTCGGGTTGTCTAACAACCCTCCCACTACGACGAGGTGCCTCTTGTGTATGCTTTGTGACACGCGGTGCAGTGACTTGTGGTGTCTCCTCTTGTACCGGTGGTACTGAAGTCGGGACTTCCCCTGTCATCTCCTCAAGAATAATCCTACTCGTGGGCTTGTGGTTCATCACATAGTCTTCCTCTAGAAATCTGGCATTCGTACTCATGATCACCTTCTGATCTCTAGGACTATAGAATAAACCACCCTTCGTTCCCTTAGGGTAGCCAACAAACAAGCGCACATCTGTACGAGATTCTAACTTACCAGCATCTCCCTTCAGCACATGTGCTGGACTACTGTAACGCCCGTAAAATTCCTAGCAATTTTACAAGAATCTTTGGCTTGATGATCATGGGCTTTATGTGGGCCTTTTCAAAAATAAAAGGAAATAAGCCAAAAAGGGGTGCAAGGCCTAGGAATTGAACCCCAAACCTCTAGAGACAGCCAAGCCTTATAGATGCACCCACTAACCAGAAAACCAATAGGATTATATGATTAAGGAAGAGGGAGAAACTATAGATAAGTAGGACTAAGGGTAAATGAAGAGGCATAGAAAAGAAAAGAGGAACTTCTCTTCCTCCCCTTTATAAAGAAGAGGGAAGATTGAATTTGGTCACTTCCTCTCTTCTTTCCTTCTCCTCACCGAAAATCCTTGAGCTCTCCCCCTCCTTTCCACCCCTTGGCCGAATCTCATCCAAGCAAGAGAAGGCTAGGGTTGGTTCTTCCTTAGGTTTTCCTTCCACCAAAAAGCAACGCGAAGGATGTAAGTATCCCTCACCTGCATACGAGTAGCTTCGTTTAATGTTTTACAAAAGAAATCTATATTGTTATATTCGGCCAAGCTATGAATTAGGGTTTCCATGAAGTTATATGCCATGCCTTTGTCACTATATGATGATGTTAGGGTTTAACATGGATTAGGTCAAAAGTTAACCCTAGGAAACCCTATGAATCATTCGGCCAACATAGATTTTTGGGGTTTTATGGAAGTTTTACATCTTGTTTTACTTGCAAATAATGATGTTAACATGTTAGAGGGATTAGGATAAAGATCTAACCCTAAAAGTCTACATAGGCCATTCGGCCACCCCCCCCCCCCCTTATATTGATGTTCCAATGAAGTTTAATCCATGTTTGTATGCATATGATGTTATAAGTATGTTAATTGGATTAGGTTAAAAGACTAACCCTAAAAACCCTACTTGGACCATTCGACCAACCTAGGTTTTGGGGGACTAAGTGAAGTCTTAACCCATGTTTTATGTGCAAGTGAAGTTATTGTTGTGTTAAGGAATTAGGTTGAAGGTTAACCCTAAACCCTACTTGGACCATTCGGCCAACCTAGGTTTTGGGGGACTAAGTGAAGTCTTAACCCATGCTTTATGTGCAAGTGAAGTTATTGTTGTGTTAAGGAATTAGGTTGAAGGTTAACCCTAAACCCTACTTGGACCATTCGGCCAACCTAGGTTTTGGGGGACTAAGTGAAGTCTTAACTCATGTTTCATATGCAAATGAAGTTATTGTTATGTTTAATGAATTAGGTTAAAGGTTAACCCTAAAACCCTACTTGGACCATTCGGCCAACCTAGTTTTTGGGTAACGAGATGAAGTTTTAATTTAAGTCATATGTGCATATGAAGTTGTTGCTAAGTTAAATACATAGGTGTTTACTTCCTTTGATGCCATGCCTTATGCCATGTTAATGCAATGAAGCATGATGTGTTATGAAATGAAGTATGCTATGCCATGTTAATGAAATGAAGCATGATGTGTTATGAAATGAAGTATGCTATGCCATGTTAATGAAATGAAGCATGATGTGTTATGAAATGAAGTATGCTATGCTATGTTAATGCAATGAAGCATGATGTGTTATGAAATGAAGTATGCTATGCTATGTTAATGCAATGAAGCATGATGTGTTATGAAATGAAGTATGCTATGCTATGTAATGAAATGAAGCATGATGTGTTATGAAATGAAGTATGCTATGCTATGTTAACAAAATAAGCTATGTCGTACAAATAAGCATATAAGTATTTTACCTTCTGCATGGCTTGTACCAAGACCTTAACAAGGTCCAAGAAGGGATGGGCTCCTAAGATGCCCTAGGTCGATGGAATAAGACTCGGGCCTAGGATGGGCTTCTATGTATGATTGCCCCTAGGTCGATGGAATAAGATTCGGGCCTAGTACGGGATGGGCTCCAAGATGCCTTAGGTCGATGGAGTAAGACTCGGGCCTAGGATGGGCTTCTACGCTATGACGATTGCCCCTAGGTCGATGGAATAAGACTCGGGCCCAGGAACCTATTAGGTTCGAGACTTGCTACCTCGGGCCTATTTAGGGATGCGCGCTATGATAATGAAGAAGTGGTACAATGCCGGACCCAAATATGTTGAGATTTATATTTACGTACCTAACATATATGTTTTCAAAAGCATCTTGCATATGTTTACCTGTTAATGTTTAAGTTACCTGTTATGTTAGATGATATGCCTTAATGTTTAAGTTACATGTTATGTTAGATGATATGCCATAAATGTTTAAGTTACATGTTATGTTAGATGATATGCCTTAATGTTTAAGTTACATGTTATGTTAGATGATATGCCTTAATGTTTAAGTTACATGTTATGTTAGATGATATGCCTTAATGTTTAAGTTACATGTTATGTTAGATGATATGCCATAATGTTTAAGTTACATGTTATGTTAGATGATATGCCATAAATGTTTAAGTTACATGTTATGTTAGATGATATGCCTTAATGTTTAAGTTACATGTTATGTTAGATGATATGCCATAATGTTTAAGTTACATGTTATGTTAGATGATATGCCATAAATGTTTAAGTTACATGTTATGTTAGATGATATGCCATAATGTTTAAGTTACATGTTATGTTAGATGATATGCCATAATGTTTAAGTTACCTGTTATGTTAGATGATATGCCATAATGTTTAAGTTACCTGTTTTGCTAGATGATATGCCATAATGTTTAAGTTACCTGTTATGTGAGATGATATGTCATGATGTATAAGTTACATGTTATGTTCGATGGTACGCTATGATGTTAGGCTACTAAGTTACATATGATGCATATTATGCTGATTAAGTATATATATATATTTCATGTTATGCTGCTAAGTTAGGGATGATCCATGCTATATTATCTCATGTTACTTAAGCTACAAGTTAAGTTGATGATGCCATGTATGTTACCTGATATATTGATTATATGTTATAAATGCTACAAGTCATGATTAATGATGATGTATGGTTTTTGTGAGTAGGACAGGATTTTACTAAGCCTATGTGCTTATAGTTTATCTTTCCCTCGTACTGCAGATAAGGGTAAGGGATGGATAAACTAAAGGGAGCAGCAGGAGGGGTCAATGTGTGTGGTAGTGGCATGGTGGAGAAGATCCGTTAAGTCTACTTATACATGTATTACCTATGATGATGATGTCTATGGATGTCTTTACTTATGTCTCCCTATGACGATGATGTTATGAACCTACTAAGCCCTAAGTATCTATATATATATATATGATGCATGCTTTATGTTGATAAGAAGAAGTAAAGAAGAATGCTTTATGTTGATAAGAAGAAGTAAAGAAGAAGTAAGAAGAAGTATCTATGCATGCTATGCTATGAAACATACTCTATGTTGAGAAGAAGTGTTAATGCATATTTATGTTTAAAAGAAAAAAAAAGTATTTAGGTCTTAAGTCTTCCGCTGTAAGAAATAAGAAGTATATATATATCTAAAGTCTTCCGCTGTATGAAATGTATGTACGGTCGCGTCACGCGCCGCCTCTCCGGACATTTAGGGTCCCGGAAGGGCGGGCGTGACAGGTTGGTATCAGAGCCGATCTGCCTTTCCACTACACACACATCAAGCTCCAAATCCTGCTGCTCCAAGTAAGAATTCTACGTCTATACTCTAATTTTGTTAATTTTGATCATGCATGATATGAAATATCTTAGATTATTTAGTTCATGTATAATATAAAATGCCTCTAGCTTATTTATAAAATGCCTTTTGTTAGGTTTCCGGCACCGCGGCGTGTGTGTGTTCGATCATGTTTCGTAAACATGAGCACAGCGGAAGCAATAAAAAATAATAAATACTCCTATTTATTACAACACACACAACACACGCATGCTTTTACAACAAGTGTAGACATAACCGTAAATTAAAATTGCAATAAAAGGAAATTTAAACTACGTTATACCTTCCGTATGACGTGTAGCGGGAACGGCATCAACCGGAACGATTCTCGTAAGAATCGTCTCTATCCGTATCCACGCCGAGCTCCTCGGGATGACTTCGCCAAGCCACGAGCTTCGTCTTCGTACGGGTTACTAGCCTCGTGTTGAAGACGACGTGATCGAGAGATGATCACGGTCCGAATCCAAATTCGGACCTAAAACAAGTCCTCAAGACTTGCTTCTCCGGAGAGGTATTCGTCAACCGATTGACGAATCCTTCGTCCTCCACCTCATAGGATTACCGGAGATCAAATCCCCGGTATGTTATCCGCTGTCGGAGCACTAACCGTCGTCCAAACGACGCTCCGACGAGAGGAGAAGAAGCTGTCCAGAAAACTGGACAGCTTGGTGGAGGAGATAGGCGCCGGCCAACAAAGGAAGCCAAGTGCTTACCTTGATGCCAAACCTAAGGAGGATCGCGGAACTCTTCCGCAGCAGCTCGACGCCGGCGAGGAGGAAGGAAACCGCCTCGGACGCCGGGTTAGAGGAGCTAGGGGCTGGGCGGCAACACAAGCTGGGCGGCAGCTCTTGATGTTGGGCGGCAACTCTTGGATTAGCTTTAGGGTTAGGGTTTAATCCCTATTTTATAGAGAACTAATTCTCTTAATGGTTAATGGATCATATCCATAAAGCCCGTTAACCCGCTCCATTAAGATAAGTTAAAATAAACCAAACCATGATGGTTTATTTTAAGTTAAAACGAACCGAACCAACTTTTGGTTCATTCGCTTAAAATAAACCAAACCCTTTGGTTTATTCTTATCCATTGGATTAGAACCAAACCATTTTGGTCCATCCATTATGTCTTCATAAGACACGCCCATCCACGCTCCATTGCGATCAAACAATTTCAAGCTCGCTTATGTTTGGTCCAACCAAACATAGTTTCTCTTGGCCGAGAATCCCATTCTCAAGCTCGCTTTAAATCCTTTGGATTACACTCGATTAAGCAGCGTGTGACCAAATAGGTTCTCGGTTTATGTTGGCCGCCTATAATTAACCATTAATTATAGAACGATCATGAGTGGCACCTAGTAGTACATCATGATCCCCAATTAACCGAAAAAGATCAACTTGATCCGTAACTATTTCAAAACCCTTCAAGAGCTCGAATGAATCGTGCCCCATTCCCTTCACTCATCTTATACCCACTTGGTTCAGACATGGTCTATTGTGTCCCCACTAGGGTCGACTACGCCACACCTAGCCCAAGTATCATTTCCTCCCTACGGATTCTAGTTACTCCACATGTATCAAGAGTACCTTACTCTAAACATGTATTGCTTTGGCCAAAGACTTTAGTAACAATCCGACGAGAGGCCATGGGTATACATCTCCTCGCAAGGAGTGGTGAATCCTTTATAGGCTATTCAAACACCTTCGATCACTTCGACTTATACCCAATCATCTCGGGTCCACATCTCCTTAGAGATGTTTGCTTAAGATGTCAAAGCATAAGTCTCCATGATCAAGATGACTTGAATACCGCAAGTCAAAGGAACATCGCACTTAAGCCACAAGAAGAACTTCATTGACATATCTATATATGCAGAGAACCATATGAAGTCTTACTACCGGTCACTCCAATGAACTAGTTACCATAACTAGCATCCACGATCAACTCCGACATCACTATGTCTCCAAAGGAGAATCACCGCTTGGATACACCAAGGAGTATACCTCGTGCTAGTCTCGATGTAATTGATGGTGTCCAAATCCATCAATTCATCGACTAGGATAATTCCGATACATCACAATTACACATGTAGAGATACTCACTAGTTGTGATCCAATCACAAATTCTCTCATGCCGTGAATCGGACGTGGACATTCAAGAAATGAGTTTAAGATCCAATCAAATACATTAAACATGTATACTCAAATAGTGAATCTTTATTTATCATATAAATGGTTCATACATAAGGCGATTGCCTTAGGACATCTCTCATATATTACTAACAGACTCCCACTTGGCCTAATGCCAATCGCTACGGTATCCAATACCATAAGCTCTAACATGACCCTCAAACTTGCTTTGAGGTAATGCTAGTCAAGGGATCCGCTAAGTTCCTTTCGGGAATTTTCTTCGATTTGTATTTCGCTCCTACCGATGATCTCTCCGATAAGATGATAGCGGCGGCACATGTTTGGATCGTTGATGAGACCTTGGCTCTTTTGCCTGGGCATTTGCTCCATTGTTGTCGCAGTAGAGCGGGATTGCTTCAACAATGGCCGGAATCACACCAAGTTCATGAACGAACTTCTTGATCCAAACCGCCTTCGCCGCTCGGCCGCAATATATTCGCCTCGGTGGTAGAATCCGCCACGCCTCTTGTTTGGAACTTTTCCAACTCATCGCGCCATTCAAGGTGAACACGATCCGCATCGAGACCGAATCATCCTTGTCCGTCGAAGCCGCATCCGATACCCACAGATCACCATGTCCCTTCTCCATATATTAGGAACACATCCTTAGTTCTTCTTAAGTACTTAAGGATCGCCTTAATACCGCCTAATGATCCATTCCTCGGATCGATCGTATCCGCCGTGACACTCGTGAGCATACGATACATCGGGCCTCGTACATAACATAGCATACATGATAGATCCTATCATGGATGCATAGGGAATCTTACTCATGCAAATCCTCTCGCCTTCTCGCGGCGCTGACACATAGACTTCAAAGGTGTACCCCATGCCCGATGGGCGATAACCTTTCTTGATTCCGACATGCTAAACCTCTTTAGCACTCTGGCCTATATATGTAGACCGCGAAGACCAAGCAAACTGCTTCGATCTATCTCTATAGATCTTAATCCCAAGGATGTAGGTTGCTTCTCCTGTGTCTTTCATGGAGAATGTCTTGATAACCAAACCTTCATCGATCAGAAGATTAACACATCGCTTCCTATAAGTAATATGTCATCGACATACAATACTAGGAACACGATCGCACTCCCACTAACCTTCTTGTACACACAAGGTTCGTCTCGATTTTGTGAGAAATCAAACTTTTTGATCGCCTCTCATCAAAACGGATATTCCAGCCTCTGGATGCTTGCTTCAATCCATAAATGGATCGTCGCAATTTGCATACCTTGGTTTTATCAACCGATGTGAAACCTCAGTCAGATCATATACACGCCCCTCGAAAGGTGTTTCCATTAAGGAAAGCTGTTTTCACATCCATCCGCCATATCTCATAATCATAATGAGCCGCTATGGCCAGAGCATCCGAATGGATTTAAGCATAGCTACAAAGTAATAGGTTTCGGCCATAATCAACACCTTGTTTTTTTGACGATATCCTTTCGCCACCAATCTAGCCTTATAGGTAATCACATTACCATCCATGTCGGTTTTCTTCTTGAAAACCCACTTGCGCCCTATAGGCTTTATGCCTTCAGGTGGGTCAACCAAGTTCCAAACTTGGTTTTCATACATGGAATCCATTTCCGACTTCATGGCACCAAGCCACTTATCCCTTTCTCGAACTTGTCAAGACTTCTTCATAACTGTAGGCTCTCATCATCAATGAGTAACACGTCGTTCGATTCACTTACGAGAAATCCATATCTCTCAGGAATATTGCGTGTTCTACCAGATCTACGAAGATGTGGTGTTACAATAGGTCCAGCCGATTGCTCATCACTATGAGTTGTCGACTGTTGTGCTTCACCAGGTATCTCATCAATGTCTATTTGAGTATCTCGAGTTTCCTCAAGCTCGACGACACTCCCACTGTTTTCTTGCAAGAGAAACTCTTTCTCTAGAAACACAGCATGCCTTGAAACAAACACCTTTTGTTCCACAGGATGATAGAATTGGTAACCCCTTGTTTCCTTAGGGTATCCAATAAATAGACATTTATCGACTTAGCATCCAGCTTGTCTGACATACCGCTTCACATAAGCAGACAACCCCATATCTTCAAGTAAGATACATGAGGTTTCTTACCATTCCATATCTCATATGGAGTAGTTGAGACTACCTGGTAGGCATTCTGCTTAACAAGTAAACAAATGTTCAAGTGCATAACCCCAAAAGGACTTGGGAAGAGTCGCATGATTCATCATTGACCGACCATGTCCAACAAGGTCCTAAGATGCCTCTCGATACACCATTATGTGGTGTATAGGGCGGAGTCCATTGAGACAATATGCCATTGTCTCTTAGATAATCAAGAAACTCTTGACTTAAGTATTCACCACCTCGATCCGATCGAAGTATTTTAATACTTTTGTCATGTTGTTTCTCTACTTCATTTCTGAATTCTTTGAACCTTTCAAAGGCTTCAGACTTGTGTTTCATCAAGAACACATACCCAAACCGTGAGTGATCATCGGTGAAGGTAATGAAGTAGCTATAGCCTCCTAATGCTTGAGTTGACATAGGTCCACATACATCGATGTACTAAACCTAGTAACTCTCCCACTCGTTCACCTTTTCCCGTAAAAGGTAACTTAGTCATCTTGCCTTTTAAGCATGATTCGCATGTATCGTATGAATCCAATTCAAACGATTCCAGAATTCCACATCGGTGTAATTCGGACATGCGCTTTGCTTATATGGCCAAGACGACAATGCCACATATAGGAGTCTATGTGATTATCCTTTCGAGCACGCTGTTGCTCGCTTCGATATTGAAGATGTCACCGATACGCCCAACGATAAATGCCATTACTCAAAGTTCCAGCCCATAAAGTACGCCATTCAAAGTTATATAACAACAATTGTTACTAAACGTTAAATGGAAACCATTTCTATTTAAGCAGAAATAGAAACAATGTTCTTTATTAGAGAAGGAACATAATAGCAATTGTCCAGCCCAAGACTAGTCCACTAGGAGCTTCAAAGAAATAAGTTCCGATGGCGATGCAAAGAACCTTTGCTCCATTGCCAACTCGCAAATTTGACTCTCTCCGACAAGTCTTCTTCTATTCCTTAGCCCTGTATGTCATTACATATATGTGAGCCACACCAGATCCAATACCCAAGTGTCTAAGGAAATAGAATGACAATCAATAACGAAGATACAAGAGGATGGGGCATCGGATGCCTTCTTCTTCTTCATGGACTCAAGATAAATCTTGCGCTTTCTTCGCCAATGGCCTTCCTTGCCATAATGATGGCAAGTGCCCTTTATAGGGTTCCGCCTTCTTTGCCTTTTTCTTTCCTTTCTTCTCGCTTCTTTGCCTTCCTCTTAGAACCTTTCTTTGAGGAATCAACTGTAACCGCCTTCTCCTCATGCTTCACAGAAGGCTCCACAGTCTTCAGCATATTGAGGAGCTCGGGAATGGTGGATTCCAATTTGTTCATCCGATAGTTCATCACAAATTGCGAGAAACTCTTGGGCAAACAAAGCAGAATTAAGTCAATACTTAACTCATGATCCATCACAAAACCGAGGGTAGCTAGCCGCTCGATGTACCCGTTCATCTTTAGCACAAACGCACACTGCATTTAACCTTCTTGCATCTTCGTGGTGAAGAGGAGCCTAGAGACCTCAAACCTTTCGGATCTCGCTTGCTCATCGAACAACTCATGAAGATGGAAGACCATAGTGTTAGCATCCATATGCTCATGCTGCTTCTGTAGCTCAGGTACCATCACCGCTAGTATGATGCAACTCGCCAGCTCAGAATCTGCCACATGCTTCTGATAGACCAACATTTGGTCTGGAGTTGCATCGTCCTTAGGACGGTCAGGAAGAGGCTCTTCAAGGACATATGCAAGCTTTTCCGCCTTGAGAACAATTCTCAGGTTTCTAAGCCACCCAGAAGTTAGGCCCACTATTTGTTCAATCCAAAATAGTGCAAATTCAAAGACGCTATGATCAATTTATTGACCTAGAAATACAAAACGAGCATATATGAGAAAATGATTTAAAATGCATCAATATACATTTATAAATCCCATTCATTTTTCGAATTTCAAAACCTCAAAATCACTTCGGAGATTGTAGGTTCATCTCCGAATCGGGTTGATATCCATCATAGTTATGAATAACCTCGAGAGAGTCCAACAAGCCATTCTTAGCTACGACGGTAGGTATCATCTATACCGATTGCATATCACGTATATGTAACTATCACAATGTGCTATCAACTAATTGAATGTTCACACATACATTGGGTTGTTAACACATTAACAAGTATGCATCTTATGCATAGCACCCAACTTCACCTCCCTTAACATCGACCTTGGAGAGAGTCCAACAAGCGATGCTCGTTAAAGCCAACCCATTAATCAAGAATAGTTTTAATATGGTTAGAGCGCATTCAACCAATTAGCCCAGCTTGGAGAGAGTCCAACAACCAAAGCTAACGATTGACCTCTCGACTCTTACCATATTAGTATTAAACTATTCCATGGTTTGAACATGTTCGTTCGAGCCGGGCTGAGAGAGTCCAACAACCCAAACAAGAAACGGAACTCGTTTAAACCATATTAATGGAAGGTGTAGGCTTTAATATTGTTTAAAGGTTTTTATGTCTCATCCTCTTTGCATGCAAATAACTATTATCTACATGGCATGGCATACATGGCATACATCTACATGTCACGACACGCATGGCATTATGTTATGCATCTAATGCAATTACATGTCATACAATTATGTCATGTACAATATTTCCTTATATGTCATAACTATTTATGGAAATAAAATATGTTTAAGATTTGATTCTCCAAATCAAATCATAATTAAATTAGGAAACAAATTTCCAAATCTAATCACATATTTTATTCATGGAATTATTTGATTAAGGAAAATCTATTTAGGAAACCAATTTCCTAAATCTTCAAAACTACTTATGGAAATAAAATATTTTAAGATTTGATTTCACAAATCAAATCATGATTAAATTAGGAAACAAATTTCCAGAATCTAATCAAATATTTTATTTATGGAAAATATCAATTTCCATAAATACTTCCAACTTTCCAAAAGTGGAAGATTTCCATAAATACTTCTAGACTTTCCAAAATTGAAAAAAATTCCATAAATACTTCTAAATTTCCAAAATTTAGAAAACTTCCAGAAATACATTATGACTATCGCAAAACCAATTTTACGATTATGTCGAAACACAACCTGGGCTCTGATACCAGGGTTTCCTAAGATCATGAAGGCAGGTGTGTCGATCATGTTTCAGAACATGAGCACAAATGAAGCAATAAAAATAATAAATACTCCTATTTATTACAACACACACAACACACGCATGCTTTTACAACAAGTGTAGACATAACCGTAAATTAAAATTGCAATAAAAGGAAATTTAAACTACGTTATACCTTCCGTATGACGTGTAGCGGGAACGGCATCAACCGGAACGATTCTCGTAAGAATCGTCTCTATCCGTATCCACGCCGAGCTCCTCGGGATGACTTCGCCAAGCCACGAGCTTCGTCTTCGTACGGGTTACTAGCCTCGTGTTGAAGACGACGTGATCGCGAGATGATCACGGTCCGAATCCAAATTCGGACCTAAAAACAAGTCCTCAAGACTTGCTTCTCCGGAGAGGTATTCGTCAACCCGATTGATCAATCGCTTCGTCCTCCACCTCAGAGGATTACCGGAGATCAAATCCCCGGTATGTTATCCGCTGTCGGAGCACTAACCGTCGTCCAAACGACGCTCCGACGAGAGGAGAAGAAGCTGTCCAGAAAAACTGGACAGCTTGGTGGAGGAGATAGGCGGCGGCCAACAAAGGAAGCCAAGTGCTTACCTTGATGCCAAACCTAAGGAGGATCGCCGGAACTCTTCCGGCAGCAGCTCGACACCGGCGAGGAGGAAGGAAACCGCCTTCTGGACGCCGGTTGGAGGAGCTAGGGGCTGGGCGGCAACACAAGCTGGGCGGCAGCTCTTGATGTTGGGCGGCAACTCTTGGATTAGCTTTAGGGTTAGGGTTTAATCCCTATTTTATAGAGAACTAATTCTCTTAATGGTTAATGGATCATATCCATAAAGCCCGTTAACCCGCTCCATTAAGATAAGTTAAAATAAACCAAACCATGATGGTTTATTTTAAGTTAAAACGAACCGAACCAACTTTTGGTTCATTCGTTTAAAATAAACCAAACCCTTTGGTTTATTCTTATCCATTGGATTAGAACCAAACCATTTTGGTCCATCCATTATGTCTTCATAAGACACTGCCCATCCACGCTTCCATTGCGACTGAAACAATTTCAAGCTCGCTTTATGTTTGGTCCAACCAAACATAGTTTCTCTCGGTCTGAGAATCCCATTCTCAAGCTCGTTTTAAATCCTTTGGATTACACTCGTTGTGCGTGTGACCAAATAGGTTCTCGGTTTATGTTGGCCGTCTATAATTAACCATTAATTATAGAGCGATCATGAGTGGCACCTAGTAGTACATCATGATCCCCAATTAACCGAAAGATCAACGTTGATCGAACTATTTACGAAACCCTTGAGCTCGAATGAATCGTGCCCCATTCCCTTCACTCATCTTATACCCACTTGGTTCAGGACATGGTCTATTGTGTCAGTCCCCACTAGGCTGACTACGTCACACCTAGCCCAAGTATCATTTCCTCGTCCTACGGATTCTAGTTACTCCACATGTATCGAAGAGTACTTTACTCTAAACATGTATTGCTTTGGCCAAAGACTTTAGTAACAATCCGACGAGAGGCCATGGGTATACATCTCCTCGCAAGGAGTGGTGAATCCTTTATAGGCTATTCAAACACCTTCGATCACTTCGACTTATACCCAATCATCCCGGGTCCACATCTCCTTAGAGATGTTTGCTTAAGATGTCAAAGCATAAGTCTCCATGATCAAGATGACTTGAATACCGCAAGTCAAAGGAACATCGCACTTAAGCCACAGTAAGAACTTCATTGACATATCTATATATGCAGAGAACCATATGAAGTCTTACGACTGGTCACTCCAATGAACTAGTTACCATAACTAGCATCCACGATCAACTCCGGACATCACTATGTCTCCAGCCAGTGAGAATCAGCTGCTTGGATACACCAAGGAGTATACCTCGTGCTAGTCTTGACAGAATTGATGGTGTCCAAATCCATCAATTCATCGACTAGGGATAATTCCGATACATCACAATTACACATGTAGAGATACTCACTAGTTGTGATCCAATCACAAATTCTCTCATGCTGTGAATCGTATCGTGGACATTCAGTAAATGAGTTTAAGATCCAATCAAATACATAAAACATGTATACTCAAATAGTGAATCTTCATTTATCATATAAATGGTTCATACATAAGGCGATTGCCTTAGGACATCTCTCATATATTACTAACACCTTTCCCTTATGCTTGATTCATGTATGATAGGAAATGCTTCTAGCTTAAACATGCACGAAAATATGTATGATACCCTTATGATTGTTCATGTATGATATAAAATACCTTAAGCTTAAATTATGCAGGAGAACATGAGTGATGCCTTAAGCTATGATGCCTTAAGCTTAAAACAACCTTATGCTAGCCTTAGTTTAATTACAAAAAAAAAAAAATAATAATAATAATAATAAAATATCTATATATATATATATATATATAAACAAATAAATAAATAAATAAACAAATTTTGTTACGAAAATTTGATTTTTTTCGTAATTAATTGTGTAAGGTCTATGTTCATCTGAATTGAATTAAGCCGGTTTCGTACGGGTTGGTCGGTTTTGTACTGACTTCATTTATTTCAATTTCAGATGGCACGGACGATGACTACCATGACCCGTCGTGATGTGTCACGAAACCGATTAAGGGAAGCTATTGAAGAGATAGTCTATAAACCAGATGGTGGGGTCACCGGACACATGAGAAGGCTCGATGGTCTTTTTAGGAGACTCGAGCGGCAGGAGTTTCCGTTACTGGATAACTATAAGATATGGGCCTTGGTCCGCTCCCTGCCAAATGAGTTCATGGTAGTTGCACACCACGTGTGGGGCCGTTATGAAGGGCGGATAACCTATGCGGAGTTGTGCTGGGAACTGCTGGAGCATAGGGTTCAAGAGAAGCCTGTGGTAGAGAATCCGGTGGTAGCTGGCCTCGGGAGGAAGGAAGAAGGTCAACTTATTGGCCAACCAAAGACCACCCTGGTGAGGCCAAGGAAGATGGGACGAAAAATAATTACGATCGCACTAGGGTTTGTCCTAGTGGGAGTCATAATGAACTATCTTCTCAAATAGTTGCTGTGGTTTAATTTGGAAATAAGGAATGTTATATGTTAACATTTCTGATTATGATTGGAAAATATGAATAAGAGATGTGAATAAGAGACGACAAGTCGTTTCTCTTTTTGAAATTGATGATGAGTTCATTGCATGGGATGTGTATGATATAGTTAAACAATGCTGGGTAGACTGGAACATACAAAAAAAAAGGGGGAGTAATGAATTATGGGGTTGAAATCATCTCCGGACAGCTCTCGACCATGACGATAACACCGACGCTGTTCGATGATATACTGGAAAAGCAAGCCCGTGACCCAAGCCTTCAGAGGATCAAGCAAGAAGTCTTAGAAGGAAAGGACGATGGGTTTTGGATCTCTGATAGTGGAGTACTCTACCTCAGGGATCGCTTGTGTATTCCCGACGATCCAGAATTGCGGAAGGAGATATTTGAGGAAGCTCACAGAACTCCTTATGCGATGCATCCTGGAACCACCAAGATGTACCAAGACCTTAAACGAAAGTTCTGGTGGTTCGGAATGAAAAGAGATGTGGCTCAGTATGTCAGTACTTGCCTGACCTGCCAAAGGGTTAAGGCAGAGCACCAAGGACCTGGAGGAACACTGCAGCCGATCCAGATTCCAGAATGGAAATGGGAGGACATTTCTATGGATTTCATCTCAGGATTGCCCAAGACGACAAACGGTCATGATGCTATATGGGTGATTGTAGACAGATTGACTAAGTCCGCCCATTTCTTAGCAATCAAGATGACCTATTCGACGGAGCAACTGGCTCAGTTATATGCTAGGGAAATTATCAGACTACATGGAATTCCTAAGACCATCATTTCTGACAGAGATGGTCGCTTTATCTCCCATTTCTGGGAATGCGTTCAGAAGGCCTTAGGCACAAAGCTATTGTTCAGTACTGCCTTCCATCCCTAGATGGACGGACAGACCGAAAGAGTAAATCAAGTACTGGAAGATATGTTAAGAGCCTGCGCCCTGGATTTCAAGGGTAGCTGGTGTCGATACTTATGTTTGGCAGAATTCGCCTACAACAATAGCTATCAAGCTACTATTGGAATGGCACCCTACGAGGCGCTATACGGGAGGAAATGTAGATCTCCCATATGCTGGTACGAGGGTGGTGAAAAGAAGAGGATGGGACTCCAGACGGATTTCATCGACGACACCACCAGAGCTATACGGAACATCCGCCAGAGGATTGAAACTGCCCAAAGCCGACAAAAGAGCTATGCGGATAAGAGGCGTAGACCATTAGAATTCGAGGTTGGGGACCTAGTATTCCTCAAAGTGGCTCCCATGAAGGGAGTAATGAGGTTCGGAAGGAAGGGTAAACAGAGTCCACGTTACGTGGGACCGTATCCGATATCGCAGAGGATCGGCAATGTTGCCTACAAGCTAGAGC
Organism: Wurfbainia villosa; assembly: GCA_025175895.1. NCBI lineage: Eukaryota > Viridiplantae > Streptophyta > Magnoliopsida > Zingiberales > Zingiberaceae > Wurfbainia > Wurfbainia villosa. Next base: position 73,149,691 of record CM046000.1, on the reverse strand, counting down.
TGCCTCAAGAGATGCTTATTCACAACGCGTGTTCCATGGCTCTGTGCTCAAGAAATGCCTTTCCAGTCTGGACCAAGTGAGCGCGCCACAAACCGGACAAGTTCATGAGGACCTGAGTATTGAAAGTCGGCCTATCCAAATACTAGACCGAGAAATCAAGAGGCTAAGGAACAAAGAGGTGCCCTTAGTAAAGGTCCTGTGGCAGAATCAACGGTACGAAGAAGCTACCTGGGAACGCGAGGAGGACATGAAGCAGAAGTACCCAGAATTGTTCTAAGTTTCGAGGAAGAAACTTTTAAAAGGTATGAAGGATTGTAACGCCCGTAAAATTCCTAGCAATTTTACAAGAATCTTTGGCTTGATGATCATGGGCTTTATGTGGGCCTTTTCAAAAATAAAAGGAAATAAGCCAAAAAGGGGTGCAAGGCCTAGGAATTGAACCCCAAACCTCTAGAGATAGCCAAGCCTTATAGATGCACCCACTAACCAGAAGACCAATAGGATTATATGATTAAGGAAGAGGGAGAAACTATAGATAAGTAGGACTAAGGGTAAATGAAGAGGCATAGAAAAGAAAAGAGGAACTTCTCTTCCTCCCCTTTATAAAGAAGAGGGAAGATTGAATTTGGTCACTTCCTCTCTTCTTTCCTTCTCCTCACCGAAAATCCTTGAGCTCTCCCCCTCCTTTCCACCCCTTGGCCAAATCTCATCCAAGCAAGAGAAGGCTAGGGTTGGTTCTTCCTTAGGTTTTCCTTCCACGAAGGATGTAAGTATCCCTCACCTGCATACGAGTAGCTTCGTTTAATGTTTTACAAAAGAAATCTATATTGTTATATTCGGCCAAGCTATGAATTAGGGTTTCCATGAAGTTATATGCCATGCCTTTGTCACTATATGATGATGTTAGGGTTTAACATGGATTAGGTCAAAAGTTAACCCTAGGAAACCCTATGAATCATTCGGCCAACATAGATTTTTGGGGTTTTATGGAAGTTTTACATCTTGTTTTACTTGCAAATAATGATGTTAACATGTTAGAGGGATTAGGATAAAGATCTAACCCTAAAAGTCTACATAGGCCCTTCGCCATTTTATATATTGATGTTCCAATGAAGTTTAATCCATGTTTGTATGCATATGATGTTATAAGTATGTTAATTGGATTAGGTTAAAAGACTAACCCTAAAAACCCTACTTGGACCATTCGGCCAACCTAGGTTTTGGGGGACTAAGTGAAGTCTTAACCCATGTTTTATGTGCAAGTGAAGTTATTGTTGTGTTAAGGAATTAGGTTGAAGGTTAACCCTAAACCCTACTTGGACCATTCGGCCAACCTAGGTTTTGGGGGACTAAGTGAAGTCTTAACCCATGCTTTATGTGCAAGTGAAGTTATTGTTGTGTTAAGGAATTAGGTTGAAGGTTAACCTAAACCCTACTTGGACCATTCGCCAACCTAGGTTTTGGGGACTAATTGAAGTCTTAACTCATGTTTCATATTTAAATGATGTTATTGTTTTGTTTAAGGAATTAGGTTAACGGTTAACCCTAAAACCCTACTTGGACCATTCGGCCAACCTAGTTTTTGGGTAACGAGATGAAGTTTTAATTTAAGTCATATGTGCATATGAAGTTGTTGCTAAGTTAAATACATAGGTGTTTACTTCCTTTGATGCCATGCCTTATGCCATGTTAATGCAATGAAGCATGATGTGTTATGAAATGAAGTATGCTATGTTAATGAAATGAAGCATGATGTGTTATGAAATGAAGTATGCTATGTTAATGAAATGAAGCATGATGTGTTATGAAATGAAGTATGCTATGCTATGTTAATGCAATGAAGCATGATGTGTTATGAAATGAAGTATGCTATGCTATGTTAATGCAATGAAGCATGATGTGTTATGAAATGAAGTATGCTATGCTATGTAATGAAATGAAGCATGATGTGTTATGAAATGAAGTATGCTATGCTATGTTAACGAAATAAGCTATGTCGTAAAAATAAGCATATAAGTATTTTACCTTCTGCATGGCTTGTACCAAGACCTTAACAAGGTCCAAGAAGGGATGGGCTCCTAAGATGCCCTAGGTCGATGGAATAAGACTCGGGCCTAGGATGGGCTTCTATGTATGATTGCCCCTAGGTCGATGGAATAAGATTCGGGCCTAGTACGGGATGGGCTCCAAGATGCCTTAGGTCGATGGAGTAAGACTCGGGCCTAGGATGGGCTTCTACGCTATGACGATTGCCCCTAGGTCGATGGAATAAGACTCGGGCCTAGGAACCTATTAGGTTCGAGACTTGCTACCTCGGGCCTATTTAGGGATGAGCGCTATGATAATGAAGAAGTGGTACAATGCCGGGCCCAAATATGTTGAGATTTATATTTACATACCTAACATATATGTTTTCAAAAGCATCTTGCATATGTTTACCTGTTAATGTTTAAGTTACCTGTTATGTTAGATGATATGCCTTAATGTTTAAGTTACATGTTATGTTAGATGATATGCCATAAATGTTTAAGTTACATGTTATGTTAGATGATATGCCTTAATGTTTAAGTTACATGTTATGTTAGATGATATGCCATAATGTTTAAGTTACATGTTATGTTAGATGATATGCCTTAATGTTTAAGTTACATGTTATGTTAGATGATATGCCATAATGTTTAAGTTACATGTTATGTTAGATGATATGCCATAAATGTTTAAGTTACATGTTATGTTAGATGATATGCCTTAATGTTTAAGTTACATGTTATGTTAGATGATATCCCATAATGTTTAAGTTACATGTTATGTTAGATGATATGCCATAAATGTTTAAGTTACATGTTATGTTAGATGATATGCCATAATGTTTAAGTTACATGTTATGTTAGATGATATGCCATAATGTTTAAGTTACCTGTTATGTTAGATGATATGCCATAATGTTTAAGTTACCTGTTTTGCTAGATGATATGCCATAATGTTTAAGTTACCTGTTATGTGAGATGATATGTCATGATGTATAAGTTACATGTTATGTTCGATGGTACGCTATGATGTTAGGCTACTAAGTTACATATGATGCATATTTTGATTAAGTATATATATATATTTCATGTTATGCTGCTAAGTTAGGGATGATCCATGCTATATTATCTCATGTTACTTAAGCTACAAGTTAAGTTGATGATGCCATGTATGTTACCTGATATATTGATTATATGTTATAAATGCTACAAGTCATGATTAATGATGATGTATGGTTTTTGTGAGTAGGACAGGATTTTACTAAGCCTATGTGCTTATAGTTTATCTTTCCCTCGTACTGCAGATAAGGGTAAGGGATGGATAAACTAAAGGGAGCAGCAGGAGGGGTCAATGTGTGTGGTAGTGGCATGGTGGAGAAGATCCGTTAAGTCTACTTATACATGTATTACCTATGATGATGATGTCTATGGATGTCTTTACTTATGTCTCCCTATGACGATGATGTTATGAACCTACTAAGCCCTAAGTATCTATATATATATATGATGCATGCTTTATGTTGATAAGAAGAAGTAAAGAAGAATGCTTTATGTTGATAAGAAGAAGTAAAGAAGAAGTAAGAAGAAGTATCTATGCATGCTATGCTATGAAACATACTCTATGTTGAGAAGAAGTGTTAATGCATATTTATGTTTAAAAGAAAAAAAAAGTATTTAGGTCTTAAGTCTTCCGCTGTAAGAAATAAGAAGTATATATATATCTAAAGTCTTCCGCTGTATGAAATGTATGTACGGTCGCGTCACGCGCCGCCTCTCCGGACATTTAGGGTCCCGGAAGGGCGGGCGTGACAACTACCCCAAATCCGAATGTCTTAGACTAGGCTTTCGCCCAGTCCACAACTCTGTGGGAGTAGAGGGTACTGACTTAGATGGAACCAAGTTCAGAATGTGTGCTGCTGTTTCCAGAGCAAAACCCCAGAACAAATCAGGTAACTCAGAATAACTCATCATCGATCTGACCATCTCAATAAGAGTCCTATTCCTTCGCTCTGCCACACCATTCTGTTGGGGTGTGCCAGGTGCGGACAATTGGGATTGAATCCCAGCCTCTGATAAGTAACTCCTAAACTCTCCCAAGAGGTACTCGCCACCACGATCAGATCGTAATGTCTTGATACTTTTACCTTGACGGTTCTCCACATCAGCCTTGAATTCTTTGAACTTATCAAAGCATTCAGACTTGCGGCGCATCAAGTAAATGTATCCATACCTTGAATAATCGTCTATAAAAGAGACGAAGTATTCAAAGCCACCTCTTTCCTGGATAGTCATAGGACCGCACAAATCAGAATGAACCAATTCTAACACATCTTTGGCTCTATACCCCTTGGCCTTAAAAGGCCTCTTGGTCATTTTACCTTCCAAGCAAGATTCGCAGGTTGGGAGATCCTCCACTACTAATGAACCCAAAGGTCCATCAGCTATCAACCTTTGAATTCTACTTAGGTTAATATGACCAAGCCTTAGAGGCCAAAGATATGTTTGGTTCATTTGCGAAGGTTCTTTTCTCTTATTAGATTTAGAAGATAAGTTATTTACTTCTATTTGCATCGTGGGAGTTTTTGGTTCAATAGTATATAAATTGCCAACCAATGTACCAGAACAGATAATCTCCCTATTCCTTTTTATAACCACCTTGTCATTAAAAGAAATAGAATATCCATCAAAAAACAATTTAGAAACTGAAATTAAATTCTTTCTAAAAGTAGGTACATAAAGACAATTTCTCAAAACCAAAAATTTATTCCTATCAAAAGATAAATAAACGTCTCCCACTGCAATAGCCGCCACCTTTGAAGCATTGCCCATGAAGACGGTAATCTCTCCTCCTAGTCGTTGGGTTTTGGAACCCCGCAAAGTATTGCAGACATGATTAGTGGCTCTGTACACACACCCTGCAATCGTAGATAACACCGCTAAATATGTTTCAACAACTAAACAAGAAGATATACGAGGCCCCGCCACCTTCTTCACTCCACCTTGCTTCTTCTTCTTCTTTTCGGTTTGAAGGAAGAACGACAATGGCTTGAGAACTCGAAAAAGCCCTCTGCGCTTTGGAGTTCTATCGGAAGCTCCATGATGAATACAACCTCTTGTTCATGTTGTAGTTGGAGGCTGCTCAAAATTTTAGGCCGGAGAATGATATCGACCTGGGTTTCCCCATCGATCTCAGCTCCGAGGACTTCCATCTCATTAAGATGAGCCATCATCTTGAGAACATGATCCCTAACGGGTGTTCCCTCGACTATGGTGGTCGTCATCAAGTTTCTCATTGCCTCCTGCCTAGCCGCCCTACTCTGATGTCCGAAAAGTTCCTTGAGATTTAACATCATGTCATAAGAAGTGGCTATGGTCTGATGCTGATGTTGCAGCACATTTGACATAGATGCCAAAATGTAACACCGCGCCAACTCATCTGCCTTAACCCATTTCTTATAATGTTCTTTCTCCTTTTCATCAGAGTCATCGGAGGGCTTAGGAGGACATACCTCGAAGATTACAAATTTGTACTCCTCCGCAGTTAGGACAATATCCAGGTTTCTTTTCCAATCAATGTAGTTTGGACCAGTAAGTTTGTTTTCTTTTAAAATCACAGCAAGTGGGTTGAAAGCCATTTGAAAATCCTAAAAATCACAATGATCAAAATATTAGATTTCAAATATTATTGATTCCTCAAAACAATAAAATCCCGAAATCAACCAACACCTCAAAACACCGAGAATATCGCATGCCACGATAGTGTGGACGTATACGAATTCCACATTTGTAAGAGGAGGTTTTACCCATTAATTTTATTATCTTGTCAACCTTACTTTTTGACAAATAAAATTAATAGTTGGTTCCTCTTTAGCCCTACAAATAAAAGCAGTGACTCTGATGGGGAGGATACCTTTATTTGTATCTAAGTGTGCACCATTACACGATACTAAGGGAATTATTTCGGATTATGTGCCTTACCGATGGGGAAGTACACACGCTCCTAAATAATTTCCTATAACCATTATTTGACCTAGTGATCTGCAAACAAACCCATCCGATGGGGAGGAAGGCACTCAAAGCCAACGCGCAAGTTTGTTGCATCACACGTCAAATTGTAATGGAGGTCGCGGGAATTAATTAAAATATCCCTCTCCCACTTAGTAAATTGAGATCGAGGAATTTTAAACATACACAACATGCATATAAAACAAATAAGCAATAAATATGGAAAAACAGAATTTTTTCCAACTATTATGGCATTGTCCTCCAATATTCATCCCGTCGTGTCGCCACCTCGTCCGCTCCACCTTTTCCCGTGCACAAGTCACCAAAGATATTCGAGCCGAGATAAATCATTTTATTTACATCCATCGATCCTATACTCCACGAAGGAGCGTACAAATAATCTAGATCGAAAGTAAACTAAAATGATCGGCTAAACAATGCCGTATTTAATTACAAAAATTAAATACTAATCTAGCCTCATCAACCCCGAGGATTCAAATAATAAATTTTTACACACATCCATTCACATACACACACATGGCCATAATAGTCGGATCTTATGCCTGCAACCAAAGAGTTAAACTATGCATATCCTACTATTATCCGGCACATATAATATATGAAAAATGCATAAAAAATTAACCGAATCCTAAACACACAAAATCGGAAACCGATGGCTCTGATACCAATTGTAAGGTTGGCCTCAACGGAGGCTCATTGGCTCCCATGTCCCCGGATTAAAATTTTCACTAATGAAAGAATTAATCCGGATGGGATGAGCTTCCTTAGCACAACCTATTTGTCGTCGTGCTAACAACTTGAGTGGTCGCTTGAACAAACTAGTTGTTCAAGCAACACAACTCTTCTAGTTGGTTAGCCGCGGAAGAGACGACGGATGGATCGCCGGTTTTTGTGTTTGTCTTCGGGGTCCATGATTATACAATATATATTCATCCACACACATGCATAATCAAAACAAATAAGAACATGCTCAGATCTGTACATAAAGTTAAAATAACTTTATACCTCACGATCTTCTACCGTATGGCCTATCCTTCTCGTGGACGACGTGTGGACGAAGTTCCTCCACGAGTAGAAGCCTTCTAGATCGCTTTCTTCTCTACCTTGTCCGTTGCGAACAAAGAGAAGAACTCACAAATACCTTTCCTATCTAGAACAGGCCACCGAATTAGGGAATTTGGTGCAACCGCCGGCCAAGGAGCAATGGATGATGCGCCGGCCAACTTCAAGAATTGTTGCCGCCGGCCACTTTGGAAAATAGGGAGGAGGAAGAGAACCGGCCACCAATGGGAGGAGAACCGCCGGCCAAGGAAGAAGGGGGAAGCTTCTAGGATGGGCGCCGGCCAAGGAATTATCAATGGAAGTGGGCGCCGACAATCAACAAGATGGAAGAGGTTGCCGCCCACTTTGCTCCAAACCCTAGCCGCCAAAAACCCTAGCCGCCCAAAACCCTAACTCCAATCCTTTGATCAATCTTGTCGCCCAACCCTAAGCATCTATTTATAGAATAGGGCTTAAGCCTCCTTTAATCTCCATCGTCGGATCTAGGGATTTAATCTCCACCGTCGGATCTAGGGTTTTATCCCAACCGTCGGATCTAGGGTTTAATCCCAACTGTCGGATCTAGGATTTCATCCCAACCGTCGGATCTAAGGTTTCATCCCAACCGTCGGATCTAGGGTTTTATCCCAACCGTTGGATCTAGGGATTTAATTCCAATCGTCGATTCTAGGATTTCATCCTAACCATCGGATCTAGGGATTTAATCCCAACCGTTGGTTCTAGGGTTTCATCCAACCATCGGATCTAGGGATTTAATCCCAACCGTTGGTTCTAGGTTTTGTTTTACTTTCTTGGATCTAGACTTCATAAGGATTATATTAGGCTACGATAGGGACCATAAGGAGGAGTTGGGTCTTGGCCACCCGATGGATCAGAACCACACAAACTTGATCCATCAATGATGTTCCATTCCACTAGAGGATCATCATTGAACTACCTCACCAACCCCCATAAATCAATATGGGCTCCATATATTATTTGTACATTAATCTCCCCGTGTTTAAGATATCGAATGTCCGTCAATTAATTGATTTACTGACCATCAATTAATTAACATCTAATTCCTCGAGTAGTACCACTCAACCTTATCATCATGTTGACTAAGTCAACCAGCTGGGTTTACATGATGAACCTTATGAGCTCCTCAAGGGGACATCATCAACCTAATATATAGGACACAATTTCCTCCTATAATCAACGGCACACCATGTAAATAATATTATTTCCCAACTTACCGGGCATATTGATTTAATCCATCTAAATCTCACCCACTGGTAAATTAAAGAAATAAATACTAAGTACATGTGCCCGTTATTATATCGGGATTAAGAGCATGTACAACATAATATCCGAGGTCCGATTCAATCATGTAGTTAGTACTAAATTGAATCACCTCTATGTCGGTCCTGCTCAATACACCTAAGTGTACCAGTGTAACTCTATGTTCAAGACAAAATAATACCAAGCTACACTACAACCATGCCAATGGTTTGTCCAAAACCATCTTGGTTGTGAGCCTCTACTTATATTTTACAAGGAACTGATAACATGATCTTCTGTGCCACACCAAGCACCATGTTATCTACAATGTAAAATATTTAGACAATATGCACACATATATATAATGAATATATAAAATGCAAACAATGATCATGTGATTCTTATTTCAAAATAAAATGTTCATACAAAAAGAGCTAGGCTTTCAGTATACATTCCAACATATTTTACATTGTAGATAACATGGTACTTGGTGTGGCACAGAAGATCATGTTATCAGTCCCTTATAGAATATAAGTAGAGGCTCACAACCAAGATGGTTTTGGACAAACCAATGGCATGGTTGTAGTGTAGCTTTGTATTGTTTTGTCTTGAACATAGAGTTACACTAGTACACTTAGGTGTATTGAGCAGGACCGACATAGAGGTGATTCAATTTATTGCTGACTACATAATTTAATCGGACCTCGGATATTATGTTGTACATGCTCTTAATCCCGATATAATAACGGACACAAGTACTTAGTATTTATTTCTTTGATTTACCAAAGGGTGAGATTTATATGGATTAAATCAATATGCCCGGTAAGTTGGGAAATGATATTATTTACATGGTGTGCCGTTGATTATAGGAGGAAACTGTGTCCTATATATTAGGTTGATGATGTCCCCTTGAGGAGCTCATAAGGTTCATCATGTAAACCCTGCAGGTTGACTTAGTCAACATGATGATAAGGTTGAGTGGTACTACTCGAGGAGTAAGATGTTAATTGATTGATGGTCAGTAAATCAATTAATTGGCGGACATTCGATATCTTAAATATGGGGAGATGGATGTACAAATAATGTATGGAGCCCATATTAATTTATGGGGGTTGGTGAGGTAATTCAATGATGATCCTCTAGTGGAATGGAACATCATTGATGGATCAAGTTTGTGTGGTTCCGATCCATCGGGTGGCCAAGATCCAACTCCTCCTCATGGTCCCTATCGTAGCCTAATATAATCCTCATGATGTCTAGATCCAAGGATGTAAAACAAAACTCTAGAACCGATGGTTAAGATTAAATCTCTAGATCCGACGGTGGAGATTAAATCTCTAGAACCGACGGTTGAGATTAAATCCCTAGAATCGACGGTTGAGATTAAATCTCTAGATCCGACGGTGGAGATTAAATCTCTAGAACCGACGGTTAAGATTAAATCTCTAGATCCGACGGTGGAGATTAAATCTCTAGAACCGACGGTTGAGATTAAAACCCTAGAACCAACGGTGGAGATTAAAATAAGGCTTAAGCCTAACTCTATAAAAGGGAGACTTAAGTGGGCAGCAAGGGAGGTTTTTTTTTAGAGATTAGGGTTTTGCCTACCTAAGCTTGGTGGCCGGCGGCAACTTTTCTTCAAGGTTGGCCGACGCTCAAGAAGCTACTCCTTGGCCGGCGGTTATATCAAGCTCCTTGGCTTGGTGGCCGGTTCTAGATAGGAGAAGGAGTTTTTGTTTGGTTCTTCTCTTTGTTCAGAGTGAGCAAGGAAGGGAAGAACGTGATCTAGGAGGCTTCAACTCATGGAGGATCTTCGCCCACACGACGTCCACGAGGAGGATAGGACATACGATAGAAGATCGAGAGGTATAAAAGTTTTACAACTTTTATTATTGATCTTTGCATGTTCTTATCTTTATGTTAGTATGTGTTGATTATACTAGTTTGCATTTGTATGTATTTGTATAATCATGGACCCCAAAGATAAACACAAAAACCGGCGATCCGTCCGTCGTCTCTTCCGTGGCTAACCGACTAGAAGAGTTGTATTGCTTGAACAACTAGTTTGTTCAAGCGATCGCTCAAGTCGTTAGCACGACGACGAATTGGTTGTGCTTAGGAAACTCATCCCATCCGGATTAGTTTTCATTAGTGAAAATTTTAATCTGGGGATATGGGAGCCAATGAGCCTTCGGAGCAATTCCATCACCGAGAATATCGTATGCCACGATTGTGTGGACATATATGAATTCTACATTTGTAAGAGGAGGTTTTACCCATTAATTTTATTATCCTGTCAACCTTACTTTTTGACAAATAAAATTAATAGTTGGTTCCTCTTCAGCCCTACAAATAAAAGCAGTGACTCCGATGGGGAGGATACTCCTATTTGCATCTAAGTGTTCACCATTACTTGGTACCAAGGCAATTATCTCAGGTTATGTGCCTTCCGATAGGGAAGTACACACACTCCTAAATAATTTCCTATAACCATATTCGACCCTGTGATCCGCAAAAAAAACTCATCCGATGGGGAGGAAGGCACTCAGAGCTGACACGCAAGTTTGTTTGCATCACATGTCAAATCGTAATGGAGGTCGTGGGAATTTATAAAAAATATCCCTCTCCCACTTAGTAATTTAAAATTGAGGAATTTTCCTAGCACACGACATACATATCAAACAAGAAGCAATAAATATAAAAAAAATATTTTCCAACTATTATGGATTTTGTTCTCCAATATGCCTCCCGTCGTATCGCCATCTCATCCGCTCCTCCCTACCCCATGTACAAGCCATCCAGAGATACGAGCCGAGAATTTTTTTTTAATTTACATTCATCGATCCTATACTCCATGAAGGAGTGTACATGAAATCTAGATCGAAAGTAAACTAAAATAAAAGAGTGGCTAAACAATGCCATACTTAATTAAAAAATTTAAATACTAGCCTCGTCAACCCCGAGGATTCAAATAATATTACAATTACACACATCCAATCACATACACACACATATGGCCATAATAGTTGGATCTTATGCCTGCAACCAAAAAGTTAGCCTACGCACATCCTTCGATTATCCGACACATACAATATATGATAAGTGCATAAAAGTAACCGAATCTTAAACACACAAAACCAGAAACCGTGGCTTTGATACCACTTGAAGGTGGATCCGAAGCTTCGCTTCCCAACTCAACTCGGTCGCTTGTGCATGGTGATCCCATCTATGTCCCTGGATTAAAAATATAATCCAAGACGATGACGGATTACCCAAGCAAATGATCCATCATCGTGCTATTCGATTAGAGTGGTCTCTTGAACAAACTAGTTGTTCAAGCAACCTAACTCTTTTCCTCGATTAGCCGTGGAATAGATGATGTACGGATTGCCGGTTTTTGTGTTTATCTTTGGGTTCCAAGTAAATTAGCATCATGCGATTACATACATAATACAAAGAAACAAAAGGAAACGAAAACAAGAATTATACCTCTTGTTTACCTCTTGGTCTTCTATCATATGTCCTATCCTCCTCTTGGACGTTGTGTGGGCAACGATCCTCCAAGAGTTGAAGCCTCCTAGATCACGATCTTCCTTTCCTTGATCGCTCCGAACAAAAGGAAGAATACTCGAACCCTTCTTCTTCTATCTAGTGCCGACCACCAAGCTCCAAGCTAGGTTGTTGCTGCTGGCCAAGGAGAAGAAGAAGGAGATAGTGCCGGTCCTATCCAATAGACAAGGAACCACTGGCTACTTGGGGAGAAAGAAGAACCACTGGTATTTCCTTCAAAGAAGGAGCGTCGTCCACTAAGGGAAGGAGAAGTTGTGCTGGCCAAACCTTAGGAAGAGAGGTAGAAGAACCCTAAGACCTCCTTGACTTCTTGCCGCCGCCCAAACCTAGCTCCAAACCCTAATTCTCCTAGTGTTTCTCACCGCCCAAGATAAGGAGAGAAAACCCTAGAATCCTTGATTCATTGTTGCCGTCCAAGCCCTAGCCCTTCTTTTATAGAGTTAGGCTTAAGCCTCCTTTCAATCTCCACCAACAAATCTAGAGATTTAATCTCCACCGTCAGATATAGGCTTCATGAGGTTTTTAATAGGCTACAATAGGGACGATGAGGAGGAGTTGGATCTTGGACACCCAATGGATGTAACGCCCGTAAAATTCCTAGCAATTTTACAAGAATCTTTGGCTTGATGATCATGGGCTTTATGTGGGCCTTTTAAAAAATAAAAGGAAATAAGCCAAAAAGGGGTGCAAGGCCTAGGAATTGAACCCCAAACCTCTAGAGATAGCCAAGCCTTATAGATGCACCCACTAACCAGAAGACCAATAGGATTAGATGATTAAGGAAGAGGGGGAAACTATAGATAAGTAGGACTAAGGGTAAATGAAGAGGCATAGAAAAGAAAAGAGGAACTTCTCTTCCTCCCCTTTATAAAGAAGAGGGAAGATTGAATTTGGTCACTTCCTCTCTTCTTTCCTTCTCCTCACCGAAAATCCTTGAGCTCTCCCCCTCCTTTCCACCCCTTGGCCGAATCTCATCCAAGCAAGAGAAGGCTAGGGTTGGTTCTTCCTTAGGTTTTCCTTCCACCAAAAAGCAACGCGAAGGATGTAAGTATCCCTCACCTGCATACGAGTAGCTTCGTTTAATGTTTTACAAAAGAAATCTATATTGTTATATTCGGCCAAGCTATGAATTAGGGTTTCCATGAAGTTATATGCCATGCCTTTGTCACTATATGATGATGCTAGGGTTTAACATGGATTAGGTCAAAAGTTAACCCTAGGAAACCCTATGAATCATTCGGCCAACATAGATTTTTGGGGTTTTATGGAAGTTTTACATCTTGTTTTACTTGCAAATAATGATGTTAACATGTTAGAAGGATTAGGATAAAGATCTAACCCTAAAAGTCTACATAGGCCATTCGGCCCCTTATATTGATGTTCCAGTGAAGTTTAATCCATGTTTGTATGCATATGATGTTATAAGTATGTTAATTGGATTAGGTTAAAAGACTAACCCTAAAAACCCTACTTGGACCATTCGACCAACCTAGGTTTTGGGGGACTAAGTGAAGTCTTAACCCATGTTTTATGTGCAAGTGAAGTTATTGTTGTGTTAAGGAATTAGGTTGAAGGTTAACCCTAAACCCTACTTGGACCATTCGGCAAACCTAGGTTTTGGGGGACTAAGTGAAGTCTTAACCCATGCTTTATGTGCAAGTGAAGTTATTGTTGTGTTAAGGAATTAGGTTGAAGGTTAACCCTAAACCCTACTTGGACCATTCGACCAACCTAGGTTTTGGGGGACTAAGTGAAGTCTTAACTCATGTTTCATATGCAAATGAAGTTATTGTTATGTTTAATGAATTAGGTTAAAGGTTAACCCTAAAACCCTACTTGGACCATTCGGCCAACCTAGTTTTAACGAGATGAAGTTTTAATTTAAGTCATATGTGCATATGAAGTTGTTGCTAAGTTAAATACATAGGTGTTTACTTCCTTTGATGCCATGCCTTATGCCATGTTAATGCAATGAAGCATGATGTGTTAATGCAATGAAGCATGATGTGTTATGAAATGAAGTATGCTATGCCATGTTAATGAAATGAAGCATGATGTGTTATGAAATGAAGTATGCTATGCTATGTTAATGCAATGAAGCATGATGTGTTATGAAATGAAGTATGCTATGCTATGTTAATGCAATGAAGCATGATGTGTTATTAAATGAAGTATGCTATGCTATGTAATGAAATGAAGCATGATGTGTTATGAAATGAAGTATGCTATGCTATGTTAACGAAATAAGCTATGTCGTACAAATAAGCATATAAGTATTTTACCTTCTGCATGGCTTGTACCAAGACCTTAACAAGGTCCAAGAAGGGATGGGCTCCTAAGATGCCCTAGGTCGATGGAATAAGACTCGGGCCTAGGATGGGCTTCTATGTATGATTGCCCCTAGGTCGATGGAATAAGATTCGGGCCTAGTACGGGATGGGCTCCAAGATGCCTTAGGTCGATGGAGTAAGACTCGGGCCTAGGATGGGCTTCTACGCTATGACGATTGCCCCTAGGTCGATGGAATAAGACTCGGGCCTAGGAACCTATTAGGTTCGAGACTTGCTACCTCGGGCCTATTTAGGGATGTGCCGGGCCCAAATATGGTGAGATTTATATTTACGTACCTAACATATATGTTTTCAAAAGCATCTTGCATATGTTTACCTGTTAATGTTTAAGTTACCTGTTATGTTAGATGATATGCCTTAATGTTTAAGTTACATGTTATGTTAGATGATATGCCATAAATGTTTAAGTTACATGTTATGTTAGATGATATGCCTTAATGTTTAAGTTACATGTTATGTTAGATGATATGCCTTAATGTTTAAGTTACATGTTATGTTAGATGATATGCCTTAATGTTTAAGTTACATGTTATGTTAGATGATATGCCATAATGTTTAAGTTACATGTTATGTTAGATGATATGCCATAAATGTTTAAGTTACATGTTATGTTAGATGATATGCCTTAATGTTTAAGTTACATGTTATGTTAGATGATATGCCATAATGTTTAAGTTACATGTTATGTTAGATGATATGCCATAAATGTTTAAGTTACATGTTATGTTAGATGATATGCCATAATGTTTAAGTTACATGTTATGTTAGATGATATGCCATAATGTTTAAGTTACCTGTTATGTTAGATGATATGCCATAATGTTTAAGTTACCTGTTTTGCTAGATGATATGCCATAATGTTTAAGTTACCTGTTATGTGAGATGATATGTCATGATGTATAAGTTACATGTTATGTTCGATGGTACGCTATGATGTTAGGCTACTAAGTTACATATGATATATATTATGTTGATTAAGTATATATATATATATATTTCATGTTATGCTGCTAAGTTAGGGATGATCCATGCTATATTATCTCATGTTACTTAAGCTACAAGTTAAGTTGATGATGCCATGTATGTTACCTGATTTATTGATTATATGTTATAAATGCTACAAGTCATGATTAATGATGATGTATGGTTTTTGTGAGTAGGACAGGATCTTACTAAGCCTATGTGCTTATCGTTTATCTTTCCCTAAATCGCAGAGATAAGGGTAAGGGATGGATAAACTAAAGGGAGCAGCAGGAGGGGTCAATGTGTGTGGTAGTGGCATGGTGGAGAAGATCCGTTAAGTCTACTTATACATGTATTACCTATGATGATGATGTCTATGGATGTCTTTACTTATGTCTCCCTATGACGATGATGTTATGAACCTACTAAGCCCTAAGTATCTATATATATATATGATGCATGCTTTATGTTGATAAGAAGAAGTAAAGAAGAATGCTTTATGTTGATAAGAAGAAGTAAAGAAGAAGTAAGAAGAAGTATCTATGCATGCTATGCTATGAAACATACTCTATGTTGAGAAGAAGTGTTAATGCATATTTATGTTTAAAAGAAAAAAAAAGTATTTAGGTCTTAAGTCTTCCGCTGTAAGAAATAAGAAGTATATATATATCTAAAGTCTTCATTGTATGAAATGTATATGCAGTCCAGCGTCACGCGCCTCTCGGACATTTAGGGTCCGGAAGGGGGCGTGTGAGTTAATATCAGAGCCGATCTGCCTTTCCACTACACACACATCAAGCTCCAAATCCTGCTGCTCAAAGTAAGAATTCTACGTCTATACTCTAATTTTGTTAATTTTGATCATGCATGATATGAAATATCTTAGATTATTTAGTTCATGTATAATATAAAATGCCTCTAGCTTATTTATAAAATGCCTTTCCCTTATGCTTGATTCATGTATGATAGGAAATGCTTCTAGCTTAAACATGCACGAAAATATGTATGATACCCTTATGATTGTTCATGTATGATATAAAATACCTTAAGCTTAAATTATGCAGGAGAACATGAGTGATGCCTTAAGCTATGATGCCTTAAGCTTAAAACAACCTTATGCTAGCCTTAGTTTAATTACAAAAAAAAAAATAATAATAATAATAATAATAAAATATAAATATATATATATATATATATATATATATATAAACAAATAAATAAATAAATAAACAAATTTTGTTAAGAAAATTTGATTTTTTTTTCGTAATTAATTGTGTAAGGTCTATGTTCATCTGAATTGAATTAAACCGGTTTCGTACGGGTTGGTCGGTTTTGTACTGACTTCATTTATTTCAATTTCAGATGGCACGGACGATGACTACCATGACCCGTCGTGATGTGTCACGAAACCGATTAAGGGAAGCTATTGAAGAGATAGTCTATAAACCATATGGTGGGGTCACCGGACACATGAGAAGGCTCGATGGTCTTTTTAGGAGACTCGAGCGGTAGGAGTTTCCGTTACTGGATAACTATAAGATATGGGCCTTGGTCCGCTCCCTGCCAAATGAGTTCATGGTAGTTGCACACCACGTGTGGGGCCGTTATGAAGGGCGGATAACCTATGCGGAGTTGTGCTGGGAACTGCTGGAGCACAGGGTTCAAGAGAAGCCTGTGGTAGAGAATCCGGTGGTAGCTGGCCTCGGGAGGAAGGAAGAAGGGTCTGCAAATAGTCAACTTATTGGCCAACCAAAGACCACCCTGGTGAGGCCAAGGAAGATGGGACGAAAAATAATTACGATCGCACTAGGGTTTGTCCTAGTGGGAGTCATAATGAACTATCTTCTCAAATAGTTGCTGTGGTTTAATTTGGAAATAAGGAATGTTATATGTTAACATTTCTCATTATGATTGGAAAATATGAATAAGAGATGTGAATAAGAGACGACAAGTCGTTTCTCTTTTTGAAATTGATGATGAGTTCATTGCATGGGATGTGTATGATATAGTTGAACAATGCTGGGTAGACTGGAACATACAAAAAAAAGGGGGAGTAATGAATTACGGGGTTGAAATCATCTCCGGACAGCTCTCGACCATGACAATAACACCGACGCTGTTCGATGATATACTGGAAAAGCAAGCCCGTGACCCAAGCCTTCAGAGGATCAAGCAAGAAGTCTTAGAAGGAAAGGACGACGGGTTTTGGATCTCTGATAGTGGAGTACTCTACCTCAGGGATCGCTTGTGTATTCCCGACGATCCAGAATTGCGGAAGGAGATATTTGAGGAAGCTCACAGAACTCCTTATGCGATGCATCCTGGAACCACCAAGATGTACCAAGACCTTAAACGAAAGTTTTGGTGGTTCGGAATGAAAAGAGATGTCATTTGCACCGCCAAAGGGTTAAGGCAGAGCACCAAGGACCTGGAGGAACACTGCAGCCGATCCAGATTCCAGAATGGAAATGGGAGGACATTTCTATGGATTTCATCTCAGGATTGCCCAAGACGACAAACGGTCACGATGCTATATGGGTGATTGTAGACAGATTGACTAAGTCCGCCCATTTCTTAGCAATCAAGATGACCTATTCGAACAGCGGCTCGATTATATGCTAGGAAATTATCGGACTACATGGAATTCCTAAGACCATCATTTCAGAGAGATGGTCGCTTTATCTCCCATTTCGAATGCGTTCGAAGGCCTTAGGCACAAAGCTATTATTGTTCAAGATTGCCTTCCATCCCCGCACAGACGATGAGAAAGAGTAAATCAAGTAATCGAAGATATGTTAAGAGCCATACTGGATTTCAAGGGTAGCCGGTGTCGATACTTATATTTGCGAGACGCCTACAATAATAGCTACCAAGCTACTATTGGAATGGCACCTTACGAGGCTCTATACGGAGGAAATGTAGATCTCCCATATCTACGAGGGTGGTGAAAAGAAGAGGATGGGACTCGCACGGATTTCATCGACGACACCAGAGCTATACGGAACATCCGCCAGAGGATTGAAACTGCCCAAAGCCGACAAAAGAGCTATGCGGATAAGAGGCGTAGACCATTAGAATTCGAGGTTGGGGACCTAGTATTCCTCAAAGTGGCTCCCATGAAGGGAGTAATGAGGTTCGGAAGGAAGGGTAAACTGAGTCCACGTTACGTGGGACCGTATCCGATATCGCAGAGGATCGGCAATGTAGCCTACAAGCTAGAGCTGCCTCAAGAGATGTCGGCTATTCACAACGTGTTCCATGTCTCTGTGCTCAAGAAATGCATTTCGACGGACCAAGTGATCGAGCCACAAACAGTACAAGTTCAAGAGGACCTGAGTATTGAAAGTCGGCCTATCCAAATACTAGACCGAGAAATCAAGAGGCTAAGGAACAAAGAGGTGCCCTTAGTAAAGGTCCTGTGGCAGAATCAACGGTACGAGGAAGCTACCTGGGAACGCGAGGAGGACATGAAGCAGAAGTACCCAGAATTGTTCTAAGTTTCGAGGACGAAACTTTTAAAAGGTATGAAGGATTGTAACGCCCGTAAAATTCCTAGCAATTTTACAAGAATCTTTGGCTTGATGATCATGGGCTTTATGTGGGCCTTTTCAAAAATAAAAGGAAATAAGCCAAAAAGGGGTGCAAGGCCTAGGAATTGAACCCCAAACCTCTAGAGATAGCCAAGCCTTATAGATGCACCCACTAACCAGAAGACCAATAGGATTAGATGATTAAGGAAGAGGGGGAAACTATAGATAAGTAGGACTAAGGGTAAATGAAGAGGCATAGAAAAGAAAAGAGGAACTTCTCTTCCTCCCCTTTATAAAGAAGAGGGAAGATTGAATTTGGTCACTTCCTCTCTTCTTTCCATTCTCCTCACCGAAAATCCTTGAGCTCTCCCCCTCCTTTCCACCCCTTGGCCGAATCTCATCCAAGCAAGAGAAGGCTAGGGTTGGTTCTTCCTTAGGTTTTCCTTCCACCAAAAAGCAACGCGAAGGATGTAAGTATCCCTCACCTGCATACGAGTAGCTTCGTTTAATGTTTTACAAAAGAAATCTATATTGTTATATTCGGCCAAGCTATGAATTAGGGTTTCCATGAAGTTATATGCCATGCCTTTGTCACTATATGATGATGTTAGGGTTTAACATGGATTAGGTCAAAAGTTAACCCTAGGAAACCCTATGAATCATTCGGCCAACATAGATTTTTGGGGTTTTATGGAAGTTTTACATCTTGTTTTACTTGCAAATAATGATGTTAACATGTTAGAGGGATTAGGATAAAGATCTAACCCTAAAAGTCTACATAGGCCATTCTACCCCCCTTATATTGATGTTCCAATGAAGTTTAATCCATGTTTGTATGCATATGATGTTATAAGTATGTTAATTGGATTAGGTTAAAAGACTAACCCTAAAAACCCTACTTGGACCATTCGGCCAACCTAGGTTTTGGGGGACTAAGTGAAGTCTTAACCCATGTTTTATGTGCAAGTGAAGTTATTGTTGTGTTAAGGAATTAGGTTGAAGGTTAACCCTAAACCCTACTTGGACCATTCGGCCAACCTAGGTTTTGGGGGACTAAGTGAAGTCTTAACACATGCTTTATGTGCAAGTGAAGTTATTGTTGTGTTAAGGAATTAGGTTGAAGGTTAACCCTAAACCCTACTTGGACCATTCGGCCAACCTAGGGTTTGGGGGACTAAGTGAAGTCTTAACTCATGTTTCATATGCAAATGAAGTTATTGTTATGTTTAATGAATTAGGTTAAAGGTTAACCCTAAAACCCTACTTGGACCATTCGGCCAACCTAGTTTTTGGGTAACGAGATGAAGTTTTAATTTAAGTCATATGTGCATATGAAGTTGTTGCTAAGTTAAATACATAGGTGTTTACTTCCTTTGATGCCATGCCTTATGCCATGTTAATGCAATGAAGCATGATGTGTTAATGCAATGAAGCATGATGTGTTATGAAATGAAGTATGCTATGCTATGTTAATGCAATGAAGCATGATGTGTTATGAAATGAAGTATGCTATGCTATGTAATGAAATGAAGCATGATGTGTTATGAAATGAAGTATGCTATGCTATGTTAACGAAATAAGCTATGTCGTACAAATAAGCATATAAGTATTTTACCTTCTGCATGGCTTGTACCAAGACCTTAACAAGGTCCAAGAAGGGATGGGCTCCTAAGATGCCCTAGGTCGATGGAATAAGACTCGGGCCTAGGATGGGCTTCTATGTATGATTGCCCCTAGGTCGATGGAATAAGATTCGGGCCTAGTACGGGATGGGCTCCAAGATGCCTTAGGTCGATGGAGTAAGACTCGGGCCTAGGATGGGCTTCTACGCTATGACGATTGCCCCTAGGTCGATGGAATAAGACTCGGGACTAGGAACCTATTAGGTTCGAGACTTGCTACCTCGGGCCTATTTAGGGATGCGCGCTATGATAATGAAGAAGTGGTACAATGCCGGGCCCAAATATGTTGAGATTTATATTTACGTACCTATCATATATGTTTTCAAAAGCATCTTGCAGATGTTTACTCGTTAATGTTTAAGTTACATGTTATGTTAGATGATATGCCATAAATGTTTAAGTTACATGTTATGTTAGATGATATGCCTTAATGTTTAAGTTACATGTTATGTTAGATGATATGCCATAATGTTTAAGTTACATGTTATGTTAGATGATATGCCATAATGTTTAAGTTACCTGTTTTGCTAGATGATATGCCATAATGTTTAAGTTACCTGTTATGTGAGATGATATGTCATGATGTATAAGTTACATGTTATGTTCGATGGTACGCTATGATGTTAGGCTACTAAGTTACATATGATGCATATTATGCTGATTAAGTATATATATATATTTCATGTTATGCTGCTAAGTTAGGGATGATCCATGCTATATTATCTCATGTTACTTAAGCTACAAGTTAAGTTGATGATGCCATGTATGTTACCTGATATATTGATTATATGTTATAAATGCTACAAGTCATGATTAATGATGATGTATGGTTTTTGTGAGTAGGACAGGATCTTACTAAGCCTATGTGCTTATAGTTTATCTTTCCCTCGTACTGCAGATAAGGGTAAGGGATGGATAAACTAAAGGGAGCAGCAGGAGGGGTCAATGTGTGTGGTAGTGGCATGGTGGAGAAGATCCGTTAAGTCTACTTATACCTGTATTACCTATGATGATGATGTCTATGGATGTCTTTACTTATGTCTCCCTATGACGATGATGTTATGAACCTACTAAGCCCTAAGTATCTATATATATATATGATGCATGCTTTATGTTGATAAGAAGAAGTAAAGAAGAATGCTTTATGTTGATAAGAAGAAGTAAAGAAGAAGTAAGAAGAAGTATCTATGCATGCTATGCTATGAAACATACTCTATGTTGAGAAGAAGTGTTAATGCATATTTATGTTTAAAAGAAAAAAAAAAGTATTTAGGTCTTAAGTCTTCTGCTGTAAGAAATAAGAAGTATATATATATCTAAAGTCTTCCGCTGTATGAAATGTATGTACGGTCACGTCACGCGCCGCCTCTCCGGACATTTAGGGTCCCGGAAGGGCGGGCGTGACAGGTTGGTATCAGAGCCGATCTGCCTTTCCACTACACACACATCAAGCTCCAAATCCTGCTGCTCCAAGTAAGAATTCTACTTCTATACTCTAAATTTTGTTAATTTTGATCATGCATGATATGAAATATCTTAGATTATTTAGTTCATGTATAATATAAAATGCCTCTAGCTTATTTATAAAATGCCTTTCCCTTATGCTTGATTCATGTATGATAGGAAATGCTTCTAGCTTAAACATGCACGAAAATATGTATGATACCCTTATGATTGTTCATGTATGATATAAAATACCTTAAGCTTAAATTATGCAGGAGAACATGAGTGATGCCTTAAGCTATGATGCCTTAAGCTTAAAACAACCTTATGCTAGCCTTAGTTTAATTACAAAAAAAAAAAAATAAATAAAAAAATAATAATAATAAAATATCTATATATATATATATATATAAACAAATAAATAAATAAATAAACAAATTTTGTTACGAAAATTTGATTTTTTTTCGTAATTAATTGTGTAAGGTCTATGTTCATCTGAATTGAATTAAACCGGTTTCGTACGGGTTGGTCGGTTTTGTACTGACTTCATTTATTTCAATTTTAGATGGCACGGACGATGACTACCATGACCCGTCGTGATGTGTCACGAAACCGATTAAGGGAAGCTATTGAAGAGATAGTCTATAAACCAGATGGTGGGGTCACCGGACACATGAGAAGGCTCGATGGTCTTTTTAGGAGACTCGAGCGGCAGGAGTTTCCGTTACTGGATAACTATAAGATATGGGCCTTGGTCCGCTCCCTGCCAAATGAGTTCATGGTAGTTGCACACCACGTGTGGGGCCGTTATGAAGGGCGGATAACCTATGCGGAGTTGTGCTGGGAACTGCTGGAGCATAGGGTTCAAGAGAAGCCTGTGGTAGAGAATCCGGTGGTAGCTGGCCTCGGGAGGAAGGAAGAAGGGTCTGCAAATAGTCAACTTATTGGCCAACCAAAGACCACCCTGGTGAGGCCAAGGAAGATGGGACGAAAAATAATTACGATCGCACTAGGGTTTGTCCTAGTGGGAGTCATAATGAACTATCTTCTCAAATAGTTGCTGTGGTTTAATTTGGAAATAAGGAATGTTATATGTTAACATTTCTCATTATGATTGGAAAATATGAATAAGAGATGTGAATAAGAGACGACAAGTCGTTTCTCTTTTTGAAATTGATGATGAGTTCATTGCATGGGATGTGTATGATATAGTTGAACAATGCTGGGTAGACTGGAACATACAAAAAAAAGGGGGAGTAATGAATTACGGGGTTGAAATCATCTCCGGACAGCTCTCGACCATGACGATAACACCGACGCTGTTCGATGATATACTGGAAAAGCAAGCCCGTGACCCAAGCCTTCAGAGGATCAAGCAAGAAGTCTTAGAAGGAAAGGACGACGGGTTTTGGATCTCTGATAGTGGAGTACTCTACCTCAGGATCGCTGTGTATTCTCGGCGATCCGAGTGCGGAAGGAGATATTTGAGGAAGCTCACAGAACTCCTTATGCGATGCATCCTGGAACCACCAAGATGTACCAAGACCTTAAACGAAAGTTCTGGTGGTTCGGAATGAAAAGAGATGTGGCTCAGTATGTCAGTACTTGCCTGACCTGCCAAAGGGTTAAGGCAGAGCACCAAGGACCTGGAGGAACACTGCAGCCGATCCAGATTCCAGAATGGAAATGGGAGGACATTTCTATGGATTTCATCTCAGGATTGCCCAAGACGACAAACGGTCACGATGCTATATGGGTGATTGTAGACAGATTGACTAAGTCCGCCCATTTCTTAGCAATCAAGATGACCTATTCGACGGAGCAACTGGCTCAGTTATATGCTAGGGAAATTATCAGACTACATGGAATTCCTAAGACCATCATTTCGATGAGATGGTCGCTTTATCTCCCATTTTCGGGAATGCGTTGTAAGGCCTTAGGCACAAAGCTATTGTTCAAGATCGCTTCCATCCCACTGACTGATGCACCGAAAGAGTAAATCAAGTACTGGAAGATATGTTAAGAGCCTGCGCCCTGGATTTCAAGGGTAGCTGGTGTCGATACTTATATTTGGCAGAATTCGCCTACAATAATAGCTACCAAGCTACTATTGGAATGGCACCTTACGAGGCTCTATACGGGAGGAAATGTAGATCTCCCATATGCTGGTACGAGGGTGGTGAAAAGAAGAGGATGGGACTCCAGACGGATTTCATCGACGACACCACCAGAGCTATACGGAACATCCGCCAGAGGATTGAAACTGCCCAAAGCCGACAAAAGAGCTATGCGGATAAGAGGCGTAGACCATTAGAATTCGAGGTTGGGGACCTAGTATTCCTCAAAGTGGCTCCCATGAAGGGAGTAATGAGGTTCGGAAGGAAGGGTAAACTGAGTCCACGTTACGTGGGACCGTATCCGATATCGCAGAGGATCGGCAATGTAGCCTACAAGCTAGAGCTGCCTCAAGAGATGTCGGCTATTCACAACGTGTTCCATGTCTCTGTGCTCAAGAAATGCATTTCCAGTACGGACCAAGTGATCGAGCCACAAACAGTACAAGTTCAAGAGGACCTGAGTATTGAAAGTCGGCCTATCCAAATACTAGACCGAGAAATCAAGAGGCTAAGGAACAAAGAGGTGCCCTTAGTAAAGGTCCTGTGGCAGAATCAACGGTACGAAGAAGCTACCTGGGAACGCGAGGAGGACATGAAGCAGAAGTACCCAGAATTGTTCTAAGTTTCGAGGACGAAACTTTTAAAAGGTATGAAGGATTGTAACGCCCGTAAAATTCCTAGCAATTTTACAAGAATCTTTGGCTTGATGATCATGGGCTTTATGTGGGCCTTTTCAAAAATAAAAGGAAATAAGCCAAAAAGGGATGCAAGGCCTAGGAATTGAACCCCAAACCTCTAGAGATAGCCAAGCCTTATAGATGCACCCACTAACCAGAAGACCAATAGGATTAGATGATTAAGGAAGAGGGGGAAACTATAGATAAGTAGGACTAAGGGTAAATGAAGAGGCATAGAAAAGAAAAGAGGAACTTCTCTTCCTCCCCTTTATAAAGAAGAGGGAAGATTGAATTTGGTCACTTCCTCTCTTCTTTCCATTCTCCTCACCGAAAATCCTTGAGCTCTCCCCCTCCTTTCCACCCCTTGGCCGAATCTCATCCAAGCAAGAGAAGGCTTGGGTTGGTTCTTCCTTAGGTTTTCCTTCCACCAAAAAGCAACGCGAAGGATGTAAGTATCCCTCACCTGCATACGAGTAGCTTCGTTTAATGTTTTACAAAAGAAATCTATATTGTTATATTCGGCCAAGCTATGAATTAGGGTTTCCATGAAGTTATATGCCATGCCTTTGTCACTATATGATGATGTTAGGGTTTAACATGGATTAGGTCAAAAGTTAACCCTAGGAAACCCTATGAATCATTCGGCCAACATAGATTTTTGGGGTTTTATGGAAGTTTTACATCTTGTTTTACTTGCAAATAATGATGTTAACATGTTAGAGGGATTAGGATAAAGATCTAACCCTAAAAGTCTACATAGGCCATTCGGCCACCCCCCCCCTTATATTGATGTTCCAATGAAGTTTAATCCATGTTTGTATGCATATGATGTTATAAGTATGTTAATTGGATTAGGTTAAAAGACTAACCCTAAAAACCCTACTTGGACCATTCGGCCAACCTAGGTTTTGGGGGACTAAGTGAAGTCTTAACCCATGTTTTATGTGCAAGTGAAGTTATTGTTGTGTTAAGGAATTAGGTTGAAGGTTAACCCTAAACCCTACTTGGACCATTCGGCCAACCTAGGTTTTGGGGGACTAAGTGAAGTCTTAACCCATGCTTTATGTGCAAGTGAAGTTATTGTTGTGTTAAGGAATTAGGTTGAAGGTTAACCCTAAACCCTACTTGGACCATTCGGCCAACCTAGGTTTTGGGGGACTAAGTGAAGTCTTAACTCATGTTTCATATGCAAATGAAGTTATTGTTATGTTTAATGAATTAGGTTAAAGGTTAACCCTAAAACCCTACTTGGACCATTAGTTGTTGCTAAGTTAAATACATAGGTGTTTACTTCCTTTGATGCCATGCCTTATGCCATGTTAATGCAATGAAGCATGATGTGTTAATGCAATGAAGCATGATGTGTTATGAAATGAAGTATGCTATGCTATGTTAATGCAATGAAGCATGATGTGTTATGAAATGAAGTATGCTATGCTATGTAATGAAATGAAGCATGATGTGTTATGAAATGAAGTATGCTATGCTATGTTAACGAAATAAGCTATGTCGTAAAAATAAGCATATAAGTATTTTACCTTCTGCATGGCTTGTACCAAGACCTTAACAAGGTCCAAGAAGGGATGGGCTCCTAAGATGCCCTAGGTCGATGGAATAAGACTCGGGCCTAGGATGGGCTTCTATGTATGATTGCCCCTAGGTCGATGGAATAAGATTCGGGCCTAGTACGGGATGGGCTCCAAGATGCCTTAGGTCGATGGAGTAAGACTCGGGCCTAGGATGGGCTTCTACGCTATGACGATTGCCCCTAGGTCGATGGAATAAGACTCGGGCCTAGGAACCTATTAGGTTCGAGACTTGCTACCTCGGGCCTATTTAGGGATGCGCGCTATGATAATGAAGAAGTGGTACAATGCCGGGCCCAAATATGTTGAGATTTATATTTACGTACCTAACATATATGTTTTCAAAAGCATCTTGCATATGTTTACCTGTTAATGTTTAAGTTACCTGTTATGTTAGATGATATGCCTTAATGTTTAAGTTACATGTTATGTTAGATGATATGCCATAAATGTTTAAGTTACATGTTATGTTAGATGATATGCCTTAATGTTTAAGTTACATGTTATGTTAGATGATATGCCATAATGTTTAAGTTACATGTTATGTTAGATGATATGCCATAATGTTTAAGTTACATGTTATGTTAGATGATATGCCATAAATGTTTAAGTTACATGTTATGTTAGATGATATGCCTTAATGTTTAAGTTACATGTTATGTTAGATGATATGCCATAATGTTTAAGTTACCTGTTATGTTAGATGATATGCCATAATGTTTAAGTTACCTGTTTTGCTAGATGATATGCCATAATGTTTAAGTTACCTGTTATGTGAGATGATATGTCATGATGTATAAGTTACATGTTATGTTCGATGGTACGCTATGATGTTAGGCTACTAAGTTACATATGATGCATTATATTATATATATATATATTTCATGTTATCGCTAAGTTAGGGATTATCCATGCTATATTATCTCATGTTACTTAAGCTGAGTTAAGTTGATGATGCCATGTATGTTACCTGATATATTGATTATATGTTATAAATGCTACAAGTCATGATTAATGATGATGTATGGTTTTTGTGAGTAGGACAGGATCTTACTAAGCCTATGTGCTTATAGTTTATCTTTCCCTCGTACTGCAGATAAGGGTAAGGGATGGATAAACTAAAGGGAGCAGCAGGAGGGGTCAATGTGTGTGGTAGTGGCATGGTGGAGAAGATCCGTTAAGTCTACTTATACCTGTATTACCTATGATGATGATGTCTATGGATGTCTTTACTTATGTCTCCCTATGACGATGATGTTATGAACCTACTAAGCCCTAAGTATCTATATATATATATGATGCATGCTTTATGTTGATAAGAAGAAGTAAAGAAGAATGCTTTATGTTGATAAGAAGAAGTAAAGAAGAAGTAAGAAGAAGTATCTATGCATGCTATGCTATGAAACATACTCTATGTTGAGAAGAAGTGTTAATGCATATTTATGTTTAAAAGAAAAAAAAAAGTATTTAGGTCTTAAGTCTTCCGCTGTAAGAAATAAGAAGTATATATATATCTAAAGTCTTCCGCTGTATGAAATGTATGTACGGTCGCGTCACGCGCCGCCTCTCCGGACATTTAGGGTCCCGGAAGGGCGGGCGTGACAATGGATCCGACCCATATAAAATCTGATCCATTAATGATAATCCATTTCACTAGAGGATTATCATTGATCTACCTCACCAACCCCATAAATAAATATGGGATCCATATATTAATTGTACAAATATCTCCCCGTGTTTAAGATCTCAAATGTCCGTCAATTAATTAATTTACTGATAATTAATTAATCAACATCTAACTCCATGAGTAGTACCACTCAACCTTATCATCATGCCGGACCAAGTCCACCTGCAGGGTTTACATGATGATCCTTATGAGCTCCTCAAGGGGACATCATCATCCTAATATATAGGACACAGTTTCCTCCTATAATCAATGGCACACCATGTAAATAATATCATTTCCCAACTTACTGAGCCTATCGATTTACTCTATAAATCTCACCCATTAGTAAATCAAAGAAATAAATACTAAGTACATGTTCCCGTTATTATATCGAGATTAAGAGCATGTACACCATAATATCCGAGGTCCGATTCAATTATGTAGTCAGCAATAAATCGAATCACTTCTAAGTCGGTCTTGCTCAATACACATAAAGTATACTAGTGTAATTCTATGGTCAAGACAACCAATACCAAATTACACAACAACTATACCAAGAGTTTGTCCAAAACCATCTTGGTTGTGAGCCTTTACTTAAACTCTACAAGGAACTGATAACATGATCTCCCTTGTGACACTACATACCATGTTATCTATAATGTAATGTATCAGACAATATGCATAACCATAAATATGAAAACAATGATAATGTGATTCTTATTTCAAAAATAAAGATGTTCATACAAAAGATAGACTTTTCAGTATATATCCTAACACATCGAAGGTGGAGAAACCTCGTATAAATGTTTACAATAATAAACAAAATATACCAGCAAATACAAAGAAATACAACTGAAATGTAAAGAACACTTTACAAACTAGGGCTTTGAATGCTTTGCTTATTGGTTGCTTGGATGAGCTTGAAAGGCTCTAAAATGCGCTTGCACTTCACCTTCAAATTGCCTCAACAACCTCCCAAGTAACCATGGCCAAAATCCTCCACGAGCTATTCCTTTTATCCCTGCATTGGGCTGATTCCGTGCCTAATAGTTGACTGCCATTAGGCCCCAATCGACTGCCAATAGTACCATTGTCTCAATACGACTTAATCAACATTGGTATTCAAGCTAACAAATACACTACAATCGACTACCATTTCTAGTAGTCGACTGCTCAAGCCCATAGCCGACTGCTCAGTCGACTATCGAGCATTCTGTGTTCATGACCAACACTAGCAGCAGTCGACTACCCTCCATGGCAGTTGATTTCTCATGTCAAGTCGACTACCCAATGTTGGCAGTCGATTGCCAAGGCCACTTGCCTCATTTGAATGCCAGTCGACTCATGACAGTAGACTGGTCATAATCCCAATCGACTGCTCAGTGTTGACTCAGCTACCAAGTGTCAAAACACTTGACTAGTCGACTAGTCCATAACCCCAGTCGACTACTAAACCTCAACCATGAGGTTTAACCCAAGTATGATGCCCTCATACTTGCTAGACCACCCTTAGCCTAGACATAAGACTTCTAGCCACCTCCATCAGCCTCACGCCTAATGGATCCCTCCAAGTCATCCATGACTTATTCATCTAAATGCCAATCTTCAGGTGCTTCCATCGGCTATTTTCATGCTAAGCTAGTCTACACCGCCAAGGCACATTTGGGCTACGCCGCTAAGACACACACTTGGACTTTACACCGCCAAACATTAGATTTATGCTGCCAAGACTCCACCCTTAGACTTTAGCCCGCAATATCTACCCTTGGACTTTCCAATTGCAAAGTACCAAGCTTGGACTTTCCCTTGCCATGACCCATGCATGGACTTTCCATGTCAAGTACTCAAGACTTGGACTTTAGCATTTCAAAGACCCATGCTTGGACTTTCATGGCAAGTACTCAAGACTTGGACTTTACCATTGCCAAGACCCATGCTTGGACTTTCCATGCCAAGTACTCAAGACTTGGACTTTACCATTACCATGACCCATGCTTGGACTTTCCATGACAATCACATTGTCATACGTTTTGTCGAACATCAAAATACTGCTCGAGTCAAACTCGAGTCTAGTCAATCGTGACCTGGGTCTATTGCACCAACAATCTCCCCCTTTTTGATGTTTGACAACAACCAAACCCCTTTGAGTTAGAACACTAACTCAAACCAATCCTCCCAATTGTCCAGATTGGTAATTCCAAATTATCTCATCAATTTCTCATCAATTCTCCTCCTTTTTGACATACATCAAAAAGGCTCTCCCCAAGGGAATCAATCTCCCCCTTGGTCCAAAAAAATCTAAGATTTCTTCACTCTTCCTAGTGATAAGTCCCATATCACTAAAGAGAGACAATCCTTCAAACTCTCCCAATTTTCAGAATTCTCTCTCTCATGAGGAAGAACACATCCATCATCCCATGATAGATAACCTCCCCCTAAAGGCTTGCTCCCCCTTGACCATTACACCAATAATGTCCTTAGAGAGTCCCAAAGCCTATAGGAACACTAAACCATCAAAATTAAGGTCGAAAGTTAAAACTTGAACTTTCAAGCACTTTAAAATTTGATACACTTCCATAAACAATTCTCCTAATCCATATCCAATGGATTTTCACCCTTTATAATGCTTTCCAAAGCATATCCTAGGTTTATGAACAGTTAGAGTAGCCTAACATAGTAGAAATATGGGCTAAACATCCTTGTTTACCCTAAATCATCATTGACAATTGACTCTGTGAGTCAACAGTCGACTGCCCTTGACGCCAGTTGACTGCCATCCATGGAAGTCAACTGATTTTTGCAAGTGCAGAAATCAGGTTTCAGAAATGATGTTTGAAAATACATAAGTAATTATATATAATTTAAAAAATAGTGAAACTTCATATGTATAATACTTATAACAATCATAATGGGTGAAAATATTTAAAAAATAAAATACCTAATAAATATTGAGATTGATACAAAATTCAAAACCATTGATAACTTCAATGTTTTTGACCTATTTTATATCAACTTCTTCAATGGTGGCTTCTATCAAAAGAAAGACTACATCAAGGTTTTTCAAAATGATTTTGAAACCTTATATTGAATCATGGTCTATGCATTTAATGCATATGACTTGTACATAAGTTTTCCTCATGATTCATCCTTGGTATAAGATGAGTTTGAGTTCATCTAGATGGAAGAACTATGCACCTTGAACTTAATTCTTTTCCTAGCACCTCACATGTGTCTAGGGTATATGAAAACACATACATGTCAATTTGATGTGAGATGTGAGTTTTATTCTTCCTAATTTAAGGTCATTTTTTAGGCAACTCTATTTGATTCCCTTGTACATGAGACTTTAAATCATGCCATAGTCCTTACAACAATTTAAATTAAAACATGTGTCAATAATCATGATGTCATGACATATGATTTAATCTAAATATACATGACATAAAAACTTAAACCTAAGCATTGTCATGACATAAAATGATAAAATAAAATATGATGTCATGACATGACATATGTAAAACAAGTCATGACAAATAAAATATAAAGGTATAATAATACCTAAGATTTAGTATTAATTTCCATTTGTTATGATTAAGTTCTTTTTTCCATATTACTACTTATCTCCCAAGTGTGACAAAAATCCAAAAATGGCACACCAAAACCAAAACCTATCTCCTTGAAACCTTAGCCACTAGACACCTACCTTGGTTACCCTTAGGGATAACTTTCCTAGTAACCTTGGCCTTCCTAGACCTATGGATGGTTTCATAATCGAATGGAACACTATGATAGGTCTCCTTGGGCTTAGGTTTGTGACCCAAACCTTTCTTGCCCTTAGGTGGACCTTGCTTCCTTTTGACTCCTTGATTCTAAATTTTGACCATTTGACCCTTGCATTTGATTTTCCATCTTTCTAAGGGTCTTTTCAAATTTCTCAAGTTTTGATCTCAAAACTTGATTTTCTAATTATAATTGCCCAATTTTTGAATTTTTATTTAATCTTTGGGCATGGTTCTTCCTTTTAGGCATATGCCTAGCCTTCTTAGGGTTAATGCCCAATTGACTCTATCTTCCTAATTGACTCCCAAGGTAGAATTAGTCTAGAGTTATTAGTTCTAAATTTCTCCTTAGTTCTAAAATTAACACTCTTAGCACCTAGGCAATAAAATCTATTATTTCTAGCATGCTCCTTATGATTATGCCCAATTGCAAGAGTATTAAAATCATTTCTTTCATGATTTTACCTATTACTTAAAGAATGAGCATTATTTAAATTTACCTTAAGGTTCGCCTTAGCTCCCCCTACATGTGTAGCTCCTTCTTTGACTTTTTTTCCTCTCCCTAGAGAATTGACTTCTATAGTGCCCCCTTTGATTGCATTTGAGGCAAATTACATGCTCCTTGCTTTTCCTAGTGGGGACACTGACATCCTTGACCTTTGGTGTCGGTTGAGCCTTCTTGACCAATTTTGGGCACTTACTCTTGTAATGCCCGGCTTCCCTACACTCAAAGCATATGATATGATTTTTATTTATAACTAAGATGCTTGAGTTACCTGGGGTGGTGGTGAAAGCCTCTTGAACTTGTTCATCACTTCTCCCGGAGGTTGATGGCTCCTCTTGATTATGCTCCGGCATTGAGGATGAACTCTCCTCCCCCTCAATCCTAGAGGTGGAGGCTTCTTCCACCTCTTCTTCCTTCTCGGATGTCGAACACCTGTTGACCGCTGAATCCTCACTTTCTTGTGAGGATGAGATTTCTTCCTCCTCCTTTGATTCTTCCTTATCCTCTAGAACCGGTTGGGGCTCCTCATGGAATCTTGTCAATTTGCTCCATAGCTCCTTGACATCCATGTAATCACCTAAACTACACAAAATATCATTATGAATTAAATCAACACAAGAATTTTATTACCTTTTTATTTTTCTTGAATTCTTGGAGTTTTTCTTCGGTCCACTTCTTTATCTTGAGGAATCCTCCCTTCGACCCTCTTGGATATTTGAATCCGTCCATCAAGATGGCCCAATCTTTGAATTCCCTCGTCATTATGAATTCTTCAATCCTTCCCTTCTATTGATTGAAGCCTTCTCATCCATAGAGGGTGTATGGGATTGGAGTGTTGTTGTCCCATCCAAGTCCATATTTTGACAACTCCATCCTCTAGCGCTTTTACTCCTGGTTGTTAATCCGTAGAAGAGCTCCTAGATCTGATACCAATTGTAGGAACATCGATAAGCGCTAGAGGGGAGTGAATGGCACGTTGCTACGTTCACTTGATGGAATTTGATCGTGTTTGCGAGCTTGTATACAATTCTTGTTAGCGTAGCGAAAATAATGATAATAATAATAAATAAAGACAAACATGCAACTCACAAACACAAACGATGTAATGTGGTTAGGAACCCTAGTTCCTACTCCACGGGGTGAGCTCAATATCGAGCTCTAGTGATGCATACCACCACTAATCAATACCACTCCTCGGTGACCCACAGAAGATGGAGAAACCTCGTACAAGTGTTTACAACAATAAAGAAAATATACAAGCAAATACAAAGAAATACAATCGAAATGTAAAGAACACTTTACAAACTAGGGCCTTGAATGCTTTGCTTGTTAGTTGCTTAGATGAGCTTGAAGGACCTTGAAATGCGCATGCACTTCGCCTTCAAATCGCCTCAACAACCTCCCAAGTAGCCATGGCCGAAATCCTCCACGAGTTTCTCCTTTTATCCCTGCATTGGGTTAATTCCATGCCTGACAGTCGACTGCCATAAGGCCCCAGTTGACTGCCAACAGTGCCATTGTCTCACAATTACTTAATCCACGTTGGCATTCAAGCCAACAGATACAATAGCAGTCGACTGCCATTTCCAGTGGTCGAATACTCAAAGCCCATAATCGACTGTTTAGTCATCTACCGAGCATTCTGTGTTCACGACCAACACTAGCAACAGTCGAGGGCCCTCCATGGTAGTCAACTGCTCATGTCTAGTTGACTACCCAATGCTGGAAGTAAGCTGGCAAGGTCTCTTCCCGCAGTCAAATGCTAGTCGACTCATGGCAGTTTACTGGTCATAATCCCAGTCGACTGGTCCATAACCCCAGTCGACTGCTAAACCTCAACAATGAGGTTTAACCCAAGTACGATGCCCTCATGCTTGATATACCACCCTTAGCC
Source organism: Wurfbainia villosa (assembly GCA_025175895.1). Classification (NCBI taxonomy): domain Eukaryota; kingdom Viridiplantae; phylum Streptophyta; class Magnoliopsida; order Zingiberales; family Zingiberaceae; genus Wurfbainia; species Wurfbainia villosa. The sequence goes on along the minus strand of CM046000.1, from coordinate 73,115,553 downwards.
TAGACCTAAGCCTTCTAGCCATCTCCATCAGCCTTATGCCTAATGGATCCCTCCAAGTCATTCATGACTTGTTCATCCATACGCTAGTCTTCAGGTGCTTCCATCGACTATTGTAATGCTAAGCTGGTCTACACTGCCAAGGCACATTTGTGCTTACACTACCAAGACACATGCTTGGACTTTATGCCACCAAACATTGGAATTACGCTGCCAAGACTCCACCCTTGGACTTTATGCCACCAATATCAACCCTTGGACTTTCCAATTGGCAAGACTCAAGCTTGGACTTTCCCTTGCCAAGACCCATGCTTGGACTTTCCATGCCAAGTACTCAAGACTTGGACTTTACCATTGCCAAGACCCATGCTTGGACTTTCCATGCCAAGTACTCAAGACTTGGACTTTACCATTGGCAAGACCCATGCTCGGACTTTCCATGACAATCACATTTGTTGGAACATTGGTGAGCGCTAGAGGGGGATGGTGAATGGCACATTCGCATTGCTTGACGGAATTCAAATGTGTGCTTGCTACAATTTGATTAGTACACAGCGAAAATAATAGAAAAACATAAACAATATACAAGCACACAAATACATACGATGTAACGTGGTTCAAAACCTTAGGGTTCCTACTCCATGGGGCAAGCTCAACCAGCTTTAGTGATGCACACAACACTAATAAAACTCCTTCTCGGTGACACACCAGAGGTGGAGAAACCTCGTACACAAGATTACAATAGTAATATTAAAGATACAAGCGATTACAAAGATAAAAGAAAATACAAATAAAGAAAAACACTTTACAACAATGCTTTGAATGCTTGATCTTTGGTTTCTTGCGAAGTGCCTTGAAGGTCTGGATTACAGCAGCAATTCCCCTTCAAATCACGTTAAGAACCATGACCAAAAACCTCTCTTTTGAGTGTCTTTAAAAGCTGCAACTCGGGCTAATTTTTGCCTAGCAGTCGAATGCAAAAAGGCCCCAGTCGACTGCTCCTGTAGCTGTTGTCTCACAATGGCTTAATCCACGTCGGCATTCCAGCCATCGGATACACTGGCAGTTGACTTCCATTCCCAGAAGTCGACTGCTCTAGCTCGTAGCCAATTGCTCAGTCGGCTATGAGCATTCTGCCTTTGCGATCAAAACCTATTGAATCGAGCGGATCACTATAGGGGAGGGGGGTGAATAGCGATATAAAATCTTTCATTCGACTTCGTTCGATAAAACATGAGTAGACACAGCGGAAGATAAAATCAAAACAAAAGAGACAATAGACACGAGGGTTTTTACTTGGTTTGTAGCCGGAGGCTACTACTCCAAGGCCCTAGTGGTCCTTGACCACACACGAAGGGAAAAATACTAAAGAACTCTTCCTCGTTGAAGGTAGGAGTTAAACGGATACATGAAATCACAAAAGCTCGAGGTAGAGGGACACTCCCCCTCTCCTCGTTATAATGAAAGCTTTACGAGATAAGTAAAATGAAATACAACTAAAAACTTTCGTTACCAATGACTTCAAAGGTTGGAGGTTGAAGCTCTAGTCGTCGTCTCGGCAGTTCTTCATCGTAGGGATGTCGGAGAGTCAGAGCGTATCGAAAGCACTTGGAGGCTTTTTGAATTGATGAAAATCCCTTAGAGAAACTCTCCTTTTATAGCTTTTGAGCCCCTCATTGAATGGGTCTTCAACTAATCACAAATAGGCACAAAGCTCCTTGGAATGAGGTGATAAGACTTGACTCCTCGAAGTTGATCCTTGACCATCATTCGACTAATAGCCATCATCAGTCAACTGATGGCAGCACCAGTCGAGTCGCAACTCTCAGCAGTCGACTGATTTCAGGCAGTCGAGTGGCTCTTGTGGGAAGTTGACTGATGCTAGCTGAAATCACAAGTTAGCTTAACAAAAATATAATTTCGATGGTCCTCGACCGTCCGATCTCGACCTAGACCATCCATGGGATGTGTTTGGTCGGATCTACACTTAAGAGCATCCCCGTAGGAGGATACAACCTCACTTATGTTGGGTTTCCAGCACCGCGGCGAGTGTGTGTTCGAACATGTTTCGCAAACATGTGCACAGCGGAAGAAATAAAAAATAATAAATCTACATTTATTACAACACACACATCACACGCATGCATAGTAAAACATGTGTAGACATAACCGTAAATTTAAATTTTGCAATAAAAGGAAATTTAACTACATATACCTTTCGTATCACGTGTAGCGGGAATGACATCAACCGGAACGATCCTTACTAGAATCGTCTCTATCCGTATCCACGCCGAGTATCTTTGGGATGACTTCACAAAGTCATGAGCTTCGTCGTCGTACGGGTTACTAGCCTCGTGTTGAAGACGACGTGATCGAGAGAGGATCATGATCCGAATCCAAATTCGGATCCAAAGACGAGTCCTCAAAACTCACTTCTCCGGAGAGGTATTCGTCAACCGTTTGACGAATCCTTCGTCCTCCACCTATGAGGATTGCTGGAGATCGAATCCCCAGCAAGGGAGACGCTGTCGGAGCTCCAAATGTCATCCAAACGATGCTCCGACAATAAAGAAACAAACTGTCCAGAAAACTGGACAGCTTTTGGTGGAGGAGTAGGGGCTGGCCAAAGGAAAGGTGGAAGCTCACCTTATTACCGAACCCAAGGAAGATCACCGGAGCTCCTCCGGCAGCAGCTCGACGCCGGCAAGAGGGAAGGTCAGCACCTTCTGGACGCCGGCAAGGAGCTTGGTGGTGGGCGGCGGGAAGGGGAGGTGTTGGCACCGAAATCTCCAATGAGATGAGGTGGGCGGCAACTTAGGTTAGGGTTTTGGATTAGGGCTTAACAAACCCTTAAGCCCTCTTTTATAGAGAACTAATTCTCTTAATGGTTATTGGATCATAACCATAAGGCCCGTTAACCCGCTCCATTAATATAAGTTAAAATAAACCAAACCATGATGGTTTATTTTAAGTTAAAACGAACCGAACCAACTTTGGTTCATTCGTTTAAAATGAACCAAACCCTTTGGTTTATTCTCCTCCATTGGATTAGAACCAAACCATTTTGGTTCATCCATTATGTCTTCATAAGACATGGCTCATCCACACTTCCATTGCCACTGAAATGATTTCATGCTCACTTTTTGTTTGGTCCAACCAAACTTAGTTTCTCTCGATCTGAGAATCTCATTCTCAAGCTCGTTTTAAATCCTTCGGATTACACTCGTTGTGCATGTGACCAAATAGGTTCTCGGTTTATGTTGGCCGTCTATAATTAACCATTAATTATAGAACGATCATGAGTGGCACCTAGTAGTACATCATGATCCCCAATTAACCGAAAAGATCAACGGTTGATCCAGAACTATTTCTGAAACCCTTCAGCAGCTCGAATGAATCGTGCCCCATTCCCTTCACTCATCTTATACCCACTTGGTTCAGGACATGGTCTATAGTGTCAGTCCCCAATAGGCTGACTACGTCACACCTAGCCCAAGTATCATTTTCTCATCCTACGGATTCTAGTTACTGCACATGTATCGAAGAGTACCTTACTCTAAACATGTAATGCTTTGGCCAATGAATTTAGTAACAATTCGACGAGAGGCCATGGGTATACATCTCCTCGCAAGGAGTGGTGAATCCTTTATAGGCTATTCAAACACCTTCGATCACTTCGACTTATACCCAATCATCCCGGGTCCACATCTCCTCAGAGATGCTAGCTTAAGATGTCAAAGCATAAGTCTTTATGATCAAGATGACTTGAATACCGCAAGTCAAAGGAACATTGCACTTAAGCCGCAGTAAGAACTTCATTGACATATCTATATATTCAGAGAACCATATGAAGTCTTACGGTTGGTCACTCCAATGAACTAGTTACCATAACTAGCATCCACGATTAACTCCGGACATCATAATGTTTCCAGCCAGTGAGAATCAACTGCTTGGATACACCAAGGAGTATACCTCGTGCTAGTCTCAATAGAATTGATAGTGTCCAAATCCATCAATTCATCGACTAGGGATAATTCCGATACATCACAATTACACATGTAGAGATACTCATTAGTTGTGATCCAATCACAAATTCTCTGATGCTGTGAATCGTATCGTGGACATTCAGTAAATGAGTTTAAGATTTAATCAAATAAATGAAGACATGTATACTCAAATAGTGAATCTTCATTTATCATATAAATGGTTCATACATAAGGCGATTGCCTTAGGACATCTCTCATATATTACTAACAGACTCCCACTTGGCCTAATGCCAATCGCTACGGTATCTAATACCATAAGCTCTAACATGACCCTCAAACTTACGTTGAGGTAATGCTTTAGTCAAAGGATCCGCTAAGTTCCTTTCAGTGGGAATTTTCTCGATTTGTATTTCGTTCCTACTGATGATCTCTCTGATAAGATGATAGCGGAGAAACACATGTTTGGATCATTGATGAGACCACATCAAGTTTAAAGATGAACTTCTTGATCCAAACCACTTCCTTTGCTGCTTCCAAAGCTGCAATGTATTCTGCCTTAGTGGCAAAATCCGCTATAGTGTCAAGCTTGGAACCTTTCCAACTTATTGCGCCTCCATTCCAGGTGAATACATACCCAGACTGAGACATGGAATCATCCTTGTCTGTCTGGAGCTGGCATCCGTATACCCACGTATCACCATGTACCCTACTCCATATATTAGGAACACATCCTTAGTTCTTCTTAAGTACTTAAGGATTGTCTTAACTGCCACCCAATGATCCATTCCTGGATTAGACTAGTATCTTCTCGTGACACTCAGAGCATACGATATATCGGGCCTCGTACATAACATAGCATACATGATAGATCCTATTGCGGATGCATAGGGAATCTTACTCATGCAAATCCTCTCGTCTTCTGTGCGCGGACACATAGACTTCGAAAGGTGTACCCCATGCCTAATGGGTAGGAAACCTTTCTTGGATTCTGACATGCTAAACCTCTTTAGCACTCGGTCTATATATGTAGACTGCGAAAGACCAAGCAACCGTTTCAATCTATCTTTATAGATCTTAATCCCGAGGATGTAGGTTGCTTCTCCCAGGTCTTTCATGGAGAATGTCTTGGATAACCATACCTTAACTGATTGTAACATTGAAACATCATTTCCTATAAGTAATATGTCATCGAGATATAATACTAGGAACACGACTGCACTCCCACTAACCTTCTTGTACACACAAGGTTCGTCTGAATTTTGTGAGAAATCAAACTTTTTGATTGTCTCATAAAAACGGATATTCCAGCTCCTGGATGCTTTCTTCAATCCATAAATGGACCGTCACAATTTGCATACCTTGGTTTTATCAACCGATGTGAAACCCTCAGGCTGTATCATATACACGTCCTCGAGCAGGTTTCCATTAAGGAAAGCTATTTTCACATCCATCTGCCATATCTCATAATCATAATGAGCCGCTATGGCTAGGAGCATCCGAATGGATTTAAGCATAGCTACAGGCGAATATGTTTCGTCATAATCAACACCTTGCTTTTGACGATATCCTTTCGCCACCAATCTAGCCTTATAGGTAATCACATTACCATCCATGTCGGTTTTCTTCTTGAAAACCCACTTGCACCCTATAGGCTTTATGCCTTCAGTGGGTCAACCAAGTTCCAAACTTGGTTTTCATACATGGAATCCATTTCACTTCATGGCACCAAGCCACTTATCCCTTTCTCAACTTGTCAAGACTTCTTCATAACGTAGGCTCTCATCATCAATGAGTAACACGCCGCTCGATTCACTTACGAAATCCATATCTCTCGTGAATATTATGGTGTTCTACCAGATCTACGAAGATGTGGTGTTACAATAGGTCCAATGATTGCTCATCACTATGAGTTGCCTACCGCAGGCTTCACCGTGTATCTCATCAATGTCTATTTGAGTCTCTCGAGCCTCCTCAAGCTCGACGACACTCCCAATCGCTTTCTTGCAAGAGAAACTCTTTCTAGAAACACAAAGATGCCTCAAACAAACACCTTTGTTCCACAGATGATAGAATTGGTAACCCTTGTTTCCTTAGGGTATCCAATAAATAGACATTTATCGACTTAGCATCCAATTTGTCGATACACCCGCTTTCACATAAGCAGGACAATCCCATATCTTCAAGTAAGATACATGAGGTTTCTTACCATTCCATATCTCATATGGAGTAGTAGAGACTACCTTGGTTGGCATTCTGTTTAACAAGTAAACAGCTGTCTGAAGTGCATAGCCCCAAAAAGGACTTGGAAAGATTCGCATGATTCATCATTGACCTGACGATGTCCAACAAGGTCCGGTTACGCCTCTCAGATACACCATTATGCTGTGGTGTATATGACGGAGTCCATTGAGACAATATACCATTGCCTCTTAGATAATCAAGAAACTCCTGACTCAAGTATTCACCACCTCGAACCGATCGAAGTATTTTAATACTCTTGTTATGTTGTTTCTCTACTTCATTTTTGAATTCTTTGAACCTTTCAAAGGCTTCAGACTTGTGTTTCATCAAGAACACATACCCAAACCGTGAGTGATCATCGGTGAAGGTAATGAAGTAGCTATAGCCTCCTAAAGCTTGAGTTGACATAGGTCCACATACATCAGTATGTATTATACCTAGTAACTCCCCCACTCGTTCACCTTTTCCAGTAAAAGGTAACTTAGTCATCTTGCCTTTTAAGCATTATTCACATGTATCGTATGAATCCAATTCAAACGATTCCAGAATTCCACATCTGTGTAATTCGGACATGCATTTCTTGCTTACATGGCCAAGACGACAATGCCACATATAGGAGTCTAATTGATTACCCTTTCGAGCAAGCGTGTTGCTCGCTTCGATATTGAAAATGTCACTATATACGTCCAACGTATAAATGCCATTACTCAAAGTTCCAGTTCCATAAAGTACGCCATTCAAAGTTATATAACAACAATTGTTACTAAACGTCAAATGGAAACCATTTCTATTTAAACAGGAAATAGAAACAATGTTCTTTATTAGAGAAGGAACATAATAGCAATTGTCCAGTTCCAAGACTAGTCCACTAGGGAGCTTCAGCAAATAAGTTCCGATGGCGACCGCAACAACCTTTGCTCCATTGCCAACTCGCAAATTTGACTCCCCTCTGACGAGTCTTTTTCATTCCTTAGCCCCTGTATGTCATTACATATATGTGAGTCACACCCACTATCCAATACCCAAGTGTCTAAGGAAATAGAATGACAATCAATAACAAAGATACCTGAAGAGGATGGGGCATCAGATGCCTTCTTCTTCTTCAGGGACTCAAGATAAATCTTGCAGTTTCTTCGCCAGTGGCCTTCCTTGCCACAATGATGGCAAGTGCCCTTTTGTGCTGGTTCTGCCTTCTTTGCCTTCTTGTTCTTCCCTTTCTTCTGTTCTTTTGCCTTCCTCTTAGAACCTTTCTTTGAGGAATCAACTAACAGAACCGCCTTCTCCTCATGCTTCACAGAAGGCTCCACAGTCTTCAGCATATTGAGGAGCTCAGGAATAGTGGATTCCAATTTGTTCATCCGATAGTTCATCACGAATTGTGAGAAACTCTTGGGTAAACAATGCAGAATTAAGTCAATACTTAATTCGTGATCCATCACAAACCCGAGGGTAGCTAGCCGCTCGATGTACCCATTCATCTTTAGCACAAATTGCACTATAGACGAACCTTCTTGCATCTTCGTGGTGAAGAGGAACCTGGAGACTTCAAACCTTTCGGATCTCGCTTGCTCATCAAACAACTCATGAAGATGGAAGACCATAGTATTAGCATCCATATGCTCATGCTGCTTTTGCAGCTCAGGTACCATCGCCGCTAGCATGATGCAACTCGCCAGCTCAGAATCTGCCACATGCTTCTGATAGACCAACATTTGGTCTGCAGTTGCATAGCCTTTAGGACGGTTAGGAAGAGGCACTTCAAGGACATATGCTAGCTTTTCCGCCTTGAGAACAATTCTCAGGTTTCTAAGCCAGTCCAGGAAGTTCAGCCCAGTCAATTTATTCGAATCCAAAATGGAATGCAAATTCAAAGACATCATGATCAATCGATTGACCTAGAAATACAAAACGAGCATATATGAGAAAATGATTTTTAAAATGCATCAATATACATTTATAAATCCCATTCATTTTTCGAATTTCAAAAACCCCAAAATCACTTCGGGAGATCGTAGGTCCATCTCCGAATGGGCTGATATCCATCATAGTTATGAACAACCTTGGAGAGAGTCCAACAAGCCATTCATAACTCCGACGGTAGGTATCAACTCTACCGATTGCATATCACGTATATGCAACTATCACAATGTGCTATCAACTAATTGAATGTTCACACATACATCGGGTTGTTACCACATTAACAAGTATGCATCATATGCATAGCACCCAACTTCACCTCCCTTTACATCGACCTTGGAGAGAGTCCAACAAGCCGATGCTCCAGGTTAAAGCCAACCCATTAATCGAGAAATAGTTTTAATATGGTTAGAGCGCATTCAACCAATTAGCCCAGCTTGGAGAGAGTCCAACAACCAAAGCTAACGATTCACCTCTGACTCTTACCATATTAGTATTAAACTATTCCATGGTTTGAACATGTTCGGGTTCGAGCCGGGCTTGGAGAGAGTCCAACAACCCAAACAAGAAACGGAACTCTGGTTCCAACCATATTAATGGAAGGTGTAGGCTTTAATATTGAGTAAGGGTTTTATATCTCATCCTCTTTGCATGCAAATAACTATTATCTACATGACATGACATACATGGCATACATCTACATGTCACGACACGCATGTTATAATGATATGCATCTAATGCAATTACATGGCATACAATTATGTCATGTACTTAATTTCCTTATTTGTCATAACTATTTATGGAAATAAAATATGTTTAAAATTTGATTCTCCAAATCAAATCATGATTAAATTAGGAAACAAATTTCCAAATCTAATCACATATTTTATTTGTGGAAATAGTTGATTAAGGAAAGTCAATTTAGGAAACCAATTTCCTAAATCATCAAAACTACTTATGGAAATAAAAATATTTTAAGATTTGATTTCCCAAATCAAATCATGATTAAATTAGGAAACAAATTTTTAAAATCTAATCAAATATTTTATTTATGGAAAATATCAATTTCCATAAATACTTCTAACTTTCAAAAAGTGGAAGATTTCCATAAATACTTCTAGACTTTCCAAAATTAAAAAATTTCCATAAATACTTCTAACTTTTCAAAAGTAGAAAATTTCTAGAAATATCATTATGACTATCGCAAAACCATTTTACGATTATGTCGAAACACAACCCGGCTCTGATACCACTGTTGGGTTTCCAGCACCGCGGCGAGTGTGTGTTCGAACATGTTTCGCAAACATGTGCACAGCGGAAGAAATAAAAAATAATAAATCTACATTTATTACAACACACACATCACACGCATACATAGTACAACATGTGTAGACATAACCATAAATTTAAATTTTGCAATAAAAGGAAATTTAACTACGTATACCTTTCGTATCACATGTAGCGGGAACGACATCAACCGGAACGATCCTCGCTAGAATCGTCTCTATCTGTATCCACGCCAAGTATCTTTGGGATGAATTCACAAAGTCACGAGCTTCGTCTTCATACGGGTTACTAGCCTCGTGTTGAAGACGATGTGATCGAGAGAGGATCACGATCCGAATCCAAATTCGGATCCAAAGACGAGTCCTCAAAACTCGCTTCTCCGGAGAGGTATTCGTCAACCGTTTGAAGAATCCTTCATCCTCCACCTATGAGGATTGCCGGAGATCGAATCCCCAGCAAGGGAGATGCTGTCGGAGGTCCAAACGTCGTCCAAACGATGCTCCGACAACAAAGAAACAAGCTGTCCAGAAAACTGGACAGCTTTTGGTGGAGGAGTAGGGGCCGGCCAAAGGAAAGGTGGAAGCTCACCTTATTACCGAACCCACGGGAGATCACCGGAGCTCCTCCGGCAGCAGCTCGACACCGGTAAGAGGGAAGGTCAGCACCTTCTGGACGCCGGCAAGGAGGTTGGTGGTGGGCGGCAGCAAGGGGAGGTGTTGGCGCCGAAATCTCCAATGAGATGAGGTGGGCGGCAACTTAGGTTAGGGTTTTGGATTAGGACTTAACAAACCCTTAAGCCCTCTTTTATAGAGAACTAATTCTCTTAATGGTTATTGGATCATAACCATAAGGCCCGTTAATCCGCTCCATTAATATAAGTTAAAATAAATCAAACCATGATGGTTTATTTTAAGTTAAAACGAACCGAACCAACTTTGGTTCATTCGTTTAAAATGAACCAAACCCTTTGGTTTATTCTCCTCCATTGGATTAGAAGCAAACCATTTTGGTTCATCCATTATGTCTTCATAAGACACGGCTCATCCACGCTTCCATTGCGACTGAAACGATTTCATGCTCGCTTCTTGTTTGGTCCAACCAAACTTAGTTTCTCTCGGTCTGAGAATCTCATTCTCAAGCTCGTTTTAAATCTTTCGGATTACCCTCGTTGTGCGTGTGACCAAATAGGTTCTCAGTTTATGTTGGCTATCTATAATTAACCATTAATTATAGAACAATCATGAGTGACACCTAGTAGTACATCATGATCCCCAATTAACCGAAAAGATCAACGGTTGATCCAGAACAATTTCTGAAACCCTTCAGCAGCTCAAATGAATCGTGCCCCATTCCCTTCACTCATCTTATACCCACTTGGTTCAGGACATGGTCTATAGTGTCAGTCCCCACCAGGCTGATTACGTCACACCTAGCCCAAGTATCATTTTCTCGTCCTACGGATTCTAGTTACTACACATGTATCGAAGAGTACCTTACTCTAAACATGTAATGCTTTGGCCAAAGACTTTAGTAACAATCCGACGAGAGGCCATGGGTATACATCTCCTCGCAAAGAGTGGTGAATCCTTTATAGGCTATTTAAACACCTTCGATCACTTCCACTTATACCCAATCATCCCGGGTCCACATCTCCTAAGAGATGCTTGCTTAAGATGTCAATGCATAAGTCTTTATGATTAAGATGACTTGAATACCGCAAGTCAAAGGAACATCACATTTAAGCTGCAGTAAGAACTTCATTGACATATCTATATATGCAGAGAACCATATGAAGTTTTACGGCTGGTCACTCCAATGAACTAGTTACCATAACTAGCATCCACGATTAACTCCAGACATCACAATGTCTCCAGCCAGTGAGAATCAACTGCTTGGATACACCAAGGAGTATACCTCGTGCTAGTCTCAACAGAATTGATAGTGTCTAAATCCATCAATTCATCGACTAGGGATAATTCTGATACATCACAATTACACATGTAGAGATACTCACTAGTTGTGATCCAATCACAAATTCTCTCATGCTGTGAATCGTATCATGGACATTCAGTAAATGAGTTTAAGATCCAATCAAATACATGAAGACATGTATACTCAAATAGTGAATCTTCATTTATCATATAAATGATTCATACATAAGGCAATTGCCTTAGGACATCTCTCATATATTACTAACAACTTACGCTCACACACACGAGCTAACCTCGATACTTACTTTGTATCTCTTGCTTCCGGCCTTCCACTCGATTTCTTTGGCTCACTCCGAAGTCACTCGAGTGTCGCCCGACCACTGTGGCTTCCTCCGGGTGTCGCTAGCCTTCAACTCTAGCTTTAGCACTTTTCTGCACACTCGATTTAGCTCGTGAGATAACGATATGAGCTTAACTTTATATCGTTTGATATAATCAAAACTTAGGTTCTACTTAGGTGCCTACTGCACCAATAATCTCCCCCTTTTTGATCTATGTCAAACCCACATACAAATTTAAGGAAATAATATGCATGAAGAATAATATGCAGGAAGAATAATGAAGATTAAGTAGGAGTAGTAGAGATTTTCTTCCAAGTCTTCCCCTTTAGGAAACCTCCCCCTTGACCGAGGGTGAGTCTTGAAAGAAGATCTTAATCCTCCCCCTTGATGTTTGCTATTTAGGAAGAGTTTAAGTAATTTAACAATTACTTAAAGATGACCTTAGAATTAAAAATAAGTTTAAGTTAAGAATTCTCTTAACTTGGCCTTTATTTCCCTTTTGGTAACTAAAACAAGTTAAGTTGCAAAAATTAAAGTTATGTAAATTAAGTTGGCCTTAGTATTAAAAATAAGTTTTAGTTAAGAATTCTCTTAACTTGGCCTTTATTTCCCTTTTGGTAACTAAAACATGTTAAGTTGCAAAAATTAAAGTTAAGTAAATTAAGTTGGCTTTAGTATTAAAAATAAGTTTAAGTTACGAATTCTCTTAACTTGGCCTTTATTTCCCTTTTGGTAACTAAAACAAGTTAAGTTGTAAAAATTAAAGTTAAATAAATTTGCAAAAGTAAACATTTACTTAACTTTTGGCCATGAGAGTAAGTATGAAGTACTAAGTTAAGTTATCAAACAAAATTGATTTACTTAACTTTTGGCCATGAGAGTAAGTATGAAGTACTAAGTTAAGTTATCAAACAAAATTGATTCCTTAACTTTGGCCTTTTTCTCCCTCTTTTGCCATATATTGAAAAGAGAGGGGGGGGGTTGAAAAAGAAGAAAATATAGGTATTAAGTTTAAGTTTCAAGTCCAAGCATGTTCCATATTATTTTGAAAATAATATACTGAAAATAAGCTCATTTATTGAATGTTCAACTCTTGTTTGACTTGATTGATATGAAGGATCAACAAGTCTTGGTCAGAGTCAGTTAATATATATGATTATACTCCATGGTTCATAGCGATGCACTAGCTCTACATCTGGAACCAAGAGTAAGGTCCTAACATCTCACGGCCATCTACGTGGCTAAGTACACAAACACATTAGTCCTATGTGTTGTGAGATGTATTGGCTCCTTAAATCTATAGGTGCATGATATCTAAGGTATGTCCTATGCTAGTTCCATGAAAAAGTAAAAATAGTAATAAGAAAATATAATTTGTAAATTCCTATTCTACTACGCACATGCCCAATTTTTGTCTTAATAGATTGAATTCGGCTTCGGATAGGGGTTTAGTAAATAGATCTGCCAAGTTCGACTTCGATTCGACATATTCGAGTTGTATGGCTCCATTGACCACATGTTCTCAAATGAAATGATGTTTGACTTCTATATGTTTGGTCCCAGAGTGACATATTGGATTTTTAGTTAGGTTAATTGAACTAATGTTATCTATGTGAATTTTAGTGTTTGTAAAGTCTAACTTAAAATCTAAGAGAGTGTGCTTCACCAAAGAAGCTGAGTGACATACTCACTCATCGCGATGTATTCGGCTTTGGTGGTAGATAAGGCAACACAGTGTTGCTTCATACTACACCAACTCACTAGACTCGAGCCAAGAAGTTGACAACAACCACTCATACTCTTTCTATCGAGCTTACTACCGGCATAGTCCGAGTCGGAGTAGCCGATTAGTTCGAACTCGGTAGATCTAGGGTACCAAATACCGACATTAAGTGTACCCTTTAGATATCTAAAGATACGCTTGACTAGAGTTAGGTAGATTCCTTGGCACAAGTTTGGAACCTTGCACACATACTTACTGCAAATAAGATATCATGTCGGCTCACAGGTAAGTAAAGGATACTCCCTATCATGCTCCTATAGTATTTTAAGTCAATTGAATTTCTGATTACATCTTCTTCTATATTTACATTTGTTGTCATTGGGGTATTAATAATTTTAGTATCTTGCATTCCAAAATGTTTAATTAATTCCCTAGCATATTTGCGTTGGTGTAGGTATATTCCATCTTTAGTTTTTTTAATTTGTAGACCTTAGAAGAAACTCAACTCACCTACTAAATTCATTTCAAATTCACTTTCCATAAGTGAAATGAATTTGTTTAGTAGGATTGAGTTGGTGGTTCCGAAGATGATATCATCTATGTAGATTTGGGCTATGAATATGTCTTTCCCTACGATTTTTACGAAGAGGGTTGGATCGACAAGGCCTTGGTTAAATCCTTTGGTCTTAAGATAAATCGAAAGCCTCTCGTACCAAGGTCAAGGAGCTTGTTTGAGTCCATAGAGAGCTTTCTTTAATCTAAGGACATGGTCGGGTTTATCTAGGCTTTCGAAACCGGGGGGTTGACTAACATAAACCTCCTCCTTAATATATCCATTCAAGAATGATGACTTTACATCCATTTGAAATAGCTTAAATCCTCGATGTGCAGCATATGCTAATAACATTCGAATGGACTCTAATCTAGCTACTGGGGCATAGGTCTCATCGTAATCTAAGCCTTCGACTTGACTAAACCCTTTAGCGACTAAGCTAGCTTTATTTCTAACTACTTCACCTTTATCATCAAGTTTATTTCTAAACACCCACCTTGTCCCAACGATTGTTTTATCTTTAGGTGGTGGTACTAATTCCCATACTTTGTTCCTAGTGAATTGAGCTAGCTCTTCTTCCATTGCAATAATCCAATCGGGATCAATAAGAGCTTGATCAATAGTTTTGGGTTCAATTTTGGAAATCAAGGAGATTTGACTAAGGTTTCGGTATGAAGCTCTAGTTCGAACTCCTAGGCTTGGATCACCTATCACTTGGTCGATAGGATGATTCGTTTGAGTCCTAGTTTGACTTGGGTTAGAGTCATCTATCACTTGGTCGATAGGATGACTAGTTTGAGTCCTAGTTTGATTTGGGTTAGAGTCACCTATCACTTGGTCGATAGGATGACTTGGTTGATTTAGGTTAGGATTTATCTCAAGATCGGAGTTGAGTCTGGTATGGATCGGCTCGCTAATTGGGGTTGCTAGAGGTTTTGTAGGTTCGTGTCCTTCATCAAACACTACATTAATAGTCTCCTCGACTGTAAGAGTGTCATGGTTATATACTCTATAAGCTCTACTCGTAGTCGAGTATCCTAGAAAGATTTCGGTTGAGGTTTTAGATGTGAATTTCCCTAGGTAATCCTTAGTGTTTAGGATATGTACCTTACATCCAAATACCCTAAAGTACTTGATGTTAGGTATTTTATCGTGATAAATTTCGTACAAGGTCTTAAGGTGCCTTTTTACCATAAGGATCCTATTTTGGACATAACACACCGTACTAATGGCTTCCGCCCAAAACCTATCGGGTAGGTTATACTCGTTTAACATTGTCCTAGTAGCTTCTTGTAGGGTTCTATTTTTTACTTTCAACTAGGCCATTCTGTTGTGGGGTTCTAGGGCATGAGAACTCATGATGATATCCATTTAGGTTACAGAATTCTGTAAACCTGTGGTTCTTGAATTCACCACAATGATCACTCCTAAGTCTTTTGATTTTAAGGTTTTGTTGATTTTCTATTAGTTTAAATAGGTTGATTAATTGATCTAGGGTATCACTTTTGTGTTTGATGAACCTAACCCAAGTAAATCTAGAATAGTCGTCAATTATGACTAAGCAGAATTGACTCCCATTAAGGAACTTAGCTCCGTGTGAATTAAATAGATCCATGTGTAGGAGCTCAAGAATACTTTTGGTTCGTTCTTGATTAGTTAGTTGATATTATGTCTTAGGTTGTTTACCTTGTTGACAAGAATTACATATTTTATTATCCAAGTTGTTGAGGTTAGGCAAGCCTCTGACTAAGTCACTCTGACTCATCTTGTGGATGAGTCTTGGGTGCGAGTGACCAAGTCATCGGTGCCACAATCAAGATTCCTCTTGCTGTGTCATAAGACACTTGGTTGAGGAGTTAGTTAAATTAATAGTATAAATATTGTTATTTCTGGTTCCTTTAAGAATTGTTTTAGAGGTTTCATTTGTATTAATTACGCATTCATTTTCTAGAAATATGACCTTATAGTTATTATCACACAATTGGCTTACACTAAGTAAATTATATTGGAAATTCTCTACCAATAAGACATTTTGAATAATAAAGTTAGAGTTGAGCTCAATATCACCTGATCCGATGATTTTGAGCTTGCCATTGTTTTCGAAGGCTATCGATCCTTGTCGTTTGAATCAAAGCTTCGAAAACTTGAGTTGATCCCCGGTCATGTGTCGGGAGAAACCACTATCCAACATCCATTGATCCTACAAGCAAGGTAGTTGGATCGAATATTGGAATTATTAAAGGTTGATTGTAAATTATTTAACCTAAATCATCTCACCCATGTCTACATGATCAAGCATGTTAACCTTCTTGTGAGATGACTTCCAATTTTACTTGATTTAAATTTAAATGATTTGAACACTTGTCAACCTTGCATTAGATTCGGATTTGACCTTAAGCTCATCAAGTCACCTTTTCAAGATCATGGCTTCCAGGTCGTGGCGAGGCACAGGGGCCTTCTTTGATCGGAAAAATGACCACTTCTTTAGATAAAGCCATTTTCAAGAAAATAGAGACTTGACTCACCTAAGACCACTTCCTGATCTAACTAGTCTAGGTTACAGTGAGGTAGCTTCAGCTAGTTCCACTCGGTCAAGTTCACCGAACTAGATACCCCTTATCTAGCCCAGATACACGAGACTCCGCTTTCCTAGAGTAGTTTCATCTCGCCGCGTCCTGGTACTATGTTACCAAGTATTGATGAGTTATAGTCCTATCTAACCAATCTAAAAATAAAAATAAAAATAAATAAAGGACCTAAGCATGCAATTTCTAAGTTAAAGCACAAACAAGTTTTATACTGGCTCCCCCTAGACCGTTGAATTGGTTCGGTCTCTTCACATAGTGGATTTGGTCCTTGGGAACCCAGTACTGGTTGGATCCTAAGTTTGAAATCAAAGCGATCTTAGGGACCCATGCTTGGACACATTTTTTATGTCGACTTACAATCGACATATACGACTTGTTGGTCGTATTTGAGCTAAACCCTAGTCCGGCCTTGTTGTACACGGCCCTTTGTGATCCAAGTAGGAGGTCAAGTCTCTTGGATCCCAATGTAAACCTTTCCAACGTGTTCCTAAGATTTTCGACTTGACTCTTCAAGAGTGAGTTCTCAACTTCCAGCTTTTCAACCCGAGTTGAGTCCTCCTCTCGAACTCGACTAGTCGAAGAGGTTAGGGAGACCTCGTGTTTGAGGAGTTTAACCTCTCAACCAGGGTCTCGACCTTGGACTCGGACTTAGCTAATTTCTTAGTTAAGAATTTAATCGCACTGTAAAGAGTACTAATAAGAGATCAACTTACCTTAAGTGTATCTCTTGAACCGGATGTGGATCCATGGCTTGTCTTGAATAGAGCTTCGTAGTCCGATTCATTTTCGGGTTCAGACTCATGTTCCGGCTCCGACTCCGTCTCCGATTCATTCAGTTTAGCCATGAAGACGTGATCATCGTCTTCTTCCTCTGACGCTTCTTCCCACGTAGCATTGAGTGCCTTCTTGAGTTTCGGTGCTTTGCTCTTGAGCTTCAGACATTCGGACTTGATATGCCCAAACCTGTTGCATTCGTAACACCTAACATTAGAACTTTTAGACTTACCTTCGTTGGGACGAGTGATGGTTCACTTTCATCCCTTGACCATCCTCCGAACTAGGTTGACTAGTTCGGCCTCCATTTCCGGGTCGACCTCCAAATCAGACTCATCTTCTTCCTCCTTCGGGGGTGGCTTGCTTGCGGTTTTCTTTTTCGAACCTACAAAAAGTGCTATACCCTTCTCGGGTTTCGAGTTAGACTGTTCATGGAGTTCGAAATCCGAAAACAACTCATCTAATCTATGTTTTGAAAGATCCTTGGAGACCTTCTAGGCATCGACCATTTCTTTGATGAAGGTAAATATATATATCATCAAAATAGCACAACCATACATGATCCAAGGAGCCTACTCATGTCATATCCGACGAAGTGTCCGATCTGAGTAGACATCCAGGGCAAAAAGTACATGTGCTCTCAAGTGTACCATCACGTTCAATGTACCAACCCTCTCCTGTACTGTGCGGTCAGTCCTCTCTCTCGCATCCTGCTGCCAAAGATGGAAGTATGACCATATCCTCTGACTATCGCACGTCCTGTGTCTGAGTGCACCTCATACTGATGCAATCCCTGCCTGGCCTGGTCCTGTGATCAGGTCCATACATCCTATCTATGTCCTCTCCGCGCCATCTGGTCTCCATCATCCTCCTCCTCTCTAGTGTCGTGACCCCACTTTTAGCAAGTGGTCAGCTATCAACGGATTTGCGGTGTCTTTACCGCGAGCCGTTTGCTGCGGACTAGATAGGCCATTCAGGTGGGCCTATTCACCTCTCTAGGCTTTTTGGCAAAGCCTCAGCCATCAACAGATTTGGCGTGTCTCTACCACAGCCATTATCTGTGGACTAGATAGGTCATCATGGTGGACCTATATCTCATCATCCCAAAACAACCCACTATACAAAATAAGACACCTCTCACAATTTTTTTTTTTTAAACAAAACCTTAGGGTTAGGGTTTTGGGAACCCTAAACCCTAAAGTGCCTACCCCAATTTGGAGTTAGGGTTTAGAAACCCTACCTGGATTTTTTTTTGGAACCCTAAAACCTAAACTGCCAAGACCCCAAAATTGGGGTTAGGGTTTGGAAACCCTATCTGAAATGTTTTTTTTTTGGAACCCTAAAACCTAAACTGTCAAGACCCCAAAATTGGGGTTATGGTTTGGAAACCCTATCTGAAACATTTTTTTTAACCTAGGTTAGGGTTTGAAGTTAGGGTTTGGGAACCCTAAACCCTAAAATACCAAGACCTCAAAATTGGGGTTAGGATTTGAAAACCCTATCTGAAATGTTTTTTTTTTTTGAAACCTAGGTTAGGGTTTGAACTTAGGGTTTGGGAACACTAAACCCTAAAATGTTCTAGGCATCGACCATGGATGCCCACAAGGTGGTCTTAGGAAATGAGTTTAGTACATACCTGATAAGGTCGCAGTTTTCGACCTTTTGTCTGATTGCATGTAGGTTGTTGACAATATCTTGAACCAGAGCATGCAGTTGCGTCGCCGTCTCATGTTCCTGCATTTTTATATTATACAACCTATTGAAAAGGGGATCACGCTTACATACCTTGGCTTAATCGGTCCCTTCGTGTAATTCGACCAACTTTGTCCATAAGTCTTTGGCACTGATGAATGGGCCGACGCGATTAAGCTCCTCCTTGGGCAAGCCGCATTGGAAGATTTGAGTCGCCTTAGCATTGGCTTCGACTTATCTTTTTGTAGCATTGGTCCATTGGTCATAATCCAAAGATTCACCCACTTCGTTAGTTGGAAGTGTGAATCCAGTTTGGATTATGATCCACATCTCGATTTGGGTCTTAAGGAAGCACTTCATCCGACCCTTCTAATAACGAAAGTTATCTCCGTTGTAAAACTGAGGTCGAACAGTGCTAAAACCCTTGAGATGGGCCATTGATACAAAAAGAACAAGAGAATGAAGAAGAAAAACCTAGCAACGACACAAACAACCGAAATGTACCAAGACTCGCGTCTTGGATTAGTAGTGCGGGAGAAAAACTAAACGAATGAAAGTGTAAAAAAAATTTGAAATAAATAGAAAAAAAAAGAAAAAAAATATGTAGAAAATCTAGATTGGTGGTTTCACCAAATCTTAGCACCCTCGTCACTGATACCAATTGTTGGATTGAGCGGATCGCTAGAGGGGGGGATGAATAGCGATATAAAATCTTTCGTTCGATTTCGTTCGTTAAAACACGAGTAGACAAAGTGGAAGATAAAATCAAAACAAAAGAGACAATAGACACGAGGGTTTTTACTTGGTTCATAGCCGAAGGTTACTACTCCAAGGCCCTAGTGGTCCTTGACCACGCACGGAGGGCAAAATACTAAAGAACTCCTCCTCGTTGGAGGTAGGAGTTAAATGGATACACGAAATCACAAAAGCTGGAGGTAGAGGGACACTCCCCCTCTCCTCGTTATAATGAAAGCTTTATGAGATAAGTAAAATGAAATATAACTAAAAACTTTCATTACCGACGACTACAAAGGTTGGAGGTTGAAGCTCTGGTCGTTGTCTCGGCAGCGCTTCGTCGTAGGGATGTCGAAAAGTCAAAGCGTATCGGAAGCACTTGGAGGCTTTTTGAATTGATGAAAAACCCTTAAAGAAGCCCTCCTTTTATAGATTTTGAGCCCCTCATCGAATGAGTCTTCAACCAATCACAAATAGGCACAAAGCTCCTTGGAATGAGGTGATAAGGCTTGACACCTCGAAGCTGATCCTTGACCATCAGTCGATTGATGGCCATCATCAGTCGACTGATGGCAACGCCAGTCGAGTGGATCTTGTGGGCAGTCGACTGATGCTAGCTGAAATCACAAGTTAGTTTGACAAAAACATAATTTCGACAGCCACCGACCATCCGATCTCGACCTAGACCATCCATGGGATGTCTTTGGTCGGATCTATGCTTAAGAGCATCCCCGTAGGAGGATATGACCTCACTTACGCTCACACACACGAGCTTACCTTGATACTTACTTTGTAACTCTTGCTTCCGACCTTCAACTAGATTCCTTCGGCTCCCTCCGAAGTCACTCAAGTGTCGCCCGACCATCGCGGCTGTAGGCGCTCACTTCGGAGGCTCATTGGCTCCCATGTCCCCGGATTAAAATTTTCACTAATGAAAGAATTAATCCGGATGGGATGAGCTTCCTTTGCACAACCTATTCGTCGTCGTGCTAACAACTTGAGTGGTCGCTTGAACAAACTAGTTGTTCAAGCAACACAACTCTTCTAGTTGGTTAGCCGCGGAAGAGACGACGGATGGATCGCCGGTTTTTGTGTTTGTCTTCGGGGTCCATGATTATACAATATATATTCATACACAAACATGCATAATCAAAACAAATAAGAACATGGTCAGATCTGTACATAAAGTAAAAATAACTTTATACCTCACGATCTTATACCGTATGTCCTATCCTTCTCGTGGACGACGTGTGGACGAAGATCCTCCACGAGTAGAAGCCTTCTAGATCGCTTTCTTCTCTACCTTGTCCGCTGCGAACAAAGAGAAGAAACAATTAATACCTTCCTATCTAGAACCGGCCACCAAATTATAGAACTTGGTGCAACCGCCGGTCAAGGAACAATTGGATGATTCACCGGCCAACTTCAAGAAGTGTTGCCGCCGGCCACTTTGGAGAATAGGAAGGAGGAAAAGAGCCGACCACCAATGGGAGGAGAACCGCCGGCCAAGGAAGAAGGGAAAGACCTCTAGGATGGGCGCCGGCCAAGTGTTGATGGAGGAGGATGGGCACCGGCAATCAACTTGAAGGAAGGAGGTTGCCGCCCACTTCTTTGCTCCAAAACCCTAGCCGCCCAATGAACCCTAGCCGCCCACTTGTGGATGAACCAAACCCTAACTCCAATTCCTTGATTACTCTTGCCGCCCAACCCTAAGCATCTATTTATAGAATAGGGCTTAAACCTCCTTTAATCTCCTCCGTCGGATCTAAGGATTTAACCTCCACCGTCGGATCTAGGGTTTTATCCCAACCGTCGGATCTAGGGTTTCATCTCAACCGTCGGATCTAGGATTTCATCCCAACCGTCGGATCTAGGATTTCATCCCAACCGTCGGATCTAGGGTTTTATCCCAACCGTCGGATCTAGGGATTTAATCTCAACCGTCAATTCTAGGGTTTCATCCTAACCATCAGATCTAGGGATTTAATCCCAACCGTTGGTTCTAGTGTTTCATCCTAACCATCGGATCTAGGGATTTAATCCCAACCGTTGGTTCTAGGTTTTGTTTTACATTCTTGGATCTAGACTTCATAAGGATTATATTAGGCTACGATAGGGACCATAAGGAGGAGTTGGGTCTTGGCCACCCGATGGATCGGAACCACACAAACTTGATCCATCAATGATGTTCCATTCCACTAGAGGATCATCATTGAACTACCTCACCAACCCCATAAATCAATATGGGCTCCATATATTATTTGCACATTAATCTCCCCGTGTTTAAGATATCGAATGTCCGTCAATTAATTGATTTACTGACCATCAATTAATTAACATCTAATTCCTCGAGTAGTACCACTCAACCTTATCATCATGTTGACTAAGTCAACCAGGTTTACATGATGAACCTTATGAGCTCCTCAAGGGACATCATCAACCTAATATATAGGACACGGTTTCTCCTATAATCAAGACACACCATGTAAATAATATTATTTCCCAACTTAATGCATATTGATTTAATCCATCTAAATCTCACCCACTGGTAAATCAAAGAAATAAATACTAAGTACATGTGCCCGTTATTATATCGGGATTAAGAGCATGTACAACATAATATCCGAGGTCCGATTCAATTATGTAGTCAGTACTAAATTGAATCACCTCTATGTCGATCCTACTCAATACACCTAAGTGTACTAGTGTAACTCTATGTTCAAGATAAAACAATACCAAGCTACACTACAACCATGCCAATGGTTTGTCCAAAAACCATCTTGGTTGTGAGCCTACTTATATTTTATACAAGGAACTGATAACATGATCTTCTATGCCACACCAAGCACCATGTTATCTACAATGTAAAATATTAGACAATATGCACACATATATAATGAATATATAAAATGCAAATAATGATCATGTGATTTTTATTTCAAAATAAAATGTTCATACAAAAAGAGCTAGGCTTTCAGTATACATTCCAACAATCTCCCACTTATACTAAAAGACTATGTCACATCACTGCCATACATCCGATCCCCATGTCCTCCACATGCCTATCAAACGCTACTGGAAGGGCCTTAGTGAATGGATCCGCCAGTTATCCTCTGATGCGAACTTCTCCTCGCTTTACGATCTCTCGTATGAGGTGGTACTTGCGCTCTATGTGTTTACTCGCCTTATGGGCTCGTGGTTCCTTCGAGTTTGCAACTGCACCACTGTTATCACAATAAATTGTGATAGTTCTGGGCAAACCAGGAATCACATCCAAGTCCATCAAGAAGTTCCTGAGCCATACAGCTTCCTTAGTTGCCTCAAAGGCTGCCACATACTCAGCTTCCATGGTAGAGTCCGCCACGTATTTCTGCTTGACACTCCTCCATACTATGGCTCCACCTCCAAAATTAAACACAAACCCCGAGGTAGACTTACTCTTGTCCCTATCTGATTGGAAATCCGAATCCGTGTAACCCATAGGGACTAATTGATCTGCCCGGTAAACCAGCATATAATCCCTAGTCCTTCTCAGGTACTTCAATATATGCTTTACCGCAGTCCAATGTCCCTGTCCAGGATTACTCTGATATCTGCTAACCATGCCCACGGCAAAGCAGATATCCGGTCTCGTACATAGCATAGCATACATAAGGCTTCCTACTGCCGAAGCATAAGGAACCGCCTTCATGTCCTCTATCTCCTTTGATGTTTTGGGACACATCTCTTTAGATAAAGGAACTCCATGCCTGAAAGGTAGGAAACCTTTCTTGGAGTTCTGCATGCTAAAACGAGCAAGGATAGTGTCAATGTATGAAGCTTGAGATAAGTACAACATCCTTTTCTTGCGATCCCTTATAACTTTGATCCCAAGGATGTGTCCCACTTCTCCCAAGTCCTTCATATCAAACTGTTTGGACAACCATACCCTTACGTCTGATAACACTTTGATATTGTTTCCAACTAACAAAATGTCATCTACGTATAGTACAAGAAACACCACTACGTTTCCGTCACATCTCTTGTATACACAAGGCTCATCAAAGCGGATGTTCTAAGATCTAGAAGCTTGCTTCAATCCATAAATGGACCGATTAAGCTTACATACAAGATGCTCTTTGCCTTTAGCAATGAATCCCTCTGGTTGCCGCATATAGATGTTCTCCTCAAGACTTCCATTAAGGAAAGCTGTCTTGACATCCATCTGCCAAATCTCATAATCCATATGAGTAGCTATAGATAAGAGAATCCGGATAGACTTAAGCATAGCTACCGGCGAAAAGGTCTCCTCATAATCGATACCCTCTTTCTGAGTATACCCTTTCGCAATAAGCCTAGCTTTGAAGGTCTCAACCTTCCCGTCTACTCCTCTCTTTCTCTTGTAGATCCACTTGCATCCAATGGTTTTTACACCATCAGGTGGCTCTACTAGCTCCCAGACCTGATTAGAATCCATAGATTCTATCTCTGAATTCATCGCACTTTGCCAAGATACTGCATCTCTATCTTGGATTGCCTCGTCATATGTCCAGGGATCAGTTCATGTTCACTGTGACTAAGTCCAAGACTCTCCCAAAAACATGAATCTCTCGGGTTGTCTAACAACCCTCCCACTACGACGAGGTGCCTCCTGTATGCTCATGACACGGTGCTGCTGACTTGTGGTGTCTCCTCTGCACGGTGGTAATCAAGTCGGACTTCGCCAACTCCTCAAGAACAATCCTACTCTTGGGCTTGTGGTTCATTACATAATCCTCCTCTAGAAATCTGGCGTTCGGCTAACGATCACCCTCGATCTCTAGGATTATAAAACAAACCACCTTCGTTCTCTTAGGGTAGCCAACAAACATGCATACTTCAGACGAGGTTCCAACTTACCAAAGATCACCCTTCAAAGACATGTCTGGACTCCCCATATCCGAATATGTCTTAGACTAGGCTTTCGCCACCCACAATTCTATAGGAGTAGAAGGTATTTTAGATGGAACCAAGTTCGAGTGTACATTGTCGATCCAAAGGCATACCCCGTAACAAAATAGGTAACTCGTAATAACTCATCATCGATCCGACCATCTCCATAAGAGTCCTATTCCTTCGCCTCCGCTACACCATTCTACTGGGTGTGCCAAAGTGCATAATTGGGATTGAATCCCACCTCCGATAAGTAACTCCTAAACTCTCCCAAGAGGTACTCGCCACCACGATCGATCGTAATGTCTTGATAACCTTTACGGTTCTCTCCACATCACCTTGAATTCTTTGAACTTGTCAAAACATCTCAGACTTGGCGCATCAAGTAAATGTATCCATACCTTGAATAATCGCTATAAATGAGACGGTATTCAAAGCCACCTCTTGCTCGGATAGACATAGGACCGCATAAATCGAATGAACCAATTCTAACACATCTTTGGCTCTATACCCCTTGGCCTTGAAAGGCCTCTTGGTCATTTTACCTTCCAAGCAAGATTCGCAGGTTGGGAGATCCTCCACTACTAATGAACCCAAAGGTCCATCAGCTATCAACCTTTGAATTCTGCTTAGGTTAATATGACCAAGCCTTAGATGCCAAAGATATGTTTGGTTCATTTGCGAAGGTTCTTTTCTCTTATTAGACTTAGAAGATGAGTTATTGATTTCTATATGCATCGTGGGAGTTTTTGGTTCAAGAGTATATAAATTTCCAACCAATGTACCAGAATAGATAATCTCCCTATTTCTTTTTATAACCACTTTGTCATTAAAAGAAATGTAATATCCATCCATAAACAATTTAGAAACTGAAATTAAATTCTTTCTAAAAGTAGGTACATAAAGACAATTTCTCAAAACCAAAACTTTATTCCTATCAAAAGATAAATAAACGTCTCCCACTGCAATAGCCGCCACCTTTGAAGTATTGCCCATGAAGACTAGAATCTCTCCTCGTAGTCGTCGGGTTTCTGAACCCCTGTAAAGTATTGCAGACATGATCGCTGGCTCAGATCTACACACCGTGCAATCGTAGATAACACCGCTAAACATGTTTCAACAACTAAACAAGAAGATATACCTTTGTTCTTTCCGAGGCCTTCCAATGTCCAATCGCTTGCAAGTGAAGCACTTGCCTTCGGCTTCTTCACTCCCGCCGAGGTCCCATCGCCACTTTCTTCGCTCCACCTTGTTTCTTCTTCTTACCTTTCGCTTAGAGGAAGAAACCTTCGAGCGATCATGGCTTGAGCACTCGACGAAAAGCCTCTCCGCTCGAGTTCTCGTAAGCTCCGCCAACGAATACAACCTTTTGTTCATGTTGTAGTTGAGGCGAATCGCCAAAACTCCTAGGCAGAGATCGGAGAATGATATCGACCGGTTTCATCGATCTCAGCCCGAGGACTTCCATCTCATTAAGATGAGCCATCATCTTGAGAACATGATCCCTAACGTGTTCCTCGATCATGGTGGTCGCCATCAAGTTTTCATCGCCTCGCTTAGCCGCCTCTACTCGATGTCCAAAGTTCCTTGAGATCAACATCATGTCATAAGCGGCTACATGGCTCGATGTCGATGTTGCAACACATTTGACATAGATGCCAAAATGTAACACCGCGCCATCTCATCCGCCTTTAACCCATTTCTTATAACGTTCTTTCTCCTTTTCATCGTAGTCATGGAGGGCTTAGGAGGATGGACTCTCAAGAGTACAAATTTGTACTCCTCCAGCTAAGACACATCCGTGTTTTTTTCCAATCAATGTAGTTTGGACCAAGAAGTTTGTTTTCTTTTAAAATCACAAAGAAGTGGGTTGAAAGCCATTTGAAAATCCTAAAAATCACAATGATCAAAATATTAGATTTCAGATATTATTGATTCCTCAAAACAATAAAATTCCGAAATCAACCAACACCTCAAAACACCGAGAATATCGCATGCCACGATCGTGTGGACGTATACGAATTCTACATTTGTAAGAGGAGGTTTTACCCATTAATTTTATTATCTTGTCAACCTTACTTTTTGACAAATAAAATTAATAGTTGGTTCCTCTTTAGCCCTACAAATAAAAGCAGTGACTCCGATGGGGAGGATACCTTTATTTGTATCTAAGTGTGCACCATTACACGATACTAAGGGAATTATTTCGGATTATGTGCCTTACCGATGGGGAAGTACACACGCTCCTAAATAATTTCCTATAACCATTATTTGACCTAGTGATCCGCAAACAAACCCATCCGATGGGGAGGAAGGCACTCAAAGCCAACGCGCAAGTTTGTTGCATCACACGTCAAATTGTAATGGAGGTCGCGGGAATTAATTAAAATATCCCTCTCCCACTTAGTAAATTGAGATCGAGGAATTTTAAACATACACAACATGCATATAAAACAAATAAGCAATAAATATGGAAAAACAGAATTTTTTCCAACTATTATGGCATTGTCCTCCAATATGCATCCCATCGTGTCGCCACCTCGTCCGCTCCACCTTTTCCCGTGCGCAAGTCACCAAAGAGTTCCGAGCCGAGATAAATCATTTTATTTACATCAATCGATCCTATGCTCCACGAAAGAGTGTACAAATAATCTAGATCGAAAGTAAACTAAAATGATCGGCTAAACAATGTCATATTTAATTACAAAAATTAAATACTAATCTAACCTCGTCAACCCCGAGGATTCAAATAATAAATTTTTACACACATCCATTCACATACACACACATGGCCATAATAGTCGGATCTTATGCCTGCAACCAAAGAGTTAAACTACGCATATCCTACTATTATTCGACACATATAATATATGAAAAAGTGCATAAAAAATTAACCGAATCCAAAACACACAAAACCGGAAACCGTGGCTCTGATACCAATTGTAGGCGCTCGCTTCGGAGGCTCATTGGCTCCCATGTCCCAGGATTAAAATTTTCACTAATGAAAGAATTAATCCGGATGGGATGAGCTTCCTTAGCACAACCTATTCGTCGTCGTGCTAACAACATGAGTGGTCGCTAGAACAAACTAGTTGTTCAAGCAACACAACTCTTCTAGTTGGTAAGCCGCGGAAGAGACGACGAATGGATCGCCGGTTTTTGTGTTTGTCTTCGGGGTCCATGATTATACAATATATATTCATACACACACATGCATAATCAAAACAAATAAGAACATGCTCAGATCTGTACATAAAGTTAAAATAACTTTATACCTCACGATCTTCTACCGTATGTCCTATCCTTCTCATGGACGACGTGTGGACGAAGATCCTCCACGAGTAAAAGCCTTCTAGATCGCTTTCTTCTCTACCTTGTCCGCTGCGAACAAAGAGGAGAAACAACAAATACCTTCCTATCTAGAACCGGCCACCAAATTATGGAACTTGGTGCAACCGCCGGTCAAGGAACAATTGGATGATTCACCGGCCAACTTCAAGAAGTGTTGCCGCCGGCCACTTTGGAGAATAGGGAGGAGGAAAAGAGTCGACCACCAATGGGAGGAGAACTGCCGGCCAAGGAAGAAGGGAAAGACCTCTAGGATGGGTGCCGGCCAAGTGTTGATGGAGGAGGATGGGCGTCGGCAATCAACTTGAAAGAAGGAGGTTGCCGCCCACTTCTTTGCTCCAAAACCCTAGCCGCCCAATGAACCCTAGCCGCCCACTTGTGGATGAACCAAACCCTAACTCCAATTCCTTGATTACTCTTGCCGCCCAACCCTAAGCATCTATTTATAGAATAGGGCTTAAACCTCCTTTAATCTCCTCCGTCGGATCTAGGGATTTAACCTCCATCGTCGGATCTAGGGTTTTATCCCAACCGTCGGATCTAGGGTTTCATCTCAACCGTCGGATCTAGGATTTCATCCCAACAGTCGGATCTAGGATTTCATCCCAACCGTCGGATCTAGGGTTTTATCCCAACCATCGGATCTAGGGATTTAATCTCAACCGTCGATTCTAGGGTTTCATCCTAACCATCGGATCTAGGGATTTAATCCCAACCGTTGGTTCTAGTGTTTCATCCTAACCATCGGATCTAGGGATTTAATCCCAACCGTTGGTTCTAGGTTTTTTTTTACATTCTTGGATCTAGACTTCATAAGGATTATATTAGGCTACGATAGGGACCATAAGGAGGAGTTGGGTCTTGGCCACCCGATGGATCGGAACCACACAAACTTGATCCATCAATGATGTTCCATTCCACTAGAGGATCATCATTGAACTACCTCACCAACCCCATAAATCAATATGGGCTCCATATATTATTTGCACAATAATCTCCCCGTGTTTAAGATATCGAATGTCCGTCAATTAATTGATTTACTGACCATCAATTAATTAACATCTAATTCCTCGAGTAGTACCACTCAACTTTATCATCATGTTGACTAAGTCAACCAGCTGGGTTTACATGATGAACCTTATGAGCTCCTCAAGGGGACATCATCAACCTAATATATAGGACACGGTTTCCTCCTATAATCAACCGCACACCATGTAAATAATATTATTTCCCAACTTACCGGGCATATTGATTTAATCCATCTAAATCTCACCCACTGGTAAATCAAAGAAATAAATACTAAGTACATGTGACCGTTATTATATCGGGATTAAGAGCATGTACAACATAATATCCGAGGTCCGATTCAATTATGTAGTCAGTACTAAATTGAATCACCTCTATGTCGGTCCTACTCAATACACCTAAGTGTACTAGTGTAACTCTATGTTCAAGATAAAACAATACCAAGCTACACTACAACCATGCCAATGGTTTGTCCAAAACCATCTTGGTTGTGAGCCTTTACTTATATTTTATAAGGTACTGATAACATGATCTTCTGTGCCACACCAAGCACCATGTTATCTACAATGTAAAATATTAGACAATATGCACACATATATAATGAATATATAAAATGCAAATAATGATCATGTGATTTTTATTTCAAAATAAAATGTTCATACAAAAAGAGCTAGGCTTTCAGTATACATTCCAACAGCGGCTTCCTCCGGGTGTCGCTAGCCTTCAGCTCTAGCTTTAGCACTTTTCTGCACACTTGATTTAGCTCATGAGATAACGATATGAGCTTAACTTTGTATCGTTTGCTATAATCAAAACTTAGGTTCGACTAAGGTGCCTACTGCACCAACAAAACCACCAGCAGTCGACAACCCTCCATGGAAGTCCACTACTCATGGCCAATCGACTGGCCAATGCTAGCAGTCAATAGCCAAAGTTATTTGGCACAGTTGAACGCTAATCGACTCCCAACAGTCGACTGATCATAATCCCAGTTGAATGCTCACTGTCGACTCGGCTACCAAGTGTCAAATACTTGACCAGCCGACTGGTCCATAACCCCAGTCGACTACTACACATAAACCATGTGGTTTACCCCAAGTATAATGCCCTTATACTTACTAGACCACTCTTAGCCTAGACCTAAGCCTTTTGGTCACCTCCATCAGCCTCATGCCTATTGGATCCCTCCAAGTCATCCATGACTTGTTCATCTATACACTAGCCTTCAGGTGCTTCCATTGGCGATTGTCATGCTAAGCTAGTCTACACTGCCAAGACACATTGGGCTTACGCTGCCAAGAAACATGCTTGGACTTTATGCCACCAACTATTGCTCTTATGCTGCCAAGACTCTACCCTTGAACTTTACGCCACCAATATCAAACCTTGGACTTCCCTTGCCAACCCATGTTGGACTTTCTAATTGGCAAGACTCAAGCTTGGACTTTCCCTTGCCAAGACCCATGCTTGGACTTTCCATGCCAAATACTCAAGACTTGGACTTTACCATTGCCAAGACCCATGCTTGGACTTTCCATGAATAGTACTCAAGATTTGGACTTTACCATTTCTTAGATCCATGCTTGGACTTTCCATGCCAAGTGTCCCACTTGGACTTCTCCATCATATGATCAACCCCATGTTAACCATATAGTCAATCCATTGTCAAACAATGGTCAACTCATCGTCAAACATCAAAATACTACTCGAGTCGAACTCTAGTCTGGTCAATCATGACCTAGGTCGATTGCACCAACAATCTACCCCTCTTTGATATTTGACAACAACCAAATACCTTGAGTTAGTACACTAACTCAATCCAATCCTCCCATTTGCCCAAATTGGGAATTCCAAATTTTCACTCAAATCTCCACAATTCTCATCAATTCTCCCACATCAAATCTCTCCCTTTTTGACATGCATCAAAGAGGCTCTACCCAAGGGTGTCAATGTCTCATATCCCAATGAGATATTACAATCTCCCCTTTGGTCTAAAAACATCTAGGATGCCTTCACTCTTCCTAGGGATAAGTTCCATATCACTAAAGAGAGACAATCCTTACTTCTCCAAATTCAAAGTTCTCCCCCACATGAGGAAGAACACATCCATCATCTCATGATGGATAAATTGTTGGTGCAGTAGGCACCAGATAATCGAACCTAAGTTTTGATTATGACAAAGACCCAAAGCTAAGGTCATATTGTTGTCTAACGAACTGAACCAACTGTGCAGGAATGTTAAGCTAAGCTGAAGGTCGGCGACACCCAGAGAATCTCGTGTTGAGAAACCGCAGTGGTTGAGCGACACCGGGAGAACTTCGGAGGGAGCTAAAGAACCCAGGTGGAGATCTAAAGCAAAGATACAAGTCACAAGGACATAATGTAAGCTCTAGGTAAGCTTATGTGTGTGAGTAAATGCAAGGTCGGGTCCTCTGTATGAGGACGCCCTTAGGCGGCGATCCGACTAAGACTTTCCATGGAAAGTCTAGGTCTAAATAGAGCGGTAAGTGACCGTCGAATTCACTTATATTATTGATATTTCAAGCTAACTCTTTAGTATAGTTGAGAACCCTAGCTAACAAATGACTGATGGTTGTTAGTAGTTGACTGATGATGCATCAGTCGACTGATGAAGGGTAAATAGTCGACTGCCATTTGAATTTCTAGCTTCGAGGAGAGTCAAACTTCATCCCCTTATCTTAGGGTGAGGTGGATTTTGATGATAAAACTTGAGCTCAACATCTAGGGGGTTGGAAGGCTATAAATGATGGGGGGTGAACTCCCTTTAGGTCATCATTCAAGCTCTCTAAATGTCTCCGCAACGCCGCTACTCTATGATGACTCTACTACGGCGAAGCACTGTCGGAACGACGACGACACTACCTCAGCTCAAGATCTCTTTCGTCATCGGTGCAAGTAGTTAAAATTCTATTTCCAATCAGTACTTTTAACTTGTATTCATTTCTTTTCTTGGAGATTTTTGTCATAACAAGGAGAGGGGGAGTGTCCCTCTACCTTGGTCTTTCCATTTTGTATTTGTAGTCTCCTACCTCCAACTAGGAGGAGACATTTTAGGGATTTTCCCTTCGTACACGATCTCGGATCGTAAGGGCCTTGGCTTAGCAGTCGATAGGCTGTGAACCAAGTAAAACCATACCGTGTTCATTTACTTTCCGTTGTGCACTTTACTCTTACACTTGTGTTTTAATCGAATCGACGAAAAGTTTGTCGTGCGCTATTCACTCCCCCTCTAGCGCTTTATTTACGATCCAATAATTAGTATCAGAGCGGGGGCGCTACAATTTGGTGTAACCACTAAACTAGCATCTTGATTAAGTTTCTTTTCATATTAGTTTTTCGATTCGTAGCATTTTTCATTTCATTAAATTCCTATCTCCCGCACTACTAATCCAAGACGAGAGTCATGGTACTTTCTTTTGTTTTTGTGTTTGCGAGGTTTTTTCTTTTCTTCTAAATGGCCCATTGTAACGACCCTCCCTCTCTTACTCTAGTAAGGGAGATTGTTACTATCATTATTTTCATCTTACTCTAATAATTAAAGAACCCAAACATGACTCAATTATTCTATAAACTCACTTACACTATTTATAAACTAACTAATACCTGGTTTTAAAAAGAGCATCAACAACTCGTAACAAGATCTAAACATGGTTTCTAAACAAGTATCATAATTCAAACTCTTAACTTGAAACAACGGAAGCTAAAGAAATAAATCAACTACATTGACATGTTGACACTGGGATATTCCACAAGTTCTTAACATATCTAGGCATGCACATAACTATTCGCTAGAGTTCTAACATAAAACATTCTTAAGTAACTCCACCTCATGCATGGCGGTAGTAATGATATGCTTCTTCGACATAAAAATAAACATATACAATAGCACATAACATGAACGCTAGCACATAACATGAATACTAGCACGTAACATGAACACTAGAAAGTTCAAGATCGCAATCCACTGTTCCGCCACCATACACACCAAACACTTCATCTGCTGCCCCCTCTTACACAAACTTCTCTTTACCTTTATCTGCAATATAAGGAAGGCAAACTATAAGCAATGATGCTTAGCAAGTACACCCTATTCTCACAAAACAACGCATTATAAGAAACATACTATTAGAGTACTTGTATGCAAACACATGCTTGTACTTAACATATGCATTGAAAAAAAATCTGCATTAGGAAATACTCATACTTATCACAATGGTTCAACTTGAAACACATAACTTGAAATATGTTTGGACTTGCAATACATGATCCTAAAATACCCTTCGCTTGTAAAAACATAAACATGAAATGTGCTTAAGCATGTAAACATTATACTAGTCAAGAAAATAATTAACTTGGAGGAACTTGTACCATATATACTTTAAAATACTAAACATTCTTGTTTGGGAAGCCCGACATAGTACCAATTTGCATGCATCCCTAATAGAATTCGGGGTAGCTAGCCATCAAACTTATTAGGGCAACTTACTAAGGGAGGTCTAGGGCTCGTAGGTGATCTAATGGCATGGTACATGCCACTTTAAAGTAAAATACTTTCTTTATACATAACATTTTTGTACTTATACTAACTTTGTCATTCAAACATAATACTTAACATACTCTACTAACTTTGTCATTTAACAAATACTTAACATGCTCTTAGTCCCAAAACTCGAAAGGGAACACATCTTTAAGATTTTATGTCTTGCTTCTAAAAAAAAATACATGTCATCCAACAAAGCCATGGTAATAGAAACAATATATACCAATCAAAAGCTACTTATACTACAAGTGAGAAGTACTTACACCCTCTTGCTAGATTCACTAAATATACCACTAGGGTTTATGAAGATCTTCTACATGTTCCTTAGCCCAAGAGTGATCCTCGCATATACCAAGCCCTTGTGAGAAAACCACCCTTGAAAACCCTCTCAAGAACACCAAAACAAGGGGATCATAGGTTCGGTGAAGAAGGAGGAAGGAGGAAGAAGAATTTCAATGGACAAGGGGAGTGTTGGTGCAATCGACCCATGTCACGATTGACCAGGACTCGAGTTTGACTCGAGTGATGTTTTGAAGTTTTGAAAAAAACATATGACAATGTAATTGTTATGGGAAAGTCCAAGTCTTGTGTACTTGGCATGGAAAGTCCAAGTGGAACACTTGGCATTTGGTAAAGTCCAAGTCTTGTGTACTTGGCATGAAAAGTCCAAGTGGGACACTTAGCAATGTAAAAGTCCAAGCATGGGTCTTGGCAATGTAAAAGTCCAACATGGGTTGGCAAGGGAAAGTCCAAGAAATGGTCTTGGCATTTGAGAAGTCCAACATGGGTTGGCAAGGGAAAAGTCCAAGCATGGGTCTTGGCAATGTAAAAGTCCAACATGGGTTGGCAAGGAAAGTCCAAGCTTGAGTCTTGGAATGAGAAGTCCAAGGGGTTTGATATTGGCTGCG
This sequence comes from Wurfbainia villosa, assembly GCA_025175895.1. Classification (NCBI taxonomy): domain Eukaryota; kingdom Viridiplantae; phylum Streptophyta; class Magnoliopsida; order Zingiberales; family Zingiberaceae; genus Wurfbainia; species Wurfbainia villosa. The sequence goes on along the minus strand of CM046000.1, from coordinate 73,081,034 downwards.
TAAAGTCCAAGCGGGAGTCTTGGCAGCATAAGTCCAATGGTTGGCGGCGTAAAGTCCAAGCGGAGTCTTGGCAGCATAAGTCCAATGTGCCTTGGCGGTGTAGACACCGTTAGCATGACATAGTCGACGGAAGCACCTAGAGGCTAGCGCGATGGATGAACAAGTCATGGATGACTTGGAGGGATCCGAGATGCGTGAGGCTGATTGAGGTGGCTAGAAGGCTTAGGTCTAGGCTAAGGGTGGTCTAGCAAGTATGGGGGTACCATACTTAGGTTAAAACCTCATTTTTGAAATGCTGCGGTCGATCATTGCTCGATGGAAGCGATCATTGAGTGTCGACGAGTCGGCGCGAATCGGCGATCATTGCCGATCAATGTCGAGCAGAACTCTTCGTGGTGGCGATCGGCTACGGTAACGATCGGCCAATGTTGCGATCCGAGCCAAGAGTCCCATTAGAACTTGACCGACGTGGATTGAGCCGTTGTCTCACGACAACAGTGGCATCAGTCGACTGGGGACTTATGGTAGTCGACTGATAGGTGGAAATCCAGTTAGACGCAAAATAAAAAGGGGAGCTCGTGGAGGATTTCATCATCAGTTCTTTGGGGACTTTGGTGAGGCGATTTGAAGGCGATTTGCAGGTGCATTTCAGGGTCCTTCAAGCTCATCCAAGCAACCAACAAGCAAGCGCTCAAAACCCTAGTTTGTAAAGTGTTCTTTACATTTTCACTTGTATTTTCTTGTATTTCTTTCGTTTATTATTGTAAACGTTTGTACGAGGTTTCTCCGCCTCCGACTTGTTGTCGAGAAGGAGTTTATTGATTAGTGATTGCATTGGCGTCGCTAGAGCTCGATCCGTGGAGTAGGAACCGGTTCAGTTCCGAACCAGTTATATCCTTGTGTTTGTGTGTATGTGTTTTCGTTATTGCTTTATTATCTTTGTTTCCGCTGCGCTAACAAAAATTGTAGACAAGCACGCGAACGTTTTCCATCTACGCAAGAGTAAATGCTATTCACCCCCCCTCTAGCGGCATCAAATTTACAACAAGTGGTATCAGAGCCCGGGGCTCTTCTACGGACTAACCGCCGGGAGCTAAGACAAAGAGGCTAGAGGGTGAAGATGGAAGAATCATTGGGATGGGACATCAACACCCCAATTCCCTATTCCTTCTATGGACGAGAAGGTTTCAATTCTTGGAAGGCGAGAATTGAAGATTTTTTGATGATGAGAGACCTTGAGGAGTGGTCCGCGTTGATGGAAGGATTTGAATATCCTAAGGGACCAAAGGGAGGGTTTCTCAAGAAGAAGAAGTGGAGTGAGGAGCAACTCCAACAATTCGAGAAAAATAAGAAGGTAATCAAATTCATTTTTGATTTAATTCCTAATGACCTCTTGTGTAGTCTAGGTGACTATGTGGATGCCAAGGAGCTATGGAGCGATTTGGCCAAGCTCCATGAAAACCCTCAACTAGTCCAAGAAGAAGAAGAAGATGTAGAATGCTCATTGTTGGATCGAAAGTGTCGCTAGAGGGGGGGGTGAATAGCGATACGGTGTCGTTAAAAACTTTTGCAATAAGTAAAAAGCAAGTAGAGAATGCACAGCGGAAATATAAAGTAGACAAGATATTTTTACGTGGTTCACAATCTTTCGATTGCTAATCCACGGCCCTAGTGATCCTTGATCACGTACGGAGGGCAATTCACTAAAACCACTCCTCCTCGTTGGAGGTAGGAGCAACGATTACAAAAAGAAATCAAGGCAAAGGGACACTCCCCCTTTCCTTGTTACGATTAAAGCACAAAGACAATTTAAAGAAGTAGAACTTAAATAAATATACCGACAACTCTTATAAGTAGAAGATGTAGCTGTCGGGCAATCACTAGCAAATGAGTAGTGAGAAGGGAGCAACATGTAACTGAACGGCGTGTTGAGAGCTCTTGATTCTTGTTATTTGCTTGGAGTGAACATGTCTATTTATGGATATTGATCTATGAATTTAGACATAGGTAGTGTCCAAGGTGAGGTTCTTATCCCAACTCAAGGATGAGGTGTTTCATCCAACCACCTTGTGCCACCTCAAGGATGAGGTGTTTCATCCAACCACCTTGTGCCACCTCCAACCTTCTTGTGCGCCAACTCAAGGATGAGGTGTTTCATCCAACCACCTTGTGCCACCTCCAACCTCCTTGGGCGCCAACTTGTTGGAGCCATCCAACTTGTGCCACATCATGGGAGCCAACCATCTTGTGCCACCTCCAACCTCCTTGGGCGCCAACTTGTTGGAGCCATCCAACTTGTGCCACATCATGGGAGCCAACCATCTTGTGCCAACTCACCTCATTTTGGGCGTCCACCACAAGGAAGCTTGGTGATGGTTTGGATGTCCACCTTGATGCCACATCACCCTTTGTACCAAAACACGAGTCAAGTCCAAATTCACCCCTTTGAAATTCGAGCTCTTCTCGAGGCTGGAACTTGACTAGCAGTTGACTGTAGTCAAAGGGTTTTGGACTGCAGTACAAGTTAGCTTAAAATATAAAGTACGATGGTTCTAACCATCTGATCTCGACCTAGACCTTCCATTGGAGGTATTGGGTCGGATCTACGCTTAACGACCTTGCTTCGCTTTCACACGAGCTTACCTTGTAGCCTCGCTCCGGCCTTCACCCGAGTACCTCGGCTTCCTCAAGTCCTCTCAAGGTTGTCGACCACCTGCCCCACCGGGTGTCGCAGACCTTCCGCTCAACTTTAGCATTTCTGCACACTTAATTGAGCTCGTAAGATAACAAATATAACCTTAACTATTGAGCCTTTTGCCATAATCAAAATACCGGTTCGACTTTGGTGCCCACTGCACCAACAATCTCCCCTTTGATTCATGGCAAACCGACACAAAAGTTAAGGAAAAATTAAGCATAACATAAGAAGCTAGCATAATGATTAAGCATGAATGAGCTAGCATATGAATGAGCTAGCATAATGATTAAATATGAATGAGCTAGCATAAAGATTAAATATGAATGAGCTAGCATAATGATTAAATATGAATGAGCTAGCATAAAGATTAAATATGAATGAGCTAGCATAAAGATTAAATATGAATGAGCTAGCATAAAGATTAAGCATGAATGAGCTAGCATAAAGATTAAATATGAATGAGCTAGCATAAAGATTAAATATGAATGAGCTAGCATAATGATTAAATATGAATGAGCTAGCATAATGATTAAGTATGAATGAGCTAGCATAAAGATTAAGCATGAGTGAGCTAGCATAAAGATTAAGCATGAGTGAGAAATATTATTGTTTCAAGTTCTCCCTTTGAGGTAACCTCCTTGACCAAGGTGAGTTCTTGAAAAATAATTTTTACTACCCCTAAATAGTTGCTTAAGTAAACGGAATTACTTAATATAAAAGGTAATAATTTTGTTTACTTTCTTCCTTACTTTTGTGACTTTCTCCCCCTTTTGCCTTAACTCAAAAAGTTTGTAAATATATTTTAGGGTTTGTAAGTCCAAGCAAGTTCCCAATATGATTTCTAAGGTAAGACTTAGGCTAATTTCATAAAAAGAAGCAAAAATAGAGTACATATATAGAAAAATTTAAATCCTACTCTATTACGCACATACCTAACTTTTAATGTTGTTAAAGATTAAGCTAAAGTCTTGGAGAGTGTGCTTCATCCACAGGAGCTGAGAGACACACTCACCCATCGCAACGTATTCAGCTTCGGTGGTAGATAAGGCAACGCAATGCTGCTTCCTACTGCACCAACTCACTAGACTCGAGCCGAGGATTTGACAACAACCACTCGTGCTCTTTCTATCGAGTTTACTACCGACATAGTCGGAGTCGGAGTAGCCGATTAGATTAAACTCGGTAGATCTAGGGTACCAAATACCTACGTTTAGCGTGCCCTTTAGATATCTAAGGATACGCTTGACTAGGGTTAGGTGAGACTCCTTGGCACAGGTTTGTAACCTTGCGCACATACTTACCGAGAATAAAATGTCGGGTCGGCTCGCGGTTAAGTATAGGAGACTTCCTATTGCGCTCCTATAGTATTTTAGGTCAACGGGTTTTCCTTCTACATCTTCGTTTATATTAACATTAGTTGCCATAGGTGTATTGATTATTTTAGCATCTTGCATTCCAAATCGATTTATTAAGTCCTTAGTATATTTTTGTTGATGTAAATATATTCCATCTTTAGTTTGTTTAATTTGTAAACCTAAGAAGAAACTTAACTCTCCCACTAAATTCATTTCAAATTCACTTTCCATAAGTGAGATGAATTCGTTTAGCAGGATCGAGTTGGTAGTTCCAAAAATTATATCATCTACATAGATTTGGGCTATAAAGATTTCTTTTCCTACGGTTTTAACGAATAAGGTTGGGTCGACTAAACCTTGGTTGAATCCTTTGGACTTAAGATAGATCGAAAGCCTTCGTACATCAAGCTCTTGGGGCTTGTTTGAGTCCATATAGGGCTTTCTTAAGTCTAAGGACATGGTCAGTTTATCTAGATTTTCAATCCGGAGGTTGACCGACGTAAACTTCTTCCTTAATGTATCCATTCAAAATGCTGACTTGACATCCATTTGAAACAATTTAAAACCTCGATGTGCAAGATATGCTAACAACATTCGGATGGACTCTAGTCCGCTACGGGGCGTAGGTCTCATCGTAATCTAAACCTTCGACTTGACTAAACCCTTTGCGACTAACCTAGCTTTATTTCTAACTACTTCACCTTTATCATCAAGTTTATTTCAAATACCCACCTTGTTCCAATAATTGATTTTTCTTTAGGTGGTGGTACTAATTCCAGACTTTCATTTCTAGTGAATTGAGCTAGCTCTTCTTGCATAGCAATAATCCTCGGGATCAAGAAGTGCTTGTTCAATAGTTTTGGGTCTGATTTTGGAAATTAACGAGATTTGACTAAGGTTCGATATGAAGCTCTAGTTCGAACTCCCTAAATTTGGATCACCTATAACTTGATTGATAGGATGATTTGTTTGAGTCTTAGTGTGACTTTGGGTTAGGGTCATCTATCACTTGATCGATAGGATGACTTGGGTGAGTTCTAGTTTGACTTGGGTTAGAGTCATCTATCACTTGGTCGATAGGATGACTTGGGTTAGGGACGAGATTCAAGTTCAAGATCAGTCGGGTTCGCTATAAGTTGATTTGCTAGTTGGTTTTGTTAAGGATTGAACGGGTTCGTGTCCTTCGTCAAAACTATATTAATGGTTTCTTCGACTCTTATGTGTAGGATCAATGGAATTACTAAAGGGTTGTTTGTAAGTTTTAAACCTAAATCATCTCACCAATATCTACATGATCAAAACATGTTATTCCTATGTGTTATGTGAGATGACTTTCAATTTTACTTGATTAATTTTAATGAATTTAAATTAACCAACATTAGGTTAGATTCGATTTAGTCTAAGCTCATCAAGTAATCTTTTCAAGAGATTAGCTTCCGTGTCGTGGCGAGGCAGCAGGCCTTCTTTGATCGGAACAACGACCACTTCCTTAGACAAAGCTAATTTCAAGAAATTGATAACTCGACTTACTTGAGACTACATCTTGGTCTAACTAGTTATTTTGAAAAGAGGCTCCCGAGGCTCAATCTTTCGAGGATTTTAGTTGATTTATTTTTGAAAAGAGGCTCCGAGGCTCAATCTTTTCGCAGGATTTTAGTTGGTTATGAGTCCTATCTAACCATTCTAAAAATAAAGGAAAAACTAAGCATGCAATTTCTAAGACTTAAAAAATACATTTTGTATTGGCTCCTGGACCATTGAATCGAGTGGGTCTATTCACATAGTGAATTTGGTCCTTGGGAACCTAATACATGTTAGATCCTAAAGTTGAAATCAAAGTGGTCTTAGGGACCCATGCTTGGACATTTTTCTTATGTTGGTTTACTATAGACATATATGACTTATTGGTTGTATTTGAGTTAAACCCGAGTCCGGCCTTGTTGTACACGGCCCTTTGTGATCCAAGTAAGAGGTCAAGTCCCTTGGATCCCAAAGTGAACCTTTCCAACGCATGTTCCTAAGGTCTTCGACTTGTGTTTTCAAAAGCGAGTTCTCAACTTCAAGCTTTTCAACTTGAGTTGAGTCCTCCTCTTGAATACGAGTAGTCGAAGAGGTTAGGGAGACCTCATGTTTGAGAAGGTTAACCTCCTCAATTAGGGTCTCGACCTTGGACTCGGACTTAGCTAGTTTCTTATTTAAAAATTTAATTGCACCATACAAAGTATTAAGTAACGACCGACTTATCCTTAATGATTCTTTTGAACCGGATACGGATCCGTGGCTTGTCTTGAATGGAAGCTCATCATCGGATTCGGACTCGGACTCTTCTTCGGTTTCGGAGTCGTGCTCGGTCGGCTTGGCCATTAGAGCTTGGATATCGTCTTCTTCCTCCGAGGGTGGCTTGCTTGGGGGCTTCTTCTTCTTGGAACCTGCAACTAACGCAATACTCTTCTCTACCGACCACGTTAGTTTGCTCATGTAATTCAAGTTCAAACAATTCGCCTAACCTAATTTTAGAAAGGTCCTTGGAGACCTTGTAGGCATCGACCATGGATGCCCAAGGTGGTCCTAGGAAACGAGTTAAGAGAATACGATAAGGTCGCGATTCTCGACCTTTTGTCCGATGGCATGGAGTTGGTTGGACGATGTCTTGGATACGAGCATGTAGTTGAGTTGCGGTCTCGCTTTTCCTGCATTTTCAAGTTATACAATTTATTTAAAAGTAAATCTCTTTACATACCTTCGTGTCGCTTGGTGCCTTCGTAGTTCCACTAGCTTGGTCCATAAGTCCTTTGCACTAATGAAGGCCGACGCGGTTGAGCTCTTCCTTGGACAACCCACATTGCAAGATTTGAGTTGCCTTGGCATCGGCTTCTACTTGTTTTTCATGGAATTTGACCATTGATCGTAACCCAAAGATTCACCATCTTCATTAGGAAGTGTGAAACCGGTTTGATTACGATCCACATCTCGATTGGGTTTTAAGAAAGCATTCCATCCGACCCTTCCAATAAGGAAAGTCATTACCGCTTGTAAAACGGGTCGGGGGTGCTAAACCGCTCGAGATGGGCCATTTAAAAACAAGAAGAAGAACGATTTAAAAGAATCTTGCAAAACACACACGAAAGAATATTCCAAGACTTTCGCCTTGGATTAGTAGAAAAGGGAAGTAAAAAGATATATAAAATGTAACTTGCAAAAAGAAATAAACAATCAAATGCGAATGTCGTTGAAGTTCCGAGGATAACCTTACTCGGATCTAACCCAAGGACAACCTTATCCGGATCCTAAAGCCTCTAATGCAATTCTATATGTAGGAGAAGATAAGCAAGTGAAATAATTATACTAAAACAGAAATAAATAAATAAAAATCTGTAAAAAAAGAAAAACAAAGCTAGATTGGTGGTTTCACCGAATCTTAGCGCCTTACTCGATACCAATTGTTGGATCGAAAGTGTCGCTAGAGGGGGTGAATAGCGATACTGGTGTCGTTAAAAACTTTTGCAATAAGTAAAAAGCAAGTAGAGAATGCACAATGAAATATAAAGTAGACAAGATATTTTTACGTGGTTCACAATCTTCGATTGTTAATCCACGGCCCTAGTGATCCTTGATCACGACGGAGGGCAATTCACTAAAACCACTCCTCCTGGAGGTAGGAGCAACGACATAAAGAAATCAAGGCAAAGGACACTCCTTTCCTTGTTACGATTAAAGCACAAAGACAATTTAAAGAAGTAGAACTTAAATAAATATACCGACAACTCTTATAAGTAGAAGATGTGACTTCGTCAGTAGCAAATGTGAGTAGTAGTAGCGGCGCTACGACGGCGCGTGTTGAGAGCTCTTGATTCTTGTTATTTGCTTGAGGAACATGTCTATTTATGGATATTGATCTATGAATTTAGACATAGGTAGTGTCCAAGGTGAGGTTCTTATCCCAACTCAAGGATGAGGTGTTTCATCCAACCACCTTGTGCCACCTCAAGGATGAGGTGTTTCATCCAACCACCTTGTGCCACCTCCAACCTTCTTGTGCGCCAACTCAAGGATGAGGTGTTTCATCCAACCACCTTGTGCCACCTCCAACCTCCTTGGGCGCCAACTTGTTGGAGCCATCCAACTTGTGCCACATCATGGGAGCCAACCATCTTGTGCCACCTCCAACCTCCTTGGGCGCCAACTTGTTGGAGCCATCCAACTTGTGCCACATCATGGGAGCCAACCATCTTGTGCCAACTCACCTCATTTTGGGCGTCCACCACAAGGAAGCTTGGTGATGGTTTGGATGTCCACCTTGATGCCACATCACCCTTTGTACCAAAACACGAGTCAAGTCCAAATTCACCCCCTTGAAATTCGAGCTCTTCTCGAGGCTGGAACTTGACTAGCAGTTGACTGTAGTCAAAGGGTTTTGGACTGCAGTACAAGTTAGCTTAAAATATAAAGTACGATGGTTCTAACCATCTGATCTCGACCTAGACCTTCCATTGGAGGTATTGGCCTGATCTACGCTTAACGACCTTGCTTCGCTTTCACACGAGCTTACCTTGTAGCCTCGCTCGGCCTTCACCCGAGTACCTCGGCTTCCTCCAAGTCCTCAAGGCGTTCGACCACCTCGGTTCCCACCGGGTGTCGCAGACCTTCCGCTCAACTTTAGCATTTCTGCACACTTAATTGAGCTCGTAAGATAACAAATATACCCTTAACTATTGAGCCTTTTGCCATAATCAAAATACCGGTTCGACTTTGGTGCCCACTGCACCAACAATCTCCCCCTTTTTGATTCATGGCAAACCGACACAAAAGTTAAGGAAAAATTAAGCATAACAGTAAGCTAGCATAATGATTAAGCATGAATGAGCTAGCATATGAATGAGCTAGCATAATGATTAAATATGAATGAGCTAGCATAAAGATTAAATATGAATGAGCTAGCATAATGATTAAATATGAATGAGCTAGCATAAAGATTAAATATGAATGAGCTAGCATAAAGATTAAATATGAATGAGCTAGCATAAAGATTAAGCATGAATGAGCTAGCATAAAGATTAAATATGAATGAGCTAGCATAAAGATTAAATATGAATGAGCTAGCATAATGATTAAATATGAATGAGCTAGCATAATGATTAAGTATGAATGAGCTAGCATAAAGATTAAGCATGAGTGAGCTAGCATAAAGATTAAGCATGAGTGAGAAATATTATTGTTTCAAGTTCTCCTTTGAGGTAACCTCCCGACCGAAGGTGAGTTCTTGAAAATAATTTTTACTCCCCTTAATAGTTGCTTAAGTAAACGGAATTACTTAATATAAAAGGTAATAATTTTGTTTACTTTCTTCCTTACTTTTGTGACTTTCTCCCCCTTTTGCCTTAACTCAAAAAGTTTGTAAATATATTTTAGGGTTTGTAAGTCCAAGCAAGTTCCCAATATGATTTCTAAGGTAAGACTTAGGCTAATTTCATAAAAAGAAGCAAAAATAGAGTACATATATAGAAAAATTAAATCCTACTCTATTACGCACATACCTAACTTTTAATTTTGTTAAAGATTAAGCTAAAGTCTTGGAGAGTGTGCTTCATCCACAGGAGCCGAGAGACACACTCACCCATCGCAACGATTCGCTTTGGTAGATAAGGCAACGCAATGTCGCTTCCCATCGCACTAACTCACTAGACTCGAGCCGAGGATTTGACAACAACCACTGCGTGCTCTTTCTATCGAGTTTACTACCGCATAGTCTGAGTCGGAGTAGCCGATTAGATTAAACTCAGATCTAGGGTACCAAATACCTACGCTTAGCGTGCCTTTAGATATCTAAGGATACGCTGACTAGGGTTAGGTGAGACTCCTGGCACAGGTTTGTAACCTTGCGCACATACTTACCGCGAATAAAATGTCGTGTCGGCTAGCGGTTAAGTATAGGAGACTTCCTATTGCGCTCCTATAGTATTTTAGGTCAACGGGTTTTCCTTCTACATCTTCGTTTATATTAACATTAGTTGCCATAGGTGTATTGATTATTTTAGCATCTTGAATTCCAAATCGATTTATTAAGTCCTGAGTATATTTGTGTTGATGTAAATATATTCCATCTTTAGTTTGTTTAATTTGTAAACCTAAGAATAAACTTAAATCTCCTACTAAATTCATTTCAAATTCACTTTCCATAAGTGAGATGAATTCGCTTAGGTGATCGAGTTGGTAGTTCCAAAAATTATATCATCTACATAGATTTGGGCTATAAAGATTTCTTTTCCTACGGTTTTAACTAATAAGGTTGGGTCGACTAAACCTTGGTTGAATCCTTTGGACTTAAGATAGATCGAAAGCCTTTCGTACCAAGCTCTTGGGGCTTGTTTGAGTCCATATAGGGCTTTCTTAAGTCTAAGGACATGGTCAGTTTATCTAGATTTTCAATCCGGAGGTTGATCGACGAAACTTCTTCCTTAATGTATCCATTCAAAAATGCTGACTTGACATCCATTTGAAACAATTTAAAACCTCGATGTGCAAAGATATGCTAACAACATTCGGATGGACTCTAGTCCGCTACGGGGCGTAGGTCTCATTGTAATCTAAACCTTCGACTTGACTAAACCCTTTTGCGACTAACCTAGCTTTATTTCTAACTACTTCACCTTTATCATCAAGTTTATTTCGAAATACCCACCTTGTTCCAATAATTGATTTTTCTTTAGGTGGTGGTACTAATTCCCAGACTTCATTTCTAGTGAATTGAGCTAGCTCTTCTTGCATAGCAATAATCCAGTCGGGATCAAGAAGTGCTTGTTCAATAGTTTTGGGTTCGATTTTGGAAATTAACGAGATTTGACTAAGGTTTCGATATGAAGCTCTAGTTCGAACCCCTAAATTTGGATCACCTATAACTTGATTGATAGGATGATTTGTTTGAGTCTTAGTGTGACTTGGGTTAGGGTCATCTATCACTTGATCGATAGGATGACTTGGGTGAGTTCTAGTTTGACTTGGGTTAGAGTCATCTATCACTTGGTCGATAGGATGACTTGGGTTAGGACGAGATTCAAGTTCAAGATCAGAGTCGGGTTCGCTATAAGTTGATTTGCTAGTTGGTTTTGTTAAGGATTGAACGGGTTCGTGTCCTTCGTCGAAAACTATATTAATGGTTTCTTCGACTCTTATGTGTAGGATCAATGGAATTACTAAAGGGTTGTTTGTAAGTTTTTAAACCTAAATCATCTCACCAATATCTACATGATCAAAACATGTTATTCCTATGTGTTCTTGTGAGATGACTTTCAATTTTACTTGATTAATTTTAATGAATTTAAATTAACCAACATTAGGTTAGATTCGGATTTAGTCTAAGCTCATCAAGTAATCTTTTCAAGAGATTAGCTTCCAGGTCGTGGCGAGGCACAGAGGCCTTCTTTGATCGGAACAACGACCACTTCCTTAGACAAAGCTAATTTCAAGAAATTGATAACTCGACTTACTTGAGACTACATCTTGGTCTAACTAGTTATTTTTGAAAAGAGGCTCCCCGAGGCTCAATCTTTTCGTAGGATTTTAGTTGATTTATTTTTGAAAAGAGGCTCCCCGAGGCTCAATCTTTTCGCAGGATTTTAGTTGGTTATGAGTCCTATCTAACCATTCTAAAAATAAAGGAAAAACTAAGCATGCAATTTCTAAGACTTAACAAAAATACATTTTGTATTGGCTCCCCCTGGACCATTGAATCGAGTGGGTCTATTCACATAGTGAATTTGGTCCTTGGGAACCTAATACATGTTAGATCCTAAAGTTGAAATCAAAGTGGTCTTAGGGACCCATGCTTGGACATTTTTCTTATGTTGGTTTACTATAGACATATATGACTTATTGGTTGTATTTGAGTTAAACCCGAGTCCGGCCTTGTTGTACACGGCCCTTTGTGATCCAAGTAAGAGGTCAAGTCCCTTGGATCCCAAAGTGAACCTTTCCAACGTGTTCCTAAGGTCTTCGACTTGTGTTTTCAAAAGCGAGTTCTCAACTTCAAGCTTTTCAACTTGAGTTGAGTCCTCCTCTTGAATACGAGTAGTCGAAGAGGTTAGGGAGACCTCATGTTTGAGAAGGTTAACCTCCTCAATTAGGGTCTCGACCTTGGACTCGGACTTAGCTAGTTTCTTATTTAAAAATTTAATTGCACCATACAAAGTATTAAGTAACGACCGACTTATCCTTAATGATTCTTTTGAACCGGATACGGATCCGTGGCTTGTCTTGAATGGAAGCTCATCATCGGATTCGGACTCGAACTCTTCTTCGGTTTCGGAGTCGTGCTCGGTCGGCTTGGCCATTAGAGCTTGGATATCGTCTTCTTCCTCCGAGGGTGGCTTGCTTGGGGGCTTCTTCTTCTTGGAACCTGCAACTAACGCAATACTCTTCTCGGCCTGGACCACGTTAGTTTGCTCATGTAATTCAAGTTCCGAAAACAATTCGTCTAACCTAATTTTAGAAAGGTCCTTGGAGACCTTGTAGGCATCGACCATGGATGCCCACAAGGTGGTCCTAGGAAACGAGTTAAGAGAATACCTGATAAGGTCGCGATTCTCGACCTTTTGTCCGATGGCATGGAGTTGGTTGTGATGTCTTGGATACGAGCATGTAGTTGAGTTGCGGTCTCGTTTTCCTGCATTTTCAAGTTATACAATTTATTTAAAAGTAAATCTCTTTTACATACCTTCGTGTCGTCGGTGCCTTCGTGTAGTTCCACTAGTTTGGTCCATAAGTCCTTTGCACTAATGAAGGGGCCGACGCGGTTGAGCTCTTCCTTGGACAACCCACATTGCAAGATTTGAGTTGCCTTGGCATCGGCTTCTACTTGTTTTTTCATGGAATTTGACCATTGATCGTAACCCAAAGATTCACCATCTTCATTAGGAAGTGTGAAACCGGTTTGGATTACGATCCACATCTCGATTTGGGTTTTAAGAAAGCATTCCATCCGACCCTTCCAATAAGGAAAGTCATTACCGTTGTAAAACGGGGTCAAGTGCTAAACCCGTTCGAGATGGGCCATTTAAAAACAAGAAGAAGAACGATTTAAAAGAATCTTGCAAAACACACACGAAAGAATATTCCAAGACTTTCGCCTTGGATTAGTAAAAGGGAAGTAAAAAGATATATAAAATGTAACTTGCAAAAGAAATAAACAATCAAATGCGAATGTCGTTGAAGTTCCGGAGGACAACCTTACTCGGGATCTAACCCAAGGACAACCTTATCCGGATCCTAAAGCCTCTAATGCAATTCTATATGTAGGAGAAGATAAGCAAGTGAAATAATTATACGAAAACAGAAATAAATAAATAAAAATCTGTAAAAAAGAAAAACAAAGCTAGATTGGTGGTTTCACCGAATCTTAGCGCCGACTCGATACCAATTGTTGGATCGACAGTGTCGCCAGAGGGGGGGGGGGTGAATAGCGATACGGTGTCGTTAAAAACTTTTGCAATAAGTAAAAAGCAAGTAGAGAATGCACAATGAAATATAAAGTAGACAAGATATTTTTACGTGGTTCACAATCTTTCGATTGCTAATCCACGGCCCTAGTGATCCTTGATCACGTACGGAGGGCAATTCACTAAAACCACTCCTCCTCGTTGGAGGTAGGAGCAACGATTACAAAAAGAAATCAAGGCAAAGGGACACTCCCCCTTTCCTTGTTACGATTAAAGCACAAAGACAATTTAAAGAAGTAGAACTTAAATAAATATACCGACAACTCTTATAAGTAGAAGATGTAGCTTTCGTTGTCGGCGGCACTTCGTCGTAGCAAATGTGAGTAGTAGTAGCGGCGTTACGACGGCGTGTTGAGAGCTCTTGATTCTTGTTATTTGCTTGGAGTGAACATGTCTATTTATGGATATTGATCTATGAATTTAGACATAGGTAGTGTCCAAGGTGAGGTTCTTATCCCAACTCAAGGATGAGGTGTTTCATCCAACCACCTTGTGCCACCTCAAGGATGAGGTGTTTCATCCAACCACCTTGTGCCACCTCCAACCTTCTTGTGCGCCAACTCAAGGATGAGGTGTTTCATCCAACCACCTTGTGCCACCTCCAACCTCCTTGGGCGCCAACTTGTTGGAGCCATCCAACTTGTGCCACATCATGGGAGCCAACCATCTTGTGCCACCTCCAACCTCCTTGGGCGCCAACTTGTTGGAGCCATCCAACTTGTGCCACATCATGGGAGCCAACCATCTTGTGCCAACTCACCTCATTTTGGGCGTCCACCACAAGGAAGCTTGGTGATGGTTTGGATGTCCACCTTGATGCCACATCACCCTTTGTACCAAAACACGAGTCAAGTCCAAATTCACCCCCTTGAAATTCGAGCTCTTCTCGAGGCCGAACTTGACTAGCAGCTTGACTGTAGTCAAAGGGTTTTGAAAATATAAAGTACGATGGTTCTAACCATCTGATCTCGACCTAGACCTTCCATTGGAGGTATTGGGTCGGATCTACGCTTAACGACCTTGCTTCGCTTTCACACGAGCTTACCTTGTAGCCTCGCTTCCGGTCTTCACCCGAGTACCTCGGCTTCCTCCGAAGTCCCTCTGGCGTTGCCCGACCACCTCGGTTCCCACCGGGTGTCGCAGACCTTCCGCTCAACTTTAGCATTTCTGCACACTTAATTGAGCTCGTAAGATAACAAATATACCCTTAACTATTGAGCCTTTTGCCATAATCAAAATACCGGTTCGACTTTGGTGCCCACTGCACCAACAATCTCCCCCTTTTTGATTCATGGCAAACCGACACAAAAGTTAAGGAAAAATTAAGCATAACAGTAAGCTAGCATAATGATTAAGCATGAATGAGCTAGCATATGAATGAGCTAGCATAATGATTAAATATGAATGAGCTAGCATAAAGATTAAATATGAATGAGCTAGCATAATGATTAAATATGAATGAGCTAGCATAAAGATTAAATATGAATGAGCTAGCATAAAGATTAAATATGAATGAGCTAGCATAAAGATTAAGCATGAATGAGCTAGCATAAAGATTAAATATGAATGAGCTAGCATAAAGATTAAATATGAATGAGCTAGCATAATGATTAAATATGAATGAGCTAGCATAATGATTAAGTATGAATGAGCTAGCATAAAGATTAAGCATGAGTGAGCTAGCATAAAGATTAAGCATGAGTGAGAAATATTATTGTTTCAAGTTCTCCCCTTTGAGGTAACCTCCCCCTTGACCAAAGGTGAGTTCTTGAAAAATAATTTTTACTCCCCCTTAATAGTTGCTTAAGTAAACGGAATTACTTAATATAAAAGGTAATAATTTTGTTTACTTTCTTCCTTACTTTTGTGACTTTCTCCCCCTTTTGCCTTAACTCAAAAAGTTTGTAAATATATTTTAGGGTTTGTAAGTCCAAGCAAGTTCCCAATATGATTTCTAAGGTAAGACTTAGGCTAATTTCATAAAAAGAAGCAAAAATAGAGTACATATATAGAAAAATTTAAATCCTACTCTATTACGCACATACCTAACTTTTAATGTTGTTAAAGATTAAGCTAAAGTCTTGGAGAGTGTGCTTCATCCACAGGAGCTGAGAGACACACTCACCCATCGCAACGTATTCAGCTTCGGTGGTAGATAAGGCAACGCAATGCTTCCCTCTTGCACTCACTAGACTCGCAACAACCACTCGTGCTCTTTCTATCGAGTTTACTACCGCATAGTCGAGTCGGAGTAGCCGATTAGATTAAACTCGGTAGATCTAGGGTACCAAATACCTACGTTTAGCGTGCCCTTTAGATATCTAAGGATACGCTTGACTAGGGTTAGGTGAGACTCCTTGGCACAGGTTTGTAACCTTGCGCACATACTTACCGCGAATAAAATGTCGGGTCGGCTCGCAGTTAAGTATAGGAGACTTCCTATTGCGCTCCTATAGTATTTTAGGTCAACGGGTTTTCCTTCTACATCTTCGTTTATATTAACATTAGTTGCCATAGGTGTATTGATTATTTTAGCATCTTGCATTCCAAATCGATTTATTAAGTCCTTAGTATATTTTTGTTGATGTAAATATATTCCATCTTTAGTTTGTTTAATTTGTAAACCTAAGAAGAAACTTAACTCTCCCACTAAATTCATTTCAAATTCACTTTCCATAAGTGAGATGAATTCGTTTATCAGGATCGAGTTGGTAGTTCCAAAAATTATATCATCTACATAGATTTGGGCTATAAAGATTTCTTTTCCTACGGTTTTAACGAATAAGGTTGGGTCGACTAAACCTTGGTTGAATCCTTTGGACTTAAGATAGATCGAAAGCCTTTCGTACCAAGCTCTTGGGGCTTGTTTGAGTCCATATAGGGCTTTCTTAAGTCTAAGGACATGGTCAGGTTTATCTAGATTTTCGAATCCGGGAGGTTGACTGACGTAAACTTCTTCCTTAATGTATCCATTCAAAAATGCTGACTTGACATCCATTTGAAACAATTTAAAACCTCGATGTGCAGCATATGCTAACAACATTCGGATGGACTCTAGTCTGGCTACGGGGGCGTAGGTCTCATCGTAATCTAAACCTTCGACTTGACTAAACCCTTTTGCGACTAACCTAGCTTTATTTCTAACTACTTCACCTTTATCATCAAGTTTATTTCGAAATACCCACCTTGTTCCAATAATTGATTTTTCTTTAGGTGGTGGTACTAATTCCTGCACTTCATTTCTAGTGAATTGAGCTAGCTCTTCTTGCATAGCAATAATCCTCGGGATCAAGAAGTGCTTGTTCAATAGTTTTGGGTTCGATTTTGGAAATTAACGAGATTTGACTAAGGTTTCGATATGAAGCTCTAGTTCGAACCCCTAAATTTGGATCACCTATAACTTGATTGATAGGATGATTTGTTTGAGTCTTAGTGTGACTTGGGTTAGGGTCATCTATCACTTGATCGATAGGATGACTTGGGTGAGTTCTAGTTTGACTTGGGTTAGAGTCATCTATCACTTGGTCGATAGGATGACTTGGGTTAGGACGAGATTCAAGTTCAAGATCAGAGTCGGGTTCGCTATAAGTTGATTTGCTAGTTGGTTTTGTTAAGGATTGAACGGGTTCGTGTCCTTCGTCGAAAACTATATTAATGGTTTCTTCGACTCTTATGTGTAGGATCAATGGAATTACTAAAGGGTTGTTTGTAAGTTTTTAAACCTAAATCATCTCACCAATATCTACATGATCAAAACATGTTATTCCTATGTGTTACTGTGAGATGACTTTCAATTTTACTTGATTAATTTTAATGAATTTAAATTAACCAACATTAGGTTAGATTCGGATTTAGTCTAAGCTCATCAAGTAATCTTTTCAAGAGATTAGCTTCCAGGTCGTGGCGAGGCACAGAGGCCTTCTTTGATCGGAACAACGACCACTTCCTTAGACAAAGCTAATTTCAAGAAATTGATAACTCGACTTACTTGAGACTACATCTTGGTCTAACTAGTTATTTTTGAAAAGAGGCTCCCCGAGGCTCAATCTTTTCGTAGGATTTTAGTTGATTTATTTTTGAAAAGAGGCTCCCCGAGGCTCAATCTTTTCGCAGGATTTTAGTTGGTTATGAGTCCTATCTAACCATTCTAAAAATAAAGGAAAAACTAAGCATGCAATTTCTAAGACTTAACAAAAATACATTTTGTATTGGCTCCCCCTGGACCATTGAATCGAGTGGGTCTATTCACATAGTGAATTTGGTCCTTGGGAACCTAATACATGTTAGATCCTAAAGTTGAAATCAAAGTGGTCTTAGGGACCCATGCTTGGACATTTTTCTTATGTTGGTTTACTATAGACATATATGACTTATTGGTTGTATTTGAGTTAAACCCGAGTCCGGCCTTGTTGTACACGGCCCTTTGTGATCCAAGTAAGAGGTCAAGTCCCTTGGATCCCAAAGTGAACCTTTCCAACGTGTTCCTAAGGTCTTCGACTTGTGTTTTCAAAGCGAGTTCTCAACTTCAAGCTTTTCAACTTGAGTTGAGTCCTCCTCTTGAATACGAGTAGTCGAAGAGGTTAGGAGACCTCATGTTTGAGAAGGTTAACCTCCTCAATTAGGGTCTCGACCTTGGACTCGGACTTAGCTAGTTTCTTATTTAAAAATTTAATTGCACCATACAAAGTATTAAGTAACGAGACTTATCCTTAATGATTCTTTTGAACCGGATACGGATCCGTGGCTTGTCTTGAATGGAAGCTCATCATCGGACTTCGGACTCTTCTTCGGTTTTGAGTCGTGCTCGGTCGGCTTGGCCATTAGAGCTTGGATATCGCCTTCTTCCTCCGAGGGTGGCTTGCTTGGGGCTTCTTCTTCTTGGAACCTCACTAACGCAATACTCTTTCTCGGCTGGACCACGTTAGTTTGCTCATGTAATTCAAGTTCAAAACAATTCGTCTAACCTAATTTTAGAAAGGTCCTTGGAGACCTTGTAGGCATCGACCATGGATGCCCACAAGGTGGTCCTAGGAAACGAGTTAAGAGAATACCGATAAGGTCGCGATTCTCGACCTTTTGTCCGATGGCATGGAGTTGGTTGGCGATGTCTTGATACGAGCATGTAGTTGAGTTATGGTCTCGCTTTTCCTGCATTTTCAAGTTATACAATTTATTTAAAAGTAAATCTCTTTTACATACCTTCGTCGCGGTGCCTTCGTGTAGTTCCACTAGCTTGGTCCATAAGTCCTTTGCACTAATGAAGGGGCCGACGCGGTTGAACTCTTCCTTGGACAACCCACATTGCAAGATTTGAGTTGCCTTGGCATCGGCTTCTACTTGTTTTTTCATGGAATTTGACCATTGATCGTAACCCAAAGATTCACCATCTTCATTAGGAAGTGTGAAACCGGTTTGGATTACGATCCACATCTCGATTTGGGTTTTAAGAAAGCATTCCATCCGACCCTTCCAATAAGGAAAGTCATTACCGTTGTAAAAGCGGGGGCGCTAAACCCTTCGAGATGGGCCATTTAAAAACAAGAAGAAGAACGACGAAAAGAATCTTGCAAAACACACACGGAAAGAATATTCCAAGACTTTCGTCTTGGATTAGTAGTGCGGGAAGTAAAAAAAGATATATAAAATGTAACTTGCAAAAAGAAATAAACAATCAAATGCGAATGTCGTTGAAGTTCCGGAGGACAACCTTACTCGGGATCTAACCCGAAGGACAACATTATCCGGATCCTAAAGCCTCTAATGCAATTCTATATGTAGGAGAAGATAAGCAAGTGAAATAATTATACGAAAACAGAAATAAATAAATAAAAAATCTGTAAAAAAAAAGAAAAACAAAGCTAGATTGGTGGTTTCACCGAATCTTAGCGCCCCCGGCTCTGATACCAATTGTTGGATCGAAAGTGTCGCTAGAGGGGGGGTGAATAGCGATACTGTGTCGTTAAAAACTTTTGCAATAAGTAAAAAGCAAGTAGAGAATGCACAGCGGAAATATAAAGTAGACAAGATATTTTTACGTGGTTCACAATCTTTCGATTGCTAATCCACGGCCCTAGTGATCCTTGATCACGTACGGAGGGCAATTCACTAAAACCACTCCTCCTCGTTGGAGGTAGGAGCAACGACATTAAAGAAATCAAGGCAAAGGACACTCCCTTTCCTTACGATTAAAGCACAAAGACAATTTAAAGAAGTAGAACTTAAATAAATATACCGACAACTCTTATAAGTAGAAGATGTAGCTTTCGTTGTCGTGCACTTCGTCAGTAGCAAATGTGAGTAGTAGTAGCGGCGACGGCGTGTTGAGAGCTCTTGATTCTTGTTATTTGCTTGGAGTGAACATGTCTATTTATGGATATTGATCTATGAATTTAGACATAGGTAGTGTCCAAGGTGAGGTTCTTATCCCAACTCAAGGATGAGGTGTTTCATCCAACCACCTTGTGCCACCTCAAGGATGAGGTGTTTCATCCAACCACCTTGTGCCACCTCCAACCTTCTTGTGCGCCAACTCAAGGATGAGGTGTTTCATCCAACCACCTTGTGCCACCTCCAACCTCCTTGGGCGCCAACTTGTTGGAGCCATCCAACTTGTGCCACATCATGGGAGCCAACCATCTTGTGCCACCTCCAACCTCCTTGGGCGCCAACTTGTTGGAGCCATCCAACTTGTGCCACATCATGGGAGCCAACCATCTTGTGCCAACTCACCTCATTTTGGCGTCCAAGGAAGCTTGGTGATGGTTTGGATGTCCACCTTGATGCCACATCACCCTTTGTACCAAAACACGAGTCAAGTCCAAATTCACCCCCTTGAAATACGAGCTCTTCTCGAGGCTGGAACTTGACTAGCAGTTGACTGTAGTCAAAGGGTTTTGGACTGCAGTACAAGTTAGCTTAAAATATAAAGTACGATGGTTCTAACCATCTGATCTCGACCTAGACCTTCCATTGGAGGTATTGGGTCGGATCTACGCTTAACGACCTTGCTTCGCTTTCACACGAGCTTACCTTGTAGCCTCGCTTCCGGTCTTCACCCGAGTACCTCGGCTTCCTCCGAAGTCCTCTGGCGTTGCGACCACCTCGGTTCCCACCGGGTGTCGCACCTTCCGCTCAACATTAGCATTTCTGCACACTTAATTGAGCTCGTAAGATAACAAATATACCCTTAACTATTGAGCCTTTTGCCATAATCAAAATACGGGTTCGACTTTGGTGCCCACTGCACCAACAATCTCCCCCTTTTTGATTCATGGCAAACCGACACAAAAGTTAAGGAAAAATTAAGCATAACAGTAAGCTAGCATAATGATTAAGCATGAATGAGCTAGCATATGAATGAGCTAGCATAATGATTAAATATGAATGAGCTAGCATAAAGATTAAATATGAATGAGCTAGCATAATGATTAAATATGAATGAGCTAGCATAAAGATTAAATATGAATGAGCTAGCATAAAGATTAAATATGAATGAGCTAGCATAAAGATTAAGCATGAATGAGCTAGCATAAAGATTAAATATGAATGAGCTAGCATAAAGATTAAATATGAATGAGCTAGCATAATGATTAAATATGAATGAGCTAGCATAATGATTAAGTATGAATGAGCTAGCATAAAGATTAAGCATGAGTGAGCTAGCATAAAGATTAAGCATGAGTGAGAAATATTATTGTTTCAAGTTCTCCCCTTTGAGGTAACCTCCCCCTTGACCGAAGGTGAGTTCTTGAAAAATAATTTTTACTCCCCCTTAATAGTTGCTTAAGTAAACGGAATTACTTAATATAAAAGGTAATAATTTTGTTTACTTTCTTCCTTACTTTTGTGACTTTCTCCCCCTTTTGCCTTAACTCAAAAAGTTTGTAAATATATTTTAGGGTTTGTAAGTCCAAGCAAGTTCCCAATATGATTTCTAAGGTAAGACTTAGGCTAATTTCATAAAAAGAAGCAAAAATAGAGTACATATATAGAAAAATTTAAATCCTACTCTATTACGCACATACCTAACTTTTAATGTTGTTAAAGATTAAGCTAAAGTCTTGGAGAGTGTGCTTCATCCACAGGAGCTGAGAGACACACTCACCCATCGCAACGTATTCGGCTTCGGTGGTAGATAAGGCAACGCAATGCTGCTTCCTACTGCACCAACTCACTAGACTCGAGCCGAGGATTTGACAACAACCACTCGTGCTCTTTCTATCGAGTTTACTACCGGCATAGTCGGAGTCGGAGTAGCCGATTAGATTAAACTCGGTAGATCTAGGGTACCAAATACCTACGTTTAGCGTGCCCTTTAGATATCTAAGGATACGCTTGACTAGGGTTAGGTGAGACTCCTTGGCACAGGTTTGTAACCTTGCGCACATACTTACGCGAATAAAATGTCGGTCTCATGGTTAAGTATAGGAGACTTCTATTAGCGCTCCTATAGTATTTTAGGTCAACGGGTTTTCCTTCTACATCTTCGTTTATATTAACATTAGTTGCCATAGGTGTATTGATTATTTTAGCATCTTGCATTCCAAATCGATTTATTAAGTCCTTAGTATATTTTGTTGATGTAAATATATTCCATCTTTAGTTTGTTTAATTTGTAAACCTAAGAAGAAACTTAACTCTCCCACTAAATTCATTTCAAATTCACTTTCCATAAGTGAGATGAATTCGTTTAGCAGGATCGAGTTGGTAGTTCCAAAAATTATATCATCTACATAGATTTGGGCTATAAAGATTTCTTTTCCTACGGTTTTAACGAATAAGGTTGGGTCGACTAAACCTTGGTTGAATCCTTTGGACTTAAGATAGATCGAAAGCCTTCTCGTACCAAGCTCTTGGGGCTTGTTTGAGTCCATATAGGGCTTTCTTAAGTCTAAGGACATGGTCAGTTTATCTAGATTTTCGAATCCGGAGGTTGGTACGTAAACTTCTTCCTTAATGTATCCATTCAAAAATGCTGACTTGACATCCATTTGAAACAATTTAAAACCTCGATGTGCATATGCTAACAACATTCGGATGGACTCTAGTCCGCTACGAGGCGAGGTCTCATCGTAATCTAAACCTTCGACTTGACTAAACCCTTTTGCGACTAACCTAGCTTTATTTCTAACTACTTCACCTTTATCATCAAGTTTATTTCGAAATACCCACCTTGTTCCAATAATTGATTTTTCTTTAGGTGGTGGTACTAATTCCCAGACTTCATTTCTAGTGAATTGAGCTAGCTCTTCTTGCATAGCAATAATCCAGTCGGGATCAAGAAGTGCTTGTTCAATAGTTTTGGGTTCGATTTTGGAAATTAACGAGATTTGACTAAGGTTTCGATATGAAGCTCTAGTTCGAACCCCTAAATTTGGATCACCTATAACTTGATTGATAGGATGATTTGTTTGAGTCTTAGTGTGACTTGGGTTAGGGTCATCTATCACTTGATCGATAGGATGACTTGGGTGAGTTCTAGTTTGACTTGGGTTAGAGTCATCTATCACTTGGTCGATAGGATGACTTGGGTTAGGACGAGATTCAAGTTCAAGATCAGAGTCGGGTTCGCTATAAGTTGATTTGCTAGTTGGTTTTGTTAAGGATTGAACGGGTTCGTGTCCTTCGTCGAAAACTATATTAATGGTTTCTTCGACTCTTATGTGTAGGATCAATGGAATTACTAAAGGGTTGTTTGTAAGTTTTTAAACCTAAATCATCTCACCAATATCTACATGATCAAAACATGTTATTCCTATGTGTTATTGTGAGATGACTTTCAATTTTACTTGATTAATTTTAATGAATTTAAATTAACCAACATTAGGTTAGATTCGGATTTAGTCTAAGCTCATCAAGTAATCTTTTCAAGAGATTAGCTTCCAGGTCGTGGCGAGGCACAGAGGCCTTCTTTGATCGGAACAACGACCACTTCCTTAGACAAAGCTAATTTCAAGAAATTGATAACTCGACTTACTTGAGACTACATCTTGGTCTAACTAGTTATTTTTGAAAAGAGGCTCCCCGAGGCTCAATCTTTTCGTAGGATTTTAGTTGATTTATTTTTGAAAAGAGGCTCCCCGAGGCTCAATCTTTTCGCAGGATTTTAGTTGGTTATGAGTCCTATCTAACCATTCTAAAAATAAAGGAAAAACTAAGCATGCAATTTCTAAGACTTAACAAAAATACATTTTGTATTGGCTCCCCTGGACCATTGAATCAGTGGGTCTATTCACATAGTGAATTTGGTCCTTGGGAACCTAATACATGTTAGATCCTAAAGTTGAAATCAAAGTGGTCTTAGGGACCCATGCTTGGACATTTTTCTTATGTTGGTTTACTATAGACATATATGACTTATTGGTTGTATTTGAGTTAAACCCGAGTCCGCCTTGTTGTACACGGCCCTTTGTGATCCAAGTAAGAGGTCAAGTCCCTTGGATCCCAAAGTGAACCTTTCCAACGTGTTCCTAAGGTCTTCGACTTGTGTTTTCAAAGCGAGTTCTCAACTTCAAGCTTTTCAACTTGAGTTGAGTCCTCCTCTTGAATACGAGTAGTCGAAGAGGTTAGGAGACCTCATGTTTGAAGGTTAACCTCCTCAATTAGGGTCTCGACCTTGGACTCGGACTTAGCTAGTTTCTTATTTAAAAATTTAATTGCACCATACAAAGTATTAAGTAACGACCGACTTACCCTTAATGATTCTTTTGAACCGGATCACGGATCCGTGGCTTGTCTTGAATGGAAGCTCATCATCGGATTCGGACTCGGACTCTTCTTGGTTTGAGTCGTGCTCGTCGGCTTGGCCATTAGAGCTTGGATATTCTTCTTCCTCAGGGTGGCTTGCTTGGGGCTTCTTCTTCTTGGAACCGCAACTAACGCAATACTCTTCTCGGCACTGGACCACGTTAGTTTGCTCATGTAATTCAAGTTCGAAAACAATTCTCTAACCTAATTTTAGAAAGGTCCTTGGAGACCTTGTAGGCATCGACCATGGATGCCCACAAGGTGGTCCTAGGAAGCGAGTTAAGAGAATACGATAAGGTCGCGATTCTCGACCTTTTGTCCGATGGCATGGAGTTGGTTGGCGATGTCTTGGATCTGAGCATGTAGTTGAGTTGCGGTCTCGTTTTCCTGCATTTTCAAGTTATACAATTTATTTAAAAGTAAATCTCTTTTACATACCTTCGTGTCGTCGGTGCCTTGTGTAGTTCCACTAGCTTGGTCCATAAGTCCTTTGCACTAATGAAGGGGCGCGGCGGTTGAGCTCTTCCTTGGACAACCCATTGCAAGATTTGAGTTGCCTTGGCATCAGCTTCTACTTGTTTTTCATGGAATTTGACCATTGATCGTAACTCCAAAGATTCACCATCTTCATTAGGAAGTGTGAAACCGGTTTGATTACGATCCACATCTCGATTTGGGTTTTAAGAAAGCATTCCATCCGACCCTTCCAATAAGGAAAGTCATTACCGTTGTAAAACGGGGGTCAAGGTGCTAAACCGCTCGAGATGGGCCATTTAAAAACAAGAAGAAGAACGCGAAAAGAATCTTGCAAAACACACACGAAAGAATATTCCAAGACTTTCGCCTTGGATTAGTAAAGGGAAGTAAAAAGATATATAAAATGTAACTTGCAAAAGAAATAAACAATCAAATGCGAATGTCGTTGAAGTTCCGGAGGACAACCTTACTCGGGATCTAACCCGAAGGACAACCTTATCCGGATCCTAAAGCCTCTAATGCAATTCTATATGTAGGAGAAGATAAGCAAGTGAAATAATTATACGAAAACAGAAATAAATAAATAAAAAATCTGTAAAAAAAAAGAAAAACAAAGCTAGATTGGTGGTTTCACCGAATCTTAGCGCCCCCGGCTCTGATACCAATTGTTGGATCGAAAGTGTCGCTAGAGGGGGGGGTGAATAGCGATACGGTGTCGTTAAAAACTTTTGCAATAAGTAAAAAGCAAGTAGAGAATGCACGTGAAATATAAAGTAGACAAGATATTTTTACGTGGTTCACAATCTTTCGATTGCTAATCCACGGCCCTAGTGATCCTTGATCACGTACGGAGGGCAATTCACTAAAACCACTCCTCTTCGTTGGAAGTAGGAGCAACGATTACAAAAAGAAATCAAGACAAAGGGACACTCCCCCTTTCCTTGTTACGATTAAAGCACAAAGACAATTTAAAGAAGTAGAACTTAAATAAATATACCGACAACTCTTATAAGTAGAAGATGTAGCTTTCGTTGTCGGCGGCACTTCGTCGTAGCAAATGTGAGTAGTAGTAGCGGCGTTACGACGGCGTGTTGAGAGCTCTTGATTCTTGTTATTTGCTTGGAGTGAACATGTCTATTTATGGATATTGATCTATGAATTTAGACATAGGTAGTGTCCAAGGTGAGGTTCTTATCCCAACTCAAGGATGAGGTGTTTCATCCAACCACCTTGTGCCACCTCAAGGATGAGGTGTTTCATCCAACCACCTTGTGCCACCTCCAACCTTCTTGTGCGCCAACTCAAGGATGAGGTGTTTCATCCAACCACCTTGTGCCACCTCCAACCTCCTTGGGCGCCAACTTGTTGGAGCCATCCAACTTGTGCCACATCATGGGAGCCAACCATCTTGTGCCACCTCCAACCTCCTTGGGCGCCAACTTGTTGGAGCCATCCAACTTGTGCCACATCATGGGAGCCAACCATCTTGTGCCAACTCACCTCATTTTGGGCGTCCACCACAAGGAAGCTTGGTGATGGTTTGGATGTCCACCTTGATGCCACATCACCCTTTGTACCAAAACACGAGTCAAGTCCAAATTCACCCCCTTGAAATTCGAGCTCTTCTCGAGGCTGGAACTTGACTAGCAGTTGACTGTAGTCAAAGGCTTTTGGACTGCAGTACAAGTTAGCTTAAAATATAAAGTACGATGGTTCTAACCATCTGATCTCGACCTAGACCTTCCATTGGAGGTATTGGGTCGGATCTACGCTTAACGACCTTGCTTCGCTTTCACACGAGCTTACCTTGTAGCCTCGCTTCCGGTCTTCACCCGAGTACCTCGGCTTCCTCCGAAGTCCCTCTGGCGTTGCCCGACCACCTCGGTTCCCACCGGGTGTCGCAGACCTTCCGCTCAACTTTAGCATTTCTGCACACTTAATTGAGCTCGTAAGATAACAAATATACCCTTAACTATTGAGCCTTTTGCCATAATCAAAATACCGGTTCGACTTTGGTGCCCACTGCACCAACACTCATCGGTTCAATCGGAAGAGGCCGAAGAAGCAAGCTCCTCCTCACAAGCAAGTGAGGATTCGGAAGTTGAAGAAGAGTCAACATCCGGGGCAAGAGGAGAGTGTGAAGAATTGGAGGTTGAGAGGCCATCAATCTCCAAGGAGGTGGAGGAAGTGGAAGAAGCATCCACCTCAAGGATTGAGGGGGAGGAGATAACTTCCACACCAAAACATCAAGAAGAAGATTCGATATCTGGTCAAGATGAAGAAGCCCAAAGTCCAATTCCGGTCTCCATTAACCTAGGTAACTCAAACATATGTGTTAATAATAAAATGCATATAATATGTTTTGAGTGTAGGAAAACCGGGCACTATAAAAGCAAGTGCCCAAAGAAGAATAGGAAAGCTCCACTGGCTCCAAAGGTCAAGGATGCCGGTCCCTCAACGCAAAAGAGCAAAGAACAAGTAATTTGCTTCAAGTGCCAACAACCGGGACATTTCCGGAGTCAATGCAAGAAGGGGGACAAGAAGACTCAAAATGGAGCATCATATGTAGGGGGAGCTAAGGCAAACCCTAGGGTAACTTCTAATTTTGCTCCTTCTTTAATTTACAAGCAAAAGCATGCTAGGGATTTGAATTCACTTGCAATTTATGAAAAGCATGCTAATAGGAACAAGTATTTTTGCTTAGGAGCTAAGAATGTCTACTTAGATAATAGGGAGAAATTTGGGACTAATGTCCCTAAAAACAATTTACCTAAGGACAAACCTAAGTCAAATAACTCAAGATCAATTTTACCTAGGGAGACAATTAGAAAGGTGCAAGAGCACCTAGGTTTCAATCCTAAATGGACTAGGCATATGCCTAAAGAAAATGGTAATGCCCAAAAACTTAATCAAAATTCTAAAATTGGGAAACTAGAATTAGAGAACCAAGCCTTGAGACCTCAAAATTATGCAAAACCAAATGCAAGGGTCTAGTGGTCAAAATCAAGGGTCCAAAAGTCAAAGTCAAAGCTCTAGGACTCAAAGTCAACACCTAGGAGCTCAAAGACAAAAGTTAACCAAGGGCAAGCAAGGTTTGGGTCACAAACCTAAGCCTAAGGTGGCTTACCATAGTGTTCCATTTGATTATGGAACACAAACTAGGTCTAGGAAGACCAAGGTCAATAGGGAAGTCATCCCTAAGGTTGACCAAAGGTTGTGCCTAGTGGCTAGGGTTTCTAGGAAACCTAGGGTGGCCACTAAGAAGGTTACAAGGGGAGTTACCCCTAGAGTCAACCTAGGTAAGACCCAAATGACCAAGGCCAACAAGCCTAGGAGGGTCATTAGGAAGGTATCTAGGGAGGTTATCCCTAAGGAATACCTAATTAACCCTAGGAGCTCAAATCGGTTTTGGGTTCCTAAGAGCGTGATTGATTCACGCTAAGATGGGTTTAGGGTGTGCCAACCTTGATTGGATGGGTAGTTAACTCAACCATGGTAAAGGTGGCACTTTAGGATATTTTCAAGGTTATGGTTACCTTGGAAATAGATTTGAATCAATATCCTAAAAGATTTTAGGATGTGCCAATGCACTTTTGAAATTAAGAAAAATCAATTAAATTGGCACAATTTAGGTTTAGAGGTTTATGTGCCATTTTGGGTTTTTGGCACACTAGGGAGATTAGGTTAATATGGAAAAATATGATTAATCCCAACAAATAAAAATTAATATTAAAATTTAGGTATTATTATACCTATATATTTTATATGCCATGCTTTGTTTGCCATATAACATGCCATGACATCATGCTTACTTTTAATCATTTTATATGTCATGTTCATGTTTTAGGATTAAGGTTTTAAATGTCATGTGTTTTTAGATTTCATCTTATGCCATGACATCATGATTATGAGCATATGCTTATTTATATCATTTCTAATGCCATAATCATTCATGCATTTAAGACAATTGGATGAAATTGATTTAAGGACTATGGCATGACTTGAAGTCCCATTTATAAGGGAATCAAGTAGGGTTGCCTAGGAAATGCATGAAACCCTAGATTAGGATGAACAAAACCCACATCTCACATTAAATTGACATGTATGTGTATTTTATACACCCTATATACATGTGAGATGCTAGGATATGAGTTGAGTTCAAGGTGCATAGGTTTTGCATCTAGATGAACTCAAACTCATCTTATATGATTAGTGGATCATTAGAAAAGCTCGTGTACAAGTCATGTGCATAGAGTCCAAGGAATATGATCCAAGACATGGTTTTGAAATCATTTTAAAATCAATTTAGAAAACCTTGGTGAAGTCTATCTTTTGATAGCAATCACCATTGATAGAGTTGATACAAAATAGGGCCAAAACATTGAAAATTTCAATGGTTTTGAGTTTTGTATCAAACTCACTATTTTATGGGTAAAATAATTTTCAAATATTTTTCACCCATTGTAATGACTATAAGTAATATACGTATCAAATTTTATGATTTTTCAAATTACGTAGAATTACTTATGCTTTTCCAAATCTCGATTCTGATAGCTGAAATTCGGAAATTTCAGCTATCAGTCGACTGCCCTGGGTGGCAGTCGACTGATATGGGTGGCAGTCGACTGATTACTGTCAGGAGTCGACTGCCAGGTCTGATTTCGGGTTAACAAGGTTTGTTTAGCCCGTGTTCAGCTATTGAAAAGGTTCCTAATCACTCCTAACCCTAGGATATGCTTTGGGAAGCATTATAAAGGGTGAAAATCCATTGGATATGGATTAGGAGCTGTGTTAGGTCAAAGTATCAAATTTAGGGTGAGTGAAAGTTCTATGTTGAACGTAAAACCTTAATTTTGATGGTTTAGAGTTCCTATTGGCTTAGGGGCTTCCCAAGGACATTGTTGGTGCAATGGTCAAGGGGAAGCAAGCCTTTAGGGGGAGGTATCCATCTTGGGATGATGGATGTGTTTTTCTCCTTGAAGAGGAGAAGTTATTGGGAGAGTATCATCAATTGGGAAAATTGATGGGTTTTTGATACCCTATTTGGAAATTGGGAGAGAGTATAGGATTGCCTCTCTTGAGTGATATTTGAATTATCACTAGGAAGATGGTAGGCATCCTAGGTATTTATTTTTGGATCAAGGGGGAGATTGTAAGATCTCATTGGGAGATGAGACATTGACCTCCTTGGAGAGAAAACCTTTTTGATGTTAGTCAAAAAGGGGGAGAATGTTTGGGGGAGAACATTTGGAGAGTGTTTACCAATTTGGGATAATTGGTAAGAGATTTGAGTTAGTGGTCTAACTCAAATGATTTGTTTGGTTTTTGTCAAACATCAAAAAGGGGGAGATTGTTGGTGCAATCGGCCCAGGTCACGATTGACCAGGACTCGAGTTTGACTCGAGTGATGTTTTAATGTTTCGATAAAAACATATGACAATGTAATTGTCATGGGAAAGTCCAAGTCTTGTGTACTTGGCATGGAAGGTCCAAGTGGAACACTTGGCATTTGGTAAAGTCCAAGTCTTGTGTACTTAGCATGAAAAGTCCAAGTGGGACACTTGGCAATGTAAAAGTCCAAGCATGGGTCTTGGCAATGTAAAATTCCAACATGGGTTGGCAAGGGAAAGTCCAAGCAATGGTCTTGGCATTTGAGAAGTACAACATGGGTTGGCAAGGGAAAAGTCCAAGCATGGGTCTTGGCAATGTAAAAGTCTAACATGGGTTGGCAAGGGAAAGTCCAAGCTTGAGTCTTGGCATGAGAAGTCCAAGGGGTTTGATATTGGCTGCGTAAAGTCCAAGTGGGGGTCTTGGCAGCATAAGTCCAATGGTTCACGGCGTAAAGTCCAAGCGGAGTCTTGGCAGCGTAAGTCCAATGTGCCTTGGCGGTGTAGACACCGTTAGCATGACATAGCCGATGGAAGCACTTAGAGGCTAGCGCGATGGATGAACAAGTCATGGATGACTTGGAGGGATCCGAGATGCGTGAGGCTGATGGAGGTGGCTAGAAGGCTTAGGTCTAGGCTATGGGTGGTCTAGCAAGTATGGGGGCACCATACTTGGGTTAAAACCTCATTTTTGAGGTTGGCAGTCGACTGACATTATGGTCGGTTCGACTGCCGTAAGTCAACTTGAGTTCGACCGCCGCTTTAGAGCCGAAATGCTCGCGCCGATCGCTCATCGAGCAATGATCGTGTCGACGCCGATCGATCAAGGGCCTGCAATGACCGCCACCCAATGTCGAGCATGTAACGCCATAGCCGATCCGACTAGTTGGTTACGATGGCAATCGGCAATGATCGCCAATGTTGCTACCGATCGCTAAGAGTCCTGGCTGGAACTTGTCCGACGTGGATTGAGCCGTTGTCTCACGACAACAGTGGCATCAGTCGACTGGGGACTTATGGCAGTCGACTGATAGGCGAAAATCCAGCCCAACGCAAGATAAAAAGGGGAGCTCGTGGAGGATTTCATCATCAGTTCTTTGGGGGCTTTGGTGAGGCGATTTGAAGGCGATTTGCAGGTGCATTTCAGGGTCCTTCAAGCTCATCCAAGCAACCGACAAGCAAGCGCTCAAAACCCTAGTTTGTAAAGTGTTCTTTACATTTTCACTTGTATTTTCTTGTATTTCTTTCGTTTATTGTTGTAAACGTTTGTACGAAGTTTCTCTGCCTCCGACTTGTTGTCGAGAAGGAGTTTATTGATTAGTGATTGCATTGGCATCGCTAGAGCTCGTTAGAGCTCGATCCGTGGAGTAGAAACCGGTTCGGTTCCGAACCATGTTATATCCTTGCATTTGTGTGTTTGTGTTTTCGTTATTGCTTTATTATCTTTGTTTCTGTTGTGCTAACGAAAATTTTAGACAAGCACGTGAACGTTTTCCATCTACGCAAGAGTAAACACTATTCACCCCCCCTCTAGCGGCGTCAAATTTACAACAGGGAGAAGGAGGAAGAAAATTTTGATTTTCCCTCTCTTAATTCCCCTTTAATACATAGGGAGATGAAAGAAAACTCCTCATCTTCTAATACTTATATTATATAATCTTTTACATCCCAGACAAGAAGCATCCTATGGCATAGTGGTATCAAAGTTATCTCCCAATTTAAAGGTCCATGGTTCGAATCTTAGCTATAACGAACCACTATTTTTTTTAAAATAAAACAATTTACAAGCGTTACACCCATCTCGAAGGGTTTAGCACTGTTCGACCTCCATTTTACAACAGAGACGACTTCTATTACTGGAAGGGTTGGATGGAGTGCTATTTAAAAACCCAAGTAGAGATGTGGATCATAATCCAAAATGGGTTCATGCTTCCTACTAATGAAGTTAGTGAATCATTGGATTGCGATCATTGAATAAATGCCATGAGATGCCAAGTGGAAGCCGATGCCAAGGCTACACAAATACTACAATGTGGTTTGTCCAAAGAAGAGCTCAACCATGTCAGCCCCTTTATCAGTGCGAAGGACCTATGGAACAAGCTCATCGAGATACATGAAGGAATCGACGATTCTAAGATATGTAAAAGGGACCTACAATTTAATAAATTCTACAATCTTAAGATGTAGGAACATGAGACCGCAACCCAATTGCATGCATGGATCCAAGATATAGTCAACAATCTACATTCGATCGGACAAAACATCGAAAATCGAGACTTGATAAGGTACGCGCTTAATGCTTTCCCTAGGACTACCTTGTGGGCATCCATGGTTAATGCTTACAAGGTCTCTAAGGACCTTAATTTCTAAGATTAGACTAGATGAAATATTTTATGAATTTGAACTTCATGAACAGTCTAATTCAGCACCCGCCGAAAAAAGTATTGCCTTATTTGTAGGACTGAAGAAGAAGCCCAAAAGCAAACCACCTTCGGAGGAAGAAGACGAGTTTGAGTCGGAGATAGATAATGAGATGGAGACCAAACAAGTGAATCTAGTTCGAAAGATGATCAAAAGTCGAAGATGACCCATCAACCAATCCAAAGAAGGTAAGTCCAAATCAATTTTCAACTATAGATGCTATGAGTGTAACAGGTTGGGACACATCAAGTCGGAGTGTTCAAAATTCAAGAACAACGCACCCAAGTCCAAGAAAGAACTCAACGCTACATGGGAGGAATCGTCAGAGGAGGAAGACAAGCTCAACAATCTCGTCTTCATGGCTAAGTCAATCGAACCCGAGGAGGAGTCCGAACCTGAGGAAGAGTCTGACTACGAATCCCACGATGAATCTCTATTCAAGACAAACCACATATCTGTATCCGATTCAAAAGGTTCACTTAAGGTAAGTCGATCTCTAATTGATACATTATATAATGAAATTAAGTTTTTAACTAGAAAGTTAGCTATGTCTGAGTCCAAGGTCGAGACCTTAGTTGAGGAGGTTAACCTCCTTAAACACAAGGTCTCCCTAACCTCTTGGACTAGTCATGTTCAAGAGGAGGACTCAACTCAAGTTGAAAAACTCGAAGTTGAGAACTCACTCTTGAAAGGACAAGTCAAAGATCTTAGGCAAATGTTGGAAAGGTTCTCTTTGGAATCCAAGGGACTTGACCTACTACTTGGATCGCAAAGGGCCATGTAAAACAAGGTCAGACTAGCATTTAAATCAAATACAACTAGCAAGTCGTATATGTCGATCGTAAACCGTAATAGAAAACAAGTCCAAGCATGGGTCCCTAAGACCGCTTTAATTTCACAAGTAGGATCTAACAAGTACTGGGTTTCCAAGGACCAAATCCACTATATGGTAAGACCGAATCGATTCAATGGTCTAGGGGGAGCCAGTACAAAATTTGTTTGTGTTATTCCTTGAAATTAGACTTTGTATGCTTAGGTATTTTGTTTTAATTTTTAGAACAGTTAGATAGGATCTATAACTAGTCGATTCTTGACAACATAGTACTAGGACGCAACGAGATGATAGTACATTGGGGAAACAAAGTCCTGTGTGTCCAAGTTAGATAAGGCATATTTAGCTCAGTGCACTCGACTGAGTCGAACTAGTTGAAGCTACCTCACCGTATCCTTAACTAGTTAGACCAGGAAGTAATCTTAAGTGACTCAAGTAATTGATTTCATGAGTTTGCCTTTGTCCAATGAAGTGGTCATTGTTCCGATCAAAGAAGGCCTCTGTGCCTCGCCATGACCTAGAAGCCAACTTCTCGAAAAGGTTACTTGACAAGCTAAGGGTTAAACCAAATCTAACCCAAGGTTGATTAGATTTAATTCACTAAATCTAAACAAGTAAAATTGAAGTCATCTCAAAAACATATAAGGTTAACATGTTTGATCATATAGAAAGGGTGAGATGACTATTAGGCTAAAATAATCAACCAACTTTAAAATTCCAATGTCCGATCCAACTACTATATGTGTAGGATCAATGGATGTTGGATAGTGGGTTCTCCCGATACATGATTGGAGACCGACTGAAATTTTCAAAGCTTATATTCAAAAGTCAAGGATCGGTAGCTTTCGGAAACAAAGGCAAGCTCAAAATCATCGGATTAGGTGATATTGAGCTAAACTCTAACTATACAATTCAAAATGTTTTATTAGTCAAAAAGTTTGAGTATAATTTACTTAGTGTAAGTCAATTGTGTGACAACAACTATAAGGTTATATTCTTAGAAAATGAATACTTAATTAAAACTAATGAAACCTCTAAAACAATACTTAAAGGAAATAGGAATAGAAACATCTATATAATTAATTTACCTAACTCCTCAACTAAGTGTCTTATGACACAATAAGAGGAATCTCGGTTGTGGCACTGACGACTCAGCCACTCACACCCATGACTCATTCACAAGGTGAGTCAGAGTGGTTTAGTCAGAGGCTTGCTCAAAATTTGTAATGCATGTCAACAAGGTAAACAAACTAGGGCACAACATCAACTAACTAACCAAGAACGAACCAAAAGTGTGCTTGAGCTCCTACACTTGGATCTATTTGATTCTCATGGAGCCAAGTCACTAAATGGGAATTAATTTTGCTTAGTCATAATTGACGACTACTCTAGGTTTACCTGGGTTAGGTTCCTTAAACACAAAAGTGATACCTTAGACCAACTTACCAACCTATGTAAGTTAATAGAAAATGAAAAGAACCTTAAGATTAAAAGACTTAGAAGCGATCATGGTGGTGAATTTGAAAACCATAGGTTCACCGACTTCTGTAACCTAAACGAATACCACCATGAGTTCTCTTGTCCTAGAACCCCACAACAATGTGGTCTAGTCGAGTGAAAGAATAGAACCTTACAATAAGCCACTAGAACCGTGTTAAACGAGTACAACCTACCCGATAGGTTTTGGGCAGAAGCTGTTAGTATGATTTGTTATGTCCAAAATAGAATCCTACTAGTCAAGAGGTACCTTAAGACCTCATACTAAATATACCATGATAAAGTACCTAACATTAAATACTTTAGGGTATTCGGATGTAGGGTACATATCCTAAATACTAAAGACTACCTAGGCAAATTCACCTCTAGAGCAAATACCGAAATATTCCTAGGATACTCAACCATAAGTAGAGCCTATAGAGTCTACAATAATGAAACCCTAAAAAACGAAGAAACCATTAATGTAGTATTCGATGAAGGAGATAAAGCCACAAAACCCGAAGTAGAACCAATTGATGAACCAATTCATACTAGACCCAAATCTGACCATGAAATCGAGTCTAGTGCAAATCCTAACCCGAGTCAGTCTAGGTTACAATCGAATCACCCTATTGATCAAGTGATAGGTGATCTCAACCTAGGGGTTCGAACTAGAGCATCATATAGAAACCTTAGTCAAATTTGACCATGTTTTTAAACTTAAGAAATCCTTATATGGATTGTTAGGGCAATCTCTTGTCATGATATGGTTTTGATGTGTGTGGCAAAGGGTTTAAGTTAGGATGTTTGGATTTGATATGTGCGTTGGAGTCTTGCAGGACTTAGTAATTTGCAAATGGAGCATTGGTGAGTTTCACCTCTCATGACTCGGTCCTTGAGTCAGTGAAGGATGGCTTTGCAGAAGCTATGCGCTTGGAGCATCCGAGGGACCACCGGACGAGGAGATTGGAGTGAAGCCAGAGGAAGTAGACTTCAGGGCAAGACGCGAAGGATGGCGCTGTAGAGCCGTGCGCTTGGCGCATCCGAGTGACATGGCCGAACGAAGACAACTTCAAATGCAAGGGACTCCAAGGGATGAGAGTGAGCGAATGTAACCCGGGAAGGGGTAGTGCGCTTAGGTGAATCTTGGCCAATTGGCTAAGTGTCGGATGGGATTTTCCGACACCAATCGACTTCCATGTAATGGTAGTCGACTACTCTAAGTCGATTGTGACTCGACTAGTGTTCGAGTCCGGTTCATGTGCTAACAGTCGACTGCCATGGATTGGCAGTCAACTGCAAGACCACCAGTCGACTGATGAAGGCATCAGTCGACTAGTCGCAAGGGTTTCGGGCACAGAATGGAGTGTCCGCTTTCGGCACTCGACTGATAGCTCCATCAGTCAACTGATGGTAAGATCAGTCGACTGATATGGGAGCCGTTGGATGGAATCCAACGTAGAAGAAGCCGTTATGGGGCAACGACTACGGGATCAGTCGACTGATCGGGGCATCAGTCGACTAGTCATGTGTTAACGGGAAGAAACTCTCTTCCTCTATAAAGAGGAGGGGTGAGGGCCTTTGGGAGACTAATGTTCAGGCTCTAAACTCTCCCAAAGTGCCCTAAAGTTTTTCCATCCTCTTACTTGAGTTTATTTACATCATACTTGTAAGAGGAGTGAATTCTTGTAAAGAGGTTACCTCAACCTAGCTTAGTGCAAAGGAGAGAATAGTG
Organism: Wurfbainia villosa; assembly: GCA_025175895.1. Lineage (NCBI taxonomy): Eukaryota > Viridiplantae > Streptophyta > Magnoliopsida > Zingiberales > Zingiberaceae > Wurfbainia > Wurfbainia villosa. The sequence continues at coordinate 73,044,416 of CM046000.1, read as the reverse complement.
AAAGCTTGCGGAGTGATTCACCGTGGATGAATCGGACTGTGGATTAGCATAAGGTCGTGAACCACATTACATTGTGGTGTTAGCGTTTGTGTTTTTATTCTTTCTTTATCTTTATTTGTGTGTATTTGTATATTCTGTTTGCGCTAATAGTTTTGTAGACGAGCAACGAACGAACGACTTCCACCATCTACAACAAAGGCTATTCACCCCCCCTCTAGCTGCCCAACATCGACCCTACAAGTGGTATCAGAGCTAAGGTTCTTGTTGATGACTAACTGCCAACACAAGCATTATATCAAGAGATGGTCATCTCAAACATTCATCCAACGATGTTCGAGGGGGAATTCGCTTGGTGGAAGAAACGAATGGTGGTATTCTTAGAAACCGAATTCGATATTATGCTTATAATGGAAAATGGTTTTGAGATGCCTAGGGATGAAGAGTGGAGAATACTAGATGAATCAAGGTGGACTAAAAATTAAAGAGAAGAGCACCTTACAAATTCAAAGGCTAAGTACCATCTCCTCAACGTACTCCCCCAACAAGAAGTAAACCGGATTGGGGAATGCTCTAGTGCCAAGGAGATGTGGGAGAAGCTAGTAGAGCTTCATGAAGGTACTTCGTAGGCCAAGCTTGCAAGGAGAGACCTCCTCCGCTCCCAACTAACGAATATCAAACTAGAAAAGGGAGAAAAGGTAACCTCACTACACTCTCGATTTAAGGAAATTTTAATTGGGCTAACAAGTGTAGGAGAATGACTTTCAAACCGGGATATGCTTATGAAAGCAATCGATGCTTTTCCCCGGTCATCGAAATGGAGCTCAATGGTGGACTCCTTCTACATGTCAAAAAACTTAACAGTGACCACCTTGGAGGAGTTCTTCTCAACCATGGAGCTCCATGAAACAAGGCTCGAAGGAGTAGTAAAAGAGCCAAAACTTCAACCATCAAGGGGAGTGGCATTATTGGCCAACAAAGGGAAGAAGAAGATGGAGACTCCCTCCTCCTCGAATGAAGTATCCTCCTCCTCCTCCATGGATAGTACCGAAGAAGCATACATGGTAAGGAAGGTAAGGCGTGCTTTGAAGAATTTTAAATTTAATAAATCTAATGATAGGAGAAGGAAACCAAGGGGGAAGGTAATTTGTTACAATTGCCAAGGAGAGGGACACATAAGGAATAATTGTCCCCTTCTAAACAAGAGCAAAGAAGAGAGGAGGAAGAAGGAAGAAAAGAAGAAAAAGGGGAGCAAGAAGAAGGAAGAAGAGAAGAAGGCCAAAGAAAAGGGGAAGGCCAAGGCACTAAAGGCAAGGACATGGAATGACCCCTCTTCATCATCATCATCATCGGAAGAGGAGAATACTTTTGTCACTAACCTTTCTTTGATGGCGTTTGATGACCTAGACACCTCCTCCTCCAAAAATGAAGAAGCAAGTTCAAGTGAGGAGAGCTCTAGTGAAGGGGGAGGCTCTTCATCATCTTTCTCATCCAAAGAAGAAGACATGAAAACTATGATAACGAACCTCTCACCCAAGAAAATAGTTTCCATGATATCTAGCCTCACTAAGGACTTGTTTAGGGCAAAGAAAAAGAACAAATGCATGCTAGATCAAATTAAGGACTTAGAAGAAAAATTAGAAAAAGGATGCTTAGCTATTAATGATAATATTTCTTCTAGTCATGATGATGTATGCTCACATGATCTTTATATGCCATTTGATGTTAATGATGCATGCATAGAGGAAAATAGGGTCCTAAGGGAAAAGGTAGACCACTTGACCAAGGCCCTAGAAAAATTCACTATTGGCTCCAACAACCTTAACATGATCATAGGGAGACAAAGGGCAAGCTTCAATAAGAAAGGCCTAGGATATAGGGAAAATAAAAATGAAAAGGCTTATAAATATTTAATTGCTAGGGGTCAAGATAAAAAGAAAACAATAGCTAGAAAATGGATCCCTAAGGAATTTTTAGTGAACCCCATAGGAAAGAATTTGTTTTGGGTTCCTAAATCCATCCTTAAGGGTTAGGAAAACCCTAGGATAGTCAACCATAAGGATTTCACCTATATCTTATGGTTTGGTTGACTTAGGATGGCGGGACATAATTTTTGAAATAGTATTGGGTGATGATAATGCACCCATAAATAATTTAAGTCATGCTCAACACTTAGTGTTATGTGATACTCATGTCATATACATTTTTAGCATAGTGTTGGGTCATGATAATGTGCCCATAAATTGATAATAATGCTTAAATCATGATAGTTAATGCAATTGCTATATATGTTTGCAATCATGATTTATGATCTTGATATTTGGCACATAGTCATGGGCAATAAGGTTTTAAATCATGCCTTGGGTGATATTTGACTTATTATCATAATTTTATACCTAATGTATGATTACAATTTTAGTGATACATGTGTTTCATGATCATAATATGAAATCAATACATATATGTCTTTATAATCATGTTGTATGCTAGGATGATACTTAACCTTGTATAGAATTGTATGAAATTAATGGTTAAGTATATACAAATACCTTTAAGAACATCTCACACTCACCATAGGCTACCTTGATTGAAAACTTAGCATGATTGAGAAGATACTAATGGTCCACTAATGTCTATCACATTTAGATTGTCATTTAAAGTGTCAAAATAGCAATAATAGACCAATCATGGGGAAGGCTTATGTTTAATTCATAGACATATTGCCCAAAGATCATGGTTGGATATTTCATATGTTTTCAAAATAATTTCTTACTTTAAAATCTATGTGTTCATGTTTTAAAACAATTGAAAGCAAAACTAGGTGTTAAAATTGATACAAACTTGATCAAAAACCTAGTTGATTTTGAAGCTTTTGGATTTTTGGAAAATCTTCGAAAATATAATGATTTTTCATGGAAAACTATTTTTCATTGATAAAGGACCTTAAAACAAATGTGTTTCCCAAATTTCATGATTTTTTGAATTTTGTAGAATTTTTAATGCATTAAATTAAAATCGTAAAAATCAAATCGTGGTGCTAGTTGATCGGTAGTCCAACTACGATCGATCGACTGATAACATGCCCAATAACCTTTTTTATCTGATTTTAAGGCATGTTTTGGTTTTTTTTTCCCTCTAAACTTGATGCTATGCTCATATAAACTTTGTTTAACATTTTTGATGGTGTGAAAGGGAGAGAAATATATATGTTTAAGTAAGGGGGAATTGTATTTAGGGGGAGCTTCATGTATTAAGGAGGAGAGTTGCTAATCATGTTATTTACATGCTTTCTTATCTTAGTATTTTTATCAAATGTTTACCTAACTTAAACGGATTGCCACACATCAAAATGGGGGAGATTGTTAGGGCAATCTCTTGCCGTGATATGGTTTTAATGTGTGTGGCAAAGGGTTTAAGTTAGGATGTTTGGATTTGATATGTGCGTTGGAGTCTTGCAGGACTTAGTAATTCGCACATGGAGCATTGGCGAGTTTCACCTCTCATGACTCGGTCCTTGAGTCGGTGAAGGATGGCTTTTCGGAAGTCGTGCGCTTGGAGCATCCAAGGGACCGCCGGACGAGGAGATTGGAGTGAAGCCGGAGGAAGTAGACTTCAGGGCAAGACGCGAAGGATGGCGCTGCAGAGCCATGTGCTTGGTGCATATGAGGGACGTGGTCGGACGAAGACAACTTCAAAGGAAAGGGACTCCAAGGGATGAGAGTGAGCGAATGTAACCCGGGAAGGGGTAGTGCGCTTAGGTGAAACTTGGCCAATTGGCTAAGTGTCGGATGGGATTTCTCGACACCAGTCGACTGCCATGTAATGGTAGTCGACTACTCTAAGTCGACTGTGACTCGACTTGTGTTTGAGTTCGGTTCATGTGTCAATAGTCGATTGCCATGGATTGGCAATCGACTGCGAGACCACCAGTCGATTGATGAAGGCATCAGTCGACTGGTCGCAAGGGTTTCGGGCATAGAATGGAGTGTCCGCTTTCGGCACTCGACTGATAGCTCCATCTGTCGACTGATGGTAAGATCAGTCAACTGATGTGGGAGCCATTTGATGGAATCCAACGTGGAAGAAGCCGTTATGGGGCAACGTCTACGGAATCAGTCGACTGATCGGGGCATCAATCGACTGGTCCTGTGTTAACGGGAAGAAACCCTCTTCCTCTATAAATAGGAGGGGTGAGGGCCTTTGGGAGCCTAATGTTCATGCTCTAAACTCTCCCAAAGTTCCCTAAAGTTTTTCCATCCTCTTACTTGAGTTTATTTAAATCATATTTGTAAGAGGAGTAAATTCTTGTAATGAGGTTACCTCCACTTAGCTTGGTGCAAAGGAGAGAATAGTGAAAGCTTGCGGAGTGATTCACCGTGGATGAATCGGACCGTGGATTAGCGGCAAGGCCGTGAACCATGTTACATTGCGATGTTAGCGTTTGTGTTTCTATTATTTCTTTGTCTTTATTTGTGTGTATTTGTATATTCCGCTTGTGCTAATAGTTTTGTAGACGAGCAATGAACAAATGACTTCCACAGTCTACGACAAAGGCTATTCACCCCCCTCTAGCTGGCCAACATCGACCCTACATGGACTAAAATAAGCTCCTAGAGCTTGGTATGAAAGACTCTCTATTTATCTCAAGTCTAAAGTGTTTAGCCATGGCCTAGTCGACCCAACCCTCTTCGTAAAATCCATAGGCGAAGAAATATTTATTGCCAAAATTTACGTAGATGATATAATTTTTGGAACAACCAACTCAATCCTACTAAACGAGTTCATTTCACTAATGAAAAGTTAGTTTGAAATGAACTTAGTAGGAGAATTAACTTTTTTCTTGGGATTACAAATTAAACAAACTAAAGAGGGAACTTATTTACACCATCATAAATATGCTAAGGAATTAATTAATCGATTCAGAATGTAAAATGTTTGTTGGATCGAGAAGCATCGCTAGAGGGGGGGAGGTGAATAGCGATCGTAAATCTTTCATTGGAATTCGTTCGTTGAGACAGAAGTAAACGAGTAAGCACAGTGGAAAATAAAATGACACGTTTATTTTACTTGGTTCACAACCCAGCGGTTGCTACTCCAAGGCCCTATCGGTCCTAGACCGCGTACGGAGGGCAAAGCACTATAACGTCTCCTCCTCGTTGGAGGTAGGAGACAACGATCACAAAATATGGAAGTACGAGGATGAGGCAGCAAACCTACCTCACCTCGTTACGAATAAAAACAACGAATACAATATTAAAAAGTATTACTAGATGTTGCTGTCGACGAAGAAGATCTGAGGTTGTTGTCGCGTCGGCGTTATGACGGTGTTGGAGCGTTGGCGTTGTAGGAGCACTTGATGAATAAACTTGATGTATTTGGAGTGGAATCCTCTCCTCCTTTTATAGATTTTGGCCTCTGAATTTGTCTCCTCTTTTTTCGGAATGGATCATGAAGTTGTCCAAATTTTATCGCGAAGTGGCCACGTCAAACGTTATCCATTTTGACCTAGCGCAAAGTCGAATCGTCCGCCATCCGGCCGATCGATGCTCCCATCACCGATCGATGGGCATCACGATTGCTCCATGTCCAGCGAATGATCGCGCCTGGCTACTTCCTCAATAGTTATCTCAAAAAATGATAAATATGATGGTTTCTAACCGTCCGATCTCGACCTAGACCTTCCACAGGAAGTCTTTGTCGGATCGCCGCCTACGGTCGTCCACGTAAAGAGGACACGACCTTACAATCTCTCACTCACACGAGCTTACCTCGATAGTAGCTCTCACTTTCAGCCTTCCACTCGATTCCTTCGGCTCCCTCCGAAGTCACTCGAGTGTCGCCCGACCACCACGGCTTCCTCCGGGTGTCGCTAGCCTTCAGCTCCAGCTTTAATACTTTTCTGCACACTCGATAGCTCGTGAGATAACGATGTAAACTTAACTTTGTGTCTTTGCCATAATTAAAACACAGGTTCGATTATCTAGTGCCCCTGCACCAACAATGTTAAGGTAATAAATATATCGATGGCCACAAATGTTAATATAGGAGAAGACTTAGAAGGCAAACCAATAGACCTTAAATACTATAGAAGCACAATAGGTAGTCTCCTTTACTTAAGTCTGAGTCAACCCGATATATTATTCGCAGTAAGTATGTGCTCAAGGTTCCAAACTTATGCTAAGGAGTCGCACCTAACATTAGTTAAACATATCCTTAGATACCTAAAGGGTACACTAAACATAGGAATTTGGTACCCTAGATCTACCGAGTTCAAACTAATCGGCTACTCCGACTCGGATTATGCCAGTAGTAAACTCGATAGAAAGAGCACGAGTGGTTGTTGTCAACTTCTCAGCTCGAGTCTAGTGAGTTGGTGTAGTAGAAAGCAATACTGTGTTGTCCTATCTACCACCGAAGCCGAATACGTCGTGATGGGTGAGTGTGTGGCTCAGCTACTTTGGATGAAGCACACTCTTCAAGACTTTTTAAATTTTAACAACACTAAAATTTACATCGATAACATTAGTTCAATTAATTTAACCAAGAATCCAATTTGTCATTCTAGAACCAAACATATAGAGGTCAAACATTACTTTATTCGAGAACATGTAGATAACATGACCATACAACTCGAATACGTGGAGTCCAAATCGAACCTAGTAGACCTATTTACCAAGCCCTTACCTGAAGCAGAGTTTAGTATTCTTAGACGAAAATTACGTGTGTGCATAATAGAGTAGGACTTAAAACTTATATTTTTGTTATACTCTATTCTATTTTTACTTTTCATTCAAAATGGAACTAGCCCAGGACTCACCCTAGAAACCATGTACCTATAGATTTAAGGAGCCAACACATCTCAAAACACATAGGACTAATGTGTTTCTGTACTTAGCCACGTAGATGGCCGTGAGATGTTAGGACCTTACTCTCGGTTCCAGATGTAGATCTAGTGCATCGACATGAACAATGGAGTATAATTATCTAAATCAACCAACTCTAATCAAGACTTATTGATCATTCTATGTAAATCAAGTCAAATGGAGTTGAACATACCTTTAGATGATCTTATGTTTAAACTATTATTTTCAAAATCTATTTGGAACATGCTTGGGCTTAAACTTCATTTACGAAAAATTCTAAAAATATGTTTTCTAAACCCCCTCTCTTTTTGATTTATAGCAAAAGGGGGAGAAAAGGCCAAAGTTAAGGGATCAAAAATTAATATTTGATAACTTAACTTGCATCTAACTTAAAAACATTGGCCCAAGTTAAGTAAGCTTGAATTACTTAACTTAACCTTTTTTATTATGGTTAACCTTTTAATGGCAAAAAAGGGAGGAAAAGGCCAAAGTTAAGAGATCAAAAGTTAACTTTTGATATCTTAACTTAAAACTTAATTTAAACTTTTAGGTCTATACTTAACTTGTTAAGTAGTAACCATTAAGGGGGAGAACTAAGATCCTTTCTCAAGTACTCACCTAAGGTCAAGGGGGAGGTTACCTTAAGGGGGAGGACTTGAAAATTTTTTTTACTCATACTCCTACTTAAGTTAACTTACTAAGCTACTCATATTCATAAATCTTTCTTATTTATGCTTCAAGTTAAACATCTCTTTTACTTTACTTACTTAATGCTTTAAGTGTTACCCTTAACTTTGTGTCAGTTTGTCATAGATCAAAAAGGGGGAGATTGTTGGTGTAGTAGGCACCAGATAATCGAACTTAAGTTTTGATTATGGCAAAAACCTAAAGCTAAGGTCATATTGTTGTCTAACGAGCTGAACCAAATGTGCAGGAATGTTAAGCTAAGCTGAAGGTCAGCGACACTCGGAGAATCTCGTGTTGAGAAACCGTGGTAGTTGGGCGATACTGGGAGAACTTCGGAGGGAGCCAAAGAACCCAGGTGGAGACCTGAAGCAAAGCTACAAGACAAGGACCTAATGTAAGCTCGAGGTAAGCTCGTGTGTATGAGTTAATGCAAGGTCAGGTCCTCCGTACGAGATGTCCTTAGGAGGCGATCCGACTAAGACTTTCCATGGAAGGTCTAGGTCGAGATCGGATGGTAAGTGATCGTCGAATTCACTTATATTATTGATATTTTGAGCTAACACTTTAGTGCAGTTGAGAACCATAGCTAACAGTCGACTTATGGTTGTTAGCAGTCGACTTATGGTGCATCAGTCGACTGTCATTTGAATTTCTAGCTTAAAGGAGAGTCAAACTTCATCCCCTTATCTTAGGGTGAGGTGGCCATTGATGAGAAAACTTGTGATCAATGTCTAGGGGTTGGAAGGCTATAAAAGAAGGCGGGTTTCACCCCTTTAGGTCATCATTCAAGCTCTCCAAATGCCTCTGCAACGCCGCTACTCTACGATGACTCTACTATGCCGAATCGCTGCCGGAACGACGACGACACAACCTCAGCTCAAGATCTCATTCATCTTCGGCACAAGTAGTTAAAATTCTATTTCCAATTAGTACTTTTAATCTTGTATTCATTACTTTTATCGGAGCTTTTTTTCGTATTAAGGAGAGGGGGAGTGCCCTTCTACCTTTGTCTTTCCATTTTGTATTCGTAGTCTCCTACCTCTAACGAGGAGGAGACATTTTAGTGAATTGTCCTCTGTACACGATCTCGGATTGTAAGGTCCTTGGATTAGCAGCCGGTAGGCTGTGAACTAAGTAAAACCAAACTTAGTTCATTTACTTTTCGCGCGCACTTTACTCTTACACTTGTGTTTTAATCGAATCGTCGAAAAGATTGTCGTGCACTATTCACCCCCCCCCTCTAGCGCTCTTTTTACAATCCAACATAAACTCCCCCTAAAGGCTTGCTCCCCCTTGATCATTGCACCAACAATGTCCTTGGAGAGTCCCTAAGCCTATAGGAACACTAAACCATTAAAATTAAGGGCAAGAGTTTAACCTTGAACTTTCACACACCTTAAAGTTGATACACACCCTAAACAACTATCCTAATCCATATCCAATGGATTTCCACCCTTTATAATGCTTTCCAAAGCATATCCTATTGTTAGGAGCAGTTAGAGATGTAGGGACCTTCGTGACCGCTAGAGGGGGGGTGAATACTGTCAGCATTGCTTGATGGATTACGATTGTTCGTGTCTACAAATGGTGTTAGTACACAACGGAATAATAATAATAAAAACAATAACATGAATACAAGCACACACACAACACCAAATATAACATGGTTCGGAACCGAATGGTTCTTACTCCATAGATTGAGCTCTACGAGCTCAAGTGATGACAACACCACTAATAAAACTCCTTCTCGACAACACATCGGAGGCGGAGAAACCTCGTACAATGAATTACAATAAGTAATACAAAGTGAAACAAGCAAATACAAGATGAATATACAAAACAACGTAGAGAAAACTTTACAACTATTGCTTTGGAATGCTTGCTTGTTGGTTGCTTGAATTGCACTTGGAGACCCTGATTTGCAGCAACAAATCACCCTAAAGATGTCCAAGAACCGGTGCCAAATCCTTCCTCCATGAGCTCCCTTTAAAGTTGCTCCTTGGGTTGGATTTCACCTAGCAGTCGACTGATCAGGACCATCAGTCGATTGCCCCTGTAGCCGTTGTGAGACAACGACATGAGCCACATTGGATAAGTTCCAATAGACAGACCATCAGTCAGCTGATTATACCCATCAGTCGACTGATGACTCAATCAGTTGAGTGCTTGCGTCGATCACTCGACTGAAGAGCATTCTGTGCTCGACATCTCGATAAAATGTGATCTCCAAATCGGCCGACTATACGACATTATCACCATCATTGCCCGGGCAATGATTTGCTAAACCATCTACTCGTAGTCTAACCCAAGTTGACTCTCATCAGTCGACTGACCATAGTCTCAGTCGACTGATACACCTCAACCATGAGGTTTTAACCCAAGTATGGTGCCCCCATACTTTCTAGACCACCCATAGCCTAGACCTAAGCCTTCTAGCCACCTCCATCATCTTTGTGCCTATCAGATCCCTCCAAGTCATCCATAACTTGTTCATCCATACGCTAGCCTTCAGGTGCTTCCATCGACTATTGTCATGCTAACGGTGTCTACACCGCCAAGACACATTGGACTTACGCAGCCAAGACTCCACTTGGACTTTACACTGTCAACCATTGGACTTATGCCACCAAGACTCTCGCTTGGACTTTACGCCACCAATATTCCCCTTGGACTTCTCAAATTCCAAGACTCAAGCGTGGACTTTCCTTGCCAAACCATGTTGAACTTTCTCTTGCCAAGACCCATGCTTAGACTTTCCTTGCCAACCCATGTTGGACTTTCCCTTGCAAAGACCCATGCTTGGGCTTTATATGCCAAATACTCAAGACATGGACTTTCCCAATGCCAAGTGTCCCACTTGCACTATCCATGTCAAGTACCCATGACTTGGACTTTACCATGACAATCACATTGTCGTATATTTTTGTCAAACATCAAAACATCGCTCGAGTCAAACTCGAGTTTGGTCAAGCGTGACCTGGGCCAATTGCACCAACAATCTTCTCCGTTTTGATGTTTGACAAAAACACTCTTGAGTTAGGCCCCTAACTCAAATTCCCTTACCAATTTTTCTAAATTGGTAATTCTACCTTTCTCCCTCTTTTTGACTAACATCAAAAAGGTTTTCTCCAAGGAGGTCAATGTCTCATATCCCAATGATATCTTACAATCTCCCCCTTGGTCCAAAAACATCTAGGATGCCTACAATCTTCCTAGTGATAAGTCTCATATCACTCAAGAGAGCCAATCCTACAAACCCTCCCAATTTCCAAATTGGGCATCTCATATTCCCATTTTTCCTCCTCATGAGGAAAAATAACATCCATCATCCCATGATGGATACCTCCCCCTAAAGGCTTGTTCCCCCTTGACCATTGGACCAACAATGTTGTTGGGAAGTCCCTAAGCCAATAGGAACTCTAAACCATAAAAAAAAAGGTTAAAACTTCAACATTGAACTTTCCCACACCTTAAATTTGATACATCACCCTAACAACTCTCCTAATCCATATCCAATGGATTTTCACCCTTTATAATGCTTCCTAAAGCATATCCTAGGGTTAGGAGCAGTTAGGGAACCCTACCTAGCTGAAATAAGGCTAAACAAACCTTGTTTACCCGAAATCAACATTGGCAGTCGACTCCTTCATATACTAGCCGACTGCACTACCCATCAGTCGACTGACATCTGTTAGTGCAATCGGCTCAGGTCACGATTGACCAGGACTCGAGCTTGACTCGAGATATGTTTTGATGTTCGACAAAAACATATGACAATGTGATTGTCATGGGAAAGTCCAAATCTTGGGTACTGTTGGGTTTTCGACACCGCGGCGAGTGTGTGTTCGAACATGTTTCATAAACATGTGCACAGTGGAAGAAATAAAAATAAGAAATCTAATTTATTACAACACACATACCACACGCATGCATAGTACAACATGTGTAGACATAATCGTAAATTCAAATTTTGCAATAAAAAGAAATTTATTCTACGTATACCTGACGTATCACGTGTAGCGGAAAAGACATCAACCGAAGCGACCCTCGCTAGAATCGCCTCTATCTGTATCCACGCCGAGTATCTTTGGGATGACTTCATAAAGTCACAAGCCTCATCTTCGTACGAGTCACTAGCCTCGTGTCGTAGATGATGTGATCGAGAGAAGATCACAATCCAAATCAAAATTCGGATTCAAAATGAGTCCTCAAAAACTTGCTTCTCCGGAGAGGTATTCGCCCACCGTTTGACGAATCATTCATCCTCCACCTATGAGGATTACCAGAGATCGAATCCCCGGCAAGGAAGCCGCTGTCGGAGCTCCAATCGTTGTCCAAACGACGCTCCAACAAGAAGTAAACAAGCTGTCAAGAAAACTGGACAGCTTTGGTGGAGGATTAGCATCGGCCAAATAAGGAAGCTAGATGCTCATCTTGTCGCCGGAGCCAAGGAAGATCACCGGAGGGTCGCCGGCTGAAGCTTGGACGCCGACAACAACTTGGACAGTGGCACAAGAGGTGGGCGGCGGCTAGGGTTTGGGCGCCGACCACAAGAGGAGAAGAGGGAGAGGGGTGGCAACTTTGGATTAGGGCTCTCATTAAACCCTCGAGCCCTATTTTATAGAGAAAAAAATTCTCCTAATGGTTATTGGTTCATAACCAAAACCCGTTAACCCCCTTCATTAATTTAAGTTAAAATAAACCAAACCGATTTGGTCTATTTTAAGTTAAAACGAACTGAACCAACTTTTGATTCATTCATTTAAAACAAACCAAACCCCTTTAGTTTATTCTCCACCATTGGATTAGAACCAAACCAATTTGGTTCATCCATCATGTCTTTATAAGACACGGCCCATCCACACTTCCATTGTGACTGAAACAATTTCATGCTCGCTCCTTGTTTCGTCCACTCAAACCTAGTTTCTTTCGGTCTGAGAATCTCATTCTCAAGCTCGTTTTAAATCCTTCGGATTATACTCGTTGTGCTTGTCACCAAATAGGTTCTCGATTTATGTTGGCCATCTATAAGTAATCATTAACTATAGAATGATCATGAGTGGCACCTAGTAGTACATCATGATCTCCAATTAACTGAAAAAATCAACGGTTGATTCAGAACTATTTCATAAACCCTTCAGCAGCTACAATGAATCGTGCCCCATTCCTTTCACTCATCTTATACCCACTTGGTTCAGGACATGGTCTATAGTGTCAGTCCCCACTAGGTTGACTACGTCACACTCAGCCCAAGTATCATTTCCTCGTCCTACGGATTCTAGTTACTGCACATGTATCCAAGAGTATCTTACTCTAAACATATAATGCTTTGGCCAAAGTCTTTAGTAACAATCCGACGAGAGGCCATGGGTATATATCTCCTCACAAGGAGTGGTGAATCCATTATAGGCTATTCAAACACCTTCGATCACTTCGACTTATGCCCAATCATCCTGGGTCCACATCTCCTCAGAGATGCTTGCTTAAGATGTCAAAGCATAGGTCTTCATGACCAAGATGACTTGAATACTGCAAGTCAAAGGAACATCGCACTTAAGCTGCAGTAAGAACTTCATTGACATATCCATATATGCAGAGAACCATATGAAGTCTTACAGCTGGTCACTCCAATGAACTAGTTATTGTTAGAGATTTGACGCCGCTAGAGGAGGGTGAATAGTGTTTGACCGTTCGTAGATGGAATTTGCTCTCGTTTGTTTCTACAATTTCGTTAGCGCAGCAGAAATAGAAAAGTAATAACGATAACGAAATGCACAACACGCTAACACAAGGATATAACATGGTTCGGAACCGCTCGGTTCCTACTCCACAGATCGAGCTTTACGAGCTCTAGTGATGCACACGCACTCACTAATCACAAATACTCCTTCTCGACATAAGTCAGAGGTGGAGAAACCCCTTACAAGTAATCTTACAACAATAAGATACAAATACAAGCAATTACAATAATGAAATAAAATGCAAGTAAAGAAAACTACTTTACGATTGCCTTTGGATTGTTTGATTGCTTGGTTGCTTGAAATCACCTTGGAGACCGTGATTTGCAACAACAAATCGCTCCAAAACCCCCAAGAAACCGATGCCAATTTTTTCCATCACGAGCTCCTTTTATAGCTTCAACCTATGCTGGAAAAAGTCGATCAGTCGATTGATCGGAACCATCAGTCGACTGATGCCACTATCGTCGTGAGACAACGGCTAGATCCACGCTGGATAAGTCCAACGGATCTACCATCACCGATCGATCAAACCCATCACGATCGATGGTGTCCTCACTGATCACTGACCACGATCGAAAGGAGACTACACTCGCGGGTCGAATTCTCAAGCACCCCGATCGATCATGCAATCACCGATCGCTGAGGCATCACCGATCGACCATCTATGGCAGTCGACTGCTAGGCAACTTCTTGCAGTCAAACCCTAGTTGACTCGGTCCAGTCGACTGCCACATGGCACTAGTCGAGTGGCACACCTCAATCATGAGGTTTTAGCCCAAGTATGGTACCCCCATACTTGCTAGACCACCCTTAGCCTAGACCTAAGCCTTCTAGCCACCTCCATCAGCCTCACGCCTCTCGGATCCCTCCAAGTCATCCATGACTTGTTCATCCATCGCGCTAGCCTTCAGGTGCTTCCATCGGCTATGTCATGCTAACGGTGTCTACACCGCCAAGGCACATTGGACTTACACTGCAAAGACTCCGCTTGGACTTTACGCCGCCAAACATTGGACTTATGCTGCCAAGACTTCCGCTTGGACTTTACGCCGCCAATATCAAACCCTTGGACTTCTCAAATTCCAAGACACAAGCTTGTACCTTCCCTTGCCAACCCATGTTGGACTTTCCATGCCAAGTACTCAAGACTTGGACTTTACCTTGCCAAGACCCATGCTTGGACTTTCCATGCCAACTCATGTTGGACTTTCCATTGCCAAGAACCATGCTTGGACTTTATCAAATGCCAAGTGTTCCACTTAGACTTCCCATGCCAAGTACTCAAGACTTGGACTTTCCCATGACAATTACATTGTCATATGTTTTTGTCGAACATCAAAACATCACTCGAGTCAAACTCGAGTCCTGGTCAATCGTGACCTGGGCCGATTGCACCAACAATCTCCCCCTTTTTGATGTTTGACAAAAACCAATCAAATCATTTAGTTAGAGCACTAACTCAAATCCCTTACCAATTATCCTAAATTGGTAAACACTCTCCAAATGTTCTCCCCCAAACATTCTCCCCCTTTTTGACTAACATCAAAAAGGTTTTCTCTCCAAGGAGGTCAATGTCTCTTGTCCCAATGAGATCTTACAATCTCCCCCTTGGTCCAAAAATACCTAGGATGCCTACCATCTTCTTAGTGATAAGTCCCATATCACTCAAGAGAGCCAATCCTATACACTCTCCCAATTTCCAAATTGGGTTTCTAAAAATCCATCAATTTTCCCAATTGATAATATTCTCCCCTTCAAGAAGAAAGAAAAACACATCCATCACTCCAAGATGGATACCTCCCCCTAAAGGCTTGCTCCCCCTTGACCATTGCATCAACAATGTCCTTGGGAAGTCCCTAAGCCAATAGGAACTCTAAACCATCAAAATTAAGGTTAGAAATTCAACATTGAACTTTCCAACACCTTAACATTGATACAAGCCCTAAACAACTCTCCTAATCCATATCAATGGATTTTCTCCCTTCATCATGCTTCCCAAAGCATATCCTAGGGTTAAGAGTGGCTAGGGACCTTAACCGCAGCCGAAATCGGGTTAGACAAGGTTGTTTATCCCGAAATCAGGCAATCAGTCAAGTGATTCAGAAATCAGTCGACTGAACCCCACATCGATCACCACTATGAGCGATCAAGCGATAATCAAAAATCCGATTTTCAGTTATCAGAAATGAGATTTGGAAATTCATAAATAATTATATGTTTATCGAAAAATCACGAAAATTGATACGTATAATACCTATGACCAATACAATGGGTGAAAAATGTTTGAAAAATATTTTACCCATAAAATATCAAAATTTATACAAAATTCAAAAGTGAAGAAAACTTCTAAGTTTTTGGCTCACTTTGTATCAATCTCATCAATGGTGATTGCTATCAAAAGATAGACTTCACCAAGGTTTTTCAAAATGATTTTAAAATATTTTCAAAACCTTATTTTGGATCATATTCCTTGGGCTCTATGTACATGACTTGTACACAAGCTTTCCCAATGATCCACGATTGAAATTAGATGAGTTTTAGTTCATCTAGATGCAAAAACTATGCACCTTGAACTTAACTCATATCCTAGCATCTCACATGTATCTAGGGTGTATAAAATACACATACATGTCAATTTAATGTGAGATGTGGGTTTTGTTCATCCTAATCTAGGGTTTCATGCATTCTCTAAGGCAACCCTACTTGATTCCCTTATAAATGGGACTTCAAGTCATGCCATAGTCCTTAAATCAATTTCAACCAAATTGTCTTAAATTCATGAATGATTATGGCATTTAGAGATGATATAGATAAACACATGCTCATAATCATGATGTCATGGCATAATATGAAATCTAAAAACACATGACATTAATCCTTAAACCTAAGCATAATCATGACATATAAAATGATTAAAAATAAACATGATGTTATGACATGACATATGGCAATCAAAACATGGAAAATAAAAAGTATAGGTATAAGAATACCTAAATTTTAATAATAATTGCCATTTGATATAATTAGATATATTTTTCCATATTATCATTAATCTCCATAGTGTGCCAAGAACCCAAAATGACACACTAACCTCTAAACCTAAATTGTGCCAATTTAATTGATTTTTCTTAATTTCAAAAATGCATTGGCACACCCTAAACCCATCTAGCATGAATCAATCACGCTCTTAGGAACCCAAAACCGATTTGAGCTCCTAGGGTTAATTAGGTATTCCTTAGGGATAACCTCCCTAGATACCTTCCTAATGACCCTCCTAGGCTTGTTAGCCTTGGTCATTTGGGTCTTACCTAGGTTGACTCTAGGGGTAACTCCCCTTGCAACCTTCTTAGTGGCCACCCAAGGTTTCCTAGAAACCTTGTCCACTAGGCACAACCCTTGGTCAACTCTAGGGATGACTTCCCTATTGACTTTAGTTTTCCTAGGTTTAGTTCCATAATCAAATGGAACATTGTGATAGGTTTCCTTGGGCTTAGGTTTGCCCTTGGATGAATCTAATTTCCTAGGTCTTGATTTTTGACCATTTGACTCTAGGCTTTGACTTCTAGACCCTACATGTTGACCTCTTGACTCTTGAAATAGATTTTGCATTTTTGCAAGGGTATTTTTCATCTTTTCAAGCCTTGACCTCAAGACTTGATTTTCCTTTTCTAGTTGCCCAATTTTAGAATTTTGATTTAATCCTTGGGCATTGGACTTCCTAGGCATATGCCTAGTCCATTTAGGATTGAAACCTAGGTGTTCTCCTATTTTCTTGAAAGATTCCCTAGGTAAAATATTTTTAGGGACATTAGTCCCAAATTTCTTCTTATTTCCTATGTGGACACTCTTAGCACCTAAACAAATATGTCTATTATTTCTAGCATGCTTTTCATGTACAATAGCAAGACTATTAAAATTATTCCTAGCATGCTTCTTATCCCTAGAAATTGAAGGTGCATTAATAGATTTTACCTTAGGGTTTGCCTTGGAGGCTCCCCCTACTTGTGTTGCTCCTTCTTGCCCTTTCTTCTTCCCCCTTGGACAATGACTCCGATAATGCCCCTTTGAGTTGCACCTAAAGCATATGATATGCTCCTTGCTCTTTTGACTTTGGGGACCGGCATCCTTGACTTTTGGTGTCGGTTGAGCCTTCTTTACCATTTTTGGGCACTTACTCTTGTAGTGCCCAGATTCCCTACACTCAAAGCAAATTATATGATTTTTGTTTAAAACCGAATTACTTGAGTTACCTAGAGTGGTTGTAGGCCCCGGAGTGGATTTTTTATCTCTCCCAGAGGTGGATGTCTCCTCTTGAGATTGCCCCGGTGTGGAGGATGGTCTCTCCTCCTCAATCCTAGAAGTGGATACTTCTTCCACCTCTTCTTCTTCTTCTTGTTGGACCGATGATGAGTTTTCATGGAGCTTTGCCACTTGACTCCATAACTCCTTAGCATCCATAAAGTCCCCTACCATACACACAATATCATTAGGGACCAAATCAAAAATAAAATTTACTACCTTTACGTTTTTCTCGAAGGCTTGAATTTGATCTTCACTCCATCTCTTCCTTTTGAGGAATCCACCTTTTGGTCCTCTTGGAAACTCAAATCCTTCCATTAATAGGGACCACCCCTCAAAATCTTTCATCATCAAAAAATCTTCAATCCTTTTTTTCCAAGAATTGAAGCCTTCTCGTCCATAGAATAAATAAGGGACCGGTGTGTTGATGTCTCATCCTAATTGTTCTTGGACTTCCATCTTTCCCTCTAGCGTCTTGACTCCGGGTTGTTAATCCGTAGAAGAGCCCCGGGCTCTGATACCACTTGTTAGAGATTTGACGCCGCTAGAGGGGGGTGAATAGCGTTTGACCGTTCGTAGATGGAATTTGCTCTCGTCTGTTTCTACAATTTCGTTAGCGCAGCGGAAATAGAAAAGTAATAACGATAACGAAATGCACAACACGCTAACACAAGGATATAACATGGTTCAGAACCGCACGGTTCCTACTCCACGGATCAAGCTATACGAGCTCTAGTGATGCACATGCACTCACTAATCACAAATACTCCTTCTCGACACAAGTCGGAGGTGGAGAAACCCCTTACAAGTAATCTTACAACAATAAGATACAAATACAAGCAATTACAATAATGAAATAAAATGCAAGTAAAGAAAACTACTTTACGATTGCCTTTGGATTGCTTGATTTCTTGGTTGCTTGAAATCACCTTGGAGACCCTGATTTGCAACAATAAATTGCTCCAAAACCCCCAAGAAACCGATGCCAATTTCCTCCATCACGAGCTCCTTTTATAGCTTCAACCTGTGTTGGAAAAAAGTCGATCAGTCGACTAATCGGGACCATCAGTCGACTGATGCCACTGTCGTCGTCAGACAATGGCTAGATCCACGCTGGATAAGTCCAACGAATCTACCATCAGTCGACTGATGGTGTCCTCACTCGACTGCTGGACCAGCGGTCGAGTGAGACTACACTCTGTTGTTGGATCGATTTGAAATGCTAGAGGGGGGGGGTGAATAGCGTTAGTGAAAACTTTTCTTTTTCGACGATTAAAACCAAGTACGCAGCGAAAAACAAAAGATAAACACAAGAAAGACACAAAGCTTTTTACTTGGTTCACAGCCCACCGACTGCAAATCCAAGGCCCAGCGATCCTTGATCACTTCCGAAGGGCAATTACTAAAAGTCTCTTCCTCGTTGGAGGTAAGAGACAAGACAATTACAATGATTATAAGGCCGGTAACAATCTTACCGGTCCTTATACAAATTAAGTATAGAAATATAATAATACTGACAATTAATTAGAAGATGACGCACGGTCGGAGTAGCGTTGTAGAGAGCACGAGCACTTGAGAGATTCTTGAATTTGGGTTTGACTCCTCCCCTCCTTTTATAGATTTGCACCTTGGAATTTGTCTCGATCCAGATCCAAAACTCGTGGATCTTATCTTGAGGTGGCAGCTTATCTTATCTTGAGGTGGCGGCTTATCTTATCTTGAGGTGGTGGCTTATCTTATCCTGAGGTGGTGGCATCAGTCTCTAGCTCTTTGACCTTGTGCACTGGGCTGATTCGTCTACATCGATCGATCCTCTTAGCGATCAGTGACATCTCGATTGACTCTGACTTGAGAATTCCTGCAATACAAGATTAGCACAATAGATGCATAATGCCATGCAGTGTGACAGTCCTTTGACTGTCCGATCTCGACTTCGGCATTCCTCCGGAAGCCTTAGTCGGATCGACGCCTAGGATTGTCCTCTAACCGAGGACGCATCCTTACCACCGCTCCACACATGGAGCTTACCTTTGGTCCTCTTGACCTGTCGCTTAGCTTTCGGTCACCACCGAGGTTCCTCGACTCCCCGAGGTTCTCCTGGTGTCGTCTGACCACCACGGTTTCCCAACTTGAGATTATCCGGATGTCGCTCGACCTTTGGCTTAGCTTAAACACTTCCTGCACACTTAGCATATCACATGAGATAATAAAATAGCTTAACTTTGAATCTTTGCCATCATCAAAATCAAGGTTCGATTTTCTAGTGCCCCTGCACCAACATCTGTGGCCGAATTCCCGAGCACCAGTCGACTGATCATGCAATCACTCGACTGCTCGAGGCATCAGTCGACTGACCATCTATGACAGTCGACTGCTAGGCCACTTCTCGTAGTCAAACCCTAGTTGACTCGGTCCAGTCGACTGCCACATGGCACCAGTCGACTGGCACACCTCAATCATGAGGTTTTAGCCCAAGTATGGTTCCCCCATACTTGCTAGACCACCCTTAGCCTAGACCTAAGTCTTCTAGCCACCTCCTTCAGCCTCACGCCTCTCGGATCCCTCCAAGTCATCCATGACTTGTTCATCCATCGCGCTAGCCTTCAGGTGCTTCCATCGGCTATGTCATGCTAACGGTGTCTACACCGCCAAGGCACATTGGACTTACATTGCCAAGACTCCGCTTGGACTTTACGCCACCAACCATTGGACTTATGCTGCCAAGACTTCCGCTTGGACTTTACGCCACCAATATCAAACCTTGGACTTCTCAAATGCCAAGACGCAAGCTTGGACTTTCCCTTGCCAACCCATGTTGGACTTTCCATGCCAAGTACTCAAGACTTTGACTTTACCTTGCCAAGACCCATGCTTGGACTTTCCATGCCAACTCATGTTGGACTTTCCATTGCCAAGAACCATGCTTGGACTTTACCAAATGCCAAGTGTTCCACTTGGACTTCCCATGCCAAGTACTCAAGACTTGGACTTTCCCATGACAATTACATTGTCATATGTTTTTGTCGAACATCAAAACATCACTCGAGTCAAACTCGAGTCCTGGTCAATCGTGACCTGGGCCGATTGCACCAACAGTTATCATAACTAGCATCCACGATTAACTTTGAACATCACAATGTCTCTAGCCAGTGAGAATTAGTTGCTTGGATACACCAAGGAGTATACCTCGTGCTAGTCTCGACAGAATTGATGGTGTCTGAATCCATCAATTCATCGACTAGGGATAATTCTGATACATCACAATTACACATGTAGAGATACTCACTAGTTGTGATCCAATCACAAATTCTCTTATGCTGTGAATCATATCATGGACATTCAGTAAATGAGTTTAAGATCTAATCAAATACATGAGAACATGTATACTAAAAGAGTGAATCTTCATTTATCATATAAATGGTTTAAACATAAGACGATTGCCTTAGGACATTTCTCATATATTACTAACAGGTACTTGGCATGAAAAGTCCATGTGGGACACTTGGAATTTGGGAAAGTACAAGCATGGGTCTTGGCAATGGAAAGTCCAACATGGGTTGGCAAGGAAAGTCCAAGCATGGGTCTTTGCAATGGAAAGTCCAACATGGGTTGGCAAGGAAAGTCCAACCTTGAGTCTTGGCATTTGAGAAGTTTAAGGGGTTGATATTGGTAGCGTAAAGTCCAAGCAGGAGTCTTGGCAGCATAAGTCCAATGGTTGGCGGCGTAAAGTCCAAGCGGAGTCTTGGTAGAGTAAGTCCAATATGTAACGCCCGTAAAATTCCTAGCAATTTTACAAGAATCTTTGGCTTGATGATCATGGGCTTTATGTGGGCCTTTTCAAAAATAAAAGGAAATAAGCCAAAAAGGGGTGCAAGGCCTAGGAATTGAACCCCAAACCTCTAGAGATAGCCAAGCCTTATAGATGCACCCACTAACCAGAAGACCAATAGGATTAGATGATTAAGGAAGAGGGGGAAACTATAGATAAGTAGGACTAAGGGTAAATGAAGAGGCATAGAAAAGAAAAGAGGAACTTCTCTTCCTCCCCTTTATAAAGAAGAGGGAAGATCGAATTTGGTCACTTCCTCTCTTCTTTCCATTCTCCTCACCGAAAATCCTTGAGCTCTCCCCCTCCTTTCCACCCCTTGGCCGAACCCCATCCAAGCAAGAGAAGGTTAGGTGTTGGTCTTCCTTAGGTCATCTTCCTCACCCAAATCAAAGCGAAGGATGTAAGTATCCCTCACCTGCATACGAGTAGCTTCGTTTAATGTTTTACAAAAGAAATCTATATTGTTATATTCGGCCAAGCTATGAATTAGGGTTTCCATGAAGTTATATGCCATGCCTTTGTCACTATATGATGATGTTAGGGTTTAACATGGATTAGGTCAAAAGTTAACCCTAGGAAACCCTATGAATCATTCGGCCAACATAGATTTTTGGGGTTTTATGGAAGTTTTACATCTTGTTTTACTTACAAATAATGATGTTAACATGTTAGAGGGATTAGGATAAAGATCTAACCCTAAAAGTCTACATAGGCCATTCGGCCACCCCCCCCTTATATTGATGTTCCAATGAAGTTTAATCCATGTTTGTATGCATATGATGTTATAAGTATGTTAATTGGATTAGGTTAAAAGACTAACCTAAAAACCCTACTTGGACCATTCGGCCAACCTAGGTTTTGGGGGACTAAGTGAAGTCTTAACCCATGTTTTATGTGCAAGTGAAGTTATTGTTGTGTTAAGGAATTAGGTTGAAGGTTAACCCTAAACCCTACTTGGACCATTCGCCAACCTAGGTTTTGGGGACTAAGTGAAGTCTTAACCCATGCTTTATGTGCAAGTGAAGTTATTGTTGTGTTAAGGAATTAGGTTGAAGGTTAACCCTAAACCCTACTTGGACCATTCGGCCAACCTAGGTTTTGGGGGACTAAGTGAAGTCTTAACTCATGTTTCATATGCAAATGAAGTTATTGTTATGTTTAATGAATTAGGTTAAAGGTTAATCCTAAAACCCTACTTGGACCATTCGGCCAACCTAGTTTTTGGGTAACGAGATGAAGTTTTAATTTAAGTCATATGTGCATATGAAGTTGTTGCTAAGTTAAATACATAGGTGTTTACTTCCTTTGATGCCATGCCTTATGCCATGTTAATGCAATGAAGCATGATGTGTTATGAAATGAAGTATGCTATGCCATGTTAATGAAATGAAGCATGATGTGTTATGAAATGAAGTATGCTATGCCATGTTAATGAAATGAAGCATGATGTGTTATGAAATGAAGTATGCTATTCCATGTTAATGAAATGAAGCATGATGTGTTATGAAATGAAGTATGCTATGCCATGTTAATGAAATGAAGCATGATGTGTTATGAAATGAAGTATGCTATGCTATGTTAATGCAATGAAGCATGATGTGTTATGAAATGAAGTATGCTATGCTATGTTAATGCAATGAAGCATGATGTGTTATGAAATGAAGTATGCTATGCTATGTAATGAAATGAAGCATGATGTGTTATGAAATGAAGTATGCTATGCTATGTTAACGAAATAAGCTATGTCGTACAAATAAGCATATAAGTTTTTTACCTTCTGCATGGCTTGTACCAAGACCTTAACAAGGTCCAAGAAGGGATGGGCTCCTAAGATGCCCTAGGTCGATGGAATAAGACTCGGGCCTAGGATGGGCTTCTATGTATGATTGCCCCTAGGTCGATGGAATAAGATTCGGGCCTAGTACGGGATGGGCTCCAAGATGTCTTAGGTCGATGGAGTAAGACTCGGGCCTAGGATGGGCTTCTACGCTATGACGATTGCCCCTAGGTCGATGGAATAAGACTCGGGCCTAGGAACCTATTAGGTTCGAGACTTGCTACCTCGGACCTATTTAGGGATGCGCGCTATGATAATGAAGAAGTGGTACAATGCCGGGCCCAAATATGTTGAGATTTATATTTACGTACCTAACATATATGTTTTCAAAAGCATCTTGCATATGTTTACCTGTTAATGTTTAAGTTACCTGTTATGTTAGATGATATGCCTTAATGTTTAAGTTACATGTTATGTTAGATGATATGCCTTAATGTTTAAGTTACATGTTATGTTAGATGATATGCCATAATGTTTAAGTTACATGTTATGTTAGATGATATGCCATAAATGTTTAAGTTACATGTTATGTTAGATGATATGCCATAAATGTTCAAGTTACATGTTATGTTAGATGATATGCCATAATGTTTAAGTTACATGTTATGTTAGATGATATGCCATAAATGTTTAAGTTACATGTTATGTTAGATGATATGCCTTAATGTTTAAGTTACATGTTATGTTAGATGATATGCCATAATGTTTAAGTTACCTGTTATGTTAGATGATATGCCATAATGTTTAAGTTACCTGTTTTGCTAGATGATATGCCATAATGTTTAAGTTACCTGTTATGTGAGATGATATGTCATGATGTATAAGTTACATGTTATGTTCGATGGTACGCTATGATGTTAGGCTACTAAGTTACATATGATGCATATTATGCTGATTAAGTATATATATATATTTCATGTTTTGCTAAGTTAGGGATGATCCATGCTATATTATCTCATGTTACTTAAGCTACAAGTTAAGTTGATGATGCCATGTATGTTACCTGATATATTGATTATATGTTATAAATGCTACAAGTCATGATTAATGATGATGTATGGTTTTTGTGAGTAGGACAGGATTTTACTAAGCCTATGTGCTTATAGTTTATCTTTCCTCAGATCGCAGATAAGGGTAAGGGATGGATAAACTAAAGGGAGCAGGAGGGGTCAATGTGTGTGGTAGTGGCATGGTGGAGAAGATCCGTTAAGTCTACTTATACATGTATTACCTATGATGATGATGTCTATGGATGTCTTTACTTATGTCTCCCTATGACGATGATGTTATGAACCTACTAAGCCCTAAGTATCTATATATATATATGATGCATGCTTTATGTTGATAAGAAGAAGTAAAGAAGAATGCTTTATGTTGATAAGAAGAAGTAAAGAAGAAGTAAGAAGAAGTATCTATGCATGCTATGCTATGAAACATACTCTATGTTGAGAAGAAGTGTTAATGCATATTTATGTTTAAAAGAAAAAAAAAGTATTTAGGTCTTAAGTCTTCCGCTGTAAGAAATAAGAAGTATATATATATCTAAAGTCTTCCGTTGTATGAAATGTATGTACGGTCGCGTCACGCGTCGCCTCTCCGGACATTTAGGGTCCCGGAAGGGCGGGCGTGACAGGTTGGTATCAGAGCCGATCTGCCATTCCACTACACACACATCAAGCTCCAAATCCTGCTGCTCCAAGTAAGAATTCTATGTCTATACTCTAAATTTTGTTAATTTTGATCATGCATGATATGAAATATCTTAGATTATTTAGTTCATGTATAATATAAAATGCCTCTAGCTTATTTATAAAATGCCTTTCCCTTATGTTTGATTCATGTATGATAGGAAATGCTTCTAGCTTAAACATGCACGAAAATATGTATGATACCCTTATGATTGTTCATGTATGATATAAAATACCTTAAGCTTAAATTATGCAGGAGAACATGAGTGATGCCTTAAGCTATGATGCCTTAAGCTTAAAACAACCTTATGCTAGCCTTAGTTTAATTACAAAAAAAAAAATAATAATAATAATAATAAAATATCTATATATATATATATATATATATATATATATATAAACAAATAAATAAATAAATAAACAAATTTTGTTACGAAAATTTGATTTTTTTCGTAAATAATTGTGTAAGGTCTATGTTCATCTGAATTGAATTAAACCGGTTTCGTACGGGTTGGTCGGTTTTGTACTGACTTCATTTATTTCAATTTCAGATGGCACGGACGATGACTACCATGACCCGTCGTGATGTGTCACGAAACCGATTAAGGGAAGCTATTGAAGAGATAGTCTATAAACCAGATGGTGGGGTCACCGGACACATGAGAAAGGCTCGATGGTCTTTTTAGGAGACTCGAGCGGCAGGAGTTTCCTTTACTGGATAACTATAAGATATGGGCCTTGGTCCGCTCCCTGCCAAATGAGTTCATGGTAGTTGCACACCACGTGTGGGGCCGTTATGAAGGGCGGATAACCTATGCGGAGTTGTCTGAATCGCCGGAGCACAGGGTTCAAGAGAAGCCTGTGGTAGAGAATTCGGTGGTAACTGGCCTCGGGAGGAAGGAAGAAGGATCTGCAAACAGTCAACTTATTGGCCAACCAAAGACCACCCTGGTGAGGCCAAGGAAGATGGGACGAAAAATAATTACGATCGCACTAGGGTTTGTCCTAGTGGGAGTCATAATGAACTATCTTCTCAAATAGTTGCTGTGGTTTAATTTGGAAATAAGGAATGTTATATGTTAACATTTTTCCTTATGATTGGAAAATATGAATAAGAGACGACAAGTCGTTTCTCTTTTTGAAATTGATGATGAGTTCATTGCATGGGATGTGTATGATATAATTGAACAATGCTGGGTAGACTGGAACATACAAAAAAAAAAAGGGGAAGTAATGAATTACGGGGTGGAAATCATCTCCGGACAGCTCTCGACCCTGACGATAGCGCCGACGTTGTTCGATGATATACTGGAAAAGCAAGCACGTGACCCAAGCCTTCAGAGGATCAAGCAAGAAGTCTTAGAAGGAAAGGACGACGGGTTTTGGATCTCTGATAGTGGAGTACTCTACCTCAGGGATCGCTTGTGTATTCCCGACGATCCAGAATTGCGGAAGGAGATATTTGAGGAAGCTCACAGAACTCCTTATGCGATGCATCCTGGAACCACCAAGATGTACCAAGACCTTAAACGAAAGTTCTGGTGGTTCGGAATGAAAAGAGATGTGGCTCAGTATGTCGATTTGCCCGACTGCAAAGGGTTAAGGCGAGAGCACCAAGGCACGGAGAAACACGCAATGATCCAGATTCCAGAATGGAAATGGGAGGACATTTCTATGGATTTCATCTCAGGATTGCCCAAGACGACAAACGGTCACGATGCTATATGGGTGATTGTAGACAGATTGACTAAGTCCACCCATTTCTTAGCAATCAAGATGACCTATTCGACGGAGCAACTGGCTCAGTTATATGCTAGGGAAATTGTCAGACTACATGGAATTCCTAAGACCATCATTTCTGACAGAGATGGTCGCTTTATCTCCCATTTCTGGGAATGCGTTCAGAAGGCCTTAGGCACAAAGCTATTGTTCAGTACTGCCTTCCATCCCCAGACGGACGGACAGACCGAAAGAGTAAATCAAGTACTGGAAGATATGTTAAGAGCCTGCGCCCTGGATTTCAAGGGTAGCTGGTGTCGATACTTATGTTTGGCAGAATTCGCCTACAACAATAGCTATCAAGCTACTATTGGAATGGCACCCTACGAGGTGCTATACGGGAGGAAATGTAGATCTCCCATATGCTGGTACGAGGGTGGTGAAAAGAAGAGGATGGGACTCCAGACGGATTTCATCGACGACACCACCAGAGCTATACGGAACATCCGCCAGAGGATTGAAACTGCCCAAAGCCGACAAAAGAGCTATGCGGATAAGAGGCATAGACCATTAGAATTCGAGGTTGGGGACCTAGTATTCCTCAAAGTGGCTCCCATGAAGGGAGTAATGAGGTTCGGAAGGAAGGGTAAACTGAGTCCACGTTACGTGGGACCGTATCCGATATCGCAGAGGATCGGCAATGTAGCCTACAAGCTAGAGCTGCCTCAAGAGATGTCGGCTATTCACAACGTGTTCCATGTCTCTGTGCTCAAGAAATGCATTTCCAGTACGGACCAAGTGATCGAGCCACAAACAGTACAAGTTCAAGAGGACCTGAGTATTGAAAGTCGGCCTATCCAAATACTAGACCGAGAAATCAAGAGGCTAAGGAACAAAGAGGTGCCCTTAGTAATCAATCTACGATCAAGAAGCTACCTGGGAACGCGAGGAGGACATGAAGCAGAAGTACCCAGAATTGTTCTAAGTTTCGAGGACGAAACTTTTAAAAGGTATGAAGGATTGTAACGCCCGTAAAATTCCTAGCAATTTTACAAGAATTTTTGGCTTGATGATCATGGGCTTTATGTGGGCCTTTTCAAAAATAAAAGGAAATAAGCCAAAAAGGGGTGCAAGGCCTAGGAATTGAACCCCAAACCTCTAGAGATAGCCAAGCCTTAGAGATGCACCCACTAACCAGAAGACCAATAGGATTAGATGATTAAGGAAGAGGGGGAAACTATAGATAAGTAGGACTAAGGGTAAATGAAGAGGCATAGAAAAGAAAAGAGGAACTTCTCTTCCTCCCCTTTATAAAGAAGAGGGAAGATTGAATTTGGTCACTTCCTCTCTTCTTTCCATTCTCCTCACCGAAAATCCTTGAGCTCTCCCCCTCCTTTCCACCCCTTGGCCGAACCCCATCCAAGCAAGAGAAGGTTAGGTGTTGGTCTTCCTTAGGTCATCTTCCTCACCCAAATCAAAGCGAAGGATGTAAGTATCCCTCACCTGCATATGAGTAGTTTAATGTTTTACAAAAGAAATCTATATTGTTATATTCGGCCAAGCTATGAATTAGGGTTTCCATGAAGTTATATGACATGCCTTTGTCACTATATGATGATGTTAGGGTTTAACATGGATTAGGTCAAAAGTTAACCCTAGGAAACCCTATGAATCATTCGGCCAACATAGATTTTTGGGGTTTTATGGAAGTTTTACATCTTGTTTTACTTGCAAATAATGATGTTAACATGTTAGAGGGATTAGGATAAAGATCTAACCCTAAAAGTCTACATAGGCCATTCGGCCACCCCCCCTTATATTGATGTTCCAATGAAGTTTAATCCATGTTTGTATGCATATGATGTTATAAGTATGTTAATTGGATTAGGTTAAAAGACTAACCCTAAAAACCCTACTTGGACCATTCGGCCAACCTAGGTTTTGGGGGACTAAGTGAAGTCTTAACCCATGTTTTATGTGCAAGTGAAGTTATTGTTGTGTTAAGGAATTAGGTTGAAGGTTAACCCTAAACCCTACTTGGACCATTCGGCCAACCTAGGTTTTGGGGGACTAAGTGAAGTCTTAACCCATGCTTTATGTGCAAGTGAAGTTATTGTTGTGTTAAGGAATTAGGTTGAAGGTTAACCCTAAACCCTACTTGGACCATTCGGCCAACCTAGGTTTTGGGGGACTAAGTGAAGTCTTAACTCATGTTTCATATGCAAATGAAGTTATTGTTATGTTTAATGAATTAGGTTAAAGGTTAACCCTAAAACCCTACTTGGACCATTCGGCCAACCTAGTTTTTGGGTAACGAGATGAAGTTTTAATTTAAGTCATATGTGCATATGAAGTTGTTGCTAAGTTAAATACATAGGTGTTTACTTCCTTTGATGCCATGCCTTATGCCATGTTAATGCAATGAAGCATGATGTGTTATGAAATGAAGTATGCTATGCCATGTTAATGAAATGAAGCATGATGTGTTATGAAATGAAGTATGCTATGCCATGTTAATGAAATGAAGCATGATGTGTTATGAAATGAAGTATGCTATGCCATGTTAATGAAATGAAGCATGATGTGTTATGAAATGAAGTATGCTATGCCATGTTAATGAAATGAAGCATGATGTGTTATGAAATGAAGTATGCTATGCCATGTTAATGAAATGAAGCATGATGTGTTATGAAATGAAGTATGCTATGCTATGTTAATGCAATGAAGCATGATGTGTTATGAAATGAAGTATGCTATGCTATGTTAATGCAATGAAGCATGATGTGTTATGAAATGAAGTATGCTATGCTATGTAATGAAATGAAGCATGATGTGTTATGAAATGAAGTATGCTATGCTATGTTAACGAAATAAGCTATGTCGTACAAATAAGCATATAAGTATTTTACCTTCTGCATGGCTTGTACCAAGACCTTAACAAGGTCCAAGAAGGGATGGGCTCCTAAGATGCCCTAGGTCGATGGAATAAGACTCGGGCCTAGGATGGGCTTCTATGTATGATTGCCCCTAGGTCGATGGAATAAGATTCGGGCCTAGTACGGGATGGGCTCCAAGATGCCTTAGGTCGATGGAGTAAGACTCGGGCCTAGGATGGGCTTCTACGCTATGACGATTGCCCCTAGGTCGATGGAATAAGACACGGGCCTAGGAACCTATTAGGTTCGAGACTTGCTACCTCGGGCCTATTTAGGGATGCGCGCTATGATAATGAAGAAGTGGTACAATGCCGGGCCCAAATATGTTGAGATTTATATTTACATTACCTAACATATATGTTTTCAAAAGCATCTTGCATATGTTTACCTGTTAATGTTTAAGTTACCTGTTATGTTAGATGATATGCCTTAATGTTTAAGTTACATGTTATGTTAGATGATATGCCTTAATGTTTAAGTTACATGTTATGTTAGATGATATGCCATAATGTTTAAGTTACATGTTATGTTAGATGATATGCCATAAATGTTTAAGTTACATGTTATGTTAGATGATATGCCATAAATGTTCAAGTTACATGTTATGTTAGATGATATGCCATAATGTTTAAGTTACATGTTATGTTAGATGATATGCCATAAATGTTTAAGTTACATGTTATGTTAGATGATATGCCTTAATGTTTAAGTTACATGTTATGTTAGATGATATGCCATAATGTTTAAGTTACATTATGTTAGATGATATGCCATAATGTTTAAGTTACCTGTTTTGCTAGATGATATGCCATAATGTTTAAGTTACCTGTTATGTGAGATGATATGTCATGATGTATAAGTTACATGTTATGTTCGATGGTACGCTATGATGTTAGGCTACTAAGTTACATATGATGCATATTATGCTGATTAAGTATATATATATATTTCATGTTATGCTGCTAAGTTAGGGATGATCCATGCTATATTATCTCATGTTACTTAAGCTACAAGTTAAGTTGATGATGCCATGTATGTTACCTGATATATTGATTATATGTTATAAATGCTACAAGTCATGATTAATGATGATGTATGGTTTTTGTGAGTAGGACAGGATCTTACTAAGCCTATGTGCTTATAGTTTATCTTTCCCTCGTACTGCAGATAAGGGTAAGGGATGGATAAACTAAAGGGAGCAGCAGGAGGGGTCAATGTGTGTGGTAGTGGCATGGTGGAGAAGATCCGTTAAGTCTACTTATACATGTATTACCTATGATGATGATGTCTATGGATGTCTTTACTTATGTCTCCCTATGACGATGATGTTATGAACCTACTAAGCCCTAAGTATCTATATATATATATGATGCATGCTTTATGTTGATAAGAAGAAGTAAAGAAGAATGCTTTATGTTGATAAGAAGAAGTAAAGAAGAAGTATCTATGCATGCTATGCTATGAAACATACTCTATGTTGAGAAGAAGTGTTAATGCATATTTATGTTTAAAAGAAAAAAAAAGTATTTAGGTCTTAAGTCATCCGCTGTAAGAAATAAGAAGTATATATATATCTAAAGTCTTCCACTGTATGAAATGTATGTACGGTCGCGTCACGCGCCGCCTCTCCGGACATTTAGGGTCCCGGAAGGGCGGGCTTGACACAATATGACTTGGCGGTGTAGACACCGTTAGGATGACATAGCTGATGGAAGCACCTGAAAGCTAGCACAATGGATGAACAAGTCATGGATGACTTGGAGGGATCCGAGAGGCGTGAGGCTGACAGAGGTGGCTAGAAGGCTTAGGTCTAGGCTAAGGGTGGTCTAGCAAGTATGGGGGAACCATACTTGAGTTAAAACCTCATGATTGAGGTGTGCCAGTCGACTGGTGCCATGTGGCAGTCGATTGGACTGAGTCAACTAGGGTTTGACTGTGGGAATTTGCCTAGCAGTCAACTGCCAGAGGTGGGAAGTCGACTGAGTGGCTGAGTAGTTGACTGATCTTGTGATCAGTCCACTGGCGCTCGGTTTTTCGGGCACATAATGGAGTCTAACTCGACTGCTAGGGTTAGCAGTCGAGTGGAGGCTTGAACAGTCGACTGATGGTCATAATCAGTCGACTGATTATGGATCCGTTGGATTTTTTCAGCGTGGATCTAGCTATTGTCTTATGACAACAGTGACATCAGTCGACTGATGGTCTCGAGCAGGCGACTGATCGGCGATTTCCAACACATATTGAAGCTTTAAATGGAGCTCGTGAAGGAGAAAAAATCTAGTGGTTCTTGAGGGCATTTGAAGCGATTTGCTGCTGCAAATCAGGGTCTCCATGTTCATTTCAAGTAACCAAGCGATCAAGCATTCGAAGAGCAATTATAAAGTAGTTTTCTTTACTTGTATTGTATTTCATTATTTTAATTGTTTTTATCCATTTCTTATTGTTGTAAGAATAGTTTGTAAGGGGTTTCTCCACCTTTGACTTGTGTCGAGAAGGAGTTATTGCATAGTGGTGTGTGATTGGCAACACTAGAGCTCTTTAGAGCTCGATCCGTGGAGTAGGAATCGTTCGGTTCCGAACCACATTATATCCTCGTGTTGTATTGTGTTTGTCCATTTCATTATCACTTTATTATTATTCTGTTGTGCGCTAATGAAGTTTGTAGATGCGATCATGAACGATTTCTATCGAGCAACTAATTCACCCCCCTCTAGCATTCCAACGATCTCCTACAACATCAAGCGGCAGTTGACTGATAACTTAAATTCTGAATTTCAGTTATCAGAAATGAAATTGCAAAACACATAAGTAATTATACGTAATTCAAAAAATTATGAAAATTCATACGTATAATACTTATAACACATACAATGGGTGAAAAATGTTTGAAAAATATTTTACTCATAAAATAGAGAAATTGACACAAAATTTCAAAAGTGAAGAAAAACTATAATTTTTTTAGCTCACTTCGTATCAACCTCATCAATGGTGATTGCTATCAAAAGATAGACTTCACCAACGTTTTCTAAAATGTTTTTGAAAACCTATATTGGATCATTTCTTTGGGCTCAATGTACATGACTTGAACATAAGCCTTCCCAATGATCCACCAATAGTAAAAGATGAGTTTGGGTTCATCTAGATGCAAAAATTATGCACCTTGAACTCAACTCATATCCTAGCATCTCACATGTATCTAGAGTGTATCAAACACACACAAGTCAATGTGATTGTGAGATGTGGATTTTGTTCATCCTAATCTAGGGTTTTATGCATTTTTCTAAGGCAACACTACTTGATTCCCTTATACATGGGACTTCAAGTCATGTCATAGTCCTTAAATCAATTTTAATTAGTTTAAATGCATGAATGATCATGACATAAATAATAACATAAATAAACATAGCCAATGATCATGATGTCATGACATATGATATAATCTAAATATACATGACATTAAAAATTAACCCTAAACATACTCATGACATTTTATATGATAAAGATAAATATGATGTCATGACATGTGATATGGCAAACAAAGCACGACAAATAAGATATAAAGGTATATAATACCTAAATTTCAATGTTAATTGTCATTTGTTATTATTAAGTCCATTTTTCTATATTGTCAATTATCTCCTAAGTGTGCCAAAAACTTAAAATGGCACACTACAACCTCTAAATCTAAATTGTGCCAATTTAATTGATTTTTCATAATCCCAAAAATATATTGGCACAACCTAAAATCTTTTAGGATCATAATTCAAATCTATTTCCAAGGTATCTATAAACTTGAAAATAATCTAAAGTGACACCTTCACTATGGTTAGGTTAACTACCTATCCATTCAAGGTTAGCACACCTAAACCCATCTAGCATGAATCGATTATGCTCCTAGGAACTCAATACCTATTGGAGCTCCTTGGGTTTACTAGGTATTCACTAGGGATAACTTCTCTAGATACCTCCTAATGACCCTCCTAGGCTTAGAAGCCTTGGTCATCTTGGTCTTGCCTAGGTTAACTCTAGGGGTGACTCCCCTTGTAACCTTCTTAGTGGCCTCCCTAGGTTTCCTTGAAACCCTAGCCACTAGGCACACACCTTGGTTACCCTTAGGGATGACTTCCCTAGTAACCTCGGTTTTTCTAGACCTAGTTTGAGTTCCATAATCAAATGAAACATTGTGGTAGGTCTCCTTGGGCTTAGATTTATGACCCAAACCTTTCTTGCCCTTGATGGACTCTTGTCTCCTAAAACCTAGGTTTTGACTCTTAGACCTAGATTTTTGCTCCTTTGACCCTTGAAATTGATTTTGCATTTTTGCAAGGGTCCTCTCAAGTTTTTCAAGCCTTATCCTCAAGGATTGATTTTCTAACTCTAATTGTCTGATTTTTTATTTTTCATCTATTCTTTGGATATGAGACTTCCTAGGCATGTGCCTATGGTTCTTTGGTTTAAAACCTAGATGGTCTTCTAATTTCTTAATAGATTTCCTAGGTAAGGTTTTTCTAGGAACACTAGTCTAAAATTTATCCTTATTTGTAATGTGGACATTTTTAGCTCCTAGACAATAGTATATACTATTTCTAACATTCTCTTTATGATAAATAGCAAGATTGCTAATATTATTTCTAGCATGCTTTTTTACTATAAAATTTAGAAGGTGCATTATTAAATTTTACCTTAGGGTTTGCCTTAGAGGCTCCCCCTACTTGTGATGCTCCCTCTTGGACCTTCTTCTTCCCCCTAGGGCATTGACTCCTAAAATGCCCTTTTTGTTGACATTTGAAGCAAATGATGTGCTCCTTGCTTTTAATTATTAGGGGACCAGCATCCTTGACCTTTGGCACCGGTGGAGCTTTCTTGGCTCTTTTCGGGCACTTACTCTTGTAATGCTCTTGCTCCCTACACTCAAAGCATATAATATGAATTTTATTATTTATTGAAATGCTTGAGTTACCTTCCATGGTAGGGGAGTCCCGAGCTTCCTCTTCCTCTCGACCGGAGGTAGATGGTTCTTCTTGTTGCTCCGGCATTGAGAATGCCCTAATCTCCTCCCCCTTAATCCTAGAGATGGAGGCTTCTTCCACCTTTTCTTCCTCTTCCGATCTAGATCTGGATGTTGATTACCTATCAACTTCCGAATCCTCACTTGCTTGTGAGGATGAGGATTCTTCTTCTTCGGGCTCTTGGACCGATTGAGGGTTCTCATGGAGCTTGGCCAATTCGCTCCAAAATTCCTTTGCATCCTTGTATTCTCCTAATTTGGACACAACATCGTTAGGAATTAAATCACTCAAAAATTTGATTACCTTATTACTCCTCTCGAATCCTTGGAGTTGTTCTTCGGTCAACTTCTTCATTTTGAGAAACTCTCCCTTAGGCCCTCTTGGAAATTTGAACCCTTCCATCAAAGTGGCCCAATCATCTAAGTCCATCATCATTATAAAATCTTCAATCCTCGCCTTCCATTAATTAAAGCCTTCTTGTCCATAGAAGGTGTACGAGACCAGTGTGTTGATGTTTCATCCCAACGTCTCTTGAAACTCCATCTTCTTCCTCTAGCGGTGCTCTTTTGGTTGTTAATCCTTGAAGAGCGGCCTCGCTCTGATACCAATTGTAGGGACCTTCGTGACTGCGAGAGGGGGGGGGGGTGAATAACGTTGACATTGCTTGATGGATTACGACCGTTCATGTCTATAAATCATGTTAATGCACAGCGGAATAATAACAATAAAAACAATAACACGAATACAAGCACACACACAACACCAAATATAATGTGGTTCAGAATTAAATGGTTCCTACTCTACGGATTGAGCTCTATGAGCTCAAGTGATGACAACACCACTAATAAAACTCCTTCTCGACAACACGTCGGAGGTGGAGAAACCTCGTACAATGAATTACAATAAGTAATACAAAGTGAAACAAGCAAATATAAGATGAATATACAAAACAACGTAAAGAAAACTTTACAATTATTTCTTTGGAATGCTTGCTTGTTGGTTGCTTGAATTGCACTTGGAGGCCCTGATTTGCAGCAACAAATTGCCCCAAAGACGTCCAAGTACCGGTGCCAAATCCTTCCTCCATGAGATTCCTTTAAAGCTGCTCCTTGGGTTGGATTTCGCCTAGCAGTTGACTGATTAGGACCATCAGTCGACTGGCCCTGTAGCCGTTGTGAGACAATGGCATGTGCCACATTAGATAAGTTCCAACGGACAGACCATCAGTCGACTGATTATACCCATCAGTCCACTTATAGCTCAATCAGTAGAGTGCTCGTAATGATCACTCGACTGAAGAGCATTCTGTGCTCGACATCCGGACGAGCAGTCGACTGATCTCCAGATCAGTCGACTAATGCCACCATCTGTCGACTACCCAATGCTGGCAGTCGACTGTTTCTTCTTGCAGTCAAACCATAGTTAACTCCCATTAGTCGACTGATCATAGTCCCAGTTGACTGATACACCTCAACCATGAGGTTTTAACCCAAGTATGGTGCCCCCATACTTGCTAGACCACCCTTAGCCTAGACCTAAGCCTTCTAGCCACCTCCGTCAGCCTCGTACCTATCAAATCGCTCTAAGTCATCCATGACTTGTTCATCCATATGCTAGCTTTCTGGTGCTTCCATCGACTATTGTCATGCTAATGGTGTCTACACCGCCAAGACACATTAGACTTACGCTGCCAAGACTTCGCTTGGACTTTACACTGCCAACCATTGGACTTATGCCGTCAAGACTCCCGCTTGGACTTTACACCGCCAATATTCCCCTTGGACTTCTCAAATGCCAAGACTCAAGCTTGGACTTTCCTTGCCAACCCATGTTGGACTTTCCCTTGTCAAGACCCATGCTTGGACTTTATATGCCAAGTACTCAAGACTTGGACTTTCCCAATGCCAAGTGTCCCAATTGGACTTTCCATGCCAAGTACCCATGACTTGGACTTTACCATGACAATCACATTGTTATATATTTTTGTCGAACATCAAAACATCGCTCCAGTCAAACTCGAGTTTGGTCAATTGTGACCTAGGACAATTTCACTAACAAGGGTATCCTAACATAGTTGAAATCAGGCTAAACAAACCTTGTTTTCCCGAAATCAAGCTTGGCAGTCAACTCTGTAGTCAACAGTCAACTTCCCTTGATGCCAGTCGATATATTTCTGCAAGTGTAGAAATCAGGTTCAGAAAATGAATTTCAGAAATACATAAGTAATTATACGTAGTTTAAAAAATAGTGAAATTTCATACTTATAATACTTATAATAATCATAATGGGTGAAAAATACCCATAAAATAGTGAGATTGATACAAAATTCAAAACCATTGATAACTTCAATATTTTTGACCTATTTTGTATCAACTTCTTCAATGGTGACTTCTATCAAAAGATCGACTACACCAAGGTTTTTCAAAATGATTTTAAAACCTTATATTGAACCATGGTCTATGGGCTTAATGCACATGACTTGTACATAAGTTTTCCTCATAATTCATCAATGGTGTAAGATGAGTTTGAGTTCATCTAGATGCAAGAACTATGCACCTTGAACTTAACTCATTTCCTAGCATCTCACGTGTCTAGGGTGTATCAATACACATGTCAATGTGATATGAGATATGGATTTTGTTCGTCCTAAACTAAGGTCTCATGCATTTTTCTAAGGCAATAATATTTGATTTTCTTATACATGAGACTTCAAATCATGTCATAGTCCTTACATTAATTTTAATTAATCCTAAAAGCATGAATGATGATTATGTCAAATAATGGTAGCATAAATAAAAATATGTGCCAATAATAATGATGGCATTAAATATAAGCCTAAATTACATGACATAAAAAGTTAAACCTAAGCATTATCATGACATATTATATGATTAAAATAAGAATATTGTCATGACATGTTATATGGCAATCAAGACATGACAAATAAAATATAAATGTATAAGAATACATAAATTTTAGTATTAATTTCCATTAGTTATGATTAAATTCATTTTGTCATATTACTACTTATCTCTCAAGTGTGGTAAAAATCCAAAATGGTACACTATGACCTCTAAACCTTAATTATGTCAATTTGATCAATTTTTCGACTTCCATGAATTATATTGGCACATCTTAAAATCCTTTAGGATATAAATTAAACTTCATTTCCAAGGTATCCCATAACCTTGAAAATGACCTAAAGTGTCAACTTTGCTATGGTTGGGTTAACTACCCAACCATTCAAGGTTGACACAACCTAACCCATTTAGCGTGAATTGATCACGCTTCTAGGAACCCAATACCTATTGGAGATCCTTGGGTTTATTAGGTATTCCTTAGGGATGACCTCCCTTGATACCTTCCTAATGACCCTCCTAGGCTTAGAAGCCTTGGTCATTGTGGTCTTGCCTAGGTTAACTCTAGGGGTGACTCCCCTTGTAACCTTCTTAGTGGCTTCCCTAGCTTCCTTGAAACCTTAGCCACTAGACACCTATCATGGTTAATCTTAGGGATGATCTCCCTATTAATCTTGGTCTTCCTAGACCTAGGGATGGTTCCATAATCGAATATAACACTATGATATGTCTCCTTGGGCTTAGGTTTGTGACCCAAAACTTTCATGCCCTTGGGTGGGCCTTGCTTCCTAGACCCTAGGTTTTGACTCCTAGATCCTAAATCTTGACCATTTGACTCTTGCATTTGATTTTGTATTTTCCTAAGGGTATTTTCTAATTTCTCAAGTCTTGAGCTCAAGACTTGATTTTCCAACTCTAATTGCCCAATCTTTGAATTTTCATTTAGTCTTTGGGCATGGTTCTTCATTTTAGGCATATGCCTACCCCTTTTAGGGTTAATGCCAAAATTCTCCTCTACCTTCCTAATAGTTTTCCTAGGTAGGATTTTTCTAGAATTATCAATCTCAAATTTCTCCTTAGTTCTAAAATTGCAAGATTTTGCACCTATGCAATAAAACCTATTTCTAGCATGCTCTTTATGAACAATAGCAAGATTACTCCTAGAATGATTTTGCCTATTACTTAAAGATTAAGCATTATTAAAATTTACCTTAGAATTTGGTTTAGAGGCTCCCCCTACATTTGATGCTCCTTCTTTACCCTTACTAGGCTTCCTCCCCCTAGGGCATTGACTTCTATAATGTCCCTTTTGATGGCACTTTAGGAACACAATGTTCTCTTTGCTCTTCTTAACGAGGACTCCGACATCCTTAGGCTTCTCATTTACTTTTGGTGTCGACGCTTTCTTCTTAGCCAATTTTGGGCACTTACTCTTGTAATGCCCGACTTCCCTACACTCAAAGCATATGATATGATTTTTATTTATGATCGAAATGCTTGAGTTACCTAGGGTGGTGGCAGGAAGAATTTGGTCCAATTCTTCATGGCTCCTGGAGGTAGAGGCTTCCTCTTGTTGCTCTGGCATTGAAGATGGCCTAATCTCCTCCCCCTCAATCCTAGAAGTGGAGTCTTCTTCTACCTCTTCCACCTCTTCCGATTCGGATGTTGATTCCCTATCAACCTCCGAATTCTCAAGCTCTTGCGATGAAGATGATGTGCTCTCTTCTTCTTGAGCTTTGGAAGATGAGCACTCCTCCTCTTACTTATCTTCTTGGATCGGTGTGGACCCTTCATTGAATTTTGCCAACTTGCTCCAAAGCTCCTTGCATCTATGTAATCACCTAATATAGATAAAACATCA
Source organism: Wurfbainia villosa (assembly GCA_025175895.1). Classification (NCBI taxonomy): domain Eukaryota; kingdom Viridiplantae; phylum Streptophyta; class Magnoliopsida; order Zingiberales; family Zingiberaceae; genus Wurfbainia; species Wurfbainia villosa. Next base: position 73,005,092 of record CM046000.1, on the reverse strand, counting down.
TTAGGAATTAAATCTTCCAAAAACCTTAATCTCAATCTTGAATTTTTAGCATTGCTCTTGGGTCCACTTTTTAAATTTGAGGACATCTCCCTTCTTATCCCTGGGGGGTTCAAAACCTTCCATGATGACGAACCAATTCTCTATATCCATCATCAAGAATGTCTCCATTCTCGCCGTCCATGCTGGAAAGTCTTCTTGGTCATATGGTGGAGGAACGTCGATGGCGTACCCCAATGAGTCCTTAGGCAGATCCATCTCCTCTAGCATTTGTTTCTCCCTCGGATGCGAAGCCGGTGAAGAGCGACCCGCTCTGATACCATTTGTTGGAACTTCGATGAATGCTAGAGGGGGGGTTGAATGGCGCATTCACATTGCTTGACAAAATTCGATTGCGTGCTTGCTAGAATTTGATTAGTACGCAGTAAAAATAATAGAAAAATATAAACAAAATACAAGCACACAAATACACACAATGTAATGTGGTTCGGAACCTTAGGGCTCCTACCCCACAGGGCAAGCTCAATCAGCTCTATTGATGCACACACCACTAATAAAACTCCTTCTTGGTGACACACTAGTGGTGGAGAAACCTCATACACAATATTACAATAGTAATACTAAAGATACAAGCGATTACAAAGATAAAAGAAAATACAATTAAAGAAAAACACTTTACAATAATGCTTTGAATGTTTGATCTTTGGTTTCTTGCGAAGTGTCTTGAAGGTCTAAATTGTAGCAGCAATTCCTCTTCAAATCGCCTCAATAACTATGACCAAAAACCTCCCATTCGAGCTCCTTTTAAAGTTGCAACTCAAGCTAATTTCTGCCTAGTAGTCGACTGCCAAAAGGCCCCAGTCTATTTCTCTTGTAGCCCTTGTCTCACAATGACTTAATCCATGTCGACATTCCAGCCAATAGACACACTAGCAGTAGATTGCCATTCCTAGTAGTCGTCTACTCAAGTTTGTAGCTGGCTGCTTAGTCGGCTACCGAGCATTCTACTTTTGTGACCAAAACCACCAGCAGTCGACAACCCTCCATGGGAGTCGACTGCTCATGGCCAATCGACTGCCCAATGCAGGTAGTTGACTGCCAAGGCTATTTGCCACAAATTGACTGATCATAATCCCAGTTAACTGCTCAATGTCGACCCCACTGCCAAGTGTCAAACACTTGACTAGTCGACTGGTCCATAACCCCAGTCGATTGCTACACCTCAACCATGAGGTTTACTAGTATGGTGCCCTCATACTTGCTAGACCACCCTTAGCCTAGACCTAACCCTCCTAGCCACCTCCATCAGCCTCACACCTATCGGATCCCTCCAAGTCATCCATGACTTGTTCATCCATATGCTAGCCTTCAGGTGCTTCCATCGGCTATGGTTATGCTAAGCTGGTCTACACAGCCAAGGCACATTGGTCTTACGCTGCCAAGACACACACTTGGACTTTATGCCACCAACCATTGGTCTTATATTGCCAAGACTCTATTGGAGCTGATACTTCAACATATGTTTTGGTGTTTGATAAATGTTGCGGTAAACCATGTTTTGGCAAGTACGAAGTCTTGGGATCAGGGTTTCAAATTGTCAGGGCAGTTTGGTGAGTTGCCAGGGTAGTGTTCGGAGAGTTGTCAGGGTAGTTCGCTAGGGTAGTTTGATTGCCAGGGAAATTTGATTGTTAGGGCAGTTTGCCAAGGTAGTTTTATTGCCAGGGCAGTTTGATTGCCAGCCCTGGGCGGTTTGGTATTGTGCCAGAGTAGTATGCCTGATTACAGGGTAGTTTTGTCATGCCCTGGGGGAGTCTGTTTGTGCAGTAGGCACCTAAGTCGAACTTGGGTTTTGATTATAGCAAACGATACAAAGTTAAGCTCATATCGTTATCTCACGAGCTGAATCGAGTGTGCAGAAGATTGATATAGCTGGAGATGAAGGCTAGCGACACCCGGAGGAAGCCGCGGTGGTCGGGCGACACTCGAGTGACTTCGGAGGGAGCCGAAGGAATCGAGTGGAAGGCCGGAAGCAAAAGCAACGCGAAAGTATCGAGGTAAGCTCGTGTGTACGAGCGTAAGTGAGGTCGTATCCTCCTTACGGGGATGATCTTAAGCGTAGATCCGACCAGAGACATCCCATCGATGATCCAGGTCGAGATCGGACGGTCGAAGGCCGTCGAAATAATGTTTTCTTTGAGCTAACTTTGCCCTGCAGCTAGCATCAGTCGACTTCCAGCTTGGAGGACTCGACGTCAAACGATCATTGCCAAAGGTCGGCACTTGACGATGATCGCCATCGATCGGTGATTATGGCCATCAGTCGACTGATGGTCAATGATCAGATTCGAGGAGTCAAGGCTTATCACCCCATTTCAAGGAGATTGGTGCTCAATTTTGATTGGCTAGCGTTCCTCTCGAAAAGGGGCTCAAAGGCTATAAAAGGAGGGCTTGTCTTAGGGTTTTTCATCAATTAAAAAGCTTCCAAGTGCTTCCGATACGCTCCAACTCTCCGACATCCCTACGAAGCCGAGAGATGACGACTAGAGCTTCAACCTCCATCCTTTGAAGTCGTCGGTAATGAAAGTTTGAATCATATTTCAGTTTATAAGTTGTTTTCATTTCGAGCTTTAAATCATATCAAGGAGAGGAGGAGTGTCCCTCTACCTTGAGCTTTTATCATCTTGTGTATCCGTCTAACTCCTACCTCCAACGAGGAGGAGCTTTCTAGTAGTTTGCCCTCCGTACGTGGTCAAGGACCACTAGGGCCTTGGAGTAGTAGCCTTCGGCTACGAACCAAGTAAAACTCTTGTGTCTATTGTCTCTTTTATTTTTTGTTTATCTTTCCGCTGCATATAAGTTTTTTTTTAAAATGAATTCGTACGAAAAATTTCTATCGCTATTCACCCCCCCCTCTAGCGATCCGATCGATCCAACAATTGGTATAAGAGCTGGGGGTTGCTAAGATTTGGTGAAACCACCAATCTAGCCATTTTTACAGATTTATTTTTCTTTTATTTCTGTTTTTTATTTATTTCGCTTTGTTAAGTTTTTCTCCCGCACTACTAATCCAAGACGCGAGTCTTGGTACTTGTTTTTGTGTTTTTGTCGTGGCTAGTTTCTTCGTCTTCGTCTCTTTGTGTCTTTTGTTCTAATGGCCCATCTTGAGGGTTTTAGCACCGTCTGACCTCAGTTTTACAACGGAGATGACTTCCGTTATTGGAAGGGTCAGATGGAATGCTTTCTCAAAACCCAAATCGAGATGTGGATCATAATCCAAATGGGTTTCAGACTTCCGACTAATGAAGTGGGTGACTCCTTGGATTATGATCAATGGACCATTGCGACAAAACGACAAGTCGAAGCCAACGCCAAGGCAACACAAATCCTCCAATGTGGCCTATCCAAGGAGGAGCTAAATCGCGTCGGCCCCTTCATAAGCACAAAAGATCTTTGGACAAAACTAGTGGAGCTACACGAAGGGACCGATGAAGCCAAGGTATGTAAGCGTGATCTTCTTTTCAATAAACTATATAACCTAAAAATGCAGGAACACGAGTCCGCAACGCAACTCCACACCCGTGTCCAAGACATAGTCAACAACCTACATGCAATCGGGCAAAAGGTCGAAAACCGCGACCTTATAAGGTATGTTCTAAACTCTTTTCCGAGGACTACCTTGTGGGCATCCATGGTCGACGCCTACAAGGTCTCCAAGGATCTTTCTAAAATTAGGTTAGATGAACTCTTTTCTAATTTTGAATTACATGAGCAGTCCAACTCGGAACCCGAGAGGGGTATAGCCTTGTTTGCAGGTTCAAAGAAGAAGAAAATCGCAAGCAAGCCACCACCAACCGAGGAGGAAGACGAGTCCGAAGAAGAAGTTGACCCGGAGTTGACTGCCGAACTAATGAACCTAGCCCGAAGGATAGCCAAGGGACGAAAGCGAACCATGACTCAACCCAACCAAGGTAAGCCTAAAAGTTCTAATATTAGGTGTTATGAGTGTAACAAGTTTGGACATATCAAGTCCAAGTGCCCCAAGCTCAACCACCAAGCACCTAAGCACAAGAAGGCCCTCAACGCGACATGGGAAGAAGCGTCATCCGAAGAAGACGAAGACCACGTCTTCATGGCGAAATAGATTGAGTTAGACACGGAGACCGAACCTGAACTTGAGTCAGAACCTGAGGATGACTCGGACTACGAAGCTACCTTCAAGTCAAGCCACGGATATGCATCCGGTTTAAAAGATACCCTTAAAGTGAGTCAAACTTTATTTAATACTTTACATAATACGGTTAGGTTTTTGTCTAGGAAATTATTTAAGTCCGAGTCCATGGTCGAGACCCTGGTTGAGGAGGTCAAACTCCTCAAACACAAGGTCTCCCTAACCTCTTCGACTAGTCAAGTTCGAGAAGAGAACCCAACTCGAGCTGAAAAGCTCGAAGTTGAGAACTCTCTCTTGAAAAGTCAAGTTGAAGATCTTAGGAACACGTTGGAAAGGTTTACTTCGGCATCCAAAGGACTTGACCTCCTACTTGGATCTCAAAGGGCCGTGTACAACAAGGCTGGACTAGGGTTTAACTCTAACATGACTAATAGGTCGTATATGACTAATAGGTCGTACAACAAGGCATGGGTTCCTAAGAACTTTTTGATTTCAACTCTAGGATCCAACCCGTACTGGGTTCCCAAGGACCAAATCCACTATGTGGATAGACCGAACCGATTCAACGGTCTAGGGGGAGCCAGTACAAAACATGTTTGTGCTTTAACTTAGAAATTGCATGCTTAGAATTTTTTTAAAAAACTTGTGAACTCACTTAGAACACGTACATAACCAACTAAAATCCTTCGAAAAGATTGAGCCTCGGGGAGCCTCTTTTCAAAAATAACCAGTTAGACTAGGAAATAGTCTTAGGTGAGTCAAGTCATCATTTTCTTGAAAATGGCTTTGTCTAAGGAAGTGTTCGATGATCCGATAAAAGAAGGCCCCTGTGCCTCGCCACGACCTGGAAGCCATGATCTTGAAAAGGTAAACTTGACAAGCCTAGGGTCAAATCCAAATGTAACATAAAATTACTTGAACCTAAATGCACTTAATCAACTTAATTGGAAGTCATCTCACAAAAAACACATAAGTATAACATGTTTGATCATATAGACACAGGTGAGATGACCTAGGTTTAACAACTTACAACCAATTTTTAAAAAAATAAAAATAAAAAAATCTAACATCCAATCCAACCACCTTGTGTGTAGGATCAATGGATGTTGGACAGCGGTTGCTCCCGACACATGACCGGGGATCAACTCAAATTCACGAAGCTTCGATTCAAACGACAATGATCGGTAGCCTTTGGGAATAACGGCAAGCTCAAAATCATCGGATCAGGTGATATCGAGCTTAACTCGAATTTTGTTATTAAAATTGTATTACTTGTAGAGAATTTTGAATATAACCTGCTTAGTGTAAGCCAATTATGTGACAATAACTATAAGGTCGTATTTTTAGAAAATGAATGTGTAATTAAAACAAATAAAACAGCTAAAACAATATTCAAAGGAACTAGGACAAATAACATTTATACAATTAACTTAATCAAATCCTCAGCCAAATGTCTCATGACACAGGAAGAGGAATCATGGTTGTGGCACCGACGACTCGGTCACTCGCACCCAAGACTCGTCCACAAGATGAGTCAGAGTGGCTTAGTCAGAGGCTTACCCAACCTCAACAATTTGGTTAATAAAATCTGTAATGCTTGTCAACAAGGAAAACAACCTAGGACACAACACAAGTTAACTAACCAAGAACGAACCTCAAGTGTACTTGAGCTCCTGCATATGGATCTATTCGATTCACATGGAGCCAAGTCACTCAATAGAAGTCAATATTGCTTAGTCATAATTGATGACTACTCCAGGTTTACCTGGGTTAGGTTCATCAAACATAAAAATGATACCCTAGATCAATTAATCAATCTATTCAAATTAATCGAGAATCAAAAAAACCTTAAGGTTAAAAGACTTAGAAGCGATCATGGTGGTGAATTCGAAATCAAAGGTTCACCGACTCAGAACCTAAACGGATACCACCATGAATTCTCTTGCCCTAGGACCCCTCAACAAAATGGCCTAGTGGAGCGAAAAAACCGAACTCTACAAGAAGCCGCTAGGACCATGTTGAACGAATACGACCTACCTGATAGGTTTTGGGCAGAAGCCGTTAGCACGGCTTGCTATGTTTAGAATAGGATCCTTATGGTAAAGAGGCACCTTAAGACCTCGTACGAGATTTATCACAATAAAGTACCCAACATCAAGTACTTTAGGGTATTTGGATGTAAAGTACATATCTTAAACACTAAGAACCACCTAGGGAAATTCAAATCCAAAACCTCCACTGGAATCTTCTTAGGATACTCAACCACGAGTAGGGCCTATAGGGTATATAACCACGATACCTTTAAAGTCGAAGAGACTATTAATGTAGTGTTCGATGAAGTACCCGAACCTACAAAACCCTTAATGACCCCAAGTGTTGAGCCCACTGATACCAAACTCATCTCCGACCCTGAGATCGAGTCTAATCCACATCAACCAACTTCTCTTGTCGACCAAGTGACAAGTGATCCGAGTCAAACTAGTGTTCAACCAAGTCACCCCATTGATCAAGCATTAGGTGACACAAACCCAACCCAATCTAGGATTCAGACTAACCACCCTATCGATCAAGTGATAGGAGATCCTAATCTAGGAGTTCGAACTAGAGCATCCTATAGGAACCTTAGTCAAATTTCCTTAATTTCAAAGATAGAACCCAAATCAATTGAACAAGCTCTTCTTGATCCCGATTGGATTATTGCAATGCAAGAAGAGCTAGCTCAATTTACTAGGAATGAAGTGTGGGAATTAGTACCACCACCTAAAGACAAAGCGATAATTGGAACAAGGTGGGTGTTTGAAATAAAGCTTGATGATAAAGGTGAAGTAGTTAGAAACAAGGCTAGGTTAGTCGCCAAAGGGTTTAGTCAAGTCGAAGGCTTAGATTACTGAAACCTATGCTGATAGCTAGACTCGAATCCATTCGAATGTTGCTAGCTTATCAGCACATCGAGGATTTAAGCTATTTCAAATGGATGTTAAGTCGGCATTCCTAAATGGATACATTAAAGAAAGTTTATTATGTTAGCCAATCCCCGGATTCGAAAATCTAGATAAACCCGACCATGTTCTAAAACTTAAGAAAGCTCTCTATGGACTTAAACAAGCTCCTCGAGCTTGATGCGAAGACTTTCAATCCATCTTAAGTCAAAAGGGTTTAACCAAGGCTTAGTTGACCCAACTCTCTTCGTAAAAACCTTAGGTAAAGAAATATTCATAGCTCAAATTTACGTAGGCGATATAATTTTTGGAACCTCTAACTCACCTTACTAAACGAGTTCGTTTCACTCATGGAAAGTGAGTTCGAAATGAACTTGGTAGGCGAGTTAAGTTTCTTTTTAGGTCTACAAATTAAACAAACTAAGGATGGTATATACCTATATCAACAAAAATACACTAAGGAGTTAATTAAAAGATTTGGAATGCAAGATGCTAAGATAATAAACACCCCAATGGCGATTAATGTTAACATAGGAGAAGACCTAGAAAGTAAGTCCATTGACTTAAAGTATTATAGGAGCGCGATAGGAAGTCTCCTATACTTAACTGCGAGTCGACCCGACATCCTATTCGCAGTAAGTATGTGAGCCAGGTTTCAAACCTGTGCTAAGGAGTCTCACCTAACCCTAGTTAAGCGTATCCTTAGATATCTTAAGGGTACACTTAATGTCGGTATTTGGTATCCTAGATCTACCGAGTTCGAACTAACCGGCTACTCCGATTCGGACTATGCCGGTAGTAAGCTCGATAGAAAGAGTACGAGTGGTTGTTGTCAACTTCTCGGCTCAAGTCTAGTGAGTTGGTGCAGTAGGAAGCAACACTGTGTTGCTTTATCTACAACCGAAGCCGAATATATCGCGATGGGTGAGTGTGTCACGCAGCTTCTTTGGATGAAGCACACTCTCCGCGACTTTAAGTTAGACTTTACGAATACTAAACTTCATGTAGATAACATTAGTTCAATTAATCTTACAAAGAATCTGATATGTCACTCTATGACCAAACATATAGAGGTCAAACACCATTTCATTCGAGAACATGTGGCCAACGGAGCCATACAACTCGAATACGTCGAATCGAAGTCTAACTTGGCAGACCTATTTACTAAACCCCTACCTGAAGCCGAATTTAGTCTATTAAGACGAAAATTGGGCATGTGCGTAATAAAATAGGTACTTGCAAATTATATGTTCTTACTACTATCTCTTTAATTTCATTTTTATGGAACTAGTATAGGACATACCTGAGATATCATGCACCTATAGATTTAAGGAGCCAATACATCTCACAACACATAGGACTAATGTGTTTGTCTACTTAGCCACTTAGATGGGCGTGAGATGTTAGGACCTTACTCCTAGTTCCAGATGTAGAGCTAGTGCATCGCTATGAACCACGGAGTATAATCATACATACTAACCGACTCTGACCAGGACTAGTTGATCTTTCATATCAATCTAGCCAAATATGAGTCAAACATTTTATAGATGAACTTATTTTCAGGATATTATTTTCAAAATAATTTGGAACATGCTTGGACTCTAAAATTAAAACTTATGTTTTTTATTCCACACATACCCTCACTCTTTTCGATATATGACAAAAGGGGGAGAAAAAGGCCAAAGTTAAGGGATCATTCTTTTAGTTAACTTGAAAAAGACCAAAGTTAAGGGATCATTACTTAACTTTTAGTTAACTTGTTCAAAAAGGTAATTTATTTAACTTTAAGTTAACTTGTCAACAAAATGGAAGTAAAGGCCAAGGTTAAGAAGTCAATTTTTTGATTTCTTAACTTAAAAAATTATTTTAAAACCTATGGCCAATATTAAGTGATTTCGGTTACTTAATTCTTTTTTAGTAGCAAATATCAAGGGGGAGAGTTAAAACTCTTTCTCAAGTACTCACCCTCGGTCAAGGGGGACGATTCCTCAAGGGGGAGCACTTGAAAAAGAGTTTTTATATACTTCTGCACATTCATGCATATCTCTTACTCAGTTTACTTAATGTACTTAATTTATTAAATTTGTATGTGGGTTTGCCATAAATCAAAAAGGGGGAGATTGTTGGTGCAGTAGGCACCTAAGTCGAACCTGGGTTTTGATTATAGCAAATGATACAAAGTTAAGCTCATATCGTTATCTCACGAGCTGAATCGAGTGTGCAGAAGATTGATATAGCTGGAGCTGAAGGCTAGCGACACCCGGAGGAAGCCGCGGTGGTTGGCCGACACTCGAGTGACTTCGGAGGGAGCCGAAGGAATCGAGTGGAAGGACGGAAGCAAAAGCAACACGTAAGTATCGAGGTAAGCTCGTGTGTGCGAGCGTAAGTGAGGTCATATCCTCCTTACGGGGATAATCTTAAGCGTAGATCCGACCAGAGACATCCCATCGATGGTCCAGGTCGAGATCGGACGGTCGAAGGCCGTCGAAATAATGTTTTCTTTGAGCTAACTTTGCCCTGCAGCTAGCATCAGTCGACTGCCAGCTTGGAGGACTCGACTGCCGTCAAACAGTCGACTGCCAAAGGTCAGCACTCGACTGATGCTGCCATCAGTCGACTGATTATGGCCATCAGTCGACTGATGGTCAATGATCAGATTCAAGGAGTCAAGGCTTATCACCCCATTTCAAGGAGATTGGTGCTCAACTTTGATTGGCTAGGGTTCCTCTCGAAAAGGGGCTCAAAGGCTATAAAAGGAGGGCTTGTCTTAGGGTTTTTCATCAATTAAAAAGCTTCCAAGTGCTTCCGATACGCTCCAACTCTCCGACATCCCTACGACGAAGCGCTGCCGAGACGACGACTAGAGCTTCAACCTCCATCCTTTGAAGTCGTCGGTAACGAAAGTTTGAATCATATTTCAGTTTATAAGTTGTTCTTATTTCGAGCTTTAAATCATATCAAGGAGAGGGGGAGTGTCCCTCTACCTTGAGCTTTTATCATCTTGTGTATCCGTCTAACTCCTACCTCCAACGTGGAGGAGCTTTCTAGTAGTTTGCCCTCGGTACGTGGTCAAGGACCACTAGGGCCTTGGAGTAGTAGGCTTCGGCTACGAACCAAGTAAAACTCTTGTGTCTATTGTCTCTTTTATTTTTTGTTTATCTTTCCGTTGCATATAAGTTTTTTTTTTAAAATGAATTCGTACAAAAAATTTCTATCGCTATTCACCGCCCCTCTAGCGATCCGATCGATCCAACAGAGTCCCCGCCAGACGAAAATCCGACAGTATCTCCCCTGTACTGGTGACAATACCAAACTTTTATACAAGGCCTACACGACCACTATACATCGGTCAACACGACTGGAACCCAAACAACACACGCAGGTAATAAGGCCTCAGGCCAACAATTAAAATAAATGGTAAACAGTCTACAATCACTATACTTACCCCTTCTGCCATCTGGGCAGGAATACCCAACCAAAATCAATCGAAATATAATCCGAATAAAGGTCAATAAGGACACCAAAAATCCACTTCAGTCCTAAACATATCTTCTAATCCAAATATCCAAAACCATAAAATGAGTAATTATTAAACTTTCGCGATGAGGGGGTTTGGCAGCTGGACTCTCCTAACAGCTTCATCCTGAAACAGATAAAAATCAACGGGGTAAGTTCAAAGAATTTAGCGGATAATAGTCGATATGCATAGCAAGATATAGCTAACAATAAGAATCATGATAGTACAGTCTCACATATAGGGTATGCAAGAAAGAAATACAAAATGACTGTACTTACCTGAATCTCCTACCCTGATATAGGAGCATGTGCCATACTATAAGAGATAAAGTCATCACCATATACAAATATGAATCCTGTATGCATGACAATCATATGCAACATCCAAGGCATCAATAAAAATATAGCAAACACAATACAAATGCTATCCATGCAAAATGCATGCCGTGTAAATGACATGGTCACCCCTGACGCCAGTCAGTCGCCTCACACGCGATGGTGAAGCTGAGTGGGTAGGGCTATGACAACTGTGCACTCTGCCATCACTGCTCTTGAGTGACTGAGTGGATAGGATGCTGTCAGAGTACACCTATCCTCCTACTCCAAACAGAGTGGGGGAGCTAAGCTCTCATCTCCCGGTGTGATAGAACAGAGGAGGGATCCTTGCCCGCTACCATGCTGCCTCATCGCTACCCATGAGCGGACCAGCGGAGCCTGATAGAGCAACTGCACACACCCTCCTGATGTACCACTAACCCATGAGTGGCAGCGTGTGCAGGCCATGTAACTAGCTGCGGGCTTCACTATAAAGGAACCCCGTCCAGTCAGCATGCAATCATGCGAGATGGTGCATGATACTAAAGCATGTAAATCCAACTAAAAATACCTATCCGAATGATATGCACAACCAATAAGTACATATCTATGATCCAAGTAAAACAGAGAATATATAATCATAACCGATCAAATGCATGTATCAAGTAGGCACAAAAACATACTAGGCATATAAACATGAAAACTATTGCAAGCTATCCTAACTAGAATATCAACATGACTATATCTAGGAGATAAGTCAAAATATCCGCTTGATAAAATGCCCGAGAAAACCACGAAATCGTCATGACCGTGGTCCTGCCTCGTGAACGAAACATGCATAGAACATAACTATTGTTAAGCACAAAAATACAATCCACCGACAAATCGAATACTTAATCGATTTCTTACATAACCAATTAACCCAAAAGCTTAATAAAATCTCGATCACCTTCCACCTAATATAACGGTCTTTGCGTCCAATTACTCAAATATGATTTCACAACCCCTATCCTCATGTGTACAACATCCAAACAAAACCTCACAGCTAACTCACCTAAAGTAGATCCATTCATCGTTCCAATCCACCCTGTTGTCGCTGCCCTTGTCTCACAAATCGACATCAATGTTATATTCAACCACATTGATCCCAACTGTCGTGAACAGAACACTCCAAACTCCTTTCCAGCTCCCATATAGACACGCACAACCATCACAAAACCTCGTCACTCCTCCACAGCCGAACAAACTCCACCCAATCACGATTACAGGAAATCAGAAATCAACCACAAGGAAAGGAAAGATCGATCAGCTTACCAACCGTTGGAACCTCCACCGGCAGCAATCCCCTAAAATCGGCAGCCCTATTCACCGGCTGCGATTGGTGCTCACAATCCCTCTTCACCGGAAAAAAAATCCAACGCCTATGCCCCTGCCCTTGCTCCAGCAAAAATCGCACGACTAGGTTTAGCACTCATCCAAAAATCAAGAAGAGGGTCGACCCCTTACCTTGCTACCGGTAGAAACTCATTGAGAAGGAGAAGATGGCGAGCCGAGGCAGTGACATTGCGGTGGCTACGGACATAGGTAAGGGCAGCATTGCCGGCGCTTGCGGAAGAGCGAACTACGGTGACGGGGGCAAGTGGAGAAAGTGACCGCAGGCTCGAGCGGCATCAGTGGCAGCGAAGCCGGCGCGTGCGGCTGCGGACGGCGAGCGCGCGAAGAAGAAGCAGTGATCCGGTGGCCGCGGACTGTGGGTGGCGACACGAGGAAGAAGGCTCGGCGGCGGTCAAAGGTGAGGAGCTGGAGAAGAGCGGCAGCCTGGTCATCGGTGGAGAAGGAATTGCAAGAAAGAAACAGGGTTAGGTGCGGCGCGCATGAGAAAGGAAAGAGGAAGAGAAGTCGGTCGGAAAAAGGCTCTGCGGCCCGCGGGGGGCGGGGGTAAGAAACCGTCGAGAAAAATTCGCGATCGGGAAAACTAAACCTAGGTTTAGGTATTTGAAACTTTAGGTTAATGTCACCAATTAACCCCCTTGAATAAACTCCACCAAAGTCTATTTATTTTATCCCCATGAATATCTTGGACGGGCTCCGTTTAAATCCAAAAGAATTTGGGAAAAAATACTAAAATTTCTTAAAAATCCCAAAAAATTTCTAGGATTATTTTCTTAATTATTTAACCATTTTATTTTAGTATTTTAAATTTTTTGTATCTTACAAGTTTGACGTTGCTACAGAATTTCCAGGGGAGTTATGTTTAGCCCAGGGCAGTTTGGTAACGCACCAGAGTAGTTTGGCTGGCTCATACTTTGCTCCAGGGTAGTTTGACACTGCTCTAGAGATTCCAGAGTAGTTTGGTTCTAGGGCAGTTTGACACTGCTCCAGAGCTTCCAGGGTGGTTTTGTTTACTTTACAGAGCAGTTGGCGTAATCTGCCGAATCCTTGTATTGACAAGATGCCTTTTGGTATGTGGTAAACTAAGGGGAAAAGGAGTATCCTGAAAAGACCAAGTTGGATAATTCCTTGGTAGACGGGAAATCCAATGGAGGAACCTTGGTGAAAAGTCCAAGAAGGGTAAATTCCTTTGCAGAAAGTCCTTGCGGAAGTGGCAAGGTGAAAAGTCCAAGGACGGTAAATTCCTTGGCAGAAAGTCCTTGCGAAAGTGACAAAGTAAAAAGTCCAAGAAAGGCTGAAGGCCGAAGTCTTGGCAAGTAAAGGGGCTCTTGGTAGAGTCATTACTAGGCATATTTCAGTCTTAGAGCTGACTGAAATAATGGGACATAAGGACAACAATGAGCTGACAACTCGACTATTGCCCTTACTATATGCATTCAAGTTAATGTCTCAACTGGTCTTTAGTTCAGTCGAGGCAGTGACTTGACTGATCACAGTCTACAACTAGCGCTAACAAATGACACTCAAAAAGTTGCTTAAGGAGTAGCAATCGAGTCAACGCCTCAACTGATACCAGAATGAAGCAAGCAGAAGTAGTGCACAGATGCAAGGTAGGCTCAATCGATGCCGCGACTGGACTACAAAAATAGTGCATAGACACAAGGCAGGCTCGACCGATGCCTTGACTGGACTGCAGAAATAGTGCACAGATGCAAGGGAGGCTCGACCGATGCCTTAATTGGACTATAGAAATAGTGCTCAGATTCAAGAAAGGCTCGACTGTTTTTTCGATTGATGGGAGATTGGAATCTCGATTTCAGCAAGAAATCGTCTCTATTTTTGATGCGTGGACAAGCTGGAATGGCAAGAATTCAAACTCCAACGTTCTGCCAGAGATTTCGCTGTGGAAATGGACATCCAAGCTTAAGTGTGGTCAGTCGAGAGAAAGCTTCGGATAGGCTGTGTTCTATAAAGCTCATGCCACAATGCAAACAAAAGGATAAGAAAAATGAATGAGAACTATGAAGAAGAAAACAACGATTTGATCTCTCTCTGCGCTCGCAAAGACAGGAACCTCGCTACGCTGAAATGTCATGATACTGCACAAAGTAATCTTCATTCCGGTGCTCTCTTCTTCCGCCACAATTGAGGAATTTTTTCTCTGTGCCTTCAACTTCTATCATCTCTGTGCTCAATTCCTTCTTCCTGTGCCTCTACTACATCCACAGCTGCGTCATCCTTGTCTTCCCTGTGTCACAGCTGGAGCTGATCTGATCATGATAAAGCGTCGACAAAGATAGTAAATTTATTATCTGTAAAAGCTTATTAATTGTTACTTACTTTTATTGCTTACAATCTCTGTAACTATAAAAGCTTTAAGAGGTTTCTTCACCCTCGAAGCTTAGCTTCGAAAAGGGGAAAACTAGTCGTAGGCCTTGGACTAGCAGCTCTAGGAGAGAGCTGTGAACCAAGTAAAAAATCAACTGCATCTTTCCTTAATTTCATGACCTTTATATTCTGCTTTGTCATGGTTTTTCGTATTCTTTGAACTTTAGTTAAAGTTGTATTCTTCGTGCCTTCTCTCTTAGCTACTTTCATAGATTTAATTTTCCACTGCGTCTTCTATTTTTTTTTAAGGGTACCCCCCCCCCCCCCGCCTTCTTGCATACACGGTCCTTACAAGTAGTAACAGAGCAAGGGCTCTAATTACCCAATTTAACAACCGTAGAGTTTAACTATGAAAGAGGGTTACAGTACAAACCAACCTCTATTTTTTTATTGAACGAATTTCCAATATTGGAAAAGTCAGATGGAGTACTATCTCATGACTGAAATAGAAATGTGGTTCTCTGTTACGGTGGACTTCATTACTTCAGTGGATAAAGTAGGTAAGTTCTTAGGGTCTTCTATTTGGACAAATGAGCAAAAGTGCAAGGCACAAGCTAACGCTAAAGCTACTGTAACATTACAGTGCGGCCTAGCAAAGGAACAACTTAATAAAGTTGGTCCTTTTAGCAGTGCGCAAGACCTGTGGAATAAGCTACTTGAGCTGCACGAGGGTACTAGAGACTCTCGTATAGCCAAGAGAGACTTATTCCTAAGCCAACTCCGGAATTTCACTATGAAGGACACTGAGACTGTCAGTGAACTTCATGGGAGATTCAAGGAGTTGTTGAACAGTCTCCACTCTATTGGAGAGAGTGTTGAGAACCGTGATTTAATCAGATATGTACTCAAGTCATTTCCTAGAAATGTCTTATGGTCATCCATGGTGGATGCCTATAAGGTATCAAGGGATCTATCAACTATCAAAATAGATGAATTGTTTTGTGAAATGGAATTGCGTGAATAGGCTAACAAAGGTCAAAAAGAGAAGGGTATGGCTTTGCTTGCAGGTGATCAAAGCAAGGAGGGAAAGAAAAAGAAGGAGAAAAAGAAGGAGAAAAAGAAGGAGTTGTCTTCATCCTCGGGCACGGAGTCAGATGGAGATGACGAGTCCTCATCCAACGAGATGGCCAACTTCGTGAGAAAGATGATGAGGAGAAGCAAGAGGTTCAACAAAAAGAAAGGTAAGCAGGTTGAAAATGGAATTGATAAATCTAATATAGTGTATTATGAATGCAGTAAGAAAGGACACTTCAGAAATGATTGTCCTTGTCTCAAGAAGAAGGAGGAAAAGAGGAGAAAATGAAAGGCATTGAGAGCAACATGGGATGAGTCATCATCCAGATCATCAGAAGAAGACAAAGTCAGATGACACACTGCACTAGTGCTGGAGGACTCCAGGACAGATTCAAATTTGAAGGAGGAATCATCATCAATGGATGATGATCAGATAAACTCAGAACTGGAAGATTGTTATAAAACTATTGCTTATTTAGATGATATACTAGATAAATCTAAATGTAAAATAAAATCTTTAAAAAAATGAATTAGCACATCTCAAAAATCTTAAGGAGCATGTAGTAGAATATAGTGATGAATTTGATAAAATTAAGGATGAAAACACAATCTTGAGACCACAGGTGAATGATCTCAAGTGTACCCTTGAGAAGTTCAATTCTATCTCTCGAACGCTAAACATGATTCTAGAATCTCAGCGAGCTGTTTACAACAAAGCTAGAATAGGTTATTGACCTAAGCAGTAAGAACATAGCTTTATTTCTTTAGTTTCTAGAATCCTTGATAAGAAGAAAATAGCTAAGGCATGGATTCCTAGGAAATACATTTTAGAAGCTAATGAACCCAATATTTGGGTTCCAAAATCGTTTATTTGTTGTGTATTGTAGGCATCAATTAAGGGGGAGTGTCCATCGACCTGGTTCGTAAATAGTGGATGCTCCAAGCACATGACTGACAACAAAAGGCTATTCTCCACATTGGAAAACAAAAGTAGAGGTACAATTTCATTTGGAAATAGCAGTAGATTAAAAGTTGTAGGTATAAGAGATATTCATGTTTCAGAGTCTTTCATGATTAGAAATGTATTGTTAGTTAAGAACATGCCATTTAATTTATTAAGTGTGAGTCAGTTGTGTGATGTTGGATATAGAGTTGAATTTAATTCAACTTAATGTCTAGTAAAACACAATAGCTCAGATAGTACCATGTTAGTAGGGATTCGAAAGGAAAACATATATCAAGTGTCCTTTAATAATGCTACTAATCTTTCTGCCAAGTGTTTTGTATCTAGAATAGATGAGTCATGGCTATGGCACAGAAGGCTCACGCATGTCAACCTGAAGAACCTAAGAAGACTAGCTGGGAAAGAGATAGTGAGAGGACTGCTGCTACTCAAGTTTTAAAAAGATAGGTTATGCGATGCTTGTCAAAAAGGTAAGCAAAAGAGGGCCTCACACAAGCCCAAAAACATTGTGAGTACCTCTAAAGCTTTAGATTTACTGCATTTAGATCTGTTTGATTGTATTACTATTAAATCTCTCAATGGTAGCAGATACTGTTTAATAATTATTGATGATTACACTAGATATACTTGGATGTTTTTCTTGAAACATAAAAATGAAACTCTTGATATTTTTATCTCTTTTAGTAAAAGAATTGAAAATGAGAAAAATACAACCGTTAAAACCCTTAGGAGTGATCATGAATAGGAATTTGAAAATGCCCGATTTAAGGACTATTGTTTAGAAAAGGGTATAGGCATGAATTTTCAGTTCCAATAACACCCCAATGAAGGTTGAAGCTTCGCTTGGGTCGCTTGTGCATGGCGATCCTATCTTGCATCCTCGGATAAAAAAAAATTAATCCGGACGAAGATGGATTAACCAAGCAATCGATCCATCATCGTGCTATTCGATTTGAGTGGTCGCTTGAACAAACTTATTGTTCAAGCAACCTAACTCTTTTCCTCGATTAGCCGCAGAATAGATGATGTACGGATCACCAGTTTTTGCATTTATCTTTGGGATCCATGATCATACAATTATAATCCAATTACATAGAACAAGAAAGTAAACTAAACAAGAATTATACCTCTTGTTTACCTCTTGATCTTTTATTGTATGACCAATCCTCTTCTTGGACGTCGTGTGGGCTACGATCCTCCAAGAATCGAAGCCTCCTAGATCTCGTATCTTCCCTTTTTTTCTCACTCCAAACAAGGGAAGATGACTAAACTTTTCTTCTCCTATCTAGTGCCGACGACCAAGCCTCATTGCTTGGTTGTTGCCGCCGGCTAAGGAGAGGGAGAAGTAATTGGCATCGGAATTTCCAATGGAGAAGGAACCGCCGACCCTAAGAGAAGGAAGGGGAGGTAAAAGTGCCAACCAAAGCTTGAAGGAAGAAGTCGCTGGCCAAATGAAGGAGGAGAAGAACAAAACCTAAGCCTCCAACCTTGTTGCTGCCGACCATATGAGGAGCAAACCCTAGCAACCAATGCTTGCCGCCCCAAACCCTAGCACAACTCCAAAACAACCCTATAAGCTCTTCCACGCCCAAGCCTCTTCCATCTTATTTATAGATCTCACCCAAGCCTCCTTTTAATTGTGTACGTTGGATCTAGGCTTTGTGAGAGTTTTAATAGGCTACAATAGAGACCATGAGGAGGAGTTGGATCTTTGCCACCCAATGGATCTAAACCCGATCCATAAATGATGATCCATTCCACTAAAGCGATCATCATTGATCTACCTCACAAACCCCATAATTATATATGGGCTCCAAATATTAATTGTACAAATATCTCCCTATGTTTAAGATATCGAATGTTCGTTAATTAATTAATTTACTGACAATTAATTAATTAACATCTAACTCCATGAGTAGTACCACTCAACCTTATCATCATGTTGGACCAAGTCCACCTGCAGGATTTACATGATGATCCTTATGAGCTCCTTAAGGGGACATCATCATCCTAATACATAGGACATAGTTTCCTCATATAATCAAAGGCACACCATGTAAATAATATTATTTCCCAACTTATCGGGCCTATCGATTCAACACATAAATCTCGCCCATTTGCAAATCAAAGAAATAAATATTAAGTACATGTGCCCGTTATTATATCGGGATTAAGAGCATGCACACCATAATATCTGAGGTCTGATTCAATTATGTAGTCATCAATAAATTGAATCACCTCTATGTCGGTCTAGCTCAATACACACAAAGTGTACTAGTATAATTCTATGGTCAAGATAAACCAATACCAAATTACACTACAACCATGCCGATGGTTTGTTCAAAACCATCTTGGTTCTGAGCCTCTACTTATACTCTACAAGTAACTAATAATATGATCTTCTGTGTGATACCACACACAATGTTATCTACAATATAAAGTATTAGACAATATGTATAACTATAAATATGTAAACAATGATCATGTTATTCTTATTCAAAAATTAAGATGTCCATACAAAGACAAGGCTTTCAGTATACATCCCAACAATCTCCCACTTATACTAAAAGACTATGCTGCCATCATACTGCCATACATCTGATTCCCATTCCCTCCACATGCCTATCAAAAGCTCTCGTTGGAAGGGCCTTAGTGAAAGGATCTACCTGATTATTCTCTGATGCAATCTTGGCGATATCAACTTCTCCTCGCTTTACGATCTCTCGTATCAGGTGGTACTTGCGCTCTATGTGTTTACTTGCCTTATAGACTCGTGGTTCCTTCGAGTTTGCAACTGCACCATTGTTATCACAATAAATTGTGATAGTTCTGGGCAAACTAGGAATCACATCCAAGTCCATCAAGAAGTTCCTAAGCCATACAACTTCTTTGGCTGCCTCAGAGGTTGCCATATACTCATCTTTCATGGTGGAGTCCACCATGCATTTCTACTTTACACTCCTCCATACAATGGCTCCACCTCCCAAAGTAAACACAAAACCCGAGGTAGACTTACTGTTATCCCTATCTGATTGGAAGTCAGAATCTGTGTGACCCACAGCGAGTAATTGATCTGCTTGGTATACCAGCATATAATCTCTAGTTCTTCTTAGGTACTTCAATATATGCTTTACCACAGTCCAATGTCCCTGTCCTAGATTACTCTGATATCTGCTAACCATGTCCATGGCAAAGTAGATATCCAGCTTTGTACATAACATAGCATTCATGAGGCTTCCTACCGCTGAAGCATAAGGAACCACCTTCATCTCCTCTATCTTCTTTGATGTTCTAGGACACATCTCTTTAGATAAAGGTACACCATGTCTAAAAGGTAAAAAACCTTTCTTGGAGTTCTGCATGCTAAAACGGGCCAAAATAGTGTCTATATATGAAGCTTGAGATAAGCACAACATCCTTTTCTTGCGATACCTTATAACTTTGATCCCAAGGATGTGTCCCACTTCTCTCAAGTCCTTCATATCAAAATGTTTGGACAACCATACTCTTATGTCTGATAACACTTTAACATTATTTCCAATGAGTAAAATGTCATCTACGTATAGTACAATAAATGTTGGGTTTCCTCGGCTCTGCGGCAAATTTGTGTTCAAACATGTTTCGTAAACATGTGCACAGTGGAAGAATTAAAAAGCAATAAATCTAATTTATTACAACACACACATCACACGCATGCATAGTACAACATGTGTAGACATAATCACAGTTTCAAATTTTACAATAAAAGGAAATCATACTAGTTATACCTAACGTATCAAGTGCAGCGGGAATGACATCAACTGGAGAAACTAATCTCACAAGTTATGGATATGTGATATCAAGTTGACACATGGGTACATATTAGAGACTATGTACTAAATTGACCCTCCATGAGAATGTTTCATAGATATATATGAGTGTCATAAATATTCTCATGTGACTATTGGTATGAATAGTCCATAGACCTAAAGTCACTACGGTTCCCTACATAATGAGTTGTATACTTTAGCTTCGTCAAACGTCACCCATAACAAGGTGACTATAAAGGCGATTACTGGGTATGCAATAAGTTATGCTAAGGGATGTGATTGATGTAGATGGGATCTATCCCTTCCATATATCGGAAGTGATATCTATGGGCCCCTTGATAGAGTAGGACTGCTAAAATGCATGGTCATGCTCAAATAAGTCAATATGAGATGTTGAGTTTATTTGGTTGAATATTCTACTTGGAGATCAAGAAACCCATGATTGATAAGAGGATGACATCTCGACATTCTCATCACTTGGGTAGAAATGATGTATTGCTAGATGCCGCTCATCGCTTGTCTCTAAAAGGGTTTTAGAAACATTACCAATGTTACGAGAACCTATTGGGTCACACACTTAGGATATGTGAGTTGGAGATGGCTCATGTGATGAGCCATTGGGCCATCGGGTTGAGTCTAATGTAGATTAGACTCAATGAGTGGGACACAAGGTATACCCAATGAGTTTGACTCGAGTTAGACTCAAGTCAAATTCCGATTGAGTAGGACTCAATGTATATCCAATAAACTTGACTCGAGTTAAACTCAAGTCCAATTCTGATTGAGTGAGACTCACCATAAAGAAGGGTTGCATGATCATTAAGATGGGATTAATGAGATATTAATTCCATGGAAACCAAGAGTCACAAACCCTTCATAATCAATGGTTGAATATAAAAGGGATTTGATGAGACTTTTGAATTGGGTGTTTTTCGTGTGATCTTCTTCTTCTTCTTCTTCTACCTTCTTGGCCGAACCAACCTAGTTGCTAGCACTATAGTTTGGTTCCTCTCCATCTCACAGTTTGTGTGGATACCGTGAAGGCATGGACATCCTGACCGCGCTAAGATTCAAACACCTTGAACACAAGTGTTGCTGACGGGATTGCGAATGACACACATCGAAGGTAACTACGATTCTCATAGGATAGAATCGATAAAACGAGTATGGTTTTTCGCATGGATCATTGGAGAGATCTTATTTTTCCGCTGCTTAGTGCTTGTAAAATGTTTTCGAGTGTGCTTAGATTCCCTACAATAATTTCTTTGAATCTTGAAAGCAAAGAAAGTACATTTTCTCCTTTATCTAGTTTTATATTGTTGAGTTGAGATTAGAGAAGGTCCCTTCTTGCTAACTTAGCTTCGGATTGCCTTCATGAAGCTCCACTAGCTTCTCCCACATCTCCTTAGCACTAGTGCACTCTCCAATCCTATTGATTTCTTGTTGAGGGAGCACGTTGTAAAAATGGTGCTTGGCTTTTGAATTTGCAAGGTGCTCCTCCCTTTGCTTCTTAGTCCATCTCGATTTCTCTAGTAGTCTCCCTTCTTCATCCCTAGGAACTTCAAAACCGTTTTCCATAATAAGCATGATGTCGAAATTGATTTCGAAGAATACTTCCATCCGTTTCTTCCACCACGAGAAGTCACCTTCAAACTTGGGTAGATGGATGTTCATGCCGGTCATTTCATTGTTGTGCTTGTTGCAGCGGTGAGTCCGTTGACAAGCAACCTTTGCTCTGATACCACTTGTTGGAGGATCGTGGCCCAACTAGATGGGGGGTTGAATAGCCTTTCTTGTACGATGGACTTCATTCATTTTAATCATCTATACAAATCGTTAGCACGACAGAATAATAAAACTAAAGTCAATTAAGAGCTAAAACAAAGTAAAGATGAAAGAAATGCTAACACAATTATTTAACGTGGTTCACGACCCTTGTTGCTAATCCACAGACAATTTGTATGGCGAATCACTCCCTAAAATCCAATCACTAGTCTCTCCTTTAGCCTAAGCAAGGTGGAGGTAAACCTTCTTACAAGAACTCACTCCCTCTTACAATAGAATAGAGGTAAGCATAAGAAGAGGAGTGGAAAACCGTGTAGAACACTTAGGGAGCACTTAGGAGTAGAAGCATTAGCATCTCCAAGGACCTCACTCCTCTTTATAGATAGAAGAGATTTCTTCCCGTTGGGCATGCGACAGTCGACTCCTACATGTCACCAGTCGACTACCACCATTCCAACAACTTTTGACCACATCAGATCACGACCGTTGTAGTCCAACGGTAGCCTTGGCAGTCGATTGCTTCTATCAACAGTCGACTACTGCCTGCGTAGCTGACTAATTAGTCAGCTACGAGAGGTTCTGTGCTAGCGACCACCTTCAGCAGTCGACTACCATTCCTTGACAGTCGACTGTGCTAGTGAAAGCCCTAGAGCCAATCATGTGATGATTGTTGTATGGACTTTATTGTATCATATTCCTATTTATAAAGGCATGGTTATTATATTTACTTGTATTGGTGCCAAATAACTAAATATAATAATATCCTTGAGTAGTAGGTTCTTATCTATATCAATCGATTGGTTGAATCGATAATGAGATGATATAGAGAACACTACTCTTAATCATTCCTAGTCGAGTATTAACATTCAGGGACAACGTTAATGCGTAGAGACTAGCATGTAGGTCAACACGATGACTTGATCTCACAAGTCATGGATATGAGATATCAAGTTGACACATGGGTATGCATTGGAGAATGTATACTGAATGACCCGCCATGAGAAAGTATCATGGATTGTTATATGAGTGTCATATACTTTCTCATGTGGCTATTAGTATGACTATTAGTCCTTAGACCTGAAGTCATCATGGTTCCCTACAAAAGGAGTTGCATACTTTGGCTTCGTCAAACGTCACCCGTAAATGGGTGGACTATAAAGGCGATTACTGGGTATGTAACAAATTATGCGGAGGGATGTGAGTGATGTAGATGGGATCTATCCCTCCTATATGACGGGGGTGACATTGATATTCTTGATAGAGTGAGACCATGAAGTGCATGGCCATGCCCAAATGAGTCAATATGAGATATTGAGCTCATTTGATTAGAGTGAGTCTACTTGGAGTTCAAGATATAGATTGTACCAAGGATGACATGGTCTATGCCTCAATTGGTCAATCTAGATGTCAAGGATAGAGGGACATTGTCACATATTGTGAGAGTCACAATTAGTAGTCACAAAGGTGATGTTGGAGCTCAACATTCTTGTAACTTGGGTAGCAATGATGTGTTGCTAGATACCGCTCATTGCTTATGTTCCTAAATCGGTTTAGGGACATTGCCAACGTTACAAGAACCTATAGGGTCACACACTAAGGCTACGTTTGGTAGGACGTAATGTAATCCAAGTTGTAATGGAATGCAATGTAATCTTGATTACATTACTATGTTTGGATACAAATTGTATGTAATCTTGGATTACAAAGGTCATTACATTCTATTGTTTGGTGTCCATTACAAAGACGATAGGAATGGATTGACGACAATGACGTAGACAACGACGACGATGATAACGGCCAACCGGCGATCGACTGGTCGGGCGGCGATCGACCGACGACTGGCTGTTGATTGTCGGCCGATCCCCGTCACCGGCCGGTCACCACCGATCGCCGGTGGCCGACCGCCATCAGTCGCCGACCGAACGTCGCCAGTCGTCGACCGACCTCCGCAGGTCGCCGGTCGATCGTGGTCGGTCGTCGGTCGACCGCCGTCGGTCGGCCACCGCCGATCGACGTCTCGCTGGCCGTCGGTCGTCGTCGGTCGCCGCCGCCACCACCGCCGGTCGTCGATCGATTGTCGTCGATCTCATTTGCATGCAATAAATCACATTTGCATTCATGCAATAAATCACATTTGCATGCATGCAAATGTCATTTATTGCATGCAAATGAGAAGCTTGTAATGTAATCTGGATTACATGGGTTTTGCTTTGTAATCCAGATTACATTACATTGCAATTTTAAGACAATAACAAACAAAGGAATCTGCCTTGTAATGTAATCTGGATAACATTACAAGACAGATTACGGCATACCAAATGCAGCCTAAGGGCAATTAGATGGAGATTAGGTTCATATGATGAACCATGAGGATTAGGTTCATGGGATGAAACAAATGGGATTAAGAGTAATCCTAATTAGACTAATTGAGTTGGACTCAATTTGATTCAAGTGTTGAATGAGTCTAATTTAGATTTGATTCATCAAATCAATTTAAATTAATGAATAGAGATTCATTAAATTAAATTGACTTGAATCAAATGGTTGGATTTGATCAACCATGGGAGATAAGAGGTCAAGTTTGACTTGATTTGAGAGGGAAGATGAAAGGTCAAGTTTTACTTGACCAAATGCCATGTCATGATGATGACTTGGCATGGCCGACCAATGATGATACTCCACATCATCATTGATTTAACATGTGGTGCCACCTCATGAGGGAGACAAAGAGCCATTGGCTCTTGGAGGAGTTACATGCATGCATGTAACCCCCCCCCCCTCCCTAAGAAAAGTGGCCGGCCACTATTACCATTAGATGAGATTTATTTTGTGTGAGATATACAACTTCATCTTCTTCCTTGGATCACCCTCTCAAGCTCTCCCAACCTCCTTGGCCGAAATTCCTAAAGGGTGCTAGCACACTCTAAGGTATTTTTCTCCACCTATTTCTTGTGTGGATACCAATAGAGGAGTGTGCGCTTGACACTCTCGAGTTCCGGCGAACCTTTTGGACGAGCGGGATTTGCGAAGGGCGTCGCTGTTGGCAATGTGCTATACCTCAGAATGCTCATAGGCTCCCATGTCCCCGGATTAAAATTTTCACTAATGAAAACTAATCCGGATGGGATGAGTTTCCTAAGCACAACCAATTCGTCGTCGTGCTAACGACTTGAGCGATCGCTTGAACAAACTAGTTGTTCAAGCAACACAACTCTTTTAGTCGGTTAGCCGCGGAAGAGACGATGGACGGATCGCCGGTTTTTGTGTTTCTTATCGGGGTCCATGATTATACAAATACATGCAAATGCAAACTAGTATAATCAACATATACTAACATACAGAACATAAGCTAGCATATCAAATAAGAACATGAAAAGAACAATAATAAAAGTTGTGAAACTTTTATACCTCTTGATCTTCTATCGTATGTCCTAACCTCCTTGTAGACTTCGTGTGGGCGAAGATCCTCCACAAGTTGAAGCTTCCTAGATCTTCTTTAATCCAAAGAAAGAAGAACTCTCTTTCCCTTCTTGCTTGAGCCAACCATCAATCCACAAAAGGATTGATGTCGCCGGCCCCAAGAATAGAGAGAACATAATGGAAACAACCAAGGAACCGAACTAGGGACAAACCCTAGTTTTGGTGCCGCCGGCCAAGATGGAGTGAAGAGGAGAATAGGAAATCGGTTGAGCCCCGACCAAGGTAGAAGGAAGAGAAGGTAGGAGCCGGCCAAACCTTAGGAAGAAGAAGAACCCTCCTTCTATATTTGCCGCCCACCTTAGCTTCCATAACCTAGCCGCCCAACCTCCTAACCTCCTAGGGTTTCTTGCCGCCCAACCAAAGATAGGCAAAACCCTAACTCCCTTAGGGTTTCTTGCCGCCCACTTTAGGTTTGGCAAAACCCAAATCTCCAAAACCAAATCATCAACCTAGATCAAAAGGAGAAGCATGGGCGCCGGCCAAACCATGGAGGAAGGAGGAAGAAGGATGCCGACCACAATTAGGAAGAAGAAGAAGAAGCTCCCTCTCCTTTTGTGGCCACCCAAAAACCCTAGCTCCTCCACTTTCTTGCCGCCCAAGCCAAAGCCCCTCAATTAGGTTTTCCATATTCCATCATCATCCCTTTTATCGCCCACCCTAAGCAACCCTTTTATAGAGTTAGGGTTTTGGGCCTTGGTTTAATCTCCACCGTCAGTTCTAGGGTTTTAATCTCAACTGACGAATCTAGAGATTTAATCTCAACCGTCAGTTCTAGGGATTTAATCCCAATCGTCGGATCTAGAGATTTAATCTCAACCGTCGGTTCTAGGGTTTTAATCCCAACCGCCGGATCTAGAGATTTAATCTCCACCATCGGTTCTAGGGTTTTAATCCCAACCGTCGGATCTAGAGATTTAATCTCCACCATCGATTCTAGGGTTTTAATCCCAACCGTCGGATCTAGAGATTTGTTTTCCATCATTTGATCTAGACTTCATGAGGTTTATATGAGGCTACGATAGGGACCATGAGGAGGAGTTGGGTCTTGGCCACCCGATGGATCGGAACCACACAAACTTGATCCATCAATGATGTTCCATTCCACTAGAGGATCATCATCGAACTACCTTACCAACCCCCATAAATTAATATGGGCTCCATATATTATTTGTACATCCATCTCCCCGTATTTAAGATATCGAATGCCCGTCAATTAATTGATTTACTGACCATCAATTAATTAACATCTAACTCCTCGAGTAGTACCACTCAACCTTATCATCATGTTGACTAAGTCAACCTGCAGGGTTTACATGATGAACCTTATGAGCTCCTCAAGGGGACATCATCAACCTAATACATAGGACACGGATTCCTCCTATAATCAATGACACACCATGTAAATAATATCATTTCTCAACTTATCGGGCATATTGATTTAATCCATAGAAATCTCACCCTCTGGTAAATCAAAGAAATAAATATTAAGTACATGTGCCCGTTATTATATCGGGATTAAGAGCATGTACAACATAATATCCGAGGTCTGATTCAATTATGCAGTCAGCAATAAATTGAATCACCTCTATGTCGGTCCTTCTCAATACACCTAAGTGTACTAGTGTAACTCTATGTTCAAGATAAAACAATACCAAGCTACACTACAACCATGCCAATGGTTTGTCCAAAACCATCTTGGTTGTGAGCCTCTTCTTATACTCTACAAGGGACTGATAACATGATCTTCTGTGCCACACCCAAGCACCATGTTATCTACAATGTAAAGTATTAGACAATATGCACATATATAAAGTACAAACAATGATCATGTGATTCTTATTTCAAAATAAAATGTTCATACCAAAAAGCTAGGCTTTCAGTATACATCCCAACAGTCGCATCGAGGGTAACTTCTTATCATGTAGATCTAGAGTAGATCTAAAGGTATTAAACACATACATGTTAGTTTTATATTTTATACTTCGCACGGATCCGTGGCCGGGGCTTCCAAGGTTTCCGCAACGCAAAAAGCGGTTTTTGCGGCTCGAAAAACCCAACAGTGGTATCGAGCCACGTGCGAAGCATGTATGTGTTTCATTTTTGTGGTTTTTATATTAGATATAAAAATTATAGAATTTTATGTTTCTGTAAATTTCCTATTTTTATAGAATTTTTGGGTATTTTTCTCGAAGAGTCGAAGCAACGAGTGTTGGGACACTTGTCGGCTTCAACCACCGAGAAAAACTCTCCGAAACGGCGAGTTCTCGCTTTAGGTTTTTGCCACAGTGACTTAAGTCACTGTAAGATCATAGTAGGGACACTCACAGTTTATTTTACAAGTAGGGGTGCTGCCCCTATCCCCGAAAGGGGCCTTGTCACGCAATCGCGCCCAGAAATCGCTTAGCGAGACCGTTACGGAGAGGTGACTCATAAAATTGAAAATAAAATAGGAAAAATTATATAAATTTTCTGTAAAAATACATAATTTAGAATTATGTATAATTCTGTGATTATCATGTCCCAATGATCCCAATTTGATTGGATTATGATGTGTTGTAATTCATAATACGGCCTGCATGCCGTTTTTGTGGTTGTGCGTGTTGTATAATGTATGCGACCTGCTTGTCGTACCTCTTCTTTTGAAATTCTAGTTGTAAATAGTTTTAGACTCGAATGTAACTCGAGTTTCATATTTGTAATGTACAAAATGGAGCGGTAAAAAGTCCACTTGTAGACGAAGTTACGAGAAGGGTGCCAATGACACATGGCGGTCAAAGGAAGCGCTTGGAGAAGCCGCTAGCCTTAGGTTGACCGTCCGATCTTCTCATTGGCTTGAGAAGATTGTAGTAGGCCCATGACTACATCACAGTTAATTATATATATATATATATGTTGATATATATATATATATATATATATATATATATATATATATATATATATATATATATATTTGATTTTGCTTGTATGTATGTGATGCATGCTAGTAGAATAATGCTTGTATGTATATAATGCATGCTAGGATAATTTTCTTGTATGTATATGATGCATGGTAGAATAATGTATGTATGTATGTATGTGATGCATGCTAATATAGGATAATAAAGGCCTTAATGTGTATATGATACACATTATGATTAGATTAGATCTTAATCGAATCAACTCGTAAATGCCTACCAGGTCCTTGATACCCATCACTACCTCGATCATTTGTAGTTGTTGAATCTGCCAAAGCAGAGCAATGCATATTATCTTGGTAGGGTGCGGAGGGACAATCTCGGTCCCGCCTATCACGGCTTGGGTTAGAGTAAGCTCAATTAGATTGAGTAAAACTAGTTAACTCAATTGGATCGAGTAGAACTATAGGCATATTCCAATCGTTGGAAAGATAGGATAAGATCGCATTTACACTAAACCTTGGGCGATTTAGCCAAAGCTAACTCAAGGTCTTTTGTAAATGTGGGTCTTGATTCTATAAACAAGAGTTGCATAGAGATGTAATCGGTAATGTGTTACCCACTGATCGTACTAAGTCTTTGGCGATTTAGCCAAAGCTAACTCAAGGCTTAGTATGATGTGGATCTTGTCCCGCAAGACTTATAGCTAGTTTGTATGAATCTAGTAAT
The DNA here is from genome assembly GCA_025175895.1 of Wurfbainia villosa. NCBI lineage: Eukaryota > Viridiplantae > Streptophyta > Magnoliopsida > Zingiberales > Zingiberaceae > Wurfbainia > Wurfbainia villosa. The sequence continues at coordinate 72,975,699 of CM046000.1, read as the reverse complement.
GTGGTTTGACCACATCCATAACTCGATTCTACAAAATTCCTATAATTCAGTGGGAGCATCATTTGATTAAAGGCCTAATTAAAAGATAAAAGGAATATGATATTAATTCTCTTCATTGTATGTTGTAGATTACTATGTCGACAAACACGAACACTCTCTCTCTCTGCGTTCTATCCTTGAGAAGGACAAGCTCAATGGAGGAAATTTCCTGGACTGGTACAGGAACCTGAGAATTGTTCTCACCCAAGAAAGGAAGTTGTACGTCCTGGAGCAGCCCATTCCGGAGGCACCTCCTGCCACTGCCTCGCGAGCTGACAAATATGCTTACAAGAAGCATCAAGATAATGCATTAGATGTGTCATGTCTAATGCTCACGACCATGAACTCTAAGCTTCAGAAGCAACACGAGTTCATGAATTCTTATGATATGGTTGGACATCTTCGTCAACTATATCAAGGACAAGCAAGGCATGAGAGATATGAAGTCTCTAAGGCATTGTTTGGGTCCAAAATGAAAGATGGGACTCCCGTAGGTCCATATGTACTCAAGATGATTGGGTACGTAGAAAACCTACAAAGGTTGGGATTCTCACTTGGCCAAGAGATGGCCACTGACCTGATCTTGCAATCTTTGCCACAAGCCTACAATCAATTTATCATGAATTATAACATGAATGAAATTGATAAGCCACTGCCTGAGATGCTCAGCATGTTGAGAACTGCTGAGATTAACCTTAAGAAGGGAAAATCTGACACCATTTTGATGGTGCAAAAGAAGAAAGGCAAGGGCAAGCCTAAAGGTAAGGGAAAGTCCCAAGCCAAGGGCAAGGGCAAGGAATTTAAACCCAAAGGAGGGGTAGCCAAGGAAGGGGCTTGCTTCCACTGCAAGGAAGCTGGACACTGGAAGCGTAAATACAAAGCTTACCTGGAAGATCTTAAGAAGAAAAGAAGTGAGACTTCTACTTCTGGTATAAATGTTATAGAAGTTAATCTATCTATTTCTTTATCATGGGTATTAGATATCGGATGTGCATCTCACATTTGTACCAATGTGCATGTGCTGAGAAATAGCAGGGCATTGACAAAGGGCGAGGTGGACCTACGAGTAGGCAATGAAGCAAGGGTTGCTGCTGTTGCTGTAGGAACTTATGATCTATCTCTGCCCTCTGGGCTTGTACTAGAGTTAGATGAATGTTGTTATGTGCCTTCTTTGACTAAGAACATAATTTTGGTTTCTTGTTTGGACAAGAAAGGATTTACATTTATAATAAAGAACAAATGTTGTTCAGTTTATTTAAATGATATGTTCTATTGTAGTGCACCTCTAATGAATGGACTCTACTTTCTAGACTTAGAGAGCCCTATCTATAATATAAGTACCAAGAGATTCAAGTCAAATGAGTTGAACCAAACCTATCTCTGGCATTGTCGCTTAGGTCACATAAATGAGAGTCGCTTATCTCAGCTCCATAAGGATGGGCTGCTAGACTCATTTGATTTTGAATCATATGAGACATGCGAGTCTTGCCTTTTAGGCAAGATGACCAAGACTCCCTTTAGTGGACACAGCGAAAGAGCAACAGATTTGTTAGGACTTATACATAGTGATGTATGTGGTCCTTTCAATGTTGCTGCTAGAGGTGGTTACAGGTACTTCATTACATTTACTGATGACTTCAGTAGATATGGTTATATGTATCTTATGACACATAAATTAGAATCTTTTGAAAAGTTTAAAGAATTCAAGAATGAAGTACAAAACCAGCTTGGCAAGAGTATTAAGATACTTCGATCAGATCGAGGTGGTGAATACCTTAGCCATGAGTTTCGTGACTATCTAGCTAAGTGTGGGATTCTATCCCAACTCACTCCTCCTGGAACACCACAGTGGAATGGTATATCTGAAAGGAGGAATCTTACCCTATTAGATATGGTACGATCAATGATGAGTCACACAGATCTTCCTATATCCTTTTGGGGATATGCTCTAGACACAACAGCCTTTACCCTTAACCGTGTACCATCCAAGGCTGTCATAAAGACACCATATACGATATGGACAGGGAGAAATCCTAAGCTTTCTTTCACGAGGATTTGGAGTTGTGAGGCTTACATTCGACGTCAAGTCTCAGACAAACTGGGACCCAAATCCGATAGGTGCTATTTTGTTGGATATCCCAAGGATACAAAGGGATATTACTTCTACATTCCCAGTTAGCACAATGTATTTGTAGCAAAGACTGGGGTTTTTCTAGAAAGGGATTTTGTTTCTAGAAAAACTAGAGGGAGTACGTTCGATCTTGAAGAAATTCAAGATAAGGACCATATCACTGAGGCCTTGATGGAGGTTGAACAGGAACCACAAAGTGTTGTGGGTGATGAGGTTGTTGCACAAGGAGTTGTGGAACAACCACCTGCTCAGGTAGACCTACCTCTTCGCAGGTCTGATAGGGTACGTCGTCAGCCTGAGAGATATTCATTTCTCTTGTCTGACAATGATGACGTTATGCTCATTGAGAATGAGACTACCTCCTATCAGGAAGCTATGATGAACCCAGATTCTGAGAAATGGCTAGAGGCCATGAGATCTGAGATGGAATCCATGTACACCAACCAAGTATGGACTTTGGTTGATCCACCTGAAGGGGTCAAACCCATTGGGTGTAAGTGGGTCTTTAGGAGAAAGACTGACATGGATGGACTTACGCATACCTATAAGGGCCGATTGGTGGCTAAAGGTTTCAAGCAGATTCATGGTATTGACTATGATGAAACCTTTTCTCCAGTGGCGATGTTTAAGTCTATTCGGATCTTGCTTGCTATTGTAGCATACCACGATTATGAGATCTGGCAAATGGATGTCAAAATTGCATTTCTGAATGGAAACTTACTCGAGGATGTGTACATGACACAACCTGAGGGTTTTGAAGATCCACAGCATACTGGGAATGTATGCAAGCTGCAAATGTCTATTTATGGCCTAAAGCAAGCCTCTCGGAGCTGGAATCTTTGATTCGATGATGCGATCAAACAGTTTGGTTTTATCAAGAATGAAGATGAACCCTGTGTCTACAAAAGGGTTAATGGGAATACAGTTATCTTCCTTATATTGTTCTTCGCTACAGTCTGTGAAGACTTGGCTGGGGACGTGCTTCTCAATGAAGGACTTAGGTGAAGCAGCCTGTATTCTAGGCATCAAGATCTATAGATATAGATCTAAGAGATTGCTAGGCCTAAGTCAGAGTACATACATTGACACGATATTACTACGGTTTGCCATGCAGAATTCCAAGAAGGGACTTCTGCCGATGTCACATGGTGTGAGTCTTTCGAAGACTCAAAGTCCCTCTTCTAGAGAGGAGAGAGACCGCATGGATAAGATCCCTTATGCATCTACTATAGGATCTATCATGTACGCCATGTTGTGTACTCGTCCTGATGTCTCGTATGCTTTGAGCATGACGAGTAGATACCAATCAGATCCAGGTGAGCGTCACTGGATAGCAGTCAAGAATATTCTTAAGTACTTGAGAAGGACTAAAGAATATTTCTTGATATTTGGAGGCGATGAGGAGCTAGCTGTAAAGGGTTACAGCGATGCTAGCTTCCAAACTGACCAGGATGATTATAGATCGCAGTCAGGGTTCATGTTTTGCTTGAATAGTGGCGCTGTGAGCTGGAAGAGTTCCAAGCAAGACACAGTTGCTAATTCTACAATAGAGGCCGAATATATCAGTGCTTCCATCTCATTCGAGAGATTATCGATAGAGGAGATGTGAAGATTTGCAGAGTACCCACAGAGGCTAACATCGTAGATCCCTTGACCAAGGCTTTGGCACAGAAAAAGCATGATGGTCACACTAGGTCATTGGGTATTAGATACTACGGTGATTGGCAATAGTGCTAGTGGGAGATTGTTAGTGAAAGCCCTAGAGTCAATCATGTGATGATTGTTGTATAGACTTTATTGTATCATATTCCTATTTATAAAGGCATGGTTATTATATTTACTTGTATTGGTGCCAAATAACTAAATATAATAATGTCCTTGAGTAGTAGGTTCTTATCTATATCAATCGATTGGTTGAATTGATAATGAGATGATATAGAGAACACTACTCTTAATCATTCCTAGTCGAGTATTAACATTCAGGGACAATGTTAATGCGTAGAGACTAGCATGTAGGTCAACACGATGACTTGATCTCATAAGTCACAGATATGAGATATCAAGTTAACACATGGGTATGCATTGGAGAATGTATACTGAATGACCCGCCATGAGAAAGTATCATGGATCGTTATATGAGTGTCATATACTTTCTCATGTGGCTATTAGTATGACTATTAGTCCTTAGACATGATGTCACAATGGTTCCCTACATAAGGAGTTGCATACTTTGGCTTCGTCAAACGTCACCCGTAAATGGGTGAACTATAAAGGCGATTACTGGGTATGTAACAAATTATGCGGAGGGATGTGAGTGATGTAGATGGGATGGTCGGCCAATGATGATACTCCACATCATCATTGACTTAGCATGTGGTGCAACCTCATGAGGGAGACCAAGAGCCATTGGCTCTTGGAGGAGTAACATGCATGCATGTAACCCCCCCCCCCCTAAGAAAAGTGGCCAGCCACTATTACCATTAGATGAGATTTATTTTGTGTGAGATATACAACTTCATCTTCTTCCTTGGATCACCCTCTCAAGCTCTCCCAACCTCCTTGGCCGAAATTCCTAAAGGGTGCTAGCACACTCTAAGGTATTTTTCTCCACCTATTGCTTGTGTGGATACCAATAGAGGAGTGTGCACTTGACACTCTCGAGTTTCGGCGAACCTTTTGGACAAGCAGGATTTGCGAAGGGCGTCGCATCGAGGGTAACTTCTTATCATGTAGATCTAGAGTAGATCTAAAGGTATTAAACACACACATATTAGTTTTATATTTTATACTTCACACGGATCCATGGCGGGGACTTCCGAGGTTTCCGCAATGCAAAAAGCGGTTTTTGCGGCTCGGAAAATCCAACAGACTGATGGTGCAACAGTCGACTACTGGGCCAGAAACCGACTAGTCAAATACCAGTCGAGTTCCATCGACTCAGAGCAATTGGCTGGTGTCAGGTAAAACTTCAAACAATCACTTGTTTGTGTTGGTGCAATCGGCCCAGGTCACGATTGACCAGACTCGAGTTTGACTCGAGTGATGTTTTGATGTTTGACAAAGGGATTTGACAAAATGGATTGACATTGATGTTGGACATTGATGTCGGTTAATATGTTGGGGAGATTGTTTATACAATCGACCCAGGTTATAATTGACTTTGATGGTTGACTAGGGTTGACCATGTGATTATGGGAAAGTCCAAGCATGGGTCTTGGCAAATGGAAAGTCCAACATGGGTTGGCAAAGGAAAAGTCCAACATGGGTTGGAAAGGAAAAGCCCAAGCATGGGCCTTGGCAATGTAAAAGTCCAAGCATGGGTCTTGGCAATGTAAAGTCCAACATGGGTTGGCAAGGAAAGTCCAAGCATGGTCTTGGCATGAAAAGTCCAACATGGGTTGGCAAGGGAAAGTCCAAGCTTGAGTCTTGGCATTTGAGAAGTCAAGGGTTTGATATTGGCGTAAAGTCAAGCGGGAGTCTTGGCGGATAAGTCAATGGTTGGCGTAAAGTCAAGCGGTGTCTTGGCGGCGTAAGTCAATGTGCCTTGGCGGTGTAGACACCGATTAGCATGACATGGCCGATGGAAGCACACAGAAGCTAAGCGCGATGGATGAACAAGTCATGGATGACTTGGAGGATCGAGGCGTGAGGTGATGGAGTGGCTAGAAGGCTTAGGTCTAGGCTAAGGGGTGGTCTAGCAAGTATGGGGCACCATACTTGGGTTAAAACCTCATTCTTGAGTTGGCGGTCGGAGCATTATGGCGGATTCATTGTAGTAATCGACGAGTTATTGCCGGGTTAGAAGAGATTGCTCTGGCGATCATTGCTCATCAGAAGCGATCGGTGATAGCTCTGTAGTCGGCGAGGATGGCGATCATTTATCGATCGATGTCGAAACCTGAAGCGCTCCGTGGCCGTGAAGCGATCGGCCGCCAATGTTAGCGATCGGCTAAGAATCGTTAGGTTTTCAGCGTGGATCGATCCATTGTCTCCGCGACAGCGATGGCATCGGATCATTGGTGACTTATAGCGATCGGCCCGATAGGTGAAAATCCGGCCCGACGCGAGGTTATAAAGGCAGCTCGGAATGAGGTTTTAGCAATGATTTCTTGGGCGTTTTGAGGCGATTTCTTTGCTGCAAATCGTGGTCTTCAACAATGATTCAAGCGATCAACAAGCAAGCGATCTAAAGAGTTTTTGTAAAGTGTTCTTTACTTCTCTTGTTGTATTTCCTATTATATTTGCTTGTTGTATTTAGATTATTGTTGTAATCTTATTGTAAGAGGTTTCTCCACTCCGACTTGTGTCGAGAAGGAGTTATTTGATAGTGGTGTGTGTTTGGCATCGCTAGGGCTCGTTTGAGGCCGATCCGTGGAGTAGGAACCGTTACGGTTCCGAACCACGTTATATCATCGTGTTCGTGTGTGATTGTATTTCGTGTATTGCTTTTATTATTATTATTCCGCTGCGCTAACACGAATTGTAGACAAGCCTGAGCGATTTCCATCTACATACGGGTCACACGCTATTCACCCCCCCTCTAGCGGGCGTCAAATCCCCAACAAGTGGTATCAGAGCCTGGTGGCTCTTCAACGGATTAACAACCGGGAGCAAGACGCTAGAGGGTAAAAGATGGAAGTCCAAGATCAATTAGGATGGGACATCAACACACCGGTCCCTTATTCATTCTATGGACGAGAAGGTTTCAATTCTTGGAAGGCGAGAATTGAAGAGTTTTTGATGATGAGAGACCTTGAGGAATGGTCCGCCTTGATGGAAGGATTTGAGTATCCTAAGGGACCAAAGGGAGGGTTTCTCAAGAAGAAGAAATGGAGTGAGGAGCAACTCCGGCAATTCGAGAAAAATAAGAAGGTAATCAAATTTATATTTGATTTAGTACCTAATGACATCTTGTGTAGCCGAGGTGACTATGTGGATTGTAAAGACGCCAAAGAGGTATGGAACATTTTGGCGAAATTCCATGAAGAACCTCATTCAATCCAAGAAGACAAGGAGGATGAAGAAGAGAGCTCATCCTCAAGTGAAAGTGAGGAATCGGAAGAAAGTGAGTCAACTTAGGATCGGAGAGAAAATAGAAGAGGTGGGAGAAGCATCCACCTCCGTGATTGAGGGGGAGAGACCATCTAAACCGGGGCAACCTCAAGAAGTGCCTTCAACATCCGATCAAGATGAGTAAGCTCAAAATTCAACTCCGGCACCTACCACGGACCTAGGTAACTCGAGCATTTCAAATAATAATAAAAATCATATTATATGCTTTGAGTGTAGGGAGCAAGGACACTACAAGAGTAAGTGTCCTAAACGGGTTAAGAAGGCTCCACCGGCACCAAAAGTCAAGGATGCCGGTTCCCCAACACCTAAAGGCAAGGAGCACATCATATGCTTCAAGTGCAATTCGAAGGGGCATTATCGGAGTCAATGCCCTAGGGGGAAGAAGAAGGGGCAAGAAGGAGCATCATATGTACGGGGAGCCTCCAAGGCAAATCCTAAGGTATATTTCAATAATGCACCTTCTAGATTTAATAGGCAAAAGCATGCTAGAAATAATTTTAATTCTCTTGCAATTTATGAAAAGCATGCTAATAGGAATGAATATTTCTTAGGAGCTAAAAATATTCACTTAGATAATAGGAAGAAATTTGGGACTAATGTCCCTAAAAATAATTCATCTAAGGATAAACCTAGGTCAAATAACACTTGACCAATTTTACCTAGGGAGACCATTAGAAAGGTGCAAGAGCACCTAGGTAATGACCCTAAATGGACTAGGCATATGCCTAGAAAGTCCCATGCCCATGGTCTAAATCAAAATTCTAAAATCGGGCAATTAGAATTAGAGAACCAAGCCTTGAGGTCAAGGCTTGAGAAATTGGAGAAGACCCTTAAAATTATACAAAATCAATTTAAAGGGTCAAATGATCAAAAGTCAAGGTCCAAAAGTCAAAGTCAACACCAAGGACCTAAGAGTCAAAAGTAAACCAAGGGCAAGCAAGGTTTGGGTCACAAACCTAAGCCTAAGGTAGCTTATCATAGTGTTCCATTAGATTATGGAACACTAACTAGGTCTAGGAAGACCAAGGTCAATAGGGAAGTCATCCCTAGAGTTGACCAAAGGGTGTGTCTAGTGGCTAGGGTTTCTAGGAAACCTAGGGTGGCCACTAAGAAGGTTGCAAGGGGAGTCACCCCTAGAGTCAACCTAGGTAAGACCCAAATGACCAAGGCTGACAAGCCTAGGAGGGTCATTAGAAAGGTATCTAGGGAGGTTATCCCTAGGGAATACCTAATTAACCCTAGGAGCTCAAATAGATTTTGGGTTCCTAAGAGCGTGATTGATTCACGCTAGATGGGTTTAGGGTGTGCCAACCTTGATTGGATGGGTAGTTAACTCAACCATGGCAAAGGTGGCATTTTAGGTCATTTTCAAGGTTATGGCTACCTTGGGAATGTGGTTTGATTTGAATCCTAAAGGTTTTTAGGATGTGCCAGTATTAATTATGAGTATTGATAAAATGATCGAATTGGCACAATTTAGGATTAGAGGTTTTTTAGTGTGTCATTTTGGGTTTTTGGCACACTAGGGAGATTAGTGATAATATGGCAAAATATATTTAATTATATCAAATGGCAATTAATATTAAAATTTAGGTATTATTATACCTATATATTTTATATGCCATGATTTGTTTGCCATATGCCATGACATGACATCATGTTTACTTTTATCATTTAAATGTCATGATCATGCTTAGAATTAAGTTTTAAATGTCATGTGTTTTTAGATTTTATCATATGTCATGACATCATGATCATTGGCCATGATTTATTTTGCTATCATTATGCCATGATCATTTTTATGCATCTAATTTGATTAAAATTGATTTAAGGACTATGGCATGACTTGGAGTCCCATTTATAAGGGAATCAAATAGAGTTGCCTTAGAAAAATGCATGAAACCCTAGTTTAGGGAGAACAAAACCCACATCTCACATCCAATTGACATGTATGTGTATTTATACACCATAGATACATGTGAGATGCTAGGATATGAGTTGAGTTCAAGGTGCATAGTTTTTGCATCTAGTTGAACCAAAACTCATCTAATTTTATTGGTGGATCATTGGGAAAGCTTGTGTACAAGTCATGTACTTAGAGCCCAAGGAATATGATCCAAAATAAGGTTTTGAAATCATTTTAAAATCAATTTAGAAAACCTTGGTGAAGTCTATCTTTTGATAGCAATCACCATTGATGAAGTTGATACAAAATAGGGCCAAAACATTGAAAATTTCAATGGTTTTGAGTTTTGTATCAAACTCACTATTTTATGGGTAAATTATTTTTCAAACATTTTTCACCCATTGTTTTGGTCATAAGTATTATACGTATCAAATTTCGTGATTTTTCGATATACGTATAATTAGTTATGATTTTCTGAAATTGGATTCTGATAGCTGTGGCAGTCGACTGATGTATGTGGCAATCGACTGATTACTGTCAGGAGTCGACTGCCAGGTCTGATTTCGGGTTAACAAGGTTGTTTAGCCCATTTTCAGCCATGGTAAAGGTCCCTAACCACTCCTAACCCTAGGATATGCTTTGGGAAGCATTATGAAGGGTGAAAATTCATTGGATATGGATTTGGAGAGGTGTTAGGTCAAAGTATCAATTTGAGGTGGTGGAAAGTTCAATGTTGAATTTCCAACCTTAATTTTGATGGTTTAGAGTTCCTATTGGCTTAGGGACTCCCCAAGGACATTGTTGGTGCAATGGTCAAGGGGGAGCAAGCCTTTAGGGGGAGGTATCCATCTTGGGATGATGGATGTGTTTTTCTCCTTGAAAAGGAGAAGTTATTGGGAAAGTATCATCAATTGGGAAAATTGATGATTTTTGATACCCAATTTGGAAATTGGGAGAGTGAATAGGATTGCCTCTCTTGAGTGATATGGGACTTATCACTAGGAAGATGGTAGGCATCCTAGATATTTTTAAATCAAGGGGGAGATTGTAAGATCTCATTGGGACATGAGACATTGACCTCCTTGGAGAGATAACCTTTTTGATGTTAGTCAAAAAGGGGGAGAATGTTTGGGAGAACATTTGGTTTACATTTTCACTTGAATGTTTGGGGGAGAACATTTGGTGAGTATTTACCAATTTGGGATAATTGGTAAGGGATTTGAGTTAGTGTTCTAACTCATGATTTGATTTGGTTTTTGTCAAACATCAAAAAGGGGGAGATTGTTGGTGCAATTGGCCCAGGTCACGATTGACCAGACTCGAGTTTGACTCGAGTGATGTTTTGATGTTTGACAAAGGGATTTGACAAAATGGATTGACATTGATGTTGGACATTGATGTCGGTTAATATGTTGGGGAGATTGTTTATACAATCGACCCAGGTTATAATTGACTTTGATGGTTGACTAGGGTTGACCATGTGATTATGGGAAAGTCCAAGCATGGGTCTTGGCAAATGGAAAGTCCAACATGAGTTGGCAAAGGAAAAGTGCAACATGGGTTGGCAAGGAAAAGTCCAAGCATGGGTCTTGGCAATGTAAAGTCTAACATGGGTTGGCAAGGAAAGTCCAAGCATGGTCTTGGCATGAAAAGTCCAACATGGGTTGGCAAGGGAAAGTCCAAGCTTGAGTCTTGGCATTTGAGAAGTCCAAGGGTTTGATATTGGCAGCGTAAAGTCCAAGCGGGAGTCTTGGCAGCATAAGTCCAATGGTTGGCGGCGTAAAGTCCAAGCGGAGTCTTGGCGGCGTAAGTCCAATGTGCCTTGGCGGTGTAGACACCGTTAGCATGACATAGCCGATGGAAGCACCTGGAAGCTAGCGCGATGGATGAACAAGTCATGGATGACTTGGAGGGATCCGAGAGGCGTGAGGCTGATGGAGGTGGCTAGAAGGCTTAGGTCTAGGCTAAGGGTGGTCTAGAAAGTATGGGGGCACCATACTTGGGTTAAAACCTCATTCTTGAGGTTGGCAGTCGACTGGCATTATGGCCGGTTCGACTGCCGTGAGTCGACTTGAGTTTGACTGCCAGGTTAGAGCCGATTGCTCGGCGATCGCTCATGGGAGCAATGATCGGTGATAGCTCTGCGATCATCAAGGATGGCGGTCATTGTCGATCAGTGTCGAGCACATAACGCCCGTAGCCGTAGGCGGCCGACTACGAGCGTTAACGATCGACTGCCAATGTTGGCAGTCGACTGCCAAGAGATCCATTGGAGTTTTTCCAGCGTGGATCGATCCGTTGTCTCATGACAACAGTGGCATCAGTCGACTGGTGACTTATGGCAGTCGACTGATAGGCAAAAATCCAGCCCAACGCAGGTTATAAAGGCAGCTCGGAATGAGGGTTTTAGCAGCGATTTCTTGGACATTTTTGAGGCGATTTGCTGCTGCAAATCAGGGTCTTCAACCACGATTCAAGCGATCAACAAGCAAGCGATCTAAAGAGTTTTTGTAAAGTGTTCTTTACTTCTCTTGTTGTATTTCCTATTATATTTGCTTGTTGTATTTAGATTATTGTTGTAATCTTATTGTAAGAGGTTTCTCCACCTCCGACTTGTGTCGAGAAGGAGTTATTTGATAGTGGTGTGTGTTTGGCATCGCTAGGGCTCGTTTGAGTCCGATCCATGGAGTAGGAACCGTTACGGTTCCGAACCATGTTATATCATCGTGTTCGTGTGTGATTGTATTTCGTGTATTGCTTTTATTATTATTATTCCGCTGCGCTAACACGAATTGTAGACAAGCACGCGAACGATTTCTATCTACGTACAGGTCACACGCTATTCACCCCCCCTCTAGCGGGCGTCAAATCCCCAATAGTTTGAGCATCCGACGGTCGGGTAAACCTCAAACCACTTGTTTGAACATCCGACACTTCCAATCATCAAGTAGAAACCTTAAACTTATGTTTGAGCGTTCGACTTGCCCAAACATTGGGTAAAACCTCAAACACAAGTTTGAGCGTCTGACTTGTCGGGTAAAACCTTAAACCTAGGTTTGAGCGTCCGACACTTGACTTAGCCATTCAGCAAATTTCACCTATGAGATACCCCATCCCGAGTTATATTCTCTCCCTCTCATCTCCCATGAAGTCCCTCGCCTCGAAGATCTCTTCGTCTAGCCATGTCCCTCAGATGTACCAAGTGCACGACTTCTACAATGTCATCCTTAACGTCTCGCCTTGAAGTCTGCTTCCTTTGGCTTCACTCCAATGCTCCTCGTCCGACTGTCCCTCGGATGTACCAAGCGTACGACTTTCGCAATGTCATCCTTCACCGACTCAAGGACCCGAGCCATGAGATGGTGAACTAGCCAATGCTTCATCAAGCTAACCATTTGTGATTTACTTAAGTCCTGCACAACTTAAACACAAACATCAAATCCATAACAACCTAACTTAAACCCTTTGCTACACACATCAAAACCAAACCATACTTGGGTTGATTGCCCTAATAGGGAAAGCTTCGACAAAGCAGTCAACTATAATGGATGAGCAGTTGACTGGATAAAGCAGAGAGCGAATAGAAGGATTCTTAGTCGACTAGTGCTCGGGCACCAATGGTGCTTGGGGTGGGAAACCGGTGCTTAGGAAAGCTTCGATTGCAGCAATCGATTGTTGTGTTGGAGCAATCGACTAATGTCAATCAATAGAGCTCGATAATCGACTGCTTAATCGACTGCCTTCATCAGCTAGCATACAAAGAGCCTCCAAATCGACTTGCCAATCGATTGGTGTCACTAAATCACACCACAGAAGATTGTGGAATCGACTGATGGTTGTGAGAAGTTGATTGATCAAGTCATTGTGAGACAACGATCGAGTGACTAATCGACTGGGGATAAGAACAATCGATTAGTAGGTGGATTTCAACCGTTGCATGGCTTATAAAAGGAGGACTTGATGACGTCTTCAAATGTTGATTTTCTTGAGTCTTTGAAGAGGAAGTGTTGTTGCATTCCATATCTTTCAAAGCTCTCGAATGCAACCAAATCAATAAGCGATCAAAAGCATTCTTATGTAAAGCATCTTATTACTGCATTTTTTGCTTGTATTCTTTACACTTGTTCTTGTTTGGTTGTATTGTATAAGCTCCAGATTGTAAGAAGGTTTTCTTAACCTTGGTGTTCATACAAAGGAGAAGATAGTGAAAGCTTGCAAGAGGAGTAATCTGCCTTAAGGATTGTCGTGGAGTAGGAGTGGATCTTCGAACCACGTTAAAATCCTTTGAGTTGTGCTTGTGTCTGTTTATTGTTATGTGTTTAGTTTCTGTAGCGTTAATTTGTTATAGACAAGCACAAACATGTGAACACAATTGAGAGAGATCAAAGATCGGTTCGAACGCTATTCACCCCCCTCCCCTCTCCCCCTCTAGTGCAATCAAGGTCCCAACATTAAGAGCCCCCAGGGCAACGATGCGACGGTAAGCTACGAAGACCCCCTCTGCGTAGCCAGGGTTCGATTCCGACCTGGCACCGCACGTTGCGAGAATAGTGATGCTCGATGTCCTTTCTGTGCAGCGTGGTCGGCCCATTAGCGTAGCATGGGCTCTAACGTAGCGGGCCACCCGTCTCCTGATTTACCCTCGTTGACCGGTGAGGACTCTCGTTGAAGGCCTTGGGGCGGGGCCGGTCAGCCATCAGGATTAGTAGGGAAGAGAAATCGTACCTGATACCGGATGTAAATCAAAAAAAAAAAAAGGTCCCAACATTAAGCATATGCAACAATTATGGAAGAATTGGATATGCGAGATGAACATTAAATTTGTAAAACCATGCAAAACACATCAAGAAGTTTTACAAAATATTCCCATGGGAATGGATAATCAAGATTGGGAATGATTGGCAACAAAACATTTTTTAAGTGAAAATTTTCTGATTATTCTTATCACATATTTTTTATATTATAAATTAATTTTTTAATTTAAATGTATTTTTTATAAAATTATATTAATATAATTGCATAAAATGAATAAAACTACTAAACAGAACAAGTACTTTGAAATCTATACCACATCAAACAGGCAGCCAATCTTTTAGACAATTGACATATGAAATGACAAGACATGTATTATAAAGATTTTATATTCATTTAGCCATAAAATTGTGTCTTATTTAATATTTATAGGGAATAAAAAATGGACAACCTCTAAATTTTGCATCAATATATTTTGAGACATGAAAAAAGGGAGATCATATTGTTGATCTTCATGCAATGGAAAAATATGTGAATATATAATATTTTAATTAATTTCTTTACATGACATTTAATTCATCATAGATTTGAAAATATTTTAACTTATTGAAGAATGAGATTTGTGAGGTCGTTCGAGCTAGCATATTCTTCCTTGTCAAGTATTCAAATTATTGAGATTTTGGACCTCAACGGCATAATCATGTTTTTGGACATGGAGGAGGATTGAGACCTACAGATGTGAGAGGACCTATTGCTTCGAAGCAAGAACTTCATTATGAGAATGTTACACAATGTGAGAAAATAAATAATATGAAATCTAAATTTAAAGCTTTTAAGGAGTAGATGTTGAATAATTTACCGTCTAATGTTCAAGTGACTACATCGACTTCATATACTATTGAAGGTTTAATTAGTTACTTTAAAATTTTATTATTTCTTATCTATTATTTGATAATGAGAATGAGTAGTGTTGTTCATTTTGAGTTGTCAATGCTTCATATGCACACAAGCTATTATTAAAAAACAATAGAATGAAGGCTCGTCTTGATGATTGACATTGACTAATATATTTTAAAACTTTTTTCTTGCTTTGTTATAATATTAGATAACTATTTTTGTAATGTTAGAAAGTTATTGAAATATTGATAAATCTCATCTTGTACAACTAACATCCATGTCTTTAGTGGAATAATTGATTTGCAATGGAAGAGAACACCAAGCCTGGCCTTATGATTAGAGATCTGATTCGCAAACAGAAGGCTTCAAGAAATATAAAAGTTTTCAGCTTTTAATAGGTCACTTTGAACATATTATTTTGAACACTGCTAGAATTCTAAAAATATATGAAATTGTAGTACAAATAAATTGTTCCAATAAATTTGATTTAACCAAGAAATATTTGAGTTAAATGTTGATTGGTACATATTATCCATTTCTTGTTCTTATTATTATTTCCCTTGTTTGTTGAAAATAAATTATCGGAAGGTTTGAAGTGAAATATAATGTTTGGAGCTTTTAAGAATGTTAACATTTTACATATGACTACTTTTGAGAAATGAATATTTTTTATATAAATAGATATTAATTTTACAAGTTTAATGATGTATGGACAATCATCATGAACTACTAGATGTTATTTTAATATATATGGTGCTTTTGCTTTTAATATATTGTGTTATGATTTTTATTAACCTTCATTAATATATTTATAGAAAATTTATACATGTTATCTTTAATTAATATTTTGACATGTCCAAAAAAGTGAATTTTGTATAGGTAATAATGATGAAAAATCACCTATATATAACAACTGTCGTTGTTGTCATTAACGACAGTTTGCTAAACTATCATTAACAATTAAACATCGTTAAATTACTAATGATGGTACATATAACCATCATTGTTGTTATTAATGATGGTGCATATGATCATCGTTATTGTCATCAATGCCGACATATAAATCCATCGTTATTATCAATACTAGTGGTAGTAAATATTATCGTTAAGAGCTATTAACGATGGTACTTTTTTTCCGTTGCTAATCATTTTTCGATGGTGCCTTTTAGTGATAACTTCCTACACTATTTATTATTGTTGTCACGCCCCGAGAGTATGTCGTGCCAAAAAGCAAACGAACGACATCTTCACTGTACGTGGTAACATCTAGTGTTAATACAAGACCCTTGGGCCCACAATAACAATAACATATAATATAACTACATCAAAACATAGCAGAGACATAATACAACCACATCACAACTACATACAGTGCATACTGGTATGACTGACACATCACAACATAACGAAACATCGACAAAATCCAAATCCACAAGTGAGTACATCACATGACAAGTCCACAACACAGTACACCATGAAAAACTCCAAATACATAACACAATGTACGAAAAGCCCAAAACGACTATAGGAGTCTGATAGAGCGGTTAATGAATGAATTGTCATTATACCGTTCCCAAATTATTTACCGAACCCCCTAACTACACTAATGCAGTATAGGACTGACTCGGGTCATCTCCCAACGAACCTAATGGCTGGACGTTTGTTTTTAAACAAAAGTAAACACTGGGGGTTTTTATAATTATCAAAACAATTAAAATGCAAAATCAAAAACAAACATGAGAATTAAACATGCAAGAAGTAAATCTAACTACCAAATAATAAGTAACAAGCAACTATCCTAATGCGTAAAAGTAAGTGATCACGCACCGCACTGTCACTATACGGTACAATGATCGAACAAATGTGAACAATTCAACCAAGCACCGCACTGTCACTATACGGCACAGTGATCAAACAGTCACTGAAAAACTAAACTAACAGACATAAAGGAAAGCAACCAAGCACCGCACTGTCACTATACGGCACAATGATCAAACAACCACTGAAAACTGCAATAAACGAAATGCAATAAATGAAAGTAATTCAACCAGGCACCGCACTGTCACTATACAGTAACTGATCGAATGTAAAGGAAATCTACCCTATTAATGAAAGCACTCCAACCAAAACACCATACTGTCACTATACGATGCATTGATTGGACAATTTTAAATGAAAACTAACCTAAACATGATCAACATAACATAACAAATTAATCGTAATAAAACAAACATGATAAAGTAAAATATCCAATTAAATGGACTAAATCCAAAAATAAGCAATCGGTAACCCCACGATGGCGACAATAAACCGAACAACCCCTCCATCGATGGATTACGGATGCGGTCCTAATCCCGGCACCGCAGAAAAGAGCTGAATGCGGAGGGATGCGAACACTGCTCTGGCGGCTGTGGATGGCGGAGCTCCTAGTCCCGGTAGCTAGTGGATGGAATGTCGAAGCGGTGCGACCTAATCCCGATCGCCGGAAGGAATGGAATCGCCGGAACAGTGGTGGAAAACCTCTTCACCGGTGGATGACAAGCTGAAACTGCCTAATCCCAGCAGCTGATGATGGCGGAGATGAAGCGGCCTAATCCCGGTCGCTGAAAAGTAATGGAATCGCCGGTGATAGAGCTGGACTCGCCGGAATCCCGCGCTCGCCCCTCTTCCGGTCAGCTGTCCGAATCACGGCATCTGATCGTCCGCCGAGGCTCGCCTGGGATCATCGCCGACTGTCGGAGGGGAGGTCGCCGGAAGGGGATGACGGACTGTCACCGCCGATCGTGGGGAAGAAACTCTGCCGCGCGTGAAAATGGGGGAAAAAACGCTGTGGCTCGAGATATGGAAGGACCTTCTTCTGCGCGTCGCCGCCGGGCCGCCAGGTAATCCCGCCGCCGCCGCACGGGCGAAGAAGCTACCGGCCGCCGCCGTGAGGAGGAAGATAACGCGTTTAATTAAATGAAATTTGTGAACCGTCCGATCATTTCGCCCACTCAATCTCAGTCGTTCCTTAGATCTAGGGCTTGATTAATCGATTAAATAGGTTTCATTTGGCTGCTCAATCCAACGGCTTAAATCAGTCTGATTTGAAATGGACGGATCTAATCCGTCTGAAGGTATAATCACGATCCAACGGTCCGGATGAACGGCCAAGACGTGTAGATCTTAATGTACGGGCCGGATCGCTCCAGATCCAGATGAATGGCTCATAATCAATCACTTTCCTCGGACGGTCCATAATGCTCAGATCTGAACCCTTGATTTAATTTATCTTCTGATCTGGATGAAGGGCTCAGATTAAATAATCTTGAAATGTCCATTATGACCCCAGATGAAGCCATATTTGATCCAACTTGAGTCTAGTCCAGTGGCTCATCTCGATCTCCTACAAATAAAGATAAAATTCGCAAATAAGTCCAAAATATAGGAGAATTTACAAAAAGGTCCAAAATGAATCCAAACTCATAAAACATGCAGATAATCAATAATAAATCACTCGAGAGGATAAAAACAGTGATATTAAGGACCAAAATAATACAACAAAATGACAGTTATCAATTCCCCCACACTTATTTTTGCGCATCCCGAGAAATAATGAAAATAAAGAAACATTAACACCCTAACTCATTCCCCTAGCAATACCTAGATCAATAATTCAGAGACAGAAAAAATAAGTTACTTAGGATCACCAAATTCATCAGGATCTAGGGTATTCAAAAGATCCGACTCCTACAACAATCAACATGTATGATGATTTACAGTCAAATCAAATAGACTAAGCCTGATACAAAACCTCCCAAAATGGATATATGCACTGATGCTCACATAATAACGTAGGAGTGGGGCGCCCTCAAAACAACATGCAATTTTGTACTACCATATGCTTGCTTATCATCTACTTCTCTACTGCTATCAATACATCTCATATGTAGAATACGAAAAAAAAAAAAATTTATTAATTAACTCGTTAATTAATTAGGATTAATTAGGAGATTAATTAGGCTTAAATAGTGGGCCGAAATTGGGCTGGAATTGGGTTGTAATGGATTGGGCCGAAATTGGGCTGGAAATGGGCTGTAATGGATTGGGCCTGGGCTGAACCCAATCGGATTGGGTTAAGGTTGAGTTGGGTTAACCGAATCAGTCGAACGACGTTTATAAGCTGCCGAACGAACTGATTTCGGCAGAAACGCGATCTGATTCCATTTCTTCTTCTCCGCCTCGCTCTTTCGCTCCGCGTAATCACCGCTACGACGCCGATCTCGCGGCGATCCGGCGAAGTCGCTCGGACAGCCGCCGCCTTGGTAGTAGATCCCCAGTCGGAGGTTGGGAAGAGGCTACCTTAAGGAGTGCCGCTCCTTCACTGAGACGAGAGGTGTTGCCCGCAGCGAAGTCGAATGATGGTTTCCTTTTCGAGTAGAGATCTAATTTTTGGGTTGTTTTATAGCTCAGATCGATTTTTGGCAGTAATCGGGAGTTGGGTTATTTCGGCGAGCAGTCGGGATTAGGAAGATAACGCCGCCGGTGAAGTTGATCGCGGTAAGATGGATCTAACCAATACTATCAGCTGTGGTATAAATTCATTGGTGTTCTGTTAAAGTGTGATTGGTGGATTTGGGTATCCTGTTATTTCAAATGGTTGTCGATGTGTTGATTTGGAGTTCCTTTCGGTGAGCAGAGGGGAGTGGGAGTAGACTGCCGGTGAAGATCTGAGGGTTGTAAGTCTTAATTCTGTATTCTTTCCGGTGCCGTGTGAATGGGTGAATTATATTCTGTTGTCTATGCGTTTGATGGGAGTTCTGTTGGTAGGCAGAAGGTGAGCCGGAGTGAACTGCCGGTAGGAGTTTGGATCTGGTAAGTTTAGATCTAATCCAATGTTGCCAAAGGTGGTATCCCTTGATTTAGGTTCTGTTAATGTGATATGGGGTAGTTGTTGATTCGATCGGATGTGGTGGTGATGTCGGTAATTGATACGGGCTGTGATTGGAGTGGTAGGATGTTGATTCGGAGTTGATTTAGAAATTATCTGTGATTGGAGTAGTATGGTCGATTGTAGGTGTAGGTTCTGTTAATGGCTTGGTTGAGTGTATGGATAGATCGGTGGAACCAGTGGATGAGTTGTTTGGTAAGATTGTGGGTTGTGATCAGGAGGTGGAATTGGTGGTTGCCGATTGTTTTGTTGGATGTCCATAGTGTTTTCGGTTAATATGGGTGGATGACTGATATGCTTAGATTTGGGAGCTTGTAGTGTGTTGGATCATATTGGGTATACTCTGATAGAGAGATGATGATTGGGTTAAGCAAGGGCAAATTGCGAATATAAAACGAATAAGTATTTTATTCGTATTATTATTGGAGTTTTATGCTTAATTCTAATTTGTTATTATGTGTGTTTGGGATACGAGCCCACTACTGCGAGGATTATAATACGAGCTTCAGATCGTGGGTAATATCTACCTGGTCCGGTAGTTTGATCAATTCTAGTGCATGATATTGTATGTATGTTTATACCTGTTTATCTTAAATCCACTCTTATTAAATCATATGCTTGTCCTGTCTTTGACCTTGAGATATATACTCTGTTATGTCATTGATTATCTAGCATGGATAGAAACTGTAAAACCCTATTATATGTTAGCTAATAGAGGTTCAGTAAATACCTGTGGTTAGGGTTACCTTTATGACCTCAAATCTGGGTTACTGGGTTGCATCACTAGGTTAGGTGATGAGTCCAAATTATGAGGTCGGACGTTGTATCGTATACATATCAGGGTGTTAGTTTGACGGATCTATTTATCTGTACATAAGTAAATAGGTTGTGATTACGGATGTGTCGTCCTTACATGGTTGACATTTGGTTGACTAGGTCTCCCCGTGAGTTAGGGAGTGTTGCGAGGATTTGTGTGGGTTATGCATCATTTCATTTCATGCATGCTGACGACTGAGTCTGCCTTGTGGTTGAGATTTGTCGTCAGTCATCCTGCCTCCTCGGCCACTCGGGGCAGTGGCTGCAGGGTTGAGGGCAGAGCATTGTGAGCGTGCTGCCTCGCCACTAGGATGGTGGTAGCTAGAGATGCGACTTGGCCAACGTATGAGTGGTAGTTAGCGCACTCACCCACTATAGATGGTGGTCGTGTGATGTGCAGTTGTCCTGGGTGCGTTGCTCGTCTACTCATGGGTAGGGACGGAGCGGCTAGCAGCAGGGACCCCCGTGTGAGTAGCATATAGCTCTATGGCGGCTAGCTACTGTTTCATACTACCCAACTTGGTCACTCGAGAGTGGTGACGGTTAGAGTCGGGATAGTTGTCATGTCGTGTCACCTAGGCCACACTGGGGTCGTGGTAGCGAGTTGGGTGCACAGGCATGACCATGCATATGCATTGCTGATATATATATATGTATGCATGTATTCGATATATGTTTTACATATGCTTGTGAGATGTTGCATTTGGTTGCTGCATATGATTGTATACCATGCTACATGTCATTTGCATTTTTATATACTGCTGTGTGTTGAGTATGAGTATGTTAGACAGTCGCATATTATTTGGATTATGCTATGATATACCTGTCCAGGATGTTATAGGTCGGGTGGATAGCAGACCGTCAGGTATGTATATTATTTTATGTCAGTTTATTGGTATAGTGTATGCTATGAGTATGACCGTATCTGTAGTTTCTGGTTATTATGTTGAATACTGTATGTATTATGGACGAAAGATCTAAACATGTAGATCTTCACATGTATATCTGTAGATCTCTTTACCCTGTATGTTGTTCATGCACTTCTATATATTACCCCTGAGTTTTATACTCACCACCCTGGACCCTGGGTTTCCTGTCACCCAGGTAGTAGATAGAAGACTTCGGCTTGGACTCGGAGCATTGCCACCTGATCCCATCTCGCCGTTTTTCCGAGGGTTTTCGTTTCCCATCGCATGTACCTTTATATGGACTTTTATTGTTTTGGAGATCATGCTGTATGTTCTCTTTTGATATTCAGTATGGATTTTATTATAGTATGGACGGATATACCGATGTACTTATGTTGACGAGTTGTATTTCCATGTGTTGGCTTCCGCTATTGATGTTGTACGTGTTGCTGTGTTGTTTTACATTTTTCGATATGTGTTATACTGGCTGCGACTTTGTACCGTATTGGAATTGTCATAAGGGGGTGCCGTCCGTGGGCCGGACAGAGTCTACCTCGGGGCGTGACAATTTTATTGGTATCAGAGCTCTAGGTTGCGATGCCATGCAATAATGTTTTGTCGGATTTTGGGACCTCGGAAATCGTTTTGATTTGATTTGATTTCGATTTTCGGTAAGATGGGATTGACAGAGGCATGAGCTCCAAGTTGTCCGAAGTAAGAAATCTTAACACTTAATATTTTCTGGTTAAATATTTATGGAAGTCGTTCAACAGGTGTGAACAGACGATATTATGGCACCTGTTCAGACTCGTAAGAGAGGTCGACCCTCTAAACAGCCTACTACCGGAGGACCGGTTGATCAGGAGGAGCCACGACAGTCTCCTACCAGTGGTTTGGAACCTCAAGAGCCTGATGTACCCTTGACTACGCCGACTGCTATGGATTCTAGTTGGGTCAGAGTCAAGGCACGGATACCGGTGCTAGCACGGTCAGCCAAGGACCAATTTACGCTATTCCGAGGCGAGTCTGATCCTTGGATTGCACGGACTTGGTTAGATAATTTGGAGGATACGTTTGAGTTCATGAGTTGCACCGATGAGGAGAAGGTGGGTCTAGCAGCTTACCATCTTCGAGATCAGTACTACGTGGTGGAAAATGCAAGACATCGATGGGAGAGCAAAGACATCACTTGGGCGCTTTTTCGAGATATATTCGAGGCGATTTTCCTTCGCGTTCTCTACAAAGACGCCGTCAGAGTTCTTAACTCTTAAGCAGGCAATCGGTCACCATGGAGTATAATGCGGAGTTCACTCGACTCATGGAATTTTGTCCACACTTGGTAGCACAGATGGGGACAGAATGTTCCACTTATGCAGGTTTGGCTGCGTATATTCGCCAAACTATCGGGATCTTCCATTAACTCGTATCGTGAGGCACTGGATAGGGCTCTGTCTATTGAGATGACTTCTCAGCAAATAGCCAAGGAGAGAGAGTTGGAAAAACAGATGAACCAGGGAAAGCAGCGGAAATCTGATGCGACTCCGACTCGTGAGAAAGCAAGATCGAGAGGGGCTTCTCATGGTACTTCGTGAGGGATCATCTAGGGCACGTAAAGGAAGCGACCGGCTTCGGACGATCTGGGCATTCTCGTAAGAACCGTAAGAGCGAGACATGGCTAGATGCTATAGATGCGGTCGTGAACCCACCATATTTGAGTGTCCTTGGATCGGAGTGTTTGTTATTATCGTAAGCGCCGAGGCACTAGTCGAGAGTGTACTCAAGGCACACCGAAGGTTCAGAAATTCCAAAGAAGGGAAAGAGATCCGATCAAGATCATCGCCAGAGGTCAAGACCTAGGACGCAGATGCATGGTCGAGATACCACCCTCCTACAGCTCAGATATATCATATACATGGGAGTGATTCTTCCGGATGCCACGCGATTCATTACACACCAAGAGTTATCATTCCGACCACCTACTCAATGATATCTACCGGCCTCGTGGATATATTATGCTCACAAGAGCAGAGTCACCTCCAAAGAACATCATTACGCACTGCATCCATCCGAGTGGAGGCATTCTACTATTATATCTCGAGCGCAGCCGATGTGGAGATCGGACGAAGTTTATGCCATTACCCGAGAGGACGCTCAGCGGGCCGAGGGATCGGTCATTCGGGGTATGATTCTGGTTTATTCAATACCTGCTGATACATTGATTGATACTAGTAGCTCGCATTCCTTTATTTCTAGTATATTTCTGAGAAAAATTGGGAGAATCCCTATGATTCGTTCTTGTGGATTAGCGGTATCATTACCATCGGGCGAGGTTTTGACTAGTCATCAAGTAATCAAGGGTTGTCCGTTGGATTTCGAGGGACATATACTTACGGTGGACCTTCAGGTGCTAGAGATGGTAGAGTTCGATATCATACTCGGAATGGATTGGTTGGCTACATATTGTGCTACAGTGGATTGTAGAGCGAGAGTAGTGACCTTCCGACCACCAGATCAGCCTGCATGGGAATTCGTGGGTACCCGGGATGATGGAGTGTCCGTTATATCTGCACTTCAGGCTCGGAGATTATTGTCGCATGGTTGTCAGGGTTACTTATTCTCTTTGGTTAAAGTGGAGAGTGAGGAGATACCACCTCTTTCCAGCGTACGGGTAGTTCGTGAGTATCCAGATATATTTCCAGATGAACTTCCGGGCTTGCCACCTCCGAGGCAAGTGGAATTCGCGATAGAGGTGATTCCAGAACACTTACCGGTGTCAAAGGCTCCATACCGGATGGCACCGAAAGAGTTAAGTGAGTTAAAAATACAGCTGCAAGAGTTATTGGATAGGGGTTTTGTTCGTCCTAGTGTGTCACCTTGGGGAGCTCCGGTGCTGTTTGTTAAAAAGAAAGATGGATCTCTACGGTTATGTATTGATTACCGACAACTTAATGCAGTAACCGTTAAGAACAAATATCCACTGCCGAGGATAGAGGATTTGTTTCATCAACTCAAGGATACTTGCGTGTATTCCAAGATTGATCTGCGATCAGGTTATCATCAGCTGAGGGTAAGAGACGAGGATGTCCAGAAGACAACGTTCCGCACGCGTTATGGACATTATGAGTTTCTAGTGATGCCATTTGGCCTTACTAATGCTCCAGCTGCATTTATGGATTTAATGAACCGGGTATTCTTGAGGTACTTGGATCAGTTTGTCATTGTATTCATAGATGATATCTTGATATATTCTCGTTCTGAGGAGGAGCATGAGCACCATCTTCGGATTGTATTAGAGACGTTGCGACGAGAGCATTTATATGCCAAATTCAGTAAGTGCGCTTTCTGGTTGTCTTCTGTGGGATTTCTTGGACATGTGGTATCTAGCAGAGGTATTTCAGTTGATACCCGTAAAATCGGGCGATTACGCTGGGAGCGAGCAAAGTCGATTCAGAAGTCCGTAGTTTTCTTGGATTGGCGGTATTACCGTAGATTTGTGGAGGATTTTCCCGTATAGCCACACCACTTACGCGCTGAGTCAAGTTTGCTTGGTCGAGGCGTGTGAGTCGATTTCGTGAGCTTAAGCGGCTAGTTTTACGCACCGATCGCGTAATTCCTTCTTCTTGCGATGGGATAGTCTTATATACTGATGCTTCTTTCCAAGGATTGGGAGCAGTTTTGATGCAGTTCGACCGTGTAGTATCTTATGCCTCCCGTCAGCTTAAGGATCAAGAGAGGAATTATCCGGTACACGATCTGGAGTTAGCATTATCTTTGCGCTAAAGATATGGAGACATTATCATGGGATTACTTTTGAGATCTATACGGACCATAAGAGTTTGAAATATCTTTTCACTCGAAAGAATTGAATCTTAGACAGACGATGGATGGAATACCTAAAGGATTATGATTGCACCATTCAATATCATCCGGGTAAAGCTAACGTTGTAGCAGATGCACTGAGCAGGAAGTCCCGTGGGATTCTGGCTAGTCATTTGACCACCGTGACTGATCTTGTTCGGCGATTCTGAGTTGGGGTTGTTCGAACAGGTCAAACATCCCGAGGATATTAGTATCTATGGTTGCTCGATATTATTGAGAGGATCAAGGAGGCACAAGCTAGTGATCGATCTGCGCAGTCTTATGCACTGACTCGACTCGACGACATGCATTTCGTCGTGTGACGCGACTGGAGTCCTCCGATTCAGAGGGAGATTATGTGTTCCCGACACACATCCGATTAAGGAGGAGTTATTACGAGAGGCACATCACTCGAGATTTGCTATACATCCTGGCGGTACCCGGATGTATCAGGATATGAAGCGTTCATACTGGTGGGACGGTATGAAGAGAGATATTGCGGATTTGCCGCCGATGTTTGGTCCGCCACAGTAAAGGTCAACATCAGAAACCCGCCGGATTGCTACAGAGAATCCCAATTCCGGAATGGAAGTGGGAACATATTACGATGGATTTTGTTACGGGGTTGCCCAGATCCCGTAAAGGACATGATGCGATTTGGGTGATTGTGGATAGGTTAACCAAATCCGCTCATTTCCTTCCGATTCGTGAGACACATGCATTGGATCGACTAGCTGAGCTATCGTGAGAGATTGTCGACCGCACGGAGTACCCTTGAGTATCATATCCGATGAGATCGCGCTTACTTCGATTCGCGAGTCTTCAGCATGCTATGGGCACCGAGCTTCGTCTCAGTACTGCATTTCACCCGCAGACGGATGGACAGTCGGAGCGTACTATTCAGACTCTGGAGGACTTATTGAGATCTTGCGTCATGGATTTCGGAGGCAGCTAGGAGGATCACGTTCACTTTGTGGAGTTCGCGTATAATAATAGCTATCACTCTTCCATTCAGATGGCTCCCTTTGAGGCTTTGTACTACCGACCTCGCAGATCTCCAAGATTGTGGAGGATGTTGGGGAGCGATAGTTATTGGGCCTCTCGAGTATTCAAAGACGATGCAGAGTTAGTTCGTTATCGCGATTTATTGTCGAGGCTCGTGATGCATAAAAAGTTATGCGGATCGGAGGCGAAGACCTCTGGAGTTTTCTATAGGGGATCATGTGTTCCTACGTGTATCGCCTACGAAAGGAGTCAAGAGATTCGGAATTAAAGGAAAATTAGCACCACGCTACATTGGACCATTCGAGATATTGGAGCGGATCGAGGTGTAGCATACCTCTGGCTCTACCTCCGACGCTGCCCATAACGTATTCCATGTGTCTATGCTGAGGAAATACGTACCGCATCCGGATCATATTCTGACAGAAGTGCCGGTTCCACTCCAGCCTAACGCGACATATGAGGAGGTTCCTGTACGGATTCTTGATCGCAAAGAGCGTCAGTTACGGAACAAAACCATCCGTCTGGTAAAGGTTGGATGGCAGCATCACACTGATGAGGAGGCTACATGGGAGCTAGAGGATATCATACGAGTTCGATACCCTCACCTGTTCACGTGAGGTATGTAGTAATTTAAGAAATTTCTTACGTTAATTACTGCATATAAGTATGGAAATTTGGGGACCAAATTTTATTAAGTGGGGGAGAATGTATAATACGAAAAAAAAAAAAAATTTATTAATTAACTCGTTAATTAATTAGGATTAATTAGGAGATTAATTAGGCTTAAATAGTGGGCCGAAATTGGGCTGGAATTGGGCTGTAATGGATTGGGCCGAAATTGGGCTGTAATGGATTGGGCCGAAATTGGGCTGGAAATGGGCTGTAATGGATTGGGCCTGGGCTGAACCCAATCGGATTGGGTTAAGGTTGAGTTGGGTTAACCGAATCAGTCGAACGACGTTTATAAGCTGCCGAACGAACTGATTTCGGCAGAAACGCGATCTGATTCCATTTCTTCTTCTCCGCCTCGCTCTTTCGCTCCGCGCAATCACCGCGCTGATCGCCGATCTCGTCGGCGATCCGGTGCGAGTCGCTCGACAGCGCCGCCTTGGTAGTAGATCCCCAGTCGGAGGTTGGGAAGAGGCTACCTTAAGGAGTGCCGGCGTTTCCTTCGCTCGGTGAGACGGAGGTGCTGTTGTGGCGGCAGCAAGCTGCCATCGGAGGTAAGGATCGAATGATGGTTTCCTTTTCGAGTAGAGATCTAATTTTTGGGTTGTTTTATAGCTCAGATCGATTTTTGGCAGTAATCGGGAGTTGGGTTATTTCGGCGAGCAGTCGGGATTAGGAAGATAACGCCGCCGGTGAAGTTGATCGCGGTAAGATGGATCTAACCAATACTATCAGCTGTGGTATAAATTCATTGGTGTTCTATTAAAGTGTGATTGGTGGATTTGGGTATCCTATTATTTCAAATGGTTGTCGATGTGTTGATTTGGAGTTCCTTTCGGTGAGCAGAGGGGAGTGGGAGTAGACTGCCGGTGAAGATCTGAGGGTTGTAAGTCTTAATTCTGTATTCTTTCCGGTGCCGTGTGAATGGGTGAATTATATTCTGTTGTCTATGCGTTTGATGGGAGTTCTGGTAGGCGGAAGGTGAGCCGAGTGAAAGGAGTTTGGATCTGAGTTTAGATCTAATCCAATGTTGCCAAAGGTGGTATCCCTTGATTTAGGTTCTGTTAATGTGATATGGGGTAGTTGTTGATTCGATCGGATGTGGTGGTGATGTCGGTAATTGATACGGGCTGTGATTGGAGTGGTAGGATGTTGATTCGGAGTTGATTTAGAAATTATCTGTGATTGGAGTAGTATGGTCGATTGTAGGTGTAGGTTCTGTTAATGGCTTGGTTGAGTGTATGGATAGATCGGTGGAACCAGTGGATGAGTTGTTTGGTAAGATTGTGGGTTGTGATCAGGAGGTGGAATTGGTGGTTGCCGATTGTTTTGTTGGATGTCCATAGTGTTTTCGGTTAATATGGGTGGATGACTGATATGCTTAGATTTGGGAGCTTGTAGTGTGTTGGATCATATTGGGTATACTCTGATAGAGAGATGATGATTGGGTTAAGCAAAGGAAAATTGCGAATATAAAACGAATAAGTATTTTATTCGTATTATTATTGGAGTTTTATGCTTAATTCTAATTTGTTATTATGTGCAGGTTTGGGATACGAAGCAGGCCCGCGGCCGTGAGGATTATACGAGCTTCGTATCAGGTGGGTAATATCTACCTGGTCCGGTAGTTTGATCAATTCTAGTGCATGATATTGTATGTATGTTTATACCTGTTTATCTTAAATCCACTCTTATTAAATCATATGCTTGTCCTGTCTTTGACCTTGAGATATATACTCTGTTATGTCATTGATTATCTAGCATGGATAGAAACTGTAAAACCCTATTATATGTTAGCTAATAGAGGTTCAGTAAATACCTGTGGTTAGGGTTACCTTTATGACCTCAAATCTGGGTTACTGGGTTGCATCACTAGGTTAGGTGATGAGTCCAAATTATGAGGTCGGACGTTGTATCGTATACATATCAGGGTGTTAGTTTGACGGATCTATTTATCTGTACATAAGTAAATAGGTTGTGATTACGGATGTGTCGTCCTTACATGGTTGACATTTGGTTGACTAGGTCTCCCCGTGAGTTAGGAGTGTTTGCAGGATTTGTGTGAGTTATGCATCATTTCATTTCATGCATCTTGGCATCGAGTCCGCCTTGTGGTTGAGATTTGTCGTCATCATCTCCTCCTCTGGCCACTCAGGGCATGGCTGCGAGGTTGAGGCAGAGCATTGTGAGCGTGCCGTTCTCGGCCACTAGGGATGGTGGTAGCTGGAGATGCGCACTTGGCCACTGTGCGGAGTGGTAGTTAGCGCACTCACCCACTATAGATGGTGGTCGTGTGATGTGCAGTTGTCCTGGGTGCGTTGCTCGTCTACTCATGGGTAGGGATGGAGCGGCTAGCAGCAGGGACCCCCGTGTGAGTAGCATATAGCTCTATGGCGGCTAGCTACTGTTTCATACTACCCAACTCGGTCACTCGAGAGTGGTGACGGCTGGAGTCGGGATAGTTGTCATGTCGTGTCACCTAGGCCACACTGGGGTCGTGGTAGTAGCGAGAGTGCCAGCATGACCATGCATATGCATTGCTGATATATATATATGTATGCATGTATTCGATATATGTTTTACATATGCTTGTGAGATGTTGCATTTGGTTGCTGCATATGATTGTATACCATGCTACATGTCATTTGCATTTTTATATACTGCTGTGTGTTGAGTATGAGTATGTTAGACAGTCGCATATTATTTGGATTATGCTATGATATACCTGTCCAGGATGTTATAGGTCGGGTGGATAGCAGACCGTCAGGTATGTATATTATTTTATGTCAGTTTATTGGTATAGTGTATGCTATGAGTATGACCGTATCTGTAGTTTCTGGTTATTATGTTGAATACTGTATGTATGATGGACTCATGCTGTATACCTGTAGATCTTCACATGTATATCTGTAGATCTCTTTACCCTGTATGTTGTTCATGCACTTCTATATATTACCCCTGAGTTTTATACTCACCACCCTGGACCCTGGGTTTCCTGTCACCCAGGTAGTAGATAGAAGACTTCGGCTTGGACTCGGAGCATTGCCACCTGATCCCATCTCGCCGTTTTTCCGAGGGTTTTCGTTTCCCATCGCATGTACCTTTATATAGACTTTTATTGTTTTGGAGATCATGCTGTATGTTCTCTTTTGATATTCAGTATGGATTTTATTATAGTATGGACGGATATACCGATGTACTTATGTTGACGAGTTGTATTTCCATGTGTTGGCTTCCGCTATTGATGTTGTACGTGTTGCTGTGTTGTTTTACATTTTTCGATATGTGTTATACTGGCTGCGACTTTGTACCGTATTGGAATTGTCATAAGGGGGTGCCGTCCGTGGGCCGGACAGAGTCTACCTCGGGGCGTGACATCATACATGAATCAAAAGGATTTAACATGAATCAGAATAAGATCAAAAGTAGAGTGCAGATAAAGTATGCAAAGAGAAGTACAAGACAAAGGTACAAATGAATAGGGAACAAGAGAAGAATTGGAGAAATAAACCTGATGAGTTGCTCTGTGAAATACTCAGTAACCAACAATATGGGAAGAGGCTAGGATAATTGGAAACTTTAGAAATAGATTCAGGATCAAATGACTCTATCCAACACATTACAATCTCATTTGCCTGCATTACAATTGCACAATTTTTTTTTTTTTTTTACAAAAGAAACATCAATCGCGCCATTTTTTTTTCTTTTCCTTTTTTTTTTTGGTGCAGAAACTCAAGTATTAATCACAGACAAATATATCTCAGAACCAATGACCTCTGAAAACTATATCTTCCATATCATATTTCCAACAAAAATAATATAACTCCTCCCCCACACTTAAAATTTTGTCCGTCTCGGACAATACAACCCATCAAACTATTCCTCCAACATGGAAAGCAATAGATATGAAAAAGATAATCCACAAAGATACAAAGACAATGAATAGCAAATGAAGAGATATGACAAGACATGGAATAAATAAGTATCACGTGGATTAGACAAGCAAACCAAGTCAGAAAAAGAGTCAAGAATGAAATCCTTCATCATATTCATGCAAGTAAATGTTACTGCAGTTTTGAAAAGACTCAAAGCAAGTTCTAGAGTAACAAGAATCACATGTGTTATCACACAAAAGTGAGTAGATAATAAAAATGGCTTGCAACCTCACTAGGTGAATAAACATCAAGCTTAGACTATCAATAAAAAGTTCACCATCATAACAAGTGACTGCATGCAAGTGAAGTCTCCTATCATATGCAAAAATCCATAATTTGATGATCAAACTTAACTAATTTTTACCACCTCTGAAATGATACTAAGACATGCATAGAGAATATTATTTGACTCAACAACAGACAAACAAACTTAGGTAAACAGGCAAACAAACACACAACCCATACAATTTATTCCGAACATGAAAGGAAGAAAATAAATGCAGTAAATAAAAGAACACACTCCCCTTTCATGTCGGAGAAGAAGCATCATCATGTCTGGCCCCACCGTATTCTCCCGTATAGACTTGATCTCTTTGCTCGACACTTCATGAGTCTGTTGCAAAAGTGAGACCCTTGATCGCTAATGATCGCCCTGGGAACTCAAAATCTGCAAAATATGTGAGACCTAACAAAATCTACAACAACTAGAGAATCATCAGTCCTGGTGGGGATGACCTCCACCCATTTGGAAACATAATTATATGCCAACAGAATATATGGAAATCCAAAAGATACAGGACACGAACCCATAAAATCAATACCCCAAATATCAAAAATCTCACAGAATAACAAAAGTTGTTGAGGCATTTCATTTCTACGTCCTATGTTCCCTGTTCGTTGATATCGCTCACAAGACTTATAAAATTCAAAGGCATCATGAAATAGGGTGGCCAATACAAACCAGACTCTAAAACCTTCCTAGCAGTTCTTTGGGGTCCAAAGTGCCCCCCACAAGCCAGAGAATAATAAAAAGTAAGTACGTATGGAATGAAACTCATAATCAAGTTCACATCATCTAATAATATGATCACTACACAATTTTCAAAGATAAAGATCATCCCATACATAATACTTAGCATCACTTTTCAATTTCTGGACTTGTGCATGAGTAAAATGTGAAGGTACAACACGGAAACTAAATAAATAGCAAGATCTGCATACCATGGTGTCTTACCCTACAGGTGAAAAAGTTGCTCATCTGGAAAAGAATCTGCTATGGGGGTGGGCTCGATCTCTATCGCAATCCTGTCAAACTGAAATACCACCTCCTTCTGCAACAATTTGGTCAAGGGTAGGGCAATCTGACTGAAGTCTCTGATAAAATGTCTGTAGAAACCTGCATGACCTAGAAAAGCACAACTTCCCGCACAGAAGCGGGGTAAGATAAAGAATATATAGCATGAATTTTAGCAGGATCTACTTCAATATCATACACAGAGATAATATAATCCAAGATATCCCATACTCGACCATGAAATAACATTTCTCACAAACATCTAATGGAAGTGATCCTTGGGGCATCGCCTAAAGAGCGCTAGTCCCTACACAATCCATATCTCGGTCTACATAAAAAGAGGGCCCACAGATAGGTCCTAACAACAAATCATTATCAGCATCAGAATCAACAGAATCAATAAAATCACAACAAAATATAGAAGGTGCAGAGATATCCAAATGAAAAACAGACTAAGAAATAAAGTTCATGCAGTCCAACTCATCATCTATAACCACGCTAAGAATAGAATAATCCTCCATCGGGTACCTCATAGCGTCTAAAATACTGAACTGAACCACAGTATCTCCTACCTCCATAGAAAGAGTACAACTTCTCGTGAACACACAGATCTTTTAAAAAAAAAACTTGGAATACTTGGGAATCTGTTAGCTCTTGGAATTCCCTAGCCTTTTCTTCAACAACCCCCTTCCTAGGCTGGGCCTCTAAGGGAAGAGAAAACTGCTGCAAAATTCAAGTAGATGATCACCTGAAGACCTAGTCATCCACATAAACAAATACAATGAGAAACAAATATAAATGATAAGAAAGACAATAATAACAAAAGAAAAAGAAAACAAACAAACAAACTACAGTTTAAAGACAAACGAACCTATTAGAGTTCCCCGGCAACGGCGCCAAAATTTGATAGAGCGGTTAATGAATGAATTGTCGTGATACCGTTCCCAAATTATTTACTGAAACCCCTAACTACACTAATGCAGTATAGGACTGACTCGGGTCATCTCCCAACGAACCTAATGGCAGGACGTTTGTTTTTAAACAAAAGTAAACACTGGGGGTTTTTATAATTATCAAAACAATTAAAATGCAAAATCAAAAACAAACATGAGAATTAAACATGCAAGAAGTAAATCTAACTACCAAATAATAAGTAACAAGCAACTATCCTAATGCGCAAAAGTAAGTGATCACGCACCGCACTGTCACTATACGGTACAATGATCGAACAAATGTGAACAATTCAACCAAGCACCGCACTGTCACTATACGACACAGTGATCAAACAGTCACTGAAAAACTAAACTAACAGACAGAAAGGAAAGCGACCAAGCACCGCATACTTGTCACTAATGTGAACTATTCAACCATGCACCACCTGTCACTATCGACACAATGATCAAAGCGACCCTTTGAAAGCGCAATAAGCGAAATGCAATAAGCGAAAGCAATTCAACCGGGCCTTGTATCACTATCTGATACGATCGAATGTAAAGGAAATCTACCCTAATAATGAAAGCACTCCAACCAAAACACCATACTGTCACTATACGATGCATTGATTGGACAATTTTAAATGAAAACTAACCTAAACATGATCAACATAACATAACAAATTAACCGCAATAAAACAAACATGATAAAGTAAAATATCCAATTAAATGGACTAAATCCAAAAATAACCAATCGGTAACCCCACGATGGCGACAATAAATCGAACAACCCCTCCGTCGATGGATTACGGATGCGGTCCTAATCCCGGCACCGCGGAAAAGAGATGAATGCGGAGGGATGCGAACACTGCTCCGACGGCTGTGGATGGCGGAGCTCCTAGTCCCAGTAGCTAGTGTATGGAATGTTAAAGCGGTGCGACCTAATCCCGATCACTGGAAGGAATGGAATCGCCGGAACAGTGGTGGAAAACCCCTTCACTGGCGGATGACAAGCTGAAACAGCCTAATCCCAGCAGCTGATGATGGCGGAGATGAAGCGGCCTTATCCCGGTCGCCGGAAAGTAATGGAATCACCTGTGATAGAGCTGGACTCGCCGGAATCCCGCGCTCGCCCCTCTTCCGGTCAGCTGTCCGAATCACGACATCTGATCGTCCGCCGAGGCTCGCCTGGGATCATCGCCGGCTGTTAGAGGGGAGGTCGCCGGAAGGGGATGCCGGACTGTCACCGTCGATCGTGGGGAAGAAACTCTGTCGCGCGTGAAAATGGGGGAAAAAACGCTGTGGCTCGAGATATGGAAGGACCTTCTTCTGCGCGTCGCCGTCGGCTGCCTGTGCAATCCCGCCGCCGCTCGCACGGCTGCGGAAGAAGCCGCCGGCTGCCGCTCGC
Organism: Wurfbainia villosa; assembly: GCA_025175895.1. Classification (NCBI taxonomy): domain Eukaryota; kingdom Viridiplantae; phylum Streptophyta; class Magnoliopsida; order Zingiberales; family Zingiberaceae; genus Wurfbainia; species Wurfbainia villosa. Next base: position 72,941,146 of record CM046000.1, on the reverse strand, counting down.
GAGGAGGAAGACCGCCGCCGCGCGACGATTCTGTCGAGCTCCTTCTGCCGATTCTACCGATTCGATGAGGTAAGGTTTAATTAAATGAAATTTGTGAACCGTCCGATCATTTCGCCCACTCAATCTCAGTCGTTCCTTAGATCTAGGGCTTGATTAATCGATTAAATAGGCTTCATTTGGCTGCTCAATCCAACGGCTGAAATCAGTCTGATTTGAAATGGACGGATCTAATCCGTCTGAAGGTATAATCACGATCCAACGGTCCGGATGAACGGCCAAGACGTGTAGATCTTAATGTACGGGCCGGATCGCTCCAGATCCAGATGAATGGCTCAGAATCAATCACTTTCCTCGGACGGTCCATAATGCTCAGATCTGAACCCTTGATTTAATTTATCTTCTGATCTGGATGAAGGGCTCAGATTAAATAATCTTGAAATGTCCATTATGACCCCAGATGAAGCCATATTTGATCCAACTTGAGTCTAGTCCAGTGGCTCATCTCGATCTCCTACAAATAAAGATAAAATTCGCAAATAAGTCCAAAATATAGGAGAATTTACAAAAAGGTCCAAAATGAATCCAAACTCATAAAACATGCAGATAATCAATAATAAATCACTCGAGAGGATAAAAACAGTGATATTAAGGACCAAAATAATACAACAAAATGACAGTTATCAAAGTCTCAGAGGTGAGGTGAGATATTGTCAGCATCATCAATTGACCTACATGCTAGTCTCTGCGCATTAATATTGTCCTTGCATATTAATACTCTACTAGGAATAGTTAAGAGTAGTGTTATATATATATATATATATATATATATATATGTCTATAGACTCTCACTATCAATTCAACTAATTGATATGCTGTAAACCTGAACCTACTATTTAAGGACACTATTATATTATTCATATAGCACATATAAGAAACAATATAATAAGCAAACTTTGCCTGTTATTAATGAAATATGATACATATGATCCCTAATCATTCATCTCATGATTGACACTAAGAGCTGGGACTAACAATTATTAATGGGTTGTCAAGTGTAGGGGAGAAGCTCTCCAATAGAGACATAATCATGAAAGCTATAGACGCTTTCCCTCGATCATTGAAGTGGAACTATATGGTAGATTCATTCTACATCTCAAAGAATCTAGAGGTAAGTACTCTAGAAGAATTCTTTTCTATCAATGAATTGCATGAAACTAGGCTTGAAGGAATAGTTGAAGATCCAATCAAGCAATCAAGGGGAGTACCACTAATGGCTGACAAAGGAAAGAAGAAGAAGGAGACTCCACCCTCCACATCTGATGACGAATCTTCCTCATCAATGAATAGCAATGAAGAAGTGTATATGGTAAGGAAGGTGAGACGTGCTTTAAAGAATTTTAAATTTAACAAATCTCATGATAGGAGGAGGAGAGTCATTTGCTATAATTGCCAAGGAGAGGGACACATGAGGGATGAGTGTCCCCAATTAAACAAGAGCAAGGAAGGGAAGAAAAAGGATAGCAAGAAGAAAGGCAAAAAGAAAGAAGATAAGAAGTCCAAGGAAAAGGAGAAGTCAGAGCCCTGGAACTTGAAAGCTACATGGGATGATCCGTCCTCATCGGAGGAAGAAGAAGTATTCACAAGCCTCACACTAATGGGGATAGATGATGTAGCCTCCACCTCATCCGAACAAGAAGAAATAAGCTCAAGTGAGGAGGAGAACTCAAGTGTAGGGGGAGCGTCATCATCATCGGAAGAAGGGGATTGAGTAAGTGAGTTAAATAAACTACCCTTTCATGATGTAATTTCAATGATTACTAGCTTGACTAACAACTTGCTTACAATAAAAAAGAAAAACAAATGCATACTTAATGAAATTAGAACTCTAGAAGAAAAATTGAAAAATGCATGCTCACATGATAAAACTATTTCTTCTAGCAGTAATGATGCATGTGTAGAAGAGAATAAGGCCTTAAGGGAAAAGGTAGATTATTTAACTAAGGCCCTAGAGAAATTCACAATTGGCTCCAACACCCTAAACATGATTGTTGGAAGCCAAATGGCTAGTTTCAATAAGAAGGGCTTAGGATACAAGGGATCAAAGAATGAGAAAGCCTACCATTGTCTAATTGCTAGGGGTCAATCTAAAACAACAATGGTAGCTAGGAAATGGATCCCAAAGGAGTACTTGGTAAACCCCATTGGAAAGAATTTATATTGGGTTCCCAAGTCAATCCTCAAGGGTTAGAGAAATCTAGGATAGTTAACCATACTTGAATATTTTTCATATCATATTATGTGGTTGACTTATTATGAGCATGGTGGATGATTTGGGTAATTATGTTTGAATCATGATTTGTGATACTTGAGGATATACTTGATGTATGATCATGATGGGTGTTTTAGAATGATACTTAACCTTGGATAGAATTGCATGAAATTTTGATTAAGTATAATTACCTTTAGTCACATCTCACATTCACTATAAGGCTAACTTGATTGATAACATAGCAATGTGTGAGATATTAGGTTGATACAAATGACTCACTTATGCTTATGACATTTAGATATGTCATTCAAAGTATAATAACATAGCAATCATAGACCAACTATGGGGAAAGCAAATGTTTAATCAATGGACATATTTCCCATAGATCATAATTTGATATTTTTAATGTTTTAAAACCATTTTATGTTTTGCAAACAGTGAATTGATGTTTTAAAACAACTTAAGGCAAAACTAGGTTTCAAAGTTGATAAAATGATTGAAGGTTTTTACAACTTTGAGTTTTTGCCAAATTTTTGAAAAATTTATGTTTTTTTTCTTAAAAAAATCATTTTTCCTTGATAAAGGGACTCATAAGAAATGTGTTCCCCGAATTTCATGATTTTTCAAATTTTCTAGAATTTTTAGTGCATTTCTGAACTTGGATTCAAAAATCAGAAAAGGTTGAAATCAAGTGGCAGTCGACTGATTATCTGAACCAGTCGATTGATAGACTGTGAACGAGCATAGTAACTTGCTTTGTGTAGTTTTCAGTATGTTTTGGTGATTTTCTTCCATTAAGACTTTGATACCATGTTATATGACATATGTTTAATATTTGTTATGGTGTCAAAGGAGGAGAAATGTTGAGTTTAAGTTAATCATGCTAAAGGGAATTAGCATGTGTTAAGGGGGAGTTACATGTATTATGGGTGAGTGTTTTGATACTCATGTTATGTTTACATGCTTTCCTGCCTTAGTGTATTTTGTTAATATTTTACCTAAACTTAAACATATTGCCACACATAAAAAACGGGGAGATTATTAGGGCAATCAACCCAAGTATGGTTTAGTTTTGATGTGTGTGGCAAAGGGTTTAAGTTAGGTTGTTATGGATTAGATGTGTGTGTTTAAGTTGTGCAGAACTTAAGTATATCGCACATGGTTATCTTGATGAAGCATTGGCGAGTTCACCATCTCATGGCTTGGGTCCTTGAGTCGGTCAAGGATGGCATTGCGGAAGTTGTACGCTTGGTGCATCCGAGGGACTACCGGATGAGGAGAATTGGAGTGAAGCCAAAGGAAGTAAACTTCAGGGTGAGACGTGAAGGATGACATTGTGGAAGTCGTGCACTTGGTGCATCCGAGGGATGTGGCCAGACGAAGAGAGCTTCGAGGAGAGGGACTTCATGGGAGATGAGAGTGAGCGAATGTAACCCGGGATGGGGTAGCTCATAGGTGAACTTGCCTGAATGGCTAAGTCAAGTGTTGGACGTTCAAACTTAGGTTTGAAGTTTTACCCGACAAGTCGGACGCTCAAACTTGTGTATGAAGTTTTACTCGATGTTTGGACAAGTCCAACGCTCAAATATGTATTTGAGGTTTCTACCCGACGATTGGAAGTGTCGGATGCTCAAACAAGTGGTTTGAGGTTTACCCGACTTTCGGATGGTCAAACAAGTGATTGTTTGAGGTTGTACCCGACACCAATCGACTGTTATAGATAGCATTCGACTGCTTTGAGTCGATGCCACTCACTGGTGTTCGACTGGTAGGTTTTTGGCCCAGCAGTCGACTGACAAGGGACGCAGTCAACTGCTTCACTATTAGTTAACTGCCAAAGAATGACAATCGACTGCTGAAGGTGGTCGCGGGCACAGAACCTCTCATAACAGACTGATCAGTCGGCTACGCAGGCAATAGTCGACTGCTGATAGCAGCAGTCGACTGCCAAGGCTATCATTGTGAAGGGAGAAACTTCGCTTCCCACTTCAACTCGGTCTCTTGCGCATGGCGATCCCATGTATGTCCCCGGATTAAAAAAATTTATCCTTGACGATGAGGGATTACCCAAGCAACCGATCCATCGTCGTGTTATTCAAATAGAGTAGTCACTTGAACAAACTTGTTGTTCAAGTAACCTACCTCTTATCTTCGATTAGCCACGGAATAGACGATGTACGGATCACTGGTTTTTGTATTTTTCTTTGGGGTCCAAGTAAATTAGCCACATACAATACATACAATTTGCATTGAATAAGAAAACATACTTAAACAAGAATTATACCTCTTGTTTATCTCTAGGTCTTCTATTGTATGTCTTTCCTCCTTTTGGACGTCATGTGGCAACGATCTTCCAAAAGTCGAAGCCTCCTATATCGAGTATCTTCCTTTCCTTGTTCACTCTGAACAAAAGGAAGAAGAAAAGCACCCTTCTTCTCCTTACTTGCGCCAACCACCAAAGACAAACTCCTTGGTGTCCGTCGGCCCAAAGGAGAGGGAGAGGTTTGAGCGCCGGCCAACTTCAATGGATGAATGCCGACCTTGCTTCAAGAGATGATGGCCGACCTTGCTTTAATGGATGAGCGCCGGTAACCTTCAATGGAGGGCACCGACCAAGGGAGGAGAATCCACCAAACCCTAGCCATCGGCCAAGGATACAAAACCCTAACCTCCAATATCTTGCCGCCCAAGAAGCAAGGAAACAAAACCCTAATCTCCCAAAGATCATGTGTCGCCCAAGCCTTAGCCCTCCTTTTATAAAGCTAGGCTTAAGCCTCCTTTTAATCTCCACCGTCGGATCTAGAGATTTAATCTCAACAATTGGATCTAGAGATTTAATCTCCACCGTCGGATCTAGAGATTTAACATCCACCATCGGATCTAGAGTTCCATTTTCCACCATCGAATCTAGGCTTCATGAGGGTTTTAATAGGATACAATAGGGATCATGAGGAGGAGTTGGATCTTGGCCACCCAATGGATCTAGCCCACATAAAGTCTGATCCATTAATGAAAATCCATTCCACTAGAGGATTATCATTGATCTACCTCACCAACCCCCATAAATAAATATGGACTTCAAATATTAATTGTACAAATATCTCTCTGTGTTTAAGATCTCGAATGTCCATCAATTAATTAATTTACTGACAATTAATTATTCAACATCAAATTCCATGAGTAGTACCACTCAACCTTATCATCATGCCAGACCAAGTCCACCTGCAGGGTTTACATGATGAACCTTATGAGCTCCTCAAGGGGACATCATCATCCAAATATATAGGGCACGGTCTCCTCCTATAATCAACGACACACCATATAAATAATATTATTTCCCAACTTACCGAATCTATCGATTTACTCTATAAATCTCGCCCATTGGTAAATCAAAGAAATAAATACTAAGTATATGTGCCCGTTATTATATCAGGATTAAGAGCATGTACACCATAATATCCAAGGTCTGATTCAATTATATAGTCAGTAATAAATCGAATCACCTCTAAGTCGGTCCTGCTCAATACACACAAAGTGTACTAGTGTTATTCTATAATCAAGACAAACCAATACGAAATTACACTACAACCATACTTATAGTTTGTCCAAAGCCATCTCGGTTGTGAGCCTCTACTTATACTCTACAAGGAACTGATAACATGATCTCTCGTGTGACACTACACACCATGTTATCTACAATTTAATGTATTAGACAATATGCATAACCATAAATATGCAAACAATGATCATGTGATTTTTATTTCAAAAATAAATATGTTCATATAAAAGATAGGCTTTTCAGTATACATCCCAACAATCTCCCACTTATACTAAAAGACTATGTTGTCCTCATACTGTCATACATCTAATTCCCATTCCCTTCACATGCCTATCAAAAGCTCTAACTGGAAGGGCCTTAGTGAAAGGATCTACCAGGTTAACCTCTGATGCAATCTTGGCCACAACAACTTCTCCTCGCTTTACGATTTCTCGTATCAGGTGGTACTTGCGCTCTATGTGTTTACTTGCCTTATGGGATCGTGGTTCCTTCGAGTTTGCAACTGCACCACTATTATCACAATAAATTGTGATAGTTCTGGGTAAACCAGGAATCACATCCAAGTCCATCAAGAAGTTCATGAGTCATAAAACTTCTTTGGCCACCTCAGAGGTTGCCACATACTCAGCTTCCATGGTAGAGTCTGCCACGCATTTCTACTTGACACTCCTCCATACAATGGCTCCACCTCCCAAAGTAAACACAAAACATGGGGTAGACTTACTGTAATCCCTATCTGATTGGAAGTCGAAATCTGTGTAACCCACAAAGAGTAATTGATCTTCCTGGTATACTAGCATATAATCTCTAGTCCTTCTTAGGTACTTAAATATATGCTTTACGGCAGTCCAATGTCTCTGTCCTGGATTACTCTGATATCTGCTAACCATGCTCACGGCAAAGTAGATATCCGGTCTCGTACATAGCATAGCATACATGAGGCTTCCTACTGCCGAAGCATAAGGAACCACCTTCATCTCCTCTATCTCCTTAGATGTTCTAGGACACATCTTCTTAGATAAAGGGACTCCTTGCCTAAAAGGTAAAAAACCTTTATTGGAGTTCTTTATGCTAAAACCAGCCAAAATGGTGTCTATGTATGGAGCATGAGATAAGCACAACATCCTTTTCCTGTGATCCCTTATAACCTTGATCCCAAGGATATGTCCCACTTCTCCAAAGTCCTTCATATCAAACTGTTTGGACAACCATACCCTTACGTCCGATAACACCTTAACATTGTTGCCAATTAACAAAATGTCATCTACATATAGTACAAGAAATACCACTACATTTCTGTCACATCTCTTGTATACACAAGACTCATCCGGACTTTGAATAAATCCATAGGACTGGATTACCTCATCAAAGTGGATGTTCCAAGATCTCGAAGCTTGCTTCAATCCATAAATGGACCGATTAAGCTTGAACATAAGATGCACTTTGCCCTTTGCAATGAATCCCTCTGGTTGCTTCGTATAGATGTTTTCCTCAAGACATCCATTAAGGAAAGCTATCTTGACATCCATCTTCCACACCTCATAATCTATATGAGCAGCAATGCATAAGAGAATCTGGATATACTTAAGCATGGCCACTGGCGAAAAGGTCTCCTCATAATCAATACCCTCTTTCTGAGTATACCCTTTCGCAACAAACCATGCTTTGAAGGTCTCAACCTTCCCGTCTATTCCTCTCTTTCTTTTGTAGATCCACTTGCATCAAATGGTTTTTACAACATTGGGTGGTTCTACTAGCTTCCAGACCTGATTTGAATCCATAGATTCTATCTCAAAATTCATCTCACTTTGCCAAGATACCGCATCTTTATCTTGGATTGCCTCATCATATGTCCAGGGATCAGGTTCATGTTCGCTAGGGACTAAATCAGAAGATTCTTCTAAGAACATAAATCTATCAGGCTGTCTTACAACCCTCCCACTACGATGCGGTATCACCTGTGTATCCTCTGTGACACGCGTTGCAATCACTTATGGTATATCCTCTTGTACCGGTGGTACTGAAGTAGTGACTTTCTCTCTCAATTCCTCCAGAACAATCTTACTCATGGGCTTGTGGTTCATCACATAGTCTTCCTCTAGAAATCTGGCATTCGTGCTAACGATCACCCTCTAATCTTTAGGACTATAAAACAAACCACCTTTCATTCCTCTAGGATACCCAACGAACATGTGCACTTCTGTATGAGGTTCCAACTTACCAGCATCTGCCTTCAACACATGTGTTGGACTCCCCAAAATCCGAATATGTCTCATACTAGGCTTTCGCCCTATCCACAATTATATGGGAGTAGAAGGCAATGATTTAGATGGTACAAAGTTCATAATATACACTGTCGTATCTAGAGAATACCCCCATAATGAATCTGGCAACTCAGAATAACTCATCATCGATCTAACCATCTCCATAAGAGTCTTATTCCTTCGCTCCGCTATACCATTCTGCTAGGGTGTGCCAGGTGCAGACAATTGGCATTGAATCCCAGCCTCTGATAAGTAATTCCTAAACTCTCCCAAGAGGTACTCACCACCACGATAAGATCGTAGTGTCTTGATACTTTTACCTTGACATTTCTCCACATCAGCCTTGAATTCTTTGAACCTGTCAAACCATTCAGACTTGCGGCACATCAAGTAAATGTATCAATATCTTGAATAATCGTCTATAAAAGAGATGAAATATTCAAAACCACCTCTTACCTGGATAGACATAGGACCACACAAATCAGAATGAACCAATTCCAACACATCTACGTCCTCCATTACGAAACAATCACATCCTTTTCCTACGATCCCTTATAACCTTGATCTCAAGGATGTATTCCACTTCTCCCAAGTCCTTCATATCAAACTATTTGGACAATCATACCCTTATGTCAGAGCTGTGGGAATTTATAAAAAAAATATCCCTCTCCCACTTAGTGATTTAAAATCGAGGAATTTTCCTAGCACATGACATGCATATCAAACAAGAAACCAATAAATATGAAAAAAAATATTTTCCAACTATTATGCCTCTTGTCGTATCGCCATCTCGTCCGCTCCTCCCTACGCCATGTACAAGCCATCTGGAAATCCAAGCCAAAAAAATTTATTTTAATTTACATCCATTGATCCTATACTCCACGAAGGAGTGTACATGAAATCTAGATCGAAAGTAAACTAAAATAAAAGAGTGGCTAAACAATGCCGTACTTAATTACAAAAATTAAATACTAGCCTCGTCAACTCCGATGATTCAAATAATAATACAATTACACACATCCAATCACATACACACATGTATGGCCATAATAGTTGGATCTTATGCCTGCAACCAAAAAGTTAGCCTACGCACATCCTACTATTATCCGACACATACAATATATGATAAGTGCATAAAAGTAACTGAATCCTAAACACACAAAACCGGAAACCGTGGCTCTGATACCACTTGAAGGGAGAAACTTCGCTTCCCACTTCAACTCGGTCGCTTGTGCATGGCGATCCCATCTATGTCCCCGGATTAAAAAATTAATCCTTGACGATGAGGGATTACCCAAGCAACTGATCCATCATCGTGCTATTTGAATAGAGTAGTCACTTGAACAAACTTGTTGTTCAAGTAACCTACCTCTTATCTTCGATTAGCCGCGGAATAGATGATGTACGGATCATCGTTTTTTGTGTTTGTCTTTGGGGTCCAAGTAAATTAGCCACATACAATACATACAATTTGCATAGAATAAGAAAACATACTTAAACAAGAATTATACCTCTTGTTTACCTCTAGGTCTTCTATTGTATGTCCTTCCTCCTTTTAGACGTCATGTGGGTGACAATCTTCCAAAAGTCGAAGCCTCCTAGATCGAGTATCTTCCTTTCCTTGTTCACTCCGAACAAAAGGAAGAAGAAAAGCACCCTTCTTCTCCTTACTTGCGCCAACCACCAAAGACAAACTCCTTGGTGTCTGTTGACCCTAAGGAGAGGGAGAGGTTTGAGCACTGGCCAACTTCAATGGATGAACGCCGGCCTTGCTTCAAGAGATGAGGGTCGGCCTTGCTTCAATGGATGATGTTGGTGCAGTAGGCACCTGAATCGAACCTAAGTTTTGATTATAGCAAATACACAAAGTTAAGTGCATTTTGTTATCTCACGAGCTGAATCAAGTATGCATAAATGCTAAGCTAGCCGAAGGTCAGCGACACTCGGAGAGAACCGTAGTGGTCGGGCAACACCGGGAGGACTTCGGAGGGAGCCGAAGGAATCAGGTGGAGACCGAAAGCAAGGCTTCAAAGGCAAATGTTGAGGTAAGCTTGTGTGAGTGAGCGTAAGTAAGGTCGAGTCCTCCATATGGGGACATCCTTAGGCGACGATCTGACTAAGACTTCCCATGGAAGGTCTATGTTGATATCGGACGACAAGTTGCCATCAAATTCACTTATATTTCGAGCTAACTCTTTATTACAGTCGAAAATTCTGGCAATCAGTTCAATCGGCCAAGGATCAGTTCAACTGCTAAGCCATCAATTCAGCCGGACAAGGATCAGTTCAACTGCTGAGCCGTCAGTTCAACCGGCCAAGAAATTAGTTCAACCAATGGTCAAGGATCAGCCTCGAGGAGTCAAGCTTTATCACCATTTTTCAAGGAGTCTTGTGCCCAATTCCTATTGCTTGAAGATTCTCTCAAAAAGGGGCTCAAAGGCTATAAAAGGAGAGCCTCTCCTAGGGTTTTCATCAACTCTAAGTGCTCAAAAGCCTCTGCAACTCTGCGATTCTCCGACGACTCTACGATGAAGTGCTGTCAACAACCCTAGCTTATTTTCTATTCTTTAGTTGTTGGTATTTTACTTTATCGTCTCTTTAATATTGCAATTCCTTTTATTAATCAAGCTTTTCTATCGTTGCACTTTACATTAATAGAATAGAGGGTTTGTCTCTCTATCTTTTCTTTCGAAGGTTTTTTTTGTAATCGTCAAACTCCTACCTCCAATGAGGAGGAGTGTTTTTAGTGAATTGCCCTCCGTGCGTGATCAAGGATAACTAGGGCCTTGGAGTAGTAGCCGAAGGCTACGAACAAAGTAAAAACCCATTTGTCTCTCTTGTGTTTAATTTTATTTTCCGGTGCATTTAATTGTTTTGAAACGAATTCGAACGAAAGAAAAGGTTTATCGCTATTCACCCCCCCTTTAACGATCCTCTTAGATCCAACAGATGAGTGCCGACAACCTTCAATGGAGGGCGCCGACCAAGGGAGGAGAATCCATCAAACCCTAGCCATCGGCCAAGGATACAAAACCCTAACCTTCAATATCTTGCCGCCCAAGAACCAAGGAAGCAAAACCCTAATCTCCCAAAGATCATGTGCCACCCAAGCCTTAGCCCTCCTTTTATACAGCTAGGCTTAAGCCTCCTTTTAATCTCCACCGTCGGATCTAGAGATTTAATCTCAACCGTCGGATCTAGAGATTTAATCTCCATCGTCGAATCTAGAGATTTAACCTCCACCGTCGGATCTAGAGTTCCATTTTCCACCAACAGATCTAGGCTTCATGAGGGTTTTAATAGGCTACAATAGGGACCATGAGGAGGAGTTAGATCTTGGCCACCCAATGGATCTAGCCCACATAAAGTCCGATCCATTAATGATAATTCATTCCACTAGAGGATTATCATTGATCTACCTCACCAACCCCCATAAATAAATATGGGCTCCATATATTAATTGTATAAATATCTCCCCATGTTTAAGATCTCGAATGTCCATCAATTAATTAATTTACTGACAATTAATTAATCAACATCTATCTCCATGAGTAGTACCACTCAACCTTATCATCATGCCGGACCAAGTCCACCTGTAGGGTTTACATGATGAACCTTATGAGCTCCTCAAGGGGACATCATCATCCTAATATATAGGACACGGTTTCCTCCTATAATCAATGACATACCATATAAATAATATTATTTTCCAACTTACTGAGCCTATCGATTTACTCTATAAATCTCGCCCATTGGTAAATCAAAGAAATAAATACTAAGTATATGTGTCTGTTATGATGGCATTGTGCTCAGAGGCTCGTTGGATCCCATGTCCCTGGATTAAAATTTTCACTAATGAAAACTAATCCGGATGGGATGAGTTTCCTAAGTACAACCAATTCATCATCGTGCTAACGACTTGAGCGATCGCTTGAACAAACTAGTTGTTCAAGCAACCAAGCTCTTCTAGTCGGTTAGCCACGGAAGAGACGACGGACGGATCGCCGGTTTTTGTGTTTATCTTCGGGGTCCATGATTAAACAAATACATATGGATGTAGACATGTATAATCAACACATACAATCATATTAATAAGAACATGCAAAGATCAATAATAAAACTTGTAAAACTTTTATACCTCTCGATCTTCTATCGTATGTCCTACCCTCCTTGTAGACTTCGTGTGGGCGAAGATCCTCCACAAGTTGAAGCTTCCTAGATCTTCTTCAATCAAAAGAAAGAAGAACTCTCCTTCCCTTCTTGCTTGAGCCAACCACCAAGCCACAAAGGCTTGATGATGTCGGCCCCAAGAAAAGGAGAACAAGATGGCCAACCAAGGAATCGAACAAGGGAACAATCCCTAGCTCCTTTGTGCCGGCGGCCAAGAGGAAAAGAAGAGAAGAAGAGGAATAGGTTGAGCGCCGACCAAGGTAGAGGGAAGAGAGATAGGTGTCAGCCACACCCTAGGAAGAAGAAGAGATCCTCTCCTATAGTTGCCGCCCACTCTTCCTTCCAAACCCTAGCCGCCCAACCAAGGAACCAAACCCTAATCTACCTAGGGTTTCTTGCCGCCCAAGCCAATGAATGGCAAAACCCTAATCTCCAAAAACATCCAACAACCTTGTTGCCGCCCACCTTAAGCCCCCTTTTATAGACTTGGGCTTAAGCCTTGTTTTAATCTCCACCGTTGGTTCTAGGGATTTAATCTCAACCGTCGGATATAGAGATTTAATATCAACCGTCGGATCTAGAGATCTAATCTCCACCGTCGGATCTAGGGATTTAATCTCAACCGTCGGATCTAGAGATTTAATCTCAACCGTCGGATCTAGAGATTTAATCTCCACCGTCGGATCTAGAGTATTGTTTTCCATCATTGGATCTAGGCTCCATGAGGTTTATATTAGGCTATGATAGGGACCATGAGGAGGAGTTGGATCTTGGCCACCCGATGGATCGGAACAACACAAACTTGATCCATCAATGATGTTCCATTCCACTAGAGGATCATCATTGAATTACCTCACCAACCCCCATAAATTAATATGGGCTCCATACATTATTTGTACATCAATCTCCCCGTGTTTAAGATATCGAATGTCCGTCAATTAATTGATTTACTGACCATCAATCAATTAACATCTAACTCCTCAAGTAGTACCACTCAACCTTATCATCATGTTGACTAAGTCAACCTGCAGGGTTTACATGATGAACCTTATAAGCTCCTCAAGGGGACATCATCAACCTAATATATAGGACACGGTTTCCTCCTATAATCAACGACACACCATGTAAATAATATCATTTCCCAATTTACCAGGCATATTGATTTAATCCATATAAATCTCACCCTTTTGTAAATCAAAGAAATAAATACTAAGTACATGTGCCCGTTATTATATCGGGATTAAGAGCATGTACAACATAATATCCGAGGTCCAATTCAATTATGTAGTCAGTAATAAATTGAATCACCTCTATGTCGGTCCTGCTCAATACACCTAAGTGTATTAGTGTAACTCTATGTTCAAGACAAAACAATACCAAGCTACACTACAACCATGCCAATGGTTTGTCCAAAACCATCTTGGTTGTGAGCCTCTACTTATATTCTACAAGGGACTGATAACATGATCTTCTGTGCCACACCAAGCATTATGTTATCTACAATGTAAAGTATTAGACAATATGCACACATATAATAAATATAAAATGCAAACAATGATCATGTGATTCTTATTTCAAAATAAAAATGTTCATACAAAAGAGCTAGGCTTTCAGTATACATTCCAACAATCTCCCACTTATACTAAAAGACTATGTTATCATCACACTACCATACATCTGATCCCCATGTCCTCCACATGCCTATCAAATGCTTTCACTGGAAGGGCCTTAGTGAATGGATCCGCCAGGTTATCCTCTGATGCAATCTAGGCGACAACAACTTCTACCTCTTTTACGATTTCTCGTATCAGGTGGTACTTGCGCTCTATGTGTTTACTAGCCTTATGGGCTCATGGTTCCTTCGAGTTTGCAACTGCACCATTATTATCACAATAAATTGTGATAGTTCTGGGCAAACCAGGAATCACATCCAAGTCCATCAGGAAGTTCCTGAGCCATACAGCTTCCTTGGCTGCCTTAGAAGCTGCCACATACTCAGCTTCCATGGTAGAGTCCGCCACGCATTTCTGCTTGACACTCCTCCATACTATGGCTCCACCTCCAAAAGTAAACACAAAGCCAAAGGTAGACTTACTGTTGTCCCGATCTGATTTGAAATCAGAATCCGTATAACCCACAGGGACTAATTGATCTGCCCGGTAAACCAGCATATAATCCCTAGTCCTTCTCAGGTACTTCAATATATGCTTTATCGTAGTCCAATGTCCTTGTCCAGGATTACTCTGATATCTGCTAACCATGACCACGGCAAAGAAGATACCTGGTCTTGTACATACATAGCATAGCATACATGAGGCTTCCAACTGTCGAAGAATAAGGAACCGCCTTCATCTCCTCTATCTGTTAGAATGTATACTGAAAGCCTAGCTCTTTTTGTATGAACATTTTTATTTTGAAATAAGAATCACATGATCATTGTTTGCACTTTATATTAATTATATGTGTGCATATTGTCTAATATTTTACATTGTAGATAACATGGTGCTTGGTGTGGCACAGAAGATCATGTTATCTGTCCCTTGTAGAATATAAGTAGAGGCTCACAACCAAGATGGTTTTGGACAAACCATTGGCATGGTTGTAGTGTAGCTTGATATTGTTTTGTCTTGAACATAGAGTTACACTAGTACACATAGGTGTATTGAGCAGGACCGAGATAGAGGTGATTCATTTTATTGCTGACTACATAATTGAATCGGACCTCGGATATTATGTTGTACATGCTCTTAATCCCGATATAATAATGGGCACATGTACTTAGTATTTATTTCTTTGATTTACCAAAGGGTGAGATTTAGATGGATTAAATCAATATGCCCGGTAAGTTGGGAAATGATATTATTTACATGGTGTGTCATTGATTATAGGAGGAAACCGTGTCCTATATATAGGTTGATGATGTCCCCTTGAGGAGCTCATAAGGTTTATCATGTAATCCCTGCAGGTTGACTTAGTCAACATGATGATAAGGTTGAGTGGTACTACTCGAGGAGTTAGATGTTAATTAATTGATAGTCAGTAAATCAATTAATTGACGAACATTCGATATCTTAAACACGGAGAGATGGATGTACAAATAATATATGGATCCCATATTATCATATGGGGTTGGTGAGGTAATTCAATGATGATCCTCTAGTGGAATGGAACATCATTGATGGATCAAGTTTGTGTGGTTCCGATCCATCGGGTGGCCAAGATCCAACTCCTCCTCATGGTCCCTATTGTAGCCTATTAACACCTCATGAAGTCTAGATCCAATGATGTAAAATAAAACTCTAGATCCGACGGTTGGGATGAAACCCTAGATTCGACGGTTGGGATGAAACCCTAGATCCGACGGTTGAGATTAAATCCCTAGAACCAATGGAGGAGATTAAACCAAGGACTAAACCTAACTCTAGATATATGGGCTTAGGCTTGGGCAGCAAGGATTGATAAAAAAAGAAAAAAAAACCTAATTGAGATAAGGTGGTTGGGCGGCAAGAAATAGGAGGAGGTTAGGGTTAGGGTTAGGGTTTGGTTCGTGGTATTGGGCGGCAACAAGAAGAAGAAGCCTCTTCTTCTTCTTCCCAATGGTGGCCGGCAACCCTTCTTCCTCCTTCCTCCTTGGTTTGGCCGGCGCCCAAGCTTCTCCCTTCCTTCTATGGCTTAGGTTGGATGGCATTAGGATAGCTTCCCTTGGGCGGCAATCAAATCCTAGTTGGGATAGGATTGGGGTTGGGCGGCTAGGGTTAGGGTTTTGGGATTTGGGTGGGCGGCAACAAGAAGATGAAGATCCTTTTCTTCTTCCTTCTAAGTGTTGGCCGGCCACTATCCTTGTTTTCTCTACCTTGGCCGGAGCTCAACCTATTCTCCTTCCCTTCATCCTTGGCCGGAAATTAGGAGAGCTTTGTCTAGGGTTTGGGCGGCAACAAGGAGGAGGATTGTCTTCCTTTCCTTTCTCCAAGTGTTGGCCGGCGCCCATGCCCTTGTTGTTTCTCTTTTGGTTGGTTTCCATACTCCACTTTATCTTCCTTGGCCGGCGGCAACATCGAGATTATTGACTTGATGGCCGGTTCTAAAAAAAAGATGAGTTTTGTTTTAGGATCTTCCTTTGTTCCTAGTGAACAAGGAAAGGAAGATTGGTGATCTAGGAGGCTTCAACTTTTGGTAGATCGTCGCCCACACGATGTCCAAAAGGAGGGAGGACATACAATAGAAGATCAAGAGGTATAATCTTGTTTATTTTGATTAATGTTCTTTTGTATTATGTTTATAATTGCTTTTCAATTATATGCATGTTTTGTGTGGATGCTTACTTTATGTATGTGTTGATTATACTAGTTTACATTTGTATGTATTTGTATAATCATTGACCCCGAAGACAAACACAAAAACCGGCGATCCGTCGTCTCTTCCGCGGCTAACCAACTAGAAGAGTTGTGTTGCTTTAACAACTAGTTTGTTCAAGCGATCGCTCAAGTTGTTAGAACGACGACGAAATGGTTCTGCTTAGGAAACTCATCCCATCCGGATTAGTTTTTTCATTAGTGAAAATTTTAATCCCGGGACATGGGGGCCAATGAGCCTCCGAAGCCGGTTCCCAACAATTGGTATCAGAGCCACGGTTTCCGATTTTGTGTGTTTAGGATTCGGTTAATTTTTATGCACTTTTTCATATATTATATGTGCCGGATAATAGTAGGATATGCGTAGTTTAACTCTTTGGTTGCAGGCATAAGATCCGACTATTATGGTCATATGTGAGTATGTGATTGTATGTGTGTAAATATTTATTATTTGAATCCTCGGGGTTGACGAGGCTAGATTAGTATTTAATTTTTGTACTTAAATACGACATTGTTTAGCCGCTCATTTTAGTTTATTTTCGATCTAGAGTATTTGTACACTCCTTCATGGAGTATAGGATCGATGGATGTAAATTAAAATGATATATCTCGGCTCAGATCTCTTTATGTGGCTTGCGCACGGAAAGGTGGAGCGGACGAGGTGGCGACACGACGGGACGCATATTGGAGAACAAAGCCATAATAGTTGGAAAAATTCTGTTTTTTTCATATTTATTGCTGATTTGTTTTATATGCATGTTGTGTGTGCTTGAAAATTCCTCATTTTCAATTTACTAAGTGGGAGAGGGATATTTTAATTAATTCCCGCGGCCTCCATTACAATTTGACGTGTGATGCAACAAACTTGCGTGTCGGCTCTGAGTGCCTTCCTCCCTGCGGATGAGTTTGTTTGCGGATCACTAGGTCAAATAATGGTTATAGGAAATTATCTAGGAGCGTGTGTACTTCCATAGCAGTAAGGCACATAATCCGAAATAATTCCCTTAGTATCGTGTAATGGTGCACACTTAGATGCAAATAAAGGTATCCTCCCCATCGGAGTCACTGCTTTTATTTGTAGGGTCAAAGAGGAACCAACTATTAATTTTATTTGTCAAAAAGTAAGGTTGACAAGATAATAAAATTAATGGGTAAAACCTCCTCTTACAAATGTAGAATTCGTATACGTCCACACAGCGTGACATGCGATATTCTCAGTGTTTTGAGGTGTTGGTTGATTTCAGAATTTTATTGTTTTGAGGAATCAATAATATTTGAAATCTAAAGTGATGATCTATGTGATTCTTAGGATTTTCAAAATGACTTTCAGTCCACTTGTTGTGATACTAAAGGAAATAAACTTACTGTACCCAAATAATGTTGATTGGAAAAGAATCTAGATATTGTCTTATCTGCTAAGGAGTACAAGTATGCACTCTTCGAAGAATGTCCTCAAGCCATGGTTGCTCAAAAAGGTTTCTACTTCTAAGCCGTAAGGCAAGAAGAAGGAGAAACAAGGTGGAGCAAATATGGTGGGAGGATCTCAGGGAGGAGTGAAAAAGCCGAAAGGCAAGTACTTCACTTACTAGCAGGATGGACATTGGAAGAAAGACTGTCCCAATCCAAAGAAGAACAGAGATATATTCTTTGAACTAGTCGTTGAAACATGATTAGCGGTCTTATCTACCGGCACCTGGTGAGTAGGTATGGGAGCCACTAATCATGTCTGCAATACTTTGCAGGGGTTCCAGGAAACCCGACGACTAGCTAAAGGGGATATTACCATTTACTTGGGCAATGCCATGAAGATGGCGGCTATTGTAGTGGGAGATGTTTTATTTATCTTTTGAGAAAAATAAAGTTTTTGGTTCTTAAGAATTTTCTTTATGTACCTTTATTTAAAAAGAATTGCTTTCGGTTTCTAAATTATGGATGGATAATCTATTCCTTTTAATGACAGATTTGTTATAAAAGGAATAGGGACATTATCTATTCAGGTACATAGATAGGAAAGTTATAACATGAACCACAAGCTCCCACAATGCAAATTGAAGTTTACAACTCATCTTCTAATTTCGATAAGAGAAAAGAACCTTCGAAGATGAACCAAATATATCTTTGGGATCTTAGGCTTGGTCATATTAACCTAAGCAGAATTCAAAGGTTGATAGCTGATGGACCTTTGGGTTCATTAGTGGTGGAGGATCTCCCAACCTGCGAATCTTGCTTGGAGGGTAAGATGACCAAGAGGTCTTTCAAGGCCAAGGGGTATAGATCCAAAGATGTGTTGGAATTGGTTCATTCTGATTCGTATGGTCCTATGTCTATCCAGGCAAGAGGTAGTTTTGAATATTTCATCTTTTACATAGACAATTATTCAAGATGACACTACGATCTGATCGTAGTGGTGAATACCTCTTGGGAGAGTTTAGGAATTACTTATCAGAGGCTGGGATTCAATCCCAATTGTCTGCACCTGGCACACCCCAGCAGAATGGTGTAGCGGAGCGAAGGAATAGGACTCTTATAGAGATGGTTAGATCGATGATGAGTTATTCTGACTTGCCAGATTCATTCGGGGATATGCTCTAGATACGGTGGTGTACATTCTGAACTTGGTTCCATCTAAATTAGTGCCTTCTACTCCCACAGAGTTGTAGACTGGGCAGAAGCCTAAACTAAGACATATTCGGATATGGAGGAGTCCAGCACATGTGCTGAAGGCTGATGCTGGTAAGTTGGAACCTCGTACAGAAGTGCACTTGTTTGTTGGCTATCCTAGGGGAACGAAGGGTGATTTGTTTTATAGTCCTAGAGATCAGAGGGTGATCGTTAGTACGAATGCCAGATTTCTAGAGAAGGACTATGTGATAAACCACAAGCCCACGAGTAGGATTGTTCTTGAGGAGTTGACAGGGGAAGTCCCGACTTCAGTACCACCGGTACATGAGGATATACCACATGTCACTGCACCACGTGTCACAGAGGATACACAGGTGATACCTCGTCATAGTGGGAGGGTTGTGAGACAGCCTGATAGATTCATGTTCTTGGGAGAATCTTTCGATTTGGTCCCTGGCGAACATGAACCTGATCCCTAGATATATGACGAGGCAATCCAAGATAAAGATGCAGCATCTTTGTAAAGTGCAATGAATACTGAGATTGAATCTATGGATTCAAATCAGGTCTGGGAGCTCTTATGCATAGCAGCTCATATGGATTATGAGGTGTGGCAGAAGGATGTCAAGACAACTTTCCTTAATGGAAGTCTTGAGGAAAACATCCATATGTAGCAACCAGAGGGATTCATTGCTAAGGGCAAAGAGCATCTTGTATGTAAGCTTAATCGGTCCATTTATGGATTGAAGAAAGCTTCGAGGTCTTGGAACATCCACTTTGATGAGGTAAATCCAGACTTATGGATTTATTCAAAGTCCGGATTAGTCTTGTGTATACAAGAGATGTGACGGAAACGTAGTGGTATTTCTTGTACTATACGTAGATAATATTTTGGTAGTTGGCAACAATATTAGAGTGTTATCAGACGTAAGGGTATGGTTGTCCAAACAGTTTTGAAGGACTTGGGAGAAGTGGGACACATCCTTGGGATCAAGGTTAGTGTGCTAATCCCAAGCTTCATACATAGACACGATTATGGATCGTTTTAGCATGAAAAACTCCAAGAAAGGTTTTCTACCTTTCAGGCATGGAGTTCCTTTATCTAAGGAGATGTGTCCTAGATCATCTGAGAAGATAGAGGAGATGAAGACGGTTCCTTATGCTTCGGTAGTAGGAAGCCTCATACGACACTATGTACGAGACCCGATATCTGCTATGTCGTGGGCATGGTCAGCAGATATCAGAGTAATCCAGGACAGGGATATTGGACTGCGGTAAAGCATATATTGTAGTGCCTAAGAAGGACTAGGGATTATATGCTAGTTTACCGGGAAGACCAATTACTCCCTGTGGGTTACACGGATTCTGATTTCCAATATGATAGGGATAACAGTAAGTCTACGTCAGGTTTTGTATTTACTTTTGGAGGTGGAGCCATTGTATGGAGGAGTATCCAGTAGAAATGCGTGGCGGACTCCACCATGGAAGCTGAGTATGTGTCAGCCTCTAAGGCGGCCAAAGTAGCTGGGTGGCTCAGGAACTTCCTAATGGACTTGGATGTGATTCCTAGTTTGCCGAGAAATATCATAATTTATTGTGATAATAATGGTGCAGTTGCAAACTCGAAGGAACCACGAGCCCATAAGGTAAGTAAATGCATAGAGCGCAAGTACCATCTGATACGAGAAATCATAAAGGAGGTAGAAGATGTTGTCGCTAAGATTGCATCAGAGGATGACCTGGTAGACCCTCTCACTAAGGCCCTTCTAGCGAGAGCTTTGATAGGCATGTGGAGGGAAGGGGAATTAGATGTATGGCAGTGTGATAACAGCATAGTCTTTTAGTATAAGTGGGATATTATTGGAATGTATACTGAAAGCCTAACTCTTTTTGTATGAACATTTTTATTTTGAAATAAGAATCACATGATCATTGTTTGCACTTTATATTTATTATATATGCGCATATTGTCTAATATTTTACAGTGTAGATAACATGGTGCTTGGTGTGGCACAGAAGATCATGTTATTAGTCCCTTGTAGAATATAAGTAGAGGCTCACAACCAAGATGGTTTTGAATAAACCATTGGCATGGTTGTAGTGTAGCTTGGTATTGTTTTGTCTTGAACATAGAGTTACACTAGTACACTTAGGTGTATTGAGCATGACCGACATAGAGGTGATTCAATTTATTGCTGACTACATAATTGAATCGGACATCGGATATTATGTTGTACATGCTCTTAATCCCGATATAATAACGAGCACATGTACTTAGTATTTATTTCTTTGATTTACCAAAGGGTGAGATTTAGATGGATTAAATCAATATGCCCTGTAAGTTGGGAAATGATATTATTTACATGGTGTGCCGTTGATTATAGGAGGAAACCGTGTCCTATATATAGGTTGATGATGTCCCCTTGAGGAGCTCATAAGGTTCATCATGTAAACCCTGCAGGTTGACTTAGTCAACATGATGATAAGGTTGAGTGGTACTACTCGAGGAGTTAGATGTTAATTAATTGATGGTCAGTAAATCAATTAATTGACGGACATTCGATATCTTAAACACGGAGAGATGGATGTACAAATAATATATGGAGCCCATATTATCATATGGGGTTGGTGAGGTAATTCAATGATGATCCTCTAGTGGAATGGAACATCATTGATGGATCAAGTTTGTGTGGTTCCGATCCATCGGGTGGCCAAGATCCAACTCCTCCACATGGTCCCTATTGTAGCCTATTAACACCTCATGAAGACTAGATCCAATGATGTAAAACAAAACTCTAGATCCAATGGTTAGGATGAAACCCTAGATCCGACGGTTGGGATGAAACCCTAGATCCGACGGTTGAGATTAAATCCCTAGAACCAATAGAGGAGATTAAACCAAGGCCTAAACCTAACTCTATATATATGGGCTTAGGCTTGGGTGGCAAGGATTGATGAAAAAAAGAAAAAAAAACCTAATTGAGATAAGGTGGCTTGGGCGGCAAGAAATAGGAGGGGGTTAGGGTTAGGGTTTGGTTCATGGTGTTGGGCGGCAACAAGAAGAAGAAGCCTCTTTTTCTTCTTCCTAATGGTGGCCGACAACCCTTCTTTCTCCTTCCTCCTTGGTTTGGCCGGCGCCCAAGCTTCTCCCTTCCTTCTATGGCTTAGGTTGGATGGCATTAGGATAACTTCCCTTGGGCGGCAATCAAATCCTAGTTGGGATAGGATTGGGGTTGGGCGGCTAGGGTTAGTGTTTTCGGATTAGGGTGGGCGGCAACAAGAAGATGAAGATCCTTTTCTTCTTCCTTCTAAGTGTTGGCCGGCCACTATCCTTGTTCCCTCTACCTTGGCCGGAGTTCAACCTATTCTCCTTCCCTTCATCCTTGGCCGGAAATTAGGAGAGCTTTGTCTAGGGTTTGGGTGGCAACAAGGAGGAGGATTGTTTTTCTTTCCTTTCTCCAAGTGTTGGCCGGCGCCTATGCCCTTGTTGTTTCTCTTTTGGTTGGTTTCCATACTCCATTTTATCTTCCTTGGCCGGCGGCAACATCGAGTTTATTGACTTGGTGGCCGGTTCTAGAAAGGAAGATGAGTTTTGTTTTAGGATCTTCCTTTGTTCCTAGTGAACAAGGAAAGGAAGATTGGTGATCTAGGAGGCTTCAACTTTTGGTAGATCGTCGCCCACACGACGTCCAAAAGGAGGGAGGACATACAATAGAAGATCAAGAGGTATAACAAGAGGTATAATCTTGTTTATTTTGATTAATGTTCTTTTGTATTATGTTTATAATTGCTTTTCAATTATATGCATGTTTTGTGTGGATGCTTACTTTATGTATGTGTTGATTATACTAGTTTACATTTGTATGTATTTGTATAATCATTGACCCCAAAGACAAACACAAAAACCGGCGATTCGTTCGTCGTCTCTTCCGCGGCTAACCAACTAGAAGAGTTGTGTTGCTTGAACAACTAGTTTGTTCAAGCGATCGCTCAAGTTGTTAGTACGACGATGAAATGGTTGTGCTTAGGAAACTCATCCCATCCGGATTAGTTTTTCCATTTGTGAAAATTTTAATCCGGGGACATGGGGGCCAATGAGCCTCCGAAGCCGATTCCCAACACTATCTCCTTTGATGTTTTGGGACACATCTCTTTAGATAAAGGTACTCCATGCCTAAAAGGTAGAAAACCCTTCTTGGAGTTCTGCATGCTAAAACGATCCAGGATAGTGTCAATGTATGAAGCTTGAGATAAGCACAATATCCTTTTCTTGCGATCCCTTATTACCTTGATCCGAAGGATGTGTCCCACTTCTCCCAAGTCCTTCATATCAAACTGTTTGGACATCCATACCCTTACGTCTGATAACACTCTGATATTATTGCCAACTAACAAAATGTCATCTACGTATAGTACAAGAAATACCACTACATTTCCATCACATATCTTGTATACACAAGGCTCATCCGGACTTTGAATAAATCCATATGACTGGATTACCTCATCAAAGCAGATGTTCCAAGATCTAGAAGCTTGCTTTAATCCATAAATGGACCGATTAAGCTTACATACAAGATGCTCTTTTCCCTTTGCAATGAATCCCTCTGGTTGCTTCATATAGATGTTTTCCTCAAGACTTCCATTAAGGAAAGTTGTCTTGACATCAATCTGCCAAATCTCATAATCCTCATGAGCAGCAATAGATAAGAGAAACCGGATAGACTTAAGCATAGCTACCGGCGAAAAGGTCTCCTCATAATCGATACCCTCTTTCTGAGTATACCCTTTTGCAACAAGCCTAGCTTTGAAGGTCTCAACCTTCCCATCTACTCCTCTCTTTCTCTTGTAGATCCACTTGCATCCAATGGCTTTCACACCATTAGGTGGTTCTACTAGCTCCCAGACATGATTAGAATCCATAGATTCTATCTCTGAATTCATCGTTGTTTGCCAAGATACCTCATCTCTATCTTGGAGTGCCTCGTCATATGTCCAGGGATCAGGTTCATGTTTTCCAGGGACTAAGCCCGAAGACTCTCCCAAGAACATGAATCTCTCTGGTTGTCTAACAACCCTCCCACTACGACGAGGTGCCTCCTTGTTGGCATCGTGCTATTCCTCGGAATGCTCATCGGCTCCCATGTCCCCGGATTAAAATTTTCAACAAATGAAAACTAATCCGGATGGGATGAGTTTCCTAAGCACAACCAATTCGTCGTTGTGCTAATGACACGACCGATCGCTTGAACAAACTAGTTGTTCAAGCAACACAACTCTTCTAGTCGGTTATCTACAGAAGAGACGACGGACAGATCGCCGATTTTTGTGTTTATCTTCGGGGTCCATGATTATACAAATACATACAAATGTAAACTAGTATAATCAACACATACATAAAATAAGCATCCACACAAAACATGCATATAATTGAAAAGCAATTATAAACATAATACAAAAGAACATTAATCAAAATAAACAAGATTATACCTCTTGTTATAACTCTTGATCTTCTATTGTATGTCCTCCCTCCTTTTGGACTTCGTGTGGGCGACGATCTACCAAAAGTTGAAGCCTCCTAGATCACCAATCTTCCTTTCCTTGTTCACTAGGAACAAAGGAAGATCCTAAAACAAAACTCATCTTCCTTTCTAGAACCGGCCATCAAGTCAATAAACTCGATGTCGCCGCCGGCCAAAGAAGATGAAATGGAGTATGGAAACCAACCAAAAGAGAAACACCAAGGGTATGGGCGCCGGCCAACACTTGAAGAAAGGAAAGGAAAACAATCCTCCTCCTTGTTGCCGCCCAAACCCTAGACAAAGCACTCCTAATTTCCGGCCAAGGATGAAGGGAAGGAGAATAGGTTGAGCTCCGGGCAAGGTAGAGGGAACAAGGATAGTGGCCGGCCAACACTTAGAAGGAAGAAGAAAAGGATCTTCATCTTCTTGTTGCCGCCCACCCTAATCCCAAAACCCTAACCCTAGCCGCCCAACCCCAATCCAATCCCAACTAGGACTTGATTGCCGCCAAAGGGAAGCTATCCTAATGCCATCCAACCTAAGCCATAGAATGAAGGGAGAAGCTTGGGCGCCGGCCAAACCAAGGAGGGAAGAGGAGAAAAAAAAAGGGTTGCTGACCATCATTGGGAAGAAGAAGAAGAAGCTCATTCTTCTTGTTGCCGCCCAACACAATGAACCAAACCCTAACCCTAACCTCCTCCTATTTCTTTCCGCCCAAGCCACCTTGTCTCAATTAGGTTTTTCCATTTTTTTTTTCCCCCATGCCTAAGCCCATATATATAGAGTTAGGTTTAGGCCTTGGTTTAATCTCCTCCATTGGTTCTAGAGATTTATTCTCAACCGTAGGATCTAGAGATTTAATCTCTACCGTCGGATCTAGAGATTTAATCTCAACCGTCGGTTCTAGGGTTTTAATCCCAATCATCGGATCTAGAGATTTAATCTCCACCATCGTTTCTAGGGTTTTAATCCCAACCGTCAGATCTAGAGATTTAATCTCCACCGTCGGTTCTAGGGATTTAATCCCAACCGTCGGATCTAGAGATTTGTTTTCCATCATTTGATCTAGACTTCATGAAGTGTAAATAGGCTACAATAGGGACCATGAGGAGGAGTTGGATCTTGGCCACCCGATGGATCGGAACAACACAAACTTGATCCATCAATGATGTTCCATTCCACTAGAGGATCATCATTGAATTACCTCACCAACCCCCATAAATTAATATGGGCTCCATATATTATTTGTACATCCATCTCCCCGTGTTTAAGATATCGAATGTCCGTCAATTAATTGATTTACTAACCATCAATCAATTAACATCTAACTCCTCGAGTAGTACCACTCAACCTTATCATCATGTTGACTAAGTCAACCTGCAGGGTTTACATGATGAACCTTATGAGCTCCTCAAGGGACATCATCAACCTAATATATAGGACACGGTTTCCTATAATCAACGACACACCATGTAAATAATATCATTTCCCAACTTACCGGGCATATTGATTTAATCCATCTAAATCTCACCCTTTGGTAAATCAAAGAAATAAATACTAAGTACATGTGCCCGTTATTATATTGAGATTAAGAGCATGTACAACATAATATCCGAGGTCCGATTCAATTATGTAGTCAGCAATAAATTGAATCACCTCTATGTCGGTCTTGCTCAATACACCTAAGTGTACTAGTGTAACTCTATGTTCAAGACAAAATAATACCAAGCTACACTACAATCATGCCAATGGTTTGTCCAAAACCATCTTGGTTGTGAGCCTCTACTTATACTCTACAAGGGACTGATAACATGATCTTCTGTGCCACACCCAAGCACCATGTTATCTACAATGTAAAGTATTAGACAATATGCACATATATCATAAATATAAAGTGCAAACAATGATCATGTGATTCTTATTTCAAAATAAAGATGTTCATACAAAAGAGCTAGACTTTTAGTATACATCCCAACAATCTCCCACTTATACTAAAAGACTATGCTGTCCTCATACTGTCATACATATGATTCCCCTTCCTTCCACATGCCTATCAAATCTCTCGCTAGAAGGGCCTTAGTGAAAAGGGTCTACCAGGTCATCCTCTGATTCAATCTAGGCGACAACAACTTCTACCTCCTTTACGATTTCTCGTATCAGGTGGTACTCGCACTCTGTGTTTACTAGTCTTATGGGCTCGTGGTTCCTTCGAGTTTGCAACTGCACCATTATTATCACAATAAATTGTGATAGTTCTGGGTAAACCAGGAATCACATCCAAGTCCATCAGGAAGTTCCTGAACCACACAGCTTCTTTGGCCGCCACAGGGGCTGCCACATACTCAGCTTCCATGGTGGAGTCCGCCACGCATTTCTGCTTGACACTCCTCCATACTATAGCTCCACCTCCAAAAGTAAACACAAACCCCGAGGTAGACTTACTATTATCCGTATCTGATTGGAAATCACAATCCATAAAACCCACAGGGAGTAATTGGTCTGCCCGGTAAACTTGCATATAATCTCTAGTCCTTCTCAGGCACTACAATATATGCTTTTACCGCAGTCCAATGTCCCTGTCCTGGATTACTCTGATATCTGCTAACCATGCCCACGGCAAAGCAGATATCTTGTCTTGTACATAGCATACATGAGGCTTCCTACTGCCGAAGCATAAGGAACCACCTTCATCTCCTTTATCACCTCAGATGATCTAGGACACATCTCCTTAGATAAAGGAACTCCATACCTGAAAGGTAGAAAACCCTTCTTGGAGTTCTGCATGCTAAAACGATCCAAAATCATGTCTATGTACGAAGCTTGGGATAAGCACAACATCCTTTTCCTGCGATCCTTATAACCTTGATCTCAAGGATGTGTCCTGCTTCTCCCAAGTCCTTCATATCTAACTGTTTGGACAACCATACCCTTACGTCTGATAACACTTCGATGTTGTTGCCAACCACCAAAATGTCATCTACGTATAGTACAAAAATACCACTACGTTTCCGTCACATCTCTTGTATACACAAGACTCATCCGAACTTTGAATAAATCCATAAGACTGATTTACCTCCTCAAAGAGGATGTTCCAATACCTCGAAGCTTGCTTCAATCCATAAATGGACCGATTAAGCTTACATACAAGATGCTCTTTGCCCTTAGCAATGAATCCCTCTGGTTGCTTCATGTAGATGTTTTCCTCAAGACTTCCATCAATGGAAAGTTGTCTTGACATCCATATGCCACACCTCATAATCCATATGAGCTGCTATGCATAAGAGCTCTCAGACCTGATTTGAATACATAGATTCAATCTCAGTATTCATTGCACTTTGCCAAGATGCTGCATCTATATCTTGGATTGTCTTTATCGTATTTTTAGGGATCAGGTTCATGTTCGCCAGGGACTAAATCAGAAGATTCTCCCAAGAACATGAATCTATCAGGCTGTCTAACAACCCTCCCACTACGACGAGGTATCATCTGCGTATCCTCTGTGACACGCGGTGCAGTGACATGTGGTATATCCTCTTGTACCGGTGATACTAAAGAAGTGACTTCCCTTTTAACTCCTCCAGAACAATTTTTTTTTTACCCTTGGGCTTGTGGCTCATCACATAGTCTTCCTCTAGAAATCTGGCGTTCATGTTAACGATCACCCTTTGATCTCTAGGACTATAAAACAATCCACCCTTCATTCCCCTGGGATAGCCAATGAACATGCGTCTGCATGCGAGGTTCCAACTTACGATTCGCCTTCAAAGACATGGACTCCCATATCTGAATATGTCTTAGACTAGGCTTTCGTCCAGTCCACAATTCTGTGGGAGTAGAAGGCACTGATTTAGATGGAACCAGGTTCTGAATGTACATTGCCATATCTAGAGCATATCCCCAGAACGAATCTGGCAAGTCAGAATAACACGTCATCGATCTAACCATCTCTATAAGAGTCCTATTCCTTCGCTCTGCTACACCGTTCTGCTAGGGTGTGCCAGGTGCAGTCAATTGGGATTGAATCCCAACCTCTGATAAGTAGTTCCTAAACTCTCCCAAGAGGTACTCAACACCACGATCAGATCGTAGTGTCATCCGTATCTTGAACAATCATCTATGAAAAAGATGAAATGTTCAAAACTACCTCTTGTCTGGATAGACATAGGACCATACGAATCAGAATGAACCAATTCCAACACATCTTTGTATCTATACCCCTTGCCCTTGAGAGGCCTCTTGGTCATCTTACCCTCCAAGCAAGATTTACAGGTTGGGAGATCCTCCACCACTAATGAACCCAAAGGTCCATCAGCTATCAACCTATTGAATTCTGCATAGGTTAATGTGACCAAGCCTAAGATGCCAAAAGATATGTTTGGTTCATTTTTGAAGGTTCTTTTCTCTTATCGGAATTAGAAGATGAGTTAATAACTTCTATTTGCTCCGTGGGAGCTTGTGGTTCAAGTTATAAATTTCCTATCTATGTACCTGAATAGATAATGTCCCTATTCCTTTTATAACAAATCTGTCATGAAAAGAAATAGATTATCCATCCATAAACAATTTAGAAACCGAAATCAATTCTTTCTAAATAAGGGTACATAAAGGAAATTCTTAAGAACCAAAACCTTTATTTTTCTCAAAAGATAAATAAAACATCTCCCACTGCAATAGCCGCCATCTTCATGGCATTGCCCAAGTAAATGGTAATATCCCCTTTAGCTAGTCGTCAGGTTTCCTGGAACCCCTGCAAAGTGTTGCAGACATGATTAGCGGCTCTCGTATCTACACACCAGGTGCCGGTAGATAACACCGCTACCCATGTTTCAACGACTAGACCAAAGGATATACTTTTGTTCTGCTTTGGATTGGGACAGTCCTCCTTCCAATGTCCATCCTGCTTGTAAGTGAAGTACTTGCCTTTCGGCTTCTTCACTCCTCCCTGAGATCCTCCCACCACATTTGCTCCACCTTGTTTCTCCTTCTTCTTGCCTTTCGGCTTAGAAGTAGAAACCTTTTTGAGCAACCATGGCTTGAGGATACTCTTCGAAGAGTGCATACATGTACTTCCTAGCAGATAAGACAATATTTGGATTCTTTTCCAATCAATATTATTAGGGTACAGTAAGTTTATTTCCTTTAGTATCACAATAAGTGGACTGAAAGCCATTTTGAAAATCCTAAGAATCACAAAGATCATTACTTTAGATTTCAAATATTATTGATTCCTCAAAACAATAAAATTCTGAAATCAACCAACACCTCAAAACACCGAGAATATCGCATGCCACGTAGTGTGGACGTATACGAATTCTACATTTGTAAGAGGAGGTTTTACCCATTAATTTTATTATCTTGTCAACCTTACTTTTTGAAAAATAAAATTAATAGTTGGTTCCTCTTTGTCCCTACAAATAAAAGCAGTGACTCCGATGGGGAGGATACTTTATATTTGCATCTAAGTGTGCACCATTACACGATACTAAGGGAATTATTTTGGATTATGTGCGTTACCGCTGTGGAAGTATACATGCTCCTAGATAATTTCCTATAACCATTATTTGACCTAGTGATCTGCAAACAAACTCATCCGCAGGGAGGAAGGCACTCAGAGCCGACATGTAAGTTTGTTGCATCATACGTCAAATTGTATTGGAGGTCGCGGGAATTAATTAAAATGTCCCTCTCCCACTTAGTAAATTGAAAATGAGGAATTTTCAAGCACACACAACATGCATATAAAACAAATCAGCAATAAATATGGAAAAATCAGAATTTTTCCAACTATTATGGCATTGTTCTCCAATATGCGTCCCGTCGTGTCGCCACCTCGTCCACTCCTCCTACACCATGTACGAGCCATCCGGAGATCCGAGCCGAGAATAAAACCTATTTTATTTTACATCCATCAATCCTATACTCCACGAGGGAGTGTACATGAAATCTAGATCGAAAGTAAAATAAAATAAAGAGTGGCTAAACAATGTCGTATTTAATTACAAAAATTAAATACTAATCTAGCCTCGTCAACCCCGAGGATTCAAATAATATACATACAATCACACACATATAGCCATAATGGTCGGATCTTATTCCTGCAACCAAAAAGTTAGCCTACGCACATCCTACTATTATCCGGCATACTCAATATATGATATGTGCATGAAAGTAACCGAATCCTAAACACACAAAACCAGAAACTGTGGCTCTGATACCACTTGTTGGCATCGTGCTATTCCTCGGAATGCTCATTGGCTCCCATGTCCCCGGATTAAAATTTTCAACAAATGAAAACTAATCCGGATGGGATGAGTTTCCTAAGCACAACCAATTCGTCATCGTGCTAACGACACGAGCGATCGCTTGAACAAACTAGTTGTTCAAGCAACACAACTCTTCTAGTCGGTTAGCCGCGGAAGAGACGACGGACGGATCGCCGGTTTTTGTGTTTATCTTCGGGGTCCATGATTATACAAATACATACAAATGTAAACTAGTATAATCAACACATACATAAAGTAAGCATCCACACAAAACAAGCATATAATTGAAAAGCAATTATAAACATAATACAAAAGAACATTAATCAAAATAAACAAGATTATACCTCTTGTTATACCTCTTGATCTTCTATTGTATGTCCTCCCTCCTTTTGGACGTCGTGTGGGCGACGATCTACCAAAAGTTGAAGCCTCCTAGATCACCAATCTTCCTTTCCTTGTTCACTAGGAACAAAGGAAGATCCTAAAACAAAACTCATCTTTTTTTCTAGAACCGGCCACCAAGTCAATAAACTCGATGTTGCCGCCAGCCAAGGAAGATAAAGTGGAGTATGGAAACCAACGAAAAGAGAAACAACAAGGGCATGGGCGCCGGCCAACTCTTGGAGAAAGGAAAGGAAAACAATCCTCCTCCATGTTGCCGCCCAAACCCTAGACAAAGCTCTCCTAATTTTTGGCCAAGGATGAAGGGAAGGAGAATAGGTTGAGCTCCGGCCAAGGTAGAGGGAACAAGGATAGTGGCCGGCCAACACTTAGAAGGAAGAAGAAAAGGATCTTCATCTTCTTGTTGCCGCCCACCCTAATCCCAAAACCCTAACCCTAGCCGCCCAACCCCAATCCTATCCCAACTAGGACTTGATTGCTGCCCAAGGGAAGCTATCCTAATGCCATCCAACCTAAGCCATAGAAGGAAGGGAGAAGCTTGGGCACCGGCCAAACCAAGGAGGGAAGAGGAGAAAAAAAAAAGGGTTGCCGGCCATCATTGGGAAGAAGAAGAAGAAGCTCATTCTTCTTGTTGCCGCCCAACACAATGAACCAAACCCTAACCCTAACCTCCTCCTATTTCTTTCCGCCCAAGCCACCTTGTCTCAATTAGGTGTTTCCTTTTTTTTGCAGCCCAAGCCTAAGCCCATATATATAGAGTTAGGTTTAGGCCTTGGTTTAATCTCCTCCATTGGTTCTAGAGATTTAATCTCAACCGTAGGATCTAGAGATTTAATCTCAACCGTCGGATCTAGAGATTTAATCTCAACCGTCGATTCTAGGGTTTTAATCCCAACCATCAGATCTAGAGATTTAATCTCCACCATCGGTTCTAGGGTTTTAATCCCAACCGTCGGATCTAGAGATTTAATCTCCACCGTCGGTTCTAGGGATTTAATCCCAACCGTCGGATCTAGAGATTTGTTTTCCATCATTTGATCTAGACTTCATGAGGTGTAAATAGGCTACAATAGGGACCATGATGAGGAGTTGGATCTTGGCCACCCGATGGATCGGAACCACACAAACTTGATCCATCAATGATGTTCCATTCCACTAGAGGATCATCATTGAATTACCTCACCAACCCCCATAAATTAATATGGGCTCCATATATTATTTGTACATCCATCTCCCCGTGTTTAAGATATTGAATGTCTGTCAATTAATTGATTTACTGACCATCAATTAATTAACATCTAACTCCTCGAGTAGTACCACTCAACCTTACCATCATGTTGACTAAGTCAACCTGCAGGGTTTACATGATGAACCTTATGAGCTCCTCAAGGGGACATAATCAACCTAATATATAAGACACGGTTTTCTCCTATAATCAACGGCACACCATGTAAATAATATCATTGCCCAACTTACTGGGCATATTGATTTAATCCATCTAAATCTCATCCTTTGGTAAATCAAAGAAATAAATACTAAGTACATGTGCCCGTTATTATATCGGGATTAAGAGCATGTACAACATAATATCCGAGGTCCGATTCAATTATGTAGTCAGCAATAAATTGAATCACCTCTATGTCGGTCCTGCTCAATACACCTAAGTGTACTAGTGTAACTCTATGTTCAAGACAAAACAATACCAAGCTACACTACAATCATGCCAATGGTTTGTCCAAAACCATCTTGGTTGTGAGCCTCTACTTATACTCTACAAGGGACTGATAACATGATCTTTTGTGCCACACTCAAGCACCATGTTATCTACAATGTAAAGTATTGGACAATATGCACATATATCATAAATATAAAGTGCAAACAATGATCATGTGATTCTTATTTCAAAATAAAGATGTTCATATAAAAGAGCTAGACTTTCAGTATACATCCCAACACTCCTGTGTATGCTTAGTGACCCGCGGTGCAGTGACTTGTGGTATTTCCTCTTGTACCGGTGGTACTGAAGTCGGGACTTCCCCTGTCAACTTCTCAAGAACAATCCTACTCGTGGGCTTGTGGTTCATCACATAGTCCTCCTCTAGAAATCTAGTATTTGTACTCACGATCATCTTCTGATCTCTAGGACTATATAACAAACCACCCTTCATTCCCTTAGGGTAGCCAACAAACAAGCGTACTTCTATACGAGATTCCAATTTACCAGCATCTCTCTTCAGCACATGTGTTGAACTACCCCAAATCCAAATATGTCTTAGACTAGCCTTTCGCCCAGTCCACAATTCTGTGGGAGTAGAGGGTACTGACTTAGATGGAACCAAGTTCAGAATGTGTGCTGCTGTTTCCAGAGCAAACCCCCAAAACGAATCAGGTAACTCAGAATAACTCATCATCGATCTGACCATCTCCATGAGAGTCGTATTCCTTCGCTCCGCCACACCATTCTTCTGGGGTGTGCCAGGTGCGGACAATTGGGATTAAATCCCAGCCTCTGATAAGTAACTCCTAAACTCTCCCAAGTGGTACTCGCCACCACGATCAGATCGTAGTGTCTTGATACTTTTACCTTGACGGTTCTCCACATCAGCCTTGAATTCTTTGAACCTGTCAAAGCATTCAGACTTGCGACGCATCAAGTAAATGTATCCATACCTTGAATAATCGTCTATAAAAGAGACAAAGTATTCAAAGCCACCTCTAGCCTGGATAGACATAGGACTTCACAAATTAGAATGAACCAATTTCAATACATCTTTGGCTTTATACCCCTTAGCCTTAAAAGGCCTCTTGGTCATCTTACCTTCCAAGCAAGACTCGCAGGTTGGGAGATCTTCCACCACTAATAAACCCAAGGGTCCATCAGCTATCAACCTTTGAATTCTACTCAGGTTAATATGACCAAGTCTTAGGTGCCAAAGATATGTCTGGTTCATTTTCGAAGGTTCTTTTCTTTTATTAGACTTAGAAGATGAGTTATTCACTTCTATATGCATCGTGGGAGTTTTCGGTTCAAGAGTGTACAAATTTCCAAGCAATGTACCAGAACAGATAATCTCTCTATTCCTTTTTATAACAACTTTGTCATTAAAAGAAACAGAATATCCATCCAGAAACAATTTAGAAACTGAAATTAGATTCTTTCTAAAAGTAGGTACATAAAGACAATTTCTCAAAACCAAAATTTTATTCCTATCAAAAGATAAATAAACGTCTCCCACTGCAATAGCCGCCACCTTTGAAGCATTGCCCATGAAGTTAGTAATCTCTACCTCAGCTAGTCGTCGGGTTTCCTGGAACCCCTGCAAAGTATTGCAGACATGATTAGTGGCTCCCGTATCTACACACTAGGTGCCGGTAGATAACACCGCTAATCATGTTTCAACGACTAGTCCAAAGGATATATCTTTGTTCTTCTCTGGATCGGGACAGTCCTTATTCCAATGTCCATCATGCTTGTAAGTGAAGTACTTGCCTTTCGGCTTCTTCACTCCTCCCTGAGATCCTCCCACCACCTTTGCTCCACCTTGTTTCTCCTTCTTCTCGCCTTTCGGCTTAGAAGTAGAAACCTTTTTGAGCAACCATGGCTTGAGGATACTCTTCGAAGAGTGCATACTTGTACTCCTCAGCAGTTAAGACAATATCTAGATTCTTTTCCAATCAATATTATTTGGGTACCGTAAGTTTATTTACATTAGTATCATAGTAAGTGGACTGAAAGTCATTTTGAAAATCCTAAGAATCACATAGATCATTACTTTTGATTTCAAAAAATTATTGATTCCTCAAACAATAAAATTTCGAAATCAACCAACACCTCAAAACATCGAGAATATCGCATGCCACGATAGTGTGGACGTATACGAATTCTACATTTGTAAGAGGAGGTTTAACCCTTTAATTTTATTATCTTGTCAACCTTACTTTTTGACAAATAAAATTAATAGTTGGTTCCTCTTTGGCCCTACAAATAAAAGCAGTGACTCCGATGGGGAGGATACTTTTTATTTGCATCTAAGTGTGCACAATTACACGATACTAAGGGAATTATCTCGGATTATGTTCCTTACCGATGGGGAAGTACACACACTCCTAAATAATGTCCTATAACCATTATTTGACCTAGTGATCCGCAAACAAACTCATCCGATGGGTAGGAAGGCACTCAGAGCTGACGCGCAAGTTTGTTGCATCACACGTCAAATTGTAATGGAGGCCGCGGGAATTAATTAAAATGTCCCTCTCCCACTTAGTAAATTGACAGTGATGAATTTTCAAGCACACACAACATGCATATAAAACAAATCAGCAATAAATATGGAAAAAATCAGAATTTTCCCAACTATTATGGCATTGTTCTCCAATATGCGTCCCGTAGTGTAGCCACCTTGTCCGCTCCACCTTTTTCCATGCGCAAGTCACCAAAGAGATCCGAGCCAAGATAAACTATTTTAATTTACATCCATCGATCCTATACTCCATGAAGGAGTGTACAAATAATCTAGATCAAAAGTAAAGTGAAATGAGTGGCTAAACAATGTCATATTTAATTACAAAAATTAAATACTAATTTAGCCTCGTCAACCCCGAGGATTTAAATAATATACAATCACACACACATGCAATCACATACACACATATATAGCCAGAATAGTTGGAACTTATGCCTGCAACCAAAAAGTTATCCTACGCACATCCTATTATCATCCGACATATACAATATATGATAAGTGTATGAAAGTAACCGAATCCAAAACACACAAAACCGAAAACCGTGGCTCTGATACCAAATTGATGGCATTGTGCTCGGAGGCTCGTTGGCTCCCATGTCCCCAGATTACAATTTTCACTAATGAAAACTAATCCGGATGGGATGAGTTTCCTAAGAACAACCAATTCATCGTCATGCTAACGACTTGAGTGATCGCTTAAACAAACTAGTTGTTCAAGCAACCAAGCTCTTCTAGTTGGTTAGTCGCGGAAGAGACGACGAACGGATCACCGGTTTTTGTGTTTATCTTCGGGGTCCATGATTAAACAAATACATATGGATGTAGACATGTATAATCAACACATACAATCGTATTAATAAGAACATGCAAAGATCAATAATAAAACTTGTAAAACTTTTATACTTCTCGATCTTCTATCATATGTCCTACCCTCCTTGTAGACT
This sequence comes from Wurfbainia villosa, assembly GCA_025175895.1. NCBI lineage: Eukaryota > Viridiplantae > Streptophyta > Magnoliopsida > Zingiberales > Zingiberaceae > Wurfbainia > Wurfbainia villosa. Next base: position 72,904,535 of record CM046000.1, on the reverse strand, counting down.
TTGTGTGGGCGAAGATCCTCCACAAGTTGAAACTTCCTAGATCTTCTTCAATCAAAAGAAAGAAGAACTCTCCTTCCCTTCTTGCTTGAGCCAACCACCAAGCCACAAAGGCTTGATGCCGCCGGCCCCAAGAAAAGGAGAACAAGATGGCCAACCAAGGAACCGAACAAGGGAACAATCCCTAGCTCCTTTGTGCCGCCGGCCAAGAGGAAAAGAAGAGAAGAAGAGGAATAGGTTGAGCGCCGACCAAGGTAGAGGGAAGAGAGATAGGTGACGGCCACACCCTAGGAAGAAGAAGAGATCCTCTCTTATATTGCCGCCCACTCTTACTTCCAAACCCTAGCCGCCCAACCAAGGAACCAAACCCTAATCTCCCTAGGGTTTCTTGCCGCCCAAGCCAATGAAAGGCAAAACCCTAATCTCCAAAAACATCCAACAACCTTGTTGTCGCCCACCTTAAGCCCCCTTTTATAGAGTTGGGCTTAAGCCTTGTTTTAATCTCCACCGTTGGTTCTAGGGATTTAATCTCAACCGTCATATCTAGAGATTTAATCTCAACCGTCGGATCTAGAGATCTAATCTCCACCATTGGATCTAGGGATTTAATCTCAATCATCGGATCTAGAGATTTAATCTCAACCGTCGGATCTAGAGATTTAATCTCCACCGTCGGATCTAGAGTTTTGTTTTCCATCATTGGATCTAGGCTCCATGAGGTTTATATTAGGCTACGATAGGCACCATGAGGAGGAGTTGGATCTTGGCCACCCGATGGATCGGAACCACACAAACTTGATCCAACAATGATGTTCCATTCCACTTGAGGATCATCATTGAATTACCTCACCAACCCCCATAAATTAATATGGGCTCCATACATTATTTGTACATCCATCTCCCCGTGTTTAAGATATCGAATGTCCGTCAATTAATTGATTTACTGACCATCAATCAATTAACATCTAACTCCTCGAGTAGTACCACTCAATCTTATCATCATGTTGACTAAGTCAACCTGCAGGGTTTACATGATGAACCTTATGAGCTCCTCAAGGGGACATCATCAACCTAATATATAGGACACGGTTTCCTCCTATAATCAATGACACACCATGTAAATAATATCATTTCCCAACTTACCGGGCATATTAATTTAATCCATATAAATCTCACCCTTTGGTAAATCAAAGAAATAAATACTAAGTACATGTGCCCATTATTATATCGAGATTAAGAGCATGTACAACATAATATCCGAGGTCTGATTCAATTATGTAGTCAGCAATAAATTGAATCACCTCTATGTCGGTCCTGCTCAATACACCTAAGTGTACTAGTGTAACTCTATATTCAAGACAAAACAATACCAAGTTACACTACAACCATGCCAATGGTTTGTCCAAAACCATCTTGGTTGTGAGCCTCTACTTATATTCTACAAGGGACCGATAACATGATCTTTTGTGCCACACTAAGCACCATGTTATCTACAATGTAAAGTATTAGACAATATGCACACATATAATAAATATAAAGTGCAAACAATGATCATGTGATTCTTATTTCAAAATAAAAATGTTCATACAAAAGAGCTAGGCTTTCAGTATACATTCCAACACGTTATTATATCGGGATTAAGAGCATGTACACCATAATATCCGAGGTCTAATTCAATTATGTAGTCAGTAATAAATCGAATCACCTCTAAGTTGGTTATGCTCAATACACACAAAGTGTACTAGTATAATTCTATGGTCAAGACAAACCAATACCAAATTACACTAGAACCATACCGATAGTTTGTCCAAAGTCATCTCGGTTGTGAGCCTCTACTTATACTCTACAAGGAACTGATAACATGATCTCCCGTGTGACACTACACACCATGTTATCTACAATGTAATGTATTAGACAATATGCATAACCATAAATATGCAAACAATGATCATGTTATTCTTATTTCAAAATTAAAGATGTTCATACAAAAGATAAACTTTTTAGTATACATCCCAACATGTTGGACTACAATGGTCAGCCTTTGGGCAGCTAACGGTCATTGGTGACATCGTGATCGTATCGCATCTTCGATGCCCAGTAAGAAATCTCTTCTCTCTATAAAGAGAAGGGGTGAGTGCCTTGGGGATGCTAATGCTTCTACTCCTAAGTGCTCCCTAAGTGCTCGACATGATTTTCCACTCCGCTTCTTGTGCTTACCTCTATTCTATTGTAAGAGGGAGTGAGTTCTTGTAAGAAGGTTTACCTCCACCTTGCTTGCACTAAAGGAGAGACTAGTGATTGTATTTGAATGAGTGATTCAACATACGAATCATCCATGGATTAGCGACAAGGGTCGTGAACCACGTTTCATAATTGTGTTAGCATTGCTTTCATAACTTTATTTTAGCTCTTAATTGTCTTTAGTTTTATTATTCCACTGTGCTAATGATTTGTATAGATGATTAAGATGAACGAAGTCCATCGTATAAGAAAGGCTAATCAACCCACCTTCTAGCCGGGCCACGATCCTCCAACATTCCCGAGCACTATTTCTACATCGCCCGAGTACTCATAATTTCGAGCACTATTTCTCAATTGCTAGACTCCTACAGTGCCCATGCCCCACCCAAGCATCGCAACTTCCTATCGCCGGAGCGCCCGAGTTCGCTGCTCGGCCCGAGCACCACTTAGCCCGAGCACTCGCTCGCTCGAGCCTGAGCACTTGCTTGGACCGAGCACCACTTAGCCCGAGCACTCGCTCGCTCGAGCCTGAGCACTTGTTCGGCCCGAGAATCTCTCAGTTTCCCGAGCCCGAGTGCTTGCCGCCCATGCCCGAGGACTTCTTTCTGAGCTCCGAGTACCAACCCTAGTCGTAACTCTGTTGGGGATCTTTGGAAGGCTAGAGGGGGTGAATAGACTCTTTTCATTTCTACAATAAAGGTTAGCGGAAGCAAACCAAATACTAAAAAAATTAAGAAGCTAAAAACATAATCGCTAACAAGAAGACTTTTACGTGGTTCGGAGATTAAGCTTCTACTCCACAGTGATCCTTGAGGTGGATCAATCCAATCAAATCTCCACTAGAAAACTTTCTTTACAAACACACTCCTCTTCTTACAATTGATGAAAATGAAGATTAGAGAAGAGGAGGATTTAAAAGACTTAGAAAGCTTAAGAAAACCTGAGGAGCTTGAGAGTAAGGTTGGAATATAAGCACTAGCCTCATCAAGCACCCCATGACCTCTTTTTATAGAGAAGAAGCTAATTTTCCCATTGAGCCTCGATCAATTGACTGATGGTCTCCATCAGTCGTCTGATGTTGTAGCCGATGCAATCCAACAGCTTCTGACAAGCTGGATTCGCGGTTGTCACTACTCAATGGGAAGCTGATCAGTCGACTCATCATACCATCAGTCGATTGATTGAGTGACCAGTCGAGTGTTCCAAGTGATCACTCGACTGATGACCTATCTGTGCCAAAGTCCACTTATAGTAGCCGACTGCTAGGTATAACAATGATCGGTGATGGGTGGATCGATGGTATTCGGCTCGACCCGAATCGGTAGTCTTGATCAAGTGATCGATCGATCGACTAGAACTAGTCAGCGATCATTGGCACACTTCAAGTATGATAAATTCATGGTTGAAGTCAACTCCCTAGACCTAGACTCAACCTTCTAGCTCTTCCTTTAGCCTTGCACCTCCAGGATATCTCCGAGTCCATGACTCCTTTATCCTTGCGCTTGCTTCCAAGAGCTTCCATCTGTTTCGTCATGTCTTGGGTTTCTCTTTTGCCAAAGGACTGCTTGGACTTTCCAAGACTATATGCTTGGTCTTACGTTGCCAAGACTTTGCCTTTGGTCTTCCTTTTCCAGGGTCCGCTTGGACTTTACGCCGCCAAGACTACATGCTTGGTCTTACGTCGCCAAGACCTTCCCTTGGACTTCCTTTGCCAAGATCATACTTGGACTTTCCTTTACCAAGTCTTCACACTTGGATTTCTGGTCACTTTAACACATTCACAGTTAGATCACAAAACATTGCCTAACTATAGGTGATTATCCAAACATCAAAACATATAAATGCTTGGGGCATTGTTGCACCAACAATCTCCCCCTTTTTGATGTTTGGTAATCATTTAAGTTAGGTCTTAACATATGCACATAATGAAAGCATTATATTTCCAATATGAATTCTAACATAAAGTTTCCTTCGCCCCCTTTGACATACATCAAAAAGAGAAAGATTCATACAATGATAAGTTCATGAAAGAATTAAATTGGTTATGTCTTAAACTAAGGTATAAGATAGATATGAGGCTCCCCCTTAATCCAAAATATGGTTCATGATGTGTGAATAACATGTGGAGCAAAGCATAACTACTATATATGAAGCTCTGTCCTAACTTTTGCACCAATAATATAAATTTAGGGGATGAAAAGATTTCACTATGAATCTCCCCCTAAAACAATGCATTAATTTGTCCTATACCCTTTTAATTACTTGAATTTGTAGGATCGAGTAATCCGAGAGAGGGGGTGAATCTCGGCGTTTAATAATTTTTGATCATTCTAATATGAGTACGTTGGTTTTTCTAGACCTAGGTTGTGTTCCATAATCAAATGGAACATTGTGATAGGTCTTTTTGGGCTTAGGCTTTCCCTTGGATGGTTCTTGTTTCCTAGGTCTTTGACTTTGAATTATAGACCCTAGGCTTTGATTATTTGACTCTTGCATTTGATTTTGTATATTTCTAAGGGTCTTCTCTAATTTCTCATGTCTTGACCTCAAGACTTGATTTTTCAACTCTAATTGCCCAATTTTTTATTTTTCATTTGATCTTTGGGCATTACCATTTCCTCTAGGCATATGCTTACCCTTCTTAGGGTTAATGCCTAAATGGTTTCCTATTTTCCTAATGCTTTCCTTAGGAAGAGTTTTTCTAGGGACATTAGTCCCAAATTTCTCCTTAGTTCGAAAGTTGACATTCTTAGCTCCTAAACAATACTTCATATTTCTAGCATGCTCTTTATGATAAATTGCAAGATTGCTAAAATTATTTCTAGCATGCTTTTTGACATTTAAACTAGAAGGTGCATTACTAAAATGTACCTTAGGGTTTGCCTTAGAGGCTCCCCCTACATGTGATGCTCCTTCCTTTCTCCTAGGTCATTGGCTCCTATAGTATCCCGGTTGTCGGCATTTGAAGCACACCATGTGTTCCTTACTCTTCCTGGTGAGAACACCGGCATCCTTGACTTTTTCGTTGACTTTTGGTGTCGGAGGAGCTTTCTTTACTCTTTTCGGACACTTACTCTTATAGTGCCCGGATTCCCTACACCAAAGCATATTATATGGATCTTACTTTTAATTGACATGCTCGAGTTACCTAGGTCCGTGGTGGAAGCCTCTTGAGCTTGTTCATCTTCTCGACCGGAGGTGGATGCTTCCTCTTGATCATGCTCCGAAGTGGAAATTCTGTCCTCCCCCTCAATCCTAGAGGTGGAGGCTTCTTCTACTTCTTCCACCTCCTCTTCCACCGATCCGGAAGTTGACTCCTCTTCAACATCCGACTCCTCACTTTCTTGTGAGGAAGAACTTTCTTCTTCTTCGGTCTCTCTCTCAACTTGAGCCATGGATGGTTCTTCATAGAGCTTGGCCAATTCACTCCAAAATTCCTTTGCATCTTTGTATTCACCTAACTTGGACACAACATTGTTAGGTATTAATTCAACCAAAAAATTTATTACCTTTTTATTTCTCTTGAACTCTTGGAGTTGTTCTTCGGTCCATTTCTTCATCTTGAGGAATCCTCCTTTTAGCCCTCTTGGAAAATCAAACTCATTCATCAAGGCGGACCAATCTTCGAAGTCCTTCATCATAATGAATTCTTCAATCCGTGCCCTCCATTGCCTAAACCCTTCTTGTCCATAGAAGGTGTATGGAATTGGGGTGTTGATGTCCCAACCTTGTTGTTCTTGAAAATTCATCTTCCCTCTAGCTTGTTCCCTTGGATGTGAAGCCGGTGAAGAGCGACCCGCTCTGATACCAATTGTTAGGAACGTTGTGCCTACTAGAGGGGGGGGGGTGAATAGCATCGTCGTAGATGGATTACGATCGTTTCTACAAATTGTGTTAGTGCACAGTGGAATAATGATGATAACAAAAACAAAATACACAATCACACAATTACACAATGATATAACGTGGTTCGAAACCGAATGGTTTCTACTCCACGGATTGGGCTAGAAAGAGCCCTAGCGATGCCAATGACACACCACTACTCAAATAACTCTTTCTCGGAACAATCCGGAGGTGGAGAAACATCGTACAAATGGTCTTACAATAGTAAGAAACAAATACAAGCAATTACAATAATGAAATGCACTACAAGTAAAGGAAAAACACTTTAAAATTGCTCTTTTGATTGCTTGATCTTTGGTTGCTTGAATTGCACTTGGAGACCTTGATTTGCAGCAGCAAATCAGCCCAAAACTCCTCAAGAACCGTTGGTGAATCATCCCTCTACGAGCTCTCTTTAAAGCTGCTCCTTGGGCTAGATTTCACTTAGCAGTCGACTGATCGGGACCATCAGTCGACTGCCCCTGTAACCGTTGTCTCACAACGGCATGAAACACGTTAGATAAGCCCAATGGATACATCATTAGTCGATTGATCATACCCATCAGTCGACTAATAGCTCAATCAGTGGTGTGGTTGGGCCGATCACTCGACTGGAGAACCTTTTGTGCTCGAGATCCTTGCTATTAATCGACTGATCATCAGATCAGTCGACTGCTCAGGCCATCAATCGACTACCCGCCTCTGGTAATTGATTTCCAGGACACTTCATGCAGTCAAACTCTAGTTGACTCCACCCAGTTGACTGACCCATGGTCCCAGTCAACTGATAAACCACAAACATGAGGTTTTAACCCCAAGTATGGTGCCCCCATACTTGCTAGACCACCCTTAGCCTAGACCTAAGCCTTCTAGCCACCTCCATCAGCCTCGCGCCTATCGGATTCCTCCAAGTCATCCATGACTTGTTCATCCATACGCTAGCCTTCAGGTGCTTCTATCGGCTATTGTCATGCTAACGGTGTCTACACCAACAAGGCATATTGGACTTACGCTGCCAAGACTCCTGCTTGGACTTTATGCCGCCAACCATTGGACTTATGCTGCCAAGACTCCCGCTTGGACTTTATGCCGCCAATATTCCCCTTGGACTTTCCAAATGCCAAGACTCAAGCTTGGACTTTCCCTTGCCAACCCATGTTGGACTTTCCATGCCAAGACCCATGCTTGGACTTTTCCTTGCCAAGACCCATGCTTGGACTTTACATGCCAAGTACTCAAGACTTGGACTTTCCCAATGCCAAGTGTCCCACTTGGACTTTCCATGCCAAGTACCCATGACTTGAACTTTACCATGATGATCACATTGTCATATATTTTGTCGAACATCAAAACATTGCTCGAGTCAAACTCGAGTCCAGTCAATCGTGACCTGGGCCGATTGCACTAACATAATCGTCTATTATTACTAAACAATATAGATTACCATTTAATGATTTTACTCCATGTGAATCGAACAAGTCTAAATTGATTAACTCGAGTAATGAGCTTGTTCGATCTTGATTAGTTAATTTATGTTGAGACTTAGTTTGTTTTCCTTGTTGACAAGCATTACAAACTTTGTTTTCAATATTTTTAAGTTTGGGCAACCCACTAACTAGATTAGTTTCACTTAACTTCGTTATGTTTCTAAAATTGGTGTGAGCAAGTCGCCTATGCGACAACCAACTCTCCTCTTGCCGTGTCATATGACACTTAATTGAGGATCTTTCTAAATTTATTGAATATATATTTTTATCCCTAACTCTCTTAAGTAATATTTTTGAATTTTCAATACCGTTAATCAAACATTCATTAGATAAAAATTTTACTACATAACCAGCATCACACAATTGACTTATACTAAGCAAATTAAATTTAAAATTATCTACTAGCAGAACTTTTTGTATAACAAAATTAGATTCTAATTCAATGTTACTTGATCCAATTACCTTAAGTTTACCGTTGTTTCCAAAGGCAACTATTCCTAGGTTCTTGTAGCTTAATTCTGAGAACTTTTGACTATCTCCAGTCATATGTCTGAACAGCTACTATCCAGAATCCATTGGTCCATTCTAGAGTCCTACATTAATTAAAAATTTTAAGATAATTCAAACCTTGAGTAGGATGAATTTTCTATATAAGTTGTAAATTTTTTAAGCAAGTAGATTTAGTAAATTAATTATAGTTGAGTATATTAGGTTGGATTAAGTTTTATTAAATAAATTTGCTAAATTAGGTTTAATTAAATTTAAACCACATTATTAATTAGTTTCTTAGGTTAAATATTTTTGTTTATTTAGGTATATTAGTTTAATAAATTAAATTGAGTTGAAATTAAGTTTTGTTAAGTTAATTTATTTTAGTTAGGTATATTTGTTTAGTTTATATTTGAGTTAGATTAAGTTTATTTTAATTAAGGCAAGTTGTTAATATAAATTTGGTTTAAGTGTATTAGGTTTAATTCAGCTTAATTAAGATCTAAATCATCTTACCCAAGCTAGGTTTTAATACACTTAATCCTATGAGTTTTGTGAGATGAGGATTTCTTTTATCTTAATTAAATTTAATGAGCAATTTCAAAGTGTTTAAACTTCTGTTAGATTTAAGCTTGGTTTGAGCTAGTCAAGTAGGTTTTGTTAAGTTAATTTATTTTAGTTAGGTATATTTGTTTAGTTTATATTTGAGTTAGATTAAGTTTATTTTAATTAAGGTAAGTTGTTAATATAAATTTGGTTTAAGTGTATTAGGTTTAATTCAACTTAATTAAGATCTAAATCATCTTACCCAAGCTAGGTTTTAATACACTTATTCCTATGAGTTTTGTGAGATGAGGATTTCTTTTATCTTAATTAAATTTAATGAGCAATTTCAAAGTGTTTAAACTTTTGTTAGATTTAAGCTTAGTTTGAGCTAGTCAAGTAGGTTTTACCAGTATTAACTTCCAGGTCGTGGCGAGGCACAAGGCCTTCTTGATTATCAGAGCAACGACCACTTCCTAGACAAAGTCAATAAAGGAATAAAGTACTTGATTCACTTTTAGATTAAGCCTTGGTCTAACTAGTTAAACACTTAGTGAGTTAGCTTCGGTCAGTTCCACTCAACTTAGTGAACCAGGTCATGGCGAGGCACATAGCCTTCTTGATTATCGGAGCAATGACCACTTCCTAGACATGCACTTAGAAGAGCTTCCCTAACTTACTATCAGTTCACTTGTCTTAGTACTAGGTTGTTCAAGTTTAAACTACTTTGTTTCCTATTTAGTCCATTCTACATTAAGCAAGTAAAGTAAACTAAAACATTCAAGTGTTAACTAAAACAAGGAAACAACCAAGATGTTAGCCCCCCCTAAATGGTAGCTCGTTTGAGTTTTGTTCACTAAGCGAACTTGACTCTTGGGAACCCAAAATTGATTTGGTCCAACTTGGTTGACTAAGATAGACTTAGGAACCCAAGCTTGGACTCGATTCTTAGCATTTCGGCTAAGTAATGACATGTATGATTTATAGGTGGACTTAGCCTTATACCCGAGTCCGGATCTATAGTACACCGGTCATTGAGATCCAAGCATCATGTTGAGATAGTTGGAACCCAAAGTGAACTTTTGCAAAGATCCAGTTAGATCTTCTACTTGCCTTTTTAGGACTAAGTTCACTTCATCAAGGTTTGCAACTTGAGTTGAGTCTCTATCCTTAAATTGGCAAGTCGAAGTCTTCAAGTTGACTTGCTCCTTAAGTACTTGGACTTCCTTAAGTTGCGAGTCGACTCAATTTTCGGACTTAGCTAACTTCCTACCTAAGCTTGCAATGATATTATATAATTTATCTTCTAATGGAGAGGTTACCTCATTTGAACCTTCATAAATGGATACGGATCCGTGGCTTCTCTCGGACTCGGAATCAGACTCATATTCGGAACTTGACTCGTCTCCAGATCTTGATTCAGCCATAAACGCGATGAAGCTTCTCTTCGTCTCTTCCGTGTCAGACTCCTCCGATGACGACTCATCCCATGTTGCCTTAAGAGCCTTCTTCTTCTTTTCCTTTTTTGATTTTTCTTCCTTTTTTAAATTTGTGCACTCCGACTTGGAATGCCCTTTTCTATTGCATTCATAGCAAGTCACTTCCGATCGAGGTCTCGGCTTGTTGTCGGCCACCTTTTTGGCATCTTTCTTCGTAAACCTCATCTTTCGGTTGAACATCTTTCTTACCATATTTACAATCTCCTCTTCTCCTTTTGTTTCCAACTTCGACTCGTCTTCGGACTCAACCTTCACTTTTCTTTCCTTTTTAATTGAACCTGCCATTAAAGCTATACCATTATCGGTTTGACCCGAGTTAGCTTGTTCTTGTAGTTCAAGTTCACAAAATAATTCATCTAACCTAATTGCGGAGAGATCCCTAGATACCTTATAGGCATCGACAATCGATGTCCATAAGCCATTTCTTGGGAATGCCTTAAGGGTATACCTAATTAAGTCCCTATTCTCAATTTGGTGTCCTATTAAATGTAATCCATCTAATATATCTTTAATCCTAGTATGAAGTTGACTAGCATTTTCGTTCTCATACATTTTATAATTAAATAATTTATTTAAAAGCATGTCCCGTTTAGTTATCCTAGTGTCATTTGTACCATCATGCAATTCAATTAATTTCTCCCATAATTCTTTAGAATTTTCAAATGGACCTACCCTATTTTGCTCTTCTTTGGTAGGTCCGCATTGCAAGGTATTAAGTGCCTTGTAATCGACTTGGGCTCTCTTCCTAATGTCCGAAGTCTATTTCTCCGGTTCTAACAACTCCCCCGAATCGTCTAATGGAGCTGTGAACTCTTTCCTAATTGAAAACCATACCTCTAGGTCGGACTTCATATAACACTTCATTCGTCTTTTCTAGTAGGAAAAGTCCTCTCCGTTAAAGAGAGGAGGGCGAACGGTGTTGTATCCCTCTAAGTATGTCATTATCAATGAAATACTTTCTAAGGATAAAAATTAAATTAAATGAAATAAATCTAGTATGCAGAAAATAAACGTAATATGTAGAAAACTATTTTAATTAATTTAAATATGCTGAAAATGAATTTAAAATTAAGAATATTAATTTAATATGAAAAAAATTGTTTTAGTGAATTTTAAAATACAAAATATTAATTTAATATGTAGAAAATTATTTGAGTGAATTTGAAAATGTAGAATATTAATTTAATATTCAGAAAATTATTTTAGTGAATTTTAAAATGAAGAATATTAATTTAATATGAATAAAACTATTTTAGTGGATTTTAAAATGTAGAATATTAATTTAATATGTAGAAAATTATTTTAGTGAATTTTAAAATGTAGGATATTAATTTAATATGCAAAAAATTATTTTAGTAATTTTGAAAATGCAGAATATTAATTTAATATGTAGAAAATTATTTTAGTGAATTTTAAAATGTAGAATATTAATTTAATATACAGAAAAAAAATTTAGTGAATTTTGAAATGAAGAATATTACTTTAATATGCAGAAAATTATTTTAGTGAATTTTAAAATGTAGAATATTAATTTAATATGTAAAAAATTATTGTAGTGAATTTTAAAATGTAGAACATTAATTTAATATGCAGAAATTTTTTTTAGTGAATTTTAAAATGAAAATTATTAATTTAATATGCAGAAAGTTATTTTAGTGAATTTTAAAATGCAAAATATTAATTTAATATGCAGAAAGTTATTTTAGTGAATTTTAAAATTAACTAAAGCAATAAGAAATTATCTAATGCAATAAAAAATTATCTAAACAAATAAGAAATTATCGAATGTTATAACAAATTATCTAAAGCAATAAAAAATTATCTAAAGCAATAAGAAATTAACGAATGTAATAACAAATTATCTAAAGCTATGAAAAATTATCTAATGCAATAAAAAAATTATCTAATGCAATAAAAAATTATTGTAAACTAATCTAAAGCTCACGATGGTAGTTTCACCAACTCGGAGTGCTCCTGCTCTGATACCAATTGTAGGATCGAGTAATCTGAGAGAGGGGGTGAATCTCGGTGTTTAATATTTTTTGATAATTTTAATATGAGTATGCAGCGGAAATGAAATGCAACTAAAGGCATAGTTAATTTACTTGGTTCACAACCCAGACTGGGTTGCTACTCCAAGGCTCGTAACTCTCCCGCGAGTTACCTCGATGGGCAATTCACTAAATACCCTCCAATTCGAGAACTCTTGACTTCGGAGGGTTTCGCCTTTTACAAATAATAGAGATGGATAACACACTACCCACTCTTGAATTAAGTACAGTAGCGAATAAGTAAATGAGTAAATACAAAATGTATACCGACACTAAATAGATGGTAGAAGTATGCTTGGAGTGTTGGAAGATCGCATTGTTGTGGAAGTTTAACTTTGGTAGACGAGAATGGATTTCAATAGCACTTCAACGTGAATGATCATTTTTGGGATTTGGTCGAGCATAACTTTTATAAACTCTTTCTAGTCGACTGGAAAATGCCTTCTAGTCGACTCCACATCAACCCGTTGATATGGAATTCATGATCTTCCAGTCGACTGAAACCTCTCCAGTCGACTCCACGTCACTCGCCTCCACATCGAGAAATTTTCCTCTTCAGTCAACTCAAACTCTTCAGTCGACTCATGCCCTTTCCATCTGCGTCGCACGATCTCCGATCGATCACCAGCTGATCCTGCCAAATAGGTATCTAGTCGACTGATACATCTCTAGTCGACTGGACTTCAGTCGACTAGAATCCATTCAGTTGACTGATCCTTACAAAACAGGATTAGCACAAAATAGATAACATGAATTATGATAGCAGTAGTAATACTGCTCAATCTCGACTACTAAGTTCCACACGGACTTTTTGTCGCATCAACGCCTAGCATTGTCCCCCTACATAGGACTCGGCCTTACCTCTTCACTCGAGGCTTACCTGTCGGCTACTTGCCGGACTTACCATTCTTGACATCCGACCTGACCCACCAAGGCTTCCACCAGCTGTCTTGTAAGATATGGAAAATAATAATAATAATAATAAACACCCTTGTTAATTAAGAAATTATCTTATAGAATTTTTCAGGAATTTTTAGAAATTTTTCTAGACTTAAACATAAATCTATTGGGTTTAATTAATTGAATCTTGGTTTAATTGAACAAAAGGTTAATTGGTTATAGGTTAAATCTGACCTGGTTGTTTTCCAAACTCGATCCGTTTGCTTAAGCCGAGTGGTTTTGCTTCAGTTTCTCTTCCTCTCTGCAGAATTCTTTATCCCGAGCATTTTCTTGCGTTTTCTTCTTCTCCCCGTTCACGACTTTCCTACTCCCAATCGCAATTCCTCTTCTCGCGATTTCTTACCGTGACCTTCTCTCCGTCGCGCCCAGCTTCCTTCTTCCGATCTCGTTCTTCCTCCTCGCGGCATGCGGCGATGACTGGACCCTCGACGATCTCTGCGGATGAGCGAGAGCAGTGAGTGAGTGGAAGGGGAGCTTGGATTGGCGACGTTCCGAAGGTGAATGGCCTTCCCGATCCCGATCTCTGTCGGCTGGTTCTCTTCTCTTCTCTATGCGTCGTTGGACGATCCCTCTTCTTCCTTCCACCATAGGCCCCTCTCACGTGACGGTTAGCACCCATAGCCCACACCAGTGCATCCAACCCTTTCGATCGTGAGCTGCTTTATCTCTGTCGAGCAAGGTGTTTGTGAGATACTCGCGATTCTGGCATGCTAGGGCAGTAGAACAGAGTGATTGAGGGAGGAGTACTGCCGGCGTAGCTTCAATTTGCTGGTATAAGTTTGGATCTCCCTCTTTCTTTTTCTGTCTAGTATAATGTTGTGGATCGATTGTTGTGTGTAAGCGTTGGTGGCAGTCGTGTGATCTGTGGGGTGTATTTTCTATCGATAGAGTCAGGTGTGAGCAAGGAGCACCGGCTGTGAAGGGTTTTATCTATGATGTGGGGGTTATGCATGTCCTGTGGTGTGGGCTGGTTCTAGAGAATTATCGGTTGTGCGACTGTTTGTGAGAGAAGACTCGAGTGAGTGAGTTTTTCATCGGTTTATTTGATGCTTGAATTGTAGTTTGATAATTATAGTGGATGTCCTAGTTAAATTGATGTTTAATAGCTGGCAAACGATGTTGTTCTATTGGAGAATACCGATTGTGGATAGATGGTAATAGTGTAATGGTGGAGTTATATGCAGTGTAGGAAAATTGTAAGTTAAGTGTTGTAATTATGGATGTATACTATGTTATAGTTGAACTAGTATTGATTCGATGATTAATAGTTATGGATGAGTTTGTTCATGTTTACGGTGTTGGTTGATACTGAAAGATCGGTGAACAATGATATGTGGAAGGGAAGTAGTTACCTGTTGATTTAGATTATTGCAAAATGTTAATTGGATATAGTGTGTATACTTACGGTGATATAGACGAAGTGATGTTGGATGTGTGATCGAGACTTTAATTAGTATCGAGACAATTGATTTGAATATGAGATCGATGTAGGATTCGATTTTTTTGTCATTTATCGTATGTGAGAGCTTAAGTGTAGTTCTTGTTGTCTTGTAGGATTTTGGTAAGTGATCGATGCTTGTACTCATGGACAACTAGCGGAGCTATTTAATATGTGGGTAATTTCCTACCCTGGTCAGGTAGTTGTAGTTGCATTCAGATTTAGATATAGATATGTTCATATTATCTTGACCCTGCTCTTATTATCCTTATGCTTGATACTTGTCATTGGCTATATATGCTCAAATTTTGATATCACATTTTTCTTTATCATGATTTAGGAGTTATAGATGTGAAGTAGATCTATAAATGTTTAGTAGGGTGTAGATGTTGAAGTACGGATGATAACCTGATTTGTAAATTGGGTAAAAGTTCATCCGTGGGTAGGCAATGCACTAAATGTAGGATTTATTCCAATACCCGTATGTTGCATACTTATTACCAACCATGTGTTGTGTAATGGTTAAGTGAAGGGTGATTAGTGTGTCGCAACAGATCGGTGGTCCCATCTTGATATGATTAGTTGAGTACTGTTGGAAATTTTACGCCGCTAGAGGGGGAGGTGAATGGCGTTTACTCTTGTGTAGATGGAATTCGATCGCGTGTTCGTGTCTACAAGTTTCGTTAGCACAGCAGAATATATATATGATAACAATAATGAAGCACAATCACAAACACAATAACACGAAGATTTAACGTGGTTCGGAACCACATGGTTCCTACTCCACGGATCGAGCTCTAACGAGCTCTAGCGACGCCAATGCAATCACTAATCAACACTCCTTCTCGGAACAATACGAAGGCGGAGAAACCTCGTACAATAATGATTACAACAATAATCAAATGAATACAAGCAAATACAATGAAATACAAATGCAAGTAAAGGAAAAACACTTTACAAGAACTTTGGATTGCTTGATCTTTGATTGCCTTGAACTAGCTTTGAAGGACTGGAAGAGCACCAACAATTCCCCTTCAAATCGCCCAAGAAAACCCTTCCTAGAGCCTTCCACGAACAGTTGCTTTTATCCTTCATCGGGCTGGATTTCTGCCTATCAGTCGACTGCCATAAGTCACCAGTCGACTGATGCCACTGTTGTCGTGAGACAATGGCTCGATACACGCTAGAAAAAATCCAACGTATCTCTTGGCGCCGATCGCAGCCGTAGTCGATCGCCCGGCTACGGAGCGCTTCTGCTCGACATTGGGATCGACAATGGATCGCCGACTGGCGGCCGATCGCCATCGACACCCGATCGCTTCCAATGAGAAGTCGATCGCGAGCATTTTCACTCTAAACCGCAAATAACTCAAGTCGACTCACGATAGTCGAACCGGCCATAATGCCAGTCGACTGTCAATCTCAAAAATGAGGTTTTAACCCAAGTATGGTGCCCCCATACTTGCTAGACCACCCTTAGCCTAGACCTAAGCCTTCTAGCCACCTCCATCAGCCTCATGCCTCTCGGATCCCTCCAAGTCATCCATAACTTGTTCATCCATCGCGCTAGCCTCTAGGTGCTTCCGTCGGCTATGTCATGCTAACGGTGTCTACACCGCCAAGGCACATTGGACTTACGCCGCCAAGACTTCGCTTGGACTTTACGCAGCCAATATCAAACCCCTTGGACTTCTCATGCCAAGACTCAAGCTTGGACTTTCCCTTGCCAACCCATGTTGGACTTTTACATTGCCAAGACCCATGCTTGGACTTTTCCCTTGCCGATCCATGTTGGACTTCTACAATGCCAAGACCCATGCTTGGACTTTTCATGTGCCAAGTGTCCCACATGGACTTTTCATGCCAAGTACTCAAGACTTGGACTTTACCAAATGCCAAGTGTTCCACTTGGACTTTCCATGCCACGTACACAAGACTTGGACTTTCCCATGACAATTACATTGTCATATATTTTTGTCGAAACATCAAAACATCACTCGAGTCAAACTCGAGTCCTGGTCAATCGTGACCTGGGCCGATTGCACCAACAATCTCCCCCTTTTTGATGTTTAACAAAAACCAAAAAAAACATTTGAGTTAGACCACTAACTCAAATTTCTTATCAATTATCCCAAATTGGTAAACACTTTCCAAATGTTCTCCCCCAAACATTCTTCCCCTTTTTGACTAACATCAAAAAGGTTTTCTCTCCAAGGAGGTCAATGTCTCATGTCCCAATGAGATCTTACAATCTCCCCCTTGATCCAAAAATAAATACCTAGGATGTCTACCATCTTCCTAGTGATAATTCACATATCACTCTAGAGAGGCAATCCTATACTCTCTCCTAATTTCCAAATTGGGTATCAAAAACCCATCAATTTCTCAATTGATGATACTCTCCCAATAACTTCTCCTCTTCAAGGAGAAAAACACATTCATCATCCCAAGATGGATACCTCCCCCTAAAGGCTTGCTTCCCTTTAACCATTGCACCAACAATGTCCTTGGGAAGCCTCTAAGCCAATAGGAACTCTAAACCATCAAAATTAAGGTTCTAAGTTCAACATAGAACTTTCACTCACCCTAAATTTGATACTTTGACCTAACACAGCTCCTAATCCATATCCAATGGATTTTCACCCTTTATAATGCTTCCTAAAGTATATCCTAGGGTTAGAAGTGATTAGGAACCTTTTCCATAGCTGAACACGGGCTAAACAAACCTTGTTAACCCGAAATCAGACTGACAATGACTCTCGATGAATTAGTCGATCACACTATATCATCACCGCCACTAAGGGTCGATCGATAAACAAATTTCGAATTTCAAAATCGTAATCAAGATTTGGAAAAGCATAAGTAATTCTACATAATTTGAAAAATCATAAAATTGCATACGTATATTACTTATAGTCATTACAATGGGTGAAAAATATTTGAAAATTATTTTACCCATAAAATAGTGAGTTTGATACAAAACTCAAAACCATTGAAATTTTCAATGTTTTGGCCCTATTTTGTATCAACTCTATCAATGGTGATTGCTATCAAAAGATAGACATCACCATGGTTTTCTAAATTGATTTTAAAATGATTTCAAAACCATGTCTTGGATCATATTCCTTGGGCTCTATGCACATGACTTGTACACAAGCTTTCCTAATGATCCACTAATCATATAAGATGAGTTTGAGTTCATCTAGATGCAAAACCTATGCACCTTGAACTCAACTCATATCCTAGCATCTCACATGTATCTAGGGTGTATAAAATACACATACATGTCAATTTAATGTGAGATGTGGGTTTTGTTCATCCTAATCTAGGGTTTCATGCATTTCCTAGGCAACCCTACTTGATTCCCTTATAAATGGGACTTCAAGTCATGCCATAGTCCTTAATTCAATTTCAACCAAATTGTCTTAAATGCATGAATGATTATGGCATTAGAAATGATATAGATAAGCATATGCTCATAATCATGATGTCATGGCATAAGATGAAATCTAAAAACACATGACATTTAAAACCTTAATCCTAAAACGTGAACATGACATATAAAATGATTAACAGTAAGCATGATGTCATGGCATGTTATATGGCAAACAAAGCATGACATATAAAATATATAGGTATAATAATACCTAAAATTTAATATTAATTGCCATTTGTTGAGATTAATCATATTTTGCCATATTAACCTAATCTCCCTAGTGTGCCAACAATCCAAAATGACACATTAACCTCTAAGTCTAAATTGTGTCAATTTAATTGATTCTTCTTAATTTCAAAAAGTGCATTGGCACATCCTAAAAACTTTTAGGATATTAATTCAAATCTATTTTCAAGGTAACCATAACCTTGAAAATATCCTAAAGTGCCACCTTTACCATGGTTGAGTTAACTACTCATCCAATCAAGGTTGGCACACCCTAAACCCATCTAGCGTGAATCAATCACGCTCTTAGGAACCCAAAACTAATTTGAGCTCCTTAGGGTTAATTAGGTATTCCTTAGGGATAACCTCCCTAGATACCTTCCTAATGACCCTCCTAGGCTTGTTAGCCTTGGTCATTTGGGTCTTACCTAGGTTGACTCTAGGGGTAACTCCCCTTGCAACCTTTTTAGTGGCCACCCTAGGTTTCCTAGAAACCCTAGCCACTAGGCACAACCTTTGGTCAACCTTAGGGATGACTTCCCTATTGGCCTTGGTCTTCCTAGACCTAGTTTGTGTCCCATAATCAAATGGAACACTATGGTAAGCTACCTTAGGCTTAGGTTTGTGACCCAAACCTTGCTTGCCCTTGGTTGACTTTCGACTCTTGGGTCCTTGGTGTTGACTTTGACTTTTCAAACTTTGACTTTTGGACCTTTGACTTTGACCATTAGACCCTTTAAATTGGTTTTGTATATTCCTAAGGGTCTTTTCTAGTTTCTCAAGCCTTGACCTCAAGACTTGGTTTTCCTTTTCTAATTGCCCAATTTTAGAATTTTGATTTAAATCTTGGGCATTGGACTTCCTAGGCATATGCCTAGTCCATTTGGGATTGAAACCTAGGTGTTCTCCTATTTTCTTGATAGATTCCCTAGGTAAAATATTTTTAGGGACATTAGTCCCAACTTTCTTCTTATTTCCTAAGTGGACACTCTTGGCTCCTAAGCAAAAATACTTGTTCCTATTAGCATGCTTTTCATAAATTGCAAGTGAATTGAAATCCCTAGCATGCTTTTGCTTGTAAATTGAAGAAGGAGCAAAATTAGAAGTTACCCTAGGGTTTGCCTTAGCTCACCCTACATATGATGCTCCATTTTGAGTCTTCTTGCCCCCCTTCTTGCATTGACTCCGGAAATATCCCGGTTGTCGGTACTTGAAGAAAATTACTTGTTCTTTGCTCTTTTACGTTGAGGGACCGACATCCTTGACCTTTGTTGCCGGTGGAGCTTTCCTATTCTTCTTTGGGCACTTGCTTTTATAGTGCCCGGTTTCCCTACACTCAAAACATATTATATGCATTTTATTATTAACACATATGTTTGAGTTACCTAGGTTAATGGAGACCGGAATTGGACTTTAGGCTTCTTCATCTTGACCGGAAGTCGAAGCTTCTTCTTGATGTTCCGGTGTGGAAGTTATCTCTTCCCCCTCAATCCTTGAGGTGGATGCTTCTTCCACTTCCTCCACCTCCTTGGAGATTGATGGCCTCTCAACCTCCAATTCTTCACACTCTCCTCTTGCCCCGGATGTTGACTCTTCTTCAACTTCCGAATCCTCACTTGCTTGTGAGGAGGAGCTTGCTTCTTCGGCCTCTTCTGATTGAACCGATGAGCATTCTACATCTTCTTCTTCTTCTTGGACCAGTTGAGGGTTTTCATGGAGCTTGGCCAAATCGCTCCATATCTCCTTGGCATCCACATAGTCACCTAGACTACACAAGAGGTCATTAGGAATTAAATCAAAAATGAATTTGATTACCTTCTTGTTTTTCTCGAATTGTTGGAGTTGCTCCTCACTCCACTTCTTCTTCTTGAGAAACCCTCCCTTTGGTCCCTTAGGATATTCAAATCCTTCCATCAATGCGGACCACTCCTCAAGGTCTCTCATCATCAAAAAATCTTCAATTCTCGCCTTCCAAGAATTGAAACCTTCTCGTCCATAGAAGGAATAGGGAATTGGGGTGTTGATGTCCCATCCCAATGGTTCTTCCATCTTCACCCTCTAGCCTCTTTGTCTTAGCTCCCGGCGGTTAGTCCGTAGAAGAGAACCTGGCTCTGATACCACTTGTTGGAAATTTGACGCCGCTAGAGGGGGGGTGAATGGCGTTTACTCTTGTGTAGATGGAATTCGATCGCGTGTTCGTGTCTACAAGTTTCATTAGCATAGCAGAATATATATATGATAACAATAACGAAGAACAATCACAAACACAATAACACGAAGATTTAATGTGGTTCAGAACCACACGGTTCCTACTCCATGGATCGAGCTCTAACGAGCTCTAGTGACGCCAATGCAATCACTAATCAACACTCCTTCTCGGAACAATCCGGAGGCGGAGAAACCTCGTACAATAATGATTACAACAATAATCATATGAATACAAGCAAATACAATGAAATACAAATACAAGTAAAGGAAAAACACTTTACAAGAACTTTGGATTGCTTGATCTTTGATTGCCTTGAACTAGCTTTGAAGGACTGGAAGAGCACCAACAATTCCCATTCAAATCGCCCGAGAAAACCCTTCCTAGAGCCTTCCATGAATAGTTTCTTTTATCCTTCAACGGGATGGATTTCCGCCTATCAGTCAAGTACCATAAGTCACCAGTCGATTGATGCCACTATTGTCGTGAGACAACGGCTCGATCCATGCTGGAAAAACTCCAATGGATCTCTTGGCAGTCGACTGCCAATATTGGCAGTCGACTGTCAGTGCCCGTAGTCGACTGCCCAGTCGGCTATGGAGCATTTTGTGCTCGACATTGGACTAGCGATGATCGACTTTGGCAATGACGCCGCTGGCCGATACCAAGTCGATCGCTCAATGAGCAGCTAATCGCCGAGCATTTCGGCTCTAAACCGGCAAATAACTCGTCGACTCACGACAATCGCCATAATGCCACGATCGCTAATCTCAAAAATGAGGTTTTAACCCAAGTATGGTGCCCCCATACTTGCTAGACCACCCTTAGCCTAGACCTAAGCCTTCTAGCCACCTCCATCAGCCTCACGCCTCTCGGATCCCTCCAAGTCATCCATGACTTGTTCATCCATCGCGATAGCCTCTAGGTTCTTCCGTCGGCTATGTCATGCTAACTGTGTCTACACCGCCAAGGCACATTGGACTTACGCCGCCAAGACTCCACTTGGACTTTACGCAGCCAATATCAAACCCCTTGGACTTCTCATGCCAAGACTCAAGCTTGGACTTTCCCTTGACAACCCATGTTGGACTTTTACATTGCCAAGACCCATGCTTGGACTTTTCCCTTGCCAACCCATGTTGGACTTCTACAATGCCAAGACCCATGCTTGGACTTTTCATGTGCCAAGTGTCCCACTTGGACTTTTCATGCCAAGTACTCAAGACTTGGACTTTACCAAATGCCAAGTGTTCCACTTGGACTTTCCATGCCACGTACACAAGACTTGGACTTTCCCATGACAATTACATTGTCATATGTTTTTGTCGAAACATCAAAACATCACTCGAGTCAAACTCGAGTCCTGGTCAATCGTGACCTGGGCCGATTGCACCAACAAGTACGACTCTCTACAGGATAGAGAGTTCGTCGATCAGTTGAGTATGACTCTTCACAGGATAGAGAGTGTATTGCTCAGATGGGTATGGCTCTCTGTTGAACAGAGAGTCTGTGGTAGATGTTTGTACGTGTGATAGTACATTCATGTCATTTGCATGAATTCTGACGACATAGTCTCCCTTGGGGTTGAGAGAGTCGTCAGTCATCCTGCCTCCTTGGTTACTCCCTGAGGAGTAACTAGTGTGAGGGCAAAGCATTTGTTGTTCCGCACTCTACCACTATAGACGGTGGTAGTTAGAGTTGCATGCAGTTATCCTGGGTGCCTGGCACTCGACCACTCATAGGTAGTGTTAGTCGGAGTGGCCAGCAGCAGGGACCCCCATTGTGTAGCGAGATCTTTACGCTTATATGCTACTTGATCATACTTCCCACTCGCCCACTCTAGAGAAGTGGTTGGTGTTAAGTTGAAACAGTTATCATGTCGTGCCACCTAGGCCACACTGGGGTCATGGTACCGAGTAGGGGTGCGTAGGCATGACCATGCATGCTGCATTATCGTATCTTATGGCGCTTTGCATATTACCATATATATATATATATATATATATATATATATATATATATATATATATATATATATATATATATATATATATGGATGGTTGTGATTAATATATATATGCATGTATTTATAATACAATCAAATGCAACATCACAATAAACATATATATATAGACTACATATATATATATATTGATCACAACCACCCATATATATATATATATATATATATGGATGGTTGTGATTAATATATATATAGATATAGTCTATATATATATGTTTATTGTGATGTTGCATTTGATTGTATTATGCTTGCTGCATTTGGTTGTACATCATCTTCATACATGCTTCTCTCATATGTTATACGGTTGTGTCAGATACTTGTATACTTGTTGGACAAACCATTAGATACCCTTGACCTGTATCATGAATATATTGTGAGTTAGTATTACTCTTCCTGTTATATATGTTGGATATATGCTCAGGTTGGAACAGAGTAGCGTACAAACTTTCAGGTATGTCTACATTATACATTGTTTATTTGGTTAGACAGTATAAGCATGTATTTATATACTGTGCTAGTATACCTGTTGTACCTCTATGTTATGCTATTGAATTACAAGTGATATTTAATATATACATGATTTTCTTATTACTTGCTGAGTTATACTCACCACCACGGACCCTGGCTTTTTCTGTTGCCTAGGTAACAGGTAGAAGTCTTCATGACGGCTTGGAGCATCACTGGCTAACAACATCTCATCTCACCCCTAAGACTCTGGTGGTCATTTTAAGCTTTTCGTATGTGTGTTATGTATTTGGAGTTTTTCGCGGTGTGATGCATTGTGGATTGTCATGTGATGTACACACTTGTGGTTTCGGGTTTTTTTGTCGATATTTTCTTTATGTCGTGGTGTCAGTCATATCGGTATGTATTGTATGTAGTTGTGATGTGGTTGTTTTATGTTTCCGCTGTGTATTTGTTGTATTTACTTTTATATGTTTATGTTTATTGTGGGCCCAAGGGCCTTGTATTAACAGTGTTAGTGAAAGCCTTAGAGCCAATCATGTGATGATTGTTATATGGACTTTATTGTATCATATTCCTATTTATAAAGGCATTTCTTTATGGTAATTATACTTACTTGTATTGGTGCCAAATAACTAAGTATAATAGCGTCCTTGAGTAGAAGGTTTTATCTATATCAATCGATTGGTTGAATCGATAATGAGATGATATAGAGAACACTACTCTTAATCATTCCTAGTCAAGTATTAACATTCAGGGACAATGTTAATGCGAATAGACTAGCATGTAGGTCAACTCGATGACTTTATCTCACAAGTCATGGATATGAGATATCAAGTTGACACATGGGTATGCATTGGAGAATGTATACTAAATGACCCGCCATGAGAAAGTATCATGGATTGTTATATGAGTGTCATATACTTTCTCATGATACTATTAGTATGACTATTAGTCCTTGGACCTGAAGTCACCATGGTTCCCTACAAAAGGAGTTGCATACTTTAACTTCATCAAATGTCACCCGTAAATAGGTGGACTATAAAGGCGATTACTGGGTATGTAACAAATTATGAGTAGGGATGTGAGTGATGTAGATGGGATCTATCCCTCCTATATGATGGGAGTGACATCGTTATTCTTGATAGAGTGAGACCACTAAGTGCATGGTCATGCCCAAATGAGTCAATATGAAATATTGAGCTCATTTGATTAGAGTGAGTCTACTTGGAGTTCAACATATAGATTGTACCGAGGATGACACGGTCTATGCCTCAATTGGTCAATCTAGATGTCAAGGATAGATGGACATTGTCACATATTGTGATAGTCACAATTAGTAGTCACAAAGGTGATGTTGGATGTCAACATTCTTGTAACTTGGGTAGCAATGATGTGTTGCTAGATACATCATTGCTTATGTTTCTAAATCGGTTGATTCAAGTGTTGAATGAGTCTAATTTAGATAGAGGAGTGAACACTTGACACTCTCGAGTTTCGACAATCTGTTTGGACGAGCGAGATAAGCGAAGGGCGTCGCATCAAGGGTAAAATTCTTAACATGTAGATCTAGAGTAGATCTAAGGTTTTTAAACACGTACATGTAGTTTTGTTTATCTTCGCACGGATCCGTGGCCGACTTTCGGGGTTTCTGCAATGCAAAAAGCGGTTTTTGCCGCTTGGATAGTCCAATAGTGGTATCAGAGCCACGTGCGAAGCATTTATGTGTTTTAATTTTGTAGTTTTTGTATTAGATATAAAAATTACAGATCTGTAAGTTTCTGTAAATTTCTTATTTTTATAGATTTTTGGGTATTTTTCTCAAAGAGTCGAAGCAAAAAGTGTGGGGACACTTGTAGGCTTCAACCATCGAGAAAAACTCTCTGGAACGATGAATTCTCGCTTTAGATTTGTGGGACAGTGACTTAAGTTACTGTAAGATCAAGATGGAATACTCGCAAAGTTCATTTTGCGAGTAGGAGCGCTGCCCCTAACCCCAAAAGGGGCATTGTCCCGCAATCGCGCCCGGAAATCGCTTAGGGGGACCGTTATGGAGATGTGACTCCTAAAATTGAAAAAAAAAGGAAAATTTATAGAAATTTCTATAAAATACATAATTTAGAATTATGTATAATTCTGTGATGGTCATGGCCCAAAAACCCCAATGTGATTGGATAAATGTGTTGTAATTCATAATACTGCTTGCGCGCCGTTTTTATGGTTGTGCATCTTGTATAGGGTATGCGACCTGCGCATCATGCCTCTTCTTTTAAAATTCCAATTGTAAATAGTTTTAGACTCGAATGTAACTCGAGTTTCATGTTTGTAATGTACAAAAATGGAGTGGTGGAAGGTCCACTAGTAGACGGAGTTACAAGGAGGGTACCGACGACACATGACAGTCAAAGGAGGCACTTGGAGAAGCCGCTAACCCTAGGTTGACCGTCCGATCTTCTCATTGGCTTGAGACGATCGTAGTAGGGTCATGACCTCATCACAATTTATATATATATATATATTTGTTTTGCTTGTATGTATGTGATGCATGCTAGTAAATTTTGCTTGTATGTATATGATGCATGCTAAGATATGTTGCTCGTATGTATATGATGCATGCTAGTATATTGCTTGTATGTATGTGATGCATGCTAGTGTAGGGTAATAAAGGCTTTAATGCGTATATGATACACATTAACGATTAGATTAGATCTTAATCGAATCAACTTAAAAATGCCTACTAAGTTTTGATACCCATCACTACCTCGATCATTTGGTGTTGTTGAATCTGCCAAAGCAGAGCAATGCATATTATCTTGGTAGGGTGCGGAGGGACAATCTTGGTCCTGCCTATCACAACTTGGGTGAGAATAAGCTTAATTAGATTGAGTAAAACTAGTTAACTCAATTGGATTGAGTAAAACTATAGGCATATTCCAACCATTGGAAAGATAGGATAAGATCGCATTTACACTAAATCTTGGGCGATTTAGCCAAAGCTAACTCAAGGTCTTTTGTAAATGTGGATCTTGATCCTATAAACAAGAGTTGCATAGAGATGTAATTGGTAATTTGTTAACTACCGATCATACTAAGTCTTGGGCGATTTAGCCAAAGCTAACTTAAGGCGTAGTATGATGTGGATCTTGTCCCGCGAGAATTATAGCTAAATTTGTATGAATCTAGTAATGTGGTTTAACCACATCCATGACTCAATTCTATAAAAGTCCTATAATTCAGTGGGAGCATCATTTGATTAAAAGCCTAATTAAATGATAAATAGAATATGATATTAATTTTCTGCATTGTGTATGTTGTAGATTACCATATCGACAAACACGAACACTCTCTCCCTGCGTTTTGTCCTTGAGAAGGACAAGCTCAATGGAGCTAATTTCCTGGACTGGTACAGGAATCTGAGAATCGTTCTCACCCAAGAAAGAAAATTGTACGTCCTGGAGCAGTCCATTCTGGAGGTACCTCCTGCCATTGCTTTGCGAGCTGACCGAGATGCTTACAAGAAGCATCAAGATGATGCATTAGATGTGTCATGCCTCATGCTCGCGACCATGAACTCTGAGCTTCAGAAGCAACAAGAGTTCATGAATGATTTTGATATGGTTGAACATCTTCGTCAACTGTATCAAGCACAAGCTAGGCATGAGAGATACAAGATCTCTAAGGCACTATTTCAGTCCAAAATGAAAGATGGGACTCCCATAGGTTCATATGTACTCAAGATGATTGGGTACATAGAAAACCTACAGAGGTTGGGATTCCCACTTGGCCAAGAGCTGGTCACTGACTTGATCTTGCAATCTTTGCCACAAAGCTACAATCAATTTGTCATGAATTACAACATGAATGAAATTGATAAGCCATTGCTTGAGATGCTTAGCATGTTGAGAACTTCTGAGCTCAACCTTAAGAAAGAAAAACCTGACTCCATTTTGATGGTGCAAAAGAAGAAAGGCAAGGGCACGCCTAAAGGTAAGGGAAAGTCCCAAGCCAAGGAAAAAGGCAAGGCACTGAAACCGAAAGGAGGGGTGGCCAAGGAAGGGACTTGCTTCCACTGTAAGGAAGTTTGACACTGGAAGCGTAACTGCAAAGTATACTTGGAAGATCTTAAGAAGAAGAGAAGTGAGACTTCTACTTCAGGTATAAATGTTATAGAAGTCAATCTATCTATTTCTTCATCATGGGTATTAGATACCGGATGTGCATCTCACATTTGTACCAATGTATAGGCGCTGAGAAATAGCAGGGAATTGATGAAGGGCGAGGTGGACCTATGAGTAAACAATGGAGCAAGGGTTGCTGCTGTTACTGTAGGAACTTATTTTCTATCTCTGCCCTTTGGGCTTGTACTAGAACTAGATGAATGTTGTTATATGCCTACTTTGACTAAGAACATAATTTCAGTTTCTTGTTTGGACAAGAAAGGCTTTTCATTTATAATAAAGAACAAATATTGTTCAGTTTATTTAAATGATATGTTCTATTGTAGTGCACCTCTAATGAACGGACTCTACATTCTAGACTTAGAGAGCCCCATCTATAACATAAGTATCAAAAGATTCAAGTCAAATGAGTTGAACCAAACCTATCTCTGGGATTGTCGCTTAGGTCACATAAATGAGAGTCGCTTATCCCAGCTCCATAAGGATGGGTTGTTGGACTCATTTGATTTTCAATCATATGAGACTTGCGAGTCTTGCCTTCTAGGCAAGATGACCAATACTCCCTTTAGTGGACACAATGAAAGAGCAATAGATTTGTTAGAACTTATACATAGTGATGTATGTGGCCCTTTCAATGTTGCTGCTAGAGGTGGTTATAGGTACTTCATTACATTTACTGATGACTTCAGTAGGTATGGTTATGTGTATCTGATGACACATAAATTTGAATCCTTTGAAAAGTTCAAAGAATTCAAGAATGAAGTACAAAACCAACTTGGCAAAAGTATTAAGATATTTCGATCAGATCGAGGTGGTGAATACCTTAGCCATGAGTTTCGTGACTATCTAGCTGAGTGTGGGATTCTATCCCAACTCACTCCTCCTGGAACACCACAGTGGAATGGTATATCCGAAAGGAGGAATCGTACCCTATTAGATATAGTATGATCTATGATGAGTCACACAGATCTTCCTATATCCTTTTGGGGATATGCTCTAGACACAGCATCCTTCACACTTAATTGTGTACCATCTAAGGCTGTGATAAAAACACCATATACGATATGGACAGGGAAAAATATCAAGATGTCTTTCATGAGGATTTGGAGTTGTGAGGCTTACATTCGACGTCAAGTCTCAGACAAACTGGGACCCAAATCCGATAAGTGCTATTTTGTTGGATATCCCAAGGAAACGAAGAGATTATTTCTACATTTCCAGTCAGCACAAAGTGTTTGTGGCAAAGACTGGGGTATTTCTAGAAAGGGATTTTGTTTCTAGAAAAACTAGTGGGAGTACGTTCGATCTTGAAGAAATTCAAGATAAGGACCATAGCACTGAGGCCTTGATAGAGGTTGAACATGAACCACAAAGTGTTATGGGTGATGTGATTGTTGCACAAAGAGTTGTGGAACAATAACCTATTCAGGTAGACCTACCTCTTCGCAGGTCTAATAGGGTACGTCGTCAGCCTGAGAGATACTCATTTCTCTTATCTGACCATGATGATGTTATGCTCATTGATAATGAGCCTACCTCCTATCAGGAAGCTGTGATGAGCCCAGATTCTGAGAAATGGCTAGAGGCCATGAGATTCGAGATGGAATCCATGTACACCAACCAAGTATGGCCTTTGGTTGATCCACCTAAAGGCGTCAAACCCATTGGGTGTAAGTGGGTCTTTAAGAGAAAGAATGACATGGAAGGACATACGCATACCTATAAGGGTCGATTAATGGCTAAAGGTTTCAAGAAAATTCATGATATTGACTATGATGAAACCTTTTCTCCAGTGGAGATGTTTAAGTCCATTCGGATAATGCTTGCTATTGCAGCATACCACGATTATGAGATTTTGCAGATGGATGTCAAAACTGCATTTCTGAATGGAAACTTGCTCGAGGATGTGTGCATGACACAACCTGAGGGTTTTTGTAGATCCACAGCATACTGGCAAAGTATGCAAACTACAAAGGTCCATTTATGGGCTAAAGTAAGCTTCTCAGAGCTGGAATCTTCGATTCGATGATGCGATCAAACAGTTTGGTTTCATCAAGAATGAAGATGAACCCTGTGTCCACAAGAGAATTAATGGGAACACAGTTGTCTTCCTTGTATTGTATATGGATGACATACTACTCATTGGGAATGACATCCCTTCGCTATAGTCTATGAAGACTTAGATGGGGACATGCTTCCCAATGAAGGACTTAGGTGAAGCAGCCTGTATTCTAGGCATCAAGATATATAAAGATAGATCTAAGATATTGCTTGGCCTAAGTCAGAGTACATATATAGACACGGTATTACTACGGTTTGCCGTGCAGAATTCCAAGAAGGGACTTCTGCTGATGTCACATGGTGTGAGTCTTTCGAAGACTCAAAGTCCCTCTTCTAGAGAGGAGAGAGACTGCATGGATAAGATCCCTTATGCATCGGCCATAGAATCTATCATGTACGCCATGCTATCTACTCATCCTGATGTCTCGTATGCTTTGAGCATGACGAGTAGATACCAGTCAGATCCAGGTGAGCGTCACTAGATAGCAGTCAAGAATATTCTTAACTACTTGAGAAAGACTAAAGAATATTTCTTGATATTTAGAGGCGATGTGGAGCTAGCTGTAAAGGGTTACAGCGATGTCAGCTTCCAAACTGACCAAGATGATTATAGATCGCAGTCAGGGTTCATGTTTTGCTTGAATGGTGACACTGTGAGCTGGAAGGGTTCAAAGCAGAACACAGTTACTGATTCTACAACAAAGGCCGAGTATATTACTGTATCAGAGGCAGCAAAGGAGGCAGTTTGGATCCGCAAGTTCATTACTGAGCTTGGAGTGGTTCCTAGCATAGCAGATCCTATAGAGCTCTATTGTGACAACAATGGAGCGATTACGCAGACTATAGAACCTCGCTCACACCAGCAGACCAAGCATATACTACGACGCTTCCATCTTATTCGAGAGATTATCGATAGAGGAGATGTGAAGATTTGCAGAGTACCCATAGAGGCTAACGTCGCAGATCCCTTGACCAAGGCCTTGGGACAGAGAAAGCATGATGGTCACACTAAGTCATTGGGTATTAGATACTACAGTGATTGGAGCTAGTGCTAGTGGGAGATTGTTAGTGAAATCCCTAGAGCCAATCATGTGATGATTGTTGTATGGACTTTGTTGTATCATATTCCTATTTATAAAAGCATTTCTTTATGGTTATTATACTTACTTATATTGGTGCTAAATAACTAAGTATAATAGCGCCCTTGAGTAGAAGGTTCTTATCTATATCAATCGATTGGTTGAATCGATAATGAGATGATATAGAGAATACTACTCTTAATCATTCCTAGTCAAGTATTAACATTCAGAGACAATGTTAATGCAAAGAGACTAGCATGTAGGTTAACTCGATGACTTGATCTTACAAGTCATGGATATGAGATATCAAGTTGACACATGGGTATGCATTAGAGAATGTATACTGAATGACCCGCCATGAGAAAGTAGCATGGATCGTTATATTAGTGTCATATACTTTCTCATGTGACTATTAGTATGACTATTAGTCCTTTGACCTGAAGTCATCATGGTTCCCTTCATAAGAAGTTGCATACTTTGGCTTCGTCAAACGTCACCCGTAAATGGGTGGACTATAAAGGCGATTACTGGGTATGTAACAAATTATGCGGAGGGATGTGAGTGATGAAAATGGGATCTATCCCTCCTATATGATGAGAGTGCCATCGTTATTCTTGATAGAGTGAGACCACTAAGTGCATGGTCATACCCAAATGAGTCAATATGAGATATTGAGCTCATTTGATTAGAGTGAGTCTATTTGAAGTTCAAGATATAGATTGTACCGAGGATGACATGGTCTATGCCTCAATTAGTCAATCTAGATGTCAAGGATAGAAGGACATTGTCACATATTGTGAGAATCACAATTTGTAGTCACAAAGGTGATGTTGGATCTCAACATTCTTGTAACTTGGGTAGCAATGATGTGTTGCTAGATACCGCTCATTTCTTATGTTTCTAAATCGGTTTAGGGACATTGTTAACGTTACAAGAACCTATAGGGTCACACACAAAGGGCAATTAGATGGAGATTAGGTTCATATGATGGACCATGAGGATTAGGTTCATGGGATGAATCAAATTTGATTAAAAGTAATCCAAATTAGACTAATTGAGTTGGACTCAATTTGATTCAAGTGTTGAATTAGTCTAATTTAGATTTGATTCATTGTGTCAATTTAAAATAATGAATAGAGATTCATTAAATCAAATTGACTTGAATCAAATGGTTAGATTTGATCAACCATGGGAGATAAGAGGTCAAGTTTGACTTTACTTGAGAGGGAAGATGAACGGTCAATTTTGACTTGACCAATTGTCATGTCATGGTAACTTGGCATGGGGGCCGGCCAATGATGATGTTCCACATCATCATGGACTCATCATGGGGTGCCACCTCATGAGGGAGACCAAGAGCCATTGGCTCTTGGAGTTACATGCATGCATGTAACCCCCCAAATAGAGTCCGACCACTTTGATGGGTTATCAAAGTGTGAAGTTAAGTGTGTAACTTCATCATCTTCTTCCTTGGCTCTTCCCTCAAGCTCTCCCCCTCTCCTTTGCCGTGGGTTTCTTAGTGTGCTAGCACACTCTAAATGATCTTCTCCACCTATTGCTTGCGTGGATACCAATAGAGGAGTGTACACTTGACACTCTCGAGTTCCGGCAATCTGTTTGGATGAGCGGGATAAGCGAAGGGCATCGGATCAAGGGTAAAACTCTTAACATGTAGATCTAGAGTAGATCTAAGGTTTTTAAACACGTAGATGTAGTTTTGTTTATCTTCGCACGGATCCGTGGTCGACTTTCGGGGTTTTCGCAATGCAAAAAGTGGTTTTTGCGCGTCGGATAGTCCAACAAACAATATATGTTGCCATGTACAGGGGAGATGTCATCCGTTTGATTTTCGGCTCGGCATACTCTCGGGGTGTGACATGTCTGGTTTGCCTAACCCAGCTGGACTTTTTACCGATTGTTCGGTCTCCTGACCCAACCGATCTTCATGCCAAATGTCCGGTCCACCCGACCCATCTAGACTTCATTCTTGGTGTTCGATCCTCCTGATCTATCAAGATTCATGCCTAGTATCCCGTCAACACGACCTACTAGATTTTTCTGTTAAGCTTGCACACTTAACACTTATATTAGATCACACGTGAATCTTAACTCTTAACTGTGGTTCATACATCAAAACTAAGGAGTGATGCTTACTGCATCAATAGAATTATCATACCATAGGGTTAGGACAATTAAGAGTACACTTAAGACCAAGAAATAGGGTTGATTTATAGAAAAATCAGAGTTGCAGTCGACCGATATCTGAAGCAATCAACTGCCACACCTGAAACGACAATTTCAGCCTCTTTTAGTCTTTTCAGCCCAAATTCAGAAATGCGCCAAAAATTCTAGAAACATCAAAAAATTATGAAATTTGCGTACACATTTCTCAAACCATTTTCTATCAAGGAAAAATAATTTGAAAAATATGTGTTTTCTAGATTTCGAAAATGATACAATTTTGAAAACTAACAAAAAGATTTAAGAATTTTGCAAATTTTTTATCACCTTTGCCTAGCAATTGAAAACTATTTTTCAAAGTATGATAAACATAGTTTGAAATATATTTTATTTGACATTTCCAACCATGTTCTTAGAACTATATGCACATCAATTATACATAAGCCTTCCCAATGATTGGTCCAATGAAGGATTAATATCTCTAGATGACATTTTGTTTCGTAGTAATGCATTATAATAAGCATGATGAACCAAATGCATCTTCCTAATATCTCACATATTGTCTAAGTGGATCAATAAAAAAATCATGGTTTCTTAGGTCTTTTGTGAGATGCTTAGAGGTATAAATCCTAGGGTTTCTATAGGATCATGCAAAATTAGACCTCTATTCTACTAAGCATATTCCAAGTTCTCTCCTAAGTGATGAAAATTCTACTTCGGGGAGAGCCTTGGTGAATATAACCGCTAGGATGGACTTGGATTCTATGTAATTGAGTTCAATGTCCCCCTTAGCCACATGATCTCTAATGAAGTGATAATTTACTTCAATGTGCTTAGTCCTAGAGTGATGTATCAGATTTTTGGTCAAATTTATGGTACTCACATTATCACAATAAACCTTGACAATGGAGTAGTGTAGCTCATAGTCTTTTAGAGTGTGTCTCATCCAAAGTAATTAAGCCACACAACCACCCATAGCCACATATTCGCCCTCGATGGTTGACAAAGCAACACAAGGTTGCTTTCTACTACTCCAACTAACTAGGGAGGATCAAAGAAATTGACATCCACCGCTAGTACTCTTCCGATCCAACTTGCAACTGACATAGTCGGAATCGGTGTACCCAACCAAATCAAAAGATTTAGTCCTAGGGTACCAAAGTCCTACATTTAATGTGCCTTTGATAAATCCTAAATTCTCTTAACGACCACTAAATGGGACTCTTTAGCACAATTTTGGTATCTTGCACACATACCTACCACAAATAAAATGTTGGGTCTACTAGCAGTTAAGTATAAAATACTGCCAATCATGCTTCTATAAAGCTTAAGGTCAATTGATTTTCCTTCATGATCATTATCAATCTTTGTGTTGGTTTCCATAGGAGTTGATATTACCTTAGCATTTTCCAAACCAAATTTTTTAATCATTTGTTTAACATATTTGGTTTGGTATACATAAATTCCTTCATTTGTTTGTTTGACTTGTAAGCCTAGGAAGAAATTTAGTTCCCCAACTAAACTAATTTCAAACTCATTCTCCATATTTTTTATGAAATCTTGAAGGAGTTCATCATTGGTTGACCAAAAAATTATGTCATCTACATATACTTCGGTTACAAATATATCCTTTGATTTTGATTTTATGAAGAGAGTTTGATCTACTTGACCTCTTCTAAATCCCTTAGACACTAAGAAAGATGACAATCTTTCATACCAAGGCCGGGGAGCTTATTTTAACCTGTATAAAGTTCTTCTAAGCTTGTATATGTGGTTTGGATAGTCTGTATTCTCAAACCTAGGAGGTTGTTCTACATATACCTCTTCATTAATGAACCCATTTAGGAATGTCGATTTTACATCTATTTGATGAAGTTTAAAACTCATGTAAGAGGCATATCCTAATAGGATTCTAATGGACTTTAACCTAGCAACCGGGGCATAGGTCTCATCATAATCAAGTCCTTCAACTTGATTGAAGCCCCTTGCAACTAACCTTGCCTTATTCCTAGTTATATTGCCTTGATCATCTAGTTTGTTCCTAAAGACCCATCTTGTAGTAATGATGGTACTATCATTGGGTATAGGAACGAACTCCCATACTTGACTCCTTTCAAATTGAGCCAATTCATCTTGCATTGCTAAGACCCAATCCGGATCAAGTAATGCATCATTGATTGATTTGGGCTCAATTTGAGAAATGAGAGCTATGTGACTAGAAGAAACTCTATGGAATGACCTAGTTCTAACACCTTGAGATAATTCCCCTACAACTTGATCTAGAGGGTGATTTTGATGAACTCTTATTGTTCTAGGAGGTGTATCAAATTGATTTTGATCATGATTATCCTCAATCCTCCTTTCATTATCCGAATCTCCTCTTGCTCCTCCTTGATTATTACTCTCTAATCCTCCCCCTTGATTATTACCCCCTAAGGTCATGTTTTGATGTTTTTGGGTAATATCTTGATTTTTGTCATTGATATCATTATCAATGGGGGATTTCCTAGGGTAAGTGGTAGAGGTTTCATCAAATTGAACATTTGAAGACTCCTCAACTATTTGGGTTATTTTGTTATAAACTCTATAGCCCCTACTAGTATATGAGTATCCAACTAGGATTCCCTCATCCGCTTTGGATTCAAATTTACCTAAATTGTCTTTGGTGTTTAAGATGTAAGTTTTACATCTAATGAATTGTTGGAATTGTACCATTCCATAATTCAAAGGGTGTTTTTCCTAAAAACCTATGAATGAAAATCCTATTTTGGATATAGCAAGCGGTATTAACTGCTTCCGCCCACAAGTAGCTAGGAAGTGAATATGCATTAAGCATAGTCCTAGCCGCCTCTTGTAGGGCACGATTTCTCCTTTCCGCCACCTCATTTTGTTGGGGTGTTTTAGGACAAGAGAATTCATGCTTGTACCCTTATTCTAAGCAAAATTTGGAGAAATTAGAATTCTCAAATTCTCCACCATGATTACTACAGATCTGGTTGATTTTGGGACTTCTTTCATTCTCTAATCTTTTACTAAAATCTATGATTATTTCTAGACTTTCATTCTTATGTTTCATAAAATATACCCATGTAAATCTAGAAAAATCATCAACTATAACTAAGCAATATTTGCTACAATTCAAAGAGGGAGTACTATGACAATCAAATAAATATAAATGAATAAGCTCTAATGGTAAGGAAGTACTAATTAATTGTTTACCCTTGTGTGACGACTTTGATTGTTTCCCTTCTTGGAATGCATCACACATCTTGTCCTTGTGATACTTGACTTTTGACAAACCCTTGACTAGCTCCATCTTGGCTATCTTGGCAATATTTTTCATGTTGATGTTCCCAAGCCTCCTATGTCATAACCAACTTTGTTCTTCTTTTGCCATAAGACACCTAGGGGAAATGTTAGAGGCATATGATAAATCAACATAATAAATATTTGATTTCCTATATCCAACTAACATGCAATCATTTAATTTTTTGTCTTATAAGGCATTTAGAAGAGTCAAATTGAACATCAAAGTCGGCATCACATAATTGACTTACACTAAGCAAGTTGAATTTCATATTTTTAACTAACAATACTTTATGAATAGCAAGATTTTGGGATACCTCGATTGTGCCTTTTCCTAGAATTTTATGTTTTCCACTCTTTCCAAAAGACACTTTCTTCTTTCTAATGTGGTTGATTGTGGAAAATTTGCTCTCATCACTGGTCATATGTTTTAAGCAACACCTATCAACAATCCACAAGCTTGGTCCTTCTACCTATAGAACATGAAAAATATAAGTTTTAGGCAGCCAAATCTTAGGACCGGTAGCATTAACTACATAGCTCTTAGGAACCCATGCCTTTCTAACCTTGCTTCTAATGGTTGATTTTCTACTAACAAGGGAGGTAAAGGCTACTTCCTTCTCTTTAGGCCCATATCCTATTCGGGCCTTGTTGTAAATAACCCTTTGATCCCTAAGTATCATATCTAGGTATTTTGAGCCATTTGTGAATTTTTCTAAGCATGCTCTTAGTTCACTTATTTCTTTTCTTAGTTCATCATTTTCATTCCTAAGTGAACATGCATCATCACAAGAAATTTCTACATTCTTAATTTTCCTAATCTCTACTTTCAAATCCTTAATCATAGATTTTGATTTTCTTAAAGCATTTTGAAGACATGCAATGGTTTTAAAAAGTAACTCTATCCTAGGGGAGTCTTTTACCTCATCGTTGCTAGAGGATGATTCGTCGCTTGAGGATGATGATGACTCTTCTCTTGAGCTTCCAACTTCATCCTCCATGGCCATGAGTGCAAAGTTACGGGTGACGTGGCAAAGCTCATCCTCATCCGATGTATCTTTCAAGCTTTATGTATTCCATGTTTGGGCTGTAGGAGCATCGGTGGTCGACTAGAGGGGGGTGAATAGCCCTCTTGGTCATACGATGGAATTGCTTGTCTACAAATATAATTAGCACAATAGAAACAAAATTAAACAAGCAATTAAGAAAACCAAAGTAAAAGCAATGCTAACAAAAAGATATAACGTGGTTCATGGCCTCGCCGCTAATCCACGGTCCGATTTGTATCCGATGAATCACTCCGAAACCAATCCACTATTGGTCTCTCCCTTTAGCCAAAGCAAGGTGGAGGTAAACCTTTACAACAATGAGAACACTCCTTCTTTTACAATAGATGTGAAAGAAAACCAGAAGAAGGAGTTTCAGCTTTGTGGGGCACTTAATAAGATGTTTAGAGCATGAGCATTAACCATCTAAAAGCCCCCACCCTCTCTTTTTATAGAAAGGAAGCAAATCTTCTCGTTGGACACTATCAGTCGACTGATGCTTTCATCAGTTGACTGATGTCGACTCCAACGGCTTCTGACCAGGCTAGATTCGCGGGATCCGCGGCTGCTTTCTCCAACTGTTAGATTATCAGTCGACTAATGTCGACTTCCAGTAAAGTGACGACTCGCTTATGTGCCCATGCACAGTGCGATCAGTCGACTGCTTCCCTTAAGCAGTCGACTGATGTCGACTTGATTCAGCAGCCAAACACCAGTCAATTGACGATTGACTTGAAGCAATCGACTGTCATGACTGTTGGTGCAATCGGCCCAGGTCACGATTGACCAGGACTCGAGTTTGACTCGAGTGATGTTTTGATGTTTCGACAAAAACATATGACAATGTAATTGTCATGGGAAAGTCCAAGTCTTGTGTACTTGGCATGAAAAGTCCAAGTGGGACACTTGGCAATGTAAAAGTCCAAGCATGGGTCTTGGCAATATAAAAGTCCAACATGGGTTGGCAAGGGAAAGTCCAAGCATGGTCTTGGCATTTGAGAAGTCCAACATGGGTTGGCAAGGGAAAAGTCCAAGCATGGGTCTTGGCAATGTAAAAGTCCAACATGGGTTGGCAAGGGAAAGTCCAAGCTTGAGTCTTGGCATGAGAAGTCCAAGGGGTTTGATATTGGCGGCGTAAAGTCCAAGCGGAGTCTTGGCGGTGTAAGTCCAATGTGACTTGGCGGTGTAGACACCGTTAGCATGACATAGCCGACGGAAGCACCTAGAGGCTAGCGCGATGGATGAACAAGTCATGGATGACTTGGAGGGATCCGAGAGGCGTGAGGCTGATGGAGGTGGCTAGAAGGCTTAGGTCTAGGCTAAGGGTGGTCTAGCAAGTATGGGGGCACCATACTTGGGTTAAAACCTCATTTTTGAGGTTGGCAGTCGACTGGCATTATGGCCGGATCGACTGTCGTTAGTCGACTTGAGTTCAACTGCCAGTTTAGAGCTGGAAATGCTCTAGAAGTCGACTGCAAATTTGAACAATCGTGTCGACGCGGCAATGATCGCTAAGGGCCTGAGGTCGATCGGCACCCAATGTCGAGAAGAGTCCGTTGGAACTTGTCCGACGTGGATTGAGCCATTGTCTCACGACAACAGTGGCATCAGTCGGCTGGGGACTTATGGCAGTCGACTGATAGGTGGAAATCCAGCCCGACGTAAGATAAAAAGGGGAGCTCATGGAGGATTTCATCATCAGTTCTTTGGGGGCTTTGGTGAGGCGATTTGAAGACGATTTGCAGGTGCATTTCAGGGTCCTTCAATCTCATCCAAGCAACCGGCAAGCAAGCGCTCAAAACCCTAGTTTGTAAAGTGTTCTTTACATTTTCACTTGTATTTGCTTGTATTTCTTTTGTTTATTATTGTAAACCTTTGTACGAGGTTTCTCCGCCTCTGACTTGTTGTCGAGAAGGAGTTTATTGATTAGTGATTGCATTGGCGTTGCTAGAGCTCGTTAGAGCTCGATCCGTGGAGTAGGAACCGTGTGGTTCCGAACCATGTTAAATCTTCATGTTATTGTGTTTGTGATTGTGTTTCGTTATTGTTATCATATATATATTCCGTTGTGCTAACGAAACTTGTAAACACGAACATGCGATCGAATTCCATCTACGAACGGTCAAACGCTATTCACCCCCCTCTAGCGGCGTCAAATCTCCAACAAGTGGTATCAGGCAGGGCTCTTCTTAATTAACAGCAGGAGCAAGGCGGCTAAGAGGGTAAAATATGGAAGTCCAAGATCAATTAGGTTGGGACATCAACACACCGGTGCCCTACACCCTATACGGACGAGAAGGATTCAATTCTTGGAAGAGAAGGATTGAGGATTTTATTATGATGAGAGACTTTGAGGAATGGTCCATTTTGATGGATGGATTTGAATATCCAAGAGGACCAAGAGGTGGATTCCTTAAGAAGAAGAGATGGACCGAAGAGCAAGTTCAAGCATCCGAGAAAAATGATAAGGTGATAAAATTTTTAATTGATTTAATGCCTAACAATATCTTGTGTATGTTAGGTAATTATGTAGATGCTAAAGAGTTATGGAGCCAAGTGGCAAAGCTCCATGAAAACTCATCATCGGTCCAAGAAGAAGAAGAAGAAGAGGAGTGCTCACCCTCTCAAGCTCAAGAAAGTTCACCATCAATTCAAGAAGATAAGGAGGGTGAAGAAGAGAGATCATCCTCACAAGGAAGTGAGGATTCGGAGGTTGATAGGGAATCAACACCCGGATCGGAAGAGGTGGAGGAAGTGGAAGAAGCATCCACCTCAAGGATTGAGGGGAAGGAGAGAACCTCCACACCGGAACATCAAGAAGAAGCTTCGACATTCGGTTAAGATGAAGAAGCCCAAAGTCCAATTCCGGTCCTCATTAACCTAGGTAACTCAAGCAATTTAAGTTTAAATAAAAATCATATAATTTGCTTTGAGTGTAGGGAAACTGGCACTATGTTATAAGTGCCAAGTGCCCAAAGAAGATCGAAAAAGCTCCTCCGGCACTAAAACCTCAAGAAAGATCAAAAGATGCCGGTACCACCACTAGAAGAAGCAAAGAGCATGTCATTTGCTTCAAGTGTCAACAACCGGGGCATTTTAGGAATTCATGCCCTAGGGGGAGCAAGAAAGTCAAAGAGGGAGCTATACATGTAGGGGGAGCCTCGAAGACAAACCTAGGGTAACCTCTAATCTTGCACCTTCTAAATTTCAAAGTCAAAAACATGCTAGGAGTTTTAATTCTCTTCCTATTGTACATGAAAAGCATGCTAGAAATAATAGATATATTTGTTTAGGTGCTAAGAGTGTCCACTTAGGAAATAAGAAGAAATTTGGGACTAATGTCCCTACAAATATTTTACCTAGGGAATCTATCAAGAAAATAGGAGAACACCTAGGTTTCAATCCCAAATGGACTAGGCATATGCCTAGGAAGTCCAATGCCCAAGATTTAAATCAAAATTCTAAAATTGGGCAATTAGAAAAGGAAAATCAAGTCTTGAGGTCAAGGCTTGAAAAACTTGAAAATACCCTTAATAAGATACAAAATCAATTTAAAGGGTCTAGTGGTCAAAATCAAGGTTCCAAAAGTCAAAGTCAACACCTAGGACTTAAGAGTCAAAAGTCAACCGAGGGCAAGCAAGGTTTGGGTCACAAACCTAAGCCTAAAGTGGCATATCATAGTGTTCCATTTGACTATGGAACACAAACTAGGTCTTGGAAGACCAAGGTCAATAGGGAAGTCATCCCTATGGTTGACCAAAGGTTGTGCCTAGTGGCTAGGGTTTCTAGTAAACCTAGGGCGGCCACTAAGAAGGTTGCAAGGGGAGTTACCCCTAGAGTCAACCTAGGTAAGACCCAAATGACCAAGGCTAACAAGCCTAGGAGGGTCATTAGGAAGGTATCTAGGGAGGTTATCCCTAAGGAATACCTAATTAACCCTAGGAGCTCAAATCAGTTTTGGGTTCCTAAGAGCGTGATTGATTCACGCTAGATGGGTTTAGGGTGTGCCAACCTTGATTGGATGAGTAGTTAACTCAACCATGGTAAAGGTGGCACTTTAGGATATTTTCAAGGTTATGGTTACCTTGGAAATAGATTTGAATCAATATCCTAAAAGATTTTAGGATGTGCCAATGCACTTTTGAAATTAAGAAAAATCAATTAAATTGGCACAATTTAGGTTTAGAGGTTAGTGTGCCATTTTGGGTTTTTGGCACACTAGGGAGATTAGGTTAATATGAAAAAATATGATTAATCCCAACAAAGGGAAATTAATATTAAAATTTATGTATTATTATACCTATATATTTTATATGCCATGCTTTGTTTGCCATATAACATGCCATGACATCATGCTTACTTTTAATCATTTTATATGTCATGCTCATGTTTTAGGATTAAGGTTTTAAATGTCATGTGTTTTTAGATTTCATCTTATGCCATGACATCATGATTATGAGCATATGCTTATTTATATCATTTCTAATGCCATAATCATTCATGCATTTAAGACAATTTGGTTGAAATTGAATTAAGGACTATGGCATGACTTGAAGTCCCATTTATAAGGAAATCAAGTAGGGTTGCCTTAGAAGATGCATGAAACCCTAGTTTTAAATGAACCAAAACCCACATCTCACATCGAATTGACATGTATGTGTATTTATACACCCTAGATACATGTGAGATGCTAGGATATGAGTTAAGTTCAAGGTGCATAGTTTTTGCATCTAGCTGAACTAAAACTCATCTAATTTCAATTAGTGGATCATTGGGAGAGCATGTGTACAAGTCATATACATATAGCCCAAGGAATATGATCCAAAATAAGGTTTCGAAAACATTTTAAAATCATTTTGAAAAACCTTGGTGAAGTCTATCTTTTGATAGCAATCACCATTGATAGAGTTGATACAAAATAGGGCCAAAACATTGAAAATTTCAATGGTTTTGAGTTTTGCATCAAACTCACTATTTTATGGGTAAAATAGTTTTCAAATATTTTTCACCCATTGTAATGACTATAAGTAATATACGTATCAAATTTTATGATTTTTCAAATTATGTAGAATTACTTATTCTTTTCCAAATCTCGATTCTGATAGTTGAAATTGAATTATTTATCACCGACCGCCTCTGGTGGGCCGATCGACTTGTGGCAATGATCGACTATCGAGTTGATCGCCAGTCTGATTTCGGGCTAACAAGGTTTGTTTAGCCCGTGTTCAGCTATGGAAAAGGTTCCTAATCACTCCTAACCCTAGGATATGCTTTAGGAAGCATTATAAAGGGTGAAAATCCATTGGATATGGATTAGGAGCTGTGTTAGGTCAAAGTATCAAATTTAGGGTGAGTGAAAGTTCTATGTTGAACTTAGAACCTTAATTTTGATGGTTTAGAGTTCCTATTGGCTTAGGCGCTTCCCAAGGACATTGTTGGTGCAATGGTCAAGGGGAAGCAAGCCTTTAGGGGGAGGTATCCATCTTGGGATGATGGATGTGTTTTTCTCCTTGAAGAGAAGAAGTTATTGGGAGAGTATCATCAATTGGGAAAATTGATGGGTTTTTGATACCCAATTTGGAAATTAGGAGAGAGTATAGGATTGCCTCTCTTGAGTGATATGTGAATTATCACTAGGAAAATGGTAGGCATCCTAGGTATTTATTTTTGGATCAAGGGGGGAGATTGTAAGATCTCATTGGGACATGAGACATTGACCTCCTTGGAGAGAAAACCTTTTTGATGTTAGTCAAAAAGGGGGAGAATGTTTGGGGGAGAACATTTGGAGAGTGTTTACCAATTTGGGATAATTGGTAAGGGATTTGAGTTAGTGGTCTAACTCAAATGATTTGTTTGGTTTTTGTCAAACATCAAAAAGGGGGAGATTGTTGGTGCAATCGGCCCAGGTCACGATTGACCAGGACTCGAGTTTGACTCGAGTGATGTTTTGATGTTTCGACAAAAACATATGACAATGTAATTGCCATGGGAA
Organism: Wurfbainia villosa; assembly: GCA_025175895.1. Lineage (NCBI taxonomy): Eukaryota > Viridiplantae > Streptophyta > Magnoliopsida > Zingiberales > Zingiberaceae > Wurfbainia > Wurfbainia villosa. Next base: position 72,861,750 of record CM046000.1, on the reverse strand, counting down.
AGTCCAAGTCTTGTGTACTTGGCATAAAAAGTCCAAGTGGGACACTTGGCAATGTAAAAGTCCAAGCATGGGTCTTGGCAATGTAAAATTCCAACATGGGTTGGCAAGGGAAAGTCCAAGCTTGGTCTTGGCATTTGAGAAGTCCAACATGGGTTGGCAAGGGAAAGTCAAAGCTTGAGTCTTGGCTGAGAAGTCCAAGGGGTTTGATATTGGCGGCGTAAAGTCCAAGCGGAGTCTTAGCGGCGTAAGTCCAATGTGACTTGGCGGTGTAGACACCGTTAGCATGACATAGCCGACGGAAGCACCTAGAGGCTAGCGCGATGGATGAACAAGTCATGGATGACTTGGAGGGATCCGAGAGGCATGAGGCTGATGGAGGTGGCTAGAAGGCTTAGGTCTAGGCTAAGGGTTGTCTAGCAAGTATGGGGGCACCATACTTGGGTTAAAACCTCATTTTTGAGGTTGGCAGTCGACTGACATTATGGCTGGTTCGACTGCCGTGAGTCGACTTGAGTTCGACTGCAAGTTTAGAGCTGGAAATGCTTTGGCAGTCGACTGCTCAATGGAACCGATCGACCGGGTGTCGACGGCAATCACCGCCATGGTCATTGCCGTAGTCGACCGCCCCAATGTCGAGCGTTATGGCCGTCAGAGCCGATCGTCAATCGGCCACGCGCCGCAATCGTGCAAATCTTGTCGATCGTGCCAAGAGTCCCGTTGGAACTTGTCTGACGTGGATTGAGCCATTGTCTCACGACAACAGTGGCATCAGTCGACTGGGGACTTATGGCAGTCGACTGATAGGCAGAAATCCAGCCCAACGCAAGATAAAAAGGGGAGCTCGTGGAGGATTTCATCATCAGTTCTTTGGAGGCTTTGGTAAGGCGATTTGCAGGTGCATTTCAGGGTCCTTCAAGCTCATCCAAGCAACCGACAAGCAAGCGCTCAAAACCCTAGTTTGTAAAGTGTTCTTTACATTTTCACTTATATTTGCTTGTATTTCTTTCGTTTATTGTTGTAAACGTTTGTATGAGGTTTCTCCACCTCTGACTTGTTATCGAGAAGGAGTTTATTGATTAGTGATTGCATTGGCGTCGCTAGAGCTCGTTAGAGCTCGATCCGTGGAGCAGGAACCGTGTGGTTCCGAACCACGTTAAATCTTCGTGTTATTGTGTTTGTGATTGTGTTTCGTTATTGTTATCATATATATATTCCGCTGTGCTAACGAAACTTGTAAACACGAACACGCGATCGAATTCCATCTACGAACGGTCAAACGCTATTCACCCCTTTTTAGCGGCGTCAAATCTCCAACAATGACATGGCAGTCGACTGGTGTCGGGTAAACCTCAAACTTAACATTCGTTTGAACGTCCGGCGGTCGGGTAAACCTCAAACTTAACATTCGATTGAACGTCCGGCGGTCGGGTAAACCTCAAACTTAACATTCGTTTGAACGTCCGGCGGTCGGGTAAACCTCATACCTTGCGGTCGAGCCTCCGACACTTAGCCATTCGGCCAAGTTAACCTAATAAGCTACTTACATTTCACTCAATCTCTCATCTCACTTGAAGTCCCTCGCCGAAGCTCTCTTCATTCACGGCCATGTCCCTCTGCAGCAATAAGCGCACGACTCTACAATGCTCCTTCGCATCTCTTGCCCTCGAAGTCTGCTTCCTTGGCTTCGCTTCAAGTCATTGTTAGTGATATATGAGAGATGTCCTAAGGCAATCGCCTTATGTTTGAACCATTTATATGATAAATGAAGATTCACTATTTGAGTATACATGTTTTCATGTATTTGATTAGATCTTAAACTCATTTACTGAATGTCCACGATACGATTCACAACATGAGAGAATTTGTGATTGGATCACAACTAGTGAGTATCTCTACATGTGTAATTGTGATGTATCGGAATTATCCCTAGTCGATGAATTGATGGATTTGGACAGCATTGATTCTGTCGAGACTAGCACGAGGTATACTCTTTGGTGTATCCAAGCAGTTGATTCTCACTGGCTGGAGACATTGTGATGTCCGGAGTTAATCGTGGATGCTAATTATGGAAACTAGTTCATTGGAGTGACCAACTGTAAGACTTCATATGGTTCTCTGCATATATATATATGTCAATGAAGTTCTTACTGTAGCATAAGTGCGATGTTCCTTTGACTTGCGGTATTTAAGTCATCTTGATCATAAAGACTTATGCTTTGACATCTTAAGCAAGCATCTCTAAGGAGATGTGGACTCGGGATGATTGGGTATAAGTCGAAGTGATTGAAGGTGTTTGAATAGCCTATAAAGGATTTGCCACTCCTTGCGAGGAGATGTATACCCATGGCCTCTCGTCGGATTGTTACTAAAGTCTTTGGCCAAAGCATTACATGTTTAGAGTAAGGTACTCTTTGATACATGTGCAGTAACTAGAATCCGTATGACGAGGAAATGATACTTGAGATAGGTGTAGCCTAGTGGGGACTGACACTATAGACCATGTCCTGAACCAAGTGGGTATAAGATGAGTGAAGGGAATGGGGCACGATTCATTCGAGCTGCTGAAGAGTTTCAGAAATAGTTCTGGATCAACCGTTCATCTTTTCAGTTAATTGAGGATCATGATGTACTACTAGGTGCCACTCATGATCATTCTATAATTAATGGTTAATTATAGATGACCAACATAAACTGAGAACCTATTTGGTCACATGCACAACGAGCGTAATCCGAATGATTTAAAACGAGCTTGAGAATGAGATTCTCAGACCGAGAGAAACTACGTTTGGTTGGACCAAACATGGAGCGAGCATGAAATCGTTTCAGTCGCAATGGAAGCGTGGATGGGCCGTGTCTTATGAAGACATGATGGATGAACCAAATTGGTTTGGTTCTAATTCAATGGAGGAGAATAAACCAAAGGGTTTGGTTTGTTTTAAACAAATGAACCAAAAGTTAGTTCGGTTCATTTTAACTTAAAATAAACCATCATCGTTTGGTTTATTTTAACTTAAATTAATGGAACGGGTTAACGGGACTTTGGTTATGATCTGATAACCATTAAGAGAATTTGTTCTCTATAAAATAGGGCTTAAGGGTTTTGTTAAGCCCTAATCCAAAGCCTTGCAACCCTAATAGTTGCCGCCCCCTCCTCTCCTTGGTGAAGTCGGCGCCAACAGCCCCCCTTGCCGCCGCCCACCACCTCGCTCCCTTGCTGGCGTCCAGAAGGTGTTGTCCTTCCCTCTTGCCGGTGTCAAGCTGCTTCTGGAGGAGCTCCGGTGATCTCCCTTGGGTTCGGCAATAAGGTGAGCTTCAACCTTCCCTTTTGGCCGGCCCTTATTCCTCCACCAAAGCTGTCCAGTTTTCTGGACAGCTTGTTTCCTTCTCGTCGGAGCGTCGTTTGGACGATGTTTGGAGCTCCGACAGTGGTAGACTTGCCGGGGATTCGATCTCCGGTAATCCTCAAAGGTGGAGGACGAAGGATTCGTCAAACGATTGACGAATACCTCTCCGGAGAAGCGAGTTTTTTAGGACTCGTTTTGGATCCGAATTTTGATTCGGATCGTGATCTTCTCTCGATCACATCGTCTTCAACACATACCTAGTAACCCGTACGAAGGAGAGGCTCGTGACTTAGTGAAGTCATCCCGAAGATACTCGGCGTGCATATGGATAGAGACGATTCTAGCGAGAATCGTTCCGGTTGATGTCTTTCCCGCTACACGTGATACGTCAGGTATACATAGTGTAAATTTCCTTTTATTGCAAAATTTGAATTTATGGTTATGTCTACACATGTTTTATTATGCATGCGTGTGATGTGTGTGTTGTAATAAATTAGATTTATTATTTTATTCTTTCCGCTGTGCACATGTTTACGAAACATGTTCGAACACACACTCGCCGCGGTGCCCGGAAACCCAACAGTGGTATCAGATCCCAGGTTGTGTTTCAACATAATCGTAAAATTATTTTGCGATAGTCATAATGATATTTCTGGAAATTTTCTACTTTTGGAAAGTTAGAAGTATTTATGGAAATTTTTCAATTTTGGAAAGTCTAAAAGTATTTATGGAAATCTTCTACTTTTGGAAAGTTGGAAGTATTTAAGGAAATTGATATTTTCCATAAATAAAATATTTGATTAGATTTTGGAAATTTGTTTCCTAATTTAATCATGATTTGATTTGGGAAATCAAATCTTAAAATATTTTATTTCCATAAGTAGTTTTGATGATTTAGGAAATTGGTTTCCTAAATTGACTTTCCTTAATCATCTATTTCAACAAATAAAATATGTGATTAGATTTGGAAATTTGTTTCCTAATTTAATCATGATTTGATTTGGAGAATCAAATCTTAAATATATTTTATTTCCATAAATAGTTATGACATATAAGGAAATATTGTACATGACATAATTGTATGTCATGTAATTGCATTAGATGCATATCATTATGCCATGCGTGTCGTGACATGTAGATGTATGCCATGTATGTCATGCCATGTAGATAATAGTTATTTGCATGTAAAGAAGATGAGACATAAAAACCCTAACACAATATTAAAGCCTACACCTTCCGTTAATATAGTTAGAACCAGAGTTCCGTTTCTTGTTCGGGTTGTTGGACTCTCTCCAAGCCCGGCTCGAACCCGAACATGTTCAAACCATGAAATAGTTTAATACTAATATGGTAAGAGTCAGAGGTCAATCGTTAGCTTTGGTTGTTGGACTCTCTCCAAGCTGGGCTAATTGGTTGAATGCGCTCTAACCATATTAAAATTATTTCTCGATAAATGGGTTGGCTTTAACCTGGAGCATCGGCTTGTTGGACTCTCTCCAAGGTCGATGTAAAGGGAGGTGAAGTTGGGTGCTATGCATATGATGCATACTTGTTAATGTGTTAACAACTCGATGTATGTTTTAACATTCAATTAGTTGATAGCACATTGTGATAGTTGCATATACATGATATGCAATCGGTATATTTGATACCTACCATCGTAGTTATGAATGACTTGTTGGACTCTCTCCAAGGTTGTTCATATCTATGATGGATATCAGCCCATTCGGAGATGGACCTACAATCTCCCGAAGTGATTTTGGGGTTTTTGAAATTCGAAAAATGAATGGGATTTATAAATGTATATTGATGCATTTTAAAATCATTTTCTCATATATGCTCGTTTTGTATTTCTAGGTTAATCGATTGATCATGACGTCTTTGAATTTGTGCACTATTTTGGATTCAAACAAATTGACTGGGCCTTGTTGGTGCAACAATGCCCCAAGCATTTATATGTTTTGATGTTTGGATAATCATCTAAGTTAGGCAACAAATTGTGATATAATTGTAAACATGTTCAAGTGACAGGGAAATCCAAATATGAAGACTTGGTAAAGGCAAAGTCCAAGGTAAAGGTTTGGCGGCATAAGACCAAGCATGTTGTCTTGGCGGCATTAAGTCCAAACGAACTTTGGCAAAGGAAGTCCAAAGGCAAGTCTTGGCAGCGTAAGTCCAAGCATATAGACTTGGCGGCGTAAAGTCCAAGCACGCTTTGGCAAAGGAGAACCCAAGACATGACAAAACCGAAGGAAGCTCTTGGAAGCAAAGCGCAAAGGATGAACAAGTCGCAGACTCGGAGGGATCCTGAAGGCGCAAGGCTTAAGGAAGAGCTAGAAGGTTGAGTCTAGGTCTAGGGGGTGAAATCAAGTATGAAATATTCATACTTGATGAGTATCAGTCGACTGGTCAGGTGCTCGACTGAGTCAGGGTGAAACCCTGATGATCAGTCGACTGACTTGGCAGTGGCAGTCGACTGATTCTGCAAATCAGTCGACTGCCAACAGTGTCAGTCGACTGATCAAGGTAAAAACAGCCACAGAATGGAGTCCCACTCGACTGCGGGCTGTGATCACTCGACTGATCGCTCCATCAGTCGACTGATGGATGGATCAGTCGACTGATGAAAGTGTCGTTGGACGAAATGACTCTGAATCCCGCGAATCCGGCTATTCAGAAGCCGTTAACCGCGCCAGCAGTCGACTGATGTTGTACATCAGTCGACTGATGGTGCTCCAACGGGAAAATCAGCCTTCTCTCTATAAAAAGAGGGCTGATGGAGGTTTTTGGGGTTAATGCTTATTCTCTGATTCTTCTCCAAAGCCTCCACGAGTTTTCTAGCTTTCTAAGTAATATTAAATCCTCTCCTCTTCTCTCTAAGCCTTAATTTTCATTCTTTGTAAAGAAGAGGAGTTGTGTTGTAAAGGAAAGCTTCTTAGTGGATTTGCTTGGGTTGATCCACCTTAAGGATCGCCGTGGAGTAGGAGCGTTATCTCCGAACCACGTAAAGGCTTTGTTAGCATTGTTTTTGTTTTTACATATATTATTTGTGTTTGCTTCCGCTAATCACTTTTGTAGAAATGAAAAACGCTATTCACCCCCCCCCCCTCTAGCTTGCAAACGATCACCAACAAGTGGTATCAGAGCCCGGTTCGCATCGGAAGATCTAGCAATCAACTGGAGCAAAGATGGCTTTTCAAGAGGGGTATAGCACGGTGAGGCCTCCGTTCTTCGACGACAATGACTTCGGATATTGGAAAGGTAGGATGGAGTATTACTTAATGAATGATATTGAGAATTGATTTAGTGTTATAGATGGTTTTGAGAAGCCAGTCGACGAATTCGGAGCACCACTACCGACAAAAGATTGGACAAGAGAGATGGCCAAGAAAGCACAAGCAAATGAAAAAGCAACGACCACACTTCAATGTGGTCTATCCAAGGAGCAACTCTCTAAAGTTGGGCCTTTCAACTCCGCAAAAGAGCTTTGGGAGAAGCTCATCGAACTCAACGAAGGATCCAAAGAAACAAGAAGGGCCAAGAGGGATCTTTTGATTGGCCAACTCCAAAGCTTCACTATGAAGACAAACGAGACCGTGAGCCAAATGCACCGGCGTTTCAAGGAAGTAGTCAACGGACTACACGTTATAGGTGAAAAGGTCAACAACCGAGACCTTGTAATGTATGTGTTACAAGCTTTCCCTAGAACCACCTTATGGGCTTCAATGGTAGATGCCTATAAGGTCTCTAGGGATCTTTCATTAGTTAAATTAGATGAGCTATTTTGTGAATTTCAATTACATGAACAAGCTAACATTTCATCCAAAGAGAAGGGTATAGCTCTTTTTGTAGGAAAGAAGAAGAAGGAGAAGAAGGAGAAGAAGGAAGTGTCCTCCTCATCCGAATCCGAGGAAGACTCATCAAGTAGTGAAGATAAGCTATCGGCAAGCGAGGTGGCACATTACGTCAAGAAGTTTGGTGGGAAGTCAAAAAGACTCACCAAGAAAGATGTGAAGAGGATGTTCCAATTCTCAAGAGGTAAATCTTCAAACAATTCAAATTCTACCTCTAACGTGTCTTGTTTTGGTTGCAACAAGAAAGGGCATATAAAGCCAAATTGCCCGGAACTAAAGAAGAAGGAAGAAAAGGAAAAGAAAAAGAAGGAAAAGAATGAAAAGAAGAAGAAGGAGGCGATGGTAGCACAAACATGGTACACTCTAAGCATGGAGGAGTCTTCCGACGATGAAGAAGTTTGCCATGCCACCCGGAATCTAGCCCTCATGGCATTGGATGAAGCCAGGAGCTCAAGCGAGGAGTCCTCTTCCTCTTCAAGCGATGAATCATCATCAAGTGATGATGATGAGGTAAACAAATCACCCAAAGTAGATTTTCTTTATAAGACTATTGCATGTTTACAAAATGCTTTAAATAGATCGAAAACTAGGATTAAAGATCTAAAATTAGAGATCAAAATCATTTAAGAGTGTAGATTCATCATGTGGTAAACCATCTAGTGATAATGATGAATGTACCCTTAGGAATGAAAATGATGAGTTAAGAAAAGATATAGGTAAATTAAGAGCATGCTTAGAAAAATTCACCAATGGGTCAAAATACCTAGACATGATTATTAAGGATCAAAGGGCTATCTACAACAAGGTCGGGTTAGGATATAGGCCTAAGGAAAAAGAGGTAGCATATACATCTCTTGTGAGTAGAAAATCAACAATTAAAAGCAAGGGGAGAAAGGCATGGGTACCTAAGAAATTTATAATTGATGCTAGTGGTCCTAAGATTTGGGTACCTAAGGATTGTGTTTTTCATGTGATATAGGTAGAAGAACCAAGCTTGTGGATAGTTGATAGTGGGTGCTCAAAGCATATGACCGGGGATGAGAGAAAATTCTCCACTATCAACCACACTAGCAAAGGAAAAGTCTCATTTGGTAATAGCGGCAAACTTAAGATTCTAGGAAAGGGCACAATTGAGGTATCCCCCAATCTTGCCATTCATAAAGTGCTATTAGTTAAAAATATGAAATTTAATTTACTTAGCGTAAGCCAACTATGTGATGCAAACTTTGATGTTAAATTTGATTCATCAAAATGTTTTATAAGACACAAAACTATAAATGATTACATGTTAGTAGGTTTTAGGAAATCAAATATTTATTACGTTGATTTATCCTATGCTACTAATGCTTCCACTAAGTGTCTTATTGCAAAAGAGGAAGAAAGTTGGCTTTGGCATAGGAGGCTAGGACATATAAACATGAAGAATATAGACAAAATAGCGAAATTGAAGCTAGTCAAAGGATTGCCTAAAGTCAAATTTCTCAAGGACAAGATGTGTGATGCATGCCAAGAAGGGAAACAATCAAAAACATCACACAAAGGTAAAAATTTACTTAGTACCGCTTTACCATTAGAATTACTACATATGGATTTATTTTATTGCCATAGTACCCCCTCTATAATTGGTAGTAAATATTGCTTGGTAATAGTAGATGATTTCTCTAGGTTTACTTGGGTATTTTTCTTAAAAAATAAAGATGAAACCTTAGGAATAATCATAGGATTTAGCAAAAGAGTAGAAAATGAAAGAAAACTCAAAATCAACCGGATCCGTAGTGATCATGGTGGAGAATTTGAGAATTCTAATTTTTCAAATTTTTGCTTAGAACAAGGGTACAAGCATGAATTTTCTTGTCCTAGAACACCCCAACAAAATGGGATTGTGGAAAGGAAAAATCGTGCCCTACAAGAAGCGGCTAGGACAATGCTTAATGCATATTCCTTACCTAGCTACTTGTGGGCGGAAGCGGTTAATACCGCTTGCTATATCCAAAATAGGGTATTGATTCATAGGTTTTTAGGAAAAACTCCATTTGAATTGTGGAATGGTACAATTCCAACAATTCATTATTTTAAGGTCTTTTGATGTAAAGTTTATATCTTAAATACCAAAGACAACCTAGGTAAGTTGGGTCCAAAGCGGATGAGGGAATCCTAGTTGGATACTCATCCACTAGTGTAGGATATAGAGTTTACAATAAAAGGACTCAAAAGATTGAAGAATCTTCAAATGTTCAATTTGATGAAACTTCTAATACATACCCTAGGAAATCCACTATTGATGATGATATAAATAATGAAAATCAAGAAATTACCAAACAATTTCAAGATTTAAACTTAGGGGGTAATAATCAAGGGGGAGGATTGAATCAAGGGGGAGTAAGGGATGATTCCGATGATGAGCATAGGATTGAGGTTGATCATGATCAAAACCAAATTAGTACACCTCCTAGAACCATAAGAGTTGACCAAAGTCATCCCTTAGATCAAATTGTGGGTGAATTATCTCAAGGAGTTAGGACTAGGTCATTCCATAGGGATCCAACTAGTCATATAGCTCTAATTTCTCAAATTGAGCCCAAAACAATTAAAGATGCATTACTTGATCCGGATTGGATCCTAGCAATGCAAGATGAATTGGCTCAATTTGAAAGGAGTCAAGTATGGGAGTTAGTTCCTAGACCAAATGAAAACACCATTGTTACTACAAGATGGGTTTTTAGGAACAAACTAGATGACCAAGGAAATATCACTAGAAATAAAGCAAGATTAGTTGCAAGGGGCTTTAATCAAGTTGAAGGACTTGATTATGATGAAACATATGCCCCGGTTGCTAGGTTAGAGTCCATTAGAATACTTTTAGCATATGCCTCCTATATGGGTTTCAAACTCCATCAAATGGATGTCAAATCGGCATTCCTAAATGAGTTTATTAAGGAAGAGGTGTATGTAGAACAACCTCCCGGGTTTGAAAATATGGACTACCCAAACCATGTATACAAGCTTAGGAAAGCTTTGTATGGGTTGAACCAAGCTCCCCGGGCTTGGTATGAATGATTGTCATCTTTCCTAATCTCTAAGGATTTTAAAAGGGGTAGTATAGATCAAACTCTCTTTATAAAGTCAACATCTAAGGACATTTTTGTAGCCTAAGTATATGTTGATGACATTATCTTTGGGTCAACAAATGATGAACTCCTTCAAGACTTTATTCAAAATATGGAAAAAGAGTTTGAAATGAGTCTAGTTGGGGAATTAAATTTCTTTCTAGGATTGCAAGTCAAACAAACTAGTGAAGGTATTTATATTTATCAAACCAAATATGCTAAGGAAATGATTAAGAAATTTGGTTTGGTAAATGCTAAAGTGGTTTCAACTCCAATGGCAACTAATACTAAAATAGATAGTGATAGTGAAGGAAAAAAATAGATCTTACACTTTATAGGAGCATGATTGGTAGCCTTTTGTACTTAACCGCTAGTAGACCCGACATATTATTTGCGGTTGGTATGTGTGCTAGGTATCAATCATGTGCTAAAGAATCTCATTTAGTTGCCGTTAAGAGAATTTTAAGATATGTTAAAGGCACACTAAATGTAGGTCTATGGTACCCTAGGACTAGGTCTTTTGATTTGATTGGGTACACCGATTCCGATTATGCCGGTTGCAAATTGGATTGGAAGAGTACTAGTGGTGGATGTCAATTCCTTGGGTCCTCCCTTGTTAGTTGGAGTAGTAGGAAGCAACCTTGTATTGCTTTATCCACCACCGAGGCCGAATATGTGGCTATGGGTGGTTGTGTAGCTCAACTACTATGGATGAAACATATCTTAGAAGATTATGAGCTATCTTACTCCAACATGAAAGTATTTTGTGATAATGTGAGCACCATTAACTTGACCAAAAATCCGGTGCATCACTATAGGACCGAGCACATTGAAGTGAAACATCACTTCATTAGAGATCATGTGGCAAAGGGGGACATTGAGCTTAATTACATTGAATCCAAGTTCAACCTAGCCGACATATTTACCAAGGCTCTCCCCGAGGTAGAATTTTCATCACTTAGGAGAGAACTTGGAATGTGGTTGGTTGAGTGAAGGTATAGGTTCGCATGATCCTATAGAAATACTATGATTTATACCTTTAAGCATCTCACAAAATACCTAAGAAACCATGATTTTTGTATTGACCAACTTAGACAACATGTGAGATGTTAGGAAGATACACTTTGTTCATCATGCTTGTTATGATGCATTACTATGGACCAAAGTATCATCTAGAGACATTAATCCTTCATTGGACCAATCATTGGGAAGGCTTATTCACAATTGATGTGCATATAGCTCCAAGAACATGATTGGAAATGTCAAATAAAACATATTTTAAAATATGTTTATCATACTTTGAAAAGCAGTTTTCAAGTGAAACACAAAAGTGATACAAAGTTTGCAAACTTTTTAGAACTTTTGCTAGTTTCCAAGTTTGTATCAATAATGAAATCTGGAAAATATATATTTTTCAAAATATTTCTCCTTGATAAAGTATGATCTCAGAAATGTGTACACAAAATTTCGTGATTTTTCGAAGTTTCTGGAATTTCTGACGCATTTCTGAATTTGGACTGAAAAGGTTGAATTTCGTATTACAGACGTATCAGTCGACTGGTTCAGAAACCAATCGACCGATACACTGTGTTTTCGGAAAAATAGCTCCATTTTCTGATATTTAGTGTATCTATGACGTCCTAAAACTCTAGCATGATAATATTGGGTATAAGCAACTTGTGTAACTGTTTGATGCAGTGTTTTAGGGGGAGTTTCACATATTTTATCTTTTTCATCCTAAATTTCCATTGTTGGTGCAATGTTAGGATTTAAATCTTCAAATTATTTAATAGACTTTTGCTCCACATGTTTTGGTACTCATCATGAACTATATCTTGGATTAAGGGGAAGCTAATTTTCAATTCTATACCTTAGTTCAAGATTTCAATGTTTCCAATTCTTCTATGGCATATATTGTAGGTGATCGATATGGCCGGCTAGAGGGGGGTGAATAGCCCTTTTCATTTGGATGGCGGTATTTTGCTCGTCTACAAAACGTTAGCGCAAGTGGAATATACAACTATAAGTAAAGACAAGCAAAATATAAACAAGCAATACAAACACCGAGATATAACGTGGTTCACGGCTACGCCGCTAATCCACGGTCCGATTCGTCCACGGTGAATCACTCCGCCAAAACCAATCACTATCGGTCTCTCCTTTGCACAAAGCTAGGTGGAGGTAACCTTTACAACCAAGATCACTCTTCTTACAATAGGATTGAAGTAAAGACAAGTAAGAAGAGTTTAGAGCTTGTGGGGCACTAGGAAGATTGTTTGGAACTTAAGCATTAGCCTCTCAAAGGCTTACACCCTCTCTTTTTATAGAGAAGGCTAACTTCTTCCCGTTTGCCGCCATCAGTCGACTGCCGCCCTTGGCGATCGCCATTACTACAACGGCCTCCGAACACGCCGGATCCCGACCGCTGTAGTCCAACGGAACTCTTGGCAATGATCGATGGACCTCATCCGATCGGCGCTCCGTAGTCGACGCCTGGGCCGGCTACGAACGGTTCTCGCGGGTCAACCCTTATCTACTACGATCGCCGCTGCAGCCGATCGATGGTCTTGGCGCGCCCACGATGGCGCCGATCACGCACAATCCAGCCAATGATACCAGAACTCACTGACTGAGGCTTGATCGCCATGACATGGCAATGATCGGTGTCGGGAAAACCCATCCGACACTTGGCCAAGTGGCCAAGTTTCACCTAAGAGCTACCCTTCCCCGGGTTACAATCGCTCACTCTCATTTCTTGGAGTCCTCGCTCGGTTCTCTTCGCTCGGCCACGCCCCTCAGATCAAAGACGGCTCTGCAATGCTCCTTCGCGTCTCTTGCCTTGAAGTCTACTTCCTCCGGCTTCACTCCAAGCTTCTCGTCCGGCGGTCCCTCGGATACTCCAAGCGCAGGGCTTCCGCAAAGCTATCCTTCACCGACTCAAGCCACGAGTCATGAGATGTGAAACTCGCCACGGCTCCATGTGCGAATTACTAAGTCCTGCACGACTTCAAAGCACATATCACATCAACATATCAAACTAACTTAAACCCTTTGCCACACCATCAAAACCATATTATGGCAAGAGATTGCCCTAACAATCTCCCCCTTTTTGATGTGTGGCAATCCGTTTAAGTTAGGTAAAAACATTTGATATAAATTCTAAGGTAAGAAAGCATGTAAAGATAAACATGATATAGCAACATGCAACTCCCCCTTAATCCATGAAACTCTCCATGCAAATTTTTTCCCCCTATCATATATTTCTCCCCCTAAAGTAATTAACTTAAACATACTTATTTCTCCCCCTTTGACACTATCAAAAAGATTAACACTAAGTTATAAGCTCATGCATCAAGTATAATGGAGGGAAAATATGACAAGTTGATTTAAAATTGGGTACCACTTGTTGATGGCATTAAGTATATTTCTACCACTTGTTGTAGGTTTACAAACTGAATTCGGCCTTCAATATTCTGATTTATAGGCCACCCGATCGCTATCGATTATGGCGATCGCACAAAGAATCAAATTTGATTTTCAGAAATTTCGAAATGCATTATAAATTCCAGAAAATTTGAAAAATCATGAAATTTGGGGAACATATTTCTATTAAGTATATCTATCAGTGAAAAATATGTTTTCGTGAAAAATCATTATATTTTCTTGTTTTTGCCAAAAATCCAAAAGCTCTAAAAACCACTAGGTTTTTGATCATTCTAGTATCAAGTTAGCTACCTAGTTTTGCATCCAATTGTTTCAAAACATGAATACATGTATTTTAAGGTAAGAAATTATTTTGAAAACATATGAAATATCCAACCATGATCTTTGGGCAATATGTCTATGAATTAAACATAAGCCTTCCCCATGATTGGTCTATTATTGCTATTTTGATACTTTAAATGACCATCTAAATGCCATAGGCATTAGTGGACATTTGTATCATCCTAATATCTCACCCATGCTAAGTTTGCAATCAAGGTAGCCTATAGTGGGTGTGAGATGCATCCTAGAAATTTGTATATGTAACCCATATATTCATGCAATTCTATCATGGTTAAGTATCAACCTAACATCCTACATGATCATAATGACATATATCAATTAATTCTACATTATGATCATGAAACTCATGTATCCATCAAATAATAGTCATGCATTAGGTATTATATGATGATGATAAACAAATTATCACCTAAAGCATGATTTAAATCTATTCCTCATGATAATGTGCCAAATGTCAAAATCATAAATCATGATTGCAAATGTACATAGGAATTACATCAATCATCATGATTTAAGCATTATTACCTATTTATGGGCACGTTATCATCACCCAACACTATCTAAAAAAAAAATGTTGTCCCGTCATCCTAAGTCAACCAAAATATGATATAGGTTAAGTTCATATGGTTGACTACCCTAGGGGTTTTCTAACCCTTAAGGATGGATTTTGGAACCCAAAATAGATTTTTGCCTATTGTTCTTACTAAATAATTCTTTTGGGTGATCCATTTCAGCAATTACTTAGTAGGCAATCTTTTATCTTGTCCCCAGCTTAATAGGCATTTATAGGCCTTTTTCATTTTTCTTAAATTTCCTTCGTATCCTAGGCCTCTTGATATCGGAGCAACGACCACTTCTGTTAATGTTAAGGGTGTTGGAGACAATAGTGAATTTTTCTAGGGCTTTGGTTAAGTAATCTACCTTTTCCCTTAATGCCCTATTTTCCTCTATGCATGCATCATTAACATTTAAAGGCATATAATCATGTGAGCATGCATCATCATGGCAAGAAGAAATATTATCATTTAAGTATGCCTTTTCTAATTTTTGTTCTAATTCCTTAATTTGTTCAAGCATACATTTATTTTTCTTCTTTGCCCTAAATAAATCCTTAGTTAAACTAGAAATCATAGAAACTATTTTACTAGGTGAGAGATTGGTTACCATAGTTTCCATGTCCTCTTCTTCTTCGGATGATGAGGATGTGGAAGCTCCCCCTTCATTTGAGCTCTCCCCATTTGAGCTTGATTCTTCATTTTCGGATGAAGAGCAATCCAAGTCATCAAAGGCCATCAAGGCCAAATTGGTGACAAAGGCATTCTCCTCATCCGATGATGAGGAGGAGGATGAGGAAGGATCATCCCAAGTCCTTGCCTTGAGAGCCTTAGCCTTTCCCTTCTCCTTTGTTTTCTTTTCTTCTTGCTTTCTCTTGCTCCCCTTCTTCTTCTTCCTCTTCTCTTCTTTCTTTTTCTTCTCTTCCTTGCTCTTGTTTAGGAGAGGACAATTGTCCCTTATGTGCCCTTCTCCTTGGCAATTGTAGCATATAACCTTCCCCCTTGGTCTTCTCATCCTATCATTAGATTTATCAAATCTAAAATTCTTAAATGCACGTCTTACCCTCCTTACCATATAGGCTTCTTCGGTGCTATCCATGGAGGAGGAGGAAGACGCTTCGTCATCGGAGGAGGAGGGGATTTCCATCTTCTTCTTCCCCTTATTTGCCAATAATGCTACTCCTCTTGAGGGTTGAATTTTAGGCTCCTCTTGTATTCCTTCAAGCCTAGTTTCGTGAAGCTCCATTGTTGAAAAGAATTCCTCCAAGGTGCTCACTTCTAGGTTCTTGGAGATATAAAATGAGTCCACCATGGAGCTCCATTTTGAGGACCGGGGAAAGGCATCTATGGCCTTCATTACCATATCCCGGTTTTATAGCTTCTCACCTACACTTGTTAGCCCAATTAAAATTTCTTTAAACCTAGAGTGTAGTGAGGTTACCTTTTCTCCCTTTTCTAGTTTTATATTGGATAATTGGGAGCGGAGGAGATCTCTCCTTGCTAGCTTGGCCTCGGATGTGCCTTCATTCTATAAGCTTCTCCCACATCTCTTTGGCGCTAGCACATTCTCCGATCCGATTGATCTCTTATTGAGGGAGCACATTGTAGAGATGGTGCTTGGCTTTGGAGTTTGCAAGGTGCTCTTCTCTTTGCCTCTTGGTCCACCTAGATTTCTCTATTGGCTTCCCCTCTTCATCCCTAGGCAAAACGAAACCGGATTCCATTGTAATCATTATATCAAAATCCGTTTCGAAAAATACCTCCATTCGCTTCTTCCACCAAGCGAATTCTCCTTCAAACTTCGGAGGATGGATGTTTGAGCCGGCCATTTTTGATGTAGGGCTTGTTGCGGCGGTTAGTCCGGTGACAAGCAACCTCGGCTCTGATACCACTTGTAGGTGATCGATATGGCCGGCTAGAGGGGGGTGAATAGCCCTTTTCGTTTGGATGGCGGTATTTTGCTCGTCTACAAAACGTTAGCGCAAGCGGAATATACAACTTTAAGTAAAGACAAGCAAAATATAAACAAGCAATACAAACACCGAGATATAACGTGGTTCACGGCTACGCCGCTAATCCACGGTCCGATTCGTCCACGGTGAATCACTCCGCCAAAACCAATCACTATCGGTCTCTCCTTTGCACAAAGCTAGGTGGAGGTAACCTTTACAACCAAGATCACTCTTCTTACAATAGGATTGAAGTAAAGACAAGTAAGAAGAGTTTAGAGCTTGTGAGGCACTAGGAAGATTGTTTGGAACTTAAGCATTAGCCTCTCAAAGGCTTACACCCTCTCTTTTTATAGAGAGGGCTAACTTCTTGGCGCGACCTGCTACTACAACGGCCTCCTAACACGTCTGATCCCGACCTTTGTTGTCCAAAGGAACTCGCGATCGATGGACCTCATCACGATCCGATCACGCTTCGTAGTCGATCGCTTGGCCGGCTATATGAACGGTTTTGTGGTAAACCCTTATCTACCGATCGCGCCTTTCAGCCGATCGATGGTCTTGGCAATGATCGCTTACGATCGCGCAAATGATCGCTGGCCAATCTAGTCTAGTCAGATACCAACTCACTCGATAGAGGCCGATCGCTATGACATGGCAATGATCGGTGTCGAAAACCCATCCGACACTTGGCCAAGTGGCCAAGTTTCACCTAAGAGCTACCCTTCCCCGGGTTACAATCGCCACTCATTTCTTGAGTCCTCGCCGGTTCTCTTCGTTCTCGCCACGCCCCTAAGAACAACATCAGGCGCATGGCTCTGCAATGCTCCTTCGCGTCTCTTGCCTCGAAGTCTACTTCCTCCGGCTTCACTCCAAGCTTCTCGTCCGGCGGTCCCTCGGATGCTCCAAGCGCATGGCTTCCGCAAAGCTATCCTTCACCGACTCAAGGCACGAGTCATGAGATGTGAAACTCGCCACGGCTCCATGTGCGAATTACTAAGTCCTGCACGACTTCAACGCACATATCACATCAACATATCAAACTAACTTAAACCCTTTGCCACACCATCAAAACCATATTATGGCAAGAGATTGCCCTAACATATATGATTTCTCTTTTTTTGATGTATGTCAAAGGGGGAGAAGAAATGTTTAAGTTAGGATTGGATATATGATCATATGACTATGTTTATCTTTAAAAGACCTAACTTAAATGATTGCCAAACATCAGAAAGGGGGAGATTGTTGGTGCAACAATGCCCCAAGCATTTATATGTTTTGATGTTTGGATAATCATCTAAGTTAGGAAACAAATTGTGATCTAATTATGAACGTGTTCAAGTGACAGGGAAATCCAAGTATGAAGAATGATAAAGGCAAAGTCCAAGGTAAAGGTTTGGAGGCATAAGACCAAGCATGTTGTCTTGGCGGCATTAAGTCCAAATGAACTTTGGCAAAGGAAGTCCAAAGGCAAGTCTTGGCAGCGTAAGTCCAAGCATGTAGACTTGGCGGCGTAAAGTCCAAGCACGCTTTGGCAAAGGAGAACCCAAGACATGACAAAACCGAAGGAAGCTCTTGGAAGCAAATCGCAAAGGATGAACAAGTCACAGACTCGGAGGGATCCTAAAGGCACAAGGCTTAAGGAAAAGCTAGAAGGTTGAGTCTAGGTCTAGGGGGTGAAATCAAGTATGAAATATTCATACTTGATGAGTATCAGTCGACTGATATGATGTATCGGTCGTGTCTTTCGGATGGGTCAGGTGAAACCACGATGATCGATTGACTTGGCAAAGTGATCGATTCTGAAATTAGTCGACCGCAGCGTGTGATCGGGTAAATAAACAATCCAATGTAATGGAGTCCCACTCGATCGGTACGTGATCACTGATCGACCGTCGCATCACATCGATCGGATGGATGGATCAGTCGACTGATGAAAGTGTCATTGGACGAAATGACTCGGAATCCCACAAATCCGGCTATTCAGAAGTCGTTAAGCGCGCCAATAGTCGACTGATGTTGTACATCAGTCGACTGATGTTGCTCCAATGGGAAAATCAACCTTCTCTTTATAAAAATAGGGATGATGGTGGTTTTTGGGGTTAATGCTTATTCTCTGATTCTTCTCCAAAGCCTCCACGAGTTTTCTAGCTTTCTAAGTAATATTAAATCCTCTCCTCTTCTCTCTAAGCCTTAATTTTCATTCTTTGTAAAGAAGAGGAGTTGTGTTGTAAAGGAAAGCTTCTTAGTGGATTTGATTGGGTTGATCCACCTTAAGGATCGCCGTGGAGTAGGAGCGTTATCTCCGAACCACGTAAAGACTTTGTTAGCATTGTTTTTGTTTTTACATATATTATTTGTGTTTGCTTCTGCTAATCACTTTTGTAGAAACGAAAAACGCTATTCACCCCCCTAGCTTCCAAACGATCACCAACAGGCCTAACTTTTTGGACTGGCTTAGAAACCTGAGAATTGTTCTCAAGGTGGAAAAGCTAGCATATGTCCTTGAAGAGCCTCTTCCCAATCGTCCTAAGGACGATGCAACTCCAGACCAAATGTTGGTCTATCAGAAGCATGTGGCAGATTCTGAATTGGCGAGTTGCATCATGCTAGCTGCGATGGTACCTGAGCTGCAAAAGCAGCAAGAGCATATGGATGCTAATACTATGGTCTTCCATCTTCATGAGTTGTTTGATGAGCAAGCGAGATCCGAAAGGTTCGAAGTCTCCATGCTCCTCTTCACCATGAAGATGCAAGAAGGTTCGTCTGTAGTGCAGTTTGTGCTAAAGACGAACGGGTACATCGAGCGGCTAGCCACCCTCGAGTTTGTGATGGATTATGAATTAAGTATTGACTTAATTCTGCATTGTTTACCCAAGAATTTCTCACAATTTGTGATGAACTATCGGATGAACAAATTAGAATCCACTATTCCTGAGCTCCTCAATATGCTGAAGACTGTGGAGCCTTCTGTGAAGCATGAGGAGAAGGCGGTTCTATTAGTTGATTCATCAAAGAAAGGTTCTAAGATGAAGGCAAAGGAATAGAAGAAAGGGAAGAACAAGAAGGCAAAGAAGGCAGAACCAGCACAAAAGGGCACTTGCCATCATTGTGGCAAGGAAGGCCACTGGCGAAGAAACTGCAAGATTTATCTTGAGTCCATGAAGAAGAAGAAGGCATCCGATGCCCCATCCTCTTCAGGTATCTTCGTTATTGATTGTCATTCTATTTCCTTAGACACTTGGGTATTGGATACTGGGTGTGGCTCACATATATGTAATGACATACAGGGGCTAAGGAATAGAAGAAGACTCGTCAAAGGGGAGTCAAATTTGCGAGTTGGCAATGGAGCAAAGGTTGCTGCGGTCGCCATCGGAACTTATTTGCTGAAGCTCCCTAGTGGACTAGTCTTGGAACTGGACAATTGCTATTGTGTTCCTTCTCTAATAAAGAATATTGTTTCTATTTCCTGCTTAAATAAAAATGGTTACCATTTGACGTTTAGTAACAATTGTTGTTATATAACTTTGAATGGCGTACTTTATGGAACTGGAACATTGAGCAATGGCATTTATATGTTGGACGTATCCAGTGACATTTTCAATATCAAAGCGAGCAACAAACGTGATCGAAAGGATAATCAATTAGACTCCTACATGTGGCATTGTCGTCTTGGCCATGTAAGCAAGAAATGCATGTCCGAATTACACCGATGTGGAATTCTGGAATCGTTTGAATTGGATTCATACGATACATGCGAATCATGCTTAAAAGGCAAGATGACTAAGTTACCTTTTACAGGAAAAGGTGAACGAGTGGGAGAGTTACTAGGTCTAATACATACTGATGTATGTGGACCTATGTCAACTCAAGCTTTAGGAGGCTATAACTACTTCATTACCTTCACCAATGATCACTCACGGTTTGGGTATGTATTCTTGATGAAACACAAGTCTGAAGCCTTTGAATGGTTCAAAGAATTCAGAAATGAAGTAGAGAAACAACATGACAAGAGTATTAAAATACTTCAATCGGATCGAGGTGGTGAATACTTAAGTCAAGAGTTTCTTGATTATCTAAGAGACAATGGTATATTATCTCAATGGACTCCGCCATATACATCACAGTATAATAGTGTATCTGAGAGACGTAACCGGACCTTGTTGGACATGGTCAGGTCAATGATGAATCATGCGAATCTTCCCAAGTCCTTTTGGGGCTATGCACTTTAGACAGCTGTTTACTTGTTAAACAGAATGCCAACCAAGGTAGTCTCTACTACTCCATATGAGATATGGAATAGTAAGAAACCTCATGTATCTTACTTGAAGATATGGGGTTGTCCTGCTTATGTGAAGCAGACTGTATCAGACAAATTGGATGCTAAGTCTGATAAATGTCTATTTATTAGATACCCTAAGGAAACAATGGGTTACCAATTCTATCATCCTGTGGAACAAAAGTTGTTTGTTTCAAAGCATGCTGTGTTTCTAGAGAAAGAGTTTCTCTTACAAGAAAACAGTGGGAGTGTCGTCGAGCTTGAAGAGGCTCGAGAGACTCAAATAGACATTGATGAGATACCTGGTGAAGCACAACAACCGACAACTCATAGTGATGAGCAATCGGCTGGACCTATTGAAACACCACATCTTCGTAGATCTGGTAGAACACGCAACATTCCTGAGAGATATGGATTTCTCGTAAGTGAATCGAATGACGTGTTACTCGTTGATGATGAGGAGCCTACCAGTTATGAAGAAGTACTGACAAGTTCAAAAAGGGATAAGTGGCCTGATCCCATGAAGTCGAAAATGGATTCCATGTATGAAAACCAAGTTTGGAACTTGGTTGACCCACCTGAAGGCATCAAGCCTATAGGGTGCAAGTGGGTTTTCAAGAAGAAAACTGACATGGATGGTAATGTAATTACCTATAAGGCTAGATTAGTGGCGAAAGGATATCGTCAAAAACAAAGGTGTTGATTATGACGAAACCTTTTCGCCTGTAGCTATGCTTAAATCCATTCGGATGCTCCTAGCCATAGCGGCTCATTATGATTATGAGATATGGAAGATGGATGTGAAAACAGCTTTCCTTAATGGAAACCTGCTTGAGGACGTATATATGATACAGCCTGAGGGTTTCACATCGGTTGATAAAACCAAGGTATGCAAATTGCGACGGTCCATATATGGATTGAAGCAAGCATCCAGGAGCTGGAATATCCATTTTGATGAGACAATCAAAAGGTTTAGTTTCTCACAAAATCCAGACGAACCTTGTGTGTACAAGAAGGTTAATGGGAGTGCAGTCGTGTTCCTAGTATTGTATGTCGATGACATATTACTTATAGGAGACGATGTTTCAGTCTTACAGTCAGTTAAGATTTGGTTATCCAAGACATTCTCTATGAAAGACCTGGGAGAAGTAACCTACATCCTCGAGATTAAGATCTATAGAGATAGATCGAAATGGTTGCTTGGTCTTTCGCAGTCTACATATATAGACCGAGTGCTAAAGAGGTTTAGCATGTCGGAATCCAAGAATGGTTTCCTACCCATCAGGCATGGGATACATCTTTCGAAGTCTATGTGTCTGCACACATAAGACGAGAGGATTTGTATGAGTAAGATTCCCTATGCATCCGCAATAGGATCTATCATGTATGCTATGTTATGTACGAGGCTCGATGTATCGTATGCTCTGAGTGTCACGAGTAGTACCAGTCTGATCCAGGAATGGATCATTGGGTGGCTATTAAGATGATCCTTAAGTACTTAAGAAGAACTAAGGATGTGTTCCTAATATATGGAGAAGGGGACATGGTGATATGCGGGTATACGGATGCCAGCTTCCAGACAGACAAGGATCATTCCAGGTCTCAGTCTGGATACGTGTTCACTTTGAATGGGGGCGCAGTGAGTTATAAAAGTTCCAAACAAGACACTGTAACGGATTCTACCACTAAGGCAGAATACATTGCAGCTTCGGAAGCAGCAAAGGAAGCGGTTTGGATCAAGAAGTTCATTTATGAACTTGGTGTGATTCCAGCCATTGTTGAAGCAATACCGGTCTACTGCGACAACAATGGAGCAATTGCACAGGCGAAAGAACCAAGGTCTCATCAACGATTCAAACATGTGCTTCGCCGCTATCATCTTATCAGAGAGATCATCAGTAGGAAGGAAATACAAATCGAGAAAATCCCCACTGAAAGGAACTTAGCGGATCCTTTAACTAAGGCATTACCTCAAAGTAAGTTTGAGGGTCATGTTAGAGCTTATGGTATTGGATACCATAGCGATTGACATTAGGACAAGTGGGAGTTTGTTAGTGATATATGAGAGATGTCCTAAGGCAATCACCTTATGTTTGAATTATTTATATGATAAATGAAGATTCACTATTTGAGTATATATGTTTTCATGTATTTGATTAGATCTTAAACTTATTTACTGAATGTCCACGATACGATTCACAGCATGAGAGAATTTGTGATTGGATCACAACTAGTGAGTATCTCTACATGTGTAATTGTGATGTATCGGAATTATCCCTAGTCGATGAATTGATGGATTTGGACACCATTGATTCTGTCGAGACTAGCACGAGGTATACTCTTTGGTGTATCCAAGCAGCTGATTCTCACTGGCTGGAGACATTGTGATGTCCGGAGTTAATCGTGGATGTTAGTTATGGTAACTAGTTCATTGGAGTGACTAGCCGTAAGACTTCATATGGTTCTCTGCATATATATATATATATATATATATATATATATCAATGAAGTTCTTACTGCAGCTTAAGTGCGATGTTCCTTTGACTTGAGGTATTTAAGTCATCTTGATGATAAAGACTTATGCTTTGACATCTTAAGCAAGCATCTCTAAGGAGATGTGGACCCGGGATGATTGGGTATAAGTCGAAGTGATGAAGGTGTTTGAATAGCCTATAAAGGATTCACCACTCCTTGCGAGGAGATGTATACCCATGGCCTCTCGTCGGATTGTTACTAAAGTCTTTGGCCAAAGCATTACATGTTTAGTGTAAGGTACTCTTCGATACATGTGCAGTAACTAGAATCCGTAGGACGAGGAAATGATACTTGGGCTAGGTGTAGCCTAGTGGGGACTGACACTATAGAACATGTCCTAAACCAAGTGGGTATAAGATGAGTGAAGGGAATGGGGCACGATTCATTCGAGCTGCTGAAAGGTTTCAGAAATAGTTCTGGATCAACCGTCGATCTTTTCAATTAATTGGGGATCATGATGTACTACTAGGTGCCACTCATGATCGTTCTATAATTAATGGTTAATTATAGACTGCCAACATAAACCGATAACCTATTTGGTCACATGCACAACGAGCGTAATCCGAAAGATTTAAAACGAGCTTGAGAATGAGATTCTCAGACTGAGAGAAACTACATTTGGTTGGACCAAACATGGAGCGAGCATGAATTCGTTTCAGTCACAATGGAAGCGTGGATGGGCCGTGTTTTATGAAGACATGATGGATGAACCAAATTGGTTTGGTTCTAATCCAATGGAGGAGAATAAACCAAAGGGTTTGGTTTGTTTTAAACGAATGAACCAAAAGTTGGTTTGGTTCGTTTTAACTTAAAATAAACTATCATGGTTTGGTTTATTTTAACTTAAATTAATGGAGAGGGTTAACGGGCCTTTGGTTATGATCCGATAACCATTAAGAGAATTTGCTCTCTATAAAATAGGGCTTAAGGGTTTTGTTAAGCCCTAATCCAAAGCCTTGCAACACTAATAGTTGCCGCCCCCTCCTCTCCTTGGTGAAGTCGGCGCCAACAACCCCCCTTGCCGCCGCCCACCACCTAGCTCCCTTGCCAGCATCCAGAAGGTGTTGTCCTTCCCTCTTGCCGGCGTCGAGCTACTGCCGGAGGAGCTCCGGTGATCTCCCTTGGGTTCGGTAATAAGGTGAGCTTCAACCTTCCCTTTTGGCCGATGCTTATTCCTCCACCAAAGCTGTCCAGTTTTCTGGACAGCTTGTTTCCTTCTCGTTGGAGCGTCATTTGGATGACGTTTGGAGCTTCGACAGTGGTAGACTTGGCGGGGATTCGATCTTCGGTAATCCTCATAGGTGGAGGATGAAGGATTCGTCAAACGGTTGACGAATACCTCTCCAGAGAAGCGAGTTTTTGAGGACTCGTTTTGGATCCGAATTTTGATTCGGATCGTGATCTTCTCTCGATCACATTGTCTTCAACACGTGGCTAGTAACCCGTATGAAGACGAGGCTCGTGACTTAGTGAAGTCATCCCGAAGATACTCTACGTTGATACGGATAGAGACGATTCTAGCGAGGATCGTTCCGGTTGATGTCTTTCCCGCTACACGTGATACGTCAAGTATATGTAGTGTAAATTTCCTTTTATTGTAAAATTTGAATTTACGGTTATGTCTTCACATGTTTTATTATGCATGCGTGTGATGTGTGTGTTGTAATAAATTAGATTTATTATTTTATTCCTTCCGCTGTGCACATGTTTATGAAACATGTTCGAACACACACTCGCCGCGGTGCCCGAAAACCCAACAGTCATCTCGTCTGGCGGTCCCTCGGATGCATCAAGTGCACGGCTTCGCAATGCTCCTTCGTCGACTCAAGCACGAGGTTGTGAGTTGGTGAAACTTGCCAAAACTCCTTGTTCGAATTACTAACTCCTGCAAGACTCCAACGCACATATCAAATCCAATCACCCTAACTTAAACCCTTGGCCACACACATCAAAACCATTTCACGGGTTGATTGCCCTAACAATCTCCCCCTTTTTGATGTGTGGCAATCCGTTTAAGTTAGGTAAACAAATAACAATAGCATAAGCAAGGAAAGCATGTAAGTAAAAACGTGAGTATAACAACTCCCCCATAAGACATGCTAAATTTTCCCTCTTAGCATGATTAACTTAAACCTATCAATTCTCCTCCGTTGACACCATCAAAAAACATTATCCAAATGTTATAATCCAAGGTATCAACTCTAAGGAGGAAAAATACCAAAAACCAAACAAAACCTGATAAAATCAGGTTACTATGCTTGTGCACAGTACATCAGTCGACTAGTTCAGACTACCAATCGACTGGCAGTCAAAGATCAGGATTTCTGATTTTTCGAACCAATTTCAGAAATGCTCTAGAAATTCCAAAAAATTTGAAAAATCATGAAATTTTGAAAACACATTTATTTTAAAGTCCTTTATTAGTGAAAAATGAGTTTTTATGAAAATTACATATATTTTCAATAATTTTCCAAAAATCCAAAAGCTTCAAAAACAACTACTATTTTGATCATGTTTGTATCAATTTTAACACCTAGTTTTGTTTTAGATTGTTTCAAAACATGAAGGCACAGATTTTAAAGTAAGAAATGATTTTAAAAACATATGAAATATTCAACCATTATCTTTGGGCAATAGGTCTATGAATTAAACATAAGTCTTCCCCATGATTGGTCTATTATTACTATTTTGATAATTTAAATGACCATCTAAATGTCATAGGCATTAGTGGACCATTAGTATCATCCTATCATCTCACCCATGCTATATTTTCAATCAAAGTTATCCTTATGATGAATGTGAGATGTTCCTAAAGGTATTTATGTACTTAACCTTCAAATTCATGCAATTTTACCCATGGCTAAGTATCCCACTAACATACCACATGATCATAAAGACATATATGCATTGATTTCACATTATGATCATGAAACAAATATATCAATCAATTTATAATCATGCATTAGGTATAAAATCATGATAATAAGTCAAGTATCACACAAAACATGATTTTATCTATTTATGGGTGCATTATCATCACCCAACACTATTTCAAAAATTAAGTCCCCACCATCCTAAGTCAACCAAATAATATGATATAAGTAAAATCCTTATGGTTGAATATCATAGGGTTTCCTAACCCTTAAGGATGGATTTAGGAACCCAATACAAGTTCTTTCCTATAGGGTTCACTAAATATTCCTTAGGGGTCCATTTTCTAGCAATTGTCTTGTTTTTGCTTTGACCCCTAGCATTCAAACATTTATAAGCCTTTTCATTTGTCTTTCCCTTATAACCTAGGCCTTTTCTATTGAAGCTAGCCCTTTGGCTCCCTATGATCATGTTTAAAGTATTGGAGCCTATTGTGAATTTTTCTAGGGCCTTAGTTAAATGGTCTACCTTTTCTCTTAAAGCCCTATTTTCCTCAATGGATGCATCATTAACGTCAAAAGGCATATAGTTATCATGTGAGCATGCATTTCCAAAACTGGAAGAAATATTATCATTAATATTTAAGTATGTTTGTTGTAATTTTTCTTCTAGGGCCTTAATTTGATCTAGCATGCTCTTATTTTTCTTTTTGGCCCTAAATAAATCCCTAGTTAAGCTAGAAATCATGACAACTATTTCTTAATTGGGAAGATGTTTTACCATAGTTTCCATATCTTCTTCTTCGGATGAAGAGGATGATGATGAGCCTCCCCCTTCACTAGAGCTCTCCTCACTTGTGCTTGATTTTTCTTGCTCGGAGGAGGAGGTGTCTAGATCATCAAATGCCATCAAGACAAGGTTCGTGACAAAAGCATTTTCTTCCTCCGATGATGATGATGAGGAAGGATCATCGCAAGTCCTTGCTTTGAGTGCTTTGGCCTTCCCCTTTTCCTTGGCCTTCTTTTCTTCTTCCTTTTTCTTGCTCCCCTTCTTCCTTTCTTCTTTTCTCCTCCTTTCTTCTTTACTCTTGTTCAAGAGGGGACAATCATCTCTTATATGTCCCTCTTGTTGGCAATTATAGCAAATTATCTTCCTCTTATGCCTTCTCCTATCATAATATTTGTTAAATTTTAAATTTTTTAAAGCACGCCTTACCTTCCTTACCATATAAGCATCTTCATTGCTATTCATGGAGGATGAGGAGGATGCTTCATCGGAGGAGGAGGGAGTCTCCATCTTCTTCTTCTTCCCCTTGTTGAATACTAGGGCTACTCCTCATGATGGCTTGATACTTGATTCTTCAATTACTCCCTCAAGCCTTGTTTTGTGGAGCTCCATGGTTGAGAAGAACTCCTCTAAGGTGCTAACTTCTAAATTTTTGAAGATATAGAAGGAGTCCACCATTGAGCTCCACTTCGAGGACCGGGGAAAGGCATCGATAGCCTTCATTATCATGTCCCGGTTTGATAGCTTTTCTCCTACACTCATTAGTCCAATTAAAATTTCTTTAAAATGAGATTGTAATGAGGTTACCTTTTCTCCCTTTTCAAGTTTGATATTTGTTAGTTGGGAGCGAAGAAGGTCTCTCCTTGCAAGCTTGTCCTCGGAAGTGCCTTCATGGAGTTCTATGAGTTTCTGCCACATTTCCTTGGCACTTGCACATTCCCCTATCAAATTTACTTCTTGTTGGGGGAGTACATTGTACAAGTGATTCTTGGCCTTCGAGTTCGCCAAGTACTCGTCTCTTTGTCTCTTTGTCCATCTTGTCTTCTCTATTTTTTCCCCATTTTCATCCCTAGGTATCTCGAAACCATTTTCCATTATTAATAAAATTTCAAAGTCGGTTTCGAAGAATACCTCCATGTGTTTCTTCCACCATGCAAATTCTCCCTCAAACTTTAGTGGGTGAATGTTAGAGCCGACCATTCTTGATGTAGTACTTGTTGCGGCGGTGAGTCCGTTGACAAGCACCATGGCTCTAATACCACTTGTAGGAGCGTCGATGGCCGGCTAGAGGGGGGGTGAATAACTCTCTTCGTCGTACGATGGAATTGCTTGTCTACAAATATAATTAGCGCAACAGAAACAAAACTAAACAAGCAATTAAGACAAGCAAAGTAAAAGCAATGCTAACAAAAGATATAATGTGGTTCATGGCCTCGCCGCTAATCCACAGTCCAATTCGTCTTCGGTGAATCACTCCGAAACCAATCCACTATTGGTCTCTCCCTTTAGCCAAAGCAAGGTGGAGGTAATCCTTTACAACAATGAGAACACTCCTTCTTTTACAATAGATGTGAAAGAAAACTAGAAGAAGGAGTTTCAGCTTTGTGGGGCACTTAATAGGATGTTTAGAGCACGAGCATTAACCATCTAAAGGCCCCCACCCTCTCTTTTTATAGAGAGGAAGCAAATCTTCCCGTTGGACACTATCAGTCGACTGATGCTTTCATCAGTCGACTGATGTTGACTCCAACGGCTTCTAACCAGGCCGGATTCGCAGGATCCACAGCCACTTTCTCCAATAGTCGGATTATCAGTCGACTGATGATATCATCAGTCGACTGATGTCGACTTCCAGTCGAGTGACAACTCGCTTTTGTGCCCGTACATAGTGCGATCAGTCGACTGCTTCCCTAAAGTAGTCGACTAATGTCGACTTGATTCTGTAGCCAAACACCAGTCGATTGACGATCAACTTGGAGCAGTCGACTGCTATGACATGGCAGTCGACTCGTGCCGAGTAAACCTCAAACTTAACATTCATTTGAGCATCCGACATTCGGGTAAACCTCAACCCTTGTGGTCGAGCCTCCAACACTTAGCCATTCGGCCAAGTTCACCTAATGAGCTACTTACATTTCACTCATTCTTTCATCTCACTTGAAGTCCCTCGCCGAAGCTCTCTTCGTTCGTGGCCACGTCCCTCGGCAGCATCAAGCGCACAACTCTGCAATGCTCCTTCGCTTCTCTTGCCCTTGAAGTATGCTTCCTTGGCTTCGCTTCAAGTCATCTCGTCCAGCGGTCCCTCAGATGCATCAAGCGCACGGCTTCGCAATGCTCCTTCGCCGACTCAAGCACGAGGTTGTGAGTTGGTGAAACTTGCCAAAACTCCATGTGTGAATTACTAAGTCCTGCAAGACTCCAACGCACATATCAAATCCAATCACCCTAACTTAAACCCTTTGCCACACACATCAAAACTATATCACGAGTTGATTGCCCTAACATGGACTACCATGACTTCCTTTTTCTTCTCCTCCTTATTTTCCTTCTTCTTCTTTTCCTTCTCCTCCTTCTTTAGGTCTAGACAATTCGGCTTGATGTACCCTTTTTTGTTGCAACCATAACAAATTATGTTACTGTTTAAACTTGAACTACTAGAGGATTTACCTTTTAAGGATTGGAACATCTGTTGGTACAATCGGCCTAGGTCACGATTGACCAGACTCGAGTTTGACTCGAGTGATGTTTTGATGTTTGACATAGTATGTTTGACATTGATGTCGGTTAATGTTTTGGGGAGATTGTTTATACAATCGACCCAGGTTATAATTGACCAGACTCGAGTTTGACTCGAGGGAGACTTTGATGGTTGACTAGGGTTGACCATGTGATTATAGGAAAGTCCAAGCATGGGTCTTGGCAAGGTAAAGTCCAAGTCATGGGTACTTGGCATGGAAAGCCCAAGTGGGATACTTGGCATTTGAAAAAGTCAAAGTCATGGGTACTTGGCATGGAAAGTCCAAGTGGGACACTTGGCATTTTAGAAAGTCTAAGTCTTGAGTATTTGGCACAAGGGAAGTCCAAGAATGGATCTTGGCATGGAAAGTCCAACATGGGTTGGGAAGGGAAAGTCCAAGCCTGAGTCTTGGCATTTGAGAAGTCCAAGGGGTTTGATATTGGCGGCGTAAAGTCCAATGGTGGAGTCTTGGCAGCATAAGTCCAATGGTTGGCGGCATAAAGTCCAAGCGGAGTCTTGGCGGTGTAAGTCCAATGTACCTTGGCGGTGTAGACACCGTTAACATGACATAGCCGATGGAAGCACCTGAAGGCTAGTGCGAAGGAAAAACAAATCATGGATGACTTGGAGGGATCCGAGAGGCGTGAGGCTAATGGAGGTGGCTAGAAGGCTTAGGTCTTGGCTAAGGGTGGTCTAGCAAGTATGGGGGCACCATATTTGGGTTAAAACCTCATCTTTGAGGTTGGCAGTCGACTGACATTATGGCCGGTTCAACTGCCATGAGTTGACTAGAGCTCGACTGCCATTTAGGGCTGAAATTGCCTTGGTAGTCATCGCTAATTGAGTAGCTGATCGTAGTGCCGATCGCCATGGATGGCAGGACTTCTGAGTCTGCGAGCAGAATGCCCGTAGCCAACCGGGCAATGACCACGGAGTCAAATGATCGCCAATGTTGGCAGAGTCCCGTTGAAACTTTTCCAACGTGGATTGAGCCGTTGTCTCACAGCTATAGTGTTGGCAGTCGACTGGGGCCTTATGGCAGTCAACTGCCAGGTAAAAATCCAGCTCGATGGAGGATAAAAGCAGCTGTTCGTGGAAGGCTCAAAACAAGGTTTTTCTTGGGCGATTTGAAGGGAAATAGTTGGTGCTTTTCCAGTCCTTCAAGGCTAGTTCAAGGCAACCAAAAGCAAGCAAATCAAAAGCTCTTGTAAAGTAGTTTTCTTTACTTACATTGTATTTCTCTCTTGTATTTTTCTTGTATTCATTTCTTATTGTTGTAAGAACATTTGTACGAGGTTTCTTCGCCTCTGACTTGTGTTGAGAAGGAGTATTTGTGATTAGTGATTGCATTGGCATCACTAGAGCTCTTTAGAGCTCGATCTGTGGAGTAGGAACCATTCGGTTCCGAATCACATTATATCCGTGTATTCGTGTGCTTGTGTTTTTGTTATTTCTTTATTATCTTTGTTTCCACTGCGCTAAGAAAATTTGTAGATGCAATCACAATCAAATTCCATCATCGGTACTAGCACGCGCTATTCACTCCCCCTCTAGCGATCAACGATCTCCAACAAGTGGTATCAGAGCCAGGTTGCTCTTGAAGTTTAACAACCAAGGGAGCATGCTAGAGGGTGAAGATGGAGTTGGAAGAATGACTAGGTTGGGACATCAACACACCGGTGCCCTACACCCTATACGGACAAGATGGATTCAATTCTTGGAAGAGAAGAATTGAAGATTTTATTATGATGAGAGATTTTGAGGAATAGTCCATTTTGATGGATGGATTTGAATATCCAAGAAGACCAAGAGGTGGATTCCTCAAAAAGAAGAGATGGACCGAAGGGCAAGCCCAAGCATCCGAGAAAAATGATAAGGTGATAAAATTTTTAATTGATTTAATGTCTAACAATATCTTGTGTAAGTTAGGTAATTATGTAGATTCCAAGGAGCTATGGAGCCAAGTGGCAAAGCTCCATGAAAATTTATCATCGGTCCAAGAAGAAGAAGAAGAGGTGTGCTAACCCTCTCAAGCTCAAGCAAGCACATCGCCATCTAAAGAGCTTGAGGAGTCAGAAGTTGATAGGGAGTCAACATCCGGATCGGTGGAGGAAGTGGAATAAGCATCCAGCTCAAGGATTGGGGGAGAGGAGAGAACTTCCACACCGAAACATCAAGAAGAAGCTTTGACATCCAGTCAAGATGAAGAAGCTCAAAATCCGATTCCGGCACCTACAACTACCCTAGGTAACTCAATCATGTCAATTAATAATAAAATTCATATAATATGCTTTGAGTGTAGGGAATCCGGACACTACAAGAGTAAGTGTCCAAAAAGGGTCAAGAAGGCTCAACCGACTCCAAAAGTCAAGGATGTCGGTGCCCCAAGTCAAAAGAGCAAGGAGCATATCATATGCTTCAAGTGCAACTCAAAGGGGCATTACCGGAGTCAATGCCCTAGGGGGGAGAAGAAGGGGCAAGAAGGAGCATTACAAGTAGGGGGAGCTTCTATAGCTAACCCTAAGGTATATTTAAACAATGCTTGTTCTTTAAATTCTAGTCAAAAGCATGCTAGGAATAATTTTAATAGTCTTGCTATTTATCATAAAGAGCATGCTAGAAATAGAGAATTTTGTTTAGGAGGCAAAAATGTCTACCTTTCAAAGAAGGAGAAATTTGAGACTAATGTCCCTGGAAACGTTCTTCCTAGAGAGTCTATTAGGAAAATAGGAGAACACTTAGACCCTAATCCTAAATGGACTAGACACATGCCTAGGAAGTCCCATGCCCAAAGACCAAATCAAAATTCTAAAATTAGGCAATTAGAATTAGAGAACCAAGCCTTGAGATCAAGGCTTGAGAAATTCAAAATTATGCAAAATCAAATGCAAGGGTCTAATGGTCAAAGTCAAGGGTCAAAACCTCAAAGTCAACATCTAGGACCCAAGAAACAAAAGTCAACCAAGGTCAAGAATGGTTTGGATCACAAACCTATGCCTAAGGTGCTTATAATAGTGTTCCATTCGATTATGGAACACAAATTAGGTCTAGGAAGACCAAGGTCAATAGGGAAGTCATCCCTAAGGTTGACCAAGGTTTGTGCCTAGTGGCTAGGGTTTCTAGGAAGCCTAGGGTGGCCACTAAGAAAGTTGCAAGGGGAGTTACCCCTAGAATCAACCTAGGTAAGATCACAATGACCAAGGCTAACAAGCCTAGTAGGGTCATTAGGAAGGTATCTAGGGAGGTTATCCCTAAGGAATACCTAGTAAACCCTAGGAGCTCAAATAGGTTTTGGGTTCCTAAGAGCGTGATCGATTCTCGCTAAATGGGTTTAGGGTGTGCCAACTTTAAATGGAAGGGTAGTTAACCTAACCATGGTAAAGGTGACACCTTAGGTAATTTTCAAGGTTGTGGATGCCTTGGAAATAGTTTTGCATTATGATCCTAAAAGATTTTAGGATGTGCCAATATTATTTTAGAAGTTTGATAAAATGATCAAATTGGCACAATTTAGGTTTAGAGGTCATAGTGTGCCATTTTGGGTTTTTGGCACACTAGGGAGAAAAGTGAATATGTAACAAAATATATTTAGTTATGTCAAATTGCTATTAATATTAAAATTTAAGTATTCTTATACCTATACTTTTTATTTTCCATGATTTGTTTGCCATAAGTCATGACATGACATCATGTTTATTTTCATCACTTATATGTCATGATCATGTTTAGAAATTAGGATTAAATGTCATGTGCTTTAGTTTTATATCATATGCCATGCCATCATGATCATTGGCCATGGTTTATTTTGCTATCATTATGCCATGATCATTTCATGCATTTAATTTGACTAAAATTGAATTAAGGATAATGGCATGACTTGGAATCCCATTTATAAGGGAATCAAGTAGAGTTGCCTTAGAAAATGCATGAAACCCTAGATTAGGAGAACAAAACCCATATCTCATATCACATTGACTTGTGTGTGTATTTATACACCCTAGATACATGTGAGATGATAGGATATGAGTTGAGTTCAAGGTACATTTTTTTTTTTTGCATCCAGATGAACTAAAACTCATTTAATTTCAATGGTTGATCATTGGGAAAGCATGTGTACAAGTCATGTACATAGAGCCCAAGGAATATGATCCAAAATAAGGTTTTAAAAACATTTCAAAATCATTTTGAAAAACCTTGGTGAAGTCTATCATTTGATAGCAATCACCATTGATAGAGTTGATACAAAATAGGGCCAAAACATTGAAAATTTCAATGGTTTTGAGTTTTATATCAAACTCACTCTTTTATGGGTAAAATAATCTTCAAATATTTTTCACCCATTGTATTGCTTACAAGTAATGTACGTATAAATTTTCACGAATTTTCAAAAAAGGTAGAATTACTTATAAATTTTCAAAATTCGATTCTGATAGTTGAAATTCGAGAATTTCAGTTATCAGTCGACTGTCGCCTGATGGCAGTCGACTGATGAAGGGAAGTTCGACTGATTACTATTAGGAGTCGACTGCCAGGTCTGATTTCAAGTTAACAAGGTTTGTTTAGCCTGATTTCAGCTAAGGTAAGGTTACCTAACCATTCCTAACCCTAGGATATGCTTTGGGAAGCATTATAAAGGATGGAAATCCATTGAATATAGATTAGGAGAGTTTTTAGGGTTATATCAATCTTAAGGTGAGTGAAAGTTCTATGTTGAACTTTGAACCTTAATTTTGATGGTTTAGAGTTCCTATTGGCTTAGGGACTTCCCAAGGACATTATTAATGCAATGGTCAAGAGGGAGCAAGCCTTTAGGGGGAGGTATCCATCTTGGGATGATGGATGTGTTTTTCTTCTTAAAGGGGAGAAGTTATGGGGAGAATGTCATCAATTGGGAAAATTGATGGGATTTTAAGAGACCCAATTGTAGGGGATCGGTACGGCCGGCTAGAGGGGGGTGAATAGCCCTCTTCCAATGGATGTTGGAATTCTCGCATTCGTTTGCTCGTCTACACAATCGTTAGCACAAGCGGAAGCATAAACAATAAAGACAAAGCAATAAATGAAAATACAAATGCTAACAAAGAATGTAACGTGGTTTATGGCTACGCCGCTAATCCACGATCCCGATTCGTCCGAGGTGAATCACTCCTCCAAAGCCAATCAATATTGGTCTCTTCTTTGCACCAAGCTTGGTGGAGGTAACCTTTACAATCAAGATCACTCTTCTTACAAATAGAATGAAGTAAAAACA
The DNA here is from genome assembly GCA_025175895.1 of Wurfbainia villosa. Taxonomy (NCBI): domain Eukaryota; kingdom Viridiplantae; phylum Streptophyta; class Magnoliopsida; order Zingiberales; family Zingiberaceae; genus Wurfbainia; species Wurfbainia villosa. Next base: position 72,826,697 of record CM046000.1, on the reverse strand, counting down.
AGTAAGAAGAGTTTAGAGCTTGTGGGGCACTAGGAAGATCACTTAGAGCATGAGCATTAGCCTCTCAAAGGCTCACACCCTCTCTTTTTATAGAGAGGGCTGATTTCTTCCCGTTGGCCGCCACCAGTCGACTGCCGCCCTTGGCAGTCGACTGCCGTCACTACAACGGCCTCCAAACACGTCGGATCCCGACCGTTGTAGTCCAACGGAACTCTTGCGATCGGTCGATGGACCTCGTGATCATTGCTACCTCCGGTCGACTGCCCGATCGGCTACGAGCAATCTATGGCAAAACCTATTGACCATCATTCTGCCTTGATGGCGATCGGAATCTTAATCGGCCGCCCTTGCGTATGGCGATCCGAACTCCATTCGACTCGAGCGATAAAACCCATCGAAAGAAACTACCCCTCCGGGTTACAATAGCTCACTCTCATTTATGGGCGTGTCGAAAAACCCATCCGACACTTGGCCAAATGGCCAAGTTTCACCTAAGAGCTACCCCTCCCCGGGTTACAATAGCTCACTCTCATTTCTCGGAGTCCCTCGCCTTCGAAGTTCTCTTCGTTCTCGGCCATGTCCCTCGGCAGCATCAGGCGCACGACTCTGTAATGCTCCTTCGCGTCTCTTGCCTCGAAGTCTACTTCCTCCGGCTTCACTCCAAGCTTCTCGTCCGGCGGTCCCTCGGATGCTCCAAGCGCACGGATTTCGCAAAGCTATCCTTCACCGACTCAAGGCACGAGTCATGAGATGTGAAACTCGACACGGCTCCATGTGCGAATTACTAAGTCATGCACGACTTCAATGCACATATCAAATCAATATAACATACTAACTTAAACCCTTTGCCACACTATCAAAACCATATTACGGCAAGAGATTGCTCTAACACCAATTTGGAAATTAGGAGAGTGTATAGGATTGCCTTTCTTGAGTGATATGAGACTTATCACTATGAAGATTGATGGCATCCAAGGTATTTTTGGACCAAGGGGGAGATTGTAAGATCCCATTGGAACAAGAGACATTGACCTCCTTGGAGAGAACCTTTTTGATGTATGTCAAAAAGGGGGAGAAGGTTAAATTACTAATTTAGAAAATTGGTAAGGGAATTTGAGTTAGGGGCCTAACTAAAGGTTTGTTTTGTCAAACATCAAAAAGGGAGAGATTGTTGGTGCAATCGACCCAGGTCATGATTGACCAGACTCGAGTTTGACTCGAGTGATGTTTTGATGTTTGACATTGATGTTTGACATTGATGTCGGTTAATATTTTGGGGAGATTGTATATATAATCGACCCAGGTTATAATTGACCAGACTCGAGTTTGACTCGAGGGAGACTTTGATGGTTGACTAGGGATGACAATGTGATTATAGGAAAGTCCAAGCATGGGTCTTGGCAAGGTAAAGTCCAAGTCATGAGTACTTGACATGAAAAGTCCAAGTGGGACACTTGGCATTTGAGAAAGTCCAAGTCATGGGTACTTGGCATGGAAAGTCCAAGTTGGACACTTGGCATTTGAGAAAGTCTAAGTCTTGAGTACTTGACACAAGAGAAGTCCAAGTATGGGTCTTGGCATGGAAAGTCCAACATGGGTTAGCAAGGGAATGTCCAAGCTTGAGTCTTGGCATTTGAGAAGTCCAAGGGGTTTGATATTGGCGGCGTAAAGTCCAAGGGTGGAGTCTTGGTAGCATAATTCCAATGGTTGGCGGCGTAAAGTCCAAGCAGAGTCTTGGCGGTGTAAGTCCAGTGTACATTGGCGGTGTAGACACCGTTAGCATGACATAGCCGAAGGAAACACCTGAAGGCTAGCGCGATGGATGAACAAGTCATGGATGACTTGGAGGGATCCGAGAGGCGTGAGGCTGATGGAGGTGGATAGAAGGCCTAGGTCTAGGCTAAGGGTGGTCTAGCAAGTATGGGGGCACCATATTTGGGTTAAAACCTCATCTTTGAGGTTGGCAGTTGACTGGCATTATGGCTGGTTCGACTGCCATGAGTTGACTAGAGCTCGACTGCCATTTAGGGCTGAAATTGCCTTGGCAGTCGACTGCCATGGATGGCAGTCGACTGCTAGTTGAGTTGCGAGCACAGAATGGTCCGTAGCCGACTGGGCAGTCAACTACGGGGCTGGCAGTCGATTGCCAATGTTGGCAGTCGACTGGTGAGAGTCCCGTTGGAACTTTTCAAACATAGATTGAGCCTTTGGCTCACAGCTATAGTGTTGGCAATCGACTGCCAGGGGAAAATCCAGCTCGATGGAGGATAAAAGCAGCTATTCGTGGAAGGCTCCAAACAAGGTTTTTCTTGGGCGATTTGAAGGGGAATTGTTGGTACTTTTCAAGTCCTTCAAGGCTAGTTCAAGGCAACCAAAAGCAAGCAAATCAAAAGATCTTGTAAAGTAGTTTCCTTTACTTACATTGTATTTCTCTCTTGTATTTTGCTTGTATTCATTTCTAATTGTTGTAAGAACATTTGTACTAGGTTTCTTCACCTCCGACTTGTGTCGAGAAGGAGTATTGTGATTAGTGATTGCATTGGCATCGCTAGAGCTCTTTAGAGCTCGATCCGTGAAGTAGAAATCGTTCGGTTCCGAACTATGTTATATCCGTGTGTTCGTGTGCTTGTGTTTTCGTTATTGCTTTATTATCTTTGTTTCCTCTGCGCTAACAAAAATTGTAGACACAATCACGATCGAATTCTATCATCAGTACTAGCACGCACTATTCACCCCCCCCCTCTAGCGGTCAACGATCTCCAACAACATCTTCCTTACATCCTTCTTGGTGAGCTTCCTTGATCTCCCACCAAACTTCTTCATATAGTGAGCCACCTCACTTGCCGATAGCTCTTCATCACTACTAGATGGCTCCTCCTCAGATTCGGATGAAGAAGAGACTTCTTTCTTCTTCTTCTTCTTCTTGTCCTTCTTACCTACAAAAAGAGATACACTTTTCTCCTTGGAAGAAGTGTTTGCTTGCTCATGCAACTCGAATTCACAAAAATGTTCATCTAGTTTAACTAATGAAAGGTCCCTAGACACCTTATAAGCATCTACCATTAATGCCCATAAAGTTGTTCTAGAGAAAGCTTGAAGAATATACCTCACAAGGTCTCAGTTTTCAACCTTTTCACCTATCACATGTAGTCTGTTGACTACCTCCTTGAAGCGACCATGCATTTGTTTCACGGTCTCGTTGGTCTTCATGGTGAAGCTTTGGAGTTGGCCTATCAAGAGGTCCCTCTTGGCTCTTCTCGTCTCCTTTGATCCTTTATTCAATTCGATGAGCTTCTCCCAAAGCTCTTTAGCGGAGTTGAAGGGGCCGACTTTGGATAGTTGCTCCTTTGATAGATCACATTGGAGTGTGGTCATTGCTTTTGCATTTGCTTGTGCCTTCTTTGCCATCTCTCTTGTCCAATCCTTTGTTGGTATTGGCGCTCCGAATTCATCGACCACCTTCTTGAATCCATCTACAACACTAAACCAATTCTCAATATCGTTCATAAGGTAGTATTCCATCCTACCTTTCCCATATCTGAAATTGTTGCCATCGAAGAATGGAGGCCTCGCCGTGCTATACCCCTCTTGAAAAGCCATTGTGCTCCAGTTGATGGTTAGATCTTCCGACGCGATCCGAGCTCTGATACCACTTGTTGGGTATCTTTGGAAGGCTAGAAGGAGTGAATAGCCTCTTTTTGTTTCTACAAGAAAGGTTAGCAGAAGAAAAATAAATACTAAATGAAATTAAGAAGCTAAAAACACAATCGCTAGCAAGAAGACTTTTACGTGGTTCGGAGATTAAGCTCCTACTCCACAGTGATCCTTGAGGTGGATCAATCCAATCAAATCTCCACTAGAAAGCTTTATTTACAAACACACTCCTCTTCTTACAATTGATGAAAATGAAGATTAGAGAAGAGGAGGATTTAAAAGACTTAGAAAGCTTAAGAAAACGTGGGGAGCTTGAGAGTAAGGTTGGAATGTAAGAACTAGCCTCATCAAGCACCCCATGACCTCTTTTTATAGAGAAGAGACTAATTTTTCCGTTGAGCCTTGATCAGTCGACTGATGGTCTCTATCAGTCGACTGATACTGTAGCCGATGCAATCCAATGGCTTCTAACAAGCCAGATTCGCGATCGTCACTACCCAACGAGAAGTTGATCAGTCGACTGATTGAGTGGCCAGTCGAGTGTTCCAAGCGATCACTCGATTGATGACCTTTCTGTACCGATGTCCACTTATAGCAGTCGACTGATGGGTGGATCAATCAACTGCCAAACCCTAGCAGTCGACTGTTCAATCTCAGAATTAGCCGTCTTCAGTTGAGTGACTGATCAGTCGATTGAAACTAGTCAATAGTCGACTGGCACACTTCAAGTATGATAAATTCATGCTTGAAGTCAACTCCCTAGACCTAGACTCAACCTTCTAGCTCTTCCTTCAGCCTTGCACCTCCAGGATCCCTTCGAATTTGCGACTCCTTCATCCTTGCGCTTGCTTCCAAGAGCTTCCATCGATTTCGTCATGTCTTGGGTTTCTCTTTTGCCAAAGGACCGCTTGGACTTTATGCCGCCTAGACTACATGCTTGGTCTTACGCTGCGAAGACCTTGCCTTTCATCTTTCTTTGCCAGGGTCCGCTTGGATATTATGATGCCAAGACTACATGCTTGGTCTTAAGCCGCTAAGACCTTCCCTTGGACTTCCTTTTCCAAGATCACACTTGGACTTTCCTTTACCAAGTCTTCACACTTGGATTTCCTTTCACTTTAAAATGTTCATGGTTAGATCACAAAACATTGCCTAACTATAGATGATTATCCAAACATCAAAACATATAAATGCTTGGGGCATTGTTGCACCAACAAGTTCCTCCTTAGTTCTCCTAAATCTTTGATATGAGGGTTGTCACCCCTCGTATCGGCTACACACAGTAAATAGAAGATCAAAACAAATAGCTATCGATCTAAACAATTACCAATTATAAATATGAAATCAAGAACCGACATATTTTTGAAATAGCATGTTCTACTCACACAAACTACTCCTTAATCCTAGAATTGGAGAATCTACTCCATAAATACGATAAGAGAAACACAAAGAATAACTGAATTCATAGATACACTGCAAATTATGTAAGGAAAGTGAATTACAATGCACTTTGGTCCTTCTCCCTAGCGTTGAAGTGCAAAATTTAGTCCTCGAGTGGCCTCCTTCCTCCCCTTTGCGAGTTCCCGAAGCTTTTTAGGGTGTCGATGTGTCGTCCCTACCATCATGCCTCCCCCCTAGGGTTTGGGCGTAGCTTCCTTTATATAGACATGAGGTTGGATCTTCCCGAACCCTGGAAAAAATTGAATGGCATCGAAATTGCCCAAGTACCACATGTCGTGTGGATTCACACAACCAAGTTGTGTGTGGTGCTGGTGTGTGATCCGGGGTTGGCTGTGTGGATTCACAGGGCCAGGCTGTGTGTACTTTGATTCTAGCTGCCAAATTCCTTCTTATTGGTCCAAAAATGCATCATTTTCCCTGTAGAATGTTGTCATGCACACAAAAGTACATTGAGCAAATATTCGAACTAGAAAAAAGGAAATGTATGCAAAATAAAGTGTAATATGCAAGAATCAAATATAAAATGCAATGAAATGTGAGCAAAAACTACTCCTAAAACCCTATATGTTTTGCTTACATCACATGGTTAGGTCAATGATGAATCATGTGAATCTTCCCAAGTCCTTTTGAGGCTATGTACTTCAGATGCCTGTTTACTTGCTAAACAAAGTCCCGACCAAGGTAGTCTCTATTGGAGTATTAGAAATACAATCAAAGTCCCATATTGGTAAGACATGGAAAAGATCATGTGCTTATAAGATGAAAAGATATCTCCATTGGTATGAGGCCTTTTGGGTGAAGCCTAAAAATAAAACCATGAGGGCTTAGGCCTAAAGTGGACAATATCATACCATTATGGAGATATATGAATCTTATAGGCACTAACAATTGGTATTAGAGCCATGGTCTATGTCAAGCCATGAACTTCGAACGAAGGAAGATGAGCTCCCATGTCCGGATCATGAGAACCATACACCAGGCAGGAAGTCCAGTTGGGTTTGGAGGACCGAACAACTGGCAAGAAGTCCAGTTGGGCCAGAAGGGCTGGACAACTGGCAGGAAGTCCATCTAGGTCAAGAGGACCAGACAGTTGGCAGGAAGTCCTGGTGGGTTGAGGATCAGACATCAAGTAGAGGATGTCCTTCGAGGACGGATAAGCTTGAAAGGGGGCATGTTCTCTTCCGTTTGAGGAGGGGATTGTTAGAGTATTGGGAATATAATCAAATTCCCACATTGGTAAGACATGGAAAAGATCATGTGCTTATAAGATGGAAAGATATCTCTATTGGTATGAGGCCTTTTGGGTGAAGCTCAAAAATAAAACTGAGGGCTTAGGTCCAAAGTGGACAATATCATACCATTATGGAGATATATGGATCTTATAGGCACTAATAGTCTCTACTACTCTATATGAGATAAGGAATAGTAAGAAACCTCATTTGTCTTGAAGATATGGGGTTGTCCTGCTTATTTGAAGTGGATTGTATCAGATAAATTGGATGCTAAGTCTGATAAATGTCTATTTATTGGATACCCTAAGGAAACGAGGTGTTACCAATTCTATCACCCTATGGAACAAATGGTGTTTTTTTCAAGGCATAATGTGTTTCTAGAGAAAGAGTTTCTCTTGTAAGAAAATAGTGGGAGTGATGTTGAACTTGAAGCAGTTCAATAGACTCCAATAGACATTGATGAGATACATGGTAAATCACCTCAACCGATAACTCATAGTGATGAGCCATCGACTAAACCTATTCTAACACCACATATTCATAGATCTAGTAGAACACGCAACATTCCTGAGAGATATGGATTTCTCGTAAGTGAATCGAACGACGTATTACTCATTGATGATGATGAGCCTACCAATTATGAATAAATTCTAAAAAGTTCAGAGAGGGACAAGTGGCTTGAAGCCATGAAGTCGGAAATGGATTCCATGTATGAAAATCAAGTTTGGAACATGGTGGATCCACCTGAAGGCATTAAGCCTATAGGGTGCAAGTGGGTTTTCAAGAAGAAGACTGACATGTATGGTAATGTGATTACCTATAAGGCTATATTAGTGGAGAAAGGCTATAGTCAAAAGCAGGGTGTTGATTATGACGAGACCTATTCACCAGTAGCTATGCTTAAATCCATTCGGATGCTCCTGGCCATAGCACCTCATTATGACTATGAGATATGACAGATGGATGTAAAAATGGATTTCCTTAATGGAAATCTACTCAAGGATGTGTTTATGATACAACCCGAGGGTTTCACATCGGTTGATAAAACCAAGGTATGCAAACTTCGACGGTCCATATATGGACTAAAGCAAGCATCTTGGAGCTGGAATATCCGTTTTGATGAGACAATCAAAAGGATTGATTTCTCACAAAATACAGATGAACCCTATGTGTACAAGAAGGTTAGTGGGAGTGCAGTCTTGTTCCTAGTGTTGTATGTCGATGACATATTACTTATAGGAAACGATATATCTATCTTACAGGCAGTCAAAATTTGGTTTTCTAAAACATTCTCCATGGAAGACCTGGAAAAAGAGACCTACATCCTCGGGATTAAGATCTATAGAGATAGATCGAATCAGTTGCTTGGTCTTTCGCAATCTACATATATATACCGAGTGGTAAAGAGGTTTAGCATGTCGGAATCCAAGAAAGGTTTCATTCCCATCAGGCATGGGATACACCTTTCAAAGTCTATGTGTCCGTGCATAGAAGACGAGAGGATTTGCATGAGTAAGATTCCCTATGCATCTGCAATAGGATCTATCACGTATGTTATGTTATGTATGAGGCTCGATGTATCGTATGCTCTGAGTGTCACGAGCAGATATCAGTCTGATCTAGGAATGGATCATTGGGTGGTTGTTAAGACAATCCTTAAGTACTTAAGAAGAACTAAGGATGTGTTCCTAATATATAGAGGAGCAATAAGTTGGAAAGGTTCTAAGCAAGACACTGTAACAGATTCTACCACTGAGGTAGAATAAATTACAGCTTTGGAAGCAGCAAAGGAAGCGATTTGGATCAAGAAGTTCATCTCTGAACTTGGTGTGGTCTCATCAATGATCCAAACATGTGCTTCGTCACTGTCATCTGATCAGAGAAATCATTAGTAGGAAGGAAATACAAATCGACAAGATTCCCACTGAAAGGAACTTAGTGAACCCTTTAACTAAGGACTTACCTTAAAGTAAGTTTGAGAGTCATGTTAGAGCTTATGGTATTGGATACCGTGCCGATTGACATTTGGCCAAGTGGTAGTTTGTTAGTTATATATGAGAGGTGTCCTAAGGCAATCACCTTATGGTAGTACCATTTATTTGATAAATGAAGATTCACTATTTGAGTATTGATGGGGTTGGGGTTTCCAGTGTAGGATAAGCCGTTCCAGTAGAGTTTCAGGGCATCTTGGATAATTGTAGAACACTATGTACAATTTCAGGGTAATATGTGGAGTTCCATATCAGTATATGTGTTTCCAGGGCAGTTTGGGTAGGCTCAGAGCACTAAGTTTCCAGGACAATATAAGTAGTTCCATAGAGTTCCAGAGCAGTATGTGGAGTTCCAGGGCAGTTTGGATAGGTGCAAAATACTATGTACAGTTTCAGGGTAGTTTAAGCAGTTCCAGTATATTTCCAGAGTAGTATGTGGAGTTCCAGGGCAGTATGAGTAGTTTGGATAGGTTTAGACGAGTATGTATAGTTCCATGGCAATATAAGCAATTCTAGTACAGTTTAGGTAAGGTCAGTATAGTTCTATGGCGGTATAAATAATTCCATGGCAGTATAAGTAATTCTAGTATAGTATAAGTGAGGCCAGAGCATAGCCAGGGCAGTATAAGTAATTCTAGTACAATATAAGGGAGGCTAGAGTAGAGTCAAGGTAGCACAAGTAATTCCAGGGCAGTATAAGCAAGTCCAGTATGGTTCCAGGGCAGTGTAGGCAGTTCCCGGAATAGTGGGTATAATTCTAGGGTAGTATGTGCAGTTCTAGAGCAGTTTGGACAGGTTCAAACTAGTATGTGTAATTCTAGGGCGGTATAAGCAATTCCAGGGTAGTATAAGCAATTATAGTACAATTCTAGGATGGTATAAGCAATTCCAGGGCAGTATAAGTAATTCTAGTATAGTTTAGGTAAGGCCAGTACAGTTCTAGGGTGGTATAAGCAATTCTAGGGCAGTATAAGTAATTCTAGTACAATATAAGTGAGGCCAGAGTAGAGCCAGGGCAGCACAAGTAATTCTAGGGCAGTGTAGGCAGTTCCCAGAGCAGTGGGTATAATTGCATGGCAGTATGTGCAGTTCCATAGTAGTTTGGACAGGTTCATACTAGTATGTGTAGTTCCAGAGCAGTGTAAGCAGGTCCAGTACAGTTCCAAAGCGGTATAAGCAATTCCAAGGCATTATAAGTAAGTTCAGTCCAGTTTCAGGGCAGTTCAAGTAATTCCAGGGCAGTATAAGCAGGTCTAGTACAGTTCTAGGGTGGTATAAGCAATTACAGGGCAATATGGTGGTTCCTGGCCAGTGGTTAATTTCAAAGCACTGGTGTAGGTCTAAGTGGTCTGAATGGGTCCAGAACGATCAGTGCATCTGCTGAAGGGGAAAAGGGGTGTGCTGAAGGATGGGAGGTAACGATGAAAGGTTGAGAGTGGTTAGTTTAGAATATGTTGGTACAATCGGCCCAGGTCACGATTGACCAGGACTCGAGTTTGACTCGAGTGATGTTTTGATGTTCGACAAAAACATATGGCAATGTAATTGTCATGGGAAAGTCCAAGTCTTTAGTACTTGGCATGGAAAGTCCAAGTCGGACACTTGGCATTTGGGAAAGTTCAAGCATGGGTCTTGGCAATGGAAAGTCCAACATTAGTTGGCAAGGGAAGTCCAAGTGGGACACTTGGCATTTGGGAAAGTCCAAGTCTTGAGTACTTGGCACATGGAATGTCCAAGCATGGGTCTTGGCAATGTAAAAGTCAAACATGGGTTGGCAAGGGAAAGTCCAAGCATGGTCTTGGCATTTGAGAAGTCCAAGGGGATATTGGCGGCGTAAAGTCCAAGGGTGAAGTCTTGGTAGCATAAGTCCAATGGTTGAATGCGTAAAGTCGAAGCGGAGTCTTGGCGGCGTATATCAAATGTGCCTTGGCGGTGTAGACACCGTTAGCATGACATAGACGATGGAAGCACATGGAGGCTAGCGCGATGGATGAACAAGTCATGGATGACTTGGAGGGATGCGAGAGGCGTGAGGCAGATGGAGGTGGCTAGAAGGCTTAGGTCTAGGCTAAGGGTAGTATAGCAAGTATAGGGGAACCATACTTGGGCTAAAAACCTCATGTTTGAGGTGTGCCAGTCGACTGGCCTGAGTCAACTAGGGTTTGACTATGGGAAGTGGCCTAGCAGTCGACTGCCAAAGGTGAGCAGTCGACTGATGGCTCGAGCAGTCGACTGATCGTGTGATCAGTCGATTGGTGCTCGAGAAATTAGCCACAGAATGGAGTTGAGACTCGACTGGTGGAGTGAGGGCTCCATCAGTCGACTGATGGTCATGATCAGTCGACTGATGATGGATCCGTTGGACTTATCCAGCGTGGATCTAGTCGTTGTCTCACAACAATAATGGCATCAGTCGACTGATCATCCCGATCAGTCGACTGATCGACTTTTTCCAGCACAGGTTGAAGCTATATTAGGAGCTCGTGATGGAGGAAAAAGCATCGATTTTCTTGGACATTTTGAAGCGATTTGCTACTGCAAATCAGGGCCTTCATGTGCTAGTCCAAGGCAATCAACAAGCAAGCTTCCAAAGAGTTTTTGTAAAGTGTTCTTTACTTCTCTTGTTGTATTTCATATTGTATTTGCTTGTTGTGTTTAGATTATTGTTGTAATCATATTGTAAGGGGTTTCTCCGCCTCCGACTTGTGTCGAGAAAGAGTGTTTATCATAGTAGTGTGTGATTGGCATCGCTAGGGTTCGTACGAACCCAATCCGTGGAGTAGGAACCGTTCGGTTCCGGACCATGTTATATCCGTGTGTTTGTGTTGTTGTTTTATTTCGTTATTGCTTTCATTACTATTCCACTGCGCGCTAAAAAAATTTGTAGAGACGACACGCGAACGAATTCCATCACGCTTAACACGATGCTATTCACCCCCCTCTAGTGGCCTCAAATCTCCTACAATTGGTATCTGAGCCCGGGGCTCTTCTACGGACTAACCGCCGAGAGCTAAGATAAAAGGCTAGAGGGTGAAGATGGAAGAACAATTGGGATGAGATATCAACACCCCAATTCCTTATTCCTTCTATGGAAAAGAAGGGTTTAGACAATGGAAGGCAAGGATCGAAGACTTCCTAATGATGAGGGACTTCGAAGAATGGTCAATTTTAATGGAGGGATATAGCTATCCGATAGGACAAAAGGGAGGGTTCCTTAAGAAGAAGAGATGGACCGAAGTGCAAGTCCAAGCCTTCGAGAAAAATGATAAGGTATTGGAGTTTTTAATTGATTTAATACCTAACAATATCTTGTGCATGTTAGGAAATTATGTAGATGCCAAGGAGCTATGGAGCCTAGTGGCAAAGCTCCATGAAAGTCCATCACCGGTCCAAGAGGATGGGACCGAAGAGGCAAACACATCATCCTCACATGGAAGTGAGGACTTGGAGGTTGAGAGACCATCAACTTCCAAGGAGGAGGTAGAAGTGGAAGAAGCCTCTACCTCTTGGATTGAGGGGGAGGAGAGAGCATCCTCAACATCGGAGCAACAAGAAGAATCATCTACATCCGGTCGAGAGGAAGAACAAGCTCAAGAGACCCTCACCACCGAACTAGGTAACTCAAGCAATTTGGTTTTAAAAAAAAATCATATTATATGCTTTGAGTGTAGGGAGCAAGGACACTACAAGAGTAAGTGTCCTAAAAGGATCAAGAAAGCTCCACCGGCATCAAAAGTCAAGGATGCCGGTTTCCCAACACCTAAAGGCAAGGAGCACATCATATGCTTCAAGTGCAATTCAAAAGGACATTATAGGAATCAATGTCCTAAGGGGAGCAAAAAGACCCAAGAAGGAGCATCACAAGTAGGGGGAGCTACTAAGGCAAATCCTAAGGTATATCATCTCAATAATGCTCATTCTTCTAGGTTCAATGTCAAAAAGCATGCTAGGAATTTCAATTCACTTGCTATTTATCATGAAAAGCATGCTAGGAGCAATAAATATTTTTGCCTATGAGCTAAAAATATCCACGTAGATAATAAGAAGAAATTTGGGACTAATGTCCCTAAGAACAATTTATCTAAGGACAAACCTAGGTCAAATAACTCAAGAAAAATTCTACCTAGGGAGATAATTAGAAAGGTGCAAGAGCACCTAGGCTTTAATCCCAAATGGACTAGGCACATGCCTAGGAAGAATCATGCCCAAGGATTAAATAAAAATTCTAAAATTGGGCAATTAGAATTAGAGAACCAAGCCTTGAGGTCAAGGCTTGAAAAACTTGAAAAGACCCTCAAAACGATGCAAAATCAATTTCAGGGGTCTAATGATCAAAAGTCTAGGTCCAAAAGTCAAAGTCAACACCTAGGACCTAAGAGTCAAAAGTCAATCAAGGGCAAGCAAGGTTTGGGTCACAAACCTAAGCCTAAGGTGGCTTATCATAGTGTTCCATTTGACTATGGAACACAAACTAGGTCTAGGAAGACCAAGGTCAATAGGGAAGTCATCCCTAAGGTTGACCAAAGGTTGTGCCTAGTGGCTAGGGTTTCTAGGAAACCTAGGGTGGCCACTAAGAAGGTTGCAAGGGGAGTTACCCCTAGAGTCAACCTAGGTAAGACCACAATGACCAAGGCTAACAAGCCTAGGAGGGTCATTAGGAAGGTATCTAGGGAGGTTATCCCTAAGGAATACCTAATTAACCCTAGGAGCTCAAATAGATTTTGGGTTCCTAAGAGCGTGATCGATTCACGCTAGGTGGGTTTAGGGTGTGCCAACCTTGATTGGATGGGTAGTTAACTCAACCATGGTAAAGGTGACACTTTAGGATATTTTAAAAGTTATGGTTACCTTGGAAATACATTTGAGCTTTAATCCTAAAAGATTTTAGGATGTGCCAATATTCTTTGAGAAGTTTGATAAAATGATCAATTTGGCACAATTTTTGTTTAGAGGTTAGTGTGCCATTTTGGGTTTTTGGCACACTTGGAAGAAAAGTAGAAATATGGCAAAATATAATTAATTATATCAAATGTCAATTAATATTAAAATTTAGGTGTTTTTATACTTATATATTTTATATGCCATGTTTTGTTTGCCATATGACATGACATGACATCATGTTCATTTTCATCATTTATATGTCATGTTCATGCTTAGGATTAAGGATTTAAATGTCATGTGCTTTAGTTTTATATCATATGCCATGACATCATGATCATTGGCCATGTTTTATTTTTGCTATTATTATGCCATGATCATATATTCATGCATTAACTTGATTGAAAATTGATTTAAGGACTATGACATGACTTGAAGTCTCATTTATAAGGGAATCAAGTAGCGTTGCTTTAGAAAATGCATGAAACCCTAGATTAAGGTAACCAAAACCCACATCTCACATCCAATTGACATGTATGTGTATTTATACACCCTAGATACATGTGAGATGCTAGGATATGAGTTGAGGTCAAGGTGCATAGTTTTTGCATCTAGTTGAACCAAAACTCATCTTAATTCAAATGTGGATCATTGGGAAAGCTTGTGTACAAGTCATGTACATTGAGCCCAAGGAATATGATCCAAAATAAGGTTTTGAAAATATTTTATAATCATTTTGAAAAACCTTGGTGAAGTCTATATTTTGATAGCAATCACCATTGATGAAGTTGATACATCAATGGTTTTGAAAATTGTGAAAATTTCACTATTTTATGGGTAAAATATTTTTCAAACATTTTTCACCCATTGTATTGGTCATAGGTATTATACGTACCAAATTTCATGATTTTTCGATATACGTATAATTATTTATGATTTTCCAAAATTCATTTCTGATAATTGAAAAGGTGCGATCGGTGATGAGGGTGCTAGTCGACTGATATCTGAATCACTCGACTGATTGTCTGATTTCAAGAAAACTGGGTTTGTTTAGCCCGTATTCAGCTGCGGTTAAGGTCCCTAACCACTCCTAACCCTAGGATATGCTTTGGGAAGCATTATAAAGAGTGAAAAATCCATCAGATATGGATTAGGAGAGTTATTTAGGGTTTGTATCAATTTTAAGGTGTTGGAAAGTTCAATGTTGAATTTCTAACCTTAATTTTGATGGTTTAGAGTTCCTATTGGCTTAGGGACTTCCCAAGGACATTGTTGGTGCAATAGTCAAGGGGGAGCAAGCCTTTAGGGGGAGTTATCCATCTTGAGATGATGGATGTGTTTTTCTCCTTGAAGAGGAGAAGTTATGGGAAGAATGTCATCAATTGGGAAAATTGATGGGTTTTTGAGAGACCTAATTTGGAAATTGGGAGAGTGAATAGGATTGCCTCTCTTGAGTGATATGGGACTTATCACTAGGAAGATGGTAGGCATCCTAGGTATGTTTGGACCAAGGGGGAGATTGTAAGATCTCATTGGGACATGAGACATTGACCTCCTTGGAGAGATAACCTTTTTGATGTTAGTCAAAAAGGGGGAGAATGTTAGGGGAAGAATATTTGGAGAGTGATTACCAATTTGGGATAATGTTGGCAATCGTGCTATTTCTCGGAATGCTCATAGGCTCCCATGTCCCCGGATTAAAATTTTCACTAATGAAAAGTAATCCGGATGGGATGAGTTTCCTAAGCACAACCAATTCGTCGTCGTGCCAACGACTCGAGCGATCGCTTGAACAAACTAGTTGTTCAAGCAACCAAACTCTTCTAGTCGATTAGCCGCGGAAGAGACGACGGACGGATTGCCGGTTTTTGTGTTTCTTATTCGGGGTCCATGATTATACAAATACATGCAAATGTAAACTAGTATAATCAACATATACTAACATAAAGAACATAATCTAGCATATCAATAAGAACATGCAAAGAACAATAATAAAAGTTGTAAAACTTTTAAACCTCTTAATCTTCTATCGTATGTCCTAACCTCCTTGTAGACTTCGTGTGGACGAAGATCCTCCACAAGTTGAAGCTTCCTAGATCTTCTTCAATCCAAAGAAAGAAGAACTCTCTTTCCCTTCTTTCTTGAGCCAACCACCAATCCACAAAAGGATTGATGCCGCCGGCCCCAAGAATAGAGAGAACATAATGGAAACAACCAAGGAACCGAACTAGGGACAAACCCTAGTTTTGGTGCCGCCGGCCAAGATGGAGTGAAGAGGAGAAAGGGAATATGTTGGGCGCCGGCCACGGTGGAGGGAATAGAGGAAGGAGTCGGCCACACCCTAGGAAGAAGAAGACCTCCTCTCCTAGTTCCTTTTGCAAACCCTAGCCGCCCAACCATAGGAGCCAAACCCTAATTAGGGTTTCCTCCTTAGGTATTCTTGCCGCCCAACCAAGGTAGAAGGAGGAGATCTAGAACCGGCCACTTACCCTAGGAAGAAGAAGAACTCTTCCACAAGTTGCCGCCCACTCTCCTTCCAAACCTTGGCCGCCCAACCCAAAAGAGCCAAACCCTAATCCAATTAGGGTTTCCTCCTTAGGGTTTCTTGCCGCCCAACCATGGTGGAGAGAAGAGATCTAGGAGCTAGCCACCTTCAAGGAAGAAGAAGAGATCTTCCTCAAGTTGCCGCCCACTCTTCTTCCAAACCTTGGCCGCCCAACCCAAAAGAGCCAAACCCTAATTAGGGTTTCCTCCTTAGGGTTGCTTGCCACCCAAGCAATTGGAGGCTAAACCCTAATCTCCTTAGCATCCATCATCTTACCTCTCCTCTTTTTCGCCCAACCCATAGCCACCCTTTTATAAAACTTAGGAGAAAATTGGTTATTGATGAGGTAGCCAAAAATATAGGAACTAATTCCCAATTTTCTTGCCGCCCACCTTATCCAACCTTTCCTCTCCCTTTTATATAGAGTTAGGTTTAGGCCTTGGTTTAATCTCCACCGTTGGTTCTAGGGTTTTAATCTCAACCGTCGGATTTAGAGATTTAATCTCAACCGTCAGTTCTAGGGTTTTAATCCCAACCGTCGGATCTAGAGATTTGTTTTCCATCATTTGATCTAGACTTCATGAAGTTTATATTAGGCTACGATAGGGACCATGAGGAGGAGTTGGGTCTTGGCCACCCAATGGATCGGAACCACACAAACTTGATCCATCAATGATGTTCCATTCCACTAGGGGATCATCATCGAACTACTTCACCAAACCCCATAAATTAATATGGGCTATATATATTATTTGTACATCCATCTCCCCGTGTTTAAGATATCGAATGTCCGTCAATTAATTGATTTACTGACCATCAATTAATTAACATCTAACTCCTCGAGTAGTACCACTCAACCTTATCATCATGTTGACTAAGTCAACCTGCAGGGTTTACATGATGAACCTTATGAGCTCCTCAAGGGGACATCATCAACCTAATACATAGGACACGGATTCCTCCTATAATCAACGGAACACCATGTAAATAATATCATTTTCCAACTTACCGGGCATATTGATTTAATCCATAGAAATCTCACCCTCTAGTAAATCAAAGAAATAAATACTAAGTATATGTGTCCGTTATTATATCGGGATTAAGAGCATGTACAACATAATATCCGAGGTCTGATTCAATTATGTAGTCAGCAACAAATTGAATCACCTCTATGTCGGTCCTGCTCAATACACCTAAGTGTACTAGTGTAACTCTATGTTCAAGATAAAACAATACCAAGCTACACTACAACCATGCCAATGGTTTGTCCAAAACCATCTTGGTTGTGAGCCTCTACTTATACTCTACAAGGGACTGATAACATGATCTTCTGTGCCACACCCAAGCACCATGTTACCTACAATGTAAAGTATTAGACAATATGCACATATATAAATATAAAGTGCAATCAATGATCATGTGATTCTTATTTCAAAATAAAATGTTCATACCAAAGAGCTAGGCTTTAAGTATACATCCCAACAATCTCCCACTTATACTAAAAGACTATGCTGTCCTCATACTGTCATACATCTGATTCCCCTTCCCTCCACATGCCTATCAAAGCTCTCGCTAGAAGGGCCTTAGTGAAAGGGTCTACCAGGTCATCCTCTGATGCATGCTAGGCGACAGCAACTTCTACCTCCTTTACGATTTCTCGTATCAGGTGGTACTTGTACTCTATGTGTTTACTAGCCTTATGGGCTCGTGGTTCCTTCGAGTTTGCAACTGCACCATTATTATCACAATAAATTGTGATATTTCTGGGCAAACCAGGAATCACATCCAAGTCCATCAGAAAGTTCCTGAGCCATACAGCTTCTTTGGCCGCCTCATAGGCTGCCACATACTCAGCTTCCATGGTGGAGTCCACCACGCATTTCTGCTTGACACTCCTCCATACTATGGCTCCACCTCCCAAAGTAAACACAAACCCTGAGGTAGACTTACTATTATCCCTATCAGATTGGAAATCAGAATCCGTGTAACTCACAGGGAGTAATTGGTCTGCCCGGTAAACTAGCATATAATCCCTAGTCCTTCTCAGGCACTACAATATATGCTTTACGCAGTTCAATGTCCCTGTCCTGGATTACTCTGATATCTGCTGACCATGCCTACGGCAAAGCAGATATCTGGTCTCATACATAGCATACATTAGACTTCCTACCGCCGAAGCATAAGGAACTGCCTATATCTCCTCTATCTCCTCAGATGATCTAGGACACATCTGCTTAGATAAAGGAACTCCATGCCTGAAGGGTAGAAAACCCTTCTTGGAGTTTTATATGCTAAAACGATCCAAAACCATGTCTATGTATGAAGCTTGGGATAAGCACAACAACCTTGATCCCCAAGGTTGTGACCCACTTCTCCCAAGTCCTTCATATCATACTGTTTGGACGACCATACCCTTACGTCTGATAACACTTCGATGTTGTTGCCAACCACCAAAATGTCATCTACGTATAGTACAAAAATACCACTACGTTTCTGTCACATCTCTAATATACACAAGACCCATCCGAACTTTGAATAAATCCATAAGACTGGATTTACTTCCTCAAAGCGGATGTCCCAAGACATCAAAGCTTGCTTCAGTCCATTAACGGACCGATTAAGCTTATATACAATACGCTCTTTGCCCTCAGCAATGAATCCCTCTGGTTGCTTCATATAGGTGTTTTCCTCAAGACTTCCATTAAGGAAAGCTGTCTTGACATCCATCTGCCACAACTCATAATCCATATGAGCTGCAGTGCACAAGAGCTCCCAGACTTGACTTGAATCCATAGATTCAATCTCAGTATTCATTGCACTTTGCAAAGATGCTATATTTATATCTTGGATTATCTCGTCATATGTCTAGGGATCAAGTTCATGTTTGCTAGAGACCAAATCAGAAGATTCTCCCAAGAACATGAATCTCTCAGGCTGTCTAACAACCCTCCCACTACGACGAGGTATCACCTGTGTATCCTCTGTGACACGCGGTGCAGTGACATGTGGTATGTCCTCTTGTACCGGTGGTACTAAAGAAGTGACTTCCCTTTTTAACTCCTCCAGAAAAATTTTACTCTTGGGCTTGTGGCTTATCACATAGTCTTCCTCTAGAAATCTGGCATTCGTGTTAACGATCACCCTCTGATCTCTAGGACTACAAAACAAGTCAGAATAACTCATCATCGATCTAACCATCTCCATAAGAGTCCTATTCCTTCGTACTGCTACACTGTTCTGCTGGGGTGTGCCAGGTGCAGTCAATTGGGATTGAATCCCAACCTTTGATAAGTAGTTCCTAAACTCTCCCAAGAGGTTGTCACCACCACGATCAGATCGTAGTGTCATCCATATCTTGAATAATCATCTATGAAAGAGACGAAATATTCAAGATTACCTCTTGCCTAGATAGTCATAGGACCTCACAAATCAGAATGAACCATTTCTAACAAATCTTTGGTTCTATACCCCTTGGCCTTAAAAAGGCCTCTTGGTCATCTTACCCTCCAAGCAAGATTCGTAGGTTTGGAGATCCTCCACCACTAATGAACCCAAAGGTCCATCAGCTATCAACCTTTGAATTCTGCTTAGGTTAATGTGACCAAGCCTAAGAAGCCAAAGATATGTTTGGTTCATCTTCGAAGGTTCTTTTCTCTTATTGGAATTAGAAGATGAGTTATTAACTTCTATTTGCATCGTGGGAGCTTGTGGTTCAAGTTATAAATTTCCTATCTATGTACCTGAATAGATAATGTCCCTATTCCTTTTATAACAAATCTGTCATGAAAAGAAATAGATTATCCATCCAAAAACTATTTAGAAATCGAAATCAATTCTTTCTAAATAAGGGTACATAAAGAAAATTCTTAAGAACCAAAAACCTTTATTTTTCTCAAAAGATAAATAAAACATCTCCCACTGCAATAGCCGCCATCTTCATGGCATTGCCCAAGTAAATGGTAATATCCCCTTTAGCCAGTCATCGAGTTTCCTGGAACCCCTGCAATAGTATTGCAGACATGATTAGTGGCTCTCGTATCTACACACCATGTGCCGGTAGATAACACCGCTAACCATGTTACAATGACTAGACCAAAGGATATACTTTTGTTCTTCTTTGGATTGGGACAATCTTTCTTCCAATGTCCATCCTGCTAGTAAGTGAAGTACTTGCCTTTCGGCTTCTTCACTCCTCCCTGAGATCCTCCCACCACGTTTGCTCCACCCTGTTTCTCCTTCTTCTTGCCTTTCAGCTTAGAAGTAGAAACCTTTTGAGCAACCATGGCTTGAGGACACTCTTTGAAGAGTGTATACTTGTACTTCTTAGCAGATAAGACAACTTCTAGATTCTTTTCCAATCAATATTATTTGGGTACAGTAAGTTTATTTCCTTTAGTATCATAATAAGTGGACTGAAAGTCATTTTGAAAATCCTAAGAATCACAATGATCAAAAAATTATATTTCAAATTTTATTGATTCCTCAAAACAATAAAATTCCGAAATCAACCAACACCTCAAAACACCGAGAATATCGCATGCCACGATAGTGTGGACGTATACGAATTCTACATTTGTAAGAGGAGGTTTTATCCATTAATTTTATTATCTTGTCAACCTTATTTTTTGACAAATAAAATTAATAGTTGGTTCCTCTTTAGCCCTACAAATAAAAGCAGTGACTCCGATGGGGAGGATACTTTTTATTTGCATCTAAGTGTGCACCATTACACGATACTAAGGGAATTATCTCGGATTATGTGTCTTACCGATGGGGAAGTACACACGCTCCTAAATAATTTCCTATAACCATTATTTGACCTAGTGATCCGCAAACAAACTCATCCGATGGGGAGGAAGGCACTCAGAGCCGACGCGCAAATTTGTTGCATCACATGTCAAATTGTAATGGAGGCCGCGGGAATTAATTAAAATGTCCCTCTCCCACTTAGTAAATTGAAAATGAGGAATTTTCAAGCACACACAACATGCATATAAAATAAATCAGCAATAAATATGGAAAAATCAAAAATTTTCCAACTATTATGGCATTGTTCACCTCATCGCTCCATCTTTACGCCATGTAAGCCATCCGAGCCGAGTATAAAACCTATTTTATTTTACATCCATTGATCCTATACTCCTCGAGGGAGTGTACATGAAATCTAGATCGAAAGTAAAATAAAATAAAGAGTGGCTAAACAATGTCGTATTCAATTACAAAATTAAATACTAATTTAGCCTCGTCAACCCCGAGGATTCAAATAATATACAATCACACACACATGCAATCACATACACACATATAGCCATAATAGTCGGATCTTATGCCTGCAACAAAAAGTTAGCCTACGCACATCCTACTATTATCCGGTATACTAAATATATGATATGTGCATGAAAGTAATATTAACCGAATCCTAAACACACAAAACCGGAAACCGTGGCTCTGATACCATTTGTTGGCAATCGTGCTATTTCTCGAAATGCTCATAGGCTCCCATGTCCCCGGATTAAAATTTTCACTAATGAAAAGTAATCCGGATGGGATGAGTTTCCTAAGCACAACCAATTCGTCGTCGTGCCAACGACTCGAGCGATCGCTTGAACAAACTAGTTGTTCAAGCAACCAAACTCTTCTAGTCGATTAGCCGCGGAAGAGACGACGGACAGATTGCCGGTTTTTGTGTTTCTTATTCGGGGTCCATGATTATACAAATACATGCAAATGTAAACTAGTATAATCAACATATACTAACATAAAGAACATAAGCTAGCATATCAATAAGAACATGCAAAGAACAATAATAAAAGTTGTAAAACTTTTATACCTCTTGATCTTCTATCGTATGTCCTAACCTCCTTGTAGACTTCGTGTGGACGAAGATCCTCCACAAGTTGAAGCTTCCTAGATCTTCTTCAATCCAAAGAAAGAAGAACTCTCTTTCCCTTCTTGCTTGAGCCAACCACCAATCCACAAAAGGATTGATGCCGCCGGCCCCAAGAATAGAGAGAACATAATGGAAACAACCAAGGAACCGAACTAGGGACAAACCCTAGTTTTGGTGCCGCCGGCCAAGATGGAGTGAAGAGGATAAAGGGAATATGTTGGGCGCTGGCCACGGTGGAGGGAATAGAGGAAGGAGTCGGCCACACCCTAGGAAGAAGAAGACTTCCTCTCCTATAGTTGCCGCCCAACTTCCTTGCAAACCCTAGCCGCCCAACCATAGGAGCCAAACCCTAATTAGGGTTTCCTCCTTTGGTATTCTTGCCGCCCAACCAAGGTGGAAGGAGGAGATCTAGAACCGGCCACTTACCCAGGGAAGAAGAAGAACTCTTCCACAAGTTGCCGCCCACTCTCCTTCCAAACCTTGGCCGCCCAACCCAAAAGAGTCAAACCCTAATCCAATTAGGGTTTCCTCCATAGGGTTTCTTGCCGCCCAACCATGGTGGAGAGAAGAGATCTAGGAGCTAGCCACCTTCAAGGAAGAAGATAGGGTTTCCTCCTTAGGGTTGCTTGCCGCCCAAGCAATTGGAGGCTAAACCCTAATCTCCTTAGCATCCATCATCTTACCTCTCCTCTTTTCCGCCCAACCCATAGCCACCCTTTTATAGAACTTAGGAGAAAATTGGTTATTGATGAGGTAGCCAAAAATATAGAAACTAATTCCCAATTTTCTTGCCCCCTACCTTATCCAACCTTTCCTCTCCCTTTTATATAGAGTTAGGTTTAGGCCTTGGTTTAATCTCCACCGTTGGTTCTAGGGTTTTAATCTCAACCGTCGGATTTAGAGATTTAATCTCAACCGTCGGTTCTAGGGTTTTAATCCCAACCGTCGGATCTAGAGATTTGTTTTCCATCATTTGATCTAGACTTCATGAGGTTTATATTAGGCTACGATAGGGACCATGAGGAGGAGTTGGGTCTTGGCCACCCGATGGATCGGAACCACACAAACTTGATCCATCAATGATGTTCCATTCCACTAGAGGATCATCATCGAACTACCTCACCAACCCCCATAAATTAATATGGGCTCCATATATTATTTGTACATCCATCTCCCCGTGTTTAAGATATCGAATGTCCGTTAATTAATTGATTTACTGACCATCAATTAATTAACATCTAACTCCTCGAGTAGTACCACTCAACCTTATCATCATGTTGACTAAGTCAACCTGCAGGGTTTACATGATGAACCTTATGAGCTCCTCAAGGGGACATCATAAACCTAATACATAGGACACGGATTCATCCTATAATCAACGACACACCATGTAAATAATATCATTTTCCAACTTACCGGGCATATTGATTTAATCCATAGAAATCTCACCCTCTGGTAAATCAAAGAAATAAATACTAAGTACATGTGTCCGTTATTATATCGGGATTAAGAGCATGTACAATATAATATCCGAGGTTCGATTCAATTATTTAGTCAGCAACAAATTGAATCACCTCTATGTCGATCCTGCTCAATTCACCTAAGTGTACTAGTGTAACTCTATGTTCAAGATAAAACAATACCAAGCTACACTACAACCATGCCAATGGTTTGTCCAAAACCATCTTGGTTGTGAGCCTCTACTTATACTCAACAAGGGACTGATAACATGATTTTCTGTGCCACACCCAAGCACCATGTTACCTACAATGTAAAGTATTAGACAATATGCACATATATAAATATAAAGTGCAATCAATGATCATGTGATTCTTATTTCAAAATAAAATGTTCATACCAAAGAGCTAGGCTTTCAGTATACATCCCAACAGATAATTGGTAAGAGATTTGAGTTAGTGTTCTAACTCAATGTTTTTGTTTGGTTTTTGTCAAACATCAAAAAGGGGTAGATTGTTGGTGCAATTGGCCCAGGTCACGATTGACTAGGACTCGAGTTTGACTCGAGTGATGTTTTGATGTTCGACAAAAATATATGACAATGTAATTGTCATGGGAAAGTCCAAGTCTTGAGTACTTGGCATGGAAAGTCTAAGTGGGACACTTGGCATTTGGGAAAGTCCAAGTATGGGTCTTGGCAATGGAAAGTCCAACATGAGTTGGCAAGGGAAGTCCAAGTGGGACACTTGGCATTTGGGAAAGTCCAAGTCTTGAGTACTTTGCACATGGAAAGTCCAAGCATGGGTCTTGGCAATGTAAAAGTCCAACATGGGTTGGCAAGGGAAAGTCCAAGCATGGTCTTGGCATTTGAGAAGTCCAAGGTGATATTGGCTGCGTAAAGTCCAAGGGTGAAGTCTTGGCAGCATAAGTCTAATGGTTGACGGCATAAAGTCCAAGCGGAGTCTTGGCAGCGTAAGTCCAATGTGCCTTGACGGTATAGACATCATTAGCATGACATTGCTGATGGAAGCACCTGGAGGCTAGCGCGATGGATGAACAAGTCATGGATGACTTGGAGGGATCCGAGAGGCGTGAGGTTGATGGAGGTGGCTAGAAGGCTTAGGTCTAGGCTATGGGTGGTCTAGCAAGTATGGGGGAACCATACTTGGGCTAAAAACCTCATGTTTGAGGTGTGTCAGTCGACTAGTGCCATGTGGCAGTCGACTGGCCTGAGTCAACTAGGGTTTGACTGCGAGAAGTGGCCTAGCAGTCAACTGCCAGAGGTGGGCAGTCGACTGATGGCTTAAGCTGTCGACTGATCGTGTGATCAGTCGACTGGTACTCAAGAAATTGGCCACAATGGAATCGAGACTCGACTGGTCGAGTGAGGGCTCCATCAGTCGACTGATGGTCATGATCAGTCGACTGATGATGGATCCGTTGGACTTATCCAGCATGGATCTAGCCGTTGTCTCACGACAATAGTGGCATCAGTCAACTGATTGTCCTGATCAGTCGACTGATCGACTTTTTTCAGCACAGGTTGAAGCTATATAAGGAGCTCGTGATGGAGGAAAAAGCATCAGGTTTCTTGGACGTTTTGAAGTGATTTTCTGCTGCAAATCAGGGCCTTCATGTGCTAGTCCAAGGCAATCAACAAGCAAGCTTCCAAAGAGTTTTTGTAAAGTGTTCTTTACTTCTCTTGTTGTATTTCATATTGTATTTGCTTGTTGTGTTTAGATTATTGTTGTAATCATATTGTAAGGGGTTTCTCCGCCTCCGACTTGTGTCGAGAAGGAGTGTTTATCATAGTGGTGTGTGATTGGCATCGCTAGGGTTCATACAAACCCAATTCGTGGAGTAGGAACCATTCGGTTCCGAACCACGTTATATCCGTGTGTTTGCATTGTTGTTTTATTTCGTTATTGCTTTCATTACTATTCCGCTGTGCGCTAACGAAATTTGTAGAGACGACACGCGAACGAATTCCATCACACTTAGCACGATGCTATTCACCCCCCCTCTAGCGGCCTCAAATCTCCTACAGAATAATCATATGTATCTTTCTATTTGAGATTAACACATGGCAAGAGGTATTTTTTGAATCAAGAGCAGGAAAAATGGTTTGAGGATAGCTTCGCAGAGGGGCATTTACTTACATTCACCACTAGGATAAGGCGGGGAGCATCGTCTATAAAAGGGGCAGAAGATGACGGGATCGAGGATGGTTGTTTTCTTCTCCATTTTGGTATCTTTGAGATCTCCCTTCTTTTCCAATTCATTACTTTTCTTTTCATACTCATACTGACTTGATCGTCGAAGTAGCCGCGCCGATTAGCCGACCAAACCTTATCATTTCCCCTTGGCATAGTAGATTCAGCTCAATCTTGAGGATCATGAGTAACCCTTCCAGTTGATCTTTTTTCCCCAATTCTCTTTCTTGGTGTTAGGTCCAGTGACTCACAAGGAAAGGGAGGGGGATCTTGGGGATCTAAAGAAGCAAGCACCATCAAATTTGTGCTGTCTATGAGAATCTGAACAAAAAGTCGTGATGGTCAATACTAGAGGGACATTGAAGGAACCAACAGAAGGAGAGAGATCTGTCTCTAGTACTTCCCAAGGGGGCACTAGTAAAAGGTGACGAGAACCTCTGTATAAGGAAGATCTTATATAGATTATGTCAGAGATGATGGACCAGATGTCGCAAAGGGATACCCCAAAGAAGGTTAAAGAAGATATCTCTGATAGTGAATCTGAAGAAGAGGGAGGTAAGATTTCTCAATTAAAGAAAGATTCTGGTGCTTGTAAAAAAGGAAAGGGGAAGGAGAAATGTGTGACCCCTTTTGGAGATGTGGGAAGAGGATGTTCCTACTGCAAGAACTATTGTACAAATAGAGGAGGAAATTCCTTTTGTCGAAAGTATTTTAAATGATGAATTACCTCGACAATTGTGGCTTCCTCAGATATTTGAATATGCCGGTTCTTCTGATCCTAAAGATCATTTAAGGAAATTTGAGAATGTCTCTTTGTTATATCGCTATACTGATGGGGTCAAATGTCGAGTATTCCTTACTACTTTAAAAGGTCCGACAGAGCAATGGTTTAGTGATTTGAAGCTGAAAAGTATTGCATCTTTTAAAGAGTTCTCCACACTATTTGTAGGGCATTTTTCCAGTGATAAGAAATATTTGCCTCAGCCTTTGCGTCTTTTTTATCTTAAGCAAAGAGAGCCAAAAAGTTTGTCGCAATATGTACATAGATTTACACAAGCTGCTCGTGAGATTCCTGCACTAGAGCCATGTATGATGATGGGAGCTTTTACGAGGGGCTCAGAGAGGGGGACTTCTTTAAATCCTTAGCTAACAAGCCTCTTGTAAGCTTTGAATATCTGTTGTCCCGGGCTAAGAAATTTATTAATTTAGAGGATGCTCAGAAGTCTCGGCGAACTTCACAGAATTTTAGGGTAACAGAAAGACCAGAAGGGATAATTGAATGGGTGAGGCCTGTGCGCCCTATAGGAGACAAAACTTTGTATGCTCCCCTGCCCCAATTCTCTAAGGAAAGGGCTATAAATATTTGTATAGACCAGAGGCTGTTGCGGAGACCCTTTGGAGTTGATAGAGGGCCTAGGAGATTACCATACCCTACTTTATGTGCTTTTCATCAAGAATATGGACATAATACTCAGAATTGTCAGCAATTGGATTTGGAATTGCAGAGAATTATGGGAGCTCACCCTCATATTCAAAATTTAGTCACAAATTCGGCTTCTTATTAGTAGGGGTTTGGAGGAAGAAATTATGGAAGAGGTAATCCCATACCTCTTCTAAATAGGCTGGTGCAGCGGGTACAGATAAGGGAAATAGTGCCCGATCGAATTGAATCTGCTAATCAAACCCTTGTAAGGGGTTCCATCAATATGATATTTGGGGGCTCCACTAACGGGGATTCTAATAGGGCACGAAAAAGATACAGTAGGGAAGAGTGTGCAACTGTGGCTATTCTGCCCAGAGCCAAGGGACTTGTAATAGGCTTTGATGATAATGATTTAGGGGGTGTGTTAACTCCTCACACTGATGCTCTAGTCATTCGAGCTCTTATTGCTAATTTCGATGTGGGAAGAGTTTTTGTAGACCTAGGAAGTTCAATGGATATTTTGTTTTGGGTCGTTTTGGAACAAAGGGGAGTTGCCGTCATTGATCTACAACCGATAGGGACATCTTTATTTGAATTTTCTGGGCATGAAGTGCAGTCGATGGGCCAGATTAAGTTAACTTTATCCTTGGGGAAAGAACCAAGGAGAAGGACAATACTTATCAATTTCACTGTGGTAGACATGCCTTCTTCCTACAATGCTATTCTGGGAAGACCTATTTTGAGCAGTTTGTAGGCTGTGGCTTCTCCTTACCATCTGAAGCTTAAGTTTCCTGTAGGGAATGAAGTAGGGGAGGTAAGAGGGGACCAACAGCTCTCCCGTCGATGCCATGTGGATGCTATCAGGACGGGGAAGAAGGGGAAGTTTGTTGATAAGTCTTTGCAGTAATCTAAGTATGGAGAGACAATGTGTTTTGTTCAAAAGGGGGTTGCTAAGAAGATAGGAGAATCTGATAAAGAAGCAATTATATTGGATGATAAGTGTGTTAAACATATTACCTTTATTGCTCGGGATCTTCCTGTGCAAATTAAAGCAGATTTAATACAATGCCTTATTAAAAATATGGATATTTTCACGTGGTGTCTGCAAGACTTGTCAGGAATTGATCCTAATGTCATAGAGCATTGATTGTATATTTTACCCACGACAATTCTTGTAAAGCAGAAGCGTCGACATTTTGGAGCAGGAAAGATGCTATTATTAAGAAAGAAATAGGTATGTTGCTGAAGGTTGGGCATATCAAAGAAGTACAGTATCCAACTTGGTTGTCTAATGTGGTGCTGGTACCTAAGCTATCGAGAAAATGGAGAATGTCCGTGGACTTTGGGGATCTTAACAAAGCTTGTCCTAAGGATTGTTATCCTTTGCCCCACATTGATCAGTTAGTGGACTCTACTGCTGGCATCAGTTCATTTCAATGATGGATGCTTATCAGGGGTACCATCAAATACCGTTAGCTAAGGAGGATCATAATAAGGTCAGTTTTATTATGGTCAAAGGAACTTTCTACTATGTAGTCATGCCTTTCGGGTTAAAACATGTCGGGGCCACTTACCAAAGGCTAACGAATAAGATCTTTAAAAAGTAATTAGGAAAAAATGTGGAGGTGTATGTAGATGATATTTTGGTTAAAACTTTGCATTTTGAGCAGTTAATATCTAATTTAGAGGAAACCTTTGGCACTTTGCGGAAATATAAGATGAAATTGAATCAAGAGAAATGTGTGTTTGGGGTGACATAGGGTCGTTTCTTAGGTTATGTGGTTATTGAGCAAGGTATAAAGGCTAATCCTATTAAAATTGAGGCTATTCAGCAAATGCAACCCCCAAGAAATTTGAAGGAAGTAAAGAGGTTGTTAGGCAGAATTACTGCTCTGTCCATATTCATATCCCGATCGGCAGATAGGAGCCTTCCTTTCTTTAAAATACTAAAAAGAGCTACGTGGTTCCGGTGGGATGAACATTGTGATAAAGCCTTTCAATCTCTGAAGGAATATTTAGTGGAACCCCCATTTATAGCTAAACCTCAGTCTGGAGAGGTATTATGGGTTTATTTGGCTGTCTCAGAGATCGTTGTAAGTTCAGTATTGATTCGAGAGGACAAGGGTCAGCAACCTCCAATCTATTATATTAGTTATTTGTTGAAAGGGGCTGAAGTTCGTTATACTAATTTGGAAAAATTGACCAGGGTCTGGTTCTAACTGCTCGAAGGTTGCGACCTTATTTTTTATCTCATCCTTTAGTGGTACTCACTGATACTCCTCTGGGGAGAATACTTACACATCCGGAGGCTACGAGTAAGCTTATTATGTGGGTTATGGAGCTCAGTGAGTATGACATTACTTATCAACCTTGTACCTCTATCAAAGTGCAAGCCCTTGCTGACTTCTTAGTGGAAATCGTGCATAAGGAAGAATGTGAGCCATGGAGGATATATTCAGATGGATCTTCTAAAAAAAGGGTTTCGGGGTAAGAGTAATCCTGATTTCACCATAGGGAAAAGAAGTTAAGCTAGCACTTAGATTGCATTTCAAAGCCTTCAATAATGAGGCTGAATATGAGGATTTGTTGATAGCTTTGCAAGCTGCTAGAAATGTAGGAGAAGAGCGGGTAATGGTACATATGTACTCTCAGTTAGTGGTACAGTAAACTGTGGGAGGATTTGAAGTTAAAGATGACAAGTGCCAAAAATACTGTGAGTTGGTAGAAAAGGCTAAAGGAATCTTTTCGGAGGTATTGATAAAGAAAATAACAAGGGTAGAAAATCAAAAAGATGATGAGTAGGCCCAATTGGCTAGCTCACTAGGGAATTGGGATACTCGTGACATAATTGCACAGATCGAATTGTTGCCGCAGAATGAAGGAGCAAGAGAAGTGATTGAAGATGATTGGAGGAGAGAGTTAATTTCATTTTTTATGGATAAAAAGGTGTCAAATGACCCTTTAAAGGCATGGAAATTTAAGCAGCAAGTTAGTCGTTTCTTCATGATAAAGGGAATTTTATATAAAAGAACTTATGTTGGGCCTTTATTATGTTGTTTGGGGAAAATAAAAGCAGATTACGTATTGATGGAGGTTCATGAAGGGGCATGTGGCAGTCATATAAAAGGGCGGGCATTAGCTCGAAAGGTGTTATTAGCTGGGTACTTTTGGCCTAACCTGATGAGAGACTCTGTGCAGTTAGTACGACAGTGTGAGAGCTATCAGAGACATCATAATTGGCAGCATCAGCCAACTGAATGTATGAAGGCAGTGGTAGTGGCTTGTCCTTTTGTTCATTGGGGCATGGATATAGTAGGACCCTTTCTTGTCGAGACTGATCTGAAGAAGTTCTTGTTAGTGGCTATAGATTATTTTTCTAAGTGGGTGGAAGCTGAGCCTTTGGCCTGTATCACTGAGCAGATGGTGTTAAAGTTCTTATAAAAAAATATTGTATGTCGTTTTGGTATCCCATGGAGGTTGATATCTAATAATGGGCGGCAGTTTCAGAGTAAGAAATTAGCAAAATGGTGCCAAGATTTTAAAATTGAATAGACATTCACATATGTGGCTTATCCCCAAAGTAACGGGCAAGTGGAGGTGACTAATAGGGAATTGGTCCATGGATTAAAAACTAAGTTGGAGCATGTTGGAGGAAGCTGGGTGGAAGAATTGCCTAGCATTTTGTGGTCTTTTCGAACTACTATTAGGAGAACCACTCCATTCAGTATGGTATATGGGTCAGAGGTTGTGTTACCCGTAGAAGTGGGAATAGAATCTGCACAGGTATTGAACTATCTCCCGAACAATAATAGCACAGTTAAAAATATGGAGTTGGATTTGATTCAAGAAAGGAGGGATATGGCCACGTATAATGCTGAAAGATATAGGTCACAGGTAATGAAATCCTATAATAAAAAGGTAAGCCCTCATTCTTTTCAGGTGGGATTTTTGGTTCTAAAGAAAGTGCTACTCGAAGGATCCAAGGGGAAGTTGGGAACTAAGTGGGAAGGACCTTTTCAAGTTGAAAACCGAGTGAGAATGGGGGCCTATTATTTGAAGGATGGTCAAGAATGATTACTGCCGAGGCCTTAGAACGTATATCATTTACGACCCTATTTTAGTGGATAAGATGTTGTGAAATTTGCACTTTTTTTTTTTGGAGAAAGAAAGGGTGTCGTGGACATTTAATTGTTGTGTAATTGTATCAGTTAGCTTTATCAGTAACTTTAGGAAAGATGTGATTTTATTTTGGAAAAGGAATTTGTGTTATTCGTAAGGCCAGAGCATCGTGTAAATTTTGGAGAGGATATGCTTATATGGGAAATTCTTGCAGTTATGAAAAGGAAAATACACTTAATATATCAAAAAGAAAATACATAGTCTTGCATAAAAAGAAAAATGCTCGAAGCACCTTTGCATATAAAGGAAAAGAAGAAGGAGGAAGAAGAGGGAGGGGGATGTTGTCCGAAGCAGTAGCGATGAAGGGTTGTTTTGGTAATAAAGCTTGTTTGAAGGGGTATTTATTTCCCGAGCAATTTTTAATGAGAAGTTATTTTTTAGGAGGTTTTATTCCAATTAAGATGTTATTTTAAAAAAGAGAGAAGGTATAAGGCGTGGTTAACCGAAATTTTGAGTGCTTTGCGTTAAAAAAAAATGGTAACAGTTTATAACAAAAAGGGGATAAATCAAAGTTAAAGGGGTACAAGTCACATTTTGTCACTAGGAGGAAAGGCAAAGGATAGTAACTCAGGGGGAGTATGATCGATTGTACTGGCCATGTCTAGAAAACTAAGAGAGTGCCCTGATGGAGGATAGCCGATTGCTTTGAATTGTGTGGTGTAATCCTAAAAGCCCCATTGTAAAAGGCAAAGCCTCTATCTAGCAATAGATCATTGATGGCAGATGAAGTCCAAAGGGGTTCTTGAGTAGTACTGTTTCTTTCGAGAAGTGGTCGGAATTTCATGATATCCAGCATGTTTTGTAGGAAGGTGGTCTGGAATTGAAGAGCTGATAATTCTGCTCGATCGCCTTCGGCTTTTATAAGAGAGGCTTGCAAATCTCTTTCAAGTCATAATAAGCTTGTTGTAGTGACGATTCTCTTGTTTGATACTCCTATATTTCCTTTTTGAGAATATCAGTATATTGAATCCATTGGTTATTTAAATGGCTTATGTTGTTGATGCCCTTTCAAAAGTAAGTATTAGTACTAAAAAGAGGGAGCTATGGGAAAATAATGTACTAACCTCGTTAATACTGGAGAGTAGTAAATCTGGGATATCGGGTATGGAAAAGGAGGATATGGGTGTCGGAGGAGTTTGGCAAATAGGAGGCTGAAGAAGTGTTAGATGACGGGAAGGAGGTGGAACAACATTATTATGGTATGATGGGGGGTTTTGGTTAGCATCTTGCAAAAGGAGAGACTCAGGAATAAGTGATGCAAGTTAAATTTTGCAAGTATAAAAATAATATACAAAAACGAAGTTGAGGATGGGGGACTTACCAAGCGTGCCTGTCGACTGCAAAGGGTAGCTGTCTCGAATAAGTGACATTGCAGATTTAGTTAAGAGATGGATTAAGTCAAATTGTTCCTTTGAGAATGATAGGGTAATCATCTGGTATTCTTCATTGTCTCGATAGGAGCCTAAATGGGATCGAGAAGGAAGGGTAGTTAACTATGTTGGTGCAATCGGCCCAGGTCATGAATGACCAGACTCGAGTTGGACTCGAGTAGTATTTTGATGTTTGACATTGATGTCTGCCATTGATATCGACAAGTGTTGGGGAGATTGTTGGTGCAATCGACCCAGGTCATATTTGATGTTTGATGATAGTTTGACTACTGTCATGGGAGAAGTCTAAGTCTTGTGTACTTGGCATGAAAAGTCTAAGCTTGAGTCTTGGCATGGAAAGTCCAACATGGGTTGGCAAGGAAAGTCCAAGCTTGAGTCTTGGCATGGAAAGTCCAACATGGGTTGGCAAGGAAAGTCCAAGCATGGGTCTTGGCAATTGGAAAGTCCAAGGGGAATATTGGTAGCGTAATGTCCAAGGGTGGAGTCTTGAAAGCATAAGTCCAATGGTTGGCGGCGTAAAGTACAAGCAGAGTCTTGGCAGCATTAGTCCAATGTGTCTTGGTGATGTAGACCACATTAGCATAACAATAGCTGATGGAAGCACCTGAAGGCTAGCGTATGGATGAACAAGTCATGGATGACTTGGAGGGATCCAATAGGTGTGAGGCCGATGGAGGTAGCTAGAAGGCTTAGGTCTAGGCTAAGTGTGGTCTAGAAAGTATGGGGGCACCATACTTTACGTTAAAACCTCATGTTTCAGGTATATCAGTCGACTGGAACTATGGTCAGTCTATTAATGTTAGTCGATCGGAGTTCGACTGCAGGGACATGGATTGGCTGTTGACTGCTAGCATTGGGCAGTCAACTAATCTGAAGATCAGTCGACTGATGGTCAGGTATTCAGGCATAGAAGCTTCCCGAGTCGACTATTAGGGTTTTGCAGTCGAGTGAAGGCTCGATTAGTTGACTGATGGGCATGATCAGTCGACTGATGGGCATGATCAGTCGACTGATGGTCTATCCGTTGAAACTTATCCGATGTGGCTCATGTTGTTGTGAGACAACGGCTACAGGAGAAGTCGACTGATGGTCCCAATCTATCGACTGCTAGGCAAAAATCCTACCCAAATGTAGGTTATAAAAGCAGCTTGTGGGGAGGATTTTTGGCATGGTTTCTTGAGGTGATTTGGAGGGGCTTTGCTGCTACAATTTAGACCTTTAAGGCTACTCTTCAAGCAACCAAAAGCAAGCAATCAAAAGCTCTGTAAAATGATTTTCTTTACTTGTATTGCATTTCATATTTGTATTTGATTGTATTTGCTTAGTATTACTATTGTAATCACTGTAAGAGGTTTCTCCACCTCCGACGTGTTGTTGAGGAGTATTATTGTGTAGTGGTGTTGTTCGCATCACTAGAGCTCATTTGAGCTCGATCCTTGGAGTAGGAACCATTCGGTTCCGAACCATGTTATATTTGGTGTTATGTTTGTGTGCTTGTATTTGTGTTATTGATTTTATTATTATTCCACTGCGCACTAATCAAATTGTAGCTGTAACACCCCCCCCTCCTCTCATCCCTATCACTAGTAAGGGAGGTGTTAATGGTACCAATCTTTATCTTACTCTTTTCGTGATCAGGTAAAACATGACTCAACCATCCATAGACTCACATACACTATTTATAAATTAACTAATACCTGACTTAAAACAGAAGAGTATCAACAACTCGTACCATGATCTAAACATGTTTTCTAAATGAGTATCATAATTTAAACTCTTAACTTGAAACAGTAGAAGCTAAAGAAATAAACCAACTATATTCAAATGTTGACACTAGGCTATTTCACAAGTTTTTAACCTATCTAAGTATGCACATTCACTAGAGTTCTAATGTAGAACATTCTTAAGTAACTCAACCTCATGCATGATGATAGCAATGATATGCATCTTTGACATGAACATGAACGTAAACAACAATACATAACATCAACCCTAGCGCCTAACATGAACACTAGCACACTAGTAAGTTCAAAGTTCTTAGCATAGCATAATACTAGCAAGTTTGACATTCTTAGATACAACATGATCAAACACATAACATGAACACTACCAAACGAACAAGTTCGAAGGTCTTAACATAACAGAATACTAGCAAGTCCAGGATCATAATCCACTATTCCGCTGCCACACACACCAAGCACTTCATCCGCTGCCCCCCCCCTTATTCAAACTTTGCTTTACCCTTATCTGCAGTATAAGGAATGCAACTATAAGCAATGATGCTTATTAAGTACATCCTATTCTCAAAAAACATCGCATTGTAAGAAAACATGCTATTAGAATACTCGCATGCAAACATATGCTCTTACTTGCATTTAAGAAAATTCTGCATTAAACATTTGGGAACCCTTGCACATGATACAATGATTCATCTTGACATGCATGAATTTTCTGTATTAAACATAAAGAGCCACTTGTACATAACACAGTGGCTCAACTTGAAATACATGAACTTGACGTACACAACTTACAATACATGCTTTGAAATATGCTTCGCTTGTAGAAACATATACATGTGACATACTTAAACTTGTAACCATTGTGCTTTAGTTAACTTTAGAGAACCATATGTACAAATATACTTTAAAATCAGTAAACACCCTTGTTTGGACAGCCCGTCATAGTACCAATTTGCGCGCAACCCTAATAGAATTCAGGGTAGCTAGCCACCGAACTTATTAGGGCAACTTACTAAGGGCGATCTAGGGGCCCGTGGGTGATCTAAGGGCTCGGTACATGCCACTTCAAAGTAAAATACTTCCTTTATATATAACTTACTTTTTTTTGTTAGGTAATGAGTATTTTACATGATCATAATCAAAAACCCATATAGGAAGTCTTTCAAGACATTTGATCATGCTCTTTGTCCCCAAAACTCGTAAGGGAAGCATCTTGTGATCTTTACATCTTGCTTCCAATGAAATATTAAAAGTAAAATACTTCCCTTATATATGACTTATTTTTTTTTTTCATTTAACAATTATTTTACATGATCATACTCAAAAACCCATATAGGAAGCCTTTCAAGACATGTGATCATGCTCATTGTCCCCAAAACTCATAGGGGAAGCATCTTTGCGATCTTTACATCTTGCTTCCAATGAAATATACTTAAAATACCAAAAATCCAAATAGACATAATCTGGATAGAAAATATAAATCCGAATAAAACATGGTGATAGAAGCTTGATGGAAAATCAAAGAGTTACTTATGCTATAGGTGAGAGATAACATCCTAGTGATCTTATGTCTTGCTTAAAACAAAATATACCTTACTATATAATCTAATAAAAACATATTTTTGTCATTTATCAAACATTTAACATGATCATACTCCCAAAAACTCATATAGGAAGCCTTTCAAGACATTTGATCATGCTCTTTGTCCCCAAAACTTATAGGGGAAGCATCTTTGCAATCTTATGTCTTGATTCAACATGAAATATACCTATAAATATATATGACCTACTAATTTTGTCATTTAACAAACATGTAACATGCTCATACTCCCAAAACTCATATAGGAAGCATTTCAAGACATTTAATCATGCTCTTTGTCCCCAAAACTCGTAGGGGAAGCATCTTTGCAATCTTTACATCTTGCCCCACAAGAAATATACTTAAAATACCTAAAAATCCAAACAAACACAATCTAGACAGAACCTATAAATCTGAATAAAAAATGGTGATAGAAGCTTGATAGGCATATCAAAGAGTTACTTATGCTATAGGTGAGAAATAGCATCTTTGTGATCTTAGATCTTGCTTAAAAAGACATATACCTTAACTATAAATCTGAACACACACATATATCATCTGATCCAAACATATAATCTATCAAAACATAGGAAAATAAGCTATATAAAATAATCGAAGATCTACTTATACTGCAGGTGAGAGATACTTATATCCTCTCGCTATCTTACTAATATACCGCAAGGGTTTTTGTGAGATGAAGACCTTCTCTGGTTCCTTATCCTTGGGAGTGATCCTCTAGCATATATTAAGCTTGTGAGAAAATTCCCTTGAAGTCCTCTCAAGGACCCCAAAACAAGGGACCTTAGGGTTTCGGATGGGTAGGGAGAAAGGAGGAGGAGTTTCGGTGGAGTTGGATCTTCTAGCAATACCAAGACTTGTGAGAAACTCCTCTTGAAAACCCCTCTTGAGAATCCCAACACAAGAAATCCTAGAGCTTTGGATGGAAGAGGGAAAAAGAAGGATGGAGGTCTCGACCAAGAATGAGGGGAGGAGGAAGGAAGAAGGAAAAGATGAGGTTTGGTTCTTCCTTCTCTCTTTAATTTCCTCTTTAATACCTAGAAAGATGAACACTCCTCTTCCTCTCATGAAGGGATGAACCAACTCCTCATCTTCCATTTATACTCTTTGTATATTCATTATATATCCTAGCCAAGAATCATCCTATGGTCTAGTGGTATCAAGGCTACCTCCCTATTAGGAGGTTCATGGTTCAAATTCTAGCTATTACCATCTTTTATTATATATTTTTTAAACCTTTTATGGGCATTAATATGCATATAATTACTTTGAATAGTTTAGAATTTTACGAGCATTAAGTAGCAAGCACGCGATCGTAATCCATCGTCAAGCGACGATGCTATTCACCCCCCTCCTCTAGCGGGCACCGAGGCCCTAACAATTAGTATCAAAGTGGGTCGCTCTTCGCTAACTTCACATCCGAGGGAGCACGCTAGAGGGAAGAAGATAGATTTTCAAGAAAGATTGGGTGACGACATCAACATTCCACCATCCTTCAACCACGAAGATTTCTCTTATTGTAAAGGTAAAATGATGCACTTTCTTATGTGCGATTTTGACAATTGGATTAGTGTCGTAGTAGGTTTCGACACTTCAAAGGATGAAGAAGGAAGAAAACTCAAGAAGAAGAATTGGAGCCAAGAACAACTCCGATACTATAACATCAATAAAAAGGTAATGGGTATGTTACTAAATGTAATCCCTAATGACATTTTGATCAAGATAGGGGATTGTAAAGATGCCAAGGAGCTATAGAGAAAATTGGCAAAATACTATGAAAACCTATCACCGATCATAGAAAAAGAGGAAGAAGAGGAATGCTCATCAGCTGAATCGGAGGAGACCGAAGAAGTAAGCACATCATCCTCACAAGCAAGTGAGGATTCGGAAGTTGATAAAGAATCAACATTCGGAACCAGATCGGAAGAGGAATAAAAGGTGGAAGAAGCCTCTAGCTCTAGGATTAAAGGGGAGGATATTAGATCATCCTCAATGTCGGAGCAAGAAGAACATGAACCATCTACCTCCGATCAAGAAGAGGAAGAAGTCCAAACTTCCACCACCCTAGGTAACTCAAACATTGTAGTTAAAATTAAAAATCATATAATATGTTTTGAGTGTAGGGAGCAAGGACACTACAAGAGTTAGTGTCTTAAAAGGGTGAAGAAGGCTCAACCGGCTCCAAAGGTCAAGAATGTTGGTGTCCCCACAATTAAAAGCAAGGAGCACGTGATTTGCTTCAAGTGCAATTAACGAGGCCATTACCAGAGTCAATGCTCAAAGGGGAAGAAAAAGACCCAAGAAGGAGCTACACATGTAGGGGGAGCCTCTAAGGTAAATCCCAAGGTAAAATTCAATAATGCACCTTCTTTAATTAATAGGCAAAAGCATGCTAGGAATTTTGTTGCTATTACTCATGAACAAAAGCATGCTAGAAATAGATTTTATTGTCTAGGTGCAAAATCTTATAACATTTCAAATAAGGAGAAATTTGGGATTAATGTCCCTAGAAAAATCTACCTAGGGAATCCATTAGGAAAGTAGAAGTCTATTTAGGCATTAACCCTAAGAAGGGTAGGCATATGCCTAAGAAATGGAACAATGTTTAAAGAATAGATAAAAAATAAAAAATTTGACAATTAGAGCTAGAAAATTAAGCCTTGAGGTCAAGGCTTGGGAAACTAGAAAAGACCATAGCAAAAATGCAAAATCAAATACAAGGGTTAAAGGATAAAAAATCTAGGTATAGGAGTCAAAATCTAGGGTTTAGGAAGCAAGGTCCACCTAAGGGAAAGTTTGTGACCAAAAAGACCTATCACAATGTTCTATTCGATTATGGAAATCAAGTTAGGTCTAGGAAAACCAAGGTCACTATGGAAGTCATCCCTAAGGTTGACTAAGGTAGGTGCTTAGTGGCTAGGGTTTCAAGGAAACCTAGGGAAGCCTTTAAGAGGGTTACAAGGGGAGTTACCCCTAGAGTTAACCTAGGTAAAACCCAAATGACCAAGGCTACCAAGCCTAGAAGGGTCATTAGGAGAGTATCTAGGGAAGTTATCCCTAAGGAATACCTAGTCAACCCAAGGAGCTTCAATAGGTATTGGATTCCTAAGAGTGTAATCAATTCACACTAGATAGGTTTAGGTGTGCAAACTTTAAATGGATGGATAGTTAACCTAACCATGGTAAAGGTGTCACTTTAAGTTATTTTTAAGGTTATGGATACCTTTTTTTTTTTTAACATCAGGTATCTGGTACGATTGCTCTCCCACTAGTCCTGATGGCCAGTCGCCCCGGCCCCACGGAAGTTTCCCAATGGCTGACGAGGGTAAATCAGGGTGACGGGTGGTCCGACGCGTCTGAACCCATGCTGCCCAGGAAGGTTGACCACGCTGCGACGAGGGAGCATCGAGCACTGCCACTTGCGCAGCGCACGCTGCCAGGGCGGAATCGACCCCTGGATGCGCAGAGGGGAGCCTCGCGCCGCTACCACCATGCCATTGCCCAGGGGGAAAGGTTATGGATACCTTGAAAATATGTTTGAGTGTTAAATCCTAAAAGAGTTTATGATGAGCCAATATTTTTTATGAATTATGAAACATCAATCAAATTGGCACATACATGGTTTAGAGGTCATAGTGTGTCATTTTGGGTTTTTGGCATACTTGGGGGCATAGTAGTAATATGGAAAAATGAGTTTAATAATAACAAATCTCAATTAATGTTAAAATTTAGATATTATATACCTTATATTTTCTTTTTCATGCTTGATTTGCCATGTAACATGTCATGACATCATATCTTCTTTCAATCATTTAATATGTCATGATATTACTTAGGATTAAGGTTAAATGTCATTTATACTTAGATTCCATTTTATGCCATGACATCATGATTATGAGTACATGTTTATCTATATTATAATTAATGTCATAATCATTCATGCATTAATAAAAATTGAGTTAAGGACAATTGGCATGACTTGAAGTCCCATGTATATGGGAATCAAGTAGTGTTGCCTTAGAAAAATGCATGAAACCCTAGATTGGATGAACAAAACCCATATCTCACATTACATTGACCTGTATGTGTATTGATACACCCTAGACACATGTGAGATGCTAGGATATGAGTTGAGTTAAAGGTGCATAGTTTTTGCTTCTAGATGAACAAAAACTCATCTATATCATGTGATGGATCATTAGGAAAGCTTATCTTCAAGCCATGTACATTGAATGCAAAGAACATGATCTAATATA
The DNA here is from genome assembly GCA_025175895.1 of Wurfbainia villosa. Classification (NCBI taxonomy): domain Eukaryota; kingdom Viridiplantae; phylum Streptophyta; class Magnoliopsida; order Zingiberales; family Zingiberaceae; genus Wurfbainia; species Wurfbainia villosa. The sequence continues at coordinate 72,786,790 of CM046000.1, read as the reverse complement.
ACATTTTAAAACAAAAATAAAATCATTTTGAAAAATCTTGGTGAAGTCTATCTTTTGATAGCAATCACCATTGATGACATTGAAACAAAGTGAGCTCAAACATTGAAGTTTTTCTTTTCATTTGAACTTTATATCAATTTAACTATTTTATGGGTAAATTATTTTTCACATATTTTTCACCCATTTGTATTGCTTATAAGTAATGTACGTATTAATTTTTATGATTTTTCAAAATATGGAGAATTACTTATGAATTTTTAAAATTCATTTCTGATAATTGAAAATCAGAATTTTCAGTTATTAGTCGACTGCCACTTGGTGGCGATGGTGATATACATATAATGATCATTGTTATTTGAGAGAGTCATTGTCATGTTTAGCCCATGTTTCAGCTATGTTAGGGTTCCCTAACTACTCCTAATGCTAGGATATGCTTTGGAAAGCATTAGAAGGGTGAAAATCCATTGGATATGGATTATGAGAGTTGTTAGGGTGATTTATCAATTTTAAGGTGTGGGGAAGTTTAATGTTGAACTTTGAACCTTATTTTTGATGGTTTAGTGTTCCTATTGGCATATGGACTTTCCAAGGACATTGTTGGTGCAATGGTCAAGGGGAAGCAAACTTTTAGGGGTAGGTATCAATCATGGGATGATGGATGTAATTTTTCTCATGAGGAGGAGAAATGGGAATTTGAGATACCCAATTTGGGAATTGGGAGAGTTTGTAGGATTGCCTCTCTTAAGTGATATGAGACTTATCACTAGGATGATTGTAAGAATCCTAGATGTTTTTGAACCAAGGGGAAGATTGTAAGATCTCATTGGGATATGAGACATTGACCTCTTTCGGGAGAACCTTTTTGATGTATGTCAAAATGGTGGAGAATTAATGGGAGAATGCTAGAATTAACAATTTGGTAAAAATTGGTAAGGGATATTGAGTTAGGTGTAACTCAAAGGTGTTTGGTTTTTGTCAAACATCAAAAAGGCTGAGATTGTTGGTGCAATCGGCTCAGGTCACGATTGACCAGACTCGAGTTGGATTAGAGTAGTGTTTTGATGTTTGATGTCTAACAAGTGTTGGGGAGATTGTTGGTGCAATCGACCCAGGTCATATTTGATGTTTGACGATGGTTTGACCATTGTCATGGGAGAAGTCTAAGTCTTGTGTACATGGCATGAAAAGTCCAAGCTTGAGTCTTGGCATGGAAAGACCAACATGGGTTGGAAAGGAAAGTTCAAGCTTGAGTCTTGGCATGGAAAGTCCAACATGGGTTGGCAAGGAATGTCCAAGCATGGGTCTTGGCAATTGGAAAGTCCAAGGGGAATATTGGCGGCGTAAAGTCCAAGGGTGGAGTCTTAGCAGCATAAGTCCAATGGTTGGTGGCGTAAAGTCCAAGCGAAGTCTTGGTAGCATAAGTTAAATGTGCCTTGGTAGTGTAGACCACATTAGCATGTCAATAGCTGATGGAAACACTTGAAGACTAGTGTATGGATGAACAAGTCAGGGATGACATGGAGGGATCCGATAGGCATGAGGCTGACAGAGGTCGCTAGTAGGCTTAGGTATAGGGTAAGGGTGGTCTAGCAAGTATGGGAGCACTATACTTGGGGTTAAAACCTCATGTTTAAGGTGTATCAGAAGACTGGGACTATGGTCAGTCGATTGATGTGAGTCGATCAGAGTTCGACTTTAGGGACATGGCCTAGCAATCGACTGCCAACATTGGGCAGTCGACTGATGGTCAGGTATTAAGGGCACAAAAGCTTCCTGAGTCGATTATTAGGGTTTGGCAATCGAGTGAATGCTCGATTAGTCTACTCATGGGCATGATCAGTCGACTGATGGTCTATCCGTTGGAACTTATCCGACATGGCTCATGCCGTTGTGAGACAACAACTACAGGAGCAGTCGACTGATGGTCCCGATCAATCGACTGCTAGGCGAAATTCCAATCTGAATGCAAGTTATAAAAGCAGCTCGTGGGGAGGATTTTTGGCATGGTTTCTTGAAATGATTTGGAGAGGATTTGCTACTGTAATCCAGACCTTCAAAGCTACTCTTCAAGCAATCAAAAGCTCTTGTAAAGTGATTTTTTTTACTCATATTGCATTTCATATTTGTATTTGATTGTATTTGCTTAGTATTACTATTGTAATCACTGTAAGAGGTTTCTCCACTTCCGACGTGTTGTCGAGAAGGAGTATTATTGTGTAGTGGTGTTGTTCGCATTGCTAGAGCTCGTTTGAGCTCGATCCGTGGAGTAGGAACCATTCGGTTTCGAAACATGTTATATTTGGTGTTGTGTTTGTGTGCTTGTATTCCTGTTATTGTTTTTATTATTATTCCACTGAGCACTAACTGAATTGTAGCAAGCACGTGATCTTAATCCATCGACAAGCAACGACGCTATTCAACCCCCTCTAGCGGGCATCGAGGTCCTAAAAATTGGTATCAGAGCAGGTCGCTCTTCATCGGATTCACTTCCGAGGGAGCATGCTAGAGGGAAGAAGATGGATCTTCAAGAAAGATTGGGTGACGACATCATTCCACCATCCTTCGACCGCGAAGATTTCCCTTATTGGAAAGGTAGAATGATGCACTTTCTTATGTGTGATGTTGACAATTGGATTAGTGTCGTAGTAGGTTTCGACACTCTAAAGGATGAAGAAGGAAGAAAACACAAGAAGAAGAATTGGAGCCAAGAACAACTCCGATACTACAACATCAATAATAAGGTAATGGTTATGCTACTTAATGTAATCCATAATGACATTTTGATCAAGATAGGGGATTGTAAAGATGCCATGGAGCTATGGAACAAATTGGCGAAACATTATGAAAACCCATCACTGGTCCAAGAAAAAAAGGAAGAAGAGGAATGCTAATCGGCTCAATTGAAGGAGACCAAAGAAGCAAGCACATCATCTATTAGGGAAATCGACCCATGGATGATGTGTTTTGATGTGTGTGGCAAAGTGTTTAAGGTAGGTTTATTATGGGTTTAATATGTGTGTTGAAGTCGTGCAAGACTTAGTAATTCACACATGGCGAAATCATTAGCAAGTCACCATCTCATGACTCGGTCCTTTAGTCGGTGAAGGATAGTATTGTGGAAGTCGTGCGCTTGGTGCATCCTAGGGACCGCCGGACTAGGAGCATTGAAGTGAAGTCAAAGGAAGTAGACTTCAGGGCGATACGCGGAGTATAACATTGCAAAATTGTGCGCTTGGTGATGGCATTGCTCGGAGGCTCGTTGGCTCCCATGTCCCCAAATTAAAATTTTCACTAATGAAAATTAATCCGGATGGGATGAGTTTCCTAAGCTCAACCAATTCATCGTCGTGCTAACGACTTAAGCGATCGCTTGAACAAACTAGTTGTTCAAGCAACAAAACTCTTCTAGTCGGTTAGCCGCGGAAGAGACGACGGACGGATCGCCGGTTTTTGTGTTTATCTTCGGGGTCAATGATTATACAAATACATATGGATGTAGACATGTATAATCAACACATACAAACATATTAATAAGAACATGCAAAGATCAATAATAAAACTTGTAAAACTTTTATACCTCTCGATCTTCTATCGTATGTCCTAACCTCCTTGTAGACTTCGTGTGGGCGAAGATCCTCCACAAGTTGAAGCTTCCTAGATCTTCTTCAATCAAAAGAAAGAAGAACTCTCCTTCCCTTCTTGCTTGAGCCAACCACCAAGCCACAAAGGCTTGATGGCGCCGGCCCCAAGAAAAGAGAGAACAAGATGGCCAACCAAGGAACCGAACAAGGGAACAATCCCTAGCTCCTTTGTGCCACCGGCCAAGAGGAAAAGAAGAGGAGAAGAGGAATAGGTTGAGCACCGACCAAGGTAGAGGGAAAAGAGATAGGAGCCAACAACACCTTAAGAAGAAGAAGAGCACCTCTCCTATAGTTGCCGCCCACCTTACCTTCCAAACCCTAGCCGCCCAACCAAACCCTAATCTCCTTAGGGTTTCTTGCCGCCCAAGCCAATGATAAGCAAAACCCTAATCTCCAAAAACCATTAACCTCCTTGACGCCCACCTTAAGCCCCCTTTTATAGAGTTAGGCTTAAGCCTTGTTTTAATCTCCACCATTGGTTCTAGGGATTTAATCTCAACCGTCGGATCTAGAGATTTAATCTCAACCGTCGGATTTTAGAGATTCAATCTCCGCCGTCGGATCTAGGGATTTAATCTCTACCGTCGGATCTAGAGATTTAATCTCAACCGTCGGATCTTAGATATTCAATCTCCACCGTCAGATCTAGGGATTTAATCTCTACCGTCGGATCTAGAGATTTAATCTCCACCGTCGGATCTAGGTATTTAATCTCAACCGTCGGATCTAGGGATTTAATCTCAACCGTCGGATCTAGAGATTTAATCTCCACCGTTGGATCTAGAGTTTTGTTTTCAATCATTGGATCTAGGCTTCATGAGGATTATATTAGGCTACGATAGTGACCATGAGGAGGAGTTGGATCTTGGCCACCCGATGGATCGGAACCACACAAACTTGATCCATCAATGATGTTCCATTCCACTAGAGGATCATCATTGAATTACCTCACCAACCCCCATAAATTAATATGGGCTCCATACATTATTTGTACATCCATCTCCCCGTGTTTAAGATATCGAATGTCCGTCAATTAATTGATTTACTGACTATCAATCAATTAATATCTAACTCCTCGAGTAGTACCACTCAACCTTATCATCATGTTGACTAAGTCAACCTGCAGGGTTTACATGATGAACCTTATGAGCTCCTCAAGGGGACATCATCAACCTAATATATAGGACACGATTTCCTCCTATAATTAACGGCACACCATGTAAATAATATCATTTCCCAACTTACCGGGCATATTGATTTAATCCATATAAATCTCACCCTTTGGTAAATCAAAGAAATAATTACTAAGTACATGTGCCCGTTATTATATCGGGATTAAGAGCATGTACAACATAATATCCGAGGTCCGATTCAATTATGTAGTCAGCAATAAATTGAATCACCTCTATGTCGGTCCTGCTCAATACACCTAAGTGTACTAGTGTAACTCTATGTTCAAGACAAAACAATACCAAGCTACACTACAACCATGCCAATGGTTTGTCCAAAACTATCTTGGTTGTGAGCCTCTACTTATATTCTACAAGGGACTGATAACATGATCTTCTGTGCCACACCAAGCACCATGTTATCTACAATGTAAAGTATTAGACAATATGCACACATATAATAAATATAAAGTGCAAACAATGATCATGTGATTCTTATTTCAAAATAAAAATGTTCATCCAAAAAGACCTAAGCTTTCAGTATACATTCCAACACTTGGTACATCCGAGGGAAGTGGTCAGACGAAGAGAACTTCAAGGTGAGGAGTGAGCGATTGTAACTCGGGATGGGGTATCTCTTAGGTGAACTTGGCCAAATGGCTAAGTGTCAGATGGGTTTTCCCGACATCAGTCGACTGCCATGATATGGTAATCATTTGCTCCAGTCGGGAAGACTCATTGGTGTTCGAGTCTTGTTTCTAATCGAGCGATCATTTCAAGGAATGGCATTGATCGCTAGTCGACTTCCAAGGGTTGGTAGTCGACTGATGTCGAGGGTTTTGGGCACAAAAGATTTGGTAGTTGAGTGATCTTATCGACCACTCGACTGTTGGCTCCATCAATCGACTAATGGAAAGATCAGTCATCTGATGTGGGAGCCATTGGTTAAAATCCAATGTGGATTAAGCCGTTACGAGGTCTATCCGTTGACTGATGGGCATGATCGGTCGACTGATGGTCTATCCGTTGGAACTTATCCGATGTGGCTCCTACCATTGTGAGACAATGGCTATAGGAGCAGTCGACTGATTGTCCCGATCAGTCGACTGTTAGGCAAAAATCCAGCCCGAATGTAGTTTATAAAAGAAGCTCGTGGGGAGGATTTTTGACATGGTTTCTTGAGACAATTTAGAGGGGATTTGCTGCTGCAATCCAGACCTACAAGGCTACTCTTTAAGCAACCAAAAGCAAGCAATCAAAAGCTCTTATAAAGTGATTTTCTTTACTTATATTGCATTTCATATTTGTATTTGATTGTATTTGCTTAGTATTACTATTATAATCACTGTAAGAGGTTTCTTTACCTCTGACGTGTTATCGAGAAGGAGTATTATTGTGTAGTGGTGTTGTTTGCATCGCTAGAGCTCGTTTGAGCTCGATCCGTGGAGTAGGAACCATTCGGTTCCGAACCACATTATCTTTGGTGTTGTGTTTGTGTGCTTGTATTCGTGTTCTTATTTATATTATTATTCCGCTGTGCACTAACTGAATCGTAGCAAGCACTCGATCGTAATCCATCGACAAGCGACGATGCTATTTACCCCCCCCCCCCTCTAGTGGGCACCGAGTTCCTAACAAACCAAGTAGGGGGGAAAGGAAAGGGGGAGGCAGAGTGCACAAAGAAATAGTGTTCTTTCCAGCCTTTATAAGTGGAAGGGACACCTGTGAGGAATTGAAAGTCTAATGAGGCTTGAAAATAAAATATACCTATTTTAGATGATTTTATTTTGAAAAATCAATGTAAAAGGAAGGCTGAGGGAGTAATTGATAAAAAGGAGTTGGTAAGGTAAAAGCCTAGTATAAATTGGAAGGAGTTGGGACTTAATTGGTTTAAGTGAATGGAAAAGTATTCTGATATTTCAAGAAAAAAGGGATGAAGGGGAAAGAATAAACCAACTTCTATTTATTCCAAGAAGAAGGCTTTGGTGCGTTTAGGAGGGTGATGAGGGTGTTCAGTCGAATTAGCTACGATGATATGATAATTGGAGGGGAGTTGTAGGCGAGAAGAAAGGGATTGACAATGTTCCCCTGTCATTTTGGAGCATGTGGAGGCAAACTAGGGTCGGGGGATTGAGGTAATAGGCTGCATTTTCTAGAAATTGCGGGACAATGAAGCTGGAAAGAGTTTTTGGCAGGATTGGAGGAGGAAGAAGTTTTTGTATTTATAGAAAGGAGGAAGGGTCAAATGGGTGGGAAATAACAACTTTTCCCATTGGATGTGGTGAAGTGGGGAGTGGGGGATGGAGTGACATAAGTTTGTTAGGGTGCAAATGTAGGATAGGTTAAGAATTTAGTCATCAATAGGGTAAGATGGGGGTATAATAGTTTCTGTTATAGGATAATTGGACGGGGTAATTTTTGAATAACAAATGATGTTTGGTGGTACAAAATTACTAGTAAGTGTTCCGTTTGGTTTGGCTGTTTAGGTAAATGAAGGGTATAGCGAAGGTGTTCCTTTTTTAGCAGCGTAATTAATGTATAAGGAGATTAATGTTCCTTATTTGAAGTAATATAGATATGCATGTATTTAAAAGGAAAAAGTAGATATCATGGACATGGATATTCATAGTATATACAACGTTGATTTGAAAATTGAAATATAAAGTCTTTGAAAATATTACAAAGATAGAAGTTTATTCCTCTGGATCAGTATCAGAGTCAGTCAGTAGGGCTTCATTGGGAATACTATTGTACATTTCTTCCAAGTCAAGCTCATGGTAAGGCGCACTAGGTAAGAAATATTTCTTCTCATTGGCCTGATGTAGGGCACCTTCGAATCCTTTTTGGAAGTATTTACTTAGTTGTTTGGAGAACCTTTTTAGGAGTCTAGTTTTCTCTCTAGCCCATCTTTTACCTTCTATCTCCTTTAAGTCAGATAGTGCTTGGTGAAGTTGGTTGGCTCTGATAAGTTGGTCGTGGGCAGTACTGGCTAACATATTGAAGTGTCGTTTCAGGATGTTGAATTTGAATTGGAACTCATCTAGGCTAGAGTAGATGGTTGCTTTCAGATTTAGGTGAGCATCTATCATATCCTCTAGAGGTTGAAACAGCTCGCCAAAATGGAGGTGTCAGTTGATTTCTTTTTGTTTCCACTAGGAGAGCTCAGATTTTTGGCGGGATATGGTTTGCTCTGATATCTTAAGTTGTTCCTGTAGTCGCCTGATGTGGGCTTCCTTTAAGTGTAAGTTTTTTCCATTTGCTGATATTTGGTCCTGATCAGCAGAAAATGATGCAACTTGGAGTTGTAGCCAGTTTATTTATTGTTGAAGCTTGTTCTCCCTAGTTGCTCGGTCGGGGGAGGAAGGGGGATCAGTCTGTATGCCCATATGGTGTATTGTTTCTGCAGAATCAGCCTGAATGCCTAGGGAAGATAGGGGATATACTGGGAGTGTAGTCACATGTGGTTGCGGCTCTGTAGCAGGGATGGAAGCCTGATTAAGCTGGTTCTTGTGGTCATCATACCATTGCTCAAAAGCTTAGAGCTTCAGAGCACTCTAAAAATTGGAGACATATATATGAGACAAACTATTAAGCATGTGAAATTAAGGCATTAAGTGAGAAACTTACTATTTGGAGACTTTCTTTTATCTCTTGAATAAATGTTGGAATATCAGCTCTTGGAGGGGACGTATGAGGAGGTTGTTGGGGAGGTGAAGCTGGTATGGGGGAAGGGTATCTGGTGGAGGGCTAGAGGAAGGAATTGAAGGAAGAGAAGCTGAAGATGACATAACGGAAAGAGTAGAAGGGAGGGGGCCAGGGTCGGAATCTGATACATCCTGTACCAGTAAGTCCAAAGGGGTGGAGGATGTAGGATCAAGGGTTGGATGGCTAATGGAAAGTAAGGGTTTTCGTGTTATACAAGGGAATAAATGTTGGTGCAACAATGCCCGAAGCATTTATGTATTTTGATGTTTGGATAATCATTTGTAGTTAGACATTAATTGTGATTTAATTGAGAATATGTTAAGTGACAGGGAAATCTAAGTATGAAGACTTGGTGAAGGAAAGTCCAAGTATAATCTTGGCAAGAGAAGTCCAAGGAAAGGTCTTGGCGACGTAAGTCCAAGCATGTAGTCTTGGCGGTGTAAAGTCCAAGCTAACCTTGGCAAAGGAAGACCAAAGGCAAGGTCTTAACAGTTTAAGTCCAAGCATGTAGTCTTGGCGGCATAAAGTCCAAGCGGTCCTTTGGCAAAAGAGAAACCCAAGACATGACAAAACCGAGGGAAGCTCTTGGAAGCAAGCGCAAGGATGGAGTCGTGGACTCAGAGGGATCCTGGAGGTGCAAGACTAAAGGAAGGGCAAGAAGGTTAAGTCTAGGTCTAGGGGGTTAATTCAAGTATGATTTATTCATACTTGAAGTGTATTAGTCAACTGGTGCTTTGTCCCAGTCGACTGCTCAGTAACTCGACTGAAGTTGGCTGAGTTATGTGCCCAACAGTCGACTGCTAGGGTTTGGCAGTCAACTGGTCCACCAACAGTCAACTGCTATACCCCAGCAGTCGACTGCTATAAGTGGACATCGGTACAGAAGGTTCTCCAGTCGAGTGATCACTTGGAGCACTCAACTGGTTACTCAATCAGTCGACTGATTAGCTTCCCTTTGGGTAGTGATGATCGTGAATTCGACTTGTCAGAAGGCATTGGATTGCTTCAGCTATAGCAGCAGTCGACTGATCGAGACCAACAGTCGACTGATCGAGGATCAACGAAAAAATCAGCCTCTTCTCTATAAAAAGAGGCCATGGGGTGCTTGAGGAGGCTAGTGTTTACATTCATACTCATACTCTCAAGCTCCCCAAGTGTTCTAAAGCTTTCTAAGTGATTTCTAACATCTTCTTCTCTAATTTCATTTCTATCATTTGTAAGAAGAGAGGTTCATTTGTAAAAAAAGGTTTCTCCACCTCAAAGGAGCTCTTAGTGAAGATTGGCTTGGGTTGATCCACCTTACAAATCACCGTGGAGTAGGAGCTTAATCTCCGAACCACATAAATTGTCTTTGTTAGCGCTTGTATTACCTTGTATTTGTTTATTTAGTATTTTTGTTTTTTGCTTCCACTAACCATTTGTTAGAAACAAAAAGAGGCAATTCACCCCCTCTAGCCTTCCAAAGATCCCCTACAAGTGGTATCAGAGCCCGGATCGTGTCGGAAGATCTAACCATCAACCGGAGCACAATGACTTTTCAAGAGGGGTATAGCACGGCGAGGCCTCCATTTTTTGATGACAATGACTTTGGATATTGGAAAGGTAGGATGGAATACTATCTTATGAACGATATTGAGAATTGATTTAGTGTTGTAGATGGATTTGAGAAGTCGGTCGACGAATTCGAAGTGTCAATACCAACAAAGGATTGGACAAGAGAGATGGCAAAGAAGGCGCAAGCAAATGCAAAAGCAACAACCACACTTCAATGTGGTCTATCAAAGGAGCAACTATCCAAAGTCAGCCCTTTCAACTCCGCAAATGAGCTTTGGGAGAAGCTCATTGAATTGAATGAAGGTTCAAAGGAGATGAGGAGAGCCAAGAGGGACCTTTTGATAGGCCAACTCCAAAGCTTCACCATGAAGACCAACGAGACCATGAGTCAAATGCATAGTTGCTTCAAGGAGGTAGTCAACGGACTACAAGTGATAGGTGAGAAGGTCGAAAACCGAGACCTTGTAAGGTATATGCTTTCCCTAGAACAACTCTATGGGCATCAATGGTAGATGTTTATAAAGTTTCTAGGGACCTCTCTTTAGTTAAATTAGATGAACTATTTTGTGAGTTTGAGTTGCATGAGCAAGCTAACACTTCATCAAAAGAGAAAGGTTTAGCTCTTTTTGTAGGTAAAAAGGAGAAGAAGAAGAAAGAAAAGAAGGAGGTCTCTTCTTCATCCGAATCTGAGGAGGAGCCATCTAGTAGTGATGAAGAGCTATCGACAAGTGAGGTGGCTCACTATGTGAAGAAGTTTGGTGGGAGGTCAAGTAAGCTCACCAAGAAGTATGTGAGGAGGATGTTCCAATTCTCAAAAGGTAAATCTTCTAGTAGTTCAAGTTTAAACACTAACATAATTTGTTATGGTTGTAACAAGAAAGGGCACATCAAGCCGAATTGCCCGGACCTAAAGAAGGAGGAGAAAGAAAATAAAAGAAGGAAAAGAAGGAGAAGAAGAAGAAGGAAGTCATGGTAGCACAAATATAAGATATACAAAGTGTAGAAGATTCCTCCGATGACGAAGAACTTTGCCACATCACAAGAAATGTGGCACTCATGGCCCTAGAAGATAGCTCAAGTGAGGAGTCATCATCATCCTCAAGAGACGAATCGTCCTCTAATGGCGATGAGGTAAAAGACTCCCCTAGGATAGAATTACTTTACAAAACCATTACATATCTTAAAAATGCATTAGATAAATTAAAATCTAGGATTAAGTTTTTAAAAGTAAAAATTAAATCAATTAAAAATGTAGAACTTTCTTGTGATGATGCATATTCACTTAGGAATGAAAATGATGAACTTAGAAAAGAAATAGGTGAACTAAGAGCATGTTTAGAAAAATTTACAAATGGTTGCAAATACCTAGATATGATTCTTAGGGATCAAAGGGCTATCTACAACAAGGCCGAAATAGGATATAAGCCTAAGGAGAAGGAAGTAGATTTCACCTCCCTAATTAGTAGAAAATCAACCATTAGGACCAAGGTTAGAAAGGCATGGGTTCCCAAAAGCTATGTAATTAGTGCTACCGATCCTAAGATTTGGGTGCCTAAGACTTATATTTTTCATGTTGTATAGGTAGAAAGATCAAGCTTGTTGATTGCTCAAAACATATGACCGGTGATGAGAACAAATTTTCCACAATCAACCACATTAGCAAGGGGACCGTGTCTTTTTGGAAATAGTGAAAGACTTAAAATTATAGGAAAAGGCACAATTTAGGTATCCCCAAATCTTGCTATTCATAAAGTATTGTTAGTTAAAAATATGAAATTCAACTTGCTTAGTGTAAGTCAATTATGTGATGTCAACTTTGATGTTCAATTTGACTCTTCTAAATGTTTTATAAGACATAAGAAATTAAATGATTGCATGTTGGTTGGATATAGGAAATCCAATATTTATTATGTTTATTTATTCTATGCTTCTAACATTTCCCCTAAGTGTCTTATGGAAAAATAAGAAGAAAGATGGCTATGGCATAGGAGGCTTGGGCACATCAACATGAAAAATATTGCCAAGAGAGCCAAGATGGAGCTAGTCAAGGGTTTGCCGAAAGTCAAGTATCTCAAGGACAAGATGTGTGATGCATGTCAAGAAGGAAAAAAAAATCAAAGTCATCACACAAGGGTAAAACCTTAATTAATATGTCTTTACCTTTAGAACTTTTGCATTTAGATTTATTTGATTGTCATAGAACTCCTTCTTTAAATGGTAGTAAATATTGCTTAGTTATAGTTGATGATTTTTCTAGATTTAAATGGGCATATTTTATGAAACATAAGGATGAAACCCTAGAAATAATCATAGGTTTTAGCAAAAGAGTAGAGAATGAAAGAAGTTCAAAATCAACCGGATTCATAGTGATCATGGTGGAGAATTTGAGATTTTTAATTTCTCAAAATTTTGCTTAGAACAAGGGTACAAGCATCAATTCTCTTATCCTAGAACACCCCAACAAAATGGGGTGGTGGAAAGGAGAAATCGTGCCCTACAAGAGACGGCTAAGACTGCTTAATGTATATTTATTTTCTAGCTACTTGTGGGCGAAAGCAGTTAATATCGCTTGATATATCCAAAATAGGGTTTTCATACATAGGTTTTTAGGAAAAACACCCTTTGAATTTTGGAATGACACAATTCCTACAATTCACTATTTTAAGGTCTTTGGATGCAAAGTCTACATCTTAAACACCAAAGACAATTTAGGTAAATTTGAATCGAAAGCGGATGAGGGAATCCTAGTTGGATACTCATCCACTAGTAGAGGGTATAGAGTTTATAACAAGAGAACTTAAAATGTTGAGGAATCCTCAAATGTTCAATTTGTTAGTAATATATGAGAGATGTCCTAAGGCAATCGCCTTATGTATGAACCATTTATATGATAAATGAAGATTCACTATTTGAGTATACATGTTTTATGTATTTGATTGGATCTTAAACTCATTTACTGAATGTCCACGATACGATTCACAGCATGAGAGAATTTGTGATTGGATCACAACTAGTGAGTATCTCTACATGTGTAATTGTGATGTATCGGAATTATCCCTAGTCGATGAATTGATGGATTTGGACACCATCAATTCTGTCAAGACTAGCACGAGGTATACTCCTTGGTGTATCCAAGCAGCTGATTCTCACTGGCTGGAGACATAGTGATGTCCGGAGTTGATCGTGGATGCTAGTTATGGTAACTAGTTCATTGGAGTGACCAGCCGTAAGACTTCATATGGTTCTCTGCATATATAGATATGTCAATGAAGTTCTTACTGTGGCTTAAGTGCGATGTTCCTTTGACTTGCGGTATTCAAGTAATCTTGATCATGGAGACTTATGCTTTGACATCTTAAGCAAACATCTCTAAGGAGATGTGGACCCGGGATGATTGGGTATAAGTCGAAGTGATCGAAGGTGTTTGAATAGCCTATAAAGGATTCACCACTCCTTGCGAGGAGATGTATACCCATGGCCTCTCGTCGGATTGTTACTAAAGTCTTTGGCCAAAGCAATACATGTTTAGAGTAAGGTACTCTTCGATACATGTGGAGTAACTAGAATCCGTAGGACGAGGAAATGATACTTGGGCTAGGTGTGACGTGAGTCGACCTAGTGGGATGACACAATAGACCATGTCCCAACCAAGTGGGTATAAGATGAGTGAAGGGAATGGGGCACGATTCATTCGAGCATTGAAGGGTTTGAAAATAGTTCGGATCAACGTTGATCTTTTCGGTTAATTGGGGATCATGATGTACTACTAGGTGCCACTCATGATCGTTCTATAATTAATGGTTAATTATAGACGGCCAACATAAACCGAGAACCTATTTGGTCACACGCACAACGAGTGTAATCCAAAGGATTTAAAACGAGCTTGAGAATGGGATTCTCAGACCGAGAGAAACTATGTTTGGTTGGACCAAACATAAAGCGAGCATGAAATTGTTTCAGTCGCAATGGAAGCATGGATGGGCAGTGTCTTATGAAGACATAATGGATGGACCAAAATGGTTTGGTTCTAATCCAATGGATAAGAATAAACCAAAGGGTTTGGTTTATTTTAAACGAATGAACCAAAAGTTGGTTCGGTTCGTTTTAACTTAAAATAAACCATCATGGTTTGGTTTATTTTAACTTATCTTAATGGAGCGGGTTAACGGGCTTTATGGATATGATCCATTAACCATTAAGAGAATTAGTTCTCTATAAAATAGGGATTAAACCCTAACCCTAAACCTAATCATAGAGTTGCCGCCCAACCCCTCCCTCTCCTATTCGGCGCCCAACTCCAAGCTGCTGCCGCCCAGCCCTAAGGTTCTCCAACCGGCGTCCAGAAGGTTGCTTCCTTCCTCCTCGCCGGCGTCGAGCTGCTGCCGGAAGAGTTCCGGTCATCCTCCTTAGGTTTGGCATCAAGGTGAGCACTTTGCTTCCTTGGTTTTGGCCGGCGCCTACTCCTCCACCAAGCTGTCCAGTTTTCTGGACAGCTTCTTCTCCTCTCGTCGGAGCGTCGTTTGGACGACGGTTAGTGCTCCGACAGCGGCTAACATACCGGGGATTTGATCTCCGGTAATCCTCTGAGGTGGAGGACGAAGGATTCGTCAATCGGTTGACGAATACCTCTCCGGAGAAGCAAGTCTTGAGGACTTGTTTTAGGTCCGAATTTGGATTCGGACCGTGATCATCTCTCGATCACGTCGTCTTCAACACGAGGCTAGTAACCCGTACGAAGACGAAGCTCGTGGCTTGGCGAAGTCATCCCGAGGAGCTCGGCGTGGATACGGATAGAGACGATTCTTACGAGAATCGTTCCGGTTGATGCCGTTCCCGCTACACGTCATACGGAAGGTATAACGTAGTTTAATTTCCTTTTATTGCAATTTTCATTTACGGTTATGTCTACACTTGTTGTAATAGCATGCGTGTGTTGTGTGTGTTGTAATAAATAGGAGTATTTATTATTTTTATTGCTTCCGCTGTGCTCATGTTTACGAAACATGATCGAACACACACACGCCGCGGTGCCGGAAACCCAACAGTGGTATCAGAGCCAGGTTGTGTTTCGACATAATCGTAAAATTGGTTTTGCGATAGTCATAATGTATTTCTGGAAGTTTTCTAAATTTTGGAAATTTAGAAGTATTTATGGAATTTTTCAATTTTGGAAAGTCTAGAAGTATTTATGGAAATCTTCCACTTTTGGAAAGTTGGAAGTATTTATGGAAATTGATATTTTCCATAAATAAAATATTTGATTAGATTCTGGAAATTTGTTTCCTAATTTAATCTTGATTTGATTTGGGAAATCAAATCTTTAAAATATTTTATTTCCATAAGTAGTTTTGAAGATTTAGGAAATTGGTTTCCTAAATAGACTTTCCTTAATCAAATAATTCCATGAATAAAATATGTGATTAGATTTGGAAATTTGTTTCCTAATTTAATTATGATTTGATTTGGAGAATCAAATCTTAAACATATTTTATTTCCATAAATAGTTATGACATATAAGGAAATATTGTACATGACATAATTGTATGACATGTAATTGCATTAGATGCATAACATAATGTCATGCTGTCGTGACATGTAGATGTATGCCATGTATGCCATGCCATGTAGATAATAGTTATTTGCATGCAAAGAGGATGAGACATAAAACCTTTAAACAATATTAAAGCCTACACCTTCCATTAATATGGTTTAACCAGAGTTCCGCTTGTTTGGGTTGTTGACTCTTCCAAGCCCGGCCAACCCAACATGTTCAAACCATGGAATAGTTTAATACTAATATGGTAAGAGTCAGAGGTCAATCGTTAGCTTTGGTTGTTGGACTCTCTCCAAGCTGGGCTAATTGGTTGAATGCGCTCTAACCATATTAAAACTATTCTTGATTAATGGGTTGGCTTTAACCTGGAGCATCGGCTTGTTGGACTCTCTCCAAGGTCGATGTCAAGGGAGGTGAAGTTGGGTGCTATGCATAAGATGCATACTTGTTAATGTGTTAACAACCCAATGTATGTGTGAACATTCAATTAGTTGATAGCACATTGTGATAGTTGCATATACGTGATATGCAATCGGTATAGATGATACCTACCGTCGTAGCTATGAATGGCTTGTTGGACTCTCTCCAAGGTTATTCATAACTATGATGGATATCAACCCATTCGGAGATGAACCTACAATCTCCCGAAGTGATTTTGAGGTTTTTGAAATTCGAAAAATGAATGGGATTTATAAATGTATATTGATGCATTTTAAATCGTTTTCTCATATATGCTCGTTTTGTATTTCTAGGTCAATAAATTGATCATGACATCTTTGAATTTGCGCACTATTTTGGATTCGAACAAACTGACTGGGCCTAACTTCCTGGACTGGCTTAGAAACCTGAGAATTGTTCTCAAGGCGGAAAAGCTTGCATATGTCCTTGAAGAGCCTCTTCCTGACCGTCCTAAGGATGATGCAACCTGCATCAAATGTTGGTCTATCGTAAGCATGTGCGATTCTCGGGCGAGTTGCATCATGCTAGCGGCGATGGTACCGAGCCGCAGGCGATGAGCATATGGATGCTAACACTATGGTCTTCCATCTTCATGAGTTGTTCGATGAGCAAGCGAGATCCGAAGGTTCGAGGTCTCTAGGCTCCTCTTCACCACGAAGATGCAAGAAGGTTCGCGTAGTACGCTTTGTGCTAAAGATGAACGTGTACATCGAGGGCTAGCTACCCTCGGTTTTGTGATGGATCATGAGTTAAGTATTGACTTAATTCTGCATTGTTTGCCCAAGAGTTTCTCGCAATTTGTGATGAACTATCGGATGAACAAATTGGAATCCACCATTCCCGAGATCCTCAATATGCTGAAGACTGTGGAGCCTTCTGTGAAGCATGAGGAGAAGGCGGTTCTGTTAGTTGATTCCTCAAAGAAAGGTTCTAAGAGGAAGGCAAAAGAACAGAAGAAAGGAAAGAAAAGGGCAAAGAAGGCGGAACCAGCGCAAAAGGGCACTTGCCATCACTGTGGCAAGGAAGGCCACTGGCGAAGAAACTGCAAGATTTATCTTGAGTCCATGAAGAAGAAGAAGGCATCCGATGCCCCATCCTCTTCAGGTATCTTCGTTATTGATTGTCATTCTATTTCCTTAGACACTTGTGTATTGGATACTGTGTGTAGCTCACATATATGTAATGACATACAGGGGCTAAGGAATAGAAGAAGACTTGTCAGAGGGGAGTCAAATTTGCGAGTTGGCAATGGAGCAAAGGTTGCTGCGGTCGCCATCGGAACTTATTTGCTGAAGCTCCCTAGTGGACTAGTCTTGGAACTGGACAATTGCTATTATGTTCCTTCTCTAATAAAGAACATTGTTTCTATTTCATGCTTAAATAGAAATGGTTTCCATTTAACGTTTAGTAACAATTGTTGTTATATAACTTTGAATGGCGTACTTTATGGAACTGGAACTTTGAGTAATGGCATTTATACGCTGACGATTCAAAGGACATCTTCAATATCGAAGCGAGCAACACGCGTGCTCGAAAGGATAATCACATAGACTCCTATATGTGGCATTGTCGTCTTGGCCATATAAGCAAGAAACGCATGTCCGAATTACACCGATGTGGAATTCTGGAATCGTTTGAATTGGATTCATACGATACATGCGAATCATGCTTAAAAGGCAAGATGACTAAGTTACCTTTTACGGGAAAAGGTGAACGAGTGGGAGAGTTACTAGGTTTAGTACATACTGATGTGTGTGGACCTATGTCAACTCAAGCATTAGGAGGCTATAGCTACTTCATTACCTTCACCGATGATCACTCACGGTTTGGGTATGTGTTCTTGATGAAACACAAGTCTGAAGCCTTTGAAAGGTTCAAAGAATTCAGAAATGAAGTAGAGAAACAACATGACAAAAGTATTAAAATACTTCGATCGGATCGAGGTGGTGAATACTTAAGTCAAGAGTTTCTTGATTATCTAAGAGACAATGGCATATTGTCTCAATGGACTCCGCCCTATACACCACAAAGATAATGGTGTATCCGAGAGGCGAATCGACCTTGTTGGACATGGTCAGTCAATGATGAATCATGCGACTCTTCCCAAGTCCTTTTGGGGTTATGCACTTGCATGTGTTTACTTGTTAAATGTAATGCCTACCAAGGTAGTCTCAACTACTCCATATGAGATATGGAATGGTAAGAAACCTCATGTATCTTACTTGAAGATATGGGGTTGTCTCGCTTATGTGAAGCTGATCAGACGTATAAACCGGATGCTAAGTCCGATAAATGTCTATTTATTGATACCCTAAGGAAACAAGGGTTACTAATTCTATCATCCTGTGGAACAAAAGGTGTTTGTTTCAAGGCATGCTGTGTTTCTAGAGAAAGAGTTTCTCTTGAAAGAAAACAGTGGGAGTGTCATCGAGCTTGAGGAGGCTCGAGATACTCAAATAGACATTGATGAGATACCTGGTGAAGCACAACAGCCGATAACTCATAGTGATGAGCAATCCTACCGACTATCAGAACACCACATCTTCAGAGATCCGCAGAACACGCAACATTCCCGAGAGATATGGATTTCTCGTAAGTGAATCGAACACGACGTGTTACTCATTGATGATGAGGAGCCTACCGCTTATGAAGAAGTGCCGACAAGTTCGTAGAAGGGATAAATGGCTTGATGCCATGAAGTCAAATGGATTCCATGTATGAAAACCAAGTTCGAACTTGGTTGACCCACCAAGGCATAAAGCCTATAGGGTGCAAGTGGGTTTTCAAGAAGAAAACCGACATGGATGGTAATGTGATTACCTATAAGGCTAGATTGGTGGCGAAAGGATATCGTCAAAAGCAAGGTGTTGATTATGACGAAACCTATTCACCTGTAGCTATGCTTAAATCCATTCGGATGCTCCTGGCCATAGCGGCTCATTATGATTATGAGATATGGCAGATGGATGTGAAAACAGCTTTCCTTAATGGAAACTTGCCGAGGACGGTATATGATACATCGAGGGTTTCACATCGCTTGATAAAACCAAGGTATGCAAATTGCGACGATCCATTTATGGATTGAAGCAAGCATCCAGAGTCGAATATCCGCTTTGATGAGACGATCAAAAAGTTTGATTTCACAAAATCCGCATTTAACCTTGTGTGTACAAGAAGGTTAGTGGAGTGCAATCGTGTTCTAGTATTGTATGTCGATGACATATTACTTATAGGAAACGATGTGTCAATCTTATTAAGGTTTGGTTATCCAAGACATTCTCCATGAAAGACTGGGAGAAGCAACCTACATCCTGGGATTAAGATCTATAGAGATAGATCGAAACGGTTGCTTGGTCTTTCGCAGTCTACATATATAGACCGAGTGCTAAAGAGGTTTAGCATGTCGGAATCCAAGAAAGGTTATCTACCCATCAGGCATGGGGTACACCTTTCGAAGACTATGTGTCCGCGCACAGAAGACGAGAGGATTTGCATGAGTAAGATTCCCTATGCATCCGCAATAGGATCTATCATGTATGCTATGTTATGTACGAGGCCCGATGTATCGTATGCTCGAGTGTCACGAGCAGATACTCACCGATCCAGAATGGATCATTGGTCATAAGACGATCCTAAGTACTTGAGAAGAACTAAGGATGTGTTCCTAATATATGGAGAAGGGGACATGGTGATACGCGGGTATACGGATGCCGCCTGCATGCATAAGGATGATTCCAGGTCTAGATACGTGTTCACCTTGAATGGGGGCGCAGTGAGTTGGAAAAGTTCCAAACAAGAGACTGTAGCGGATTCTACCACTGAGGCAGAATATATTGCAGCTTCGGAAGCAGCAAAGGAAGCGGTTTGGATCAAGAAGTTCGTTCATGAACTTGGTGTGATTCCGGCCATTGTCAAGCAATACCGGCTATCATGACAACAATGGAGCAATTGCAGCAAAGAAAGAGCCAAGGTCTCATCAACGATCCAAACATGTGCACGCTATCATCTTATCGAGAGATCATCAGGAACGAAATACAAATCGAGAAAATTCCTACCGAAAGGAACTTAGCGGATCCCTTGACTAGCATTACCTCAAAGTAAGTTTGAGGGTCATGTTAGAGCTTATGGTATCGATACCGTAGCGATTGGCATTAGGCCAAGTGGGAGTCTGTTAGTAATATATGAGAGATGTCCTAAGGCAATCGCCTTATGTATGAACCATTTATATGATAAATGAAGATTCACTATTCGAGTATACATGTTTAATGTATTTGATTGGATCTTAAACTCATTTATCAATGTCCACGATACTATTCTACAAAGATGAGAGAATTTGTGATTGATCACAACTAGTGAGTATCTCTACATGTGTAATTGTGATGTATCGAATTATCCCTAGTCGATGAATTGATGGATTCGACACCATCAATTCGCCGAGACTAGCACGAGGTATACCTTGGTGTATCCAAGCAAATTGATTCTCACCGGGCCGAGACATAGTGATGTCCGAGTTAATCGTGATGCTAGTTATGGTAATTCAGTTCATTGAGTGACCAGTAAGACTTCATATGGTTCTCTGCATATATAGATATGTCAATGAAGTTCTTCTTTGTGGCTTAAGTGCGATGTTCCTTTGACTTGCGGTATTCAAGTCATCTTGATCATGGAGACTTATGCTTTGACATCTTAAGCAAACATCTCTAAGGAGATGTGGACCCGGATGATTGGGTATAAGTCGAAGTGATCGAAGGTGTTTGAATAGCCTATAAAGGATTCACCACTCCTTGCGAGGAGATGTATACCCATGGCCTCTCGTCGGATTGTTACTAAAGTCTTTGGCCAAAGCAATACATGTTTAGAGTAAGGTACTCTTCGATACATGTGGAGTAACTAGAATCCGTAGGACGAGGAAATGATACTTGGGCTAGGTGTGACGTAGTCAGCCTAGTGGGGGCTGACACAATAGACCATGTCCTGAACCAAGTGGGTATAAGATGAGTGAAGGGAATGGGGCACGATTCATTCGAGCTACTGAAGGGTTTCAGAAATAGTTCTGGATCAACCGTTGATCTTTTCGGTTAATTGGGGATCATGATGTACTACTAGGTGCCACTCATGATCGTTCTATAATTAATGGTTAATTATAGACGGCCAACATAAACCGAGAACCTATTTGGTCACACGCACAACGAGTGTAATCCAAAGGATTTAAAACGAGCTTGAGAATGGGATTCTCAGACCGAGAGAAACTATGTTTGGTTGGACCAAACATAAAGCGAGCTTGAAATTGTTTCAGTCGCAATGGAAGCGTGGATGGGCAGTGTCTTATGAAGACATAATGGATGGACCAAAATGGTTTGGTTCTAATCCAATGGATAAGAATAAACCAAAGGGTTTGGTTTATTTTAAACGAATGAACCAAAAGTTGGTTCGGTTCGTTTTAACTTAAAATAAACCATCATGGTTTGGTTTATTTTAACTTATCTTAATGGAGCGGGTTAACGGGCTTTATGGATATGATCCATTAACCATTAAGAGAATTAGTTCTCTATAAAATAGGGATTAAACCCTAACCCTAAACCTAATCATAGAGTTGCCGCCCAACCCCTCCCTCTCCTATTCGGCGCCCAACTCCAAGCTGCTGCCGCCCAGCCCTAAGGTTCTCCAACCGGCGTCCAGAAGGTTGCTTCCTTCCTCCTCGCCGGCGTCGAGCTGCTGCCGGAAGAGTTCCGGTCATCCTCCTTAGGTTTGGCATCAAGGTGAGCACTTTGCTTCCTTGGTTTTGGCCGGCGCCTACTCCTCCACCAAGCTGTCCAGTTTTCTGGACAGCTTCTTCTCCTCTCGTCGGAGCGTCGTTTGGACGACGGTTAGTGCTCCGACAGCGGCTAACATACCGGGGATTTGATCTCCGGTAATCCTCTGAGGTGGAGGACGAAGGATTCGTCAATCGGTTGACGAATACCTCTCCGGAGAAGCAAGTCTTGAGGACTTGTTTTTAGGTCCGAATTTGGATTCGGACCGTGATCATCTCTCGATCACGTCGTCTTCAACACGAGGCTAGTAACCCATACGAAGACGAAGCTCGTGGCTTGGCGAAGTCATCCCGAGGAGCTCGGCGTGGATACGGATAGAGACGATTCTTACGAGAATCGTTCCGGTTGATGCCGTTCCCGCTACACGTCATACGGAAGGTATAACGTAGTTTAAATTTCCTTTTATTGCAATTTTAATTTACGGTTATGTCTACACTTGTTGTAAAAGCATGCGTGTGTTGTGTGTGTTGTAATAAATAGGAGTATTTATTATTTTTATTGCTTCCGCTGTGCTCATGTTTACGAAACATGATCGAACACACACACGCCGCGGTGCCGGAAACCCAACACAATTTGATGAAACCTCTACCACTTACCCCAGAAAATCCCCCATTGATAATGATATCAATGACAAAAATCAAAAGATTACCAAAAAATTTCAAGATTTGACCTTAGGGGGTAATGATCAAGTGGGAGGATTAGTGAGTAATAATCAAGGGGGAGCAAGAGGAGATTTCGATGATGAAAGAAAAATTGAGAATAACCAAGATCAAAATCAATTTAATACACCTCCTAGAACATTAAGGATTAATCAAAATCATCCTCTTGACCAAGTTGTAGGAGAATTATCTCAAGGTATTAGAACTAGGTCCTTCCATAGAGCTCCCTCTAGTCAAATAACTCTTATCTCCCAAATTGAGCTCAAATCAATCAATAATGCATTGCTTGATCCGGATTGGATCTTAGCAATGCAAGATGAATTGGCTCAATTTAAAAGGAGTCAAGTATGGGAGCTAGTTCCTAGACCCAATGATAGCACCATCATTACTAAAAGATGGGTCTTTAGGAACAAATTAGATGATCAAGGTAATATAACTAGGAATAAGGCAAGGTTAGTTGCAAGGGTCTTCAATCAAGTTGAAGGACTTGATTATGATGAAACTTATGCCCCAGTTGCTAGGTTAGAGTCCATTAGAATCCTTTTAAGATATACCTCTTACATGGGCTTTAAACGCCATCAAATAGATGTAAAATCGGCATTCCTAAATGGGTTCCATTAAGGAAAAGGTATATGTAGAACAACCTCCCAGGTTTGAGAATATAGACTATCCAAACCACGTATACAAGCTTAGAAAAGCTTTATACGGGTTAAAACAAGCTCCCCGAGCTTAGTATGAAAGATTGTCATCATTCTTAGTTTCTAAGGGGTTTAGAAGAGGTCAAGTAGATCAAACTCTCTTCATAAAGTCAAAATCAAAGGATATCTTTATAGCCCAAGTATATGTAGATGACATCATTTTTGAGTCAACAAATGATGAACTCCTTCAAGATTTTATCAAAAATATAGAGAATGAGTTTGAAATGAGTTTAGTTGGAGAACTAAATTTCTTCCTAGTTTTACAAGTCAAATAAACAAATGAAGGAATTTATGTATACCAAACCAAATATGCCAAAGAAATGATCAAGAAATTTGGTTTGGAAAATGCTAAGGTAGTTTTAACTCCTATGGCAACCAACACAAAAATAGATAATGATCAAGAAGGTAAAATAATTGACCCAAAACTTTATAAAAGCATGATTGGTATCCTTCTATACCTAACCGCTAGTAGACCCGATATCTTATTTGTGGTAGGTATGTGTGCAAGATATCAATCTTGTGCCAAAGAGTCCCATTTAGTAGTCGTTAAAAGAATTTTAGGATATATCAAAGGCACACTAAATATAGGACTTTGGTACCCTAGGACAAAATCTTTTGATTTAGTTGGGTACACCGATTCCAACTATGCGGGTTGCAAGTTGAATAGGAAGAGTACTAGTGATGGATGCCAATTTCTTGGATCCTCCTTAGTTTGTTGGAGTAGTAGAAAGCAACCTTATGTTGCTTTGTCCACCACCAAAGCTGAATATGTGGCTATGGGTGGTTGTGTGGCTCAATTACTTTGGATGAGACACACTCTAGAGAACTATGAGCTACACTACTCCAATGTCAAGGTTTATTGTGATAATGTGAGTACCATAAATTTAACCAAAAATCTGGTACATCACTCTAGGACTAAGCACATTGAAGTGAAGCATTACTTCATTAGAGATCATGTCGCTAAGGGGGACATTGAACTAAATTACATAGAATCCAAGTTCAACCTAGCCGACATCTTCACCAAGGCTCTCCCCGTAGCGGAATTTTCATCACTTAGGAGAGAACTTGGAATGTGCTTAGTAGAATAGAGGGTTAGTTTTGCATGATCCTATAGAAACCAGAGGATTTATACCTCTAAGCATCTCACAAAAGACCTAAGAAACCATGAATTTTGTATTGAGCCACTTAGACAATATGTGAGATGTTAGGAAGATGCATTTGGTTCATCATGCTTGTTATGATGCATTACTATGAACCAAAATGTCATCTAGAGACATTAATCCTTCATTAGACCAATCATTGGGAAGGCTTATGTACAATTGATGTGCATATGGTTCTAAGAACATGATTGGAAATGTCAAACAAAATATATTTTAAACTTTTTTTATTATGTTTTGAAAAAACAATTTTCACTTGACAAGCAAAAGTGGCACAAAGTATTGAAAATTCATTAAGGCTTTTGCTAGTTTTCAAAATTGTATCATTTTCGAAAATTGGAAAACATATATTTTTTAAATTTTTTTTTCCCTGATAGAAAATAGTTTCAGAAATGTGTCCACAAAATTTTGTGATTTTTTTATGTTTCTTAAATTTTTGGCACATTTCTAAAATTAGGCTGAAAAGGCAGAAATTAGTGTTTCAGGATGAGCAGTCGATTGATTCATGATCAGTCAATTGCCACACTATATTTCTGTAGTTTCAATCCTGTTCTATCATCTTAAGTGTAATCCTAAATGTCCTAACTCTATGGTATAATAATACAAGTTAATAAGAGGGTATAAGACTATTTGATGCATTGATTTAGGGGGAGTTCTATGATACATTAACCTTTCATTCCCTAAGTCTATATCATGTTTATTGTTGGTGCAAAGTTAGGACATATTTTCATATTATGCTTTTCTCAACATGTTGTTTACACATCATGAAACATATCTTTGATTAAGGGGGAGCTTTATTTCTATCTTATACCTTAGTTCAAAACATACCTAAACTTTCCTCATGCATAACTTAATTTCTTTTAGACCTTCTCTTTTTGATGTATGTCAAAGGGGGAGAAGGGAAATTTAAGTTAGAATTCATATTGATATATGATGTTTAATGTTTGTTTCTGAGCATATTTCAAGACCTAACTTAAATGATTGTCAAACATCAAAAAGGGGGAGATTATTGATGCAACAATACCTCAAGCATTTATGTGTTTTGATGTTTGGATAATCATTTGTAGTTAGGCATTAATTGTGATTTAATTGAGAATGTGTTAAATGACAGGGAAATTCAAGTATGAAGACTTGGTGAAAGAATGTCCAAGTATGATCTTGGCAAGAGAAGTCCAAGGAAAGGTCTTGGCGGCGTAAGTCCAAGCATGTAGTCTTGGCGGCGTAAAGTCCAAGCGGACCTTGGCAAAGGAAGACCAAAGACAAGGTCTTGGCAGCGTAAGTCCAAGCATGTAGTCTTGGCGGCATAAAGTCCAAGCGGACCTTTGGCAAAAGAGAAACCCAAGACATGTCGAAACCGAGGGAAGCTCTTGGAAGCAAGCGCAAGGATGAAGGATTTGCGAACTTGGAGGGATCCTAGAGGCGCAAGGTTAAAGGAAGAGCTAGAAGGTTAAGTCTAGGTCTAGGGGGTTAATTCAAGTATGATTTATTCATACTTGAAGTGTATCAGTCGACTGGTGCTTCATCCCAGTCGACTGCTCAGTCACTCGATTGAAGTTGGTTGAGTTATGTAGCCAACAGTCGACTGCTAGGGTTTGGCTGTCGACTAGTCCACCATCAGTCGATTGCTATACCCCAGCAGTCGACTACTATAAGTCAATGTTCTCCAGTCGAGTGATCGCTTGGAGCACTCGACTGGTTACTTAATTAGTCGATTGATGATATGATCAATCGACTGATCAGCTTCCCATTGGATAGTGGTGATCATGAATCCGGCTTATCAGAAGTCGTTGGATTGCTTCGACTAAAACAACAGTCGACTGATGGAGACCATCAGTTGACTGATCGAGGCTCAACGGGAAAATCAGCCTCTTCTCTATAAAAAGAGGTCATGGGGTGCTTGAGGAAGCTAGTGCTTACATTCATACTCATACTCTCAAGCTCTCCAAGTGTTTTAAAGCTTTCTAAGTGATTTCTAACCTCTTCTTTATAGGGGATTGTTGGAACGCTAGAGGGAGGTGAATAGCGTCGAGCTAGTGCGTGATGGAATTCTTTCGCGTGTTTGTCTACAAATTTCGTTAGCGCAGCAGAATATAGATAATAATAACAATAATGAAATATACAATTACACAAGAACACAAGAATATAACGTAGTTCGGAACCGAATGGTTCCTACTCCACGGATCGAGCTCTAGAGAGCTCTAGCGATACCACAAACACCACTAAGCAATAAACTCCTTCTCGACAACACATCAGAGGTGGAGAAACCTCTTACAATAGTTTACAATAATAAACTAAATACAACAAGCAATTATAATGAAATACAATGTAATACAAGTAAAGAAAACACTTTACGAATGCCTTTGGATTGCTTGCTTTTGGTTGCTTGAAGAATGGCCTTGGAGACCCTGATTTGCAGCAAAAAATCACCCCAAGGATGCTCAAGAACCAGTTCCTTTTTTCTTCTTCACGAGCTCCATTTAAAGCTTTAACCTATACTAGAAAATGTCAATCAATCGGCTGCTCGGGACCATCAGTCAACTGATGCCACTCTTGTCGTGAGACAACGACTGGATCCACGCTGGAAAGATCCAACGGATCCATCATCAGTCGACTGATTATGACCATTAGTCGACTAATCAAGCCATCACTCGACTGCTGACCGCAGCGGTCGAGTGAGACTCAATTCTGTGCTCCAAAACCTGAGCACTAGTCGACATATCACACGATCAGTCGACTGCTCGGCCGATCAGTCGACTGCCTTCCTCTGGCAGTCGACTGCTAGGCCAATTCCCACAGTCAAACCCTAGTTGACTCACACCAGTCAACTTCCATATGGCACCAGTCGACTAACACACCTCAAAAATGAGGTTTTAGCCCAAGTATGGTTCCCTCATACTTGCTAGACCACCCTTAGCCTAGACCTAAGCCTTTTAGCCACCTCCATCAGCCTCATGCCTCTTGGATCTTTCCAAGTCATCCATGACTTGTTCATCCATCGCGCTAGCCTTCAGGTGCTTCCATCGGCTATGTCATGCTAACGGTGTCTACACCGCCAAGGCACATTGGACTTACGCTGCTAAGACTCCGCTTGGACTTTATGCCGCCAACCATTGGACTTATGCTGCCAAGACTCCCACTTGGACTTTTCGCCACCAATATCAAACCCCTTAGACTTCTCAAATGCCAAGACTCAAGCTTGGACTTTCCTTGCCAACACTTGTTGGACTTTCCATGCCAAGACCCATGCTTAGACTTTTCCTTGCCAAGACCCATGCTTGGACTTTACATGCCAAGTACTCAAGACTTGGACTTTCCCAAATGTCAAGTGTCCCACTTGGACTTTTCCAAATGTCAAGTGTCCCACTTGGACTTTCCATGCCAAGTACCCAAGACTTGGACTTTCCCATGACAATCACATTGTCATATATTTTTGTAGAAAATCAAAACATCTCTTGAGTTAAGCTCGAGTCCTGGTCAATTGTGACCTGGGCCAATTGCACCAACAATCTCCCCCTTTTTGATGTTTGACAAAAACAAAATAAACCATTGAGTTAGATCATCTAACTCAAACCAATCATCCCCATCAATTTTCCCAATCGATGTCATTCTCTCAATAAGTTCTCCCCAAAACATTCTCTCCCTTTTTTACTAACATCAAAAAGGTTATCTCTCCAAGGAGGTCAATGTCTCATGTCCCAATGAGATCTTATAATCTCCCCCTTGATCCAAAAATACCTAGGATGCCTACCATCTTCTTAGTGATAAGTCTCATATCCCTCAAGAGAGACAATCCTATACACTCTCCCAATTTCCATATTGGGTATCTCAAAATCCCATTTTCCCTCCTCATGAGGAAAAATATCATTAATCATCACATGATGGATACCTCCCCCTAAAGGCATGCTCCCCCTTGACCATTGCACCAACAATGTCCTTGGGAAGTCTCTAAGCTAATAGGAACTCTAAACCATCAAAAATAATATTAAAAGTCCAAACATAAACTTTCCTACCCTTAAATTTGATACATCGACCTAACACCTCTCCTAATCCATATCCAATGGATTTTCACCCTTTAAAATGCTTTCCAAAGCATATCCTAGGGTTAGAATTGGTTAGGGACCTTAACCGTAACTGAACACGGGGTAAACATACCTTGTTTTCCCGAAATCAGCATTGGTAGTCGACTCTCTCAGCTATCAGTCGACTGCCACCCACATCAGTCGACTGCCATCAAGGGTAGTCGATTGTTAACTGAAATTTCAGAATTTCAGTTATCAAAAATAAAATTCAAAAAATCATAAATAATTATACATAATTCAAAAAAATCATAAAAATTCATACGTATAATACTTATGACCAATACAATGGGTGAAAAATGTTTGAAAATTATTTTACCCATAAAATAATGAGTTTGATACAAAATCCAAAAGTGAATAAAAACTTCAAAGTCTTAGCTCACTTTGTATCAATCTCATCAATGGGGATTGCTATCAAAAGATAGACTTCACCAAGGTTTTTCAAAAAGATTTTAAAATGTTTTCAAAACCTTATTTTGGATCATATTCCTCGGGCTCAATGTACATGACTTGTACACAAGTTTTCCCAATGATCCACCAGTAATATAAGATCAGTTTTAGTTCATCTAGTTGCAAAAACTATGCACCTTGAACTTAACTCATATCCTAGCATCTCACATGTATCTAGGGTGTATAAATACACATACATGTCAATGTGATGTGAGATGTGAGTTTTGTTCATCCTAATCTAGGGTTTCATGCATTCTCTAAGGCAACACTACTTGTTTCCCTTATAAATGGGACTCCAAGTCATGCCAAAATCCTTAAATCAATTTTCATTAATTTAAATGCATGAACTATGATCATGGCATAGATGATAGCATAACCAATGATCATGATGTCATGACATATGATACAATTTAAACATACATGACATTTAATCTAACCCTAAACATGATCATGACATTTTAAATGATTAAAAATAGATATGATGTCATGACATGTTATATGGCAATCAAGACATGGCAAATAAAGAGTCTAGGTATAATAATACCTAAATTTTAATATTAATTGTCATTTGATATTATTAAGTGTATTTTGCCATATTGTCACTTTTCTCCCTAGTGTGCCAAAAACCCAAAATGGCACACTATGACCTCTAAACCTAAATTGTGTCAATTCAATTGATTTTTCATCATCCCAAAAATATGTTGGTACATCCTAAAATCTTTTAGGATTAAGAATCAAACCTATTTCTAAGGTATCCATAACCTTGAAAATTACCTAAAATGTCAACTTTGCTATGGTTGAGTTAACTACCCATTCAATCAAGGTTGACACGACCTAACCCATCTAGCATGAGTCAATCACGCTCCTAGGAACCCAAAATCTATTTGAGCTCATAGGTTTACTAGGTATTCCTTAGGGATAACCTCCCTAGATACCTTCCTAATGACCTTTCTAGGCTTGTTAGCCTTGGTCATTGTGGTCTTACCTAGGTTGACTCAAGGAGTAACTCCCCTTGCAACCTTCTTAGTGGCTACCCTAGGTTTCCTTGAAATCCTAGCCACTAGACACACACCATGGTCAACTCTAGGGATGACCTCCCTATTGACCTTGGTCTTCCTAGACCTAGTTTGTGTTCCATAATCAAATGGAATACTATGATAAGCCACCTTAGGCTTAGGTTTGTGACCCAAACCCTTCTTGCCCTTGGTTGACTTTTCTCTCTTTGGCCCTAGGTGTTGACTTTGAGTCCTAGACCCTTGACTTTGACCATTTGACCCTTGAAATTGATTTTGCATCTTCTCGAGGGTCTTTTCTAATTTTTCAAGCCTTGACCTCAAGGCTTGGTTCTCAATCTCTAATTGCCCAATTTTAGAATTTTGATTTTGTCTTTGGGCAATGTTCTTCCTAGGCATATGCCTAGCCCATTTAGGATTATACCCTAGGTTCTCTTGCACCTTTCTAATTGTCTCCCTAGGTAGAATTGATCTAGAATTATTTGACCTAGATTTGTCCTTAGATAAAATATTTTTAGGGACATTAGTCCCAAATTTCTCCTTATTTATTAAGTGGACATTCTTAGCACCTAAACAAAAATATTTGTAATTCCTAACATGCTTTTCATGAATAATTGCAAGATTACTTAAGTTATTTCTAGCATGCTTTTTGACATTAAAACTAGAAGGAGCATTATTGAAATGATATACCTTAGGGTTTGCCTTAGTGGCTCCCCCTACTTGTGATGCTTCCCTTTGCCCTTTCTTCTCCCCCTTCGGGCATTGACTCCAGTAGTGTCCCGGTTGTCGGCATTTGAAGCAAATGACTTGCTCTTTGCTTTTGATATTTGGGGAATCGGCATCCTTGATCTTTGGCGTCGGTGGAGCTTTCTTGATCCTTTTAGGACACTTACTCTTGTAGTGTCCTTGCTCCCTACACTCAAAGCATATAATATGAATTTTATTATTATTTGAAATGCTCGAGTTACCTAGGGTGGTGGTGGCTGGATTTTGAGCTTCTTCATCTTGACCGGATGTTGAAGGCTCTTCCTCATGCTCCAACATGGAAGGTGGTCGAACTTCCTCCCCCTCAATCGTAGAGGTGGAGGTCTCCTCTAATTCTACTTCCTCTTCTTCCTTGGATGTTGATGGTCTCTCAACCTCAAAGTCCTCACTTCCTTGTGAGGATGATGTACTTGCCTCTTCGGTCCCTTCATCTTGGACCGGTGATGGACTTTCATGGAGCTTGGCCACTTGGCTCCATAGCTCCTTAGCATCTATATAATTACCTAACATACACAAGATATTGTTAGGTATTAAATCAACCAAAAACTTTATTACCTTAGTGTTTTTCTCGAAGGCTTGGATTTGCTCTTCGGTCCATCTCTTCTTTTTGAGGATGCCACCTTTTTGTCCTCTTGGATATTCAAATCCATCCATTAAAATGGACCATTCTTCGAAGTCCCTCATCATTAGGAAGTCTTCGATCCTTGCCTTCCATTGTCTAAACCCTTCTTGTTCATAGAAGGTATAATGGATAGGTGTGTTGATATCTCAACCTAGTTGCTCTTGAACTTCCATCTTCACCCTCTAGCGTGCTCCCTTAGTTGTTAAACTTGAAGAGCGGCCTCGCTCCGATACCACTTGTAGGGGATAGTTGGAAAGCCAGAGGGGTGTGAATAGTGTCGAGCTATTGCGTGATGGAATTCTTTCGTGTGTTCATCTACAAACTTTGTTAGCGCAACGGAATATAGATAATAATAACAATAATGAAATAGACAATCACACAAGAACACAAGAATATAATGTGGTTCGGAACCGAATGGTTCCTACTCCACGGATCGAGCTCTAAAGAGCTCTAGAGATGCGACAAACACCACTAAGCAATAAACTCTTTCTCAACAACACGTCGGAGGTAGAGAAATCTCTTACAACAATTTACAACAATAAACTAAATACAACAAGCAATTATAATGAAATGCAATGCAATACAAGTAAAGAAAACACTTTACGAATGCCTTTGGATTGTTTGCTTTTGGTTGCTTGAAAAATGGCCTTGGAGACCCTGATTTGCAACAACAAATCACCCCAAGGATGCTCAAGAATCGGTTCCTTTTTTTTCCTTCACGAGCTCCATTTAAAGCTTCAACCTGTACTGGAAAATGCCGATCAGTCAACTGCTCAGGACCATCAATCGACTGATGCCACTGTTGTCATGAGACAACGGCTAGATCCACACTGGAAAGATCCAACGGATCCATCATCAGTCGACTGATTATGACCATCAGTCGATTGATCAAGCCATCACTCGACCGACCCGACCGCGGTGAGAGTGAACTCCATCTCGTGCTCTAAAACTCGAGCACCGGTCGATCACATGATCGATCGGCTGAGCTGATCGATCATTGCCTTCCTCTGGCAGTCGACTTCTAGGCTAATTCCCACAGTCAAACCTAGTTGACTCACACCAGTCGACTGGCACACCTCAAACATGAGGTTTTAGCCCAAGTATGGTTCCCCCATACTTATTAGACCACCCTTAGCCTAGAACTAAGCCTTCTAGCCACCTCCATCAGCCTCACGCCTCTCGGATCCCTCCAAGTCATCCATGACTTGTTCATCCATCGCGCTAGCCTTTAGGTGCTTCTATCGGCTATGTCATGCTAACGGTGTCTACACCGCCAAGGCACATTGGACTTACGCCGCCAAGACTCCGCTTGGACTTTACGCCGCCAACCATTGGACTTATGCTTCCAAGACTCCCGCTTGGACTTTACGCCGCCAATATCAAACCTCTTGGACTTCTCAAATGCCAAGACTCAAGCTTGGACTTTCCTTGCCAACACATGTTGGACTTTCCATGCCAATACCCATGCTTGGACTTTTCCTTGCCAAGACCCATGCTTGGACTTTACATGCCAAGTACTCAAGACTTGGACTTTCCCAAATGCCAAGTGTCCCTCTTGGACTTTCCCAAATGCCAAGTGTCCCACTTGGACTTTCCATTCCAAGTACCCAAGACTTGGACTTTCCCATGACAATCACATTGTCATATGTTTTTGTCGAACATCAAAACATCTCTCGAGTCAAGCTCGAGTCCTGGTCAATCGTGACCTGAGCCGATTGCACCAACATTCTTCTCTAATTTCATTTCTATAATTTGTAAGAAGAGAGGTTCATTTGTAAAGAAGGCTTCTCCACCTCAAAGGAGCTCTTAGTGAAGATTGGCTTGGGTTGATCACCTTACGGATCATCGTGGAGTAGGAGCTTAATCTCTAAACTACGTAAATTTTCTTTGTTAGCACTTGTATTACCTTGTCTTTGTTTCTTTAATATTTTTGTTTTTTGCTTATGCTAACCATTTTGTGTAGAAAAAAAAGAGGCTATTCACCCCCCTCTATCCTTCCAAAGATCGTCTACAATAAAGTGATCAGGGGATAATCGTCTGCTTAAGAGGAAGAGGGCGAGGAGGAAATGTCAATGGGTTCGATGGGGGTATCAAAGGGAGGACTGGGTGTAGGTGAATTATAGGATGGAAGAGGATTCAAGGAGGGAACAGTGGAAATAGGATCGGAGGAAAATGCAGGAACGATGAAGGGGGATTGGATTTGTTTGAGGAGGACTAGTGATGTTAAGGAATATTTAGGGGGGGGGGGGGGTTGATCTGGGTCATCTGAAGTGATAATGGGGACCTGTGTTAATATGGGAGAAACTTGTTCCAAAGAAATATGTCATGCTGCTAGGAATGGTGAACATATTGGTTATAAGTAAATAAAGGTTGAGTAGACATTGCTTACTGAGGTAAGGAGTTCAAGGGTGGAGGATGATGTAGTATATAACCTTTTTCTTTTCTTCTGCTTGAGGGTCAAGGTCTTAGCAATGGTTGTGCCCATCATGTCTTCTGTAAGGATAAAAGGTGA
Source organism: Wurfbainia villosa (assembly GCA_025175895.1). Lineage (NCBI taxonomy): Eukaryota > Viridiplantae > Streptophyta > Magnoliopsida > Zingiberales > Zingiberaceae > Wurfbainia > Wurfbainia villosa. The sequence goes on along the minus strand of CM046000.1, from coordinate 72,752,943 downwards.
TTAGGAATTATCAAGGCAGTAAGAATGTAAAATCTGATAGTAACAGTTCAATTTTTGGCATGGAGTGGCAATGTTAAGGGGTTGTGCAGGTTTTTAATTCGGGGAGTTTTTGATACATAGTGCTGGGAAAATATGATAGAAAAACATTATATGTTGCTAGTTTATAGGCTGTGGAGTAGAATGGAAGTATTTTCTATAAAGACAATTACTGTATAAAAAAATAAAGGGAGAAGGGAAGCTTACCAATGGGACGAACGTCCAATGAAGGAATGGGAGATAGCCTGTAATAGGATAAGATGGGCTCCTTTATGAGCTCTATGATGCTGAAATATTTGTTCTTCAACTTAGCTTCGACAGAGGGGAAGTCAATATTGGTCTTAATGATTTTTGGGTCGGGGAGATCTGGAAGGGCAGTTTTCCAGCGAGAGGAAAAGGGTAGAAAAGGATCTGTAGCAATAAAGAAATAGAGCTCTTTCCATCCTTTATTGGAAGAGGGTATGTCAGTTAGGAACTGGTAGCCTTGATGGTGTAGGGGATCGATGTGGTTGTGTTGGCCGGCTAGAGGGAGATGAATAGCCCTCAATCGTTCGATCGTGAAATTCATTCGTTCTCGTTGGGTTGCTTTCCTACAATTGTCGTTAGCGCAGTGGAAACAATAGAAACAATAATAATACTAACAACAATACTAGCATACGCAAACACACATGATATACATGGTTCGGAACTGAATGGTTCCTACTCCACGGGCGAGCTCATCGAGCTCTAGTTATGCGCACGACACTAACTAAACCACTCCTTCTTGACAACACGTCGGAGGTGGATAAACCTCTCACAAGCAATTACACTAAGTAATGAAATACAAGCAATAGAAAGACAAATACGAAATACACGTAAAGAACACTTTACAACGGTTACTTTGAACCCTTTGCTTGTAGCTTGCTTTGGATGGCTCTTGAAGGACTGGAATGCAGCAGCAATCCCCCTCCAATAGCTTCCTTAAAGTCTTGGAAAAATCCTCCCACTTGAGCTCCATTTATAACCTGCATCAAGGTGTTTTTGCGCCCAACAGTTGACTGCCAAAAGGCCCCAGTCGACTGCCCCTGTAGCCGTTGTCTCACAACGGTCAGATCCATGTTGGATAAGTTTCAACGGATCACCTACTAGTCGACTGATGATGCCCATCAGTCGAATGGTGACCTAGTAGTCGACTGCCCAGTCTACTATGGAGCGTTCTGTGCTCGCGACATTCCCATCAGTCGATTGCCATCCCTCGGCAGTCGACTATTGTCGACATCAGTCGATTGCCCATCCATGGCAGTCGAATGCCAGCCACAAAACTATAGTCTAACACCAGTCGAACCCTAGTCGACTTGGATCAGTCGAACCGACACCTATGCCAATCGACTGCTGTCGAGCAAAATCTCAAACACCAAGTTGTTTGAGCATCCGACCATCGGGTAAACCCTCAAACATCAAGTTTGAGCATCCGACACTCAGTCTTAGCCACTTGGCCAAGTCCACCTTATCCCTCATGGAGTTCTCCGCCGAAGCTCTCTTCCCTCGGCCTACGTCCCTCGGATGCGCCAAGCGCACGACTTCGTAATGCCATCCTTCACGTCTTATGCCCTCGAAGTATGCTTCCCTTGGGCCTCACTCCATTTGCTCCCCATCCGGCGGTCCCTCGGATGCACCAAGAGCACGGCTTCGCAATGTCATCCTTCACCGACTCAAGGACCCCGAGCCTAGTGAACATACTAAGTCCTCAAGACTTCCCACATGCACCAAGCGCATGGCTTCGCAATGCATTTCTCACCAAGCCCCATGCTTGGATTTTCCATGTCAACTCCATGTTGGACTTTCCCACACCAAGCTCCATGCTTGGATTTTCCATGCCAACACCATGTTGGACTTTCCCATGACAATCCCATGTCATGAGTTTTGTCTATCATCAAAATACTATCAAAGTATTGCTCGAGTCAAACTCGAGTCAACCTAGGCCGATTGCACTAACAATCTCCCCCTTTTTGATGATTAACAAAACTACCATCTCAAGTCTACCAATTCTCCCATATTGGCAATTCTCATATCCCAAATGAGAATTCCAAACCTAATTGGTAACTTGGTAACTTCTCCCCCTTTTTGGCATTACATCAAAAAGGTTCTCCCCAAGGGTATGAATGTCTCATATCCCAATGAGATCTTACAATCTCTCCCTTGGAGGAACACATGCCTACAATCTTTCTAGTGATCCCATATCACTTAAAGAGAGGCAACCCAATTTTCCTCCCATGAGGAAATACATATTCTTCTTCCCATGATGGATACCTTCCCATAGAGGCTTGCTCCCCCTTGACCATTGCACCAACAATGTCCTTGAAGAGTCCCTAAGCCAATAGGAACATTTAACCAATCAAAATTAAAGCAAAGTTCAACAATGAACTCTCATCAACCTTAAAATTGATACTCTCCCTAAACCTTCTCCTAATCCATGTCCAATGGATTTCCACCCTTTCTAATGCTCTCCCAAGCATATCCTAGGGTTAGGAGTGGTTAAGGGACCTTAACCTAGCTGAACATGGGCCTAACCAACAAGGTTTACCCGAAATCAGCTTGGGCAATCGACTGAATTCAGAAATCAATCGGCTGCCAACCCCATCAGTCGACTTGACACCATGGCAGTCGACTGATAACTGCATTTGCAGTTTTTTAAATTTTAACAATGACTTTCCAAAATTCATAAGTAAATATACATAAGTTGATAAATCTTGAAATTTGGTATGTATATTACTTATCACAATCATTATGGGTGAAAAATATTTGAAAATTATTTTACCCGCTAAATTAAGTGATTGATACAAAGTCCAAAAGTTAAGAAAAGCTTCAATATTGAGCCCTCTTTGTATCATCCCATTCAATGGTGATAGCTATCAAAAGATAGACTTCACCAAAGTTTTTCAAAATGTTTTTGAAACATTTAATTTCTTTTTCCTAAACATCTCACTTATATCTAGATGTGTAAAACACATACAAGTCAAGTTTTTAGTGAGATGTGGGTTTTTGTTCTTTTAATGGTTTCATGCATATTTTTAGGCAATATTATTTGATTTCCATCAAATCATGTCATAGTTCTTAATTTCATTTTAGTTATATGCATGATGATGATTATGGCATAAATATGATATAGATAAAAGCATTTGCCAAAATCATGATGTCATGGCATGTGAATGACATTTTAGCATACATGACATATAAAGAAGAAGTCTAAACATGATCATGACATCCTTAGAGATAAAAATGAAGATGATGTCATGACATGGCAAGGCAAATAAATCATGTCAAGTAAAATATACTAAGGTATAAAATACCTAAGTGTTAAATCCAAATTGCCATTTCTAGGATTAATTCCATTTTACCTTAAGGCCATTATCTCCCAAGTGTGCCATAAACCCAAAATGGCACACCAATACCTCTAAGACCTACATGTGCCAATTTAATCATTTTTCAACTTCTCAAGGCATATTGGCACACCCTAATGTGTCAACTCACCATGGGTAGGTTAACTACCCATCCACTTAGGGTTGACACACCCTAACCCATCTAGCGTGAATCGATCACGCTTCTAGGAACCCAATATCTATTGGAGCTCCTTGGGTTAACAAGGTATTCACTAGGGATAACTTCCCTAGATACCTTTCTAATGACCCTTTTAGGCTTTGAAGCCTTAGTTAAATGGGTCTTTCCTAGGTCAACTCTAGAGGTGACTCCTCCTTTGACCTTCCTAGTGGCTTTCTTAGATTTTCTTAAGTCCTTAGCCACTAAGCAAACACCATGGCTAGTCTTAGGGATAGCTTCCCTATTAGCCTTGGTTTTCCTAGACCTAGAAATAGTTCCATAATCAAATGGAATATTATAATAAGTCTTCTTGGGCTTAGGTTTGTGACCCAAACCTTCCTTGCCCTTAGACCGTTCTTACTTTCTAGGTTTTGACTTTTGGGCATTTGACCCTAGAATTGAATTATCTATTATTCTAAGGGTTTTCTCCATTCTCTCAAGCCTTGACCTCAAGACTTGGTTCTCTAGCTCTAATTTTCCCAATTTTGAATTTTCATTAGATTTTTGGGAAATGTTCTTCCTCTTGGGCATGTGTCTACCCTTCTTAGGGTTAATGCCTAGATTTTCTTCTATTCTCCTAATGGACTCCTTTGGTAAAATATTTCTAGAATTATGAGTCCTAGGTTTGTCCTTAGTTACATGAACATGTTGGATCAATGCGGTTCGCTAGAGGGGGGGGTGAATAGCGAAAGAAAAAACTTTTTTGAATTCGTTTCAAGACAAATATACGTAGCGGAAAGATAAGCAAAACAAAAAGTAAAGGAGACAATAGAAACAAGATATTTACTTGGTTCGTAGCCGAAGGATACTACTCCAAGGCCCTAGTGGTCCTTGACCACGCACGGAGGGCAAATCACTAAACAAACTCCTCCTCGTTGGAGGTAGGAGTTAATCGATACAAAAAAACTTGAGGTAGAGGGACACTCCCCCTCTCCTCGTTATGATAGAAAAATAGCTTCGAAGAATGTAAATGAGCAACGACACTAAAATTAAAACCGACGTACAAAAATAAAGGAAATGAAACCTAGACGTCGGAGAAGAAGAAGCACGTTGTTGTCGGTAGCTTTGCGGAGACTTTTTGGAAGCTTAGAATTGTTGATGAAACCCTAAGTTTGGCCCTCCTTTTATAGCCTTTGAGCCCCTTTTCGAGTGGGTCTTCAACCAATCACAAATGGACACCAAACCGCTTTGAGGTGGAGTGATAAGCCTTGACTCCTCGAATCTGATCATTGACCATCGATCGGTGATGGCCATCATCGATCGATGGCGATCGTCGGTCGATTGATGACCTTCGCGATCGTGATACGGCAGTCGAGTCCTCCAAGCTGGCAGTCAACTGATGCTTGCTGCAAGTCAAAGTTAGCTCAACAAAAACATACTTCCGACGGTCTTCGACCGTCATATCTTGACCTAGACCACCTATGAGATGTCTTGGGTCGGATCTACGCTTAAGATCATCCCCGTAGAGAGGATACGACCTCACTTACGCTCACACACACGAGCTTACCTCGATACTTACGTGTCGCTTTTGCTTCCGGCCTTCTACTCGATTCCTTCGGCTCCCTCCGAAGTCACGCGAGTGTCGCCCGACCACCGTGGCTTCCTCCGGGTGTCGCTAGCCTTCAGCTCCAGCTATAGCAATCTTCTGCACACTCGATTCAGCTCGTGAGATAACAACATAAGCTTAACTTTGTATCGTTTGCTATAATCAAAACTTAGGTTCGACTTAGGTGTCCACTGCACCAACAGAACATGCTTGGCACCTAGGCAAAAATATTTATTTCTACTAGCATGCTTTTCATTAATAATAGCAAGAGAGATATAGTAGTTTTTAGCATGCTTTTTAACTTTAGAAATAGAAGGTGCATTATTTAAATTTACCTTAGGGTTAGCTTTGGAAGCTCCCCCTACATGAGATACATCCTCTTGCCCTTTCTTCCTCTCCCTAGGGCATTGGCTTTGGTAGTGCCCATTTTGATTGCATTTAAAGCACACAATATGCTCTTTGCTTCTAGTTGTGGGGACTTTGGGTTGACTTTTGGTGCCGGTGTTTTCTTCTTAGCCAATTTTGGGCATTTGCTCTTGTAATGCCCTTTCTCCCTACACTCAAAGCATATTATGTGATTTTTATTTAAAATAACAACACTTGAGTTACCTAGGGAGGTGGAGGATTCTTCTTGATCACATCTTCCGGAGGTAGATGCTTCGTTTTGACTTTGCTCCGGAATAGAAACTCTTTCCTCCCCCTCAATGCTAGAGGTGGAGGTCTCCACCAAATCATCAACATCTTCAAATGTGATGGGTGCTTCTTCCTCGCCATTCTCCTCTACTTGTGCCGATTGGGAATTTTCTTGGAATTTCATTACTTTATCCCATAATTACTTTGCAACCCTAAAATTACCCAACCTAGACCAAATATTGTTAGGAATCAAATCACTAAATAATTCGATTACCTTGAGATTTGTCTAGAAGTCCTTGATTTGGTCTTGGTTCCACCTTGACTTCTCAATTTTCCTATTTCTTTCATCCCTAGACAATTCAAAACCGTTTTCTAAGATTAGCATAAAAAAAATCGGTTTCTAGATATATCTCTATTTTTCTTCTCCGCCATAGAAAGTCTCCTTCAAATTTTGGTGGTTGGAGGTTGTAGCTGGCCATCTTGTAGTGTTTGTGTCGGCAGTTAGTCCTCGACAAATGCCTTGGCTCTGATACCACTTGTAGGGGATCGATGTGGTTGTGTTGGCCGGCTAAAGGGGGTGAATAACCCTCAATCGTTCGATGGTGGAATTCGTTCGTTCTCGTTGCGTTGCTTTCCTACAATTGTCGTTAGCGCAGCAGAAATAATAGAAACAATAATAATACTAACAACAATACAAGCATACGCAAACACATACGATATACGTGGTTCAGAACCGAATGATTCCTACTCCACGGGCGAGCTCACCGAGCTCTAGTTATGCGCACGACACTAACTAAACCACTCCTTCTCGACAACACCATGGAGGTGGAGAAACCTCTCACAAGCAATTACACTAAGTAATGAAATACAAGAAATACAAAGACAAATACGAAATACATGTAAAGAACACTTTACAATGCTTGATTTGAACTCTTTGCTTATAGCTTACTTTGGATGGCTCTTGAAGGACTGGAATGCAGCAGCAATTCCCCTCCAATAGCTTCCTTAAAGTCTTGGCGAAATCCTCCCACTTGAGCTCCATTTATAACCTGCATCAAGCTGTTTTCGCACCAGTGATTGCCAAAGGCCCTAGTCATTTGCCCTGTGTGATTGTCTCACAGCGGCGGATCACGTTGGATATGTTCCAACGGATCACCTACCAGTCGACTGATGATGCCCATCAGTCAACTGTGACCTAGTAGTCGACTACCCAGTCGGTTATAGAGCGTTATGTGCTCGTGACATTCCCATCAGTCAATTGCCATCCCTTGGCAGTCGACTGCTGTCGACATCAGTCGACTACCAATTCATCGCAGTCGACTGCTAGCCACAAAATTGCAATCTAACACCAGTCGAACCCTAGTCAACTTGGATCAGTCAAATCGGCACCTATGTCAGTCGACTGCTGTCGGGAAAAACCTCAAACACCAAGTTGTTTGAGCATCCGACCATCGGGTAAACCCTCAAACATCAAGTTTGAGCCTCCGACACTCAGTCTTAGCCACTTGGCCAAGTCCACCTTATCCCTCATGAAGTTCCCCACCGAAGCTCTCTTCCCTCGGCCTACGTCCCTCGGATGCACCAAGCACACGACTTCGCAACGCCATCCTTCGCGTCTCATTCCCTCGAAGTATGCTTCCCTTGGGCCTCACTCCATTCGCTCCCCGTCCGACGGTCCCTCAGATGCACCAAGCGCATGGCTTCGCAATGCCATCCTTCACCGACTCAAGGACCCCAAGCCTAGTGAACTTACCAAGTCCTCAAGACTTCCCACATACACCAAGCGCACGGCTTCGCAATGCATTTCTCACCAAGTCCCATGCTTGGATTTTCCATGCCAACTCCATGTTGGACTTTCCCACACCAAGCTCCATGCTTGGATTTTCCATGCCAACTCCATGTTGGACTTTCCCACACCAAGCTCCATGCTTGGATTTTCCATGCCAACACCATGTTGGACTTTCCCATGACAATTCCATGTCATGAGTTTTTTCTATCATCAAAATACTATCAAAGTACTGCTCGAGTCAAACTCGAGTCAACCTGGGTCGATTGCACCAAAAGATGGGCCATGAAATAAAAAGCACCATGATCGACCATTTTCAATTGATAGAGACAGTGGAATATGTGGGGTACTTGTGGGATGTTGAGATGATGGAAGACGATAATGGTGCCAACTAGGATGCGAAGGGATTTGGGTGTTAGTTGGTTAACTGGAATTTCATAAAAGAAGAGGATGTGGTAGAGAGATTTTGGGAGGGGGAGACGGAGACCTCTTTCCAGTTGCCCTATGAATAGGGTGTTGGTTCCAGTTGGAGGTAGATGGGGGTGCTAGGATTGATTAGGGATGACAATGGTGGAGTTTTCGGGGAGGTATTTAGGGTCATCGTGGAAGAAAGAATGGTTGAAGTTGAGTTGGCTGGTTGTAGTTTTGTACTAGGGAGTGATGGAGGATGAGGAGGCCATGGCAGAAAGGGAGTTGTTGGAGAATGGATAATTTCGATAAAGGGAGTTGTTGGAAAATGGAGGGTTTCGAGGGAGGGGGTTAGGGTTTTTTGAGAGGAATCGCAGGGGAAGTGCTGGGGAGTTAGCTAGAAGCAGGGGTGGTATGTAGTTAGGAGGGGGTTGCGGTAAAGTATTTTTAATCAATATCTGTTGGAAGAAGTTTTCCTTGTTTTTGGTGCTTATTATGGTGTTTAGAGGTTGATGGAAGTGATTTTGGGAGGTTATTAATTTTTCTAGAAGATTTCAGGTTATTTGATGATTTTTGTATATATTTATATTCTTTGTGGCAATTGGTAATGGCATTGATATGAACGGTTATTATGCTTGGTGGGAGATCCTTATTTCTTATCTCAATGGTATTATTTCTAAGGTATGGTAATTTTGGTGCTATTTCTTTTAAGTATTGGAAATTAATTCAGGCTCCGTGCCTACTATAATAGTCTAAAGGCTAAATAGCTAATTTCCCCCACGGGGAATTATAACGCCTCTATATGGTATATGTAAAGGGTTCTTATGGTTCTACTATAACAACCTAAGAGCTAGATAGCTTTATGACCCCATGGGGAAATATAACGCCTCTATATGCCATATGTAAAAGGTTCATATGGTTCTGCTATAATGGCCTAAGAGCTAGATAGCTTTATGCCCCCACGGGGAATTGTAACGCTAGATATAATGGGCAGGTAACATGCTAACGCGGCTCAATGCCTTTTACAGTATTCTAAGGCATAAACAACTCTTACAGTATTCTAAAGCATAAATGCCTCTTACAGTATTCTAAGGCATAAATGCCTCTTATAGTATTCTAAGGTATAAATGCCTTTTACGGTATTCTAAAGCATAAAAGTCTCTTACAGTGTTCTAAGGCATAAATGTCTTATGAAATATCTTAGGTATGAAGTATCACAAATGATTGGTCAGGGTGTAGTGCTTCGTATGGTATGAAGGGATTCATGTGTGGTACATTGGTATTGTAAAGTAGGGTTGTGGAGGATTAATATGATAAATCATGGGAACTTGTAAAACTTCATTCGACTTCGCTCTTCAATTTTACTAAAGAGGGGGAACTTATGATGGGTCGGAGGCCTTTTTCAAGTGAAGATGGAGAAGTTTTTTGTAGACACTTGTAAAAGGTCATTCGACTTTGCTCTTCAGTTTTACTAAAGAGGGGGAACTTATGATGGGATCGGGATTTCCAGGACAGGATAAGTAGTTCCAGTAGAGTTCTAGGGCAGTTTGGATAATTGCATAACACTATGTACAGTTTCAGGACAGTATGTGGAGTTCCAGATAAGTATATGTGTTTTCAAGGCAGTTTGGGTAAGTTCAGAGCACTATGTATAGTTCCCAAGAAAGTATAAGCAGTTCTAGCAGAGTTCCAGGGCAGTATATGAAGTTCTAGGGTAGTTTGGATAGGTGCAGAACACTATGTACAATTTCAGAGTAGTTTAATCAGTTTCAGTATATTTCCAGGGCAGTATGTGGAGTTACAGGATAGTATGAGTAGTTTGGACAGGTTCAGACCAGTATGTATAGTTCCAGGGTAGTATAAGCAATTCTAGTATAGTTTAGGTAAGGCCAGTATAGTTCTAGGGTGGTATAAGCAATTCCATGACAGTATAAGAAATTCTAGTACAATATAAGTGAGGCCAGAGCAGAGCCAGGGCAGTATAAGTAATTCTAGTACAGTATAAGGGAGGCCAGAGTAGAGCCAGGGCAACACAAGTAATTCCAAGGCAGTATAAGTATGTCCAGTATGGTTCTAGGCTAGTGTAGACAGTTCCCGGAGTAGTGGGTATAATTTCAGGGAAGTATGTGCAGTTCTAGAGTAGTTTGGACAAGTTCAGACCAGTAAGTGTAGTTCTAGGATGGTATAAGCAATTCCAGGATAGTATAAGCAATTCTAGTATAGTTTAGGTAAGGCCAATACAGTTCTAGGGTGGTATAAGCAATTCCAGGGCAGTATAAGAAATTCTAGTACAATTTAGGTAAGTCCAGTATAGTTCTAGGGTGGTACAAGCAATTTCAGGGCAGTATAAGTAATTATAGTACAGTATAAGTGCGGCCAGAGCACAGCCAAGGTAGCATAAGTAATTCCAGGGCAATATAAGCGAGTCGATTAGTATGGTTCCGAGCCGGTGTAAGCGGTTCCATGGCGATGGCAAGTATGTGTAGTTCTAGGGCAGTGTAAGTAGGTCCAGTACAGTTCCAGGGTGGTATAAGTAATTCCAAGGCAGTATAAGTAAGTTCAGTCTAGTTCCAGGGCAGTTCAAGTAATTCTAGGGTAGTATAAGCAGGTCTAGCACAGTTCTAGGGTGGTATAAGCAATTCTAGGGAAGTATGGTGGTTCCTGGTTAGTGGTTAATTTTAGACCGGTGGGTGTAAGTCTAAGTGGTCTGAATGGGTCCAGGATGGTCAGTGCATCTACTGAAGGGGAAAAAGGGTGTGCCAAAGGATTGGAGGTAACGATGAAAGGTTGAGGGTGGTTAGTTTAGAATAATCATATGTATCTTTCTATTTGAGATTAACACATGGCAGGAGATATTTTTTGAATTAGGAGCGGGAAAAACGGTTAGAGGACAGCTTGGCAAAGGGGCATTTACGTACATTCACCACTAGGAGAAGGTGGGGGGCTTCATCTATAAAAGGGGCAGAAGACAATGGGATCGAGGATGGTTGTTTTCTTCTTTATTTTGGTATCTTTGAGATCTCCCTTCTTTTCCAATTCATTACTTTTCTTTTCATACTCATACTGACTTGATCGTCGGAGTGGCCGCACCGGGAAGCCAACCAACCCTTAATGTTTCCCCTTGGCATAGTAGATTCAGCTCAAGCTTGAGGATCACGAGTAACCCTTCTAGCTGATCTTTTTTCCCCAATTCTCTTCCTTGATGTAGATCCAGCGGCTCACAAGGAAAGGGAGGGGGATCTTGGGGATCCAAAGAAGCAGGCACCATCAAGTATATAAGTTTTCATGAATTTGATTGGATCTTAAATTCATTTACTGAATGTCCGCAATATGATTCAAAGCATGAGAGAATTTGTGATTGGATCACAACTAGTGAGTATCTCTACATGTGTAATTGTGAAGTATTGGAATTATCCCTAGTCGATGAATTGATGCATTCGGACACCATCAATTCTGTCAAGACTGGCATAAGTTATACTCTTTGATTTATCCAAGTAGTTATTTCTCACTGGCTGGAGACATTGGGATGTCCGGAGTTAACTATGGATGCTAATTATGGTAACTAGTTCATTGGAGTGACTAGCTGTAAGACTTCATATGGTTCTCTTCATATATGGATATGTTAATGAAGTTCTTACTGCAGCTTAAATGCGATGTTCCTTCTACTTGCAGTATTCAAGTCATCTTGGTCATGTAGACTTATGCTTTGATATCTTAAGCAAGCATCTCTGAGGAGATGTGGACCCGGGATGATTGGGTATAAGTTGAAGTGACCGAAGGTGTTTGAATAGCCTACAAAGAATTCACCACTCCTTGCGAGGAGATGTATACCCTATGGCCTCTCGTCGGATTGTTACTAAAGTCTTTGGCCAAAGCATTATATGTTTAGAGTATGGAACTCTTGGATACATGTGCAGTAACTAGAATCCGTATGACGAGGAAGTAATACTTGGGTTAGGTGTGACGTAATCAACCTAGTGGGAACTGACATAATAGACCATGTCCTGAACCAAGTGGAAGATGAGTGAATGGAACCGGACACGACTTACTGCAGCTACTAAAAGGTTTCAGAAGTTGTTTTGGGATCAAGTGTTGATTTTCCAGTTAATTGGGGATCATGATGTACTACTAGGTGTCACTCAGGATTGTTCTATAATTAATTGTTAATTATAGATAACCAATATAAATCGGAAATCTATTTGGTCACACGCACTACGAGTGTTATCCAAACAATTTAAAATGAGATTAAGAATAGGATTCTCATATCAAGAGAGACTTAGTTTGGTTGGACCAAACAAAGAGCGAGTATGAAATTATTTCAGTCACTCGGAAGCATGGATGGGTCGAGTCTTATGAAGACATGATGGATGAACCAAATCGGTTTTGTTCTAATCCAATGGTGGAAAATAAAACAAAGTGGTTTGGTTTGTTTTAAACGAATTAACCAAAATTGGTTCAGTTCGTTTTAACTTAAAATAGACCAATGCGGTTTGGTTTATTTTAACTTAGTTATTGGAGCGGGTTAACGGGTTTTTGGTTATGAACCAAAAACTGCTAGGAGAAGATTTCTTGATGGTCAAGAAAAATGCTCTCTATAAGATAGAGGTTTAAGGGTTTTTCGTGAACAACTTAGGTTTTGAAAAGGCTAGCCACCTAACTTCTTCTCCTTGCTCCTTGCGGCCCAACACCTTGGTGTCGCCCAAGCTTGTTGTGCCGCCACCTCCTCCTTGCCACTGGCCAACCACCAGCCATCGATAGTCCTTGGGCCATCCTCAACCTCCGGCCAACCTCCCTTGGCCACTGGTGACCAAGGAGCAACCGGCAAACTTGTTTGGTCGGCCATCTCTCCACCAAAACAAGCTGTCCAATTTTGGACAACTTGTTGTCCTCTTCATGGAAAGGTCATTTGGTCGACATTTTGCATTCTGATAGTGACCTTTTTTTCGGGGATTGGATCTCCGGAAATCCTCATAGGTGGAGGGCTGAGGTATCGTCAATTTGTTGACGAAAACAGCTTTCGAGAAGCGAGTTTACGAAACTCGTATTTGGATTCGAATTGTGATCGTCTCTCGGATCACAACGTCTTCGACGCAAAGCTAGTAAATCTTGCGAAGATGGGGCTTGTAGCTTGGTGAAGTTATTCCGACAATACTCGGTGTGGATACAGATAGAGGCGATACTAGCGAGGGTCACTTCGGTTGATGTCATTTCCGTATCTCATAATTCGTCAGGTATACCCAGTATAAGTTTACTTTTATTGCAAAATTTAAAATGACAATTATGTCTACACTTGTTGTATTCTTGCATGCGTGTGATGTGTGTATTGTAATAAATTAGTTTATTTCTTGTTTTTCTTCCGCTGTATGTATGTTTATGAAACGTGTTCAAACATAGACGCACGTCGATGCCGGGGAAACCCAATAGTGGTATCAGAGCCCAAGTGTATTATGACATAATTGTAAAATTATTTTGCGATAGTCATAATTTTATTTTTGAAAATTTTTTACTTTTAGAAAGTTTTGAAATAATTATGGAAATTTTAATTAGTAAAGAAATTTAAATTGGAAAATTTCTAATGTGATTAGGAAATTATAATTTAGGAAATTTGCTTCCTTAATTAATATTTTTCACAAATAAAATATGTAATTATATTTGGAAATTTGTTTCCTAATTTAATAAAGATTTGTTTTGAGAAATCAAATCTCAAACATATTTTATTTCCATAATTAGTTATGACAAATAAGGAAACTATTTGTACATGTCATAATTGTATGTCATATAATTGCATTAGATGTATATCATTATGACATGCATATCGTGACATGAAGATGCATTAGTTGCACATATGTATGTCATGCATGTCATGCCATGTAGATAATAGTTAGTTGCTCTTGTAGATGCATCAGTTCACTTCCTCTTATTACTAGGTTATTCAAGTTCAAACTACTTTATTTCCTATCTAGTCCATTCTAAATTAAGCAAGTAATAACTAATTAATCATTCAAGAGTCTTATCTAATTATGGAAACAAGTGTTGACTCCCCCTGAGTAGTAGCTCAAATGGGTCTTATTCAAAAGTGAATTTGACCTTTAGGGATCCAGAATTGATTTGGTTCAATTTGGTTGACTAAGCTCATCTTAGGAACCCATGCTTGGACTCGACTCTTAGCATTTTGGCTAAGTAATGACATGTATGATTTGTTTGTGTCCTTAGCCTTGTATCCAAGTTCGGACTTATTGTACATGGCTCGTTGAGATCCAAGCATCATGTTAAAATACTTGGAGCCCGAGGTGAACCTTTCCAACATTCCAGTGAGATCTCCTACTTGCCTTTTTAGGACTGAGTTCTCTTCCTCAAGCTTTGCAATTTGAGTTGAGTCTCTATCCTCAATTTGGCAAGTCGAAGTCTTCGATTTGACTTGCTCCATAAGTATTTAGGCTTCCTTAAGAACCGAGTCAACTCGATTCAAGGACTTAGCTAATTTCCTTTCTAGGCATGCAATAATGTTATACAATTTATCTTCTAAGAGAGATGTTATCCCATTTGAACCTTCGAAAATGGATGTGGATCCATGGCTTGTATCGGACTCGGACTCGGACTCATGTCTTGACTCGGCTTCGAACACGTCGGTCACCATGAGCACTACGAAGCATGTCTTTGATATTTCCATGTTCGACTCTTCCGATAATGACTTTGTCCAAGGTTGCCTTATATGCTTGTTTCATTTTTCCTTTTCTCGGTTTGGATTTCTTTTCTTTTTGTTCGTTCCTACCATTAAAACTAAACCATCCTCGAGTTGACTCAAGTTAGCCTATTGATGCAATAAAATTAATTTATTCCATAATTCTTTTGAATTTTTGAACGATCCAACTTGATCTAGTTCCTCTTTTGTGAGCTTGCATTGCAAGGTGTTTAACGCCTTATAATCAACTTGGGTTTTTTTTCTTATATTGGCGGTCTATTTTTCTAGATCTAACAACTCTCCCGAGTTACTGACCGGAGCAATGAAGGCTTTCCTAATGCTAAGCCATACATCAAGATTAGTTGTAAGAAAGAACTCCATCCGCCTCTTCAAGTAATTGAAGTTCTCTCCATTAAAGAGAGGAGGGTGGATGGTGCTAAAACCCTCCAAATGCGATATTTTTGAATTTTTCAAAAAATTACAGAATATTTTATTATTAAAAAATGTTCCTAGAGTTACAAAAATGGAGTGAGGTTATACTAGTGCCAAAATGAAATTTATACTCAAGCAAGCAAGATGAACAAATATTAGAAAAATTAATTTGATTTAAGAATTAAAACTAAAGCACTAAAAACACAAATAAAGAAAATTTTGTTCGCTCTCTTGGTGGTTTCACCAAAATCAGAGCGCCCCCATTCTAATACAAATTATAGGATCAGAGAGTTCCGAGAGAGGGCAGTGAATCTCGAAAGTTATAAAATTTTCTTTTTACTTTTTAAAATATAAGAGAATGCAGTGGAATTAGAAATAAGATAAGATAAGTTTTTTTACTTGCTTCACAACCTGAGCCAGGTTGCAACTCCAAGGCCCATAGCTCTCCAAGAGCTACCTCGATGGGCAATCCACTAAAAGACCCTCTCATTCGAAACTCTCAAACTCGAAGGGCATTTGTTTTTTACAAAGTATAGAAAGAAAGGTAACACGCTACCTTCTCTTGAATTAAAGTACAAGAGAAATTAAATACAAGAAAAATAAAGCTATACCGATTCTTATAGAGATGAAAAGGTAGCTCGGAGTGTCGGTCTTGCAAGATGTCGACGTGTTAAAGCTTTTGCGGACGAGAGATGATAGAAACAACACTTGGACGTATTTGAATTCTTGTATTCAGAGTTGGTCATCCATTTCTTTTATATGCACTTTCCAGTCAACTGGAACACCCTCCAATCGACTCTAAATCGTCTCATCAATTTGGTACATTGGCCTTTCCAATCGACTGGACTTGGCCCAGTCGACTCTAGGTCAGCCAGCTCTACATAGAAAAATTTACCTTTCTAGTCGACTGGACCTCCCCAGTGGACTGGAGCTCTTGCCATCTTGGTCGCCAGATCTCTGGTCAATCACCAGCTGTCTATTAGGTATCCCAGTTGACTGGATACCTATAAACTTGATTAGCACAAAATATAGTTGTAAGGGATCCTTGGAAGCTAGAGGGGGGTGAATAGCTTGTTTTCATTTCTACAAAAATGGTTAGCGAAAGTACAACAAAAACAATAGTAATAGAAATGAAAACACAATGCTAACACGAAAACCTTTACGTGGTTCGGAGATAACGCTCCTAGTCCACAGCGATCCTTAAGGTGGATCAACCTTAATCAATCTCACTAAGAAGCTTTCTCCTTTTTACAAAGCCCTCCTCTTCTTACAAAAGATGAAGATGAAGTTTAGAGAGGAGGAGGGGAATTAAAACACTAGGAAAGCTTAGAAAATTCGTGTAGGCTTGAGAGAATGATCAGAATGTAAGCATTAACCCTCTTAACCACCACAAGCCCTCTTTTTATAGAGAGAGGGATGTTTTTCCCATTGGGCCACGATCAGTCAACTGATGTACAACATCAATCGACTGTCGTCACGGCTAACAGCTTCTGAACAGCCAAATTTATGGGATTCATAATCATCATCATCCAATGGCACGCTCATCAGTCGACTGATCCCTCCATCAGTCGACTGATGGAGTGATCAATCGAGTGATCGTGGTGCACAGTTGAGTAAGACTCCATTCGTACCGTGTTTAACGATCGATCGGTGATGGTGACATCGACGATCAGCCACGACTAGGTAGTTATTGCGTCGACTTTTTTGATCGACTTTCGAGTACCTAACGGTCGGCCCGATACATCGTGTCAATAATTCATACTTGAATTGACTCCCTAGACCTAGACTCAACCTTCTAGCTCTTCCTTAAGCCTTGCGCCTCTAGGATCCCTCCGAGTCAGCGACTTGTTCATCCTTTGCGCTTTGCTTCCAAGAGCTTCCTTCGGTTTTGTCATGTCTCGGGTTTCCCTTTTCTAAAGTGTGCTTCGACTTTATGCCGCCAAGACTACATGCTTGGACTTACGCTGCCAAGACTTGCCTTTGGACTTCCTTTGCCAAGGTCCGCTTGACTTTACGCCGCCAAGACTACATGCTTGGTCTTACGCTGCCATGCTTTTTTCCTTGGACTTCTCTTGCCAAGATCACACTTGGACTTTTCCTTTACCAAGTCTTCACACTTGGATTTTCCTGTCACTTAAACATGTTCACAATTAGATCACAAAGTATTGCCTAACTTAGATGATTATCCAAACATCAAAACATATAAATGCTTGAGGCATTATTGCACCAACAATCTCCCCCTTATTGTTGTTTGGCAATCATTTAAGTTAGGTCTTTAACACAAGCACATAATCTTATTTCCAATATGAATTCTAACTTAAACATTCCTTCTCCTCCTTTGACATACATCAAAAAGAGAAGGATTCATAAAATTCATGAAAGAATTAAATTTGTTATAATCTTGAACTAAGGTATAAGATTGAAATTAACCTCCCCCTTAATCCAAGATATGGTTCATGATGTGTGAATAACATGTGGAGAAAATCTAACAAAATATTTGAGGTTAAATCCTAACTTTGCACCAACAATATAAGTTAAGGGGATGAAAATATTTATATGATAAAATTCTCCCTAAAACACTGCATCAAACAGTCCTAAATCTTCTTTATACTGAAGATTATCATACCATAGTTTTAGGACATTAAAAAATACACTAAAAACAAGAAATAGAGCTAATTTTTAGAAAACACAATGTATCAGTCGACTGAATTCTGATTCAGTCGACTGCTACGCCCAAATTCCACTTTTCTGATTTTTCATCCCAACTTCAAAAATGCACCAAAAATTCTAGAAACATAAAAAAATATGAAATTTTGTGTACACATTTCTGAAATCATTTTCTATCAAGAAAAAATAATTTAAAAATATATATGTTTTCCAAATTTCGAAAATGATACAATTTTAAAACCTAGCAAAAACTTTAAGTATTTTGCAAACTTTGCATCACTTTTGTATTCCACTTGAAAACTATTTTTCAAAGTTTGATAAACATAGTTTAAATTATGTTTTATTTGACATTTCTAATCATATTCTTGGAGCTATATGCACATTAATTGTGCATAAGCCTTCCCAATGATTGGTCCAATGAAAGATTAATGTCTCTAGATGGCACTTTGGTTCATAGTAATGCATCATAACAAACATGATGAACCAAGTGCATCTCCCTAACATCTCACATATTGTCTAAGTGGCTCAATACAAAAATCATGGTTTCTTAGGTGTTTGGTGAGATGCTTAAAGGTATAAATCCTAGAATTTCTATAGGATCATGCAAACCTACACCTTTATTCAACTAAGAACATCCCATGTTCTCTCCTAAGTGATAAAAATTCTACTTCGGGGAGAGGCTTGGTAAAGATGTCGGCTAGGTTGGACTTAGATTCAATGTAATTGAGCTCAATGTCCCCCTTAGCCACATGATCTCTAATGAAGTGATGTTTCACTTCAATGTGTTTGGTCCTAGAGTGATGCACCAGATTTTTGGTCAAATTTATGGTGCTCAGATTATCACAAAATACTTTTATGTTGGAGTAAAGTAGATCATAGTCCTCTAAAGTATGTTTCATCCATAGTAGTTGAGCTACACAATCACCCATAGCCACATACTCGGCCTTGGTGGTAGATAGGGCAACATAAGGTTGCTTCCTACTACTCCAACTAACTAGGGAGGACCCAAGGAATTGGCATCCACCACTAGTACTCTTCCGATCCAATTTGCAACCGGCATAAT
Organism: Wurfbainia villosa; assembly: GCA_025175895.1. Classification (NCBI taxonomy): domain Eukaryota; kingdom Viridiplantae; phylum Streptophyta; class Magnoliopsida; order Zingiberales; family Zingiberaceae; genus Wurfbainia; species Wurfbainia villosa. The sequence goes on along the minus strand of CM046000.1, from coordinate 72,734,114 downwards.
CGGAATCGGTGTACCCAACCAAATCAAAAGACATAGTCCTAGGGTACCATAGTTCTACATTTAGTGTGCCTTTAATATATATTAAGATTCTCTTAACGACGACTAAATGAGATTCTTTGGCACATGATTGATACCTAGCACACATACCAACCGCAAATAATATATCGGGTCTACTAGCGGTTAGGTACAAAAGGCTACCAATCATACTCCTATAGAGTGTAAGGTCAATTTGTTTTCCTTCATGATCATTATCTATTTTTGTATTAGTTTCCATTGGGGTTGACACTACTTTAGCATTTTCCAAACTGAATTTCTTAATCATTTCCTTAGCATATTTGGTTTAGTAAATATAAATTCCTTCACTTGTTTGTTTGACTTGTAATCCTAGGAAGAAATTTAGTTCCCAAAATAGACTCATCTCAAATTCATTTTCCATATTCTTGATAAAGTCTTGAAAGAGTTCATCATTTGTTGACCCAAAGATAATGTCATCAACATATACTTGGGCTACAAAGATGTCCTTTGATGTTGACTTTATAAATAGAGTTTGATCTACATTTCCCCTCCTAAAGTCCTTAGAGATTAAGAAAGATGATAATCTTTCATACCAAGCCCGGGGAGCTTGTTTCAAACCATATAAAGCATTTTTAAGCTTAAATACATGGTTTGAATAGTCTATATACTCAAACCCGGGAGGTTGTTCTACATATACCTCTTCCTTAATGAACCCATTTAGAGAATGTCGATTTAACATCCATTTGATGGAGTTTGAAACCCATATAAGAGGCATACCCTAATAGGATCCTAATAGACTCTAATCTAGCAACCGGAGCATATGTTTCATCATAGTCAAGTCCTTCAACTTGATTAAAGCCCCTTGCAACTATCCTTGCCTTATTCCTAGTAATATTTCCTTGGTCATCTAGTTTGTTCCTAAAGACCCATCTTGTAGTAATGATGGTATTGTCATTAGGTCTAGGAACTAACTCTCATACTTGACTCCTTTCAAATTGAGTCAATTCATCTTGCATTGCTAAGATCCAATCCGGATCAAGTAATGCATCATTGATTGTTTTGGGCTCAATTTGAGAGATTAGTGCTAAATGACTAGAGGGATCTCTATTAAATGACCTAGCCCTAACACCTTGAGATAATTCACCTACAATTTGATCTAGAGGGTTATTTTGATGAACTCTTATTGTTCTAGGAGGTGTATTAAATTGAGTTTGATCATGACTATCCTCAACCCTCCTTTCATCATCAGAATCACCTCTTAGTCCCCGTTGATTTAACTCTCCCCCTTGATCATTACCCCTAAAGTTAGATCTTGAAATTTTTGGGTAATTTCTTGATTTTTGTCATTGATATCATCATCAATGGGGGATTTCCTAGGGTATGTATTATAGGTTTCATCAAATTGGACATTTGAAGATTCCTTAATCTTTTGAGTTCTTTTATTATAAACTCTATACCCTACACTAGTGAATGAGTATCCAACTAGGATTCCCTCATCCGCTTTGGACTCAAATTTACCTATGTTGTCTTTGGTGTTTAAAATATAGACTTTGCATCCAAAGACCTTAAAATAGTGAATTGTTGGAATTGTACCATTCCATAATTCAAATGAGGTTTTTCCTAAAAACCTATGAATTAAAACCTTATTTTGGATATAGCAAGCAGTGTTGACTGCTTCTGCCCACAAGTAGCTAGGTAAAGAATATGCATTAAGCATAGTCCTAGCCGCTTCTTATAGGGCACAATTTTTCCTTTCCACAACCTCATTTTGTTGGGGTGTTCTAGGACAAGAAAATTCGTGCTTGTACCCTTGTTCTAGGAAAAAAGTTGAGAAATTAGAATTCTCAAATTCTCCACCATGATCACTACAGATCCGGTTGATTTTGAGTTTTCTTTCATTCTCTACTCTCTTGCTAAATCCTATGATTATTCCTAGGGTTTCATCCTTATTTTCCATGAAAATACCCAAGTAAATCTAGAAAAATCATCTACTATCACTAAGCAATATTTACTACCAATCATGGAAGGAGTACTATGACAATCAAATAAGTCCATATGCAATAGCTCTAAAGGTAAAGCGGTACTAAGTAAAGTTTTACCTTTGTGTGATGTTTTTGATTGCTTCCCTTCTTGGCACGCATCACACATTTTGTCCTTGAGATACTTGACTTTTGGCAAACCCTTGACTAACTTCATTTTGTCTATTTTGGCAATGTTCTTCATATTGATGTGCCCTAGCCTCCTATGCCAAAGCCAACTCTCTTCTTCTTTTGCAATAAGACGCTTGGTAGAAGCATTAGTAGCATAGGAAAACTCAACATAATATATATCTAATTTCCTAAAACCTACTAACATGCAATCATTTAAAGTTTTGTGTCTTATGAAACATTTTGAAGAATCAAATTGAACATTAAAATTGGCATCACATAGTTGAATTACACTAAGCAAATTAAATTTCATATTTTTAGCTAATAATACTTTGTGAATTGCAAGGTTGGGGGATACTTAAATTGTGACCTTTCCTAGGATCTTAAGTTTACCACTATTTCCAAAAGACACCTTCCCCTTGTTAGTGTGGTTGATGGTGGAAAATTTTCTCTCATCACCGGTCATGTGTTTTGAGCACCCACTATCAACAATCCATAAGCTTGGTTCTTCTACCTATACAACATGAAAAATGCAAGCCTTAGGCACCCAAATTTTAGGACCGATAGCATCAACTATATAACTTTTGGGGACCCAAGCCTTTTTAGCCTTGCTCCTAATGGTTGGTTTTCTACTAATTAGAGAGGTGAAGGTTACTTCTTTCTCCTTAGGCTTGTATCCTATGTCGACCTTGTTATAAATGGCCCTTTGGTCCCTAAGGATCATATCAAGATATTTAGACTCATTTGTAAACTTTTCTAAACATGCATGTAAATCACCTATTTCTTTCCTAAGTTCATCATTCTCATTCCTAAGTGTACATGCATCATCACAAGGTGGTACTACATTTTTAAGTGACTTAATTTCTACTTTTAAGTCCTTAATCCTAGTTTTTGATCTATTTAAGGCATTTTGAAGACATGCAATGGTTTTATAAAATAAATCTACCCTAGGGGAGTCTCTTACCTTATCATCACTTGATGATGATTCGTCGCTTGAGGAAGAAGATGAAGACTCCTCACTTGAGCATCCGGCTTCCTCGTCCAAGGCCATGAGAGCTAGGTTCCGGGTGGCATGACACATTTCTTCATCATTGGAAGAGTCCTCCAAGCTTAATGTGTCCCATGTTTGTGCCACCATTGCCTTTTTCTTCTTCTTCTCCTTCTTTTCCTTCTTCTCCTTATGCTTCTTTTCTTTCTCCTCCTTCTTCTTTAAGTCCGGGAAATTTGGCTTGATGTGCCCCTTTTTATTGCAACCATAGCAAACAACATTAGAGGAAGGAGTTGAACTACTAGAAGACTTACCTCTTGAGGATTGGAACATCCTCCTCACATCCTTCTTGGTGAGTTTCCTTGACCTCCCACCAAACTTCTTTACATAATGAGTCACCTCGCTTGCCGATAGCTCTTCTTCACTACTAGATGAATCCTCCTCGGATTCGGATGAGGAAGACACTTCTTTCTTCTCCTTCTTCTTCTTGTCCTTCTTTTCTACAAAAAGAGCTACACCTTTCTCTTTGGACGAAGTGTTAGCTTGCTTGTGCAACTCAAATTCACAAAATAGCTCATCTAATTTAACCAAAGAAAGATTCCTAGAGACCTTATAGGCATCTACCATTAAAGCCCACAAGGTTGTTCTAGGGAAGGCTTGGAGTACATACCTCATAAGGTCTCGATTGTTGACCTTCTCACCTATCACATGTAGTCTGTTGACTACTTCCTTGAAGCGATCGTGCATTTGGCTCACGGTCTCATTGGTCTTCATGGCAAAGTTTTGGAGTTGGCCTATCAAGAGGTCCCTCTTGGCTCTCCTCGTCTCATTTGATCCTTCATTCAATTCGATGAGCTTCTCTCAAATCTCTTTAGCGGAGTTGAAGGGTCCGACCTTAGACAATTGCTCCTTTGATAGACCACATTGGAGTGTGGGCGTTGCCTTTGCATTTGCTTATGCCTTTTTGGCCATATCCCTCGTCCAATCTTTGGTCGGTATTTGTGCTTCATGTTCGTCGACTGGCTTCTCGAATGTCACGCCCCGAGAGCATGCCGAGCCAAAAATCAAACGGACATCACCTCCCCTGTACGTGGCAACATTTCAGGTTAACACAAGGCCCGTAGGCCCACAATAACAATAACATAACAAATAAAAACACAACAACAAAACGAAACACAGCGGAAACTAATACAATGACATGCCCATAACCCCACATATACAATACATCCACATCATGCATACCGGTATGACTAACACACCACAACCACATACAGTACATTGACAAAATCCGAATCTACAAGTCCACAACACAGTACACTATGAAAACTCCAAATATAATACACGACGGACGCAAAGCCCAAAACCAATACTGGAGCCTCGGAGGTGAGATGAGATGTCAGCCAGCGGTGCTCCAAGCTATCACGAAGTCTTCTACCTGTTACCTGGGCGACAAAAAAACCCAGGGTCCATGGGGGGTGGTGAGTAAAACTCAGCAGGTAATAGAAAAACATGTATATATGTCATTCACATGTATTTTCAACAACATACTCTAGAGGTACAACAGGTATATCAGCATAGTATATAAATACAAGCATATACCGTCTAACCAAATAAACAACATAAAAATGCAGACATACCTGAAGTCTGCCACGCTACTCTAATCCAACCTGAACATATATCCAACATATATATATATATATATATCAACTCAAAATATACTCTAGCTACAGGTCAAGGTATCTAATGGTCTGTCCAACACATACCAATATCCGATACAATCGTATAACAAATGCAAGAGACATGCATGAATATAATGTATACCCAAATGCAGCAAGCATAGTACAATCAAATGCAACATCACAATAATCATATATATATATAATGTATCCATATATATATTAATCTCAACCATCCATATATATATATACATACATATATGTATCTATATATGGTAATATGCAAAGTGCCATCAGATACGACAATGCAACATGCATGGTCATGCCTGCTCACCCCTACTCGCTACCATGACCCCAGTGTGGCCTAGGTGGCACGACATGACAATTGTCCCAACTCACACCAACCACTGCTATAGAGTGGCCGAGTGGGCAGTATGATCAAGTAGCATATGAGCGTAAAGAGCTCGCTACACAACGGGGGTCCCTGCTGCTGGCCACTCCGACTAACACTACCAATGAGTGGTCGAGTACCACACACCTAGGACAACTGCACGCAACTCCAACTACCACCGTCTATAGTGGTAGAGTGCGGCACAACAGATGCTCTGCCCTCACACCAGTTACTCCTCGGGGAGTGCTCTAGGAGGCAAGATAACTGACGACTCTCTCAACACCAAGGGAGACTGTGTCGTCAGAATGCATGCATATGACATGAGTATGTTGTCACTGCATAAATACCTACCTACCATGCACTGCTCAACAAAGAGTCATACCCAACTAATCAATACACTCTCTATCCTCAGAGAGTCAGACACAACAGATCGACTCTCTATCCTATAGAGAGTCAGACTAATCGATCATAACTCTCATCCAATAGAGAGTCGACTAATCGATCGACACACTCTATCCTCAGTAGAGAGTCGTACTCGATCGATCATAACTCTCTCCAATAGAGAGTCATACTCGACTGATCATAACTCTCTCTCCAATAGAGAGTCGTACTCAACTAATCGACGCACTCTCTATCCGATAGAGAGTCGTACTTGACTAATCATATCAAGCTGGGACCACCGGTCCGCAACGACACTCTAATCACCCTTCACTTAACCATTACACAACTCATGGTTGGTAACAGTATGCAACATATGGGTATTGGAAATAAATCCTACATTTAGGGCATTACCTACCCATAGATGACCTTTTTCCAATTTATAAATTGGGTCATCCCCCGTACTAACATTTACACCCTACTAAACATCTAAGCCAATTTACATCACATCTATAACTCCTAAATCATGATAGGGTATATGTGATATCAACAATTGAGCATAAATATATCCAACGATAAGTTCAAGTATACGATAATAAGAGCAGGGTCAAGGTAATATGAACACCTAACATTCTCATATCTATGACTAAATCTGAATGCAATACATCTACCCGTACCAGGTAGGAAATTACCCACCTGATATGTAGTTCGTGCTGATTGTATTCCCATCCGTGAACCTGCCTCGTATCAAAGTCTTGTACAATAGCATACAGATTTAATTAAGTGTTGGCTTCGTCTAATACCAAATTTAACACCTAATCCTTTAGTGATTTAATCTCATCCCATTATCTACATCAAGCATTAAGATCAAACTCACCTGGTTATGCTTCAATCGCACAATCCCCTTGTCCACCTAATAGCACTCAATCTAAATCAATTTACCTCATTCGTCCATACTAGTGAACCCAACCACATAACTAGCTACACCTATACAATTCATTAACAATTACTTACTAAACTAACAATTAACTGTAGAACATAGCTCACATCTATCAATTATTCAAATCCGAGCTTACCTAGCTCCCTGCTTCAATCAGACCGAAGTCCAATCAATTGAATTGGAGACAAACCCACCAATGGTCTGCCTTATCCTTGCTACACGTGAAACAGCCCAAATCCCTGTCCAAAACACACCAAAATCTGTAATCTAAGAAACAACAAGACGGCTAAGAAGTTACCCATAGATGTGAGAGTAGATCATCGGGTACAACTCTCACGATCGACTGAGAAAAGCTATTGAACAACATCGATGTTGCATTACTACCAAAACACACAATGGTTGTTGTTGTTCACTGGGGTGCAGATGGTTGCGATGTTCACAGAAACAGCCAAGGAACAAGATGGATCCTGCAGTGATCAAATGCACTGTGCAACCGATTGGACCGTACCCCTCCTTCCCATCTTTCGATCTCATGATGGAATCCCTAACTAGGGCATCTGTCGGCACATCACCAACCACAGTCCTTGTTGAATTTCAATAGATCAAGCTCAAATTGGAAACAAAATCATAGCTTGACTTTATATCTCATCCAAGATTGAAGAAAACAACCCCTACTCACCGGACTCCAACCGATCCTTGAACTCACGGGACGGAGGATCTGATTTGGCGTCGGCATTGTCCATCGGCAGCGGAGGTCCAGCCCTAATCCTCGAGACCGGAGAGATCAAGAAGAAGAGACGCCGAGCACCTTGGATCAGCGAAGAGAGGAAGAAGCCGGTGGTGCTACCGGTGTGACGCCGGCGAAATCTGGAAGGCCGAAGATGCCATCGAAGAGAAGCAGCGGCGACAGCAATCCTTCCAACTCACAGTGACAGTGGATCCATCTTGCAGCGTGGCGACGACGACCGGCACGACGGCAGTACAGTAGGGTGCACGACGAACGACTCGAGGAGGCGGCCATCAACGGCGACAACGGGCTCGGGCGGAGATCGACTGGCTCCGACGAAGATAGGATGGAGATCGGCTGGCTCAGGCAAAGATAGGGCGGAGATCAGGCGAGTGGAGCGACGACAGAAGATTTGTGGCTGCGCGTTAGAAGTTGGGAGGAAGAAGGAAGTTGACCCGATCGGGAAAATGAGTTGAAGAGAAGTCGGGGAAACGAACGAAGAGGAAAATAATGTTTGGCATTTAAATCAATTAATTCTTCAATCACAGATAGTCTAAACAGGCTTTACAAAAGCCTATTTGTTTTATCCCCATGAAATATCCATAACACTTCCGTTTAAATCCAAAAAAATTTCTAAAAATTCCTGGAAAATTTCATAAGGTATTCTCCCAATTATCCAACATTTTATTATTATTATTATTTTTTCAGTATTTTACATTCTCCCCCACTTATAAAAATTTGGTCCCCAAATTTCGTACTAACATATAAAAATTCCTTCAAGCAAGTTTCCAAAAGGACCACATACATTCCTCGAGTGAACAAATGAGACTATCGAGCTCAGATAGTGTCTTCCAGCTGCCGAGTAGCCTCCTCATCAATATGATGTTGTCATCCAACCTTTATGAGTCGGATGGTTTTGTTCTGCAACTGACACTCGTTGTGCCCAGGAATACGCACTGAAATATCTTCATAAGTCACATTATACTGAGGTAGAATCGGAACCTCTTTCAGAACATGGTCAAATTGCGGCGCGTATTTCCCCAGCATAGAAACATGTAATATGTTGTGAACATTCGCAAGTGTCGGAGGTAAAGCTAATCGATAAGCTACACCTCCATAATCCACGACACAAGATCTGAATAGATCCTCCAACGTCTAAATGATACACTCAGACTGTTCATCTGCCTGCGGATGAAACATTGCACTAAGCCGAAGCTCTTTGCCCATAGTCTGGTGCAGACTCTGCCAAAATCGCGAGGTAAATCGCGAATCTCTATCCGATATGGTACTTAAAAGTACCCCACGCAATCTGATAATCTTTCGGTAATACAACGCTGCCGGATGGTCCAACGAGTACGACCCACTAATACGAAGGAAATGAGCTAATTTGGTCAGTCGATCCACAATCACCCAAATCGCATCACGTCCTTTATGGGTTCTAGGCAATCCCGTAATTCAATCAATCGTGATATGCTCCCACTTCCATTTCGGAATCGGAATTTTCTAGAGCAATCCAGCAAATTTCTGATGTTCAGCCTTCACCTACTGGCATACTAAACATCGAGCAACAAAATCTGCTATAACTCCCTTATACCATTCCACCAGTATAAACGTTTCAACTCTCAGTACCTCCAAGTACCACCAAGGTACATAGCCCATCTCGAATGATGTGCTTTCTGTAGCAACTCTTCCTTAAACACTGCAACTTTGGAACCCACTATCCTTATCAGAGACGGGGAATTATTTTCTCAAAAGAGAAATCCATCAACCATCCAAGATACACTCCACACACGCTGTGAATGACTATAGCGATCAATCTCCCTTGTTGCAATTGTTGCAACTCTTCGCGTTCCAACAATTCTATAGTAGCTAACCAGTAGCTAGTCAAAACTCCATGAGCGCTTCTGCTCCATATCGCTACAGATCCCGATAATAACTACTAAAGTCACGTAATGTATATGACAGACTATCTTGTAGTTTCTTAACTGACGTAAGCTCGAGATACACCTCATTCAACTACATCGGGATCGCTCCGTTCCTTAGAACGATGCATCCGCGTCCAACCCCCTTTTTATCCACACCAAAAGGATTAACTAATACTTGCGTAAAAGTTAACCGCTATCTAGGTCCTGTAAACTGGTTTCACCAGCTTCCGACTAAATAATTTCCAACATCACCTTTGTCAAATAAGTCTGTGGTAAAGTAATGCTAAGACATTCTATCCACATCTACAGTACTATCTAAACCATACAAGGAAAATCACCATCTATGGTGGTCGAGTGCGCAACTCCAACTACCACAATCAACAGTGGCCAGGTTACACAACTCCAACAACCACAAACTGATCCAATCGTGTCCAGGATACACGATTCTCAAATCCAGTGGCGACTAAATCGTTAATTAGTCTAGCAACTTAATCAAAACTCATACAATTCATACCAAGTATGAAATTGTCGTCTCTACACACCTGCATCCCCTTTACACTAGGATGATGATATATCAATCATCACAACAACAATGATAATTGTATGACACCATGTCACTACAATATCAATCCTCCAGTTGTAAACCAACCCTAGAGTATACATAGGTGTCTTTGGCTGATCTCAATAGATCATCTATCCACAACGAAGGATATTCTTCACAACAACTACTTTATTCCATCATCGATAATCGTTGCATACTTTCAAAGGTTCATCTCTCTTTCAACAAAGAGTTTCGAATCTTCTCAAGGAGGAATACTGGGATAGATAAATATCCCCTCCAACATCTCCTATAATCGCAACTCACGTTCTTCCAATTCTTTTATAGTGTTTAACAACACTGATACCAACAAAAATATCACTCGATATGTGATCTTCGATACTGGACTATTTCCACAATCATTTCGATCGTTTACTCCACTTGCCTATACAACGGCAAACCTTGGAGTTCATCCGAAACTACATCCGAATACTCTCAGATTATATGCACATCCGAGAGCATATCGTACCATACTTCCAACAATTTGACCATCCGTAAGGATGTGTCTACAGTAAAAGTATGTTTATCAAAGTCTAAGGGTATCCCTTAACTTCTTAATTGTTGGTCCACATCTCACCTAATGGTAGGGATACCACCGACACACAAGTCGATGTATAGGAACCCTTCTAATCCAACTAAGAATGTTCCATCCACAGATACCTGTAACTACAAGAATCTCTCAATATATTAACCTTGAGGGTAAACTAAGGTAATACCCTGAAAAATCCATTATTTGTCGATCCGATCCAAAGGCTCCCTGCAGGTCTCGGCTATTCTCCGAAGAGAATAAGATCAGATCCAACAGTCCGCGACAATTCGGTCGCATTTCTATGATGAATGCCTCGGGGATTTTTCCTAGATCATCTGATCCCATCCCTAAATCCTACGAGCTGCAAGTGTAGAATACCGAATAGATATGACCTTCGTCATATACTCTCTCCTCTGTACTAAGCAAATCACATCTGGAGGTAACTGTTTATTGTCTGCTGAATCTTCTAAGATGTCTTCGATCTTTATACATCGATCTCTGCTGAAGGGGAGTATCAAGGAACTCCAACCACGCCTGAGGTAGTAGGTTGTTGCTGATGAGATAACCCAATCTTCGGTGTTGATCTCTACTGTCGAGATGGTGCATCGTCCTCCAAGAATACCATCGATAGTCTTCAACTGAGTCTTCAAAGTATACTTCCTCCACTGTACTGGTTGCTCACAATAGCAACAGCTAAACTGATCCAATGGATAATCTGACTTCGCATCCGCACTGCATGCACATAATCCCTTCGAAGTCTTTGTTCTGATTTTGCTGATATCCACGAGAACATCCTGATGATCTGCGGTTGGTATTCTATAATCGGAAAATAGCTCAAAGTCTATGACTCCGATCTTGCTCCTTTATCCAACAGTCGGAGACTTCTGACTCTATTAAGTTGACCTGCAATATTTGCTTACCGGTCTCCAACTCTTAAAACCTTGTACGAAATCATTTCTAAACTCCTGTCTCAATCCAACGTCTTCCGGTAGGATCTGGTAGAAGATCCCGACATCCTTATCCAACTATACGCCAATAACTCTGGGTGGCTTAAGTCATCCATTCATCTTCTTGAACTATTAGGTGGTCGTAACCTCCGCAAGTCTCACGACTCTGCACATTATACTATTACTAACCGATCACCCTTTCTTGAAGCTTGAGAATTCCTTACAATATGTCACTAAAAGTGACACGGGGAAATACTCTCTTTCAACATCACTAAACTATGATCAAGTGATATATTATTTCCCGAAGATTATTTTCTACATTTATCACCAAATACCGGCTTGATCCCGATAATGGTATGCCAACAACTCTTCTTTCTCGGCATAACATGAGTTAAGTACTCAAAAGTACTCTCAAAGTTATACATCTCAGTACGAACAACTCAGGGATAAAATCCCTATAAAACACCGTAACCTAGCCTTCTGCTATCTGCTTCACAATAGTCTACAAGTCTGTTCATTACCCACGGGTAATGATCTGACTAGCACAGTTAGTGGAAATCTCTAAGACTATAGTCTCTGATTTCCATAATAAATGTGATGACTTGGCCCCTGTTTTCTGACTCGGTATCAGTCGGCTCTCAGAGGTAAATCACCTCCTCGACACAGGTTCAAGACTCACAGACTCAACAGGTCGTTCCCGTGGTCAACTCATACCACGGTTACAAATAATAACCAACACACTACAGGTTATTCCTTGGTATAAGCATCTAAATGCGTAGCCAACATAACCAGGAGTATAAACGCTAAAGGTCACTCCGGTTGGTCGCCTCGGTGTACGACCCCTACTACAAGTCTGCACAGGTGTCATAACTCTATTGTATACACCTACTGATCAAGTTTAGATAAATATCTACTAAACCATAAGCGTTTCAGAAATTCTTACCTCATACTGCTTGGAGCTCGGGCCGCTGTCCATCTCATCTCAGAAAACCAAAACCGAATAAATTGACTCCCGAGAATCGAAGACTCGACACAAAAACAACATTGAATAGCATCGCAGAACCTTGGGCTCTGATACCACTAAAGTTGTCACGCCCCGAGAGCATGCCGAGTCAAAAATCAAATGGACGACATCTCCCCTGTACGTGGAAACATTTTGGGTTAATACAAGGCCTGTATGCCCACAATAACAATAACATAACAAATAAAAACACAACAACATAACGAAACACAGCGGAAACTAATACAACGACATACCCATAACCCCACATATACAATACATCCACATCATGCATACAGGTATGACTAACACACCACAACCACATACAGTACATCGACAAAATCCGAATCTACAAGTCCACAACACAGTACACTACGAAAACTCCAAATACAATACACGGCGGACGCAAAGCCCAAAACCAATACGGGAGCCTCGGAGGTGAGATGAGATGTCATCCAGCGGTGCTCCAAGCTATCACAAAGTCTTCTACCTGTTACCTGGGCGACAGAAAAACCCAGGGTCCGTGGGGGGTGGCGAGTAAAACTCAGTAGGTAATAGAAAAACATGTATATATGTCATATCACATGTATTTTCAACAACATACTCTAGAGGTACAACAGGTATATCAGCATAGTATATAAATACAAGCATATACCATCTAACGAAATAAACAACATAAAAATGCAGACATACTTGAAGTCTGCCACGCTACTCTGATCCCACCTGAACATATATCCAACATATATATATATATAACAGGAAGAGTAGATCAACACAAAATATACTCTAGCTACAGGTCAAGGTATCTAATGGTATGTCCAACACATACCAATATCCGACACAATCGTATAACAAATGAAAGAGACATGCATGAATATGATGTACACCCAAATGCAACAAGCATAGTACAATCAAATGCAACATCACAATAATCATATATATATAGACTGTATCCATATATATATTAATCTCAACCATCCATATATATATATATATATATATATATATATATATATACATATATGTATGTGTATATATATACCATATATGCAAAGTGCCATCAGATATGGCAATGCAGCATGCATGGTCATGCCTGCTCACCCCTACTTGCTACCACGACCCCATTGTGGCCTAGGTGGCACGACATGACAACTGTCCCAACTCACACCAACCACTGCTATAGAGTGGCCGAGTGGGCAGTATGATCAAGTAGCATATGAGTATAAAGAGCTCGCTACACAACGGGGGTCCCTGCTGTTGGCCACTCCGACTAACACTACCAATGAGTGGTCGAGTACCACTCACCCAAGACAATTGCACGCAACTCCAACTACCACCGTCTATAGTGGTAGAGTGCGGCACAACAGCTGCTCTGCCCTCACACCAGTTACTCCTCGGGGAGTGCTCTAGGAGGCAAGATAACTGACGACTCTCTCAACCCCAAGGGAGACTGTGTCGTCAGAATGCATGCATATGACATGAGTATGCTATCACTCGTACAACCATCTACCACAGACTCTCTGTTCAACAAAGAGTCGTACCCATCTAATCAATATACTCTCTATCCTGTAGAGAGTCATACACAACAGATCGACGGGCTCTCTATCCTATAGAGAGCCATACTCAACTTATCATAACTCCCTATCCAATAGAGAGTCATACTCAACTGATCGACACACTCTCTATCCTGTAGAGAGTCATACTCGACTGATCATAACTCTCTCTCCAATAGAGAGTCGTACTCGACTGATCATAACTCTCTCTCCAATAGAGAGTCGTACTCAACTAATCGACACACTCTCTATCCGATAGAGAGTCGTACTCGACTAATCATATCAAGCTGAGACCACCGGTCCGCAGCGACACTCTAATCACCCTTCACTTAACCATTACACAACTCATGGTTGGTAACAATATGCAACATATGGGTATTGGAAATAAATCCTACATTTAGGGCATTACCTACCCATAGATGACCTTTTTCCAATTTATAAATTGGGTCATCCCCCGTACTAAAATTTATACCCTACTAAACATCTAGGCCAATTTACATCACATCTATAACTCCTAAATCATGATAGGGTATATGTGATATCAACAATTGAGCATAAATATATCCAACGATAAGTTCAAGTATACGATAATAAGAGCAGGGTCAAGGTAATATGAACACCTAACATGCTCATATCTATGACTAAATCTGAATGCAATACATCTACCCGGACCAGGTAGGAAATTACCCACCTGATATATAGTTCTTGCTTATTGTATTCCCATCCGCGAACCTGCCTCATATCAAAGTCCTGTACAATAGCATACAGATTTAATTAAGTGTTGGCTTTGTCTAATACCGAATTTAACACCTAATCCTTTAGTGATTTAATCTCATCCCATTATCTACATCAAGCATTAAGATCAAACTAACCTGGTTATGCTTCAATCGCACAATCCCCTTGTCCACCTAATAGCACTCAATCTGAATCAATTTACCTCATTCTTCCATACTAGTGAACCCAACCACATAACCAACTACACCTATACAATTCATTAACAATTACTTACTAAACTAACAATTAACTGTAGAACATAGCTCACATCTATCAATTATTCAAATCCGAGCTTACCTAGCTCCCTGCTTCAATCAGACCGAAGTCCAATCAATTGAATTGGAGACAAACCCACCAATGGTCTGCCTTATCCTTGCTACACGCGAAACAACCCAAATCCCTGTCCAAAACACACAAAAATCTATAATCTAAGAAACAACAAGACGGCTAAGAAGTTACCCATAGATGTGAGAGTAGATCATCAGGTACAACTCTCACGATCGACTGAGAAAAGCTGTTGAACAACACCGACATTGCATTGCTACCAAAACACACGATGGTTGTTGTTGTTCACTGAGGTGCAGATGGTTGTGATGTTCACAGAAACAGCCAAGGAACAAGATGGATCCCGCAGTGATCAAATGCACTGTGCAACCGATCGGACCGTACCCCTCCTTCCCATCTTTCGATCTCATGATGGAATCCCTAACTAGGGCGTCTACCGGCACATCACCAACCACAGTCCTTGTTGAATTTCAATAGATCAAGCTCAAATCGGAAACAAAATCATAGCTTGACTTTATATCTCATCCAAGATTGAAGAAAACAACCCCTACTCACCCAACTCCAACCGATCCTTGAACTCACGAGACGGAGGATCTGATTTGGCATCGGCATTGTCCATCGGCAGCGGAGATCCAGCCCTAATCCTCGAGACCGAAGAGATCAAGAAGAAGAGTCACCGAGAACCTTGGATCAGCGAAGAGAGGAAGAAGTCGGCGGTGCTACCGGTGTGACGCCGGCGAAATCTGGAAGGCCGAAGACTCCATCGAAGAGAAGCGGCGGTGACAACAATCCTTCCAACTCACAGTGACAGTGGATCCATCTTGTAGCGTGGCGATGATGACCGACACGACGGAAGTACAGTAGGGTGCACGATGAACGGCTCAAGGAGGCGGCCATCAACGGCGGCAACGGGCTCGAGCGGATATCGACTGGCTCCGACGAAGATAGGATCGAGATCGACTGACTCAGGCAAAGATAGGGCAGAGATCAGGCGAGTGGTGCGACGATGGAAGATCTGTGGCTGTGCGTGAGAAGTTGGGAGGAAGAAGGAAGTCGACGTGATCGGGGAAATGAGGAGAAGAGAAGTCGGGGAAACGAACGAAGAGGAAAATAACGTTTGGCATTTAAATCAATTAATTCCTCAATCACAGATAGTCTAAACAGACTTTACAAAAGCCTATCTGTTTTATCCCCATGAAATATCCATAACACATCCGTTTAAATCCAGAAAAATTTCTAAAAATTCCTAGAAAATTTCATAAGGTATTCTCCCAATTATCCAACATTTTATTATTATTATTTTCTTTTCACTATTTTACATCGAATCTGTCTACAATACTAAACCAGTTATCAATATCATTCATAAGGTATTATTCCATCCTACCTTTCCAGTAGCCGAAATCGTTGTCGTCGAAGAATGGAGGCCTCGACGTGCTATACCCCTCTTGGAAAGCCATCATTGTGATTCGGTTGATTGTTAGATCTTCCTATGCGATCCAGGCTCTGATACCACTTGTAAGGGATCCTTGGAAGCTAGAGGGGGGGTGAATAGCTTGTTTTTGTTTCTACAAAATTAGTTAGCGGAAGCACAACAAAAACAATAGTAATAGAAATGAAAACACAATGCTAACATGAAAGCCTTTACGTGGTTCGGGGATAACGCTCCTACTCCACGGTGATCCTTAAGGTTAATCAACCCTAATCAATCTCACTAAGAAGCTTTCTCCTTTTTACAAAGCCCTCCTCTTCTTACAAAAGATGAAGATGAAGTTTAGAGAGGAGGAGGGGAATTAAAACACTAGGAAAGCTTAGAAAATTCATGGAGGCTTGAGAGAATTATCAGAACGTAAGCATTAACCCTCTCAACCACCACAAGCCCTCTTTTTATAGAGAGAGGGATATTTTTCTTGTTGGGCCATGATCAGTCGACTGATGTACAACATCAGTCGACTGTCGTCATGGCTAACGGCTTCTGAACAGCCAGATTCATGGGATTCATAATCGTCTTCATCCAACGACATGCTCATCAGTCGACTGATCCCTCCATCAGTCGACTGATGGAGAGATCAATCGAGTGATCACGGTGCATAGTTGAGTGAGACTCCATTTTGTGCCCGGATCAACTAATGGTGACATCGATCATGCCATGACTAAGGCAATGATCGCTTGTCGACTTTTCATCCCGACTCGATCGAGCACCTAACAATCAATCGATAGATCATATCGGTTGGTGATCGATAATCCCAAGTATGAATAATTCATACTTGAATTGACTCCTTAGACCTAGACTTAACCTTCTAGCTCTTCCTTAAGCCTTGCGCCTCCAGGATCCTTCCAAGTCCGCGACTTGTTCATCCTTTGTAGTTTGCTTCCAAGAGCTTCCTTCAGTTTTGTCATGTCTTGGGTTTCCCTTTGCCAAAGTGCACTTGGACTTTATGCTGCCAAGACTACATGTTTGGACTTACGCTGCCAAGACTTGCCTTTGGACTTCTTTTGCCAAGGTTCGCTTGGACTTTACGTTGCCAAGACTACATGCTTGGTCTTACGTTGCCATGCCTTTTCCTTGGACTTCTCTTGCCAAGATCACCCTTGGACTTTCCCTTTACCAAGTCTTCACAATTGGATTTTCCTGTCACTTAAACATGTTCACAATTAGATCACAAAGTATTGCCTAAGTTAGATGATTATCCAAACATCAAAATATATAAATGCTTGGAGCATTGTTGCACCAACAACAGTATGAAATTAAATAAAAGTAGTAATACTACTCGATCTCGACTTCTTAGTCCCACTCAGACTATTTGTCGAATCGATGCTTAACCTTGTCCCCATACAGAGGACTCGACCTCACCTCTTCACTCGAGGCTTACCTGCCAGCTGCCTAGCCGGACTTACCATGCTTGGTATCCAATCTGACCCACCAGGGCTTTCTGCCAACTGTTCGGTCTCCCTGACCCAGTTAGACTTCTTACCAATTATCCGATCTTCTGACCCAATCAATCTTCTGCCAGATGTCTGATCCACTCACCCCATCTCGACTTCATGCCTAGTGTTCGATCCTCCTGATCTGTCAAGGCTTCTGCCTAGTATCCAGTCAATATGACCTACTAGGAATTCCTGTTAAGTCTGCACACTTAACACATATATTAAATCATAGGTTCATCCTAACATTAAATGTTGGGGCATACATCAAAACACTGGAGTGGTGCTCCCTACACCAACAAAGGTCATATTTTTCCATACTTATGAGAACTATCATGAACATAGGCAGCTAACCCCCAGGGTCTTCAATTATTCAAATCTGATTTTCCATCTATCCAACGTTCATATGGGGTAGATGAAATTAGCTTAGAAGGTACTTTGTTAAGTATGTAGGTCATTGCTAATGACCATCTCCGTAATAGGAGATTGACAAATTAGTCTTATCCATCATAGACCTAACCATTTCAAGAAGAGTCATATTTCTTCTTTTAGCAACCCCATTTTGTTGTGGAGTTCCTAGGATTGTTAGCTGTCTAATAATTCTCTTATCATTAAATATTATCTTGAACAAATCAAACAAATATTCCTCTCCACGATCAATGCATAAAGTTTTAACCTTACGTTCCATTTGATTCTCAACTTCGCTTATATAATGAATGAAGCAATCCAATGCTTCAAATTTCTGAGAAATCAAATACACATAACTGAAACGAGTGAAGTCATCAAAAATTAGAATGAAATAGTAACCTCCATGCCTAGCCTTCACATTCATTGGACCATAAATATCCTAATGAATTAATTGAAATGATAAATTTTCCCTAATAGTTTTACCAAATGGTTTCTTAGTTGCTTTTCTAGCAATACAATAGTCATATATAGACAAGTTAATCTTAGCATGAGTGCCGAATAGACCCTCTCTAGCTAATTGATTCATTCATTCTTGTCCTTTTATGTTCTAATCTAGCATGCCAAACCTCATCAGTTATATTTGCATCACTAGTAAGAGCAATGTTTGAAAAACAACCATCAATTGCACAATTCACATTTGGTTCCCCATCAAGAACCATAAAACCATTTGTTAAAAAACTATATCCGATTAACACTGAGTTAATCTTAAGTTAACATACTAGCTATAAAAATTAATACAATACCCTAAATCAAGAAGACATGTGATGGAAACAAGATTCCATTAAATTTCAGGAGCATACAAGACATCATGTAGAGATAAAGTACTTCCACCACGAAGGTTGATTTTGTAAGTGTCAACACCTTTGACTTCAACTTTTGTATTGTTTCCTACATATATCCACTTGTTGCCAGCTGGTACCCAACAATACTCTACAAATGTAACTCGCTCCTAATCTACATGGTTGGTTGCTCTCAAATCTATAATACACAAAGGATCAGAATCAACTAACAATGCTGAACTAGTAATAAAATGCCCAGGAAAAGAAGACAGACTCAAATTTACTTTTTTTGACTTAGTACACTCCTAAGCGAAGTGGCCCTTCTTGCTAAAGTTAAAACAAGTCATCTTGCTTTTGGGTTTCTTCCCAATCTTCTTTCCTTTCTTCTTGATTGGGCCTTTACTAGCAATAGCAGCAGATTCCTTCTTTTTTCCCTTTTCCTTCTTGAACCATTTCTTTTTTTTTAATCCAGATGATCTAGTAGAACCAACAGCTACATAAGCTAGTCCAGAAATCCTCGTGGATTCCACTCTCTCCACCTCCAATTCAACATGACATAAGACATCATGAAAGTCTTAATACTCTCACTGTGAGTAAAGGTTTGCTTCACGGTCTCCCAAGAATCTAGAAGGAAACAAATCATTGCCTAAACCTATTGTTCATCGGTCAACTTATGACCAATAGTTTTAAGCTCTCGAATCATATTGGACATCTCCCTTAGGTGTTGAACCATGGAGACATTTGGGCACTTCGTGTAGTTGTTAAACTTGATTGTTAGTTGCTGAAGCTTGCTCTGACTAACTCCATTGTATCTCTCCCTAAGGGCTACCAATACTACATGAGTTGAAGTATGTGATTCATACTCAAAAACTAGGTCGTCAATCATTGAACTAATCAATATACCCTTAGCAGTGGAGTCCTTTTTCCATGTCTTATAGGCATCAAGATCTCATTTGTGCTATGCTATGGGACCCTTAACAAGTTCTACCATAACCTAATGTACAACCTCCAAAACTTCTTGTTCCTCAATAACATATTGTATCTTGAGGTGTCAGATCTAGTAGTTTTCCCTATTCAACTTCTAATCCTTATTGAGTTTAGCTATGATATTTTTAGTTCTCATAATCTACCATAAATAAATAAATTATTTATTTATTCAGTGTATGTTCTATGTATGTAATATCTAATTGACTTAATGTAAATCTGAATTGGTTTACAAAATCAAGTGACAACTCTATTTCTACTCATCATTTGTATCTCTTAATCTGACCGACATTGATCAATTATATTACATACACCTCGGCTAATGAACTAATCATTAACATATCATGATACTAACATAAAATGAACTAATCATGACATAAAATAAATGAACTAATCATTTACATGTAGATATTTTGTTAACACATAACAAATTTCAAGATTGTCAACATATAACATTCTTTACTACTCATAACCTAAACAACTCTAAGAAAATAGATAGATAATTACTACTCCCACTATGACAAACACTAGTGTAGTTGTAATCATTACATGCCCTATCTTTCTAACACAACTAGGGCATTATAAGCTAGGACACATTCAGGTGGACCAGAAGCAGAATCTTCCACAAAACCCACATAAAGTGTTGGTGCAGAGAGCACCACTCCGGAGTTTTGATGTATGAGTCATGGTTCAAGTTAGGATAAGCTTATGATCTAATGTGCATGTTAAGTGTGTAGGCTTAACAGAAAAGTCCTAGTAACTCATGTGAAAAAAGTAAAAGAAAAGTTTTCTAATATAAAGAAAATTTTATAAACACCAAGATTCACCCTTCTCTTGGTAGTAATGATCCTAAAATTGGTATCGGGGCATGGGGGTGCTCCGATTTTGGTGCAACCACCAAAGTGAGCATATAAAGTTTTCTTTATATTTGTCCTTCTTGCTCTAGTTTTAATTTTCTTTCACTAGATTAAATTTTTCTTACATTTGTCAATCTTGCTCTAGTGTTGCTTAGTTTAAATTTTGCACAAGTATAAATTTTTTGTACCTTGTTACTCTAATAATTTTTTTGCATTAGATAAATTTTCTATACATTTTTAGTAAAATTAGAAAATATCTCACTTAGAGGGATATAGCACAGTTCTCCCTCCTCTCTTTAATGGAGAAGATTTTAGTTATTAGAAGAGGTGAATGGAGTGCTTTTTGAAAACCGACCTCAAGGTTTGGTTTTCTATTAGGAAATGTTTCATTGCTCTAGTAGATGACTCGGGAGAGTTGTTGGATCCAGAAAAATGGATGGTAGACATAAGGAAAAGAGCTCAAGTCGATTACAAGGCCCTTAACACCTTACAATGTGGACTTATGAAAGAAGAGCTCAATAGAGTTGGACCATTTGAAAACTCTAAAGAACATTGGGATGAACTTATAGAAATGCATGAAGGAACAAATGGCACTAGGATAGCTAAAAGAGACATGTTGCTAACAAAACTCTTTAATTGTAAAATGTTAGATGGTGAAAATGCTAGTCAATTACATACTAGGATTAAATACATATTAAATGGACTACATTTAATTGGACATCAAATAGAAATTTGAGACATAATTATGTATATTCTTAAGGCATTTACCCGGAACACTTTATGGACATCAATTATCAATGTCTATTAAATTTCTCAAGATCTTTCTTTAATTAGGTTAGACGAGTTATTTTATGAATTAGAATTGCATGAACAAGCTAACCCGGGTCAACCTGAGAATGGTATAGCTTTAGTTGCAGGTAGGAACAAAGAAGGAAAGAAAAACAAACAAGAGTCCGAAGATGAGTCAGAGTCAAACGGAGAAGAAGAAATGGTAAACATGGTCTGGAAAATATTCAACAAGAGGAAAAATTTTATAAAAAAGGACGTGAAGAAGATGGTTGACAACAAACTGATTAGACCAAGATCAGAAGTGACATGTTTCGAGTGTAACAGAAAGGGTCACTACAAGTCGGAGTTTGCGAACCTAAAAATGGAAGAGAAGCTAAAAAAGGAAAAGAAGAAGAAGGCACTCAAAGAGACTTGGGAAGAGTCGTCATCGG
Organism: Wurfbainia villosa; assembly: GCA_025175895.1. NCBI lineage: Eukaryota > Viridiplantae > Streptophyta > Magnoliopsida > Zingiberales > Zingiberaceae > Wurfbainia > Wurfbainia villosa. The sequence continues at coordinate 72,712,011 of CM046000.1, read as the reverse complement.
AGGAATCAAACATGGAAGAACCAAAGAAGAGCTTCATTGTGTTCATGGTAGCCAAGGAGTCCGAAGTCGAGTCAAGCTCCGAGTCTGAGTCTAAGACAAGCCATGGATCCACATCCATTTCCGAAGGACAATACCAGGTAAAATCTCCTTTAGAAGATAAATTGTATAATATCATAGCATGCCTAGGTAGAAAATTAGATAATTCTGAGAATCGAGTCAATTTACTTCTTAAGGAAATACAAGTACTTAGGGAGCGAGTCAACTCGAAGACTTCGACTTGCCAAGTTCAAGATAGAGACTCAACTCAAGTTACAAAGTTTGAGGAAGAGAACATTGCCTTGAAAAGGCAAGTAGAAGATCTTATCGGGATGTTGGAAAGGTTCACTTCGGACTCCAAGTATCTCAACATGATGCTTGGGTCTCAATGAGTCGTGTACAATAAATCCGGACTTGGATATAAAGCTAAGTCAACATATGAGTCATACATGTCTTTACTTAGACAAAATACTAAGAATCGAGTTGAAGAATGGATCCCTAAGACTAGCTTATTCAACAAGTTGGACCAAACCAATTTTGGATCTCCACAGATCAAATTCACCTTGTGAATCAGACCCATTTAAGCTATTACTCAGGGGGAGCCAACATTTTACTTGTTTCTACACTTAGTTAAACTCTTGTATGTTTAGTTTACCTGATTAATTTAGAATGAACCAGATAAGAAATAAAATAGTTAAACTTGCAAACATAGTATTAGGACAAAGTGAACTGATAGTAAGTTAGTGAAGCTCTTCGAAGTGTATGTCTAGGTTGGATATGTCCTACCTGGTGCACTAAGTCAAGTAGAACTAACCAAAGCTAACTCACTAAGTCCTGAACAAGTTAGACCAAAGCTTAGTCCAAAGTGAGTCAAGCACTTGATTCCTTGATCAACTTTGTCTTAGGAAGTGGTCCACCTGATATCTAAGAAGGTCATATGCCTCTCCACTATCTAGAAGTCAATTTTCAAAAAACTTACTTGATTAGCCCAAGCTATACTTGAATCTAACACAAGTTTAAAAAATTTAATATTCACTAAATGTAATCAAGTAAAAATAATCAATCATCTCATAAAACCTATAGCATTAAAGTAACCTTAGATAGGGTGAGATGAATTAGGTGAAAATAAATTTAAATCGAACCTTAAGAATTTTTAATTCATGTAGGACTCTAGAATGGACCAATGGATTCTAGATAATGGCTGCTCTAGATACATGATTGGAGATAGTCACAAATTCATAGAATTAAAACTCAAGAACCTATCTTCAGTCGCCTTTAGAAACAACGACAAACTTAAGGTAATCGGAACATGTAACATTGAATTAAAATCGAATTTTTTCATACAAAAAGTTTTTCTCGTAGAAATTTTCAAATTTAATTTACTTAGTATAAGTCAATTATGTGATGCTGGATATGAAGTAAAATTCTTATCAAATGAATGTTTAATTAATAATATTGAAAATTCAAATATATTAATTAAAGGTGTTAGGGATAAAAAATATTTATTCAATACATTTAGTAAGATTCTCACTCAATTGTCATTTGACATAGCAAAAGGAAAGTTGGTTGTGGTATAGGAGACTTGCCCACATCCACTTTAGGCATATAACTAAACTAAGTGAAACAAATTTAGTTAGAGGCTTAACTAAAATAAGGAATTTAGAAAATAAAGTTTGTAATACTTTCCAACAAGGAAAACAAACAAAGTCCCAACATTAAATAACTAATCCAAGTCAAACAAGCTCAATACTTAAACTACTTCACTTAGACTTGTTTGACTCACATAGAGTACAATCATTAAATGGAAATTTGTATTGTTTAGTAATAATAGATGACTATTCTAGGTTCACATGGGTAAAATTCTTAAGACATAAAGATGAAACATTTGAAATATTTAATAACTTTAGTAAACAAATAAATGAAAAAACCTTCATATAAAAATGATAAGGAGTGACAATAGAGGTGAATTTAGAAATAAAAAATTTACAACAATGTGTCTAGAAAATGGGTACCATCATGAATATTCATGCCCTAGAACGCCTCAACAAAATGGGATAATAGAAAGAAAAAATAGAATTCTACAAGAAGCCGCTAGATTAATGTTAAATGAATAGAACCTACCTAGTTATTTTTGGGCCGAGGCTATAAATACTACTTGCTATATAAAAAATAGAATAACAATTACTAAAATACATAATAAAACATCTTATGAAATTTGTAATAATAAAATACTTAAGAGTATTTGGGTGTAAAGCATACATTCTAAATACCAAATACCATCTAGGAAAATTCACTTCAAAAACAGATAATGGAATCTTTCTTGGATATTCAACAACTAGTAGGGTCTATAGAATATATAATAAGAAAACATTAAAAATAGAAGAAACAATCAACGTAATATTTGATGAAGAATCTACCGAATTTAATTTAGAGAACATAAAAAATGATCAAATAAATTTTGATAAAATAAGTAATGATCAAGGGGGAGTAAAAGAAATTATACAAGAAAATGAAGAAAAAAATCAAGAAGAAGAAAATAATTCAAACACCCTTAGAAAATATTCTAACCATCCAATTGAGCAAGTGTTAGGAAATACTACATTAGGAGTACAAACTTGATCGACTATTAGAAATAGAAGTCAAATAGCACTAATTTTGAAAATAGAACCTAAATTAATAGATGAGGCATTACCAGATCTTGACTGGGTAATAGTTATGCAAGAAGAATTAGAATTATTTGAAAGAAATGATGTTTGGGATTTATCACCTAAACTAACAAACAAATCAACAATAGACACTAAATGGGTATTTAGAAATAAATTAGATGACAAAGGAGAAATTATAAAGAATAAAGTTCATTTAGTGGCGAAAGGGTTTGGTCAAGTAGAAGGGCTAGATTATGACGAGACTTATGCCCTAGTAGCTAAGCTTGAATCCATTAGGATGTTGTTAGCTTAAGTGGCACACAAAGGATTCAAGTTATACCAAATGGATGTTAAGTCCGCATTCTTAAATAGAGTAATCAAAGAAGAGGAATACGTAAGTCAATCCCCTGGTTTTGAAAATATAGAATATCCTAATCATGTATACAAATTGAAAAAGACCTTGTATGGACTAAAACAAGCTCCTAGAGCATGGTATGAAAGATTATTATCATACTTAATTTCAAAAGGTTTTAGACAAGGTCAAATTGACTAGACCCTTTTTGTAAAAACTTTGAAATAAGATATTTTTATTGCCTAAGTGTGTGTATATGACATAATTTTATCTCAACAAATTCCAACTTTTTAAATGAATTCATTACCCTAATGGAAAAAGAATTTGAAATGAGCTTAGCTGGAGAATTAAATTTCTTCTAGGGTTACAAGTAAAACAAACAAGAGATAGAAATTTCATATTTCAAAATATGTATGCTAAAGAATTAATTAAAAAATATGGAATGGAAAATGCAAAAGACATTAAAACATCAATGGCAACAAACATAATATTAAATAGTGATACAGAAAGAAAAGTTTGTAGATCTAAAGTATTATAGAAGTGTCATAGGAAGTTTCTTATACCTAACTGCATGTAGACTTGACATATTGTTTGTAGTTAGTATGTGTGTAAAATATCAATCTTGTGTCAAAGAATCACATCTAACATATGTTAAAAGAATCTTAAGATACATTAAAGAAATAATTATTGTAGGAATGTGGTATCCTAAGCCTAGTAATTTTGAATTAGTAGGATATTCTTACTCAGACTATCTCGACTGTAAACTAGATAGAAAAAGTACAAGTGGAGGATGTCAATACCTAGGATATTATCTAGTCAGGTAGTTTAGTGGGAAACAACATCGTGTTGCCCTATTGACAACTGAGGCGGAATATATAGCATTAGGAGAGTGTGTATCATAATTGTTGTGAATGAAGCATACACTAAAATATTTTGAATTAAAATATTAAAATATCAAAACATTGGATGATAATATAAGTTCAATAAATTTAACCAAAAACTCAATACATCACTCATGCACTATGCACATTGATGTTAAACATCAGTTCATAAGAGACCATGTTGCCAAAGGAAGTATTGAACTGGACTATATTGACTCCAAGTCTAACTTGGCTGATATTTTTACTAAACCATTCACTCCTAGAAGTCGAATTTAGTACACTTAGGAGACAATTAGATTTATGTTTGGTAGAATAGGTTTCTTTATTGCTTTCACATCCAAAACCTATTTTTATATTTAAATATTATTAGTACTTCTTATGAAAATTAAAATTAAGCTAGCCTAGGTTGAATCTAGAATTCATGAACCTATAGATCTAGACAAGCCTTCGCATCTCACAAACACCTAGGTTTACTTGTTTGTGTATTGAGCCATGGAGATGGGTGTGAGATGCTAGGACTACAACACAAATTCCATATATAGATTCAATGCATCGAAATGAATCGGAAGGGGTTTTTAAGCAAAATGATCACTTCGATGACAAACTCTTAACCAAAACCTAATGATAAATTCATATCATATGAGTTTTTAAACAAGAGTTAGACATTTTCTTTAAGGACAATTTTTAGATGTTTATTTTTAAGGGATTCATGATTGGACATTATTCACTTAAGTTGCACTTTTTAGTGAACATTATTTATTAGACATTTTAATTCTAATAATGAAATCATGGATTCAGGGGGAGAAAAATATTTTAAGCTTTATTTAAGGGGGAGAAATATTTTCAAAAATGTACTTAAGTTTTTAAGCTTTTATTAAGTGGGAGGAATATTTTAAAAAATTTATTTAAATTTTTAAGCTTTGATTAAAGGGGAGAAAAATATTTTCAAGATTTATTTTTAAGCTTTAATATCCCTTGGGAGAGAGTATGTATTGAAAATTTTAGGTTTCAAGTTTTATAAACTAGCTTCAAAATACTTGAAGTGTTTCGAGTACAAATCTTATTCTACTTTTGAATTTTAAGTTTGAATTTATGGGTTGTCAAGGAATTTTTCAAATTGCTTATAAATTTTCAAATATTTATGAATTCAAACACTTGGAAAACTTAAGTATTACTTGGATGATCTATACTTCATTTTGGGGAGTAGGTATGAAACATATATTCCAAGTATACATTTTGAAATCATGAACATAATTAAGGGTTTTTAAGCATTTAGTTTCAAAACATGAAAAAGTTGTTTTTCAATTAGGCATATAAAAAATGTTTTATATTGTTTTGATGTATGCCAAAGGGGGAGATAATGTAAGGTTTAAAGTTATAAGTAAATGCATTTCATTGTATGTCATGTGAACTTGATTCATTTCATTGTATGTAATGTGAACTTGATGCATTACATGTGAACTTGATATATTCCTCCTAACTTTAACCGATGTCTTGTCATAAATCAAAAAGAGATAGATTATTGATGCAGAGAGCACCACTCTTGAGTTTTGATGTATGAATCATGGTTAAAGTAAGGATAAGATGGTGATCTAATGTGCATGTTAAGAGTGCAGGCTTAATAGGAAAGTCCTAGTAGGTCATGTGGATCAGAAACTTGGCAAAAGTCTAGATAGATCAGGAGGAATGAACACCAGGCATGAAGTCAAAATTGGTCAAGTGGATCATACATATGGCAAAAGACTGGTTGGGTCAAGGAGACCGGACAACTAGTAGGAAGCCCAACTGGGTCAGGGAGACTGAACTGTTGGTGCAGGGGCACCAGATAATCGAACCTAGGTTTTGATTATGGCAAAGGCTCAAAGTTAAGGTGTTATCTTTTTCTCATAAGCTACTGTTAAGTGTGCATAAGTGTTTAAACTAAGTTGAAGGTCAACGACACTCGGAGAATCTCGAGTCGAGAAACTGTGGTGGTCAGGCGACACCAGGAGCACTTCGGATGGAGTAGAAGAACCCAAGTGAAGATTGGAAAGGACCGAAGGTAAGCACGAGTGCAGAGTAGTAGTGAGTGTTAGAGATCGTTTGGAAGCTAGAGGGGGGGTGAATAGCGTTTTTCATTTCTACAAGAATGATTAGCGGAAGCAAACAAAGATAATATAAGTAAAAATGAAAGAACAATGCTAACAAGGCCTTTACGTGGTTCGGAGATAACACTCTTACTCCACGGTGATCCTTATGGTGTTGGGATGTATACTGAAAAGCCTAGCTCTTTGGTATGAACATTTTATTTTGAAATAAGAATCACATGATCATTGATTGCACTTTATATTTATATATGTGCATATTGTCTAATACTTTACATTGTAGATAACATGGTGCTTGGGTGTGGCACAGAAGATCATGTTATCAGTCCCTTGTAGAGTATAAGTAGAGGCTCACAACCAAGATGGTTTTGGAAAAACCATTGGCATGGTTGTAGTGTAGCTTGGTATTGTTTTATCTTGAACATAGAGTTACACTAGTACACTTAGGTGTATTGTGCAGGACCGACATAGAGGTGATTCAATTTGTTGCTGACTACATAATTGAATCGGACCTCGGATATTATGTTGTACATGCTCTTAATCCCGATATAATAATGGACACATGTACTTAGTATTTATTTCTTTGATTTACCAGAGGGTGAGATTTCTATGGATTAAATCAATATGCCTGGTAAGTTGGGAAATGATATTATTTACATGGTGTGCCATTGATTATAGGAGGAATCCGTGTCCTATGTATTAGGTTGATGATGTCCCCTTGAGGAACTCATAAGGTTCATCATGTAAACCCTGCAGGTTGACTTAGTCAACATGATGATAAGGTTGAGTGGTACTACTCGAGGAGTTAGATGTTAATTGATTGATGGTCAGTAAATCAATCAATTGATGGACATTCGATATCTTAAACACGGGGAGATGGATGTACAAATAATATATGGAGCCCATATTAATTTATGGGGGTTGGTGAGGTAGTTCGATGATGATCCTCTAGTGGAATGGAACATCATTGATGGATAAAGTTTGTGTGGTTTCGATCCATCGGGTGGCCAAGACCCAACTCCTCCTCATGGTCCCTATCGTAGCCTAATATAAACCTCATGAAGGCTAGATCAAATGATAGAGATTAAATCTCTAGATCCGACGGTTGGGATTAAAACCCTAGAACCGACGGTTGAGATTAAATCTCTAGATCCGACGGTTGAGATTAAAACCCGAGAATCGACGGTTGAGATTAAATCTCTAGATCCGACGGTTGAGATTAAAACCCTAGAACCGACGGTGGAGATTAAACCAAGGCCTAAACTCTAACTCTATAAAAGGGTGGCTATGGGTTGGGCGGCAACTGTTGGGATGTATACTGAAAGCCTAGCTCTTTTGTATCGACATCTTTATTTTGAAATAAGAATCACATGATCATTGTTTGCACGTTATATTTATATGTGTGCATATTGTCTAATATTTTACATTGTAGATAATATGGTGCCTGGGTGCGGCACAGAAGATCATGTTATCAGTCCCTTGTAGAATATAAGTAGAGGCTCACAACCAAGATGATTTTGGACAAACCATTGGCATGGTTGTAGTGTAGCTTGGTATTGTTTTATCTTGAACATAGAGTTACACTAGTACACCTCGGTGTATTGAGCAGGACCGACATAGAGGTGATTCAATTTATTGCTGACTACATAATTGAATCGGACCTCGGATATTATGTTGTACATGCTCTTAATCCCGATATAATAACGGGCACATGTACTTAGTATTTATTTCTTTGATTTACCAGAGGGTGAGATTTCTATGGATTAAATCAATATGCCCGGTAAGTTGGGAAGTGATATTATTTACATGGTATGCCGTTGATTATAGGAGGAATCCGTGTCCTATATATTAGGTTGATGATGTCCCCTTGAGGAGCTCATAAGGTTCATCATGTAAACCTGAGTTGACTTAGTCAACATGATGATAAGGTTGAGTGGTACTACTCGAGGAGTTAGATGTTAATTAATTGATGGTCAGATAAATCAATTAATTGGCCGGACATTCGATATCTTAAACACGGGAGATGGATGTACAAATAATATAAGGAGCCAATATTGATTTATGGGGTTGGTGAGGTAGTTCGATGATGATCCTCTAGTGGAATGGAACATCATTGATGGATCAAGTTTGTGTGGTTCCGATCCATCGGGTGGCCAAGACCCAACTCCTCCTCATGGTCCCTATCGTAGCCTTATATAAACCTCATGAAGTCTAGATCAAATGATGGAAAACAAATCTCTAGATCCGACGGTTAGGATTGAATCCCTAGAACCGACGGTGGAGATTAGATCTCTAGATCCGACGGTTGGGATTAAATTCCTAGAACCGACGGTTGAGATTAAATCTCTAGATCCGACGGTTGGGATTAAATTCCTAGAACCGACGGTTGAGATTAAATCTCTAGATCCGACGGTTGGGATTATTTCCTAGAACCGACGGTTGAGATTAAATCTCTAAATCCGACGGTTGAGATTAAAACCCTAGAACCGACGGTGGAGATTAAACCAAGGCCTAAACCTAACTCTATATAAAAGGGAGAGGAAAGGTTGGATAAGGTGGGCGGCAAGAAAATTGGGAATTAGTTCCTATATTTTTGGCTACCTCATCAATAACCAATTTTCTCCTAAGTTCTATATAAGGGAGCATGGGTTGGGCGGCAACTAAGTTTTTTGGATGGTTCATGATGGATGCTAAGGAAATTAGGGTTTTGCCTAGCATTACTTGGGCGGCAAGCAACCTCAAGGAGGAAACCCTAATTAGGGTTTTGGTTCCTTAGGTTGGGCGGCCAAGGTGGTGGAGCTAGAGGGGGCGGCAACCTATGGATGAGCTTGTCTTCTTCCTTGGAGGTGGCTAGTTCCTAGATCTCTCCTCTCCACCATGCTTAGGCGGCAAGAAACCTATGGAGGAAACCCTAATTAGATTAGGGTTTGGCTCTTTGGATTAGGCGGCTAGGTTTGGAAGTTATAGTTGGGCGGCAACTATAGGGAAGGGCTCATCTTCTTCCTTCTAAGGGTTGGCGGCCACTACCTTCTCTTCCTCTACCTTGGGCAAGAAATCCAAAGGAAGCTTGGTTGGGCTAGGGTTTGGAAGGTAAGATAGGTGGCAACTATAGGGAAGTGTTCTTCTTCTTCCTAGGTGTTGGCGGTTCCTATCCTTTTCCTATACCTTTGGTGGTGCCCAACCTATTCCTCTTTCCCTTTGTTTTCCTCTTGGTGGCACTAGGAGCTAGGGTTTGTCCCTAGTTCGGTTGCTTGGTTGTTTCCATTATGTTCTCTCTATTCTTGGGGCCGGCGGCATCAATCCTTTGTGGATTGGTGGTTGGCTCAAGCAAGAAGGGAAAGAGAGTTCTTCATTCTTTGGATTGAAGAAGATCTAAGAAGCTTCAACTTGTGGAGGATCTTCGCCCACACGAAGTCTACAAGGAGGTTAGGACATCCGATAGAAGATCAAGAGGTATAAAAGTTTTATAACTTTAATTTCAGATCTGAGCATGTTCTTATATATGATGATTATACATGTGTGTATATGAATATATATTGTATAATCATGGACCCCGAAGACAAACACAAAAACCGGCGATCCGTCCGTCGTCTCTTCCGCGGCTAACCGACTAGAAGAGTTGTGTTGCTTGAACAACTAGTTTGTTCAAGCGATCGCTCGAGTCGTTAGCACGACGACAAATTGGTTGTGCTTAGGAAACTCATCCCATCCGGATTAGTTTTCATTAGTGAAAATTTTAATCCGGGGACATGGGAGCCTATGAGCATTCCGAGGTATAGCACGATTGCCAACATTTGGTATCAGAGCTTCTGGGCAATACCATCAATTGGTATCAGAGCCACGGTTTCCGGTTTTGTGTGTTTTGGATTCGGTTACTTTCATGCACTTATCATATATTGTGTATGCCGGATAATAGTAGGATGTGCGTAGGCTAACTTTTTGGTTGCAGGCATAAGATCCAACTATTATGGCTATATATGTGTGTATGTGATTGCATGTGTGTGTGATTGTATATTATTTGAATCCTCGGGGTTGACGAGGCTAAATTAGTATTTAATTTTTGTAATTGAATACGGCATTGTTTAGCCACTCTTTATTTTATTTTACTTTCGATCTAGATTTCATGTACACTCCCTCGTGGAGTATAGGATCGATGGATGTAAAATAAAATAGGTTTTATTCTCGGCTCGGATCTCCGGTTGGCTCGTACATGGCGCAGGAGGAGCGGATGAGGTGGCGACACGACGGGACACATATTGGAGAACAATGCCATAATAGTTGGAAAAATTCTGATTTTTCCATATTTATTGCTGATTTGTTTTATATGCATGTTGTGTGTGCTTGAAAATTCCTCATTTTCAATCTACTAAGTGGGAGAGGGACATTTTAATTAATTCTCGCGGCCTCCATTACAATTTGACGTGTGATGCAAACAAACTTGTGTGTTGGCTCTGAGTGCCTTCCTCCCCGAGGACGGGTTTGTTTGCGGATCACTAGGTCAAATAATGGTTATAGGAAATTATCTAGGAGCGTGTGTACTTCCACAGAGGTAAGGCACATAATCCAAAATAATTCCCTTAGTATCGTGTAATGGTGCACACTTAGATGCAAATAAAAGTATCCTCCCCATAGGAGTCACTGCTTTTATTTGTAGGGCCAAAGAGGAACCAACTATTAATTTTATTTGTCAAAAAGTAAGGTTGACAAGATAATAAAATTAATGGGTAAAACCTCCTCTTACAAATGTAGAATTCAGATTATCGTCCACACACAGTGGCATCACGAAATTCTCGGTGTTTTGAGGTGTTGGTTGATTTGAATTTTATTGTTTTGAGGAATCAATAATATTTGAAATCTAAAGTTTTGATCATTGTGATTCTTAGGATTTTCAAAATGACTTTGATCCACTTATTGTGATACTAAAGGAAATAAACTTCTTGTACCCAAATAATGTTGATTGGAAAAGAATCTAGATGTTGTCTTATTTGCTAAGAAGTACAAGTATACACTCTTCAAAGAGTGTCCTCAAGCCATGGTTGCTCAAAAGGTTTCTACTTCTAAGCCGAAGGCTAGAAGAAGGAGAAACAAGGTGGAGCAAAGGTGGTGGGAGGATCTCGGGAGGAGTGAAGAAGCCAGAAGGCTTCACTTACTAGCGATGGACATAAGAAGGAGGATTGTCCCAATCGAAGCAAGAGCAAAAGTATATCTTTTGGTCTAGTCGTTGAAACATGGTTAGCGGTGTTATCTACGGCACTGGTGTAGATACGAGAGCCACTAATCATGTCTGCAATGCTTTGCGGGTTGAAACCCGACGACTAGCTAAAGGGGATATTACAATTTACTTGGGCAATGCCATGAAGATGGCGGCTATTGCAGTGGGAGATATTTTATTTATCTTTTGAGAAAAATAAAGTTTTTGGTTCTTAAGAATTTTCTTTATGTATCTTTATTTAGAAAGAATTGTTTTGGTTTCTAAATTATGGATGGATAATTTATTCCTTTTAATGACAGATTTGTTATGAAAGGAATAGGGATATTATCTATTCAGTACATAGAAAGGAAATTAATAATTTGAACCAAGCTCCCACGATGCAAATTGAAGTTAAATAACTCATCTTCTAATTCCGATAAGAGAAAAGAACCTTGAAGATGAACCAAACATATCTTTGGGATCTTAGGCTTGGTCATATTAAACTGGCGAATTCAAAGGTTGAAAGGCATGGACCTTTGGGTTCATTAGTGGTGGAGGATCTCCCAACTGCGAATCTTGCTTGGAGGGTAAGATGACCAAGAGGCCTTTCAAGGCCAAGGGTATAGATCTAAAGATGTGTTGGAATTGGTTCATTCTGATGGTCCTATGTCTATCCAGGCAAGAGGTAGTTTTGAATATTTTGTCTTTTTCATAGACAATTATTCAAGATGACACTACGATCTGATCGTAGTGGTGAATACCTCTTGGGAGAGTTTAGGAACTACTTATCAGAGCTTGGGATTCAATCCCAATTATGCACTTTTGGCACACCCAGTGAGAATGGTGTAGCATAGCGAAGGAAGAGGTCTCTTATGGAGATGGTTAGATTGATGATGAGTTATTACGACTTGCGGTTTGTTACGAGGATATACTCTAGATCTGACGGTGTACATTACAACTTGGTTCCATCTAAATCAGTGCCTTCTAATCCCTGAGTTGTGGGTGGCGAAGCCTAGTCTAAGACATATTCGGATATGGGAGTCGGCACATGTCTTTGGCGAATCTTGGTAAGTTGGAACCTCGTGCAGTATGCATGTTGTTGGCTATCCCAAGGAGGCGAAGGGTGGTTTGTTTTATAGTCCTAGAGATCGGAGGGTGATCGTTAGTGCAGATGCGATTTCTAGAGGAGGACTATGTGATGAACCACAAGCCCGCGTAGGATTGTTCTTGAGGAGTTGATAGGGAAGTCCGACTTGCATCACCGCAGACAAGAGGATATACCACATGTCACTGCACCGCGTGTCACACAGGATACACAGGTGATACCTCGTCGTAGTGGGAGGGTTGTGAGACAGCCTGATAGATTCATGTTCTTGGGAGAATCTTCCGATTTGGTCCCTGGCGAACATGAACCTGATCCCTGGACATATGACGAGGCAATCCAAGATATAGATGCAGCATCTTTGCAAAGTGCAATGAATACTGAGATTGAATCTATGGATTCAAATCAGTCAGCTCCTATGCATAGCAGCTCATATGAATTTATGAGGTGTGACAGATGGATGTCAAGACAGCTTTCCTTAGTGGAAGTCTTGAGGAATCCATCTATATGAAGCAACCAGAGGGATTCATTGCTAAGGGCAAAGAGCATCTTGTATGTAAGCTTAATCGGTCCATTTATGGATTGAAGCAAGCTTCGAGGTCTTGGAACATCCTCTTTGAGGAGGTAAATCCAGTCTTATGGATTTATTCAAAGTTCGGATGGGTCTTGTGTATATCAGAGATGTGACGGAAAGGTAGTGGTATTTTTGTACTATACGTAGATGACATTTTGGTGGTTGGCGACAACATCGAAGTGTTATCAGACGTAAGGGTATGGTCATCCAAACAGTATGATATGAAGGACTTGGGAGAAGTGGGTCACAACCTTGGGGATCAAGGTTGTTGTGCTTATCCCAAGCTTCATACATAGACATGATTTTGGATCGTTTTAGCATGCAAAACTCCAAGAAGGGTTTTTCTACCTTTCAGGCATGGAGTTCCTTCATCTAACAAGATGTGTCCTAGATCATCTGAGGAGATAGAGGAGATATAGGCAGTTCCTTATGCTTCGGCGGTAGGAAGCCTAATGTATGCTATGTACGAGACCAGATATCTGCTTTGCCGTGGGCATGGTCAGCAGATATCAGAGTAATCCAGGACAGGGATATTGGACTGCAGTAAAGCATATATTGTAGTGCCTGAGAAGGACTAGGGATTATATTCTAGTTTACCGGGCAGACCAATTACTCCCTGTGGGTTACATAGATTCTGATTTCCAATCTGATAGGGATAATAGTAAGTCTACCTCAGGGTTTGTGTTTACTTTGGGAGGTGGAGCCATTGTATGGAGGAGTGTCAAGCAGAAATGCGTGGCGGACTCCACCATGGAAGCTATGTATGTGGCAGCCTATGAGGCGGCCAAAGAAGCTGGGTGGCTCAGGAATTTCCTAATGGACTTGGATGTGATTCCTGGTTTGCCCAGAACTATCACAATTTATTGTGATAATAATGGTGCAGTTGCAAACTCGAAGGAACCACGAGCCCATAAGGTTAGTAAACACATAGAGTGCAAGTACCACCTGATACGAGAAATCGTTAAGGAGGTAGAAGTTGCTGTCGCCAAGATTGCATCAGAGGATGACCTGGTAGACCCTTTCACTAAGGCCCTTCTGGCGAGAGCTTTGATAGGCATGTGGAGGGAAGGGGAATCAGATGTATGGCAGTAAGAGGACAGCATAGTCTTTTAGTATAAGTGGGAGATTGTTGGGATGTATACTGAAAGCCTAGCTCTTTTGTATCGACATCTTTATTTTGAAATAAGAATCACATGATCATTGTTTGCACGTTATATTTATATGTGTGCATATTGTCTAATATTTTACATTGTAGATAATATGGTGCCTGGGTGCGGCACAGAAGATCATGTTATCAGTCCCTTGTAGAATATAAGTAGAGGCTCACAACCAAGATGATTTTGGACAAACCATTGGCATGGTTGTAGTGTAGCTTGGTATTGTTTTATCTTGAACATAGAGTTACACTAGTACACCTCGGTGTATTGAGCAGGACCGACATAGAGGTGATTCAATTTATTGCTGACTACATAATTGAATCGGACCTCGGATATTATGTTGTACATGCTCTTAATCCCGATATAATAACGGGCACATGTACTTAGTATTTATTTCTTTGATTTACCAGAGGGTGAGATTTCTATGGATTAAATCAATATGCCCGGTAAGTTGGGAAGTGATATTATTTACATGGTGTGCCGTTGATTATAGGAGGAATCCGTGTCCTATATATTAGGTTGATGATGTCCCCTTGAGGAGCTCATAAGGTTCATCATGTAAACCCTGCAGGTTGACTTAGTCAACATGATGATAAGGTTGAGTGGTACTACTCGAGGAGTTAGTTGTTAATTAATTGATGGTCAGTAAATCAATTAATTGACGGACATTCGATATCTTAAACACGGGGAGATGGATGTACAAATAATATATGGAGCCCATATTAATTTATGGGGGTTGGTGAGGTAGTTCGATGATGATCCTCTAGTGGAATGGAACATCATTGATGGATCAAGTTTGTGTGGTTCCGATCCATCGGGTGGCCAAGACCCAACTCCTCCTCATGGTCCCTATCGTAGCCTTATATAAACCTCATGAAGTCTAGATCAAATGATGGAAAACAAATCTCTAGATCCGACGGTTAGGATTGAATCCCTAGAACCGACGGTGGAGATTAGATCTCTAGATCCGACGGTTGGGATTAAATTCCTAGAACCGACGGTTGAGATTAAATCTCTAGATCCGACGGTTGGGATTAAATTCCTAGAACCGACGGTTGAGATTAAATCTCTAGATCCGACTGTTGGGATTATTTCCTAGAACTGACGGTTGAGATTAAATCTCTAAATCCGACGTTGAGATTAAAACCCTAGAACCGAATGGAGATTAAACCAAGGCCTAAACCTAACTCTATATAAAAGGGAGAGGAAAGGTTGGATAAGGTGGGCAAGAAAATTGGGAATTAGTTCCTATATTTTTGGCTACCTCATCAATAACCAATTTTCTCCTAAGTTCTATATAAGGGAGCATGGGTTGGCAACTAAGTTTTATGGATGGTTCATGATGGATGCTAAGGAAATTAGGGTTTTGCCTAGCATTACTTGGGCGGCAAGCAACCTCAAGGAGGAAACCCTAATTAGGGTTTTGGTTCCTTAGGTTGGGCGGCCAAGGTGGTGGAGCTAGAGGGGGCGGCAACCTATGGATGAGCTTGTCTTCTTCCTTGGAGGTGGCTAGCTCCTAGATCTCTCCTCTCCACCATGCTTAGGCGGCACGAAACCTATGGAGGAAACCCTAATTAGATTAGGGTTTGGCTCTTTGGATTAGGCGGCTAGGTTTGGAAGTTATAGTTGGGCGGCAACTATAGGGGAAGGGCTCATCTTCTTCCTTCTAAGGGTTGGCCGGCCACTACCTTCTCTTCCTCTACCTTGGGCAAGAAATCCAAAGGAAGCTTGGTTGGGCGGCTAGGGTTTGGAAGGTAAGGTAGGTGGCAACTATAGGGGAAGTGTTCTTCTTCTTCCTAGGGTGTTGGCCGGTTCCTATCCTTTTTCCTATACCTTTGGTGGTGCCCAACCTATTCCTCTTTTCCCTTTGTTTTCCTCTTGGCCGGCGGCACTAGGAGCTAGGGTTTGTCCCTAGTTCGGTTGCTTGGTTGTTTCCATTATGTTCTCTCTATTCTTGGGGCCGGCGGCATCAATCCTTTGTGGCTTGGAGGTTGGCTCAAGAAGGGAAAGAGAGTTCTTCATTCTTTGGATTGAAGAAGATCTAAGAAGCTTCAACTTGTGGAGGATCTTTGCCCACACGAAGTCTACAAGGAGGTTAGGACATACGATAGAAGATCAAGAGGTATAAAAGTTTTATAACTTTAATTTCAGATCTGAGAATGTTCTTATATATGATGATTATACATGTGTGTATATGAATATATATTGTATAATCATGGACCCCGAAGACAAACACAAAAACCGGCGATCCGTCCGTCGTCTCTTCCGCGGCTAACCGACTAGAAGAGTTGTGTTGCTTGAACAACTAGTTTGTTCAAGCGATCGCTCGAGTCGTTAGCACGACGACAAATTGGTTGTGCTTAGGAAACTCATCCCATCCGGATTAGTTTTCATTAGTGAAAATTTTAATCCGGGGACATGGGAGCCTATGAGCATTCCGAGGTATAGCACGATTGCCAACATTTGGTATCAGAGCTTCTGGGCAATACCATCAGCAACAAGTTTTTTTGGTTGATGATGGATGCTAAGGAAATTAGGGTTTTGCCTAGCATTGCTTGGGCGGCAAGCAACCTTAAGGAGGAAACCCTAATTAGGGTTTTGGCTCCTAAGGTTGGGCGGCCAAGGTGAGGATGAAGATGTAGGGGATCGGTATGGACGGCTAGAGGGGGGTGAATAGCCCTTTTCGTTGGATGCCGGTATTTGCTCGTCTACAAAACTAATTAGCGCAAGCGGAAGACTAATAATGACAAGCAAATAGAAATACAAGAAAACAAATGCTAACAAAGAATGTAACGTGGTTCACGGCTACGCCGCTAATCCACGGTCCCCGATTCGTCCTCGGTTAATCACTCCGCTTAACCAATCCACTAAATGGTCTGTCCTTTGCACCAAGCTAGGTGGAGGTAACCTTTACAATCAAGATCACTCTTCTTACAAATAGAATGGAGTAAAAGCGAGTAAGAAGAGTTTAGAGCTTGTGGGGCACTAGGAAGATCACTTGAAGCATAAGCATTAGCCTCTCAAAGGCTTACACCCTCCCTTTTTATAGAGAGGGTTGTTTTCTTCCCGTTGGCCGCCATCAGTTGACTGCCGCCCTTGGCAGTCGACTGCCGTCACTACAACGGCCTCCGAACATGTCGGATCCCGATCGTTGTAGTCCAACGGAACTCTTGGCAATCGACTGATGGACCTCATCACCGATCGGCCGCTCAGTAGTCGACGCCTACCGGCTACGAACGGTTCTGCGGTCGAAACCCTATTGATCACCGATCACGCTTGTGCAGCCGATCGATGGTTCGGCAATGATCGCCCATGTATGGCGCCAACCGCTGGCCACAATCCGATACCAATGAACTCACTGACTCAGCAATGATCCGATCGCGACATGGCAATGATCGTTTCGAAAACCGATCCGACACTTGGCCAAATGGCCAAGTTCCACCTAAGAGCCAACCCTTCCCAGAGTTACAATCGCCACTCATTTCTGGAGTCCTCGCCTCGGTTCTCTTCGCTCTCGCCACGTCCTCAGAGCATCAGCACGGCTCTGCAATGCTCCTTCGCGTCTCTTGCCTCGAAGTCTACTTCCTCCGGCTTCACTCCAAGCTTCTCGTCCGGCGGTCCCTCGGATGCTCCAAGCGCACGGCTTCCACAAAGCTATCCTTCACCGACTCAAGGCACGAGTCATGAGATGTGAAACTCGCCACGGCTCCATGTGCGAATTACTAAGTCCTGCACGACTTCAACGCACATATCACATCAACATATCAAACTAACTTAAACCCTTTGCCACACCATCAAAACCATATTACGGCAAGAGATTGCCCTAACAATCTCCCCATTTTTGATGTGTGGCAATCCGTTTAAGTTAGGTAAAAACATTTGATATAAATTCTAAGGTAAGAAAGCATGTAAAGATAAACATGATATAGCAACATGCAACTCCCCCTTAATCCATGAAACTCTCTATGCAAATTTTCTCCCCCTATCATATATTTCTCCCCCTAAAATATATTTCTCCCCCTAAAGTAATTAACTTAAACATACTTATTTCTCCCCCTTTAACACCATCAAAAAGATTAACACTAAGTTATAAGCTCATGGCATCAAGTATAAAGAGGGAAAATATGACAAGTTGATTTAAAATTGGGTACCACTTGTTGGTTTACAAACTGAATTCGGCCTTCAATGTTCGAATTTACAGGCCACCAACATCATATCGATGGCAATGATCGCACAAAGGAATCCGAATTTTTGATTTTCTGGACGAATTTCAGAAATGCATTATAAATTCCAGAAAATTCAAAAAATCATGAAATTTTGGGGAACATATTTCTTTTAAGTATATATATCAATGAAAAATAGTTTTTCATGAAAACTCATTATATTTTCTTGTTTTTGCCAAAAATCCAAAAGCTCTAAAAACCACTAGGTTTTTGATCATTTTAGTATCAAGATAGCTACCTAGTTTTGCATCCAATTGTTTCAAAACATGAATACATGTATTTTAAGGTAAGAAATTGTTTTGAAAACATATGAAATATCCAACCATGATCTTTGAGCAATATGTCTATGAATTAAACATAAGCCTTCCCCATGATTGGTCTATTATTGCTATGTTGATACTTTAAATGACCATCTAAATGTCATAGGCATTAGTGGACATTTGTATCATCCTAACATCTCACCCATGCTAAGTTTGCAATCAAGTTAGCCTATAGTGAGTGTGAGATGTATCCTAGGGGGGGTATTTGTATATACTTAACCAATATATTCATGCAATTCTATCATGGTTAAGTATCAACCTAACAACCTACATGATCATAATGACATATATGAATGAATTCTACATTATGATCATGAAATACATGTATTCATCAATTTATAGTCATGCATTAGGTATTATAAGATGATACTAAATAAAGTATTACCTAAAGCATGATTCAAATCTATTTCTTATGATAACGTGCCAAATATTAAAATCATAAATCATGATTTAAAACATACATAGCAATTACATTAATCATCATGATTTAAGCATTATTACCTATTTATGGGCACGTTATCATCACCCAACACTATCTAAAAAATGTTGTCCAGTCATCCTAAGTCAACCAAAATGTGATATAGGTCAAGTTCATATGGTTGACTACCCTAGGGTTATCCTAACCCTTAAGGATGGATTTTGGAACCCAAAATAAGTTCTTTCCTATTGGGTTCACTAAATACTCCTTGGGGATCCATTTCCTAGCAATTACTTTCTTTTTATCTTGTCCCCTAGCTATTAGGCATTTATAGGCCTTTTCATTTTTCTTTTCTTTGTATCCTAGGCCTTTCTTGTTGAAACTAGCTCTTTGGCTCCCTAAGATCATATTTAACGTGTTTGAGCCAATTGTGAATTTCTCTAGGGCTTTGGTTAAATAATCTACCTTTCCCTTAATGCCCTATTTTCCTCTATGCATGCATCATTAACATCCAAAGGCATATAATCATGTGAGCATGCATTATCATGGCAAGAAGAGGTATCATTATTATTTAAACATGCATTTTCTAGCTTATATTCCAAAGCCTTAATTTGATCTAGCATGCTTTTGTTTTTCTTCTTAGCTCTAAATAAATCTCTAGTTAAGCTAGAGACCATGGAAACTATTTTCTTAGGAGTTAGATTTGTTACCATAGTTTCCATGTCCTCTTCTTCTTCGGATGAGGAGGATGTGGAGGCTCCCCCTTCACTTGAGCTTTCCCCACTTGAGCTTGATTCTTCATTTGAGGAGGAGGAGGAGCAATCCAAGTCATCAAAGGCCATCAAGGCCAAATTGGTGACAAAGGCATTCTCCTCATCCGATGATGAGGAGGAGGATGAGGATGGATCATCCCAAGTCCTTGCCTTGAGAGCCTTAGCCTTTCCCTTCTCCTTTGTCTTCTTCTCCTCTTCCTTCTTTTTTTTGCTCCTCTTTTTCTTCTTCTTTTCTTCTTTCTTTTTCCTCTCTTCCTTGCTCTTGTTTAGGAGAGGACAATTGTCCCTTATGTGCCCTTCTCCTTGGCAATTGTAGCATATGACCTTCCCCCTTGGTCTTCTATTCCTATCATTAGATTTATCAAATCTAAAATTCTTAAATGCACGTCTTACCCTCCTTACCATATAGGCTTCTTCGGTGCTATCCATGGAGGAGGAGGAAGACGCTTCGTCATCAGAGGAGGAGGTGATTTCCATCTTCTTCATCCCCTTATTTGCCAACAATGCTACTCCTCTTGAGGGTTGAATTCTAGGCTCCTCTTGTATTCCCTCAAGCCTAGTTTCGTGGAGTTCCATTGTTGAGAAGAACTCCTCCAGGGTGCTCACTTCTAAATTCTTTGAGATATAGAATGAGTCCACCATGGAGCTCCACTTTGAGGACCGGGGAAAGGCATCTATGGCCTTCATTACCATATCCCGATTTGATAGCTTCTCACCTACACTTGTTAGTCCATTTAAAATTTCTTTGAATCTAGAATGCAAAGAAATTACCTTTTCTCCCTTTTCTAATTTGATGTTGGATAGTTGGGAGCGGAGGAGATCTCTCCTTGCTAGCTTTGCCTCGGATGTGCCTTCATGAAGCTCAATTAGCTTCTCCCACATCTCCTTGGCGCTTAGGCATTCTCCTATTCGGTTGATTTCTTGTTGGGGGAGCACATTGAAGAGATGATGCTTGGCTTTTGAATTTGCAAGGTGCTCTTCCCTTTGCCTTTTGGTCCACCTAGATTTCTCTATTGGCTTCCCTTCTTCATCCCTAGGCAAAATGAAACCGGATTCCATTGTAATCATAATGTCAAAATCCGTTTCGAAAAATACCTCCATTCGCTTCTTCCACCAAGCGAATTCTCCTTCAAACTTCGGAGGATGGATGTTGGAGCCGGCCATTTTGAAAGTTGCTTGTTGTGGCGGTTAGTCCTCGACAAGCTTTCCTCGGCTCTGATACCACTTGTAGGGGATCGGTATGGCAGGCTAGAGGGGGGTGAATAGCCCTTTTCGTTGGATGCCGGTATTTGCTCGTCTACAAAACTAATTAGCGCAAGCGGAAGACTAATAATGACAAGCAAATAGAAATACAAGAAAACAAACGCTAACAAAGAATGTAACGTGGTTCACGGCTACGCCGCTAATCCACGGTCCCCGATTCGTCCTCGGTGAATCACTCCGCTTAACCAATCCACTAAATGGTCTCTCCTTTGCACCAAGCTAGGTGGAGGTAACCTTTACAATCAAGATCACTCTTCTTACAAATAGAATGGAGTAAAAGCGAGTAAGAAGAGTTTAGAGCTCAGGGGCACTAGGAAGATCACTTAGAGCATAAGCATTAGCTCTCAAAGGCTTACACCTCCCTTTATAGAGAGGCTGTTTTCTTCCGTTAGCCGCCATCGGATCATTCGCCCTTGTCGATCATTACTACAACAAACCTCCCGAACACGTCGATCCCGGACCGGTAGTCCAACGGAACTCTTGGCGATCGGTCGATGGACCTCATCGGCCAATCGCCCTCGTAGTCGGCCCGATCGGCTACGAACGGTTGGCCAAAACCCTATTGATTAGTCGATCTGCCCTTGGGCCGATCGATGGTCTTAGCGATCGGCCATGTAGGCGGCGATCATCGCGCTAATCCGTCGATCGTATACCGTCGAACTCACTGACAGAGCGCCATCGCATGACATGGTGACGGTGTCGAACACCCATCCGACACTTGGCCAAATGGCCAAGTTCCACCTAAGAGATACCCTTCCCCGGGTTACAATCGCTCACTCTCATTTCTCGGAGTCCCTCGCCTTCGAAGTTCTCTTCGTTCTCGGCCACGTCCCCCGGTAGCATCAGGCGCACGGCTCTGCAATGCTCCTTCGCGTCTCTTGCCTCGAAGTCTACTTCCTCCGGCTTCACTCCAAGCTTCTCATCCGGCGGTCCCTCGGATGCTCCAAGCGCACGGCTTCCGCAAAGCTATCCTTCACCGACTCAAGGCACGAGTCATGAGATGTGAAACTCGCCACGGCTCCATGTGCGAATTACTAAGTCCTGCACGACTTCAACGCACATATCACATCAACATATCAAACTAACTTAAACCTTTTGCCACACCATCAAAACCATATTACGGCAAGAGATTGCCCTAACAAAAGAGTGGGCGGCAACTTGTGGAGGAGCTTGTCTTCTTCCATGGAGGTGGCTAGCTCCTAGATCTCTTCTCTCCACCATGCTTGGGTGGCAAGGAACCCTATGGAGGAAACCCTAATTTGATTAGGGTTTTGGCTCCTTTGCATGGGCGGCCATGGATGGGAATGAAGAGTGGGCGGCAACTTGTGGAGGAGCTTGTCTTCTTCCATGGAGGTGGCTAGCTCCTAGATCTCTTCTCTCCACCATGGTTGGGTGGCAAGAAAGCCTAAGGAGAAACCCTAATTAGGGTTTCCTCCTTAGGTTGGGCGGCTAGGGATTGCAAGGAAGTTGGGCGGCAACTATAGGAGAGGAGGTCTTCTTCTTCCTAGGGTGTGGCCGACTCCTTCCTCTATTCCCTCCACCGTGGCCGGCGCCCAACATATTCCCTTTATCCTCTTCACTCCATCTTGGCCGGCGGCACCAAAACAAGGGTTTGTCCCTAGTTCGGTACCTTGGTTGTTTCCATTATGTTCTCTCTATTCTTGGGGCCGGCGGCATCAATCCTTTTGTGGAATGGTGGTTGGCTCAAGCAAGAAGGGAAAGAGAGTTCTTCTTTCTTTGGATTGAAGAAGATCTAGGAAGCTTCAACTTGTGGAGGATCTTCGCCCACACGAAGTCTACAAGGAGGTTAGGACATACGATAGAAGATCAAGAGGTATAAAAGTTTTATAACTTTTATTATTGTTCTTTGCATGTTCTTATTGATATGCTAGCTTATGTTCTTTATGTTAGTATATGTTGATTATACTAGTTTACATTTGTATGTATTTGTATAATCATGGACCCCGATAAGAAACACAAAAACCGGCAATCCGTCCGTCGTCTCTTCCGCGGCTAACCGACTAGAAGAGTTGTGTTGCTTGAACAACTAGTTTGTTCAAGCGATCGCTCAAGTCGTTAGCACGACGATGAATTGGTTGTTCTTAGGAAACTCATCCCCTCCGGATTAGTTTTCATTTGTTAAAAATTTTAATCCGGAGACATGGGAGCCAATGAGCCTCCGAGGATAAGCACGATTGCCAACATATGGTGGATCAACCCAAGCAATTCCACTAAGAAGCTTTCCTTTACAACAAAACCTCCTCTTCTTTACAAAGAATGCAACTTGAGCTTAGAGAGAGGAGGAGAAGATTTAAGATCACTTAGAAAGCTTGAAAAACTTGTGGGGGCTTAGGAGAATGATCAGAATATAAGCATTAGCCTCTTCTTGCTCCCCTTGGCCTCTTTTTATAGGAAAGAGCCTCTTTTTGTTGGATCAATTTTAAACGCTAGAGGGGGGTGAATAGCATTAAAACTTTCTTTTTTCGTTCGTTCATTTAAAATCCGAGTAGATAATTAATTTGCAGCGGAAAAGATAAGCAATAAGTAAAAGAGACAATTCTTTTTACTTGGTTCGTAGCCTTCGGCTACTACTCCAAGGCCCTAGCGGTCCTTGACCATGTACGGAGGGCAAAAGCACTAAAGGAACTCCTCCTCGTTGGAGGTAGGAGTTAATCGATACAAGATGGAAAAACTTGAGGTAGAGGGACACTCCCCCTCTCCTCGTATACGATAAAAGCTCCGAAAGATTAAAGTAATGAACTTAAAATAAAAGCTAAAACCGACGTTACAATAAGAGAGAAATTAAGACCTAGACGTCGGAGAGAAAGCACTTCGTTGTCGGAAAAGTTGTAGCTTGGAAGTGGCTTTTGGAAGCTTTTGAATTGATGAAGAAACCCTAGGATTGGCCCTCCTTTTATAGCCTTTGAGCACCTTTTCGAGAGGAACCCTAGCCGATCAAAATTGAGCACCAATCTCCTTGTAATGAGGTGATAAGCCTTGACTCCTCGAAGCTGATCATTGACCATCAGTCGACTGATGGCCATCATCACGATCGATGGCGGATCGGTCAGTCAGCCGACTTCCAGCGGTCGGTGATTGGCGATCGAGTCCTCCGTCGCAATGACTAATGCTTGCTGCAAGTCAAAGTTAGCTCAAAGAAAACATTATTTCGACGGCCTTCGACCGTCCGATCTCGACCTAGACCATCGATGGGATGTCTTTGGTCGGATCTACGCTTAAGACCATCCCCGTAAGGAGGATACGACCTCACTTACGCTCGCACACACGAGCTTACCTCGATACTTACAATGTCGCTTTTGCTTCCGGCCTTCCACTCGATTCCTTCGGCTCCCTCCGAAGTCACTCGAATGTCGCCCGACCAGCGCGGCTTCCTCCGGGTGTAACGATGGGCTATTAGGATTGGCGACTATTTGTCGACGGCGATCTCCTGTTGGCGGTCGGCGACTATTGGTCGACGACCGTCGCCCCTGTTGGCCCGTCGTTACTCACCTGGTCTTCCCACCCCTGGAAGTGGGTTTTTGCCTTTCCCAGGATTCGAACTCTAGACCTCCAGGCTAAGTACTAAAGTTTATGAATCCTGGTAACCAAGTGATCAAGGATCACTTGGTTGCGTGATTCATAAACTTTAGTACTTAGCCCGAGGTCTAGAGTTCAACTCGAAAGGCAAAACCCACTTCAGTGGGTGGAAGACCAGTGAGTAACGACGGCCAATAGGGCGACATCGTCGACAATAGGGTCGCCGACCTCGCCAATAGGCGGCCGATGACAAGGGTCGCCAATTCCGCCAATAGGGCCCGTCGTTAATAAAGGAATAAATTGTCACGCTCGAAGGAGACCCCGCGGACAAAAATCCGGCATCTCGTGACAATCCCAATTTACATACAAGGCCTACAAATCCAAACTCACACGTAGTTATATAATTTGGCCTCGGGCCATCAACCAAAATAACTCGATAAGCATCTACCATAAATCAACTTACACCCCTTCGCCATCAGAATACTCACCAAAATCCAATCAAACCAAAATCCGAAAAAGGTCCATACGGACACCAAAAATCCAAATACAAATCAATCTCCAAACCTATACATGTCCTCTGACCAAAATATCCAAACCATAAAGCAAATATCCAAAATAAAACATTTACGACGAGTGGGGGTCCTAAGAATGCACTCTCTCCGACTTCATCCCGAAATAGATATAAATCACGGGTGAGTTCAAAGAACTCTGTATAGTAGATATGCAAAGTAAGGTATAGCTAACAATAAAAATATCATGCCAAGAATCACATAAATAGGGTATGCAAGCAAGAAATACAAAATGATCAGATTTACAGATCTCCTACCCTGATATAGGAGCATGTGCCTGACTAGAAGTAATAGAGTCCTGACCATATATAAACATGTATCCTGTATGCATGACAATCATATGCACATCCAAGGCATCAATACAATAATGCAGCAAACACAATACAAAATGCAATCCGTGCAAAATGCATGCCGTGCCAATGACATGGTCACCCCTGACGCCAGTCAGCCGCCTCACACGCAATGGTGAAGCCGAGTGGGTAGGGCTATGACAACTGTGCACTCTGCCATCACTGCTCCTGAGTGACCGAGTGGACAGGATGCTGTCGGAGTACACCTATCCTTCTGCCCCAAACATAGTGGGGGAGCTAAGCTCTCATCTCCCGGTGTCATAGACCAGAGGAGGGATCCCTGCCCGCTACCACGCTGCCTCATCGCTACCTATGAGCGGACCAGCGGAGCCTGACAGAGCAACTGCACACACCCTCCTGATGTACCACTAACCCATGAGTGGCAGTGTGTGCAGGCCATGTAACTGGCTGCGGGCTCAACAATAATGGAACCCCGTCCAGCCAGCATGCAATCATGCAAAAATGGTGCATGATACTAAAGCATGTAAATCCTACTCAAAATACCTATCCGAATAATATGTACAATCAATATGTACATATCCATAATCCAAATAACTATGATCCAAGTCAAACAGGGAAATATAATCATATCCTATCACATGCATGTATCTAGTAGGCACCAAAAGTATACTAGGCATATAAACATGAAAAAGTTATTGTAAGCTATCCTACTAGCATATCAATTTGACTTAATCTCAAAGTTAAGTCAAAATACCCGCCTGAATATATATCCGCAAAAGAACCAGATCGTCACGACCGGAGACCTGCCTCGTGACCGAAACCTGCATAAAGCATGACTATAGTCAAGCACAAAATACAATTTACCGACAAATTGAATAATTAATCGATTTCCTTCATAACCAGATACACCAAAGTAAATCCATCAAATCCAAGCACACGACAACTTGCTAAATTACTACTATGTATCCCCAAGTAGATCCTCAACCCGTAGATCACAAATTGTGATTAACTCCTCAATCCAAGAACATATCCTTGCAATTAATCTCACCATGATCAATACTCATCATATGAAAATATTATCCATCTCACAACAATTGATCTATTCAAATCCTACATCGACCTCATATTCGTTCCACTAGATTGATTTAAATTATTCTATTCAACCTAATCAATCCTCCATACATAATTACAGAACCGATCATAAATATGAATCCAACCTAACTCTAGGTGACATACACACGACTCAACCAATCCTTACCTCAAACACGATCCAACACTTGGATCCCACAATTTGGTACCCACAAATCCATTTACAACCCTTCTCAGTCAACCAACACTCAATAGAAACCAACAGCCAACACAACGACTACATACAGAATTTAACAAATGAAACACACAGGTTAAATCTCACTTACCAGCAATAGGAGCTACGCCAACATCTCTTCCCTTATCCCCTGTTCACCGGCACAATTTTTCCCCTAGATCTGTCCTGTTCGCCGAAAAATGTTGCTAGCACCATCGACCATCAATGAAACCTCCAGTCGCGCACAACCGGCACAACTCTCCAATACCTGCCCGTACACAAAATACACACGGTACAAATTAACAACTCAAACCGGCAACCTCCGTCTAGCCTACTCCACCGAAGATACTCCCCCCCCCCAAGATCAGATCACCTCCATAATCAATAACATCAAACCATCTGCTGATAAAAGAAGGGGGGTCGAGATTTACCAGTTCCTGAGACTCCGTCGGCAGAGAGTTCCCCAACCCTGCCCTATTCGCCGAAAGACCCATTGCACGCCACTGCCCTTGCTTGGCAGCGATGGAGCAGCTCACGATCGGGACACTGGGGAACGCCGCTTCTCCAACCTTCCAGCCCTAATCACCGCAAACACCAAGATCGAAATGGTTTCCAAGCGAATCGCGGATGTTCGGATAGCTGCAGGGATCGATCTGTAGCGTGGGTGGCTTAAGGCTCGGACGGCTGTGGCGGCGCACCGACAGGAGGGGCAGTCGATGCAATGCGCGATCCGGAGTGGAGAGTCACCGGCGCAGACGGCGACGCTGGTGGCCGAGGGCTAGGCGGCCGCAAGGTCGAGCGGCAGCGTCAGTGGCGAAGGAGTCGGCGAGCGCAGAGAAGGCGACGGCAGAGGCGTCGGTGTAGCCGCAATCGCGAGGAGAAGAAGAAACCGCAAGGTAGCGGGCGTCGGGCGCAGAGGGGAAAGAAACAATCGGGAAATTCGGAAGTTAAAAACCTAGATTTATAACCTAGGTTAATTTATCCCCCTTTTAAAGCCTATTTTTCTTATCCCTGTAAAAGTCTCGTACGGAGTCCATTTAAATCCAGAAAAATTCCGGAAAAATTCCAAAAATTTCCCTAAAAATCCCGAGATATTTCCAGGATTATTTCCTTAATTATTTGGGCCATTTAATTTAGGGTTTTAAATCCCCGTATTTAACACCGGGTGTCGCTAGCCTTCAGCTCTAGCTATAGCAATCTTCTGCACACTCGATTCAGCTCATGAGATAACGACATGAGCTTAACTTTGTATCATTTGCTATAATCAAAACTCAGGTTCGACTTAGGTACCTACTGCACCAACAATCTCCCCCTTTTTGATTTATGGCAAACCCACATACAAAGTTAAGTAAATAGCAAGCATGAAGAATAATGTGCATTGGAAACAAAAAAGAAGATTAAGATGGAGTAGTAAGGATTTTCTTCAAGTACTCCCCCTTGAGGAAACCTCCCCCTTGACCGAGGGTGAGTCTTGAAGAAAGACCTTAATCCTCCCCTTGAGGGTTGCTTTAAGTAATTACTTAAAGTTGGCCTTAGTAAAACATTTAAGTTAAGAGTTCTTCTTAACTTGGCCCTTTCTCCCCCTTAAGTAAAACATTAAGGGCATAATGTTTAAAATAAGTAAAACGTTGATGGCACAAATAAGTTTAAGTTAAGAATTCTCTTAACTTGGCCTTTAATAAGTTTTCAAAACTTAAAGTTAACTTTTAGTTTAAATATAAAGTAAGAGTTAAGTTATCAAAAAACTTTGACCCCTTAACTTTGGCCTTTTTCTCCCCCTTTTGCCATATATCGAAAAGAGTAAGGGTGTGTGTGGAAAACAAAAATAAGTGTTAAATTTAAAGTCCAAGCATGTTGCACATTATTTTGAAAATAATATACTGAAAATAAGTTCATCTATAAAATGTTCGACTCATATTTGGCTTGATTGATATAAAAGATCAACCAGTCCTGGTCAGAGTCGGTTAGTATGTATGATTATACTTCATGGTTCATGGCGATGCACTAGCTCTACATCTGGAACCAGGAGTAAGGTCCTAACATCTCATGCCCATCTACGTGGCTAAGTACACAAACACATTAGTCCTATGTGTTGTGAGATGTATTGGATCCTTAAATCTATAGGTGCATGATATCTAAGGTATGTCCTATGCTAGTTCCATAAAAATGAAATTAAAAAAATAGTAGTAAGAACATATAATTTGCAAGTTCTTATTCTATTACGCACGTGCCCAATTTTCATCTTAATAGACTAAATTCGGCTTCGGGTAGGGGATTAGTAAATAGGTGTGCTAAGTTAGACTTCGATTCGACGTATTCGAGTTGTATGGCTCCGTTGGCCACTGTTCTCAAATGAAATGGTGTTTGACTTCTATATGTTTGGTCCTAGAGTGACATATCGGATTCTTAGTAAGATTAATTGAACTAATGTTATCTACGTGAAGTTTAGTACTCGTAAAGTCTAACTTAAAGTCGCGGAGAGTGTGCTTCATCCAAAGAAGTTGAGTGACACACTCACCCATCGCGATGTATTCGGCTTTGGTGGTAGATAAGGCAACACAGTGTTGCTTCCTACTGCACCAACTCACTAGACTCGAGCCGAGAAGTTGACAACAACCACTCGTGCTCTTTCTATCGAGCTTACTACCGGCATAGTCCGAATCGGAGTAGCCGGTTAGTTCGAACTCTGTAGATCTAGGATACCAAATACCGACATTAAGTGTACCCTTTAGATATCTAAGGATACGCTTGACTAGAGTTAGGTGAGACTCCTTGGCACAGGTTTGAAACCTTGCGCACATACTCACCGCAAATAAGATATCAGGTCGGCTTGCAGTTAAGTAAAGGAGACTCCCTATTATGCTCCTATAGTATTTTAAATCAATTTGGTTTCCAATTACTTCTTCTATATTAACATTAGTTGCCATTGGGGTATTAATGATTTTAGCGTCTTGCATTCCAAAGCGTTTAATTAATTCCCTAGTATATTTGCGTTGATGTAGGTATATTCCATCTTTAGTTTGTTTAATTTGTAATCCTAAGAAGAAACTTAATTCTCCTACTAAATTCATTTCAAATTCACTTTCCATAAGTGAAATAAACTCATTTAGTAGGATTGAGTTGGTGGTTCCGAAAATAATATCATCTACGTAGATTTGGGCTATGAATATGTCTTTACCTAAGGTTTTTACGAAAAGAGTTGGGTCAACTACACCTTGGTTAAAGCCTTTGGACTTAAGATAAATCGAAAGTCTCTCATACCAAGCTCGCGGAGCTTGTTTAACTCCATAAAGTTCTTTCTTTAATCTAAGGACATGATCGGGTTTGTCTAAACTTTCGAAACCGGGGGGTTGACTAACGTAAACTTCTTCTTTTAATGTATCCATTTAAGAATGCAGATTTCACATCCATTTGAAACAATTTAAATCCTCGATGTACTGCATATGCTAATAGCATTCGAATGGACTCTAATCTCGCTACTGGGGCATAGGTCTCGTCATAATCTAAACCTTCGACTTGACTAAACCCTTTAGCAACTAGTCTAGCTTTATTTCTAACTACTTCACCTTTATCATCAATTTTATTTCTAAACACCCACCTTGTTCCAATGATTGTTTTATCTTTAGGTGGTGGTACTAATTCCCATACTTCGTTCCTAGTGAATTGAGCCAACTCTTCTTGCATTGCAATAATCCAATCGGGATCAAGAAGAGCTTGGTCAATAGTTTTGGGTTCAATTTTATAAATCAAAGATATTTGACTAAGGTTTCTGTATGAGGCTCTAGTTCGAACTCCTAGACTTGGATCACCTATCACTTGGTCGATAGGATGATTCGTTTGAGTCCTAGTTGGATTTGGATTTGAGTCTACAACTTGATCCATAGGATGGCTTGTTTGAGTTCTAGTTTGGTTGGAGTCATCTATCACTTGATCAATAGAGTGACTTGGTTGACTTAGGTTCGGATTAACACTAGACCTGATCTCTGGATCAGAGTTAGGTCTAGTATGAATCAGCTCGCTAATTGGGGTTGCCAGGGGTTTTGTAGGTTCGTGTCCTTCATCGAATACTACATTGATAGTTTCCTCGACTCTAAGGGTGTCATGGTTATATACTCTATAAGCTCTACTTGTAGTCGAGTATCCTAGAAAGATTTCGGTCGTAGTTTTGGATGTAAATTTCCCTAGGTAATCTTTAGTGTTTAGGATATGTACCTTACACCCAAATACCCTAAAGTACTTGATGTTAGGTATTTTATCATGATAAATCTCGTATGAGGTCTTAAGGTGCCTCTTTACCATAAGGATCCTATTCTGGACATAGCATGTCGTACTCACGGCTTCGGCCCAAAACCTATCGGGTAGGTTATACTTATTAAGCATTGTCCTAGCGGCTTCTTGTAGGGTTTTATTTTTGCGTTCTACTAGGCCATTTTGTTGTGGAGTTCTAGGGCAAGAGAACTCATGGTGGTATCCATTTAGGTTACAGAATTCTGTAAACCTATGATTTTCGAATTCACCACCATGATCAGTCCTAAGTCTTTTGATTTTAATGCTTTGTTGATTTTCTATTAACTTAAACAGGTTGAATAATTGATCTAGGGTATCACTTTTGTGTTTGATGAACCTAACCCAAGTAAATCTAGAGTAGTCATCAATAATGACTAAACAGAATTTACTTCCGTTAAGTGACTTAGCTCCGTGTGAATCAAATAGATCCATGTGTAGGAGCTTAAGCACACTTTTGGTTCGTTCTTGACTAGTTAGTTGATGTTGTGTCCTAGATTGTTTACCTTGTTGACAAGCATTACATATTTTATTATCCAAGTTGTTGAGGTTAGGCAAACCTCTGACTAAATCACTCTGACTCATCTTGTGGATGAGTCTTGGGTGTGAGTGACCGAGTCGTCGGTGCCACAACCATGATTCCTCTTGACGTGTCATAAGACACTTAGTTGAGGAGTTAATTAAGTTGATAGTGTAAATGTTATTATTTCTAGTCCCTTTAAAAATTGTTTTAGAGGTTTCGTTTGTATTAATTACGCATTCATTTTCTAGAAATATGACCTTATAGTTATTATCACACAATTGGCTTACACTGAGAAGATTATATTGAAAATTTTCTACTAATAAAACGTTTTGAATGACAAAATTTGAGTTAAGCTCAATATCACCTGATCCGATGATTTTGAGCTTGTCGTTATTTACGAAGGCTACCGATCCTTGTCATTTGAATCGAAGCTTCGAAAACTTGAGTTGATCCCCGGTCATGTGTCGGGAGCAACCACTGTCCAACATCCATTGATCCTACATGCAAGGTAGTTGGATCGGATATTGGATTTATTAAAAATTGGTTGAAAATTATTAACCTAAATCATCTCACCCATGTCTACATGATCAAACATGTTAATCCTATATGTTCTTGTGAGATGACTTCCAATTTTAGTTGAATTAAATTTAATGACTTAAACACTTGTCAACCTTGCATTAGATTCGGATTTGACCTTAGGCTCATCAAGTCACCTTTTCAAGATCATGGCTTCCAGGTCGTGGCGAGGCACAGAGTCATTCTTTGATCGGAAAAATGACCACTTCCTTAGACAAAGCCATTTTCAAGAAAATAGAGACTTGACTCACCTAAGACCACTTCCTGGTCTAACTAGTCTAGGATACGGCGAGGTAGCTTCATCTAGTTCCGCTCGGTCAAGTGCACCGAACTAGATACGCCTTATCTAGCCCGAATACACAAGACTCCGCTTTCCTAGCGTACTATCATCTCGCCGCGTCCTGGTACTATGTTATCAAGTATTGACGAGTTATAGTCATATCTAACCATTCTAAAAAGAAAAATCAAACTAAATAAAAACCTAAGCATGCAATTTCTAAGTTAAAACGCAAACAAATTTCGTACTAGCTCCCCCTGGACCGTTGAATCGATTTGGTCTCTCCACATAGTGGATTTGGTCCTTGGGAACCCAGTACTGGTTTGATCCTAAGTTTGAAATCAAGGGGGTCTTAGGGACCCATGCTTGGACACATTTTTTATGTCGACTTACAATCGACATATATGACTTATTGGTCATGTTTGAGCTAAAACCTAGTCCGGCCTTGTTGTACACGGCCCTTTGTGATCCAAGTAGGAGGTCAAGTCCTTTGGATCCCAAAGTAAACCTTTCCAACATATTCCTAAGATCTTCGACTTGACTTTTCAAGAGTGAGTTCTCAACTTCGAGTTTTTCAACCCGAGTTGAGTCCTTCTCTTGAACTCGACTAGTCGAAGAGGTTAGGGAGACCTCGTGTTTGAGGAGTTTAACTTCCTCAACCAGGGTCTCGACCTTGGACTCGGACTTAGCTAACTTTTTATTTAAAAACTTAATTGTACTATAAAGAGTAGTAATAAGAGACCGACTTACCTTGAGTGTATCTTTTGAATCGGATGTGTATCTGTGGCTTGTCTTGAATAGTGTTTCGCCGTCCGACTCATCTTCGGTTTTCGATTCAAGTTTCGGTTCCGACTCCATCTCCGATTCCACGGGTTTAGCCATAAGGACTTGATCGTTGTCTTCTTCCTCGGAAGCTTCTTCCCAAGTAGCGTTGAGTGCCTTTTTATGTTTTGGTGCCTTGCTCTTGAGTTTTGGGCACTCGGACTTAATGTGTATAAACCTGTTGCATTCATAACATCTTATGTTTGAACTTTTAGGCTTACCTTCGTTGGGTCGAGTGACGGCTCGTTTTCGGCCCTTGACTATCCTCCAAACTAGCTTGACTAGTTCGGCTTCCATTTCCGAGTCGACCTCCGAATCTGACTCATCCTCTTCTTCCTTCGGGGGTGGCTTGCTTGCGGTTTTCTTCCTCGAACCTACAAAAAGTGCTATACCCTTCTCGGGTTCCGAGTTAGACTGCTCATGAAGTTCGAAATCAGAAAAGAGTTAATCTAACCTAAGTTTAGAAAGATCCTTGGAGACCTTGTAGGCATCGACCATGGATGCCCACAAGGTAGTCCTCGGAAATGAGTTTAGGACATACCTTATAAGGTCGCGGTTTTCGACCTTTTGCCCGATTGCGTGTAGGTTGTTGACTATGTCTTGGACACGGGCATGGAGTTGCATCGCGGACTCATGTTCCTGCATTTTTAGGTTATATAGTTTATTGAATAGAAGATCACGCTTACATACCTTGGCTTCATCGGTCCCTTCGTGTAGCTCCACTAGTTTTGTCCAAAGGTCCTTTGCGCTTATGAAGGGGCCGACGCGATTTAGCTCTTCCTTGGATAATCCGCATTGAAGGATTTGAGTTGCCTTAGCGTCGGCTTCGACTTGTCTTTTTGTCGCAATGGTCCATTGGTCATAATCCAAGGATTCACCCACTTCGTTAGTCGGAAGTGTGAATCCCATTTGGATTATGATCCACATCTCAATTTGGGTTTTGAGAAAGCATTCCATCCGACCCTTCCAATAACGGAAGTCATCTCCGTTGTAAAACGGAGGTCGAACGGTGCTAAAACCCTCAAGATGGGCCATTAGAACAAAAGACACAAGGAGACGAAGACGAAGAAACTAGCAACGACAAAAACACACAAAAAATTACCAAGACTCGCGTCTTGGATTAGTAGTGCAGGAGAAAAAGTAACAAAGCGAAATAAATCTGAAATAAACAGAATTAAAAAGAAAAAAAATCTATAAAATGGCTAGATTGGTGGTTTCACCAAATCTTAGCAACCCCCGGCTCTGATACCAATTGTTGGATCGATTTGAAACGCTAGAGGGGGGTGAATAGCGTTAAAACTTTCTTTTTTCATTCGTTCGTTTAAAATCCAAGTAGATAATTAATTTGCAGCGGAAAAGATAAGCAATAAGTAAAAGAGACAATTCTTTTTACTTGGTTCGTAGCCTTCGGCTACTACTCCAAGGCGCTAGCGGTCCTTGACCACGTACAGAGGGAAAAAGTACTAAAGGAACTCCTCCTCGTTGGAGGTAGGAGTTAATCGATACAAGATGGAAAAACTTGAGGTAGAGGGACACTCCCCCTCTCCTCGTATACGATAAAAGCTCCGAAAGATTAAAGTAATGAACTTAAAATAAAAGCTAAAACCGACGTTACAATAAGAGAGAAATTAAGACCTATACGTCAGAGAGAAAGCACTTCGTTGTCGGAAAAGTTGTAGCTTGGCGGAGGCTTTTGGAAGCTTTTGAATTGATGAAGAAACCCGAGGATTGACCCTCCTTTTATAGCCTTTGAGCCCCTTTTCGAGAGGAACCCTAGCCAATCAAAATTGAGCACCAATCTCCTTGAAATGAGGTGATAAGCCTTGACTCCTCGAAGCTGATCATTGACCATCGATCGGTGATGGCCATCATCGATCGATGATGGCAGATCGATCGAGTCTTGCCGACCTCCGATAGTCGTGATTGGCGGTGAGTCCTCTAAGATGGATCTGATGCTTGCTGCAAGTCAAAGTTAACTCAAAGAAAACATTATTTTGACGGCCTTCGATCGTCCGATCTCGACCTAGACCATCGATTTGATGTCTTTGGTCGGATCTACACTTAAGACCATCCCCGTAAGGAGGATACGACCTCACTTACGCTCACACACACGAGCTTACCTCGATACTTACAATGTCGCTTTTGCTTCCGGCCTTCCACTCGATTCCTTCGACTCCCTCCGAAGTCACTTGAATGTCGCCCGACCACCGCGGTTTCCTCCGGGTGTCGCTAGCCTTCAGCTCTAGCTATAGCAATCTTCTGCACACTCGATTCAGCTCGTGAGATAACGACATGAGCTTAACTTTGTATCGTTTGCTATAATCAAAACTCAGGTTCGACTTAGGTGCCTACTGCACCAACACTTTTTCCCGTTGGAGGTCTATCAGTCGACTGATGACTTTTATCAATTTACTGTCGTCGATTCTAACGGCTTCTGAACAGCCAGATTCGCGGGATTTGCCGTCGTCATCGCCAACGGGAAGACTATCAGTCGACTGCCAACAGTGGCAGTTCGACTGATACTGCCCGTAGCCGACTGGCCAGTCGGCTACGGGCCTTTCTGTTCATGGCAGTCGACTGCCAGCTTGTATGCGGCAGTCGGGTCTGAGTCGACTCTCAGCAGTTCGACTGGGATAACCCCCAGTCGACTGCCAACAACCCTCCAACCTCTAATGCTGCATTTTAAAGGCCAGTTCGACTGACACCATGTTCCAGTCGACTGGCACACCCCAAGTATGACTAATTCATACTTGAAAACATACCCTAAGCCTAGACTTAACCTTCTAGCTTCTCCATCATCCTTGCGCCTCTAGGATTTCTCTGAGTCCATGACTCCATCCATGCTCTTGCCTTTAAAATCTTCCTTCAGTTTCGTCATGCTTTGGGTTTCTTCTTTGCCAAAGTACGCTTGGACTTTACGCCGCCAAGACTACATGCTTGGACTTATGCCGCCAAGACTTGCCTTTGGTCTTTCTTTGCCAAGGACTGCTTGGACTTTATGCCACCAAGATTACATGCTTGGACTTACGCCGCCAAGACCTTTCCTTTGACTTCTCTTTGCCAAGATCACACTTGGACTTGTCTTTTACCAAGTCTTCATACTTGGATTTTCCTGTCACTTAAACATATTCACAATTAGATCACAAAACATTGCCTAACTTAGATGATTATCCAAACATCAAAATATATAAATGCTTGGGGCATTGTTGCACCAACAATATCCCCCTTTTTGATGTTTGGCAATCATTTAAGTTAGGTATTTAACATATGCATATAAACATATTTCAATATGAATTCTAACTTAAATATCCCTTCTCCCACTTTGACATACAATAAAAAGAGAAGAGTTTATCCAATAAATGCAGGAAAGAATTATAATTGACACATCTTGACAAAGGTATAAAATTGATATGAAGCTCCCCCTTAATCCAAGACATGATTCATGATGTGGAAATAATATGTGAAGCAAAGCATAAACAATATAATAGGCAAATATGTCCAAGCCTTGCACCAACAATTATAGAATTAAGGGATGTAGCTCCCCCTAAACCAGTGCATCAAGAAAATCCGTCTTTCCATACAAGTTATCATGTATATACTGTGGAAATCATATAATGTCCAAAATTGAACCTTTTAACCGATGAAAAACCATTTTCTATTCAAAGCAGTATCGCGATTATTGGAATTTACATCGATCAAGCTACCCGATTAATAGCGATCGCCAATAACAATGATCGATCGATATCAGACAAATCTGAAATTCAAATTTTTCAGTCAAGGTTTAAAAATGCGTAGAAAATTCTATGGATGTCCAAAAATCACGAAACTCGTCATACACATTTTATTCGACTAATATAACATATGAAAAATATTAGACGAAAAACATGCTCATCAGATTAATGGATTGATACGATATTCAAAATGACAAAAATATGAAGCAAAAGTGTAATTGTATCGTATCAATATTCATAACTTAGTACTATATGCTTAATTTCTAAACTTGACAAATTACAAATTATAGTAATGTAGGCACTAATAGAAATGAACTAAACAAAAACACAACTTCATTTCATTAATCAAAAATCATTACACAAGGTGGAGTTTGTGCCGTACATACGGCCAAAAAGAAAATAACAAAAACATGCTAGCTAACGATTGTCGTCCTCAGCATCCATCGGTGCAGATGACGAACCATCATGAGGAGGTGGGTGTCCGGGTGCAGGAGGGCGGAGAATCGCCAAAATGTCCTGTTGCTGCCGATGCATCCCACTCACGAGGGAGAGGAGCTCCTGATGCTCCCGGAGAAGCTCCTGTTGGCCCAAGCGCAGCTTCTCAAGATGTGTATCTACCCGCTCTACAAAAGCATCGAAGCGGGCAATGAAAGATGAGTCTGGCAGAACAGCATCGCCTGCAGCAGTCCCCTCTGCATCGGCTCCCTCAGCAACACCCTCAGCATCTCCTTCCGCAGCGGCATCCTCTGGTGCCGGAGCGCCACCTGCTGGCCATCGTGCAGGGTCCCAGAAAATGGACCCTTTGTCGGACTTCAAGCCCGCCAAGGAGAAGCTCCGATGAGTCATCTGGTCATATTTTCTATTCATGACTTTAATGACCCCTATGTTGACATCAATGCCTATGGAGCTAAGCCACTGAGTAAGGACATTTCCAAAAGGTATATGAACCTTTCCATTGTTTGGCTTAATGAAATGAGTGATGCAGTGGAAGGTGTTGAGACCAATATCAATTTCTAAGTACTGACGAAGGATATGCATGAGAAGGAAGTGTGTAGGTCGAACTAAAGCCAACCCACGGGTAACTATAGGAAGAAGACAATGAGCAAATGACCTTATAAAGGACATTGTCAGAAGAAGAAAGTTCTTGGGATTGAAATAGATTGGTGTTAAAAGGACGAGGAGAGTGATAGAAAGTAGTATGAAGTGAATCTAAAGAAATTTCCTCAAAGGGAGGTGGAAGAGGATCACTCCAAGATGGATACAAAATGAAATCATTCTCGGAAGAAAGACATCCGAGAAAATTGGAGCAATGCGAGACCTGATTCTCACATCTCATCTCCATCTGGTCGCAAGTTGTTGAAGAATTCAGAAAGAAGAGTTATATTTACATGATGTTCACAAAAGACTAATGATTCAAGTTTGTAGTGTTGGATGATTTGAACAATATCAAAACAATAGTCTTTAAGAAAATTTGGGTCCATTGATCGAGGTGGAATGAGTTGGAATTTATTTTTATTGACGGCACTTTCAAGTGCAGAGTTTGGAAATCTAGGATCGACAATGGGTGGAGGGTTTGACAGGCCCTCGTTGGTCGGAGGTACCCTGGCATGCTTAGATGCATAATTCTTAAGTCTAAATGTGCGAAAAAGAAAAGCAATGTAGGTTAAGGATGATGCATGCACAAAGACAACAAAACAAGCACCGGTAAGTGAAACAAAATTATAGGAACAAACAAACTGTGAGAAGGGATGAGGGTTTACCTAGGCGGCATGGTGAAAGATCAAAGAACAATGTCGGATGCGAGTGTCCACGAAACCCTAGCCGAGCGAGCGGTCGGCGGTGGAGACTAGGGTGTGAACAGGGTGAGAAGAGGAGGTCCTCAAGTCAGAGAACACTCCAAATGGGAGCACCGGTCGGCGAAGTCGCCGGAAAACGAGGGAGAACAGCTAAAAGGTGCGGTGGAAGTTCGTCGAAAGAGGAAAAGGAGAGAAAATCGAGAAGTTTTGGCGAATCGAACCGGTGAGAAAGCCCTAAAAACCATGATAGCAGTTGACTGACAT
The DNA here is from genome assembly GCA_025175895.1 of Wurfbainia villosa. Lineage (NCBI taxonomy): Eukaryota > Viridiplantae > Streptophyta > Magnoliopsida > Zingiberales > Zingiberaceae > Wurfbainia > Wurfbainia villosa. Next base: position 72,672,999 of record CM046000.1, on the reverse strand, counting down.
TAGTCGGTAGTCGAACTGATAGAGATCAGTCGAACCGCCGATCGCATCTGGCGCTTATGTGCGGCTGATCGCTATAAATGGCGATCGAATCGATGGCGACGATCGCATACGAGTGCTTACGCGTCGGTCGATCGCTATAAATTGCAGTCGAACTGATAGTGAATCGGGTAAGCCCGGTTCAATATCGTCGTATCAGTCGAACTGGCGATAAGCGCCAGTTGACTGATATCAGTCTGATAGCCTTTTTTGCCAGATTAAAAAATTCATAATTAATTCAATAAAGATCAAAAAATTATAAAATTTTGTGGTTAACATTATTAGATCATTTCCTATCAGGGAAAAATTATTTTAAAAATATATCACCTCTAGATTTTGATATTTACACAATCTTGAGATTTTGCAAAAGTTATGATATTTTTGCAAACTCTGTATCACTTTGGCTTATCAATTGAAAATTGTTTCTCAAGGTTTGATAGACATAGTTTAAATTTTGTTTTATTTGACATTTCCAATCATATTCTTAGAGCTATATGCACATTAGTTGTACATAAGCCTTCCCAATGATTGGTCCAATGAAGGATTAATGTCTCTAGATGGCACTTTGGCTCATGGTAATGCATCATAACAAGCATGATCAACCAAGTGCATCTTCCTAACATCTCACATGATTTCTTGGTGGCTAAATAAACAAATCATGGTTTCTTAGGTCTATTGTGAGATCGTTAGAGGTATAAAACCTAGATCTTGCAAACATACACTTCTATCTACAAAGCACATTCCAAGTTCTCTCCTAAGTGATGAAAATTCTATTTCGGGGAGAGGCTTGGTAAAGATGTCGGCTAGGTTGGACTTAGATTCAATGTAATTAAACTCAATGTCCCCCTTAGCCACATGATCTCTAATGAAGTGATGTTTCACTTCAATGTGCTTAGTCCTAGAGTGATGCACCGGATTTTTGGTCAAGTTTATGGTGCTCACATTGTCACAAAATACTTTTATGTTGGAGTAAGATAGTTCATAGTCCTCTAAAGTATGTTTCATCCATAGAAGTTGAGCTACACAACCACCCATAGCCACATATTCGGCTTCGGTGGTGGATAGGGCAACACAAGGTTGCTTCCTACTACTCCAACTAACTAGGGAGGACCCAAGGAATTGGCATCCACCACTAGTACTCTTCCGATCCAATTTGCAACTGGCATAATCAGAATCGGTGTACCCAATTAAATCAAAAGATCTAGTCCTAGGGTACCATAATCCTACATTTAGTGTGCCTTTAACATATCTTAAGATTCTCTTAACGGCAACTAAATGAGATTCTTTAGCACATGATTGATATCTAGCACACATACCAATCGCAAATAATATGTCGGGTCTACTAGCGGTTAAGTACAAAAGACTACCAATCATGCTCCTATAAAGTGTAGGATCAATTTGTTTTCCTTCATTATCACTATCTATTTTAGTATTGGTTGCCATTGGAGTTGAAACTATCTTAGCATTTTCCAAACCAAATTTCTTAATCATTTTCTTGGCATATTTGGTTTGATAAATATAAATACCTTCACTAGTTTGTTTAACTTGCAATCCTAGGAAGAAATTTAATTCCCCAACTAGACTCATTTCAAACTCTTTTTCCATATTCTTAATAAAGTCTTGGAGAAGATCATCATTTGTTGACCCAAAGATAATGTCATCAACATATACTTGGGCTACAAAGATGTCCGTTGATGTTGACTTTATAAATAGAGTTCGATCTATACTACCCCTCTTAAAGTCCTTAGAGATTAAGAAAGATGATAATCTTCATACCAAGCCTGGGGAGCTTGTTTCAAACCATACAAAACATTCCTAAGCTTGTATACATGGTTTGGATAGTCCATATTCTCAAACCCGGGAGGTTGTTCTACATATACCTCTTCCTTAATAAACCCATTTAGGAATGCCGATTTAACATCCATTTGATGAAGTTTGAAACCCATATAGGAGGCATACCCTAATAGTATTCTAATAGACTCTAACCTAGCAACTGGGGCATATGTTTCATCATAGTCAAGTCCTTCAACTTGATTAAAGCCCCTTGCAACTAATCTTGCCTTATTCCTAGTAATATTCCCTTGGTCATCTAGTTTGTTCCTAAAGACCCATCTTGTAGTAATGATGGTGTTTTCATTAGGTCTAGGAACTAACTCCCATACTTGACTCCTTTCAAATTGAGTCAATTCATCTTGCATTTCTAAGATCCAATCCGGATCAAGTAATGCATCTTTGATTGTTTTAGGCTCAATTTGAGAAATTAGAGCTATATGACTAGTGGGATTCCTATGAAATGACCTAGTCTTAACTCCTTGAGATAATTCACCCACAATTTGATCTAAGGGGTGACTTTGATGAACTCTTATGGTTCTAGGAGGTGTATTGAGTTGATTTTGATCATGATCAACCTCAATCCTATGCTCATCATCGGAATCATCCTTTACTCCCCCTTGATTCAATCCTCCCCCTTGATCATTACCCCCTAAGGTTAAATCTTGAAATTGCTGGGTAATTTCTTGATTTTCATTATTATTATCATCATCAATAGGGGATTTCCTAGGGTATGTATTGGAAGTTTCATCAAATTGAACATTTGAAGATTCTTCAATCTTTTGAGTCCTTTTATTGTAAACTCTATATCCTACACTAGTGGATGAGTATCCAACTAGGATTCCCTCATCCACTTTGGACTTACTTACCTAGGTGGTCTTTGGTATTTAAAATATAAACTTTACATCGAAAGACCTTAAAATAATGAATTGTTGGAATTGTACCATTCCACAATTCAAATGGAGTTTTTCCTAAAAACCTATGAATCAATACCCTATTTTGGATATAGCAAGCGGTATTAACCGCTTCCGCCCACAAGTAGCTAGGTAAGGAGTATGCATTAAGCATTGTCCTAGCCGCTTCTTGTAGGGCACGATTTTTCCTTTCCACAACTCCATTTTGTTGGGGTGTTCTAGGACAAGAAAACTCATGCTTGTACCCTTGTTCTAAGCAAAAAGTTGAAAAATTAGAATTCTCAAATTCTCCACCATGATCACTACGGATCCGGTTGATTTTGAGTTTTCTTTCATTTTCTACTCTTTTGCTAAATCCTATGATTATTCCTAAGGTTTCATCTTTATTTTTTAAGAAAAATACCCAAGTAAACCTAGAGAAATCATCTACTATTACCAAGCAATATTTACTACCAATCATAGAGGGGGTACTATGGCAATCAAATAAATCCATATGTAAAAGTTCTAAGGGTAAAGCGGTACTAAGTAAATTTTTACCTTTGTGTGATGTTTTTGATTGTTTCCCTTCTTGGCATGCATCACACATCTTGTCCTTGAGAAATTTGACTTTGGGCAACCCTTTGACTAACTTCATTTTTGCTATTTTGGCTATGTTCTTCATGTTTATGTGTCCTAGCCTCCTATGCTAAAGCCAACTTTCTTCCTCTTTTGCAATAAGACACTTAGTGGAAGCATTAGTAGCATAGGATAAATCAACATAATATATATTTGATTTCCTAAAACCTACTAACATGTAATCATTTAGAGTTTTGTATCTTATAAAACATTTTGAGGAATCAAATCTAACATCAAAGTTTGCATCACATAGTTGACTTACACTAAGTAAATTAAATTTCATATTTTTAACTAATAGCACTTTATGAATGGCAAGGTTGGGGGATACCTCAATTGTGTCATTTCCTAGAATCTTAAGTTTGCCGCTATTACCAAATGACACCTTTCCCTTGCTAGTGTGGTTGATAGTGGAGAACTTCCTCTCATCACCGGTCATATGCTTTGAGCACCCACTATCAACTATCCACAAGCTTGGTTCTTCTACCTATATCACATAAAAAATACAATCCTTAGGAACCCAAATCTTAGGACCACTAGCATCAATTATAAATTTCTTAGGTACCCAAGCCTTTCTACCCTTGCTTTTAATTATGGATTTTCTACTAACAAGGGATGTAAATGCTACCTCCTTTTCCTTACGCTTATATCCTAATCCGGTCTTGTTGTAAATAGTCCTTTGATCCTTAATAATCATGTCTAGGTATTTTGAACCATTGGTGAATTTTTCTAAGCATGCTCTTAATTTACCTATTTCTTTTCTTAATTCATCATTTTCATCCCTAAGGGTGTATTCATCGTTATCACTAGATAGTTTACCACATGATGAATCTACACTCTTAAGTGATTTGATTTCTATTTTTAGATCCTTAATCCTAGTTTTCGATCTATTCAAAGCATTTTGTAAACATGCAATAGTCTTGTAAAGTAAATCTACTTTAGGTGAGTTGTTTACCTCATCATCATCACTTGATGATGATTCATTGCTTGAGGAGGAAGAGGACTCCTCGCTTGAGCTCCCGGCTTCTTCCTCTAAAGCCATGAGGGCTAGATTTCGGGTGGCATGGCATACTTCTTCATCATCGGAGGTGTCTTCCATGCTTAGGGTGTCCCATGTTTGAGCCACCATTGCTTCTTTCTTCTTCTTCTCCTTCTTTTCCTTCTTCTCCTTATGCTTCTTTTCTTTCTCCTCCTTCTTTTTGAGTTCCGGGCAATTTGGCTTGATGTGCCCTTTCTTATTGCAACCATAACAAGTTACATTAGATGAAGAATTTGAACTATTTGAAGGCTTACCTCTTGAGGATTGGAACATCCTCCTCACATCTTTCTTGGTGAGTTTCCTTGATCTCCCACCAAACTTCTTGACGTAATGAGCCACCTTGCTTGCCGATAGCTCATCTTCACTACTAGATGAATCTTCCTCGGATTTGGATGAGGAGGACACTTCTTTCTTCTCCTTTTTCTTTTTGTCCTTCTTGCCTACAAAAAGAGCTATACCCTTCTCTTTGGATGAAGTGTTAGCTTGTTCATGTAATTGAAATTTACAAAATAGCTCATCTAACTTTACTAATGAAAGATCCCTAGAGACCTTATAGGCATCTACCATTGAGCCCCATAATGTTGTTCTAGGGAAAGCTTGTAATACATACCTTACAAGGTCTCGGTTGTCGACCTTCTCACCTATAACATGTAGTCCGTTGACTACTTCCTTGAAGCGACCGTGCATTTGACTCACGGTCTCGTTGGCCTTCATGGTGAAGCTTTGGAGTTGACCTATCAATAGGTCTCTTTTGGCTCTTCTAGTCTCCTTTGAACCTTCATTCAATTCAATGAGCTTCTCCCAAAGCTCTTTTGCGGAGTTGAAAGGCCCGACTTTGGAAAGTTGCTCCTTGGATAGACCACATTGAAGTGTGGTCATTGCTTTTGCATTAGCTTGTGCTTTCTTGTCCATCTCTCTTGTCCAATCTTTTGTCAGTAGTGGTGCTCCAAATTCGTCGATCGGCTTTTCGAATCCATCTACAATACTAAACCAATTTTTGATGTCATTCATGAGGTAGTATTCCATCCTACCTTTCCAATAGATGAAGTCATTGCCGTCGAAAAATGGAGGCCTCGCCGTACTATATCCCTCTTGAAATGCCATGCTTCGGTTGATGGTTAGATCTTCCGATGCGATCCGGGCTCTGATACCACTTGTTAGAGATCGTTTGGAAGCTAGAGGGGGGGGTGAATAGCATTTTTCATTTCTACAAGAATGATTAGCGGAAGCAAACAAAGATAATATAAGTAAAAATAAAAGAACAATGCTAACAAGGCCTTTACGTGGTTCGGAGATAACGCTCCTACTCCACGGCGATCCTTAAGGTGGATCAACCCAAACAATTCCACTAAGAAGCTTTCCTTTACAACAAAACCTCCTCTTATTTACAAAGAATGCAACTTGAGCTTAGAGAGAGGAGGAGAAGATTTAAGATCACTTAGAAAGCTTGAAAAACTTGTGGGGGCTTAGGAGAATGATCAGAATATAAGCATTAGCCTCTTCTTGCTCCCCTTGGCATCTTCTTGCTCCCCTTGGCCTCTTTTTATAGGAAAGAGCCTCTTTTTCCCGTTGGAGGTCTATCAGTCGACTGATGACTTTCATCAGTCGATTGCCACCGATTCTAACGGCTTTTGAACAGCCAAATTCACGGGATTTGCCGTCGTCATCGCCAATGGAAAGACTATCAGTCGACTGCCAAAAGTGGCGATCGATATCAAGACGTAGTCGACGCCGATCGGCCACGGCCTTTCGTTAGTGGCGATCATGCCCGGCGCGATCGGACGGTCAGTGCAGTCGACTCTCACCCGATCGAGGATAACCCCACGATCGCTAAACCCTCCAACCTCTAATGCTGCATTTTAAAGGCCAGTTCGACTGACACCATGTTCCAGTCGACTGGCACACCCCAAGTATGACTAATTCATACTTGAAAACATACCCTAAGCCTAGACTTAACCTTCTAGCTTCTCCATCAGCCTTGCGCCTCCAGGATTTCTCTGAGTCCACGACTCCATCCATGCGCTTGCCTTCAAAAGCTTCCTTCGGTTTCGTCATGCTTTGGGTTTCTTCTTTGCCAAAGTACACTTGGACTTTACGCCGCCAAGACTAAATGCTTTGACTTATGCCGCCAAGACTTGCCTTTGGTCTTTCTTTGCCAAGGACTGCTTGGACTTTACGCCGCCAAGATTACATGCTTGGACTTACGCCGCCAAGACCTTTCCTTTGACTTCTCTTTGCCAAGATCACACTTGGACTTGTCTTTTACCAAGTCTTCATACTTGGATTTTCCTGTCACTTAAACATGTTCACAATTAGATCACAAAATATTGCCTAACTTAGATGATTATCCAAACATCAAAATAGATAAATGCTTGGGGCATTGTTGCACCAATAGTGAGGTCGGGTCCTTTATACGGGGACAACTTTAGCCAGCAATCCAACTAAGACTTCCAATTGAAGGTCTAGGTCGAGATCAGACGGTAAGTAGCTGTGAAATTTACCATTACTTATGTTTTCATGCTAACTCTTTCTTGTAGTTGAGAAACCAGTCCAACAGCCGACTGATGGCTATTGGCAGTTGACTGATCCTTGCACCAGTTGACTGCTGAGGGTGATTAGTCGACTGCTATTCAAACTGATCAGCAAGAAAAAAAGTCAAGATAAGCTCCTCTTATCTTGGGGAGATAAGGAGCTTTGACTCAGATCTGCATCTCAACGAGCTAGGGTTTAGAGGGCTATAAAAGAAGGGGGGTTTCACCGCTTTGGATCATCTCAATTGCTCCCAAAGTGCTCCCACAATGCCAAAGTTCTACATCAACACTACAACGTCGTAAAGCCGATGCCGCACCAAGTTTCAACCTCTTATCGTCGGTAGCTCAGTTTGTTTTTCATTTGTATTCATTTCTTTGTACTCACAGCTTTTATCGTAATGATGTGAGGTAGGCTTGTTGCCTCATCCTCGAGTTTTGGTTTTATTGTAATTGTTGTCTCCTACCTCCAATGAGGAGGTGATCGTTAGTGGATTGTCCCTTTGTATGCGGTCTAGGATCGCGGGGCCTTGGAGTAGCAACCTTTTAGTTGTGAACCAAGTAAAAATAAAGTGTTTCCTTGCTTTAATCATTTTACAATCCACTGCATTACTTTAGTTTTATCAAAATGAAAAGAAGTTTTCAAGCTCACTATTCATCCCCCCCCCTCTAGCTTGCATTCGATTCAATAATTGGTATCAGAGCGTGAGCGCTAAGATTTAATTCAACCACCAATCTAGAAATTTTATTTTATTTTTAGATTCTTTCAATTCGTAAATTGTTTCAAGTTCTTTTCTTATTATTTCTCCCGCACTGCTAATCAAAGACAAAGTCTTGGCAACTTGTGTTTTGTCATCATTTTTGTGCAAGGTTTTAAATCAATAGCCCATATTGAGGGGTATAGCACCACCCGACCTCCGTTCTTTAAAGGAGATGATTTCCGTTATTGGAAAGGTCGGATAGAGTGTTTCTTGAAAACACAAGTCGAGACTTGTATAATAATCCAAACCGACTTTTTTCTACCCACCAATGATCAAGGAGAGCCTTTGGATTTTGACAAATGGACCAACACAACCAAAAGGCAAATTGAAGCCGATGCAAAAGCAACCCAAATGTTGCAGTGCGGCTTGTCCAAGGAGGAGCTAAATTGAATTGGACTATTCATTAATGGCAAAGACCTCTGAAGCAAGTTAATCGAGCTACATGAAAAGATATCCAATGCAAAGGTATGCAAAAGAAACTTACTAGTTAATAAGTTGTATAATCTAAAGATGTAGGATCATGAGACTGCTACGCAACTCTATACGCGGATCCAAGACATCTTGAACGACCTACATGCCATCGGACAAAAGGTAGAGAATCGAGACATAATTAGGTACACTCTTAATGCTTTTCCTAGGATCACCTTGTGAGCATCCATGGTTGATGCCTACAAGGTATCTAGAGATTTATCTAAAATTAAATTAGATGAACTTTTTTCCAAATTTGAATTAGATGAACAAACTAATGCGGTCTCGGTCGAGAAAGGTGTAGTGTTGTTTGCAAAACAAAGAAGAAAAGGGAAGAGCAAGACACCTCCAAAAGAAGAAGAATCCAAATCCGAAGACAAATATGAATCGAAATCCAAAGAAGAAATGGAGGCCAAACTAGTCAATCTAGTTTGGAGAATGATCAAAAAGAAAAGGCAACAATTGAAGAGCAAGAAACCCCCATAAACATACACATGCTATGGGTCAAACAAGAAGGGGCACTTCAAGTCAGACTGCCTAAGAATGAAGCCGAGACACAAGCAACCAAGGCAAGCATTTCAAGTGACATGGGAAGAAGAAGAAGACCAAGGCAACGACTTGGCTTTCATGGCAAAACTAGTAGAGTCCGAGTCCGAGTTTGTAGCCGACTACAAATCGAACTCCGACATCGAGGATAAATTAGAGTCAATACTCAAAGCCGGATCAAAAGAAAAGATTAAGGTAAGTCATTCATTAATATCCAATTTATATCATATAATCAAATTGTTAAGTATAAAATTAACTAAGTCCGAGTCTAGAGTTGAGTCGTTGCTTGAGGAGGTTAAAATCCTCAAGCAAGAGGCTACTCTAACCTCTTCAACTAGTCAAGTTTGATAGGGAAACTCAACTCATGTTGAAAAACTTGAGGAGGAGAATTCTCTTTTGAAAGGATGAGTTCAAGAGCAAGAATCTTAACCGATTTCTTGGAACTCAAAGAATCGTGTACAATAAAGTCGGTCTCGAATTTAGGTCAACGACTATGAGCAAATCTTATATGTCTATTGTAAATTGTAGTCATCAAAGACTCCAAGAATGAATCCCTAAAATTCTTTTGAATTCACATATAAGGACGAATAAGTATTGGATTCCCCAGGACCAAGTCCATTATGTGGTTAGACCATATCGGTACAATGGTCCAGGGGAAGCTAGTACTAAAATGGTATACCCATCTCTTAGTAAATTTTTGCATGATTAGTTTTTCATTTGGTTTCTAGAATTGCTAGATAGGACCAATAGTTACTCAACCTTGATAACATAGTATCAGAATGCGGCGAGATGATAGTACGTTAGGGAAATGAGGTCTTATGTATTCGAGCTAGATAAGGCGTATCTAGCTTGGTGCACTTGGCTAAGTTGAACTAGCTAAAGCTACCTTGTTGTATCCTAAATTGGTTAGACCAGGAAGTAACCCTAAGTGACTTAAGTAAATATTTTCTTGAAATTGGCTTTGTCTAAGGATGTGGTCGTTGTTCTAATTAAAGAAAGCCCCTGTGCCTCACCACGACCTGGAAGTTATTTTCTTAAAAAGTCTACTTAATGTTCTAAAGGTTAAATCCGAATTTAACCCAAGATTGACTATCTTCAATCAAGTTAAAATTAAAACCATCTCATAAAACATATAAGCAGAACATGTTTTGAGACACAGAGAATGGGTGAGATGTTAAGGATGATTGAAATATGAATAACATACTACTTTGAAATGCTTTCAAAACTACTTATTTTCTTGATTGTTTCATTTAACATATAGTTATTTTTGGCTAATGCTAAATATATAACTCTCTAGGCCAAGTTTAGCGCCCCCTAAATCTTTTATACCTTATGTATTTGACTAAGGGGGAGAAAACTAACCTTAAGGGTTATATTACAAACTTTTAAAGTATTTTTGGAAATGAACTTATGGTATTTTGAAATTATATTTCAAAAACTTACTTTAGTTTTACAATCATTTGTGCAGAGGAATGCACCTCGAACCAATCTACTTAACTAAGTAGAGACACATGCTTGGACTCATATTCGATTTCGTTCTTTAATAATTCTAAACGCATGCTTATTGATAATGTTTTCTTTGAAACCTCTATATTATATATACAACCCCAACTTTTACATTTTTTATTTATGGCAAAAGGGAGAGAAGAGCGAAAGTTAAGGGGGAGTAATACAAATTTTTTAAATTTAACGTATCTTTTTCAAAACTCACCTAGGGTTAAGGGGGAGATTTTGAAAAAGCATTTAATCGTATTGTTTACTTTATTTTATGCTTAATGTTCTCTTTAACTTTGTGTCAGTTTGCCATAGATCAAAAAGCGGGAGATTGTTGGTGTAGGGGCACCAGATAATCGAATCTAGGTTTTGATTATGGCAAAGGCTCAAAGTTAAGGTGTTATCTTTATCTCATAAGCTACTGTTAAGTGTGCAGAAGTGTTTAAGCTAAGCTAAAGGTCAGCGACACTCAGAGATTCTCAAGTTGAGAAATCGTGGTGGTCGGACGACACCGGGAGAACTTTGGATGAAGTCGAAGAACCCAGGAAAGAACGAAAGCTAAGTGACAAGTTGGAAAGGACCGAAGGTAAGCATGAGTGTGGAGAAGTGGTGAGGTCGGGTCCTCTATATGGGGATGACTTTAGGCGACGATCTGACTAAGACTTTCAGTGGAAGGTCTAGGTCTAGATCGGATAGTAAGTAGCCATCAAATTTACCATTACTTGTGTTTTCGTGCTAACTCTTTCTTGCAATTGAGAAGCCAGTCCAATAGTCGACTGATGGCTATTAGCAGTCGACTGATCCTAGCATCAATCAATTGCTGAGGGTGATCAGTCAACTGCTATTCAAACTGATCAGCAATGAAGAAAGTCAAGCTAAGCTCCTCTTATCTTGGGGAGATAAGGAGCTTTGACTCAAATGTGGATCTCAACGAGCTAGGGTTTGGAGGGCTATAAAAGAAGGGGAGTTTCACCCCTTTGGATCATCTCAATTGCTCCCAAAGTGCTCCCACAATGTTGAAGTTATACATCAACACTACGATGTCATAACACTGACACCTCACCGAGTTTCAACCTCTTATCATCGATAGCTCAGTTTGTTTTTCATTTGTATTCATTTCTTTATACTCACAGCTTTTATCGTAACGAGGTGAGGTAGGCTTGTTGCCTCATCCTCGAGTTTTAGTTTTATTGTAATCATTGTCTCCTACCTCTAACGAGGAGGAGATCGTTAGTGGATTGCCCCTTCATACGCGGTCTAGGATCGCGGGGCCTTGAAGTAGCAACCTTTTGATTGCGAACCAAGTAAAAATAAACTGTCTCCTTGCTTTAATCCTTTTACATTCCACTATGTTACTTTAGTTTTATCAAAATGAAAAGAAGTTTTCAAGCTCACTATTCACCCCTCCCCCCTCTAGCTTGCATTCGATCCAACACGAATAGCTAGTATGAAGACTTGGTGGGTCAGATCAGATGTCAAGTAAGATAAGTCCGACTGGACAATTGGCAGGCAAGCCTCAAGTGAAGAGGTGAGGTTGAGTCCTTAGTTGGGGACAAGGTAGGCATTGATCTGATGGAGGGTCCGTGTTGCACTCAGAAGTTGAGATCAGGCAGTATTACTATTGCTAAAGTGATATTATACTTTGTTTTGTCCTAACTTTGTGTTGTAGGTATCTAGGTGACTCAGATCCAGTCGACTGGATGAGGTTCAGGTGACTTGGATGCCGAGTTAGTGAGTGATTTCTCATTCGACTTGAGATCCTGTGACCGAGATGGTAGGTATTCCAGTCGACTGGACCAGGTTCAGGTGGCTGGGATAGGAAATTATTGAAAGTGCATAGGAACAGAGCCAGCTAACATGGAGTCGACTGGACAAGGTTCAGTAGACTGCAAAGCCAGAATACCATATTGACAAACTGATATGAAGTCGACTGAAGGGTGTCCAGGCGACTAGAAATGACTTATAAAATAAATGAAGGGTTAGCTCCGAAGAGGAGAATGTTGTTGTCTCTTTTTTTCGTCTCTAGAAAAATAACATCAAGTATACACAGCGCCAACATCGAAGCTTATTTCTATACTCTCGTTATCGGTATAACTTTTGTGTATTTATTCTTTCACTTATTGTACTTAACTTCTAGAGGGAAGGTAGTGTGTTACCTTTCCCTCTCATGTTTGTAAAAGCAAACACCCTCTGAGTTTGAGAGTTCGAGAGTCAAAGAGCTTTTAGTGATTTCCCGACGAAGTAGCCCTAGGAAGGGTCATTGGTCTTGGAGTAGCAATCTGGCTAGGATTGCAAACCAAATAAAAAACCTCAAGTACTTGTCTTTACTTTATTTCTACTGTATTACTCTAATCTCATTTAAAAGTAAAAGAAAAGTTTTTTAATATAAAGAAAATTTTGTAAACACTGAGATTCACCCCTCCCCTCTAGGTAATAACAATCATACATAAAGGTCTTCATCGGGTTCTTCCTCTGGATCCTCTTCACTCCTAGCATGTTCCTCTTAATATGTAAAGTGAAGCAGCTTTGTACACAACTCTGTATATGTGATGCACCCCTCGTAGCACTCCCATATATGATGTGCAACTAGACTTAGATTTTTCGATAGTGAATGAACCAATGGTCAAATCCTGTAGTTATCCATAATAGGAAACTTCTGCATCTCAAGTCTCTAGAATAGGCGATCAAGCCTCCCCATATGTCCACCAACTCTATAAGAAGGGTCATATTCTATCCCCTGAATAGCTTATCTAAGCTTGTTTTGCAACAAACCATCGGTCATGGTGTAGATCATTCTAACCAACTAAAAATTGAATTTAATTAAGTCAGTACAAAACTGACTAACCAATATAAAACTAGCTTAATTCTATTTATACAAGCATATAATCAACACAATTAATCAATAAAAAATAAACCTTCTCAATTTTCAGGAGGCTTAGTCAATTTATTCATTTATCAGTCGATTGACACACTTCTCAGTTGATTAGAACATTTATTAGTCGACTAGTGCCTCTCAATAGTCTAGCAGTCGACTATTACCTTGGACCAGTCAACTGATACCTTATAAACTCTACTCGGTAGTGTTTCGTGAGAACTCGAACGCCGCATGCTCTATCCCAAGCATCCCAGGCACTTGAGCACCACGTGTGGTATCCTGTCTTCTCAAAGTCCCAAGTTGCCAACCCTTGTTTACTAAGCCTATTTAAAGTTGTTTATTTCGAGTCGAAGTTGTTCTCACAACTACTCGACGTTTCAGTTATGAAAAAAGTCAACCATTGTCAACTATTTCAGTCAGCAAATGTCGTTACTCAAGCTCGAGCAAAGCACTGATATTCTAAGCACCACTATATGGCGTCCCGATCACCTCGTTCTTCTTCTAAGTACTTTGAGTACTTAGCACTGTGCTTCTAGCCAATTACTAAGCATAACTCTCCTCAATTGAGTACCACACCTTTATCAAGCACAAGCACTGTGCATTTCACAATCGAGTACCACACGATCCCGAGCACCTTCTATCACACTGTGCATTTCAAAGCCGAGTGTCAAGCACTTTTGTCGAGCATCTTGGTCGAACACTGCGTGCACTATTTTTCCCAAGTTCAACATTAGGTTTGTCGAGCACTTTGCAATCCTATGGACTACTTTAATTTTACCTTACTGATCTGAGTACTTTGCTCCCATGCTCTGCGCTCATTAGCCGAGTACTCTATGCTTCACAAAAGCCTTAGCCCAAACACCCTTAGTGCTCTACGCCCAAGCCCCCGAGCACAAGATCTTCTCTCCCAAGTAGAAATGTCATGATTCTCGCCCGAGAAGAAGCGTCATGCTTCTCACCCAAGCACACAAACTCGAGTAGAAAATGCATGCGTGCTGCCAAGCCCGAGCACTAAACTTGAGTATCATGTGTGATTGTGTGAAGTGCATTTCTCACCATGTCGAGCACCGACAGTGCCTCGTTGCTTGATTACAGCATCGCCCGAACACATAGTCTGAGCATTGATCTTTCTTTCATAGGAGCACTATGCACTATTGTCGCCCGATTGTCGCAGTGCCGAACACCTCATTCTTGGGCACCACGTGCTCAAGCACTCATGCTCGGGTATTGTGTGCCCAATGCAGTGCTTCTTTTCTCACTGAGTAACTTTTGTGATAGAAACTCTCACTAGGTAGCACTATTTTCCACTTGGGAATGTCATAATTCTCAGTCAAGAGATGGCGAAAAAAAGTCAAACGCTTCACGCTCCTTTGTCCCAAGCACATAAAGCGCTCAGGCGTCACTTTTCCCAGTCGAGAATCACTCGACAAAATGCACTATTCATCGTCTTCTCTGATAAACTTGTGAAATACACAAACTTAAAGAAAATTCATGCAAATAACATAAACTTGTGTTTGCTCTGATACAAATGTAGTAATTCAAAAACTATTCAAATTCTTATATGAATTAAGAATATTGTAACCACTTACAGTGAGTTCGTCAATTTCTACGAGTCTCGAAGTTGCCGACGACTAGTCCTTCGGAAGAAGATCTTTCAATCTTGTGCATGCTGTCAGGAAGACAATACAAGAGAAAGGTATCCATGATTCCACAAACCAAATCTCAATCCATTCCTTAGATGCTCTCTTTTCTAGACACAAAGTCAGAAAAAAAACACAAAGCTTCAATGTTGTTCGAGTTCTTCTCTCTCATTTTACATCTCATTTTGTTCCTCTTTTATAAGAACTTGGATGCTTCATGGAGAAGTGCACAATGTGTACCATGAGTGCAAAATGTGCACTCTGTCATGGGTGGTTACTGCTTCATGTAGTAACTGGAGGCCATAATGGCAACATGCTTGGGTCCCATACACCATACTCAAAGGAGTTTCTCCAGTTGAGGATCGTACTATAGTTCGATAGGCCCACAAGATTCCAAGGATCTCTTTGACCCAATTCCCTCAGGCCTCTTCGAACTTTGACTTCAACCCTTACATGAGAATTCGATTGGTTACCTCCACCTGGTCATTTGCTTGAAAATGTGTGACAGGTGTGAAAGCTTGCTCGATTCAGAGGCTTTGACACCATTCCTAAATTCACCAGCCTTGGAACTGACATCCATTGTCTCTTATTAATTTTTTAGGTATACCATATTGACACACAATATTTCTCCATAGGAATTGAATCATAGCTCCTTCAGTGATCTTGGTTAGGGGCTTTACCTCCATCCATTTGGAGAAATAATCCAACTAATGATTCTTTGCTCTTGCTATCAAACTAGCAAGGTTAAATGAGGTTAATGAAGTGGATTAAAAATATACAAGAAATCAAAAACTAACTAATCATTAACAAGTCATATAATGTAGTTTAGCATCCTCTAGAATCCTTTTTCAAGCCTATGATCGATTGGTGGATCACTCTCATAAAGACACTGTACTTTCTCCTTAATTATTAGTCAATCATTGAAGTTGGAGAAACCTCTTATAATCACAAGGAATACAAACATTGCAAGAGAATATTACAGGGGAGAATCAATCGAACCTCCTTTGATAGCCTTCAAATCCTTTGTTGTAAGTGTTGTATAATGCCTAGTGTCGATTAATCTATCACCATCAATCGATGACAACATCCCTATTTGACCATTTATCTTGTAGGATAGTTCTTGACTATTTTCCGTGTCATTATCAATAGATTGGAAACTTTTCATTAGTCGATTCAACCATGAAGAGAAGCATTTTGTTCACTAGCTCCTTAACTCAATCAACTACCCTAATTTACTACTCCATTGGTAAATTAAAATACACATTCTATTTATTAATTGTTTAAATCTTAAACCCCAAATCGATTTGGTATCAAGTTTCTTAGCTAGAAGTCTACTATTCTCCCAATACTAGTCAATTGGTAAACTCCCACTCGAACATTTTAAAAGTCGAGTCCATTTAAATTGAGTTCTCCTTCATCCCCCATGGGTACAAGTCATTCAATCCTCATAGCTCATTGGAGATTTATGCTTTTACTATGCCTCCAAGTCCTCTTCCTTTGGGCCCGACATCTGTCGAATGCACTCGAGCCCATGACTCCTCTTTCTCTAATCATTCATGTGATGCATGCGAGTACGACATCAAATCTTCGATGAGGATCACCAAGGATTCGAAGTGCGCGCTCGTGCTCAATGCCCGCAAGTGTACGGTTGTCATCAAGTAATAAAAATATCGATCCTACAGAGACTGTGATTCGAATACCATTTGTCCAGTGGATGTCGTTTGTTCAGAGTAAAATATCCTGCTAGTCAGGTATGCGAGGTTGACGACAATCCTAACTCAATTACGGTGTCACTTGGAGAAAGTGAATGTGGGTTCAAAGTTCCTTAAAGGATTCTAAGATTTCGATTTCACCTAATTGATTATAAACATATGTCTTACTCCTAACTCTAAATGGTTATTCATGTAGGTAGGATATCCTTATTTATCCGATGTGATCTTTTGGAACTACACTAGATTATCCTATTCCTAGCCAAGTTTTCCTTTCAGATCATCAGAGCTTAGGGGGTTGCTATCTTTGGGAAGCCCCTTGTCACTGGGTCTCATAACCCTTCTAGAGTTAATTTCTCCTACTTTAGGCCTTCTACTAGAATAGGTTCATTACGTTCTATGATACCTATGGGTCCTTGAGGTGAATCAATCTAACTGTGGGGTAACCTTAGTCACACAGAGAACCTATCACTAGAACCCCAATAGATTAACCCCTCACTCATAGTCAATTCCCCCACGTCTCAGTTCTTTATGGGTCGGAGGATTAGGTTCTCCTTGCAGTCCTTACCCATACCTCCAAAATATGACCTAATTCTTTTTTCATCTAAATCGGGTTAACACGATAAGCCGGATCATGAATAATCATATCATAGAATAAAGAGACAGTATAAATATGTAGCAATCGAAAACAATGCAAGCAAACATGGATTCATTGCAATATACTATTTACAAATCAAGATAGGCTACTCCCTAATCCTAGAATCGAAGTATCTACTCCATAAATGAATGAGAATAAACACAAGACATCTTAAGGTACATCATTACAATCCAAATAGTTGAAAAAAAAAGAGATAGTATGTTCAGATGGATCTAATGTATGTCTTGGTCATTCTCCAAGGCGTTGGAGCATAGATTCTAGTCTTTCAGTCACTTCCTCTCTCCCCGTTGCGAGCCTCCTAGCCGTCGTGCCTCCTCTAGGGTTTGGGAGCCCTAGGGTGGCTCCCCTCGTGATACCTAGCCTCTTAGACAAGTTTCCTGTATATAGATGCGACTCTGGCTTTCCATAAATGCTTAGAAAAACCCTATTTTATCGAATTTGTGTCGCCGCCACACGACCGTGTGAATTTCACATGGTCGGGCCATGTGTAAGGCTGGAAACAGTTGAAATCTAGGCTAATAATTGAGCTAAAAAAAGACATGGTCGTGCTAATTCACACGGTCGATCGTGTCTCACTCTTGGAGCCTTTGTTTTGATTCATTTCGCTCTGAGAACATGCCCATGGTTTGGGACATGGCTGGTGCGTGTTCCCTAAGGTATGTGCTCCACAAATTGCTCCATTTTTTCTCCAAAAATGACGCCCTACACATAAAAATAACAAAATCAGATCTCTAAACTAGAAAATAGTAAATGAATGCAAAACAAGGGAGAATATGCATGAAACAATTATGAAATGCAATGAGATGTGTGCTAAAACTACTCCAAAAACCCTATATGATTTGCTCACATCAATTCCCCCAGACTTAGATCTTTGCTTGTCCTCAAGCAAACCTCAGTGCCATGTAATTTAAAAGTATTGTTCCATACTTAGCAAGCCAACTAAATTTATCAAGTGGTAATTTCAATCAAAGTGAATAGATATGTTCTAAAGATTCACTAAGTTAGCTTTTCGTTCATGTGCTAAGAAAATTTCCTAGGGGATACCCATTCCATGGTGAGTCAAGTCATCATCCTATAACTTTCCTAATGTATCCAACTTTTAGGCACTTACCTGCCCTAAGCGAGGGTCATTCCCTAGAATTAGCATAAAATCTCAAAGGTGTGCTCGGTATTGAGAGAAAGTGGTAGGTGTTTCCCCAGTAACCTAACTCAGTCTCAAAGGGAAACCAAACTATTTCCACTCACGACAACTATTTTCTATCCCTCAAAAATAATATATTTTTTATCTCTCTTTTTTTCCTAACCTCACAATTTTTTTCTATTTTCTCTCTCTTTTTTTTTCAAAGAACTTTTGTTCCCCTCATGCTCATAGGGATTTTGATTTTTCCAAATGGGCTTACACAATCCGAGCATCTCTAGTAACTAAAATGCTAAATCTAGAGTCACCTATGGATTCCAAAGTACTAGACTACTGAGATGAATCATAACTACTTATGTACTAGATTCTCCCTTTCAAAATATTCTATTAGTATAGGTGAAAGATAAAAGCTAACAAGTGAAAATCTAGAACATCCATCAAAGCATCCAAAAATAAAGTACCACAAGATAAATGAAGTAAGCTATCTATGGCATGGAAACAAGTTGTGAAAATTTTTGAAAGCATCACTGAGGCAGCTTAAAGTGACAAAAAACTAAGTGTTGAAAGGAACCTATACATGAACAAATAAATGCAACTCATCTAACACTAAACCTAGATGTCAAAGAAAACTAACACTAGTAGAAGAGAATATCAAAATTTGGGGTCCACCCCCAGACTCTTACGAAAATGTACCTCTAGTAGGCCAGTCAAGGTGGAAAGTCTAGCGGTCTCGGCATGTCGGGCTCTTGGGAGAATCGTGTGCTTAACCGCTGGTGTCACATGTACATATGGTCAATCTGAGAACTAGTAGATGCAGTGGCTGCTCTGTGCTTTTCCTCCCTAGCCCACTATGATCGTGTATCGCGCATAAACTGTTGAACTTCCTAACAGTTGGTAGCCTCCTCCTGAAAATAGTCATGGGTATGGTCGTAGAACTCCTTGGCCCTCTGTAAATGCTCCCGAAGATCCTGGAGCTCTGCCTGTGTATAGGTCCTGTGCTCCTCCCATCGTTTCCCCTATGTCTGCTGCTTTGTGAAGATGTCATCGAGGCATGATCAGAACTTGGAAAAATCATAGGTTGATGTACCTGCATCCTGCTCAAAGGTAGAAAAAGAAGGTGATGCAGGTGTAAGTTCGTGACGTGGACTAGGTGGGCTCCTATTGGGAACTTGAAAAAAGTTCTGGATTTGACATGACCGTGTGAAATTCACACGGTTGGTTGTGTGCGACTCTGGATTCCTCCCAGAGTGCAACATGGTCCGAGACTTTCCACACACCCCGCTGTGTTTTCTTCTGACTGTTGGGCACGACCGTGTGAAATTCACACGACCACCTATGCTTCCTTCTGAGGTTCTAATAAGGGATCTCCTTTCTACCTAGCAAGTTCTATCTGACCCTAAAACACTTGTGAAGATTCCAATGGACAAAAATTAAAGTATAAACTAACATGCATGAATGTAAAAAGACTAAAAACATGTAAATTTAAATTTGGGTTGCCTCCCAAGAAGTGTTTGTTTAAGGTCTCTAGCTCGACCTTACCCCTATGTTTTATCTTGGCTTTGGAGACCCAAGGAGATTTTTTCTCCTCCCTTTCTTGATGCGTTTGAATCTTGCTCGTGGGGGAGCAAAATATTTGCTCACTTTACACCTCTTTCCTTATAGTCCTTCATCAACATATCTCTTAAATCTTGCTCGTGGAGGGGCAAGATACTTGCTCACTTTATGCTTCTTCTATTTTGATCCTCTATCACTATATCTCTTAAATCTTGCTCATGGAGGGGCAAGATATTTGTTAGCTGTTTTCCTTGGCTCGAGATTGAACATGCTTAGCCTCAAAGAATCATCAGGAGTTTGATCATGATATTCCATTGTGTCCAAATGTTGTAAATAATGTAACTCACCATAGACATCCTCACTAAAAGATTGATTAGTATATTCTATTATGTTGAATGAAATTTTATTATTACAAATCACTAAAAGGGCTCTGTTATTGGTAACTGAAGTTTTGGTGAGAGTTAAGGAAAGATCTTCTTGGTCCTTGAGGTTAGGAGGTATTTTAATTGAAGCAATGCACTCCTCGATTAAAGTATCACCTATATAATCCTCAAGTTCTTCTTCTAGTGGTGATTGAATGGATTGTCCTTCAGATTTTCCTAGTAATCGGCCTAGTGTTCTAGCACACTGGCTAGCAATCTATGCTATTTAAATCTCCAGCTTCTTTTGTCGACTAGCAATGTCATTCACAAATGACCTTAATTCTTCTAGTATCGTCTCTGTCTGTAAATGGCGCCGCTGAAATTCAATGTTTGTCGCCTGTTGCATTTGAATGAAATTTTCCTTCATCTGCTCAAGTCGGGATTTAGGCAGACAATATTGAGGGTTTAAGTAGCCAGGGTTATAACTATATGAATAGGAATCATCTTGTGGGCACTGGTTGTAATCATAGGTGACATCTTCTTGTTCAAATTGCGAAGGTCCAAATATATTCAGGCAATTGTTAATGGTATGCCATGTTTCACCACAATTCTCACAATAAATGTTACCAAAACTCACAACATTAAATTGATCATAACCATGAGTGAAAGCATGCATCGTTATTTATAGGAAATTATAGATAAGGAAAGAACAATAGTGCCTTGGCAAGAGACAAAAAAAATAAGCAGCAAAATAAAGGACCCCAGGTGCTAAGAAAAGAAAAACTACTAGAAAATAACTTAAGCTAAAAGATAAACTAAAATCTAAATTAGAGCTAGATTAAATAGGAAATTAATAGTGACTCAGAAAATAATCCTAAACTGAATAGAGATAACAAAAATTTAAAACTATATAAACTGAAATAAAGTAAAACTAGAAAGTAAATCTAATCTAGGTCCAATCCAAACTATCCACTTTCGATTCGATATCGAATCAACAGTCCCCGACAACGGTGCCAAAAACTTGATGCACGCAAGCACGACCTCAAATCTCCAATGAGGATTACCAAGTCTTCGAAGCACGCACTCATGCTCAACGGCCGTAAGTGCATAGTAGTCATCGAGTAATAAAAATATCAATCCCACAGAGATTGTGATTTGAATATCGTTTGTCCAGTGGATGTCATTTGTTGGATTAAAATATCTTGCTAGTCGGGGGTGCGAGGTCGACGACGATCCTAACTCAATTACAGTGTCACTTGGAGAAAGCAAAGGTGGGCTCAAAGTTCCTTAAAGGATTCTATGATTTTGGTTTCACCTAAATGATTATAAACATATATCTTACTCCTAACTCTCAATGGTTATTCATATAGGTAGGATATCCTATTTTATCCAATGTGATCTTTTGGAACTACACCAAATTACCCTATTCCTAGCCAAGTTTTCCTTTCAGATCATTAGAGCTCAGGGTGTTGCTATCTTTGGCTCCTGTCACTAGGTCCCACAACCCTTCTAGAGTTAAATTCTTCTACTTTGGGCCTTCTACTAGAATAGGTTCATTTCGTCCTATGATACCTATGGGTCCTCATGGTGAATCAATCTAACTATAGGGTAACCTTAGTCGCACAGGGAATCTGTCACTAGAACCCCAGCGGATTAATGCCTAACTCATAGTCGATTCCCCCATGTCTCAGTTCTTTATGAGTTGAAGGATTAGGTTCTCCTTTTGGTCCTTCCCCATACCTTTAAAATACGACATAATGCTTTTGGCATCTAAATCGGGTTAACACAATAAGTTGGACCATGAATAATCATATCATAGAATAAATAGAAAGTATAAATATATAGCAATCGAAAACAATGCAAGCAAACATGGATTCATTGCAATATACTATTTACAAATCAAGATAGGCTACTCCATAATCCTAGAATCAAAGTATCTATTCCATAAATAAATGATAATAAATATAATACATCTTAAGATAGATCATTACAATCCAAATAGTTGAAAAAAAAAGAGACAATACTTTCAGATGGATCCAGTGTATGTCTTGGTCGCCCTCCAAGGTGTTAGAGAGTAGATTTTGGTCTTTGAGTTGCTTCCTCTCTCCCCGTTGCAAGTCTCCTAGCCGACCTGCCTCCTCTAGGGTTTGGGAGCCCTAGGGTGGCTCCCCTCGTGATCCCTAGCCTCTTAGCAAAGTTTTCTATATATAGAGGCGGCTCCGGCTTTTCATAAGTGCTTTGAAAAATCCTATTTCATTGAATTTGCGACGCTGCCACACAACCATGTGAATTTCACATAGCCAGGCCATGTGCAAGACTGGAAATGGTTGAAATCTAGGCTAAAAATTGAGCTGGAAAAAAGACACGGTCGTGCCAATTCACACGGACGACCATGTCTCACTCTTAGAGCCTCCA
The DNA here is from genome assembly GCA_025175895.1 of Wurfbainia villosa. NCBI lineage: Eukaryota > Viridiplantae > Streptophyta > Magnoliopsida > Zingiberales > Zingiberaceae > Wurfbainia > Wurfbainia villosa. Next base: position 72,650,420 of record CM046000.1, on the reverse strand, counting down.
TTTTGATCTGTTTCGCTCTGAGAACATGCCCATGTCTTGGGGCATGCCTAGTGCATGTTCCCTATGGTCCGTGCTCCACAAATTACTCCATTGTTTCTCCAAAAATGATATCCTACACATAAAAATAACAAAAGAAGATCTCCGAACTTGAAAATAGTAAATGAATGAAAAACAAGGAAAAATATGCATGAAACAAGTATGAAATGCAATGAGATGTGTGCTAAAACTACTCCAAAAACCCTATATGATTTGCTCACATCATCATGTCTTTACCTTTGAACTCCACTTCCCTTGGCCATCATCCTCACTACCTTAATACTCTTCATAATGTTGTCCCTCAGTTTCCCTCATGCAACCTTCTCTAATCTCAAAAAACCTTAAGATATAGTGATGCTAACCTCACCACATTAGGTTAATGCTCTATAGTTGCTCCAACACCACCTTAGTATTCCTAGTCCTGCGATCTCTCATATGTCCCACATTGTCTTTCTCCAATCTCTTCAAACTTCTAAGACATTGAGTGTGCCATGAACCTTTGCCACTTCAAGCAACAAGCTATCTAGCACAATCTATGTTCTTGTAGTCTCTGCACACTCAAACACACATCAAATTAATAGGCAAATTCTACCTTAAATAGTTTTCTCAAATACCAATACCCAAGATCACATTAAACAACTTGGGCCATGATTTAGCACTAGGAGCTAGTATATACAACTCTTAAGCAAGTTGAGAGTTGGGAAACTTGTATTAGGGATAGGGTAGTGTTTAACTTAGGTAAAAACTCAAATATTAAGATGGTCATAGCCAAAGAGATATTTGACTAAAGATCATATTCAATTGATTAGTGGTTGAGTTAACCAAAAAAAATAATATTTATATTCATGGTTGAGTCAATTGGGCAACTGAGTGATTTATTGTTAGTCAACTAATGAAGCATTCCACTTGTTTGTTAGTTGTTGAGTCGACCAAATGATCGACTCAAACTTATCTACCAATGAACAAAATATTCATGTTTGTGACTAAGTTAACAATGATAATACAATAATTAATTAATTGGTATTAGCAAAAAAAATAGTAAAGACAAATTGAAGGTCTTTGAATTTTATAAAATGTGACCAAAGGAAATGATTTGGAATTAATGTTGCATATTTCCTATGATCATTAAATCTCTATTGTAGCACTCTTTCCTTTTCTTGTGCTTTGTTGTATCCATCTTTTAAGACTTTGTAAGATATTTCTTTAGCTCTGAAAAAAGTCTAAGAAGGAAAAAAATATAGGATCCTTGAGGATTGGCTAGAGGGGGGTGAATAGCACTTCTTCATTTTCTATAAGAATTGTTAGCGGAAGCAATAGAAAAACACAAACTTAAATGCGAAAATAAGGAAAACAAGCTAACACAACTATGTAATGTGGTTCGAAGATGGCACTCCTACTCCACAGTAATTTGTAAGGTGGATCAACCCTAGCAAGTCTTCGCTAAAGTCTCCTTTTGATGATCACACCAAGGTCGAAAAGCCTTCTTACAATCAACTCTTCTTCTTAAAAGATGATGGAAGTAAGATTAGAGAAGAAGAGAGTAAAAAACACTTAGAAAGCTTGGAGAAGACTTGGTGAGCTTGAGAGCAAAGTTTGGAATGAGAGCACTAGCCCTCTTAAGCTCCCCAAGGTCTCCTTTTAAAGAGACAAGGTTGTTTTTCCCGTTGAGCTTGAAGCAGTCAACTGCTGCATACCAGTAGTTAACTATTACATACCAGCAGTCGACTGCTACTGTTGCAGACCTAATCCAACGGCTTCTAACGAAGCCTAATCTGCGATTGTCACTATTGAACGGAACTATGATCAGTCGAGGTGGATCAACCCTAGCAAGTCTTCACTAAAGTCTCCTTTTGATGATCACACCAAGGTGGAGAAGCCTTCTTACAATTAACTCTTCTTCTTACAAGATGATGGAAGTAAGCTTAGACAAGAAGAGAGTAAAAAACACTTAGAAAGCTTGGAGAAGACTTGGTGAGCTTGAGAGCAAAGTTTAGAATGAGAGCACTAGCCCTCTCAAGTTCCCCAAGGTCTCCTTTTATAGAGATAAGGTTGTTTTTCCCGTTGAGCTTGCAGTAGTCAACTGATGCATACCAACTGTTAACTATTACATACCAGCAGTCGACTACTTCTGTTGCTGACCTAATCCAATGGCTTCTGATGAAGCCTGATCTACGATCATCATGATTCAACGAAACTATGATCAGTCGACTGATCAAACTAGCAGTTGACTAATCGATCCATCAGTCGACTGCTCTAAGCAATCAGTCGACTCAAAATGTTTCTATGCCCATATCCACCTTAATCAGTCACCTTCCCTCCACAGTAGTCTACTAATCATGAAGGCAGTCGACTGCCTAAGGTTGGCAGTCGACTTTTGGTGGCACAGAGTCATAGTCTTTAGTCAACTGCTCGACCAGTCGACTGGGTCATAACCCTAGTCGATTATTCAAGCCTTCTAGACCCTTGAGTGCCGAGAACTCGAGACCAGTCGATTGGGACACGACCCCAATCCCCTGGCATACTTCAAGTATGCTCAATTCATACTTAAAACCAACACCCTTGACCTAGACTCAACCTTCTAGTTATTCTTTTAGCCTTGCACCTCCAGGATCCCTCTAAGTCTACGACTCGTTCATCCTTGTGCTTGCCTTCAAGAGCTTCTCTCAGTTTATGTTTTGGTTTTCTTTTTTGCCAAAGTCCACTTGGAATTTACGTCGCCAAGACTACATGCTTGGACTTACTCTGCCAAGACCTTGTCTTTGGACTTCCTTTGCAAAGATCCACTTGGACTTTATGCCGCCAAGACTACATGCTTGGACTTATGCTGCCAAGACATTCTAATGGACTTCCCTTGCCAAGATCACACTTGGACTTTTCTTTACCAAGTCTTCACACTTGGATTTTTCTATCACTTAACACATTCACGATTAGATCACAAATATTGCATAACTATAAATGATTATCTAAACATCAAAATACATAAATATTTGGGGCATTGTTGCACAACAATCTCTCCCTTTTTGATATTTGACAATCATTTAAATTAGGTCTTGAAATATGCAATAAATAAAAATATCATATATCCTAATATGAATTCTAAATTAAAGTCTCCCTTCTCCCCCTTTGACACACATCAAAAAGACAAAGGGACATAGAAAATAAGTTTATTTGATGAGTAAAATTAGTTATGCCTTGAACTAAGGTATAAAATAGACATAAAGCTTCCCCTTAATCCAAGACATAAATTATCATGTGTGAATAATATGTTGAGCAAAGTATGAAATCATAAGTAAGAAATATATCCTAACTTTGCACCAACAATAAACATTATGCATATAGATTTTGGGATGAAAATTACATAAGAAAACTCCCCCTAAATCAATGCATCAATTAGTCCTATTCCCCCTTATTTGCTGTGCTTATTATACCATAGGGTTAGGACACCTAATATTGAAATCAAGGAAAGTAAATAAGACTAATTTACAGAAAAATTAGTGTGTCGGTCGACTGGACTATGAAGCAGTCGACTGCTAACCCTGACATGCCAAGTCCAGATTTTCAGCCTAATTTCAGAAATGCATTAAAAATTCAAGAAGTGTCAAAAATTCATGAAATTTTGTGAACATATTTATCAAGTCATTTTATATCAATAAAAAATAACTCAAAAAATATATCTTTTCCAGATTTTAAAATTGACAAAACTTTGAAAACTAGCAAAAGCTTTAAAGTTTTTCAAAACATTATACCACTTTTACCTAGCAATTGAAAATTATTTTACAAAATATGATAAACATAGTTTAAAAGATATTTTATTTGACATTTTCAATCATTTTCTTAGGGCTATGTGCATATCAATTGTACACAAGCCTTCCCAATGATTGATCTAATTAAGGATCAATGTCTCTATATGACACTTTGGTTCATAGTAATGCATCATAACAAACATGATAAACCAAGTGCATCTTCCTAACATCTCACATGATGTCTAAGTGGCTCAATACAAAAATCATGGATTCTTAGTTGTGTTGTCAGATGCTTAGAGGTATAGTCCTAGATTATGCTATGGGATCATGCAAACCTAGACTACTACTCTACAAAGCACATTCCAAGTTCTCTCCTAAATGATGAAAAATCCGCTTCGGGGAGAGCCATGGTGAATCGGCAAGGTTGGACTTAGATTCAATGTAATTAAGTTTAATGTCCCCCTTTGCCACATGATCTATAATGAAATGATGTTTCACTTCAATGTGCTTGGTCCTAGAGTGATGTACCGGATTTTTAGTCAAATTGATGGTACTCACATTATCACAAAAGACTTTAATGTTGGAGTAATGTGGGTCATAATCTTCTAAGGTATATCTCATCCAAAGTAGTTGAGCTACACAATAACCCATGGCTACATACTCGACCTCGGTGGTGGATAAAGCAACATAAGATTACTTCTTACTACTCCAATTAACTAGGGAGGATCCAAGATATTGCACCCTCCACTAGTACTCTTCTGATCTAATTTGCAACCTGCATAATCGGAATCGGTGTACCCAACTAAATCAAAAGATCTAGTCCTAGGGTACCAAAGTCCTACACTTAGTGTGCCTTTAATATATCTTAAGATTCTTTTAACAGCCACTAAGTAAGATTCTTTGGCACTAGAATGTTATCTTACACACATACCTACTGTAAATAAAATATCGAATCTACTAGCGATTAGTTATAGTAGGCTACCAATCATACTCCTATAAAGTTTTAATTCAACTGATTTACCTTCAAGATCATTGTCTATTTTAGTATTAGTTTCCATTGGGGGTGGTTACTACCTTAGCATTTTTCAAACCAAATTTCTTGATCATTTCCTTGGCATATTTGGTTTGGTATATATAGATTCCCTCATTAGTTTGTTTAACTTGTAGTCCTAAGAAGAAATTTAATTCCCCAACTAGACTCATTTCAAACTCATTTTCCATATTTTTAATAAAGTCATGGAAGAGATCATCATTTGTTGACCCAAAAATAATGTCATCAACATAGACTTGGGAAATAAAGATGTCTTTTGACTTTGACTTTATGAATAGAGTTTGATCAACTTGACCTCTTCTAAAGTCCTTAGAGATTAAGAAAGATGATAATCATTCAAACCAAGCCTAAGGAGCTTGTTTTAACTCATATAAAGCTTTTCTTTGCTTATATACGTGATTTGGGTAATCAACACTCTCAAAACCGGGAAGTTGTTCTATATACAACTCTTCCTTAATAAATCCATTTAGGAATACCAATTTCACATCCTTTGATAAAGCTTAAATTTCATGTGAGCAACATAACCTAATAGGATTCTAAAGGACTCTAACCTAGCAACCGGTGCATAGTTCTCATCATAGTCAAGTCCTTCAACTTGATTGAATCCTCTTGCCACTAATCTAGCCTTGTTTCTAGTTATGTTGCCTTGATCATCAACTTATTTCTAAAGACTCATCTTCTGGTAACAATAGTGCTATCATTGAGTCTAAGGACTAGCTCTCATACTTGACTTCTCTCAAATTGAGTCAATCTTCTTGATTTGCCAAAATCCAATCCGGATCAAGTAATGCATCATTAATTGATTTAGGCTCAATTTGTGAGATGAGAGCTACTTGACTAGTAGGAGCCCTATGAAAGGATCTAGTCCTTACTCCTTGGGATAGTTCTCCTACAAATTGGTCTAGGGGATGATTTTAATGAATCCTTAGAGTCCTAGGAGGAAAATCAAATTGATTTAGATCATGGTTATCTTCCTTCCTCCTCTCATCATCGGAGTCTCCTCTTCCTCCCCCCTTGATTACTACTTCCTAATCCTCCCCTAGATCATTACCCCCTAAGGTTAAGTTTTAAAGTTTTTGGATAATGTCTTGGTTATTTTCATTGATATCCTTATCATTGGAGGGTTTTCTAGGATAAGTACTAGAGGTCTTATCAAATTCAACATTAGAAGATTCCTCAACCTTTTGAGTCTTCTTATTGTAGACCCTATAACCTCTACTAGTGGATGAGTATCCAACTAGGATTCCCTAATCTGCCTTAGACTCAAATTTTCCTAGATTGTCTTTGGTATTCAAAATGTAAACTTTACACCCAAAGACCTTAAAATAGTGAATTATAGGAATTTTGTCATTCCATAATTCAAATGGTGTTTTGCCTAAAAACCTATGAATTAAAACTCGATTTTGGATATAGCAAGCGGTGTTAACTGCTTCCACCCATATAAGGAATATGCATTAAGCATTGTCCTAGCCACTTTTTGTAGGGCACGATTTCTCCTTTCCACCACCCCATTTTGTTTGGGTGTTCTAGGACAAGAGAACTCATGTTTGTACCCTTATTCTAAGCAAAATTTTGAAAAGTTAGAATTCTCAAATTCTCCACCATGATCACTACGGATTTGGTTGATTTTGAGATTTCTTTCATTTTCAACCTTTTGCTAAATCCTATGATTATTTCTATTATGTTTCATAAAATAAACCCATGTATACCTAGAAAAATCATCAACTATCACTAAACAATATTTATTGTCATTTAATAAAGGAATACTATGATAATCAAATAAATTTAAATGTAATAGCTCTAAAGGTAATGAAGTATTAGTTAAAGTTTTACCCTTTTGTGATGACTTGGATTGCTTTCCTTCTTGGCATGCATCACACAATTTATCTTTAATGCACTTGATCTTTGGTAGCCCCTTCACTAACTCCAATTTAGCTACCTTGGCTATGTTCTTCATATTGATGTGCCCTAGCCTTCTATGTCATAGCCACCCTTCCTCTTCTTTTGTAATAAGACACTTAGTATAAATGTTAGAAGCATAGGATAAATCAACATAATAAATATTGGATTTCCTATATCCAACTAACATGCAATCATTCAAGCTTTTGTGTCTAATTAAGCATTTTAAGGATTCAAATTCTACTTTGTAGCCCGCATCACAAAGTTGACTAACACTAAGTATATTAAACTTCATTCTTTTAACTAGTAAGACTATGAATAATGATTTTAGAGGATACCTCAATTGCGCCTTTACCTAAAATTTTGAGTTTTCCACTATTCGCAAAAGACACGTTTCCTTTGTTAATGTAGTTGATTGTGGAAAACTTACTTACATCTCCGATCATATATCTTGAGCAACCACTATCCACAATCCACATACTTGATCCACCTACCTAAACAATATGAAAAACAAATTCCTTAGGTACCCAAATGTTTGGACCGGTAACATCATTCAAAAACTTCTTTCGAACCCAAGCCTTCTTAACCTTACGCCTAATTGTTGTCTTTCTACTAATTAAGGAGATATATGCTACTTCCTTGTCCTTAGGTTTATATCCTATGTCGGCCTTGTTATAAACGACCCTTTGATTCCTAAGAATCATGTCAAGGTATTTTGACCCACTAGTGAATTTTTCTAAACATACTCTTAATTCACACACTTCGTTCTTAAGATTTTCATTTTCCTTTCTAAACATTCAAGAATCATCACATAAAAGTTCTTCATTTCTAATTGCCTTTATTTCTACCTTCAAGTCCTTAATCCTAGATTTAGATTTGTCTAATGCATTTTAATATAAACAATAGTTTTATGTAAAAACTCTACTTGGGGTGAGTCTTTTGCCTCATCGTCACTAGATAACGATTCATCGCTAGAGGAGGCTTCTTCTTGGCTTAATTCATTGGATTCATCCTCTAATGCCATGAGTGTCACATGACGTGTGATGTGGCAAGGCTCATCATCGTCGTATGAGTCCTCCACACTTTGAGTGTCCCATGTGGTTTGGGCCAACATAACCTCCTCCTTCTTCTTTTTCTTGTCCTTCTTCTTCTTTTCTTTTTCTTCCTTCTTCTTCAATTTCAGGCAATTTGGCTTGATATGCCCATTCTTATTGCATTCATAGCAAGTAACATTAGTGTTAGAAATCGAATTGCCACTAGATTTACCTCTTGAATAATGGGACATTTTCCTCTCTTCTCTATTTTTGAATCTTTTTGATTTCCTAAGTAGCCTCTTGAAAAGATGAGCCATCTCACTAGCCAATGATTCTCCATCGCTACTTGACTCATGCTCTGACTCAGATGATGATGAAATTTCTTCCTTCTTCTCCTTCTTTCCTACAAAAAGGACTAGACTTTTCTCCTTTGATGAAGTGTTAGCTTGCTCATGCAATTCGAATTCACAAAATAATTCATCTAATTTAACCAAAGAAAGGTCCCTGGAAACCTTAATGGCATCAACCATTAATGCCCATAAGGTCTTCCTAGGGAAAGATTGAAGAACATACCTTATTAGGTCTCGGTTGTTTATTTTCTCACCTATGACAAAGAGTCCGTTGACGATCTCCTTGATCCTTCCATGCATTTGACTTACTATTTCATTGGTTTTCATGGAGAAGGTTTGAAGTTGACCTATTAATAGATCCCTCTTGGCTCTCCTTGATTCCGTTGACCCTTTATTTAGCTCGATGAGCTTCTCCCAAAACTCCTTTACGGTGTTGAAAGATCCCACCTTATTAAATTTCTCCTTTGATAACTTACATTGAAGTGTGGTTATCGCTATGCTATTTGCTAGAGCCTTATCGTACATCTCCTTTGTCCAATCCTCGATTGGAATAGGTGTTCCAAATTGATCCACCGGTTATTCATATCCCTTGACAATGCTGACCCAATTTTTAATATCATTCATCAAAAAGTATTTCATCCTACCTTTCCAATAAGTGAAGTTGTCACCGTCGAAGAGTGGTAGTCATATGATGCTATGTCCTGTTGGGAATCCTATGCGATAAATAAGAAAATTGCAGCGGAAAAAGGATCCCTCGAGCGATCCATGCGAAAGAAAACTCATACTAAAGAATAGATCTATAAAGCCCTATCCTATAGGGTATGCCTTGATGCGTGCCCTTTGTTTATCCCGCTTGTCCATGGTATATCGGATCTCTTGCACGTTCAAGTGTACGTGCTTCTATGGTATCCACACGAACACTCTTTGGAGAAAGGTTGTGGTAGCAACACCACAAAAGATGCTAGTCTAAGAGAAGATTTCGGCCAAGGGAAGAAGAGGGGAAAAACAAAGGCAATTTTCAACCAAAAACATCATGAACCAAGGCCCCCCTTTTATATTCATCCCATGAATATGAAAGGTTTCATCCAAACCTTGGTTTTCCCTCTTCAATGCATGATTAATCCACATTAATCATGCATAAAAAGAGGTTTCATCCAACTCTTGGTTTTACCTCTTCAATGCATGATTAATCCACATTAATCATGCATGATGAATTTATACCATCTAAATTGATTTGAGTCCAACTCAAGTCAAATCAATTTGAGTCCATTCATCCAACTTTTGATTTTCCCTCTTCAATGCATGATTAATCCACATTAATCATGCATGATGAATTTATTCCATCAAAATTGATTTGAGTCCAACTCAAAATCGGCCATTTAATTTGAGTGTAACTTAAATCCAATCCTTTCAATGAATCCAATTCAATGCCTAATGGTTCATTTAGTCAAACTAAAATGAATGTCATCTCCAAAACAATATGTTCTTTGTGTGTGACCCTATAGGTTTTTGTAATGTTGGCAATGTCTCTAAACCACTTTAGACACATAAGCAATGAGCGGCATCTAGCAATGCATCATTGCTACCCAAGTTACGAAAATATCAAGATCTGACAAAACCTTTCTGTGACTATTATCTTGTATTACGGTGTCCTTCTATCCTTGATATCTTAGATTGATTAGTGAGGCATAGACCGCGTCATCCCCTTATCAATCTTTATATTTCTTGATCCCCAAGTATACTCACTCAAACAAATGAGCTCAATATCTCATATTGACTCATTTGAGCATGGTCATGCATTTCATGGTCATACTCTATCAAGAGGCCAAAGATATCACTCCCGTCATATGAGAGGGATAAATCTCATCAACAACACTCACATCCCTCCGCATAATTTGTTACATACCTAGTGATCGCCTTTATAGTCCACCTTGTTACGGATGACGTTTGACGATACCAAAGTATATAGCTCCATATGTAGGGAACCGTAGTGATTTCAGGTCTAAGGACTATTCATACTAATAGTCACATGAGAAAGTTTATGACACTTCATATAACGATCCATAAAACTTTCGCATGGCGGGTCAATTTAGTACATATATTCTTCAATATATATACTCATGTGTCAATGTGATATCACATATCCATGACTTATGAGATCAAGTAATCCATTGACCTACAGGCTAGTCTCAATGTATTAATATATCCCTTTGTCTATTAATACAATACTTGACTAGGAATGTTTAAGAATAATATTCTCTATAGCTTCTCATAATCAATTCTACCAATTGATATACTGTAGATTAGAACCTACTATTCAAGGGCATTATTATATTTATTTGGCTAGCACAAGCATAAAGTAAATATAATAATCAATCTTTGCCTATTATTAATGAAATATGATACATATAATCCCTAATCATTCATCTCATGATTGACACTAAGGGCTGACACTAACAATCTCCCACTAGCACTAGTGTTAATCACTATAATCCCTAAGATCCAATGACCTAGTATGACCATCATGCTTTCTCTGTGCAAAAGCCTTAGTCAAGGTATCTACAATGTTAGCGTCAGTATCTACTCTGCATATCCACACATCTCCTCTATCGATGATTTCCCGAATGAGGTGATACCGCCGTAGTATATGTTTGGAACACTGGTGAGAACAAGGTTCCTTAGCTTGTGCTATAGCCCCGTTATTGTCACAATAAAGCTCTATAGGGCTCGAGATGCTAGGAATTGTAGGGATTTTTTTTTATACAAAATAGCATATGCGCAACGGAAAAATAGGATCCCTTCCAAGTGATCCTTGCGAAAGAAAACCTCGTACAAAAAAATAAATTTCTCTAAAAGAAAAAAAAACGTATCTTATAGGAGAATATTACCTTTGTTGTGTGCCCTTTTTAATCCCGCTTCTCCTTGGGTTTGTTGGATCTTTTAGCACGTTCAAATGTCCGTGCCTCTATATGTATCCACACGAGCAAGCTCTTGTCCCACAAAAGAAACTAGAAGAGCTCTCCTTTGCTTCTTTCTAGAGAAGTCCCTAAAGGAGAGGAAGGTAGGGAAAAAGAGAAAGGAAGAAGAAGACCACTCTTCTTGCTAGTCTACACTCACAAAAGCCACACAACCAAAGCCTCTCACCACCAAGCTCTCTCCAAGCCTCAAGCTTCAACCACCTTGGCCGGCCACCCCATGGAGTGTTTTATAGGATTGAAAAAACCTTTCACCTCCTATCACATTCAATGCAATCAATTGTATTGAAAAATAATCAAACAAGGAGTTACACTCTTTGTTTGGCCGGCCACATGTGGAGAAATTCTAAAGGTCAAAACCCTTTGTCTCCTTCCACCTCATCAAGCTTAGGTGGCATGCTTATGTGGCATGCTTATGTGGCATTCATGCATGTTGAATTAATCTTATTAATTCAATAAGCTTATGTTATCATATTGAATTAATCTCATTAAATCAATAAGGTAACATATTGAATTAATCTTATTAAATCAATTAAGCTTAGGCTATCATGATAACATATTTATTTAATCTTATTAAATTAATAAGCTTAGCATATTGAATTAATCTCATTAAATCAACAAGCTAAAATTCTCATTAAGCTTAAAGTCCAAAAAACAATTTGTAATTAAGCTTATTCCCATATTATTCTAGTCAAACTAGAATACTCTAATTCCTCTAATTATCATGCTCTTTGTGTGTGACCCTATAGGCTCTCATAACGTTGGCAGTGGATCTAAACTCTTTTAGATACACAAGCAATGAGCGGCATCTAGCACTACATCATTGCTACCCAAGTTACGAAATAAGTCAAGATCCGACTAACCTTTCCGTGACTACTATAATGTATGACCGTGTCCTTCTATCCTTGATATCAGATTGATCAATGAGGCATAGACCGTGTCATCCTCGATCAATCTATGTGTTTCTTGATCCCTGAGTAAACTAACTCAAACAAATGAGCTCAATATCTCATATTGACTCATTCGAGCATGGCCATGCGTTTTAGTAGTTCTACTCAATCAAGGGGCCCACAGATATCACTCCCGTCATATGGGAGGGATAGATCCCATCTACATCACTCACATCCCTCCGCATAATTTGTTATATACCCAGTAATCGCCTTTATGGTCCACCCTGTTACGGGTGATGTTTCACGATACCAAAGTACATAACTCCTTATGTAGGGAACCGTAGTGACTTCAGGTTTGAGGACTATTCATACCAATAGTCACATGAGAAAGTTTATGACACTCATATGACGATCCATGAAACTTTCTCATGGCGGGTCAGTTCAGTATATATTCTCTAATATATACTCATGTGTCAACTTGATATCATATATCCATGACTTGTGAGATCAAGTCATCAATTGACCTACATGATAGTCTTTATGTATTAATATTGCCCTTGCATATTAATACTTGACTAGGAACATTTAGGAAAGTGTTCTCTGTTAGTAATATATGAGAGATGTCCTAAGGCAATCGCCTTATGTATGAACCATTTATATGATAAATGAAGATTCACTATTTGAGTATACATGTTTTATGTATTTGATTGGATCTTAAACTCATTTACTGAATGTCCACGATACGATTCACAGCATGAGAGAATTTGTGATTGGATCACAACTAGTGAGTATCTCTACATGTGTAATTGTGATGTATCGGAATTATCCCTAGTCGATGAATTGATGGATTTGGATACCATCAATTCTGTCGAGACTAGCACGAGGTATACTCCTTGGTGTATCCAAGCAGCTGATTCTCACTGGCTGGAGACATTGTGATGTCGGAGTTAATCGTGGATGCTAGTTATGGTAACTAGTTCATTGGAGTGACCAGCCGTAAGACTTCATATGGTTCTCTGCATATATAGATATGTCAATGAAGTTCTTACTGTGGCTTAAGTGCGATGTTCCTTTGACTTGCGGTATTCAAGTTATCTTGATCATGGAGACTTATGCTTTGACATCTTAAGCAAACATCTTTAAGGAGATGTGGACCCGGGATGATTGGGTATAAGTCGAAGTGATCGAAGGTGTTTGAATAGCCTATAAAGGATTCACCACTCCTTGCGAGGAGATGTATACCCATGGCCTCTCGTCGGATTGTTACTAAAGTCTTTGGCCAAAGCATTACATGTTTAGAGTAAGGTACTCTTCGATACATGTAGAGTAACTAGAATCCGTAGGATGAGGAAATGATACTTGGGCTAGGTGTGACGTAGTCAGCCTAGTGGGGACTGACACAATAGACCATGTCCTAAACCAAGTGGGTATAAGATGAGTGAAGGGAATGGGGCACGAATCATTCGAGCTGCTGAAGGGTTTCAGAAATAGTTCTGGATCAACCGTTGATCTTTTCGGTTAATTGAAGATCATGATGTACTACTAGGTGTCACTCATGATCGTTCTATAATTAATGGTTAATTATAGACGGCCAACATAAACCGAGAACCTATTTGGTCACACGCACAACGAGCGTAATCCAAAGGATTTAAAACGAGCTTGAGAATGGGATTCTCAGACCGAGAGAAACTAGGTTTGGTTGGACCAAACATAAAGCGAGCATGAAATCGTTTCAGTCACAATGGAAGCGTGGATGGGCCGAGTCTTATGAAGACGTAATGGATAAACCAAAATGGTTTGGTTCTAATCCAATGGAGGAGAATAAACCAAAGGGTTTGGTTTATTTTGAACGAATGAACCAAAAGTTGGTTCGGTTCGTTTTAACTTAAAATAAACCATCATGGTTTGGTTTATTTTAACTTATCTTAATGGAGCGGGTTAACGGGCCTAATGGTTATGATCCAATAACCATTAAGAGAATTAGTTCTCTATAAAAGAGGGCTTAATGGATAATTAAGCCCTAATCCAAAAACCCTAGCAAGGAGTTGCCGCCCAACCCTCATTGCCGCCCAACTCCATTGCCGCCCAGCCCTTGTGCCGCCGTCCAACTCCTTGCCGGCGTCCAAGCTTCAGCCGGTGATCCTCCGGCGACCCTCCGGTGATCTTCCTAGGCCTCGGTGAAAAGGTGAGCACTTGGCTTCCTTGTTTTGGCCGGCGCCTACTCCTCCACCAAGCTGTCCAGTTTTCTGGACAGCTTCTTCTCCTCTCGTCGGAGCGTCGTTTGGACAGCGGTTAGAGCTCCGACAGCGGTTAACTTACCGGGGATTCGATCTCCGGTAATCCTCTGAGGTGGAGGACGAAGGATTCGTCAAACGGTTGACGAATACCTCTCCGGAGAAGCGAGTTTTGAGAACTCGTATTAGGATCCGAATTTGGATTCGGATCGTGATCATCTCTCGATCACGTCGTCTTCAACACGAGGCTAGTAACCCGTACGAAGATGAAGCTCGTGGCTTAGCGAAGTCATCCCGAGGAACTCGGCGTGGATACGGATAGAGACGATTCTAGCGAGGATCGTTTCGGTTGATGTCGTTCCCGCTACACGTCATACGAAAGGTATAACGTAGATAAATTTCCTTTTATTGCAAATTTAAATTTACGGTTATATCTACACTTGTTGTAATATGTATGCGTGTGTTGTGTGTGTTGTAATAAATGTAGATTTATTATTTTTATTGCTTCCGCTGTGTTCATGTTTACGAAACGTGATCGAATACACACACGCCGCGGTGCCGAAAACCCAACAGTGGTATCAGAGCCCAGGTTGTGTTTCGACATAATCGTAAAAATGGTTTTGCGATAGTCATAATGTATTTCTGGAAATTTTCTAATTTTGTAAATTTAGAAGTATTTATGGAAATTTTTCAATTTTCGAAAGTCTAGAAGTATTTATGGAAATCTTCCACTTTTGGAAAGTTGGAAGTATTTATGGAAATTGATATTTTCCATAAATAAAATATTTGATTAGATTCTGGAAATTTGTTTCCTAATTTAATCATGATTTGATTTGGTAAATCAAATCTTAAAATATTTTATTTCCATAAGTAGTTTTAATGATTTAGGAAATTGGTTTCCTAAATAGATTTTCCTTAATCAAATAATTCCATGAATAAAATATGTGATTAGATTTGGAAATTTGTTTCCTAATTTAATTATGATTTGATTTGGAGAATCAAATCTTAAACATATTTTATTTCCATAAATAGTTGTGACATATAAGGAAATTATATACATGACATAATTGTATGCCATGTAATTGCATTAGATGCATAACATTATGCCATGCGTGTCGTGACATGTAGATGTATGCCATGTATGCCATGCCATGTAGATAATAGTTATTTGCATGAAAAGAGGATAAGACATAAAAACCCTTAATCAATATTAAAGCCTACACCTTCCATTAATATGGTTAGAACCAGAGTTCCGTTTCTTGTTTGGGTTGTTGGACTCTCTCCAAGCCCGGCTTGAACCCGAACATGTTCAAACCATGGAATAGTTTAATACTAATATGGTAAGAGTCAGAGGTCAATCGTTAGCTTTGGTTGTTGGACTCTCTCCAAGCTGGGCTAATTGGTTTAATGCGCTCTAACCATATTAAAACTATTTTCCGATTAATGGGTTGTCTTTAACCTGGAGCATCGGCTTGTTGGACTCTCTCCAAGGTGGATGTAAAGGGAGGTGAAGTTGGGTGCTATGCATATAATGCATACTTGTTAATGTGTTAACAACCCGATGTATGTGTGAACATTCAATTAGTTGATAGCACATTGTGATAGTTGCATATACGTGATATGCAATCGGTATAGATGATACCTACCGTCGTAGTTATGAATGGCTTGTTGGACTCTCTCCAAGGTTGTTCATAACTATGATGGATATCAGCCCATTCGGAGATGGACCTACGATCTCCCAAAGTGATTTTGGGGTTTTTGAAATTCGAAAAATGAATGGGATTTATAAATGTATATTGATGCATTTTAAAATCATTTTCTCATATATGCTCGTTTTGTATTTCTAGGTCAATAAATTGATCATGACGTCTTTGAATTTGCGCACTATTTTGGATTCGAACAAACTGACTGGGCCTAACTTTTTGGACTGGCTTAGAAACCTGAGAATTGTTCTCAAGGCGGAAAAGCTTGCATATGTCCTTGAAGAGCCTCTTCCTGACCGTCCTAAGGACGATGCAACTCCAGACCAAATGTTGGTCTATCAGAAGCATTTAGCGGTCGATGGCGAGTTGCATCATGCTAGCGGCGATGGTACCTGAGCTGCAAAAGCAGCATGAGCATATGGATGCTAATACTATGGTCTTCCATCTTCATGAGTTGTTCGATGAGCAAGCGAGATCCGAAAGGTTCGAGGTCTCTAGGCTCCTCTTCACCACGAAGATGCAAGAAGGTTCGTCTATAGTGCAGTTTGTGCTAAAGATGAACGGGTACATCGAGCGGCTAGCTACCCTCGGTTTTGTGATGGATCATGAGTTAAGTATTGACTTAATTCTGCATTGTTTGCCCAAGAGTTTCTCGCAATTTGTGATGAACTATCGGATGAACAAATTGGAATCCACCATTCCCGAGCTCCTCAATATGCTGAAGACTGTGGAGCCTTCTGTGAAGCATGAGGAGAAGGCGGTTCTGTTAGTTGATTCCTCAAAGAAAGGTTCTAAGAGGAAGGCAAAAGAATAAAAGAAAGGAAAGAACAAAAAGGCAAAGAAGGCGGAACCAGCGCAAAAGGGCACTTGCCATCACTGTGGCAAGGAAGGCCATTGGCGAAGAAACTGCAAGATTTATCTTGAGTCCATGAAGAAGAAGAAGGCATCCGATGCCCCATCCTCTTCAGGTATCTTCGTTATTGATTGTCATTCAATTTCCTTAGACACTTGGGTATTGGATACTGGGTGTGGCTCACATATATGTAATGACATACAGGGGATAAGGAATAGAAGAAGACTTGTCAGAGGGGAGTCAAATTTGCGAGTTGGCAATGGAGCAAAGGTTGCTGCGGTCGCCATCGAAACTTATTTGCTGAAGCTCCCTAGTGGACTAGTCTTAGAACTGGACAATTGCTATTATGTTCCTTCTCTAATAAAGAACATTGTTTCTATTTCCTGTTTAAATAGAAATGGTTTCCGTTTGACGTTTAGTAACAATTGTTGTTATATAACTTTGAATGGCGTACTTTATGGAACTGGAACCTTGAGTAATGGCATTTATACGTTGGACGTATCCAGTGACATTTTCAATATCGAAGTGAGCAACACGCGTGCTCGAAAGGATAATCAAATAGACTCCTATATGTGGCATTGTCGTCTTGGCCATATAAGCAAGAAACGCATGTACGAATTACACCGATGTGGAATTCTGGAATCGTTTGAATTGGATTCATACGATACATGCGAATCATGCTTAAAAGGCAAGATGACTAAGTTACCTTTTACTGGAAAAGGTGAACGAGTGGGAGAGTTACTAGGTCTAATACATACTGATGTATGTGGACCTATGTCAACTCAAGCATTAGGAGGATATAGCTACTTCATTACCTTCATCGATGATCACTCACGGTTTGGGTATGTGTTTTTGATGAAACACAAGTCTGAAGCCTTTGAAAGGTTCAAAGAGTTCAGAAATGAAGTAGAGAAACAACATGACAAAAGTATTAAAATACTTCGATCGGATCGAGGTGGTGAATACTTGAGTCAGGAGTTTCTTGATTAGCTAAGAGACAATGGTATATTGTCTCAATGGACTCTGCCCTATACACCACAGCATAATGGTGTATCTGAGAGGCGTAACCGGACCTTGTTGGACATGGTCAGGTCAATGATGAATCATGCGACTCTTCCCAAGTCCTTTTGGGGTTATGCACTTCAGACAGCTGTTTACTTGTTAAACAGAATGCCTACCAAGGTAGTCTCAACTACTCCATATGAGAAATGGAATAGTAAGAAACCTCATGTATCTTACTTGAAGATATGGGGTTGTCCTGCTTATGTGAAGCGGACTGTATCAGACAAATTGGATGCTAAGTCTGATAAATGTCTATTTATTGGATACCCTAAGGAAACAAGGGGTTACCAATTCTATCATCTGGAACAAAAGGTGTTTGTTTCAAGGCATCTTTGTGTTTCTAGAGAAAGAGTTTCTCTTGCAAGAAAATGGGAGTGTCGTCGAGCTTGAGGAGGCTCGAGAGACTCAAATAGACATTGATGAGATATTGGTAGATAACTCATAGTGATGAGCAATCAGGACCTATGTAACACCAATCTTCGTAGATCGGTAGAACACTAATAATATTCACGAGAGATATGGATTTCTAGTAGCGAATCGAGCGACGTGTTACTCATTGATGATGAGAGCCTACGGTTATGAAGAAGTCGACAAGTTGAGAAGGGATAAGTGGCTTGGTGCCATGAAGTCGGAAATGGATTCCATGTATGAAAACCAAGTTTGGAACTTGGTTGACCCACCTGAAGGGATAAAGCCTATAGGGTGCAAGTGGGTTTTCAAGAAGAAAACCGACATGGATGGTAATGTGATTACCTATAAGGCTAGATTGGTGGCGAAAGGATATCGTCAAAAACAAGGTGTTGATTATGACGAAACCTATTCGCTTTGTAGCTATCTTAAATCCATTCGGATGCTCTGGCCATAGCGGCTCATTATGATTATGAGATATGGCAGATGGATGTGAAAACAGCTTTCCTTAATGGAAACCTGCTCGAGGACGTGTATATGATACAGCCTGAGGGTTTCACATCGGTTGATAAAACCAAGGTATGCAAATTGCGATGGTCCATTTATGGATTGAAGCAAGCATCCAGGAGCTGGAATATCCGTTTTGATGAGACAATCAAAAAGTTTGATTTCTCACAAAATCCAGACGAACCTTGTGTGTACAAGAAGGTTAGTGGGAGTGCAGTCGTATTCCTAGTATTGTATGTCGATGACATACTACTTATAGGAAACGATGTTTCAATCTTACAGTCAGTGAAGGTTTGGTTATCCAAGACATTCTCCATGAAAGACCTGGGAGAAGCAACCTACATCCTCGGGATTAAGATCTATAGAGATAGATCGAAACGGTTGCTTGGTCTTTCGCAGTCTACATATATAGACCGAGTGCTAAAGAGGTTTAGCATGTCGGAATCCAAGAAAGGTTTCCTACCCATCAGGCATGGGGTACACCTTTCGAAGTCTATGTGTCCGTGCACAGAAGACGAGAGGATTTGCATGAGTAAGATTCCCTATGCATCCGCAATAGAATCTATCATGTATGCTATGTTATGTACGAGGCCCGATGTTATGTACCAGTCCGATCCAGAAATGGATCATTGGGCGGCTGTTAAGACGATCCTTAAGTACTTGAGAAGAACTAAGGATGTGTTCCTAATATATGGAGAAGGGTACATGGTGATACGTGGGTATACGGATGCCAACTCCAGACAGACAAGGATGATTCCATGTCTCAGTCTGAGTATGTATTCACCGGGAATGGAGGCGCAATAAGTTGGAAAGGTTCCAAGCTTGACACTATAGCGGATTCTGCCACTAAGGCAGAATACATTGCAGCTTTGGAAGCAGCATAGGAAGCGGTTTGGATCAAGAAGTTCATCTCTGAACTTGATGTGGTCTCATCAATGATCCAAACATGTGCTTCGCCGCTATCATCTTATTAGAGAGATCATCAGTAGGAACGAGATACAAATCGAGAAAATTCCCACTGAAAGGAACTTAGCGGATCCCTTGACTAAGGCATTACCTCAAAATAAGTTTGAGGGTCATGTTCGAGCTTATGGTATTGGATACCGTAGCAATTTGCAATAGGCCAAGTGGGAGTTTGTTAGTAATATATGAGAGATGTCCTAAGGCAATCACCTTATGTATGAACCATTTATATGATAAATGAAGATTCACTATTTGAGTATACATGTTTTATGTATTTGATTGGATCTTAAACTCATTTACTGAATGTCCACGATACGATTCACAGCATGAGAGAATTTGTGATTGGATCACAACTAGTGAGTATCTCTACATGTGTAATTGTGATGTATCAGAATTATCCCTAGTCGATGAATTGATGGATTTGGACACCATCAATTACGTCGAGACTAGCACGAGGTATACTCCTTGGTGTATCCAAGCTGATTCTCACCGCGGAGACATAGTGATGTCCGGAGTTAATCGTGGATGCTAGTTATGGTAACTAGTTCATTGGAGTGACCAGCTGTAAGACTTCATATGGTTCTCTGCATATATAGATATGTCAATGAAGTTCTTACTGTGGCTTAAGTGTGATGTTCCTTTGACTTGAGGTATTCAAGTCATCTTGATCATGGAGACTTATGCTTTGACATCTTAAGCAAACATCTCTAAGGAGATGTGGACCCGGGATGATTGGGTATAAGTCGAAGTGATCAAAGGTGTTTGAATAGCCTATAAAGGATTCACCACTCCTTGCGAGGAGATGTATACCCATGGCCTCTCGTCGGATTGTTACTAAAGTCTTTGGCCAAAGCATTACATGTTTAGAGTAAGGTACTCTTAGATACATGTGGAGTAACTAGAATCAGTAGGACGAGGAAATGATACTTGGGCTAGGTGTGACGTAGTCAGCCTAGTGGGGACTGACACAATAGACCATGTCCTGAACCAAGTGGGTATAAGATGAGTGAAGGGAATGGGGCACGAATCATTCGAGCTGCTGAAGGGTTTCAGAAATAGTTCTGGATCAACCATTGATCTTTTCGGTTAATTGGGGATCATGATGTACTACTAGGTGCCACTCATGATTGTTCTATAATTAATGGTTAATTATAGACGGCCAACATAAACCGAGAACCTATTTGGTCACACGCACAATGAGCATAATCCAAAGGATTTAAAACGAGCTTGAGAATGGGATTCTCAGACCGAGAGAAACTAGGTTTGGTTGGACCAAACATAAAGCGAGCATGAAATTGTTTCAGTCACAATGGAAGCGTGGATGGGCCGAGTCTTATGAAGACGTAATGGATAAACCAAAATGGTTTGGTTCTAATCCAATGGAGGAGAATAAACCAAAGGGTTTGGTTTATTTTAAACGAATGAACCAAAAGTTGGTTCGGTTCGTTTTAACTTAAAATAAATCATCATGGTTTGGTTTATTTTAACTTATCTTAATGGAGCGGGTTAACAGGCCTAATGGTTATGATCCAATAACCATTAAGAGAATTAGTTCTCTATAAAATAGGGCTTAATGGATAATTAAGCCCTAATCCAAAAACCCTAGCAAGGAGTTGCCGCCCAACCCTCATTGCCGCCCAACTCCATTGCCGCCCAGCCCTTGTGCCGCCTTCTAACTCCTTGCCGGCGTCCAAACTTCAGCCGGTGATCCTCCGGCGACCCTCCGGTGATCTTCCTAGGCCTCGGTGAAAAGGTGAGCACTTGGCTTCCTTGTTTTGGCCGGCGCCTACTCCTCCACCAAGCTGTCCAGTTTTCTGGACAGCTTCTTCTCCTCTCGTTGGAGCGTCGTTTGGACGACGGTTAGAGCTCCGACAGTGGCTAACTTACCGAGGATTCGATCTCCGGTAATCCTCTGAGGTGGAGGACGAAGTATTTATCAATTGGTTGACGAATACCTCTCCGGAGAAGCGAGTTTTGAAAACTCGTATTAGGATCCGAATTTGGATTCGGATCGTGATCATCTCTCGATCACGTCGTCTTCAACACGAGGCTAGTAACCCGTACGAAGACGAAGCTCGTGGCTTAGCGAAGTAATCCCGAGGAACTCGGCGTGGATACGGATAGAGACGATTCTAGCGAGGATCGTTCCGGTTGATGTCGTTCCCGCTATACGTCATACGAAAGGTATAACGTAGATAAATTTCCTTTTATTGCAAATTTAAATTTACGGTTATGTCTACACTTGTTGTAATATGCATGCGTGTGTTGTGTGTGTTGTAATAAATGTAGATTTATTATTTTTATTGCTTCCGCTGTGTTCATGTTTACGAAACATGATCGAACACACACACGCCGCGGTGCCGGAAACCCAGCATTCTCTACAGCCTCTCATAATCAATTCTGCCAATTGATGTGATCTAGATAAGAACCTACTTTTCTAGGGCATTATTATATTTAATTTAGCTGGCACAAGCAAGACATAAATATAATAACCAATCCTTTGCCTTTATAGAATATGATACAAAATGTTCCCTATTCAACCATCACATGATTGGTTCTAGGGCTATAACTAACAATCTCCCACTAGCACTAGTACCAATCACTATAATATCTGATACCTAGTGACCTAGTGTGACCATCATACTTCCTTTGTGCCAAAGCCTTGGTCAATGGATCTGCGATGTTAGCTTCTGTCGGTACTCTGCATATTCTCACATCTCCTCTATCGATGATCTCTCGAATGAGATGGAAGTGTCGCAGTATGTGTTTGGTCCGCTGATGTGATCGAGGTTCCTTAGCCTGTGCAATAGCCCCATTATTGTCACAATAGAGGTCTATTGGATCTGCAATGCTAGGAACTACCCCAAGTTCACTGATGAACTTGCGGAGGCAAACATCCTCTTTTCTTTGCATCGATCGTGACAAGAATATACTCGGCTATTGTAGAATCAAGCGTGTCCTGCCGAACTCTTCGTCACAGCTCCACCATTCTGGCAAAACACGTACCCTGATTGCGATCGATAGTCATCCTTGTCTGTTTGGAACTTGCATCACTGTAACCCTTTACAGTTAGCTCCTCATTGCCTCCAAATATCAGGAAATATTCTTTCGTTCTTCGTAAGTATTTAAGAATATTTTTGACTGCTATCCAGTGACTTTCACCTGGATCCGACTGGTATCTACTCGTCATGCTTAAAGCATACGAGACATCAGGACGAGTACAAAGCATGGCGTACATGATAGACCCTATAGCAGATGCATAAGGGATCTTATCCATGCGATCTCTCTCCTCCTTAGAAGAGGGACATTGAGTCTTCGAAAGACTTACACCATGTGATAAAGGCAGAAATCCTTTCTTGGAATTTTGCATAGCAAAACGATCCAGCACTTTATCAATGTATGTACTCTTACTTAGGCCAAGTAATCTTTTATATCTATCTCTATAGATCTTGATGCCTAGAATATAGGCAGCTTCACCTAAGTCTTTCATCGAGAAACAATTCCCTAACCACATCATCACAGACTGGAGTGAGGGAATATCATTTCCGATGAGAAGTATGTCATCTACATACAAGATAAGAAATACAAAA
Source organism: Wurfbainia villosa (assembly GCA_025175895.1). NCBI lineage: Eukaryota > Viridiplantae > Streptophyta > Magnoliopsida > Zingiberales > Zingiberaceae > Wurfbainia > Wurfbainia villosa. Next base: position 72,627,122 of record CM046000.1, on the reverse strand, counting down.
CTGTGCTCCCACTATTTCTCTTGTAGACACAAGGTTCATCTTCATTCTTGATGAAACCAAACTCCTTGATTACATCATCGAATCGAAGATTCCAGCTTCGAGAGGCTTGCTTTAGTCCATAAATGGACCTTTGCAGTTTGCATACCTTTCCAGGATGCTTTGGATCTTCAAAACCCTCAGGTTGTGTCATGTACACATCCTCGAGTAGCTTTCCATTTAGAAAAGCGGTTTTGACATCCATCTGCCAGATCTCATAATCGTGGTAGGCTGCAATAGCAAGTATGATCCGAATGGATTTAAGCATCGCAACTGGTGAAAAGGTTTCATCATAGTCAATACCATGAATTTGTTTAAATCCTTTAGCCACCAATCTACCTTTATAGGTATGCTTATTACCATCCATGTCAGTCTTTACTTTAAAGACCCACTTACACCCAATGGGTTTTACCCCTTCAGGTGGATCAACCAAAGTCCATACTTGGTTAGTGTACATGGATTCCATTTCGGATCTCATGGCCTCTAGCCATTTCTCGGAATCTGAGCTCATCATAGCTTCTTGATAGGATGTAGGCTCGTCAAGATCGACAAGCAATACATCACCATTGTCAGTCAAGAGAAAAGAATATCTCTCGGGTTGACGACGGATCCTATCAGATCTACGAAGAGGTTGGTCTACTTGAACAGGTGTTTGCTCCACAACTCTTTGGGCAACAATTTCCTCATCCACAACACTTTGTGGTGCCTGTTCATTTTCCATCGAAGCCTTAGTGTTATCTTCATCTTGAATTTCTTCAAGATGAATTTTACTCCCACTAGTTTTTCTAGAAATAAATTCTCTTTCTAGAAAGACAGCATTTCTGGCAACAAACACCTTGCCAAGTGTGGGATTGTAAAAGTAATATCCCTTAGTTTCCTTGGGATATCCTACAAAATAACACTTATCTGATTTGGGTCCTAGTTTATCTGAGACTTGACGTCTAACATAAGCTTCACAACCCCAAATCTTTATAAAAGACATTTTGGGACTCTTCCCAGTCCATAACGTATATGGTGTCTTTTCTACGGCTTTTGATGGGACGCGATTAAGTGTGAAAGCGGCTGTCTCTAGAGCTAAACCCCAAAAGGAAGTAGGTAGATCAGTCTGGCTCATCATTGATCGTACCATATCTAATAGAGTACGATTTCTCCTCTCAGATACACCATTCCATTGTGGTGTTCCAAGTGGAGTGAGTTGGGATATTATCCCACACTCAGCCAGGTGATCACGAAACTCTTGGCTAAGGTATTCACCACCTCGATCTGATCAAAGTAGCTTAATACGCTTACCAAGTTGGTTTTGTACTTCATTCTTGAATTCTTTGAACTTTTCAAAGGATTCTGACTTATGTCTCATCAAATATAAGTAGCCAAATCTACTCATATCATCAGTGAAAGTAATAAAGTACTTATAGCCTCCTCTAGCTTCGACATTGAAAGGGCCACATACATCAGTATGTATGAGTCCTAACAAGTCCGTCGCTCTCTCACCATGTCCACTAAATGGAGTTTTAGTCATCTTTCCTAAAAGACAAGATTCGCATACCTTATATGATTCAAAATCAAATGAGTCCAATAATCCATCTTTATGGAGTTGGGATATGCATTTTTCATTTATGTGACCTAGGCGTGATGCGGAGAGATATGTTTGGTTCAAATTATTCGATTTGAACCGTTTGGTATTTACGTTATAAATTGGGTTTTCTAAATCTAGAACATAGAGACCATTCATAAGTGGTGCATTACAATAGAACATTTCATTCAAATAAATGGAACAACATTTGTCCTTTATTATAAAAGAAAAGTTTTTCTTGTCTAAACAAGATACAGAAATTATGTTCTTCGTTAATGCAGGTACATAAAAGCACTCCTCTAGTTCTAAGATAAGCCCAGTGAGCAAAGACAAAGAATATGTTCCTACAGCTACAACAGCAACTTTTGCGCCATTGCCTACTCGTAGGTCCACTTCGCCCTTTGCCATTAGTCTACTATTTCTCAGTCCCTGCACATTAGTACAAATGTGAGATGCACATCTGGTATCTAATACCCATGTAGAAGAAATAGATAGATTAGCTTCTATAACGTGTATACCTGAGGCAGAAGTCCCACTTCTTTTCTTCTTTACTTCCTCAAGGTAGACTTTGCAGTTCCGCTTCCAGTGTCCAGTCTCACCGCAATGGAAACAATCCCCTTCCTTAGGTACTTTACCTTTACCCTTTGAAGTGGATGAATTGGCCTTGCCTTTGGCTTGGGTCTTATCCTTGCCTTTGCGCTTACCTTTGCCCTTCTTGACCATTAGTACGTTACTAACTTTCTTCTTAAGATTCGGTTCAGCAGTTCTTAACATGCTGAGAATCTCAGGCAAAGGCTTATCAATTTCATTCATGTTATAATTCATGACGAATTGATTATATGCTTCCGGCAATGATTGCAAGATAACATCGGTTGCCAATTCTTGGCTCAGTGGAAAACCTAGTCTTTCAAGGTTCTCAACGTACCCTATCATTTTAAGTATGTGAGTTCCTACAGGTGTTCCTTCTTGCATCTTGCATGCAAAAAGAGCCTTAGACACTTCAAAACGCTCGTGCCTAGCTTGTCCTTGATATAGTTGTTTTAAATGCTCAACCATACCATAGGCATCCATGTTCTCATGTTGCTTCTGAAGCTCAGAGTTCATGGTGGCAAGCATAAGACATGACACATCTAATGTGTCATCTTGATGCTTCTTATAAGCATCCTTTTCAGCACGAGTGGCTGCAGGGGCGGATGTTTCAGGGATAGACTTCTCTAGGACATATAGTTTACGTTCTTGCTTGAGGATAATCCTCAAGTTCCTATACCAATCTAGAAAGTTAGATCCATTGAGCTTGTCTTTCTCAAGGACAGATCGCAAGTTGAGGGGGTGTGTCGTGTTAGATGACATGGTGATCTACAACATTAAAATACAAAATTAAGTATCATACCTAAGTCATTTAATTAGGCCTTTAATTAAATGAGGCTCCCACTAAATTATCATAGCTTTGATATGAGCTAATCATTGATGTAGGCAAACACATTTTGCTTACATCATTAGCTTCTATTTAGCTATAAATTTATATGGGATAAAGATCCACATCATACTTCGTCTTGAGTTAGCTTTGGATAATTGCCCAAGACGTAGTATGATTAGGTAGGTAATCTTTTTCCAATTACATCTGATGTAACTCTTTAATAGTTTTGGTTAAGTTTAGATTAGTTTAGTGCTTATTCCTAAACCAGCTTCTAGGTCGTGGCGAGGCATAGAGGCCTTCTTTGATATCGGAGCAACAACCACTTTCTAAGACAAAGCTGATGTTCGGAAATCACACAAAAACTAATTTTTAAAACTTATGTTCAAAGCTAATATATGCCTCTACTTTCTTAATTAATTAAGAAAAACTTAATTAAGTCTTAACCAAGTTTGATAGCGGGACATCACTATTGTCCACTCGCACTCTTCCAAGATAAAATGCATTGCTCAACAAATGATCGAGGAAGTAGTGAGTACCAAACTTTGGTAGGCAAATCGTTTTTGACTTATTAAGAAATAAACTTAAACATGCATCACATACATATTAGCATACATCACATATAAGCTAAATTAACATGCATCACATACATATTAAACTAAGCGTGTCATGGTTATGGCCCTTATTCTACAATCTTCTCAAGCCAATGAAAAGATTGATTGGTCAACCTAGGGATAGCATCTTCTCCCAAGTGCTTCCTTTTGGTTGTCTTGTGTTGTTGACTTCCTCCTTGTAACGTCATCTTCCAATGGACCCTCCATCTTTATTTTGTATATTACAAAAGGAGAAATACTCGAGTTACATTCGAGTCTAAAACTAATTTTTACAACAAGAATTTTAGGAGAAAGGTACGACACGCAGGCCGTATTAAGAATTACAACACACACATTCACAAACATTTTGGGACTAGGTCATAACCATGCACCATGTCAATTTTAACTTTTAAAAGACATCGGATATTTTATTATGTTTGAAAAATTGCTAATGCAATTGTCAACTCATAATAAAATTTATCCTACTTCTATATCATATATAAAATAGAGAAAACCTACTTTTTTTTTATACGATCTTTCGCAAGTGGCTCTGATACCACTGTAGGGATTTTTTTTTAAAGCAAAATAGCATATGCTCAATGGAAAAATAGGATCCCTACCAAGTGATCCTTACAAAAGAAAACCTCGTACAAAAAAATAAATTTCTCTCAAAGAAAAAAACTTATCTTATAGGAGAATATTACCTTTGTTGTGTGTCCTTTTTAATCCCGCTTCTCCTTGGGTTTGTTGGATCTTTTAGCACGTTCAAATGTCCGTGCCTCTATATGTATCCACACGAGCAAGCTCTTGTCTCACAAAAGAAACTAGAAGAGCTCTCCTTTACTTCTTGCTAGAGAAGTCCCTAAAGGAGAGGAAGGTAGGGAAAAAGAGAAAGGAAGAAGAAGACCACTCTTCTTGCTAGCCTACACTCACAAAAGCCACACAACCAAAGCCTCTCACCACCAAGCTCTCTCCAAGCCTCAAGCTTCCACCACCTTGGCCGGCCACCCCATGGAGTGTTTTATAGGATTGAAAAAACCTTTAACCTCCTATCACATTCAATGCAATCAATTGCATTGAAAAGCCGGCCACATGTGGAGAAATTCCAAAGGTCAAAACCCTTTGTCTCCTTCCACCTCATCAAGCTTATGTGGCATTCATGCATGTTGAATTAATCTTATTAATTCAATAAGCTTATGTTATCATATTGAATTAATCTCATTAAATCAATAAGGTAACATATTGAATTAATCTTATTAAATCAATTAAGCTTAGGCTTTCATGATAACATATTTATTTAATCTTATTAAATTAATAAGCTTAGCATATTGAATTAATCTCATAAATCAACAAGCGAAAATAATATTTATTTAATCTTATTAAATTAATAAGCTTAGCATATTGAATTAATCTCATAAATCAACAAGCGAAAATTCTCATTAAGCTTAAAGTCCAAAAACTATTTTGTACTTAAGCTTATTCCCAAATTATTCTAGTCAAACTAGAATGCACTAATTCTTCTAATCATCATGCTCTTTGTGTGTGACCCTATAGGCTCTCATAACGTTGGCAGTGGATCTAAACTCTTTTAGATACACAAGCAATGAGCGGCATCTAGCAATACATCATTGCTACCCAAGTTACGAAATAAGTCAAGATCCGACTAACCTTTCCGTGACTACTATAATGTATGACCGTGTCCTTCTATCCTTGATATCAGATTGACCAATGAGGCATAGACCGTGTCATCCTCGATCAATCTATGTGTTTCTTAATTCCTGAGTAAACTAACTCAAACAAATGAGCTCAATATCTCATATTGACTCATTCGAGCATGGCCATGCGTTTTAGTAGTTCTACTCAATCAAGGGGCCCACAGATATCACTCCCGTCGTATGGGAGGGATAGATCTCATCTACATCACTCACATCCCTCCGCATAATTTGTTATATACCCAGTAATCGCCTTTATGGTCCACCCCGTTACGGGTGACGTTTGACGATACCAAAGTACATAACTCCTTATGTAGGGAACCATAGTGACTTCAGGTTTGAGGACTATTCATACCAATAGTCACATGAGAAAGTTTATGACACTTATATGACGATCCATGAAACTTTCTCATGGCGGGTCAGTTCAGTATATATTATCTAATATATACTCATGTGTCAACTTGATATCATATATCCATGACTTGTGAGATCAAGTCATCAATTGACCTACATGCTAGTCTTTATGTATTAATATTGCCCTTGCATATTAATACTTGACTAGGAACATTTAGAAAAGTGTTCTCTACAGCCTCTCATAATCAATTCTGCCAATTGATGTGATGTAGATAAGAACCTACTTTTCTAGGGCATTATTATATTAATTTAGCTGGCACAAGTAAGACGTAAATATAATAACCAATCCTTTGCCTTTATAGAATATGATACAAAATGTTCCCTATTCAACCATCACATGATTGGTTCTAGGGCTATAACTAACAGGAATTACACCAAGCTCAGAAACAAATTTTCTAATCCAAACAGCCTCCTTTGCCACATCAGAAGCAGTAATATACTCGGTCTCTGTAGTAGGATCCGTGATTGTATCTTGCTTTGAACTCTTCCAGCTCACAACACCACCATTTAAACAAAAAATATACCCTGACTGTGATCTATAATCATCCTTGTCCGTTTAGAAACTAGCATCGCTGTAACCCTTTACAGCGAGCTCCTCATTGCCTCCAAATATCAAGAAATATTCTTTAGTTCTTCTCAAGTACTTAAGAATATTCTTGATGGCTATCCAGTGACCATCACCTGGATCTGACTGGTACCTACTCGTCATGCTTAAAGCATACGAGACATCAGAATGAGTGCATAGCATGGTGTACATAATAGACCCTATAGCAGATGCATAAGGGATTTGATCCATGCATTCCCTTTCTTCCTTAGAAGAAGGTAATTGAGCCTTCGAAAGGCTCATAACATATGACATTGGCAAAAATCCCTTCTTGGTGTTCTGCATAGCAAAATATTTAAGCACCTTGTCAATGTATGCACTCTGACTTAGGCTAAGCAATCTCTTAGATATATCTCTATAGATCTTAATGCCTAAAATGTAGGTTGCTTCACCTAAGTCTTTCATTGAGAAACAATTCTCAAGCCAAGTCTTCATAGACTGCAGCATAGGGATGTCATTTCCCATGAGAAGTATGTCATCAACATACAAGATAAGAAAGATAACTATTCTCCCACTAACCCTCTTGTAGACACATGGTTCATCTTCATTCTTAATGAAACCAAATTATTTGATCGCATCATTGAATTGAAGATTCAAGCTTCTAGATGCTTGCTTTAAACGATAAATAGACCTTTTTAGCTTGCATACCTTACCAGCATGCTTTGGATCTACAAAACCCTCAGGTTGTGTCATGTACACATCCTCGAGGAGGTTTCTATTCAGAAACATAGTTTTGACATCCATTTTCCAGATCTTACAATCGTGGTAAGCTACAATGACAAGCATGATCTGAATGGACTGAAGCATCGCAACTGGTGAAAAGTTTCATCATACTCAATACCATAAATCTATTTGAAACCTTTAGCTACCAATCACTCTTTATAGGTATGCATAAGACCATCCATGTCTTTCTCTTAAAGACCCACTTACACTCAATGGATTTGACCCCTTCAGGTGGATCAACCAAATTCCATACTTGGTTAGTGTACATGAATTCCATTTCGGATCTCATGGCCTCTAGCCATTTCTCATAATCTGGGCTCATCACAACTTCCTGATAAGATGTAGGCTCGTTCAACTCAACAAGCATAACGTCATCATTGTCAGACAAGAGAAATGAATATCTCTCATGCTGATGACGTATCCTATCAAACCTGCGAAGAGGTTTGTCTACTTGAATAGGTTGTTGCTCCACAACTTCTTGTGCAACAATCTCATCATCCACAACACTTTGTGGTGCCTATTCAATTTCCATCTCAGTGCTATCTTGATCTTGAATTTCTTCAAGATGTATTTTACTCCCACTAGTTCTTCTAGAGATGAACTCTCTTTCTAGAAATACTCCATTTTTAGCGATAAACACTTTGCCTTGTGTGGGATTGTAGAAGTAATATCCTTTTGTTTTCTTAGGATATCCTATAAAGTAGCACTTGTCTGATTTGGGGCCTAGTTTGTCAGAGACTTGACATCGAACATAAGCCTCACAACCCCAAATTTTCATAAAAGACATCTTGGGACTCTTCCCAGTCCATATCGCATATGGTGTCTTTATGACTACCTTAGATAGGACACGGTTAAGTGTGAACGCAGTCGTCTCTAAAGCGTATCCCCAAAAGAAAGAAAGAAGATTTGTGTGACTCATCATTGATCGTACCATATCTAATAATGTATGATTTCTCCTTTCTGATATACTATTCCACTGTGGTGTTCCAGGTGGAGTGAGTTGAGATCTAATCCCAAACTCAATGATATAGTCACAAAAAGCTTGGCTAAGGTATTCCCCACCTCGATCTGATCGGAGCACTTTTATACTCTTAACAAGTTGGTTTTGTACTTCATTCTTGAATTCTTTGAACTTTTCAAAGGGCTCAAATTTGTGTCTCATAAGATACACATATCCATATCTACTGAAATCATCAGTAAAGGTAATGAAGTACTCATAGCCTCCTCTAGCTACTACATTGAAAGGCCAACATACATCAATATGTATGAGTTCTAACAAATCAGTAGCTCGTTTGCCATGTCCACTAAATAGAGTCTTGGTCATCTTGCCTAAAAGACAAGATTCACATGTCTCATATGATTCAAAATCAAATGAGTCTAGTAATCCATCCTTATGGAGTTAGGATATGCGACTCTCATTTATGTGACCCAGGCGACAATGCCAGAGATATGTTTGGTTCAGATCATTATATTTAAACCGTTTGGTATTTATGTTATAGATTGGGGTTTCAAGATCTAAAAGATAGAGACTATTCACAAGGTGTGCACTACAAAAAAACATATCATGTAAATAAACGGAACAAGACTTGTGCTTTATTACAAATGAGAACCCTTTCTTCTCTAAACAAGAAACGGAGATAATGTTTTTCATCAAGGCAGACATATAACAACATTCTTCCAGTTCTAAGATAAGCCCAGTAGGCGAAGATAAGGAGTATGTTCCTATAGCGATGGCGGCAACTTTTGCTCCATTGCCTACCCGTAGGTTCACTTCACCCTTCGTCAATGATCTAGTCTTTCGAAGGCCCTGCACATTGGTACAAATGTGAGAAGCACAGCTGGTATCTAATACCCAAGAAGATGAGATAGATAAATTGACTTCTATAACATATATACCTAAGGTAGAAGTCTCACTTCTCTTCTTTTTCACCTCTTCCAGGTATAGCTTGTAGTTTCTCTTTCAATGCTCGGTCTCACTGCAGTGGAAGCATTCCCCTTCCTTAGACACCCCTCCTTTAGGTTTTAATGCATTTGCCTTGCCTTTGCCTTTGTCTTTGGCTTGGATCTTACCCTTACCTTTAGGCTTCTGCTTGCCTTTGCCTTTTCCTTTGTTTACCATCAAAATGTTACCAGCCTTTGCCTTCTTAAGGTTGAGTTCAGCAGTTTGTAACATGCTCAACAACTTAGGTAAAGGCTTGTCAATTTCATTCATGTTGTAGTTCATGATAAATTGACTGTGACCTTCTGGCAGTGACTGCAGAACAAGATCAGTGGCCAGCTCTTGGCCCAATGGAAATCTCAATCTTTGTAGGTTCTCAACATACCCAATCATCATGAGTACATGAGTGCCTACGGGAGTTTCTTCTAACATTTTGCATTGAAATAAGGCCTTTGATACTTAATATCTCTCGTGCCTTGCTTGTCCCTGATATAGTTGTTTCAAATGATCAACCACACCATAGGCATCCATGTTCTTGTTGGTGATCGAAACGGCCGGCTAGACGGGGGTGAATAGCCCTCGATCGTTGGATGGAGGATTTTTCTCGTCTACAAAAGATTAGCGCAAGCGGAAACAACAATACAAGACAAGCAAATAAACAAAAGAGAATACAAACAATAACACCGAGATGTAACGTGGTTCACGGCTACGGCGCTAATCCACAGTCCGATTCGTCCAAGGTGAATCACTCCTCCAAATCCACTAGATCTCTCCTTTGCACCAAGCTAGGTGGAGGTAGCCTCTTTACAATTTCTCTTCTTACAATAGAATGGAAATAAAGCAAGTAAGAAGAGTGGAAAAACCCTTAGAGCACTTTGGGAGAAGATTAGAGCATAAGCATTAGGCTCCCAAAGCTCCATCCCCTTCCTTTTTATAGAGGAAGAGGGTTTCTTCCCGTTGACACAGGAGCAGTCGACTGATGCCCTCGATCAGTCGACTGGTCCTGTAGCCGTTGCCCAATAACGGCCGCTTTCCACGTTGGATTCCATCCAACGGTATTGGCATCAGTCGACTGATGTCAATCAGTCGAGTGCTTCGCGAGATCGACTCCATTCTCGTGCTGCGCACGTGCGGTGTCATCGATCGCTTGCTCCCCATGAGCGGTCGGATTGATCAACCGATCGATCGGTGACGACTGACGATCGGTCTGATCAACTTGATCCAGCCACATTAGACCAGTCGATCGAACCATCGACTCAGAGCAGTCGACTGCCATGACATTGCAGTCGACTGGTGTCGGGAAAACTCATCCGACACTTGGCCAAATGGCCAAGTTTCACCTAAGAGCTACCCCTTCCCGGGTTACATTCGCTCACTCTCATCCCTCGGAGTCCCTCGCCTTCAAAGTTCTCTTCGGTCGTGGCCACGGCTCTGCAATGCTCCTTCGCGTCTCTTGCCTCGAAGTCTACTTCCTCTGGCTTCACTCAAAGCTCCTCGTCTGGCGGTCCCTCAGATGCTCCAAGCGCACAGCTTCCGCAAAGCTATCCTTCACCGACTCAAGGACCGAGTCATGAGATGTGGAACTCGCCACGGCTCCATGTGAGAATTACTAAGTCCTGTACGACTTCAACGCACATATCAAATCAACATAACAAACTAACTTAAACCCTTTGCCATACACATCAAAACCTAATCATGGCAAGAGATTGCCCTAACAGTTCTCATGTTGCTTATGAAGCTCAGAGGTCATGGTGGTAAACATAAGGCATGACACATCCAATGCATCATCTTGATGCTTCTTATAAGCATCCTTGTCAGCATGAGTGGTCGTAGGGGCGGGTAGTTCAGGAGTGGACTGCTCTAGGATGTATAGTTTTCATTCTTTCTTGAGGACTATCCTCAAGTTCCTGTACTAGTCCAGGAAATTAGCTCCAGTGAGCTTGTCCTTATCAAGGATAAATCGTAGAGAGAGTGTGTTTGATGTATTTGACGACATGGTGATCTACAATACAGAAATACAGAAATGTATCATATTTCAATCATTTAATTAGGCCTTTAACTAAAATAATTCTCCCAATGGTCACAAAGTGAGACAAGATCCATATTATACCGCATCTTGAGTTAGCTTTGGCTAATTGCCCAAGACGCGTATAAGTTAGGTAGGAAACTTATACCAATTACATCTAATGTAACTCTTGTATATTATGGACAACATTTATTTATAGTGCCCATCGCATGAGATATCCTTCTAAATTACCACTCATCTTGAGTTAGCTTTGGCTAATCGCCCAAGATTTGTATAATGTAGGTAGATGTCTCGTATGTGCTATGCCTCTAAGTTTATCAATCTAATTGACAGAGCTTAGTTAAGTCAAAACCAAGGTTTAATAGGCGGACATCTCAATTGTCCTATCGTACTTTACTGAGGTAAATCGAGTCACTTTGCTTTGGCAAACATGCTACGATTGACCAAGGTAATAGTAACTATTAAACTTTGGTAGGCATATAATAGTGACCTTAAATTTTGTGACAACTAACTACGCATGCATCACATACAAGCATCACATACAAACATCACATGCATCACATATAACCATAGCATATATCAACATATAAGCTTAAACGTGATATGATTATGGCCTGAATCTACGATCTCCTCAATCCAATTAGAAGAGCGATAGGTCAACCTAGGGATTGCATCGCCTCCAACTGCATCCTTTAGTTGTTTTGTGTCGTTAGCATCCTTCTTGTAACTTCATCCTCCAATAGACTTTCCACTCATCATTTTGTACATTACAAAATAAGAATACTCAAGTTATATTCGAGTCTAGATCTATTTTACAACTAGAAAAATAGAGAGGGAGGCATGACTTACAGGTCGTATTATAAATTACAACATGCACTCACAACACAACCACAATCACATCGGGGTTAATGTGCTATAACCATGCACCATGGAATGCATCATTCACAACGATCTATGACATAAAAATTTTATTATGATGCTAAACATGACTTATAAGTTGCTACAACACGGCGGTCCCACTAGTGAACCCAGTACCCTTTCTTGCCACTGTTCGTAGCAATTTTGGGTGATAAATCCAAACGGCAAACATGCAGTTCGATCAACAAATATGACATGCATATCTTGTTGCACAAAATCACCCAAACAATCATGCATGCACCATAATAAACATCTTATAAAAAATTTTATATCACATATAAAATGACCTATGACGATCTTTATGTATGATCTTTCGCAAGTGGCTCTAATACCACTGTTGGGAATCCTATGCGATAAATAAGAAAATCGCAGAGGAAAAACGATCCCTCGAGGGATCCATGTGAAAGAAAACTCATACTAAAGAATAGATCTATAAAGCCCTATCCTATAGGGTACACCTTTGATGTGTTCCCTTTGTTTATCCCGCTTGTCCACCGTCCGTCGGATCTCTTGCACGTTCAAGTGTACATGCCTCTATGGTATCAACACGAACACTATTTGGAGAAAAGTTATGCTAGAAACACCACAAAAGATGCTAGGACAAGAGAAGATTTCGGCAAGGGAAGAAGAGGGGAAAAAGAAAGACAATTTTCAACCAAAAACATCATGAACCAAGGCCCCCCTTTTATATTCATCCCATAAATATGAAAGGTTTCATCCAACCCTTGGTTTTCCCTCTTCAATGCATGATTAATCCACATTAATCATGCATGAAAAGAGGTTTCATCCAACTCTTGGTTTTACCTCTTCAATGCATGATTAATCCACATTAATCATGAATGATGAATTTATACCATCCAAATTGATTTGAGTCCAACTCAAGTCAAATCAATTTGAGTCCATTCATCCAACTTTTGATTTTCCCTCTTCAATGCATGATTAATCCACATTAATCATGGATGATGAATTTATTCCATCGAAATTGATTTGAGTCCAACTCAAGTCAAATCAATTTGAGTCTAACTCAAAATTGGCCATTTAATTTGAGTCTAACTCAAATCCAATCCTTTCAATGAATCCAATTCAATGCCTAATGGTTCATTTAGTCAAACTAAAATGAATGTCATCTCCAAAACAACATGTTCTTTGTGTGTAACCCTATAGGTTTTCGTAACTTAGGCAATGTCTCTAAACCACTTTAGATACATATGCAATGAGCGACATCTAGCAATGCACATTGCTACCCAAGTTATGAAAATGTCAAGATCCGACAAAATATTTCCGTGACTATTATCTTATATCACGGTGTCCTTCTATCCTTGATATCTTAGATCGATCAATGAGGCATAGACCGTGTCATCCCCTTATCGATATTTATGTTTCTTGATCCCCAAGTAGACTGACTCAAACAAATGAGCTCAATATCTCATATTGACTCATTTGAGCATGCCCATCATTTCATGGTCATACTCTATCAAGAGCCCAAAGATATCACTCCCGTCATATGGGAGGGATAGATCTCATCTACATCACTCACATCCCACCGCATAATTTATTACATACCAGTGATCGACTTTATAGTCCACCTTGTTACGGATGACGTTTGACGATACCAAAGTACATAGCTCCATATATAGGGAATTGTAGTGATTTCATGTCTAAGGACTATTCATACTAATAGTCACATGAGAAAGTTTATGACACTTCATATAACGATCCATGAAACTTTCTCATGGTGATTCAATTCAATACATATATTCTCCAATATATATACTCATGTGTCAATGTGATATCACATATCCATGACTTGTGAGATCAAGTCATCTATTGACCTACAGGCTAGCCTCAATGTATTAATATATCTCTTTGTCTATTAATACAATACTTGACTAGGAATTTTTAATAATAGTATTCTCTATAGCTTCTCATAATCAATTCTACCAATTGATATATTGTAGATTAGAACCTACTATTCAAGAGCATTATTATATTTATTTGGCTGGCACATGCATAAAGTAAATATAATAATCATTCTTTGCCTATTATTAATGAAATATGATACATATGATCCCTAATCAATCATCTCATGATTGACACTAAGGGTTGACACTAACATGTCCCTCTTGAAAAGCCATTGTGATGCCTCGGTTGATGGTTAAATCTTTCAAGTGATCTGGGCTCTGATACCACTTGTAGGATCCTTGAGGATTGGCTAGAGGGAGTAAATAACACTTCTTTATTTTCTATAAGGATTGTTAGCAGAAGCAACAGAAAAACCCAACCATAAATGCGAAAACAAGGAAAACAAGCTAACACCAGTATATAACGTGGTTCGGAGATGACACTCCTACAACATGGCAATCTGTAAGGTGGCTTAACCCTAGCAAGTCTTCACTAAAGTCTCCTTTTGATGATCACACCAAGGTGGAGAAGCCTTCTTACAATCAACTCTTCTTCTTACAAGATGATGGAAGTAAGATTAGAGAAGAAGAGAGTAAAAAACACTTAGAAAGCTTGGAGAAGACTTGGTGAGCTTAAGAGCAAAGTTTGGAATGAGAGCACTTGCCCTCTCAAGCTCTCCAAGATCTCCTTTATAGAAACAAGGCTATTTTCCCATTGAGCTTGCAGCAGTGGACTGCTGCATACCAGCTGTCGACTGCTGTTGTTGCCAACCTAATCTAATGGCTTCTAACAAAGCCTAATCTACGGTCGTCACGACTCAACAGAACTATGATCATTCGACTGCTCCAAACAATCAGTCGACTAAAAATGTTTCTATGCCCGTGTCCACCTCAATAAGTCAACTTCCCTCCATGAAAGTCGACTGATAATGAAGGCAATCGACTACCCAAGGCTGGTAGTCGATGGTAGGTGGCACACAACTACAGTCTTTAGTTAACTTCTCGACCAGTCGACTACTGGGTCATAACCCCAATCTACTGTTCAAGCCTTTTGGACCCTCTAGAGCCGAGAATTCAAGACCAGTCGACTACTATACTTTAAGTATGATCAATTCATACTTGAAACCAATACCCTAGACCTAGACTCAACTGTCTAGCTCTTTCTACAGTCTAGCGCCTCCAAGATCCCTTCGAGTCTGTGACTTCTTCATCCTTGCGCTTGCCTTCAAGAGCTTCTCTCGATTTCATCATGTTTTGGGTTTCTCTTTTGCCAAAGTCCGCTTGGACTTTATGCTGCTAAGACTATATGTTTGGACTTACACTGCCAAGACCTTGCCTTTAAACTTCCTTTGCCAGGTCCACTTGTAGGAGAATTGAGGCCGCTAGAGGGGGGGTGAATAGCATCGTGTTAAGCTTGATGGAAATCGTTCGAGATCATGTCTACAAGTTTCGTTAGCACAGCGGAATATATATATAATAACAATAACGAAACACAATCACAAACACAATAACACAAAGATATAACGTGGTTCCGAACCGCACGGTTCCTACTCCACGGATCGAGCTCTAACGAGCTCTAGCGACGCCAATGCAATCACTAATCAATAAACTCCTTCTCGACAACAAGTCGGAGGCGGAGAAACCTCGTACAAATGTTTACAACAATAAACGAAAGAAATACAAGCAAATACAAAGGAAATGTAAAGAACACTTTACAAAACTAGGGTTTGAGCGCTTTGCTTGTTGGTTGCTTGGATGAGGTTGAAGGGCCCTGAAATGCACCTGCAAATCGCCTTCAAATCGCCTCAAGAAAGCTCCCCAAGAACTGATGATGAAATCCTCCATGAGCTCCTCTTTTTAACCTGCATCGGCTGGATTTCCGCCTATCAGTCGACTGCCATAAGTCACCAGTCGACTGATGCCACTGTTGTCGTGAGACAACGGCTCAATCGACGTCGGACAAGTTCCAACGGGACTCTTGGCAGTCGACTGCCAACATTGGCAATCGACTGCCAGCGCCCATAGTCGACTGCCCAGTCGGCTACGGAGCATTCTATGCTCGACATTGATCCGGTCATCGCCGATTATCGACTACGTCGACACTAGTCGATCGCTCCAATGAGCGGATCGCTGCCGAGCATTTCGGCTCTAAACCGTAGTCGAACTCGTCGACTCGGGCGGAACCGCCATAATGTCACGGTCCGCCAACCTCAAAAATGAGGTTTTAACCCAAGTATGGTGCCCCCATACTTGCTAGACCACCCTTAGCCTAGACCTAAGCCTTTTAACCACCTCCATCAGCCTCACGCCTCTCGGATCCCTCCAAGTCATCCATGACTTGTTCATCCATCACGCTAGCCTCTAGATGCTTCCCTTGGCTATGTCATGCTAACGGTGTCTACACCGCCAAGGCACATTGGACTTACGCCGCCAAGACTCCGCTTGGACTTTACGCTGCCAATATCCATCCCCTTGGACTTCTCAAATGCCAAGACTCAAGCTTGGACTTTCCCTTGCCAACCCATGTTGGACTTTCCATGCCAAGACCCATGCTTGGACTTTTCCTTGTGCCAAGTACTCAAGACTTGGACTTTCCCAAATGTCAAGTGTCCCACTTGGACTTTCCATGCCAAGTATCCATGACTTGGACTTTCCCAAATGCCAAGTGTCCCACTTGGACTTTCCATGCCAAGTACCCATGACTTGGACTTTCCCTTAATCACATGGTCAACCCTAGTCAACCATCAAAGTCTCCCTCGAGTCAAACTCGAGTCTAGTCAATTATAACCTGGGTCGATTGCTCCAACAATCTCCCCAACATATTAACCGACATCAATGTCCAACATCAATGTCAAACCACTTTGTCAAACATCCTATGTCAAACAACAAAACATTACTCGAGTCAAACTCGAGTGTGGTCAATCGTGACCTGGGTCAATTGCACCAACAATCTCCTCCTTTTTGATGTTTGACAAAACAAACCTTGAGTTAGGCCCCTAACTCAAATTCCCTTACCAATTTTCCAAATTGGTAATTTAATCTTCTCCCCCTTTTTGACATACATCAAAAAGGTTATCTCTCCAAGGAGGTAAATGTCTCAAGTCCCAATGAGATCTTACAATCTCCCCCTTGATCCAAAAATACCTAGGATGTCTACCATCTTCCTAGTGATAAGTCACATATCACTCAAGAGAGGCAATCCTATACTCTCTCCCAATTTCCAAATTGGGTCTCTCAAAATCCCATCAATTTTCCCAATTGATGATACTCTCCCAATAACTTCTCCCCCTTCAAGAAGAGAAACACATCCATCATCCCAAGATGGATAACTCCCCCTAAAGGCTTGCTCCCCCTTGACCATTGCACCAACAATGTCCTTGGGAAGTCCCTAAGCCAATAGAAACTCTAAACCATCAAAATTAAGGTTAAAAGTTCAAACTTGAACTTTCCACACCCTAAATTTGATACTTTGACCTAACACTTCTCTTAATCCATATCCAATGGATTTTCACCCTTTATAATGTTTCCCAAAGCATATCCTAGGGTTAGGAGTGATTAGGGACCTTTACAATGGTTGAACACAGGATAAACAACCTTGTTTTCCCGAAATCAGACTGGCAATGACTCTTAGTGATAAGATTCAACTCTCAAATCATAGTAATTCTACATATTTTGAAAAATCACGAAACTTGATACGTATATTACTTATAGTCAATACAATGGGCGAAAAATATTTGAAAATTATTTTACCCATAAAATAGTGAGTTTGATACAAAACTCAAAACCATTGAAATTTTCAATGTTTTAACCCTATTTTGTATCAACTCTATCAATGGTGATTGCTATCAAAAGATAGACTTCACCAAGGTTTTTCAAAATAATTTTAAAATGTTTTCAAAACCTTATTTTGGATCATATTCCTTGGGCTCTATGTACATGACTTGTACACATGCTCTCCCAATGATCCACTAATCATAAAAGATGAGTTTGAGTTCATCTAGATGCAAAACCTATGCACCTTGAACTTAACTTATATCCTAGCATCTCACATGTATCTAGGGTGTATAAAATACACATACATGTCAATTTAATGTGAGATGTGGGTTTTGTTCATCCTAATCTAGGGTTTCATGCATTCTCTAAGGCAACCCTACTTGATTCCCTTATAAATGGGACTTCAAGTCATGTAATAGTCCTTAAATCAATTTCAATTGAAATTTTCTTAAATGCATGAATGATTATGGCATTAATGATGATATAAATAAGTATATGCTCATAATCATGATGTCATGGAATAAGATGAAATCTAAAAACATATGACATTTAAAACCTTAATCCTAAAACATGAACATGACATATAAAATGATTAAAAGTAAGCATGATGTCATGACATGTTATATGGCAAACAAAGCATGGCATATAAAATATATAGGTATAATAATACCTAAATTTTAATATTAATTGCCATTTGTTGGGATTAATCATATTTTATCATATTAACCTAATCTCCCTAGTGTGCCAAAAACCCAAAATGACACACTAACCTCTAAACCTAAATTGTGTCAATTTAATTGTTTTTTTTTCTTAATTTCAAAAGTGCATTGGCACATCCTAAAATCTTTTAGGATACTAATTCAAGTCTATTTTCAAGGTAACCATAACCTTGAAAATATCCTAAATGCCACCTTTACCATGGTTGAGTTAACTACCCATCCAATCAAGGTTGGCACACCCTAAACCCATCTAGCGTGAATCAATCACGCTCTTAGGAACCCAAAACCGATTTGAGCTCCTAGGGTTAATTAGGTATTCCTTAGGGATAACCTCCCTAGATACCTTCCTAATGACCCTCCTAGGCTTGTTAGCCTTGGTCATTTGGGTCTTACCTAGGTTTACTCTAGGGGTAACTCCCCTTGCAACCTTCTTAGTGGCCACCCTAGGTTTCCTAGAAACCCTAGCCACTAGGCACAACCTTTGGTCAACCTTAGGGATGACTTCCCTATTGACCTTGGTCTTCCTAGACCTAGTTTGTGTCCCATAATCAAATGGAACACTATGGTAAGCTACCTTAGGCTTAGGTTTGTGACCCAAACCTTGCTTGCCCTTGGTTGACTTTTGACTCTTAGGTCCTTGGTGTTGACTTTGACTTTTGGACCTTGACTTTTGATTATTTGACCCTTTAAATTGATTTTATATAATTTTAAGGGTCTTCTCAAGTTTTTCAAGCCTTGACCTCAAGACTTGATTCTCTAATTCTAATTGCCCAATTTTAGAATTTTGATTTAAACCATGGGCATGAGACTTTCTAGGCATATGCCTAGTCCATTTAGGATTTAGATTTAGATGTTCTCCTATTTTCCTAATTGATTCCTTAGGTAAAATATTTTTAGGGACATTAGTCCCAAATTTCTCCTTACTCCTAAGGTAAACATTTTTAGCACCTAAGCAAAATTCCTTACTTCTAGCATGCTCTTTATGAATTGCAAGGGAATTAAAATTCCTAGCATGCTTTTGACTATTAAATCTAGAAGGTGCATTATTGAAATATACCTTAGGGTTTACCTTGGAGGCTCCCCCTACATGTATAGCTCCCTCTTTGACTTTCTTGCTCCCCCTAGGGCATGAATTCCTAAAATGCCCCGGTTGTTGACACTTGAAGCAAATGACGTGCTCTTTGCTTCTTCTAGTGGTGGCACCGGCATCTTTTGATCTTTCTTAAGGTTTTGGTGCCAGAGGAGCTTTTCTGATCTTCTTTGGGCACTTGCTCTTATAGTGCCCGATTTCCCTACACTCAAAGCAAATTATATGATTTTTATTTAAACTTAAATTGCTTGAGTTACCTAGGTTAATGAGGACCGGAATTGGACTTTGGGCTTCTTCATCTTGACCGGATGTCGAAGCTTCTTCTTGATGTTCCGGTGTGGAGGTTCTCTCCTCCTCCTCAATCCTTGAGGTGGATGCTTCTTCCACTTCCTCCACCTCTTCCGATCAGGATGTTGATTCCCTATCAACCTCCGAATCTTCACTTCCTTGTGAGGATGATCTCTCTTCTTCACCCTCCTTATCTTCTTGAATTGATGGTGAACTTTCTTGAGCTTGAAAGGGTGAGCACTCTTCTTCTTCTTCTTCTTCTTGGACCGATGATGAGTTTTCATGGAGCTTTGCCACTTGGCTCCATAACTCTTTAGCATCTACATAATTACCTAACATACACAAGATATTGTTAGGCATTAAATCAATTAAAAAATTTATCATCTTATCATTTTTCTCGGATGCTTGAACTTGCTCTTCGGTCCATCTCTTCTTTTTGAGGAATCCACCTCTTGGTCCTCTTGGATATTCAAATCCATCCATCAAAATGGACCATTCCTCAAAGTCTCTCATCATAATAAAATCCTCAATTCTTCCCTTCCAAGAATTTAATCCTTCTCGTCCGTATAGGGTGTAGGGTACCGGTGTGTTGATGTCCCAACCTAATTGATCTTGGACTTCCATCTTTTACCCTCTAGCGTCTTGCTCCCGGTTGTTAATCCGTTGAAGAGAAACCTTGCTCTAATACCACTTGTAGGAGAATTGAGGCCGCTAGAGGGGGGTGAATAACGTCGTGTTAAGCTTGATGGAAATCGTTCGAGATCGTGTCCACAAGTTTCGTTAGCACAGCGGAATATATATATAATAACAATAACGAAACACAATCACAAATACAATAATACAAAGATATAACGTGGTTCGGAACCACACAGTTCCTACTCCACGGATCGAGCTCTAACGAGCTCTAGCGACGCCAATGCAATCACTAATCAATAAACTCCTTCTCGACAACAAGTCGGAGGCGGAGAAACCTCGTACAAATGTTTACAACAATAAACGAAAGAAATACAAGCAAATACAAAGGAAATGTAAAGAACACTTTACAAAACTAGGGTTTGAGCGCTTTGCTTGTTGGTTGCTTGGATGAGGTTGAAGGGCCCTAAAATGCACCTGCAAATCACCTTCAAATTGCCTCAAGAAAGCTCCCCAAGAACTGATGATGAAATCCTCCACGAGCTCCCCTTTTTAACCTGCATCGGGCTAGATTTCTGCCTATTAGTCGACTGCCATAAGTCACCAGTCGACTGATGCCACTGTTGTTGTGAGACAACGGCTCAATCCACGTCGGACAAGTTCCAACGGGACTCTTGGCGATCGGCCCGCCAACATTGGCGATCGCTACGCTATAGTCATTGCCCGATCGACTGGCGTTCGTGCTCGACATTGGGTGGCGATCATCGAGGCCCTTAGCGATCATTGCGCCGATCGACCGATCGCTCCAATGAGCGATCGCGAGCATTTCCAGCTCTAAACTGGCAGTCGAACTCAAGTCGACTCACGGCAGTCGAACCGGCCATAATGCCAGTCGACTGCCAACCTCAAAAATAAGGTTTTAACTCAAGTATGGTGCCCCCATACTTGCTAGACCACCCTTAGCCTAGACCTAAGCCTTCTAGCCACCTCCATCAGCCTCACGCCTCTCGAATCCCTCCAAGTCATCCATGACTTGTTCATCCATCGCGCTAGCCTCCAGATGCTTCCCTCGGCTATGTCATGCTAACGGTGTTTACACCGCCAAGGTACATTGGACTTACGCCGCCAAGACTCCGCTTGGACTTTACGCCGCCAATATCCATCCCCTTGGACTTCTCAAATGCCAAGACTCAAGCTTGGACTTTTCCTTGCCAACCCATGTTGGACTTTCCAAGCCAAGACCCATGCTTGGACTTTTCCTTGTGCCAAGTAATCAAGACATGGACTTTCCCAAATGCCAAGTGTCCCACTTGGACTTTCCATGCCAAGTACCCATGACTTGGACTTTTCCAAATGCCAAGTGTCCCACTTGGACTTTCCATGCCAAGTACCCATGACTTGGACTTTCCCTTAATCACATGGTCAACCCTAGTCAACCATCAAAGTCTCCCTCGAGTCAAACTCGAGTCTAGTCAATTATAACCTGGGTCGATTGCTCCAACAATCTCCCCAACATATTAACCGACATCAATGTCCAACATCAATGTCAAACCACTTTGTAAAACATCCTATGTCAAACATCAAAACATTACTCGAGTCAAACTCGAGTGTGGTCAATCGTGACCTGGGCCGATTGCACCAACACCACTTGGACTTTATACCGCAAAGACTACATGTCTGGACTTATGCTGTTAAGACCTTCCATTGGACTTCACTTACCAAGATTACACTTGGATTTACCTATCACTTAACACATTCACGATTGGATAACAAATATTGTCTAACTATAAATAATTATCCAAAAATCAAAATACATAAATGTTTGGGGTATTATTGCACCAACAAAAAATATTAGTGGGATTTTAGGAGCAACTCATTGAAAAGTCATAGGTGGTAAAATCAAAACAAATATTTCAAAATGCATATATCAATTGTGATAACATTTGTCTTTCTTCCTTTGTTTATTTCCACTATATATTTTATTGAATTAATGTTTCTAAAATATTAGTAAGTACTTAAGCAAACATCACAAGAAGAATCACTATTCATCCAGGACTAGTCTAATTGGTAAGTGTAAAGGGATAACTCTTAAATAGGCAGGGGTAAATTCTCGTGAAAGTAATGACTCTGGACTATTGACCGACCTCCTTCTTTGCACTTGTCATTTAGATTCCTAATTTACTTCCTCCATCGATAGGTGCAATAAGAAGGGTTCGTTAATGTGACGATTCCATTTTTTTTATTCATACGCAAGGGTCCTAAAATTAACATCAATTGACTGAAGTGTTGTAACTTCTAAATTATCAAATGGTTGTAGCCTAATCATGTTAATTCAATGGCTACTTGCTAAAATTTCTATTGGATTTACAATCAACTCTTCTTAACCATGAACTAAGTAATCACATATCTAGTTAGTTGACTTAGCCCTAGAATAGAAATAAAAAAATTGTTCTCTTTTGATTGACAAGAGTTGACTAACTATTTGACTCTAGTTTCAACCATTAAAAGACACTTTCAGTTGACTAACTATTTAACTTAAGTTTTAGTAGGCTAAGAAACAATTTTAATGTTATATTCAATTTAGACAATTTTTAAATGCTAGTCCATAAGTTTAGTCCACCTAACCCTTCAAACAAGTGAATTCGACTTTCAACTTCACCAAAATTACTTGTTAAAAGGTTCGACATCCAAGACTTCGTATGCCAAGAAGCTTTGCTCTCAAATTTTTGTACTAAAATATTTTTGTCTCCAAATTTTTCATTTGCTTAACATCATCTAATTCTCCTAAATTTATTAAAATATTAATCGATCATCAATGTATTTAAATTTTCACTTAGTGAGTATTTGATTTTTGACTAATTTTTTTTGACATCAGAATATTCGAATTTTCAGTCCGACTAATCCCTGAAAGTGATCGGCCCTGTCCCACGAATTTTCGGGATACTTCACCAACAACTTAATCGGATAAGGTCAGAGCTCAAGTGGCCTCCATCAATCACTAAGGATAAATCAGGGAAGTATTCATAACATTTTAACGATTCAGTCCAAACACCGTAGTCGTGTCATCCCTGAACAACGGTCTAATGCTGAAACCGTACTTCGTCCATTGGATAAACTCTTAGGGCTCAAGACCGTCTGATTAGATTTTTTTTAAATTTGTCGTTGAATAATATCACAGCAGAGAATCAAATTATATTCTTCTATAAATGTCCTTTCACTTTTACCGCTATATCGTGCTTCTGGAGATTGCTAAACTTCTACTCCCTACAACAGTACTAAACTTCTACTCCCGTGCTTGAGCTACAACGACTTACATTATTGAGCCTACAACATCAATATCAAGTCACTTGCAACGGTACGCCTTATACAAGATCACTAATTACAATATAATTCTAACTTAAATTTTTATATAAATATCACAACTATATTTATCAATATAATTGCACCAACATATTTTTATAGTTACATCAACATGGATTGTCTGCTCACCATGAATAGCGAGAACACAAGTAAGATCACTGAAATCTCAGTGAGCACAATGCAAACTATCCATTTACGAGTAGTTAATTCTACGATAATCTTATTTTCGATCCTTTTCGCTTCTCATTCACATAAACAACCTGCTGCTCAGGCTGTGGCGCTATTAGATTTACAGGAAATCAACGTCTTCGTCAATAACAGTCATTTACATAGGAAGGTAGGTACCATCACATACAAATTGCAACCACGTTGAATGCCGAAATTTTCACGATCCTATCCATCCATCTTCCTCGTCCACCCAATAACTAGTTGAGGTGCACCAAACACCATTTGTGTAGTCAAACTAACTGTTAATTCTCACATTGTCTTGGAGTTTTCAAATTACTTTTTCTATAATCTCTTCTCAAAGTCTAAGCGAACCTAAACTAGTCTAAAGTTATTTGGTGCAATTGTTCGCTAATTTCCCACCCATCGATCGTTTAAATACTCCTCAAGTCTACTCCAACCCACTTAACCATTTTATTTGATTCCTTTCTAATATTTTTTTTCTGATTCAATTTGATGGCAAACCTCAAGAGTTTCAGCCCGGTCTTCCTCCTCCTCTTCCTCTGTGCTCGATCAAGCGCGGGTATCTACAATGTGCTCAACTTCGGGGCGAAGCCTGGCGCCGGAGACGCTGCTGGAGCTTTCCTCAAGGCCTGGTCCCGCGCCTGTAGCTCTTCCGGTCCTTCGATCATCTATGTGCCCACGGGGAACTTCTTTGTGAGGCAGGCACACTTCGAAGGCCCGTGCAGGAGTCCCTCCATCAAGTTCTCCATCGACGGAACCCTCGTCGCGCCGTCGGAGTATACCGGCTCCTCAGGTGCCTCCGTCCATTGGATTGCTTTCAGTAACGTCGACGGAGTTTCCATCAGCGGCGGCCGTCTGGATGGCCGCGGCACCCTTTTGTGGGCCTGCAAATCGGCTGGCCGGAGCTGCCCCGCCGGCGCATCGGTAAACAGGACCTTTAGTTTGTTTAAGTTAGGTGTCGCAATACTGATTGAGCTTTGGCGACTGCAGTCGTTAACTTTTACCAGCTCAAAGAACATCGCCGTCGATGGCTTGACGTCGATCGACAGCAAGCTTTTCCACATCGTGATCCTTCAGTGCAAAAACGTCAAGTTGCGAAACGTCGACATCCACGCGTCCGGGAGCAGCCCCAACACCGACGGCATCCACGTCGAGATGTCGACCGACGTCTACGTCGTCCGCGCCAACATCAGGACCGGCGACGACTGCGTCTCCGTCGGCCCCGGCACTGCTCACCTCTGGATCGAGCGCGTCTCCTGCGGCCCTGGCCATGGCATAAGGTAATCAAACGCTGCTTCTCTAATTCCAATGAAAAAAATCAACAAATATAATTGTCGATCAATGCAGCATCGGGAGTTTGGGAAGGGGGCAGGGTTTGCACGACGAGAGTGTGAGGAACGTGACAGTTAGATCGGTTCAATTCTCGGGCACGCAAAATGGAGTCAGGATCAAGACTTGGGGATCAAACATTCCGGGCTATGTCCGGCAAGTCGTCTTTCAGGATGTGCTGATGAGAAATGTGCAAAACCCAATCATAATCGACCAGAATTACTGTCCCGGGAACATAGGCTGCCCTGGCCATAACTCGGCTATAAAGATTGAGCAAGTACAGTACCTGAACATTAGAGGGACGTCGGCCACGTCGGTGGCGGTGAAATTTGACTGCAGCCGGAGAAACCCATGCAGTGGAATCAGATTACGGGACATTAAGTTGAGCTATCAAAATAGACAGGCACAGTCCTCCTGCAGGTTTGCAAATGGGGTGGCTTCTGGATTGATTGCACCACCAAGTTGTCTGTGACCGAGATTAATTGTTAGGGTGGTTTATTTTTGACAAGAAAGAACAATTAGACGAAGGTTGTCTGTGCGTTGGCTGGATCAGGCCGGCAATCTCTTGAACTACAAATATATATTCATATAGTTTCAAATTCACTTTGTCATACTCCAATTTATGTATGTTCAGCTCATTGTTTTTTGTATCTTTTAAGGAACATAATGTATGAACTGGTTTTATGGTGTCCTGTAAAATGATCTCAGTCGGAACTGGGTTATACTTTATAGGGTGTATTTGATTGGGAATTTTTGTTGATAACCTTGTTAGGTTATCAACAAAAATCTTATTTGGTTTAGATTATAAATAATTATTTGGTAATTGTTCATTACTTGATTATGGATAAAAACTTTTTTAGCGGAATAGGAAAACCTTAGAGAACCAAGGTTTTTGTTGATTTCCGAGGTTAAGGAAATTTTTTTTCAATATTACCCCTAGCAATATATTAAATGTCAATTTGTCAAAACTCAATCGATTTGTCGCCCATCATCGGTCGATGCCCATCGCCGCCGCCCGTCGCCGGCCATCGCCGCCGCCCGTCGCCGGCCGCTAGCCGCTAGCCGCCACCACCGTGGGTCGCCGCCGCCGCCACCGCTATCGCCACCGCCGCCGCTCGCCGCCACGCCTATCGCCGCCGCCGCCTGCCGCTAACCTCCGCCACGCGCGTCGCCGCCGCCTCCACCCATTGGCGCAGTGTCGCCTGGCCGCCTGGCCACCGACCGACGGTCGCCGCCGCCGCCGATCGATCGCCTATCGTTGTCGCCGTTGGTCGATCGATCGTCATTGCTGCCGGTGATCGATCGGCCACCGTCGTAGCCGTCGGCCGATCAATCGTCGCCGCGGTCGGTCGATCACTGCCGCCGCCGGCCGACCGCTGGTCGATCACCGTCGTCGTCGGCCGGTCAGGCACTGTCGCCGGCCGATCACTGCCGTCATCATTAATATTTCCGTCGTCGTCGTCGAATTGATTGAGCAAAAGACAAAGGCTAAAAAAATTACAATCCGGTGCACGAAGCTCCCACCACGCGGGATACCGGAGAAGGAATCCATTGTACGCAGCCTTACCTTGCTTTTTTTTGTAAGAGACTGTTTCCAGAATTTGAACCCGTGACCTCTTGGTCACAAGGCAACAACCTTACCGTTGTGCCAAGGCTCCCTTCTAGCAAAAGGCAAAGATTAATTTAGTAAAATGTTAAACTAAGTTATATATTAAAACCTCCAACCAAATAAGGTTTTTATCAAAGGTTATACTTTATTCTAAGGTTATATTTTATTTTTTAGTAATCACATAACCAAAATTATGTATGATTATTTGAACGAAACACACTATAATGTCTTGTATAAAACTTAGATTATAGTCTTATAGCAGTGTTTACATAACCAGAGAGATCGAACCAACAAATTAAAAGAGGAAACCGGGAGGAGAGATTAACTTTGATGTTCAAACTCAGGTATTACCCTCTCGAATGTATGTTGGCACAGCTCAATATTGGTAGGGGTATTCTACGAGTCTTACACGTACAGATCGTTGGACACGTGTGTGTATGTATATAAGAATGTTGGGATTTATCATTCTTATACTCTAACCATGACCGATGATGCTGAAATTTATTAAGAGATTGATGCTAGGTGGGAGTGATTAAGGTGGAGGCAGAATTTCATCTGTTCATCGTGATCTAAACTGCACACGAGGGAGAAAACTTAGAGTGATGGATCTTAATCCGTGAATGGATCATGCATTTCCATAGGAATTCAATAAAAGAAAACAAATGATTCAAATATAGAATTTTATCATTTAATCTATAATGATCATGAGATAACAAAAAAAAAAAAATACAATAAACATGTGCCTGAATCAAAGACATCGTTATCAAAAAGATCTGAAGATTGGAAGTCGAAATGCTGCGAGGGCGTGATCTTTCATAGGTAAGAGAGAGACGGTTTTGAAAGCTCGATCCGATGGGGAAAACAAGACAATCATGTCTGTGTCTATATATATATAAAGCTCAAATTTGTGAACAGCTCATCAATCATAACGGTAACGAACTAAAGGGTTCTACATATGTGGATCCATATTCAATAATACAAATCCACAATTAATCATTAAATTAGACCACTTTAATGGGTTTGTTTGCATCCGCAATGGCAAAATTCATGGGTCAATTGGTTAAACATGTTTGCCCACCATCTAACAATCTCTCACATGGGTTACATGTAATACCATATATAACACACGATATCTGTGTTAATGTTAATAATGCCAAAACTTTATAGATTAAATACCCTTGTAGAACATCTAATCCATCAACTTTATTGTTATAGGACTAAAGTGATCATAGTTACACCATATATAATGTGTAACAAGATCCATTAGTAATCACAATACCATATCATCAATGACATACATCTGATGTAGATGTGTAGTATAAAAAATATATGAAATATGATTTGCAAATGCTTATTTTCAACCGATCCTCTTTCTATTCTAAAATTGGATCTCGAACATGTTTGCAAGCACTATATGCAAACCGTACTAGTAAACTATAATCATCTTATGACTCAAAACTGAGTCCGACATCATATTTACAATCAACATACGTAAATCACATTAGTAAATTATGATATTTTTATTTTAAAGTGTCAAAAAATACACATGTAAAAGAAAATTATTTCATATGGTAATCAAAATTTATGTGCACATTATATACATAGAACATACAAAATAAGAAATAAATACAAACTCCCACTAAACGGAAATTTCATTCATAAAAAGGACCCTTATATATAACACATACTGATGAAACACCTTGGACAATAACCCCTTAGTGAGCGGATCCACCATCATTGAGTCTATCTAAATATGCTCTATTATTATTTGATCACTCTGAACTCTTTCTTTAATTGCCAGGACTTTGATGTCAATGTGCTTTAACTTCGACGAGTTACAATTATTTAAGAAATAGGGTTTTGCAGTTTTATTATCACAAGAAATTTTCAATGATATATCAATATCATCAACGATCTATAATGATGTGATAAAGTTTCATAGTCATATCTCGTGATTTGATGCTTCATAGTAGACTATTAATTTTACCTCCATCTTGAAAGTTGATATACGTATTTATTTAATATTTTTCCATGATATAGCTCCCTCAGTAAGCATGAAGATAAAACTTGAGGTGGACCTCTTACTGTCAAAGCATCCAACAAAATCAGAATCTAAATGTTGAATCACTTCTAATCAATCAAATCATCGATATGTAAGCATGAGTTCTTTGGTTCTTTGTAAATACCACATAATCCTATTTACGACTTTCCAATCTACTAGAGCAGGGCTACTTAGATACCTACATAATATTTCAACTATGTACACTATAACCGAATGCGTACACACCTAAGCATACATGAAACTCCATACTACTGGTGCATAAGGAAGTTTTTCCATCTCCTTGATTTTAAGTTAATGTTGTGGACATTGTTGCAAGATAAATTTGTCATATATTGACATAGGTATGTCCCTAGGTGTATAATTCTACATGTCATACAATATAAATATTGTTCGTACAATCAACCTAGGTCATGATTAACCAGACTCGAGTGAGGCTCGAGTAGGATTTTGATGTTTAATAATGGATTTGACCATTGTTTGACAATATGATTTGACCATATGACTAGTGGATGATTGGGATATTCAAAGTCATATGGGGGAGATTATTTGAGGGAGATTGTTAGAGCAATCAAATCTCAGGTCAAGGTTCACCAGACCCGAGTGGAAGTCCAAGTTTGGATGCATGACATAGAAAGTCCAAGTTTGGATACTTGGCATGGAAAGTCCAAGAATGGTCTTAGCATGGAAAGTCAAAGCATGGTCTTAGTATAGAATTCCAAGTTTGGATACTTGGCATGCAAAGTCCAAGAATGATCTTGGCATGGAAAGTCCAAGCATGGTCTTGGCATGGAAGTCCAATTTTGGATACTTGGCATGGAAAGTCCAAGCATGGTCTTGGCATGGAAGTCAAAGTTTGGATATTTGACATGGAAAGTCCAAGAATGGTCTTGGCTATGTAAGTCTAAGTGTATAGTCTTGGTGGTGAAAGTCCAAGCATTGAGCTTGGCAATCGAAAAGTCCAAGGGTGAGGTTTTTGGTAGCGTAAAGTTCAAGCATGTAGTCTTGACGACATAAGTCTAAATGAACCTTGGCAAAGGAGATTCGATTAGCATGACATAGGCAATGGAAGCACCTAAAGGCTAACGCAAAGGGTGAAAGAGTCGTGGAGGACAAGGATGGACCTTGAGGGCGTGAGTTGGATGAAGGTGACTAGAAGGCTTAGGTTTAGGCTAAGGGTGGTCAATCAAGTATGAGGGGATCATACTTGGGTTAAATCTCATGTTTGAGGTTTACCAGTTTACTGTCTAAGTACACGACACTTGAGAGCCTAGTTTGACTCCAGTAGTAGATTGGGATTATGACCAGTCAACTAGTCGTGTAGTTGACTGAGGCTCAACTGTTGATTTGTGGCTCTGGAAGTTGACTGTTACGGTTTAGTAGTCAACTAGCCACTAGCAATCAGCTACTAGGGTTGAGTAGTCGACTAGCCACTAGTAATCGACTTCTAGGGTTGAGTAGTCGACTGAAATTAAGTGGTCAGGGCATAGAATATTGGAAAGTTGACTGTTGGCCTATGACAGTCGATTGCTTGGTTAGGGCAGTCGACAGGTCGACTTAATCTAATGTGGATTAAGCTATTGTGAGACAAAGGTACTATGACTAGTCGACTAGTAAGTAAGAGCAGTTAACTGGATGACGAAAAATCAGTCTGAGGTGTGCTTTATAAGGAGTTGCAATGGTGAGGAGATGACAGCTGATTCTTAGAGTTCTTGGAGGGGAATTGCTACTGTATTCCAGACCTCTCAAGCATCCCAAAGCAACCAAATGATCAAGTATTCAAAAGTGCACTTGTAGCCCCTAGGACTAACTCAGTTGGTAAGTACATAGGGGTAACTCTTAAGTGGGCAGTGGTCAATTTCTGGGGATTTCACCTCTCTAGGCGATTGATGGATACCCTCCTTTGCACTTGCCAATTGAGTTCCTGATTTACCTCCTCTACCAGTAGGGGCAGCTAGAGGGGGTCGTTAATTTGGTGGTTCCACATTTTATTCAAAAGCGCACTCATGTGAAGTGTTTGATTTGAGTTTTATCTTTTTTTTTTTGTATTCTTCTATTTGATTGTATACTTTCATTGTAATTCATATTGTAAAAGATTTCTCCACCTCCGATGTGTTGCCGAGAAGGAGATGAGGTTTAGTGAAGTAGACAGTAAAGCTCGACTATAGAGTAGGAACTTAAATTTTGAACCACGTAAATTATTGTCTTGTGTGTGTGCTTGTTGTATATTTTATTGTGTTATTTATTCTTGTATATTCCACTGTGCACTGACAACTTGTAGACAAGCATGCGATCAAATCAAAGAGAAAGTGAAAAATGTTATTCATCCCCATCTAGCACAGCAAACGTGTCACGCCCCGAGAGCATGCCGAACCGAAAATCAAACGGACGGCACCTCCCCTGTACGTGGCAACATTTCGGGTTAATACAAGGCCCGTAGGCCCACAATAACAACAATATATATGTATGAAAACAAAACTACACAAGACACAGCGGAAACAAACCACAACAATACAACAATCTCATACATGCATACCGGTATGACTAACACACCCCAACAACATAACAAAACTACTACGACAAATACACAGCGGAAACGATACAACAACAATACAATGTCACACCCGGGCAGCAGGCCCAAAACAAAATACGGGAGCCTCGTGAGATGAGATGACGTCAGCCGGCGGTGCTCCAAGCTATCACGAAGTCTTCTACCTGTTACCTGGGCGACAGAAAACCCAGGGTCCGCGGGGGTGGTGAGTAAAACTCAGCAGGTAATAGAAAACATGTATATATGTAATATCACATGTATTTCGACAACATAATCTAGATGTACAATAGGTATATCAGCATAGTATATAAATACAAGCATATACCGTCTAACTGAATGAACAACATAAAATGCAAACATACTCAAGTTCAAGTACGCTACTGATCCAACTCAACATATATCCAACATATATATATATATATATATATATAACAGGAAGAGTAGATCAACTCAAAATAAACTCTATCTACAGGTCAAGGTATCTATGGTCTATCCAACACATACCAATATCTGACACAATTGTATAACATATGCAAGAAACATGCATGAATATGATGTCCACCCAAATGCAGCAAGCATAGTACAAACAAATGCAACATCACAATAATCATATATATATAGATCAGATCCATATATATATATTAATCTCAACCATCCATATATATATATATATACATGCATATATGTATATATATATGGTAATATGCAAAACGCCATCGATACGGAATGCAAAGATGCATGGTCATGTTGGCCACCCTAAAGCTACCACGACCCGGTGGCCTCTGGTGGCTCGAGCATGACAATCGATTCTAACTCAACACCAACCACTACTCGAGTGGCCGAGTGGGCGTGATGATCGAGTAGCATATAAGCGTAAAGAGCAAGCTACACGATGGGGGTCCTCGCTGCTGGTCACTCCGGATACCACTACCCATGAGTGGTCGAGTACCACACACGCAGACTACGACACGCAAATCCAACTACCACCGCCTATAGTGATAGAGTGCGGCACTAATGCTCGCCTCACACGGGTGACTCCTCCTATGAGTAACCGTGGAGGCAGGATGACTGGCGACACTCTCAACCACAAGGGAGACCTCGTCGCCAGCGTGCATGTAAATGCATGAATGCAATGTCTCACATACCGACATCCACCATAGACTCTCTGTTCTACAGAGAATCATACTAACCAGATCTACGCACTCTCTATCCTGTAGAGAGTCGTACTCAATCGATCATAATACTCTCTATCCTGTAGAGAGTCATACCAATCTAAGCGACACACTCTCTATCCTGTAGAGAGTTGTACTCAACTAATGGACACACTCTCTATCCTGTAGAGAGTCGTACTTATCTGATTATAACAAGCTAGGACCATCGGTCCGTAGCGATACCCTAAGTATCATTCCTCTGACCATTTACACAATACATGTTCCGTGGTAACATACAACCTAAGGGTACTAGAACTAATCCGACAGTCACGATGGGGGTCCCTGCTATTGGTCACTCCGACAGTCACTACCCATGATTGGTCGAGTACCACACACGCAGGACTACGGCACGCAAATCCAACTACCACCGTCTATAGTGATAGAGTGCGGCACCTCAATGCCCTTCCCTCACACGGGTGACTCCTCCTATGAGTAACCATGGAGGCAGGATGACTGGCGACACTCTCAACCACAAGGGAGACCTCGTCGCCAGCGTGCATGTAAATGCATGAATGCAATGTCTCACATACCGACATCCACCATAGACTCTCTATTCTACAGAGAATCATACTAACCAGATCTACGCACTCTCTATCCTGTAGAGAGTCATACTCAATCGATCATAATACTCTCTATCCTGTAGAGAGTCATACCAATCTAAGCGACACACTCTCTATCCTGTAGAGAGTTGTACTCAACTAATGGACACACTCTCTATCCTGTAGAGAGTCGTACTTATCTGATTATAACAAGCTAGGACCATCGGTCCGTAGCGATACCCTAAGTATCATTCCTCTGACCATTTACACAATACATGTTCCGTGGTAACATACAACCTAAGGGTACTAGAACTAATCCTAGGTTAAAGACATTATCTACCTACGGATGACCTTTTTGCCCAATTTACAATCAGGTTGTCATCCGGACTTTACTACTTGTATTTAACTTAATCAAATTCTAAGTTATTTACATCATCTATATGTATAACTCCTAATCATGGTAACATAAACACGATAGCAGCAAGGAGTTAATAGTCAACGGATAAAGGATCAAGCATACGATAAAAAGAACAGGGTCAAGGTAATATGAACACCTAACATGCTCATATAAATGACTAAATCTGAATGAAATACAACTACCCGGACCAGGTAGGAAATTACCCACCTTCTAAGAAGCTCCGAATAATGTCTTCACTGTCGCGGTTCTGTCTCGTATCCATATCCTTGATTCCCTTCGATCTTGCCGTGGTATCACCGGCAGAAACATCGGCTAAGAGATGATTGTGATATGGCCAGAAACCTTGGATCGACTGCCAACTAAAGACATACCGATCTCAGATTCGGCTCCTGCCCCCAAACTTCTAATCGCTGTCGCCGATCGAGAATGCCGAGATCGGCGAGGCGGCGACGCACCGTGATCACTGTGAGGCGACGCCGGTGTAGTGGCCGGGCGATTGGAACGGCTAGGCTCGAGAAAAGAAAATCCTGCATGGGCGGCACCACAATGATCGGAGATGGCGGTCCAACCGGCGACGACGGGCGGGCGGCGACGCTTAGGGCGAAGCTCGAAAGGCGCGACGCGGCTCAAGAGGCGCCATCACGTGAGGCAACGGCCGGGCGTTGGCGACAAGGCTGTCTGGATTTGGAGAAGACGAAGCTGCGGCGGCCTGTCGGAGAAGAAGGGCAAGATCCGGCGCTGTCGGGATCGAAGAAGAAGGATCGGCGAAGAAGAAGAAGGAAGCAGGGGAAAAGTTGCGTTGAAGAAAAAAAAAGAACCGTCCAACATTTATAACATAGGTTAATTAAACCTATTAATTTCCTCAATCTAAACAGGCTTTACAAAAGCCTGTTCGCTTTATCCCCACGAAATATCCATAGAACCTCCATTTAAATCCAGAAAAATACCTAAAAATTCCTAAAAAAATCCATAAGGTATTTTCCTAATTAACAAGCATTATATAATAATTTTTTTTTTCCGGTATTTTACATTCTCCCCCACTTATAAAAATTTGGTCCCCAAATTTCGTACTAACATGCAAAAATTTACTTCGAGCAAGTTTCCGAAAGGACCACATACCTTCCTCAAGTAACCAGAAGAGACCATCGAACTCGGATAGTATCTTCTAGCTCCCACATAGCCTCCTCATCGATATGATACTGTCATGCAACCTTTATGAGTCGGATGGTTTTGTTCTGCAATTGACGCTCATTGCGACTAGGAATACGCACTGAAATCTCCTCGTAAGTCACAGTAGACAGAGGTAGAATCGAAACCTCTTTCAGAACATAATCAACATGCGATACGTATTTCCTCAGTATAACAACAGGAAAATACGTTGTGAACACCCGCAAGTGTCAGAGGTAAAGTCAATCGATAAGCTACACCTCCATAATCCACGACACAAGATCTGAATAGATCCTCCAACGTCTAAAAGATACACTCAGACTGTTCATCTGTCTGCGGATGAAACGTTGCACTAAGCCGAAGCTCTGTGCCCATAGTATGGAGCAGACTCTGCCAAAATCGCGAGGTAAATCGCGAATCTCTATCCGTTATGGTACTTAAAGGTACCCCACGCAATTTGATAATCTTTCGGTACTACAACTCTACCGAATGATCCAACAAGTACGACCCACGAATAGAAAGGAAATGAGTTGATTTGGTCAGTTGATCCACAATCACCCAAATTGCATCACGTCCTTTACGGGTTCTAAGCAATCCCGTAACGCAATCAATCGTGATATGCTCCCACTTTCATTCCGGAATCGAAATTTTCTAGAGCAATCTAGCGAGTTTCTGATGTTCAGCCTTCACCTACTGGCATACTAAACATCGAGCAGCAAAATTTACTATAACTCTCTTTACACCATTCCACCAGTATAAACGTTCAACTCTCGATACATCTGAGTACCGCCAAGGTATATAATCCATCTTGAATGATATGCTTTCTGTAGCAACTCCGGAACCCACTATCCTTATCAGAGATGAGAATTATTTTCTCAAAAGAGAATTCCATCAACAATTCAAGATACACTTCACCACACACTCTGTAAGTGCATGGGAGACTATAGCGACCAATCTCTCAAGTTGCAATCAAGTAAAGCGCTTCCAAAGAATCTATAGTAGCTACCCAGTAGCTAATTAAAATCCCATGAGCATTCCTGCTCCATACAATTGCAAATCCAGATGATAACTACTAAAGTCACATCATGTATATGACAGACTATCTCGTAGTTTCTTAACTATCATAGGCATAAGATATGTCTCATGCAACTGTATCGGATTCGCTCCGATCCCTGAAACGACGCATCTGCGTACATCATCCTTTTTATCTACTTCAGAAGGATTAACTAATACTTGTGTAAAAGTTAACCGTCATCTAGGTCTTGCAACTGGTTTCGCCAGCTTATGACTAAACGATTTCCATCATCACCTTTGTCAAATAAGTCTGGGGTATAGTAATGCCAAGCATTCTATCCACATCTACGGTACTAACCAAACCATGCAAGGAAAACCACTATCTACGGTGGTCGAGTGCGCAACTCCAACTACCAGAACCAACAATAGTCAGGTTACGCAACTCCAACAACTACAAAAGGATCCAATCGTGTTCAGGATACACGATTCTCAAATCCAGTGACAACTAAACCGTTAATTAGTCTAACATCTTAATCAAAATTCATACAATTCATACTAAGTATGAAAGTGTCGTCCTCCATACACCTGCATCCCCTTTACTCTATGCTGATGATATATATTAATCATCACAACGACAATGATAATTATAGGACACCATGTCACTACCATATCAACACTCCAATCGTAAACCAACCCCAGAGTATACACAGGATAGGTGTCTTTAGCTGATCTAAACAGATCATCTATCCACAACGAAGGATATCACAATGATTACTGTCTACTATCATCGATAATCGATGCATAATCTGAAAGGTCCATCTCTCTTTCAACAAAGAGCTCCGGATCTTCTCAAGGAGGAATACTGGGATAGATAAATATCCCCTCCAACTTCTCCTATAATCGCAACTTATGTTCTTCCCATTTTCATAGTGTTTAGTAACACTTACACCAGTCAAATTATCACTCGGTATAGGATCTTCGATATCGGAACTATTTCCGCAATCATTTCGATCGCCTACTCCACTTGCCTATGCAACAGCAAAGCTAGGAGTTCATCGGAATACTCTCGGATTATTCGCACCTCTTAGATACATAATCATACCATACTCTTAACAATTTGACCATCCGTAAGGATATGTCTACAGTAACGGTATGTATATCAAAGTCTAAGGACATCTCTTAACCTTTTAATTATTGGTCCACATCTCACCTGACGGTAGAGATACCACCGACCCACAAGTCGATGCATAGGAACCCTTCTAATCCGAACTAATAATGTTCTAGACACAGATACCTGAAAACTACAAGTATCTCACAATATATTAATCCAGAGGGTAAAACTAGAGTAATACCCTGAACGATCAAATATCTATTGATCCGATCCAAAAGGCTCCACACAGGTCTCGGCCTTTCTCCGAAGAGAAAAGATCAGATTCAACAGTCCGCGACAAAGCGGTCACATTTCTGCGACGAATGCCTCGGGGATTTTTCCCTAGATCATCTGATCCATCCCTTAATCCTACGAGCTGCAACTGAAGATTACTAAGTAGATACGACCATCGCCGATACTCTCTCTCGTATAAGTCAATCCACATCCGAGGTAATCGCTTGTTGTCCGTCAATCTTCTAAGATGTCTTCACGATGCCGCTTCGCGTGTTGATCTCGAAAGGGGAGTATCAAGGAACTTCAACCACGCTGAGGTAGTAGGTTGATGCCGATAAGGTAACCCACATCTTCGTGTTGATCTCGCCGCCGAGACGATGCCTCTCCTCCCGAACACCATCG
Organism: Wurfbainia villosa; assembly: GCA_025175895.1. Lineage (NCBI taxonomy): Eukaryota > Viridiplantae > Streptophyta > Magnoliopsida > Zingiberales > Zingiberaceae > Wurfbainia > Wurfbainia villosa. Next base: position 72,589,533 of record CM046000.1, on the reverse strand, counting down.
ATAGTCTTCAATCGAATCTTTAAAGTACACCTCCTTCACGCATCGGTTGCTCACAAATAGCAACAAATAATCGATCCAACGGATAATCTGGCTTCGCGTGTCTTCGTGATATGTACTACACGCACATAATCCCTTCGAAGCCTTTGTTCTGATTGTGCTGATATCCACGAGAACATCTTGATGATCTGCAATTGATCTTCTATAATCAGAAAATAGTTCAACGTCTATGACTTCGATCTTGCTCCTTTATCTAACAATCGGAGACTTCTGACTCTATTAAGTTGACCTACAATATTTGCTTACCGGTCTCCAACTCTTAAACTCTTGTACGGAGTCATTTTTAAACTCCTGTCTCAATCCAACGTCTTCCGGTAGGATCTGATAGAAGATCCCGACATCCTTATCCAACTATAAGCCAATAACTCTGGGTGGCTTAAATCATCCATTCATCTTCTTGAACTATTAGGTGGTCGTAACCTCCGCAAGTCTCACGACTCTGCACCGTATACTGTTACTAATCGATCACCCTTTCTTGAAGCTCAAGAATTCCTTATAATGTGTCACTAAAAGTGACACGGGGAAATACACTCTTCCAACATCACTAATCCATGCTCAAGTGATATATTATTTCCCGAAGATTATTTTCTGCATTTATCACCAAATACCGGCTTGATCCCGATAATGGTATGCAAATGACTCTTCTTCCTCATATAACCTGAGTTAAGTACTCAAAAGTACTCTCCAAGCTATACATCTCAATACGACCAACCCAGGGATAAAATCCCTATGAAACACCGTAACCTAGCCTTCCGCTATCTGCATCACAATAGTCTACAAGTCTGTTCATTATCCACAGGTAATGATCTGACTAGCACAGTTAGTGGAAATCTCTAAGACTGTAGTCTCTGATTTCCATAATAAATGTGACGACTTGGCCCCTGTTTTCCGACTCGGTATCAGTCGGCTCTCAAAGGTAAATCACCTTCTCGACACAGGTTCAAGACTCACAGACTCAACAGGTCGTTCCCGTGGTCAACTCATACCACGGTTACGAATAATAACTAACATACTACAGGTTATTCCCTGTTATATATACTAAAAGCATAGCCAACTAAAACCGGGAGTATAAACACTAAGGTAACTCCGGTTGGTCGTCTCGGTGGACGACCCCTACTACAAGTCTGCACAGGTGTCATAACTCTATTGTATACACCTACTGATCAAGTTTAGATAAACATCTACTAAATTATAAGTTTTTTTCAGGAATTCTTACCTCATGTTGCTTGGAGCTCAGGCCGCTGTCCATCTCATCTCAGTAAACCAAAACCGAATAAATCGACTCCCGAGAATCCAAGACTCGACTCAAAAACAACATTGTATGGCATCGTAGAACCTTGGGCTCTGATACCACTAAAGTTGTCACGCCCCGAGAGCATGCCGAACCGAAAATCAAACGGACGCAGACCTCCTCAGACGCGGCAACATTTCGGGTTAATACAAGGCCCGTAGGCCCACAATAACAACAATATATATGTATGAAAACAAAACTACACAAGACACAGCGGAAACAAACCACAACAATACAACAATCTCATACATGCATACCGGTATGACTAACACACCCCAACAACATAACAAAACTACTACGACAAATACACAGCGGAAACGATACAACAACAATACAATGTCACACCCGGGCAGCAGGCCCAAAACAAAATACGGAGCCTCGTGAGATGAGATGACGTCAGCCGACGGTGCTCCAAGCTATCACGAAGTCTTCTACCATTACACAGGCGACGAAAACCCGAGTCATGCGGGGTGGTGAGTAAAACTCGGCGGATAATAGAAAACATGTATATATGAAATAACACATGTCTTTCGACACCATAATCTAGATGTACAACAGGTATATCAGTATCGTATATAAATACAAGCATATAGTCTAATGAATGAATAACATAAAATGCAAACATACACGAGTACGCTCGCTACTTTGATCCAACGAACATATATCCAACATATATATATATATAGCGGGAAGAGTAGATCAACTCAAAATAAACTCTATCTCTGGTCAAGGTATCTATGGTCTATCAACACATACCAATATCGACACAGTTGTATAACATATGCAAGAAACATGCATGAATATGATGTCCACCCATCACAAGCATAGTACAAACAAATGCAACATCACAATAATCATATATATATAGACTGTATCCATATATATATATTAATCTCAACCATCCATATATATATATATACATGCATATATGTATATATATATATGGTAATATCTGCAAATGCCATCGATCGGCAATGCGACATGCATGGTCATGTCGGCTCACCCTAAAGCTACCACGACCCGGTGTGGCCTCGGTGGCTCGAGCATGACAACTGTCCCAACTCAACACCAACCACTACGCTCGAGTGGCCGAGTCGGCAATATGATCGAGTAGCATATAAGCGTAAAGAGCAAGCTACACGATGGGGGTCCCTGCTGTTGGTCACTCCGACAGTCACTACCCATGAGCGGTCGAGTACCACACACGCAGGACTCGACACGCCAAATCCAACTACCACCGTCTATAGTGGATAGAGTGCGGCACCTCAATGCTCTGCCCTCACATGGGTGACTCCTCCTATGAGTAGCAGTGGAGGCGGGATATGGCGACACTCTCGACCACAAGGAGACCTGCGTCGCGTGCGTGCAAATGCATGAATGCAATGTCTCACATACGACATCCACCATAGACTCTCTATTCTCTGAGAGAATCATACTAACGGATCTCACGACTCTCTATCTGCAGAGTCATACTCAATCGATCATAATACTCTCTATCAGTGAGAGTCATGCCAATCTAAGCGACACACTCTACATCACATGAGAGTTGTACTCAACTAATGGACACACTCTCTATCACAGAGAAATTAGTGCTTATCGATTATAACAAGCTAGGACCATCGGTCAGTAGCGATACCCTAAATATCATTCCTCGACCATTTACACAATACATGTTCGTGGTAACATACAACCTAAAGTACTAGAACTAATCCTAGGTTAAAGACATTATCTACCTACGGATGACCTTTTTGCCCAATTTACAATCAGGTTGTCATCCGGACTTTACTACTTGTATTTAACTTAATCAAATTCTAAGTTATTTACATCATCTATATGTATAACTCCTAATCATGGTAACATAAACACGATAGCAGCAAGGAGTTAATAGTCAACGGATAAAGGATCAAGCATACGATAAAAAGAACAGGGTCAAGGTAATATGAACACCTAACATGCTCATATAAATGACTAAATCTGAATGAAATACAACTACCCGGACCAGGTAGGAAATTACCCACCTTCTAAGAAGCTCCGAATAATGTCTTCACTGTCACGGTTCTGTCTCGTATCCATATCCTTGATTCCCTTCGATCTTGCCGTGGTATCACCGGCAGAAACATCGGCTAAGAGATGATTGTGATATGGCCAGAAACCTTGGATCGACTGCCAACTAAAGACATACCGATCTCAGATTCGGCTCCTGCCCCCAAACTCCTAATCATTGCTGCTTGGATCGACGGAATGCAGCCGGTAGATCGGCGAGGTAGGCGACGACCGTGATCACCAGGAGGCGACGCTGTCGGTGTAGTGGCCGGGGCGATTGGAATGGCTAGGGCTCGGGAGAAAAAGAAAATCCTGCATGGGCGGCACCACAATGATCGGAGATGGCAGTCAACCGGGCGACGATCGGGCAGGCGAAGCGGCGACGCTAGGGCGAGCTCGAGCGTGTGCCATGCGCGGCTCGAAGAGGCGCCCATCAGCGGAGGCAACGGCTCGGGCATTGGCGATTGCGTCAGTTGGAGCTTGCGTCGTCTGGATTTGGAGAAGACGAAGCTGCGGCGGCCCGTCGAAGAAGAAGGGCAAGATCCGACGCTGTCGGGATCGAAGAAGAAGGATCGGCGAAGAAGAAGAAGGAAGCAGGGGAAAAGTTGCGTCGAAGAAAAAAAAAGAACCGTCCAACATTTATAACATAGGTTAATTAAACCTATTAATTTCCTCAATCTAAACAGGCTTTACAAAAGCCTGTTCGCTTTATCCCCACGAAATATCCATAGAACCTCCATTTAAATCCAGAAAAATACCTAAAAATTCCTAAAAAAATCCATAAGGTATTTTCCTAATTAACAAGCATTATATAATAATTTTTTTTTTCCGGTATTTTACAAAACGCTCCCTAACAAATGGTATCAGAGCGGTTCACTCTTCAAGGATTACCAATCAAAGGAGCAGCGCTAGAGGAGAAGTGAAGATGGAGTTGTCTAATGATGGATTGGGGTATGACATCAACACTCCTTCACCCTATGGATTTTACGGACTAAAGAGATTCGATCTTGTTGGATCGAGAAGCGTCGCTAGAGGGGGGGGGGTGAATAGCGATCGTAAATCTTTCGTTCGAATTCATTCGTTGATACACAAGTAAACGAGTAAACACAGCAGAAAATAAATGAACATGCTTATTTTACTTGGTTCACAACCCAGCGGTTGCTACTCCAAGGCCCTATCGGTCCTAGACCGCGTACGGAGGGAAAAGCACTATAACGTCTCCTCCTCGTTGGAGGTAGGAGACAACGATCACAAAACCGAATATACAAGGATGAGGCAACAAGCCTACCTCACCTTGTTATGAAGAAAAACAAAGAATACAATATTAAAAATATTACTTGAATCTGCTGCCGACGAAGAAGATCGAAACTTGGTGTCGCGTCGACGTTATGACGATGTTGGAGCGTTGGCGTTGTAGGAGCACTTGATGAATAAACTTGATGTGATTTGGAGATGGAATCCTCCCCTCCTTTTATAGACTTTGGCCTCTGAATTTGTCTCCCCTTTTTTTTGGAACGGATCACGAAGTTATCCAAATTTTATCGCGAAGTGGCCGCGTCAAACGTTATCCGTTTTGACCTAGCGCAAAGGCTGAATCATCGCTCGATGCCTCATCGATCGGGCCGATCGATACGACAATCGATCGATGCCTCTCATCACGATCGATGATAGCTGATCGCCTAATGTCCAGCAATGATCACAGCCGATGACCACTTCCCTGCAGTAAGAGGTTAGCTCGGAAAATGATAAATGTGACGGTTTCTAACCGTCCGATCTCGACCTAGACCTTCCACAGGAAGTCTTAGTCGGATCGTCGCCTAAGGTCATCCTCGTAAAGAGGACACGACCTTACCATCTCTCACTCACACGAGCTTACCTCGATACTTAATTTGTAGCTCTCGCTTCCGGCCTTCCACTCGATTCCTTCGACTCCCTCCAAAGTCACTCGAGTGTCGCCCGACTACCGCGGGTTCCTCCGGGTGTCGCTAGCCTTCAGCTCTAGCTTTAGTACTTTTCTGCACACTCGATTTAGCTCGTGAGATAACGATGTAAACTTAACTTTGTGTCTTTGCCATAATCAAAACACAGGTTCGATTATCTGGTGCCCCTGCACCAACAATCTCCCCCTTTTTGATCTATGGCAAACCAACACAAAGTTAAGGGAAATTAAAGCATAAAACAAGTATAGTAAATGATGAATGTCATTTTCAAAAACTCCCCCTTAACCAAAACTCCCCCTTAACCCTAGGTGAGTTTTGAAAGAGATACTTTAGTTTTCAAAATTAAATAAATGTTGTGTTATTCCCCCTTAACTTTCGGTCTTCTCCCCCTTTTGCCATAAGTCAAAAAAGTATGTTGTGGTTTTTGTATAAAATAGGGGTTTAAAAACAATATGGTATATGCATGCATCAAGATAAATCAACTTTGAGTCCAAACATGCGTCTAACAATAGTTAGATAGATTGGTTCGAGGTGTGTCCCTCTGCACCAATAATCTAAAGGTTTATAATATAACCCTTAGGGTTAGTTTGCTTTCCCCCTTAGTCAAATATATGAAGTATAAGAGATGTAGGGGGCGCTAAACTTTGGCCTAAAGAGTCATTAAGTACAATAGTTGAGAAAATAAGTAGTATTTTGAAGATTGTTTTAAGTATATTTTAATTATCCTTAACATCTCACCCGTTCTATGTGTCTCAGAATTTGTTCACCTTATATGTTTTGTGAGATGATTTTAAATTGATTAAAGATAGTCAACCTTGGGTTAGATTCGGATTTAACCTTTAGATCGTTAAGTAACTTTTCGAGAAACTGGCTTCCAGGTCATGGCGAGGCACAGGGGCCTTCTTTGATCGGAACAATGACCACTTCCTTAGACAAAGCCAAATTCAATAAAATATCACTTAAGTCACTTAGGGTTACTTCCTGGTCTAACTAGTTTAGGATACGGCGAGGTAGCTTCAGCTAGTTCCACTCGGTCAAGTGCACCAAGCTAGATACGCCTTATCTAGCTTGAATACACGAGACTTTGTTTCCCTAACGTATTATCATCTCGCCGCGTCCTAATACTATGTTGTCAAGAGTTGACTAACTATTTTTCTTATCTAGCCATTCTAAAAATTAAAGTAAAATATTCAATGATTTTGCTAAGTAAGCGGGTATACTATTTTAGTATTAGCTCGCCCTGGACCATTGAACCAATATGGTCTATTCAAATAATGAACTTGATCCTGAGGAATCCAATACTTATTAGTCCTTATATGTGAGTTCAATAAAACCTTTGGGACCCATGCTTGGACTCTTTGATGACTACGATTTACGATAGACATATAAGACCTATTCGTAGTCTTTGACTTAAATCCGAGTCCAGCTTTGTTGTACACGGCTCTTTGGGTTCCAAGTAGTCTATTAAGGTTCTTAGATCCCAACGTGAACCTTTCCAACCTAGCCTCAACCTCTTGAACTCGGTCTTTCAAGAGAGAATTCTCCTCCTCAAGTTTTTCAATTTGAGTTGAGTTTCCCTCTTGAACTTGACTAGTTGAAGAGGTTAGAGTAGCCTTTTGCTTGAGGGTTTCAACCTCCTCAAGTAATGACTCAAACCTAGACTCGGACTTAGTCAATTTCCTAGTAAGCATTTTAATTGTACTGTAAAGTGTACTAATTAAAGAGCGATTAACCTTGACTTTTCCTTTTGGTCCGGCTTTGAGTTTCCTCTCGAAGTAATCTTCGGGGTCGGAGTCAGAGTTGTAGTTGGACTCGGCCGGATTGACTCGACTCCTCCGGTCTTGCCATGTAAGTTATGTCTTCTCTGTTGTCCCAAGTTGCATGGAAGGCTTTCCTTGCTCCCTTTATCTTTTGGTTCTCATTCTTCAATTGCCTTCTTTCTTGTCGAACTATTCTCCGCACAATGTTGACTATTATGGCCTCCTCTTCGGATTCGGATTCGTCTTCGAGTTCATCTACTTGCCTAGTAGGTGGCTTCCTTCTTTGTCCTGCAAGTAGAGCAATACCTCTCTCGGCCCGGACCACGTTAGTTTGCTCATGAAGTTCAAACTCGAAAAATAATTCGTCTAACCTAAGCTTTGAAAGGTCCTTAGATACCTTGTAGACATCGACCATGGATGCCCACAAGGTAGTCCTAGGGAAAGCATTTAAAGCGTACCTTATAAGGTCCCGGTTCTCTACGGCTTGCCCGATCGAATGAAGACCGTTGACGATATCTTGGATCCGCGCATGTAGTTGGGTGGCGGTCTCATGATCCTGCATCTTTAGATTGTACAGTTTATTTAAAAATAAATCTCTTTTACATACCTTAGCATCGGCCATCCCTTCATGTAAATCAATCAATTTGTTCCAGAGATCTTTGGCGCTAATGAATAGTCCGATGCGATTGAGTTCCTCCTTGGACAAGCCGCATTGCAATATTTGGGTTGCTCTTGCATCGGCTTCGATTTGCCTCTTGGTTGCATTTGTCCACTTGTTTAAATCCAAGGCCTCTCCTTGATCATTGGTGGGTAGAGAAAAGCCGGTTTGGATTATTATCCAAGTCTCGACTTGTGTTTTTAGAAAACACTCCATCCGACCTTTCCAATAATGGAAATCATTTCCATTAAAGAACGGAGGTCGGGTGGTGCTATACCCCTCAATGTGAGCCATTAAATATCTTGCAAAATACGAATAAAAACCAAAGGGAATTCCAAGACTTGGTCTTGGATTAGTAGTGTGGGAAATAAATAGGAAATAAATAGAATTAAATGAGAAAAATAAAAAACTAACAAAAACTAACAACTTACGACCTTCGATGCCCCCGAAAGGGTACTAGACGTTGGATTTTGGGGTTGGAAATGGATTTTTACAAGGGTAAACTCTCATAAAAAATGTAGATCTCTCAGAGAGCTTCGATTTGGTAGGTAGATCGTTATGTGAGTCCACTTGTGCGAAAAGTTATGACCGTTTTACCGTCGGGTACTCCAAGAGAGAAAAACTTGCAAGCACACAACCAAAAGAAACGTACCAAGACTTCGTCTTGGATTAGTAATGCGGGAGGAAAAAAGACCAAAAAAAAATATGAATCGAAAAATACGAACAGAAAACCAAAACGTGCTAGATCGGTGGTTTCACCAAATCTTAGCGCCCCCGCTCTGATACCAATTGTTGGATCGAGAAGCATCGCTAGAGGGGGGGGGTGAATAGCGATCGTAAATCTTTCGTTCGAATTCGTTCGTTGATACACAAGTAAATGAGTAAACACAGCGGAAAATAAATGAACACGTTTATTTTACTTGGTTCACAACCCAACGGTTGCTACTCCAAGACCCTATCGGTCCTAGACCGCGTACGGAGGGCAAAACACTATAACGTCTCCTCCTCGTTGGAGGTAGGAGACAACGATCACAAAACCGAATATACAAGGATGAGGCAACAAGCCTACCTCACCTTGTTATGAAGAAAAACAAAGAATACAATATCAAAAATATTACTTGATTCTGCTGCCGACGAAGAAGATCGAAACTTGGCGTCGCATCGGCGTTATGACGATGTTGGAGCGTTGGCGTTGTAGGAGCACTTGATGAATAAACTTGATGTGATTTGGAGATGGAATCCTCCCCTCCTTTTATAGACTTTGGCCTCTGAATTTGTCTCCCCTTTTTTTGGAATGGATCACGAAGTTGTCCAAATTTTATCGCGAAGTGGCTGCGTCAAACATTATCCATTTTGACCTAGCGCAAAGGCTGAATCGTTGCCATCGATCGGTGATGCCTCTCATCGATCGATGATGATCGATGCCTCTCTTGATCCAAGCGATAACGATCGACTTCCCAATGTCCGATCATCCGGCTGACCACTTCCTGCGATGAGTTAGCTCGAAATGATAAATGTGACGGTTTCTAACCGTTCGATCTCGACCTAGACCTTCCACAGGAAGTCTTAGTCGGATCGTCGCCTAAGGTCATCCCCGTAAAGAGGACACGACCTTACCATCTCTCACTCACACGAGCTTACCTCGATACTTAATTTTTAGCTCTCGCTTCCGGCCTTCCACTCGATTCCTTTGGCTCCCTCCGAAGTCACTCGAGTGTCGCCCGACTACCGCGGCTTCCTCTGGGTGTCGCTAGCCTTCAGCTCTAGCTTTAGTAATTTTCTGCACACTCGATTAACTCGTGAGATAACGATGTAAACTTAACTTTGTGTCTTTGCCATAATCAAAACACAGGTTCGATTATCTGGTGCCCCTGCACCAACAGATCTATGGGCGACAAGAATCGAGATGTTCTTGCAAATGTTAAGCATTAAAGATTGGATCATCTTGAGGTGCGGATTTGAGGCCCCTATAGACAAGAAGGGAAGAGTTCTAAAACTCAAAAAATAGACCAAGGAGCAATGCCAAAAATTTAAGATTGACGATTAGATAAATAAATTTTTAACAAATTTAATACCTAATGATATTTTTTGCAAGCTAGGGAATTATTGTTGGGACCGTGATGTCCGCTAGAGGGGGGCGGGTGAATAGCGATTCGATGTTGCGTAATGGAATTCGTTCGTGTGCTTGCCTATGATTGTTAGTATGCAGCCGAATATAGAAATGATACAACAAATATACAATACAAGCACAACATGCAAATATAACGTGGTTCGGAACCTCAAGGTTCCTACTTCACGAGGTGAACTCAAATGAACTCTAGCAATGCAACCAACACCACTAAACAATAATACTCCTTCTCGATAACAAGTCGAAGGCGGAGAAACTTCATACAAATGATTACACTAAGTAATACAATGGATACAAGAAAACACAAATATGAAATACAATACAAGTAAAGAAAAATACTTCATAAGGAGCTTTTGATTGCTTGATCTTTGATTGCCTTGGACTAGCCTTGAAGGAATGGAAAGCACCAACTATGTTAGTAATATATGAGAGGTGTCCTAAGGCAATCGCCTTATGGTTTATTTGATAAATGAAGATTCACTATTTGAGTATACATATTTTCATGTATTTTATTGGATCTTAAACTCATTTACTGAATATCCGCAATACGACTCTCAACATGAGAGAATTTATGATTGGATCACAACTAGTGAGTATCTCTACATGTGTAATTGTGATGTATTGGAATTATTCCTAGTCGATGAATTGATGTATTTGAACACCATCAATTCTATTGAGACTAGCACAAGTTATACTCCATGGTTTATCCAAGCAATTGTTCCTCATTGGCTGGAGATATTGGGATGTCTAGAGTTAATTGTGGATGCTAGTTATGGTAACTAGATTATTGGAGTGACTAGCTGTAAGACTTCATATGGTTCTCTGCATATATGGATATGTCAATAAAGTTCTTACAATAGCTTAAGTGCAATGTTCCTTCGACTTGTAGTATTCAAGTCATCTTGGTTATGAAGACTTATGCTTTGACATTTTAAGCAAGCATCTCCGAGGAGATGTGGACCTGGGATGATTGGGTATAAGTCGAAGTGGCCGAAAGTGTTTGAATAGCCTATAGAGGATTTACCGCTCCTTGCAAGGAAATGTATACCCTATGACCTCTCGTCGGATTGTTACTAAAGTCTTTGGCCAAAGCATTACATGTTTAGAGTATGGTACTCTTGGATACATGTGCAGTAACTAGAATCCGGAGGACGAGGAAGTAATACTTGGGCTAGGTATGACGTAGTCAGCCTAGTGGGGATTGACTAAGTAGACATGTCCTGAATCAAGTGGGTATAAGATGAGTGAAGGGAATGTGGCATGATTCATTGTAGCTACTGAAGGGTTTCAGAAAAGGTTCTGGGATCAACCGTTGATTTTTTGGTTAATTGGGGATCATGATGTACTACTAGGTGTCACTCATAATCATTCTATAATTAATGGTTAATTATAGACGACCAATATAAATCGGGAACTTATTTGGACACATGCACAACGAGCGTAATCCGAAGGATTTAAAACGAGTTTGAGAATAGGATTTTCAGATCGAGAGAGACTTGGTTGGACCAAATAAAGAGCGAGTATGAAATGGTTTCAGTTGCATCAGAAGCATGGATGGGTCAAGTCTTTTGAAGACATGATGGATGAACCAAATTTGTGTGGTTCTAATCTAATGGTGAAAAATAAACCAATGTGGTTTGGTTTGTTTTAAACAAATGAACCAAAGTTGGTTCTGTTCGTTTTAACTTAAAATAGACCAATGTGGTTTGGTTTATTTTAACTTAAGTTATTGGAGCGGGTTAACGAGTTTTGGTTATGAACCAATAACCGTTAGGAGAACGTGTTCTTTATAAAAATACGGCTTAAGGGTTTTGGAAACCCTAATCAACCAAAAAAGGTTGCCGCCCAACCCAACTCCTCTTATCCTTGCTCTTGTCGCCCAAAGGAGTTGCTGCCGCCCCTTGCTGCTGCCGCCCTTCCTTGCCACCGACCACCCATCATCCACCAACGTACCTTGGGGCATCCTCAGTCGCCGGCGTGTAAGGATTTGTGCGCCTGCTAGAGGGGAGGGGGGTGAATAGCGTCGTTCACCGCTTCATGGAATTTGATCTTTCTCGCATGCTTGATTTTCTACGATGTTTGTTAGCGCAACGGAAATAATTGAAATATACAACAAACACAAATATAACACACAAGACACATGATATAATGTGGTTCGGAACCGAATGGTTCCCACTCTACGGATTGAGCTCAAACGAGCTCTAGCGATGAGTATAACACCACTAATCAAATAAAACTCCTCGATAACACGTCGGAGACAGAGAAACCTCGTACAAGGATTACAACAGTAATACAATAAGAATACAAGCAAATACAATAAAATGCAAGTAATAAAAACTTTACAAAGAGATTTTAGATGCTTGCTTGTTTGGTTGCTTGAGTTGCACTTGGAGACCCTGAATTGCAACAGCAAATTGCATAAAAACTCCTCAAGAACCCTTGCTAAAAATCCTCCCCACGAGCTGCTTTTATAACTTGCATTCGGGTCGGATTTTTACTTATTAGTTGACTGATCGGGACCATCAGTCGACTGCTCCTGTAGCCGTTGTCTCACAATGGTATGAGCCACGTTGGATAAGTCCAACGGATACACCATCAGTCGACTGATCATGCCCATCACCGATCGATGCATAGGCAAATGAGTCAGCCGGGTCAAGCCTCGCCTCGCATCTCGTGGCTTTTCCTCGATCGATCGATTCGGTTGCTGGCGTCGCCGATCGGGACTCCAGTCGAGGCGCCAATTGAGGCACCTTGCATCTGTGGCTTTTCCTCAGCTTCAGTCGAGTCCAGTCGAGGTGTCGCCTCGATTGGGACTCCAGTCGAGGTGCCAATCGAGGCACCTTGTGTCAGTGGCCACAGCTTGACCACAGTCGATTGCCAGTCGACTCCCATCAGTCGACTTATCATAATCCAGTCGGCTGACACAAGTTGACTCGACTGCCAAGTGTTAAAACGCTTGACAAGTTGACTTGTCAATGACCCCAGTCGACTGATATACCTCAACTATGAGGTTTTCCCAAAGTACGATGCCCTCATACTAGCTAGACCACCCTTAGCCTAGACCTAAGTTTTTTAGCCACCTCCATCAGCCTCACGCCTATCAGATCCCTCCAAGTCATCCATACACTAGCCTTCAGGTGCTTCCATCGGCTATGTCATGCTAAGTTGATCTATACCGCCAAGGCACATTTGACTTACGCTGCCAATACTTCGCTTGGACTTTACGCCGCCAATATTCCCCTTGGACTTCTCAATTGCCAAGACTCAAGCTTGGACTTTTCCTTGTCAACCCATGTTGGACTTTACCATTGCTAAGACACATGCTTGGACTTCTCATGCCAAGTACTCATGACTTGGACTTTCCTTGACAATCACATTGTTATACATTTTTGTCGAATATCAAAATACCACTCGAGTCAAACTCGAGTCTAGTCGATCGCGACCTGGGCAAATTACAACAATAATCTCTCCATTTTTAATGTTTGACAAAAAAACCAAACACCTTTGAGTTAGGCCACTAACTCAATCCAATCATCCCAATTGTCTAAATTAGGAATCTTAACTTCTCCCCCTTTTTGACATACATCAAAAAGGTTCCCCCAAAGGAGGTCAATGACTCATATCCCAATGAGATCTTACAATCTCCCCCTTGGTCCAAAAACACCTAGGATGCTTTCACTCTTTCTAGTGATAAGTCTTATATCACCTAAGAGAAGCATCCTATAAACTCTCCCAATTTCTAAATTGGACATCTCAAATTCCCATTTCTCCCCCTCATGAGGAAGAAACACATCCATCATCCCATGATGGATACCTCCCCCTAAAGGCTTACTCCCCCTTGACTATTGCATCAACAATGTCCTTGGGAAGCCCCTAAGCCTATAGGAACTCTCACAACAAGAAAAGAAGGAATTACCGAGGAAAAAATATGGTCGATAATCTTAATCTTTTGGCCGGTAATATGGATTGTTGGCGAAAAAATTTTTGCTAGGACTTGGTCGGCAATCCATGGTCGGTAAATATTATTCACCAGCCAAAATAGTGGCTGGTATATTTTTTAAAAATTACTGTCCAAATAAAAAGTCGGTAATTTTTTCTTAAAAATAATGACCAATTATATATTTGGTCGGTTATTTATTTAAAGAAATGGATGGTATATTTTTTTTAAATACCAGCCAAATATATATTGGTTGAAATATTTTATTAACATTACCAGCCAAAATATATTTGGTTGGTATTTTTTAAAAAAAATTGCCAGACAAACTATGTTTGGTTGCTAATTTTTTTTTACAATTTATCAAACATTTCTAAAAAAACAATAATCAATTGTAACATCCCAAATTTTAGTTCCTATATTTTTATTAGAGGAAAATAGAAATAAGAATAAGAATAAAAATAATAAAAATAGGAATAGAATAATCATAATAAAAAAAAGAATAGGAATAATTAAGAATAGGAATTAAAAAAAAAGTTCAAATAAATGGTTCATTAGCTGAGGTTCGAACCATGAACTGTTGGTTTGGGGGAATAGACTTCCCACCACTAAGTCATAAGATTACCAATGAGTAGGATATAACAAAATATATCTATAGGCGAAAAAAAAAGAAGAGATTGATTAATTTGACTAATTATTTAATGTGGTAATTAAATGAAGAAAATCCTAATATATATATATATATAGATTTATTTTTTTATTATATAATCTCTCTCCCTCCTCTCCCTTAACCCCACGCCAAAGCCGCCACCACTCATCTCTCACTCTCATCTTCTTTCCAGCCGCCGCCTCTCATCTCTCCCTCTCTAGTTTTTTCCAGCCATCTCTCTCTATCTCTCTCTCTCTCGTTTTTTTTCCAAATGTCGATCCTCTCTCCACCGAGGAAAACAAAAGAGAAAAAAAAAGAGCCTCTATAACTTCTCCACCGTGGATTAATTCAAGAGGGAATTTTCAAGAGGGATCTTCTCAAGGACTTAGTAGAGGCTCGCGTTAAAGCAAAGGAACACGTAGGAGGTTTTCTCTTTACGAAATCTAGTAGTATAAATTGGTGAAAAGCGTAGGAGGTAAGTATTGCTCACCTGCAGTATAAGTAGTTATCGTATATCATTGATATATTTTTATGTGCATGTTATTTCCAGTTATGCATGGTGTTTTCAATTACGTGATTTTATCGTTATGTTATGGGTAATTCAGCATCATGTTTAGATTCATGATAAGAATATGATTTATGATCATGTATGTTGTAGATGAGTTGTAGCTTACAATTATATACATGATATAGAGTAAGATGTAAAAATATTTCCTTTATAAAGAAAATTTAAAGATGCTCCCCGTTCGAATTGGAGATTAAGAGCACAACGATCTTCAGTATGCTCCCCATTTCAGTTTTGGGGGTCAAGAGCATAATGATCTTTATGGTGCTCCCCATTCGTGATTTAGGGGATTAAGAGCATTTCCTTCAGTATGTATAAGAATATAAGTATAAAGGAAGTATTTTACTTTTTGACAGGGCATGTACTAGACATCAGTTTCGCCCACGGGCCGAGGCCCTCAGTTTCAGTTACCCTAGTAGGTTCGGTGGTTGGCCACCCCGGCCTACTAGGAATGCGTGCATTGGTACTATGTCGGGCCCATATCCAGGATGATTATTATTTTAAAGTATCAGTATAAATATAAGTAAAAATTTTCAAAGTTAATCATTCTAGATCAGATACACTGTTTACAAGTTTTAAAATACTTAAGAGCATGGGTTATACTAGAGACATGTAATCAGAGTTATGATTTCTAGTTATGTTTGTATGTGTATCAATGTATCAAGGGTAAGAGAACTAGTTGCATGATTTCATACGTTGCATATTTTTGTGAGCATAGAAAGTACTTACTAAGAGTTATTGCTTATAGTTTGCATTTCCTTATACTGCAGATAAAGGTAAAGAAAAGCTTCAGTAAGGTGGCATGGCGGATGAAGTGCTGGGTGTGTGTGGCGACGGAACAGTGGAAGTAAAAGATCCTAAGTGCATATATCTAAACTAGATTTTAAGTTTCTAATTATTTTTTTTATATTGTTTAAGTGATGTCAAGGTCCTTATGATCATTTTAGTTGTTAGCATATTGCGTTAGTATATTGCATGATTTGAGAAATGAAAGTAACATGGTGTGATGATTAAAGTATAGTGTCAGAGTAAGAGTAGAAAGTACAAAATCTGTAATGATCTCTCCCTTAGGGGAGGGGAGGTACAGTTGGTATCAGAGTAAGATAAGTAAGAATTAAAGAATAAGATAGTAAAGTAGTGATATCTCCCCTAGTAGAGAGTGGAAAGACTAGGGGGGGGGTGTTACAAGATGGTATCAGAGCGAGTTTCCGCCCTTTCGTCACACACACATCGAGCATCAGTCTTACCACCTCCAAGTAAGCAAGTATTTATCTGCTTTATTTACTTTATGAGTAGTAAGGAATGCTTCTTTTAAGTTAAACATGGTCACCTAGAATGTTCTCTTTGAGTTAAACATGCTTGCATATATATATATATATATATATATATATATATATATATATATATATATGAAGATGATAGACAATATATAATAGAGCGTACCTAGATATGTATGTGAAGATGGGAAAAAATTAGTGATAATAGTCTGATAGTGGAATAATGCAAAGGGAGGTTCAGCCAATAAGTAGTCTACGTATCCTACATGTTCTAAGTATGGGAGGAAGCATCCAGGAGTTTGCCGCCAAGGCATGAGAGGGTGTTATATATGTGGTGTCGAGGGACACTTCGCCAAATAGTGCCCCACCAAGACCAATCTACCTCCGCCATAGTCTACTCAGTATGGAGGTAGACCAGCTTAGCTACATCAGATGCAAGGAGCACTGCAGGGTCCTCACATCGGCCAAGGAAGATTGGAGGCCCCATCAGTTACACCTAATGCCCGGATCTTCTCCCTCACCAAGGAAGAGGTAGCAAATGTTTCTACGGTAGTCACAGGTCAGATACCTATCCTTAGTCAACATGTTACCGTATTGTTTGATACTGGGGCAACCCATTCTTTCATGTCTATGGTATTTGTTAAGAAGATAGATATAACTCCGGATATCTTAGATATTCAATTTTTAACGACCCTACCTTCGGGTGAAACAATGACATCTACACACTGGTTGCGTGCCGTGTCTTGTAATTTCGCAGAGAGCTTTATAGTGATTTGATCTTGCTGGACATGCATGACTATGATGTCATCTTTGGAATGGACTTTCTTAGCGAGTACGGTGCTTCTATTGAGTGTCGTAAGCGAAGGGTAGTATTCCAACCCGAGACTGAGGCCAAATTTGAGTTTATTGGAGAACCAAGGAAGAAGACTAAGAAGTTCTTGTCCTCTATGGAAGTTCGGAAGATGCTAGCTAGTGGATGCACTGGGTATTTAGCACATATAGTTGATACTAAGCAAGAAAGAAGCCAAAAGATGGAAGAAGTCCCAATCATATGTGACTATCCAGAAGTATTTCCTGACGAGCTACCAGGACTAGCACCTAGAAGGGAAGTTGAGTTTGAGATTGAACTTATTCCTGGTACCAACCCAATCTCAAAAGCACCCTATCGTATGGCTCCAGCTGAATTGAAAGAGCTTCAGAAACAATTACGAGAGTTATTAGACAAGGGATTCATCCACCCTAGTTATTCCCCATGGGGAGCTCCAGTGTTGTTCGTGAAAAAAAAAGATGGATCTATGAGGATGTGCATAGACTACCGAGCCTTAAATCAAGTGACGATCAAGAACAGATATCCTCTGCCAAGGATAGAGGATTTATTTGATCAATTGAGGGGAGCCACAGTTTTCTCCAAGATTGACTTGCGGTCAGGTTATCATCATGTAAGAGTTAAAGAGGATGATATACCGAAAATAGCCTTCCGAATGAGGTATGGACACTATGAGTTCGTGGTCATGACCTTCGGAGTGAAAAATGCACCCGCTATGTTTATGAACTTGATGAATCGGATGTTTAAGGAGTACCATGACAACTTTGTGGTCGTTTTCATTGATGACATCCTTATATACTCGAGAACCTAGGAAGAACATGTAGAACACTTGAAGATAGTCTTGCAGACCCTTCAGCAAAGACAATTATATGCAAAGTTCTCCAAGTGTGAGTTTTGGCTTGATCGAATATCGTTTCTGGGTCATGTTATTTCAAAAGAAGGAGTTATGATAGACCCGACAAAGATAGAAGCAGTCAGTAATTGGAGTCAACTAAAGAATGCCAGTGAAGTCAGAAGTTTCCTTGGATTAGCAAGGTACTATCGAATGTTTGTGGACAACTTCTCAAGGATAGCTTCACCGTTGACGGTTCTTACCAAAAAGAATAAGAAGTTCGAATGGACCGAAGATTGTGAAAAGAGTTTCCTTGAATTAAAGAGGAGACTCACAAGTGCTCCAGTGCTTACCCTTCCAGAAAGTAATGAGGGAGTGGACCTGTATAGTGATGCATCCAAGATGGGACTCAGAGCAGTACTTATGCAGAAGGGTAAAGTCATTGCTTATGCATCTAGAAAACTCAAGGACTACGAAAAGAATTACCCCACTCATGACCTTGAGTTGGCAGCAGTGGTCTTTGCTCTGAAAGTTTGGAGACATTACTTATATGGAGTCCAATGCAAGATTTACACAGATCACCAGAGTCTGAAGTATTTCTTCACTCAGAAGGATTTGAATATGCGACAGCGCAGATGGCTTGAGCTAGTAAAGGACTATGACTGTGAAATCCACTACCATCCTGGAAAGGCAAACAAAGTAGCAGACGCGCTGAGTAGAAAATCATGCGCCACCTTGATGTCCCTAGCAACACTATCCCAACCACTGGAGAAAGAGATAATGAATTTCGAAGTTAAAATCATTTTTGGATATCTCTCCGCCTTGACCATAGTACCTACACTGTTTGAGGATATATTAGCGAGACAGGACAAAGATCCTAGCATCCAAAGGATCAAGCAAGAGATCCAAGAAGGGAAGGATGAAGGATTCCGTGTCTCTGATAGTGGGGTATTATATTTGGGTGAACGCCTATGTATCCCCAACGACCCAGACTTAAGAAAGAAGATCCTAGAAGAAGCTCATGGGACCCCATATTCGATGCATCCTGGATCCACCAAAATGTATCGAGATATGAAAGGGAAATTTTGGTGGCTTGGTATGAAGAGGGATGTGGCTAAGTATGTTAGCACTTGCCTGACATGTCAGAGAGTGAAAGCCGAACACCAGAGACCAGGAGGAGTTCTACGGCCTATCCAGATTTTAGAATGGAAGTGGGAGGAACTAGCCATGGATTTCATAGTAGGATTGCCCAAAACAACCAATGGCTACGATTCTATTTGGGTAGTTGTCGATAGATTGACAAAGTCTACTCACTTCATGCCTATCAGAATATTATACTCCATGGAGCAGTTAGCCCAGTTATACGTCAAGGAAGTGATTAGACTGCATGGAGTACCTAAGACCATTATCTCAGATAGAGACAGTCGCTTCACTTCACACTTCTGGGACTGTGTTCAGAAAGCCCTCGACACTAAGTTACGATTCAGCACTGCATTTCATCCTCAGACAGATGGGCAAACAGAAAGAGTGAATCAAATTTTGGAGGACATGCTCAGAGCTTGTGCCTTGGATTTTAAAGGAAGCTGGTGCAAATTTTTGTGTGTTGACAGAGTTTGCCTATAATAATAGTTATCAAACCACAATTGGAATGACACCTTATGAAGCCTCGTATGAAAGGAGATGCAGATCGCCTATCTGTTGGTATGAGGGTGGCGAGAAGAAAGAAATGGGACTCAAGACTGATTTTATAGATGACACCACCAAAGCTATAAAGAACATACGCCAAAGGATAGAGACAACCCAAAGTCCACAGAAGAGTTACGCCGATGTCCGACGCAGACCCCTAGTGTTCCAAGTCGGAGATTCAGTGTTCATTAAGGTAGCTCCTATGAAAGGGGTAATGAGATTTGGGAAGAAAGGCAAGTTAAGTCCCAGATATGTAGGCCCCTACCAGATCACCAAGAGAGTTGGTAAGATAGCTTATGAGCTAGAGCTATCACAGGAAATGTCAACTATCCACAATGTATTTCATGTTTCAATGCTTAAGAAGCACGTCCCAGACACCAACCAAGTGATTGAGCCACAGATGGTACAGATTTAGATAGATCTAAGTTATGAAAGTCGACCTATTCCGATAATAGATCGAGCAGTCAGGAAACTAAGAAATAAAGAAATACCGTTAGTAAAAGTGTTATGGCAAAGTCAAAGGGTTAAAGAAGCAACCTGGGAATGTGAGGATAAAATGAAGCAAAAGTACCCCGAGCTGTTCTAAGTTTCGAGGACCAAACTTTTATAAGGTATAAGGGATTGTAACAACCCAAATTTTAGTTCCTATATTTTTATTAGAGGAAAATAGAAATATGAATATGAATAGAAATAATAAAATAGGAATAGAATAATAATAATAATAAAAAGAATAGAAATAATTAAGAATAGGAATTAAAAAAAAAGTTCGAATAAATGGTTCGTTAGCCGAGGTTCGAACCATGAATCGTTGGTTTGGGGGAATAGGCTTCCCACCACTAAGTCATAAGATTACCAATAAGTAGGATATAACAAAATATATCTATAGGCGAAAAAAAAGAAGAGATTGATTAATTTGACTAATTATTTAAAGGGGTAATTAAATGAAGAAAATCCTAATATATATATATATATATATATATATATATATATAGATTTATTTTTTTATTATATAATCTCTCTCCCTCCTCTCCCTTAACCCCATGCCAAAGCTGCCACCTCTCATCTCTCTCTCTCATCTACTTTCCAGTCGTCGCCTCTCATCTCTCCCTCTCTAGTTTTTTCCAGCCATCTCTCTCTATCTCTCTCTCTCATTTTTATCCAAATGTCGATCCTCTCTCCACCGAGGAAAACAAAAGAGAAAAAAAGAGCCTCTATAACTTCTCCACCGTGGATTAATTCAAGAGGGATCTTCTCAAGGCCTTAGTAGAGGCTCGCGCTAAAGCAAAGGAACACGTAGGAGGTTTTCTCTTTATGAAATCTAGCAGTATAAATTGGTGAAAAGCGTAGGAGGTAAGTATTGCTCTCCTGCAGTATAAGTAGTTATCGTATATCATTGATATATTTTTATGTGCATGTTATTTCCAGTTATGCATAGTGTTTTTAGTTACGTGATTTTACTGTTATGTTATTGGTAATTCAACATCATGTTTAGATTCATGATAAGAAAATGATTTATGATCATGTATGTTGTAGATGAGTTGTAGCTTACAATTATATGCATGATATAGAGTAAGATGTAAAAATATTTCCTTTATAAAGAAAATTTAAAGATGCTCTCCATTCGAATTGGGGATTAAGAGCACAACGATCTTCAGTATGCTCCCCATTTCAGTTTTGGGGGTCAAGAGCATAATGTTCTTTATGGTGCTCCCCATTTGTGATTTAGGGGATTAAGAGTATTTACTTCAGTATGTATAAGAATATAAGTATAAAGGAAGTATTTTACTTTTTGACAGGGCATGTACCAGGCATCAGTTTCGCCCATGGGCCGAGGCCCTCAGTTTCAGTTACCCTAGTAGGTTCGGTGGTTGGCCACCCCGGCCTATTAGGAATGTGCGCATTGGTACTATGCCGGGCCCATATCCAGGATGATTATTATTTTGAAGTATCAGTATAAGTATAAGTAAAAATTTTCAAAGTTAATCATTCTAGATCAGATACACTGTTTACAAGTTTTAAAATACTTAAGAGCATGGGTTATACAAGTGACATGTAATCAGAGTTATGATTTCCAGTTATGTTTGCATGTGTATCAATGTATCAAGGGTAAGAGAACTAGTTGCATGATTTCATACGTTGCATATTTTTGTGAGCATAGAAAGTACTTACTAAGCGTTATTGCTTATAGTTTGCATTTCCTTATACTGCAGATAAAGGTAAAGAAAAGCTTCAGTAAGGTGGCATGGCGGATGAAGTGTTGGGTGTGTGTGGCGACGGAACAGTGGAAGTAAAAGATCCTAAGTGCATATGTCTAAACTAGATTTTAAGTTTCTAATTATTTTTTTATATTGTTTAAGTGATGTCAAGGTCCTTATGATCATTTTAGTTGTTAGCATATTGCGTTAGTATATTGCATGATTTGAGGAATGAAAGTAACATGGTGTGATGATTAAAGTATAGCGTCAGAGTAAGAGTAGAAAGTACAAAATCTGTAATGATCTCTCCCTTAGGGGAGGGGTGGTACAGTTGGTATCAGAGGAAGATAAGTAAGAATTAAAGAATAAGATATTAAAGTAGTGACATCTCCCCTAGTAGAGAGTGGAAAGACTAGGGGGGTGTTACATCAATAAATTTGAAAACACCTGTTTAAAAACTACTAAAAAAAGTGAATTTTAAACCTACTAATCAATTATCCAAAATGACAAAAAAGACATCATGTCATATAAAAGTAAATGTCAAATAGTTAATAAGGAGGTGCTGAAAGATCTAAGTAGAGTGTCAAGAAATATTTGGATCATATTCTCTTTCTTGCATGGGAGTCAACTCAGGTTGTTGTTGTAATTCACCAGGTTGGTATCGCATGAAGAGTTGCTGCAATATTTCTTGTGTTTTGACTTCTCGTTGGGCTTGTGCTTCTTGCATCATTTTCATTTCCTATTTCAATTGAGATATCTCTGCCTCTTGTGCAACAATTGTCTCTTGCATAGCATCCATTTTTACTTGTACACTTGCTGATGTAGAGGAAGTAGATGTCGAAGTCGTGTATACTTTTGATGGTGGTTTGGGTCTCAATCCTAATCCACGAATATAACCAGATTTATGGCCAAGTACATCTTGGTGGCATTCAAATGCTAGATTCTTGAAATCATCGGAGGTGGGCAAAGAAGTATCATCCTCTGTTGTTCTTGCCAAAAGTGAAGCTTTTTTGTCATTATAGAGAGTGAACATTTCCTCCTATTAAACAAATGTGCATCAATATCAACAATATATTGTGCCAAAAATAATGTACAAAAATGAAAAAAAATACTTAAATTATGACTTACATATTGCTTTTGTGCAAGTTCACTAGTCCACCCATCTTTTTCTGTATAATAATATCGACGCCATGCCTCAATTGCATCATATCCCTTGCAATTAAAAAAAAGAATAAACATCATGTCATTAGTAAAAAAAAATAGAAAGACCTATTCATATATAATCATACATGCAACTATAAAATTAATTTTAATTTAACGTACATCCTCTATATGTTGAACCACAGGTCTAGAGCCACCATGATGATTAAACAAAAGCTTTGCTCGATTTAATTTAATTTTTGTAGAGATTATCTTCAAAAAAATGCAACCAATAATTAGTAGCTATCATATGATAACATTAACTGTAAAATACCATAGAAAAAAAATAATAATAAAAATAAAAATTGGGTAATTAAGAGAATACCCTATGGAATTTTCCAAGAATTTTTATGAATTTTTCTGGACTCGAATGGAGATTTCTAAGACCCTCTTTTAACAAGAAGGGGTTAAAGGGCTTAACGGGTCAGAAAATTTGATCCGTTTATCTGCCAAACCCGATCCGTTACCATTAAGTCGAGCGCCGCACCGCTTTTTAATCCCAGCTAACCTTTATTTCTGGATTTACAACTTTCTCCAAAATCTCGGCTTCTTCTCCGTAACCTCTCCAACTCCTCGCCACGGATTACATCACGCGACTTCTCCTCTCCGGAGCTCACGACCTGGATCGCTGGTCTTTGTGGTGGACGGCGGCAAGCAACATCCCCTCGACGGCGCTCGCGGACAGACTAGAGCAACAAAGGGGTAGGGGGATCGCGATTTGGGGGCTTGGGTCAGTGGCGACAGCACGGTGCTTGGATAGGGAAAGAGGCGACTTGCTGCCGGAGCCAAGGGATTCCAGCGGGAGCTTGAATCGGCGACGTCCGACTGTGTGCTGCCGATCTAGGGTCTCTGCCGGAACAGATGGTGGTCTAGCAGCGGCTGGACGGCGATAGCAAGCAGATTGGTGTGTGGCGATTGTCGGTGGTTGCGGGGAGCTAGATGGTCGTAGCCGGGGGTTGACTTCGCCGGTGAACAGGGGCTCGCTGCCGGAGCTAGGTGAGTAGTTGATGTTTCTTCAATCTTGGATGAAATCTACACTTGCTGTGGTGGTCACTCGGTATTGGATTTGTGATTAGGGCAGGAGGTTGATTGGTGAACGGGCTACTAGGTTTTGGGGACCTTGCTGCCGGTGGAGGTTCCAACGATTGGTAAGTTCAATTTGTTCTATCTCATATTAGAAATTTCTAAATTTTGGGTGTTAGGATGATCTGCCTTGGTTGTGTCCGATTAGGTTGAGTTTGGGTAGTGGTTTCGAGCGGATGAACAGGGGAGATAAGACGGAGTCTGTCGGTTCTGTGGATGGCGCTACCGGTGGTGGCAAGGTTGAGATAGGTGAACCAGCTAAAGGATACCCTATAGCCTAATCATTAGATTTCTGTTGCAGGTGTTAGAATTTGGAGGTTGTCTTCAGTTCATCTGGATTGAGGCAATGGTGGTATGATTGGGTTGTGATATGATTTAGTTGTAGCTAATATGATTTTTGGTTGAATGGATTGTTCTTGATCATCACCAGGTTTAGGGGATTCCGGCGGGATGAGTTCAATCATCCTAGATTCAGAAATTTCAATATGGGATCCAGAGGATTTAGTAATTGAGGATAAGCAAGGTGAGTTGGATCTAGATGATTTATGAATGCATATCATTATTATTGTTGTGGTTTAGTTTGAATTAATGATATGTTTGAGTTGATAGAAGAGTATTTTATTGGCTGGAAATGTTGTATAGGATTAACAGGAATGTTGATGAGATTAATTGGATTCATTGGAAGGAATCATGAAGTTGTGGTTGATTGCAACGATTGAAGGTAAACTTTGAATTGTATGTTATACATTGGATGTGTGATTAGAGTAACTAATTCTTGAAAGAGAATGCACAATTGTGTTGCTAGAATCATTGATCGGTGTGTAAATCATGATTAGATTTTGGTTAAAGTGGAGGATTGATTAGGTTAATTGGATAACTAGATCCAACTAGTAGATTGGAATACGAAATCGATGTAAGATTCGATTTGATCATTCGTTGTATGCTTGCACTTAACCTTAAGGTTTGATATGTGCAGGACGTGGATACGAGGCAGGTCCATGGACGTGAAGATATTATTTCACAGAGCTATTTAGCAGGTAGGTAATTTTCTACTGGTCGGATAGATATAATGATTTCCAGATTTAGACATAGATATGAAGATGTTAGGTGTTCATATTACCTTGATCATGCTCTGTTTATCGTATGCTTGAACTTACCATTGATATATATGTGTGCTCGATTATTGATAACACATATTCCCTAGCATGATCTAGAAGTTACAGATGTGATGTAAGTAGGTCTAACTGTTTAGTAGGGTGTAGATGTTAGAGTACGGAGGATAACCTAAATTGTAAATTTGGCAAAAAGGTCCTCTGTGGATAAGTATGGCCCTAGATGTAGGACTTATTCCATACCTGTATGTTGCACATTTATTCACCAACCACGGGTTGTGTGAATAGTCATGTGAGTGTGTCGCTACGGACCGATGGTCCTAGCTTGTCATGATCAGATGAGTGACTCTCTACAAGGTAGAGAGTGTATTGGTCAATTGGGTGTGACTCTTTGTTGAACAGAGAGTCTAGGGTAGATGTTCTGTATGTGAGACCGTACCCTCATGTCATTGCATGCATACTGATGACATCGTCTCCCCTTGGGGTTGAGAGAGAGTCGTCAGTCATCCTGCCTCCCAGGTTACTTCCAGAGGAGTAACTGGTGTGAGGGCATAGCATTTGTTGTGCCGCACTCTACCATTATAGACGATGGTTGTTGGAGTTGCATGCAGTTGTCCTGGGTGCGTGACACTCGACCGCTCATTGGCAGTGTCAGTCGGAGTGGCCAACAGCAGTGACCCCCGTTGCGTAGCGAGCTCTTTACGCTCACATGCTACTTGATCATACTGCCCACTCGGCCACTCTATAGTAGTGGTTGGTGTGAGTTGGGACAGTTGTCATGTCGTGCCACCTAGGCCACACTGGGGTCGTGGTAGCAAGTAGGGGTGAGCAGGCATGACCATGCATGCTGCATTGTCGTATCATACGGTGTTTTGCATATGATTATATATATATACATACCTGTTTGTATATATATATATATATATGGATGATGGTGATTAGTATACATACAGATACAGTCTATATGTATACTCACTTTGATGATGCATTTGTATGTACTATGCTTGTTGCATGTGTTTGTACATATTCATACATGATACTGCATTTCCTGTATGGTAGTAGGCTGGTACTTGTATACCTGTTGGTTACTCATGGTGATACCCTTGGATCATATTCAAGATATTGTGTGATTTAGTACTATTCTTTTATACCCTATGATGTGGTTATATGCCCAGGTTGGATCAGGATAGAGTAGCTGACGGTCAGGTATGTCAGCATTGTTGTTGTTCAGTTTATTTAGTGTATGCATGCATATATACCTTTTATGCTGATGTATGCCCGTTGTTCGAGTAGATTTAGACTGTTGAATGACATGTAATATTGATATATATATTTACATGTTTTTCTCTGATTCCCTGTTGAGTTTTACTCACCACCTCCGACCCTGGGTTTTTCTGTTGCCCAGGTAATAGGTAGACGCCTTTGTGATGACTTGGAGTTGCGCCGACCGATCCATCCCATCTCCGTTTTCCGAGTCTCCCGAGGAGTTTGTTTTTAGTTATGTCTTGGACTTTGATATGTATGGACTTGTTGTTGTTATGGATTTTGTCGGGATGTCGTGGACTCTATTTGTGTAGTTGTTTTATTTACGGTTTTATGATTGTGGATTTGTCAGGTGGTGTACACATGTATGTTTTTGGTATGTATGTTGTGGGTGTGTGCTCTTTATTTCCGCTGCTGTGATTATGATATATTATGTTGTTGTTGTGGGCCTACGAGCCTTGTATTAACCCGTAATGTTGCCACGTACAGGGGAGATGCCGTTCGTTTGATTTTCGGCTCGGCATGCTCTCGGAGTGTGACAACTTTAGTGGTATCAGAGCCCAAGGTTCTGCGATGCCATACAATGTTATTTTTGTGTCGAGTCTTGGATTCTCGGGAGTCGATTTATTCAGTTTTGGGTTTTTGAGATGAGATGGACAGCGACCTAAGCTCTAAGCTGCATGAGGTAAGAATTCCTGATAACTTATGGTTTAGTAGATATTTTTCTAAACTTGATCAGTAGGTGTATACAATAGAGTTATGACACCTGTGTAGACTTGTAGTAGGGGTCGTCCATCGAGGCGACCAACCTTAGTGACCTTTAGGGTTTATACTCTCGGTTATGTTGGCTATGCATTTAGATGCTTATACCAGGGAGTAACCTGTAGTGTGTTGGTTATTATTCGTAACCGTGGTATGAGTTGACCACAGAAATGACCTGTTGAGTCTGTGAGTCTTGAACCTGTGTCGAGAAGGTAATTTACCTTTGAGAGACGACTGATACCGAGTCGGAAAACAGGGGCCAAGTCGTCACATTTATTATGGAGATCAGAGACTAAAGTCTTAGAGATTTCCACTAACTGTGCTAGTCAGATCATTACCTGTGGGTAATGAACATACTTGTAGACTATTGTTGATGCAGATAGCGGAAGGCTAGGTTACGGTGTTTCATAGAGATTTTTATCCCTAAGTTGTTCATAATGAGATGTATAACTTTGAGAGTACTTTTGAGTACTTAACTCAAGTTATACCGAGAAAGTAGAGTTATTTGCATACCATTATTGGGGTCAAGCCAGTATTTGGTGATAAATGTAGAAAACAATCTTCGGAAAATAATATATCACTTGATCATGGTTTAGTGATATTGGAAGAGTGTATTTCCCCGTGTCACTATTAGTGACACATTGTAAGGAATTCTTGAGCTTCAAGAAAGGGTGATCAGTTAGTAATGGTGTATTGTGCAGAGTTGTGAGACTTGCAGAGGTTACGACCACCTAATAGCTCAAGAAGATGAATGCATAGTTTAAGCCACCTACGATTGTTGGCTTACTGTTGGATTAAGATGACGGGATCTTCTACCAGATCTTACCGAAAGACATTGGATTGAGACAGGAGTTTAAAAATGACTCCGTACAAGAGTTTAAGAGTTGGAGACCGGTAAACATATATTGTAGGTCAACTTATTAGAGTCAGAAGTCTCCGACGGTTGGATAAAGGAGTAAGATCGGAGTCATAGGCGTCGAGCTACTCTCCGATTATAGAAGACCGATCGCAGATCATTAGAAGGTTCTTGTGGATATCAGCAAAATCAAAACAAAGACTCCGAAGGGATTGTGTGCGTGCAGTGCAGATCACGAGGACACGTGAAGCCAGATTATCTGTTGGAGCAGTTCAGCTGTTGCTATTGTTGAGCAACTAGTACATTGGAGGAGGTGTACTTTGAAGACTTAGTTGAAGACTACCAATGGTGTTCCGAGAGGATGATGTATCATCTCGACAGCAGAGATCAGCACAGAAGATTGGGTTATTTTGCCAGCAGCGACCTACTACCTCAGGCGTGGTGGGAGTTCCTTGACACTCCCCTTCAGCACAGATCAGCACAGAAGCAGCATCAACAAAAGACATCGTGGAAGACTCATGCAGATAACAGTTACCCCCAGATATGATTTGATTAGTACAGAGGAGAGAGTATACGACGGTGGTCGTATCTATTTTGTATTCTACAGTTGTAGCTCGTATATTTAAGTGATAAGATCAGATGATCTAGGATCATTCGACGCAGAAATGCGACTGTTTTGTCGCGGACAGTTGGATCTGATCTTATTCTCCTCGGAGAAAGGCCGAGACCTGCGTGGAGCCTTTGGGATCAGATCGACAGATATTTCATCGTTCAGGGTATGACTCTAGTTTACCCTCAATGTTAATATATTGAGAGATACTTGTAGTTTACGGGTATCTTTGTCTAGAACATTCTTAGTTGGATTAGAAAGGTCCTATACATCGAACTAATGGGTCGGTGGTATCTCTACCATCTGGTGAGATGTGGATCAATAATTAAGAAGTCGAGGGATGTCCTTAGACATTGATAGACATACTTTTACTGTAGACATATCCTTACGGATGGTTAAATTGTTGGAAGTATGGTATGATATGTCTCTCGGATGTGCGTATAATCTGAGAGTGTTCGAATGTAGTTTCGGATGAACTCCTAGGCTTGCCCTTGCATAGGCAAGTGGAGTAGGCGATCGAAATGATTGCGAAAATAGTCCGGTATCGAAGATCACATAACAAGTGATATTTTTGTTGGTATCAGTGTTGTTAAACACTATAAAAGAATTGGAATAACGTGAGTTGCGATTATAGGAGATGTTGGAGGGGATATTTATCTATCCCAATATTTCTCTTTGAGAAGATCCGGAACTCTTTGTTGAAAGAGAGATGGACCTTTGAAGGTATGCATCGATTATCGAAGATGGAATACAGTAGTTGTCATGATAAATATCCTTGTTG
This sequence comes from Wurfbainia villosa, assembly GCA_025175895.1. Taxonomy (NCBI): domain Eukaryota; kingdom Viridiplantae; phylum Streptophyta; class Magnoliopsida; order Zingiberales; family Zingiberaceae; genus Wurfbainia; species Wurfbainia villosa. Next base: position 72,560,025 of record CM046000.1, on the reverse strand, counting down.
TGGATAGATGATCTATTTAGATCAGCCAAAGACACTTGTGTATACTCTAAGGTTGGTTTATGACTGGAGTACTGATATTGTAGTGACATGATGTCATATGATTATCATTGTCGATGTGATGATTAATATATATCATCAGCTTAGAGTAAAGGGGATGCAGGTGTGTAGATATGCCAATTTCATACTTGGTATGAATTGTATGAGTTTTGATTAAGTTGTTAGACTAATTAACGATTTAGTTGCCACTGGATTTGAGAATCGTGTATCCTGAACACGATTAGATCCTTTTGTAGTTGTTGGAGTTGCGTAACCTAGCCACTGTTGATTGTGGTAGTTGGAGTTGCGCACTCGACCACCGTAGATGGTGGTTTGCCTTGCATGGTTTAGTTAGTATAATATATGTGGATAGGATGTTTTAGCATTACTATACCACGGACTTGTTTGACAAAGGTGATGATGAAAATCATTTAGTCGGAAGCTGGTGAAACCAGTTTACAAGACCTAGACAGCGGTTAACTTTTACACGAGTATTAGTTAATCCTTCCGGTGTGGATAAAAAGGATGTACGCAAATACATCGTTTCAGGGATCGGAATGATTCCGATGCAGTTGTATGAGACATATCTTATGCTCACGATGGTTAAGAAACTACGAGATAGGCTGTCATATACATGACGTGGCTTTGGTAGTTATTATCTAGATTTATGGATGTATGGAGCAGAAGTGCTTATTGAATTTAACAAGCTACTGGGTAGCTACAATGGAGTTGCTGGAGCGCGAACAGTTGCAACAATTGCAACAAGGGAGATTGATTGCTATAGTCTTCCATGCACTTACAGTGTGTGTGGAGTGTATCTTGGATGATTGATGGATTTCTCTTTTGAGAAAATAACTCCCCGTCTCTGATAAGGATAGTGGGTTGTGGAGTTACAGTGTTTAAGAAAGAGTTGCTACAGGTGGCATATCATTTGAGATTTGCTCTACATCCTGGTGGTACTCGGATGTACCGAGATATGAGACGTTTATACTGGTAGGAACGGTATGAAGAGAAATACCACAGATGTTGTTGCTGGATATTTACTATATCAACAGGTGATGGTTGAACATCAGAAATCTAATGGATTGCTCTCAGAAAATTCCGATTTCAGAATGGAAGTGGGAGTGTATCACTATGCATTTCGTTACGGGATTGTCTAGAACCCGTAAAGGATATGATGTAATTTGGGTGATCGTGGATTGACAAGCCGAAACAGCTCACTTTTTGCCTGTGCATGGAATGAACTTGTTGGATCGTCTGGCAGAGTTGTACTGCCGAGAAATTATCAGATTATATGGGGTATTTTTGAGTACCATATCTGATAGAGATCTGCGATTTACCTCGCGATTTTAGCAGAGCATGCAGTAGGTCATGGGCATAGGGCTTCGAATTAGTACAAAGTTTCATCCGCAGACAGATGGACAGTCTGAGCGTAACATTCAGACTCTGGGAGATCTATTAAGATATTGTGTCATGAATCATGGAGGTAGTTGGGAGAATCACATTCCTTCAGTGGAATTTGACTATAAGAACTGTTATCACTCATCCATTCAGATGACTTCTTCTGAGGCCCTATACGTTAGACCCTGTAGATCCCCCGTGTTGTGGGAGGAAGTCGGGGAACGATAGCTGTTGGAGGCCACAGAGTATCCAACATGATGTGGAGTTAGTGCATATTGTCGGAATTTTCCAGGAATCCAACAGAGTATCCAAAATTGGGTAATTAAGAGAATACCCTATGGAATTTTCCAAGAATTTTTAGGAATTTTTCTGGACTTGAATGGAGATTTCTAAGACCCTCTTTTAACAAGAAGGGGTTAAAGGGCTTAACGGGTCAGAAAATTTGATCCGTTTATCTACCAAACCCGATCCGTTACCATTAAGTCGAGCGTTTCTCATAGCCGTTTTCTTTTAATCCCAACCGCGACCTTTATTTCTCGCGACGACAACTTTTCTCCCCGAAATCTCAGCGCTCCTCTTCTCCATGCAACCTCTCCAACTCCTGCCGCCGGACTTCGCCGACTTCTCCGCGCGACCTCTCCGAATCCTGCCGATCGGACTTCATTGGCTCCTTTGCGGGAGTGGACGGCGGCAAGCGACATCCCCTCGACGGCACTCGCGGACAGACTAGAGCAACAAAGGGGTGGGGGGATCATGATTTGGGGGCTTGGGTCGGTGGCGACAACATGGTGCTTGGATATGGAAAGAGGTGACTTGCTGCCGGAGCCGAGGGATTCCAGCGGGAGCTTGAATCGGCGACGTCCGACTGTGTGATGCCGATCTAGGGTCTCTGCCGGAACAGATGGTGGTCTAGCAGCGGCTGGACGGCGATAGCAAGCAGAGCCGCTGGTGTGGGCGAATTCACTGCCGGTGGTTGCAGGAGCTAGGGCTGTGCTTCGGGGGGGTTGACTTCGCCGGTGAATAGGGGCTCGCTGCCGGAGCTAGGTGAGTAGTTGATGTTTCTTCAATCTTGGATGAAATCTACACTTGCTATGGTGGTCACTCGGTATTGGATTTGTGATTTGGGAAGAAGGTTGATTGGTGAACGGGCTGCTAGGTTTTGGGGACCTTGCTGCCGATGGAGGTTCCAACGATTGGTAAGTTCAATTTGTTCTATCTCATATTAGAAATTTCTAAATTTTGGGTGTTAGGATGATCTGCCTTGGTTGTGTCCGATTAGGTTGAGTTTGGGCAGTGGTTTCGAGCGGATGAACAGGGGAGACGAGACGGAGTCTGCCGGTGGTGGCAAGGTTGAGATAGGTGAACCAGCTAAAGGATACCCTATAGCCTAATCATTAGATTTCTGTTGCAGGTGTTAGAATTTGGAGGTTGTCTTCAGTTCATCTGGATTGAGGCAATGGTGGTATGATTGGGTTGTGATATGATTTAGTTGTAGCTAATATGATTTTTTGTTGAATGGATTGTTCTTGATCATTACCAGGTTTAGGGGATTCCGACGGGATGAGTTCAATCATCCTAGATTCAGAAATTTCAATATGGGATCCAGAGGGATTAGTAATTGAGGATAAGCAAGGTGAGTTGGATCTAGATGATTTATGAATGCATATCATTATTATTGTTGTGGTTTAGTTTGAATTAATGATATGTTTGAGTTGATAGAAGAGTATTTTATTGGCTGGAAATGTTGTATAGGATTAACAAGAATGTTGATGAGATTAATTGGATTCATTGGAAGGAATCATGAAGTTGTGGTTGATTGCAACGATTGAAGGTAAACTTTGAATTGTATGTTATACATTGGATGTGTGATTAAAGTAACTAATTCTTGAAAGAGAATGCACAATTGTGTTGCTAGAATCATTGATCGGTGTGTAAATCATGATTAGATTTTGGTTAAAGTGGAGGATTGATTAGGTTAATTGGATAACTAGATCCATCTAGTAGATTGGAATACGAAATCGATGTAAGATTCGATTTGATCATTCGTTGTATGCTTGCACTTAACCTTAATGTTTGATATGTGCAGGACGTGGATACGAGGCAGGTCCATGGACGTGAAGATATTATTTCACGGAGCTATTTAGCAGGTAGGTAATTTTCTACCGGTCGGGTAGATATAATGATTTCCAGATATAGACATAGATATGAACATGTTAGGTGTTCATATTACCTTGATCATGCTCTGTTTATCGTATGCTTGAACTTACTGTTGATATATATGTGTGCTCGATTATTGATAACACATATTCCCTAGCATGATCTAGAAGTTACAGATGTGATGTAAGTAGGTCTAACTGTTTAGTAGGGTGTAGATGTTAGAGTACGGAGGATGACCTAAATTGTAAATTTGGCAAAAAGGTCCTCTGTGGATAAGTATGGCCCTAGATGTAGGACTTATTCCATACCTGTATGTTGCACATTTATTCACCAACCATGGGTTGTGTGAATAGTCATGTGAGTCGTGGACAGTGTGTCGCTACGGACCGATGGTCCTAGCTTGTCATGATCAGATGAGTGACTCTCTACAAGGTAGAGAGTGTATTGGTCAATTGGGTGTGACTCTTTGTTGAACAGAGAGTCTAGGGTAGATGTTCTGTATGTGAGACCGTACCCTCATGTCATTGCATGCATACTGACGACATCGTCTCCCCTTGGGGTTGAGAGAGAGTCGTCAGTCATCTTGCCTCCTAGGTTACTTCCAGAGGAGTAACTGGTGTGAGGGCATAGCATTTGTTGTGCCGCACTCTACTGTTGGTGCAATCGGCCCAGGTCACGATTGACCAGGACTCGAGTTTGACTCGAGTGATGTTTTGATGTTTGACAAAGTATGTTTGACAAAGGGATTTGAACAAAGTGTTTTGGCATTGATGTTTGACATTAATGTCGGTTAATATGTTGGGGAGATTGTTTACACAATCGACCTAGGTTATAATTGACTTGATGGTTGACCAGGGTTGACCATGTGATTAAGGGAAAGTCCAAGCATGGGTCTTGGCAAGGTAAAGTCCAAGTCATGGGTACTTGGCATGGAAAGTCCAAGTGGGACACTTGGCAATTGGGAAAGTCCAAGTCTTGAGCACTTGGCATGAGAAGTCCAAGCATGGGTCTTGGCAAATGGAAAGTCCAAGCTTGAGTCTTGGCATGGAAAGTCCAACATGAGTTGGCAAGGGAAAGTCCAAGCATGGGTCTTGGCAATTGAGAAGTCCAACATGTGTTGGCAAGGGAAAGTCCAAGCTTGAGTCTTGGCACTCAAGTCCAAGGGTTTGATATTGGCGTAAAAGTCCAAGCGAGTCTTGGTAAGTCCAATGTGCCTTCAAGGTGTAGACACCGTTAGCATGACATAGCCGATGGAAGCACCTGAAGGCTAGCGCGATGGATGAACAAGTCATGGATGACTTGGAGGGATCCGAGAGGCGTGAGGCTGATGGAGGTGGCTAGAAGGCTTAGGTCTAGGCTCAGGGTGGTCTAGCAAGTATGGGGGCACCATACTTGGGTTAAAACCTCATGTTTGAGGTTGGCAATGATCGGGCATTATGGCGGTGACCGCTGTGAGTCGACTTGAGTTCGACCGCCGTGATTAGAGCCGGGATGCTCGGCGATCGCCACCGGAGCGATTGGTGATGGCGATCGGCGATCGCATGGATGGCGCGATCGCTTGCCAGTGCCGCGAGCACGAACGGTCCGTAGCCGATCGGGCCGATCGACGGGCGCTGGCGATCGATCGCCAATGTTGGCGATCGGCGATCGCTAAGAGATCCGTTGGAGTTTTTCCAGCATAGATCGACCCGTTGTCTCATGACATGGCATCGGCATCGGCCGAATCGACTTATGGCGTGATCGATGGGCGGAAACCCAGGTCGCGCGCAAGGATAAAAGGAGCTCGACGGGAAGGTTTTTGGCATCGGTTCTTGAGGGCTTTTGGAGCGATTTGTTGGTGCAAATCAGGTCTCAAGTGCAAGCAACCAAGCATTCAAGCAATCAAAAGCAAAGTGTTGTAAAGTTTTCTTTACTTGCATTATATTTCATTGTTGTAATTGCTTGTATCTATTTCTTATTGTTGTAAGAATAGTTTGTAAGAGGTTTCTCCACCTCCGACTTGTGTCGAGAAGGAGTATTTGTGGTTAGTGATTGCATTGGCATCGCTAGAGCTCTTTAGAGCTCAATCCGTGGAGTAGGAACCGTTACGGTTCCGAACCACGTTATATCGCGTGTGTTGTGTTTGTGTTATTGTGTTTGTATTTCATTATTGTTATTATTTCTATTCCGCTGCGTACTAACACGAATTGTAGACACGAACGCTATCGATTTCCATCTTCGTACCGGGTCAACGCTATTCACCCCCCCTCTAGCGGCCTCAAATCTCCAACATCTACCATTATTGACGATGGTTGTTGGAGTTGCATGCAGTTGTCCTGGGTGCATGGCACTCGACCGCTCATTGGCAGTGTCAGTCGGAGTGACCAGCAGTAGGAACCCCCGTTGCATAGCGAGCTCTTTACGCTCACATGCTACTTGATCATACTGCCTACTCGGCCACTCTATAGTAGTGGTTGGTGTGAGTTGGGACAGTTGTCATGTCGTGCCACCTAGGCCACACTGGGGTCGTGGTAGCGAGTAGGGGTGAGCAGGCATGACCATGCATGCTGCATTGCCGTATCATACGATGTTTTGCATATGATTATATATATATACATACCTGCTTGTATATATATATATATATATGGATGATGGTGATTAGTATACATACAGATACAGTCTATATGTATACTCATTTTGATGATGCATTTGTATGTACTATGCTTGTTGCATGTGTTTGTACATATTCATACATGATACTGCATTTCCTGTATGGTAGTAGGCTGGTACTTGTATACCTGTTGGTTATTCACGGTGATACCCTTGGATCATATTCAGGATATTGTGTGATTTAGTACTATTCTTTTATACCCTATGATGTGGTTATATGCCCAGGTTGGATCAGGATAGAGTTGCTGACGGTCAGGTATGTCAGCATTGTTGTTGTTTAGTTTATTTAGTGTATGCATGCATATATACCTTTTATGCTGATGTATACCCGTTGTTCGAGTAGATTTAGACTGTTGAATGACATGTAATATTGATATATATATTTACATGTTTTTCTCTAATTACCTGTTGAGTTTTACTCACCACCTCCGACCCTGGGTTTTTCTGTCACCCAGGTAACAAGTAGACGCCTTTGTGACGACTTGGAGCTGAGCCAATCGATCCATCCCATCTCCGTTTTCTGAGTCTCCCGAGGAGTTCGTTTTTAGTTATGTCTTGGACTTTGATATGTATGGACTTTTTGTTGTTATGGATTTTGTCGGGATGTCGTGGACTCTATTTGTGTAGTCGTTTTATTTACGGTTTTATGATTGTGGATTTGTCAGGTGGTGTACACCTGTATGTTTTTGGTATGTATGTTGTGGGTGTGTGCTCTTTATTTCCGCTGCTGTGATTATGATATTTTATGTTGTTGTTGTGGGCCTACGGGCCTTCTATTAACCCGTAATGTTGCCACGTACAGGGGAGATGCCGTCCGTTTGATTTTCGGCTCGGCATGCTCTCGGGGCAGGATCACTTGGTTACCAGGATTCATAAACTTTAGTACTTAGCCTGGAGGTCTAGAGTTCGAATCCTGGGGAAGGCAAAAACCCACTTTCAGGGGTGGGAAGTCCAGGTGAGTAACGACGGGCCAACAGGGGTGACGGTCGTCGGCCAATAGGGGTCGCAGAATTTTGCCAATAGGGGCCATGTCGTTACATTAACATTGCAAACTGAAAAAATTATAATAAAAATAAAACAACCTTAAACTCTTCAGACTCCTAATAATTACATAAATAATCCCATGCTTCTTGTGATGGTAAGTTATCTGGCTTCTTTTCTTTTTTCTGATCTAAAGTCCAACTAACTGGAAATTTTTGATACTTCTGATGCCATTCACTTACTTGAGTAGAATATGATTTCCTCATCAATTTCAAAAGACAACCCTCTATATCATCACAATCTTGAAACTCAGCCCCCAGGGGCACGGCGTGGTGGTTCCGAGCGAGGGCTCCTCTGAATTGGCCTGGGGTCGATTTCGCCTACCAGCAGCGCGCGTTGGGTGGGTGGATGTGCTCGATGCCCCCCCGTCCCAGCGTGGTCGGCCCATCAGGCGCCCACGAGCTCGTATGCCATGGGCCACCCGTCACCCTGATTTACTCTCGTCAATCGGTGGGGACTCTCGTTGAAGGCCTTGGGGCGGGGCCAGTTGGCCCTGTGGATTAGTGGGCGCAAGCCCGACACCACAGGTTAATAAAAAAAACAATCTTGAAACTCAAAAACAGACTGATTAAAAAAATAACAATTAGTTCTATAAGTTATTAAAAACACAATTGATGCAAATAATATAATTTCAAAACATTACTTGAATGCGCTCAATTAGTTGAATTTTATCTAACTCTGGGACTTTTTTAAAGCTTTTGTATGTAAATGGTAAGAAACTGCGCACCAATGCTCCCAACTCAGTAGTAAACATATTAGCTGTGGGGCATGTTGGCCTGCCATGAATTGATTTCAATGTCACAATAATTTTTCTTCCCCCCTTTGTTTCATTTGCCATACGATAAGCATGTGAAAGCCCCTTAGATGGCTGAGATGGTGAATGTGGATGACGACCTGCAAAAAAGAAAATTGAAAAATTTACTTTTTGGACAAGTTAAATTAATGTACAAATAATATACATTTTCTTCAAATTTAATTCAAATGTAAAAATACCTCGTCGTGAAGATGTTGATATCATAGTTGGTGAATCAAGATGGTCGATAGATGAAGGAACAACTAATGTGGTAGCTGCACTAGGTGTTTGTGAATTTCCATCATCAATAGGAATAGGAGTTTGCTTAGTTAATATAGTTAAACTAGTTTGTATGGGAAGTGGTTTAGGTGGCATCTACATTAAGAAAAAAACTCAGTAGGTCAATAATTTTAAAATAAAAAATAAAAAATGGCAAATACACATAAAGATGTTCAATGATCTAAAAGGAATGCATATTCAAATAATAAAAAAATTATGCTTATAGTTTGTAAACTACACCATATTCATATACTACACCACAATATAAATAAATAACCAATTTATTGAATATCTAATAATATCATGAAAATAAATGCCTGTCATTTTTTAGTCAGTATCATAATCAGATATTATTTTAGTGTCAGAACAATTTTCTGCAAAATGATTTAAGTTGACTCCAAATGGATCATCATCATCAACATTATATGAATGTCTAGTCTCGTTCTCATTGCCTTGTAATTCTATTATTGGAATCTCTACAGAATTCAATTCAATTCTATCAGCTTGTTGAGTAGTTGAGTCCACAATAACATCATGCACATTGATTGTACTATTTTCTATTTGTAATTGAAGTTCAACATCATCATTATCAAGTACTTCTGAATAATCCCAAATATGCCTATGTTGAAATGTTTGAACAATTTTCCAATTGTCTCCAAATTTATGATCATCAATATAGAATACTTGTTTGGCTTGGTTTGCAAGAATAAAAGGATCCTCTCTATACCATGTCTTCGAGGTATTAATGCTTGTGAGACCAAAATCCATCTTTAAAGACTTCTTTTTTGGGGTACATTCATACCACTTGCAGTTGAATAAATACACATTATATCCAAATTATAACTCAACTCGATAACTTCCAACAACACTCCAAAAAAATCCATGTTTTCTCCATTATGAGATGATGACACTACAACCCCATAATTTTGTGTTGTTCTACCTCTATCTCGTTCCTCAGAATGATATTGAATACCTTCAACTATAGCTGCATCTGTAGTGCATACACAAAAATCAGGCATACATGACAATGAATATAATTCATTTATCAACTCAGATCTTTCTTCCTTCCTCAAACCATCCATTTTGGTTCTAAATCATGACGGAAATTCTTTTTCTTGACAAAATTGACCTCTGACCATATCATCAAGATTTATAATTGACTCCAAATGCTCCCTACATTGCATAAAAAAATATGTGAGTTATTATAGTATAATTTAAAAAAAATAGTTAAAAATAATTTAATTATAGAATAACTTGAAAACTTACTTGATGTATGGTTAAACTGCACTACAGTTGTTCAATATATACCAATGAGCTTTCTCCCTTGTTGTTTGGTCAAACTTCATGTATTTTTTACGACCAATGAGATTTACATTTTGAGAAAAAACATCTAGCTTGCAACTTGGTCGCTCACCATCAATATTTCTTTTAGGTCTATTGAATCGAGTCTCTCCATCAAGCTTGAAAAGTGACATAAATGTTAATGCCTCATCTATCACATAAGTCTTTGCAATTGACCCCTCAGATTTTGCTTTATTTCTGACATATTTTTTCAAGGTACCCAAATAATGCTCAAAAGGATACATCCATCGAGAAGAAACTGGCCCAGCTAACATTGCCTATTCGGGCAAGTGAATTGATAAGTGAATCATGATATCAAAAAAAGCAGGTGGAAAAATTAATTCAAGCTTACATAATATTACAACAATATCTCTTTGTAACTTCTTTAGCTTCTCAAAAATCAATGTTTTCTTTGTTATCTCATGGAAAAAATTGCAAAGCTCTATAATAGCCTCACACACATCTTTTTGCAAGTATTTTCGAATACCAATAGGAAGCAAATTTTGAAAAAGAATATGACAATCATGAGTTTTAAGTCCTTGCAGCCTCCCTTCATTTTCGATCACTCGACGAGAAATATTTGCTGCATAACCATCTGAAAATCTCACAGATTTTAGCCACTTGCAAAAATCCTTACAATCATCAGGTTTCAAATTGTATTTGGCTATTGGCTTAAAAGTTTTGTTCCCCAATATTTGTAAATGCAATTCAGGTCTTAAACCCTTTTTTTCCAAATCCATACGTGACTTTGGTGTATCTTTACTCTTTCCATTTGTATCTAATAATGTCCCAACTATAGCATCACACATTTTCTTTTCAATATGCATAACATCTAGATTATGTCTTAATTTCAAATGAGACCAATACTCAAGTTCATAGAAAATGGACTTCCTCATCCAATTATGTCCATCACCTCCTCTATTACCATGTTTTATTTTTCCACCCACTATTTGCAATTGAATTAAAATATCATCAGATGTAAATGCTTGTGGAGGAGGTCTATTTTCAATCCTACCATTAAATTTCTTACTTCTACGCCATGCATGATTTAATGGTAAGCTTCTACGATGACCCATATAACATAACTTGTTGATACATGGCTTTGCATCTGTATCCACATTACAAATAGGGCATGCTTTGTATCCTTTGGTACTCCAACCAGAAATCATTCCATATGCAGGAAAATCATGAATGGTCCATAAAACAATAGAACGAAGATTAAAACATTCTACAGTTGATGAATTTAGTGTCATAATTCCATCATGCCATAACTCTTTTAGCTCTTCAATTAATGGTTCTAGAAAGACAACAATATTTTTCCCAGGTGATCTTGGACCAGGAATAAGGAGCATCATCAATGTATAATCTTGTTTCATCATGTGCCAAGGAGCCATATTATTGAAGGGAGTTGCTTCAGAGGCTCATTGGCTCCCATGTCCCCGGATTAAAATTTTCACTAATGAAAGAACTAATCCGGATGGGATGAGTTTCCTTAGCACAACCAATTCGTCGTCGTGCTAACAACTTGAGTGATCGCTTGAACAAACTAGTTGTTCAAGCAACACAACTCTTCTAGTTGGTTAGCCGCGGAAGAGACGACGGACGGATCGCCGGTTTTTGTGTTTGTCTTCGGGGTCCATGATTATACAAAATATATACAAATGCACACTTGTATAATCAACACATAAAAGAACATGCTAAGATCAGAAAATAAAGTTGTAAAACTTTTATACCTCACGATCTTCTACCATATGTCCTATCCTCCTCGTGGACGTCGTGTGGGCGAAGATCCTCCACGAGTAGAAGCCTCCTAGATCGCGTTCTTCCCTTCCTTGTTCGCTGCGAACAAAGAGAAGAACCAAGCAAAACTCCTTCTCCTTTCTAGAACCGGCCACCAAGCCAAGGAGATCGATGTAACCGCTGGCCAAGGAGTGAATGGTTGAGCGCCGAGCAACCTTGTGACAATGTTGCCGCCGACCACCTAGAAGTTGGAGAAGCGCCGGCCACCAAGAAGTTGGAGAACCGCCAGCCACCAAGGAGCAAAGGAGGAGGAAGAGGGTCGTCCAAAGCAAGGAAGAAGAGGGAGTGAGCGCCGGCCACCAAGGAGAAAAGAAGGAAACCCTAATCTCCTTTCTTGTTGCCGCCCAAACCACTTCCAAAACCCTAGCCGCCTAAAACACTTGAGAGGCAAAACCCTAATCCAAGAGAACCATACTTGCCGCCCAATCCTTAGCCCTCTATTTATAGAATTGGGCTTAAGCCTCCTTTAATCTCCACCGTCGGATCTAGGGATTTCATCTCCACCGTCGGATCTAGGGTTTCATCCCAACCGTCGGATCTAGGGTTTCATCCCAACCGTCGGATCTAGGGTTTCATCCCAACCGTCGGATCTAGGGTTTCATCCCAACCGTCGGATCTAGGGTTTCATCCCAACCGTTGGATCTAGGGTTTCATCCCAACCGTCGGATCTAGGGTTTCATCCCAACCGTCGGATCTAGGGTTTCATCCCAACCGTCGAATCTAGGTTTTCATCCCAACCGTTGGTTTTAGAGTTTTGTTTTACATCCTTGGATCTAGGCTTCTTGAGGATTATATTAGGCTACGATAGGGACCATAAGGAGGAGTTGGATCTTGGCCACCCGATGGATCAGAACCACACAAACTTGATCCATCAATGATGTTCCATTCCACTAGAGGATCATCATTGAACTACCTCACCAACCCCCATAAATCAATATGGGCTCCATATATTATTTGTACATCCATCTCCCCGTATTTAAGATATCGAATGTCCATCAATTAATTGATTTACTGACAATCAATTAATTAACATCTAACTCCTCGAGTAGTACCACTCAACCTTATCATCATGTTGACTAAGTCAACCAGTTGGGTTTACATGATGAACCTTATGAGCTCCTCAAGGGGACATCATCAACCTAATATATAGGACACGGTTTCCTCCTATAATCAACGACACACCATGTAAATAATATCATTTCCCAACTTACCGGGCATATTGATTTAATCCATTTAAATCTCACCCTTTGGTAAATCAAAGAAATAAATACTAAGTACATGTGCCCGTTATTATATCGGGATTAAGAGCATGTACAACATAATATCCGAGGTCCGATTCAATTATGTAGTCAGCAATAAATTGAATCACCTCTATGTCACCCGCTCAATACACCTAAGTGTACTAGTGTAACTCTATGTTCAAGACAAAACAATACCAAGCTACACTACAACCATGCCAATGGTTTGTCCAAAACCATCTTGGTTGTGAGCCTCTACTTATATTCTACAAGATACTGATAACATTATCTTTTGTGCCACACCAAGCACCATGTTATCTACAATGTAAAATATTAGACAATATACACACATATAATAAATATATAAAGTGCAAACAATGATCATGTGGTTCTTATTTTAAAATAAAAATGTTCATACAAAAAGAGCTAGGCTTTCAGTATACATTCCAACAATCTCCCACTTATACTAAAAGACTATGCTGTCATCACACTGCCATACATCTGATCCCCATGTCTTCCACATGCCTATCAAACGCTTTCGCTGGAAGGGCCTTAGTGAATGGATCCGCCAGGTTATCCTCTGATGCAATCTTGGCGACAGCTACTTCTCCTCGCTTTACGATCTCTCATATCAGGTGGTACTTGCGCTCTATGTGTTTACTCGCCTTATGGGCTCATGGTTCCTTTGAGTTTGCAACTGCACCACTGTTATCACAATAAATTGTGATAGTTCTGGGCAAACCAGGAATCACATCCAAGTCCATCAAGAAATTCCTGAGCCATACAGCTTCCTTGGCTGCCTCAGAGGCTGCCACATACTCAGCTTCCATGGTAGAGTCTGCCACGCATTTCTGCTTGACACTCCTCCATACTATGGATCCACCTCCAAAAGTAAACACAAACTCTGAGGTAGACTTACTCTTGTCCCAATTTGATTGGAAATCCGAATCCGTGTAACCCACAGGGACTAATTGATCTGCCCGGTAAACCAGCATATAATCCCTAGTCCTTCTCAGGTACTTTAATATATGCTTTACCGCAGTCCAATGTCCCTGTCCAGGATTACTCTGATATCTGCTAACCATGCCCACGGCAAAGCAGATATCTGGTCTCGTACATAGCATAGCATACATGAGGCTTCCTACTGCCGAAGCATAAGGAACCGCCTTCATGTCCTCTATCTCCTTTGATGTTTTGGGACACATCTCTTTAGATAAAGATACTCCATGCCTAAAAGGTAGAAAACCTTTCTTGGAGTTCTGCATGCTAAAACGATCAAGGATAGTGTCAATGTATGAAGCTTGAGATAAGCACAACATCCTTTTCTTGCGATCCCTTATAACTTTGATCCCAAGGATGTGTCCCACTTCTCCCAAGTCCTTCATGTCAAACTGTTTGGACAACCATACCCTTACGTCTGATAACACTTTGATATTGTTGCCAACTAACAAAATGTCATCTACGTATAGTACAAGAAACACCACTACGTTTCCGTCACATCTCTTGTATACATAAGGCTCATCCGGACTTTGAATAAATCCATATGACTGGATTACCTCATCAAAGCGGATGTTCCAAGATCTAGAAGCTTGCTTCAATCCATAAATGGACCGATTAAGCTTACATACAAGATGCTCTTTGCCTTTAGCAATGAATCCCTCTGGTTGCCACATATAGATGTTCTCCTCAAGACTTTCATTAAGGAAAGTTGTCTTGACATCCATCTGCCAAATCTCATAATCCATATGAGCAGCTATAGATAAGAGAATCCGGATAGACTTAAGCATAGCTACCAGCGAAAAGGTCTCCTCATAATCGATGCCCTCTTTCTGAGTATACCCTTTCGCAACAAGCCTAGCTTTGAAGGTCTCAACCTTCCCATCTACCCCTCTCTTTCTCTTGTAGATCCACTTGCATCCAATGGCTTTTACACCATCGGGTGGCTCTACTAGCTCCCAGACCTGATTAGAATCCATAGATTCTATCTATGAATTCATCGCTCTTTGCCAAGATACCGCATCTCTATCTTGGAGTGCCTCGTCATATGTCCAGGGATCAGGTTCATGTTCACCAGGGACTAAGTCCGAAGACTCTCCCAAAAACATGAATCTCTCGGGTTGTCTAACAACCCTCCCACTACGACGAGGTGCCTCCTGTGTATGCTCTGTGACACGCGGTGTAGTGACTTGTGGTATCTCCTCTTGTACCGGTGGTACTGAAGTGGGGACTTCCCCTGTCAACTCCTCAAGAACAATCCTACTCTTGGGCTTGTAGTTCATTACATAATCCTCCTCTAGAAATCTGGCATTTGTGCTAACGATCACCCTCTGATCTCTAGGATTATAAAACAAACCACCTTTCATTCCCTTAGGGTAGCCAACAAACATGCACACTTATGTACGAGGTTCCAACTTACCAGCATCAGCCTTCAGCACATGTGCTGGACTCCCCCATATCCGAATATGTGTCAGACTAGGATTTTGCCCAGTCCACAATTCTACAGGGGTAGAAGGTACTGATTTAGATAGAACCAAGTTCAGAGTATACATTGCCGTATCCAGCGCATACCCCCAGAACGAAACAGGTAACTCAGAATAACTCATCATCGATCTGACCATCTCCATAAGAGTCTTATTCCTTCGCTCCGCTACACCATTTTGCTGGGGTGTGCTAGGTGCAGACAATTGGGAATGAATCTCAGCCTCTGATAAGTAATTCCTAAACTCTCCCAAGAGGTACCCACCACCACGATCAGATCGTAGGGTCTTGATACTCTTACCTTGATGGTTCTCCACATCAGCCTTGAATTCTTTGAACCTGTCAAAGCATTCAGACTTGCGGCGCATCAAGTAAATGTATCCATATCTTGAATAATCATCTATAAAAGAGATGGAATATTCAAAACCACCTCTTGCCTGGATAGACATAGGACCACACAAATCAGAATGAACCAATTCTAACACATCTTTGGCTCTATACCCCTTGGCCTTGAAAGGCCTCTTGGTCATTTTACCTTCCAAGCAAGATTTGCAGGTTGGGAGATCCTCCACCACTAATGAACCCAAAGGTCCATCAGCTATCAACCTTTGAATTCTTCTTAGGGTAATATGACCAAGTCTTAGATGCCAAAGATATGTCTGGTTCATTTGCGAAGGTTCTTTTCTCTTTTAGACTTAGAAGATGAGTTATTGACTTATATATGCATCGTGGGAGTTTTCGGTTCAAGAGTATATAAATTGCCAACCAATGTACCAGAACAGATAATCTCCCTATTCCTTTTTATAACCACTTTGTCATTAAAAGAAACAGAATATCCATCCATAAACAATTTAGAAACTGAAATTAAATTCTTTCTAAAAGTAGGTACATAAAGACAATTTCTCAAAACCAAAACTTTATTCCTATCAAAAGATAAATAAACGTCTCCCACTGCAATAGCCGCCACCTTTGAAGCATTGCCCATGAAGACGGTAATCTCTCCCTCAGCTAGTCGTCGGATTTCCTGGAACCCCTGCAAAGTATTAAAGACATGATCAGTGTCTCCTGTATCTACACACCAGGCACTGGTAGATAACACCGCTAAACATGTTTCAACAACTAAACAAGAAGATATACCTTTGTTCTTTCGGCGAGGACAGTCCGCCTTCCAATGTCCAGTCTGCTTGTAAGTGAAGCACTTGCCTTTCGGTTTCTTCACTCCTGCCTGAGGTCCCACTGCCACTTTCTTCGCTCCACCTTGCTTCTTCTTCTTCTTACCTTTCAGTTTAGAGGAAGAAACCTTCTAAGCGACCATGGCTTGAGCGCTTTGACGAAAAAGCCCCTCTGCCGCCTGGAGTTCTTTCAGAAGCTCCGCCAATGAATACAACCTCTTGTTCATGTTGTAGTTGAGGCGGAACTGCTCAAAACTCCTAGGTAGAGACTGGAGAATGATATCGACCTGGGTTTCCCCATCGATCTCAGCTCCGAGGACTTCCATCTCATTAAGATGAGCCATCATCTTGAGAACATGATCCCTAACGGGTGTTCCCTCGATCATGGTGGTCGTCATTAAGTCTCTCATCGCCTCCTGTTTAGCCGCCCTACTCTGATGTCCGAAAAGTTCCTTGAGATTGAACATCATGTTATAAGGTGTGGCCATGGCCTAATGCTGATGTTGCAGCACATTTGCCATAGATGCCAAAATGTAACACCGCGCCATCTCATCTACCTTGATCCATTTCTTATAACTTTCTTTCTCCTTTTCATCAAAGTCATCGGTGGGCTCAGGAGGACAGACCTCGAAGATTACAAATTTGTACTCCTCCGCAGTTAAGACAATATCCAGATTTCTTTTCCAATCAATGTAGTTTGTTCCAGTAAGTTTATTTTCTTTTAACATGACAGCAAGTGGGTTGAAAGCCATTTGAAAAACCTAAGAATCACAATGATCAAAACATTAGATTTCAAATATTATTGATTCCTCAAAACAATAAAATTCCGAAATCAACCAACACCTCAAATCACCGAGAATGTCGCATGCCACGCTGTGTGGACGTATACGAATTCTACATTTGTAAGAGGAGGTTTTACCCATTAATTTTATTATCTTGTCAACCTTACTTTTTGATAAATAAAATTAATAGTTGGTTCCTCTTTGGCCCTACAAATAAAAGCAGTGACTCCAATGGGGAGGATACTTTTATTTGCATCTAAGTGTGCACCATTACACGATACTAAGGGAATTATTTCGGATTATGTGCCTTACCGCTGTGGAAGTACACATGCTCCTAGATAATTTCATATAACCATTATTTGACCTAGTGATCCGCAAACAAACCCGTCCGCAGGGAGGAAGGCACTCAGAGCCGACACACAAGTTTGTTGCATCACACGTCAAATTGTAATGGAGGCCACGGGAATTAATTAAAATATCCCTCTCCCACTTAGTAAATTGAAAATGAGAAATTTTAAAGCATACACAACATGCATATAAAACAAATAAGCAATAAATATGGAAAAAAACAGAATTTTTCCAACTATTATGGCATTGTTCTCCAATACGCATCCCGTCGTGTCGCCACCTCGTCCGCTCCATCTTTTCCCGTGTGCAAGTCACCAAAAAGATCCGAGTCGAGATATATCATTTTAATTTACATCCATCAATCCTATACTCCACGAAGGAGTGTACAAATAATCTAGATCAAAAGTAAACTAAAATGAGCGGCTAAACAATGTCGTATTTAATTACAAAAATTAAATACTAATCTAGCCTCGTCAACCCCGAGGATTCAAATAATATACATACAATCTCACACAAAACAATCACATACAACCAAATAGCCATAATGGTCGGATCTTATGCCTGCAACCAAAAAGTTAGCCTACGCACATCCTACTATTATCCGGCATACTCAATATATGATATGTGCATGAAAGTAACCGAATCCAAAACACACAAAACCGGAAACCGTGGCTCTGATACCACTTGAAGGGAGTTGCTTCGGAGGCTCATTGGCTCCCATGTCCCCGGATTAAAATTTTCACTAATGAAAGAACTAATCTGGATGGGATGAGTTTCCTTAGCACAACCAATTCGTCGTTGTGCTAACAACTTGAGTGATCACTTGAACAAACTAGTTGTTCAAGCAACACAACTCTTCTAGTTGGTTAGCCGCGGAAGAGACGACGGACGGATCGCCGGTTTTTGTGTTTGTCTTCGGGGTCCATGATTATACAAAATATATACAAATGCACACTTGTATAATCAACACATAAAAGAACATGCTAAGATCAGAAAATAAAGTTGTAAAACTTTTATACCTCACGATCTTCTACCGTATGTCCTATCCTCCTCGTGGACGTCGTGTGGGCGAAGATCCTCCACGAGTAGAAGCCTCTTAGATCGCGTTCTTCCCTTCCTTGTTCGCTGTGAACAAAGAGAAGAACCAAGCAAAACTTCTTCTCCTTTCTAGAACCGGCCACCAAGCCAAGGATCTCGATGTAACCACCGGCCAAGGAGTGAATGGTTGAGCGCCGGCCAACCTTGTGACAATGTTGCCGCCGGCCACCTAGAAGTTGGAGAAGCGCCGGCCACCAAGAAGTTGGAGAACCGCCGGCCACCAAGGAGCAAAGGAGGAGGAAAAGGGCCGTCCAAAACAAGGAAGAAGAGGGAGTGAGTGCCGGCCACCAAGGAGAAAAGAAGGAAACCCTAATCTCCTTTCTTGTTGCCACCTTAACCACTTCCAAAACCCTAGCCGCCTAAAACACTTGAGAGGCAAAACCCTAATCCAAGAGAACCATACTTGCCGCCCAAGCCTTAGCCCTCTATTTATAGAATTGGGCTTAAGCCTCCTTTAATCTCCACCATCGGATCTAGGGATTTAATCTCCACCGTCGGATCTAGGGTTTTATCCCAACCGTCGGATCTAGGGTTTCATCCCAACCGTCGGATCTAGGGTTTCATCCCAACCATCGGATCTAGGGTTTCATCCCAACCGTCGAATCTAGGGTTTCATCCCAACCATCGGATCTAGGGTTTCATCCCAACTATCGGATCTAGGGTTTCATCCCAACCGTCGGATCTAGGGTTTCATCCCAACCGTTGGATCTAGGGTTTCATCCCAACCATCGGATCTAGGGTTTCATCCCAACCGTCGGATCTAGGGTTTCATCCCAACCGTCGGATCTAGGATTTCATCCCAACCGTTGGTTTTAGAGTTTTGTTTTACATCCTTGGATCTAGGCTTCTTGAGGATTATATTAGGCTACGATAGGGACCATAAGGAGGAGTTGGATCTTGGCCACCCGATGGATTGGAACCACACAAACTTGATCCATCAATGATGTTCCATTCCACTAGAGGATCATCATTGAACTACCTCACCAACCCCCATAAATCAATATGGGCTCTATATATTATTTGTACATCCATCTCCCCGTGTTTAAGATATCGAATGTCCGTCAATTAATTGATTTACTGACCATCAATTAATTAACATCTAACTCCTCGAGTAGTACCACTCAAACTTATCATCATGTTGACTAAGTCAACCAGCTGGGTTTACATGATGAACCTTATGAGCTCCTCAAGGGGACATCATCAACCTAATATATAGGACACGGTTTCCTCCTATAATCAACGGCACACCATGTAAATAATATCATTTCCCAACTTACCGGACATATTGATTTAATCCATTTAAATCTCACCCTTTGGTAAATCAAAGAAATAAATACTAAGTACATGTGCCCGTTATTATATCGAGATTAAGAGCATGTACAACATAATATCCGAGGTCCGATTCAATTATGTAGTTAGCAATAAATTGAATCACCTCTATGTCGGTCCTGCTCAATACACCTAAGTGTACTAGTGTAACTCTATGTTCAAGACAAAACAATACCAAGATACACTACAACCATTCCAATAGTTTGTCCAAAACCATCTTGGTTGTGAGCCTCTACTTATATTCTACAAGATACTGATAACATGATCTTTTGTGCCACACCAAGCACCATGTTATCTACAATGTAAAATATTAGACAATATGCACACATATAATAAATATATAAAGTGCAAACAATGATCATGTGATTCTTATTTCAAAATAAAAATGTTCATACAAAAAGAGCTAGGCTTTTAGTATACATTCCAACAATTATATGGGACAAGTATCACTGGCCACATGCTGTATGAATTGGACATCATCCCAAATGGGTTAAACCCATCACTAGCTAAACCAAATCGAACATTTCTTGTTTCAGAAGAAAAAGTTGGATACATTTTATCAAATTCTTTCCATGCAATTGCATCAGCCGGATGTCTCAAAATACCCTCAGTTTCTAGTCATTTTTCTTTATGCCAACGCATTCCAATAGATGTATCTTTATGCAAATAAAGTCTTTGCAAGCGTGGCTTCAAAGGGAAGTGTCTAACAACAGTTGTGGGTATTTTTGAATTTTTTTTATGATTTAGAATGTAGCGTGACTTCCTGCATATTGGACATTCTTCAAGATTTGCACACTATTTTCTAAATAATTTACAACCATTTTCACATGCATATATTACTTCATATCCCATTCCTGTTGGAATGTATACTGAAAGCCTAGCTCTTTTTGTATGAACATTTTTATTTTGAAATAAGAATCACATGATCATTGTTTGCACTTTATATTTATTATATGTGTGCATATTATCTAATATTTTACATTATAGATAACATGGTGCTTGGTGTGGCACAGAAGATCAGGTTATCAGTCCCTTGTAGAATATAAGTAGAGGCTCACAACCAAGATAGTTTTGGACAAACCATTGGCATGGTTGTAGTGTAGCTTGGTATTGTTTTGTCTTGAACATAGAGTTACACTAGTACACTTAGGTGTATTGAGAAGGACCGACATAGAGGTGATTCAATTTATTGCTGACTACATAATTTAATCGGACCTCGGATATTATGTTGTACATGCTCTTAATCCCGATATAATAACGGGCACATGTACTTAGTATTTATTTCTTTGATTTACCCAAGGGTGAGATTTAGATGGATTAAATCAATATGCCCGGTAAGTTGGGAAATGATATTATTTACATGGTGTGCCGTTGATTATAGGAGGAAACCATGTCCTATATATTAGGTTGATGATGTCCCCTTGAGGAGCTCATAAGGTTCATCATGTAAACCCTGCAGGTTGACTTAGTCAACATGATGATAAGGTTGAGTGGTACTACTCGAGGAGTTAGATGTTAATTGATTGATGGTCAGTAAATCAATCAATTGACGGACATTCGATATCTTAAACACGGGGAGATGGATGTACAAATAATATATGGAGCCCATATTAAATTATGGGGGTTGGTGAGGTAGTTCAATGATGATCCTCTAGTGGAATGGAACATCATTGATGGATCAAGTTTGTGTGGTTCCGATCCATTAGGTGGCCAAGATCCAACTCCTCCTCATGGTTCCTATCGTAGCCTAATATAAACCTCATGAAGTCTAGATCAAATGATGGAAAACAAATCTCTAGAACCGACGGTTGAGATTAAATCTCTAGAATCGACGGTTGAGATTAAATCTCTAGATCCGATGGTTGAGATTAAATCTCTTGATCCGACGGTTGAGATTAAATCTCTAGTACTGACGGTGGAGATTAAATCTCTAGAACCGACGGTTGAGATTAAATCTCTAGAACCGACGGTGGAGATTAAATCTCTAGAACCGACGGTTGAGATTAAATCTCTAGAACCAATGGAGGAGATTAAACCTAGGCCTAAACCTAACTCTATATATATGGGAGAATGGGTTGGGCGGCAACAAGGATTTGGTTTTTTGGAGATTAGGATTTTGCCCATCAATGGCTTGGGCGGCAAGAAACCCTAAGGAGGAAACCCTAATTAGATTAGGGTTTGGCTCGTTTGGTTGGGCGGCAAGGTTTGGAAGGAGAGGGGCGGCAACTATAGGAGAAGAGATCTTCTTCTTCCTAAGTAAGGTGGCCGGTTCCTAGATCTCTTCCTTCCACCTTGGTTGGGCGGCAAGAAAGCCTAAGGAGGAAACCCTAATTAGGGTTTGGCTCCTATGGTTGGGCGGCTAGGGTTTGCAAGAAGGTGGGCGGCAACTAGAGGAGAGGAGCTCTTCTTCTTCCTAGGGTGTTGCCGGCTCCTTCTCTTTTCCCTATACCTTGGCCGGCGCCCAACATATTTCCTTTCTCCTCTTCACTCCATCTTGGCCGGCGGCACTAGAAGCTAGGGTTTGTCCCTAGTTTGGTTCCTTTGTGGTTTCCATTTTGTTCTCTCTATTCTTGGGGCCGGCGGCATCAATCCTTTGTGGATTGGTGGTTGGCTCAAGCAAGAAGGGAAGGAGAGTTCTTCTTTCTTTGGATTGAAGAAGATCTAGGAAGCTTCAACTTGTGGAGGATCTTCGCCCACACGAAGTCTACAAGGAGGTTAGGACATATGATAGAAGATCAAGAGGTATAAAAGTTTTATAACTTTTATTATTGATCTTTGCATGTTCTTATTATTTTGATTAGTATGTGTTGATTATACTAGTTTGCATGTGTATGTATTTGTATAATCATGGACCCCAAAGATAAACACAAAAACCGGCGATCCGTCCGTCGTCTCTTCCGCGGCTAACCAACTAGAAGAGTTGTGTTGCTTGAACAACTAGTTTGTTCAAGCGATCGCTCAAGTTGTTAGCACGACGACGAATTGGTTGTGCTTAGGAAACTCATCCCATCCGGATTAGTTTTCATTAGTGAAAATTTTAATCCGGGGACATGGGAGCCGATGAGTCTCCGAGAAGCCGATTCCCAACAATTCCAACATTTTGAAGTATCTTCTTTGTAGCATAGTAAGACTCAGAGACATAATTGGGTTGAGGAAGACAACTTTGAAGAAACTTTAATAGCATATCAAAGGAACGATTAGACCAACAGTTGAGTACTTTAATTTGCATTAAGTTTACCAAGAAGCTAAATGTCTTCACCTTATTTGCTCCCTAATATAGATCTTTATTGCCTTCTTCAAATAAGGATTTAAAGAACTTGGATGTTGCATTATTGTTACCATTATCCACATCAATTTGTCTCCTCTCTTGCAAAACATGTTCTAAGTCAAGTAAGTTGTTCAACATATCAACAAATTCTAGATCCTCACATTCCACTTCATTCATGCCATTATCATTTTGAGCATCAATTATTACATCTGCATTCTCAGATACATCTATAAATTCTTCACCATGATTATTCCATATCAAATAAGTTTGATCAAATCCATGCAGATGAATATGAGTCTTAACCATTTCAAGATCTCCAAACTTTAAATTTCGACATAAAATACAAGGACATCTAATAACAGACGATCCATCTTTCATGTGATAAGCTGCAAAATTTAAAAATTCTTTAACTCCATTCTTATATCTCTAACTAATTCTATTTTGCTCCATTATCCAACTTTTATCCATTCTTCAAAACCTGATTATGTGATGCAAATAATTTAGATAAATCAAATAAATTATTACATTAATCAAGCAAACAAGCAAATATTGTTGGATCTTTGTTACCTATTCCTTATGCTCAACTTGAAGTGTCATGATATGGAAACTCTAATACCTCTTGGCATTAATTGGTTTCCTATGTTGTAGCAATATTTTTTTACATGGTAACAAAAGAAGGGAATTATCTATGACAAAATGTGATAACATTCACGCCAAGTGTTTTCGTGATCCGGCTTATCGATTTAATAAAAGACGATAAATCACGAAGAACTTTAAAAATTATTCATACGATAAAACAAGTGGAAGCATTCATGTTCAAAAAAATATATACATTTGCATATTTCTCACTATGTACAGTATCTAAATACCAAGTGGTACAATCTGATCAGAAATGGATGGTAGCTGGAATAATTGTGAGCTAAATAGTTTATTAGTGTGTACATATATTAATTTAATGATAACTAGCTTATAGGGAGTAGTGTCTAAAACTTTGGCAAGCGGAACAACCCAAATAGGAGTAGTCTAAAGTGTTGGTGCAGGGGCACTAGATAATCGAACCTGTGTTTTGATTATGGCAAAGACACAAAGTTAAGTTTACATCGTTATCTCACGAGCTATCAAGTGTGCAGAAAAGTATTAAAGCTGGAGCTAAAGGCTAGCGACACCCGGAGGAAGCCGCGGTGGTCGGGCGACACTCGAGTGACTTCGGAGGGAGCCGAAGGAATCAAGTGGAAGGCCGGAAGCGAGAGCTACTATCGAGGTAAGCTCGTGTGAGTGAGAGATTGTAAGGTTGTGTCCTCTTTACGGGGACGACCATAGGCGGCGATCCGATTAAGACTTCCCGTGGAAGGTCTAGGTCGAGATCGGACGGTCAGAAACCGTCGCATTTATCATTTTCCGAGCTAACCTCTTATTGCAGGGAAGTGGCCAAGCTGGCAGTCGACTGCTGGACACATAGCAGTCGACTGATGGCGACGACTCAGCTTTTGCGCTAGGTCAAAACGGATAACGTTTGACGCGGCCACTTCGCGATAAAATTTGGAAAAATCCATGATCCGTTCCAAAGAAATAGGAGACAATTTCAGAGGCCAAAGTCTATAAAAGGAGGGGAGGATTCCACTCCAAATCACATCAATTATTCATCAAGTGCTCCTACAACGCCGACGCTTCAACACCTTCATAACGCCGACGCGACGACAACCTCAGATCTTCTTCGTCGGCAGCAGCATCTAGTAATACTTTTTATTATTGTATTCGTTGTCTTTTTTGTAACGAGGTGAGGTAGGCTTGTTGCCTCATCCTCATACTTCCGGATTTTGTGATCGTTGTCTCCTACCTCCAACGAGGAGGAGACGTTATAGTGCTTTGCCCTCCGTACGCGGTCAAGGACCGATAGGGCCTTGGAGTAGCAACCACTGGGTTGTGAACCAAGTAAAATAAATGTGTCATTTTATTTTCCGCTGTGTTTACTCGTTTACTTTGCGTATCGAATGAACGAAAACGAAAGTTTTACGATCGCTATTCACCCCCCCTCTAGCGACGCTTCTCGATCCAACATAAAGTTAATGAACAGAAAGGAAGATGCCAAGTTGGAAAATAGACAGGATTCAAGATACAAATAAACTGCACCGATTAGACTTTTGGAGATCCGCGATTCATCCAACATTAATGAAATAATTTATTCATACATAGCAGGATACAAACCAAAAAAGTTAAGAGGATTAGAGATTGAAGATTTATGAGAAAATAAAAGGCAAGATGAACCACATGTAAAATCAATGAATCGCCTAGTAACAAAAAATATTTTATGAAATCAACCATATGTTAAAAAAATTAGTGTTCTATGATTTTGTTCATACCTTGTACTTGGCAACCTCTCAGCGGTGCTTACTATTTGCTTTGGTGATGTGAGGAAGAAGAAGAGTTCAACTTTGTAATGTCTTTCAAATGGAGCTTGAATGGAATTCACCACGGTCAGTTGATCTTCTTTAATTTGTTCCTCTCTTGGTGAAGACCCTAAGACAAACTCTAATCATTTAATAGAATGCCTTAAACGCTAAAACAATCCAACACTAATCTAGGTAGAAAGAAGAGAAATAATAAACACATCGTATAGACCACTGAAAGAAAAAAGCCTTCAATTACCTTCGATGCAGAATATTGCTGCACAAATCAATGTCGAAGAGAGAAAGAATGAAACGTCTCTTTATCAATTTGGTGTTGAACGGAATGGAGCATGAACGAAGTATGAATGTAGTTGAATCAAGGAAAATGAAGGGTTTTTGGCATGAGGTTAGGGTTTCGGCGTGAGGTTACGTATGTGTGAGGAACGAAGGAAAAATGAAAATAAGGAAATAGATGTCAATGTAAATAAGAAAGGAAGGGGTAAATTAAAATAAGAAACTTAATGTTAACATAATTAAGAATAATAAAAGAAGTAAACAGATTTCATAATATAATTAGTATTTAAAAATTATCTTAAAATTAATTTGTATTTAAGATCATATTTATCTATCAATTTTATCGATAATCTTATTAAAGTTCATCATAATATTTCAAAAAATAAAAATTCAAATATTTAAAATTTTATAAAAATATATCATCAAACTATATTCTAGATGATATTTTTTAAATTCAAATCGCATTTTGGTCGGTAACTAATTAAACATTACCGGTCAAAGTTAACTTTGGCCAGTAAGAAATTAAAAAATACCGACCAAATTTAACTTTGGTCGGTAAGAAATTAAAAATTACCAGCCAAATTTAACTTTGGCCGGTAATAAATTAAAAATTACTGGCCAAATTTAACTTTGGCCGGTAAGAAATATTAACATTACCAATCAAATTTAATTTTGGTTGGTAAAAATTAAAATTACCAACCAAATCTAATTTTGGCTAATAGCAAATTAAATATTACCGACTAAATTTAATTTTGGCCAGTAAAAAATTAAAACTTAGCGGCCAAATTTAATTTGGCGGGCATAATATTAAACATTACAAGTCAAATTTAGCTTTGGTCGATAAAAAAATTAAAATTACTGGCCAAAATAAATTTTAGCCGACAATTGCAATTATTTACTGGCTAAATGTTATTTTGGTCGATAATTTTAAATATTTACCGACCAATTTAAATTTGGACAGAAAAAATTCATCGGTAATCCTATATTTTCTCGTAGTGTCTAAACCATCAAAATTAAGGTTAAAAGTTCAAACTTAAACTTTCACTCACCTTAAAATTGATACATCACCCAAATAACTCTCCTAATACATATCCAATGGATTGTCACCCTTTTTAATGTTTTCCAAAGTATATCCTAGGGTCAGGAGCAATTAGAGAAGCCTAACATAGCAGAAATTAGGCTAAACAAACCTTGTTTACTCAAAATCAGGCCTGACAGTCGACTGGTTCAGTTATCAATTGACTGACCTATGCATCAATCGACTGAGAGAGCTTCCAATCGAGTGAAAACATCTCCAGTCAAGGCGCCGCCTCGATTGGTTTCTGATTTTGTCGAAATGACAATTTCAGACCATCTTTAGAAATGCATAAGCATTTCTAAAAAATTTAAAAAATCGTGAAAATTTGACCACACATTACTTATACCAAACACTATAGGGGGAAAATATTTGAAAAATAATACACTTACAAAATAGTAAGATTGATACAAAGTTAAAAACCATTAAAAAGTTCAATGTTTTGACCCTACTTTGTATCAACTTCATCAATGGTGACTTCTATCAAAAGATAGACTATATCAAGATTTTTCAAAATGATTTTGAAATATTTTTTAAAACTTTATATTGAACCATGTTCTATGGGCTTAATGCACATGACTTGTACACAAGCTTTTCTTATAATTCATTCATGATTTTAGATGAGTTTGAGTTCATCTAGATGCAAAAACTATGCACCTTGAACTTAACTCATTTTCTAACATCTCACATGTATATAGAGTGTATCAATACATATACATGTCAATATAATGTGAGATGTGGGTTTTGTTCATCTTAATCTAAGACCTCATGTTTTTTTTAAGGCAACACTATTTAATTCTCTTATACATGGGACTTCAATTCATGCCATTGTCCTTAACTCAATTTTTATTAATGCATGAATGATCATGGCATAAATGATGATATAAATAAACATGACCAATGATCATGATGTCATGACATATAATATAATCTGAATATACATGACATTATAACCTTAATCCTATGCATGATCATAACATAATAAATGATTGAAAGTAGATATGATGTCATGACATGTTATATGACAAATCAAGCATGGCAAATAAAATATAAGGTATATAATACCTAAATTTTAGCATTAATTGTCATTTGTTATTATTAAATCCATTTTGCCATATTATCATTTATTCTCCAAGTGTGCCAAAAATCCAAAATGATACACTATGACTTCTAAATCTAAGTTGTGCAAATTTGATTGATTTATCAAACTTCTTAAATAATATTGGCACATCCTAAAATCTTTTAGGATTATGATTCAAACTTATTTCCAAGGTATCCATAACTTTGAAAGTGACCTAAAGTGCCACCTTTACTATGGTTAGGTTAATTACCCATCCATTCAAGGTTGGCACACCTAAACCCATCTAGCGTGAATCGATCATGCTTCTAGGAACCCAATACCTATTGGAGCTCCTTGGGTTAACTAGGTATTCACTAAGGATAACTTCCCTAGATACCCTCCTAATAACCCTTCTAGGCTTAGAAGCCTTGGTCATTTGGTACTTAGGTTAACTCTAGGGGTAACTCCCCTTGTAACCTTCTTAATGACTTCGCTAGATTTCCTTGAAACCTTTGTTGGAACGTCGGTGGTCGGCTAGAGGAGGGTGAATAGCCCGATATGAATAGATGATGGAAATTGTTCATTCTTCATGTGTCACTTGTCTACGATTGTCGTTAGCGCAATGGAATAGTAATACAAATGGAAATACTAAAAACACATACAAGCATACACAAGATATACGTGGTTCGGAACCGAATGGTTCCTACTCCACGGGGAAAGCTTAACGAGCTCTAGTTATGCGCACGACACTAACTAAACTCCTTCTCGACAATACGTCGGAGGTGGAGAAACCTCGTACAAGCAATTACAATAGTAATACAAAAATACAAGCCAAAATACAAAGACAATACAAAAGAAAACTTTTACATAATTGCTTTGATCACTTGCTTGTTGCTTGCTTTGGATTGACTTTGAAGGTCTGGAATGCAACAATAATTACCCTCCAAAATAACCCTTAAAGTCTTGGTGAAATCCACCATCTTGAGCTTCTTAAATAACCTACATCAAGGCAATTCGGCGCCCATCAGTCGACTGGTCCTGTAGCCATTGTCTCACAATGACTCGATCCACGCTGGCCAAATTCCAATCGATCCATCATCAGTCGACTAATGCCTTCATCGATGTCGATGTGCTAATGTAAACTACCTAGTTGGCTCACGGAGGATACAATGCGGCAACACTTCCATCGATCCAAGCCATCCCTTAGCGATCATTGCCACAAAACTACAATCTAACATTAGTCGAACCCAAGTCGACTCGGAGTAGTCGACTGGTATCTATACCAGTCGATTGATGTCGGATAAAACCTTAAACACCAAGTTGTTTGAGTATCTGACCATTGGATAAACCCTCAAACACCACGTTTGAGCCTCCGACACTCAGTCTTAGCCACTTGGCAAAGTCCACTTCATCCTCTCATGGAGTTCCCCACCGAAGCTCTCTTTCCTTGGCCTACGTCCCTCGGATGCACCAAGCGCACGACTTCGCAATGCCATCCTTCACGTCTCTTGCCCTCGAAGTATGCTTCCCTAGGGCCTCACTCCATTTGCTCCTCATCCGACGGTCCTCGGATGCACGAAGTGCACGACTTCGCAATGCTATCCTTCACCGACTCAAGGACCCCGAGCCTAGTGAACTTGCCAAGTCCTCAAGACTTCCCACACCAAGCCTCATGCTTGGATTTTCCATGCCAAGCCCCGTGCTTGGACTTTCACTGCCAAGCCCCGTGCTTGGACTTTCATCGCCAAGCCCCGTGCTTGGACTTACGTGGCCAACCCATGTTGGACTTTTCAACACCAAGCCCTATGCTTGGATTTTTCTAACACCACCAAAGCTACACACATGGATTTACGTGGCCAACGCATGTTGGACTTCCCATGACAATCCCATGTCATGCATTTTGTCTAACATTAAAATATAGTTCGAGTCAAACTCGAGTCATAGGCCGATTGCACCAACAATCTCCCCCTTTTTGATATTCGACAAAACCTCAAACCCAAGTCTACCAATTATCCTCAATTGGCAATTCTCACATCCCAATGAGAATTCCAACTATCCCAATTGGTAACTTCTTCCCCTTTTTGACATACATCAAAAAGGTCCTCCCCAAGGGTATGAATGTCTCATATCCCAATGAGATCTTACAATCTCTCCCTTGGAGGAACACACGCCTACAATCTTTCTAGTGATAAGTCCCATATCACTTAAGAGAGGCAACCCAATTTTCCTCCCATGAGGAAAAATACACATCCATCTTCCCATGATGGATACCTTTCCCTAAAGGCTTGCTCCCCCTTGACCATTGCACCAACAATATCCTTGGAGAGTCCCTAAGCCAATAAGAGTGCTAACCAATCAAAATTAAGGCAAAATTCAACAATGAACTCTCATCCACCTTAAAATTGATACTCATTCTAAACACATCTCTTAATCCATATCCAATGAATTTTCACCCTTTCTAATGCTCTCCATAGCATGTCCTAGGGTTAGGAGTGATTACGGGACTAAAACATAGCTGAACATGGGCCTAACCACCATGATTTTCTCGAAATCAGCTTAGGCAGTTGACTGTATCAGATATCAGTCGACTGCCACCCTTATCAGTCAACTGGCCTCCATGGCAGGCGACTGATAACTACAAACGCAGAAATCAGATTTTCAAAAATGAATTTTTGAAATTCGTAAGTAAATATACACAAGGTGAAAAATCATGAAATTTTGTATGTATATTACTTATTACAATCATTATGGGTGAAAAATATTAGAAAATTATTTTACCCACAAAATAGTGAGATTGGTACAACGTTCAAAAGTTAAGAAAAGCTTCAATATTGAGCCCTCTTTGTATCACCTCATTCAATGGTGATTGCTATCAAAAGATAGACTTCACCAAGATTTTTCAAAATTATTTTGAAATGTTTTTAAAACCTTTAATTTCATTTTTCTAGACATCTCACTTGTATCTAAATGTGTAAAACACATACAACTCAAGTATTAGTGAGATGTGGGGTCTTGTTATTTAGGGTTTCATGCATATCTTTAGGCAACACTATTTGATTCCCTTCAAATCATGCCTTAGTCCTTAAATCCATTTTATTTATGCATGAATGATGATTATGACATAAATGATACAAATATAAGAGCATGTGCCAAAATCATGATGTCATGGCATATGAATGAAATTTAAGCATACATGACATATAGAAATAACCCTAAAAATGATCATGACATTTTATATGATAAAACTAAATATGATGTCATGTCATGGAAAGGCAAACAAAGCATGACAATTATAAAATACTAAGGCATATAATACCTAAGTGTTAAGCCCAAATTTCCATTTCTAGGATTATGTCCATTTTTGCCTTAATGCCAATTATCCCCTTAGTGTGCCAAAAATCCAAAATGACACACCATGACTTCTAAACCTAAAGTGTCAATTTTGATCATTTTTTAACTTCTCAAAGCACATTGGCACATCCTAATGTGTCAACTCATCATGGCTAGGTTAACTACCCATCCACTTAGGGTTGACACACCCTAATCAATCTAGCGTGAATCAATCACGCTCCTAAGAACCCAATACCTATTGGACCTCCTTGGGTTAACAAGGTATTCACTAGGGATAACTTCCCTAGATACCTTCCTAATGACCCTTTTTGGCTTTGAAGCCTTAGTCAAATGGGTCTTTTCTAAGTCAAACCTAGGGGTAACTCCCCCTTTGACCTTCTTAGTGGCTACCTTAGATTTTCTTGAGTCCTTAGCCACTAGACACACACCATGACTAGTCTTAGGGATAACTTCCCTATTAGCCTTGGTTTTCCTAGACCTAGAAATTGTTCCATAATTAAATGGAATATTATGGTAAGACATAGGTTTGTGACCCAAACCTTTCTTGCCATTGGACATTTCTTGTTTCTTAGGCCTTAAATTTTGACCGTTTGACCCTTTAAATGAATTTGTAATAATTGCTAGGGTCTTCTCCAATTTTTCAAGCCTTGAGGCCAAGGCTTTGTTCTCCACCTCTAATTTCCCCAATTTTGATCTTTCATTTTTCTTTTGGGAATTGTTTTTCTTCTTAGGCATATGCCTAGATTTCTTGGGGTTAATGCCCAAATTTTCTTCTATCCTCCTTATGCTCTCCCTAGGTAGGATGGGTCTAGTTTTATGGTGTCTAGGTTTGTCCTTGGGTTTATAACTATGACTCTTAGCACCTAAACAAACATATTTATTCATACTAGCATGCTTATGTTCATCAACAATAGCAAGTGAATTAAAATAACTTCTAGCATGCTTTTGGATCCTAAAAATTGAAGGTGCATTAAAGTTTACCTTAGGGTTAGCTTTAGAAGCTCCCCCTACATGAGATGCCCCTTCTTGCCCTTTCTTCCTTCCCCTAGGGAATTGGCTTCGGTAGTGTCACCTTTGGTTGCATTTGAAGCACACAATGTGCTCTTTGCTTTTCCTAGCGGGGACTCTGACATCCTTCACTTTTGGTACTGGTTGAGCCTTCTTCACCTTCTTGGGACATTTGCTTTTATAATGCCCTTGCTCCCTACACTCAAAGCATATTATGTGTTTTTTATCCTTAATTATAATGCATGAGTTACCTAGAGAGGTGGTGGAAGCCTCTTGATCACTTCTTCCGGAGGTAGATGCTTCGTCTTGACCTTGCTCCGGAATAGAAGGCCTCTCCTCCCCCTCAATGCTAGAGGTGGAGGTTTCCACCAAGCCATCCACATCTTCAAATGTGGATGGTGATTCTTCAACATCCTCGGATCCGGATGTTGATGAGCACTCTTCCTCGGCTTCTTCATCTACTTGTGCCGATTCGGGATGTTCATTGAAATTTACCACCTTATGCCATAGCTCCTTTGCATCCCTATATTCACCTAGCCTAGACCAAATGTTGTTACGAATCAAATCACTAAGCAATGTGATTACCTTGAGATTTGTCTTGAAATCCTTCATTTTGTCCTTGGACCATCTTCCCTTTTCAATTTGCCTATTGCTTTCATCCCTAGGCATTTTGAAACCATTTTCTAGAATTAACATGAAATCGAAATCGGTTTCGAAATATACCTCCATCATTTTCTTCCACCAAGAAAAGTCTCCATCATATTTCGGTGGATGGATGTTGTAGCTGGCCATCTTGTCATGATTGTGTGGCAGTTAGACCTCGACAAGCAACCCACTCTGATACCACTTATTGGAACATCGGTGGCCGGTTAGAGGGGGGTGAATAGCCCGATATGCGTAGACAATGGAAATCGTTCGTTCTTCTTTGTGTCACTTGTCTACGATTGCCGTTAGTTCAGCGGAATAGTAATACAAATGAAAATACTAACAACACATACAAGCATACACAAGATATATGTGGTTCGGAACCGAATGGTTCCTACTCCACGGGGCGAGCTCAACGAGCTCTAGTTATGCGCACGACACTAACTAAACTCCTTCTCGATAACACGTCGGAGGTGGAGAAAGCTCGTATAAGAAATTACAATAGTAATACAAAAATACAAAGACAATACAAAAGAAAACGTTTACACAATTGCTTTGATCACTTGCTTATTGCTTGATTTGGATTGGCTTTAAAGGTCTGGAATGCAACAATAATTCCCCTCCAAAATCACCCTTAAAGTCTTGGCGAAATCCTCCATCTCGAGCTCCTTAAATAACTTGCATCGAGCTGATTCCGCGCCCATCAGTCGCTTGATCGTGACCATCAGTCGACTGGTCCTGTAGCCGTTGTCTCACAACGACTCGATCCACGCTGGCCAAATTCCAACGGATCCATCATCAGTCGACTGATGCCTTCATCAATCGACTGAAGGCCTAGTAGCCGACTACCCAGTCGGCTACAGAGCATTCTGTGCGCATGACACTTCCATTAGTCGATTGCCATTCCTCGACAATTGACTGCTGTCAATATCAGTCGACTGCCAGTCCTTGGCAGTCGACTGCCAGGCCACAAAACTGTAATCTAACACCAATCGAACCCAAGTCGACTTGGAGCAGTCAACTGGTATCTATACCAGTCGACTGATGTCGGGTAAAACCTCAAACACCAAGTTGTTTGAGCATCCGACCGTCGAGTAAACCCTCAAACACCACGTTTGAGCCTCCGACACTCAGTCTTAGCCACTTGGCCAAGTCCACTTCATCCTCTCATGGAGTTCCCCACTGAAGCTCTCTTCACTCGGCCTATGTCCCTCGGATGCAAGCACATGACTTCGCAATGCCATCCTTCGCATCTCTTGCCCTTGAAGTATGCTTCCCTTGGGCCTCACTCCATTCCCTCCTCGTTCGGTGGTCCCTCGGATGCACCAAGCGCACGACTTCGCAATGCCATCCTTCACCGACTCAAGGACCCCGAGCCTAAAGAACTTGCTAAGTCCTCAAGACTTCCCACACCAAGCCTCATGCTTGAATTTTCCATGCCAAGCCCCGTGCTTGGACTTTCACCGCCAAGCCCCATGCTTGGACTTACGTGGCCAACCCATGTTGGACTTTTCAACACCAAGCCCTATGCTTAGATTTTCCCAACACCACCTAGGCTACACACTTGGATTTACATGGCCAACCCATGTTGGACTTCCCATGACAATCCCATGTCATGCATTTTGTCTAACATCAAAATATAGTTCGAGTCAAACTCGAGTCCTTGGCCAATTGCACCAACAACCTTAGCCACTAAGAACCTACCTTGGTCAACCTTAGGGATGACTTCCCTATTGACCTTGGTTTTCCTAGACCCAGGTTTAGTTCCATAGTCAAATGGAACATTGTGATAAGTAGGCATTACCTTCTTGGACATAGGCTTGTGACCCAAACCTTGCCTCCTAGATGGTTCTTGCCTTTTACACCCTAAGTTTTGACTCTTAGACCTAGATTTTTGATCCTTTAACCCTTGCATTTGATTTTGCATAATCCTAAGGGTCTTCTCCATTTTCTCAAGTCTTGACCTCAAGGCTTGATTTTCCTTTTCTAAGCTTCCCAATTTTGAATTTTCATATGTCCTTTGAGAATTGTTTTTTCTAGGCAAATGCCTAGTCCATTTAGGGTTAAAACCTAGGTGATCTTCTATTTTCCTAATGCTTGCCTTTGGAAGGATAGGTCTAGAATTGTTTGATCTAGGTTTGTCCATAGGTAAAATTGTTTTAGGGACATTAGTCTCAAATTTCTTTTTATTCCTAATGTGGACATGCTTAGCTCCTAAACAATAAAATCTATTATTCTTACTAGCACGCTTTTCATGATGAATAGCAAGTGTATTAAGATTATCTCTAGCATGCTTTTTACTATAAAATTTAAAAGGTGCATTATTAAATTTTACCTTAGGGGTTGCTTTAGAAGCTCCCCCTACTTTTGATACTCCTTCTTGGCTCTTTTTCTTTCCCCTAGGGCATTGACTCCTATAATGCCCCTTTTATTGACATTTGAAGCAAATGATGTGATCCTTGCTTTTAATTGTTGGGGAACCATCATCCCTGACTTTTGGCGCAAGTTGAGGCTTCTTGACCTTCTTTGGTCACTTGCTCTTATAGTGCCCGGCTCCCCTACACTCAAAGCAAATTATATGAATTTTATTTTGAACTAAATATCTTGAGTTACCTAGGTCAATGACGGTCGGATTTTGAGCTTCTTCATCTTGACCAAATGTTGAAGGCTCTTCTTCTTGCTCTGGCATGGAAGGTGATCTCTCCTCCCCCTCAATCCTTGTGGTTGAGGTTTCTTCTACTTCTACCTCTTCCATCGATTCCGATCCAGATGTTGATTCCTTATCAACCTCCGAATCCTCACTTTCTTATGAGGATGATGAACTTACTTCTTTGGGATACTCCTCTTGAACCGGTGATGGGTCTTCATGGAATCTTGCCACTTTGCTCCAAAATTCTTTTGCATCATTGTATTCACCTAACTTGGACACAATTTCATTAGGAATCAACTCAATCAAGAATTTTATTACCTTCTTTCTTTTCTCGAATCCTTGGAGTTGTTCCTCGGTCCATCTCTTCATCTTGAGGAAACCTCCCTTTGGTCCTCTAGGATGTTCAAATCCTTCCATCAAAGCAGACCACTCCACAAAGTTCCTCATCATCAAGAAGTCTTCAATTCTTGCCTTCCATTGGTTGAATCCTTCTTGTCTATAGAAATTGTAAGACATCGGTGTGTTGATGTCCCATCCTAATTGTTTTTCAAATTCCTTTTTTTCCTCTAGCGCGCTTTTGCTCCTGGGTGTTAGTACATTGAAGAGCTCCTAGCTTTGAGACCAATTGTAAGGATTTGTGCGCTCGCTAGAGGGGGGGGGTGAATAGCGTCGTTCGCTGCTTCACGGAATTTGATCGTTCTCACATGCTTGATTTTCTACGATGTTTGTTAGCATAGCGAAAATAATAGAAATATACAACAAACACAAATACAATGCACAAGACAGATGATATAATGTGGTTCAGAGTCGAATGGTTTCTACTCCACGGATTGAGCTCAAACGAGCTCAAACAATGAGTACAACACCACTAATCAAATAAAACTCCTTCTCGACAACACGTCGGAGGCAGAGAAACCTCGTACAAGGATTACAACAGTAATACAATAAGAATACAAGCAAATACAATAGAATGCAAGTAAATAAAACTTTACAAAGATCTTTTAGATGCTTGCTTGTTTGGTTACTCAAGTTGCACTTGGAGACCCAGAATTGCAACAACAAATCACCCCAACACTCCTCAAGAACCCTTGCCAAAAATCCTTTCTAGGAGTTGCTTTTATAACCTGCATTCAGGCTAGATTTTTGTCTATCAGTCGACGGATTAGGACCATCCGTCGACTGCTCCTGTAGCCGTTGTCTCACAACAGCACGAGCCATGTTGGATAAGTTCAATGGATACACCATCATTTGACTGATCATGGCCATTAGTCGACTGATGCATAGGTAGTCGAGTTGCTAGTCGAGCCTGCCTCACATCTGTGGCTTTTCCTCAGTAACAGTTGTTGGTGCAACAATGCCCCAAGCATTTATATGTTTTGATGTTTGGATAATCATCTAAGTTAGGCAACAATTTGTGATCTAATTGTGAACGTGTTCAAGTGAAAGGAAAATCCAAGTATGAAGACTTGGTAAAGGCAAAGTCCAAGTATGATCTTGGCAAGAGAAGTCCAAGGAAATGGTTTGGCGGCATAAGACCAAGCATGTTGTCTTGGCGGCATTAAGTCCAAACAGATCTTGGCAAAGGAAGTCCAAAGGCAAGTCTTGGCAGCGTAAGTCCAAGCATGTAGACTTGGTGGCGTAAAGTCCAAGCACGCTTTGGCAAAGGGAAACCCAAGACATGACAAAACCGAAGGAATCTCTTGGAAGCAAAGCACAAAGGATGAACAAGTCGCGGACTCGGAGGGATCCTAGAGGCGCAAGGCTTAAGGAAGAGCTAGAAGGTTGAGTCTAGGTCTAGGGGGTAAAATCAAGTATGAATTATTCATACTTGATGAGTATCAGTCGACTGATACGATGTATCAGTCGATTGGTCAGGTGCTCGACTGAGTCAGGATGAAACCCTGACGATCAGTCGACTGCTTGGTCGTGGCAGTCGACTGATATTGCGATCAGTCGACTGCCAAACAGTGGCAGTCGACTGATCAAGTTAAACATGGGCACAAAATAGAGTCTTGCTCGACTGCGACCCACGATCACTCGACTGATCACTCTATCAGTCGACTAATGGATGGATCAGTCGACTGATGAAAGTACCATTGGAGGTAATGACTCTGAATCCCGTGAATCCGGCTATTCAGAAGCCGTTAACTGCGCCAACAGTCGACTGATGCTGTACATCAGTCGACTGATGGTGCTCCAATGGGAAAATCAGCCCTCTCTCTATAAAAAGAGGGCTTGTGGTGGTTTTGAGGGCTAATGCTTATTCTCTGATCATACTCTCAAGCCTCCACAAGTTTTCCAAGCTTTCTAGTGTTTTTAAATTCCCTCCTCCTCTCTAAGCTCCATCTTCATCCTTTGTAAGAAGAGGAGGGTTGTTGTAAAGGAAAGCTTCATAGTGATATTGATTAGGGTTGATCCACCTCAAGGATCACCGTGGAGTAGGAGCGCTATCTACGAACCACGTAAAGGAATTGTGTTAGCATTGTTTTTCATTTGTGTTATTATTATTTTTGTTGTGCTTCCGCTAATCATTCTTGTAGAAACAAAAATGCGCTATTCACCCCCCTAGCTTCCAATTGATCTCGTACAAGTGGTATCAGAGCCTGGATCACATCGGAAGATCTAACAATCAACCAGAGCAAGATAGCTTTCCAAGAGGGGTATAGCACGATGAGGCCTCCGTTCTTCGACGGCAACGACTTCGACTACTGGAAAGGTAGGATGGAGTATTATCTAATGAATGATATTGAAAATTGGTTTAGCGTTGTAGATGGTTTCGAGAAGTCGGTCGATGAACACGGAGCACCCATACCGACCAAGGATTGGACGAGAGACATGGCCAAGAAGGCTCAAGCCAACGCCAAGGCAACAACCACACTTCAATGTGGGTTGTCAAAAGAGCAACTAAGCAAGTTGGGGCCATTTGAATCGGCAAAGGAGCTTTGAGAGAAGTTGATAGAGCTCAATGAGGGATCCAGGGAAACAAGAAGAGCCAAGAGAGGGCCAACTTCAAAGTTTCTCCATGAAGACCAATGAGACCGTGAGCCAAATGCACGGTCGCTTCAAATAAGTAGTCAACGGACTACATGTAATAAGTGAGAAGGTCGACAACCGAGACCTTGTAAGGTATGTGCTCCAAGCCTTCCCTAGAACAACCTTATGGGCTTCAATGGCAGATGCCTATAAGGTCTCTAGGGATCTCTCTTTGGTTAAGTTAGATGAGTTATTTTGTGAATTTGAATTGCATGAACAAGATAACACTTCATCCAAAGAGAAGGGTATAGCTCATTTTGTAGGAAAGAAGGACAAAAAGAAGAAGGAGAAGAAAGAAGTGTCCTCCTCATCCGAATCTGAGGAAGATTCATCTAGTAGTGAAGATGAGCTATCGGCAAGTGAGGTAGCTCATTATGTCAAGAAGTTTGGTGGGAAGTCAAGGAAACTCACCAAGAAAGATGTGAGGAGGATGTTCCAATCCTCAAGAGGTAAGTCTTCAAATAGTTCATATTCTACACCTAACGTAACTTGCTATGGTTGCAACAAGAAAGGGCATATCAAGCCAAATTTCCCGGAACTAAAGAAGAAGGAGGATAAGGAAAAGAAAAAGAAGGAAAAGAAGGAGAAGAAGAAGGAGGCAATGGTGACACAAACATGGGACACCCTAAGCATGGAGGACTCTTCTGACGATGAAGAAGTGTGTCATGCCACCCGGAATCTAGCCCTCATGGCCTTGGAGGAAGAAGTCGGGAGCTCAAGTGAGGAGTCTTCATCCTCTTCTTCAAGCGACGAATCATCATCAAGTGATGATGATGAGGTAAACAACTCCCCTAGGGTAGATTTACTTTACAAGACAATTGCATGCCTTTAAAATGCATTGAATAGATCGAAAACTAGGATTAAGGACTTAAAAGTAGAGATTAAATCACTTAAGAATGTAGAACCATCTTGTGATAAATTATCTTGTGATGATGCATGTACCCTTAGAGATGAAAATGATGAATTGACAAATGAAATAGGTAACTTAAGAGCATGTTTAGAAAAATTTACTAATGGCTCTAAATACCTAGACATGATAATTAAGGATCAAAGGGCTATTTACAACAAGGCCGGACTAGGATATAGGCCTAAGGAAAAGGAGGTAGCATTTACATCTTTTGTTAGTAGAAAATCCATAATTAGAAGCAAGGGTAGAAAGGCTTGGATCCCTAAGAAATTTCTAATTGATGCTAGTGGTCCTAAAATTTGGGTACCTAAGGATTGTATTTTTCATGTGATATAGGTAGAAGAACCAAGCTTGTGGATTGTTGATAGTGGGTGTTCAAAACACATGACCGGTGATGAGAGAAAATTCTCCACTATCAACCACACTAGCAAGGGAAAGGTATCATTTGGTAATAGTCACAAACTTAAGATTCTAGGAAAGGGCACAATTGAGGTATCCTCCAACCTTGCCATTCATAAAGTGTTATTAGTTAAGGATATGAAATTTAATTTACTTAGTGTAAGCCAACTATGTGATGCAAATTTTGATGTTAAATTTGACTCTTCAAAATGTTTTATTAAACACAAAACTTTAAATGATTGCATGCTAGTAGGTTTTAGGAAATCAAACATATACTATGTTGATCTATCCTATGCTACTAATGCCTCTACTAAGTGTCTTATTGCAAAAGAAGAGGAGAGTTGACTTTGGCATAGGAGGTTAGGACACATAAACATGAAGAACATAGCCAAAATAACAAAAATGAAGTTAGTCAAAGGGTTGCCTAAAGTCAAATTTCTCAAGGACAAAATGTGTGATGCATGCTAAGAAGGGAAACAATCAAAAACATCACACAAAGGTAAAACTTAGTACCGCTTTACCTTTAGAACTTTTACATATGGACTTATTTGATTGTCACAGTACCCCTTCTATGATTGGTAGTAGATATTGCTTAGTAATAGTAGATGATTTCTCTAGGTTTACTTGGATATTTTTCATGAAAAATAATGAAACCCGAGGAATAATCATAGGATTTAGCAAGAGAGTAGAGAATGAAAGAAAACTCAAAATCAACCGGATCCGTAGTGATCATGGTGGAGAATTTGAGAATTCTAATTTCTCAACCTTTTGCTTAAAACAAGGGTACAAGCATGAGTTTTCTTGTCCTAGAACACCCCAACAAAATGAGATTGTGGAAAGGAAAAATCGTGCCCTACAAGAAGCGGCTAGGACTATGCTAAATGCATATTCCTTACCTAGCTACTTGTGGGTGGAAGCGGTTAATACCGCTTGCTATATCCAAAATAGGGTGTTAATTCATAGGTTTTTAGGAAAAACCCCATTTGAATTGTGGAATGGTACAATTCCAACAATTCATTATTTTAAGGTTTTTGGATGCAAAGTGTACATTTTAAATACCAAAGACAACCTAAGTAAATTTGAGTCCAAAGCAGATAAGGGAATCTTATTTGGATACTCATCCACTAGTGTAGGATATAGAGTTTATAATAAAAGGACTCAAAAGATTGAGGAATCTTTAAATGTCCAATTTGATGAAACTTTCAATACATACCCTAGGAAATCCCCTATTGATGATGATATTAATAATGAAAATCAAGAAATTATCCAATAATTTCAAGATTTAACCTTAGGGGGTAATGATCAAGGGGGAGTAAGAGGTGATTCCGATGATGAGCAAAGGATTGAGATTAATTATGATCAAACTCAAATTAATAGACCTCCTAGAACTATAAGAGTTCATCAAAATCACCCCTTAGATCAAATTGTGGGTGAATTATCTCAAGGTATTAGGACTAGGTCATTTCATAGGGATCCCACTAGTCATATAGCTCTAATTTCTCAAATTGAGCCCAAAACAATCAAAGATGCATTACTTGATCCGGATTGTAGCAATGCAAGATGAATTGACTCAATTTGAAAGGAGTTAAGTATGGGAGTTAGTTCCTAGACCAAACGAAAACACCATTATTACTACAAGATGGGTCTTTAGGAATAAACTAGATGACCAAGGGAATATTACTAGGAATAAAGCAAGATTAGTTGCAAGGGACTTTAATCAAGTTGAAGGACTTGACTATGATGAAACATATGCCCCGGTTGCTAGATTAGAGTCTATTAGGATACTATTAGAGTATGCCTCCTATATGAGTTTCAAACTCCATCAAATGGATGTTAAATCGGCATTCCTAAATGGGTTTATTAAGGAAGAGGTATATGTAGAACAACCTCCCGGGTTTGAGAATATAGACTATCCAAATCATGTATACAA
This sequence comes from Wurfbainia villosa, assembly GCA_025175895.1. Classification (NCBI taxonomy): domain Eukaryota; kingdom Viridiplantae; phylum Streptophyta; class Magnoliopsida; order Zingiberales; family Zingiberaceae; genus Wurfbainia; species Wurfbainia villosa. The sequence continues at coordinate 72,518,076 of CM046000.1, read as the reverse complement.
GCTTAGGAAAGCTTTGTATGGTTTGAAACAAGCTCCCTGGGCTTGGTATGAAAGATTATCATCTTTCTTAATTTCTAAGGACTTTAAAAGGGGTAGTGTAGATCAAACTCTATTCATAAAGTCAACATCAAAAGACATCTTTGTAGCCCAAGTATATGTTGATGATATTATTTTTGGGTCAACAAATGATGAACTTCTTCAAGACTTTATTAAAAATATGGAAAAAGAGTTTGAAATGAGTCTAGTTGGGGAATTAAATTTCTTCCTAGGATTACAAGTCAAACAAACAAGTGAAGTAATTTATATTTACCAAACCAAATATGCTAAGGAAATGATTAAGAAATTTGGTTTGGAAAATGCTAAGGTAGTTTCAACTCCAATGGCAACCAATACAAAAATAGATAGTGATAATGAAGGAAAACAAATTGATCTTACACTTTATAGGAGCATGATTGGTAGCCTTTTGTACATAACCACTAGTAGACCCGACATATTATTTGCGGTTGGTATGTGTGCTAGGTATCAATCATGTGCAAAAGAATCTCATTTAGTTGCCATTAAGAGAATCTTAAGTTATATTAAAGGCAATATAAATGTAGGACTATGGTACCCTAGGATTAGGTTTTTTGATTTGGTTGGGTACACCGATTCCGATTATGCCGGTTACAAATTGGATCGGAAGAGTACTAGTGGTGGATGCCAATTCCTTGGGTCCTCCCTAGTTAGTTGGAGTAGTAGGAAGCAACCTTGTGTTGCCCTATCCACCACCGAGGCCGAGTATGTGGCTATGGGTGGTTGTGTAGCTCAACTACTATGGATGAAACATACCTTAGAGGATTATGATCTATCTTACTCCAACATGAAAGTATTTTGTGATAATTTGAGCACTATAAATTTGACCAAAAATCTGGTGCATCACTCTAGGACCAAGCACATTGAAGTGAAACATCACTTCATTAGAGATCATGTGGCTAAGGGGGACATTGAGCTTAATTACATTGAATCCAAGTCCAACCTAGCCGACATATTTACCAAGGCTCTCCCCGAAGTAGAATTTTCATCACTTAGGAGAGAACTTGGGATGTGCTTGGTTGAATAAAGGTATAGGTTTGCATAATCCTATAGAAATCCTAGGGTTTATACCTTTAAGCATCTCACAAAATACCTAAGAAACCATGATTTTTGTATTGAGCCACTTAGACAACATGTGAGATGTTAGGAAGATGCACTTGGTTTATCATGCTTGTTATGATGCATTACTATGGACCAAAGTGTCATCTAGAGACATTAATCTTTCATTGGACCAATCATTGGGAAGGCTTATACAAAATTGATGTGCATATAGCTCCAAGAACATGATTGGAAATGTCAAATAAAATAGATTTTAAACTATGTTTATCACATTTTAAAAAACAGTTTTCAAGTGGACCACAAAAGTGATACAAAGTTTGCAAAAACATTAGAACTTTTGTTAGTTTCCAAGTTTGTATCAATCTTGAAATCTGGAAAACATATATTTTTCAAATTATTTTTCCTTGATAAAGGATGATTTCAGAAATGTGTAAACAAAATTTTGTGATTTTTCGAGGTTTCTATAATTTCTAACGCATTTCTGAAGTTGGGTTGAAAAGGCTAAAATTCGGATTTCAGGCGTAGCAGTCGACTGCGTCAGAAACCAGTTGACTGATACACTATATTTTCTGATAAGTAGCTCCATTTTCTGATATTTAGTGTATCTTTGATATCCTAAAACTATGACATGATAATATTGAGTATAAACAAATTTTTAGGATTGTTTAATGCGATGTTTTAGGGGGAGTTTCATAAAATATATTTTTTTTCATCCCCAAACATACATTGTTGGTGCAAAGTTAGGATTTAACCTTCAATTGTTTGTTAGGTTTTTGCTCCACATGTCTTTTACTCATCATGAACTATATCTTGGATTAAGGGGGAGCTAAATTTCAATTCTATACCTTAGTTCCAGATTACAACACATTCAATTCTTTTATGAAATATATGACTTCTTCTCTTTTTGATGTATGTCAAAGGGGGAGAAGAAATGTTTAAGTTAGAATTGGAAATATGATTATGTGATTTGGAAATATGGTTATGTGCGTATTTTAAAAGACCTAACTCAAATGATTGCCAAACATCAAGAAAGGGGGAGATTGTTGGTGCAACAATGCCCCAAGCATTTATATGTTTTGATGTTTGGATAATCATCTAAGTTAGGCAACAATTTGTGATCTAATTGTGAACGTGTTCAAGTGAAAGGAAAATCCAAGTATGAAGACTTGGTAAAGGCAAAGTCCAAGTATGATCTTGGCAAGAGAAGTCCAAGGAAAAGGTTTGGCGGCATAAGACCAAGCATGTTGTCTTGGCGGCATTAAGTCCAAACAGACCTTGGCAAAGGAAGTCCAAAGGCAAGTCTTAGCAGCGTAAGTCTAACCATGTAGACTTGGTGGCGTAAAGTCCAAGCACGCTTTGGCAAAGGGAAACCCAAGACATGACAAAACCGAAGGAAGCTCTTGGAAGCAAAGCGCAAAGGATGAACAAGTTGCGGACTCGGAGGGATCCTGGAGGCGCAAGGCTTAAGGAAGAGCTAGAAGGTTGAGTCTAGGTCTAGGGGGTAAAATCAAGTATGAATTATTCAAACTTGATGAGTATCAGTCGACTGATAAGATGTATCAGTCGACTGGTCAGGTGCTCGACTGAGTCAGGATGAAACCCTGATGATCAGTCGACTTCTTGGTCATGGCAGTCGACTGATCAAGTTAAACACGGGCACAGAATGAAGTCTCGCTCAACTGCGACCCATGATCACTCGACTGATCACTCCATCAGTCGACTGATGGATGGATCAGTCGACTGATGAAAGTACCATTGGAGGTAACAACTCTAAATTCCACGAATTCAGCTATTCAGAAGCCGTTAACCGCGCCGACAGTCGACTGATGTTGTACATCAATCGACTGATGGTGCTCCAACGGGAAAATCAGCCCTCTCTCTATAAAAAGAGGGCTTGTGGTGGTTTTGAGGGTTAATGCTTATTCTCTAATCATACTCTCAAGCCTCCACGAGTTTTCCAAGCTTTCTAGTGTTTTTAAATTCCCTCCTCCTCTCTAAGCTCCATCTTCATCCTTTATAAGAAGAGAAGGGTTGTTGTAAAGGAAAGCTTCATAGTGATATTGATTAGGGTTGATCCACCTCAAGGATCATCGTGGAGTAGGAGCGCTATCTCCGAACCATGTAAAGGAATTGTGTTAGCATTGTTTTTCATTTGCGTTATTATTATTTTTGTTATGCTTCCGCTAATCATTCTTGTAGAAATGAAAACGCGCTATTCACCCCCCCCTCTAGCTTCCAATTGATCCCCTACTTCAGTCAATTCCTGTCGAGGTGCCAATTAAGGCGCCTTGCGTTTGTGGCTTTTCCTCAGCATCAGTCGAGTCCAGTCGAGGTGTCGCCTCGACTAGGACTCTAGTCGAGGTGCCTTATGTCTGTGGCCACAGCTTGACTGTAGTTGATCGCTAGTCGACTCTCATTAGTCGACTAATACAAGTTGACTCGCCTGCCAAGTGTCAAAACACTTAACCAGTTCACTGGTCAATGACCCCAGTCGACTGATATACCTCAACTTTGAGGTAATCCCAAAGTATGATGCCCTCATACTTGCTAGACCACCCTTAGCCTAGTCCTAAGCCTTCTATCCACCTCCATCAGCCTCCACCTATCGGATCCCTCTAAGTCATCCATGACTTGTTCATCCATATGCTAGTCTTCAGGTGCTTCCATCGGCTTTGTCATTCTAAGTTGATCTATACCGCCAAGGAACATTGGACTTACGCTGCCAAGACTTCGCTTAGACTTTACACCACCAATATTCCTCTTGGACTTCTCAATTGCTAAGGCACAAGCTTGGACTTTCCCTTGCCAACCCATGTTGGACTTTACCATTGCTAAGATCTATGCTTGGACTTCTCATGCCAAGTACTCATGACTTGGACATTCCATGATAATCACATTTTCATACATTTTTGTCGAACATAAAAATACCGCTCCAGTCAAACTCGAGTCTGGTCAATCATGACCTGGGTCGATTGCACCAACACAGCCAACCACCCTTGGCCACCAGTGACCAAGGACCAGCCGGCCAAACCTTGGCCGACCACTTCTTCCACCTATACAAGCTTTCTAATTTTGAACAGCTTGATCTCCTTTGTGGGGAGAGGTCGTTTAGTCAATGTTTTGTGCTCCGATAGCAGTCTACTTGCCGGGGATTGGATCTCCGACAATCCTCATAGGTGGAGGGTTAAGTTTTTATCAAACGGTTGATGAAAACCGCTTTTGACAAGCGAGTTTGTGAAACTCATTTTTGGGATCCGAATTTATTTCAAATTGTGATCGTCTCTCAGATCACATTGTCTTCGACTCGAGGCTAGTGACTTTTGCAAAGATAAGGCTCGTGGCTTTGTGAAGCTATCCCGACGATACTCGGTATGGATATGGATAGAGGTGATTCTAGCGAGGGTTGCGGTTGATGCCATCCCACTACACGTGATCCGTCAGGTATACCTAGTATAAGTTTCCTTTTATTGCAAAATTTTAAATAGCGATTATGTCTACACATGCTGTATCCTGCATGCATGTGATGTGTGTGTTGTAATAAAATTAGTTTATTACTTATTTTTGCTTCCTCTGTGTGCATGTTTACGAAACGTGCTCGAACACACACTCGTCGCGGACCGGGGAAACCCAGTAGTGGTATCAGAGCCCCATTGTGTTTCGACATAATCATAAAATTATTTTGCGATAGTCATAATTGTATTTATGGAAATATTCTACTTTTGGAAAGTTTAGAAGTATTTATGGAAAATTTAATTTGTAAAGAAATTCAAATTTGAAGTTTCCTAATATGTTTAGGAAATTACAATTTAGGAAATTTGTTTCCTAAATTAGATTTGACTTTCCTTAATTAACACTTTCCATAAATAAAATATGTGATTAGATTTGGAAATTTATTTCCTAATTTAATCATGATTTGATTTGGAAAATCAAATCTAAAATATATTTTATTTCCAAAATAATTATGAAAAATAAGGAAACCATTTGTACATGTCATAATTGTATGACATGTAATTGCATTAGATGCATATCATTATGCCATACGTGTCATGTCATGACATGTAGATGTATGTCATGTATGTCATGTCATATAGATAATAGTTATTTGCATGCAAAGAGGATGAGATATTAAAACCCTTACACAATATTAAAGCCTACACCTTCCATTAATACGATTAGAACTAGAGTTCCGTTTCTTGTTTGGGTTGTTGGACTCTCTCCAAGCCCGGCTTGAACCTGAACATGTTCAAACCATTGGAATAGTTTATTACTAATATGGTAAGAGTTAGAGGTCAATCATTAGTTCGGGTTGTTGGACTCTCTCCAAGCTTGGCTAATTGGTTGAATGCGCTCTAACCATATTAAAACTATTTCTCAATTAATGGGTTGACTTTAACCTGGAGCATCGGCTTGTTGGACTCTCTCCAAGGTCGATGTGAAGGGAGGTGAAGTTGGGTGCTATGCATATGATGCATACTTGTTAATGAATTAACAACCCGATGTATGTGTGAACATTCAATTAGTTGATAGCACATTGTGATAGTTGCATATATGTGATATGCAATTGATATACTTGATACCTACCATCGTAGCTAAGAATGGTTTATTGAACTCTCTCCATGGTTGCTCTTATCTATGTTGGATATCAACCCATTCAGAGATGGACCTACGATCTCCTGAATTAATTTTAAGGGTTTTTGAAATTTGAAAAATGAATGAGATTTTGTAAATGTATGTTGATGCATTTTAAAATCATTTTCTCATATATGCTTGATTTGTTTTATAGGTTAATCGCATGATTATGATGTCTTTGAATTTGCGCTCTATTTTGAATTCGAATAAATTGACTGGGTTGAACTTCTTGGATTGGCTTAGAAACTTGAAAATTGTTCTAAAGGTGGAAAAGCTTGCGTATGTCCTCGAAGAGCTTCTTCCTGCTCATCCTAGTGATGATGCAACTCTGGACCAATTGTTGGCCTATCAGAAACATGTGAGTGATTCTGAACTAGTGAGTTGCATCATACTAGCCATGATGGTACCTGAGTTGCGGAAGCAGCATGAGCATATGGATGCTCATACCATAGTCTTTCATCTTTATGAGTTGTTTGATGAGCAAGTGAGATCCAAAATATTTGAAGTCTCCAAGCTCCTCTTCACCTCTGAGATGCAAGAAGGTTCATCTGTGGTACTGCTCAACATGCTGAAGACAGTGGAGCCTTCTGTGAAGCATGAGTAGGGGACGGTGTTGTTAGTTGATTCCTCGAAGAAAGGTTCTAAGAGGAAGTCAAAGGAACAACAAAAGGGGAAGAAGAAAAAGGCTAAAAAGACAGAACCAGCTCAAAAGGGCACTTGCCATCATTGTGGCAAGGAGGGCCATTGGCGAAGAAACTGTAAGATTTATCTTGAGTTCGTGAAGAAGAATAAGGCATCAGATGCTCCATCTTCTTCAGATATCTTCGTTATTGATTGTCATTCTATTTTCTCAAATACTTAGGTATTGGATACTGGGTGTGACTCACATATATGTAATAACATACATGGGCTAAGTAATAGAAGAAGACTCATTAAGGGAGAGTTAAATTTACGTGTTGGGAATGGAGCAAAGGTTGCTGCACTCACCATTGGAATGTATTTGTTGAGACTCCCTATAGGACTTGTCTTAGAATTCGATAATATCTTTTATGTTCCTTCGTTGATAAAGAACATCATTTCTATTTCTTGTTTAAATAAAAATGGGTACCATTTGACTTTTAGTAACAATTGTTGTTACATAACTTTGAATGACATGCTTTATGTTAGTGAAAGTCCTAGAGCCAATCATGTGATGATTGTTGTATGGACTTTATTGTAACATATTTTTATTTATAAAGGCATGGTTATTATATTTACTTGTATTGGTGCCAAATAACTAAGTATAATAATGTCCTTAAGTAGTAGGTTCTTATCTATATCAATCGATTGGTTGAATCGATAATGAGATGATATAGAGAACACTACTCTTAATCATTCCTAATCAAGTATTAACATTCAGGGACAATGTTAATGCGTAGAGACTAGCATGTAGGTCAACACGATGACTTGATCTCACAAGTCATGGATATGAGATATCAAGTTGACACATGGGTATGCATTGGAGAATGTATACTGAATGACCCGCCATGAGAAAGTATCATGGATCGTTATATGAGTGTCATATACTTTCTCATGTGGCTATTAGTATGACTATTAGTCCTTAAACCTGAAGTCACCATGGTTCCCTACATAAGGAGTTGCATACTTTGGCTTCGTCAAACGTCACCCGTAAATGGGTGGACTATAAAGGCGATTACTGGGTATGTAACAAATTATGTGGAGGAATGTGAGTGATGTAGATGGGATCTATCCCTCCTATATGACGGGAGTGGCATCGTTATTCTTGATAGAGTGAGACCACGAAGTGCATGACCATGCCCAAATGAGTCAATATGAGATATTGAGCTCATTTGATTAGAGTGAGTCTACTTGGAGTTCAATATATAGATTGTATTGAAGATGACATGGTCTATGCCTCGATTGGTCAATCTAGATGTCAAGGATAGAGGGACATTGTCACATATTGTGAGAGTCACAATTAGTAGTCACAAAGGTGATGTTGGAGCTCAACATTCTTATAACTTGGGTAGCAATGATGTGTTGCTAGATACCGCTCATTGCTTATGTTCCTAAATCGGTTTAGGAGCATTGCCAACGTTACAAGAACCTATAGGGTCACATACAAAGGGCAATTAGATGGAGATTAGGTTCATATGATCAACCATGAGGATTAGGTTAATGGGATGAACCAAATTGGATTAAAAGTAATCCAAATTAGACTAATTGAGTTAGACTTTATTTGATTCAAGTGTTGAATGAGTCTAATTTAGATTTGATTCATTGAGTCAATTTAAATTAATGAATAGAGATTCATTAAATCAAATTGACTTGAATCAAGTGGTTAGATTTGATCAACCATGGGAGATAAGAGGTCAAGTTTGACTTGACTTGAGAGGGAAGATGAATGGCCAATTTTGACTTGACCAATTGCCATGTCATGGTGACATGGCATGTGGGCCGGCCAATGATGATGTTGCACATCATCATGGACTTATCATGTTGTGCCACCTCATGAGGGAGACCAAGAGCCATTGGCTCTTGGAGTTACATGCATGCATGTAACCCCCCAAAACAAAGTGGTCGACCACTTGATGGTGATTCATGGGTGAATTCATTTTTGTGTAACTTCATCATCTTCTTCCTAGATCTCCTTCTTGCTCTCCCAAGACTTCCTTGGCCGAAATACCTAAAGGGTGCTAGCACACTCTAAGGTGTTTTTTCTCCACCATTTGTCCGTGTGGATACTTGTAGAGGAGTGTACACTTGACACTCTTGAGTTCCGGCAAAGCATTTGGATGAGCGGGATAAGCGAAGGGCATCGTTACGAGGGTAACACTCTCATCATGTAGATCTAAGGTAGATCTAGGTTTCTATAAACACATACATGTTTTTATTTTTTTATATCTTCGCACGGATCTGTGGCTAGGCTTCCGAGGTTTCCGCAACGCAAAAAGTGGTTTTTGCGGCTCGGAAAGTCCAACACTTTATGGGACTGGAACATTGTGCAATGGTATATATACGTTAGACGTATCCAGTGACATTCTCAATATCGAAGCGAGCAATAAGCATGCTGGAAAAGATAATCAATTAGACTCCTACATGTGACATTGCCATCTTGGTCATGTGAGCAAGAAATGCATGTCTGAATTACACCGATGTGGAATTATGGAATCATTTGAATTAGATTCATACGATACATTTGAATCATGCTTAAAAGGGAAGATGACTAAGTTACCTTTTACGAGAAAAGGTGAACTGGTGGGGGAGTTGCTTGGTCTAATACATACTGATATATATGGACCTATGTCAACTCATGTTCTAGGAGGCTATAACTACTTCATTACCTTCACCGATGATCACTCACGGTTTGGGTATGTGTTCTTGATGAAATACAAGTCTGAAGCCTTTGAAAGGTTCAAAGAATTCAGAAGTAAAGTAGAGAAACAACTTGGCAAGAGTATTAAAATACCTCGATCGAATTGAGGTGGTGAATACTTGAGTCAAGAGTTTCTAGATTATCTGAGAGACAATGGTATATTGTCCAAATGGACTCCGCCGTATACACCACAACATAATGGTGTATATGATGTTGGTGCAGTAGGCACCTAAGTCGAACCCGAGTTTTAATTATAGCAAACGATATAAAGTTAAGCTTATATTATTATCTCACGAGCTAAATCGAGTGTGCAGAAAAGTGCCAACGTTGGAGCTGAAGGCTAGCGACACGTGGAGAAAGCCGCAGTGGTCGAGCGACACTTGAGTGACTTCGGAGGGAGCTGAAGGAATCGAGTGGAAGGCTAGAAGCGAAAGTGACACAGTAAGTATCGAGGTAAGCTCGTGTGTGTGCAAGAGTAAGAGAGGTCGTATCCTCCTTACGGGGATGATCTTAAGCGTAGATCCGACCAAAGACATCCTATAGATAGTCTAGGTCGAGATCAGATGGTCAGCACTGTCAAAATAATGCTTTTGTTAAGCTAACTTTGCCCTGCATCTAGTATCAGTCGACTGCCATCTTGGAGGACTCGACTGCCGTCCATTAGTCGACTGTCTGTAGTCAACATTCGACTGATGCTGCCATCAGTCGACTGATGATGGCCATCAGTCGATTGGTGGTCAAGGATCAGCCTCGAGGAGTCAAGCCTTATCACCATTTTTCAAGGAGCCATGTGCCTAATTTCCATTGGTTGAAGGTACTCTCAAAAAGGGGCTCAAAGGCTATAAAAGGAGGGCCTCTCCTAGGGTTTCATCATTAATTCTAAGCTTCCAAAAGCCTCCGCCAAGCTACAACTCTCCGACAACGAAGTGCTTCTTCTCTAACGTCTAGGTTTAAATTGCTTTCATTTTGTTACGTCGGTATAAGTTTTATTTCAGTTCATTAATTTACTTTCTCGGAGCTTTTATCATAACGAGGAGAGGGGGAGTCTCCCTCTACCTCAAGCTTTGTGTTTCTTTTGTATCGATTAACTCCTACCTCTAACGAGGAGTTCTTTAGTGTTTTGCCCTCCGTACATGGTCAAGGACCACTAGGGCCTTAGAGTAGTAGCCGAAGGCTAAGAACCAAGTAAAATTCTCTTGTCTCATTTACTTTACATTTATCTTTCCACTGCGTATAAGTGTTTTAAAACGAATTCAAAAAAGTAAACGTTTATCGCTATTCACCACCCCTCTAGCGATCCGCTTCGATCCAACAATTGGTATCAGAGCCGGGGGTTGCTAAGATTTGGTGAAACCACCGATCTAGCTTTTTACAGATTTTTTTTCTTTTTAATTCTGTTTATTTTGAATTTATTTCATTTGGTTAGTTTTCCTCCCGCACTACTAATCCAAGATGCGAGTCTTGGTATATTTCGTGTGTTTTTATCGTTGCTAGGTTTTTCGTCTCCATCTCCTTGTTTCTTTTGTTTTAATGGCCCGTCTCGAAGGTTTTAGCACCATCTGACCTCCATTTTACAATGGAGATGACTTCCGTTATTGGAAGGGTCGGATGGAATGCTTTCTTAAAACTCAAATCGAGATGTGGATCATAATCCAACGGGATTCACACTTCCGACTAACGAAGTGGGTGAATCCTTGGATTATAACCAATGGACCATTGTGACAAAAAGGCAAGTCGAAGCCGGCGCCAAGGCAACTCAAATCCTCTAATGTGGCTTGTCCAAGGAGGAGCTTAATTGTTAGTAATATATGAGAGATGTCCTAAGGCAATCGCCTTATGTATGAATCATTTATATGATAAATGAAGATTCACTATTTGAGTATACATGTTTTATGTATTTGATTGGATCTTAAACTCATTTACTGAATGTCCACGATACGATTCACAGCATGAGAGAATTTGTGATTGGATCACAACTAGTGAGTATCTCTACATGTGTAATTGTGATGTATCGAATTATCCTAGTCGATGAATTGATGGATTTGGACACCATCAATTTCACGAGACTAGCACGAGGTATACTCCTTGGTGTATCCAAGCATGATTCTCACCGGCCGGAGACATAGTGATGTCCGAGTTAATCGTGGATGCTAGTTATGGTAACTAGTTCATTGGAGTGACCACCGGTAGTAAGACTTCATATGGTTCTCTCGCATATATAGATATGTCAATGAAGTTCTTACGTGGCTTAAGTGCGATGTTCCTTTGACTTGCGGTATTCAAGTCATCTTGATCATGGAGACTTATGCTTTGACATCTTAAGCAAACATCTCGAGGAGATGTGGACCCGGATGATTGGGTATAAGTCAAGTGATCGAAGGTGTTTGAATAGCCTATAAAGGATTCACCACTCCTTGCGAGGAGATGTATACCCATGGCCTCTCGTCGGATTGTTACTAAAGTCTTTGGCCAAAGCATTACATGTTTAGAGTAAAGTACTCTTCGATACATGTGGAGTAACTAGAATTCGTAGGACGAGGAAATGATACTTGGGCTAGGTGTGACGTAGTCAGCCTAGTGGGGACTGACACAATAGACCATGTCCTGAACCAAGTGGGTATAAGATGAGTGAAGGGAATGGGGCACGATTCATTCGAAGCCATCAAGGGTTTCGTAAATAGTTCGATCAACCGCTGATCTTTTCGGTTAATTGGGGATCATGATGTACTACTAGGTGCCACTCATGATCGTTCTATAATTAATGGTTAATTATAGACGGCCAACATAAACCGAGAACCTATTTGGTCACACGACAACGAGTGTAATCCAAAGGATTTAAAACGAGCTTGAGAATGGGATTCTCAGACCGAGAGAAACTATGTTTGGTTGGACCAAACATAAAGCGAGCATGAAATTGTTTCAGTCGCAATGGAAGCGTGGATGGGCAGTGTCTTATGAAGACATAATGGATGGACCAAAATGGTTTGGTTCTAATCCAATGGATGAGAATAAACCAAAGGGTTTGGTTTATATTAAACGAATGAACCAAAGGTTGGTTCGGTTCGTTTTAACTTAAAATAAACCATCATGGTTTGGTTTATTTTAACTTATCTTAATGGAGCGGGTTAACGGGCTTTATGGATATGATCCATTAACCATTAAGAGAATTAGTTCTCTATAAAAGTGGGCTTAAGGGATTGTTAAACCCTAATCCAAAATCAAAACCCTAGCCTCCAAGGAGTTGCCGCCCAAGCTCCTTGCCGCCCAGCTTGATTGTGCTGCCGTCAAGACCCTTGCCGGCGTCCAAGCTCCAGCCAGTGAACCTTCGGCGACCCTCCGGTGATCCCCTAAAAGGTTCGGCATCAAGGTGAGCTTTTGTCTCCTTGTTTTGGCCGGCGCCATCTCCTCCACCAAGCTGTCCAGTTTTCTGGACAGCTTCTTCTCCTCTCGTCGGAGCGTCGTTTGGATGACGGTTAGTGCTCCGACAGCGGCTAACATACCGGGGATTTGATCTCCGGTAATCCTCTGAGGTGGAGGACGAAGGATTCGTCAATCGGTTGACGAATACCTCTCCGGAGAAGCAAGTCTTGAGGACTTGTTTTTTGGTCCGAATTTGGATTCGGATCGTGATCATCTCTCGATCACGTCATCTTCAACACGAGGCTAGTAACCCGTACGAAGACGAAGCTCGTGGCTTGGCGAAGTCATCCCGAGGAGCTCGGCGTGGATACGGATAGAGACGATTCTTACGAGGATCGTTCCGGTTGATGCCGTTCCCGCTACACGTCATACGGAAGGTATAACGTAGTTTAATTTCCTTTTATTGCAATTTTAATTTACGGTTATGTCTACACTTGTTGTAATAGCATGCGTGTGTTGTGTGTGTTGTAATAAATAGGAGTATTTATTATTTTTATTGCTTCCACTGTGCTCATGTTTACGAAACATGATCGAACACACACACGCCGCGGTGCCGGAAACCCAACAGTGGTATCAGAGCCCAGGTTGTGTTTCGACATAATCGTAAAATGGTTTTGCGATAGTCATAATGTATTTCTGGAAATTTTCTAATTTTGGAAATTTAGAAGTATTTATGGAAATTTTTCAATTTTGGAAAGTCTAGAAGTATTTATGGAAATCTTCCACTTTTGGAAAGTTGGAAGTATTTATGGAAATTGATATATTCCATAAATAAAATATTTGATTAGATTCTGGAAATTTGTTTCCTAATTTAATCTTGATTTGATTTGGGAAATCAAATCTTTAAAATATTTAATTTCCATAAGTAGTTTTGAAGATTTAGGAAATTGGTTTCCTAAATAGATTTTCCTTAATCAAATAATTCCATGAATAAAATATGTGATTAGATTTGGAAATTTGTTTCCTAATTTAATTATGATTTGATTTGGAGAATCAAATCTTAAACATATTTTATTTCCATAAATAGTTATGACATATAAGGATATATTGTACATGACATAATTGTATGACATGTAATTGCATTAGATGCATAACATAATGCCATGCGTGTCGTTACATGTAGATGTATGCCATGTATGTCATGCCATGTAGATAATAGTTATTTGCATGCAAAGAGGATGAGACATAAAAACCTTTAACTCAATATTAAAGCCTACACCTTCCATTAATATGGTTAGAACCAGAGTTCTGTTTCTTGTTTGGGTTGTTGGACTCACTCCAAGCCCTACCAACTCAACATGTTCAAATCATTGGAATAGTTTAACTCTAATATGGTAAGAGTCAGAGGTCAATCGTTAGTTTGGGTTGTTGGACTCACTCCAAGCCTGGCTAATTGGTTGAATGCGCTCTAACCATATTAAAACTATTTCGCGATTAATGGGTCGGCTTTAACTTGAAGCATCGATTTGTTGGACTCACTCCAAGGTCGATGTGAAGAGAGGTGAAGTTGGGTGCTATGCATATGATGCATACTTGTTAATGTGTTAACAACCCAATGTATGTGTAAACATTCAATTAGTTGATAGCACATTGTGATAGTTACATATACATGATGGTATATTTGATACCCACCATCATAGCTAAGAATGGCTTGTTGGACTCACTCCAAGGTTGTTCTTATCTATGATGGATATCACCATTCGAGATGGACCTACGATCTCCAAGTGATTTTGGGGTTTTGAATTGAATGGGATTTATAAATGTATATTGATGCATTTTAAAATCATTTTCTAATATATGCTCGCTTTGTATTTCTAGGTCAATAAATTGATCATGACGCTTTGAATTTGCGCACTATTTTGGATTCGAACAAACCGACCGGGCCTAACTTCGGATCGCTTAGAAACCCGAGAATGGTTCTCAAGGCGGAAAAGCTTGCATATGTCCTTGAAGAGCCTCTTCCTGACCGTCCTAAGGACGATGCAACTCCAGACCAAATGTTGGTCTATCAGAAGCATGTGGCAGATTCTGAGCTGGCGAGTTGCATCATGCTAGCGGCGATGATACCTGAGCTGCAGAAGCAGCATGAGCATATGGATGCTAATACTATGGTCTTCCATCTTCATGAGTTGTTCGATGAGCAAGCGAGATCCGAAAGGTTCGAGGTCTCTAGGCTCCTCTTCACAACGAAGATGCAAGAAGGTTCGCCTCAGAGTGCTTTGTGCTAAAGATGAACGGGTACATCGAGCGGCTAGCTACCCTCGGTTTTGTGATGGATCATGAGTTAAGTATTGACTTAATTCTGCATTGTTTTCCCAAGAGTTTCTCACAATTTGTGATGAACTATCGGATGAACAAATTAGAATCCACCATTCCCGAGCTCCTCAATATGCTGAAGACTGTGGAGCCTTCTGTGAAGCATGAGGAGAAGGTGGTTCTGTTAGTTGATTCCTCAAAGAAAGGTTCTAAGAGGAAGGCAAAAGAACAGAAGAAAGGAAAGAAAAAGGCAAAGAAGGCGGAACTAAGAAAAGGGCACTTGCCATCATCTGTGGCAAGGAAGGCCATCAAGAAATCGCAAGATTTATCTTGAGTCCATGAAGAAGAAGAAGGCATCTGATGCCCCATCCTCTTCAGGTATCTTCGTTATTGATTGTCATTCTATTTCCTTAGACACTTGGGTATTGGATACTGGGTGTGGCTCACATATATGTAATGACATACGGGGGCTAAGGAATAGAAGAAGACTTGTCAGAGGGGAGTCAAATTTGCGAGTTGGCAATGGAGCAAAGGTCACGCACCGCCATCGAAACTTATTTGTCAATCTCCCTAGTGGACTAGTCTTGAATCGACAATTGCTATTATGTTCCTTCTCTAATAAAGAACATTGTTTCTATTTCCTCGCTTAAATAGAAATGGTTTCCATTTAACGCTTAGTAACAATTGTTGTTATATAACTTTGAATGGCGACTTTTATGGAACCGGAACTTCGAGTAATGGCATTTATACGCTGGACGATCCAAAGGACATTTTCAATATCGGGTTAGCAACACGTGCTCAAAGGATAATCACATAGACTCCTATATGTGGCATTGTCGTTTGGCCATATAAGCAAGAAACGCATGTCCGAATTACACCGATGTGGAATTCGAATCGCTTGAATTGGATTCATACGATACATGCGTAATCATGCTTAAAAGGCAAGATGACTAAGTTACCTTTTACCGAAAAGGTGAACGAGTGGGAGAGTTACTAGGTCTAGTACATACCGATGTATGTGGACCTATGTCAACTCAAGCATTAGGAGGCTATAGCTACTTCATTACCTTCACCGATGATCACTCACGGTTTGGGTATGTGTTCTTGATGAAACACAAGTCTGAAGCCTTTGAAAGGTTCAAAGAATTCAGACATGAAGTAGAGAAACAACATGACAAGAGTATTAAAATACTGATCGGATCGAGGTGGTGAATACTTAAGTCAAGAGTTTTTGATTATCTAAGAGACAATGGCATATTGTCTCAATGGACTCACCTATACACCACAAAGATAATGGTGTATCCGAGAGGCGAATCGACCTTGTTGGACATGGTCAGGTCAATGATGAATCATGCGACTCTTCCCAAGTCCTTTTGGGGTTATGCACTTCAGACAGCTGTTTACTTGTTAAACAGAATGCCTACCAATGTAGTCTCTACTACTCCATATGAGATATGGGCTAGTAAGAAACCTCATGTATCTTACTTGAAGATATGGGGTTGTCCTGCTTATGTGAAGCTGGATCAGACGTATAAACCGATGCTAAGTCCGATAAATGTCTATTTATTGATACCCTAAGGAAACAAGGGGTTACTAATTCTATCATCCCGTGGAACAAAAGGTGTTTGTTTCAAGGCATGCCGTGTTTCTAGAGAAAGAGTTTCTCTTCAAGAAAACAAGTGGGAGTGTCGCTGAGCTTGAGGAGGCCTCGAGAGACTCAAATAGACATTGATGAGATACCCGGTGAGCACAACACCGATAACTCATAGTGATGAGCAATCTACCGACCTAATGTAACACCACATCTTCAGATCCGCAGAACACGCAATATTCCCGAGAGATATGGATTTCGTAAGTGAATCGAACGACGTGTTACTCATTGATGATGAGGAGCCTACCAGCTTATGAAGAAGTGCCGATAAGTTCGTGAAGGGATAAGTGGCTTGGTGCCATGAAGTCGAAATGGATTCCATGTAATGAAAACCAAGTTCGAACTCGTCGACTCCACCAAGGCATAAAGCCTATAGGGTGCAAGTGGGTTTTCAAGAAGAAAACCGACATGGATGGTAATGTGATTACCTATAAGGTTAGATTGGTGAAAGGATATCGCCAAAAACAAGGTGTTGATTATGACGAAACCTATTCGCCTGTAGCTATGCTTAAATCCATTCGGATGCTCCCGCCATAGCGCTCATTATGATTATGAGATATGGCAGATGGATGTGAAAACAAATTTTCCTTAATGGAAACTTGCCGAGGACGGTATATGATACACCGAGGGTTTCACATCGCTGATAAAACCAAGGTATGCAAATTGCGACGATCCATTTATGGATCAAGCAAGCATCCAGAGTCGAATATCCGCTTTGATGAGACGATCAAAAAGTTTGATTTCTCACAAAATCCGCATTTAACCTTGTGTGTACAAGAAGGTTAGTGGGAGGCAATGTGTTCCTAGTATTGTATGTCGATGACATATTACTTATAGGAAACGATGTGTCAATCTTACACCGCTAAGGTTTGGTTATCCAAGACATTCTCCATGAAAGATTCGGGAGAAGCAACCTACATCCTTGGGATTAAGATCTATAGAGATAGATCAAACGGCTTGCTTGGTCTTTCGCAGCCTACATATATAGACCGAAAAGCAAAGAGGTTTAGCATGTCGGAATCCAAGAAAGGTTATCCGCCATCGTGCATGGGGTACACCTTTCAAGTCTATGTGTCCGCGCACGTAAGACGAGAGGATTTGCATGAGTAAGATTCCCTATGCATCCGCAATAGGATCTATCATGTATGCTATGTTATGTACGAGGCCCGATGTATCGTATGCTCGAGTGTCACGAGCAGATACTCACCGATCCAGAATGGATCATTGGGCTGGTCATAAGACGATCCTTAAGTACTTGAGAAGAACTAAGGATGTGTTCCTAATATATGGAGAAGGGGACATGGTGATACGCTGCATACAGATTGCGGCTTCGAGACAGACAAAGGATGATTCGAGTCTCGATCTAGATCGTGTTCACCTTGAATGGGGGCGCGATGAGTTGGAAAAGTTCCAAACAAGAGATCAGAGCGGATTCTACCACCGAGGCAATATATTGCGGCCTTCTGAGCGAAAGGAAGCGGTTTGGATCAAGAAGTTCGTTCATGAACTTGGTGTGATTCCGGCCATTGTTGAAGCAATACCGGTCTCTGCGACAACAATGGAGCAATTGCGCGAGAAGAGCCAAGGTCTCATCAACGATCCAAACATGTGCTTCGCCCGCTATCATCTTATCGAGAGAGATCATAAGTAGGAACGAAATACAAATCGAGAAAATTCCCACTGAAAGGAACTTAGCGGATCCTTTGACTAAAGCATTACCTCAAAGTAAGTTTGAGGGTCATGTTAGAGCTTATGGTATTGGATACTGTAGCGATTGGCATTAGGCCAAGTGGGAGTCTGTTAGTAATATATGAGAGATGTCCTAAGGCAATCGCCTTATGTATGAACCATTTATATGATAAATGAAGATTCACTATTTGAGTATACATGTTTTATATATTTGATTGGATCTTAAACTCATTTACTGAATGTCCACGATACGATTCACAGCATGAGAGAATTTGTGATTGGATCACAACTAGTGAGTATCTCTACATGTGTAATTGTGATGTATCGGAATTATCCCTAGTCGATGAATTGATGGATTTGGACACCATCAATTTCTGTCGAGACTAGCATGAGGTATACTCCTTGGTGTATCCAAGCAGCTGATTCTCACTGGCTGGAGACATTGTGATGTCCGGAGTTAATCGTGGATGCTAGTTATGGTAACTAGTTCATTGGAGTGACCAGCCGTAAGACTTCATATGGTTCTCTGCATATATAGATATGTCAATGAAGTTCTTACTGTGGCTTAAGTGCGATGTTCCTTTGACTTGCGGTATTCAAGTCATCTTGATCATTGAGACTTATGCTTTGACATCTTAAGCAAACATCTCCGAGGAGATGTGGACCCGGGATGATTGGGTATAAGTCGAAGTGATCGAAGGTGTTTGAATAGCCTATAAAGGATTCACCACTCCTTGCGAGGAGATGTATACCCATGGCCTCTCGTCGGATTGTTACTAAAGTCTTTGGCCAAAGCATTACATGTTTAGAGTAAAGTACTCTTCGATACATGTGGAGTAACTAGAATCCGTAGGACGAGGAAATGATACTTGGGCTAGGTGTGACGTAGTCAGCCTAGTGGGGACTGACACAATAGACCATGTCCTGAACCAAGTGGGTATAAGATGAGTGAAGGGAATGGGGCACGATTCATTCGAGCTCTTGAAGGGTTTGAAAATAGTTCGGATCAACCGTTGATCTTTTGGTTAATTGGGGATCATGATGTACTACTAGGTGCCACTCATGATCGTTCTATAATTAATGGTTAATTATAGACGGCCAACATAAACCGAGAACCTATTTGGTCACACGCACAACGAGTGTAATCCAAAGGATTTAAAACGAGCTTGAGAATGAGATTCTCAGACCGAGAGAAACTATGTTTGGTTGGACCAAACACAAAGCGAGCATGAAATTGTTTCAGTCGCAATGGAAGCATGGATGGGCCGTGTCTTATGAAGACATAATGGATGGACCAAAATGGTTTGGTTCTAATCCAATGGATGAGAATAAACCAAAGGGTTTGGTTTATATTAAACGAATGAACCAAAGGTTGGTTCGTTTTAACTTAAAATAA
The DNA here is from genome assembly GCA_025175895.1 of Wurfbainia villosa. Lineage (NCBI taxonomy): Eukaryota > Viridiplantae > Streptophyta > Magnoliopsida > Zingiberales > Zingiberaceae > Wurfbainia > Wurfbainia villosa. Next base: position 72,498,528 of record CM046000.1, on the reverse strand, counting down.
ACCATCATGGTTTGGTTTATTTTAACTTATCTTAATGGAGCGGGTTAACGGGCTTTATGGATATGATCCATTAACCATTAAGAGAATTAGTTCTCTATAAAAGTGGGCTTAAGGGATTGTTAAACCCTAATCCAAAATCAAAACCCTAGCCTCCAAGGAGTTGCCGCCCAACCTGGTTGTGCCGCCCAAGCTCCTTGCCGCCCAGCTTGATTGTGCTGCCGTCAAGACCCTTGCCGGCGTCCAAGCTCCAGCCGGTGAACCTCCGGCGACCCTCCGTTGATCCCCTAAAAGGTTCGGCATCAAGGTGAGCTTTTGTCTCCTTGTTTTGGCCGGCGCCATCTCCTCCACCAAGCTGTCCAGTTTTCTGGACAGCTTCTTCTCCTCTCGTCGGAGCGTCGTTTGGACGACGGTTAGTGCTCCGACAGCGGCTAACATACCGGGGATTTGATCTCCGGTAATCCTCTGAGGTGGAGGACGAAGGATTCGTCAATCGGTTGACGAATACCTCTCCGGAGAAGCAAGTCTTGAGGACTTGTTTTTGGTCCGAATTTGGATTCGGATCGTGATCATCTCTCGATCACGTCGTCTTCAACACGAGGCTAGTAACCCGTACGAAGACGAAGCTCGTGGCTTGGCGAAGTCATCCCGAGGAGCTCGGCGTGGATACGGATAGAGACGATTCTTACGAGGATCGTTCCGGTTGATGCCGTTCCCGCTACACGTCATACGGAAGGTATAACGTAGTTTAATTTCCTTTTATTGCAATTTTAATTTACGGTTATGTCTACACTTGTTGTAATAGCATGCGTGTGTTGTGTGTGTTGTAATAAATAGGAGTATTTATTATTTTTATTGCTTCCGCTGTGCTCATGTTTGCGAAACATGATCGAACACACACACGCCGCGGTGCCGGAAACCCAACATTAATCGCATTAGCCCCTTCATTAGCTCAAAGGACCTTTGGACAAAGCAAGTAGAGCTACACGAAGGGACCGATGAAGCCAAGGTATGTAAGCGCGATCTTTTGTTTAATAAATTATATAATCTAAAAATGTAGGAACACGAATCGGTGACACAACTTCATGCCCGCGTTCAAGACATAGTCAATAATCTACATGCGATCGGGCAAAAGGTCGAAAACCGCGACCTTATAAGGTATGTTCTTAGCTCCTTTCCGAGGGCTACCTTGTGGGCATCCATGGTCGATGCCGACAAGGTCTCCAAGGATCTTTCAAAGCATAGGTTAGATGAATTAATTTCTGATTTTGAACTTCATGAACAGTCTAAATCGGAACCCGAGAAGGGTATAGCACTTTTTGCAGGTTTGAGGAAGAAAACCGCAAGCAAGCCACCTCCAAAGGAAGAAGAGGATGAGTCCGATTCGGAGGTCGACTCGGAAATGGAGGCCGAACTAGTCAACCTAGTTCGGAGGATAGTCAAGGGCCGAAAATGAACCGTCACTCGACCCAACGAAAGTAAGCCTAAAAGTTCAAATATTAGATGTTACGAATGCAACAGGTTTGGACACATTAAGTCCGAATGCCCAAAACTCAAGAGCAAAGCTCCAAAACACAAAAAGGCACTCAACGCTACTTGGGAAGAAGCATCCGAGGAAGAAGATAATGATCGTGTTCTCATGGCTAAACTGGTGGAATCGGAGATGGAGTTGGAACCGAAACATGAATCGAAAATCGAAGACAAGTCGGACTGTGAAGCACTATTCAAGACAAGCCACGGATACACATCCGGTTCAAAAGATACACTCAAGGTAAGTCGATCCCTCATTAGTACACTTTATAATGCAATTAAGTTTTTAACTAGAAAATTAGCTAAGTCCGAGTCCAAGGTCGAGACCCTGGTCGAGGAAGTTAAACTCCTCAAACATGAGGTCTCCCTAACCTCTTCGACTAGTCGAGTTCAAGAGGAGGACTCAACTTGGGTTGAAAAACTCGAAGTTGAGAACCCACTCTTGAAGAGTCAAGTCGAAGATCTTAGGAACACGTTGGAAATGTTTACTTTGGGATCCAAAGGACTTGACCTCCTACTTGGATCACAAAGGGCCGTGTACAACAAGGCCGGACTAGGGTTTAGCTTAAACACGACCAACAAGTCATATATGTCGATTGTAAGTCGACATAAAAAACATGTCCAAGCATGGGTCCCTAAGACCACCTTGATTTCAAACTTAGGATCGAACCAGTACTGGGTTCCCAAGGACCAAATCCACTATGTGGAGAGACCAAACCGATTCAACGGTCCAAGGGGAGCTAGTACGAAACTTGTTTGTATTTTAACTTAGAAAATTGCATGCTTAGGTTCTTTATTTAGTTTGATTTTTCTTTTCAGAATGGCTAGATAGGACTATAACTCGTCAATACTTGATAACATAGTACCAGGATGCGGCGAGATGATAGTTCGCTAGGAAAGCGGAGTCTCGTGTATTCGAGCTAGATAAGGCATATCTAGTTCGGTGCACTTGACTGAGCAGAACTAGATGAAGCTACCTCGCCGTATCCTAGACTAGTTAGACCAGGAAGTGGTCTTAGGTGAGTCAAGTCTTTATTTTCTTGAAAATGACTTTGTCTAAGGAAGTGATCATTGTTCCGATCAAAGAAGGCCTCTGTGCCTCGCCACGACCTGGAAGCCATGATCTTGAAAAGGTGACTTGATGAGCCTAAGGTCAAATCCAAATCTAACATAAGGTTGACAAGTGTTAAAGTCATTAAATTTAATTCAAGTAAAATTGGAAGTCATCTCACAAGAACATATAGGGTTAACATGTTTGATAATGTAGACATGGGTGAGATGATTTAGGTTAATAATTTTCAACCAATCTTTAATAAATCCAATATCCGATCCAACTACCTTGCGTGTAGGATCAATGGATGTTGGACAGTGGTTGCTCCCAACACATGACCGGGGATCAACTAAAGTTTTTGAAGCTTCAATTCAAACGACAAGGATCGGTAGCCTTCAGAAACAACGACAAGCTCAAAATCATCGGATCAGGTGATATTGAGCTCGACTCTAACTTTATTATTCAAAATGTCTTATTGGTAGAAAATTTTCAATATAATTTACTTAGTGTAAGCCAATTGTGTGATAATAACTATAAGGTAATATTTATATAAAATGAATGCGTAATTAATACAAATGAAACTTCTAAAACAATCCTTAAGGGAACTAGAAATAACAATATTTACACTATTAATTTAACTAACTCCTCAACCAAGTGTCTTATGACACGGCAAGAGGAATCATGGTTGTGGCACCGATGACTCGGTCACTCACACCCAAGACTCATCCACAAGATGAGTCAGAGTGACTTAGTCAGAGGTTTGCCTAACCTCAATAACTTGAACAATAAAATATGTAATTCTTGTCAACAAGGTAAACAATCTAGGACACAACATCAACTAACTAATCAAGAACGAACCAAAAGTGTTCTTGAGCTCCTGCACATGGATCTATTTGATTCACACGGAGCTAAGTCACTTAATGGGAGTAAATTCTGCTTAGTCATAATTGATGACTATTCTAGGTTTACTTGGGTTAGGTTCATCAAACACAAAAGTGATACCCTAGATCAATTAATCAACCTATTTAAACTAATAGAAAATCAACAAAACCTTAAAATCAAAAGACTCAGGACTGATCATGGTGGTGAATTCGAGAATCACAGGTTTACAGAATTCTGTAACCTAAATGGATACCACCATGAGTTCTCTTGCCCTAGAACCCCACAACAAAATGGCCTAGTAGAACGTAAGAATAGAACCCTACAAGAAGCCGCTAGGACAATCTTAAACGAGTATAACCTACCCGATAGGTTTTGGGAGGAAGCCGTGAGTATGTCATGCTATGTCCAAAATAGGATCCTTATAGTAAAGAGGCGCCTTAAGACCCCATACGAAATTTATTATGATAAAATACCTAACATCAAGTACTTTAGGGTATTTGGGTGTAAGGTACATATTCTAAACACTAAGTATCATCTAGGAAAATTTACATCCAAAACCTCGACCGGGATCTTTCTAGGATACTCGACTACAAGTAGAGCTTGTTGGATCGAAGTGGATCGCTAGAGGGGGGGGTGAATAGCGATAAACCTTTTTTTTTAATTAGTTCATTAAAACTCAAGTAGACAGTTAATTGTAGCGGAAAGATAAACTATAAATAAATGAGACAAATGTTTTTTTACTTGGTTCGTAGCCTTCGGCTACAACTTCAAGACCCTAGTGATCCTTGATCACGCACGTGTTGGTGCAGTAGGCACCTAAGTCAAACCTGAGTTTTGATTTTAGCAAACGATACAAAGTTAAGCTCATGTTGTTATCTCACGAGCTGAATCGAGTGTGCAGAAGATTGTTATAGCTGGAGATGAAGGCTAGCGACACCCGGAGGAAGCCGCGGTGGTCGGGCGACACTCGAGTGACTTCGGAGGTAGCTGAAGGAATCGAGTGGAAGGATGGAAGCAAAAGCAACATGTAAGTATCGAGGTAAGCTCGTGTGTGCGAGCGTAAGTGAGGTCGTATCCTCTTTACGGGGATGATTTTAAGCATAGATCCGACCAAAGACATCCTATAGATTGTCTAGGTCGAGATCAGACGGTTGAAGGCCGTTGAAATAATTTTTTCTTTAAGCTAACTTTGCCTTGCAGTAAGCATCAGTCGACTGCCAGCTTGGAGGACTCGATTGTCGTCAATCGATGCCGGAGTCGACAATCGGCCCGATCTTGCCATCGATCGTGATGATGGCCATCGATCGTGATCAATCAATGATCGAGGAGTCAAGGCTTATCACTCCATTTCAAGGAGATTGGTGCTCAATTGTGATTGGCTAGGGTTCCTCTCGAAAAGGGGCTCAAAGGCTATAAAAGGAGGTCCAAACCTAGGGTTTTCTTCATCATTCTAAAGCTTCCAAAAGCCTCCGCCAAGCTACAACTTTTCGACCAAGAAGTGCTTTCTCTCCGACGTCTAGGTCTTAAATTCTCTCTTATTGTAACGTCGGCTTTAGTTTTTATTTAAGTTCATTTCTTTTCGGAGCTTTTATCGTATACGAGGAGAGGGGGAGTGTCCCTCTACCTCAAGCTTTTTCCTTCTTGTATCGATTAACTCCTACCTCCAACGAGGAGGAGTTCCTTTAGTGCTTTTGCCCTCCGTACGTGGTCAAGGACCACTAGGGGTTTGGAGTAGTAGCCGAAGGCTACGAACCAAGTAAAACTTCATTGTCTCCTTTTACTTTACATTTCCGCTGCAATTAATTATCTCTCGAATTTTAACGAACGAAAAGAAAAGGAAAAGGTTTTTCGCTATTCACCCCCCCTTCTAGCGAACCGCATCGATCCAACAATTGGTATCAGAGCCGGGGGCGCTTAGATTTGGTGAAACCACCAATCTAACATTTTTTTTAGAGATTTGTTTTTCATTCGTTTAAATTTTTCTCCCGCACTACTAATCCAAGATGAAGTCTTGGTACTCTTCGTTTGGTTTTGTTTTGCAAGTATTCGCTTTTGGAGTAGCCGACGGTCAAACGGGCATAACTTTTCGTACAAGTTGACCCACGACACGGTCTACCTACCAAATCGAAGCCCTCGCAGAGATCTACACTTCTTATTGGAGTTTACCCCCGTAATAAGTTGTTTTCATCCTCAAAAATCGACGTTTAGTAGCCTTTCGGGGACATCGAATGTTGTGAGTACTTACTTTTTATTTAGTTTCTTATTTCTTTGCTTAACTTTCTATTTTTCGTTTGTTTCTTTTTATTTCCCACACTACTAATCCAAGACGCAAGTCTTGGTACTTTCGTGTGTTTTTGTCATTTCTAGGTCTTCTTTTTAGTCTCCTTGTTTTTTGTTCTAATGGCCCATCTCGAGGGTTTTAGCACCGTCCGACCTCCGTTTTACAACGGAGATGATTTCCGCTACTGGAAAGGTCGGATGGAATGCTTTCTCAAAACCCAAATCGAGATGTGGATCATAATCTAAACGGGTTTCACACTTCCGACTAATGAAGTGGGTGACTCCTTGGATTATGATCAATGGACCGTTGCAACAAAATGACAAGTCGAAGCCGATGCCAAGGCAACACAAATCCTCCAATGCGGCTTGTCCAAGGAGGAGTTAAATCACGTCGGCCCCTTCATAAGCGCAAAAGATCTTTGGACAAAACTAGTGGAGCTACACGAAGGGACCGATGAAGCCAAGGTATGTAAGCGCAACCTTTTATTCAATAAATTATATAATCTAAAAATACAGGAACACGAGTCCGCAACGCAACTTCACTCCCGAGTCCAGGACATCGTCAACAACCTACATGCAATCGGGCAAAAGGTTGAAAACCGCGACCTTATAAGGTATGTTCTAAACTCTTTTCCGAGGACTACCTCGTGGGCATCCATGGTCGACGCCTACAAGGTCTCCAAGGACCTTTCTAAAGTTAGAATAGACGAATTATTCTCAGATTTTGAATTACATGAGCAGTCCAACTCGGAACCTGAGAGGGGTATAGCCTTGTTTGCAGGTTCAAAGAAGAAGAAAATCGCAAGCAAGCCACCACCAACCGAGGAGGAAGACGAGTCCGAAGAAGAAGTTGACCCGGAGTTGACTGCCGAACTAATGAACCTAGCTCGAAGGATAGCCATGGGACGAAAGCGAACCATGACTCGACCCAACCAAGGTAAGCCTAAAAGTTCTAATATTAGGTGTTATGAGTGTAACAGGTTTGGACATATCAAGTCCGAGTGCCCCAAGCTCAACCACCAAGCACCTAAGCATAAGAAGGCCCTCAACGCGACATGGGAAGAAGCGTCATCCGAAGAAGACGAAGACCACGTCTTCATGGCGAAATCGATTGAGTCAGACACGGAGACCGAACCTGAACTTGAGTCAGAACCTGAGGATGACTCGGACTACGAAGCTACCTTCAAGTCAAGCCACGGATATGCATCCGGTTCAAAAGATACCCTTAAAGTGAGTCGAACTTTATTTAATACTTTACATAATACGGTTAGCTTTTTGTCTAGGAAATTAGTTAAGTCCGAGTCCAAGGTCGAGACCCTGGTTGAGGAGGTCAAACTCCTCAAACACAAGGTCTCCCTAACCTCTTCAACTAGTCAAGTTCGAGAAGAGGACCCAACTCGAGTTGAAAAGCTCGAAGTTGAGAACTCTCTCTTGAAAAGTCAAGTTGAAGATCTTAGGAACACATTGGAAAGGTTTACTTCGGGATCCAAAGGACTTGACCTCCTACTTGGATCTCAAAGGGCCGTGTACAACAAGGCTGGACTAGGGTTTAACTCTAACATGACTAATAGGTCGTATATGTCGATTGTAAGTCGACATAGGAAACATGTCCAAGCATGGGTCCCTAAGAACTTTTTGATTCCAACTCTAGGATCCAACCCGTACTGGGTTCCCAAGGACCAAATCCACTATGTGGATAGACCGAACCGATTCAACGGTCTAGGGGGAGCCAGTACAAAACATGTTTGTACTTTAACTTAGAAATTGCATGCTTAGAATTTTTTTAAAACTTGTGAACTCACTTAGAACACGTACATAACCAACTAAAATCCTTCAAAAAGATTGAGCCTCGGGGAGCCTCTTTTCAAAAATAACCAGTTAGACTAGGAAATAGTCTTAGATGAGTCAAGTCATCATTTTCTTGAAAATGACTTTGTCTAAGGAATGTTAGTAATATATGAGAGATGTCCTAAGGCAATCGCCTTATGTATGAACTATTTATATGATAAATGAAGATTCACTATTTGAGTATACATGTTTTATGTATTTGATTGGATTTTAAACTCATTTACTGAATGTCCACGATACGATTCACAGCATGAGAGAATTTGTGATTGGATCACAACTAGTGAGTATCTCTACATGTGTAATTGTGATGTATCAGAATTATCCCTAGTCGATGAATTGATGGATCTGGACACCATCAATTCTGTTGAGACTAGCATGAGGTATACTCCTTGGTGTATCCAAGCAGCTGATTCTCACTGGCTGGAGACATTGTGATGTCCGGAGTTAATCGTGGATGCTAGTTATGGTAACTAGTTCATTGGAGTGACCAGCCGTAAGACTTCATATGGTTCTCTGCATATATAGATATGTCAATGAAGTTCTTACTGTGGCTTAAGTGCGATGTTCCTTTGACTTGCAGTATTCAAGTCATCTTGATCATGGAGACTTATGCTTTGACATCTTAAGCAAACATCTCCGAGGAGATGTGGACCCGGGATGATTGGGTATAAGTCGAAGTGATCGAAGGTGTTTGAATAGCCTATAAAGGATTCACCACTCCTTGCGAGGAGATGTATACCCATGGCCTCTCGTCGGATTGTTACTAAAGTCTTTGGCCAAAGCATTACATGTTTAGAGTAAAGTACTCTTCGATACATGTGGAGTAACTAGAATCCGTAGGACGAGGAAATGATACTTGGGCTAGGTGTGACGTAGTCGACCTAGTGAGGGGCCCGACACAATAGACCATGTCCTGAACCAAGTGGGTATAAGATGAGTGAAGGGAATGGGGCACGATTCATTCGAGCTCTTGAAGGGTTTGAAATAGTTACGGATCAATCGTTGATCTTTTCGGTTAATTGGGGATCATGATGTACAACTAGGTGCCACTCATGATCATTCTATAATTAATGGTTAATTATAGACGGCCAACATAAACCGAGAACCTATTTGGTCACACGCACAACGAGTGTAATCCAAAGGATTTAAAACGAGCTTGAGAATGGGATTCTCAGACCAAGAGAAACTATGTTTGGTTGGACCAAACATAAATCGATCATGAAATTGTTTCAGTCGCAATGGAAGCGTGGATGGGCCGTGTCTTATGAAGACATAATGGATTGACCAAAATGGTTTGGTTCTAATCCAATGGATGAGAATAAACCAAAGGGTTTGGTTTATTTTAAACGAATGAACCAAAAGTTGGTTCGGTTCGTTTTAACTTAAAATAAACCATCATGGTTTGGTTTATTTTAACTTATCTTAATGGAGCGGGTTAACGGGCTTTATGAATATGATCCATTAACCATTAAGAGAATTAGTTCTCTATAAAAGTGGGCTTAAGGGATTGTTAAACCCTAACTAATCCAAAACCCTAGCCTCCAAGGAGTTGCTTGCCCAACTTTGGTTGTGCGCTTAACTGGTTGTGCCGCCCAACCTCCTTGCCGCCCAGCTTGATTGTGCTGCCGTCAAGACCCTTGCCGGCGTCCAAGCTCCAGCCGGTGAACCTCCGGCGACCCTCCGGTGATCTCCTATAGGTTCGGCATCAAGGTGAGCCTTTTCTCTCCTTGTTTTGGCGGCACCTATCTCCTCCACCAAGCTGTCCAGTTTTCTGGACAGCTTCTTCTCCTCTCGTCGGAGCGTCGTTTGGACGACGGTTAGTGCTCCGACAGCGGCTAACATACCGGGGATTTGATCTCCGGTAATCCTCTGAGGTGGAGGACGAAGGATTCGTCAATCGGTTGACGAATACCTCTCCGGAGAAGCAAGTCTTGAGGACTTATTTTAGGTCCGAATTTGGATTCGGATCGTGATCATCTCTCGATCACGTCGTCTTCAACACGAGGCTAGTAACCCGTACGAAGACGAAGCTCGTGGCTTGGCGAAGTCATCCCGAGGAGCTCGGCGTGGATACGGATAGAGACGATTCTTACGAGGATCGTTCCGGTTGATGCCGTTCCCGCTACACGTCATACGGAAGGTATAACGTAGTTTAATTTCCTTTTATTGCAATTTTAATTTACGGTTATGTCTACACTTGTTGTAATAGCATGCGTGTGTTGTGTGTGTTGTAATAAATAGGAGTATTTATTATTTTTATTGCTTCCGCTGTGCTCATGTTTACGAAACATGATCGAACACACACACGCCGCGGTGCCGGAAACCCAACAGTGGTATCAGAGCCCAGGTTGTGTTTCGACATAATCGTAAAATTGGTTTTGCGATAGTCATAATGTATTTCTGGAAATTTTCTAATTTTGGAAATTTAGAAGTATTTATGGAAATTTTTCAATTTTGGAAAGTCTAGAAGTATTTATGGAAATCTTCCACTTTTGGAAAGTTTGAAGTATTTATGGAAATTGATATTTTCCATAAATAAAATATTTGATTAGATTCTGGAAATTTGTTTCCTAATTTAATCATGATTTGATTTGGGAAATCAAATCTTAAAAATATTTTATTTCCATAAGTAGTTTTAATGATTTAGGAAATTGGTTTCCTAAATAGATTTTCCTTAATCAAATAATTCCATGAATAAAATATGTGATTAGATTTGGAAATTTGTTTCCTAATTTAATTATGATTTGATTTGGAGAATCAAATCTTAAACATATTTTATTTCCATAAATAGTTATGACATATAAGGAAATTATATACATGACATAATTGTATGCCATGTAATTGCATTAGATGCATAACATTATGCCATGCGTGTCGTGACATGTAGATGTATGCCATGTATGCCATGCCATGTAGATAATAGTTATTTGCATGCAAAGAGGATGAGACATAAAAACCCTTAATCAATATTAAAGCCTACACCTTCCATTAATATGGTTAGAACCAGAGTTCTGTTTCTTGTTTGGGTTGTTGGACTCTCTCCAAGCCCGGCTCGAACCTTAATATGTTCAAACCATGGAATAGTTTAATACTAATATGGTAAGAGTCAGTGGTCAATCGTTAGCTTTGGTTGTTGGACTCTCTCCAAGCTGGGCTAATTGGTTGAATGCGCTCTAACCATATTAAAACTATGTCTTTGATTAATGGGTTAGCTTTAACCTGGAACATCGGCTTGTTGGACTCTCTCCAAGGTCGATGTAAAGGGAGGTGAAGTTGGGTGCTATGCATATGATGCATACTTGTTAATGTGTTAACAACCCGATGTATGTGTGAACATTCAATTAGTTGATAGCACATTGTGATAGTTGCATATACGGGATATGCAATCGGTATAGATGATACCTACCGTCGTAGTTATGAATGGCTTGTTGGACTCTCTCCAAGGTTGTTCATAACTATGATGGATATCAGCCCATTCGGAGATGGACCTACGATCTCCCGAAGTGATTTTGGGGTTTTTTTTGAAATTCGAAAAATGAATGGGATTTATAGATGTATATTGATGCATTTTAAAATCATCTTTCTCATATATGCTCGTTTTGTATTTCTAAGTTAATATATTGATCATGATGTGTTTGAATTTGCGTTTCATTTTGGATTCAAATAAATTGACTGGGCCGAACTTCTTGGACTAGCTTAGAAACTTGAGAATTGTTCTCAAGGTGGAAAAGCTTGCGTATGTCCTCGAAGCGCCTCTTCCCACCCATCCTAGTGACAATGCAACTCTGGACCAATTGTTGGCCTATCAGAAACATGTGAGTGATTCTGAACAAATGAGTTGCATCATGCTAGCCACGATGGAACCCAAGCTACGAAAGCAGCATGAGCATATGGATGCTCATATCGTAGTCCTTCATCTTTATGAGTTGGTTGATGAGCAAGTGAGATTCGAAAGGTTCGAAGTCTCAAAGCTCCTCTTCATCTCTGAGATGCTAGGAGGTTCATCTGTGGTACTGCTCAATATGCTGAAGACTGTGGAGTCTTCTGAGAAGCATGAGCAGGGGACGGTGCTGTTAGTGTAGGGAAATCGGATGGCCGGCTAGAGGGGGGTGAATAGCCCTCGTTCGTTGGTTATCGGAATTTGCTCGTCTACAATTAGATTAGCGCAAGCAGAAACAACAATACAAGCAAATTAAACAAATAAAAACAAAGCAAAGGAAATAGACAATGCTAACACAAGATGTAACGTGGTTCACGGCTACGCCGCTAATCCACGGTCCCCGATTCGTCCTCGGTGAATCACTCCGCTCAACCAATCCACTAAATGGTCTCTCCTTTGCACCAAGCTAGGTGGAGGTAACCTTTACAATCAAGATCACTCTTCTTACAAATAGAATGGAGTAAAAGCGAGTAAGAAGAGTTTAGAGCTTGTGGGGCACTAGGAAGATTGTTTGGAACTTAAGCATTAGCCTCTCAAAGGCTCACACCCTCTCTTTTTATAGAGAGGGCTAACTTCTTCCGTTGGCGCCATCACGATTGCCACCCATGGCGATCATTGCCATCCTCTAGCGGCCTCCGAACACGTCGGATCGGCCGTTGTTATCCAGCGGAACTCTTGGCGATCATTCTTTGGACCTCACCGGTCATTCGCGGACCCGTAATCGGCCCGATCGGCTCACGGCGTCTATGGCCAAACCCTATTGACGATCATTCGCCTTGACGATCATATCTTGATCGGCGCCAGCGTATGCGATCGGCTGCACCACAAACCGATCGATCGTATACCGGTCGAGCTACACTCGACTCGAAGCGATCACGCCATTCCATGGATCGGCGGTGTCGGGAAAACCCATCCGACACTTGGCCAAATGTCCAAGTTTCACCTAAGAGCTACCCCTCCCCGGGTTACAATCGCTCACTCTCATTTCTCGGAGTCCTTCGCCTTCGAAGTTCTCTTCGTTCTCGGCCACGTCCCTCGGCAGCATCAGGCGCACGGCTCTGCAATGCTCCTTCGCGTCTCTTGCCTCGAAGTCTACTTCCTCCGGCTTCACTCCAAGCTTCTCGTCCGGCGGTCCCTCGGATGCTCCAAGCGCACGGCTTCCGCAAAGCTATCCTTCACCGACTCAAGGCACGAGTCATGAGATGTGAAACTCGCCATGGCTCCATGTGCGAATTACTAAGTCCTGCACGACTTCAACGCACATATCAAATAAACATAACACACTAACTTAAACCCTTTGCCACACCATCAAAACCATATCACGGCAAGAGATTGCCCTAACAATCTCCCCCTTTTTGATGTGTGGCAATCTGTTTAAGTTAGGTAAAAACATTTGATATAAATTCTAAGGTAAGAAAGCATGTAAAGATAAACATGATATAACAACATGCAATTCCCCTTAATCCATGAAATTCTCTATGCAAATTTTCTCCCCCTATAATATATTTCTCCCCCTACAATATATTTCTCCCCCTAAAGTGATTAACTTAAACATACTTATTTCTCCCCCTTTGACACCATCAAAAAGATTAACACTAAGTTATAAGCTCATGACATCAAGTATAATGGAGGAAAAAATATGTCAAGTTGATTTAAAATTGGGTACCACTTGTTGATGGCATCAAGTATATTTCTACCACTTGTAGGAGGTTTATAAACTGAAATCGGCCTTCAATATTCTGATTTCTGACGACGATCATTGCTATCGATATAGCGATCGTGAGCACAAATGAATCCATATTTCTGATTTTCTGGACGAATTTCAGAAATGCATTATAAATTCCAGAAAATATGAAAAATCATGAAATTTTGGAAACATATTTCTTTTAAGTATATCTATCAATGAAAAATAGTTTTTCATGAAAAATCATTATATTTTACAAGATTTGCCAAAAATCCAAACACTTGAAAAACCACTAGTTTTTGAGCATGTTAGTATCAAGTTAGCTACCTAGTTTTGCATCCAATTGTTTCAACACATGAATACATGTATTTTAAGGTAAGAGATTGTTTTGAAAACATTAGAAATATCCAACCATGATCTTTGGGCAATATGTCTATTAATTAAACATAAGCCTTCCCCATGATTGGTCTATTATTGATATTTTGATACTTTAAATGACCATCTAAATGCCATAGGCATTAGTGGACATTTGTATCATCCTAACATCTTACCCATGCTATGTTTGCAATCAAGTTAGCCTATAGTGAGTGTGAGATGCATCCTAGGGGGGTATTTGTATATATATACTTAACCAATATATTCAAGCAATTCTATCATGGTTAAGTATCAACCTAACAACCTACATGATCATAATGACATATATCAATTAATTTCACATTATGATCATGAAATACATGTTTTCATCAAATTATAACCATGCATTAGGCATTATATGATGATAATAAATAAAGTATCACCTAAAGCATGATTTAAACCTATTTCTCATGATAATGTGCCCAATATCAAAATCATAAATCATGATTACACATATACATAGCAATTGCATTAATCATCATGATTTAAGCATTATTACCTTTTTATGGGCACGTTATCATCACCCAACACTATCTAAAAATGTTGTCCCGTCATCCTAAGTCAACCAAAATATGATATAGGTCAAGTTCATATGGTTGACTACCCTAGGGGTTTTCTAACCCTTAAGGATGGATTTTGGAACCCAAAATAGATTTTTACCTATGGGGTTCACTAGAAATTCCTTGGGGATCCATTTCTTAGCTATTACTTTGTTTTTGTCTTGTCCCTAGCTATTAGGCATCTATAGGCCTTCTCATTTTCTTCTCTTTATATCCTAGGCCTTTCTTGTTAAAACTTGCCCTTTGGCTCCCTATGATCATATTCAAGGTGTTGGAGCCAATTGTGAATTTTCCTAGGGCTTTGGTTAAATAATCTACCTTTTCCCTTAATGCCCTATTTTCTTCTATGCATGCATCACTAACATCTAAAGGCACATAATTATCATGTGAGCATGCATCATCATGGCAAGAAGAAGTATCATTATTATTTAAGCATGCATTTTCTAGCTTATTTTCTAATGCCTTAATTTGATCTAGCATGCATTTATTTTTCTTCTTTGCTCTAAACAAATCCCTAGTTAAACTAGAAATCATAGAAACTATTTTACTAGGAGAGGCTTTCGTTACCATAGTTTCCATGTCCTCTTCTTCTTCTTCGGATAATGAGGAGGATGATGATGTGGAGGAGGCTCCCCCTTCACTTGAGCTCTCTCCTCTTGTGCTTGATCCTTCATTTTCGGAGGAGGAGCAATCCAAATCGTCAAAGGCCATCAAGGCCAAATTGGCGACAAAGGCATTCTCCTCATCCGATGATGAGGAGGAGGATGAGGAAGGATCATCCCATGTCTTGGCCTTGAATGCTTTGGCCTTCCCTTTTTCTTTTGCCTTCTTCTCCTCTTCCTTCTTTTTCTTGCTCCCCTTTTTCTTCTTCTTTTCTTCTTTCTTTTTCCTCTCTTACTTGCTTTTGTTTAGGAGAGGACAATTGTCCCTTATGTGTCCCTCTCCTTGGCAATTGTAGCATATCGCCTTCCCCCTCGGTCTTCTATTCCTATCATTTGATTTATCAAATCTAAAATTCTTAAATACACGCCTCACCTTCCTTACCATGTAGGTTTCCTCGGTGCTATCCATGGAGGAGGAGGAGGCTTCATCATCGGAGGAGGAGGGGACTTCCATCTTCTTCTTCCCCTTGTTTGCCAACAATGCTACTCCTCTTGAGGGTTGAATTCTTGGCTCTTCTTGAATTCCCTCAAGCCTAGTTTCGTGGAGTTCCATCGTTGAGAAGAACTCCTCCAAGGTACTCACTTCTAGGTTCTTGGACATGTAGAAGGAGTCCACCATGGAGCTCCACTTTGAGGACCGGGGAAAGGCATCTATAGCCTTCATGAGCATGTCCCGGTTCGATAGCTTCTCACCTACACTTGTTAGCCCAATTAAAATTTCCTTAAACCTAGAGTGTAAAGAGATTACCTTTTCCCCCTTTTCTAATTTAATGTTGGATAGTTGAGAGCGGAGGAGATCTCTCCTAGCTAGCTTCGCCTCGGATGTGCCTTCATGGAGCTCAATTAGTTTCTCCCACATCTCCTTGGCGCTTAGGCATTCTCCTATTCGGTTGATTTCTTGTTGAGGAAGCACATTGTAGAGATGGTGCTTGGCTTTGGAGTTTGCAAGGTGCTCCTCTCTTTGCTTCTTGGTCCACCTAGATTTCTCTATTGGCTTCCCCTCTTCATCCCTAGGCAAAATGAAACCGGATTCCATTGTAATCATTATATCAAAATCCGTTTCGAAAAATACCTCCATTCGCTTCTTCCACCAAGCGAATTCTCCTTCAAACTTCGGAGGATGGATGTTGGAGCCGGCCATTTTTGATGTAGGGCTTGTTGCGGCGGTTAGTCCGGTGACAAGCAACCTTGCTCTGATACCACTTGTAGGGAAATCGGATGGCCGGCTAGAGGGGGGTGAATAGCCCTCGTTCGTTGGTTATCGGAATTTGCTCGTCTACAATTAGATTAGCGCAAGCAGAAACAACAATACAAGCAAATTAAACAAATAAAAACAAAGCAAAGGAAATAGACAATGCTAACACAAGATGTAACGTGGTTCACGGCTACGCCGCTAATCCACGGTCCCCGATTCGTCCTCGGTGAATCACTCCGCTCAACCAATCCACTAAATGGTCTCTCCTTTGCACCAAGCTAGGTGGAGGTAACCTTTACAATCAAGATCACTCTTCTTACAAATAGAATGGAGTAAAAGCGAGTAAGAAGAGTTTAGAGCTTGTGGGGCACTAGGAAGATTGTTTGGAACTTAAGCATTAGCCTCTCAAAGGCTCACACCCTCTCTTTTTATAGAGAGGGCTAACTTCTTCCCATTGGTCGCCATCAGTCGACTGCCGCCACTACAACGGCCTCCGAACACGTCGGATGCCGACCGTTGTTGTCCAACGGAACTCTTAGCGCGATCATTCTTGGACCTCACGATCATTGCTTACCGTACCGCCGCGCAGCGGGTGTGGCTAAAACCCTATTGACGATCATTCGCCGCGCTTAGGATCTGTTCGGCAATCTTACGATCGCTAACGTATGGCGATCGGCGCCACAAACGATCGATCGTATACCGGTCGAGCTACACTCGACTCGGAAGCGATCGCCATTCCATAGCGATCGGCGGTGCTCGAAAACCCATCCGACACTTGGCCAAATGGCCAAGTTTCACCTAAGAGCTACCCCTCCCCGGGTTACAATCGCTCACTCTCATTTCTCGGAGTCCTTCGCCTTCGAAGTTCTCTTCGTTCTCGGCCACGTCCCTCGGCAGCATCAGGCGCACGGCTCTGCAATGCTCCTTCGCGTCTCTTGCCTCGAAGTCTACTTCCTCCGGCTTCACTCCAAGCTTCTCGTCCAGCGGTCCCTCGGATGCTCCAAGCGCACGGCTTCCGCAAAGCTATCCTTCACCGACTCAAGGCACGAGTCATGAGATGTGAAACTCGCCATGGCTCCATGTGCGAATTACTAAGTCCTGCACGACTTCAACGCACATATCAAATAAACATAACACACTAACTTAAACCCTTTGCCACACCATCAAAACCATATCACGGCAAGAGATTGCCCTAACAGTTAGTTGATTCCTCAAAGAAAGGTTCTAAGAGGAAGTCAAAGGAACAGCAGAAGGGAAAGAAGAGAAGGGCTAAGAAGGTAGAACTAGCACAAAAGGAAACTTGCCATCATTATGGCAAGGAGAGACATTTGCGAAGAAAGTGCAAGATTTATCTTGAGTCAATGAAGAAGGATAAGGCATCGGATGCCCCATCTTCTTCAAAAAAAAAAAAAATCTTCTTTATTGATTGTCATTCTATTTCCTCAGACACTTGGGTATTTGATACTGGGTGTGGCTCACATATATGTAATGACATACATGGGCTAAGGAATAGAAGAAGACTCGTCAAGGGGAGAGTCAAATTTACGTGTTGGGAATGGAGCAACGGTTGCTGCACTCGCCATCGGAACGTATTTGTTGGAACTCCCTGTAGGACTTGTCTTAATACTGGACAATTGCTTTTATATTCCTTCGTTAATAAAGAACATCATTTCTATTTCTTGTTCAAATAGAAATGGTTTCCATTTGACGTTTAGTAACAATTGTTGTTACATAACTTTGAATGGGGTTCTTTATGGGACTGGAACTTTAAGCAATGGTGTTTATACGTTGGACGTATCCAGTGACATTTGCAATATCGAAGCGAGCAACAAACGTGCTCGAAAGGATAATCAAATAGACTCCTACAAGTGGCATTGTCGTCTTGGCCATGTAAGCAAGAAACGCATGTCCGAATTACACCGATGTGGAATTCTGGAATCGTTTGAATTGGATTCATACGATACATGCGAATCATGCTTAAAAGGCAAGATGACTAAGTTACCTTTTACTGGAAAAGGTGAACGAGTGGGAGAGTTACTAGGTCTAGTACATACTGATGTATGTGGACCTATGTCAACTCAAGCTTTTGGAGGCTATAGCTACTTCATTACCTTCACCGATGATCACTCACGGTTTGGGTATGTGTTCTTGATGAAGCACAAGTCTGAAGCCTTTGAAAGGTTCAAAGAATTCAGAAATGAAGTAGAGAAACAACATGACAAAAGTATTAAAATACTTCGATCGGATCGAGGAGGTGAATACTTAAGTCAAGAGTTTCTTGATTATCTAAGAGACAATGGCATATTGTCTCAATGGACTCCGCCCTATACACCACAGCATAATGGTGTATCTGAGAGGCGTAACTGGACCTTGTTGGACATGGTCAGGTCAATGATGAATCATGCAACTCTTCCCAAGTCCTTTTGGGGTTATGCACTTCAGACAGCTGTTTACTTGTTAAACAGAATGCCTACCAAGGTAGTCTCAACTACTCCATATGAGATATGGAATGGTAAGAAACCTCATGTATCTTACTTGAAGATATGGGGTTGTCCTGCTTATGTGAAGCGGACTGTATCAGACAAACTGGATGCTAAGTCTGATAAATGTCTATTTATTGGATACCCTAAGGAAACAAGGGGTTACCAATTCTATTATCCTATGGAACAAAAGGTGTTTGTTTCAAGGCATGCTGTGTTTCTAGAGAAAGAGTTTCTCTTGAAAGAAAACAGTGGGAGTGTCGTCGAGCTTGAGGAGGCTCGAGAGACTCAAATAGACATTGATGAGATACCTGGTGAAGCACAACAGCCGACAACTCATAGTGATGAGCAATCGGCTGGACCTATTGTAACACCACATCTTCGTAGATCTGGTAGAACATGCAATATTCCTGAGAGATATGGATTTCTCGTAAGTGAATCGAACAACGTGTTACTCATTGATGATGAGGAGCCTACCAGTTATGAAGAAGTGCTGACAAGTTCAGAAAGGGATAAGTGGCTTGGTGCCATGAAGTCGGAAATGGATTCCATGTACGAAAACCAAGTTTGGAACTTGGTTGACCCACTGAGGCATAAAGCCTATAGGGTGCAAGTGGGTTTTCAAGAAGAAAACCGACATGGATGGTAATGTGATTACCTATAAGGCTAGATTGGTGGCGAAAGGATATCGTCAAAAACAAGGTGTTGATTATGGCGAAACCTATTACTGTAGCTAGCTATCTTAAATCCATTCGGATGCTCCACAGCCATAGCGGCTCATTATGATTATGAGATATGGCGGATGGATGTGAAAACAACTTTCCTTAATGGAAAACCTGCTCGAGGGGCGTGTATATGATACAACTGAGGTTTCACATCGGTTAATAAAACCAAGGTATGCAAATTGCGGCGATCCATTTATGGATTGAAGCAAGCATCCAGTCTTTGGAATATCCGTTTGATGAGACGATCAAAGGTTTGATTTCTCGAAAATCGAGGCCGAACCTTGTGTGTACAAGAAGGTTAGTGGGAGTGCGATCGTGTTCCTAGTATTGTATGTCGATGACATATTACTTATAGGAAAGCGATGTGTCAATCTTACTGATCGATTAAGGTTTGGTTATCAAGACATTCTTCATGAAAGACACGGGAGAAGCAACCTACATCCTTGGGATTAAGATCTATAGAGATAGATCGAAGCAGTTGCTCGGTCTTTCGCGATCTACATATATAGGCCGAGTGCTAAAGATGTTTAGCATGTCGGAATCCAAGAAAGGTTATCCGCCCATCGGGCATGGGGTACACCTTTCAAGTCTATGTGTCCGCGAGAAGGCGAGGATTTGCATAAGTAAGATTCCCTATGCATCCGCAATAGGATCTATCATGTATGCTATGTTATGTACGAGGCCCGATGTATCGTACGCTCTGAGTGTCACGAGCAGATACCAATCCGATCCAGGAATGGATCATTGGGTGGCTGTTAAGATGATCCTTAAGTACTTGAGAAGAACTAAGGATGTGTTCCTAATATATGGAGAAGGGTACATGGTGATACGTGGGTATACGGATGCGGATCCGCATGCAAGGATGATTCCATGTCTCGATGCAGGTATGTATTCACCGGAATGGAGGCGCAATAAGTTGGAAAGGTTCCAAGCTTGACACTATAGCGGATTACGCCACTAAAGCGAGAATACATT
Source organism: Wurfbainia villosa (assembly GCA_025175895.1). Classification (NCBI taxonomy): domain Eukaryota; kingdom Viridiplantae; phylum Streptophyta; class Magnoliopsida; order Zingiberales; family Zingiberaceae; genus Wurfbainia; species Wurfbainia villosa. The sequence continues at coordinate 72,478,305 of CM046000.1, read as the reverse complement.
GCGACTTTAGGCGAAAAAGAAGCGGTTTGGATCAAGAAGTTCATCTCTGAACTTGATGTGGTCTCATCAATGATCCAAACATGAGCTTCGCCGCTATCATATTATCAGAGAGATCATCAGTAGGAACGAAATACAAATCGAGAAAATTCCCACTGAAAGGAACTTAGCGGATCCTTTGACTAAAGCATTACCTCAAAGTAAGTTTGAGGGTCATGTTAGTGCTTATGGTATTGGATACCGTAGCGATTGGCATTAGGCCAAGTGGGAGTCTGTTAGTAATATATGAGAGATGTCCTAAGGCAATCGCCTTATGTATGAACCATTTATATGATAAATGAAGATTCACTATTTGAGTATACATGTTTTATGTATTTGATTGGATCTTAAACTCATTTACTGAATGTCCACGATACGATTCACAGCATGAGAGAATTTGTGATTGGATCACAACTAGTGAGTATCTCTACATGTGTAATTGTGATGTATCAGAATTATCCCTAGTCGATGAATTGATGGATCTGGACACCATCAATTCTGTTGAGACTAGCACGAGGTATACTCCTTGGTGTATCCAAGCAGCTGATTCTCACTGGCTGGAGACATAGTGATGTTCGGAGTTAATCGTTGATGCTAGTTATGGTAACTAGTTCATTGGAGTGACCAGCCGTAAGACTTCATATGGTTCTCTGCATATATAGATATGTCAATGAAGTTCTTACTGTGGCTTAAGTGCGATGTTCCTTTGACTTGCGTATTCAAGTCATCTTGATCATGGATACTTATGCTTTGACATCTTAAGCAAACATCTCCGAGGAGATGTGGACCCGGGATGATTGGGTATAAGTCGAAGTGATCGAAGGTGTTTGAATAGCCTATAAAGGATTCACCACTCCTTGCGAGGAGATGTATACCCATGGCCTCTCGTCGGATTGTTACTAAAGTCTTTGGCCAAAGCATTACATGTTTAGAGTAAAGTACTCTTGATACATGTGGAGTAACTAGAATCAGTAGGGACGAGGAAATGATACTTGGGCTAGGTGTGACGTAGTCGACCTAGTGAGGGTGACACAATAGACCATGTCTGAACCAAGTGGGTATAAGATGAGTGAAGGGAATGGGGCACGATTCATTCGAGCTACTGAAGGGTTTCAGAAATAGTTCTGGATCAACCGTTGATCTTTTTGGTTAATTGGGGATCATGATGTACTACTAGGTGCCACTCATGATCGTTCTATAATTAATGGTTAATTATAGACGGCCAACATAAACCGAGAACCTATTTGGTCACACGCGCTGTGAGTGTAATCCAAAGGATTTAAAAGAGCTTGAGAATGGGATTCTCGGGAGAGAAACTATGTTTGGTTGGACCAAACATAAGCGAAACATGAAATTGTTTGATCGCAATGGAAGCATGGATGGGCGTGTCTTATGAAGACGTAATGGATGGACCAAAATGGTTTGGTTCTAATCCAATGGATAAGAATAAACCAAAGGGTTTGGTTTATTTTAAACGAATGAACCAAAAGTTTGTTCGGTTCGTTTTAACTTAAAATAAACCATCATGGTTTGGTTTATTTTAACTTATCTTAATGGAGGCGGGTTACTTTATGGATATGATCCATTAACCATTAAGAGAATTAGTTCTCTATAAAAGTGGGCTTAAGGGATTGTTAAACCCTAACTAATCCAAAACCCTAGCCTCCGAGTTGCCGCCCAACACTGGTTGTGCCGCCCAACCTCCTTGCCGCTGATTGTGCTGCCGTCAAGACCCTTGCCGGCATCCAAGCTCCATCCGGTGAACCTCGGCGACCCTCGGTGATCCCCTAAAGGTTCGGCATCAAGGTGAGCTTTGTCTCCTTGTTTTGGCGGCGCCTATCTCCTCCACCAAGCTGTCCAGTTTTCTGGACAGCTTCTTCTCGTCGGGCGTCGTTTGGGCGGCGGTTGGTGCTCCGACAGCGGCTAACTACGAGATTTGATCTCCGGTAATCCTCTGAGTGGAGGGGCGAAGGATTCGTCAATCGGTTGACGAATACCTCTCCGGAGAAGCAAGTCTTGAGGACTTGTTTTTAGGTCCGAATTTGGATTCGGATCGTGATCATCTCTCGATCACGTCGTCTTCAACACGAGGCTAGTAACCCGTACGAAGACGAAGCTCGTGGATTAAGCGAAGTCATCCCGAGGAGCTCGGCGTGGATACGGATAGAGACGATTCTTACGAGGATCGTTCCGGTTGATGCCGTTCCCGCTACACGTCATACGGAAGGTATAACGTAGTTTAATTTCCTTTTATTGCAATTTTAATTTACGGTTATGTCTACACTTGTTGTAATAGCATGCGTGTGTTGTGTGTGTTGTAATAAATAGGAGTATTTATTATTTTTATTGCTTCCGCTGTGCTCATGTTTACGAAACATGATCGAACACACACACGCCGCGGTGCCGGAAACCCAACAAGGAAGTGGTCGATGATCCGATAAAAGAAGGCCCCTGTGCCTCGCCACGACCTGGAAGCCATGATCTTGAAAAGGTAAACTTGACAAGCCTAGGGTCAAATCCAAATCTAACATAAAATTACTTGAACCTAAATGCACTTAATCAACTTAATTGGAAGTCATCTCACAAAAAACACATAAGTATAACATGCTTGATCATATAGACACAGGTGAGATGACCTAGGTTTAACAACTTACAACCAATTTTTTTTTTTAAAAAAAATCTAACATCCAATCCAACCACCTTGTGTGTAGGATCAATGGATGTTGGACAGCGGTTGCTCCCGACACATGACCGGGGATCAACTCAAATTCACGAAGCTTCGATTCAAACGACAAGGATCGGTAGCCTTTGGGAATAACGGCAAGCTCAAAATCATCGGATCAGGTGATATCGAGCTTAACTCGAATTTTTTTATTAAAAATGTATTACTTGTAGAGAATTTTGAATATAACCTGCTTAGCGTAAGCCAATTATGTGACAATAACTATAAGGTCGTATTTTTAGAAAATGAATGTGTAATTAAAACAAATAAAACAGCTAAAATAATACTCAAAGGAACTAGGACAAATAACATTTATACAATTAACTTAATCAAATCCTCAGCCAAATGTCTTATGACATAGGAAGAAGAATCATGGTTGTGGCACCGACGACTCGGTCACTCGCACCCAAGACTCGTCCACAAGATGAGTCAGAGTGGCTTAGTCAGAGGCTAACCCAACCTCAACAATTTGGTTAATAAAATCTGTAATGCTTGTCAACAAGGAAAACAACCTAGGACACAACACAAGTTAACTAACCAAGAACGAACCTCAAGTGTACTTGAGCTCCTGCATATGGATCTATTCGATTCACATGGAGCCAAGTCACTCAATAGAAGTCAATATTGCTTAGTCATAATTGACGACTACTCCAGGTTTACCTGGGTTAGGTTCATCAAACATAAAAATGATACCCTAGATCAATTAATCAATCTATTCAAATTAATCGAGAATCAAAAATACCTTAAGGTTAAAAGACTTAGAAGCGATCATGGTGGTGAATTCGAAAATCAAAGGTTCACCGACTTCTGTAACCTAAACGGATACCACCATGAATTCTCTTGCCCTAGGACCCCTCAATAAAATGGCCTAGTGGAGCGGAAAAACCGAACTATACAAGAAGCCGCTAGGACCATGTTGAACGAATACGACCTACCCGATAGGCTTTGGGCAGAAGCCGTTAGCACGGCTTGCTATGTCCAGAATAGGATCCTTATGGTAAAGAGGCACCTTAAGACCTCCTACGAGATTTATCACAATAAAGTGCCCAACATCAAGTACTTTAGGGTATTTGGATGTAAGGTACATATCTTAAACACTAAGAACCACCTAGGGAAATTCAAATCCAAAACCTCCACCGGAATCTTCTTAGGATACTCAACCACGAGTAGGGCCTATAGGGTATATAACCACGATACCCTTAAAGTAGAAGAGACTATTAATGTAGTGTTCGATGAAGGACCCGAACCTACAAAACCCTTAATGACCCCAAGTGTTGAGCCCACTGATACCAAACTCATCTCCGACCCTGAGATCGAGTCTAATCCACATCAACCAACTTCTCTTGTCGATCAAGTGACAAGTGATCCGAGTCAAACTAGTGTTCAACCAAGTCACCCCATTAATCAAGCATTAGGTGACACAAACCCAACCCAATCTAGGATTCAGACTAACCACCCTATCGATCAAGTGATAGGAGATCCTAATCTAGGAGTTCGAACTAGAGCATCCTATAGGAACCTTAGTCAAATTTCCTTAATTTCAAAGATAGAACCCAAATCAATTGAACAAGCTCTTCTTGATCCCGATTGGATTATTGCAATGCAAGAAGAGCTAGCTCAATTTACTAGGAATGAAGTGTGGGAATTAGTACCACCACCTAAAGACAAAACGATAATTGGAACAAGGTGGGTGTTTCGAAATAAGCTTGATGATAAAGGTGAAGTAGTTAGAAACAAGGCTAGGTTAGTCGCCAAAGGGTTTAGTCAAGTCGAAGGCTTAGATTACACGAAACCTATGCCCCAAGAGCTAGACTCGAATCCATTCGAATGTTGCTAGCTTATGCCGCATCGAGGATTTAAGCTGTTTCAAATGGATGTTAAGTCGGCATTCCTAAATGGATACATTAAAGAAGAAGTTTATGTTAGCCAACCCCCCGGATTCGAAAATCTAGATAAACCCGACCATGTTCTAAAACTTAAGAAAGCTCTCTATGAACTTAAACAAGCTCCTCGAGCTTGGTACGAGAGACTTTCAATCCATCTTAAGTCAAAAGGGTTTAACCAAGGCTTAGTTGACCCAACTCTCTTCATAAAAACCTTAGGTAAAGAAATATTCATAGCTCAAATTTACGTAGACGATATAATTTTTGGAACCTCTAACTCAGCCTTAATAAACGAGTTCGTTTCACTCATGGAAAGTGAGTTCGAAGTGAACTTGGTAGGCGAGTTAAGTTTCTTTTTAGGTCTACAAATTAAACAAACTAAGGATGGTATATACCTATATCAACAAAAATACACTAAGGAGTTAATTAAAAGATTTGGAATGCAAGACGCTAAGATAATAAACACTCCAATGGTGATTAATGTTAACATAGGAGAAGACCTAGAAAGTAAGTCCATTGACTTAAAGTACTATAGGAGCGCGATAGGAAGTCTCCTATACTTAACTGTGAGTCGAACCGACATCCTATTCGCAGTAAGTATGTGCGCCAGGTTTCAAACCTATGCCAAGGAGTCTCACCTAACTCTAGTCAAGCGTATCCTTAGATATCTAAAGGGTACATAATGTCGGTATTTGGTATCCTAGATCTACCGAGTTCGAACTAACTGGCTACTCCGATTCGGACTATGCCGGTAGTAAGCTCGATAGAAAGAGTACGAGTGGTTGTTGTCAACTTCTCGGCTCGAGTCTAGTGAGTTGGTGCAGTAGGAAGCAACACTATGTTGCCGTATCTACCACCGAAGCCGAATACATCGCGATGGGTGAGTGTGTCACTCAACTTCTTTGGATGAAGCACACCCTCCGCGACTTTAAGTTAGACTTTACGAATACTAAACTTCACGTAGATAACATTAGTTCAATTAATCTTACTAAGAATCCAATATGTCACTCTAGGACCAAACATAGAGAGGTCAAACACCATTTCATTCGAGAACATGTGGCCAATGGAGCCATACAACTCAAATACGTCGAATCAAAGTCTAACTTAGCAGACCTATTTACTAAACCCCTACCTGAAGCCGAATTTAGTCTATTAAGATGAAAATTGGGCATGTGCGTAGTAGAATAGGAACTTGCAAATTATATTTTCTTACTACTATTTCTTAATTTTCATTTTTTTATGGAACTAGCATAGGACATACCTTAGATATCATGCACCTATAGATTTAAAGAGCTAGTACATCTCACAACACATAGGACTAATGTGTTTGTGTACTTAGCCACGTAGATGGGTGTGAGATGTTAGGACCTTACTCCTGGTTCCAGATGTAGAGCTAGTACATCGCTCTGAACCACGGAGTATAATCATACATACTAACCGACTCTGACCAAGACTGGTTGATCCTTTATATCAATCAAGCCAAATATGAGTCGAACATTTTATAGATGAACTTATTTTCAGTATATTATTTTCAAAATAATGTGGAACATGCTTGGACTTTAAAATTAAAACTTATTCCACACACACCCTCACTCTTTTCGATAAATGGCAAAAGGGGGAGAAAAGGCCAAAGTTAAGGGATCAAGGCCAAAGTTAAGGGATCATTTTTTTTTATGGCTTACTTAACTTTAAGTTAACAAAACAAGTTAAGGGAACTCTTAACTTAAACACATTTAGTTAACTTGTTTTCATTAACAATACAAAAAAAATAATTTACTTAACTTTTAGTTAACGAGAAAAGGCCAAAGTTAAGGGATCAATTTTTTTATGGCCAAGGCTTACTTAACTTTAAGTTAACAAAACAAGTTAAGGGAACTCTTAACTTAAACACATTTAGTTAACTTGTTTTCGTCAACAATACAAAAAAAATAATAAATAGTAATTAACTCTAAGTTAACTTGTTAACAAAATGGAAGTAAAAGCCAAGGTTAAGAAATCAATTTTTTGATTTCTTAACTTAAAACTTATTTTAAACACATTTTTTTTAGTAGGAAATATCAAGGGGGAGAGTTAAAACTCTTTCTCAAGTACTCACCCTCGGTCAAGGGGGAGGATTCCTCAAGGGGGAGCACTTGAAAAAGAGTTATTATATACTCCTACACATTCATGCATATCTCTTGCTCATTTTACTTAATGCACTTAATTTGTCTTTCTTAACTTGGTATGTGGGTTTGCTATAAATCAAAAAGGGGGAGATTGTTGGTGCAGTAGGCACCTAAGTCAAACCTGAGTTTTGATTTTAGCAAACAATACAAAGTTAAGCTCATGTTGTTATCTCACGAGCTGAATCGAGTGTGCAGAAGATTGCTATAGCTGGAGTTGAAGGCTAGCGACACTTGGAGGAAGCCGCGGTGGTCGGGCGACACTCGAGTGACTTCGGAGGGAGCCGAAGGAATCGAGTGGAAGGCCGGAAGCAAAAGCAACATGTAAGTATCGAGGTAAGCTCGTGTGTGCCAGCGTAAGTGAGGTCGTATCCTCTTTACGGGGATGATCTTAAGCGTAGATCCAACCAAAGACATCCTATAGATTGTCTAGGTCGAGATCGAATGGTCGAAGGCCATTGAAATAATGTTTCCTTTAAGCTAACTTTGCCTTGCAGTAAGCATCAGTCGATTGCCAGCTTGGAGGACTCATTGCCACAATCGATCGATCTGATCATATTCAAGGAGTCAAGGCTTATCACCCCATTTTAAGGAGATTGGTGCTCAATTGTGATTGGCTAGGGTTTCTCTCGAAAAGGGGCTCAAAGGCTATAAAAGGAGGGCCAAACCTAGGGTTTTCTTCATCATTCTAAAGCTTCCAAAAGCCTCCGCCAAGCTACAACTTTTCGACCATGAAGTGCTTTCTCTCCGATGTCTAGGTCTTAAATTCTCTCTTATTGTAACGTCGGTTTTAGTTTTTATTTAATTTCATTTCTTTTCGGAGCTTTTATCGTATACGAGGAGGGGAAGTTCCTATTCTACTATGCACATGCCCAATTTTCGTCTTAATAGACTAAATTCGGCTTCGGGTAGGGGTTTAGTAAATAGGTCTGCTAAGTTAGACTTCGATTCGACGTATTCGAGTTGTATGGCTTTTTTGGCCACATGCTCTCGAATGAAATGGTGTTTGACCTCTATATGTTTGGTCCTAGAGTGACATATCGGATTCTTAGTAAGATTAATTGAACTAATGTTATCTACGTGATGTTTAGTATTCGTAAATTCTAACTTAAAGTCGCGGAGAGTGTGCTTCATCCAAAGAAGCTGAGTGACACACTCACCCATCGCGATGTATTCGGCTTCGGTGGTAGATAAGGCAACACAGTGTTGCTTCATACTGCACCAACTCACTAGACTCGAGCCGAGAAGTTGACAATAACCACTCGTACTCTTTCTATCGAGCTTACTACTAGCATAGTCCGAATCGGAGTAGCCGGTTAGTTCGAACTCGATAGATCTAGGGTACCAAATACTGACATTAAGTGTACCCTTTAGATATCTAAGGATACGCTTGACTAGAGTTAGGTGAGACTCCTTGGCTTAGGTTTGGAACCTTGCGCACATACTTACTGCAAATAGGATATCAGGTCGGCTTACAGTTAAGTAAATGAGACTCCCTATTATGCTCCTATAGTATTTTAAATCAATTGAGTTTCCGATTAAATCTTCTTCTATATTAACATTAGTTGCCATTGGGGTATTAATAATTTTAGCGTCTTGCATTCCAAAGCGTTTAATTAATTCCCTAGTATATTTGCGTTGATGTAGGTATATTCCATCCTTAGTTTGTTTAATTTGTAAGCCTAAGAAGAAGTTTAACTCGCCTACTAAATTCATTTCAAATTCACTTTCCATAAGTGAAATGAACTCATTTAGTAGGATTGAGTTGGTGGTTCCGAAAATAATATCATCTACGTAGATTTGGGCTATGAATATGTCTTTATCTAAGGTTTTTACGAAAAGGGTTAGGACAACTACACCTTGGTTAAAATCTTTGGACTTAAGATAAATCGAAAGTCTCTCGTACCAAGCTCGAGGAGCTTGTTTAAGTCCATAGAGAGCTTTCTTTAACCTAAGGACATGATCGGGTTTGTCTAAACTTTCGAAGTCGGGGGGTTGACTAACATAAACTTCTTCTTTAATGTATCCATTTAAGAATGTAGATTTCACATCCATTTGAAACAACTTAAATCCTCGATGTGCTGCATATGCTAATAGCATTTGAATGGACTCTAATCTAGCTACTGGGGCATAGGTCTCGTCGTAATCTAAACCTTCGACTTGACTAAACCCTTTAGCAACTAGTCTAGCTTTATTTCTAACTACTTCACCTTTATCATCAATTTTATTTCTAAACACCCATCTTGTTCCAATGATTGTTTTATCTTTAGGTGGTGGTACTAATTCCCATACTTCGTTCCTAGTGAATTGAGCCAACTCTTCTTGCATTGCAATAATCTAATCGGGATCAAGAAGAGCTTGGTCAATAGTCTTGGGTTCAATTTTAAAAATCAAGGAAATTTGACTAAGGTTTCGATATGAGGCTCTAGTTCGAACTCCTAGACTTGGATCACCTATAACTTGGTCGATGGGATGATTCGTTTGAGTCCTAGTTGGGTTTGGGTTTGAGTCTACTACTTGGTCAATAGGATGACTCATTTGAGTTCCAGTTTGGTTTGAGTCATCTACCACTTGGTCAATATAATGACTTGGTTTACCTAGGTTGGGATTAATACTAGACCTGATCTCCGGATTAGAGTTAGGTCTAGTATGAGTTGGTTCGCTAATTGGGGTTGCTGGGGGTTTTGTAGGTTCGTGTCTTTCATCAAATACTACATTGATAGTCTCCTCAACTCTAAGGGTATCATGGTTATATACTCTATAAGCTCTACTTGTAGTCGAGTATCCTAGAAAGATTCCGGTCGTGGTTTTGGATGTAAATTTCCCTAGGTAATCCTTAGTGTTTAGGATATGTACCTTACACCTAAGTACCCTAAAGTACTTGATGTTAGGTATTTTATCGTTATAAATCTCGTACGAGGTCTTAAGGTGCCTCTTTACCATAAGGATCCTATTTTGGACATAGCATGCCGTACTAATGGCTTCTGCCCAAAACCTATCGGGTAGGTTATACTCATTTAACATTGTTCTAGCGGCTTCTTTTAGGGTTCTATTTTTGTGTTCTACTAGGCAATTTTGTTGTGGAGTTCTAGGGCAAGAGAACTCGTGGTGGTATCCATTTAGGTTACAGAATTCTGTAAACCTATGGTTTTCGAATTCACCACCATGATCAGTCCTAAGTCTTTTGATTTTAATGCTATGTTGATTTTCTATTAACTTAAATAGATTGATTAATTGATCTAGGATATCACTTTTGTATTTGTTGAACCTAACCCAAGTAAATCTAGAATAGTCATCAATTATGACTAAGCAGAATTTACTTCCATTAAATGACTTAGCTCTGTGTGAATCAAATAGATCCATGTGTAGAAGCTCAAGCACACTTTTGGTTCGTTCTTGATTAGTTAGTTGATGTTGTGTCCTAGATTGTTTACCTTGTTGACAAGCATTATATATTTTATTATCCAAGTTATTGAGGTTAGGCAAACCTCTGACTAAGTCACTCTGACTCATCTTGTGGATGAGTCTTGGGTGTGAGTGACCGAGTCATCGGTGCCACAACCATGATTCCTCTTGCCGTGTCATAAGACACTTAGTTGAGGAGTTAGTTAAGTTAATAGTGTAAATGTTGTTATTTCTAGTTCCCTTAAGAATTGTTTTAGAAGTTTCATTTGTATTAATTACGTATTCATTTTCTAGAAATATGACCTTATAGTTATTATCACACAATTGGCTTACACTAAGTAAATTATATTGAAAATTTTCTACTAATAAAACATTTTGAATAACAAAATTTGAGTTGAGCTCAATATCACCTGATCCGATGATTTTGAGCTTGCCGTTATTTCCGAAGGCTACCGATCCTTGTTGTTTGAATCGAAGCTTCGAAAACTTGAGTTGATTCCCGGTCATGTGTCGGGAGCAACCACTGTCCAACATCCATTGATCCTACACGCAAGGTAGTTGCATCGGATATTGGATTTATTAAAGATTGGTTGAAAATTATTAACCTAAATCATCTCACCCATGTCTACATGATCAAATACGTTAACCCTATATGTTCTTGTGAGATGACTTCCAATTTTACTTGATTTAAATTTAATGACTTAAACACTTGTCAACCTTGCGTTAGATTCGGATTTGACCTTAGGCTTATCAAGTCACCTTTTCATGATCATGGCTTCCAGGTCGTGGCGAGGCATAGAGGCCTTCTTTGATCGGAACAACGACCACTTCCTTAGACAAAGCCATTTTCAAGAAAATAGAGACTTGACTCACCTAATACCACTTCCTGGTCTAACTAGTCTAGGATACGGTGAGGTAGCTTCAGCTAGTTCCGCTCGGTCAAGTGCACCGAACTAGATACGCCTTATCTAGCCCGAATACACAAGACTCCGCTTTCCTAGCGTACTATCATCTCACCGCATCCTGGTACTATGTTATCAAGTATTGACGAGTTATAGTCCTATCTAACCATTCTAAAAAGGAAAATCAAACTAAATAAAAACCTAAGCATGCAATTTCTAGCTTAAAACACAAACAAGTTTTGTACTAGCTCCCCCTGGACCATTGAATCGATTCGGCCTCTCCACATAGTGGATTTGGTCCTTGGGAACCCAATACTGGTTCGATCCTAAGTTTGAAATTAAGGTGGTCTTAGGGACCCATGCTTGGACATGTTTTTTATGTCGACTTACAATCGACATATACGACTTGTTGGTCGTATTTGAGCTAAACCCCAGCCCGACCTTGTTGTACATGGCCCTTTGCGATCCAAGTAGGAGGTCAAGTCCTTTGGATCCCAAAGTAAACCTTTCCAAAATATTCCTAAGATCTTCGACTTGACTCTTCAAGAGTGAGTTCTCAACTTCGAGTTTTTCAACCCGAGTTTTTCAACCCGAGTTGAGTCCTCCTCTTGAACTCGACTAGTCGAAGAGGTTAGGGAGACCTCGTGTTTGAGGAGTTTAACTTCCTCAACCAGGGTCTCGACCTTGGACTCGGACTTAGCTAACTTTCTAGTTAAAAACTTAATTGCACTATAAAGTGTACTAATGAGAGACCGACTTACCTTGAGTGTATCTTTTGAACCAGATGCGTATCCGTGGCTTGTCTTGAATAGTGCTTCGCAGTCCGACTCATCTTCGGTTTTCGATTCAGGTTCCGGTTCTGACTCCGTCTCTGATTCCACCGGTTTAGCCATGAGAACACGATCATTATCTTCTTCCTCAGATGCTTCTTCCCAAGTAGCATTGAGTGCCTTTTAGTGTTTTGGTGCTTTGCTTTTGAGTTTTGGGCATTCAGACTTGATATGTCCAAACCTGTTGTATTCATAACATCTAATATTTGAACTTTTAGGCTTACCTTCGTTGGGTCGAGCGACGGTTCATTTTCGGCCCTTGACTATCCTCCGAACTAGGTTGACTAGTTCGACCTCCATTTCCGAGTCGACCTCCGAATCAGACTCATCCTCTTCTTCCTTCGGGGGTGGCTTGCTTGCAGTTTTCTTCCTTGAACCTGCAAAAAGTACTATACCCTTCTCGGATTTCGAGTTAGACTGCTCATGAAGTTCAAAATTAGAAAATAGTTCATCTAACCTAAGTTTCGAAAGATCCTTGGAGACCTTGTAGGCATCGACCATGGATGCCCACAAGGTAGTCCTCGGAAAGGAGTTTAGGACATACCTTATAAGGTCGCAGTTTTCGACCTTTTGCCTGATCGCGTGTAGATTGTTGACTATGTCTTGGACGCGGGCGTGAAGTTGCGTCGCGGACTCGTGTTCCTGCATTTTTAGATTATATAGTTTATTAAATAAAAGATCACGCTTACATACCTTGCCTTCATCGGTCCCTTCGTGTAGCTCCACTAGCTTTGTCCAAAGGTCCTTTGCACTTATGAAGGGGCCGACACGATTTAATTCCTCCTTAGACAAGCCGCATTGAAGAATTTGAGTTACCTTGGCGTCGGCTTCGACTTGTCGTTTTGTCGCAATGGTCCATTGGTCATAACCCAAGGATTCATCCACTTCGTTAATCGGAAGTGTGAAACCTGTTTGGATTATAATTCACATCTCGATTTGGGTTTTGAGAAAGCATTCCATCCGACCTTTCCAGTAATGGAAATCATCTCCGTTGTAAAACGGAGGTCGGACGGTGCTAAAACCCTCGAGATGGGCCATTTGGAAGGGAAACCTTGCAAAACAAAATACCAAAAAAAACATGAAAAAGGTTCCAAGACTTCGCCTTGGGTTAGTAATGTAGGAAATGAAAAGAAACAAAAGGAATAAACGAGAAATAACCAACTAAAATAAAAGATGAGCACTTACAACCTTCGATGTCCCCGAAATGGTACTAAATGATGGTTTTCGGGATGAATACAGCTTGTTAAGAGGATTTACCGTCATAAGAAGTGTAGATCTCTCCGAGAGCTTCGTTTTGGTAGGTAGACCGTTTCGTGGGTCAACTTGTACGAAAAGTTATGCCCGTTTTACCGTCGGCTACTCCAAAAGCGAATACTTGCAAAACAAAATCAAACGAAGAGTACCAAGACTTCGTCTTGGATTAGTAGTGCGGGAAAAAATTTAAACGAACGAAAAACAAATATGTAAGAAAATGTTAGATTGGTGGTGTCACCAAATCTAAGCGCTCCCGGCTTTGATACCAATTGTTGGATCGAAGCGGATCGCTAGAGTGGGGGGGGGGGTGAATAGCGATAAACCTTTTTTTTTAATTCGTTCGTTAAAACTCAAGTAGACAGTTAATTGAAGTGGAAAGATAAACTATAAATAAATGAGACAAATGTTTTTTTACTTTGTTCGTAGCCTTCGGCTACTACTCCAAGACCCTAGTGATCCTTGATCACGCACAGAGTGCAATTCACTAAAAACACTCCTCCTCGTTGGAGGTAGGAGTTTGACGATTACAAAAAAAACTTCGAAAGAAAAGATAGAGAGACAAACCCTCTCTTCTATTAATGTAAAGTGCAACGATAGAAAACCTCGATTAATAAAAGGAATTGCAATATTTAAAGAGACGACAAAATAAGAATATCAACAACTAAAAGAGTAGAAAGTAAACTAGGGTTGTTGACAGCACTTCGTCGTAGAGTCGTCGGAAAATCGCAGAGTTGTGGAGGTTTGTGAGCACTTAGAGATGATCAAAAACCCTAGGAGAAGCCCCCCTTTTATAGCCTTTAAGCCCCTCATCGAATGGGTCTTCAACCAATAGGAATTGGGCACAAAACTCCTTGAAAAATGGTGATAAAGCTTGACTCCTCGAGGCTGATTTTTGACCATCGGTTGAACTGGCCTGGTTGAACTGGCCGGTTGAACTGGCCCGGTTGAACTAGCCGGTTGAACTGATGGCCAGGATTTTTGACTACAATAAAGAGTTAGCTCAAAATATAAGTGAATTCGACGACCACTTGTCGTCCGATCTCAACATAGACCTTCCATGGGAAGTCTTGGGTTGGATCGTCACCTAAGGACGTCCCCGTACAAAGGACACGACCTCACTTCACTTTACTCACTCGAGCTTATCTCAATACTTACTATGTCGCTTTTACTTCCGACCTTCCACTTGATTCCTTCGGCTCCCTCCGAAGTCACTTGAGTGTCGCCCGACCACCGCGGCTTCCTCCGGGTGTCGCTAGCCTTCAGCTCCAGCTATAGCAATTTTCTGACACACTCGATTCAACTCGTGAGATAACGACATGAGCTTAACTTTGTATCGTTTGCTATAATCAAAACTCAGGTTCGACTTAGGTTTCTACTGCACCAACAGAGCTTATAGAGTATATAACCATGACACCCTTAGAGTCGAGGAGACTATCAATGTAGTATTTGATGAAGGACATGCACCTACAAAACCCCCGGCAACCCCAATTAGTGAGCTGATTCATACTAGACCTAACTCTGATTCGAAGATCAGGTCTAGTATTAATCCTAACCTAAGTCAACCAAGTCACTCTATCGACCAAGTGATAGATGACTCTAACCAAACTAGAACTCAAACGAGTCATCCTATTGATCAAGTTGTAGACTCAAACCCAAATCCAACTAGGACTCAAACGAATCATCCTATTGACCAAGTGATAGGTGATCCAAGTCTAGGGGTTCGAACTAGAGCCTAATACAGAAACCTTAGTCAAATCTTCTTGATTTCTAAAATTTAACCCAAAACTATTGACCAAGCTCTTCTTGATCCCGATTGGATTATTGCAATGCAAGAAGAGCTGGCTCAATTCACTAGGAACGAAGTATGAGAATTAGTACCACCACCTAAAGATAAAACAATTGTTGGAACAAGGTGGGTGTTTAGAAATAAACTTGATGATAAAGGCGAAGTAGTTAGAAATAAAGCTAGACTAGTCGCTAAAGGGTTTAGTCAAGTCGAAAGGTTAGATTATGACGATACCTATGCCCCAGTAGCTAGATTAGAGTCCATCTAAATGCTATTAGCATATGCTGCACATCGAGGATTTAAGTTGTTTCAAATGGATGTGAAATTTGTATTCTTGAATGGATACATTAAAGAAGAGGTTTATGTTAGTCAACCCCCCGGTTTCAAAAGTTTAGATAAACTCGACCATGTCCTTAGGTTAAAGAAAGCCCTCTATGGACTTAAACAAGCTCCTCGAGCTTGGTACGAGAGACTTTCGGTGTATCTTAAGTCCAAAAGATTTAACCAAGGTGTAGTTGACCCAACCCTTTTCGTAAAAACCTTAGGTAAAGACATATTCATAGCCCAAATCTACGTAGATGATATTATTTTCGGAACCACCAACTCGATTCTACTAAATGAGTTCATTTTACTTATTGAAAGTGAATTTGAAATTAATTTAGTAGGAGCGTTGAGCTTCTTCTTAGGTCTACAAATTAAACAAACTAAAGATGGAATATACCTACATCAACGCAAATATACTAGGGAATTAATTAAATGCTTTGGAATGCAAGATACTAAAATTATTAATACCCCAATGGCAACGAATATAAATATAGAAGAAGATGTAATCGGAAATTTAATTGATTTAAAATACTATAGGAGCGTAATATGGAGTCTCCTTTATTTAACTGCAAGCCGACCTAATATCTTATTTGCAGTAAGTATGTGCGCAAGATTTCAAATCTATGCCAAGGAGTCTCACCGAACTCTAGTCAAGCGTATCCTTAGATATCTAAAGGGTACATTTAATGTTGGTATTTGGTACCCTAGATCAACCGAGTTCGAACTAACCGGCTACTCCAATTCAGACTATGCTGGTAGTAAGCTTGATAGAAAGAGTACGAGTGGTTGTTGTCAACTTCTCGTCTCGAGTCTAGTAAGTTGGTGCAGTAGGAAGCAACACTGTGTTGCCTTATCTACCACCGAAGCCGAATACATCGCGATGGGTGAGTGTGTCACTCAGCTTCTTTGGATGAAGCACACTCTTTGCGACTTTAAGTTAGACTTTACAAATACTAAACTTCACGTAGATAACATTAGTTCAATTAACCTTACTAAGAATCCGATATGTCACTCTAGGACCAAACATATAGAGGTCAAACATCATTTCATTCGAGAACATGTGGCTAACGGAGGAATATAACTCGAATACGTCGAATCGAAGTCCAACTTGGCAGGCTTATTTACTAAACCCCTACCTGAAGTCGAATTTAGTCTATTAAGACGAAAATTGGGCATGTTCATAGTAGAATAGTCACTTACAAATTATATTTTCTTACTACTATTTCTTACTTTTCATTTTCATGGAACTAGCATAGGACATTCCTTAGATATCATGCACCTATAGATTTAAGGAGCCAATACATCTCACAACACATAGGACTAATGTATTTGTGTACTTAGCCACGTAGATGGGAGTGAGATGTTAGGACCTTACTCCTGGTTCCAGATGTAGAGCTATTGCATTGCCATAAACCATGGAGTATAATAATACATACTAACCGACTCTGACCAGGACTGGTTGATCTTTCATATCAATCAAGTCAAATATGAGTCGAACATTTTATAGATGAGCTTATTTTCAGTATATTATTTTCAAAATAATATGGGACATGCTTGGACTTCAAATTTAATACCTATATTTGTTTTTCACACACCTCCACTCTTTTCGATATATGGCAAAAGGGGGAGAAAAAGGCCAAAGTTAAGGGATCAAAATTTTTTGATAACTTAACTCACTTCATCTTTATTAACATGGCCAAAGGTTAAGTAAATTTTACTTAACTTTAAGTTAACTTGTTTTTGTTAACAAAAAGGAAGTAAAGGCCAAGATAAGAGAATTCTTAACTTAAACTTATTTTCAACACTATGGCCAAACATTAATGTTTTACTTAAATAAGGGGAGAAAGGCCAAGGTTAAGACATCAATTCTTTGATTTGTTAACTTAAACTTATTTTAAACACTATGGCCAATATTAAGTAATTTCGGTTACTTAATTCTTTTTAAGTAGCAAACATCAAGGGGAAGAGTTAAAACTCTTTCTCAAGTACTCACCCTCGATCATGGGGGAGGATTCCTCAAGGGGGAGCACTTGAAAAAGGGTTTTTATACTCCCGCTCATTCATGCATATCTCATACTCATTTTGCTCAATGCACTTAATTTATTTTACTTAACTTTGTGTTGGTTTGCCATAAATCAAAAAGGGGGAGATTGTTGGTGCAGTAGGCACCTAAGTCGAACTTGAGTTTTGATTATAGCAAACGATACAAAGTTAAGCTTATATTGTTATCTCACGAGCTAAATCGAGTGTGCAGAAAAGTGCCAACGCTGGAGTTGAAGGCTAGCGACCCTCAGAGGAAGCCACGGTGGTCGGGTGACACTCGAGTGACTTCGGAAGGAGCCGAAGGAATCGAGTGGAAGGCCGAAAGCAAAAGCGACACAGTAAGTATCGAGGTAATCTCGTGTGTGTGCGAGAGTAAGAGAGGTCATATCCTCCTTATGGGGATGATCTTAAGCATAGATTCGACCAAAGACATCCTATAGATAGTCTAGGTCAAGATCGGATGGTCAGTGACCGTCAAAATAATACTTTTGTTAAGCTAACTTTGCCCTGCAGTTAGTATCAGTCGACTGCCAGCTTGGAGGACTCGATTGCCGTCCATCGATCGTCTGCCGCGTCGACATTTGATCTTGCCATCGATCGTGATGATGATGGCCATCAGTCGACTGGTGGTCAAGGATCAGCCTCGAGTAGTCAAGCCTTATCACCATTTTTCAAGGAGCCATGTGCCTAATTTCCATTGGTTGAAGGTCCTCTCGAAAAGGGGCTCAAAGGCTATAAAAGGTGGGCCTCTCCTAGGGTTTCATCATTAATTCTAAGCTTCTAAAAGCCTCCGCCAAGCTACAACTCTCCGACAACGAAGTGCTTCTTCTCCGACGTCTAGGTTTAAATTGCTTTCATTTTTGTTACGTCGGTATAAGTTTTATTTCAATTCATTAATTTACTTTCTCGGAGCTTTTATCGTAACGAGGAGAGGGGGACTGCCCCTCTACCTCAAGCTTTGTGTTTCTTTTGTATCGATTAACTCTTACCTCTAACGAGGATGAGTTCTTTAGTGTTTTACCCTCCGTACGTAGTCAAGGACCACTAGGGCCTTGGAGTAGTAGCTGAAAGCTACGAACCAAGTAAAATTCTCTTGTCTCATTTACTTTACATTTATCTTTCCACTGCGTATAAGTGTTTTAAAACGAATTCGAAAAAGTAAAGGTTTATCGCTATTCACCCCCCCCTCTAGCGATCCGCTTCGATCCAACATATGAGAGGCGAAACCGAACCTTGTTTGACATGGTTAGGACGATGATGAATCATGCGAATCTTCCCAAGTCCTTTTGGGGTTATTCACTTCAGACTGTTGTTTACTTGGTAAATAGAGTTCCGACCAAGGTAGTCTGTACTACTCCATATGAGATATGGAATAGTAAGAAACCTCATTTATCTTACTTGAAGATATGGGGTTGTCCTGCTTATGTGAAGCGGACTGTGTCAGACAATTTGGATGCTAAGTCTGAAAAATGCCTATTTATTGGATACCTTAAGGAAACAAGGGGTTACCAATTCTATCATCTTATGGAACAAAAGGTGTTTATTTCAAGGCATGTTGTGTTTCTAGAGAAAGAGTTTTTCTTGCAAGAAAATAGTGGGAGTGTTGTTGAACTTGAGGAGGTTCAAGAGACTCCAATAGACATTGATGAGATACCTGGTCAAGCACCTCAACTGATAACTCATAGTGATGAGACATCGGCTGAACCTATTGTGACACCATATCTTCGTAGATCTGGTAGAACACGCAACATTCCTGAGAGATATGGATTTCTCGTAAGTGAATTGAACGACATGTTACTCATTGATGATGTGGAGCCTACTATTTATGAATAAGTTATGAAAAGTTCCAAAAGGGAAAAATGGTTTGAAGCCATGAAGTCGGAAATGAATTCCATGTATGAAAATCAAGTTTGGAACTTGGTGGACCCACCTGAAGGTATTAAACCTATAGGGTGCAAGTGGGTTTTCAAGAAGAAAACCCACATGGATGGTAATGTGATTACCTATAAGGCTAGATTAGTGGCGAAAGGCTATCGTCAAAAATAAGGTGTTGATTATGACGAGACATATTCACCAGTAGCTATGATTAAATTAATTCGGATGCTCTTGGCCATAGCGGCTCATTATGATAATGAGATATGACAGATGGATGTGAAAACAACTTCCCTTAACGGAAACCTACTTGAGGACGTATATATGATACAACCCAAGGGTTTCACATCGGTTGATAAAACCAAGGTATGCAAGCTTCGACGGTCCATATATGGACTGAAGCAAGCATCTAAAAGCTGGAATATCCATTTCGATGAGACAATCAAAAGGTTTGATTTGTCACAAAATCCAGACGAACTCTGTGTGTACAAGAAGGTTAATGGGAGTGCATTCGTGTTTCTAGTGTTGTATGTCGATGACATATTATTTATAGGAAATGATATATCTATCTTAGAGTCAATTAAAATTTAGTTATCCAAAACATTCTCCATGAAAGACCTGGGAGAAGTGACCTACATCTTCAGAATTAAGATCTATAGAGATAGATCGAAACGATTGCTTGGTCTTTCGCAATCTACATATATAGACCGAGTGCTAAAGAGGTTTAGCATGTCGAAATCCAAAAAAGGTTACCTTCCCATCAGCCATGGGATACACCTTTCAAAGTCTATGTGTCCATGCACAAAAGATGAGAGGATTTGCATGAGTCAGATTCCCTATACATCTGCAATAGGATCTATCATGCACACTATGTTATGTACGAGGCCCGATGTATCTTATGCTCTGAGTGTCATGAGCATATATCAGTTTGATCCAGGAATGGATCACTGGGCGGCTATTAAAACAATCTTTAAGTACTTAAGAAGAACTAAGGATATGTTCCTAATATATGGAGAGGGTGATATGGTAATACGCGGGTATACGGATGCCAACTTTCAGACAAACAAGGATGATTCCAAGTCTCAGTTTGGTTACGTATTTACCTTAAATGAAGGTGCAATAAGTTGGAAAGGTTCCAAGCAAGACATTGTAGCGGATTCTACCACTGAGGTAGAATGCATTGTAGCTTCGGAAGTAGGAAAGGAAGCGATTTGGATCAAGAAGTTCATCTCTGAATTTGATGTGGTCTCATCAACGATCCAAACATGTGCTTCACCGCTATCATTTGATCAGAGAGATCATCAGTAGGAAGGAAATACAAATCGAGAAGATTCCCACTGAAAGGAGCTTAGCGGACTCTTTAACTAAGGCCTTACCTCAAAGTAAGTTTGAGGGTCATGTTAGAGTTTATGGTATTGGATACCGTGGCGATTGGCATTAGGCCTACTAGAAGTTTGTTAGTAATATATGAGAGGTGTCCTAAGGCAATCACCTTATGGTTGTACCATTTATTTGATAAATGAAGATTCACTATTTGAGTATACATATTTTCATGTATTTGATTGGATCTTAAACTCATTTACTGAATGTCCGCAATACAATTCACAACATGAGAGAATTTATGATTGGATCATAACTAGTGAGTATCTCTACATGTGTAATTGTGATGTATTGGAATTATCCCTAGTCGATGAATTGATGCATTTTGACACCATGAATTCTATTGAGACTAGCACGAGTTATACTCCTTGGTTTATCCAAGCAGTTGTTCATCACTGGCTGGAGACATTGAATGTCCGAAGTTAATCATGGATGCTAGTTATGGTAACTAGATCATTGTAGTGACTAGCTGTAAGACTTCATATTGTTCTCTGCATATCTGGACATGTCAAATAAGTTCTTACAGCATCTTAAGTGCGATGTTCCTTCGACTTGAGGTATTCAAGTCATCTTGGTCATGAAGACTTATGATTTGACATCTTAAGCAAGCATCATCGAGGAGTTGTGGACCCAAAATTATTGGGTATAAGTTGAAGTAGCCGAAGGTGTTTGAATAGCCTACAGAGGATTCACCACTCCTTGCGAGGAGATGTATACCCTATGGCCTCTCGTCGGATTGTTACAAAAGTCTTTGGCCAAAGCATTACATGTTTAGAGTATGGCACTCTGGGATACATGTGCAGTAACTAGAATCTGGAGGATGAGGAAGTAATACTTGGGCTAGGTGTGACGTAGTCAGCCTAGTGGAGACTGACACAATAGACCATGTCCTGAACCAAGTGAGTATAAGATGAGTGAAGGGAATGGGTCACGATTCATTGTAGCTACTGAAGGATTTCAGAAAAGGTTCTGGGATCAACCGTTGATTCTTCGGTTAATTGGGGATCATGATGTACTAATAGGTGCCACTCATTATCGTTCTATAATTAATGGTTAATTATAGATAGCCAACATAAACCGGGAACCTATTTGGTCACACGCACAATGAGCGTAATCCGAAGGATTTAAATGGAGTTTGAGAATAGGATTCTCATATCGAGAGAGACTAGGTTTGGTTGGACCAAACAAAGAGCAAGTATGAAATGGTTTCAGTCGCATCGAAACATGGATGGGTCGCGTCTTTTGAAGACATGATGGATGAACCAAATTAGTTTAGTTCTAATCCAATGGTGGAAAATAAACCAAAGTGGTTTGGTTTGTTTTAAACGAATGAACCAAAGTTGGTTCGGTTCGTTTTAACTTAAAATTGACCAATACGGTTTGGTTTATTTTAACTTAAGTTATTGGAGCGGCTTAAAAAATTTTGGTTATGAACCAATAACCGTTAGGAGAACGTGTTCTCTATAAAAATATGGCTTAAGGGTTTTGGAAACCCTAATCAATCGAAAAAGGTTACCGCCCAACCCAACTCCTCTTATCCTTGCTCTTGCCGCCCAAAGGAGCTGCCGCTGCCCCTTGCTGATGCCGCCAGCCACCTGATGAATGAGTATTTGTCATGGTACCATTTAAAATTAATTATCGAACCCCCTCTACAATAATATAGCATAGTAAATGGCCTATATCATTTTCCAACGAGTGTAATCGATAAAATAGTAATCTTAGGATTTCTAATTATTGCTTTGGGTTTTCTATTGAAGATTGGGGGTTTGGGTTTTTGAGCTCTAACCTATGGTTGCAAGGTAATTAAAACTTTAAACTGACATGCAACAACTAAATCAAACAAAGCAAGAATTAAAGCAATAAAAACTAAAAGAGGAAATAAAAGATCTAATCTGATCAACCCAAGATAGGCCCGGTGAATGAACAAGTTCCTCTGGCTAAGTCTGACGAAACTCGATCGAGACTCCGTAAATGAAGTTGGATGTGGGATGATACAAACTTCTAAATCTTGTAGTTTGATGGATACTCCAAACACTCACAAATCCGGTTGAGCTCGACGAAGTGTCGTTGGGGGTGGAGCTCCTCCTCGAATTCGAAGGAAAAGGTGGATGAGCTGTGGAGATGGAGGACGTCGCCGAAGTCTCTCGATGAAGCGGTTCCTCCTCGAATCCATGGAGGAAAATGGAAGGAAGGAAGGTGGAGACGGCTGGAAATGATACCGGAGGGGAATCCCCACTCTGGTGATCGACGGCGACAGAGCTTGGTAAGGGCAAGCAGAGCTGCAGTCGGTGGAGAAGGCGACGGCTGGCGACAGTGAAATGGACGTTGTGGAGATGCTTGTCGGCTGTAGTCAGTGGAGGAGATGATGGATGGGCTCTGGTCACCAGAGAAGGAGGGAATCCCCTTCCTCTCCGGCGACCGGTGGGGAAGGGCAAGAGCGGAAGGCGTCGGGTGATCATCGAAGAAGATGGATGCCGACTCTATTTCTGCGCAATGGAAAAAAGTGAAAATGTTGGAATTATTTAAAAGCCTTTTCTTCAACCGTCTAATCGAAGAAATATCAAATCCCAGTCATCCAATTGAAGCTAGGTTAATTTCTCTGATTAATCCATTTAAGGTTGTGCATCCAACGACTGAGAATCCTCCGACTTTGAATGGATGGATCTGATCCATCTGAAGTGATAATCACGATCGATCGAATCTGGATGAAGGGCTCAGATGTCCATATCTAAATGTATGGATTGGATCTCTCCATATTTAGATGGATGGCTTAGATCAATCAGATCTCATCGGACAGTCAGGATTAAACATATCTGAACCCTTTGATTAAACTGCTTCTGATCTTGATGAAGGGTCCAGATTAATCTAGTTTGAAATGATTCTTCCAGCCCTAGATGAAGCCATATTTGATCCAACTTGAGTTTAGTCTAGTGGCCCATCTCGATCTCCTACAAACAAAGATAAAATTCGCATATAATTCCAAAATTTAGGAGAATTTACAATAATGTCCAAAAATAGATCCAACTCATAAAACATTCAAATAATCGATAATTAATCACTAGAGAGGATAGAAACTGTGATATTAAGGACCAAAATAACACGACAAAATGGTAGTTATCAATTCCCCCACACTTATTGTTGCACGTCCCGAGCAAGTAAAGAAAACTAAAAGTACGCTGAAGATATATTTCCCTAGCAATTCCCAAGCATACATAGAAAATCGTGAAAGAAAGTTACCTAGGATTGTCAAATCTCAAAGACTCAAGAAATCATAGACTCAAGCAATCATGGACTCAAATCTTACATAGGTTAACAAACATGATGACTTCAATCCATTATGAATAGACTAAGAATGATTAAGCCTCACAAGGTAAGTGGTGGTTTCTCTCTCTCTCATAAACATGTAATAGTGGAGTTCACTCAAGCTACTCATGGTTTATGAACTACCATATGCTTGCTTTTCTTCTACCTCACCACTATATACACATAAGAATGCACACTCATTGAAGGCTTATTAAGAATGTAAGGGAAACATGAATACAAGAAAAATGATAATATGTGCGAAAAGAAAGAAAGGTAAGAAATAGCTAAAGAAATGCAAGAAGATATAGAAATACTGGAATGCTACATAGATGAGTACAAGAAAGCATTGCCCTAAATTTTTATCTTCCAACCCAATAAATATGTAAACAACCCTTATCACATTCTTCAATACAAATCTACTAATGATATACAATAAATCTTTCAATGATTGCAACAAGGGATGTCGTTAACAAAAATACTATTACACATAAATAAAAATGAATGACACCACATATCAATATTTTTCACAATACTTTTTTTTTATTTCATGGGCACCCAATTTATTTTTTTTTCAACTTTTTTTTCAGCTTTTTTTTTGACATGTAGTGCACTTCCCTATGCTCTAACATCAGGCTCAACTAAAAAGATAAAAAGCATGGCTAGCTCATGGTGATCAAGCATGACTTGCCTATGCTCGCACTAAATTTTCCTGAGCTATTCTCTCCCCCACACTTAAATTTTTATCCATCCTGGGCAAAACACTCATCATTGATCATCTAAGTATTCCACATCTAGAAATAGAAATGGAGAAGAAAGTAATGGAAGGAAAGAAAAAATGTAAGGATAAATGACTAGAATGTTATTCAATAAACATGTGATGATAAAAGAAGTGAAGGAAAACAAATGTGATTGCCTTCATAATAATCATGCAAACCTACTATTGTGTGGTATCGAAAGAATCAAAGCAAGTTCTAGAGTTACAATAACCACAAGTGCACCACACACAAGCAATAAAAATAGGCTCAATTCTCACTAGGTAAACAAAAATAATCAACTTAGTCTATCAACATAGAATCCATCACCAAGTAGTAACCACTTGCAATCAAATAATCCATTCATGACAATAAATCCCCGAAACTCGACAATCAAATTTAACTAGCTTTCACGACTTCTAAGATGATATAAAGGAATGCATAGGAAATTTATTTCAAAACACCGATAAAACAAAAACTCGTCAAACAAAACATAACAACTGAAACAAAAACAAATGAAGTAAAAGAGACATATATACAAAGAAAAAGAAAAGAGGTGAGAAAAGGAATGAACTCCCTTGGGATCCTGGCGGTTGGAGGTGGTTTAGGAGTAGTAGCCAGGCTGGGAGTGGAGTGGATCGAGTGGAAGTGAGCATCTTCTTCATGTGATCTATGTTGTAAAGTCTAGCTTCCTCCATCATCATCTTCGTGAAGGTTCTTCTAGGTGGATGAGAATAATTGCAGTGTAAAATCCAACCCAGAAGTAGAATAATAAGAGCTAAGATGAACTCCACTCCTTTCACTATCATCTTCTCAAAGGCTATCTCAGGCGGTCGGAGAC
Organism: Wurfbainia villosa; assembly: GCA_025175895.1. NCBI lineage: Eukaryota > Viridiplantae > Streptophyta > Magnoliopsida > Zingiberales > Zingiberaceae > Wurfbainia > Wurfbainia villosa. Next base: position 72,452,810 of record CM046000.1, on the reverse strand, counting down.
GATTTATTTGGAGCAACTAGTCTGGAAGCTGGACTGCTATATTTAGTGTTAAGGCCTTGTTGAGAAGAAATATTGAAGGCTTAGGCTGTAATAGGAGTGTCCAGTCTGGGGGTCTCCAACTATCCATCACTCCTATAGAAATCATCTTGATATCTTCAGAGCAATTTTGGTCAGGCTTATTAGGTAGTTGCACAGCTGAACATAATAATTCTTCAGGCACTGCCTCATTTACAACATCATCAATCTTAATAATAAGTAACAATATCTGCTACATTTGAAATATCATGTGCAACATTAACAATGTCACAAGCAGGACTAACAATATCATCTACAATAATATCTGCACTCTTATCAACACTAACATCCACATCATCCTCAGCTTCATTATCATAGCACATAGAAATATTGGAGTCCTGTAGAGTAGCAGGATCATAAACTTGGCTATCACATACTCCACAATCTATCTCCTCTAGCGTATCGATATCCAGAGAAATGGTCTCTGACAAAGGTTGAATAAATCCTTGTGCTTGCATTTGCTGGGACTGTTGTGGGCTATTAAGCATTGGGATATTCTGGAACTTAGGAGCCAACCTCTAAAATGCTGGTGGAGGCTGATAAGAATGTTGTGAATTCACAGCCATGACCTCAATAAGTTCTCTAGCCTGAGTAGGAGTCTTGTTAACTAGGGCCCCTCCACTAGCTACATTAAGCATACACTTGTCCATAGGAAATAATCAATCATAGAAGTGCAGGATGAGTATGTGATCATGAATTTGGTGATGGCGGCAACTAGCACACAATCTTTTGAATCTCTCCCAATACTCATATAGAGTCTCTCTTATCATTTGCTTAATACCACAAATGCTCTTCTGAATTTCTTTGGTCTTGGATGCAGGGAAAAACTTTTCCAAAAACGGTTTCTTCATTTCACTCCAACATGTAATAGAGCCAGGAGGAAGATAATAGATCCAATCCTTTACCCTGTCTGATAAAGAGAATAGAAATACTCTGAGCATAATGTCCTCCAGTGATATACCCCGTGACTTCATTGCTGAGTATACCATATAAAATTCTTGCAAGTGCCTAATTGAATCTTCGCTAGCATAACCATGGAATTTCGGAAGTAAATGTACAATTTCAAAGAGTTCAACATCCACATTTAATTCAAGAAACTGAATGCAAAAATATTGACAAGCAACATCTGGTGCAGTGAGTTCCCTGACAGTTCTGATAATCCCTGAATTATAAGCCTAATGAAAGCCTCCTAATCTCTGATAATAGGGATCTATGATCAAAGAAATTTCCTGTTCTTTCCTAAAATACTAAAAAACAATATCAAAAGACACAGGAAGTATACATGATAAAATACATGGATATATAACAGAATAAAAGACTGAAGCCCTAAACAAAAGTTTGTGAGTTTTGATTTTTTTTTTTAGAAAAATAAACAAACAATCCTAAGTCTACTAAGCATCATTACACTCCACGGCAACGACACCAAAATTTGATGAACGAGTATTTGTCGTGGTATTGTTTCAAATTAATTACTGAACCCCCTCTACACTAATATAGCATAGTGAATGACCCGGATCGTTTCCCAATGAGTGTAATCGACAAAATAATAAACTCAGGATTTCTAATTATTGCTTTGGATTTTCTATTGAAGATTGGGGGTTTGGATTTTTGAGTTCTAACCTACGGTTGTAAGGTAATTAAAACTCTAAAATAACACGCAATAACTAAATCAAACAAAGCAAAAATTAAAGCAATAAAAACTGAAAGAGGAAATAAAAGATCTAATCTGATCAACCCAAGATAGGCCCGGTGAATGAACAAGTTTCTCCAGCTAAGTCCAACAAAGCTTGATCGAGACTCCGCAAATGGCGGTGGATGTGGGATGAAACAAACTCCTGAATCCAGTAGTTTGATGGATACTCTGAACTCTCATGGATCCGATTGAGCTCAAGAAGTGTCGTCGGGGTAGAACTCCTCCTCGAATCTTAAGGGGAAGGTGGATGAGTTGTGGAGATAGAGGACGTCATCGAAATCTCTCGATGAAGCGGTTCCTCCTCGAATCCGTGGAGGAAAATGGATAGAAGGAAGGTGGAGATGGCTAGATATGATACCGGAGGGGAATCCCCACTTTGGTGATCGGCGGCGACAGAGGTTGGTAAGGGCTGGCAGAGCTGTAGTTGGTGGAGAAGGCGATGGCTGGCGGCGGTGAAATGGACGTTGTGGAGATGCTTGCCAGCTGCAGTCGGTGGAGGAGATGATGGATGGGCTCCGATCACCGGAGAAGGAGGGAATCCCCTTCGTCTCCGACGACCGACGGGGAAGGGCAGGAGCAGAAGGCGTCGGGTGATCACCGAAGAAGATGGATGCTGACTCTGTTTCTGCATGATGGAGAAGAAGTGAAAATGTTGGAATTATTTAAAAGCCTTTTCTTCAGCCATCCGATCGAAGCAAGATCCAATCCCAGCCATCCAATTGAAGCTAGGTTAATTGCTCTGATTAATCCATTTAAGGTTGTGCATCCAACGACTGAGAATTCTCTGACTTTGAATGGATGGATTTGATCCATCTGAAGTGATTATCACGATCGATCGAATCGGGATGAAGGCCTCAGATGTCCAGATCTAAATGTACGGACTGAATCTCTCCATATTTAGATGGATGGCTCAGATCAATCATATCTCATCGGACGGTCAGGATTAAACAGATCTGAACCCTTTGATTAATCTGCTTCTGATCTTGATGAAGGGTCCAGATTAATCCAGTTTGAAATGATCCTTCTAGCCCTAGATGAAGCCATATTTGATCAAACTTGAGTCTAGTCTAGTGGCCCATCTCGATCTCCTACAAACAAAGATAAAATTCTCATATAAGTCCAAAATTTAGGAGAATTTACATTAAGGTCCAAAAATAGATCCAATTCATAAAACATGCAAATAATCGATAATTAATCACTAGAGAGGATAAAAATAGTGAGATTAAGAACAAAAATAACATGACAAAATGGTAGTTATCACCACCCACCAACCGTCGGCATCCCTTGGACCATCCTCAGCCGCTAGCCAAACCTTAGTCCACCACTTCTTCCACCTATACAAGCTGTCCAGTTTTGGATAGCTTGATCTCCTTCTCGTGGAGAGGACATTTGGTCGGTGTTTTGTGATCCGACAACGGTCTACTTGCCGAGGATTGGATCACCGACAATCTTCATAGGTGGAGGGTTAAGTTTTCATCAAACGGTTGACGAAAACATCTTCCGACAAGCGAGTTTGTGAAACTCATTTTTGGGATCCGAATTTATTTTGGATTGTCATCATTTCTCGAATCACATCATCTTCGACTCGAGGCTAGTGACTTTTGCAAAGACGAGGCTCGTGTCTTTGTGAAGCTATCCCGACGATACTCGGCGTGGATACAGATAAAAGCGATTCTAGCAAGGGTCGCTATGGTTGATGTCATTCCTGCTACACGTGATTTGTCAGGTATACCTAGTATAAGTTTCCTTTTATTACAAAATTTTAAATAGCTATTATGTCTACACATGTTGTATCCTACATGCATGTGATGTGTGTGTTGTAATAAAATTAGTTTATTACTTTTTTTGGTTACAGTGTGTGCATGTTTAAGAAACATGTTCGAACACACACTCGTCGCGGTGCCAGGGAAACCCAACAAGCTATTCCCCTTTAAATCACCCAAGAGAAACCTTGCCAAATCATTCTCCACGAGCTGCTTTTATAATCTGCATTTGAGCTGGATTTCACCTAGCAGTCGACTGATCGCAACCATCAGTCGACTGCTCCTGTAGCCGTTGTCTCACAACGACCCGAGTCGCATTGGATAAGTTCCAATGGATAGACCATCAATTGACTGATCATACCCATCAATCGACTGATCAAGCCATCACTCTACTGTCAAACCCTAACAGTTGACTCAGAAATATTCTGTTCCCGAAAACCCAACCATCAGTCGACCGCCCGACACATCAGTCGATTGCTCAGGCCATCAATCGATTGCTAAATTCTGGCAGTCGACTACAAGGCCATTTCCCTATAGTCAAACTCTAGTCGACTCAAATCAGTTGACTGATAATCATACCAGTCGACTGATAAACCTCATCCATGAGATTTAACCCCAAGTATGAGGGCATCATACTTGCTAGACCACCCTTAGCCTAAACCTACGCCTTCTAGCCACCTCCGTCAGCCTCATGCCTATCGGATCCCTCCAAGTCATCCATGACTTATTCATCCATATGCTAGCCTTCAGGTGCTTCTATCAGCTGTTATCATGCTAAGGTGTTCTACACTACCAAGGCACATTGGGCTTACACTGCCAAGACTCCTCTTGGACTTTACGCCACCAACCATTGGACTTATGCTGCCAAGACTCCACCCTTGGGCTTTACGCCTCCAATATCACCCTTTGGACTTCCCTTGCCAACCCATGTTGGACTTTCCATTTGCCAAGACTCAAGCTTAGACTTTCCCTTGCCAAGACCCATGCTTGGACTTTCCTTGTCAACCCATGTTGGACTTTCTAATTGTCAAGTACCCATGAATTGGACTTTCCCATGCCAAGTGTCCCACTTGGACTTTCCATGACAATCACATTGTCATACGTTTTTGTCGAACATCAAAATACCACTCGAGTCTAGTCAATCGTGATCTGGGTCGATTGCACCAACAATCACCCCCTTTATGATGTTTTACAAAAACCAAATACCTTTGAGTTAGACCACTAACTCAATCCAATCATCCCAATTCTCCCTCTTTTTGACATACATCAAAAAGGTTCTCTCAAGGAGGTCAATGTCTCGTATCTAATGAGATCTTACAATCTCCCACTTGGTCCAAACACATCTGGGATGCCTTCACTCTTCCTAGTGATAAGTCCCATATCACTCAAGAGAGACTTCCTATAAACTCTCTCAATTTCCAAATTGGGCATCTCAAATTCTCCCAAAATTCTCCCCCTCATGAGGAAGAATACAACCATCATCCCATGATAGATACCTCTTCCTGAAGGATTGCTCCCTCTTGACCATTGCACCAACAATGTCCTTGGAGAGTCCCTAAGCCTATAGGAAGACTAAACCATCAAAATTAAGGGCAAAAGTTCAAACATGAACTGTTACACACCTTAAAATTGATACACACCCTAAACACCTCTCCTAATCCATATTAAATGGATTTTCACCCTTTTCAATGCTTTCCAAAGTATATCCTAGGGTTAAGAATAGTTAGGGTAACCTAACATTGCTGAAACATGGGCTAAACATTCTTGTTTACTCGAAATCAGCATTTGCAGTCGACTTTGATAGTAATTAGTCGACTGACTTATGCATCAGTCGACTGACATCAAGCATCAGTCGACTTATATCTGCAAAATACAGAAATCAAAAACAAAAAATGAATTTCAAAAAATCATAAGTAATTTGAAAAATCACGAAACTTCATATGTATAATACTAATAACAAATACAATGGGTGAAAAATATTTAAAAATTAATTTATCCACAAAGTATTGAAATTGAAACAAAGTTCAAAAATGAGAAAAACTTCATTGTTTTGAACTCACTTTGTATCAACATCATCAATGGTGACTTCTATCAAAAGATAGACTACACCAAGATTTTTCAAAATGATTTTGAAATAGTTTTAAAATCTTATATTGGATCATGATCAATGGGCTCAATGCACATGTCTTGTACATAAACTTTTCTCATGATTCATCCATGGTGCAAGTTGAGTTTAAGTTCATCTAGATGCAAAAACTATACACCTTGAACTTAACTCATTTCCTAGCATCTCACATGTGTCTAGGGTGTTTGAAAACACACACATATCAATTTGATGTGAGATGTGGATTTTGGTTATACCTATACTAAGGTCTCATGCATTTTCTAGGTAACACTACTTGATTCCCTTATACATGGGACTTCAAGTCATGCCATAGTCCTTAAATCAATTTTAATTACTTTAAATGCATGAATGATCATGACATAAATGATGACTTAAATAAGCATGACCAAAGATCATGATGTCATGGCATAAAATATAAATCTAAATATACATGACATAAACCTAAGCATGATCATGATATCTAAATGATAAAAATAAACATGATGTCATGACATGACATATGACAAATAAAGCATGACACATAAAAGATATAGGTATAACAATACCTAAATTTTAGTATTAATTGTCATTTGTCATTATTAAATCTATTTTTCCATATGACTACTAATCCCCCAAGTGTGCTAAAAACCCAAAATGACACACCATGACTCTAAGACCTAAATTGTGCCAATTTGATCAATTTATCAAACTTCTTACATAATATTGGTACATCCTAAAATCTTTTAGGATTTAAATTCAAACCTATTTCCAAGGTAACCATAACCTTGGAAATGACCTAAAGTGCCAACTTTACCATGGTTAGGTTAACTACCCATCCATTTAAAGTTTGCCCAACCTAACCCATTTAGCGTGAATCGATCACGCTCTTAGGAACCCAATACCTATTGGAGCTCCTTGGATTTACTAGGTATTTCTTAGGGATAACCTCCCTAGATACCCTCCTAATGACCCTTCAAGGCTTGGTAGCCTTGGTCATTTAGGTCTTGTCATGGTTAACCTTAGGGATTGCCTCCCTAGTAACCTTCTTAGTGGTCTTCCTAGGTTTCATGGAAACCTTGGCCACTAGATACTTGCCTTTGTTAACCTTATGGATGACTTCCCTTTTAACCTTGGCTTTCATAGGCCTAGGTTGTGTTCCATAATCAAATGGAACACTATGGTAGATCTCCTTATGCTTAGGTTTGTGACCCAAACATTTCTTGCCTTTGGATGAACCATGTCTCCTAGGACCTAGATTTTGACCATTTGACCCTTGCATTTGGTTTTACATAATCCTAAGGGGCTTGATTTTTAACTTCTAATTTTTCCATTTTGGTGGGCCCATTGTTTCTTTGGTAATTTTTGCCCTTCCTAGGCATATGTCTAGATTTCTTTTGATTAAAACCTAGATGATCTTCTATTTTCCTAATACTTGCCTTAGGTAAAATTATTTTAGGGACATTAGTCCCAAAATTTTCCTTATTCCTAAAGTTGACATGTTTAGCTCCTAAGCAATAAATCCTATTTCTAGCATGCCCTTTATGATGAGTTGCAAGTGAATTCAAAACATGCTTTTGCCTAGAACTAGAAGGTGCATTAAAATATACCTTAGGGTTTGCCTTAGAGGCTCCCCCTACATGTGTAGCTCCCTCTTGCACTTTCTTCCTCCCTCTAGGGCATTGACTTCTATAGTGTCCCAATTGTTGGCATTTGAAGCAAATGACATGCTCCTTGCTCTTCTTAGCAGGGACGCCAATATCCTTGACCTTTGGTGCTGGTTGAGCCTTCTTAACCTTCTTCGGACACTTGCTCTTGTAGTGTCTGACTTCCCTACACTCAAAATATATTATATGATTCATATTACTAATGCATGTATTTGAGTTACCTAGAGTGGAGGTAGAGGTCTCTTGAGCTTCTTCAACTCTTTCCGATGTTGAAGACTCTTCTTCTTGCTCCGGTATAGAAGGTTCTTCTTGATGCTCCAGAGTGGATGGTCTCTCCTCCCCCTCAATCCTAGAGGTGGAGGCTTTTTCTACTCCTACTTCTTCCACCGATTCTGATCTAGATGTTGATTCTCTATCAACCTTCGAATCCTCACTTTCTTGTGAGGAAGAGCTTTCTTCTTCGGCCTCCTCCTCTTCTTGAGCCGGTGATGGATCTTCATGATATTTTTCCAACTTGCTTCACAGCTCCTTGGCATCCTTGTATTCACCTAATCTATACAAGATGTCATTAGGGATTAAATCAACCAAGGATTTTATTACCTTTGTATTTTTCTCAAATTCTTAAAGTTGTTCTTCGGTTCGCTTCTTCATTTTGAGGTAACCTCCCTTTGGCCCTCTTGGATAATTAAATCCTTCCAACAAGATTGACCTTTCTTCAAAATCCCTCATCATGATGAAGTCTTCAATTCTTCCCTTCCATTAATTGAAGGATTCTCGTTCATAGATTGCATAACGGATCAGAGTGTTGATGTCTCGTCCCACTTTTGTTGGTGCAGTAGGCACCTAAGTCGAACCTGAGTTTTGATTATAGAAAACGATACAAAGTTAAGCTCATGTCGTTATCTCACGAGCTGAAACGAGTGTATAGAAAATTGCTATAGCTGGAGCTGAAGGCTAGCGACAACCAGAGGAAGCCGCGGTGGTCGGGCGACATTCGAGTGACTTCGGAGGGAGCCGAAGGAATCAAGTGGAAGGCCGGAAGCAAAAGCGACATAGTAAGTATCGAGGTAAGCTCGAGTGAGTAAAGTGAAGTGAGGTCATGTCCTTTGTACGGGGACGTCCTTAGGTGGCGATCCGACCAAGACTTCCCATGGAAGGTCTATGTTGAGATCAGATGGCAAGTGGCCATAGAATTCACTTATATTTTGAGCTAACTCTTTATTGTATTTAAAAATCCTGGCCATCAGTTCAACCAGCCAGTTCAACCGATGGTCAAAAATCAGCCTCGAGGAGTCAAGCTTTATCACCATTTTTCAAGGAGTTTTGTGCCCAATTCCTATTGGTTGAAGACCCATTCGATGAGGGACTTAAAGGCTATAAAAGGAGGGCTTCTCCTAGGATTTTTCATCATCTCTAAGTGCTCACAAACCTCTGTTGGGTTTCCGGCACCGCGGCGTGTGTGTGTTCGATCATGTTTCGTAAACATGAGCACAGCGGAAGCAATAAAAAATAATAAATACTCCTATTTATTACAACACACACAACACACGCATGCTATTACAACAGATGTAGACATAACCGTAAATTAAAATTGCAATAAAAGGAAATTAAACTACGTTATACCTTCCGTATGACGTGTAGCGGGAACGGCATCAACCGGAACGATCCTCGTAAGAATCGTCTCTATCCGTATCCACGCCGAGCTCCTCGGGATGACTTCGCCAAGCCACGAGCTTCGTCTTCGTACGGGTTACTAGCCTCGTGTTGAAGACGACGTGATCGAGAGATGATCACGATCCGAATCCAAATTCGGACCTAAAAACAAGTCCTCAAGACTTGCTTCTCCGGAGAGGTATTCGTCAACCGATTGACGAATCCTTCGTCCTCCACCTCAGAGGATTACCGGAGATCTAATCCTAAGTTAGCCACTGTCGAGCACTAACCGTCGCCCAAACGACGCTCCGACGAAGGAGAAGAAGCTGTCCAGAAAACTGGACAGCTTGGTGGAGGAGATAAGGCGCCGCCAAAACAAGGAGACAAAGCTCACCTTGATGCCGAACCTTTAGGATCACGGAGGGTCGCCGGAGGTTCACCGGCTGGAGCTTGGACGCCGGCAAGGGTCTTGACGGCAGCACAATCAAGCTGGGCGGCAAGGAGGTTGGGCGGCACAACCAGGTTGGGCGGCAACTCCTTGGAGGCTAGGGTTTTGGATTAGTTAGGGTTTAACAATCCCTTAAGCCCACTTTTATAGAGAACTAATTCTCTTAATGGTTAATGGATCATATCCATAAAGCCCGTTAACCCGCTCCATTAAGATAAGTTAAAATAAACCAAACCATGATGGTTTATTTTATGTTAAAACGAATCGAACCAACTTTTGGTTCATTCGTTTAAAATAAACCAAACCCTTTGGTTTATTCTCATCCATTGGATTAGAACCAAACCATTTTGGTCCATCCATTATGTCTTCATAAGACACTGCCCATCCACGCTTCCATTGCGACTGAAACAATTTCATGCTCGCTTTACGTTTGGTCCAACCAAACATAGTTTCTCTCGGTCTGAGAATCCCATTCTCAAGCTCGTTTTAAATCCTTTGGATTACACTCGTTGTGCGTGTGACCAAATAGGTTCTCGGTTTATGTTGGCCGTCTATAATTAACCATTAATTATAGAAGCGATCATGAGTGGCACCTAGTAGTACATCATGATCCCCATTAACCAAAAGATCAACGGTTGATCGAACTATTTACGAAACCCTTGATGCTCGAATGAATCGTGCCCCATTCCCTTCACTCATCTTATACCCACTTGGTTCAGGACATGGTCTATTGTGTCAGTCCCCACTAGGCTGACTACGTCACACCTAGCCCAAGTATCATTTCCTCGTCCTACGGATTCTAGTTACTCCACATGTATTGAAGAGTACCTTACTCTAAACATGTAATGCTTTGGCCAAAGGCTTTAATAACAATCCGACGAGAGGCCATGGGTATACATCTCCTCGCAAGGAGTGGTGAATCCTTTATAGGCTATTCAAACACCTTCGATCACTTCGACTTATACCCAATCATCCCGGATCCACATCTCCTTAGAGATGTTTGCTTAAGATGTCAAAGCATAAGTCTCCATGATCAAGATGACTTGAATACCGCAAGTCAAAGGAACATCGCACTTAAGCCACAGTAAGAACTTCATTGACATATCTATATATGCAGAGAACCATATGAAGTCTTACTGGTCACTCCAATGAACTAGTTACCATAACTAGCATCCACGATTAACTCCGGACATCACAATGTCTCCACCCGGTGAGAATCACCGCTTGGATACACCAAGGAGTATACCTCTGTGCTAGTCTCGAAATTGATGGTGTCCAAATCCATCAATTCATCGACTAGGATTATTCGATACATCACAATTACACATGTAGAGATACTCACTAGTTGTGATCCAATCACAAATTCTCTCATCTTTGTGAATCGTATCGTGGACATTCAAGAAATGAGTTTAAGATCCAATCAAATACATAAAACATGTATACTCAAATAGTGAATCTTCATTTATCATATAAATGGTTCATACATAAGGCGATTGCCTTAGGACATCTCTCATATATTACTAACAGACTCCCACTTGGCCTAATGCCAATCGCTACGGTATCCAATACCATAAGCTCGAACATGACCCTCAAACTTATTTTGAGGTAATGCCTTAGTCAAGGGATCCGCTAAGTTCCTTTCAGTGGGAATTTTCTCGATTTGTATTTCGTTCGTACTGATGATCTCTCTGATAAGATGATAGCGGCGAAGCACATGTTTGGATCATTGATGAGACCTTGGCTCTTTCGCCTGTGCAATTGCTCCATTGTTGTCGCAGTAGACCGGTATTGCTTCAACAATGGCCGGAATCACACCAAGTTCATGAATGAACTTCTTGATCCAAACCGCTTCCTTTGCTGCTTCCGAAGCTGCAATATATTCTGCCTCAGTGGTAGAATCCGCTACAGTCTCTTGTTTGGAACTTTTCCAACTCACTGCGCCCCCATTCAAGGTGAACACGTATCCAGACTGAGACCTGGAATCATCCTTGTCTGTCTGGAAGCAGGCATCCGTATACCCGCGTATCACCATGTCCCCTTCTCCATATATTAGGAACACATCCTTAGTTCTTCTCAAGTACTTAAGGATCGTCTTAACAGCCACCCAATGATCCATTCCTGGATCGGATTGGTATCTGCTCGTGACACTCAGAGCGTACGATACATCAGGCCTCGTACATAACATAGCATACATGATAGATCCTATTGCGGATGCATAGGGAATCTTACTCATGCAAATCCTCTCGTCTTCTGTGCGCGGACACATAGACTTCGAAAGGTGTACCCCATGCCTAATGGGTAGATAACTGTAGATGATCGATACGGCCGGCTAGAGGGGGGTGAATATCCCTTTTCGTTGGACGGCGGTATTTTGCTCGTCTACAAAACGTTAGCGCAAGCGGAATATACAACTATAAGTAAAGACAAGCAAAATATAAACAAGCAATACAAACACCGAGATATAACGTGGTTCACGGCTACGCCGCTAATCCACGGTCCGATTCGTCCACGGTGAATCACTCCGCCAAAACCAATCACTATCGGTCTCTCCTTTTCACAAAGATAGGTGGAGGTAACCTTTACAACCAAGATCACTCTTCTTACAATAGGATTGAAGTAAAGACAAGTAAGAAGAGTTTAGAGCTTGTGGGGCACTAGGAAGATTGTTTGGAACTTAAGCATATTTCTCTCAAAGGCTTACACCCTCTCTTTTTATAGAGAGGGCTAACTTCTTCCCGTTTGCCGCCATCACGACCGCCCTTGGCGATCATTGCCACTACAACTGCCTCGAACACGCCGGATCCCGACCGCTGTAGTCCAACGGAACTCTTGGCGCGATCGATGGACCTCATCGGGCCGATCGGCCTCCGTAGTCGACTGCCCAGTCGGCTACGAACGGTTCTGCGGCCGAACCCTTATCTACTACCGATCGTTGCCTTGAGCCGATCGATGGTCTTGGCGTGATCACACGATATGGCCATCACGCTCCAATCCGGGCCATCGTATACCAGAACTCACTCGAGATTAGAGATCGCCATGACATGGCAATGATCGGCGTGTCGAAACCCATCCGACACTTGGCCAAGTGGCCAAGTTTCACCTAAGAGCTACCCTTCCCCGGGTTACAATCGCTCACTCATTTCTGAGTCCTCGCCGAAGTTCTCTTCGCTTCTCGCCACGTCCCCTAAGAGATCAGCGCCGGCTCGCAATGCTCCTTCGCGTCTCTTGCCTCGAAGTCTACTTCCTCCGGCTTCACTCCAAGCTTCTCGTCCAGAGGTCCCTCGGATGCTCCAAGCGCACGGCTTCCGCAAAGCTATCCTTCACCGACTCAAGGCACGAGTCATGAGATGTGAAACTCGCCACAGCTCCATGTGTGAATTACTAAGTCCTGCACGACTTCAACGCACATATCATATCAACATATCAAACTAACTTAAACCCTTTGCCACACCATCAAAACCATATTATGGCAAGAGATTGCCCTAACAATCTCCTCCTTTTTGATGTGTGGCAATCCGTTTAAGTTAGGTAAAAACATTTGATATAAATTCTAAGGTAAGAAAGCATGTAAAGATAAGCATGATATAACAACATGCAACTCCCCCTTAATCCATGAAACTCTCTATGCAAATTTTCTCCCCCTATCATATATTTCTCCCCCTAAAGTGATTAACTTAAACATACTTATTTCTCCCCCTTTGACACCATCAAAAAGATTAACACTAAGTTATAAGCTCATGGCATCAAGTATAATGGAGGGAAAAAAAATATGACAAGTTGATTTAAAATTGGGTACCACTTGTTGATGGCATCAAGTATATTTCTACAACTTGTTGTAGGTTTACAAACTGAATTCGGCCTTCAATGTTTTGATTTATAGCCACCACGATCATTGCTATCGGTATATAATGACCGGGCACAAAGGAATCCGAATTTTTAAAATTCGAAAATTCGAAAAATCATGAAATTTGGGGAACATATTTCTTTTAAGTATATCTATCAATGAAAAATAGTTTTTCATGAAAACTCATTATATTTTCTTGTTTTTGCCAAAAATCCAAAAGCTCTAAAAACTACTAGGTTTTTGATCATAAGAGTATCCATTTTAACACCTAGTCTTGCATCCAATTGTTTCAAAACATGAATACATGTATTTTAAAATAAGAAATTGTTTTGAAAACTTATGAAATATCCAATCATGATCTTTGGGCAATATGTCTATGAATTAAACATAAGCCTTCCCCATGATTGGTCTATTATTGCTATTTTGATACTTTAAATGACCATCTAAATGCCATAGGCATTAGTGGACATTTGTATCATCCTAATATCTCACCCATGCTAAGTTTGCAATCAAGTTAGCCTATAGTGAGTGTGAGATGTATCCTAGGGGGTATTTGTATATACTTAACCCATATATTCATGCAATTCTATCATGGTTAAGTATCAACCTAACATTCTACATGATCATAATGACCTTATATCAATTAATTCTACATTATGATCATGAAACTCATGTATCCATCAAATAATAGTCATGCATTAGGTATTATATGATGATGATAAACAAATTATCACCTATTTCTCATGATAATGTGCCAAATGTCAAAATCATAAATCATGATTGCAAATGTACATAGGAATTACATCAATCATCATGATTTAAGCATTATTACCTATTTATGGGCACGTTATCATCACCCAACACTATCCAAAAAATGTTGTCCCATCATCCTAAGTCAACCAAAATATGATATAGGTCAAGTTCATATGGTTGACTACCCTAGGGTTATTCTAACCCTTAAGGATGGATTTTGGAACCCAAAATAAGTTCTTTCCTATTGGGTTCACTAAATACTCCTTGGGGATCCATTTCCTAGCAATTACCTTCTTCTTATCTTGTCCCCTAGCTATTAGGCATTTATAGGCCTTTTCATTTTTATTTTCCTTGTATCCTAGGCCTTTCTTGTTAAAACTTGCCCTTTGGCTCCCAATTATCATGTTAAGGGTGTTGGAGCCAATAGTGAATTTCTCTAGGGCTTTGGTTAAATAATCTACCTTTTCCCTTAATACCCTATTTTCCTCTATGCATGCATCATTAACATTTAAAGGCATATAATCATGTGAGCATGCATCATCTAAGCTAGAAGAAATATTTTCATTTTCATTTAAGCATGCTTTTTCTAATTTTTTTTCTAATTCCTTAATTTGTTCAAGCATGCATTTATTTTTCTTCTTTGCCCTAAGTAAATCCTTAGTTAAGCTAGAAATCATAGAAACTATTTTACTGGGTGAGAGATTGGTTACCATAGTTTCCATGTCCTCTTCTTCTTCGGGTGATGAGGATGTAGAGGCTCCCCCTTCATTTGAGCTCTCCCCATTTGAGCTTGAATCTTCATCTTCGGAGGAAGAGCAATCCAAATCATCAAAGGCCATCAAGGCCAAATTGGTGACAAAGGCATTCTCCTCATCCGATGATGAGGAGGAGGATGAGGATGGATCATCCCAAGTCCTTGCCTTGAGAGCCTTGGTCTTCCCTTTTTCTTTTGCCTTCTTTTCCTCTTCCTTCTTTTTCTTGCTCCCCTTTTTCTTCTTCTTTTCTTCTTTCTTTTTCCTTTCTTCCTTGCTCTTGTTTAGGAGAGGACAATTGTCCCTTATGTGCCCTTCTCCTTGGCAATTGTAGCATATGACCTTCCCCCTTGGTCTTCTCATCCTATCATTAGATTTATCAAATCTAAAATTCTTAAATGCACGTCTTACCCTTCTTACCATGTAGGCTTCTTCGGTGCTATCCATGGAGGAGGAGGAAGATGCTTCGTCATCGGAGGAGGAGGGGATTTCCATCTTCTTCTTCCCCTTACTTGCCAATAATGCTACTCCTCTTGAGGGTTGAATTTTAGGCTCCTCTTGTATTCCCTCAAGCCTTGTTTCATGGAGTTCCATTGTTGAGAAGAACTCCTCCAAGGTGCTCACTTCTAAATTCTTTGAGATATAGAATGAGTCCACCATGGAGCTCCACTTTGAGGACCGGGGAAAGGCATCTATGGCCTTCATTACCATATCCCGGTTTGATAGCTTCTCACCTACACTTGTTAGCCCAATTAAAATTTCTTTAAACCTAGAGTGTAGTGAGGTTACCTTTTCTCCCTTTTCTAGTTTTATATTGGATAGTTGGGAGCGGAGAAGGTCTCTCCTTGCTAGCTTGGCCTCGGATGTGCCTTCATGGAGTTCTATAAGCTTCTCCCACATCTCTTTGGCGCTAGCACATTCTCCGATCCGGTTGATCTCTTGTTGAGGGAGCACATTGTAGAGATGGTGCTTGGCTTTGGAGTTTGCAAGGTGCTCCTCTCTTTGCCTCTTGGTCCACCTAGATTTCTCTATTGGCTTCCCCTCTTCATCCCTAGGCAAAACGAAACCGGATTCCATTGTAATCATTATATCAAAATCCGTTTCGAAAAATACCTCCATTCGCTTCTTCCACCAAGCGAATTCTCCTTGAAACTTCGGAGGATGGATGTTGGAGCCGGCCATTTTTGATGTAGGGCTTGTTGCGGCGGTTAGTCCGGTGACAAGCAACCTCGGCTCTGATACCACTTGTAGATGATCGATACGGTCGGCTAGAGGGGGGTGAATAGCCCTTTTCGTTGGACGGCGGTATTTTGCTCGTCTACAAAACGTTAGCGCAAGCGGAATATACAACTATAAGTAAAGACAAGCAAAATATAAACAAGCAATACAAACACCGAGATATAACGTGGTTCACGGCTACGCCGCTAATCCACGGTCCGATTCGTCCACGGTGAATCACTCCGCCAAAACCAATCACTATCGGTCTCTCCTTTGCACAAAGCTAGGTGGAGGTAACCTTTACAACCAAGATCACTCTTCTTACAATAGGATTGAAGTAAAGACAAGTAAGAAGAGTTTAGAGCTTGTGGGGCACTAGGAAGATTGTTTGGAACTTAAGCATATTTCTCTCAAAGGCTTACACCCTCTCTTTTTATAGAGAGTTACAACGGCCTCCAACACGCCGGATCCCGACCGCTGTAGTCCAACGGAACTCTGGCGATCGATGGACCTCATCCGGGCCGATCCGCCTCGTAGTCGATCGCCTGGGCCGGCTACGAACGGTTCTGCGGTCAACCCTTATCTACTACCGATCACGCCGGCTAGCCGATCGATGGTCTGGCGCCGATCGCCACGATGGCGATCGATCACGCCACAATCCGGGCCGATCAGATACCAATGAACTCACTGATAGAGCCGATCGCTATGACATGGCAGTCGACTGGTGTCGGGAAAACCCATCCGACACTTGGCCAAGTGGCCAAGTTTCACCTAAGAGCTACCCTTCCCCGGGTTACAATCGCTCACTCTCATTTCTCGGAGTCCCTCGCCTTCGAAGTTCTCTTCGTTCTCGGCCACGTCCCTCGGCAGCATCAGGCGCACGGCTCTGCAATGCTCCTTCGCGTCTCTTTCCTCGAAGTCTACTTCCTCCGGCTTCACTCCAAGCTTCTCGTCCGGCGGTCCCTCGGATGCTCCAAGCGCACGGCTTCCGCAAAGCTATCCTTCACCGACTCAAGGCACGAGTCATGAGATGTGAAACTCGCCACGGCTCCATGTGCGAATTACTAAGTCCTGCACGACTTCAACGCACATATCATATCAACATATCAAACTAACTTAAACCCTTTGCCACACCATCAAAATCATATTATGGCAAGAGATTGCCCTAACAATAACCTTTCTTGGATTCCGACATGCTAAACCTCTTTAGCACTCGGTCTATATATGTAGACTGCGAAAGACCAAGCAACCGTTTCGATCTATCTCTATAGATCTTAATCCCAAGGATGTAGGTTGCTTCTCCCAGGTCTTTCATGGAGAATGTCTTGGATAACCAAACCTTAACTGACTGTAAGATTGACACATCGTTTCCTATAAGTAATATGTCATCGACATACAATACTAGGAACACGACTGCACTCCCACTAACCTTCTTGTACACACAAGGTTCGTCTGGATTTTGTGAGAAATCAAACTTTTTGATCGTCTCATCAAAACGGATATTCCAGCTCCTGGATGCTTGCTTCAATCCATAAATGGATCGTCGCAACTTGCATACCTTGGTTTTATCAACCGATGTGAAACCTCAGTCAGATCATATACACGCCCTCGAAAGGTGTTTCCATTAAGGAAAGCTATTTTCACATCCATCTGCCATATCTCATAATCATAATGAGCTGCTATGGCCAGGAGCATCCGAATGGATTTAAGCATAGCTACAGGCGAATAGGTTTCGTCATAATCAACACCTTGCTTTTGACGATATCCTTTCGCCACCAATCTAGCCTTGTAGGTAATCACATTACCATCCATGTCGGTTTTCTTCTTGAAAACCCACTTGCACCCTATAGGCTTTATGCCTTCAGGTGGGTCAACCAAGTTCCAAACTTGATTTTCGTACATGGAATCCATTTCCGACTTCATGGCACCAAGCCACTTATCCCTTTCTGAACTTGTCAGCACTTCTTCATAACTGGTAGGCTCCTCATCATCAATGAGTAACACGTCGATTCACTTACGAGAAATCCATATCTCTCAGAATATTATGCGTGTTCTACCAGATCTACGAAGATGTGGTGTTACAATAGGTCCAAATGATTGCTCATCACTATGAGTTGCCTACCGCTGTGCTTCACCGTGTATCTCATCAATGTCTATTTGAGTCTCTCGAGCCTCCTCAAGCTCGACGACACTCCCACTGTTTTCTTGCAAGAGAAACTCTTTCTCTAGAAACACAGCATGCCTTGAAACAAACACCTTTTGTTCCACAGGATGATAGAATTGGTAACCCCTTGTTTCCTTAGGGTATCCAATAAATAGACATTTATCGACTTAGCATCCAATTTGTCCGAGCATACCCGGCTTCACATAAGCAGGACAACCCCATATCTTCAAGTAAGATACATGAGGTTTCTTACTAGCCCATATCTCATATGGAGTAGTAGAGACTACCTTGGTAGGCATTCTGTTTAACAAGTAAACAGCTGTCTGAAGTGCATAACCCCAAAAGGACTTGGGAAGAGTCGCATGATTCATCATTGACCTGACCATGTCCAACAAGGTCCGGTTACGCCTCTCAGATACACCATTATGCTGTGGTGTATAGGGCGGAGTCCATTGAGACAATATGCCATTGTCTCTTAGATAATCAAGAAACTCTTGACTTAAGTATTCACCACCTCGATCCGATCGAAGTATTTTAATACTCTTGTCATGTTGTTTCTCTACTTCATTTCTGAATTCTTTGAACCTTTCAAAGGCTTCAGACTTGTGTTTCATCAAGAACACATACCCAAACCGTGAGTGATCATCGGTGAAGGTAATGAAGTAGCTATAGCCTCCTAATGCTTGAGTTGACATAGGTCCACATACATCAGTATGTACTAGACCTAGTAACTCTCCCACTCGTTCACCTTTTCCCGTAAAAGGTAACTTAGTCATCTTGCCTTTTAAGCATGATTCGCATGTATCGTATGAATCCAATTCAAACGATTCCAGAATTCCACATCGGTGTAATTCGGACATGCGTTTCTTGCTTATATGGCCAAGACGACAATGCCACATATAGGAGTCTATTTGATTATCCTTTCGAGCACGCGTGTTGCTCGCTTCGATATTGTAAATGTCACTGGATACGTCCAACGTATAAAGACCATTGCTTAAAGTTCCAGTCCCATAAAGAACCCCATTCAAAGTCATGTAACAACAATTGTTACTAAACGTCAAATGGAAACCATTTCTATTTAAACAAGAAATAGAAATGATGTTCTTTATCAACGAAGGAATATAAAAGCAATTGTCCAGTTCTAAGACAAGTCCTGTAGGGAGTTTCAACAAATACGTTAGATGGCGAGTGCACAAGAACCTTTGCTCCATTCCCAACACGCAAATTTGACTCTCCTTGGCGAGTCTTCTTCTATTCCTTAGCCCATGTATGTCATTACATATATGTGAGCCACACCCGATCAAATACCCAAGTGTCTGAGGAAATAGAATGACAATCAATAAAGAAGATTTCTGAAGAAGATGGGGCATCCGATGCCTTATCCTTCTTCACGGACTCAAGATAAATCTTGCACTTTCTTCGCAAATGGCTCTCCTTGTCATAATGATGGCAAGTTTCCTTTTGTGCTAGTTCTACCTTCTTAGCCCTTCTCTTCTTTCCCTTCTGCTGTTCCTTTGACTTCCTCTTAGAACCTTTCTTTGAGGAATCAACTAATAGCACCGTCCCCTGCTCATGCTTCTCAGAAGACTCCACAGTCTTCAGCATATTGAGCAGTACCACAGATGAACCTCCTAGCATCTCAGAGGTGAAGAGGAGCTTTGAGACTTCGAACCTTTCGAATCTCACTTGCTCATCAACCAACTCACAAAGATGAAGGACTACGATATGAGCATCCATATGCTCATGCTGCTTTCGTAGCTTGGGTTCCATCGTGGCTAGCATGATGCAACTCATTTGTTCAGAATTACTCACATGTTTCTGATAGGCCAACAATTGGTCCAGAGTTGCATCGTCACTAGGACGGGCGGGAAGAGGCGCTTCGAGGACATTTGCAATCTTTTCAACCTTGAGAACAATTCTCAAGCTTCTAAGCCAGTCCATGAAGCTCGGCCCAGTCAATTTATTCGAATCCAAAATGGAACGCAAATTCAAACACATCATGATAAATCTTAGAAATACAAAACGAGCATATATGATAAAGATGATTTTAAAATGCATCAATATACATTTATAAATCCCATTCATTTTTCGAATTTCAAAAACCCTTAAAATCACTTCGGGAGATCGTAGGTCCATCTTCGAATGGGCTGATATCCATCATAGATAAGAACAACCTTGGAGTGAGTCCAACAAGCCATTCTTAGCTATGATGGTGGGTATCAAGTATACCGATTACATATCATGTATATGTAACTATCACAATGTGCTATCAACTAATTGAATGTTTACACATACATTGGGTTGTTAACACATTAACAGGTATGCATCATATGCATAGCACCCAACTTCACCTCTCTTCACATCGACCTTGGAGTGAGTCCAACAAATCGATGCTCCAAGTTAAAGCCGACCCATTAATCGCGAAATAGTTTTAATATGGTTAGAGCGCATTCAACCAATTAGCCCAGCTTGGAGAGAGTCCAACAACCAAAACTAACGATTGACCTCTGACTCTTACCATATTAGTATTAAACTATTCCATGGTTTGAACATGTTCGGGTTCGAGCCGGGCTTGGAGAGAGTCCAACAACCCAAACAAGAAACAGAACTCTGGTTCTAACCATATTAATGGAAGGTGTAGGCTTTAATATTGAGTTAAAGGTTTTTATGTCTCATCCTCTTTGCATGCAAATAACTATTATCTACATGGCATGGCATACATGGCATACATCTACATGTCACGACACGCATGGCATTATGTTATGCATCTAATGCAATTACATGTCATACAATTATGTCATGTACAATATTTCCTTATATGTCATAACTATTTATGGAAATAAAATATGTTTAAGATTTGATTCTCAAAATCAAATCATAATTAAATTAGGAAACAAATTTCCAAATCTAATCACATATTTTATTCATGGAATTATTTGATTAATGAAAATCTATTTAGGAAACCAATTTCCTAAATCTTCAAAACTACTTATGGAAATTAAATATTTTAAAGATTTGATTTCCCAAATCAAATCAAGATTAAATTAGGAAACAAATTTCCAGAATCTAATCAAATATTTTATTTATGGAATATATCAATTTCCATAAATACTTCCAACTTTCCAAAAGTGGAAGATTTCCATAAATACTTCTAGACTTTCCAAAATTGAAAAATTTCCATAAATACTTCTAAATTTACAAAATTAGAAAATTTCCAGAAATACATTATGACTATCGCAAAACCAATTTTACGATTATGTCGAAACACAACCTGGGCTCTGATACCACTGTTGGGTTTCCGGCACCGCGGCGTGTGTGTGTTCGATCATGTTTCGTAAACACGAGCACAGCGGAAGCAATAAAAATAATAAATACTCCTATTTATTACAACACACACAACACACGCATGCTATTACAACAAGTGTAGACATAACCGTAAATTAAAATTGCAATAAAAGGTAATTAAACTACGTTATACCTTCCGTATGACGTGTAGCGGGAACGACATCAACCGGAACGATCCTCGTAAGAATCGTCTCTATCCGTATCCACGCCGAGCTCCTCGGGATGACTTCGCCAAGCCACGAGCTTCGTCTTCGTACGGGTTACTAGCCTCGTGTTGAAGACGACGTGATCGAGAGATGATCACGATCCGAATCCAAATTCGGACCTAAAAACAAGTCCTCAAGACTTGCTTCTCCGGAGAGGTATTCGTCAACCGATTGACGAATCCTTCGTCCTCCACCTCAGAGGATTACCGGAGATCAAATCCCCGGTAAGTTAGCCGCTGTCGGAGCACTAACCGTCGTCCAAACGACGCTCCGACGAGAGGAGAAGAAGCTGTCCAGAAAACTGGACAGCTTGGTGGAGGAGATAGGCGCCGGCCAAAACAAGGAGACAAAAGCTCACCTTGATGCCGAACCTTTTAGGGGATCACCGGAGGGTCACCGGAGGTTCACCGGCTGGAGCTTGGACGCCGGCAAGGGCCTTGATGGCAGCACAATCAAGCTGGGCGGCAAGGAGGTTGGGCGGCACAACCAGGTTGGGCGGCAACTCCTTGGAGGCTAGGGTTTTGGATTAGTTAGGGTTTAACAATCCCTTAAGCCCACTTTTATAGAGAACTAATTCTCTTAATGGTTAATGGATCATATCCATAAAGCCCGTTAACCCGCTCCATTAAGATAAGTTAAAATAAACCAAACCATGATGGTTTATTTTAAGTTAAAACGAACCGAACCAACTTTTGGTTCATTCGTTTAAAATAAACCAAACCCTTTGGTTTATTCTTATCCATTGGATTAGAACCAAACCATTTTGGTCCATCCATTATGTCTTCATAAGACATAACGCCCATCCACGCCCCATTATCAAATAATTTCATACATACTCGCTTTATGTTTGGTCCAACCAAACATAGTTTCTCTCGATCGAGAATCCCATTCTCAAGCTCGTTTAAATCCTTTGGATTACACTCGTTGCGTGTGACCAAATAGGTTCTCGGTTTATGTTGGCCGCCTATAATTAACCATTAATTATAGAACGATCATGAGTGGCACCTAGTAGTACATCATGATCCCCAATTAACCAAAAGATCAGCAGTTGATCCAATTATTTCAAACCCTTCAAGAGCTCGAATGAATCGTGCCCCATTCCCTTCACTCATCTTATACCCACTTGGTTCAGGACATGGTCTATTGTGTCAGTCCCCACTAGGCTGACTACGTCACACCTAGCCCAAGTATCATTTCCTCGTCCTACGGATTCTAGTTACTCCACATGTATTGAAGAGTACCTTACTCTAAACATGTAATGCTTTGGCCAAAGACTTTAGTAACAATCCGACGAGAGGCCATGGGTATACATCTCCTCGCAAGGAGTGGTGAATCCTTTATAGGCTATTCAAACACCTTCGATCACTTCGACTTATACCCAATCATCCGGGTCCACATCTCCTTAGAGATGTTTGCTTAAGATGTCAAAGCATAAGTCTCCATGATCAAGATGACTTGAATACAGTCAAAGGAACATCGCACTTAAGCCACAGAAGAACTTCATTGACATATCTATATATGCAGAGAACCATATGAAGTCTTACGGCTGGTCACTCCAATGAACTAGTTACCATAACTAGCATCCACGATTAACTCCGGACATCACAATGTCTCCAGCCAGTGAGAATCAGCTGCTTGGATACACCAAGGAGTATACCTCATGCTAGTCTCGACAGAATTGATGGTGTCCAAATCCATCAATTCATCGACTAGGGATTATTCCGATACATCACAATTACACATGTAGAGATACTCACTAGTTGTGATCCAATCACAAATTCTCTCATGCTGTGAATCGTATCGTGGACATTCAGTAAATGAGTTTAAGATCCAATCAAATACATAAAACATGTATACTCAAATAGTGAATCTTCATTTATCATATAAATGGTTCATACATAAGGCGATTGCCTTAGGACATCTCTCATATATTACTAACAACCTCCACAACTCTGCGATTTTCTGATGACTCTACGACGAAGTGCTGTCAATAACCCTAGTTTACTTTCTACTCTTTTAGTTGTTGATATTCTTATTTTGTCTTCTCTTTAAATATTGTAATTCCATTTATTAATCGAGGTTTTCTATCGTTGCACTTTACATTAATAGAAGAGAGGGTTTGTCTCTCTTTCTTTTCTTTCGAAGTTTTTTTGTAATCGTCAAACTCCTTCCTCCAACGAGGAGTGTTTTTAGTGAATTGTCCTCCGTGCGTGATCAAGGATCACTAGGGTCTTGGAGTAGTAGCCGAAAGCTACGAACCAAGTAAAAAAACATTTGTCTCATTTATTTATAGTTTATCTTTCCGCTGCAATTAACTGTCTACTCGAGTTTTAACGAACAAATTAAAAAAAAAAGGTTTATCGCTATTCACCCCCCTCTAGCGATCCGTTTCGATCCAACAATTAGTATAAGAGTCGGGGGCGCTTAGATTTGGTGAAACCACCAATCTAGAATTTTTCACAGATTTATTTTTCGTTCATTTAAATTTTTCTCCCGCACTACTAATCCATGACGAAGTCTTGGTACTCTTCGTTTGGTTTTGTTTTGCAAGTATTCGCTTTTGGAGTAGCCGACGGTAAAACGGGCATAACTTTTCGTACAAGTTGACCCACGAAATGGTCTACCTACCAAAACGAAGTTCTCGGAAAGATCTACACTTCTTACCATGGTAAACCCTCGTAACAAGCTGTATTCATCCCGAAAAACCATTGTTTAGTACCATTTCTGGGACATCGAAGGTTGTTTCCCTTCCAAATGACCCATCTCGAGGGTTTTAGCACCGTCCGACCTCCGTTTTACAACGGAGATGATTTCTGTTACTGGAAAGGTCGGATGGAATGCTTTCTCAAAACCCAAATCGAGATGTTGATCATAATCCAAATGGGTTTCACACTTCTGACTAACGAAGTGGGTGAATCCTTGGGTTATGACCAATGGACCATTGCGACAAAATGACAAGTCGAAGCCGACGCCAAGGCAACACAAATCCTCCAATGCGGCTTGTCCAAGGAGGAGTTAAATCGCGTCGGCCCCTTCATAAGCGCAAAGGACCTTTGGACAAAGCTAGTGGAGCTACATGAAGGGACCGATGAAGCCAAGGTATGTAAGCGTGACCTTTTATTTAATAAATTATATAATCTAAAAATGCAGAAACATGAAACGGTGATGAAACTCCACACCCGCGTCCAGGACATAGTCAACAATCTACACGTAATTGGGCAAAAGGTCGAAAACCGTGACCTTATAAGGTATGTCCTAAACTCCTTTCCGAGGACTACCTTGTGGGCATCCATGGTCGATGCCTACAAGGTCTCCAAGGATCTTTCTAAACTTAGGTTAGATGAACTTTTTTCTGATTTTGAACTTCATGAGCAGTCTAACTGGGAACCCGAGAAAGGTATAGCACTATTTGCAGGTTCAAAGAAGAAAACCGCTAGCAAGCCACCCCCGAAGGAAGAAGAGGATGAGTCGGATTCGGAGGTCGACTCGGAAATGGAGGCCGAACTAGTCAACCTAGTTCGGAGGATAGTCAAGAGCCGAAAATGAACCGTCACATGACCCAACGAAGGTAAGCCTAAAAGTTCAAATATTAGATGTTATGAATGCAACAGGTTTGGACATATCAAGTCCGAATGCCCAAAACTCAAGAGCAAGGCACCAAAACACAAAAAGGCACTCAACGCTACTTGGGAAGAAGCTTTCGAGGAAGAAGACGATGATCGAGTCCTCATGGATAAACCGGTGGAATCGGAGACGGAGTTGGAACCGAAACTTGAATCGGAAATCGAAGACGAGTCGGACTGCGAAGCACTATTCAAGACAAGCCACGGATACGCATCCGGTTCAAAAGATACACTCATGGTAAGTCGGTATCTCATTACTACACTTTATAGTGTAATTAAATTTTTAAATAGAAAGTTAGCTAAGTCTGAGTCCAAGGTCGAGACCCTGGTTGAGGAAGTTAAACTCCTCAAACACGAGGTCTCCCTAACCTCTTCGACTAGTCGAGTTCAAGAGAAGGACTCAACTCGGGTTGAAAAACTCGAAGTTGAGAACTCACTCTTGAAGAGTCAAGTCGAAGATCTTAGGAATACGTTGGAAAGGTTTACTTTGGGATCCAAAGGACTTGACCTCCTACTTGGATCGCAAAGGGTCGTGTACAACAATGTCGGGCTAGGGTTTAGCTCAAACACGACCAATAAGTCGTATATGTCGACATAAAAAACGTGTCCAAGCATGGGTCCCTAAGACCACCTTGATTTCAAACTTAGGATCAAACCAGTACTGGGTTCCCAATGACCAAATCCACTATGTGGAGAGACCGAATCAATTCAACGGTCCAGGGGGAGCTAGTACGAAATTTGTTTGTGTTTTAACTTAGAAATTGCATGCTTAGGTTTTTATTTAGTTTGATTTTTCTTTTTAGAATGGTTAGATAGGACTATAACTCGTCAACACTTGATAACATAGTTCCAGGATGCGGCGAGATGATAGTACGCTAGGAAAACGGAGTCTCGTGTATTCGAGCTAGATAAGGCGTATCTAGTTCAGTTCACTTAACCGACCAAGTGGAACTAGCTGAAGCTACCTCGCCGTATCCAAGACTAGTTAGACCAGGAAGTGGTCTTAGGTGAGTCAAGTTACTATTTTCTTGAAAATGGCTTTGTCTAAGGAAGTGGTCGTTGTTTCGATCAAAGAAGGCCTCTGTGCCTCGCCACGACCTGGAAGCCATGATCTTGAAAAAGTGACTTGATAAGCCTAAGGTCAAATCCGAATCTAATGTAAGGTTGACAAGTGTTTAAGTCATTAAATTTAAATCAAGTAAAATTGGAAGTCATCTCACAAGAACATATAGGGTTAACGTATTTTGATCATGTAGACATGGGTGAGATGATTTAGGTTAGTAATTTTCAACCAATCTTTAATAAATCCAATATCCGATCCAACTACCTTGCGTGTAGGATCAATGGATGTTGGACAGTGGTTGCTCCCGACACATGACCGGGGATCAACTCAAGTTTTTGAAGCTTCGATTCAAACGAAAAGGATCGGTAGCCTTCAGAAATAACGACAAGCTCAAAATCATCGGATCAGGTGATATTGAGCTTAACTCAAATTTTGTTATTCAAAACATTTTATTAGTAGAAAATTTTCAATATAATCTACTTAGTGTAAGCCAATTGTGTGATAATAACTATAAGGTCATATTTCTAGAAAATGAATGCGTAATTAATACAAACGAAACCTCTAAAACAATTCTTAAGGGAACTAGAAATAACAACATTTACACTATTAACTTAACTAACTCCTCAACTAAGTGTCTTATGACACGGCAAGAGGAATCATGGTTGTGGCACCGACGACTCGGTCACTCACACCCAAGACTCATCCACAAGATGAGTCAGAGTGACTTAGTCAGAGGTTTGACTAACCTCAATAACTTGGATAATAAAATATGTAATGCTTGTCAACAAGGTAAACAATCTAGGACACAACATCAACTAACTAATCAAGAACGAACCAAAAGTGTGCTTGAGCTCCTACACATGGATCTATTTGATTCACACGGAGTTAAGTCACTTAATGGAAGTAAATTCTGTTTAGTCATTATTGATGATTACTCTAGATTTACTTGGGTTAGGTTCATCAAACACAAAAGTGATACCCTAGATCAATTAATCAACCTATTTAAGTTAATAGAAAATCAACAAAACATTAAAATCAAAAGACTTAGGACTGATCATGATGGTGAATTCGAAAACCATAGGTTTACAGAATTCTGTAACCTAAATAGATACCACCATGAGTTCTCTTGCCCTAGAACTCCACAACAAAATGGCCTAGTAGAACTCAAAAATAGAACCCTACAAGAAGCCGCTAGGACAATGTTAAATGAGTATAACCTACCCGATAGGTTTTGGGCGGAAGCCGTGAGTACGACATGCTATGTCCAAAATAGGATCCTTATGGTAAAGAGGCACCTTAAGACCTCATACGAGATTTATCATGATAAAATACCTAACATCAAGTACTTTAGGGTATTTGGGTGTAAGGTACATATCCTAAACACTAAGGATTACCTAGGGAAATTTACATCCAAAACCACGACCGGAATCTTTCTAGGATACTCGACTACAAGTAGAGCTTATAGAGTATATAACCATGACACCCTTAGAGTCGAGGAGACTATCAATGTAGTATTTGATGAAGGACACGAACCTACAAAACGCCCGGCAACCCCAATTAGCGAGCCGACTCATACTAGTACTAACTTTGATCCGGAGATCAGGTCTAGTGTTAATCCTAACCTAAGTCAACCAAGTCACTCTATCGACCAAGTGATAGATGACTCCAACCAAACTAGAACTCAAACGAGTCATCCTATGGATCAAGTTGTAGACTCAAACCCAAATCCAACTAGGACTCAAACAAATCATCCTATCGACCAAGTGATAGGTGATCCAAGTCTAGGTGTTCGAACTAGAGCCTCATACAAAAACCTTAGTCAAATATCTTTGATTTCTAAAATTGAACCCAAAACTATTGACCAAGCTCTTCTTGATCCCGATTGGATTATTGCAATGCAAGAAGAGTTGGCTCAATTCACTAGGAACGAAGTATGGGAATTAGTACCACCACCTAAAGATAAAACAACCATTGGAACAAAGTGGGTGTTTAGAAATAAAATTGATGATAAAGGTGAAGTAGTTAGAAATAAAGCTAGACTAGTTGCTAAAGGGTTTAGTCAAGTCGAAGGTTTAGATTACGACGAGACCTATGCCCCAGTAGCTAGATTAGAGCCCATTCGAATGCTATTAGCATATGCAGCACATCGAGGATTTAAGTTGTTTCAAATGGATGTGAAATCTGCATTCTTAAATGGATACATTAAAGAAGAAGTTTATGTTAGTCAACCCCCTGACTTCGAAAGTTTAGACAAACCCGATCATGTCCTTAGGTTAAAGAAAGCTCTCTATGGACTTAAACAAGCTCCTCGAGCTTGGTACGAGAGACTTTTGATTTATCTTAAGTCCAAAGATTTGAACCAAGGTGTAGTTGACCCAACCCTTTTTGTAAAAACCTTAGGTAAAGACATATTCATAGCCCAAATCTACATAAATGATATTATTTTCGGAACCACCAACTCAATCCTACTAAATGAGCTCATTTCACTTATGGAAAGTGAATTTGAAATGAATTTAGTAGGCGAGTTAAACTTCTTCTTAGGTCTACAAATTAAAGAAACTAAGGATGGAATATACCTACATCAACACAAATATACTAGGGAATTAATTAAACGCTTTGGAATGCAAGATGCTAAAATTATTAATACCCCAATGGCAACTAATGTTAATATAGAAGAAGATTTAATCGGAAACTCAATTGATTTAAAATACTATAGGAGCATAATAGGGAGTCTCCTTTACTTAACTACAAGCCGACCTGATATCCTATTTGCAGTAAGTATGTGCACAAGGTTCCAAACCTGTGCCAAGGAGTCTCACCTAACTCTAGTCAAGCGTATCCTTAGATATCTAAAGGGTACACTTAATGTCAGTATTTGGTACCCTAGATCTACCGAGTTCGAACTAACCAGCTACTCCGATTCGGACTATGCCGGTAGTAAGCTCGATAGAAAGAGTACGAGTGGTTGTTGTCAACTTCTCGGCTCGAGTCTAGTGAGTTGGTGCAGTAGGAAGCAACACTATGTTGCCTTATCTACCACCGAAGCCGAATACATCGCGAAGGGTGAGTGTGTCACTCAGCTTCTTTGGATGAAACACACTCTCCGCGACTTTAAGTTAGACTTTACGAACATGAAACTCCACGTAGATAACATTAGTTCAATTAATCTTACTAAGAATCCGATATGTCAATCTAGGACCAAACATATAGAGGTCAAACACCATTTCATTCGAGAACATGTGGCCAACGGAGCCATGCAACTCGAATACGTCGAATCGAAGTCTAACTTAGCAGACCTATTTACTAAACCCCTACCCGAAGACGAATTTAGTCTATTAAGACAAAAATTGGGCATGTGCGTAGTAGAATAGGAACTTGCAAATTATATTTTCTTACTACTATTTCTTAATTTTCATTTTTATGGAACTAGCATAGGACATACCTTAGATATCATCCACCTATGGATTTAAGGAGCCAGTACATCTCACAACACATAGGACTAATGTGTTTGTGTACTTAGCCACGTAGATGGGCGCGAGATGTTAGGACCTTACTCCTGGTTCCAGATGTAGAGCTAGTGCATCGCTATGAACCACGGAGTATAATCATACATACTAACCGACTCTGACCAAGACTGGTTGATCTTTCATATCAATCAAGCCAAATATGAGTCGAACATTTTATAGATAAACTTATTTTCAGTATATTATTTTCAAAATAATGTGGAACATTTTCAAATTAATACTTATTTTTTATTCGAAACACACCCTCACTCTTTTCGATATATGGCAAAAGGGGGAGAAAAAGGCCAAAGTTAAGGGATAATTTTTTTTATGGCCAAGGCTTTGTTAACTTGTTCATGTTAACAAAACAGAAAGGTTTACATAACTTTAAGTTAACTTGTTAACAAAACGGAAGTAAAGGCCAAGGTTAAGAAATCAGTTTTTTTTTATTTCTTAACTTAAAACTTATTTTAAACACTATGGCCAATATTAAGTAATTGCGGTTACTTAATTCTTTTGTTTAGTAGCAAACATTAAGGGGGAGAGTTAAAACTCTTTCTCAAGTACTCACCCTAGGTCAAGGGGGAGGATTCCTCAAGGGGGAGCACTTGAAAAAAAAAGGTTTTTATATACTCATGCTCATTCATGCTTTTTTATACTCCTGCTCATTCATGCATATCTCTTGCTCATTTTGCTTAATGCACTTAATTTATTCTTCTTAACTTTGTATGTGGGTTTGCCATAAATAAAAAAGGGGGAGATTGTTGGTGCAGTAGGCACCTAAGTCGAACCTGAGTTTTGATTATAGCAAACAATACAAAGTTAAGCTCATGTCGTTATCTCACGAGCTGAATCGAGTGTGTAGAAAATTACTATAGCTAGAGCTGAAGGCTAGCGACACCTAGAGGAAGCCGCGGTGGTCGGGCGACACTCGAGTGACTTCAGAGGGAGCCGAAGGAATCAAGTGGAAGGCCGGAAGCAAAAGCGACATAGTAAGTATCGAGGTAAGCTCGAGTGAGTAAAGTGAAGTGAGGTCGTGCCTTTTATTAATCGAGGTTTTTTATCGTTGCACTTTACATTAATAGAAGAGAGGGTTTGTCTCTCTATCTTTTCTTTCGAAGTTTTTTTTGTAATCGTCAAACTCCTACCTCCAACGAGGAGGAGTGTTTTTAGTGAATTGCCCTCCGTGCGTGATCAAGGATCACTAGGGTCTTGGAGTAGTAACCTAAGGCTACGAACCAAGTAAAAAAACATTTGTCTCATTTATTTATAGTTTATCTTTCCGCTACAATTAACTGTCTACTCGAGTTTTAACGAACGAATTAAAAAAAAAGGTTTATCGCTATCCACCCCCCCTCTAGCGATCCGCTTCGATCCAACAACTTTTTCTTCAAATTCCATATTGTTCCCTCTAGCGTTCTCCCTTAGTTGTTAAACCTTGATGAGCGACCTCGCTATGATACCAATTGTTGGGACCGTGATGTCCGCTAAAGGGGGGGGGTGAATAGCCATTTGACATTGCATGATGGAATTCGTTCATGTGTTTGCTTATGATTGTTAGTACACAGTAGAATATAGAAATGATACAACAAATATACAACACAAACACAACACATAAATATAACGTGATTCGAAAGCTCAAGGTTCCAACTCCATGGGGTGAGCTCAAATGAGCTCTAGCGATGCAACCCACACCACTAAACAATAATACTCCTTCTCGACAACAAGTCGAAGGTGGAGAAACCTCGTACAAATGATTACACTAAGTAATACAATGGAAACAAGAAAACACAAATATGAAATGCAATACAAGTAAAGAAAAACACTTTACAAGGAGCTTTCGATTGCTTGATCTTTGATTGCCTTGGACTAGCCTTGAAGGACTGGAAAGCACCAACTATTTGTTAGGGAAATCAACTCGTGATATGGTTTTGATGTGTGTGGCAAAGGGTTTAAGTTAGGATGTTTGGATTTGATATGTGCATTGGAGTCTTGCAAGACTTAGTAATTCGCACATGGAGTATTGGAGAGTTTCACCTTTCATGACTCGGTCCTTGAGTCGGTGAAGGATAGCTTTACGGAAGTCGTGCGCTTAGAGCATCCGAGGGACCGTCGGACGAGGAGATTGGAGCGAAGCTGGAGGAAGTAGACTTCAGGGCGAGACGCGATGGATGGCACTGTAAAGCCGTGCGCTTGGCGCATCCGAGGGACGTGGCTGGACAAAGACAACTTCAAAGGCGAGGGACTTCAAGGAATGAGAGTGAGTGAATATAACCCAGGAGGGGGTAGTGTGCTTAGGTGAAACTTGGCCAATTGCCTAAGTGTCGGATGGGATTTCTCGACATTAGTCGATTGCCATGTAATGGTAGTCGACTACTCTAAGTCGACTGTGACTCGACTAGTGTTCGAGTCCGGTTCATGTGCCAATAGTCAACTGCCATGGATTGGCAGTCAACTACGAGACCACCAGTCGACTGATGAAGGCATCAGTCGACTGGTCGTAAGGGTTTCGGGCACAGAATGGAGTGTTCGCTTCTGGCACTTGATTGATAGCTCAATCAGTCAGCTGATGGTAAGATCAGTCGACTGATGTGAGAGCCATTGGATGGAATCCAACATGGAAGCAGCCGTTATTGGGCAATGACTACGGGATCAGTCAACTGATCGGGCATCAGTTGACTGGTCCTGTGTCAACGGGAAGAAACCCTCTTCTTCTATAAAAAGAAGGGGTGAGGGCATTTGGGAGCCTAATGCTTTAACTCCTAACAACTCTCAAAGTACCCTAAAGGATTCCCACTCTTCTTACTTGCTATTATTCCATTCTATTGTAAGAAGAGGGATTGTAATGAGGTTACCTCCACCTAGCTTGGTGCAAAGGAGAGATCTAGTGGATTTGGCAAAGGAGTGATTCACCTTGGACAAATTAGGTCATGGATTAGCGGCGAGGTCGTGAACCACGTTATATTCTTTTGTTAGGGAATTGCTCTTTACTTTGCTTTATCTTTATTGTTTGTATTAGTATATTCCGCTTGCGCTAATAGTGATTGTAGATGAGTAACGAACGAACGACTTCCAATGTCTACGATAAAGGCTATTCACCCCCTCTAGCCAGCCACCATCGACCCTACAAGTGGTATCAGAGCCAAGGCGCTTGTTGAGGGCTAACTGCCGCTACAAGCTCTATATTAAGAGATCGCCGACTCTAACATTCATCCGTCGAAGTTCCAGGGAGAATTCACTTGGTGGAAGAAGCGAATGGAGGTATTTTTCGAAACCGACTTCGAAATTCTATTAATTATGAAAAATGGTTTCGAGATGCCTAGGGATGAAGAAGGGGAGCCATTGGAAAAATCAAGGTGGAGCAAGAGGCAAAGGGAGGAGTACTTGGCGAACTCCAAGGCAAAGCACCACCTCTACAACGTACTCCCCCAATAAGAAGTGAATCGGATAGGGGAATGTGCTAGTGCCAAGGAGATGTGGGAGAAACTCATAGAGATTCATGAAGGCACATCTGAGGCCAAGCTAGCAAGGAGCGATGTCCTTCGCTCCCAACTATCCAATATCAAACTTGAAAAGGGAGAGAAGGTAAAATCCCTACACTCTTGGTTTAAGTAAATTCTAACCGGTTTGACAAGTGTAGGGGAAAAGCTCTCCAACCGGGATATGGTAATGAAGTCTATAGATGCCTTTCCCCGGTCCTCAAGATGGAGCTCTATGGTGGATTCCTTCTACATCTCCAAGAACCTAGAAGTTAGCACTTTGAAGGAATTTTTCTCAACCATGGAGCTCCACGAAACAAGGCTCGAAGGAGTAGTAGAAGAGCCAATATTTCAACCATCAAGGGGAGTGGCACTATTGGCCAACAAAGGGAAGAAAAAGATGGAGACTCCCTCATCCTCCGATGAAGCATCCTCTTCTTCCTCCATGGATAGCATGGAAGAAGCATACATGGTAAGGAAGGTAAGGCATGCTTTGAGAAATTTTAAATTTAATTAATCTAATGATAGGAGAAGTTGACCAAGGGGGAAGGTAATTTGCTATAATTGCCAAGGAGAGGGACACATAAGGGACAATTGTCCCCTCTTGAACAAGGGCCAAGAGGAGAGGAAGAAGAAGGAAGAAAAGAAGAAGAAGGGGAGCAAGAAGAAAAAGGAAGAGGAGAAGAAGGCCAAGGAAAAGGGGAAGGCCAAGGCACTAAAAGCAAGGACATGGGATGATCCCTCTTCTTCATCATCATCATCCGAAGAAGAAGAACATGTCTACTCAAATCTTGCCCTAATGACATTTGATGACCTAGACTCCACCTCCTCCTCCGAAAAAGAAGAAGCAAGCTCAAGTGAGGAGAGCTCGAGTGAAGGGGGAGCTTCTTCTACATCCTCATTATCAGAAGAGGATTTGGTAAGTGAGGTGACGAATCTACCTCCCAAGAAAATTATGTTCATGATTTCTAGTCTCACTAAGGACTTGTTTAGGGCAAAGAAAAAGAACAAATGCATGCTAGATCAAATTAAGGACTTAGAAGAAAAATTAGAAAAAGCATGCTTAACTATTAATGATAATATTTCTTCTAGCCTAAATGATGCATGCTCACATGATCTTTATATGCCTCTTGATGTTAATGATGCATGCATTGAAGAAAATAGGGTCCTAAGGAAAAAGGTATACCACTTGACCAAGACCCTAGAAAAATTCACCATTGGCTCCAACACTCTTAATATGATCATAGGGAGCCAAAGAGCAAGCTTCAATAATAAAGGCCTAGGATATAAGGAAAATAAAATTCAAAAGGCCTATAAATGTTTAATTGCTAGGGGTCAAGATAAAAAGAAAACAATAGCTAGAAAATGGATCCCTAAGGAATTTTTAGTGAACCCCATAAGAAAGAACTTGTATTGGATTCCTAAATCCATCCTTAAGGGTTAGAAAAACTCTAGGATAGTCAACCATAAGGATTTCACCTATATCATATTTTTGGTTGACTTAGGATGGTGGGACTAAGTTTTTGAAATAGTGTTGGGTGATGATAATGCACCCTTAAATAGTTTAAATCATGCTCAACACTTAGTGTTATTTGATACCCATGACCTATACATTTTTAGCATAGTGTTGGGTGATGATAATGTGCCCATAAATTGATAATAATGCTTAAATCATGATAGTTAATGTAATAGTTATATATGTGTGCAATCATGATTTATGATCTTGATATTTGACACATAGTCATGGACAATAGGGATTAAATCATGCTTTGGGTGATACTTTACTTATTATCATAATTCATACCTAATGCATGATTATAAATTGATAAATATATGTGTTTCATGATCATAATGTGGAATCAATACATATATGTCTTTATGATCATGTGGGATGTTAGGATGATACTTAACCTTGTGTAGAATTGCATGAAATTAATGGTTAAGTATACATAAATACTTTTAGGATACATCTCACACTCACTATAGGCTACCTTGATTGAAAACTTAGCATGAGTGAGATGATAGGATGATACTAATGGTCCACTAATGCCTATGGCATTTAGATGGTCATTTAAAGTGTCAAAATAGCAATAATAGACCAATCATGGGGAATGCTTATGTTTAATTCATAGACATATTGCTCAAAGATCATGGTTGGATATTTCATATGTTTTCAAAATAATTTCTTACTTTAAAATATATGTGTTCATGTTTTGAAACAATCCAAAGCAAAATTAGGTGTTAAAATTGATACAAACTTGATAAAAAAACCTAGTTATTTTTAAAGCTTTTGAATTTTTGGCTAATTTTCCAAAATATACTGATTTTTCATGAAAAACTATTTTTTATTGATAAAGACACTTACAAGAAATATGTTCCCCAAATTTCATGATTTTTTGAATTTTGTAGATTTTTTAATGCATTTCTGAAATTCACCCTGAAAATTAGAAAAATCCGAAATCAGAGTGCCAGTCGACTGGTAGTCTGAACTAGTCGATTGATCGACTGATAACATGCCCAATAACCTTTTTTTTATCAGATTTTAAGGCATGTTTTGGTGATTTTTGTTCCCTAGAGTTGATGTCATGCTTGTATAAACTTTGTTTAATATTTTTGATGGTGTCAAAGGGGGAGAAATATGCATGTTTAAGTAAGGGGAGAATTGCATTTAGAGGGAGTTTCATGTATTAAGGGGGAGAGTTGATAATCATGTTTATTTGCATGCTTTCTTACCTTAATATTTTTATCAAATGTTTACCTAACTTAAACGGATTGCCACACATCAAAAAGGGGGAGATTATTAGAGCAATCAACCCGTGATATGGTTTTGATGTGTGTGGCAAAGGGTTTAAGTTAGGATGTTTGGATTTGATATGTGCGTTGGAGTCTTGAAGGACTTAGTAATTCACACATGGAGCATTGGCGAGTTTCACCTCTCATGACTCTGTCCTTGAGTTGGTGAAGGATAGCTTTGTGGAAGTCGTGCGCTTGGAGCATCCGAGGGATCGCCGGACGAGGAGATTGGAGTGAAGCCGGAGGAAGTAGACTTCAGGGCGAGATGCGAAAGATGGCGCTGCAGAGCCGTGCACTTGGCGCATCCGAGGGACATGGCTGGACAAAGACAACTTCAAAGACGAGGGACTTCAAGGAATGAGAGTGAGCGAATGTAACCCGGGAAGGGTTAGTGCGCTTAGGTGAAACTTGGCCAATTGGCTAAGTGTCGGATGGAATTTTCTGACATCAGTCGACTGCCATGTAATGGTAGTCGACTACTCTAAGTCGATTGTGACTCGACTAGTGTTGAGTCGGTTCATGTGCCAGATCATTGCCATGGATTGGCGATCGACTGCGAGACCGGTCGGTGATGAAGGCATCGGTCGGTGGTATCATGAAATTCGGGCACATAATGGAGTGTTCTCTTACGGCACTCATTTGATAGCTCCCGACCGATCGATGCTAAGATTCACGATCGATGGGAGCCGCTGGATGGAAACAATCTCCCAAATAAGATATAATGGTTACATATGATCACCGATCTCGGGCATCATGATGTAGCTCGTGCTCTCTCTCTACTTCGATTCAATACGAAGAGCAATACGTAACCGAACGAAGCACTTTGGGAGCCTAATGCTTTAACTCCTAACAACTCTCAAAGTGCCCTAAAGGATTCCCACTCTTCTTACTTGATATTATTCCATTCTATTGTAAGAAGAGGGATTGTAAAGAGGTTACCTCCACCTAGCTTGGTGCAAAGGAGAGATCTAGTGGATTTGGCAAAGGAGTAATTCACCTTGGACGAATTGGGTCGTGGATTAGCGGCGAGGCCGTGAACCACGTTATATTCTCTTGTTAGTGAATTGCTCTTTCTTTGCTTTATCTTTATTGTTTGTATAAGTATATTCCGCTTGCGCTAATAGTGATTGTAGATGAGCAACGAAAGAACGACTTCCACCATTTACGATAAAGGCTATTCACCCCCCCTCTAGCCAGCCACCATCAACCCTACACTATTCCTCTTCAAATCGCCCAAGAGAACCCTTGCCCAATCCCCTCCACGAGCTGCTTTTATAACCTACATTCGAGTTAGATTTTACCTAACAGTCGACTGATTGTGACCATCAATCAACGGATAAACCATCAGTTGACTGATCATACCCATCAGTTGATTGATCGAGCCATCACTCGACTGTCAAATCCTAACTGTCGACTCAGAAATATTCTGTTCCCGAAAACTCGACCATTAGTCGAATGCCCAACATATCAATCGACTACTCAGGCCATTAAGAGAACCCTTGCTAGATCCCTCTACACGAGATACTTTTATAACCTACATTCGGGATGGATTTCACCTAGCAGTCTACTGATCGCGACCATCAGTCGACTGCTCCTGTAGCCATTGTCTCACATCGACCCAAGCCACATTGGGTAAGTTCCAATGGATAAACCATCAGTCAACTGAACATACCCATTAGTCGATTGATCGAGCCATCACTCGACTGTCAAACCCTAACAGTCGACTCAAAAACATTCTGTTTTTGAAAACCCGATCATCAGTCGACTGCTTGACATATCAGTCGAGTGCTCAGGCCATCAATCGATTGCCAAGCCATTTCCCTGCATTCAAACTCTAGTCAACTCCCATCAATCGACTGATAATCATACCAGTCGACTGATAAACCTCATCCATGAGGTTTAACACCAAGTATGATTCCCTCATACTTGCTAGACCACCCTTAACCTATACCTAAGCCTTCTAGCCACCTCTGTTAGCCTCACGTCTATCGGGTCCCTCTAAGTCATCCATGACTTGTTCATCCATACGCTAGCCTTCAGGTGCTTCCATTAGCTATTGTCATGCTAATATGGTCTACACCACCAAGGTACATTGGGCTTACGCTACCAAGTCTCCGCTTGGACTTTACGCCGCCAACCATTGGACTTATGCTACCAAGACTCCACCCTTGGACTTTACACCACCAATATCACCCCTTGGACTTCTCTTGCCAACCCATGTTGGACTTTCCATTTGCCAAGACTCAAGCTTGGACTTTCCCTTGCCAAGACCCATGCTTGAACTTTCCTTGCCAACCCATGTTGGACTTTCCAATTGCCAAGTACATATGACTTGGACTTTCCCTTGCCAAGTGTCCCACTTGGACTTTCCATGACAATCACATTGTCATACATTTTTGTCGGACATCAAAATACCGCTTGAGTGAAACTCGAGTTTGGTCAATTGTGATCTGGGCCGATTGCACCAACAATTATATGGATTCCAAGGAGCTATGGAGAAAGTTAGAAAAATTCCATGAGAAGCCTCAACTAGTCCAAGACGATAAGTACGAATCCAAGAAATGGGAATCAAAGTCATCCTCTCAAGAGAGAGACAACTAAGAGGTTGTGTTGGGTTTCTCCGGCACCGACGTGGATGTGTGTTCGAACATGTTTTGTAAACATGCACATAGTAGAAGCAAAAATAAGTAATAAACTAATTTATTACAATAAACACACCACAGACATGCAAGAATATATCAAGTGTAGACATAATCTCTATTTTAAATTTTGCAATAAAGAAACTAATCTAGGTATACCTAACAAATTACGTGAAGTGGAAATGATATCAACCAAGCGACCCTCACGAGTTTCACCTTTATTCGTATCCACGCCGAGTATCTTTGGGATAGCTTCACAAAGCCATGAGCTCCGAATTCACGAGAGGTACTAGCTTCACATTGAAGTCGTGATCCGAGACGATCACAATCTGAATCAAATTCAGATCCAAAATCGAGTTCCATGAACTCGCTTCTCGGAAGCGATTTTTGTCAACTAATTGATGAAACCTTGGTCCTCCACCAAAGGGGATTGCCGGAGATCCAATTCCCAGCAAGTAGGTCAATGGCAGAGCACAAAACATTGACCAAACAACCTCTCCACGAAGAGGACAACAAGCTGTCCAAAACTGGACAGCTTGTTTTGGTGGAGGAGATGGCCGGCCAAAGACTTAGTCGGCTGCCCTTGATGGCCAACAACCAAGGGAGGATGGCCGGAGGAGTTGCCGGCGATCGGTGGATGCTCAGTGGGTAGGAAGAGGAGCAGAAACTCCAATGGGTGGCGACACAAGGAGCTTGGGCAGTAACGACACATATCCTAGGGTTGGGCGGCAACAATAAGAAAGGAGAAGAGAAAAACGGCTAGGGTTTCCAAAACCTTGAACCGATTAAATCAAAAAAACCCTTATGCCGTATTTTTATAGAGAACATATTCTCCTAACGCTTATTGGTCTATTTTCCTTGAACCCACTCCAATAACTTAAGTTAAAATAAACCAAACTGTATTGGTCTATTTTAAGTTAAAATGAACCAAACTGCATTCTATTTTAAGTTAAAACGAACCGAACTAATTTCGGTTCATTCGTTTAAAATAAACCAAACCCCTTTGGTTTATTTTTCACCATAGGATTAGAACCAAAACGATTTGGTTCATCTAGCATGTCTTCAAAAGACTCGGCTCATCCATTCTTCCCATGCGACTGAAATAATTTCATGCTCGCTCTTCGTTTGGTCCAACAAAACCATATCTCTCTTGATATGAGAATCCTATTCTCAAGCTCGTTTTAAATCCTTCAGATTATACTCATAGTGTGTGTGACCAAATAGGTTCTCGATTTATGTTGGCTATCTATAAATAACCATTAATTATAGAACGATCATGAGTGACACCTAGTAGTACATCATGATCCCCAATTAACTAGAAAATCAACAGTTGATCCCAGAATGCTTCTGAAACCTTTCAATAGCTATGGTAAATTGTGCCCCATTCCCTTCACTCATCTTATACCCATGTGGTTAAGGACATATGGTCCATTGTGGTTGTCCCCACTAGGCTGACTACGTCACACCTAACCCAAGTATTACTTCCTCGTCCTACGGATTTTAGTTACTGCACATGTATGCAAGAGTACAAGCCAGAGCACTTCTCCGATCCAGGGCTCTCACTTCTCCTGTCCAGGGCACTCGCCTCATGCTAGGGCACTTGCCCCTTGACAGGGCACTCTCTTCTCTGTCGGGGCACTTTCAGCAGCAGTACTTCTGGACAAGGTACTTCCTGGATAGAGTACTTTTCCGGCGCAGGCGATTAGTCACCGTGGTGGTTTCTGCCGGTTTTCCTAGCGCGGTCGACAGACTCCAGGGCATTGTTCCAGGGCAATCGTTCAAAGCACTAACTCAGGGCAGTGTCCTAGGCCACTGTTGCAGGATGCTATCCCTAGCACGTAGCACAGTTGCAGGGCACTATCCGCAGAGAGGATCCAGCAACCACAAGGAAGTGCGGGCACCAGAGCAAAATAGTTGGTTTATGAATGATCCCAGGGCACTGTGCCACAAGGAGATCATAGGTGCACAAAGCCAATAGGGAAGAGCAGTAGGGAGGTTCCCAGGGCACTGTGCCAAGGTAGTTTTCTAGGGTAATGGCACTAAATTTAGGGCGGTCTAGCAGATCCAGGTGATGGCCAGGGCACTTTTGCATCCAGGGTAGTTTCAAGGATTCCAAGGTGATGTGTGAGCCTCCAAAGCCAAGGCGGCCTATAATCAGGGTGGATCAACATTACTTAAGCGAGGGCTATAGTCCAGGGCACTATTTCACCAAAAAAAAAAATTTGAGGGTGAATAGGCCACCAATAAAGGCCTATCTAGTCCGTAGCAAACGACTACGGTAAAGACGTTGCAAATCCATTTATGGCTGTGGCTTAGCCAATAAGCCTATTAAAGGTGAATAGGCCCACCTGAAAGGCCTATCTAGTTCGTAGCAAACGACTGCAGTAAAGACAAGGCAAATCCGTTTATGGCTGGTCACTTGCCAAAAGTGACAACAATGGGAAGTCATCATGCGCAGACAAAGAAAGGGAGTACACATGGAGAGCTGGATGCAGACGGAGAGTATGTATGAGGATATGTATAAGAGGATGTACCCATGAGAGATTTAGTACACATGACACAGGAGGTACCCATGAGAGCACGTGTACACCCACCTCAGGATACATCTCAGATCTGACACTTCGTCAGACATGACATGAGTATGCACCCCAGGATTTTTGTATGCTTGTGCTTTCCTTTGATGATATATATTTACCTTTCATCAAAAAAAAAAAAAAAGAGTACCATACACTAAACATGTAATGCTTTGGCCAAAGACTTTAGTAACAATCCGACAAGAGGCCATAGGGTATACATCTCCTTGCAAGGAGTGATGAATCATCTGTAGGCTATTCAAACACCTTCGGCCACTTTGACTTTTACCCAATCATTCCGGGTCCACATCTCCTCAAAGATGTTTGCTTAAGATGTCAAAGCATAAGTCTACATGACCAAGATGACTTGAATATCACAAGTCGAAGGAACATCACACATAATCTCCAGTAAGAACTTCATTGATATATCCATATATGCAGAGAACCATATGAAGTCTTACAACTAGTCACTCCAATGAACTAGTTACAATAACTAGCATCCACAATTAACTCCGGACATCCCAATGTCTCTAGCCAGTGAGGAACAACTGCTAGTCTCAATAAAATTGATGGTGTTCGAATACATCAATTCATCGACTAGGGATAATTCTAATACATCACAATTGTTGGATCGATATGAGCGCTAGAGGGGGGGATGAATAATGCAAAACAAATTCTTCGTTCATTCATCGATTCGATAAGCAATAAGAGTAAAATGCTGCAGAATGTAAAGTACGCAAATCATTTTTTACTTGGTTCATAGCCTTCCGACTGCTAATCCAAGGCCCCAGTAGTCCTAGACCATGTACGGAGGAAAAATCACTAAAGTACTTCTTGCTAGAAGTAGGAGTAGACGATTACAAAAGCACGAAAGATTGAGGTAAAGGGACACTCCCCCTCTCCTCGTTATGATAAAAGCATGATAATAAAACCAAGAATTACAAAGAATGATTGAAATCTAAGAAGACTTGTACCAACGACTTATAGATGAGAAAATTGAGCTCTTATCGTTGTTATTTCGACAGCGCTTCATCGTTGTAGGAGTGTCGGAGAGTTGTAGCGTATCGGAAGCACTTGGAGGCTCTTAGAATAATGAAATGGTGTGGAGAACCCCTTATTTATAGCCTTGAGAAACCCTAATCATTGAGATGAAACCTTATCATCAAAAGCCACCTCACCCTAAGATAAGGGGGTGACGTTTTGACTCTCCTCGAGGCTAGAATTTGAAAATCAGTCGACTGATCAACCCTATCAGTCGATTGATAGAGGTAGCAGTCGACTGCCAACAACCGACAGTCGACTGTTGCTAGGGTTTCCAACTACAATGAAGAGTTAGCTCAAAAATGCAGTTAATATAAATAAATTTGATGGCCATTTACCATCCTATCTCGACTTAGACCTTCCATAGGAAGTCTTGGTCGGATCATCGCCTAAGGACGTTCCGGTATGGAGGATACGACCTTACTTATGCTCGCACACGCGAGCTTACCTTTGTGATTGTAGCTTTGCCTCCGGTCTCCACCTGATTTCTTCAGCTCCCTCTAAAGTCCTCCTGGTGTCGCCCGACCACCACGTTTCCCTCCGGGTGTCGCCGACCATTGACTTAACATAGCATTCCTGCACACTTGATTCAGCTCGTGAGATAACGATGTAAACTTAATTTTAGGTCGATTATCTGGTGCCCCTGCACCAACAATCTCCTTCATTTTGATCTATGGCAAACCAACACAAAGTTAAGGGAAATTTAGAGCATGAAAACAAGTAAAGTAAATGATAAACTCACTTAAAAGAATTCCCCGTTAACCTAGGTGAGTTTTGAAAGAAATTTTTAAATTTAAATTTTTTTTGTACTCCCCCTTAACTTATGCTCTTCTCGCCCTTTTTCCATGAATCAAAAATAAGGTCAGGGGTTTATAAAAAAATAAGGGGTTTTAAAATTCATAATATTATAGCATGCATAAAAAAGTGAGTATGAGTCCAAGCATGCATCTCGAATTGGTTAAGTAAATTGGTTCTAGGTATATCCCTCTTCACCAATAATAAGTTTTTGAAATTTTTCTTTGATTTTCAAAGTACTTATAAGCTAATTTTCAAGAAAAACTATAAAGATTTATAACTCTTAGGGTTAGTTTGCTCTCCCCCTTAGTCAAGTATATGAGGTATAAGAGAGTTAGGGGGCGCTAAACTTTGACCTAGAGTGTTTTATAGTTAATATTGGTTGATTATAATTATTCGTTTAAGTGCAATAGTTGAAAAATAGATGGCTTTTGAAAAAAGTTATGTATATTATAATTATTCCTTAATCATCTCACCCATTCTATGTGTCTCAGAATTTGTTCGCCTTATATGTTTTATGAGATGATTTGAACATAATTAAATCTAGTCAACCTTAGGTTAGATTCGGATTTAACCCTCAGCTCGTCAAGTAACCTTTTCGAGAAATTGGCTTCTAGGTCATGGTGAGGCACAGGGGCCTTCTTTGATCGGAACAACGACCACTTCCTTGGACAAAGCCAATTTTGGGAAAATGATAACTTGATTCACCTAAGATTATTTCCTAGTCTAACTAGTTTAGGATACGATGAGGTAGCTTTAGCTAGTTCAACTCAGCCAAGTGCACCAAGCTAGATACGCCTTATCTAACTTGGACACCCAATACTTCATTTCTCTAGCGTACTGTCATCTCGCCGTGTCCTGATACTATGTTATCAAGAGTTGACTATCTACTTGTCCTATCTAGCCGTTCTAAAAAGTAAAATAAAAGTTTGATCGTGCTAAGTTATCAAGTATACTAATTAAAGAATGACTAACCTTGACTTTCTCTTTCTCGACTTTGAGTCTCTTCTCAAGTAGTCTTGAGGTCGAATCGGAGTTGTAGTTGGATTCGTGACTCAACTTTGGACTCTGACTCAGACTCTTCTGGTCTTGCCATGTATCCTCTGCCGACACCTTCTTCTTCGTTGTCCCAAGTTGCACGAAAAACTTTCTTTTCTCCCTTTTTCTTTGATTTGAATTGCACCCTCTTTTTGTTCTTTGATAGCTCGCTTTCTTTTCGAACAATCCTCCTCACCATGTTCACTATCGTAGCCTCCTTTTTGGATTCGGACTCAGATTCACCTTTGGGTTCGGATTCATCTTCTTGCTGGGGAGGTGGCTTGCTCTTTCCTTTTCTTCTTTGATCGCAAGTAAGGAAACTCCTTTCTCTAGGACCACGTTAGTTTGTTCATGAAATTTGAATTCAAAATAATTCATCTAGTCTAATTTTAGAGAGGTCCTTAGAAACCTTGTAGGCATCGACCATGGATGCCCACAAGGTAGT
Organism: Wurfbainia villosa; assembly: GCA_025175895.1. Taxonomy (NCBI): domain Eukaryota; kingdom Viridiplantae; phylum Streptophyta; class Magnoliopsida; order Zingiberales; family Zingiberaceae; genus Wurfbainia; species Wurfbainia villosa. Next base: position 72,408,136 of record CM046000.1, on the reverse strand, counting down.
CCTAGGAAAAACATTTAAAGTATACCTTATAAGGTCTCGATTTTTGACCTTTTGTCTGATGGAGTGCAGGCTATTTACAATGTCTTGAATATGGGCGTGTAGTTGAGTTGTCGTCTCGTGTTCCTACATTTTGAGGTTATACAATTTATTAAATAAAAGATCTCGCTTACACACCTTCACGTCGTCGGTTCCTTCATGTAGTTCTACGAGTTTGTTCCATAGATCTTTCACACTTATGAAGGGGCTGACACAGTTTAGCTCCTTTTTGGACAAGCCACATTGAAGGATTTGGGTCACCTTGGTGTCGGCTTCCACTTGTCTTTTCATGGCGTTCATCCATTGATCGTAATCAAATGATTCACCCACTTCATTAGTAGGAAGCGTGAATCTGGTTTGGATTACGATCCACATCTCGATTTGGGTCTTTAGGAAGCACTCTATCCGGCCATTCCAGTAATGGAAGTTATCTCCGTTGTAAAACGGAGGATGGACGGTGCTAAACCCTTCGAGATGGGCCATTTAAGAAAAGAGAGAAAATCTTGCAATGACAAAAACAAATAAATGTACCAAGACTTTCGTCTTGGATTAGTAGTGCGGGAGAATGAATTTAAACGAAACGAAAAAGTCCAAAAACTAAAAACAAACGAGAAAATCTATAAAAAGTTGATAGATTGGTGGTTTCACCAAATTGTTATACCCTCAGCTATGATACCACTTGTTGAATCAATATGAGCGCTAGAGGGGGGGGGTTAATAGTGCTAAACAAATTCTTCATTCATTCGTCATTTCGATAAGCAATAAGAGTAAAATGCAGTAGAATGTAAAGTACACAAATCATTTTTTACTTGGTTCACAACCTTCCGGCTGCTAATCCAAGGCCCTAGTGGTCCTAGACCACGTATGGAGGGCAAATTACTAAAGTACTCCTCCACATTGGAGGTAGAAGTAGACGATTACAAAAGCACGAAAAAGATTGAGGTAGAGGGACACTCCCCTCTCTCCTCGTTACGATAAAAGCACGATAATAAAACTAAGAATTACAAGGAATGATTGAACTCTAAGAAGACTTTAATCGATGACTTGTAGATGAGAAGATTGAGCTCTTGTCATCGTTGTTTCTATAGTGCTTCGTCATCATAGGAGTGTCGGAGAGTCACAACGTATCGGAATCACTTGGAGGTTCTTAGAATGATGAAAATGGTGTGGAGAATCCTTTTTTTATAGCCTTGAGAAACCCTAATCATTGAGATAAAACCTTATCTTAAGATAAGGGGGTGAGGTTTTGACTATCCTCGAGGCTGGAATATAAAAATTAGTTGACTAATCAACCCTATCAGTCGACTGATAGAGGTAGCAGTCGACTGCTAATAGCCGACAATCGACTATTGCTAGGGTTTCCAGCTGCAATGAAGAGTTAGCTTGAAAATGCAGTTAATATAAGTAAATTTGATGGCCATTTACCATCCGATCTCGACTTAGCCTTCAATGGAAATCTTGGTCGGATCGTTGCCTAAGGACGTCCCCGTATGGAGGACACGACCTTACTTATGCTCGCACACACGAGCTTACCTTTGTGATTGTAGCTTCACCTCCGGTCTCCACCTGATTTCTTCGGCTCCCTCCGATGTCCTCTTGGTGTCACCAGACTACCACGGTTCCCTCCGGGTGTTGCCGACCATCGGCTTAGTTTAGCATTCCTGCACACTTGATTCAGCTCGTGAGATAACGATGTAAACTTAACTTTGTGTCTTTTCCATAATCAAAACACAGGTTCGATTATCTAGTGCCCCTACACCAACAATAATTACACATGTAGAAATACTCACTAGTTGTGATCCAATCACAAATTCTCTCTTGCTATGAATCATATTGTGGAAATTCAGTAAATGAGTTTAAGATTCAATCAAATACATGAAAACATGTATACTCAAATAGTGAATCTTCATTTATCAAATAAATGGTACAACCATAAGCGATTGCCCTAGGACATCTCTCATATATCACTAACAAGCTCCCACTTGGCCTAATGTCAATCGCCACAGTATCCAATACCATAAGCTCTAACATGACCCTCAAACTTACTTTGAGGTAAGACCTTAGTTAAAGGATTCACTAAGTTCGTTTCAAAGGGGAATATTTTTGATTTGTATTTCCTTCCTACTTATGATCTCTCTGATCAAATGATAGCGGCGAAGCTCATGTGTTGATCGTTGATGAGACCATGGCTCCTTTGCTTGTGCAATCGCTCCATTGTTATCGCAGTAGACAGGTATTGCTTCAATAATGGTTGGCAGCACACCAAGTTCCTAGATGAACTTCTTGATCCAAACCCCTTCCTTTCAGTTCAAGCCTCAATGTATTCTTCCTTAGTGGTAGAATCTTCTACAGTGTCTTTCTTAGAACTTTTCCAACTTATTGCACCTCCATAGAAAGTAAATACATAACCAGACTGAGACCTAGAATCATCCTTATATGTCTGGAAGCTGGTATCCGTATACCCACATATTACCATATCACCCTCTCTATATATTAGGAACACATCCTTAGTTCTTCTTAAGTACTTAAGGATTTTCTTAACAGCCACTCAATGATCCATTTCTGGATAAGATTGATATCTGCTCGTGACACTCAGAGCATAAGATACATTGAGCCTCGTACATAACATAGCATACATGATAGATTATATTGTAGATGCATAGGGGATATTACTCATGCAAATCCTCTCCTCTTCTATGCTTGGCACATAGACTTTGAAAGGTGTATCCCATGCCTAATGGGAAGGAAATCTTTCTTGGATTTCAATTTCGACATGCTAAACCTTTTTAGCACTAGATCTATATATGTAGACTGTGAAAGACCAAGCAACCGTTTTGATCTATCTCTATAGATCTTAATCCCGAGGATGTAGGTTGCTTCTCCCAAGTCTTTCATAGAGAATGTTTTGGATAACCAAATTTTAACTGACTATAAGGCAGAAATATCATTTCCTATAAGTAATATGTCATTGACATACAACACTAGAAACACGAATGTACTCCCACTAACCTTCTTGTATACACAGGGTTCGTCTAAATTTTGCGAGAAATAAAACCTTTTGATTGTCTCATCAAAACGGATATTCCAGCTTATGGATGCTTGCTTCAGTCGTTATATGGACCGTTGAAGCTTGCATACCTTGGTTTTATCAACCGATGTGAAACCCTCGGGTTGTATTATATATACATCATCGAGTAGATTTCCATTAAGGAAAGCCATTTTCACATCCATCTGCCAAATCTCATATTTATAATGAGCCTCTATGGCCATGAGTATCTGAATGGATTTAAGCATAGTTACTGGTGAATAGGTCTCGTCATAATCAACACCTTACTTTTGACGATAGCCTTTTTCCACTAATCTAGCCTTAAAGGTAATCACATTACCATCCATGTCAGTCTTCTTCTTGAAAACCCACTTGGACCCAATAGGTTTAATGCCTTCAGATGGGTCCACCATGTTCCAAACTTGATTTTCATACATGGAATCCATTTCCGACTTCATGGCTTCAAGCCATTTGTCTCTTTCTGAACTTTCAGAACTTCTTCATAATTGGTAGGCTCCTCATCGTCAATGAGTAACACATCATTCGATTCGCTTATGAGAAATCCATATCTCTCATAAATGTTGCGTGTCCTACCAGATCTATGATGATTTGGTGTCACAATAGGTTCAGTCGATCTCTCATCACTATGAGTTACTGGTTAAGATGCTTGACCAGATATCTCCACAATGTCTATTGGAGTCTCTTGAACCTCCTCATGTTCAATGGCACTCCCATTGTTTTCTTGCAAGAGAAACTCTTTCTCTAGAAACACAACATTCTTTGAAACAAACACCTTTTGTTCTAAGGGATGATAGAATTGGTAACCCCTCATTTCCTTAGGGTATCAAATAAATAGATATTTAATAGACTTAGCATCCAGTTTGTCTAACACAGTCCCCTTCACATAAGCAGGACAACCCCATATCTTCAAGTAAGATAAATGAAGTTTCTTTCTATATCTCATAGAGATCGCTTTAGTCAAAACTCGCTTAGCAAGTAAATAGCAAATCAAGTGCATAGCCCCAAAAGGACTTGGAAAGATTCGCGTGATTCATCATTGGCCTAACCATGTCCAACAAGATTCAGTTTCGCCTCTTAGACATACCATTAAGCTGTGGTGTATACGACAGAGTCCATTGAGACAATATATCATTTTCGCTTAGATAGTCTAGAAACTCTTGACTCAAGTATTCACCACCTGGATCCGATCGAAGTATTTTAATACTCTTGCCAAGTTATTTCTCTACTTCATTTCTAAATTCTCTGAACCTTTCAAAGGCTTCAGACTTTTGTTTTATCAAGAACACATACCCAAATTGTGAGTGATCATCGGTGAAGGTAATGAAGTATCTATAGCCTCCTAGAGCTTGAGTTGACATAGGTCCGAATACATCAGTATGTATTAGACCAAGCAACTCTCCTACTGGTTCACCTTTTCTAGTAAAAGGTAACTTGGTCATCTTGCCCTTTAAGCATGATTCGCATGTATCGTATGAATCTAATTCAAATGATTCCAAAATTTCACATCGGTATAATTCGGACATGCGTTTCTTGCTCACATGGCCAAGACGACAATGGCACATGTAATAGTCTAATTGATTATCTTTTCGAGCACACTTGTTGCTCTCTTCGATATTGAAGATGTCACTAGATACATCCAACGTATAAATATCATTGCTTAAAGTTCTAGTCTCATAAAGAATGTCATTCAAAGTTATATAACAATAATTGTTACTAAAAATTAAATGGTACCCATTTCTATTTAAACAAGAAATAGAATGTTCTTTATCAATGAAGGAACATAAAAGTAATTATCCAGTTCTAAGACATGTCTTGTAGGGAGTTTCAACAAATAGGTTCCGATGGCGAGTGCAGCAACCTTTGCTCCATTCCCAATACATAAATTTGACTCTCCCTTGACGTGTCTTCTTCTATTCCTTACCCATGTATGTTATTACATATATGTGAACCACACCCGGTATCCAATACCCAAGGGTCTAAGGAAATAGAATGGAAATCAATAATGAAGATATTTGAAGAAGATGGGGCATCGGATGCCTTATTCTTCTTCACGGGCTCAAGATAAATCTTGCAGTTTCTTCGCCAATGACCCTCCTTGCCGCAATGATGGCAAGTCCTTTTTTGAGCTAGTTCTGCTTTTTTAGCTCTTTTCTTCTTCCTCTTCTGATGTTCCTTTGACTTCCTCTTAGAACCTTTCTTCGAGGAATCAACTAACAACACCGTCCCCTGCTCATGCTTCATAGAAGGGTCCATAGTCTTGAGCATGTTGAGCAGTACCATAGATGAACTTTCTTGCATCTCAGAGGTGAAGAGGATCTTAGAGACTTTGAACCTTTCAGATCTCACTTACTCATCAAACAACTCATAAAGATGAAAGACTATGGTATGAGCATCCATATGCTCATGCTACTTCCGCAGCTCAGGTACCATCACGGCTAGCATGATGCAACTCACTAGTTCAGAATCACTCACATGTTTCTGATGGGCCAATAATTGGTCCGGAGTTCCGTCATCACTAGGATGGGCGAGAAGAGGCGCTTCAAGAACATGCTCAAGCTTTTCAGCCTTGAGAATAGTTCTCAAGTTTCTAAGCCAGTCAAAAAAGTTCGCCCCAGTCAATTTATTCAAATCCAAAATAGAGCGAAAATTCAAAGACATCATGATCAAGCAATTAACCTAGAAATACAAATCGAGCATATATGAGAAAATTATTTTAAAATGCATCAACATACATTTATATATCCCATTCATTTTTCAAAATTCAAAAACCCTAAAAATCAACTCAGGAGATCGTAGGTCCATCTTTGAATGGGCCAATATCCAACATGTATAAGAACAACCTTGGAGTGAGTCCAATAAGCTATTCATAGCTATAATGGTAGGTATCAAGTATACCGATTACATATCACGTATATGTAACTATCACAATGTGTTATCAACTAATTGAATGTTCACACATACATTGGGTTGTTAACACATTAACAAGTATGCATCATATGCATAGCACCCAACTTCACCTCTCTTCACATCGACCTTGGAGTGAGTCCAACAAATTGATGCTCCAAGTTAGAGCTGACCCATTAAACGTGAAATAATTTTAATATGGTTAGAGCACATTCAACTAAACATTCAACCAATTCTCCAGGCTTGGAGTGAGTCCAACAACCCAAACTAACGATTGATCTCTGACTCTTACCATACTAGTGTTGGTGCAATCGGCCCAGGTCACGATTGACCAGATTCGAGTTTGACTCGAACTGTATTTTGATGTTAGACAAAATGTATGACATCCGATTGTCATGGGAAGTCCAACATGAGTTGGCCACGTAAATCCAAGTGTGTAGCCTTGGTTGTGAAAAGTTCAAGCATAGGGCTTGGTGTTGCGAAAGTCCAACATGGGTTGGCCATGTAAGTCCAAGTGTGTGCCCTTGGCAGTGAAAGTCCAAGCATGAGGCTTGAGATGGAAAATCCAAGCATGAGGCTTGGTGTGGGAAGTCTTGAGGACTTGGCAAGTTAACTAGGCTCGAGGTCCTTGAGTAGGTGAAAGATGACATTGCGAAGCCGTGCGCTTGGTGCATCCGAGGGATCACCAGACGGGGAGTGAATGGAGTGAGGCCTGTGGGAAGCAGACTTTGAGAGCAAGAGACGCGAAGGATGACATTGCGAAGTCGTGCACTTTGTGAATCCGAGGGACGTAGGCTGAGGGAAGAGAGCTTCGGTGGGGAACTCCATGAGAGGATGAGGTGGACTTGGCCAAGTGGCTAAGACTAAGTGTCGTATGCTCAAAAAACTTGGTGTTTTAGGTTTTACCCAACATCAGTCGACTAGTATAGGTGCTATTCGACTGCTCTAGGTCGATTGGACTTGATCGGTGTTCGACTGATCTAGTTTTAGCCGAACAGTCGACTGCCAAGGGATGACAATCGACTGCTGACACCATTCGTTGACTGCCGAGGGAGGGCAGGTGACTAATCAGGGTGAATTCGGGCACAGAAGGTCTTCCAGTTGAGTGATTGCGGCGAGCACTCGACTAATGGGATGATCAGTTGACTGATGGGTAAGATCAGTCGACTGATGATGAATCTGTTTGTTGGGAGTTGCTTCGGAGGCTCATTGGCTCCCATGTCCCCGGATTAAAAATTTTCACTAATGAAAAACTAATCCGGATGGGATGAGTTTCCTAAGCTCAACCAATTCGTCGTCGTGCTAACGACTTGAGCGATCGCTTGAGCAAACTAGTTGTTAAAGCAACCAAGCTCTTCTAGTCGGTTAGCCGCGGAAGAGACGACGGACGGATCGCCGGTTTTTGTGTTTATCTTCGGGGTCCATGATTATACAAATACATACAAATGTAAACTAGTATAATCAACACATACTAAGATAAGGAACATAATAATAAGAACATGCAAAGATCAATAATAAAAGTTGTAAAACTTTTATACCTCTCAATCTTCTACCGTATGTCCTAACCTCCTTGTAAACTTCGTGTGGGCGAAGATCCTCCACAAGTTGAAGCTTCCTAGATCTTCTTCAATCGAAAGAAAGAAGAACTCTCCTTCCCTTCTTGAGCCAACCACCAATCCACAAAGGATTGATGCCGCCGACCCCAAGAATGGAGAGAACAAAATGGAAACAACCAAGGAACCGAATAAGGGAACAATCCCTGGCTCCTTTGTGCCGCCGGCCAAGAGGAAAAGAAGAGGAGAAGAGGAATAGATCGAGCGCCGACCAACGAAGAGGGAAGAGATCTAGGAGCCGGCCACCCCCTAGGAAGAAGAAGAGATCTTCTCCTATAGTTGCCGCCCACTCTTCCTTGCAAACCCTAGCCGCCCAACCAAAGAGCCAAACCCTAATCTAATTAGGGTTTCCTCCTTAGGGTTTCTTGCCGCCCAAGCTATTGATAGGCAAAACCCTAATCTCCAAAACCAACCTGTTGGTGCAATCGGCCCAGCAGTACCTTGATGGTATTTTGATGATTGACAAAACTCATGACATGGGATTATCATGGGAAAGTCTAACATGGTGTTGGCATGGAAAATCCAAGCATGGAGCTTGGTGTGGGAAAGTCCAACATGGGGTTGGCATGGAAAATCCAAGCATGGAGCTTGGTGTGGAAGTCCAAGGGGGAAGCCTTGGCATGGTAAAGTCCAAAGCATTGCGAAGCCGTGCGTTTGGTGCTTGGCATGGGAAATTCAAAGCATTGCGAAGCCATGCGTTTGGTGCTTGGTGAGAAATGCATTGCGAAGCCGTGCGCTTGGTGCATTTGGGAAGTCTTAAGGACTTGGTAAGTTCACTAGGCTCGGGGTCCTTGAGTCGGTGAAGGATGGCATTGTGAAGCCGTGCGCTTGGTGCATCCGAGGGACCGCCGGACGGGGAGCGAATGGAGTGAGCCCAAAGGGAAGCATACTTCTAGGGCATGAGACGCGAAGGATGGCGTTGCGAAGCCGTGCGCTTGGCGCATCCGAGGGACATAGGCCGAGGAAAGAGAGCTTTGGTGGGGAACTCCATGAGGGATAAGGTGGGCTTGGCCAAGTGGCTAAGACTGAGTGTCGGAGACTCAAACAACTTGGTGTTTGAGGTTTTGCCCGACGTCAGTCGACTGGCATAGGTGCCGGTTCGACTGGTCCAAGTCGACTAGGGTTCGACTGGTGTAAGGCTAGGGTTTGTGCTTGCGATACGCCATGGAGATGGTAGTCGATCGAAGTCGATGCGATCATTGCCGAGGATGGCGATCGTGATGGGAGTGTCGCGAGCATTGAACACTCGTAGTCGATCGGCAGGCGTCGACTCTTTGAACCACCGATCGTGATGGGCATCATCGATCGACCGTAGGTGATCCGTTGGAGCTTATGCAGACGTGGATCTAGCCGTTGTGAGACAAACGGAGCGTGGGCATCGATCGGGCCTTTTAGCGTCGGCGCTAGGCGAAAACAGCTTGATGCAGGTTATAAATGGAGCATGAGTTGGAGGATTTCGCCAAGACTTTTGTGAAGCTATTGGAGGGGAATTGTTGCTGCATTCCAGTCCTTCAAGAGCCAATCAAAGCAAGCAACAAGCAAAGCGATCAAAGCAATCGGTGAAAGTTTTCTTTTGTATTGTATTTCTATATTACATTGTAATTGCTTGTGAGAGGTTTCTCCACCTCCGACGTGTTGTCGAGAAGGAGTGTTATAGTTAGTGTCGTATGCGCATAACTAGAGCTCGGTGAGCTCGCTCAGGAGTAGGAACCATTCGGTTCCAACCACACGTATATGCTTGTGTATTGATTGTGCTTGTGTTGTTGTTATTTCTATTGTTATTCCGCTGCGTATATTAACGACAATTATAGATGAGCACACGAAAATGAACGAATTATGACATTCAACGAACGAGGGCTATTCACCCCCCTCTAGCCGCCGTACCGATCCCCTACAAGTGGTATCAGAGCCGAGGTCGCTCTTTAAGGACTAACCGCCGCGAGAGCACTACAAATGGCCGATTTCATCCATCCACCGAAATTCGATGGAGATTTCGCTTGGTGGAGAAAACGGATGGAGGTATATCTCGAAACCGATTTTGATTATATGATTATTATAGAAAATGGTTTTGAGATGCCTAGGGACAAATACAACAAGCCCATTGAGAAGTCTAGGTGGACCCAAGACCAAGTCAAGGATTTCAAGACAAATCTTGAGGTAATCAAATTGATTAGTGATTTGTTACCTAACACTATTTGGTCTAGATTGGGTGATTATAGGGATGCAAGGGAATTATGGAATAAGGTAATGAAATTCCAAGAAAATTCCCAATCGGCATAAGTAGAGGAGAATGCCGAAGAAGAAGCACCCACAACATTTGAAGATGTTGATGATTTGGTGGAGACCTCCACCTCTAGCATTGAGTGGGAGGAAAGGCAATCTTCCATCCCGGAGCAAGAACAAGAAGCATCCACATCCGGGAGAAGTGAAGATCATGAAGAGGCCTCTACCACCTCCCTAGGTAACTCAAGTGTTATTATTTTAAATAAAAATCACATAATATGCTTTGAGTGTAGGGAGAAAGGGCATTATAAGAGCAAATGACCTAAATTGGCTAAGAAGAAGGCATCGACACCAAAAGTCAACCCAAAGTCAAATGATGCCGGTGTTCCCAAAATCAAGAGCAAAGAGCACATTGTGTGCTTTAAATGCAACCAAAAGGGACACTATCGAAGCGAATGCCCTAGGGGGAGGAAGAAAGGGGAAGAAGGTGCAATTCATGTAGGGGGAGCTCCTAAAGCTAACCCTAAGGTACATTTAGTTAATGCACCTTTAATTCCTAAAGTCAAAAAGCATGTTAAAAATTATTTTAGTTCTCTTGCTATTATCAATGAAAAGCATGCTAGGAGAAACAATAAGGTCTATTGCTTAGGTGCTAAGCGTGTTAGTTTCTCTAAGGACAAACCTAGGACCCAAAACACTAGACCTATCCTACCTAGGAAATCAATTAGAAGAATTGAAGAGAATTTGGGTATTAATCCCAAGAAATCTAGGCATATGCCTAAGAAGAAGTTTTCCCAAAAACCTAATGAAAATTCAAAAATGGGAAAATTAGAGCTAGAGAACCAAGTCTTGAGGTCAAGACTTGAGAGAATGGAGAAAGCCCTTAGAATCATAGAAAATTCAATTCTAGGGTTAAATGTCCAAAAGTCAAGACCTAAGGTTCAAAAACGGTCTAAGGGCAAGGAAGGTTTGGGTGACAAACCTAAGCCCAAGAAGACTTATCATAATGTTCCATTTAATTATGGAACTATTTCTAGGTCTAGGAAAACCAAGGCTAATAGGAAGTCATCCTAAGTCTAGCCATGGTATGTGTTTAGTGGCTAACACCTCAAAGAAATCAAATGTAGCCACTAAGAAGGTCAATGGAGGAGTCACCTCTAGAGTTGACCTAGGAAAGACCCAAAAGACTATGGTTTTAAAACCAAAAAGGGTCATTAGAAAGGTATCTAGGGAAGTTATCCCTAGGGAATACCTTGTTAACCCAAGGAGCTCCAATAGGTATTGGGTTCCTAAAAGCGTGATCGATTCACGCTAAATGGGTTAGGGTGTGTCAACCCTAAGTGGATGGGTAGTTAACCTAACCATAGTAGAGTTGACACATTAGGGTGTGCCAATGTGCTTGAGAAGTTAAAAATGATTTAAATTGGCACATTTAGGTCTTAGAGGTATTGGTGTGTCATTTTGGGTTTTGGCACACTAGGAAATGAATGGCAATAATGCAAAATAGAATTAATCCCTAAAAATGACAAATTGATTTTCACACTTAGGTATTCTATACCTTAGTATATTTTACTTGCCATGTTTTGTTTTCCTTGCCATGTCATGACATCATTTTTATCTTTATCTATAAAATGTCATGATCATGTTTAGATTTATGTTTAGATGTCATGTATGCTTAAGTTTCATTCACATGCCATGACATCATGATATTGGCATATGCTTTTATCTATATCATATCTATGCCATAATCATATCATGCATGAATTAAAATGGAGTTAAGGACTATGGCATGATTTGATGGGAATCAAATAATATTGCCTAGAAATATGCATGAGACCATTTTAAAGAACAAAAACCCACATCTCACTAGATTAATTGCCTTGAATGTGTTTTACACATCTAGATATAAGTGAGATGTTTAAGGAAAAAATTAAAGGTTTTGAAAACTTTTGAAAACATTTTGAAAAACCTTGGTGAAGCCTATCTTTTGATAGCTATCACCATTGAATGGGATGATACAAAGAGGGTTCTTTATTGAAGCTTTTCTAAACTTTTGAACTTTGTATCAATCTCCTAATTTAGTGGGTAAAATAATTTTCCAATATTTTTCACCCATAGTGTTTAGGATAAGTATTATACGTATGCATTAACAAGATTTTTAAAATTACGTATATTTACTTATGGATTTTCGGAAATCCATTTCAAATCTTTGTCAGAATCGATTATCGATGTACCGCCATGGATGGCGATCGATAAGTGGCAAAATCGACGGGATTTGATTTGATCTTGTTTAGGCCCATGTTCAGCTAGGTTAAGGTCCCCTAACCACTCCTAACCCTAGGATATGCTTGGGAGAGCATTAGAGAGGGTGGAAATCCATTGGATAAGGATTAGGAGTTGGGTTGAGGGTGAGTATCAATTTTAAGGTGGAAGAGAGTTCATTGTTGAACTTTGCCTTAATTTTGATTTGGTTAATGTTCCTATTGGCTTAGGAACTCTCCAAGGACATTGTTAGTGCAATGGTCAAGGGGGAGCAAGCCTCTAGGGGGAGGTATCCATCATGGGAAGATGGATGTGTATTTCCTCATGGGAGGAAAATTGGGTTGCCTCTCTTTGAGTGATATGGGATCACTAGAAAGATTGTAGGCATGTGTTCCTCCAAGGGAGAGATTGTAAGATCTCATTGGGATACGAGACATTCATACCCTTGGGGAGGACCTTTTTGATGTAATGTCAAAAAGGGGGAGAAGTTACCAAGTTACCAATTAGGGTTCGTTGGAATTCTCATTGGGATATGAGAATTGCCAATATGGGAGAGTTGGTAGACTTGAGATGGTAGTTTTGTCAATCATCAAAAAGGGGGAGATTGTTGGTGCAATCAGCCCATTGATACCTTGATGGTATTTTGATGATAGACAAAACTCATGACATGGGATTGTCATGGGAAAGTCCAACATGGTGTTGGCATGGAAAATCCAAGCATGGAGCTTGGTGTGGGAAAGTCCAACATGGGGTTGGCATGGAAAATCCAAGCATGGAGCTTGGTGTGGAAGTCCAAGGGGGAAGCCTTGGCATGGTAAAGTCCAAAGCATTGCGAAGCCGTGCGCTTGGTGCTTGGCATGGGAAATCCAAAGCATTGCGAAGCCGTGTGCTTGGTGCTTGGTGAGAAATGCATTGCGAAGCCGTGCGCTTGGTGCATTTGGGAAGTCTTAAGGACTTGGTAAGTTCACTAGGCTCGGGGTCCTTGAGTCGGTGAAGGATGGCATTGCGAAGCCGTGCGCTTGGTGCATCCGAGGGACCGCCGGACGGGGAGCGAATGGAGTGAGCCCAAAGGGAAGCATACTTCTAGGGCATGAGACGCGAAGGATGGCGTTGCAAAGCCGGGCGCGTGGCGCATCCGAGGGACGTAGGCCGAGGGAAGAGAGCTTTGGTGGGGAACTCCATAAGGGATAAGGTGGACTTGGCCAAGTGGCTAAGACTGAGTGTCGGAGACTCAAACAACTTGGTGTTTGAGGTTTTGCCCGACGTCAGTCGACTGGCATAGGTGACGGTTCGACTTGTCCAAGTCGACTAGGGTTCGACTGGTGTAAGGCTAGGGTTTTGTGCTTGGCATGATCGCCATGGATATGGCACGATCGAACGAGTCGCAGCAATGATCGCCGAGGGATGGCGATCGATGGGACTGTCGCGAGCAAACACTCCGTGAGCCGATCGGGCGGCCGACTTATCGGGTCACCGATCGGTGATGGGCATCATCGACGGATCGGTAGGTGATCCATTGGAACTTGTCCGACGTGGATCTGGCCGTTGTGAGACAACGGCTACAGGCTCACGACCGGGCCTTTGGCAATGACTACTAGGCGCGAAAACAGCTTGATGCAGGTTATAAATGGAGCACGAGTTGGAGGATTTTACCTAGACTTTTGTGAAGCTATTGGAGGGGAATTTCTGCTGCATTCCAGTCCTTCAAGAGCCAATCAAAGCAAGCAACAAGCAAAAGCAATCGGTGAAAGTTTTCTTTTGTATTGTATTTGTGTATTTGCTTGTATTTCTATATTACATTGTAATTGCTTGTGAGAGGTTTCTCCACCTCCGACGTGTTGTCGAGAAGGAGTGTTATAGTTAGTGTCGTGCGCATAACTAGAGCTCGGTGAGCTTGCCCGTGGAGTAGGAACCATTCGGTTCCGAACCACGTATATGCTTGTGTATTGATTGTGCTTGTGTTGTTGTTATTTCTATTGTTATTCCGCTGCGTATATTAACGACAATTGTAGACGAGCACACGAGAACGAACGAATTACGACATTCAATGAACGAGGGCTATTCACCCCCCTCTAGCCGGCCGTACCGATCCCCTACACAACCAACATCTTCAACTGTCGCCCACCCTAAGCCACCCTTATATAGAGTTAGGGATAAGCCTTTGTTTAATCTCCACCGTCGGATCTAGAGACTTAGTCTCCACCGTCGGATCTAGGGTTTCATCCCAACTGTCGGATCTAGGGTTTCATCCCAACCGTCGGATCTAGAGTTTCATCCCAACCGTCAGATCTAGGGTTTCATCACAACCGTTGGATCTAGGGTTTCATCCCAACCGTCGGATCTAGGATTTCATCCCAACCTTCGGATCTAGAGATTTGTTTTCCATCATTTGATCTAGGATCCATGATGATTATATTAGGCTACGATAGGGACCATGAGGAGGAGTTGGATCTTTACCACCCGATGGATCGGAACCACACAAACTTGATCCATCAATGATGTTCTATTCCACTAAAGGATCATCATTGAATTACCTCACCAACCCCCATAAATTAATATGGGCTCTATATATTATTTGTACATCCATCTCCCCGTGTTTAAGATATCGAATGTCCGTCAATTGATTGATTTACTGACCATCAATCAATTAACATCTAACTCCTCGAGTAGTACCACTCAACCTTATCATCATGTTGACTAAGTCAACCTGCAGGGTTTACATGATGAACCTTATGAGCTCCTCAAGGGGGCATCATCAACCTAAAATATTGGCCACAGTTTCCTCCTATAATCAACGACACACAATGTAAATAATATCATTTCTCAACTTACCGGGCATATTGATTTAATCCATATAAATCTCACCCTTTGGTAAATCAAAGAAATAAATACTAAGTACATGTGCCCGTTATTATATCGGGATTAAGAGCATGTACAACATAATATCAGTCGATTCAATTATGTAGTCAGTACTAAATTGAATCACCTCTATGTCGGTCCTACTCAATACACCTAAGTGTACTAGTGTAACTCTATGTTCAAGATAAAACAATACTAAGCTACACTACAACCATGCCAATGGTTTGTCCAAAACCATCTTGGTTGTGAGCCTCTACTTATATTCTACAAGGGTGATAACATGATCTTCTGTGCCACACCAAGCACCATGTTATCTACAATGTAAAGTATTAGACAATATGCACACATATAATAAATATAAAGTGCAAACAATGATCATGTGATTATTATTTCAAAATAAAAATATTCATACAAAAGAGCTAGGCTTTCAGTATACATTCCAACAATCTCCCACTTATACTAAAAGACTATGCTGGCCTCATACTGTCATACATCTGATTCCCCTTCCCTCCACATGCCTATCAAAGCTCTCGCTAGAAGGGCCTTATTGAAAGGGTCCACCAGGTCATCCTCTGATGCAATCTAGGCGACATCAACTTCTACCTCCTTTACAATTTCTCGTATCAGGTGGTACTTGCGCTCTATGTGTTTACTCGCCTTATGGGCTCGTGGTTCCTTCGAGTTTGTAATTGCACCATTATTATCACAATAAATTGTGATAGTTCTGGGCAAACCAGGAATCACATCCAAGTCCATCAAGAAGTTCCTGAGCCATACTGGCTTCCTTGGTGCCTCGAGGGCCACATACTCCTTCCATGGTAGAGTCCGCACGCATTTGACACTCCTCCATACTATGGCTCCACCTTCAAAAGTAAACACAAACCCCGAGGTAGACTTACTGTTGTCCCTATCTGATTGGAAATCAGAATCCGTGTAACCCACAGGGACTAATTGATCTGCCCAGTAAACCAGCATATAATCCCTAGTCCTTCTCAGGTACTTCAATATATGCTTTACCACAGTCCAATGTCCCTGTCCAGGATTACTTTGATATCTGCTAACCATGCCCACGACAAAGCAGATATCTGGTCTCGTACATAGCATAACATACATGAGGCTTCCTACTGCCGAAGCATAAGGAACCGCCTTCATCTCCTCTATCTCCTTCGATGTTTTGGGACACGTCTATTTAGATAAAGGTACTCCATGCCTAAAAGGTAGAAAACCTTTCTTGGAGTTCTGCATGCTAAAACGAGCAAGGATAGTGTCAATGTATGATGCTTGAGATAAGCATAACATCCTTTTCTTGCGATCCCTTATTACCTTGATCCCAAGGATGTGTCCCACTTCTCCCAAGTCCTTCATTTCAAACTGTTTGGACAACCATACCCTTACGTCTGATAACACTATGATATTGTTGCCAACTAACAAAATGTCATCTACGTATAGTACAAGAAATACCACTACGTTTCCATCACATCTCTTGTATACACAAGGCTCATCCGGACTTTGAATAAATCCATATGACTGGATTACCTCATCAAAGCGGATGTTCCAAGATCTAGAAGCTTGCTTAAATCCATAAATGGACCGATTAAGCTTACACACAAGATGCTCTTTGCCCTTTGCAATGAATCCCTCTGGTTACTTCATATAGATGTTTTCCTCAAGACTTCCGTTAAGGAAAGCTGTCTTGACATCCATCTGCCAAATCTCATAATCCTCATGAGCAGCAATAGATAAGAGAATCCGGATAGACTTAAGCATAGCTACCGACGAAAAGGTCTCCTCATAATCGATACCCTCTTTCTGAGTATACCCTTTCGCAACAAGCCTAGCTTTGAAGGTCTCAACCTTCCCGTCTACTCCTCTCTTTCTCTTGTAGATCCACTTGCATCGAATGACTTTCACACCATCGAGTGGTTCCACTAGCTCCCAGACATGATTAGAATCCATAGATTCTATTTATGAATTCATCGCTCTTTGCCAAGATACCACATCTCTATCTTGGAGTGCCTCGTCATATGTCCAGGGATCAGGTTCATGTTTACCAGGGACTAAGTCCGAAGACTCTCCCAAGAACATGAATCTCACGGGTTGTCTAACAACCCTCCCACTACGACGAGGTGCCTCCTATGTATGCTCTGTGACACGTGGTGCATTGACTTGTGGTATTTCCTCTTGTACCGGTGGTACTGAAGTTGGGACTTCCCCTGTCAACTCCTCAAGAACAATCCTACTCATGGGCTTGTGGTTCATCACATAGTCCTCCTCTAGAAATCTGGCATTCGTACTCACGATCACCTTCTGATCTCTAGGACTATAGAACAAACCACCCTTCGTTTCCTTAGGGTAGCCAACAAACAAGCGTACTTCTGTACGAGATTCCAACTTACCAGCATCTCCCTTCAGCACAAGTGCTGGACTATCCCAAATCCGAATATGTCTTAGACTAGGCATTCGCCCAGTCCACAATTCTGTGGTAGTAGAGGGTACTGACTTAGATGGAACCAAGTTCAGAATGTGTGCTGCCATTTCCAGAGCAAACCCCCAGAACAAATCAGGTAACTCAAAATAACTCATCGTCGATCTGACCATCTCCATAAGAGTCCTATTCCTTCTCTCTGCTACACCGTTCTGCTGGGGTGTGCCAGATGCAGTCAATTGGGATTGAATCCCAACCTCTGATAAGTAGTTCCTAAACTCTCCCAAGAGGATCTCACCACCATGATCAGATTGTAGTGTCATCCATATCTTGAATAATCATCTATAAAAGAGACGAAATATTCAAGACCACCTCTTGCCTAGATAGTCATAGGACCACACAAATTAGAATGAACCATTTCTAGCACATCTTTGGCTCTATACCCCTTGGCCTTAAAAAGGCCTCTTGGTCATCTTACCCTCCAAGAAAGATTCGTAGGTTGGGAGATCCTCCACCACTAATGAACCCAAAGGTCCATCAGCTATCAACCTTTGAATTCCGCTTAGGTTAATGTGACCAAGCCTAAGAAGCCAAAGATATGTTTGGTTCATCTTCGAAGGTTCTTTTCTCTCATTGGAATTAGAAGATGAGTTATTAACTTCAATTTGCATCGTGGGAGGCTTTGTATACAAATTTCCTTTCAATGTACCTGAATAGATATTCACCCTATTTCTTTTTATAACAACTCTGTCATTAAAAGAAATAGAATATCTATCCATAAATAATTTAGAAACTGAAACTAGGTTCTTTCTAAATAAAGGTATATAAAGGGAATTTTCCAGAACCTAAGTTTTATTTTTCTCAAGAGATAAATAAAACTTCTCCCACTGCAATAGCTTCTACCATCATGGCATTGCCCAAGTAAATGGTAATCTCCCCTTTAGCTAGTCGTCAGGTTTCCTGGAACCCCTGCAAAGTATTGCAGACATGATCAGTGGCTCCTGTATCTACACACCAGGTGCCTATAGATAACACCGCTAATCATGTTTCAACGACTAGTCCAAAGGATATACCTTTTTTCTTCTTTGAATTGGGACAATCCTTCTTCCAATGTCCATCCTGCTTGTAAGTGAAGTACTTGCCTTTCGGCTTCTTCACTCCTCCCTGAGATCCTCCCACCACCTTTGCTTCACCTTGTTTCTTCTTCTTCTTGCCTTTCGGCTTAGAAGTAGAAACCTTTTTGAGCAACCATGGATTGAGGACACTCTTTGAAGAGTGTATACTTGTACTCCTTAGCAGTTAAGACAATATCTAGATTCTTTTCCAATCAATATTATTTGGGTACAGTAAGTTTATTTCCTTTAGTATCATAGTAAGTGGACTGAAAGTCATTTTTGAAAATCCTAAGAATCATATAGATCATTACTATAGATTTCAAAAAATTATTGATTCCTCAAACAATAAAATTTCGAAATCAACCAACACCTCAAAACACCGAGAATATCGCATGCCACGATAGTGTGGACGTATACGAATTCTACATTTGTAAGAGGAGGTTTTACCCATTAATTTTATTATCTTGTCAACCTTAATTTTTGACAAATAAAATTAATAGTTGGTTCCTCTTTGGCCCTACAAATAAAAGTAGTGACTTCGATGGGGAGGATACTTTTTATTTGTATCTAAGTGTGCACCATTACACGATACTAAGGGAATTATCTCGGATTATATGCCTTACCGATGTGGAAGTACACACGCTCCTAAATAATTTCCTATAACCATTATTTGACCTAGTGATCCGCAAACAAACTCATCCGATGGGGAGGAAGGCACTCAGAGCCGACACGCAAGTTTGTTGCATCACACGTCAAATTGTAATGGAGGTTGCAGGAATTAATTAAAATGTCCCTCTCCCACTTAGTAAATTGACAGTGAGGAATTTTCAAGCACACACAACATGCATATAAAACAAATCATCAATAAATATGGAAAAAATCAGAATTTTCCCAACTATTATGCCATTGTTCTCCAATATGCGTCCCGTCGTATCGCCACCTCGTCTGCTCCACCTTTTCCCGTGCGCAAGTCACAAAGAGATCCGAGCCACGATAAACTATTTTAATTTACATCCATCGATCCTATACTCCACGAAGAAGTGTACAAATAATCTAGATCGAAAGTAAACTAAAATGAGTGGCTAAACAATGTCGTATTTAATTACAAAAATTAAATACTAATTTAGCCTCGTCAACCCTGAGGATTCAAATAATATATAATCACACACACATGCAATCACATACACACATATATAGCCATAATAGTTGGATCTTATGCCTGCAATCAAAAAGTTATCCTACGCACATCCTACTATCATCCGACATACACAATATATGATAAGTGCATGAAAGTAACAGAATCCAAAACACACAAAACCGGAAACCGTGGCTCTGATATCAATTGTTGGGAATTGCTTCGGAGGCTCATTGGCTCCCATGTCCCCGGATTAAAAATTTTCACTAATGAAAAACTAATCCGGATGGGATGAGTTTCCTAAGCTCAACCAATTCGTCGTCGTGCTAACGACTTGAGCGATCGCTTGAACAAACTAGTTGTTCAAGCAACCAAGCTCTTCTAGTCGGTTAGCGCGGAAGAGAGACGCATGACGGATCGCCGGTTTTTGTGTTTATCTTCGGGGTCCATGATTATACAAATACATACAAATGTAAACTAGTATAATCAACAAATACTAAGATAAGGAATATAATAATAAGAACATGCAAAGATCAATAATAAAAGTTGTAAAACTTTTATACCTCTCAATCTTCTACCGTATGTCCTAACCTCCTTGTAAACTTCGTGTGGGCAAAGATCCTCCACAAGTTGAAGCTTCCTAGATCTTCTTCAATCGAAAGAAAGAAGAACTCTCCTTCCCTTCTTGCTTGAGCCAACCACCAATCCACAAATGATTGATGTTGCCGTCCACAAGAATGGATAGAACAAAATGGAAACAAACAATGAACAGAACAAGGGAACAATACCTAGATCCTTTGTGAAACTGACCAAGATGAAAAGAAGAGGAGAAGAGGAATAGATCGAGCACCGACCAAGGAAGAGGGAAGAGATCTAGGAGCCGACCACCCCCTAGGAAGAAGAAGAGATCTTCTCCTATAGTTGCCGCCCACTCTTCCATGCAAACCCTAGCCGCCCAACCAAAGAGCCAAACCCTAATCTAATTAGGGTTTCCTCCTTAGGGTTGCCGCCAAAGCTATTGATAGGCAAAACCCTAATCTCCAAAACCAACCAACATCTTGAATTGCCACCCTAAGCCACCCTTATATAGAGTTAGGATAAGCCTTGGTTTAATCTCCACCATCGGATCTAGAGACTTAGTCTCCACCGTCGGATCTAGGGTTTCATCCCAACCGTCGGATCTAGGGTTTCATCCCAACCGTCGGATCTAGGGATTCATCCCAACCGTCGGATCTAGGGATTCATTCCAACCGTCGGATCTAGGGTTTCATCCCAACCGTCGGATCTAGGGTTTCATCCCAACCGTTGGATCTAGGGTTTCATCCCAACCGTCGGATCTAGGGTTTCATCCCAACCGTCGGATCTAGAGATTTGTTTTCCATCATTTGATCTAGGCTTCATGAGGATTATATTAGGCTACGATAGAGACCATGTGGAGGAGTTGGATCTTGGCCACCCGATGGATCGGAACCACACAAACTTGATCCATCAATGATGTTCCATTCCACTAGAGGATCATCATTGAATTACCTCACCAACCCCCATAAATTAATAAGGGCTCCATATATTATTTGTACATCCATCTCCCCATGTTTAAGATATCGAATGTCCGTCAATTGATTGATTTACTGACCATCAATCAATTAACATCTAACTCCTCGAGTAGTACCACTCAACCTTATCATCATGTTGACTAAGTCAACCTGCAGGGTTTACATGATGAACCTTATAAGCTCCTCAAGGGGACATCATCAACCTAATATATAGGACACGGTTTCCTCCTATAATCAACAACACACCATGTAAATAATATCATTTCCCAACTTAACGGGCATATTGATTTAATCCATATAAATCTCACCCTTTGATAAATCAAAGAAATAAATACTAAGTACAAGTGCCTGTTATTATATCGGGATTAAGAGCATGTACAACATAATATCCGAGGTCCGATTCAATTATGTAGTCAGCAATAAATTGAATCACCTCTATGTCTGTCCTGCTCAATACACCTAAGTGTACTAGTGTAACTCTATGTTCAAGATAAAACAATACCAAGCTACACTACAACCATGCCAATGGTTTGTCCAAAACCATCTTGGTTGTGAGCCTCTACTTATATTCTACAAGGGGTGATAACATGATCTTACAACACCAAGCACCATGTTATCTACAATGTAAAGTATTAGACAACATGCAAACATATAATAAATATAAAGTGCAAACAATGATCATGTGATTCTTATTTCAAAATAAAAATATTCATACAAAAGAGCTAGGCTTTCAGTATACATTCCAACACCGTTGAAATTTGTTCAGCGTGGATCGAGTCATTGTGAGACAATGGCTACAGGACCAGTCGATTGATGGTCACGATCAATCGACTGATTGGCATGAAATCAGCTCGATGCAGGTTATAAATGCAGCTCAAGATGGTGGATTTTGCAAGTGATTTTGGGGCAATTTTGGAGGGGAATTGCTGCTGCATTCCAGACCTTCAAGAGCAATCCAAACCAAGCAACAAGCAAGTGATCAAAGCGAAGTTTTGCAAAGTGTTCTTTACTTGTATTTCTTCTTGTATTTGTATTTTCTTGTATTAATTAGTGTAATTTCTTGTACGAGATTTTTTCACCTTTGACGTGTTGTCGAGAAGGAGTTGTTGTTAGTGTTGTACGCATAACACGAGATTGTTGAGCTCGCCTCGTGGAGAAGGAACCCTAAGGTTTCGAACCACGTATATTGTGTTGTATTGTGTGTGCTTTGTATTTGTCTCGTGTATTCATACTTGTTATTTGATTTTTCACTGCGCTAACAAATTATAAAGACAAGCATGCGATGAACGAGCAAACTACATCATCACACGCGTATTGGGCTATTCACCCCCCTCTAGCCGGCCACCAATCCTCCAACAAGTGGTATTAGAGCGAGGAGTTTGTCACAAACTAATCGCCAACACAAGCACGACAAGATGGTCGACTCCAACATCATCACGAAATTGATGGAGACTTTTCTTGGTGGAAGAAAAGGATGGAGGTATACTTCGAAATCGATTTAGATATGATGCTAACAATTGAAAATGGTTTTGAAGCACCTAGGGATGAAACAACAACCCGTTAGTAAAATCAAGATGGACTGAAGAGCAACGACAATAATTCAAGATAACTGTTAAGGTAACGAAAATGTTGATTAAATTAATACCTAACCATAGCTTGTGTAAGGTAGGTGAATACCAGGATGCCAAAGATTTATGGGACAAATTAGTCAAATTCCATGAACATCCCGAACTGGCTCAGTCGGAGAAGGAGGCCGAGGAAGAATGTCCATCAACATCCGGATCTGAGGATGTTGAAGAATCACCATCAACATTGGAAGATGTAGATGACTTGGAGGAAACCTCCACCTCTAGGGTTTCTATCCTGGATCAAGAACAAGAAAAGGCATCTACATCCGGGAGAAGTGAAGAGCAAGAAGAAAATTCCCTAGGTAACTCATGCATTGTAATTAAAGATAAAAAAACACATCATATGCTTTGAGTGTAGGAACGCATTACAAGAGAAAATGCCCAAAATTGGCTAAGAAGAAGGTACTGACACCAAAAGACAACCAAAAGTCAAAGGATTCTGGAGTCCTCGTCAAGAAGAGCAAAGAACACATTCTGTGCTTCAAATGCAACCAAAGAGGACATTACCGAAGCAAATGCCCTTGGGGGAGGAAGAAGGAGCAAGAAGGGGCATCTCATGCAGGGGGAGCTTCCAAAGCTAACCCTAAGGTAAAATTTAATGCACCTTCAATTTCTAAGGGTAACAAGCATGCTAGAAATTATTTTAGTTCACTTGCTATTATTAATGAAAAGCATGCTAGTCGGAATAAATACTTTTTCCTTGGTGCCAAGCATGTTGATTTACCTAAGGACAAACCTAGATACCATAACTCTAGACCAATTCTACCTAGGGAGTTCATTAGGAGAATTGAAGAAAATTTGGATATTAACCCCAAGAAGTCTAGGCATATGCCTAGGAAGAGTCATTCCCAAAGAAAGAATGAAAATTCAAAATTGGGAAAATTAGAATTAGAAAACCAAGCCTTAAGGTCAAGGGTAGAAAAATTGGAGAAGACCCTAGCAAGAATCACAAATTCAATTATGGGGTCAAAGGATCAAAATTTAAGACCTAGGAGACAAGAACCGGTTAAGGGCAAGAAAGGTTTGGGTCACAAACCTAAGTCCTACCATAATGTTCCATTTGATTATGGAACCAAATCTAGGTCTAGCAAAACCAAGATTAATAGGGAAGTCATCCCTAAGATTAACCATGGTGCTTGTTTATTGGCTAAAAATTCAAAGAAATCCAAGGTAGCCACTAAGAAGGTCAAAGGGGGAGTTACCTCTAGAGTTGACCTAGGAAAGACCCAATTGACCAAGGCTTCAAAGCCAAAAAGGGTCATTATGAAGGTATCTAGGGATGTTATCCCTAGTGAATACCTAGTTAACCCAAGGAGCTCCAATAGGTATTGGGTTCCTAGGAGCGTGATTGATTCATGCTAGATGGGTCAGGGTGTGTCAACCCTAAGTGGATGAGTAGTTAATCTAACCGTGGTGAGTTGACAACTTAGGATGTGCCAATGTACTTTAAGAAGTTGAAAAATGATTAAATTGACACAATTAGGTCTTAGAAGTTATGGTGTGCCATTTTGGGTTTTTGGCACACTAGGGGGATAAATGGTATTAAGGAAAAATGAATTTAATTCTAAGAAATGACAATTTGGGCTTAACACTTAGGTACTTATACCTTAGTATTTTATTGTAACACCCCCCCCCCCCTCTACTTACACTAGTAAAGGAGGTGTCACTGTCATACTTTATCTTACTCTTTGCATAATCAGGTAAAACATGACTCAATCATTTCATAAACTCACATACACTATTTGAGAGTTAACTAATACCTGATTTAAACCGAAGAGTATCAACAACTCATACCAAGATCTAAACTTGGTTTCTAAACGAGTATCATAATTCAAACTCTTAACTTTTAACAGCGGAAGCTAAAGAAACAAACCAACTACATTCACATGTTGACACTAGGCTATTTCACAAGTTCTTAACCTATCTCAGCATGCACATTCACTAGAGTTCTAATATAGAACATTCTTAAGTAACTCAACCTCATGCATGGTGAGAGTGATAGGTGCATCCTTGACATGAACATCAACGTAATCAGCGATACATAACATCAACCCTAGCACCTAACATGAAGACTAGCACATAGTTGAAGTGTTGGATCGAAAGTGTAAGCTAGAGGGGTGAATAGCGATACGGTGTCGTTAAAAACTTTTGCAATAAGTAAAAAGCAAGTAGAGAATGCACAGCGGAAATATAAAGTAGACAAGATATTTTTACGTGGTTCACAATCTTTTGATTGCTAATCCACGGCCCTAGTGATCCTTGATCACGTACGGAGGGCAATTCACTAAAACCACTCCTCCTCGTTGGAGGTAGGAGCAACGATTACAAAAAGAAATCAAGGCAAAGGGACACTCCCCCTTTCCTTGTTACGATTAAAGCACACAGACAATTTAAAGAAGTAGAACTTAAATAAATATACCGACAACTCTTATAAGTAGAAGATGTAGCTTTCGTTGTCGGCGGCACTTCGTCGTAGCAAATGTGAGTAGTAGTAGCGGCGTTACGACGGCGTGTTGAGAGCTCTTGATTTCTTGTCTTTGCTTGGAGTGAACATGTCTATTTATGGATATTGATCTATGAATTTAGACATAGGTAGTGTCCAAGGTGAGGTTCTTATCCCAACTCAAGGATGAGGTGTTTCATCCAACCACCTTGTGCCACCTCCAACCTTCTTGTGCGCCAACTCAAGGATGAGGTGTTTCATCCAACCACCTTGTGCCACCTCCAACCTTCTTGTGCGCCAACTCAAGGATGAGGTGTTTCATCCAACCACCTTGTGACACCTCCAACCTCCTTGGGCGCCAACTTGAGGATGAGGTGTTTCATCCAACCACCTTGTGCCACCTCCAACCTTCTTGTGCGCCAACTCAAGGATGAGGTGTTTCATCCAACCACCTTGTGCCACCTCCAACCTCCTTGGGCGCCAACTTGTTGGAGCCATTCAACTTGTGCCACATCATGGGAGCCAACCATCTTGTGCCTACTCACCTTATTTTGGGCGTCCACCACAAGGAAGCTTGGTGATGGTTTGGATGTCCACCTTGATGCCACATCACCCTTTGTACCAAAACACGAGTCAAGTCCAAATTCACCCCTTGAAATTGAGCTCTTCTCGAGGTGGAACTTGACTAGCAGCTTGACCTGTAGTCAAAGGGTTTTGACCGCGATACTTAAAATATAAAGTACGATGGTTCTATTCATATGATCTCTACCTAGACCTTACATTGGAGGTATAGGGTCGGATCTACGCTGAACGACCTTGCTTCGCTTTCACCCGAGCTTACCTTGTAGCCTCGCTTCCGGTCTTCACCCGAGTACCTCGGCTACCTCCGAAGTCCCTCTGGCGTTGCCCGACCACCTCGGTTCCCACCGGGTGTCGCAGACCTTCCGCTCAACTTTAGCATTTCTGCACACTTAATTGAGATCGTAAGATAACAAATATACCCTTAACTATTGAGCCTTTTGCCATAATCAAAATACCGGTTCGACTTTGGTGCCCACTGCACCAACAATCTCCCCCTTTTTGATTCATGGCAAACCGACACAAAAGTTAAGGAAAAATTAAGATAACGATAGCTAGCATAATGATTAAGCATGAATGAGCTAGCATAAAGATTAAATATGAGTGAGAAAATTATTGTTTCAAGTTCTCCTTTGAGGTAACCTCCCTTGGAAGGTGAGTTCTTGAAAAATAATTTTTACTACCACTTAATAGTTGCTTAAGTAAACGGAATTACTTAATATAAAAGGTAATAATTTTGTTTACTTTCTTCCCCTTTAATTTTGGTTAATTTTGGTTACTTTTGTGACTTTCTCACCCTTTTGCCTTAACTCAAAAAGTTTGTAAATATATTTTAGGGTTTGTAAGTCCAAGCAAGTTCCCAATATATATATATATATATATATATATATATATATATATATATATATATATATATATATATATATATATATATATATATAATTTTTTTTTTTTTATAAAATAATAAGGTTGAAAATATGTTGATATAAAATGTACAACTGGGGTTGGACTTGATTGATATAGAATGATCAATAAGTCTTGAAGGAATTGATT
The DNA here is from genome assembly GCA_025175895.1 of Wurfbainia villosa. Classification (NCBI taxonomy): domain Eukaryota; kingdom Viridiplantae; phylum Streptophyta; class Magnoliopsida; order Zingiberales; family Zingiberaceae; genus Wurfbainia; species Wurfbainia villosa. Next base: position 72,381,241 of record CM046000.1, on the reverse strand, counting down.
AATTTTAAATAATTATACTCCATGGTTCATATCGATGCACTGAATCTACATCTGGAACCAGGAGTAAGGTCCTAACATCTCACGCCCGTCTACGTGGCTAAGTACACAAACACATTAGTCCTATGTGTTGTGAGATGTGTTGGCTCCTTAAATCTATAGGTATATGATTTCTAAGGTAAGACTTAGGCTAATTTCATAAAAATAAGCAAAAATAGAGTACATATATAGAAAAATTTAAATCCTACTCTATTACACACATACCTAACTTTCGTCTTAATAAACTAAATTCGGCTTCGGGTAGTGGTTTGGTGAAGATGTCCGCTAGGTTTGATTTGGACTCAACATACTCTAGTTGTATAGTTCCATTAGTTACATGTTCCCTAATGAAGTGGTGTTTAACTTCTATATGTTTTGTCCTAGAATGACATATTGGATTTTTAGTTAAGTTAATTGAACTAATGTTATCTATGTAGGTTTTAATGTTGTTAAAGATTAAGCTAAAGTCTTGGAAGTGTGCTTCATCCACGAGGTGAGAGACACACTCACCCATCATAGCGTATTCGGCCGGTGGTAGATAAGGCAGCTTGAATCTTTGCTTCCTCTGCACTCACTAGACTCGGTAGGATTTGACAACAACCACTCGTGCTCTTTCTATCGAGTTTACTACCGGCATAGTCGAGTCGGAGTAGCCGATTAGATTAAACTCTGTAGATCTAGGGTACCAAATACCTACGCTTAGCGTGTCCTTTAGATATCTAAGGATACGCTGACTAGGTTAGGTGAGACTCCTTGGCACAGTTTGTAACCTTGCACATACTTACCGCGAATAAAATGTCGGGTCGGCTCGGTTAAGTATAGGAGACTTCCTATTGCGCTCCTATAGTATTTTAGGTCAACGGTTTTCCTTCCAAATCGATTTATAAAGTCCTTAGTATATTTTTGTTGATGTAAATATATTCCATCTTTAGTTTGTTTAATTTGTAAACCTAAGAAGAAACTTAACTCTCCTACTAAATTCATTTCAAATTCACTTTCCATAAGTGAGATGAATTCGTTTAGCAGGATCGAGTTGGTAGTTCCAAAAATTATATCATCTACATAGATTTGGGCTATAAAGATTTCTTTTCCTACGGTTTTACGAATAAGGTTGGGTCGACTAAACCTTGGTTGAATCCTTTGGACTTAAGATAGATCGAAGCCTTTCGTATCAAGCTCTTGGGGCTTGTTTGAGTCCATATAGGGCTTTCTTAAGTCTAAGGACATGGTCGTTTATCTAGATTTTCAATCCGGAGGTTGACTGACGAAACTTCTTCCTTAATGTATCCATTCAAAAATGCTGACTTGACATCCATTTGAAACAATTTAAAACCTCGATGTGCAAAGATATGCTAACAACATTCGGATGGACTCTAGTCTTGCTACGGGCGAGGTCTCATCGTAATCTAAACCTTCGACTTGACTAAACCCTTTGCGACTAACCTAGCTTTATTTCTAACTACTTCACCTTTATCATCAAGTTTATTTCAAATACCCACCTTGTTCCAATAATTGATTTTTCTTTAGGTGGTGGTACTAATTCCCAGACTTCATTTCTAGTGAATTGAGCTAGCTCTTCTTGCATAGCAATAATCCAGTCGGGATCAAGAAGTGCTTGTTCAATAGTTTTGGGTTCGATTTTGGAAATTAACGAGATTTGACTAATGTTTCGGTATGAAGCTCTAGTTCGAACCCCTAAATTTGGATCACCAATAACTTGATTGATAGGATGATTTGTTTGAGTCTTAGTGTGACTCGGGTTAGGGTCATCTATCACTTGGTCGATAGGATGACTTGGGTGAGTTCTAGTTTGACTTGGGTTAGAGTCATCTATCACTTGGTTGATAGGATGACTTGGGTTAGGACGAGATTCAAGTTCAAGATCGTTCGCTATAAGTTGATTTGCTAGTTGGTTTTGTTAAGGATTGAACGGGTTCGTGTCCTTCGTCGAAAACTATATTAATGGTTTCTTCGACTCTAAGAGTGTCGTGATTGTATACCCTATAAGCTCTACTGGTGGTTGAGTATCCTAGAAAGGTTCCAGTAGAGGTTTTGGATTTGAATTTCCCTAGGTAATCCTTAGTGTTTAAGATATGTACCTTGCATCCAAATACCCTAAAGTACTTGATGTTCGGTATTTTATCGTGATAAATCTCTGAGGTCTTTTGGTGCCTCTTTACCATAAGGATCCTATTTTGGACATAGCAAGCCGTACTAACGGCCTCCGCCCAAACATCTATCGGGTAGGTTATACTGCGTTTAACATTGTCCTAGCGGCTTCTTGTAGGGTTCTATTTTTCCGCTCGACTAACCCATTTTGTTGTGGGGGTTCTAGGACATGAAAACTCATGGTGGTATCCGCTTAGGTTACGTAAATCAGAAACTCGTGGTTTTCTAATTCACCACCATGATCGCTTCTTATTCTTTTAAACTTAAGTTTCTTTTTATTTTCGATTAACCTACAAAGATTGATTAGTTGGTCTAGGGTATCATTTTTATGTTTGATAAACCTAACCTAAGTAAATCTAGAATAGTCGCCAATTATGACTAAGCAAAATTGACTACCATTGAGTGACTTAGCTCCATGTGAATCAAATAGATCCATGTGTAGGAGCTCAAGAACACTTTTGGTCTGCTCTGATTAGTTAATTGATGTTGTGTCCTAGATTGTTTACCTTGTTGACAAGCATTACATATTTTATTATCCAAGTTGTTTAGTTTAGGCAAACCTATAACCAAGCCACTCGACTCATCTTGTGGACGAGTCTTAAAAGTAGTGTCCGAGTCTTCTGCCATAACCAAGATTCCTCTTGTCGTGTCATAAGACACTTGGTTGAGGAGTTGGGTAAATTTATGGTGTAGATGTTGCTACTCCTAGTTCCTTTAAGTATTATTTTAGATGTTGCATTTATTTTGATTACGCATTCATTTTCTAGAAATATGACCTTATAATTGTTATCACACAATTGGCTTACACTAAGTAAATTATATTGAAAGTTTTCTACTAATAAGACATTTTGAATTGTAAAGTTAGAGTTGAGCTCAATATCACCCGATCCGATGATTTTGAGCTTGCCGCTATTTCCAAGGCTACCGATCCTTGTCGCTTGAATCGTAACTTCAAAATTTGAGTTGATCCCTGTCATGTGTCGAGTAACCACGCCCAACATCCATTGATCCTACACATAAGGTAGTTGGATCGGATATTGGAATTACTAAAGGGTTGTTTGTAAGTTTTAACCCAAATCATCTCACCAATATCTACATGATCAAAACATGTTATTCCTATGTGTTATTGTGAGATGACTTTCAATTTTACTTGATTAATTTTAATGAATTTAAATTAACCAACATTAGGTTAGATTCTGATTTAGTCTAAGCTCATCAAGTAATCTTTTCTAGAGATTAGCTTCCAGGTCGTGGCGAGGCACAGAGGCCTTCTTTGATCGGAACAACGACCACTTCCTTAGACAAAGCTAATTTCAAGAAATTGATAACTCGACTTACTTGAGACTACGTCTTGGTCTAACTAGTTATTTTTGAAAAGAGGCTCCCGAGGCTCAATCTTTCGGATTTTAGTTGGTTTATTTTTGAAAAGAGGCTCCCGAGGCTCAATCTTTTCGCAGGATTTTAGTTGGTTATGAGTCCTATCTAACCATTCTAAAAATAAAGGAAAAACTAAGCATGCAATTTCTAAGACTTAACAAAAATACATTTTGTATTGGCTCCCCCTGGACCATTGAATCGAGTGGGTCTATTCACATAGTGATTTTGGTCCTTGGGAACCCAATACATGTTAGATCCTAAAGTTGAAATCAAAGTGGTCTTAGGGACCCATGCTTGGACATTTTTCTTATGTTGGTTTACTATAGACATATATGACTTATTGGTTGTATTTGAGTTAAACCCGAGTCCGCCTTGTTGTACACGGCCCTTTGTGATCCAAGTAAGAGGTCAAGTCCCTTGGATCCCAAAGTGAACCTTTCCAACGTGTTCCTAAGGTCTTGACTTGTGTTTTCAAGCGAGTTCTCAACTTCAAGCTTTTCAACTTGAGTTGAGTCCTCCTCTTGAATCTGAGTAGTCGAAGAGGTTAGGGAGACCTCATGTTTGAGAAGGTTAACCTCCTCAATTAGGGTCTCGACCTTGGACTCGGACTTAGCTAGTTTCTTATTTAAAAATTTAATTGCACCATACAAAGTATTAAGTAATGACCGACTTACCCTTAATGATTCTTTTGAACCGGATACGGATCCGTGGCTTGTCTTGAATGGAAGCTCATCGCCAGTTGGACTCGGACTCTTCTTGATTTCGAGTCGTGCTCGGTCGGCTTGGCCATTAGAGCTTGGATATCTTCTTCCTCCGACAACTCCTCCCAAGTAGCGAAGTAGCGCTTTCTTGGTCTTTGATGCGTTAATCTTTAGCTTTGGGCACTCGGACTTGATGTGACCGAACCTGTTGAACTCATAGCATCTAAAATTAGAAGTATTTGAATTAGGTTTAGGCTTACCTTGAATTGTTGGTCGTTTTCGTCTCTTGATCATCTTCCGAACTAGATTGACTAGTTCGGATTCTATTCGAGTCTACTTCCGATTCGACTCGCTTCTTCCTTGGGGTGGCTTGCTTGCGGGCTTCTTCTTCTTGGAACCTCGCAACTAACGCAATACTCTTCTCACCGACCACGTTAGTTTGCTCATGTAATTCAAGTTCAAAACAATTGTCCTAACCTAATTTTAGAAAGGTCCTTGGAGACCTTGTAGGCATCGACCATGGATGCCCACAAGGTGGTCCTAGGAAACGAGTTAAGAGAATACCTGATAAGGTCGCGATTCTCGACCTTTTGTCCGATGGCATGGAGTTGGTTGACGATGTTTTGGATACGAGCATGTAGTTGAGTTGCGGTCTCGTTTTCCTGCATTTTCAAGTTATACAATTTATTTAAAAGTAAATCTCTTTTACATACCTTCGTGTCGTCGGTGCCTTCGTAGTTCCACTAGCTTGGTCCATAAGTCCTTTGCACTAATGAACTAATGCGGTTGAGCTCTTCCTTGACAACCCACATTGCAAGATTTGAGTTGCCTTGGCATCGGCTTCTACTTGTTTTTCATGGAATTTGACCATTGATCGTAACCCAAAGATTCACCATCTTCATTAATAGGAAGTGTGAAACCGGTTTGATTACGATCCACATCTCGAGGTTTTAAGAAAGCATTCCATCCGACCCTTCCAATAACGAAAGTCATTACCGTTGTAAAACGGGGTCGGGCGGTGCTAAACCCTTCGAGATGGGCCATTTAAAAACAAGAAGAAGAACGATTTAAAAGAATCTTGCAAAACACACACGGAAAGAATATTCCAAGACTTTCGTCTTGGATTAGTAGAAAGGGAAGTAAAAAGATATATAAAATGTAACTTGCAAAAGAAATAAACAATCAAATGCGAATGTCGTTGAAGTTCGGAGGACAACCTTACTCGGGATCTAACCCAAGGACAACCTTATCCGGATCCTAAAGCCTCTAATGCAATTCTATATGTAGGAGAAGATAAGCAAGTGAAATAATTATACGAAAAACAGAAATAAATAAATAAAAAATCTGTAAAAAGAAAACAAAGCAAGATTGGTGGTTTCACGAATCTTAGCACCCGACTCGATACCAATTGTTGGATCGAAAGTGTCGCTAGAGGGGTGGGGGGTGAATAGCGATACGGTGTCGTTAAAAACTTTTGCAATAAGTAAAAAGCAAGTAGAGAATGCAATGAAATATAAAGTAGACAAGATATTTTTACGTGGTTCACAATCTTTCGATTGCTAATCCACGGCCCTAGTGATCCTTGATCACGTACGGAGGGCAATTCACTAAAACCACTCCTCCTCGTTGGAGGTAGGAGCAACGATTACAAAAATAAATCAAGGCAAAGGACACCCCTTTCCTTGTTACGATTAAAGCACAAAGACAATTTAAAGAAGTAGAACTTAAATAAATATACCGACAACTCTTATAAGTAGAAGATGTAGCTTTCGTTGTCGGCGGCACTTCGTCGTAGCAAATGTGAGTAGTAGTAGCGGCGTTACGACGGCGTGTTGAGAGCTCTTTTTTTATTGTCTTTGCTTGGAGTGAACATGTCTATTTATGGATATTGATCTATGAATTTAGACATAGGTAGTGTCCAAGGTGAGGTTCTTATCCCAACTCAAGGATGAGGTGTTTCATCCAACCACCTTGTGCCACCTCCAACCTTCTTGGGCGCCAACTCAAGGATGAGGTGTTTCATCCAACCACCTTGTGCCACCTCCAACCTCCTTGGGCGCCAACTTGAGGATGAGGTGTTTCATCCAACCACCTTGTGCCACCTCCAACCTCCTTGGGCGCCAACTTGAGGATGAGGTGTTTCATCCAACCACCTTGTGCCACCTCCAACCTTCTTGTGCGCCAACTCAAGGATGAGGTGTTTCATCCAACCACCTTGTGCCACCTCCAACCTCCTTGGGCGCCAACTTGTTGGAGCCATTCAACTTGTGCCACATCATGGGAGCCAACCATCTTGTGCCAACTCACCTTATTTTGGGCGTCCACCACAAGGAAGCTTGGTGATGGTTTGGATGTCCACCTTGATGCCACATCACCCTTTGTACCAAAACACGAGTCAAGTCCAAATTCACCCCTTGAAATTGAGCTCTTCTCGAGTGGAACTTGACTAGCGGTTGGCTGTAGTCAAAGGGTTTTGGACGATACAAGTTAGCTTAAAATATAAAGTACGATGGTTCTAACCATCTGATCTCGACCTAGACCTTCCATTGGAGGTATTGGGTCGGATCTACGCTTAACGACCTTGCTTCGCTTTCACACGAGCTTACCTTGTAGCCTCGCTTTCGGTCTTCACCCGAGTACCTCGGCTTCCTCCGAAGTCCCTCTGGCGTTGCCCGACCACCTCGGTTCCCACCGGGTGTCGCAGACCTTCCGCTCAACTTTAGCATTTCTGCCCACTTAATTGAGCTCGTAAGATAACAAATATACCCTTAACTATTGAGCCTTTTGCCATAATCAAAATACCGGTTCGACTTTGGTGCCCACTGCACCAACACAAAGTTCTTAGCATAACATAATACTAGCAAGTTCAACATTCTTAGACACAACATGATCAAACATATAACATGAACACTACCACACGAACAAGTTCGAAGGTCTTAACACATAACAAAATACTAGTAAGTTCAGGATCATAATCCACTGTTCCGCCGCCACACACACCAAGCACTTCATCCGCTGCCCCCTCTTACTCCAATCTTGCTTTACCCTTATCTGCAGTATAAGGAATGCAAACTATAAGCAATGGATCTTAGTAAGTACTTCCTATTCTCACAAAACTTCGCATTAGGAAAACATGCTATTAGAATACTTGAATGCAACACATGCCCATACTTGCATTTAGGAAAATTCGGCATTTAACATTTGGAAGTACTTGCACATGATACAATGATTCAACTTGACATGCATGAACTTAACATACGCAACTTGCAATACATGCTTGAAATATGCTTCGCTTGTAGAAACATATACATGAGACATACTATACTTAAACTTGTAAACATTGTACTTTGGTTAACTTTCGAAATCATATATACATATATACTTTAAAATACTAATCATCCTTGTTTGGGCAGCCCGACATTGTACCATTTTATGCGTGCAACCCTAATTGAACTCGGGGTAGCTAGCCACCAAATTTATTAGGGCAACTTTCAAGGGCGGTCTAGGGGCCCGTGGAACTTTCAAGGGAAACCTAGGGGCCCGTGGGAGATCTAAGAGCCCGGTACATGCCACTTCAAAGTAAAATACTTTCTTTATATATGACTTATTTATTTTTGTCATTTAACAAGTATTTTACATGATCATACTCAAAAACCCATATAGGAAGCCTTTGAAGACATCTGATCATGCTCTTTGTCCCCAAAACTCATAGGGGAAGCATCTTGTGATCTTTACATCTTGATTCCAATGAAATATTCAAAGTAAAATACTTCCTTTATATATGACTTACTTATCTTTGTCATTTATCAAACATTTAACATAATCATACTCCCAAAACTCACATAGGAAGCCATTCAGGACATGCGATCATGCTCTTTGTCCCCAAAACTTATAGGGGAAGCATCTTTGCAATCTTATGCCTTGCTTCAACATGAAATATACCTATGAATATATATGACCTACTGATTTTATCATTTAACCAACATGTAACAAGTTCATACTCCCAAAACTCATATAGGGAGCCTTTCAAGACATATAATCATGCTCTTTGTCCCCAAAACTCGTAGGGGAAGCATCTTTGCGATCTTTACATCTTGCTTCTAATAAAATATACTTAAAATACCTAAAAATACAAACAACCATAATCTGGAAAGAATCTATAAATCTGAATAAAAACATGATACTAGAAGCTAGATGTGCAAATCAAAGAGTTACTTATGCTATCGGTGAGAGATAGCATCTTAGTGATCTTATGCCTTGCTTAAAACAACATATACCTTACCTATAAATCTAAACACACCTATATTATATAATCTGATCAAAACATATTTTTATCATTTATCAAACATTTAACATGATCATACTCCTAAAACTCATATAGGAAGCCTTTCAAGACATTCAATCATGCTCTTTGTCCCCAAAACTTATAGGGGAAGCATCTTTGCGATCTTTACATCTTGCTTCCAATGAAATATACTTAAAATACCTAAAAGTACAAACAAACATAATCTGGACAAAACATATAAATCCAAATAAAACATGATAATATAATCTAGATGGGAAAATCAAGGAGTTACTTATACTCTAGGTGAGAAATAACATCTTGGCGATCTTAGATCTTGCTTAAAAAGACCTATACCTCAACTATAAATCTGATCACACACATATATCATCTTATCCAAACATATAATCTTCAAAACATAAGAAAAGAAGCTATATAAAGCAATCAAAGAACAACTTATACTGCAGGTGAGAGATACTTACTTCCTCTTGCTTTACTAGTATACCGCTAGGGTTTTTGTGAGATGAAGACCTTCCCTTGTTCCTTAGCCCTAGGAGTGGTCCTCTAGCATATATTAAGCCTTTGTATCCCCTTGAAACCCTTTCAAGAATACCAACCAAAAGCCTTAGGGTTTCGGATGGAGTTCGAGGAAGGAGGAGGAGTTCGGTGGAGTTGGATCTTCTAGCAATACCAAGACTTTCTCCTTGAAAATCCTCTTGAGAATTCCAACACAAGGAGTCCTAAAGCTTGGATGGAAGAGGGAGGAAGGAGAAGGAGGAGTTTGCCAAGAAAGGGAGAAGGAAGAAGAATGAAGGAGGAAGATGGGGGTTTTCTTTTCTTCCTTAACTTCCTCTTTAATTCCCACGTTAATAGCTAGGGAGGTTAGAAAACTTTTCATCTCCTCATGGGGAGATGAAACAACTCTTCACCCTCTCATCTCCTCATTTACCTTCTTTGTATATTCCTTATCTATTCTAGCCAAGAATTATCCTATGGTCTAGTGGTATCAAGGCTAACTCACAATTAGGAGGTTCATGGTTCAAATCCTACCTATACCAAACCATATTTTATTTTATTTTATTTTTTTTATTTTAAACCTTTTATGGGCGTTAAAAATTATATAATTACTTTGAATAGCTTAAAATTTCACGGGCGTTACATTTATACTTGCCATGCTTTGTTTGCCTTGCCATGTCATGACATCATATTCATTTTTATCATGTAAAATGTCATGATCATATTTAGGGTTATTTATATATTGTCGTGTATGCTTAAGTATATATCACATGTCATAACATTATGATTTTGGCACATGATTTTATTCTTGTTATCATTATGCCATAATCATCATTCATGCATAAATAAAATGGAGTTAAAGAAAATGACATGATTTGAAGTCCCATGCATAAGGGAATCAAATAGTGTTGCCTAGCATATGCATGAAACCCTAAATAAACAAGAAAACTTGACTTGTATGTGCTTCACACATTTAAATGCAAGTGAGATATTTAGGAAAATGGATTTAAAGGTTTTAAAATCATTTCAAAATCATTTTGAAAAACCTTGGTGAAGTCTATCTTTTGATAGCAATACCATTGAATATGGTGATACAAAGTAGGCTCAAACATTGAAAAATTCAATAGTTTTGAACTTTGTGTCAATCTCATTAGTTTATGGGTATTTTATTTTTCTAATATTTTTCACACATATTGATTGTTATAAGTATTATGCATATGAATTTTCTTGATTTTTCACCATATGTATAATTACTTATGAATTTTTGAAAACTATTTCTGATAAGTGAAATTCGGATTTTTCAGTTATCAATCGACTGTAGCTTAATGACAGTCGACTGATGTGAGAGTCAGTCGACTGGTAGTTGAAGGAGTCGACTGCCAGGCTGATTTCGGGTAAACAATATTTGTTAGGCCTATGTTCAGCTGTGTTTTGGTTCCCTAACCACTCCTAACCCTAGGACATGCTTTGGAGAGCATTAGAAAGGGTGAAAATCCATTGGATATGGATTAGGAGAAGTGTTTAGGGTAAGTATCAATTTTAAGGTGTATGGAAGTTCAATGTTGAACTTGTGCTTTAATTTTGATTGTTTAAGTGTTCCTATTGTCTTAGGGACTCTCCAAGGACATTGTTGGTGCAATGGTCAAGGGGGAGCAAGCCTTTAGGGGGAGGTATCATTCATGGGAAGATGGATGTGTATTTTTCCTCATGGGAGGAAAATTAGGGGAATGCCTCTCTTAAGTGATATGAGACTTATCACTAGAAAGATTGAAGGCATGTGTTTTCCTCCAAGGGAGGGATTGTAAGATCTCATTGGGATATGAGACATTCATACCCTTTGAGAGGACCTTTTTGATGTATGTCAAAAAGGGGGAGAAATTATCAATTGGGGTTAGTTGGAATTCTCATTGGGATGTGAGAATTGCCAATTAGGGATAATTGGTAGACTTGAGTTTGAGGCTTTATCAAACATCAAAAAGGGGGAGATTATTGGTGCAATCGCCCAGGTCACGATTGATCGGACTCGAGTTTGACTGAAATTGTATTTTGATGTTAGACAAAATGCATGACATGGGATTATCATGGGAAGTCCAACTTGGGTTGGCCACGTAAATCCAAGTGTGTAGCCTTGGTTGTGAAAAGTTCAAGCATAGGGCTTGGTGTTGGGAAAGTCCAACATGGGTTGGCCATGTAAGTCCAAGTGTGTAGCCTTGGCGGTGAAAGTCCAAGCATGAGGCTTGGCATGGAAAATCTAAGCATGAGGCTTGGTGTGGGAAGTCTTGAGGACTTGGCAAGTTCACTAGGCTCGGGGTCCTTGAGTCGGTGAAGGATGACATTGCGAAGTCGTGCGCTTGGTGCATCCGAGGGATCACCGGACGGGGAGCGAATGGAGTGAGGCCCGAAGGAAGCAGACTTCAAGAGCAAGAGATGCGAAGTATGACATTGCGAAGTCGTACGCTTGGTGCATCCGAGGGACGTAGGCCGAGGGAAGAGAGCTTCGGTGGGGAACTCCAAGAGAGGATGAGGTGGACATGGCCAAGTGGCTAAGACTGAGTGTCGGATGCTTAAAAAACTTGGTGTTTAAGGTTTTACTCGACATTAGTCGACTGGTATACGTACTAGTCGATTGCTCTAGGTCGATTAGACTCGACCGGTGTTTGGCTGGTGTTCGACTGACCTAGTTCTTGCCGAACAATCGACTACCAAGGGATGGCAGTTGACTGCAGAGGGAGGGCAGTCGACTGATCAAGGTAAATTTGGGCACAGAAGGTCTTCCAGTCGTGTGATCATGGCGAGCACTCGACTGATGGGATCATCAGTCATTGATGGGCATGATCAGTCAACTGATGATGAATCCGTTGGAACTTGTCCAGCGTGGATCGAGTCATTATGAGACAATGGGTACAAGACCAGCCGACTAATTGGTGCAAAATCAACTCGATGCAAGTTATAAATGGAGCTCGAGATGGAAGATTTTGCAAGTGATTTTGGGGCGATTTTGGAGGGGAATTGCTATTGCATTCCAGAACTTCAAGAGCAATCGAAAGCAAGCAACAAGAAAGTGATCAAAGAGAAGTTTTGTAAAGTGTTCTTTACTTATATTTCTTCTTGTATTACTTAGTGTAATTTCTTGTACGAGGTTTTACCACCTCCGACGTGTTGTCGACAAGGAGTTGTTGTTAGTGTTGTGCGCATAACACGAGCTCGTTGAGCTCACCCCATGAAGTAGGAACCCTAAGGTTTTGAACCACATATATCGTGTTGTATTTTATGTGCTTTGTATTTGTCTAGTGTATTCGTACTTGTTATTTGTATTTCTGCTTCACTAACGAATTGTAGAGATAAGCACACGACGAATGAGCGAACTACATCATCGCACGCGTATTGGGCTATTCACCCCCCTCTAGTTGGCCACCCATCCTCCATCAATTAGTGTCAAACTATTCCAATGATTTGAGCATGTTCAGGTTCAAGCCGGGCTTGGAGTGAATCCAACAACCCAAACAAGAAACGGAGCTCTGGTACTAACCATATTAATGGAAGGTGTAGGCTTTAATATTGTGTATGGGATTTAAGGTCTCATCCTCTTTGCATGAAAATAACTATTATCTACATGACATGACACACATGACATACATCTACATGTCACAACATGCATGACATACTGAAATGCATCTAATGCAATTACATGTCATACAATTATGCATGTACAAGTAGTTTCCATATTATCAAAATTAATTTTTGGAAATAAAATATGTTTGCAATTTGATTTCCCAAATCAAATCCCAATTAAATTAGGAAACAAATTTCCAAATTTAATCACATATTTTATTTATGGAAAATATTAATTAAGGAAATTCAAATTTAATTTAGGAAATTCTAACTTCCTAATAAATTAGAAAATTTCCAATTTGAATTTCTTTACTAATTAAAATTTCCATAATTATTTTTAAACTTTCCAAAAGTAGAAATTTTCTGAAAATATAATTATGACTATCGCAAAATAATTTTATGATTATGTCAAAACATAGTCGGGCTCTGATACCACTATTGGGTTCCCCGACACCGATGTGGGTGTGCATTCGAAAATATTTCATAAACATGCACACAACGGAAGCAAAAATAAGTAAAAAACTAATCTATTACAATACACACACCACACACATGCAAGGATACATCAAGTTTAAACAAAATCATTTTTTCAAATTTTGCAATAAAGAAACTAATCTATGTGTACCTGACGAATTACGTGAAACGGAAATGACATCAACCAAGCGACCCTCGTGAGTTTCGCCTTTATTCGTATCCACGCCTAGTATCATCGGGTTAGCTTCACAAAGCCACGAGCCCTGACTTCATGAGAGGTACTAGCTTCGCGTTGAAGTCATTGTGATCCGAGAGACGATCACAATTCGAATCAAATTCGGATCCAAAAATCAAGTTCCATAAATTTGCTTCTCGGAAGTGGTTTTCGTCAACCAATCGATGAAACCTTGGTCCTCCACCAAAGGGGATTGCCGGAGATCCAATCCTCAGCAAGTAGGTCGCTACCGGAGCGTAAAACGTCAACCAAACAACCTCTCCACGAAGAGGACAACAAGCTGTCCAAAATTGGACAACTTGTTTTGGTGGAGGAGATGGCCAGCTAAAGACTTGGTCGCCTGTAGGATATTTGAGGCCACTAGAGAGGGGGTGAATAGCATCGATTCGTTGCGTGATGGAATTCGTTTTGTGTTCGCCTACAAATTTTGTTAGCGCACAGCGGAATAATAATGAAGCAATACAAAATAGACAAACACAAATACGCAAGTATTTAACGTGGTTCGGACCCGAACGATCCCTACTCCACGGATTGGGCTCTAAAAGCCCTAGCAATGTAAACACACACTACTAATCACAATAACTCCTTCTCGACACAAGTCGGAGGTGGAGAAACCTCGTACAAATGATCTTACAACAGCAAGAATGAAATACAAGCAATATACATTGCAAATATGAAAGACAAGTAAAGAAAAACTTTACAACACTTGTTTTTGATTGCTTGAATGCTTGGTTGTTTGACTTGCACTTGGAGACCTAATTTGCAGCAACAAATCACCCCAATAGCTTTCAAGAACCGGATGCTTTTTCCTCCATCACGAGCTCCTTTTATATCTTCAACCTGTGCTGGAAAAAGCCGATCAGTCGACTGCTCGGGACCATCATTCGACTGATCACACTGTTGTTGTGAGACAATGATGTAATCCACGCTGGAAAATTCCAATGGTTAGGACATCAGTCGACTGATTATGACCATCAGTCGACTGATCAAGCCATCACTCAACTGCTGGCCGCACCGGTCGAGTAAGACTCCATTATGTGCCCTAAAACCCGAGCATCAGTCGACTGATCACAAGATCAGTCGACTGCTCATCCATCAGTCAACTTCCAAGCTTTAGCAGTCGACTGTTGGGACACATCCCACAGTCAAACCCTAGTTGACTCTCACTAGTCGACTGACACACCTCAAACATGAGATTTTTGCCCAAGTATGGTTTCCTCATACTTACTAGACCACCCTTAGCCTAGACCTAAGCCTTCTAGCCACCTCCAACAGCCTCACGCCTCTTGGATCCCTCCAAGTCATCCATGACTTGTTCATCCATCGCGCTAGCCTTTAGGTGCTTCCATCGGCTATGTCATACTAACGGTGTCTACACCGCCAAGGCACATTGGACTTACGCCGCCAAGACTCCACTTGGACTTTACGCCGCCAACCATTAGACTTATGCTGCCAAGACTCTCGCTTGGACTTTACGCCGCCAATATCAAACCCCTTGGACTTCAAATACCAAGACTCAAGCTTGGACTTTCCCTTGCCAACCCATGTTGGACTTTCCATGCCATGGTCAACTCCATTCAATCATCAAAGTCTCCCTCGAGTCAAACTTGAGTCTGGTTAAACATAACCTGGGAACATCAACAGACATTAATGTCAAACATCAATGTCAACTCACTTTGTCAAACATCAAAATATCACTCGAGTCAAACTCGAGTCCGGTCAATCGTGACCTGGGCTGATTGAACAAACAATCTCTCCCTTTTTGATGTTTGACAAAAACATATACCTTTGAGTTAGAACACTAACTCAATTCTTCTTACAAATTTCCTAAATTGGTAATCCCAAACATTCTCCCCCTTTTTGACTAACATCAAAAAGGGTCTCTCCAAGGAGCTCAATGTCTCATGTCCCAATGAGATCTTACAATCTCCCCCTTGGTCAAAAAATACCTGGGATGCCTACCATCTTCCTAGTGATAAGTTCCATATCAATCAAGAGAAGCAATCCTATACACTCTCCCAATTTCCAAATTGGGTATCTTAAAATCCCATTTTCCTCCTCATGAGGAAAAATACTATCCATCATCCCATGATGGATACCTCCCCCTAAAGGCTTGCTCCCCTTTGACAATTGCACCAACAATATCCTTGGGAAGTCCTTAAGCCAATAGGAGCTCTAAACCATACAAAAATAAGGTTCAAAGTTCAAAATTGAACTCTCCACACCTTAAATTTGATACATCAACCTAACACCTCTCCAAATCCATATCCAATGGATTTTTACCCTTTAAAATGCTTCCCAAATCATATTCTAGGGTTAGGAGTGGTTAGGAACCTTAACCAGCTGAAATCGGGTTAAAACAACCTTGTTTATCCCAAAATCAGACTATCAGTCGAGTCATTCAGAAACTAGTCGACTAAAGTGACCATTAGTCGACTGATACTGTGCCAGGGCAGTTCCTCCAGGCCACTTCCGCCAGGGTGGTTTCCGCCAGAGCGGTTTTAAGCCAGGGCAGTTTTCTGCCAGAGCGGTTTCTCGCCAGAGTAGTGCCGCCATGCGCCAAGGCAGTTTTGCCAGGGAGATTTTGACTCTCG
The DNA here is from genome assembly GCA_025175895.1 of Wurfbainia villosa. Taxonomy (NCBI): domain Eukaryota; kingdom Viridiplantae; phylum Streptophyta; class Magnoliopsida; order Zingiberales; family Zingiberaceae; genus Wurfbainia; species Wurfbainia villosa. Next base: position 72,365,245 of record CM046000.1, on the reverse strand, counting down.
GGCAGTTTTGCCGCTAGAGCGATTTCGGCCTGAGCTGTTACCGCATCTGCCGCCCATCAGTCGACTGCCCTGTAGAGGCAGTCGATTGATAACTGAAAAACCAGTTTTTCAGTTATCAGAAATAGAATTTGAAAAATTGTAACTAATTATATATAGCTCGAAAAATCATGAAATTTCACATGTATAATACTTCTAACACATACAATCGATGAAAAATATTGAAAAAATATTTTAACCATTAAAATAAGAGATTGGTACAAAGTTCAAAAACTATTAAAACTTTAAAGTTTTTGATCTACTTTGTATCAACTTCTACAATGATGATTGCTATCAAAAGATAGACTTCACCAAGGTTTTCTAAAGTGATTATCAAATGTTTTTGAAAGCCTAATTTGAACCATGGACTATTGGCTTGATATACACGACTTGTATATTAGCTTCCCTCATGATTCTTAGTGGTGATTAAAATAAGTTTAAGTTCATCTAGATGCACTACCTATGCACCTTGAACCTAACTTATTATCCTAACATCTCACATGTTATCTAAGGTGTATACACACACATACATGTCAATTTCGATGTGAGATGTGGAGTTTGGATTATTATAGCCTCATGCATTTCCTAGGAAACCCTACTTGATTCCCTTATAAATGGGACTCCAAGTCATGCCATTGTCCTTAAATCAATTTTAATCAAGTTAAATGCATGAATGATCGTGGCATAAATGAGAGCAATAATAAAACATGGCCAATGATCATGATGTCATGGCATATAATATAATTTAAAAACAAACATGACATCTAAAATAATCCTAAACAATGTCATGACATGTTATATGATAAGATAAAATTTGATGTCATGACATGACAAATTTGTATAAACAAGCACATTAATACAAACATATAATCAGACAAAGACATTTCTTTTATAAATAAAACATTCCATTCAATTAAAATTTTAGTTTTTTTACAACCAAAATAGAAGTTTGAAACGCTTAATCTCACAACGAAAACTAAAAACAGAAACCCTAGACATCCTCTAGCTCTAATCTCCTGCGGAAGGTGGAGGCGGAGGAGGTTGCTGGCTCAAGGTCCAGGCCTGCATCATCTCGCACATGTCAAGCTGACGCTGCTCTATGCGGCTCTGGCACTCCTCAATCCGGGTGTGGCGTTCCTCCATCCGGCTGAGGTGCTGACCCATGGAGGATTGCCCCGATATAATCTTTGCCAGCCGAGAGTCAATCGTCTGCTGGTAATCCTGGAAGCTGGCCTCCAGCTAGGCAATCCAATCTGAAGGACCTACTGCTGATGTATCTACTGGCATCTGATCATCCTCGTTAGCAGCATCTGGATCCTCATATCGTCCTGCAGCCTATCCCGGTACTAGAGGTGGCTCCCCACGTGGCCTGGGCGGAGGTCGAGATACCAGCTCCATCTGCCCATATTCGATCCGCAACTTTTCCAATGTGAAGTTATGAACTAATATACAGTTGCAACCCTGGGATAGCGCCCTCAGAGATCCCCTGTTAATGTTAATGCCCATGGACTCTAGCCATGCAGTAATGATATGTCCAAATGGCATATGCACTTTCCCTTGCACAGGGGATATGAAATGTACAATGCAATGAAACATGTTCAATGCAATATTTATATCTAATCTATGACACATGGCGTACATGAGGAAAAGATCGGGAGGTCGAATCTTGGCCAGACCCCGAGTCACAATAGGGAGAAAGCACCCAACAATGACTTTGTAGAGCACATTGTCAAGTGCAGATAGCTCAATGATAGGAAATAGGTTCTGAGCTGGTGGGCGAGGATGGCGAAAAATGTGCTCATGCATAGAGTCTAAAGAAATATGATCAAAAGGCTCGGGAAGAGGGCATCGAAGGTAGGATAGAATATGAAAGTGTCATTCAATGGCCTACACTCAACGAACTCCTACAGGATTGCAGGAGTGAACTCTAGGTCGCGTTTTGTGACCCGAGTAGTGTATGTAGGACTATCATCTACTTTCTTTAGATTTTGAAAAAACTCCTTAATGAGATCATCATTGATGGCATGATTACATAAAGCTACCTTCATGAGCTGGTAATATGCTAAAATTTCCATGACATCGCCACAGTAATGCCTAAAGAAATTGATATCTATGTACCTAACCGACATGGGTTGGTACAATCGTGGCCTACCCTCATTTGGGTCGTTCCTACGTGGTCTTCTACATGAATGCAATGCAATGTAATGGAATGGAATGCAATGATACAAATACACAATTAGATCACAATGAGTTGTAAAGACAAAAATTTAGGGTTTAAGGGGTATAGAAATTACACTTTGGTGCCATTTGAAGGTGATGAAGGGAAGGCATAAGGCAGCTGCTGAGGAGAATGCCGGAAGGATCGCCGGAGGAAGGGTCTCGTCGGAACCCTAATTACAAAGAAAATCGCTGGAGAAACCCTAATCACTAGAGCTGTGAGATGCTATTAGGTCTATATAAAAAAATGTGAATGGGAGAGTCAGTTTTCAAACCTAGGGTTTAGGTCGCCGGCGCGGACGAGAAAGGCTGGTCGGAGAAGGAGAGCGACGATCGGAGAAGAGAAAAAATGTGAAGGAAGTGAGTATGAAGAGGTCGAACCCTAGCGGTTCGACGTTATAAAATCACAAAGCCAGTCAACTGATATTAGAATTCAGTCGACTGATTACGGCGTATTGAGCGATTTTCTTGAATCGGCGTCGATTGCTCGGCTCGGACTTCATCATGCTGAGCATTCAGATTGAGCTTGAACATCGATCGACCGATATTGGTCATCGGTCGACCGATGCGATCATCACTCAACCGCCAACGAGCCACTGATCGATCGATCACGATCACTCGGCTCGTCGAGCCACTGATCGATGATCCTTCAAACTCATGAATAGCAGTACCATGATCGATGCATCTTATCAGTTGACTTGATTACAAATCAGTAGAGTCCTGGAAGCAGCACTCGACTGCTAGACTCATGGTATCGTGCTACAGTATTATCAATCAACTGATATACTGTATCAGTCGACTGATCTCTGATTGCCAGTTCTGAAATTGAGTGAATTTTGATTTCTTCACTCAAATTGTTCCATTTTATCATGTTTATTCTTGTATGTCAAATATATTAATGTCATGCTTATGTTTAAGTATTTGTTAATGTATTTTGGTATTTTATTTCATTTTGACAAACATTAACATCCAATGGTTTCAGAATCCTAACATCTCACCCTTTCTAAGTGTTGAAATACACAATCAAGATGAATGACCTATTTTGTGAGATGCAATACACCATAAACATTCCTTCCATCCAAACATATGGTAAAACACATGAAGCATGGTTGGTCCAAGACATCAAGGTGTGTGGCACTTGAGTATCATTCTTGATGTAACTTCCAAACCTAAAGACACTCCTCTTGATACACTAATTCTTAACGTGTGCCAAAACCCAAAATGGCACCCTATAACCTCTAAATCTAGATTGTGCCAATTTTATTGATTTTTCATGATTCCAAAAATGTATTGGCACATCCTAAAATCTTTTAGGATATAAGATCAAACATATTTCCAAGGTATCCATAACCTTGAAAATAACCTAAAATGTCAACTTTGCTATGGTTGAGTTAACTACCCATCCAATCAAAGTTGGCACATCCTAACCCATTTAGCATGAGTCAATCACGCTCCTTGGAACCCAAAATCTATTTGAGCTCTTTGGATTAGTTAAGTATTCCTTAGGGATAACCTCCCTAGATACCTTTCTAATGACCCTTCAAGGCTTGTTAGCCTTTGTCATTATGGTCTTGCCATGGTTAATCTTAGGGATTGCCTCCCTAGTAACCTTCTTAGTGGCTTCCTTAGGTTTCTTAGAAACTCTAGCCACTAGGCACACACCATGGTTGGCCTTAGGATAATTTCCTAGAGACCTTGGTTTTCTTAGACCTAGGTCTAGTTCCATAATCAAATGGAACATTGTGGTAAGTAGGCATTACTTTCTTGGATATAGGCTTGTGACCCAAACCTTGTTTCCTAAATGATTCTTGCCTCTTACACCCTTTACGTTGACTCCTTGATCCTAGAGTTTGACAATTTGACCCTTTAAATTGATTTTGCATATTTGCAAGGGTCTTTTCCAATTTCTCAAGCCTTGACCTCAAGGCTTGATTTTCTAATTTTAATTGACCAATTGATTTTTGATTAGGTTTTTGGGCATTACCATTTTCTTTAGGCATATGCCTACCCTTATTAGGGTTAATGCCTAAATGGTTTTCGATTTTCTTAATTGTTTCTCTAGGAAGGACATTTCTCGGGACATTAGTCCCAAATTTCTTTTTCTTTGAAATGGGTCTAGAGTTATTATTTATAGATTTTTCTTTAGAGTTAAAACCAACATGTTTAGCTTCTAGACAAACATACTTGTTATTTCTAGCATGCTTTTGCCTAAAATTTAAAGAATGAGCATTATGAAAATATACCTTAGGGTTAGTCTTAGAGACTCCCCCCACATGTGATACTCCCTCTTGAGTCTTTTTGCTCCCCCTAGAGCATTGACTCCTATAGTTCCCCTTTTGATGGCACTTGAAGCAAATGATGTGCTCCTTTCTCCTTTGACTTTGAGCATCGGCATCCTTGAGCTTTGGTGTCGGTGGACTTTTCTTGATCCTCTTTGGGCACTTGCTCTTATAGTGCCCGATTTCCCAACACTCAAAGCAAATTATATGGATTTTATTTTGAACCAAAATGCTTGAGTTACCTAGGTCAATGGTGGAATTTTGAGCTTCTTTTCGACCGGATGTGGATGGTTCTTCTTGATATTGCTCCGGTGTAGATGCTCTAATCTCCTCTTCTTCCACCGATTCGGAAGTTGATTCCTTCTCAACTTTCGAGTCCTCACTCGCTTGTGAGGATGATGGTGATTCTTCCTCGGCTTCTTCTTGAGCCGAAGAAGATTCTTCTTCTTCTACTTGTGCCAAGTGAGGCTTCTCATGGAACTTGGCCAATTTGTCCCATAGCTCCTTGGCATCTTGAAACTCACCTAAGCTAGATAAAATGTCATTAGGTATCAAATCTTCTAAAATTGTTTTACCTTGACTTTAGTCTTGAACTTGAGACATTGCTCTTGTGTCCACTTCTTCAACTTCAAGACATTTCCCTTCTTATCCCGAGGGGGTTCAAAACCTTCTACAAGGATGAACCAATCTATATCCATCATCAAGAATGTCTCCATTCTTGCTCTCCACGCCGAAAAATCTTCTTGGTCATATGGTGGTGGAGTGTTGATGTCCCATCGATGCTTGTCTTGGAATTCCATCTTCCCTCTAGCTTCTTTAGCTCCCAGCGGTTAATCCGTAGAAGAGCCCTGGGCTCCGATACCAATTGTAGGATATTTGAGACCGCTAGAGGGGGGGGTGAATAGTGTCGATTCGTGTGCATGATGGAATTCGTTTCATGTTCATCTACAAATTTCGTAGCGCCTTAGTGGAATAATAATGAAGCAATATGAAAAAGACAAACACAAATACACAAGTATTTAACGTGGTTCAGAACTGAACAGTTCCTACTCCACGGATCGGGCTCTAAAAGCCCTAGTAATGCAAACGCGGACTACTAATCACAATAACTCCTTCTCGACACAAGTCGGAGGTGGAGAAACCTCGTACAAATGATCTTACAATAACAAGAACAAAATACAAGCAATATACAATGCAAATATGAAAGACAAGTAAAGAAAAACTTTGCAACACTTGTTTTTGATTAATGCTTGTTGCTTGACTTGCACTTGGAGACTGATTTGTAGCAACAAATCGCCCCAATAGCTCTCAAGAACCGAATGCTTTTTCCTCCATCACAAGCTCCTTTTATATCTTCAACTTTCTGGAAAAGTCGATCACGATCGCCGACCATCGGGACCATCGATCGTGATCACTGTGTGAGACAACGGTGTAATCCACGCTGGAAAAATCCAACGGCTAGGACATCAGTCGACTGATTATGACCATCAGTCGACTGATCAAGCCATCACTCGACTGCTGACCACAGCGGTCGAGTGAGACTCCATTATGTGCCCCAAAACCCGAGCATCAGTCGACTGATCACAAGATCAGTCGACTGCTCGTCCATCAGTCGACTTCCAAGCTTTGGTAGTCGACTGCTGGGACACATCCCGCAGTCAAACCCAAGTTAAATCTCACCAGTCGACTACCATATGGCACCAGTCGACTGGCACACCTCAAAAATAAGATTTTTGCCCAAGTATGGTTCCCCCATACTTACTAGACGACCCTTAGCCTAGACCTAAGCCTTCTAGCCACCTCCATCAGCCTCATGCCTCTTGGATCCCTCCAAGTCATCCATAACTTGTTCATCCATCGCGCTAATCTTCATATGCTTCCATCGGCTATGTCATGCTAACGGTGTCTACACACTTGAAGGCACATTGGACTTACGCCGCCAAGACTCGCTTGGACTTTCGTTGCCAACCATTGGACT